>OZ007587.1:162964066-165730945 GCA_963931845.1 Maratus michaelseni
AAATTAACAAGGGTAACACTCAACCATCGTACCAACCAACCACAACCAGTTAGATTTTTGTCCGTTAGGAGATGCTTCTGCATCGTTTCTACTTGTGGTTGGTTGGTACGATGGTTGAGTGTTACCCTTGTTAATTTTTAATTTGTGGACGGCAATAATATTGTGGTAACGGGCGGATTGTTTTTTCGCATTTGAAACTTTAAAAGCAATATAAGAAAATTTTCCTGAAGATGACCATAGATGGTGGTCGAAACGTCGATATTTTTAATATTAATGTATGTATAAAATTTTAAATTTGTATACACCATTCAGTAAAAATATGTGATGTTTTATATTCACTTCTTTAATGTTGTAGTAATATATTGCTTAGACAAAAATAGCAATAGGTGATTAGAGAATAAGTGAAAATTTATAAAGAATTTTGGGGTATGTTTAATCCTTAAGGACAAAAGTCTATTTAAAAGAAAAAAATATCTAACATCAGAATCAATTAAAATTACAAATGCAATGTCAAGCCATAAAGAAACAGAACAAAATATTAACTTTAAGCCTTCGTAGAAACAAAATTTTTGCATGTCTGCGTATGCACATTTGCATGGAAGTAAATAAATTGATTAAATGAATATTGATTTTCTTGCATGAAAATCTTACTGGAGATTAAAAAAAAAACTTTTACATGCAACCTTGTACATACAATTTCCATGTTGTTAAATATTGCAAGAAAAATAAATTGTATAACTTAATTTGAATAATGGCTTTTAAAAAATAATAATAAATCACGATATAACTTAAGTTGAATAAATGCTTACAACAATTATCTGTGTGCTAACGGAATTAAAGTAATACTTCTCATAACGTTAAGAAAATGACTATAGTAGATTAGACAGGAATTAAAAATTTGTATTAAAAATTGAAATGTAAAGTTATAAAACAAATGGAACGAAAATTTAATTTTAAATTTCTTATGAAATCACATGATTACGTGTGTGTGTGTATGCATTTACTTGGAAATAAAGAAATGTATTTGAGTAAATGTTGAATTTCATGCATGAAATTCCTACTGACAAAAAAATAAGTTTTACAAACAAGTTTAACATTTCCATATTAGAAAATTATTAGAAGAGCGAATGAAGATATTCTTAACTTAATTTGAAACTTAACAGCTTATTACACATATCTCTGTCTAAATAGTATGAGCGTAAAGCATCTAAGGTTTAATATAATAACATAATAATAATAAGAAAGTAAGTAGAAAATGGGTGAACAATTAAAAAAATGTTAAGGAATGTAAGTTAAGTCACATTCAGTAATTACCCAAAAAACTTTGATTTATTTGATTAAAACACATTTAAAATCAGAATCTATCAAATATGTAAATATTCAGACCTACTAATAAAACAAACAGAACAAAAAAACATCAGTATGCTTTCTGCGAAATAATTTGATATTTGTGATATGCATTTACGTTGGATTAAAAAAAACTAACTTGAGTAGATATAGATTTTCTGGAGTTAAAAGCCATACTGAAGAAAAACAAATTTTACAGATAAGTTGACCATACAAGTTTGCAATATTATTAAATATTGTAAAAAACCAACCAATGCATTAAGGAATTTAATTTGAGAGACAGTTCTCTCTATTTATCTCCGTGCATCATATATTTGTCAAGTATAAATTAAGCGTCATTATTTATTACTTTGTTTTTCATTTTTACTTAACTTTGTTTGGATTTTCCTTATAAAATAAATTTGTCCATAACATTGTATGTATAGTTCATAGAGTACATTGATATAACATTTAAAAGTTTTCTCAAAAATATATCTTTCGCCGCAACTGCTTTTCTGGCATATTTATATACTAATTTTAAACGTAAAATCATAACACTTGCAGGCATAACTAATAGAGTAATTTAAAATACTATTTTATTTATTTTTATTTATTTATTTATTTATTTATTTATTTACATTTTTTGATTATTGAATTACATATTGAGCTATTGGCGAGTATTTTCTTATGACGACCCTATCGTGTCCCGAAATTCGGCTTAAAATGACATCTTCTGAAAATTCCTCTGCCTTTATCGAAATATGAAATAAGTTTCCAGTTTCACATTTTCTCAATAAGAGTATTTCCACACTCATGTGTTTGAAACAAAAATGTATTCAGGAATGTGTCAGAAATGTTTGATTTTAAAAACTACAAGTAAGTTTCAAAACCTAAATACCAACACCCAGGTGTTAAAACTAATTAAATTCTGATATTTATGATTTATTTTTTTTATTTAAATATGGGTAAAAATAGCATAAGACAGAAATAGAGAGATTCACACCAAAAAAACTTTTTTTTTTTTTAAGGTCGAATGTAGTTTTATGTTAATAATTAAACAGTTTTACCTCATTCTTAGTTTGTTGCTTTGTTCCGCAGACAAAACAACATCTAAGGAATTTAAATTAAAATATGAATCTACATCATAAATTCGTAAAAAATGTATCATGATGAATTAAAATAATAATTAATTATTATTAATAAACCAAACTTATAAAATTCATTGAAAGATTTTATTAAAGCTATCTGATATTTTTTCTCAAATATTTTTTTATATTATTTAAGATTGAAAATATATAATTAACGATGCAAGGATTAGCAAATATGTCTTTAACGTTAGTTGATTTTTTTTTCTTTAAAAAAAGTTTTTTTTATAAAAAATATTATTAAAAACTATCAATAAAAATCATTTCATTTCATTAAAATTTGTAGTATTTTCCAAATAATTTAATTTATGGGACTATAATTAAATGCGTTGAGAGAACTTTATAAACAACAGAAGCTTGATAAAATGAACAAGATGAAGATTTTTCATATCGATGTATTTTATTTAACACAAACAATAACTTTGAAAATCATTTCACATTTTAAAGCGCACTATTTACATTAATTATACAATATTTAGATTCAAATATGAGTACAGCATACTTTTAAGATGGTATTTCAGCGAATCTTTTGATAACAGAATTTATCTCGATAGGGACGTCATGTTTGTCGATTCTTCTACTCGACGAAAATAAATTAGAAGTGTTGTCACTCGATACAGAAGAAGTAAAGGTATTTCTTGTGGTAATTTTTATAAAATAAATACAGCCAATTAAAATTTAATTTCAGAAACTTTGACAAGTATTAATTTCATAGCAGTGGATTTAGACCCCTAGTAACTTTTCAAGTTCGTTCTTAAATATTAAAATTTACTATTTTATTATCTTAGTAATATTTAAAATATTAGATAATAAATTAATATGATGGAAATATAATTAGGAGTTGTGATTTTATAATTTAATGAAATTAGGTTTGAAGAATATTTTCGTGGGTTTAAATTAGTCTTTGAGTACACAAACATAATTTTATTTTCATATTTTAATTTTTGTATGATATAATTTTTATGTGGATACTAGGGGGCCTACCCCTTGCGAGCTACGCTCGCCAACCCCTTCTCAGACTTCGAGGCCTCTAAAAACATGACAGCCTGCTTTGTTTTAAAAATATTGGTAAATCAGTAATTGGCTTGCCATGCTTTTAACGTTTTAATCGGGCATTTTTTTTATTATCATGGCCCCATAAACAGCTGTTGCGACAACTGACGACTGTTTTCGGGATTGATAACTAAAATCAATTACACCTTGAAAACCAGCTTGTATAAAATGGTTAGGTTTAAATTGTGGCTACCTCTCGGACTTTTATAACAACGATCTGTATTCTATTCTTCCTTTGCGTTTAAGTATGAGAAAAATTCCATCTGCTTGTGAATAACATTAAGAACCACGGTATTGAAAAGTACTATGTTATAGACATTTTCAGTAACAGGTTTTAATTTTCTCTCTATTTTAGTGCACCATCATGCATATTTTCATGTTATTTTAAATATGTAAATTATTTATTTTAATTAATATGTATATACGAATTTTCTAATAATTATTTATCATACAAAATTAATTAAATATTTTGTGCATGCATGCCTGCATTTATTCGGCATCAATTGATGAGATATTTAAACAAATTCGCTATCCGCGATAATTTTACACCATGTTATGTCACTTGAATATTGTCCATAAGAAAATCGGGTACTTTTCCATTATAGGATCCTTTGCTTTTAGGTTTGTCGTAATTCGAGTTTCAAAAACGAATAGATTCGTTAATATACATATATTTGTTGCCAAAAGTTATGAAAACAAACCCAATGAACTTTTGGTGATTTTCTATAATAGGGGTCTTGACGCTTTTTTTAAAAGCTTGGCGCAATTCGGGCATCAGAAAGTGAGATTTGGTGCCAAATTACATAAACAGCCATGGAAACAAATTCGACGATTTTTTTTGTTTATATGCGTATTTTAATTATACGTATATTATTATTGTTTTTTCTATACAAATTACTTCTGATTATATATAAAATAGGATAAATGACATTTTACGCTAAACAAATTGTATAAATATTGAAAAAATGCTTCTGTATACGAAATGACAAAGTAAATAGGTTGACAGAAAGTATGTTGCCAAATTTCCTTTTCCGCCAAGGCTATTTTCTCTGTTTCGTCAAGGCCCCATATACTGGAAAAGCACCGAACTTTTATGCTTGTTTATACATGTATTTATATGTATATATACAATTTATTTATAAGTGTCTTTCAATTTACCTCTTTTTGTACATAAAAATAGATAAATGGCTTCTTTATATTAAATAAATTGTATAAACATAAATGACGTATTTACATAAATGACGTCATTTGGACGAATTTATTCAAAATATTTTCAGTTTATAAATTAAATTAAATGCTGACAGACGATTGAATCCTGACGATAGAAATATGATTTTTTTTTTTTTCAAATTTTCGTGAAAAACATAATTTAATCACAATCTTGTCTTCATTATCGATTGAAATAAAAGATAAATTCAATTTCAATTTGAAAATGACGAATAAAAATAAATCAATAATCCCTATCGGGATCCTTTTTTATTTTTTTTCCCTTTTTTGTCACAAAAAAACTGAGTAATTAGTTGCCATCATTAAAGAAATGTCATTAAAATTAGAAAAAAATTAATATATCGAAAACTAATTCCAATTTCAAAATTCTATTACCAGTTTTGACATCCGCGGATTTTTATGGACAATTGGTATTAATTTCACCACAAAGCGTTTAATATTTTATTAAAAATAGCCCTGAAACATAATCAGTCGTTTAATCAGTCGTTTCATAAAATCGTTTCATAAATTCGTTTCATAAAATCGTTTCACAAATTCGTTTCATTAGGATTTTATATATATAGGGTAGATAAATAGTGTTTTTTTTTGTTTTTTTTTTTTCATGCAACAAGGCATTTTTCAGATAGCGAAATAATTTCCTATATCTTTTAAATTATAACAAGTCTTTCTATATTGCTATTGTTTACTTCCACTTACTTGATTGCATAATACCTTATTGCGTTTTTTCTTTTTTATTAAAATTTAAAAAAATCTTATCATTAAGATCTGGTATACATGTCCATGTATACATATAGGAGATGGTCGCAGACTTAACTTATTATTCCTTCTAAAAGAGACTTTAATGAAAATGCAAGCCTTTAAGGATATGCACAAGCAAAAAATTCATCACACCGTGTATTTCAGATATTTTTTGTGAATTCTTTAATTAATATATCTTTATTTTCACGTTTTTTAGCAATTTCTTCAATAATTTCCTTGTTATTAAAATTGCTAGACATTAACCGAATGATATATATGTTTTTCATACACATCATTTCATTAAAAAATTTATTAAATTTGAAGTTTCCAGAGATATTTAGCTTTTATACAAGGTTAAAATAGTAATTTGAGCCGTAATCTGAATACATTTTATTATGGCATTCTATGAAATACTAGTAAATTTTCAGATCAGGTGTATAAACGTCCATTTTGCAAGACATTTTAATTTTCATCTCGCTTCACACGATATCTAACATTTAGAAATCCACAATTTTATAATGTAAGATTATACACATATTTTCTAAGCATATAAGATTTTCTAAAGATTCAGAAAATCTAACTTTTAAGAACTGTTTCATTAAACATGATTCCATTAAGGAAAAAAAAATTAACATCTCAAATGTATCTTACTTAAAAATTCGTTTCAATAGTTGTCGCCGTTATTCAATTTTAGAAACAACCTGTCCGTATTAAGACACCCTGTATATTACACTATAACATATTAGTAAGAATAGAACAGTGTTTCTCAAATCCAAACTTCCTACTTTCTAATACATTTTTAATAATTTTTTGCTTTGAAGCGAAATTGTGAAGTTCTCTTATTCAGAAACTATGAAATCAAACTGCTTTATTTTCGTTTTTCGATAAAGGCAGAAGATTTTTCAGAAAAGGATGTCAAAGTTGACGCTTTGAACGAAATTTCTTAACGCGGCAGAGATGTAAATGAAAAAAAGAAACTGCCGTCCTGAGATCACAATCGCTTATAACTCAAGTTGTCATTCATATATCTAAAAATGAAAGAAACTGTTCGATCACAAATTACTTCAATAAGCATCCCTGCAAGTGTCATGATTTTACTTTGAAAAATGAGTTAGAAAATGTATCAGAAAGTTTTGCGTTGTTGAGTGGGAAAAAATATTTTTTCGAGAACCGCTTTAGTACAGATAAATTAAGATTGTAATAATGGTACATACATTTACTTTATTTTGGTAAATAAATTAACCTTTGAACAAAGTTTTATTAGCGGAGCATAAAGATAGTAAAATAGCGGGGAGACTTTATAGTAATAATGACATATACGCTATAGGTTGTTAAGCTAAATGTTTTGCAGAATGAATTTAATTTCTTAATGTCTAAATATGAATAAATGCCAATTTTGTGCATTTAAGAGTAAAAAGACTTTGTAAATGTGCCCAAAAGTAGCGATTTGGTTTTTGAAACACTTGTTGTCTTTTGCAAAAGCGCTATAAATCTTATTTTTCGATGTCAGCATAACTTAACTTTAACACTTCACGCAAAACTAAGTATATGTTTTAGAGATATTTTGGCAACTAACAAAAAAAGAGACATCCTTTAAGAGTAGTATACAGGAAAAAGAAGTTCAAAATATTAATTTCCTAGCAGAGATATTTTAAAAACATGAATGCATTATACGTCCATAGATTTATCATTAGTGAAGGGCATTATCATTAGCAAATATTTTAGGGCCTGGCTTGTCACGATGAATTATTATTAGTGTAACATATTTAATAAAACATGGAGAAGGTTTTGAATTAAAACAATATTTTAGCAACTAAAAGTTCTTTAAAAACATTTTTTCTTTATGTAGTTATATAACACATGTTCCTTGTTATCTGAAATCTGATAAGATAATTGGAGTGCTACATGTGTATGATACTAGTTAGCGAATCTATTGAATAAACATGCAAAATTCTAATTTTTTCTGATATCAGTTTGCATTTAGGAAAGTACTAACTCATTTGCGATAAGCTTTGTCCCTTGCATGATATGTAAAATACTCATCTGCTTAATCAGGGAGAATGAAAGTGAAATAAAAGTGGAAGAGATAAGAAGAAACATGAAATACAACTTTTTTTACATTTCATCTTAATAATTTTTTAAATAATTCTATAAATCTTATAGATATATCAGTGTATTAGCTTTTTATATGAAAAAAGATGTCTATAATCTACTATTATGACTGTGAAATTTGTTTGACTATCCAAAAGTACTTTGAAGATTTATATATTTTATGGTTGATCTTATATTTTTCATATATGCATATTCTTTAAAGCTATGCTGTATATTCAGATTTTCGTGTACGATCTCTTTGATCAAATATATACTACCAACCATATATTCTGACATGTAGAGAGGTCTGTAGTAGTACACGATATCGAACCCTTAGTGTTAGCTCTCGCGGTTTGCCCTAAATCCCACTTCACAAAGCTCACACAGTTGGAAAAGGGAGATGAAGAAAAAGCTACAGAAAGGGAAAAAAATCCAGAAAGAGGGTCTGTATTGGGATTGAAGGTATGAGAGAGCGATAGGGGAAAAAAAAGAGGCGCAAGAGCAAAAGAGGATTCTCGGAGGCAGGAAAAGAGAGAAGAGAAGAAAAGAGCATCGGGTTCGGAGTGATCCACACACAAGAAAAGGACGCGCTTTCCAGGAAGTGCATCAGGATATGAGGCGGACAGACGGACATGGGGTGGGAAGGGACAGCCCCGGGGCAACGGGGAAAAAAGGACACCATGTCCTTTTCAGAAGGGAAAAAGGAGATGGTGTATGGGTGGCCAAAATCTATGAACCGGTAGATAGGCCGTTTTGTCAAACCACCGCTGTGAAGGAGGGGTGGGGAGTCAAAAGTATGGGATTTAATATAGAGGATAGGAATGGTGCGCGATAGCTTGTAAGACTATCTCAAGAGAGGAATATCGTAGAGAGTAAAACGGACTTGCAGTTTTACTCCCCATAAATTATCCATGAAATTTTATTTTAATACGAATTACAGGAAAAATTTCAGTGCACAAAATGCACAAATCAAATAAATAAGTAAAAGAATAAGAAGAAATAAAAATATATATTTGAAAAACCTAATCTATAAATTTAAAAAAGTTACGGTTAGCAATCGACCCAAGTTAAAACACGAATTTTCTGAATACCCTTTAAGGGCAGTAAATTCTGATCATAAATAGCGATATGTATGTCTTATGGCATTCTATGTGAAAACTAAAAAAAGTTTTCACAAATTTCGTCACCATATTTATTACTGTTTCCACTCATAATTTCACATTATATATATATTTTCTCTTTATAGAAATTAGAAAGTTTTTAATTATTATAGAAATGAAAAAAAATATTTTGATGGAATACCGAAAATTCACAAAAAAGAATTGCTAATTTGACAGTTATACAAAGACTTACTAACTTCTTTGATAAATTAGTTTACAAAATTTTTTATTAATTTTGGCACTAACTAAAATATTACTAAAATTTTAATAAATTAATTCTAATTTTAAATATTATTTAGCACACTTTTCCAGGCTAATATAGATGTTTTTTTCATTTTTTAAAATTAATACAAAATAATTCATTTAAATGCACAGTTAAATATTTAATATTATTCGAGAGAATTTATGTATTATTTATGTAAGACGCGTGTTATAATAATGCTAATCTTTTAAAGCATACATATATACATATTTTATATGATTTCATGAAAAAATGTAGATATTGTACAAATTTTATTTCATAAGAGTTTCAAAATTTCAAGCACAGTTTGAAGAATCTATTTAAAATGTTTATCGATGTAAGATTTCCATTTTTTATTCCAATTTTAAAAAATACTTTATGTTCGAAAACGGAACATTGTGAGTAAATCGCCCATCAACATAAAAATATTCAAGTTATAAATTAGTACTCAAACAATAAGAAAAAAAGAAGTACTTGCAGTGTACAACATTTTAATACACATTTTCTTCCCGGGTAGAGGAAGTCGGTTTTCTATAAACGTAAAGATAGAAAGAATTGGCTGAAATAACGACATTTATGCTAAGTGTATCTCATGTTAGCCTGACAAAGGTCTTCAAATTTAATATTCGTTCTTATGCACAATCACAGCATTGAACAAATATTTATTCCCAAGCGTGGGTGGAAAAAATGTATTTAGTTTGGTGTAATATTAGGTCATCTTAATCTTTACTTCAAAAATTATGATGTTTTGTCTGTTAGACATAATATCATAATTTTTGAAGTAAGATTAAGATGACCAGATACTGGAGAATACAAAATAAAATGTAAAGTTCCAATTTTTCTCCCTCTTCCCTCAAACACACAAGGCTATACAGATGCAGTCTCAGACCCCGCCCCACGTGCACCTCCTAAAAAAATTGGTTAAAAAGATAAACTGTTTTCAAATTTTGGTGTTTAAATTCATATTTTCTAAAAAGAAATTTCTGAAAATTTATTGTTTATTTATATTCTTAAGATATATAAAAACAAAGATTCAGCTTTAATTTTATATTTTCATTCATTCACACTTTCTTACTGTATGTTTCCTTGCACAGAGCAAAAATTTTCAACAATTTAGTAATAAAAAAAAAAATATTTCTATTTAAGATCCCTTTTAAAAATCTAAGCTTAGTCAATATTTTAAAATGGTATTTGCGGAAACCGAGATAATTTGGAGACTTCATTGAAGAGACCAAGAAAGGTTTGAAATGAAGAAAATTGACTGAAGTTTGATCATAAATTAGGATAGAAACACTGTAATTATTTCAGACTATTACTTTTTTTTGCATTTATTTATTCATGTTTTATTAGAAATTTAAAAAAATGCTAAGTTATAAAAATCAGTAACAAAAGTTTTAATATTTTATAACAAATGTAATTTTGCAAAACTAGTTTTGTCACAATTTTGAAGTCCATGTTCCATATTTTTCAGTCGCCGTTTCTTTTTTTTTTCTTTTTTTCTTTTTTCTTTTTTCTTCTTTTTTTTTTTTTTTTTTTACTTGAAAAAAGAAATATTTTTTGTTTCTTTCTCAGGTCTCGTATTATGAAAAAGTTATCTTGGCAAAACCGCTGAAAAACAATGTTTTGGGATAATTGAATTAAAAGTTTTGCCTTCGCATGTATTATCGCTTTGCGTTTACGACCGTAAATTTAGGAATTTTACCATCTGATTAACTGTACGACATTCTTAAAGGTTTCAATATTAATAATAAAATAATAATAATAATAATAAATACATTTTATATATATATATATTTAAGACTTTTCTGGTCTTCTTTATAACCGGGACGTTTAGTAAAAGTTTCGGAACACCGGGACATTGATTCTAAGACCGTGAAGTCAGATCACATTAAATAACATTCTTTGTCAATCTACATGATCTAATGATGTTAATTATTCAATGCAAATTGATACTAATAAAAAGTAAAGAACAAGCACTAACTGTTAAGAAGCTACTTCACTCACGAGAAAACACCCGCTGGCTAATGTTAATCCTATGGGGGACATATTTTAAGATATCTCGTTCGCATTTCAATATTTTTAAATGATTTTTTTTTTTTTTTTTTTTTTTTTGCATTGGATAGTTGAGTTTAATTTTTATGCATGCTGCTTTGTACTTTTTCGATTTTCTTTTATTATTATTAAGATACTTTTACTTTTTCGATTTTGGATGCAG
Source organism: Maratus michaelseni (assembly GCA_963931845.1). NCBI lineage: Eukaryota > Metazoa > Arthropoda > Arachnida > Araneae > Salticidae > Maratus > Maratus michaelseni. Next base: position 162,975,263 of record OZ007587.1, read on the forward strand.
TTTTTTTTAATTTATTATTGAGGATACTTTCACTTTCGAAACCGGTTTCGAAAGTGACAGTATCTTAATAAAAAAAAACTTGTAATCAAAATCGAAAAAGTACAAAAGAGCCTGCATAGAGATTGAACCCAGCAAGCCAATGCAAAAAAAAAAAAAAAAAAAAAAAAAAAAAAAACATTTAAAAATATTTAAATGCGAACGAGATCTCTTAAAATATTTCCCCCATTGGATTAACATTAGAAAGCGGGTGTTTTCGCGTGAGTGAAGTAGCCTCTTAAACTGTGCCTGTGAAACTGCACCCAACTGAAAACAAGACTAACTGAAGATAAGAAAATGAAAAAAAATGACCTGCTCTTTTACTAAATTTACATTGAATGGTTTTATTAAACCTCTCAATCAGTTCGAAGAAGGAAGAATGTTTGAAGTTAACTCTTAAAAATTAAATAAATTCACGTAAATGTGTTACGGTTGTTCTCAAATCCAAACTTCCTACTTTCGGACACATTCCTAATTCATTTTTGGATCTCAAACGCATGAACTTGGCAGGTTCTCTTATTCAGAAACCGCGTAATTGAACAGTTTTGTGGTACAGACAGAAGATTTTTCAGGAAATGCCGTCAGAGTTGGCGTCTTGAACCAAATATATGACCCGGTCGCCAGCGCTGGAAAGTGAAAAATTTCTCATCCTGAGTCAAGAATGGCTTATAACTCAAGTTATAATTCATTTAACGGAAAAAAGAAAAGAAAAAAGTAAAACTGTTCGATTACAAATAACTTTCGTAATCATGCCTGCAAATGCTTTTACGTTCAAAAACGTGTCAGCAAATGTATATCACAAAATTTCACGTTGTTGATTTTTTTTTTTTTTTTATTAGAATTGCCGTAATAGAAATTAAGAAAATATAATATGTTGAAAGATAAAATACTAAGGAATAATATTTTCAAGAATTTCTTTTTCTTTTCTCCTCAAAAAGGCAATAACCTGAGATTTTGCACCAAACCATTTGTAATACAGAAAATTATACATCATCAAACGTTATTCTAAGAAATATTATTTCTAAGAAATAAGATCAAATCAGAAGTGATTTGGTAATTCAATATTTCAATTGCAATTTCATTTTAACAGTGTTACTTTTATACTTTTCTAATAATTTGAAGCACTACAATAGATCTTACGCGTTTGCTGACGATGACGTAAATAGAGTATTATTTAAGTATATAGTATTAAAATATATTTTCCGTTTTAAAACAATAAAGTTTGCCAAAGCAAGCCAAGCAACATCAAAATATTAAAAGTATTATTGCATTTCTTCGTGTATAATTCTTTCGTGCCCCCCTCCCCCAAATAAATAAATAAAGCCAAAAATTATACACGAGATATTTCCAAAAACTGCATGAAATATATACGTGTTTTCAAGTCACTCAATAATTACTTCTGGGATGGAGCTTTTTTTAGTTTTTCTCCTTCCTTCCACCATAATCGTAGGCAAGTCTTGCCCAACGTCGAATGTTCCAGTTGTAGTTGTATTACCATTTGCTTTAGTTTAATGTAAAACTTTTAGTTTTACATTAGCAGGGGTGCTTTAGTTTAATGTAAAACTTTTAGTTTTACATAAGTAGGGGTGCAACTTGTCGTCTTTTCCATCTTAATCCTACAATCTCTGGAAGCAAAATAAACGAAAGTACGCGCAATACAGACCTTTTTGCTTTTTTCAATTTCTATTAATTATAGTAGTGTTATATTTGTGATATCGATAAATATTTTTAAACAAAATTTCTGACAATATAATAAAATATAACACCTTGTAATAGTATATTACTTTTAAATGCTGAAGGTGTAAAATTAACAACTATAATATAAATTAAAATAACTTTTATTAGTTGTTTTACATGTTTCGACTCTTCTGAGTCATTTTCAAAAACAAAATGAGAATATTCTCATTTTGTTTTTGAAAATGACTCAGAAGAGTCGAAACATGTAAAACAACTAATAAAAGTTATTTTAATTTATAATATAGTTGTTAATTTTACATCTTTAGCATTTAAAAGTAATATACAAAATTTCTGATGTGAGAAAGGTGTATATTTTCAAAAAACCTCAATTTTATGATATTTTAAGGTACAGTAGCAAGAGTGAATAAGGAAATTTCGATTCGAGTTTTATTATTATTATTAGTTTTTAGGTCAGCCAGAATTTTAACAAGAATGTTCTTTAATTTCCTCGATTTTCTGCCCCTAAAACACTGTTGTGCGCATTATACACGAGAAGTATTTTTTTTTTCGTTTTTCCCAATCCAAAAAATGGGGTGCGTTTTACACATGACACACGGTACATACGTATATAAGTGATCAAACGAACAAATAAACAGAGAACAGAATTACTTTCACAGGTCATTGCGCTTTTAACTCATATTTTCTATTTGGAGAAAGAAAGCTTTCTGCGAGCGCAAAGTTTGAAAAGGCTGGGCTGAAATAACGACATTTATGTTAACCTTTGAGGGGGCGCACTTAATTCTTTTGCACGAGCGGGCGTCTGGCGTATTTTTTTTGCGGAAAGCAGATACACTATTAAAAATGCAAGATTTTTCATAATGGCAATAAGAGAATTTTGGAAGATAAATTATACATATCAATAATAAAAATTAAATTTAAAATTTAGTTCAATTTGTAAGAACAAAGTTTTGAGAAAAAATCACGTTTGTCGTAAAATTTGCGACAGCGCGCCCACTTGAAGGTAAGTTTTATTTTGTGTTAGTATTACAATGCCTATAATTTGATATTCCTTCTTATATGTAATCACAGCATTGAACAAATCATAATTTCCGAACTGAGTATAAAAGATACAGAATAAATGTATTTGGTTTGTATCATTCGACTTATTTAAAAAACATAACATTATGAATTTTGAAAATACATCAGCTTGTCAAAGGACGTGACATAATGCTGTTTAATCATTCAATAGAGATTAATGGTGGTAACAACTGCAAACCATACTCTGTGTTAAACTATGCCTACAAAAATGCATTATTTTAAATGAAGCCTTTGATAAAAAAAAAAAATAAAGTAAAGCAGGCTTCGTCATTAAAGGATTTAGTTGAATTTCATAACCATTTTGACGAAGGAATCTGTGTAAATATGTAAACTCATGAGCGAATTACATTAATACAATTTAAGAAACTTATAACAAGGTGAATGGCTGTTATTATTTTGAATAACCCTTTTTAATTTATTATTTTTCCCCTTTTTCATTCCTTAAAATTGTAGGAAAATTGAGTTTTAGTTCAAAAGATTAGTATTGCAGATAATTATTAACATCATCAAATGTTATTCAGTTGTTGGAATTGGATTAAATCAGATGTCACTTTTTAATGTAATTTTTCAATATGCCAATTTAACTTCTATTTTAATATAGTGCTAATCATTTTATTTTCATTTTGGTCAACAAATAAAATAAAATTTTGTAAAATAATTTACAGCACTGTAATAAAAAGGACGTACTATTTTAACAATTTTCAAAAAAGTACATTCTGTTTTAAAAGGATATCATCAACATGGAAACATTCAAATTATAAATTGACACTCAAAGAAAAAAGGAAATCCTGGTAATGTACACAACCAACTAATAACATACTTTCTTCCAGGACGAAGGAAGTTAGCTTTAACTAAACGTAAAGACTGACTGAAATAATGACATTTATGCTAAGTATATTTCGTGTTAGCTTTACAAAGAGCCGCGAACTTAATATTCCTTTTTATGCATAATCACGGCAGTGAACAAATCTTTATTTCCTATCCAGGTAGGGAAAAAAAAGTAACTTTCAGTTCTTGGCTTGAATCATTCGACTTATTTAAAGGAAATGATATCATGATTTCTGATGTCGCATATCTTGTCAATCTGCGTGACATCATACTGTTAATCTTTCAAAAGGGATTGATACTGATAACAACTACAACTCAGACACTAAATGATAAACTGTCTCTGCGAAATTACATTATCCTTAATGAAGCCTTGGCATAAAAAAATGGCTAAACCTGCTTATAATGAACTATTAGTTTCATATCAAATGGTTGTGCTAAATCTCGTTATCCAATTTTGGAAAAGAAAAGTATTTGACTTTTAAAATTCGTAACATGTAAACGCATGAAATGATGTTCTTAGAGCTTAGGAGAATATAACAAATTTAGAAGAAGGTATGTTAATTTGAATGACATTATAAGAATTTTTTTTTCTTGCAAAAATGTACGAAACCTGTATTCTGAAAAATTATTCTTTGTAGAATGTTATTGAGACGTTAAATTAGAAGTTGTACATTAATGTAATTTTTATTGTACTTTATAAATTGTATTTCAATTTTACTGTAATCCATAAATTCTAAAGATCGACTATTTTAAAGGATTTTGTAATTTTATTTTGCAGATATAATGCAACTGGCATTAACTTCAATGACTGCTTCGTAAAATATTTTTTTAAAGTAATTTTCACCTAAGTTTTTCACCTTACATAATTTGACAGGTAATAACGTATACATTTTGATAGAAAAGGGTCTAAAAATTTAAAACTTCAGCTTCACATAAGTGAGATGGCAAATTAATTTAATTATTTATACATTTGTCCCAAAATCATTTTTTAAAGTGCATACATTATACGAGAGAAGAAATCAAAACAGAAATATTTCTATTCATTATGAGTCGCTCTTTTTTCCTTAACAACCTTAAAGATGTTTTGATGTAAATATAGTGTATATTTACATCAATACATCTTTAAGGTTGTTCTAAAATATAAACTGGTTACTTTCTGACATATTTTTTAATTCATTTTTGTTCGCAAACGCATCAAATTGACAGGTGTTCTTATTAAGAATTTATATATAAGCTGTTTTCATAAAATCCTGTTAAAATTGGCGTTTTGAACCAAATTTCCGGATGCGACAGCGCAAAAAAAGGGGGAAAACTGCTGTTTTGAAACAACAATGCAATTCCTTTACCGGAAACAAAAAAAAAAAAACTGTTCTATTATAAATCACTCCAATAATCATGCCTGCAAGTATCTTGCTTTTATACTTAAAAATAAGCCCGAAAAAGGGTCAGAAAGTCCTACGTTGTTGAGGAAAAGTATTTTTTTGAGAACCTACTTAAGTTTATTTAACACTAAAAATATAAAAAATTATTCAACCCATTAATTTGATAATGGAAGATAAAGCGTAAAAAGTTAAATTTTCTGCAAAAATATATGCCATACAATGCGATAATCGGTACTACAGTAGCTTCTCGATTAATCAGGATGGTCGGGAAATGCCTCGTGCCGGATAAGCAAATATTCCGGATAATCGAATTTGTGCAAAATTTTGATGAAAAATTTTGGATAAAGGATAGAAAATGTCAAATTATTATACAATAGGACATTAATACTTGTAATTTAATTAATACAAAAGAAAAATAATGAACATAAATGTTAATGTATTTAGATTTACAATTAAGTACAATATATATATATAAAAAAAATAGAAATGTAGTTTACGTCACTGTTTTGTAAAGAATGAAATTATAGAAGTCTGTTTCCGTTTTTCATTTACTCTTCGACGAATTTTACTACGCAAAAAAATTTCGCAACGTAATTTTTTCAACAGGTGTGCTTTCATCTTCTTGCTCCAAGTAATTAAGTTAAGCCTCGGTGTGTACTAATTCGTCATTGTGACTTAATTTTTGACGAGTTACAAGATTTTTTGCACCACTTTCAGGACATTCTTAGAAATTCCTTGTTTCTTCTGAACCACAAAGCGACACGTGACACAAAATAATCTTCACTTAAAACTTCGTAGCATTCCAATTTCGAATCTTCGTTAGTTGCACTGCTTCTTCATCCACATTTTCAGAACAGATTAACTTTCCCAAATCATCTAAAATATTTCTCTGCAAATCAGTACTATCGTCGTCTGCTATAGGAATTTAATTTTCTACATTCGATAAAATTGCCCTACTTGATTTCTTAACTGTGGTGCTTTTTACTAATTTCCGTGTAGCATCAATATAATAAATTGCATCCCAAACTGTGAGACTTTTCCAGAACAAAGCAAATTATCGTATCCCGGTTAATCCGCAACCTGGATAATCCGATTCTGGTTAATCGAGAGTCTACTGTATTTCATTATATATAAAAAACTATCCAAATTTGAAAAAACAAATTTGGGGCCTCCCAAAATTAAAAAACGCAGGATTACACCCTTTTTGGACCTGAATTTAATCGGGCTATGATTGAGGTGGCTTTTTAGGGGTTTTATTTCCTCCACAAGAACAAATGAACACTAAAATTGAGAGGAATAGGTCAGAAGTATTAACCTTTTTCTATGAAATATTAAACATAACCAAGGACACTTTTGGCCGAGTAGTGCCTTATACATATACAATTTATGTGATAAGCAGACAGTTTCAATATGAAGAGATATATGATATTTGAAAAAAATAAAATAAATAAAGCGGAAGAATATAATGGAAATAAGAATTTATTTAATTTCTAAAATATGACTATTTTATATATATAGGAAACATATATTCTTTTATTTGGTCTTTTCAGAGTGACATATTTAAAGGGTTTTTACAACTAATACAGACACACCTGTGCAAATAACGTGTGAAAAGATGTTTTATTAAAATTTTACTGAGCACTACCGAAAAAATGAAACCACAGCTAAATATTTAAAAATTTACAATCAGAAATCAATGCTTTTTTTTTTTTTTTTTTTTTTTTTTTTTTTTTCTTGGTGGGGGGGGGGGGGGGGGATCTTATTCTTTTGGGGAAAATATTATATTTGTGAAATCTATTATATTTTTGTGAAAAAAAGTTTTTTTATTGGTGTGAGTTTTCTTTTTTGCAAATAACACATTTGAAATCCTAACAATTTAAAGAAATATAAAGAATTCGCTTTTTATGGAAAGGAATTTCATAAAGTGACCCATTTTGTGAAATATAAGTGTTTGAATGGCAGGTCTCTTTTATTAAACAGAATTTTGTGAATGGGCCTATTTTATTAAAGGGAATTTTGTGAAGGAGCCTACCTTATTAAATGGAATTTTGCAAAGGAACCCCAAAGAGGCTCTAATTTTAGCCTGGATCAATCATTGATAACTTAAGTATTTTGGGGAAAATATGCTTTAATGTCATATCGTTCAGATAAAATAAATGTAGAAGTCTTCGAAACATCTGCATTTATGTTGACAGTTTTTTTTTTTTTTTTTTTTTTTTAGAAAAGTTATCTGACACTCAGTGCCTCGTTAAAAGGCCTGGGGGAGGGGGGGGGGCTTGCAGATTCTGGCTCACAGAAGAAAAGGGCTTAGCCAGGTACAAAAAAAAAAAAAAAAAAAAAAAAACTAAATAAGTAGAAAAAAATTGATATGAACATAAAAATGGAGCAATAATCTTCTGAATGGAAAACATTGATAAAAGTTTTTGGGCTTAAGTAGGGGAAAGCATTTACTGAAATAAGTATGCTTATATTACTGTTCTTTAAATTTTGTTACTTGCCCTATAATTTTATCACAGTTCAACTGTGACAGGTGTGGATCAAATTCTTGTGATAAAACCAAGCACATAGTATACTCTTTTTTTAGACTTTCTCATTAATGAATTTTCTTTTTTCTTTTATTTTTACTATGAGGTTTAAACACATATATGGAGTATATGAGAAATGTTGTCTCAGTGTATTCTACATGTATTCTTCTGATAATCAAGATAAAGTAATCAATGCTTTTTTTTTTCTTGGTGGGGGGGGGGGGGGGGGATCTTATTCTTTTGGGGAAAATATTATATTTGTGAAATATATTATACTTTTGTGAAAAAAAGTTTTCTTATTGGTGTGAGTTTTCTTTTTTGCAAATAACACATTTGAAATCCTAACAATTTAAAGAAATATAAAGAATTCGCTTTTTATGGAAAGGAATTTCATAAAGTGACCCATTTTGTGAAATATAAGTGTTTGAATGGCAGGTCTCTTTTATTAAACAGAATTTTGTGAATGGGCCTATTTTATTAAAGGGAATTTTGTGAAGGAGCCTACCTTATTAAATGGAATTTTGCAAAGGAACCCCAAAGAGGCTCTAATTTTAGCCTGGATCAATCATTGATAACTTAAGTGTTTTGGGGAAAATATGCTTTAATGTCATATCGTTCAGATAAAATAAATGTAGAAGTCTTCGAAACATCTGCATTTATGTTGACAGTTTTTTTTTTTTTTTTTTTTTTTTTTTTTTTTTTTTTAGAAAAGTTATCTGACACTCAGTGCCTCGTTAAAAGGCCTGAGGGAGGGGGGGGGGGCTTGCAGATTCTGGCTCACAGAAGAAAAGGGCTTAGCCAGGTACAAAAAAAAAAAAAAAAAACTAAATAAGTAGAAAAAAATTGATATGAACATAAAAATGGAGCAATAATCTTCTGAATGGAAAATATTGATAAAAGTTTTTGGGCTTAAGTAGGGGAAAGCATTTACTGAAATAAGTATGCTTATATTACTGTTCTTTAAATTTTGTTACTTGCCCTATAATTTTATCACAGTTCAACTGTGACAGGTGTGGATCAAATTCTTGTGATAAAACCAAGCACATAGTATACTCTTTTTTAGACTTTCTCATTAATGAATTTTCTTTTTTCTTTTATTTTTACTATGAGGTTTAAACACATATATGAAGTATATGAGAAATGTTGTCTCAGTGTATTCTACATGTATTCTTCTGATAATCAAGATAAAGTAATCAATGTTTTTTTTTTTAATAGTTAAAAAAAAAAAAAAAAAAAAAAAAAAAATCGAAAGGAATATTTCAATCCCAAAAATGCTACAAAAAGAAGAAAATTCAGAAAAAATAAACAGAAGTAGAAAAATATTGAGTAAAGTACAGTCGAACCTCGTTAACGCGAACACTCAAGGGGAAACTTTTTTTGTTCGTGTTAAAAGTAGTTCGCGTTATCCGAACATAAATACATTACATACAACTGGACGGGGCAATCGGAAACAGTTCGTACTAAAAGTAATTCGCGTTAAGAGTGTTCGTGTTAACGAGGTTTGACTGTACCTGAAATTATGAAACTTCCGAAAACTTTCCGAATGTTGAAAATATAGGAGCAAGAAAAAAAAATATCCATTAGTTAAATTCTTTGTTGTTCATTTTTGTTTGCAACCCCCCCCCCCCCTCAAGAGTTTGAAGTTTATTCAAATGATGATACGTATCTATTTTTATGTGACATCAGATATGAAGCGCTTCGGATATTAAAGGTAAATTTGCAAAACACAACAAATGAGAATCAGCAGTTTTAATATACACATCTATCATTATTACCAGTGTGTCAGTTTGTTTTTTATAAAGGGAATTTTAGACATTAGAGGCGAAGTGCACCTTGGTGAACGATTACACTTAGTCACTATATTCTTCCATGTCACATTAAAATATATTTTTAAAAATTGACTTTTGCCAAGCTTGCCCTTAATATATAATATCTGCAACGCGTCAAATACGTTATCCCTTATTGGTTATAAAGTTCCATCTAATAACAAAAATTCAGGAGGGCCACTGTCTATTACAACTCCGGGAACTTAAATGGATGAATTGGGTTCTGCTTACAAGTTATATTTTATTTAGTCATCTTATGTGCATCAATGTGCTATATATATGCGTCCGTGCGATACAGAATATGCTCTTTTTCAGACTTTCTCATTAATGAATTATCTTCTTTCTTTCTTTTCTTTTTTTTTTCTTTTTTTTTTTTTTTACTATGAGGTTTAAGCACATATATGAAGTATCTGAGAAATGTTGTATTCAAATTTTATTAAATATCAACGAATATTCATTAAAAAGACGAACAACTGATAAAATTTTAAAAGTCAATTTTTGCTGTGTGATTCAACTGCTCTGATGAAATACCTTTTTACTGGCATTATAGGAGAGCTCAGATAAAAGAATTGAAGAAGCCTTTGAAACATCTGCATTTATTTTAACATTGTTTCAGTTCCTTCTAGAAATGTTATTCATCTTACGTGTATCATCTTACGTGTCATGTGCGCCTACATGATACGAAATGCACGAACTTTTCCAGGCACTTCCATTCATAACTTACAATAAACAACTTACTTTCGCATCCACAGAGCACAATGCATTACCGAAACTGAAAATTTTTCATTAACTCTGATCTCTTGCTTCACTCTCCGACAATAAAGTACCCCGAAAAATTATTTACTCTCGGTACCCTTCCCCCTCTGTGCAAATCTCCCACTCCGCTCTTTTAAACAGCGCGGGACACGTGCCCCTTTTGGATCCGGCACCCCGCCCCACAATGAAACGGGGGCTGCTTTTGCAAGTCGGGGGTGGTGTGCCCCCTCTTTGAAACTGTTTCGATGTCCTTCTCAAACACTGAAGTGAAATGGAATGGGATGCAAAAAATGTCAGCATCTTTTGTCTCGTGGCTCAATGAGAGTTTAACGAGCAAAATGAGAAGCCTGGGTTTTGGAGCACGGGGGGAGTCGCATTGATAAAGATGCTCATTTGTCGATGTTTGCTACGTCAGGAGCTTTTAAGTCGCTAATAAAAAGAGCGGTGTTTTAAGAATCAGCATTGTGGGTTGGGAATTAATTAGCAGCTCGTACAAGTCTGCCTCCACTTCTTCGATGCATTTCTGGCTGACTGACGGCGGCTGTCGATGAATAGTAACAGATTTCAATACAAGAAAGATAAGATTCTCGGTATCAGAAGTTGTTTAATATTCAAAGGGATATATTTTGCATTATTTCAATTCCGTTGTATTACTAATCTCCGAAGAGAATAATGGGTTTTAGTTGGTAAGTCATACGGCAAAGAAAATATTGCTCAAAGGCGGAACAATAAACTGAAGTTACAAGTCGCGTCTAGAATGTCTTAAGGAATAAAAATACTACATTTTGCGTTTATACGGCAAAATTTTTGTAAAATCATATAATATATAACAAGAGTAATATTAATCAATAAATAGTGCATAAACTCAAGCAAAAATGTCTACACTCCAGCTCATTGTAATTGAAATATTTTCGGTATCAGAATTCATTTAATATTCAAAGGTATATATATATTTGTTTATTTCAGTTTCTAATTGATTTGCCTTATTAGTCGTCGAAGATAATAATGAATTTTAATTAGTAAATTCTACGACAATGAAAACATTTCTCAATAGTACAAAGACAAAACAATACACTAAAGAGCATATTTGGGTTTAGAATGTCTTAGAAAATTAAAATATAGCAAGATCAATTAATCAGCAAATAGTACATATAATATTAGATTCATCTCAATGAGAAATCTGTAGTTCATTAATTTGTAAGCTGCTTTAACCTCTTAGCCACCCTTTGTTCCTTTAAAAAATATCCACTTATTTATTTTATGTTAAAATGTTTAAAAATATTTTTTTTTTAATTGACACGAATTCCATCATTTTTCTTTTAACAAGAATGTGACAGCAAGGTACAATGAGTTCGAAAACACAAGAGTGTGACGAAATTCAATCAAATCTTTAACCAGGTGAGACACGGTTGTAACGGTTAAATATTAAATTGAACACTATATACATAGGGTGTCCCAAAAAGTTTGAAATGCACTTTAATATTTTACCAATTTTAGATCAGTAAGCAATGTAAATTGCAAAAGTGTTCAGAATAAGGTAAGAAATAAAATTATATTAATGAAATAGTCACCCTATTAATTTTCAAAGAGTTATACTTTTTAATTTTTATGCGATCCATACAAAAAAAATTGGTCAATCAGAAAATTTTTCATTTTTATTTTATTTATTTTTTTGTGATTAAATGAGATATATATGAGATATATATTTGTCATTATTATATATGATAATATTAATAATAATAATAATAATAATATGATGATGATGATGATATATATATATATATATATATATATATATATATATATATATATATATATATATATATATATGGGCTGTTTAATAGCCTCTGCTTGTTAACTAGGAGAAGACCCTTTAAATGCTTCAGAGGAGGACTTAAAGGAATCGACTGGGAGCAGGGACTTGATGTCCAATCCGCACCTTCCATCGGTGCAGCCTGTTAGTACCCTTGCCTAGTGCATGGGGAACGAACGCGGATGGGCTTCCTCCAACCCGCTTGGCCAGCGTGGAGGAATTTGGCCACCTCCCCCCTTATTTTACCATGAATTCACAAAACAAATCACGGCCCTCAATTCCCGGCAGTCTGCATGTTCCTGATTACGGCAGCGATCAGAAAGACATGAAGACAGAGGGTGCTAATAATCACCGGGCTCGGTTTGGCTGCCATAAGTTGTTGACCTTGGCTACGTATAATGGACGATCCTTATCTTCTGAAAGTCGTTTACAGGAACTTGAAGAAGAATTAGAAAGAATCAACTGGGACATCCTAGGATTATGCGAAATAAGAAGAACACCCTACAGTGGTATCCCAGAGATGTAAAACGACCAAGAAGACGACCTCAAGTAAGATGGAGTGACGAAATCAGAAAAGTGGCCGGTGTTAATTGGATGACTAAAGCACTAGACAGGCAACAATGGAAAAATCTGGGGGAGACCTACATCCAGCAGTGGATTGAAAACGGTTGATGATGATGATATATATATATATATATATATATATATATCTTTAAAATTGAAGGAGTTATGCCTATTTAAAAAAGAACCATTGTGAGTAGGGACTATATATAAATTAGAAATGTAAATCTGTAATGTATTGCAAGGGGAAAACAATTCTCTATTTCACCAATTTTGCTGTATAAGAATTTTTAAAATGTAATTTTTTCTAAATTAATCGAAGAAGTATTCCATTAACATGATCGTATTTCCTACCTTATTTAAACAGTTTTGAAAGTTTACTGATAATAGCTACGCAGTTAACATTAGACAAAAAATAATCGTTGCTTTCAACAATATTAATGATGACAAATTCTAAAATATGAACAGAAGCAATATTATAGAAGAGCCCAATAATGTGCTAACATAAGACAAAACACTTTGGATATCTTTTGTAAGCTGCCTTTTTTTAATTATAGTTGTAGCACTTAAAACTAATTTTTTTCTCTTTGCCTTATCTGTGCTTGTCTAATGCTTGATTTAGATGTATTTGTGATTCGACATTTTCTCACTTGTTAACATAGTTTTGATCTAAATAAAGCTATCATCAATTTGTGAATGATCTCTATCATTACTGATGAAATAACCTTTTAAATGGTATGAAAAAGTGGTACAAATCAACTTATTACCTTTTTCATAATTCAGTTGATTTTAAACATACAAATACGCAGTTTTTTGTTATGATCTTATTGGAGCAAAAGGGAAAATTCTCTAATTAATCCTTTCTTGACTAATTTTGTCTTCTGTCGCATAAAAATAAAAATATATATGATTTTTTGAAAATTAATGGAAGGACTATTTCATTAACACAATCTTATATTTTGTACGTTATTTTAAACAATTTTGCAATTTTACATTGCTTACTTATCTCCAAACGGTAAAAAAACATGTTTTTTAGTTGTGGTTATTCGTTGATCAGACTGTCTTTTACAGGACGTCTAACATGCAAACGGTGGGGGGGGGGGTTGTCGGCGTCACTCTATAATTCAGAATAACAGATTTATTTCGGAAACGAAAAGATCTGGTCTCAGTCATTTTTCGTAATTTTGAAGCACTTTGGTATCCTTTAGGGAAAAAAGGAAAATAAACGTTTTATTGTTTTTGTATAACTAGAAAAAAAAGTGTCCCCTTTCATTAGCGCTAATGTATATAGAAATTTAATTACAGTTGATTATTCGTATCACCAGTGAAAATGTTTGTCCTGTATGTCGAAAAAATTAGAAATGTCGGGGCTATATACACATACACGTACAAACTATAATTCTAATTAAACGGATTCTTTCATTTTGAAAAACCTTTGCATTTTCCATGGAAAAGGAAGTAAATGCTTTGATTATTTCCTATACCTCGAATTTTTGATAACTGGATTCCCCCCCCCCCCTTCTAGTACTTCATATTCCGGAGTTTAATTGTAACCAGTCGTATATACGTCATCATTGAAAGCAGATACCAGATTTGTGTTGGAATTTGATGTCGTAAAAATTGAAGATGTAGGAGTTATAAAGTCGCATCCAAATTAATCGTAACACAGTGTTACTCAATCTTGCACTCTGTTATAATCCAGAAGTACAGATTTATTTCGGAAAACGAAAGGATCCGGTCTGCGCGTAATACTTCTGCATCATTACCTCCCTCCTCGTCTGGATATCCATATCCCTTGACCGTTGTCCACTAATGGGTCACTCATCCCCATATACATGGAAATGTAGGGTCCGGAAATTCAATGGGGTCGTCGCGGCGGAAGCCGCTGACCATCGGTCAAGGGGGTTCTGAAAACGAATGCCCTGGCAGAGATAGAGCAAATATTTTAACTACAAAGATGACAGGACAAGGGAGAGGAGAAAGGATTTCAAAGGGAAGGGTTGATGCAGAGATGATTGATTTTTCATGAGAGTGCATGTGTAGATTTGTCACTGGACATGCGTATGGAGGGAGTGAAAAACAAGAAAAGAAATCTATTTTTCAAGAGTCCTCAGCTATAAGTTCTGTAATGTACAATAATTTTGAATTCAATGAGTATCGATAAATAATTTGATATGTTGCCAAAATAATGAAAATAAATTTATTGTATTTCAGGAACAATAAACTTTGGTAAAAATATTTTAATAATAATTTAAGAAATAGGGTCATTTGAAATTTTAATAAAACTTTGCATGAGCTTAACTTTTTATATTGCGTGTTGCACTTGCTGCATACACGATCGATTATTTTTCCAAGAAATTTCATTATTGTATTTCTACAACATTGGAGGTAATTAAAAGTATTAGATATTCAGTATTATAATATGTGTATGGATAGTAACCACTCATTCTAATAACATTAAATAATAACAAATATTTGTACTATTTTGTAATTATTATAATTAATAATTGGTATCTATCAGGTAATAGTCTAGCTATGGAAAGCCTAATTTTGTTAGGAGATTTATGAGTTACGCTCAGGAGATACTTCACTGAGGAAGTTCGTCAGTCCTCTCCTATCATGAAGCTATGTGTACAGTGAACTCGCGTTAATGCGTCTCCGCTTAAGATGCATCTCCAGTTAATGAGGACAATTTCGTTTTCTCCATCATTTCCTATTTGGAATTAATGTTAAATACGTCGCTTAAAGCGTACTACTCATCGCGGCTATTGCAGACATTGTTTTTCACAAACTGACCGAGCGGAATCTTTTGTACTGCTTTTGTACATAGTCTTTTCAAAAGCAATTTTGATATAACTTTGGTTATTGAGAGATCATGAAATTGTCAGTGAGAATAATGAAGAAAAAGAAAACTTCCTAACACTAAAAAATGTGAGATGTTAAAAAATTGCTAATCGCTGTTCGCCGATATTACCAATATCAAAATGTGATAGAACAGACCAAATTTTCGATTGTGGCGGAAAACTAGAAAATGATGAGGTAAAAAGATCATTTGTTCAAGTAATGCAAAGAAAAGTGAGAGATTACTTTAATTAAAGTTAAATTATGTAAGTACGGCAAATTATTTGCATATTTAGCTTGTTCTCAGTAATTTATTATTTTGTATTAACAAATTGTCACTATTATATAACTTGCTTTTAAACTAAAATTACTAAATTAAAGAAAAAGTATATTATTTTAGCATTAAATTGATAACCTTATTTCTCTCAAAAACTGAATTTATTCAACGAGAGTGATTATTTTACACTATTCAATTGATAACATGGTTTAATGTGGTTATGCGGACAAAAAATTGCCTTCTTTGGAAGTTTTTCGAGCGGGAGTTCACTGTAAATATATTTAGTTTTTTTTCCTTAACCTTCTAAAATATACATTTAATTTTAACTTTTTTTTAAATAACAAATATATTTTCGAAATATTTTCTCTCCTTCTTTAATTACAATACAATATATAAAACATTCCTAATCTCATCTGCATGCTAAATTTAGCCTATTTTTTTAAAGTTCGTTGGAAACACCATAATTGCTTTGCAAATTTATGTTCCTTGTACAACAAAACATAGAAATACACAAATATTCACATCAGTTTCGAATGATAAGTTAGTGGGATATAAATTATCGAAAGATGCCCCAATCAAAGTTAAATAGAAACATTCATTGTTTAGACACAACTTGAGAAACAATTTATATATTTCAGTACTTTTTGTTTCATACGATTATTCTGTAAAAGCCCAAACACAACATGCAGGTATATTTCGGATGAACATGTTTTTGATTTATTAATTAATAATGCTATTATTAAAAATTCGTAAGTAGAAATATATATTTTTTCGTTACTATTGGAATCCGTATCATCAAAAACTCTCCAATACAATTACACTTATTACTGACGTATTGACCATTTATTGTCAAGATTTCAGGAAATAAGTAAAGTTAACAACCTTAAGGGGTCCATTGTAGAAAAAGCTGAAAATCTCTTTTCTCAAATTTCATCATATACAGTAAAACCTCCATAACGGACCGTTAAGCCGATACTTCTATTTAGCGAACATTGTTTCGGTAACCAACACCTATATATTTATCTATTTTTCCTCTGTATAATGAACACCTCCGAATAGCGGGCAAAATCCGTCGAACAGAGGAATTTAGTAATTCAGAGGTATGTAATACTTATTACTAAATACAGCTGGTTAATGATTTATTTTTGGTGTTCCGAGTATTGTTACTCTTGTTAAGAAGTTATTGCTACATCATTATTTTAACAACTTTAGGCACGGGGCAATATTACGTAAATAATAAAACATGCTTAAATAGTAACTCATGCCACTTAAATATCATAAAATGCGTTTTCAACACTAGCACAATCCTCGAACACATTTCAACTCATAATTAGCGAGGTTTTAAAGATAATTGTATTTTTGGTAAATTAAAGATAAAAACTCGAATGAAATAAATAAATATACAGGGTTGTGTTGAGATTTTTAAAAATCATATAAGTATGCATATACTACCAATTTTAACTGTGAACGCACATCCGTCTACAACATTAATGTTACTGCTACATTATTATTGTAAAGAATTGAGCTTCGACATCCAGCTGCACTATGTGTCATTCTAGCATTTCCTGTGAGTACACTTAACTGCATACCTTCCCTCGCTATTTTTGCCTTGAAGACTAGCAGACGCCGAATTCTATTGTACTGTGAGCGGAAAGTTCGGACAGTGATGAAGTGGTAAGGCGTTACCCAAAAAGGGGTCTTATGCTTTGATCCTTGCCGAGTTCGTGGGAAAGAGTTCATCTGCGAGAGAAGCGATCTCTGCACACGATTTTTAGGTTTGCGCCCGAAACTTTGCCCTTTGTCTTAGAACGTCCAATGACGGACTTAGTGAAAACGAAACAGAGGGATCTCAAGGCTGCTAAGAGGCTGGAGAGTTTCGAGGGGCCCGCCTCGACAAAGCCCCCGCCCCCAGAAGAAGTTCTCCTGCGAGAATGAAAAAGTGAGAGAGGACAGTTTTTGGAGAGATCGAAAAGGAGAGTGTTGACTCTCTGGAGAAGGGAAAAGGAAACGTCAGTTTCTAACTCAGCGTGGTGTAAGCGCTAGTGAGGTCCGACCTCTAGAATTGATACAGCAGGTATCCGCTGAAAATCCCAGCGAAGTGAAAAAGCACACCAAGTGCGAGAGTGAGAGTTCTTAGACTCAGAATTAACGAGCATTAGTAGATCTTCCGAAGAGAAGGAACGGACGAGCCTTGGTCCGAATGAACATTGTTTTGTAGTCACGACTGTCTGTAATGTTTAGAGACTTTTGTTTGTTTCAGTTACACTTGGAGTCAAGAGGTCATTAATTTATAAGCGATTGACTCACGAAAAATAATTAAATGCTGTATTGACGTCTTGTATATATTTTTCATTAGAATTAACATTGTTATACAATAAAATTCTATTTTCTAATTTATGCGAGAAATTCTCTGTGCCAACGATCCGATCTCGCTACCACTCACCATCTTTTATCGGGTCGGTATAGAGGAGTTACTACAACTGGTGGCTTGCGGTGATGGATTAATTAGCAAAAATTAATGACAATCTTCAAAGACAAAGAGTGGACTCCGAAATTTAAATCATCAAAGTGCTCCAAGAAAGAGTCTCCTTGTGACTTGTGACCTGAGTCTCCTTAGACGCCCCTGTGGATCAACACAGCATCAGAAAGAGAAATCTACCAAGAATTCTGGAGAGTGTTCCCCCATCAGAAAGAGAAATCTACCAAGAATTCTGGAGTGTTCCCCCATCAGAAAGAGAAATCTACCAAGAATTCTGGAGAGTGTTCCCCCATCCGGAAGAGTCCCCATCCGAAAAGTGTGATAGAAACTCCGTCTGTGCTCCTGAGAATCTCTGAAGTCTGTGCTTCTGACGCCCTGAAAGACTCTTAGTAATGGAGGTAAGCTCTTTTTATACTCAGAGTGGCTTTAATTGTTATTAGTGTTTGTATAGGTGTTGTAGGCTTCAAAAAAAAAAGTTGTATGTTTATTTTTGTGAGAGTAAATTTTTGAGAAATTTTTCCGGTAGAAAAAAAAAAGCATTATGAGATACTTCCGAGATTACTGTAACTTATTTAATAGACAAATTTTGTAGTTAAAATTAAATTATTGTTGAATTAATTTAATGCAAACTGAGAGTTGTGCAGTGTTACAAAATTTTAGCTGAATCTATAAATGAGAGTTCATTAAAAAAAAAAAAAAGTATCGAACGCATTTCATATTTTACGATAACAGAGCTGATTTTATATGTTTTTTGTGAATTATTCTAAATTTTTTAAGAGTGGATGCAGAGATTAAGACCACCATTGATTAAAAGAGAAAGGAATTGAATAAGACTTTTGCAATTTAAAATATTTTTACTGTGCTTTTTGAAATTGAAATTGTTGTTTTGTGTAAAATTTATCCCATATGTATTTTATAACCAAATACCAAGGTGAATGTGTACGATAGGATAGGGTTGCTTATTTTTATATGTTGCATATTTTTCATATATTATTGTTAAGCGTACCTTTTTTTATGAGTGTATATTTTGGTAATATTTTGAAGCACTTGGTAGGAATAGCATTAAATCTTATTGTATTGTTTTATAATTGTGGGAAAGATAATTTCTAATTTTATACTTTAAAAATGTCGGAGCTTAAATATTTTAGGAAAGCTGATTTGCAAACGTTAGCTTACGAATTTGAGGTCATTTTAGAGGAAAATGATACTGTACCGAAAATTATAAAAAAAATAGAGTCGTCAGAGGGATTTGATAAAGAGCTAGCCTTAGCGCAAATTAAACTGTTAGAAAAAGACAGGGAAAATAAATTATTGACAGAGAAGGAAGAGAACGATAGACTTCAAAAAGAGAAAGAGCGCGAACATGAGTTAGCTATGTTAAAAGCGACGCAAGAGTCAGATGACCGGAGTACCGCATCCAGTAGCATCTCAGTTAGAACGAATCATTTACCCCTAAAAACAATTATGCATCGCTTTGATGAAAAGAATTCGGATATTTCGTTGTTTTTGAATTTATTCGAGAGACAGGCAAAAAAATGTAATCTAAATTCGGATGAGTTGGTGACGAATTTACTATCATTATTACCTGTGGGAATGGCCGAGTTAATTTTGAGAGAACCCGAAGACAAAATTGATGATTTTCAATATGTGAAAGAAAAATTGTTAGAACGATATCGTTTGAATGCAGAGACGTACAGACAAAAATTTAGTCAGCATCCCCGAAATCCTAATTCAGTTTGGAAGGACCTGATCTTTGAACTTAATAGTTTTTTAGAAGGATGGCTGACATGCTTACAAGTTTCGGATTTTGAGGGTTTGAAAAATTTGCTTGTCACGGACCAAATCAAACGGAGAGCGTCTCCAGAAATGCGCGAACATTTTATAGATAACTGGGCGGAGATTAAAGATCCCGAAGAATTAGTAAGGCTTTTAGATGCGTACGAAGCGATCAAACGCCCTTCTAAAAAAACGTGGAATCCTAAGCCACCGACAGAGAAGAAATTTGAAAGACCCAGAACTTTTGAAAATGGGCGAAACGGAAACAGAAATCCGGAGACTAACTTTAACTGGAGGGATCGAAATGATAATAAAGAAAGGGAAAAGGCGTTCGAAAAAAGGCGAGAAGTCAAGTGTTACGCGTGTTTGCAAAGTGGTCACTACAAATTAAATTGTCCGGAAATTAAAAAGAAAGAGGCTGCGCGGGTCAGTCACTTAAATAGTAAGCCGACACTTGGAGAAGCCTTCTCCCCTTATTTGAGTAAAGTATTAGTGAATGGAATTCGGGCAACTGCCTTGAGGGATTCAGGGAGTGATATTGATTTGGTTGCATACGATTTAGTCAGTCAAGATAAATTGAATGGAGATCACGTTTGGATTAAGACTCCGCTGGACAGTAAATTATACTGTTTACCCATAGCAGAGGTCACTTTAGAAATTGAAGGCGTGGGGGTTATTGAAACGAAAGCGGGAGTAAATAATAGAGGTTCAGATATGAATTATTATTTGTTGGGTAATCAATCTCAAAAGTTATTAGAGCAGGCGAACATGAAACCGGAGTTAGTAAATGCAGTTCTGACGCGCGCTCAAAAGAAAAAAATTGACCATACTCCAAAGTTGGAAGATAAGCGGATTATGCTTTCCGATAAGGAAGGGGAGAATGTTCACCGACGCGATGAAGCGGAAACTTTGAATTCGGTGAAAGAGAAAGAAGAAGCAGAAGCAAATTTTCGCGAATACGGTGAAACGGAAACGTTGAATTCTAAAGAAAAGGGTGAGGAGATAGACAACCCCATCGAGTTGGATAGTTTAGACAGAGGTTTGCTGCCATTATTGATCGAAGACGGATTTACGAATCTGGCTAAGATAGGGAGAGAGGATTTTAAAATGGAACAAGACAGCGATCCATCACTCAAAGAGATTAGAGATAAGGCTAAAGTTAAAAAGTCTCACTTTGAAATAAGAAATTCTCTGATAATAAGAAACACGAAGGATAATCGCGGGAACGAGAGGACCCAGGTGGTTGTTCCTTTGAGATTTCGTGTTGACATATTAGGCGCGTGTCATGAAGGAATTTCGTCTCACCTAGGGGAAATGAAAACCAAAGATAAAGTATTGCGGTATTTCTTTTGGCCTAATGTAATAAAAGAAATTGAGGATTTTGTCAAATCTTGTGACCCGTGTCAAAGAATCGGAAAAGCAGGGGAAAAGAAGAAAGCGCCACTTAAGCTAGTACCAATAGTGGGTGAAATATTTTCGAAACTAAGCTGTGATCTCGTCGGGCCCTTACCGAAGTCAAACAAAGGAAACAAATACATGGTCACTGCGGTATGTTTAGCATCAAAGTACCCTGAGGCTATACCAGTGTCAGATATGAGGTCTGAGACCATTATCGAAGCCCTAATGATGATATTCAGTAGATTAGGATTTCCAAGGAAAATCCAGACGGACTTGGGCCGGAGCTTTGTTAGCGATTTAACGACCGCCTTTCTTAAAAAGTTCGGAGTTAAGATAGGAAACTCAAGTGTGTGTCGACCTGAAAGTAACAGTGTTGAACGATGGCACAGGACGGTTAAGAGGCTTTTAAAAGTGCTTTGTGTAGAAAACGGGTCGAATTGGGAAGCAAACTTGCCTTATGCATTGTTAGCATTACGGACGGTACCGCATAATTCGACTGGGTTCAGCCCCGCTGAACTAGTGCACGGAAAAAATTTGAGGACCCCGGAAACATTATTGTTTGAAAAATGGATGGGAGAGGCGGAGGAAAATGAACTAGTGACGGAATATGTGTTTAACCTCACGAACAGATTAAAAAGGTGTCAGGATTTAGCCGTTGAGAACATGACTACTGAACGAGAAAAAAGGAAATTTTGGTTTGACAAAAAGGCGGTAGAAAGAAAATTTAACGTGGGAGATGAGGTTTTGGTTTTGGCGAACAGTAAACCAAACAAAATGTCAGTAAGTTGGATAGGACCGGGAAAAATTGAATCAAAAATCTCGGAAACAAATTATATTGTAAATGTTCCTGGGAGGCGACAAAAATCCCAGATTTATCATGTGAATTTATTAAAGCCTTATAAAAAACGGGTGGAGTTAGTAAACATCTTAACGCGAGTGATAAACGAGGTTGAGGATAAACAAGATTTAGATATAGTTTTTCCCTGTGCCGATTCCGAAGTTTATAAGTTCGATGAAGTCGTAAGAGAGAGTGATTTAACAACTAGATGCACTTCCGAGCAATTGAGACAATTGGAAAATTTATTGGACCATTATGGGACTGTATTTTCGAATGACCCAGGGCGTACCGATCTAATCGAGCATGACATAGAATTGTCGGAGTTAAAACCCGTTCGTTCGAGACCCTACAGAACATCACCCAGACAAACGGAAATATTGCGCAAAGAAATAAAGCGAATGTTAGAATTAAATCTTATAGTAGAAGGCGAATCTGAATATAGCTCTCCGATTATTCTCGTGGAAACACCAGGAAAGGACCCGAGACCCTGTATAGATTACCGCAAACTAAATGCCATCACAAAGGTAGAATTTTATCCTTTACCCAATACTGAAGAAAGAGTTGAAAAAGTCTCGAGTGCTAAATATATTACGGTTTTAGATCTAACGAAGGGCTACTGGCAAATTCCAATGACCCCGAGGGCTCAAAAATTAGCGGCTTTTGTTACAAGCTTTGGGTCCTATTTCCCTCTGGTCATGGCTTTTGGACTCCTGAATGCATCCTACAGGTTCTCAAAATTTATGGATATAGTATTGAGAGGGCTTGAGGAATTCTGTTTACCGTATCTAGATGATATGGCGATTTTTTCAGACAGTTGGGAGGACCATATGCGTCATCTAGAAACAGTATTAAAAAGGGTTAATGACGCGAAACTAAAAATCAAATTGGCGAAATGCAAGTTCGCTCAGAAAACCGTAAAATATCTTGGGCATATTGTAGGGGAGGGCAGACGGAGGCCAGCTGAGGCGAAAGTAACGGCAATTAAGGAATTACCGGTTCCGAAATCGAAAACTGAAATTCGTAGATGTTTGGGAATGGCTGGATATTATTCCCGGTACATAAAAGATTATGCAGTGATTGTAGAACCATTAACGAGGGCGCTTAAAGGGAAAAATAAAAAAGAAAAGATTGCATGGAGCGACGAAATGGGAAAAGCCTTTGAGACTTTGAAAATGAAACTTACTGAAGAACCGGTGCTTTACGCTCCTAATTTTCAGAAAGAATTCATAGTACAAACTGATGCTAGTGACTTAGGTATTGGCGTGGTTTTGGCTCAAAGAGAGGGATCGGAAGAGCACCCCATAATATATTTAAGTCGAAAATTTACTGATAGTGAGAAAAGTTTCTGCGCCACTGAAAGAGAGTGTGCAGGGATTATTTTTGCGATAAAAAAGTTAAGGCATTATATTGATGGACAAAACTTTTCTATCGAAACCGATCACAATCCTTTGGTGTTTCTAAAAAGAAATTCTGGAAATAATCCCAGATTATTAAGGTGGTCCTTAGCTCTGCAACCTTATAATTATGCCATTTCTCATCGCGCAGGCAAAGACATTCCGCATGTTGATTGTCTGAGTCGAGTTTAAGGAGATTTCTTGATAAACTTTTGTATATAATTATTTTAAGATTTTTTATTTTTTATTTCACTGTGTTTTATTTCATTATATGTTCATGATTTCTTATCAGAGCGCGGAAAAAAAAAGGAAGGTAGTATTATCTTATTCATGTATGTTTTATTTCTTGCCACTCTGATGTAATTTGAGCTTGCAATTCTTTATCCGACTCTTAGAGATTCTTAGTGTTTCACCCTTAAGAATCGTTTGAGGAGGAGGTGCTGTAAAGAATTGAGCTTCGACATCCAGCTGCACTATGTGTCATTCTAGCATTTCCTGTGAGTACACTTAACTGCATACCTTCCCTCGCTATTTTTGCCTTGAAGACTAGCAGACGCCGAATTCTATTGTACTGTGAGCGGAAAGTTCGGACAGTGATGAAGTGGTAAGGCGTTACCCAAAAAGGGGTCTTATGCTTTGATCCTTGCCGAGTTCGTGGGAAAGAGTTCATCTGCGAGAGAAGCGATCTCTGCACACGATTTTTAGGTTTGCGCCCGAAACTTTGCCCTTTGTCTTAGAACGTCCAATGACGGACTTAGTGAAAACGAAACAGAGGGATCTCAAGGCTGCTAAGAGGCTGGAGAGTTTCGAGGGGCCCGCCTCGACAAAGCCCCCGCCCCCAGAAGAAGTTCTCCTGCGAGAATGAAAAAGTGAGAGAGGACAGTTTTTGGAGAGATCGAAAAGGAGAGTGTTGACTCTCTGGAGAAGGGAAAAGGAAACGTCAGTTTCTAACTCAGCGTGGTGTAAGCGCTAGTGAGGTCCGACCTCTAGAATTGATACAGCAGGTATCCGCTGAAAATCCCAGCGAAGTGAAAAAGCACACCAAGTGCGAGAGTGAGAGTTCTTAGACTCAGAATTAACGAGCATTAGTAGATCTTCCGAAGAGAAGGAACGGACGAGCCTTGGTCCGAATGAACATTGTTTTGTAGTCACGACTGTCTGTAATGTTTAGAGACTTTTGTTTGTTTCAGTTACACTTGGAGTCAAGAGGTCATTAATTTATAAGCGATTGACTCACGAAAAATAATTAAATGCTGTATTGACGTCTTGTATATATTTTTCATTAGAATTAACATTGTTATACAATAAAATTCTATTTTCTAATTTATGCGAGAAATTCTCTGTGCCAACGATCCGATCTCGCTACCACTCACCATCTTTTATCGGGTCGGTATAGAGGAGTTACTACATTATTATGTTGATTTTGATTTTTTTTTTAATCTGACTATATTGCGTATTTTTATCATTATTGATACAGGTTCGACATGTTGATTGTGATGTTCGTGTAAGTCCAATCAGTATTTAATACAGTAATCCCTCAACATTCGCGGTTTTAACATTCGCGAGTTTTGATTATTCGCGAACATGAAAATGCGGAAAACTTAACATTTGCGAGAATCTGACTTGATTATTCGCGATTTTTTTTTTTTTTTTTTTTTTTTTTTTTAAGCACATACATAATTACGTCTGGATAAAACTTACAATCACTAAAATAAATTCAACTACAGACTTTATTTTTTTAAAACACATAAAATCAATTAAAATTATAAAATAGACGTTTCGTGCACTTTCGTACACCTCGAAGTACTGATGAGGTGTACGAAAGTGCACGAAACGTCTATTTTATAATTTTAATTGTTTTTATGTGTTTTAAAAAAAATAAAGTCTGTAGTTGAATTTATTTTAGTGATTTTTTTTTATTATATTTTTCTTCTTCAGAATTTGCAGTGGTTAAAGATTGTTTTCCCTGTGTTTTCTCAGTATATATTTACAAATCAATTTTCCGCTGTCACTGAAAAAAGGAGCGAGTGTTGTAGGAAAGCAAAATAATAACAATAGCAGAATACTCGTTGCAATGGGGATATTAGAAGTGGTAAAGTAACGGCATCTTCAATCTATTAATTTAAAATATGCTTGTGCATGTTCTCGTAGAGATGGAGCTGAAGCTGCTGTATGGAGCTGAAGCTGCTGTATGGAGCTGAAGCTGCTGTATGGAGCTGAAACTGCATACATTATCATCTCTTTCAAATAGAGAGAGAGTCGAAATTACTTTATTAATAAAAAAACTATGCTCTTTTAGCTGTAATTATTTCTCCAGTCAGTTAATTTGAATTATCTTTAATAAATAAATTTCCTATTTATGAATATGTGTGTACATTCACCTTCTACATATATGTTATTCATAAAGTACTGTTAATACATATATCCTTTTGTTCTTTGAAATACTGTGCCACTCTAATTAAAATTTTATAGAACATTATTCCTGTTTTAGTGCAGAGAGATAGACTCAACATTCGCGGATTTGACATTCGCGAGGTTTTCCTGGAACGTAACCCTCGCGAATGTTAAGGGGTTACTGTATATTTCTTTAAATGTTCCTTTCAAGAGGATTTAATTCTCAATGACAAGAAAAAGAGTTCATTGGTTAAAAAGTTTCGGAATACTCATTCATTGCTTTTTTTATGAAAGAATTTTCAAAGGACTTAAAAAATACATTTAAGTTACTGATTAAGCAAAATAAGAAAATTTATACAATTACTGATGTGGTTATTATTCGATTATTATGGAATTGATAATCTTTTTTAAGTCATTAAGTAAAGATCGAACCATGTTTAATAGCTTACATACCAAAAAATGTCATAATAAATATATTTTGGGAAATAATTGGCATAAAAAGGGAGGGCTTTAAATGTTTAGGTGAATGATTTGCTTAAAATTTGGTAGATAATCAGGGGGGGGGGGAGGGGGGTGCAGATGCCCATGTAAAACACTAAAGAAAAAAAAAGGCTAAAAAAATGTTACGCTTATTTCCGTAACGCTGTCTTGTTCAGCGTTAAGTAAATATAAAATTACGCTAAGTTCTAACAAAGTCCCTTTAATTATTTTATTTTTTGTCCCCACAATAAACTTTTAAATGCGTTTTTCTCATTGTGTTTTTGTTGTTACCAAAAGGTTACCAATTACCAAAAGGTGAGTTGAGGCTCACTGTGGAGAAGTGAAAAGTTTTTGGTTTCTGTTTCTTTGTCTGTCTATTCCGCGATAACTGCCGTAAAAAACGACAGATTAGGTTGATTTTTGGTAGGTATGTTGGCGAGGTATACCCGGAATTATCTGAAAAATTTTTGGTTAAATTTGGTTCATTCGTTCAAAAAAATATAGAACATTTCGTTTCAGGTCATAATGCTTTACTATCACTGTAAAACATTTGGTGTAACGTTACTCCATAAAACTGGAGGCAGCATTGCTGCCTCCAGTCTTACGGTGGTATTTAACTGATATAACTGGTGTAACATTACACACGTTACACCAGTAACATGTGTAACATTACACATGTTACACCAGTAACATGTGTAAACATTACCACCGTAAGACTGGAGGCAGCAATCTGCCTCCAGTTTTATGGAGTAACGTTACACAAATGTTTGAAAATCGTCTTCATATGAAGACGATTTTCAAATTTCATTTTTAAATGAAATGAAAATCGCTTATTTGAATATTGGATTTAAACGTAAAATTATGGATATTAAATTTTCGATATGGAGGTCTTAAGTATATCCAATATCTTTGAAAATTTGCGGATACATTTATTAGAATTTAGAAATTAATTGTTTAAATTATTGGAAATTTTTTTGCAACTGTTCGGGAAATATAAAACATTTTATTTTACTATTTTCTACAAATTTTAAAATGCATTTATTTTTCCTTCCTCTTTAATTTATTAGTTGCTTAGCAACCTTATTTCACACAATATCAAAATGATGAAATTCAAGTAATTCGTACTATTTTGCTGCAATATTTTATTAGCAAAATAACTTATTTTCGGGTGATTAGTATTCTATTGACATAAATGAGAATTTATTTTGATACAAGTTTCCTTTTAATTACTACAGAATGATTACCGAAATATTTTTTCCAAACGAAAATTACAAAAATATTGAACGTGTAATTCAAGTCTCGTAATTTACATTTGTATAAGTATATTTCTTTTACATGAGATATTATTCCCTTTCTGGAAAAGATATGCATGTTTCGTCGTTGAAAAGTTAATATTCTTTTAAAAATAGGATAAAATCACTCGTACAAAACGATGTGGTTAAACTAAAGAAATTAGAGTAGTAACACGCATCAATACATATCGTCAAATCCTGAAATATTACAATTACTGGAAATTGAGAACAAAGAAGCTATCACAAAAAATACTTCATAGCGCCAAATCAGAGTTAGGTTTGCTATTTAGTGAATTGGCAGTGGGCACGATTATGAATGATTACCATTGCCATCGAGTTAGATCAGGATGTACTTAGATAAAATAAATATTATAGAATGACCATCAAAACTGTTTTTCCTAAACAAAAACTGTAATAACACTAGATTTCTGAAATAGATATATAAGTGAAATATAGTAAATTTAGTTTACATTCCCATACGTTGCTTTTGTACATGAGATATTATTCAACTTATTCATCAGATGCAAGTGTTTCGTGGTTGGCAGGTAAGTAAATATTGCTATTTGGGTATTAGAATAATATGAAATTATTTTCGAAATTGTTGCTTATCCTAATAAAACCACTGTATTGAACGAAATCCAAGATATACTATAGAATCATTTACACAATCAAGAAGAAATCACGAATATAAATTTAATAAGATTACGGGGAATTTGCCTGAAGAAATGGATTTTTTAAATCTAAAAAATTACAAGAATAAGAAGTTCATAAAAATTTCAGAATATCATTGCATAAACCGTGTTTAATTTAACTCTTCTAATTTCTGAAACCTACGAAGTATGTTATATGCCTATAAATATGTATGTAATATAAAAATAAAAATAATTAATTGCTGATTGTAAGATTCTAAATAATGTGAAAAGTTATAATGGATAATTTACTCATTAGATGCCGCACGTAAAAGTTTATCAATAAAAATTAAAGAGAAAAGAAATAGATTTTAAATAAAGTGTTTTAATTTATTCTAAGAAGTTTGTTAGTGTATGGATGAAACCAAAAACTGTAGAAAATATGGCCGTAAAGATAGATAGAGATGAAAAAAGCAAAGGCAAAGACATAGACATCATTAACAGGAAATGTAATAATAAAAAAAATTTGCATTATTCCATGAATTCACTAAAATTTATCACAGAAATATATAATGACACGTGGATTAGTATGTAGATAAATTTGACCGCATGCTTGTGAATATTTCAATAAAGTTATTTTTAAAAAGTCAATATTGTTTTTAAAAGCTTTTAGTTTCTTATTTAGCAAAAATTAGACATTTTTCTAGATTGATTTTATTTATTTTATCTATTTATTAATTTTGTTTTTAAATTTCATATGCAACATGTTGTTTTGAAACATTTTTACACAATATTTATATCTAAAGAGAAGTAAAAAGAGAGGAAATGTTAATTTAGTTAATATAGGGGCTTGTTTAAATGAATATTTGTTTTTCTTTTCTTGAATTAAAGATGCAAACAACAGACTTGAAGAAATATGGCAATGGTTTTCCACTGACTTCTTCAAAACTGAGCATAAGAAAAAAAGAAAGTTTAAAATTTATGCTTGGTTCGTAAAGTTTGACTATGATAAAAAACACAAGCAGTATTAAAAAAATAAATAAAGAGAAGAATAAGTAAAATATAATAATTTTAGTTGTTTGTTTTGATAATAATTTTATTTGTTTAGATAATGGCTTCGGTGGAGCCGAAAAATGTAACAAGTTTACAAAAACTTTATTACTAATTTTATAGTTTTTATTTAACACGTCTTAGAAATTAAAGACGTATATAACAATTTCCGTATTTTTTTCACATATTGTACCTCTAAGAAGTTAGTCAGTGATATCTCTTGATGTGATAATATAATATCTAATTCAAATGAGATAATATAATACCTAAATCAAAAGTGATAAAATAATTTCTAATTATATTATCACATACTTTAATTTATTTAATATATCGACTTATTTAAATAGATATAATTTTTTCTTTTCTTCATCTGAAGATACAAACAAAAAATTTGAAAAAATATATATGGCACTATATGGTTTCGAACTGAATTCTTCAAAACTGAGCGTATAAGAAATAAAAAGTTTTCAATTTATGCTTGGTTCGCAAAGTTTGACTATGACAAAAATCATAAGCAGTATTGAAAAATAAAATAAAAGAATAAGTAAAATATAACAATTTCCATATTATTTCTCATTTTGTACCTCCTGAAGTATGTGATAAATATAATATAATAATGAAAAAAGAAATTCTCGGTAAATCCGTTAAGCATATAAAGTAAATCTCCTTCCTTATTCCTCATTCTCCGCAGATAAACGAATGCAAACTACGACTTCAGAAATGGCAGAAAAAGAAGATTCTCATCTTTAATGGATTATTTGTCTTCGCGACCATCTGTTTGAGTACCTGTCCAACAGAAACAAAGGACTTTTCAAGCCGTCCTCTTGTTGACTTAGCGATTACTGAGGGGAGTCTGGTAGAAACGAAAAGTGAATAAGCATACAAGAAGATAGACATACAGTTACCATCACCTGGTGCTGTTTACCATGTTATTATGGATTCTGAGAAAAATCAAGCATATGCATATCGCGAATGTAAAAAGGAAGATAACGAGTGTAATATTTAATGCTCGATTTGAATATGAAGACTTCAAAGTAAAAATATCCGGAAAATCTTTTTGTTACTTAATGTATTTAAAGAAGAAGTCTAGATCCTAAAATTTTGTGGAATGTAAAATGAGCAAAATTAATTCAGTTTCAATATTTTAGTAAGTTTCAGTTTCAATATTTTATTTTCATTAGATCCCGGTCGGCGCCGAAATGTTTGTTTACCAGTCGTGTGTGGACCGGTAGTGGTGCAGTAAATGGTCTTTTACAAGGCTGACCTATCCGAGCTGTCCTTGGAAAACCTCGACTGATGGCAGGCACTAGGGCCGACAAAAAGAATATTTTTCATATTTTTCATTTTAGTAAACTATGTGACCTATAAGTTTTTCGGGATTTTTTTTTTAGTTATTTGAATTTAGGACAGTTTTGGGCCTCTGGTATACTTAGTGCTAGCTTTGCTGTGTCTCTTGGCACCATATACCCTTAGCATCGTCAATCTTTATCAAGTCTAGACTCGCCTTGTCAATGAAGTGTAGGGCACCTAAAATTTATTGGATGCTCTATGTGCCTTTTCTGAGGCCTCTGGTGCTCCAAACTCTGTAACAGCCCCCTTTTTTTTGCGGGGTTCTCCACCAGAGTTTTCAAAATTAAATTTTCTGGTCGTTTATTTGTTTTTACATTCTCACCTAAGTTGAAAATTTTGAAAAATTTTTGCAGATCTACGCCGATCATGACTCCCAGAACCCAAAACCACCCCCAGTTCAAAACTTTATCTATCTATCTATCTATCTATCTATCTATCTATCTATCTATCTATGTCACTTTTTTCTGACCACGATAACTGGAAAAATTCTGCATTAATCTTTTACAAACTGATACATAAAATCAAGGGGCATAAAATCTCGGTCAAGTTCGTTAATGGGCCAAATCGAACCAAGGGGGGGAGGGTGGGGGGGCTTTTTGTGAAAACAGAAAAAACCCCATAATTTCTTAATTATGATACGTATCGAATCCGTTTAAAGTTATTATTACTTCTAGGAGAAGGGTCGAAAATGTATGTATGACAGATTTTTGATATAATTAAAAATGGCCCCAAGGGGGGGAAAAAAGGGGGGTTTTAAGAGAAAAAAAATCATAGCTTCGTCAATTCCCAAGATATCAAATTCGTGTAAATTTATTATTAATCCTCTTAATATTATCTAAAACTTTTATATTGACAAGTTTTTTATAGGACCAACCGTTATAGCAAAAAAAAAATTAAAAACAAAAAAATCCCTGCCGGCTCCGCCTGCAAACAAGTTATTTTTCGAAGTAGGCGGTTCCAACTCCCGCATCTTTTCGAAACTGATACATAAAATCAAGGGGCATAAAATCTCGGTCAAGTTCGTTAATGGACAAAATCGAACCAAGGGGGGGGGATGGGGGGGGGGCTTTTTGTGAAAACAGAAAAAAACCCATAATTTCTTACTTATGATACGTATCGAATCCGTTTGAAGTTATTATTACTTCTAGGAGAAGGGCCGAAAATTTATGTATGACAGATTTTTGATATAATTAAAAATTGCTTTAAGGGGGGGTGGAGGGGGGTTTAGAAGAAAAAAATTCATAACTTCGCCAATTCTCAAGATTTCAAATCCGCTTAAATTTATTATTAATCCTCTTAATATTATTTAAAACTTTTATATTTACAAGTTTTTTATTGGACCAACCGTTATAGCAAAAAAAAAAAATAAATAAATAAAAACAAAAAAATCCCTGCCGATTCCGCCTGCAAACAAGTTAGGTTTCGAAGTAGGCGGTTCCAACTGCCGCATCATCGTAAAAAGGTCATTTCTTCCGCAATTCCCGACAAACAGGCGCCCCACGGTCTGCGTCTTCGAAATCTACCTGTGCCTGTAGGCCGAGCCGTCAGGGATTTTTTTAATTCATATTTATGTTCCCTTTTCTTTCCTATGGACCTTTAGCGTGGCGGTTTCACGTTTCACGTTAGTACTCCTAAGTGATACCTGATTTGAAAAAGGAAGATAACGTGTGTAATATTTAATGCTCGATTCGGATAAAGACTTCAAACTAAAAATATGCAGAAAATCTTTTTGTTACTTAAAGTATTTAAAAACTGAGGCTAGAGCCTAAAATTTTATGGAATAAAAGGCGAATAAAATAAATTCAGTTCCAATATTTAATTTAGTCTGGCTTCTAAAGATTGCCTTAAAAGTTTCGTTTATCAAGTCGAGGCCGATTTGATAAAAGTCGGATATGGCTGGAAATGAATATCAGCTAAAAAAGAAATAAATTAAATGCTTATCATTCGGTGACATTATTAAGATTAGTAATGATAATATAAACTATTTTCGAAAAAAAAAATTGAAATATGAACGTGATAAACAAACATCACGAAATATAAGCTATCATAAAAGCACAGCTGCTTTAGTATATTTGTATTTATTTTTTGTGAAAATTGTTTATTTTTTCATTACTGATCTTCAGTATGTCACTAATTATGTGTACAAAACTAATTAGGTCTGTTTATTAAAATGATTTTAAGCCTTTATGTGTAATGTAATCACTTTTAGCATATATATATATATATTATTTTAAAGACAATAAGTTTTTTTATATATTTTTTTCGTATACGATTCCATTAAATACTTATGTTATTAAGTCTCTGGAATATTTTTTAATAAATTCATAACTGGAAGGAAAATTTAAATATATAAAAATTAGTTTTATTATATGTGATTTTATAAGATAATAAATTTGATAATATTTTCACTCTTAAATTTAGCATCATTATTCATGTATTTGTAAATGGGCTTATGATTGATAAAAATATCTCTTCTGCTTTGTGAAAAGATTGCTGCGTATTATTTTTAATTACGAGTAAGAAACATTACTGCAGCCTTTTATTTCTGTCTACAAAATAAAGTTACATTAAGAAATAAATAAAATACCGCTATCTGAAGAAAAACATGTTTTTGTAAAACATGTTTTGCAAAGGTTTTTTATGACTAAAAACTGCAAGAGCTTAAACTAGCCAGAAAGCTTTTTTTTTTTTTTTTTTTTCATTAACTTTAACACATTCCTCTTCACCATTGTTTTGAAGCAAGAAAACTGTGAGTATTAGTGCCAACTCTCATCTTCTCGACCTTTCCATCAATGATCCATAACACGTGTAACAGCAGTTCTAGTCTCAAAACAGCGAAAAGTAAATTTGACTACAATAAGTAATGAAAATATAAAATTTCGAATTACCAAAAATTTTAATATAAGGATTTGTTTTCCCCAATGCATTTATCTATATATTAGCATTTAAATTTAAATCTAACTGTAGGTAAAACTTCTATCTATTGTAACAGTTAACTCAATGATAACTTCTATCAGAGGGAGAGAAAAAATTGAAATTATTTTGATTCAGAAAAAAGATGAGAAAAGATATAATAAAAAATCATCTTTCTCAGAAAGTGATAAAGAAATAGGGAGAGAAAGAGATGAAGGGGAAAATATAGTAACAATGGAATTAGATAGCATCCATCAAATTTTTATGATAAAGACTTGAGAGATTCCGCTGTATAAAGGTTTAATATTTTCATTAGTTGTTTTTTAATTAATTAAAAATGATTTTTTTTTTTTTTTTTTTTTTTTTTTTTACAGTTCATATATAAATATTTTTCCTTCCTTCTGTTTTCTCTTCTCTTCTGTTATTTACTTTTTTTTCTTATAATAAATAAATTAAAAATAATAAAAAATAAATAAATAAATAAATAAATAAATAAATAAATACAAACCCTCTACTTTTTTCTCCTGAAATAAAACATTTAAAAAATATACATTATTGAAATGAAATATCTATAAGCAGAACAAAATCATCTTCTGTGAAGAATGGGATTCGAATCTACGCTTTTTTTTTTTTTTTTTTTTTTTTTTTTTTTAAATTAGAGGTTAAATCTGCCGTTTTAAATCACCAGGTTATCTTGACCTCGTTCTCCATCTTTCTAAAGCTCAGATTTTTGTCTTTAAATTTTTTTCAAGCAGCCAAATCAAATATTTTTTATCAAATAGCAATTTTTGCCTTTAAAAAGCTGCTTTGAGTTTTAATAATATAGATTGCAATCGAACTAGCCGTGGTATAAAATAATGTTCTCATAAATTCAAATTACAAAAAATTGGTTACGTTCTGATTAAAGATAAAATAATTAATAGCTAAAATAGGTTTTATTTTCATAAATTGATAATAAAAATTAAATTGTACGGCTGTAAGGGTTTTCAGAAACAACTTTATCAAAAGTATTGAGCAGTACGCCCATATTTTTAATGTTAAAAGTAACAGTCGTATACAAATGGTTTAACTGCTTATAATTATGATTAAATATATATATATATATATTACAGTTTGTAAAAATTACGACAAAAGAACAACCCAACTTCTATTAACCCTTTTAATTAAGTCATTTGCTTTAAAAAATAAAAAGTTTTTTTTTTTTTTTTTTTAATGCCAAACTGTTTTTCTGGAAGTGTCGATGTTGTGTAATTCCGTTAATAGGTAATAATAAATATTAGAATAATTCTTGCAGAAATATACATATTTAAAAAATTCTATGTAATTTTTTATTATTTTAATTTTAAACACATGTTAATAAAAATAATAAAAAAAAACCTTATTGAAAATTTTCAACATAAAAAATTTTTCTTTTGTTAATTTCGTTTTTGATTATTTAAGCTCTTTATATTATAGCATTTTCTGCAATAATTATATTTTCTTGATTATCTGTTAACTTGCATAGCACAATAACAAAACTTCCATATAAAAAAAGTAATTTAATACCTATTTTGTTTTTGTTTTTTTTAAAAGTAAACAAAAAATATAACCTCCTTTTTTTAAAGGAAGTGCAGAGGGTTTGCAGCATTCCTAAATTTTTCTATCTTTGCTACTACTATTTCAAAACAAAATTCTTTGTGGTTGAATCCTTTAACATCTCCTGTAGAAATCTACCACAAGGTTTATCGTTTTGAAAGAGATAGCAAAGGCAAAAAATTTCAGGAACACTCCAAGCCCTGGGAAGTGGTTTAATTAAAAGGGTTAATTAAAAATTGAGCTGTTCATTTGCTAATGTTTTTTACAAACTGTAATAACTTTTTTAAAAATGGCGTGGAGGAGGTAGGGGAAATACATTATTTTAAGCAATTCAACATTTGTAACGACTATTACTTTTAAAGATATATTAAAAATACGGCGTTTTGCTCAAAACTTCTGATCAAGGCTGTATATCTTTTCTGAAAATAAACATAATTTGTTCACTTTAGAAAAGTTTTATAAAATATTTCTTTGTTTATTTGACAAAATATTGAAGATTTTCCATTATATTAAGAGATAAAATATGTACTTTAATTTTGAATGTTTTTTTTTTTTCATTTATTCATATACACATTTAACCTATCTATAAGAATATACATTTTGACATTTAACGTAGAAGGAGAAGGTGTAATCTTCCATTTTACAACAATCTATATTGTAAAAAAATAAAGAGGGAGGTGAGGGGAAGGGTGGTCATCTCGTAGTAACTTTATTTTAAAATTTTTATTTTGTGAATGAATATGCAATTTTTACAGCTGATGTGACACGGTGATCAAACGGTAATACCTGACGGTGGTTACCTGATACTGCACGCCTTTTATTCAAATATATTGGGATTAAAAATTGTAGCGTAATTATACGGTTCATTTCATTGTTTTATTTATAAAAAAAAATCAATTGAAAGCAGATACTCATATTATTCTGACGCTTTTTCATGAAATAATAGCAATATTCGAAGTACCTTTTTTCTTAGATTAATAAATAAAAAATATATTTTTTCAATGATATCTGAAAGGCCAGTACAAGGGTGGGGCAAAAGAAACACTTGTCTCGGATAAATAACCAGAAAAGGAGTCGAAATAAATAATTTATGCCAAAATTGTTTATGTTTTTGCATTAATAAAGCTCAGTAAAATTAGGTTATAATTTTTATTAAGTCTCCCGTTGAACAAGCTTTCGGGAATATACAGTGCTTATGTTAAATCTATGTGGGAAAAAAAAGTGATTTTTTCTTCGTATTTGTATATTTTTGAAAAATTCTTTTTGCACTTTATATTTGAGATCAAAGTCATTCATATCCGTCGATTAAATATCCGATTTTTCTTGCTGTTTGATTATGATATTGCTTACAATTTTGGAACGTGAAAAACAGAGGTATTGTTTCATTCATACACTGTAAAAAATGACCAATGTTTCTTATTTTATGAAAATATGCTATAACCACGAACGAAAATATAATATAATCTTCTAAGTTATCCGAAATTTCAAATAGCATGTTACATTGTCTTTTGAATCCCCAGAAACGAATACATTTTCAAAATTTAAAGAATAATTTATAAAAACAAATTATTTTTAGCTGCCCGAATTTTTCAGAAACGTTTCCGAAGGGATTTTATAGTGTATTAATTAGTGTCCTCAGCCTGGAATACCTGTTTTTCGAATGTTATCCATTCTCAAGTACACGTTTTCAGCCGCATAAGTTAATTTATACATGAAAGAGTAAAGAAATAATCTTAATTTTAATGTTATTGTTATCGCTGTTAATTTTGCATGTTTGTCTGTTAAACATTTTTTTTTAGCATGAAAATGTTTACTTCAGAATTGATAGCATTCGAAAAACAGGTATTCCAGGCTGAGGACACTCATTAACACACTATAAAAACCCTTCCGAAACGATTCTGAAAAATTCGGGCAGCTAAAAATAATTTGTTTTTTTAAATAACTCTTTAAATTTTGAAGATGTATTCGTTTCTGGGGATTCAAAAGACAATGTAACATGCTATTTGAAATTTCGGATAACTCAGAAGATTATATTATATTTTCGTTCGTGGTTAGAGCATATTTTCATAAAATAAGAAACATTGGTCATTTTTTACAGTGTAGCTTTGTAAAACTCTATCCATGAAAGATTCTGAAAATTTTAAACAGTCACACAGTATGATATACTGCATACCTTAAAGCTTGAACTTTTCCAATAATGTTTTTTCATAATTTTATACCATTTAATGAACTTAAAGTACAGGTATGTATATACTGTATGTATAATGATACAGGAATGTATAACGTATTTTTGTGCATTTACATAATTCTTTTTATGTTCTAAATTAAATTAATCTCTTTCTGCAGTATTACAGTCGAGTAATTGAACTTAATTTCGAGTAATTTACTTCATTCTATATTTTCTTTATATTTTTGAACTGATTACTAACAATTATTTAATATGTGATCTGTTTATGTTATATTACCATTTTATTTCATATCATATTATATTTTGATTAAATTAAAGTAATAAATTTTTTATTTCTGATACAGAATCATATACTTTTGATTTATAATAGGGATACACAAATTATTTCTCTGCCTCAGGTGACAATATGTTTAGGCATATTTCTGGATATTTATATGAATGACTGATTGTCAGACTTTTCTGAGCTTTCAGAGACACTTGAAATTGTCCCGGTAATACCAGTATCGAAAGCAGAAGCAGAAAGGTGCTTTAGTAGACTTAAGAGAATTAAAACATCTCTTTGAGAACGCTTTTGAACGATTTTTTTGAACGATTAAACGCTCTTGCTGTCCTATCAACCAGAAGGATTTTATTAGTACAATATCAGAATTTAATGTAAAATTAATTGAAAGATTTGCTCGACAAAAAAATCGACGTGCTGAATTTCTATTTAAATGAGGCACTAAATTTTAATTTATGAATGTTAAATGTCTGAAAAAAAAGTATGTATTTTTTTCTATCAAATTATGAGATTTTTTTTTTTTGTATGATTTGTATAACTCTTTTTCAATTAAATAACTTTTGATTGCAGTAAGTTTAACTTTAATAATAGTAATTAATTAGATAAATATGAAAGTAATGTTGATTACGTGTAAAAATAATTAATTTGATATTTCTAAAATTAAGATTATTTTTCACTTGTATTATTAAATAATTTGTTTTCATGTTTAAACAAGGAATATTAATATCCTCCTAAGGAATATTAATATAAAAATTTCCAATTTGTTATGACGAACCGGGCGCCACCAGTGAAAAGTGGCACGAGATGCCACAGTTTGTATGAACGACAGATTGTCGTCCCATTCTTGTCAAAGTGGACGGACAGAAAAATACAGAAACGAATTATTTTACCTTTTCATACATTTATATATTATATATTATTTAATAAGAATAATAAGCCGTTCGAAGTATATCAGAGCCCAGAGCCCAAACCTTCTTGCTTTTCGATGCATTAAACTTTTGGAATTTAGCATTTAAATTTTTACGGTATTGAATTCAGCTTTTAAATTTAATAATAATTTCAACCTTTCCTCGGGAATAAATTAAAAATAACCTTTGAAGTTGATAATAATATCAGTCATACAGATACCACCCTGATAAATCTTGTAGCTTTTTGCACAGTGGTCTCGTCAGAAAATATAGCAGACAGACTGACACACAGATTCCTACCTTTATTATATATATATATATATATATATATATATAATACATATATATATATATATATATATATATATATATATATATATATATATATATATATATATATATATATATATATATATATATATAATACGAGGATACGTATATATAATATACCTCACAGGAGGACCTTTTTACTTCAGTGGCCGACCGGATCGAGAAAATTTGAAAGCTTAATTCAGTACCGGCAAAATTTAACTGTTAAATTCCAAATGTTTAATGCATAGAAAAGAGAGAGAATGGTTAGGTTCGGGGCTTGAATATACGTCGGGTGACCTCTGTGGCGTCGAGCTTATTATTCGTTTTATTATAATTATTAAATAATATATAAATAGATACATAGATTAAAAAAAGTTAAGCGATTCATTAAAAATGCTAATTGTTATATTGTCGTTAGTAATGTAACCCTAGAAATAACGGAAATTTTACTCAACCTTAATAAAAATATTTTACACCAGAATTTTTATTTAAAACTATTTAACTCAATTATTTACTTTAGTTCTTTGCGGTTTATATTTAACTTATTTTATGAAACAAATTCTAGTTCGAATATAGTCATTTTGAATGTACTTGTTGGGTCCATTGGACCCGTCTTTATAGTAGGCGGAGGGTTAATAATAAATTAGTTAATCATGAAAATCATTTTCTAAAAACATTATTCTTATTCTTAAATTTAATACATGTTAAGTTAAATTTGCAAACATTTCTTTTTATTTTCGTTAGTCACCACAGTGTAAATATATTCCATAAAAGTACGAAAATTGCACTATCAATCCCGTGTTTTCAGTACTATTTCCACCTTATTATGATTTCTTTTATTTTAATTTTATTTGTAATTATTTTTTTTTTCAGTGTAAAAAATAAAATTAGCCAAAATCCTTTAGTGAAAATGACTGTTTAACTAGACTTTTATCATTATCATTGTTATCGGTCAAACAGTTTCGAAAATCCGTATGCCCTTTACTTTCTGATACATTCACAAAAACCCTTTCATCGAAATATATTTTTTCCCTGTCGAAATAAAGGTAAAAATAAAGGTACTGACAAAATGCGTATTATTATTAACTAATTAATTATTTTTTACTATTTTACAGTCCATTCCTTCTTTATTTACAATCCTAAAAAAATAATTTCAATTATATTTAAGCACAATTGAAATATGATATTTAGTTACAGTAAAATATCAAGCAAACATATTTTATATAATTAATAATAAATATAAAAGTTAAATGATTTACACTTAACATAAAATATTATTTGTTTTTGACGTTAAATCTTCATTTAGTATATCGTTTTCTTATTGAAATTTATTTCCCTTTATGTGGTCTTTTATATTTTCATCTTTATATCTTCATTATATTAAATTATAATTTTGTTTAGTGCTGTATAAATGATCTTTGAGACACAAATAAATAAGTGTACAATATAAAAATACTAAGTGAAGTAAAATAATAAATTTAAAATGAGAGTGGTTTAATGTTAACGTTTATTATTATATTTTGTGTCCAATATTTACAATGTTCTTGCTTAATATTTCAAGATAACAGAAGAAAATGTATCTGAAAAATGTAAATATATATATTATAAAAAGTCTGAATACAATATATTTTTAACCAAAATGTTTCTCTTGAAGTTTCGCCAAAAATAAATGATAAGATTAAGATAAAATAGTTTATGTGAAAGAATTTTTTTTACCGTGGGCATATCGGTTTATATTCAGCATCGCTAATAAGCAATTTTTTCAAAGAACCTCAATTTAAATTTAATTAATAATTATTGTTTAAAAAATAGTCTAAAAAAAAATATAAAAATTTTGAATAATTTATTGTGAGCTAAGACAATTTATTAGAATTTATTTTCGCGATAAGTTTATAGTCAGTGATATTTTTGCTACAGAGCAATTTTTGTAAAAGTGTTTTATTTTAACACGTTGACTACAAACAGTACACACGTATACTGGTAGCCAAAGCCGACTTATTATTATTATTATTATTATTACATTTCTTACATTACTTTTAAATAATAATATTTAAGGTAAATTTCTACAAGACAAATATCACGAAAACTTGCTCTAAAGAAAGAAACAAAACAAACAATATACAGAGAAAAACGTTAAAAAATAAATATCATATTACAAAATCGCAGAGTTCATTTAGATTACATTTTCCCAAGACATATATTAATCAATTAATAAAATTAAACTACATTACAGAGATTATGATTTCCCTTCCCCTTCCCCCCTTTTGTCACATTAAATACAGAATATTTAATTTTACATGATATACTGAATTTATAGTTCGATTATATACATTAAAGATGATATATTTTTTATTTAAATATTCCATTTTAAGACAGATTAAAGAAAATTTAATTTTCTACCTTCAACAAGTAAATGTATTTAAAATTCCTTTTTTAAAAAAAACAAGGTGTTTTATTATATCGAAGTGCCAAATTTGTCAAATTTAAAATAATTCAGCACGAAACACATCATTACACCAAAATAAATTGAAAACAATACACCATGTGCAATTTTGTTCTGTGTTTACATCACCTTATCTTGAATAACCAACTTTGAATATAATTGAAAAATTGAGTGTAAGAAGATGTTATGTCACATTTTGTCAAAAATAGTTTTATTATATAGATGGAGGTGTTATAAAATAATCTACAGTATGGTAAAGCTAAAGTTTTTCTAAGAGAATTTAGTTACCACCTGTTAACATTTTAAATATGTGCTACAAAAAAAAAAAAAAAAAAAAAAAAAAAAAAAATCATTTTATTTTTTCGAAATGTAACTTTTGTTGCACAATGTCTTCCTCCACTAAAGCTCTTCACTTACGATGTGTATTTGTGAAAATAATTGTGAAGTTTAAAATCTCTTTGCTTACATTTTCTAAGCCGAAAGATAAAATAAACAAAACTTCTTACTGTATACGTCCGATATACTAACACGCGGAGAACGCGCATTTCAAAGTTTAAACACCCGAATGTTTTTTCACATGTTCGAAGGGAAATGTTTCAAATATTCACCTGTTAATATGTAAGGTAAAACACCTCGGCGCAAACTGAGTACTACGATAAGATTAATTGAAAACACCAAACCGCGAGCAGACTCACGTGACATAAACATGAATAACAACGTGTTTTCAAGATCACTTTTTCCGACGCCCTAAAGGCAAGAAGAGAGAAGGTGTAAAGTTAAACATAAATACAGAAAAAAATATATAGCATACACCCACACAAATACAGTGATGGAGGAGGGGGGCTGACTTTGATTGAGGAAATCCAGGGGTATCCGGAATCCTGTTCCTTTTTTCCCGGGAAAGGGAAAACCCCCTTTTCCCGAAAGGAAGGAAGGGAGCATAATTCATTAGCATTTTCTTGGGTACATCTAGGCAAGAACCGAAAAATCCGGGCTTTCTGATTGGCGGAAGGGGGGAATACACACTTGACACGCGTGCCTGCCGTCTTGCATTCTCATTGGTCGATTCTTCCCGGCCGCGCGGTTGCGGTCTCGGTCCGATTAGGAGGACATTTAGAAGAGAGAAGTGGAATCGATTCAATGGGGGTCGGCGCTGCTCAGAAAGTTGTCTGCCTACATAACGAGGAAGACCCCCTAGTTCACGTTTTCTAAACGAGAAGACTACGATATCATTTGATCGGCGGAGAGAATAACAGTTAGCGAGAGTTGCTCTCAAAACGAAAGTAAGTGGAAAAGATCGAAATAATTCTTGCTGCAATGAAAAATATCTCAGAAAGTAGAACTTTCAAAGAATGTTTTGATAGTTTCACAAATATTTGAAATGAAAATAAATATGGTAACTTCAAATGAGAAACTTTTATTTTAGTTTAAATAATAGTTTATAATATAATTATATCGTGAAATTTTATGCATATTATTTTTTCTTGAAAAAGTTTCAAGTGAAGAAAAAGAATGTTTCGAAAGTACAGAAGAAATTAACAAGATTTCCCTAAAAAATTTAAGAAATAATTTTTACATCCGATTTTAAATTGTTTAAGAAGAAAGCTATTTATAATAACAGTCAACATAAATGAATGTCAAACTGCTTTATCTACAATAAATCATATTTTGAGTCAAATATTTAACGAGTAGAAAAAAAAAAAGCTTCTGAAATTTCAATAACAAGAAACTATATCATGTTTTAAGATTAATTATCAATACT
Source organism: Maratus michaelseni (assembly GCA_963931845.1). Classification (NCBI taxonomy): domain Eukaryota; kingdom Metazoa; phylum Arthropoda; class Arachnida; order Araneae; family Salticidae; genus Maratus; species Maratus michaelseni. The sequence goes on from OZ007587.1 coordinate 163,018,344, forward strand.
ATATTAAATAATACTTATTAAGTATCATATACGAAATAAAGCTTTTTAAGCTGGAGAAAAATGTTAAATAAGTTTTCTTTATAATTTAACCAAATATTAATAACAGATGCTTCTTGAATATAATTTATATGCAACCATGTTTAGAACTTTCTTTTGAAAAGCACGTGGTGAAAATGCTCCAAGACTCACGTGACTGACACACGACCAGATTATCAGACTTACATTTTTCAACAGGACATATTCTAGTTTCAACTGAAATTCTGCGTGTATTTTCTGTTTAAAGAAAAAAGGAAAACAAGGTATTTTGAATTTGGAAATTATTTCTTGAAAAATTTTTTCAATAATTCTATACTCTCCTAGTTTATATATAAGAAATATTCTGAGACATTTTACAAAATATTGTTACTGTAGAAATTGTTGTTAAAATTTTTCAAACATTTAACACTTTAAGAAAAGTTATGTTTGTAACCCCTGAATCAATTTTTGATTATAAAGAAATCATTAACTATTAAAGACAATTATTTCAAGCAATTCTGTAGTATTTGTACATTTTCATTATGAAGATATTAAACAACAAAAATAATTAAATAGTTAAAATTACAGTAATTTTTTAGCACTCTGAAACAAGACTGTAGGACTTTAATTTCACATAACGATCCGAAAATGATAATGAAATGAGCTTTTGAAAACTGAATCAATCCTTAAATAGAACTGATTGATACTGTGATAACAGGCGATTCAAAAACTATAGAAAATTGTATATCAAGAAAAATCATTTTTTAAAAGGGAAATTCTGATTAATCTTTTTGTATTAGTTTAAGGCTCATTTTACATGATAAAACAACACCCGAAGCTGCCAAAAGAAAAAAAACAACAACTATAGTTTAAATACTCTTATTCCTGTTTGACGAATTTTTATTTTATTCTGCATTGAACCAAATGTCAAAATAATATTCGAGACTATTAGCCAAATTTAAACTTTATTAAAGATTTGTTAATGTTTCGCAAAAAATGTTGATGAAATAAACTTTTAAAAACTGAATTTGTGATTAAAATTAACTGATTCAAGAAAAATCATATTTTTTCTTTTAAAGTGAAATTCTGAGTACAGCATTTTGTATAAGTTAAAAGATTATGTTTACATAAGAAAACAAGCTGTCAAAAGAAGAAGAAAAATAAAATAAAAACGGGAGTTTAAATGCTCTTATGTGAATTTTTATTTTATTCTGCATCGAAACAAATGTCAAAACATTATTCCAGACTGCAAATTAAATCTTATTAAAGACCTGTCAAGATTTTCACAACAACAACCCTGTCATAATAGTATCTGTTGGTATTTAAATATTCACGCTGACTCCCCCGTTATCGACACAATGCGAGTTGTTCCGGGCTTCCACCATTGACGGGGATACGAAGCTGCCTCCCTCCGGCAAGGGCCGGGAAGCAGGGGTGGCGCGGGACGGTGACTGCCCGCACCAACTGGCCTGCCGCTACGGTTCGGCCGACGTCTATCGACTCTGGATGCAAGGCAAGACAGACTTTTACGGCAGTGCATCACCCGTCACAAACCTACCAATGCTATTCACAGGTAAAAATGCATTTAATTTTAAAATCAGTTCATTCTATATTAGTTTTCAACAGGTGTTAATTAAAAGTGTTGAGATTTACAAAATCCTCACAACATAAAATTAAAATTTTCAGATATGATATTAAGTGAATTTGAATTAATTATTTAAAGAATATGTGTATTAAAAGCATGTCAAAATGTTTAATTCATATTGCTGTATAAAGATTCTGAAAATTCTCATATATAATACATTCTGAATAATCTTATTCGACTCTTCGTTTACCAATGATATTGTTTTAAAATATCCTTAAAAGATGATAATGGGAAAAATAAAGTATATAATTTAAGGTGAAATTTAACTACCCTTTCATCGGCATGGTTAATTTATATGTTTAGTCATATCTTCTACAGTTTATTATTCAATGTTTATATAACAGTTATTATTTTTTATTCAAATTTCTTATTTCTAATGTATTATCTTAATATAGTAACAATTTTAACTCTGCATAAAGTAAATTTAACACAAATTTCAACGAAAAGTAATTTTTATTTAAAATAGGAATTGCCAAGATTTAATGTTTTGTTATTATTTATTATTATTATCAATTTATTCTTTATTATTTTTCCTATTTTTTCTGTAAATTAAGAACATGGATATAATATTTTAGCAGTAAAAAGTGTAAAATCAGTATAATACAAATATTCGCAAAACACATTAAGATTTGTTTTTAACAATTTCCACACTTAATAAAGATGCAACGAAACTTTCATAAAAATCTAATGCACCTTATTTGTTCTCTAACCTTTTCGAGACGAGGTTCCTTCACACATCGTTTAATATTTTGCCACCAGTTTTCTGAAATGAAATTTTTCGTTTTACTTAATCTCTGAAAATCCGTGATCAGATAATGCGAAAATTTCTGTTAAGAATTTACTGGTGTTCAAACTAAAGGATTTTGTGCATCCAATAAGTCACGTATACGTGCCATAAGATGCGGTCGTGAAGGGTTTAAAATATATAATGTAATATAAAATGCGTGGTGCCGTCACGAAGGGGCTAAAAATACATATTATTAATGTATATAAAATGCGTAAAGACGAAAACTTTATTTGGAAAGTTAAAAGAATGTAAAAAATAATGATGAATAACAATCAATATACTAAATTACAAATAAATAAAAGTTGTTAGAACCATATCGTTAAAGATATAAAATGAAATGTACATATCTAAATCTTAGATGGCAAAACAGTGAAAGTATGAAAGAAGTTGAAAATTTCACCTTTGTTATTTTAAAATGATATTTAAAGCTTTCTTAGAATATAAAACTGTGTGTCTTACTTATAATTTTCCGATTAATTCAGAACAGACTTTTAAAAGACTTGCAGTTTTATCAAAAAGTAATATTTTACTATTCTTATTGTTCTGGAGTATATTACATTTTTCATATCTATCAATTAAAATTTCTATTTTGCTGATTTATTTTAAAAGTTTAACTCTGCACACACTGAATTCATACTAAAGTAGAATTTAATTTGATACGTAATGTGTAAATACAAGTATTAAACTTCAGACATAGGTCTCTGCTACTCTGTCTTTATTTTACAAGTTTTGATTCTTCTATGAATACAGAAAGAATAAAATTAATGTGATACTGATGGTATTTTGATTAGTTTTACATTCTAACGAAATTTTAAAGCATTGAGCTCATCTCTGTTGTTGTTCATCTTTGTTTTTGCTCATCACAATATCATGAAATTTTGCTTAATCTTCTAAATTTAAAATGGATGAGGATGTAATTTTTGAGTTTATTTTTAAATGAAAGGGATATGACTTAGCCAAAAGTGAAAAAAATTAGATTATTTAAAATTTTAAATTTCATTAAGTAAATTTTTGGAATTGTCAATAAATGATTATGTCGTTATAAACAGTTCGTTGAAACAGAAATAGATATCTATCAATATAATGTGCACTTTCACCCGGAATATAGTCTTATTGCTAAGAAACTAGTTTTACAGGCATATTTCGTATGACAATTTTAAAGAAGTGTTTGTATTTTCTAAAACTTTCGCATCTTCTCAAATTTTATATTTTAGTTAAATCTGTTTTCGGAAAGATCTGTTTTCGGAAAGTTCTATTTTCCATTCAATCACCTATACTTAGTCATTGATATTATGGGTATATTCAAGTATATAAAACAAAACATAAAATATGCTTCATTAATATTTACGATATTTCACATTACTTTTTGTATTTTTCTTTTCTAAATGTATTGCATTTTCTTAAAGTTCTGTCTCCATATTTTCATGAAATTCATCTGCCAGAAATGATAATTAATAAAGATATAAATCAAAATAATATTTAAAAAGTATATTACTGTATTTTGATGAATAATTTTAATTTCATAAAATTGTGATAATATAATGTAAGAAGGAGTCAGAAGTTTGCTGTTTTTATTTTATTTTATTTTATTTTATTTTATTTTTAATGACAGTGAGAAGACTTAAGCCGACAGTTAAAAATATTAGATTATTTAAAATTTTAAATTTAAGTCAATTTTTTCATATATTTTTGAAATTGTCAATAAATGATTGTGTCATTAATACTGTGAAGCTGGTCAATAAAAAAGAAATAGATGTATTCATGCCTACTGCACTTTCACCCCGAATCTAGTCTTACTACTAAGAAACCAGTTTTACAGGAATATTTCGTAGGGCAATTTTAAACAACTGTTTGTATTTTCTTAATGAATTATGGATGTGTGAATATTATTTACACGATCGAAAATAATCACTACTGTATTATTAGCATTTTTGGCTATCTTTATTTCATATTTCGCGCCTTTTGAAATTTTATATTGTATTTGAATCTGTTTTCAGCAAATTCTATTTGCCTTTTAATCACCCATATTTAGTCCTTCATATTATCGGTATCTTCAAGTATGTAAAACAAAACATAAAAAATGAGAATCTTCATTAATATTTATGAAATTTCACATTAGTTTTAGTTTTTTTTTCTTTTCTAAATTTATTGCATTTTATAAAAGTTTTGTCTCGATGTTTTCATGAAAGGCATCTGCTAAAAATAATAATTAGTAAAGATGTGAATCAAAAGAATATTGAAATAGTACATCACAGTAATTTAATGAAAAATTTTAATTTCATAAAAATGTAATCATGTAAAAATACTCCAGCGTTTTCTTTTCTTTTCTTCCCTTTTTTTAATGACTGAGTAAGTGACTTAAGCAACAGTGAAAACATTTAGATTATTTAAAATTTTAAAACGCTTTAAGTAAATTTTCCATACTGGAATTGTCAATAAATGATTATGTCATTAAGACTGCGAAACAGTTCAATAAAAAGAAATAGATATCTTCATGCCTATTGCACTTTCTCCTGGAATGTAATCTTATTGCTAAGAAACTAGTTTTGCAGACATATTTCGAAGGACAATTTTAAACAACTGTTTGTATTTTAATTGAGTTAAGGATGTATGAACATTTTTTGCATGATCGAAAATAACCATGACTGTATTATTAGCATTTTTGTCTATCTTTATTTCATATTTCGCACCTTTTTAAATTTTATATTGTATTTATATCTGTCTTAGGCAAATTCTGTTTGCCATCTAATCATCTATATTTAGTCATTCATATGATCGGTATCTTCAAGTATGTAAAACAAAACTTAAAAAAATGAAATCTTAATTAATATTTACGAAATTTTACATTAGTTTTTTCTTTTTCTTTTTTAAATTTATTGCATTTTATAAAAGTTTTGTCTCGATGTTTTCATGAAAGACATCTGCTAAAAATGATATTTATTAAAGATATAAATCAAAAGAATGTTTAAAAGGTACATTACAGTAATTTAATGAATAATTTTAATTTCATAAAAATGTAATAATATAATGTAAGAAATAAACAGAAGTTTGCTGTTTTTGTAATGACTGGGAGATGACTTAAGCCGACAGTGAAAAAATTTAGATAATTTTAAATTTTAAAAGGATTTAAGTAAAAAAAAAAACTTTAATGCTTTAAGTAAATTTTCCCATATTGGAATTGTCAATAAATTATTATGTCATTAAGACTGCGAAACAATTCAGTAAAAAGAAATAGATATCTTCATGCCTATTGCACTTTCTCCTGGAATGTAATCTTATTGCTAAGAAACTAGTTATACAGGCCTATTTCGTAGCACTATTTTAAACAACTGTTTGTATTTTCTAAATGAGTCAAGGATGTATGAACATTTTTTACATGATTGAAAATAACCATGACTGTATTTTTAACATTTTGTCAATATTTATTTCATATTTAGCACCTTTTGAAATTTTATATTGCATTTAAATCTGTTTTCAGCGAATTCTGTTTGCCATTTAATGACCTATCATTCATAGTTATTCATATTATGGGTATTTTCAAGTATGTAAAACCAAACATAAAAAATGAAATCTTCATTAATATTTACGAAATTTTACATTAAATTTTCGATTTTTCTTTTCTAAATTTATAGCATTTATAGAAGTTTTATCTCGATGTTTTCATGAAAGGAATCTGCCAGAAATCATAATTATTAAAGTAATAAATCAAAAGAGTATTTAAGAAGTATATCACAGTATTTTAATTAATAATTTTGATTTCATAAAAATGTGATAATATAATGTAGGAAATACACAGAAGTTTGCTGTTTTTGTAATGACTGGGAGATGACTTAAGCCGACAGTGAAAAAAATTTAGATTATTTAAAATATAAAAGTTCTTTAAGTCAATTTTTCCATGTGTTTTTGGAAATGACAATAAATGATTACGCAATTATAACTGCAAAACAATTCGATAAAAAAAAAAAGATAACTTTGTACCTACTACACTTTCACCACGAATCTAGTCTTACTGTTAAGAAACCAGTTTTACAGTCATATTTCATAGGACAATTTTAAACAACTGTTTGTATTTTCTTAATAAATTGAGGATGAGTGGACATTTTTAACATGATCAAAAATAACCACTGCTGTATTATTAGCATTTTTGGCTAGCTTTATTTCAGATTTCGCATATTTTCCAATATTGTATAATAATGAAATCTGTTTTCAGAATAGTCTATTTGCAGTTTAATCACCTATATTTAATCAATGTATTATGAGTATTTTCAAGTATGTAAAACAAACCATAAAAAAGGAAATCTTCATTAATATTCAGGAAATCTCGCGTTACTTTTGTATTTTTTTTTTCTAAATTTATTGCATTTTATAAAAGTTTTGACTTGTTTTTATGAAAGGCATCTGCTTAAAATGATGACTATTAAAGATATAAATGAAAAGAATATTTAAAAAGTATATCACAGCATTTTAATGAATAATTTTTTTTTTTTTTTAAATGGAATAATATAATGTAAGAAATTGAAACTTGCTGTTTTTATTCTTTTTTAATGACTGGGAGATGGCTTAAGCCGACAGTGAAAAAAATAGAATTTAGATTATTTAAAATTGTAAAGTTCTTTAAGTCAATTTCCCCATATGTTTTTGGAATTGTCAATAAATGATTATGTCATTAAGACTGTGAGACAGTTCAATTAAAAAAAATATGTATACAGTCGAACCTCGTTAACGCAAACATTCAAGGGGAAACTTTTTTTTTTTGTTCGTGTTATCCGAACTTAAATACATTGCATACAACTGAACGGAGCAATCGGAAACAGTTCGTGCTAAAAGTAATTCGCGTTAATCGTGTTCGTGTTAACGAGGTTTGACTGTATATATACTAATACAGAGAGAGAGAGATATCTTCATGGCTATTGCACTTTCACCCAGAATCTAGTTTTATTGCTAAGAAACTTGTTTTATAGGCATATTTCGTATGACAATTTTAAACAATTGTTTGTCTTTTCTAAATGAGTTGAGGATGCGTGGACATTTTTTACATGATCGAAAATAACCACAGCTGTATTATTAGCATTTTTGGCTAGCTTTACTTTCAGATTTTACACCTTTTTAAATTTTACATTATATTTAAATCTGTTTCCAGCAAATTCTATTTGCCAATTAATCACCCATATATTTAGTCATTGAAATAATGAATATCTTGAAATATGTAAAACAGAACGTAAAAAATGAAATCTTCATTAATATTTACGAAATTTCGCATAAACTTTTGTCTTCTTCTTTTGTAAATTTATTACAATTTATAAAAGTTTATTTATTTATTTATTTATTTATTTATTTATTATGTTTTCATGAAAGTAAAAATGATAACTATTAAAAATATTAATCAATAGAATATTTAAAACGTTTATCAGTATTTTAATAAATAATTTTAATTTCACAAGAATGTGATAATAAATAATAAAATACCGAAAAAGAAATACTTAAGAAGTTTGCGTTTTTTTTTTCCCTTCATCTATTACATTGTATAAAAGTTTGTTCTTGTAGTTTTTCATCAAAAGCTTCTGCTGAATATGTTAACTGATAAAGACATAAACCAAAAACCAAAAGATATCATATTATTTTGATAAATTTGATATGTTTTAAACTCACAGAAAATGTGATACTAATTTTTAATTACAGCTGTTAGAACCATTATCTCTAGCTTTCCTTCCTTCGTACATACAATGTTAGTTACATAAAACTATCTACCCTTCTCTCCTCAATACCAAATACTACTGTGAATTAGTAAAATTCTAAAATACTTCGTCAACATTTTGAAAAAAAGTAGAAATTTAGAGCAATGCGTTTTTGACTGGAGAGGCTGCTAATATTTTGTCACAGAATTTTTGCCTTCTTAAAGTTAAGACAAGGAATTCTACTCTAACGCTTGCAATATGATCTTATTTAAATCTTTTATCACATAAAAAGTTAACTATATCACTAGCTGCAAAAATATACATCATTGTCTTTTTTATTAATGTCATTCTACCTTATTTCGTTTGAAGAAAAGATGTTTCATTTTTTGCAATCAAGGGATGACAAGTTTTAGATTTCGAACATAAATGTCTATATCATGTTGCTTTTATTTATTAAGAATTATTATTCAACACTTTACTTATCATATAAATAAGAAAAAAATATAATTTAGACCATTTAACGCGACATGTTCATGTTTTCCGGATGAATTACCAATGCAAAGGAATTAGTAAAACGTCAAAAACAATATATGCTAATATTATCCCTTTTTTACTTTCAAGGGAATTTATACGTTTTATGAGGTTCTGAAAACGATTTGAATGTTTTTAGAAAATGGCTGTCCTTGAGTCTGTCTGTCTGCATGTGGCCTAAATTTTGAGGGGGCTTTAACTCACGAACTACCGCACAGAGTTTAACGAAACTTCAGATTTCTTTAGACCTTGACATAGATGCTAATAAGGTTTTGGTTTTATTTTTCCCGATTTCCGAAATAGCTAATATCTCAAGAAATAATGCACGGAATTTCATCAAACTTCACATTATGTTAGACTTTGACATAAATAGATGTTGATAAGGTTTTAGTGTATATGACTCACAGGTTTGCTGTGCTTTTCCTGACTTCTGCGATGGCTATATCACGAAATCTAATACACGGAATTTCAACAAATTTGATATTAAGTTAAACCGTGAAACAAATAGACGGTGATTCAATTTTGATTTTGATCAATCAACAAGGGGCACTTCCTGTGCTTTGGGGAAAATTCCCGTTCTTGTCCACAATCAATTCATACAATTTAAAGAGCGTGATTTTTTTCTTTTTTTAATCATTATTCATTGATTACTGTAATTCTGTGATAAATCCAAAGAAATGCACTATACTTCATATCCATAATTGTTACTGTGTGAGTATTCTATTTAAATTAATGCCATTAAAATTATACAGAGGAAAGTTTTGGGATGACTACACAATACTATTTTATTTTTAAAACATTCTGCAAAAAATTGAAGTGGGTGACACTAGATGAAAGTGCGGATTTTATCTACTTAGCTGAATAGAAATCGATTAAGACAAATAATAAAAAGAGTCGATCAATTCATAAACTTAACGTTTATTGAGATTCAAACTGATATCATACATTTTTAGGGGGGGGGGGGAGGAAGTCACGCTTTTAACTTGAATTCAATGACAAAGAATTATATAAAAATAAAAATCAATCTTGTTGCAGTCTCTGAATTGATTTGTTTCAGCATATGCAAAGTCTTATTTCCAAGAAACCTGTTTTTACACTGAGTGTTTGTATTTTCTTAAGGATAGATGTTCAAATAAAACAAAGTCAAAATCAATCGTGTTGCACCCACAGAATTGATTTGTTTTTCACCCAATTCAAAGTCTTATTGCCAAGAAACCTGTTTTACAGGAATATTTTGCAATCAGCTTTTACGCTGAACATTTGTAGTTTTTTTTTTTTTTTTTTTTTTGTCTTTTTGAAGACAAAATTTAAGACTCTATTTAAATATTCTTTTTTTTTTAAAGGAATTAAGGATGAATGGTAAATAATAAATGTGTACAACTCAAAACATAATGGCCAACCTTTAAAAAGCTTTATTCTACAATATTAGGATAGCAAACTATCGCAAATTCTCGCCCCCCCCCCCCACCCCCTCCTAAAAGTAAGTGACAAGTTTGTGAAACAATAAGATGTAATAAAAATTAACGAATAAGTTTTCAGTCTTTTTTCCCTGTAAGGCACTTGTTTTCGATCTTTAAATCTATTTAAAATATAATTGATTAAAGCTAAAAAACAACAACAAAAAAATATATTTATAGCCATTTTAATAAAATCAGAAGTTTGCTTATTAAATCATGACAGCAACTGATGTCATGATACAATAAACAATAATGGCAGTAATCATTATTTTAATTAATGAATAATAATGACAATAATAGTTACTTTCATAGAGAGAAGAATGTTAAATCGTATAGGAATAAATGATTTAGTGGTCAGAAAAAGAAATAGATGATAATTATATTTTAAATGATATTGGGTATCACAATAAGGTTGATATTATCATTAGCATAATTTAAAAAAAAAAAAAAGAAAAAGAAAAGAAATGAAACAGAAAAATGTTCAATAACTAGATGCACTGCATTCATCATTCAAAATGTAAAAGTTTAGTTTAAAGTGTATTCAGTTTCGGATAATATGATGGTTTTGTAATTTTCAAATTTTATGGATTCTCTTTCTGATAAATACAATTTTCACAAAATAAGAACCTTTTTTAACCCACCCCTTCCTATTTATTTCCAACCCCTCCCCCCCCCCCCCGCCATTTAAAAAAAAATCCATACCTATAGTGTATATCTACATTTTTTTTTTTAATCTACACATCTCTAATAAAATCTGTTTTCTTTATTCTTGTTTCCTTTTCCAAAAGTCTTCCATCTAAGGCCCTTATATCACGAAGCAAATATTTTACAATGAAATTTATATTAATAAAGCACAAAATTCCTTTTCATAATATTTACAAAATTTACTTTACTCTTTCCAATATAGTACAAAAATGTTTTTTATTTGTTACTTTCATTTATTTGCTAACATATGTAAACTTGCCCTAAAAAATGTCTCAGTGTCTTTTTTCTGTTATTTTGCCTCTGGTTAATAAAATGTTTATGCATGGAAACATCATATATGAGGTTGTATTATAAAAAACTCCATAAAGAACTGTGAATATATTATTTTTGTTCCTTTATTACATATAAATATCATGTGAACAAAAATATATTATTTTTGTTCCTTTATTACATATAAATATCATGTGAAATTCAATAATGCTTGTAAAATACAGCAATGGACAGCAAAACCATTTTCTTTATTGAATATTCTGTTGGAAAATTCACCTTTGACATGTTTTTCTGTTTTGTCTGTGTGTGAGTGAAGGTTCCTCCTAAAATTTAAAATAAGTAAAATGAAAGTAACAATTAAGAAATTTTATTATTATTATTATTATTATTATTATTATTATTATTATTATTACTATTTTTTCTACTTTGTCTTAATATACCCCGCGTTTAAATTATCACAAAAAGTATTAAATAACTAATAATAATATTTTTAAATGCATGTAATCCTATATATTTTCATTTTATAATTTTGCAATAAATGTAAGATTTTTAATAATCTATTATTTATTCTCAAATATTCGTTTTAAATCTACTTTAAGTGCAATTTTTTTTTTCAAGCATTAAAAAATGCAATAGAGGGTTTAAATTCTAATCAAAGTTTCTCCTCAAAATTAAACAATTTTTATTATAATCAAAGATTATTAAACCACGTTTTATTATTTTATTTTTGGCACTTACTAATCCTTTCATAATGTTAACATAAAATAATTAATGGATTTTACTACATCAATTTATCGAGAGCTTGAAAAGGGAAATATTATGCAAATGAAGCTTGCCATTTAATTTTGCACTTACTACTTATCTTCTACTCTGCCCAAAACCAAGATGCCGTACATTTACGGTTCAGAGTTATTAACATCTGGATTATTAGATTAAACTTCATCAATAAAATCTGGCAGATACTTGCATTTCTCTAGAAATAAAATTTAAATAATGACAATAGTTATAATCATAGCCATCATGTCATGATATCTGTCATCATGTACATTGAAATGCAAGACTTTCTCTATTGATAATCTTACATAAAAGTTTCTAATATTTAATTAATGAGGTACCGCAGCAAAAGTTTCATCTTATGATTTTCAGCGTAATATAAGTTAACTAGAATTTTGAGTGCACACATTGCTTGAATTTAAAATCAAAATTAATTGTATTATAAGTATAGATTGCAAAAATAATACACATTTTTAAAAGGAATTAATAACATGCATCTAAAAGCTTTCTTCATTGTAGAATGACATTTAAACTACCGAAAAAATGGCTTTTTTCAATACAAAGTTACATTTAAAATATTGAGATGTACATAATAAAACAAAAAAACGTTATTTGTGTAGAATACAGTCGTCATTTTTATTAACTATTTCAAATATAAACAATATTTCTTTAATTATGAAGAAAAAAGTAACAATGAATCCTCCTATAGTGACTCTAATCTAAAGGTCAGACAGTTATTAATTTTATGATATATATATATGACAATTATATGATGCTTAAATTTATAAATAAAAAAGTTTAATTTTCTATAACCTATAAAAAATTTCAGAATTCAGTCTCAGGAAAAAGTAATAAAATTGTAGTTTTCATGAAATCTGTAAATATATACATTAATAAAGAATGATCAATTGCACCTATGTAATTTTATTTATGATTACGTTTTCATAATTTTCTTTTTTATATTAGTACAATATTTTCTGGAAAGTAAGTTACATTTAACGTAATTACAGTGAAACATTTTCAAATGAAAATATTTTACATGTACATTTAAAAAAATAAATATTATAAGTATATAGATATATTTTCATATATGTATAATATAAATTTTGGAAATAACTAGAAATCAATAAGTCCAAATTGATCGACAATATCAAATCATATTTTGAAACATATATATATATATATATATATATATATATATATTATATATATATATATTAAACCAAAGTCGCAGAATATTAAAAATTGAAAGAAATAACCGAGGAGCTAGATAATTAAAGTAAAGCGAAATTTACACGCTAAATACGCAAAAAAGGAAGCGAAAAAAAAAAGAAATTAATATAACATTATAAAGCAAATTCAAATAAATAAGGTTTCCAAAAGATATTGAGGCCTTCATCAAGAGAGCAATCAATGCAGGGAAAGGTAAGAAGTTTCTAGTAAGATGCAAGTTGAAAACTAAAAACCATCGAAAGCCCCCGGCTTCTTACAAAGAGTGACAGACTAAGAATCATACAGAAATTTGCACAAACAAAAGATGAAGATCAATATTACAGTAGAAAAAGAAATAAACAAAACATTACATAAAAACTTGCAAAAATGCAAAACACCATAAAAAAGCATGAAACATACATGAAAACATACTTAAAAAAATTGTACATCAGACTAGTTTCACGAAAAATGTATATAAGAATGTTTCTATGAAAGCATATGCATTAAAACTGATTTTTATGTATGTTTGATATTTTTCATGCTTTCCTTGAGGTGTTTTTATTTTTGTATGTTTTTATGTATGTTTTGTATATTTCTTTTATTTTAGGTAACACTGTATACTTCATGTTTTATTTGCGCAGATTTTTGTATGTTTTTTAGTTTGTCGATCTTTCTAAGAAGAGCCGGGGAGTTTAGATGCTTTTCAGCTTTCAAACTTGCATCTATTAGAAACTTTCCGGCATAAAGGGCTGTCTCAATCAAGACGTCAATGACTTTATAGATTATTATTCATTTAAATTTGTTTTATCTTATACAAACACACATATATAGGAATTGATAATTCTACTTCTTATTTTTTTCTCTTTTTTTTTTTTTTCAACATTTTCCTATTTGGATAATTTATCAAAACAGGTAGATGAAATCTTTCATTTTTTTTTTCATTTGAGTATGATGAATTATATGTCCTCTATATTAGGGTCATTTGTATATAATATGTTCGTAGACATTTATAAGAGAGGGATTGCCATTAACTTTTAATATGTCTAAACGAACGTTAGACCTCTTTTCTCAAGAAAATTGCTCTGATGCCCATTAAACAACTGAGGCACTGAACTTTAAACTTGGCATGGCAAGTATAAAAAATTTCTATTGACGTTAAAAAAAATCTCATTCATATTTGATTCACCCTAGAGTCCTTCATGGGTAGGGTTGAACCCGACTCAAACCCGAAAATTCCATTTGAAGTCTATCCGCATCCCCTCCCCCCCAAAAAATAATATATATATATATATATATATATATATATATATATATATACACATTATTATTAATTATCTCTTTGGAGATTTAATTAGAATGTTACAAGAACTTGATATGTTTTTTTGAAATTCAAAGATATTATAATTATATATATATATATATATATATATATATATATATATAACGAACAGCAACCCGACAAAATAGTCTTTCGTCGACACGCAACCTGAAATACTTCAACCCGAACTAGATCCGCAACATGAAATGACAGGAAATCAATTTATGTTTTAATGCAATTATGAAAAGTAATCTTCAATTATATCTCTAATACGAATTTTATTTTTTTTTTTCACAGAAAAATGGACATATCTATATTCTTTAATATTCAAATATAGTAAAACCTCTGAATAACGGACACCTCGAGATCATTGAATAGAGTCCTGCATCGGGTCAGGTTATGCTTAATTTATTTTTCGAGTCGCGGTGACTCTTATTTTATTTCTGATGGTAGGGTTAGCTCAAGAATGTTTCTTGTGGGTCAGATTTACATTTTTGCAATTCAGATTGTTGGGATTTTCTCAAAACGTTTCAACAAAGCCATATTTCAGATGAAAATAAATTCATATTTGACTATGAATGAGAATATATATAAAATTATAAAATTGAAAACAATATAAATGAGAGAGGGCGTGAATTGCTGAAAAAAATTGTAAAAATTTATTTTTTAAAAATTTAACAAAAAAATCACAAAATAACAACCCCCCCCCCCCCACACACACACACACACACCAAAAAAAATTATAAAATAAAAATACCATTCAGGAGGGATGAGGTGGAACTGCTAAAAAATATACAAAATTTATTTAAAAAATCGGGTTTCATGCATTTAATTATTTCATTTACATAGCAAAAACATTTACACAACATAAATAATACACTCTTCATTTTATTCGCACACTGTCTCCTCGTATATTGCTAATTATTGTACTTGTCTTCCTATTTCATCTTTATTATATTTAAATTTATTTTCTTCCTTTAGTTTTCATCACATTTTAAATATTATTTACATTAATTTTTACTTTGTCTAACTTTTTTTTATTCCATTTTCTCTTCATTCATAATAAAGGGCAGCGCCAGTCTTAATATTTAACTTGTCTACAATTTCAGTTTTTACTTATATTTTTCTGAGATAGGTGGCAGCACTAAAGAATTTTTAATTTCCTCTCATCATTTTTTTCAAAGCAATAACTGAGCTTTTGACAGCCATTTTGAATTAATGATGACTTGCTGTTTGTAAAGCACTTTAAATCTTGTTCAATCAACAGTAATATTCGTTTTTTGGCGAGTCTTGAATATTGTTTTATGATCTAATTTATATTTTTAAGTTGAATAACAGTTTATTTATTTATTTCTTTTGTTATTTGGACTCATGTAGGTTATTTATTTTCTTGTTTTATATATATGTGTTATTAGGGGCTTAATATTGTCGATTTTAGGCATAATGCTGATAATATTTGATGAAATACATATATTTACTATGTATGTTCTTATAAAGCCCTTCTGAAGATTCTATAAGATATTCATAGTTTTCCAATTTTTGCTTTTTCATTTTATTATGTTTAATTCTTGCAGTGACCATTCCATTGTTTTTTACAATGTCACATCATATATATATATATATATATATATATATATATATATATTTACTGCATGAGAAATAAAATGTATAGATAAAATGTGATAATAGATTATTTTTTCCTTATACATTTAAGAACCCTTTTTACTTCTCTCGGAATATGAAAAATATTAACAGCATTTCATTTATGATACACACAAACACACAAATCGGATCAAGAATCCACAAGAGCCCAAATTCAACCCAAAACTGACCCTAACCCAAATTATTGAAAGTCAACCCAACCCGATTCGAACCGCTGGTAAGCTCGGGTTTGGATAGAGGCGGCTAGCCCTACTCGATGCAGAACTCTAATCCACCCTCGTAAAAGAACAATGTGATTATTATTATTTAATTATCTATTTATTTAATTATTTTTTTAATGAAAGTAATATCATTTACTTCCGAAAATACATTTTGCGAAACTATAATCATAGAGAAATTTGTAAAAAAAAAAAAAAAAAAAAAAAAAAAACAGTTTAGGCTGAATCTACTTTTATATAGCAGTGAACTTACTTACTCTTTTCTTTTTAAGCTTAAAAGGAAGTGGTTAATAAATAAATAATAATAATAATAAAATAAAATAAAATAAATAAATAAAAAGTCTTAAAGCATTCACCACCTCTCTTTTTTTCTATTAAACGAACAATTAATTATCTTAGTCTTTTTGTCTTTAAAATTAACACTGATGAAGAGGAAAGGAAATTATTTTCAGATTTTACATTTTTAAATTTTACTTCAATTAAAAAAAAGAGCAATATTTTAAATAGAAATTTTGAGTTTAAGAATTTGAGAAATATGAGTTTTATGCAGTTATCAGAAACGAAATTGAAATGGAATTTTTTCAGTGGATACATGACATGTCCGTATTTCACAACAAAAACAGTGTTTAATATCACAAAATTTTTAATATGAAACCTAAAAGTTTATAATATTTTTAACATTAGCATTTCATGAAACTTTATGAGCCATCAAATTGAAACACTTTCTCTCATTTAATTTTTCTTCAATGATAATTGCGCTCATGGCTAAAATCAGCAAAGACAAATAATGTAAAGGATTTCTTTAGCATTTTTTACGTACCCTTGACGTTACCGTTGTTCAGAGTTCCGATAAAATACCCCCCCCCCTTTTTTTTTCTTATTATTGTTGATAAATAAATTAAAATTTTTAATGTGATTCAAGAACAATTTAATGTTAATATTTTATATTAAATTTCCGTTAATAATCAAAAATCATTACATTTGATTACATTGAATAAAACATTCATTTAGAGAAATGATATTAAATGTGTGTATAATTATATAACATCTTCCTTCGTTACAGACTGTTAAAAATAAAGTTCAATGTTTTTTGGTGAAACCTAGTTGCAATTTAGCTGCAACAAAGATATTGGTGCTAAGTTTTACCAATTTAGTAAGTGCTTTTAACCAATTTTGTGGTGAAAGGTTGAACTACGATTCAAGTTTTTTTTTAAACCAATTTTATGCTGAAAGATTGAACCATGATTCAGGTTTTTCTAAACCAATTTTATGATGAAAGGCTGAATCAATTTTAGGTTGAAATGACTAAAACAAACTTTTACAGAATCTACTACTTTTCTGCACGGTCGCAGATTTATTTCTAGAAATCTTCTGCTCAAGTAATTCTAAATGAGATCTATTACTTATATCACCCATGCAATGAAACAGAAATTTCATATAGCACTGTCAATCGCAGAGGAGCTACAAAAATCAACATAAACAATGGATTTATAAGTTAAGTATTATATATAGAAAATTAAATACACTGTTATTCAAGAGCTCATAAAGGAGCATATTTTCAATTCAATGTGGAAAAGCGTGAATCAATAGGAAATTGCAACAGCACAGTTGTTATGACAGTGTCCAGAATAGTCTCCGTTTAACCGTTTTTTTTTTTCTTTTTTACTTTAGTTTTATAATTGAAAAACTGTATACCATTTGTAAGGTTGAAGATTTAGTTCTATAAATCTTCAGCTCAAATAATTCTAAATGGAATCACTGATTTTTATAGAAAGTTAAGTACAATGCTATTTAGGAGGACTATTTAAAGGAACATATTTGAATTGAAAATATGCTCATAAAGGAGCATATTTTCAAGTCAAAGTGGAAAAGCGTGAATGAATAGGAAATTGCAACAAAACATGTGTTTACGGCAGTGTGCAGAATAGTTTCCGTTTAACCGTTTTTTTTAAACTTCAGTTTTATAATTGAAAAACTGTATACCATTTGTATGGTCGAAGATTTAGTTCTGTAAATCTTCAGCTCAAATAATTCTAAATGGAATCACTGGCTTTTATAGAAAATTAAGTACAATGCTATTTAGGAGGACATTGTTATTTAAAGGAACATATTTGAATTGAAAATATCCTCATAAAGGAGCATATTTTCAAGTCAAAGTGGAAAAGCGTGAATCAATAGGAAATTGCAACAACACAACGCATGTGTTTACGGTAGTGTCCAGAACAGTCTCCGTTTAACCGTTTTTTGAAACTTTAGTTTTATACTAGATTAATTTTGACATAATTATACAAATTGGTAAAGAAACCAAATGAGTTGTAATTTTCCCAACTGGGAGAAAAAGTCCTGTCCCGGACTTTTTCGTACGGTTGGCAAAATTACAAATCATTCAGTTTTATAAATGAAAAAATTGTATACCATTTCTATGGTCGCAGATTTAGTTCTGCAAATCTTCAGTTCAAATAATTTTAAACGGAATCACTAACTTTTATAGAAAATTAAGTACATTGATATTTAAGAGCTTTATAAAGGATCAATATTTTTCAGTTCAAAATGGAGACGCACGAATCAGTAAGAAATTGCAACAACACACATGTTTACAGCAGTGTCCAGTGTGTTATCTATTTATGCATTTAATACCACAAATAGATGTAAAGCTTAAAACTTCAGTTTTATAACTGGGAAATTTTTATCTGTTGGGCGTTCGCGGATTTATTTCTGTAAATCTTCTGCTCAATTAATTCTAAATGGGATCTCTGACTTTTATCGAAAATCAACGTAACGAATGAATAAGTATATCGAAAATTAAGTACATTACTATTTAAGAACTCTATATAAAGGAGCATATTTTTCAATTCAAAATGGAAAAGCGTGAATCCGTTAGGAAATTGCAACAACACACGTGTTTACCGCAGTGTCCAGAATGGTCTATATTTATGCGTTTAATACCAAAAATAGATGTAAATCTTGAAAATTCAGTTTTATAATTGGGAAATTTGTGTCATTTCCTCTGTTAATTTCTAAGTCAGTGTGCATAATTAATGTTTGTATAATAATAACAAAAAAATATTTTAGTTCTTTGAATACAAAACTAAATGGTGCGAACATTCAATTTCTGGCGGCTTTGGGCATGATGCCAAAGTTATGCAAGTTAAATTATGCAGAATGTGCATTTCGCTCTCAAATGTTTGAGTTCTTTTAACAGTTTTGTTTTATTTCAACTTTGCATGAACAGATATTTGATTGCAACAGTATATTCAAATTTATTTAAAACTTAAAGAAAATGAGTTTTTTCAAAATCGTTATATTTTCTTTTATAGACAAGAAAGACAGTTTTTAAAAGAGTATTTTTACACGTGAAATAACTTTTTAATAGACCTTTTATATATGATTTTTTTTTAGATCATTTGTTTTTGTCTATCATGAGATGTCTAGTCAACAAGTATCTATTTTTCATTAACAATATCTCTTGTTGATAAAGATTGTTTACAGCACAATTTCAAATAAATTAAACGGAAAACTGAATATGCAGATTTTTACATTTAATTTAACTGTATTATGTTTTGTCATTTAATGATTTTTTCCTATTGTGTCTATCAACTCTTTTGGAACAACAGATAATCAGTTTTTATGCATGAAATTAAACAATATTCAGTGAGTTGATTTTGATTATTAGTAAGGTAAGATAACTCCTTATGCATGAATTTTTGCATATCATGTGTATTAGACACTTATTTATTCAAAATGTAATTTACAGAATTTCAGTAAATCGTTTTTGAAAGACACAATTTTTTGTCAAATTTATAAACTTTCAAATAAAATTTTTAACATTTAAAGTTTAGAAAAACTTGAAAGAGATGATTTTTTTTGTTAAATTTGTAAACTTTCATGTGAAATTTTTATCATTAAAAGTTTAGAGAAGCTTTTGAAAGATCCAAATTTCTGTTAAACTCGTGAACTTTAAAATAAAATTTGTATGATTGAAATTTTGAAGAAACTTTCGAAAGACTTGAATCTTTGTTAAATTTGTAAACTTTCAAATTAAATTTTTATCATTCAAAGTTTAGAAACGCTTTTAAAAAATTCTCTTTTATTTTGTAAATTTGTAGACATTTAAATGAAAATTGAATCAGTTAAATGTTAAAGTATCTTTTGAAAGATTGGAATCTTTCTTAAATTCGTAAATTTTAAAAGGAAGTTTTATCATAGACCCGAATTTTTTTTAATTCGTAAACAATCAAAGTAAGTTTTTATCATTAAAAGTTCAGAGAAGCTTTTGAAAGTTATAAATTAAAAAATATTGTTTTTAGTAACATTTATAGAACAACAATTTTCAAAAATATAACTTGAATATACAAATGCATAGTTAAAACATGCAGTTAAAACTAATTCTGCTTTGACGTTTCACATTTTCAACACAAGCAATGTCTGGATAAATAGGAAAACAAAATTTCCTTTTGAAATTTCATTAGAACTCTTCAAAAATCATTTTACAATATTTCTCAGATGTCAAGCATTAAGAAAACATTCATTTCGTTATAGATGTTGCCTGTAATACTATGATTTTGTGAAACATTCTTTTTCTTAAGGAAAAAAAATATAGCAAGATAGAAAGAAAATAAAGAAATAACTATTATGTTTTCCTATTTTGAAATTCTGCTTCATTTTATTTACAATACCTTAAAATTTTCATATACTCGAAGCAAAATTACTTAAACTAAATATTCTTCTGTCTTAACGTTCATGCTGCACTTTTAAATAAAACAGGGAAAAAGAGGGGGGTAAAAGGGAGAAAGTCTGAAACGTTTGATGTTTTGCCTCGTTTTTAATATGTGTTCCACAGAACTGGGAGTTCAGGAAATTCTCAATAAAGGCTAAGAAAAGGGAAAACTTCAATATTTTCTAAAACCAGACAATCTTGCATTGCTTTTTTTTTCTTTAAGTTCCTTTCTATTCATCGGAATAAAAAGTTACGATTACGATTTTATTTCCTAGCGCTAGAATCGTTATTTACTGTTGCCACGGATGCACAATTAATGTTTGTTCGTGTACGGAAAAATCTTTCCGATGGATGGTAAAATATTTTCATGAGCTTTTGTGATAGAGTTGTTTTTGAGATGTGAATGAAATTCGAAAATTTCACTGATTTTAATATCGAAAAAGTATATTGCAGAAGATTGTTTCTACGGGAGGGAGATGAAAGAAATTCGCTTTAGTGTGATTGAATCTAAAATAAGCACTGGTCTTAAAATGTCATTTGATTGTAACTGTTTATTACAAGCATTTATAAAATGTTTTTCCCTTTCCAAGTCGTAAAAATAAATGCATTCAAAAATTATAATAAAATAATTCAATCATGGAATTATTCTTTAATACTGGTATTTTTATATTAACGCAATTATTCTAGACACATTTGACATAGCGTTGCGCCATGTTTTTTTGCCGATTGATCCGTGCTGCTTTTCAAATACGTCGTTCTGACTTAATTTTCATTTCTCCATAAATGTCCGAAAATCTACATAAAAAAAAAATCCCTGTTCTGCAGGACGTTTGGGGCACGTGGCTACGTTCTTCAAATTCAAAAAGAGGTCTGTATATATAAAATAGAGTTAATAAGGAAACTAAAATATACATAAAGTGTTCAATGATTCTCCAAAAGTAATGCTCAGGGCTTGAAATCAAAAAATCACTTTTCAGCAGCAATATTTATCAACAGTTAAGCTTATGTACATTTCCGAATGAAGCAAAATTAAATGTCTAAAAACAGCCTTAAACTAATAAAGTTTTTGAGAAATTTTTTTATAACTATGAATTGGCTAAATCGTTTATTACAAGCATTTATAAAATGTTTTTCCCTTTCCAAATCTTAAATATAAATACATTCAAAACTTATAATCAAGTAATCCGATGAGAATTATTTTTACTGATATCGTTATATTAACACAATTATTCTAAGACACAGTTGGCACAGCATTAAGCCGTGTATTTTGTGATTGAGCCGATTTTAAATACATCGTCCTGAGTTAACACAAAAATTCTGTTTCTATAACGTTGAAAACTCACCAAAATTTCCGAATATTTTTATTTAAAGAAAAAAATAATAATAATAAAAAAAATTATATATATATATATATATATATATATATATATATATATATATATATATATATATATATATATGTATGTATATATGTATATACATATAGTAAAAATTTTGATTAAAATTAAATAGTATAAAATAATGTACCATCTTCAAAGAGTAAAAGAGTATAACATTACACAATTAAAACTAACATTTATTACATACTCTATTTCTTTAATTAGAGTTGCAAAATGTTATGAATTGTTTTCAGAAAAGCAAATTTACTTATATTCAATAATCCTTGGAAGAAAATTTTTAATTGTTTTTACATTCAAACATTTCAATTTAATCAGAAAAAAAAAATGACAAAAGCGAGTTTACGAAAATAAATTATTAAAAAGTAACTTTCGATTGCAAAAATTAATCTTTGCGCTTTTAATTAGTTGGAAATGGTAAAAGTGAATATTTCAAAGCATGAAAGTGTTAATTTGTATTTTATCCATACAGATATTTTTAAAGATAAGTATATATGGGTTAAAAGAGTAAAAATAAGAATGTTAATTTTTCAAATTCCCTACCCCCAAAATTTATTTTTAAAACTGTCGAACATTCGTAAAATAACCGAACTCAAAAAAGGGAGTTTTTCAAAAAAAAAAAAAAAAAAAAAAAAAAAAAAAAGAGAGAGAGAGAGAGAGAGAGAGAGAGAAAAGGCTTTATAATTTTGAAAACATTATTATTTTCTTAATTTAAAATTAGTTAAAAAAATATTTCAAAATATTTATATTTAAAGTAAAAGCAGCATATTCATTTCATTACGAAGCTCATTTACATCCGATTATCTCCAGATTTAGACCGTAAGGTAGTATAAAACCATAAGCGGCAAAAGTAAAGCTCTCTAATTAGGTCGGTCATTTTTAAAGATATTTAAATGTTTTATTAACAAATTTGGAAGTATTATATTCACTTCCTATTATTATCTAAAAACCGTTTATTTGCTCTTTCTTTTTTGTGAGTGTGTGTTTTATTTAAGAATAAGTGTGCGATATAGTATATAAAAGTTTATAATGTGTGAATATTTCTAAAATATTTATTTCATTTCAGAGCCCGCATACAAAGGTGCTTGGGGTTCTCCCTCACCAACACAAGCTCAAGGTAAGACTCGTTTATTTAGTATTTTAAAGGTTGTTTTATTTGTGGGATTAAAAAGTTTATATTTATATAAATGTTATTTATTATGATATTTTCCAAAAATATATCTATATATTTACTATAACAATTATTGTTACGTGTCATCTTTAACAGAAATTTGGTCATTTTTGTTATACGATATACTTGTAACATAATTTTTGAATTCAAACGTTATACAGTAAATTCTGTATAAAGTGGAATCAATCGAGACCTAGAAAAAAATCCATCGTAGACAGTATTCCGTCTTAGACAAACTTTACTCTATGTCTATACATTAGTTGGAACTGTGAAATCTTTCCCAGTTAGACAGATTTTCGTCTTACACAGAGTCTGCCCTAGACAGAGTTTACTGTATACGTATACTCGTATACACACATATATACATAACTTGTGTTTTAGCGTTTGTTGCGTTGTGAAAAATAATTTATTACTGATTCATCTGCATGCTGCTCATGTCAAATAATAATAAACGATATAAATTTTTTCACAAACCTAATATATTTATTAAGTATCAGTTCAATTAGGCTTATGGGAAATTTTTGATTAAAATTGAGTTGTTGCATGTAAATATGTATGCATGTTATAAGATGTATGTAAGTATATAAGATATAAAAAGGAGGGACCCTGTTCAAAATTAAATAATTTGAAAACGGTAACGATGGAAATTCCCCGTTTGTTGTCAGAAAAGCAATAATTTTGTAACCATACAATTTCAAAATTAGTTTAAAACTTTGCCAATAAGTGGTGCTGTAAGCTGAAAAATCTAAATAATAATATTCACCGGTTTCGAATCCTAATTATTTCTATGTGTGGGAACACTTAAAAGACAAAGTTTACCTACAAAACTCACAAAGTTTAGTGAAACTGGAACGTTACATCTGTAAGGCATTGTGAGGACATCCCTAATGAGACATTTCACAGGCATTGAGACTACATCATGCTATTGGCACAAATAGCGGATATTCAGCTTACACCACCACCTATTGGCGAAATTTTAAAACAATTTTAAAATTTTATGGTTAAAATTTATTGTTTTTCTAATAAAGATGCATTAAACAGGGCATTGCTATTGCTAACTCTTTTCAAATTATTTAATTTTTAAAAGGCTCCCTCCTTTTTGGGATATCCGGTATGTAAGCATGTAAGATGTTTGTATATGAGCATATAAATACGGAATGGATGTATGTAAGTATGAAGATAATGTATTAAGTATGGAGTATCCAGCATGAAAATCTCCTTACCATGTGAAATTGGAGCAAAAAGCTAAGATGATTATATGAAAAAGGCATTCATAAACTAATTGGTTGCATAAAAAAAAAAAGTACTGACAGTTTTAAATTTTTCATAATTCTTGTCACAAATAAATGAAAGGATAAGGAAAAAAAATGTGTTTCATTAAAATGGGAAACTGCTGACTAATTACATTAAACTGAGACGAAGAAACCATAACATATAATATCAGTGCCATAACCAGACGGCGGCAGGATGGGCTGAGTACCTCGCTCCCCCCCCCCTCCCTCCACAGCAACTGTTTGAGCCCTGACTTCATAATATTTCAATGCTAATATCATCTTATATTGCATTTAAAATTTTTAAGACTTGGTAATCAAAAGTTTTATGACACGGAGTGGGAGGGGACTTGCCCTTTGCTTCTATCTGTATTTATATATCATTAAAGTAGATGGGAAAAAGATAAGCTGGGACCACCAACAAAATTTCAAAGACCCCTTTGACTTTGCTTACTGGTTACGGTTCTGGATTGCAGCTTACCATTTGTCTATTAAACGCAATTGTGTTTGGCATTTTTAACAAGCATTTATTGCTATATTTATTTAGAAACCTTATAAGCTGAAGAAATAACACGGATTATGCCTCTTTTCTGTAAATAGATTGTAATAAAAGCTATTGTATAGTGCCACTCGATGATTTCTATTAGTGAAGGATTTTCTTTGAGTTACTATTTAACTTTTGTTATGTTAAAGCTGTAGCCTTGATTTTCATTCCGGATGAGGCGGGGGCTCTTATAGATTTTAAGATACAATGCATTTTTGTTCAAATGAAAGTATGTAATTGGACCAATTTCCGCAATATTTCTCTTGGTTACGGCATTGTGGTTACGTTATTTGAATGTATATTAATTTATATGTATTAATCCAGGCAAAACTTTTAACACTATTCTGCAACATTTTTAACCAGGACTTCAATTACAAGATTAAACTAGAAAATTCTATACCAAAACAAAATCTTTTGCCTTCGAATACTTTTAGGTGTTTGAAATGCTTCCGCCAGAAAAAATACAATTGACTTCCTAACTGTCATATAGTTACGTAGTAACATAAAAACTACGCAACTTCTCAAAAATGCACTCTATAAGAACAAACAATATCAAAGAACATTTTAGATGTACACTGACAAGAAAAAAAAAAATTGTTTATTGCGCGGCAATGTATTACTGCTTATTTTACTGTTTATACTATTAATTTTACGGTATAATACTGGCAGCTGGGTTGCCAATATTTAACCGCAAAATCAACAATTTTTTTTTTTTTTTTTTTTTTTTTTTTTTTGCGGTGTATTTTAAAATAAAATAAATAAGTATGTGAGGCAGAAATGCCTTCATTATATCAAACATTCGTCTATAATTCTGGAACGATATCATCAATAATTTATTGGACACAAGTTTTACTACAAAGGACTTGCGATACCTTTACTGGAAAAAATTGAACCACGCATCGCGTAACACAGTAACAAGGGTTTGGAACAAGGCCGAGAACTTGTAGACAGATCCTCCTCCAGAAATAGGCAGAACATGCATTCTCCCTCTTTGCGTGTGCGGTATTATTCAATTAATCTTCCAAGCGTACAAACGAAATTGATGTTTCGAAATGATTAATGGTTTTCACATCACTTCAATATTTGTGAAGTACAATGGTTAAGCTTCTCGATTTGAAATGATTTTTCAAAGTTAAAATTCCGACGAAACAAGAAGAAGGGAAAAAAAAAGGAAAATAAAATCTGTTGCGTGTTGCATGACTTGGTTTAGATGTGTTTAGCACATGGATTAATACAATAAGAAAAGGGAAATTAAATTATCTTTTAAAATCGGGATTTGATAGGATTTGCGATAGAGCTCATTTATAAAGAGTTCATCTGTAATTTTGTTTCAAATATAAAGGGGATCTAATTGCGTTGGTCGTACATCCCAGAAAACCCTGATGGAGAGAGGAAAACTTGGATATCGCAAGCAAAATCTTTGCAATTTCGTATTTTTTTTTCCCAGTTTTTCTCAATTTACCCAAGCAATGTGGGAAAATGCCCTTGTGTTTAACATTTTTAACCAAACAGGAGGAAACATCTGGAAGAGATATTCATTTATGCAGTCATTCGTTCTAAACGACTTGGCTTCTTTTACACAAAGAAACAAGTGGTAGTAGTATTCCCTTTATGAGCTCATTGAATTATAGAGGAGAGGAGGTAAATTTAATAAATACATAATAGATACATAATGTAAATGTGATGCAAAAACTTAAAGAAAAGTAATGTATTTCAAAAACGAATTTAAATTTATAGATATCAGATAAAATAATCGGCAATTTAAAAATACTTTGTAGTTTTAATTGTTTTCTTTATTTCCACACCTTTTCACCTAAATCTAAAAACTATCCACTGAGAAAGAGACCTTCGAATTCTAAACATTTAGGAAAGGATTAACGTGAAGTAAGATAGAAAGACATTTTAATATGTAAGTGAAATCTCGATAAGCTTTCCCAGGGTTCGTACGCTTTTACCACAATTTTTTCACGAGAATTTTTCGCCCTATTTAAATGCAGAAAAGTATTACAAATCCTGCAATTCAACGGGAAGTCTACAATTTCTGCTTTTTAAATATTAAATAGAAACATTCTATTAAAAAAAATGTGGTAAAAGCATACGAACCCTGTTTCCGATTTTATTTTATTTACTTTTGCAATTTTTCCTTTAACATTTTCGATCATAATTTGTAAATCATATAATACTTCTCAATAAAAATATATTGCTTCATTAAAATGTCTTCTAAATGTTAACTTTTTGTACATAACTATGTACTTTAATTTGCATTGGGATGAATCCGCATTAAATTTTTTGATATGCATTGTATTTAAGATTTTTATTTATATTCCAGTTATAATAAAAATCTAATCCGTTTCTTTTGTGTTGAAATAATAATTTGTAATTAAAGATTATTATCACATGCACAAATGAATTTTTTAACAGAAATATTTTTTTCTTTTTCTTAGGATTTATATTTTTAAGACACATTAATTAGATGCAAAAAAGGAAATGTTTCATAACGCATAATGCAACATTGAAGTATATCTTAAAAGAACTCATAATGCATAATTTTTGCTTACTGTTTTAACGAAGATTCAAAGTAAATTCTACAGTGAAACTCGATTAATATACGAGAAGCAAAAATATTATAAAATTCACCACATTTTAGCCGTTACTCGTAATACACGTGAAGAGAATAATTTGCTGTGTAAGCTGCAAGCAGATTATTTACATATTTAGAGCATAGATATTTAAGTGTTTTTTCTACAACTAGTAGTTTCCGCTTTTCTAATTCTTGTTAATTATTACTGGAACACACTAAAACAATAATCCGCTTGTTAAACCACCTCCCTTCTGCGCAATTTTCAACATCGTTGCCAGATTCGGATTTTTTTTTCAAAATATCTACCACTCTTTAAGAATAATAAATTTCGCTTTATTTAATGACAGAAATCCCGTGATTAAATAAATTTATATAGTTTACAAATCAATTTTTTGAAAATACATTAATTTTAATCTATAATTTT
The DNA here is from genome assembly GCA_963931845.1 of Maratus michaelseni. Taxonomy (NCBI): domain Eukaryota; kingdom Metazoa; phylum Arthropoda; class Arachnida; order Araneae; family Salticidae; genus Maratus; species Maratus michaelseni. Next base: position 163,046,718 of record OZ007587.1, read on the forward strand.
TTTAACGATATCGATATCTAGAAACTTCAAATATGCTAATTAAAAAAAATTACAGCTCATTTCGACAATAGTTTTACAGTTATACGCTTAAAAAGCTATCCGCGTTGCAATCTGTTTTGCGACGATTAAAAATGAATTTAATATTAGGCGTTCAAATCTTTAACCTTGCATAACTCTTTAACTACTTCACAGAATGACTTTCTGTTTGGTACCCCTGAAGTAAAATTTTATTATGTCAAAATTAGGTGTTAGCATCGAAAATTTTAAGTTTGGTACAATTTTTATTGTAGATGACATCTTAAGCAAAATTTAAGCATAGCATTAATTAATAGACGTTGTTACTAACCGACTGGTATCAGTTATATTTTTATACGATGATTTGCAGCAGAGTTAGTAGGTGGTATAATAACTTTTTTTTTCCAGGATTGTGCACTCCACAAAGAATGGGAATGTGGGGATTCATTTTCTTTATGATTTGCTAACTATTACACTTAGTATGAAGATTAATTAATGATTTCTAATGAAAATATTCTTCATAATTGTTTTTTTCTCTTTTTACGAATAATTATTGAATTATAAACTTATATATTTGAAATACTTTCAAAAATTATTAACAAGCAATGATCCAAATCCTTATAAAGTAAATATAATTCTGTTTCATGTTAACGCTAAGTTTTTTTACTAACCCCAGAGTATTTGTTTCGCAGAAATCGCGTTCCTTGGCAGTTGAAAATACATCCAAGGTGGAAATATGTACCAAAAGTGATAAAGTGATGATTGCCCATCTATAAAAGCACATAATTTTATTACATTAATACACCTAATAATATATTGTAATGAATGCTCAAATATTTAATTGCACTATGTGGTGAATTACAAAATGATTGGGTGGATGCTTTCGAAAAAAACAAAAAAACTGTTATAAAAAATAAATTATCTATCTTTATGTATCTCTATACTGTTATGATTTCGTGGTAATTACAGTTATTAGTAGTAGAGTTAATTAGTGAAAGAAAAGTTTATCTCATCAAAAAGTCACCTGTAAAAAAGGCTGCCAAGTCTCGTAACTCATTTACCGTAAAAAGTACTGAGATCGTATAAAGCCAAGTTTAACTATCTTATTAATTCTGAAATTTTCATTCACAAATCACTCCTAGTCTCTACATCTTTCGTTAATTATTATTTTGTGACTTGGCAATTACATAGCACGAGAATGTGATGCATATAGTTAGTTTTAATCAAATAATACTATAACATATTAAGGTGTAATAACTTCCCTGTGCGTATATAATTTGCCTTAATTAAATTATCCCATCCCATCCCATAACATTGTAAGGTGTAATTACTTCCCTGTGCTGCGTAATTGCCAAGTCACAAAATAATAATTAACGAAAGATGTAGAGACTAGGAGTGATTTGTGAATGAAAATTTCAGAATTAATAAGATAGTTAAACTTGGCTTTATACGATCTCAGTACTTTTTACGGTAAATGAGTTACGAGACTTGGCAGCCTTTTTTACAGGTGACTTTTTGATGAGATTTCACTTCTTTTTGTAAGTAATCCTCCTTTTCTTGATTTTTGGTTCTTTTTTGGAGATCATAAACTGATTTTCGCTAAGCCCACACTCTGTCCCTATTATTTACAGGTATCAAAAATTTGAAGCTTTAGTTTCGTTTACAAAGTACTGTAGATAAAAAGATATTTCAGGTTCCTAGGCAAGTACAAAGTTATGGGAGGGGGAGTGTCAAAAGTACTCTCAGTTGCTTCCAGGATAGGTGCTATCATCTGAGATATTACTCGCAGCCCTAGATATTTGATATTTAACATAAAAGAACTTTTTAGTATAAAAAGAAAGCCAAAATTAAAATCCGGAAATTTCCAATAAATCAAACTATATATTCCTTTTTTCGATGTTTTTTTTTTTCGTTTTTTTTAATCTTTTTATTATTATTATTTACGGATTTTTTAATTTTTTCTTACTTTGTGTACTAAACCCTGCCTTTCTGCCAAATGTCAAGCTTCTAGGACTACAAAATCGAATTATTTTCAAATTTTCGACTTTTTATAAATTTATTGATTTTTCGATTTTAATACTAAGTTACCTGATTGTCATGCCAATATAGTAATTATTTGATCCGTCTTCTTAGGATCATTTAGGTTCAATTTAGAGATAAATCAAGTTAATCTTAGAGTCACCATGATTTTATTTAGAAAGGACTATCAAGCCATAACCAGCCAGTAATGTCGGGAGGGTAGGGGGAGCTGTGAAAATTTTTGTGGGGCTAACATCATTTAACAATCCATATTTCATATGTGAAGTAAATAGAGACAACCTGTGAAAGAAAACAAACCTGTCTATAAAGAAATCGCTTATATCGTAGCCAGTCTATGGCGGAACTTTTCTATAACGAAATTCGTAAACGAAAGAAAAGAAAACCATAATCCGGGGGGAAATAACATAAAACAATTAGGGGCGTTGTACTACCTAATAGGACAATTATCTTAAAACTAATGTTTCTAGCAGTACAAAATCAAATTGTTTTCGAATTTTCGATTTCTTAAAGATATTTCGATTTTATTTTCGAATTTAACGAATATTTTAATTGTTCCTTTTATTGAATAGTAAATACTACCTTTACACCAAGTTTTAAGTTTCTAAGACTACAAGATAAAATTATTTTCAATTTTTGATTTTTTCGAATTTTTTTTATAATTTTCTGGATTTTTTAATTTTTTCTTATTTTGTATCCTTTATTACAAATGTCAAGTTTCTAGCGCTACAAAATCAAATTATTTTGAAATTTCCGATCTTTTTCGAGACTTTTATTCTATTTCCAAATTTATTGTGTTTTAATTTTTCCTTTTTCTGCATCCTAAACAATAAGTTTACGCCGAATTTTAAGTTCTAAAGCTACAAAATCGATTTTTTTTCTATTTTTCAAATTTTCGATTTTTTTTTTCGAATTTTATAGATTTTTTATTTATTTGCTTTTTTGTATCCTAAATACTACATTTATTCCAAATTTTAAGTTTCTAGCTTTACAAAATCGAATTATTTTCAAATTTTCGTTTTTTTTCGATTTTTTTATTTTATTTTCAATTTTTGTTGTGTTTTTAATTTTTTCTTTTTCTGAATCCTAAACACTACCTTTACACCAAATTTTCAGTTTCTAAGACTACGAGATCATATTATTTTCAATTTCTCTCTTTTTCTTTCTTTCTTTCTATTCTTTTTTCTATTTTTTTTTAATTATCCATATTTTTTAATGTTTCCTTATTTAGTATCTTAAATATTACCTTTATTTCAAGTTTCTAGCGCTATGAAATCGAATTATTTTCAAAATTTCCTTATTTTTCGATTTCTTTCGATTTTTTTATTTTATTTTCGAATTTTATTGCGTTTTTATTTTAACTTATTCTGGATCCTAAACACTATCTTTACCGCGAATTTTATGTTTCTAAGGCCAAAAGATCAAATTATTTTCATTTTTTTCAATTTTTTTTCGAATTTTTCGAATTTTCGATTTTTTTTTTCGAATTTTCTGGATTTTTTAATTTTTCCTTATTTTTCATCCTAAATACTACCTTTATTCCGAATTCCAAGTTTCTAGCGCAACAAAATTGGATTATTTGAAAATTTTCGATTTTTTTCGATTTTTCGATTTTATTTTCAATTTTTTTTGTGTGTTTTTGATGTTTTCTTTTTCTGAATTCTAAACACTACCTTCACACCAAATTTTAAGTTTTTAAGACTACAATATCGTGTTATTTTCAATTTTCAATTTTGTTCGATTTTTTTTAATTTTCGAATGTTTTTAATTTTCCGGATTTTATCATTTTTCCTTTCTTTGTATCCGAAACACTAGCTTTATTTTAAGTTTCTGTGGCTGCGGGATCTACCCAATGTTTTTGGTGACGCGAGAGTGAGTGAGTGTGTGAGTGACAAAAAATCGAAACTTTGAGTTCATATATCGTCTGCACTAATTTATGGGTATTTTTTGAATTATCCATATTTTTGAATTTTTCCTTATTTAGTATCTTAAATATTACCTTTATTCCAAATTTCAAGTTTCTAGTGTTATGAAATCGAATAATTTTCAAATTTTCCTTATTTTTCGATTTTTCCGAGTTTTTCGATTTTTTTATTTTATTTTCGAATTTTATTGCGTTTTTTATTTTAACTTATTCTGAATCCTAAACACTATCTTATTGCGAATTTTAAGTTTCTAAGGCTAAAAAATCAAATTATTTTAATTTTTTCAATTTTTTCGAATTTTTCGAATTTTTGAATTTTTTTTTTCGAATTTTCCGGAATTTTTAATTTTTCCTTATTTTGCATCCTAAATACTACCTTTATTCCGAATTCCAAGTTTCTAGCGCAACAAAATCGGATTATTTGAAATTTTTCGATTTTTTCAATTTTGCATTCGATTTTTTTGGTGTTTTTGATGTTTTCTTTTTCTGGATGCTAAACACTACCTTCGCACCGAATCTTAAGTTTCTAAGACTACAAGATCGTATTAATTTCAATTTTCAATTTTGATGGAATTTGTTGAATTTTCGAATGTTTTATTTTCGAATTTTCCGGATTTTATAATTTTTCCTTTCTTTGTATCCTAAACACTACCTTTTCTCCAAATGTCAAGTTTCTAGGGCTACGGGATCTACCTAATCTTTTTGATGACGCGTGAACGAGTGAGTGAGTGACAAAAAATCGAATGTTTGAGTTCATATATCGTCTGAACTAGAAAAGACAGAAAGTTGTAATTTTAAATTTTGGTCCTGTGTGTCAAATACTCTAGAAAAACGAAGTTTCAAAATTTTGGGATACTCCAGCGCGGAGATATGGGGGAGAGGAGGGTCAAAAGTGTCCTGAGTTGCTTCCAGAAAAGTATGCTTACGGCTGTCCTCTCTCGACTTAGCGGAGGCACTGCCGTGCCTCCAGATAAATCAGTAAAACATAATGAAAAATACACGCAAATGTCGAATTAAAAACCACTTGATAACATAACAAACACGTGTAATGCTTCTGACATCAAGTAAATGGGACTGCATTTTTGGCGTTTAATCTTACAGTTTGGCGATGTTTTTTGTTATGAAAAGTGGTCGACGGGATAATAGAGAAGTACCGGTTTTTCTTATAATACATGGTTTGTATAGATTCGAGGGGAAAATTATATTACTTTCATAAAAATGTATTTGGATGGTTTCTTGTTAATACAATCTTGCCAAGGCTGTGGTTTTCCTATTAGACTTAATGTTAGCTATATGCTCCATTTTTCTGCAACTAAATTTCATCATGCCAATATAGTAATTCATTGCTCCGTTTTCTTAGGATCGTTTATGTTCTATTTAGAGATAAATCAAGAGAATCTTAGAATCACCATGATTTTATTTAGAAAGGACTATCAAGCCATAACCAACCAGTAATGTCGGGAGGGAGGGAGAGATGTGAAAATTTTTGTGCGACCAACATCTTTTAACAACAAATATTTCATATATAAATTAAATAGAGTAAAGCCTGTGAAAGAAAATGAACCTGTCTATAAAAAAAAGGTCTATAACGTAGCCAGTATATAGCGGAACTTTTCTATTACAAAATTCGTAAACAAAGGAAAAGAAAAGCATAATCCGGGGAAAATAACACAAAACAATAACGGAAGGTGTACTAGCTATAGGACAATTATCTTAAAATCTATCTAAAACAAACTATCCCCATCCTGTGGGATTTGTTTTTCAATGTTTTACTTTATTTAATGAAAAACATAGATTGCATCCGACAACTCATAAAAAAGTCCTCCGGCCTGTACCGGCAGGAAAAGGTAGCTTTCCTATATCTTCGTTTTAAAATTTTAGCTAATGTTACTCGAAAACAGCAAGTTAAAATGCAAAGAAACCGTTTACAAAAGATTCGTTTACACTGAATTTGAATAAGAAATTCGCCAAATTATTGAGGTATAGCCAAGTTGGCTTCATTTATGAAGACTTATTTTTGTCGCCAAATTTGGCGAGATTTCGCCCGCTAATGGATATGAATATATAGTTTTATGCGTATGATTGGGAAAATGATTACAACAATGAAAGAAAATAATTTGCGAGAAATCGCGTTCACTAAAACTTATAAATTTATATTAAAATCATTAAAATTACAGACATTACAATACACTTTCATAAAACATTAAAAACATATTAAAATTGGACGTTTCGGATTTACATGGAAAATCCCTCTTCAACAACAACATTTCACTTAGCGTAAATCATAGTTCAAAAATATCAACAAATAGAAAATGCAACGTATCAAAATTTCGAAGTCAAAGTTACAGTTATAATAACACGGAGTATTCATTCGGGATTGCACCTGCTTGACCATTATTGATCATAAATTTATTGTTGGTTTTTTGTAATGTGCTGTTTTGTTTCAAAATGTCAGCCACCCTAGAATTTCAAACTGCTCTATCTCAGCCAATTTTTAAGATAGAGGTAAAACAAAAAATGCTCTGGAATCCTTGTATCCAGTCCTAACACCTAATTAAAAAATAAACTTGATTTTTTTAACTTTTTTGTATATTTCTTTTAGTTTTAAAGTTTTCCGTGGCCGCCATCTTGAAACAAGATGGCGGACCAAGCTGGCCAACGAACTCGGTCGAGGCATTGGTGAGCTTAATACACACAATTAGTTTCATCCAAATTAATTTATAAATACGAGCGTTATCGTATCAAATTATTTTCATTTTTTCAATTTTTTTCGAATTTTTTTATTTTTTTTCCGAATTTTCTGGATTTTTTTAATTTTCCTTTTTCTGTATCCTAAATACTACCTTTATTCCTAATTTGAATTTTCTAGCGCAACAAAATCGGATTGTCTTCAAATTTTCGGTTTTTTTCAATTTCTTCGATTTTTTCAATTTTGCTTTCGATTTTTTTGGTGTTTTTGATGTTTTCTTTTTCTGGATGTTAAACACTACCTTCACACCAAATCTTAAGTTTCCAAGACTACAAGATCGTATTATTTTCAATTTTCCATTTTGATGGAATTTGTTGAATTTTCGAATGTTTTTTTTTCGAATTTTCTGGATTTTATAATTTTTCCTTTCTTTGTATCCTAAACACTACCTTTTTTCCAAATGTCAAGTTTCTGGGGCTACGGGATCTACCCAATCTTTTTGATGACGCGTGAACGAGTGAGTAAGAAGTGACAAAAAATCGAATGTTTGAGTTCATATATCGCCTGAACTAGAAAAGACAGAAAGTTGTAATTTTAAATTTTGGTCCTGTGGGCCAAATACTCTCTATAATTGAAGTTTAAAATTTTTGGGATACTCCAGCGCGGAGATATGGGGGGGTCAAAAGTGCCCTGAGTTGCTTCCAGAAAAGTATGCTTACGGCTGTCCTCTCTCGACTTGGCGGAGGCACTGCCGTGCCTCCAGATAAAATGGTTTCACTTGAACAATTCAAATGTATAAATGCAGAATAAAAGTTGTTTTATACTTTTATACTTGTTAAGCTTAAGATTTTCATATTTTCAAGCAGAAATATAAGTGATAGAATCCGTTGAATTTTTTCAATATTTTCAGTATAGTATATGTAACAGTAATAAAATATCATAATCTGGATCTACTACATTTCTCGGCATTAAAAAATAATTATTAATTTGACAATCAAGAAGTAAACTATAAAATGAATATTTATTGGTTAATTTTTCTTTCTCCTTGATGATCGGTGATAATAACTCTCATCATGCAGCTTCCTCAACACTTTGTTCACAGTGTTCTCGACTAGGTATCAGAGCAGAGGTCGGCATCGATCGGAAAGCGTCGGCTAAAACACATTCGTCCTCAAAAATCAAGCCGCAGGTGCAAATGATACGATGGTAAATTCTGTTTTGACTCTGGCATTGTGTGTTGCATGTGCTTGCGATTGCGCCGAGAGCCGACAATTCACTTTGTGGATGTGGAGGATTCGAGATAACGTATTGTTTTTTATAGATATTCCTGATTGATTTCGACGCGGTGGGCTTTATTTAGTTAAGTAGAAATTTCAACTACACTAAAAATGACTGAAAATGCAATAAATAAAATACACGGTACGCGCATAGCTTAGGCCTGTTACTGCAATTATTATTATTTTTTAAACTTATGATTTATTTTTTGAGCAATGTTTCAGACTGGGGGCTCCTTTTTTTTTTTTTTTTTTTTTTTTTATAAGCAATGTAACTTAATTAATTACAAAAATGGAGACGAAAATTTTCAAAAGAATTTTTTGTTCTTTTATTATTTTTTTTTATGATTGAATGATTGCCTGTAAACGCAATTATTAAAACTCACTTCTCAGTAATACAAATAAATTTATTTTTCCATTCAAAACATTGCAACGAAAAGAGAAAGAAGAAAAAAAAACAGCCACAATTAAGAATTGCAGAAAGAAAAAGAAATGTAATGATTTAAAAAGGAAAGAAAGGAAAATACACAAACAAACGCATTTTGGTACTAAAATAATTGTTATCTTTTAATCAGGGATGAAACGCATATTGGCAAAGTTATGGTATAAAAACAATCACAACTGCAGAGAAGCATGGTCACCCATCCTTTTATCGACACATGTTAACAATCTATGAAGTTTCAGTCAATGATTTTAATGTTGAAAGAATCGCTTTGTGCAGTAAATTTAATAGTTGCAAACTTGAAATGATAATAATTAATGAAAGTCGAGATTAAATAAAATATGAAATTAAATTTAAAAAAATGTTAATAAATAGTGAAAGTGATAAAAAATAATAAAAGATATGATTTATAAAAAGTCTGAAACTTACAACCAAATTTTAATTGAAACACTGTTAATCGCTTAGGTTTTTAATGCAGACGTTTATGGATGATATTTTTCTTCTTAAACGTCATTACTGTCTTAAAACAGTAACCGAAAGATTATTATTATTTTTTTTACTGAAAATTTTTATTTTGATATAATATTAACTTTCAACAAAATTTTGCCCATGAGTCAACTGATGTAGTTAAGTTAAAAGAAGAAACAAAGATTGTTATTACAAGGCAGAAAACCAAAGTTAGAAATGCACAAATGATACTAAAAAAAGCAGCAAACAGCTGTTTCGAATTCACAAGCGAGATTCTTCTCCAGCGCGACAAAGAGTAAAAGCACAGCGTGCTGGAAAAAACAAGACTGGGTAAGACATTGTAATATTCTTGCACAAAGGTTTTATTTAGCTATTTTTATTTAAAGATTAATATACCTTCCAGGCCTGACAATGATCTTTATGTTACAATTATTAATCTTTTCTCAAAGTAGTCTTGCTCACCATTCTATTACATTTTACGAAAACTCTATACAAGAAAAAATAAAGATCTTTATGATCATTGTAATGGAATATTGAATTTATGTAATCACAACTAATGTGAAAACATTAATTTATTTTTACTTTTTTTTTTTCGTTCGAGATAACTATTTTAATATTCCATAGACTAATTTATTGATTACGCCAAAAAATAAATAAAAGAAAAGAAAGCTACATATTGGGGTAGTGGCTAAATAAAAAGAAAGAAAAGGTTGTTGTTGTGTGTATTATAGACATCATCTAATTTTGATCGCATTTTCTTTGAAAAAGGATTTTCAGAAAAGGATTTTTTAGGACAAACAATCTGAATTTTTGTTTACGCAAAGAAAATGCTGACAACTTCTCCCCTTCTTATGCGTTGAATCGAGCTCCTCATATTTATGTCTGGTACGCTAACGAAGAGTAAAATTCAAATTAAATGAAAACAATATATATATAATGAATCAATATAAAAATTAGTGCCCTTTGTTTAGGGAAATTATCGTCCTTTTATTGATAGTGACGTTAGTTTGTCTTTTCTATTTAATAGCACTTGAACTTTTATTTTTATTTTTTTTTAAATCGATATGCTTTATTAAAAATGGTTAGTTTTAATATCTGATATTTTAGTTATTTATATCTGATTCTACTACAGTCGATGAAAGACCATAGTATTTCGTTTATCAGAGTTATTACAAAATCAAGTTGAATATTTCATATAATGAAACATTAAAAAATACGCAAGGACTCCTGACTCCTTGCGTATTTTTTGAGTTAGTTGAACCCGTTCCAAATAACTAAGACACAGGATGGGTATAGCTATCATGCTCATTCAAGTTATACACAGATTTGAAAATAAGATGTATAATCTTGCTAAAGGTTGGTAAGCAATATATTGGTAAGCATAGCAATATTGCTTATTATTTGCTAAGGTATTTTTCCCTTACCAGGACAAATATATAATTACTTAAGATTCAAATTATGTTTTAACTAAACAAATTATAAACGGATGGTTACATGATCTGGGATCGTGTAAAGGAACAATTCAGTCCCGAATTAATAACATTACTGAAGGGAATTTCAATCCACGAATTACATCGCCAGTGATCTTCGAAAATCCCATTTATACCAAATGCTGTTAATCACCTGCACTTTCATGCGTATGCAATAGAGGGGTGACTTTAGTGACACCGATGGAAACTAAAGTTAGAATAGGGGCTAGGAATTAGGTTTACTGTTAGGGAGAATGAAATCAGCATTGTGATTTGCACTAGGGAATACGGCGAGTTTTATAGATTTCAGTTGGTGATATTTTCCCTAATACCAATTATCCGTGTCTCCAATACATTAAGATTAGTAAAATTTCATTTGTTAGAATATTATTCAGATTTATTGAGTGGATTTAAAAAATTTTAAACTTTACCGCTCTTTATTTAAGGATGTTCTTAACCCCCCCCCCCCCTCCCTTCTCTCGACAACGCAGATCGTTCTGATACATTCATGAATTATTTCATTTAGCTATTTTATTTAATTTAAATGAACTATATTATGATAATGCAGTGATATCTTCCCTAATACCAATTATCCGTGTCTCCAATACATTAAGATTGGCAAAATTTCATTTGTTAGAATCTTATTCAGATTTATTGTGTGGATTTCAAATATTTTTTACTTTACCACTCTTTATTTAAGGGTGTTCTTACCCCCCCCCCCCTCTCTCTCTCTCTCTTCTCTCGACAACGCAGATCGTTCTGATACATTCATGAATTATTTCATTTAACTATTTTATTTAATTTAAATTAACTATTATGATAATGCAGTGAGCATGTGCGTCACAAAACGTACCCAGTAAGTTTCGGATATAGGAAAAAAATTACAAAAATCCTTTTCATAGCGTTGTAAGGAAAATTTTCTTTTTTCTTTCTTTTCAGTTTTGAAATAAGTATGTATTAATAATATTATTTATTTATATTATTATGCATTTTCTTTGCGTCATTCATGTATTATATAAATGATAATAATAAACAATTTCTCTGATAGACATATTTTCTGCAATGTTTTTGTAACAGTCATATAACATATTTTAAAATAAACTAATCCCTTAAAAAAATTTTCTACATTATAATTTTGATTACAATAAAAGCATTAATTTTAATCTTACTTCAAATTTTATGTTAAAATTATCCAGCATAAAATACCTAAAATGCAAATTTTACATACTATCTCTCAAAAATAAAAGTAAGAAAGCCATTAACAGCACTTCCTGGAAGATCAACTGCGAATAAATAAATCTTATATATTTACACTGCTACTGGTTGAATAAAATACCCCCCCCCCCCCCCAGGACCAAGCCAGATATAATAGAAAGAAATAACATTCTCCCGACGCTGATAACCATGTATTTAAAATTATCATCTATTACAGTAGATGAGATTTTAAAACTACCTAAAGCTAGATAGAAACTTTTTAGAATTTAAACCACATTCAGACTTATTTAAAGTAAATCCTGGTAATTTATAATAATAATAATAATAATAATAATAATAATAATAATAATAATAATAATAATAATAATAAATATAACAAAATAAAATAAAATTTCGGTTTTTTTTTTTCTTTTATTTATTTATTTATTTTAAGTTTGACCATTTTCAAAGCGTGGCTGCTGTTCCGTTAATAAATTTTAAAAAGCACTAAGGCATATAAAAGAGCTAAAGGATTTTAAGTCAGGGAGGGTTCATCTGCTCCCCCAGAGAAAGAAAATATTTTCTTTTTACGTTCATATATTTTAAAATTATTGTCCTTCATGCTGCGAAAGAAAAAAAGAAAAATTGTTTTAATTCTCCATTTTGAAAAAAGCCGCTAGAAGCTTGTACTTGTGTATTTTTGTATTATCGCTTAAAAGCAAAAATTCGGAATTTATTAAAAGCATCCCCTGGAAGATCAACTGCAAATTATTAAATCTCACATTTACTCTGATAATTTTGAAGAAACAATTTTTTTTTCTTTCAAATCTTACAAATTAAATTTTGCGGAATTCGTAAAATTTTGTTCTCGAATTCCATCCCGAATCCGATTAATGAACCTGGTTCAAAATCTGCAAAATATCACTCGATATTTATGACTAAAGTGCACAGCAAATAACGATATATTCTTTTTTTTTCTTTCGGGCCGATCCGTTTCGTCGGATCGGATCGACACCAAGAATAGGAGAAAGAAAAGAGAAAAAAGAGTAACCTTTTCTCGGTTACAGACATTAATAGCTGTGAAACACGGCTCGTAAGCAATTAATCACAGTGAACCAGCGAAAAGCTTTGCAAGTGATTTGAACGCACGAAAAGCAAAAATCAAGCTTCATGCTCTGAACTCGAGTTTTCCATTGTCTGAGCACTCACTAAGAATTTTATATCAGACCCCGTGCAAGACAACTTTTAAAACATATTAATATAAAAACAATAAAGAAATTTAACAATTAAAAAATATTAAATACTGAAACAAAAAAGCCTCTACCGGCAGTTTTCAAAAGGAAGAATTGAAACAGCAATTTCTTTTTTCAGCGGTTCAGGCGGGCAGAGCCCCCTCCCAGTTTAAGATAGATTTGAGTGAACGTAAAAAGAAAACTGGATTAAAAATTGACTTTTAAGAGGGGGATTCAGGAGGGCAGAGGCCCCTTCACGAAAAATTCCTAGTTCCGCTTTCTCGTAGTGTTTAATTATTTTAAGTCACTTGTGAAGAATAAATTTTGGAATGTTTTTTTTAAACTCATCAGAGAAAAAAAAATAGTTAATTAAATTTCAAAATCAATAAAAAGAAAAAAAGTCTATATACTTAATACTATATACTCAAATCTTATCAAATTAAATTTTGCGGAAATAGCAAATTGCCCCGAATTCCATCACGATTCCGATAAATAAACTCGGTCGAAAATCTGCAAAATATCACCCGATATTAATGACTAAAGTGCACAACAAATAAAGATTTTTTTTTTTTTTTCTCTTTCGGGGCCATCCATTTGATCGGCCCCCAGGAGCAAGCGAGAGAGAAGAGAAAGAAAGTAACCTTCTCTCTGTTTCCTTCAGTCTCTTATCCAGGTTTCCCCCTGGAGTAGCGAGTTACCTCTCGGCGCTTCCGTTTCCTAGTCTCATCGCGTCGATTTGTAACGCGGTTCCTGATTGGCTGATTTGGGTCCACCAATCAGTTCTGCGGCGACTTGCGGCGCTTCTCTCATTCTTTTATAAAGGAGGTCGATTGTTGTGAGTTAGATTTCCAAAGACACCAAAATTTCACAAAGACACTCCTTATTATGGAACACATGGCTCGCGACATACTTTAACCTATAAAAATATGACGAAATATACGTCAACAGTTATTTATTCTCTTATATCACGCCAATTTCATCTCCGTACAGCACAACTTTAATGTGTAGCAACTATTTTCTTTCTATCAAGGAATAAAACTTCCTGTGAAGCGTAATTGATTAGTAAAAAAGTTATTTATTTATTTATTTATTTATTTAAACTCCTTTATATATTTTTTGCAACTGGTAACCGAACACCAGTTATATATGTTTTACAAGCTTCTCGTGATTTTTCTATTTAGATATACAGGTCATTCTCCCAGAAATGTGCATTTTCATTGCGAAATTTAAAAAAAAATGTCAAACTAGGGATTAAAAAAAAAAGTTTTTATATTGATTTGGATAACATTATGCAATCATGACCGAGAATTATTTTATTAAAATTGCTCACGATGACAACTAAACTGACTGTTTTTCGTACATTATTTGTAACACACTAAACATTAGATTGAATTGAATGATATAATAAGTTTTGTGTAAATAATGATACGCATTATTCTATTAAATTTTACTATTTTAAAATCCTTACCTGTTTCTATTGTTTACGGAACTGATGATGAGACCTTTGCATTCATGATTTTTTCACAGTTAAAAAAAAAAAAAAAAAAAAAAAACGCAGATAACAATTGCGACGTATTGCTGCGTTTAAAATGACAAACAAGCTTTTTTTTCACACAAGTGTTTTTTTTTTTTCTTCTGCATCTGTGATCTATTTAGAAGCTATTAATTTTTTGTCCAAGGCCATGTTCCAATTGCTTGTGACAGTAGTTGTTTATAAATATACTTTTTTTTTTTTTCAAAATATTCTTTGGAATTGAACCTGATGTCGCAGCTTGACTCGCTTTCTATTTTAAACATGTGGACGTAAAAAGTAAAACTGGATTAAAAATATACTTTTACTGGGGAGGGGGGGGGGGAGAGTTCAGAGCGTCTGAGAACTGCTTCACGAAAAATTCTTAGTTCCTCTTTCACGTAGAGTTTAATTATTTTAAGTCCTTTGTGAAGAATAAAAAAAAATTGTATATACCTGATACTATATTAGTCAAATCTTGCCAGTAGAAAGCTTGTTTTTGTGGTTTTAATCGTTTCTTATTTGTTACATTTTTTAATTGTTTTATTATACAGATATTTTTAAAAGCTGTCTTGAACGGGGTTGTATTCTTATTTTATCTTCTTTCAAGTTATATATATTAATTTATTATATATTTGAATATATTTAATATATTCTTTATTTTATTTTATTTTTCAAAAGGCCTAGATTGCAGACTTCAGGTCTGACACTTGTCAATTATCTGGCAACTACAGTATTTAATCATTAGAAAATATTTACTTTAAAATGTTTTGCTGTATTTTAAAAGAGTTGAACTGCGGCATACACTAAAAAAAAAAAAAATGTTGATTTTACAGTATAATCCTGGCATCCCAGCTGCCATGCTAGTATTATACTGTAAAATCAATTTTTTTTTTTTTTTTTTTTTTTATTTTTTTTTAACCCTGTGAAGATCAATGAAAAAATAAGAATAATGTTTTTGAAAATATCAAGTGTAAATATGTTTCACAACAGTGCTTATTCTATTACTTTGTGTGAGTACTTATCACAATTATTGTCACTGAATTAATAATAAATACTGTATCATATGAAAAAAAAAAGTTTTAAATCTACTTTACAGACCCAATAAGTGGTACCAAACTTAAGCTGTGACAGGCTATTGTCATGATTTTCCAAGTTCTGTGAACGCACTATTTATGTGAAAAAAAAAATATTATTTAATTACAGTCAAACCTCGTTAACATGAACACGCTTAACGCGAATTACTTTTAACACGAACTGTTTCCGATTGCCCCGTCCAGTTGTATGTAATGTATTTAAGTTCGGATAACATGAACTACTTTTAACACGAACAGAAAATGTTTCCCCTTGAGTGTTCGCGTTAACGAGGTCCGACTGTATTTACATACATTTTTTTTCTTCATACCAAACCACATTTCCATATCAATATTTTCAATTGTAATTATTTTTCCAATCAATATTCTGTGACATTGTCTTGCATATTTCTTATTAGAATGATCCATACATGTCTTAAGTAATTGGTTTGTTTTTCGATTATATCAAAAATTTTAAAAACATTTTGTGTTTCATTGCTCGCGTCGGACTGTTTGTTATAATTTTCACATACAAAAGATCTAAAGATGTTTTCCGAATCTTGCAATTTCTGGTATTTAGCATATTTCAACTCGGCACTTCGTGAAAACACGAGCTTTTTTGTATTTCGTTTCTCCGCTCTTTGATTCGAAGATTCGAATTCGAAGTAACAAAGTGAAATCTCAAGCTACCCAATAATTCGGGGAAAAAAAAAAACATTGGGACGCAAGCATAGGTAACGGCAAGAAGGGAAGTAGGGAAGAGTTATTTTCCTCTCTGAATTTTGAAATTGTTGCAATTTAATAAACTAATTTTCTTTTCTCTGATGATTTTGAAAAAATAAAATAAAAATTTCTTCCCTAATGATTTAAAAAAAACTAAAAAAAAAAACTAAGAATCATGAAAGAAAATTCAGCATTGTTTTCTTTTTTACGTTCAAGTATTTAAAAGTTAAACGGTTCAGAAAACAATACGGCTTTGACAAAAAAAAAAAAAAAAAAAAAAACTTTTTCAATTTTTTATTTTGAAAAAAGCCGGTGGAAGCTTACTTTTTGTTTTTAATTATTTTCTATTGTATTTCTATATTGTTTTTCACACTGATATTTTAAAAAATCGTCCTGCTCGGGGGTTTTGATAAAAAATCCTCAATTTAGCTTATTTTAAATTCATATTCTTTATTAAAAAGTAAAACCCGGAATTGCAAACTTTAAGCATTTCTGTTCGAAAATCTTGCCTCTCCGTAGATTTCATTCTGTTTGTTGACGGGAGATAGGAATACTGGTTTTACTTATGAATCGAGGGTAAATACAAAATTTTCAAAATTTTCAAATAGTATAATCTAGTACATTTTGAAACACAAAATTGTAAATTATAAATTTTAGAATTTTTTTTTTTTTTTTTTTTTTGGGGGGGGGGGGGGGGGCAGGGAGGGAGGATGTTAAATAAAGTGTTTTAACCACTGTCTTTGATTATTTACAATAAGTTAATTAGACACTTTTGAAAATATCAAAATATTTTTTATTTAAATTTAAATATGTGTTTTTTTAATAAAAACAATTAGTTTTATACTTACTTTTTTATTCAATAAAATAAAACAGATAATAAACAGCTAGGTGAAGAAGCCCTAAAACGCGAAATAAAAACTCTTGTAAAACATTTTTACACTTGATATCTCAAATGCATTATTCTTACTTTCTCGTTGATGTTCAAAGGGGTACAAAACTAGACTGCATGTTCAACTCTTTTAAAAAAACAGCAAAACATTTTTAAGTAAATATTTTCTAATGATCAAATCATAGTAAAAAATACAAAAATAGTAATAATACGTTCCTGATTCACGATTTTACCTCGAGTGCTTTATACTCACGTTGCTTTAAAAACATGTTTTTCCACATTTCTTTCTTTATTTTTTTCTTTTTTGGAAAAAACATTCATCTTTTGGATGAACTCATAATTTTCACGATGAAAAGAATCACTAACACTCGTAACGGTTCGCCCCCCCTTCACCACAGTGGACTCACACCTTCACGACAGCGAAAAGAAATGCAAACCCTTTTAAAGGTTTACCCTCTTAGCTTCTCAGGTAAATGCATCTTCACTGTACGCCTTGCCTGGAGGCCATGCGACACACGTAAACACCGATCTCTCTCTCTCTCTCGCTCGCTCACTTTTCCCCTCTCTCTCTTTTCCGAGCTACGAATATGATAGGAGAGAGAAAGCGCGAGGAGATCGCCTTTGTGTTTGCAGGGGGAGAGCTCTAAGTGATCAATGCCACGGTACAGCGTGACATTTGCTTTTCTTGCATGGGTGAAAGTTGATAGATGGCAAGAAGAGTTTGAAGTCGAGAAGTCAAAATAAATTATGGGAATTGGAGAAGTACGGCCAGGGGTGGTTGGATGCATATGCTAATTAATAAAAATTATAGAAAATTAATTAAAAAGGTAAAAATAGTGATGAAATGCAGGATGAACGTTTTCAGAAGCGATTTTGATAAATATGACTTGGATTATTTTAATTTTGCTGTAAAAGTAATTGCAATACAAGATATTTAAAGAATTTCATAACTTTAATCAATGTAAAATATTATGGTCTGTAGAAATTAAGCATGGTTAAATTATCAAGTATTTAAGAAGAGCAAACTAGATAGAGCTTTTTTTTTATTATTTGATCATCTCCAAACGATAAATAGAAAAAAAAAATCCATTGATAGTCCTTAAAAACTAAATTTTAGTTAATCGACAGTTCTTCTTATACAGCGAATTCAATTAATTTTTCAGATTTTCGACGGTTCTTGATAAAGGGCATCGAAGAACAAAAAGTTTATATGCCATTTTATACAAAAAAAAAAAAAAAAAAAAAAAAATGAAAAGAGAAAAATAGTAAAGGGAAAGGGAAAAAATAGTATAAAGTTATGAAGGGAAAAAATATTCTGGCAGAAAAAAATTTAGAAAATCTACATGCTTTGAAGAAATGAACTCGTATTTTGATGCAGTATACAATGCAATCTATTACTACAGCAAATAAAATATTTGTGGTGAGAACATACAAACACATTTTAATTGAAAAAGAAGTAATCACTTTCCCTAAATACAGTTTTTCTTTTCTTTTTCGGAAATTTACAAAATACCGTTGTAATTTGACAGTTATGACTGTATAAAATTTGTAAAGCTTGTATTGTTTTCCACTATAAAGGCAACCCCCCCCCCCCCCAAAAAAAAAAAAAAAAAAATTATAATTTGTTGCTATTCACAATTTTCTATCATTGTTATTAGGTTGAAAGGGCCATTAAACATCAAGAAATTGAAGGTTATATCTCAATAGCCAGAGTAATGCGTAACCTAAGTACTAACCTAATAATTAATGATTAGTAATCAAAATTTGTGTATGTTTTAACAAAATTTCTATTTTTAAATAAAATTGAATACTGTATATGTTTTCAAAGTTTATCTATGCATATATTTTTTCTGTGGCTGGACAAATTTAGGTTTAGTCTTAAGATATAGATATAATCTGTAAATCCATAAAGATTGCATGTAAAATTCTTAAGTAGTTTAAGAGGAATCTCGTACACGCACACACAAGAAATAAATAAATAAATAAACACGTTTTTAACATTTTGAGATAAGTTGCTTTAGAGTACTATTTTTTATCATTGCTTACAGTGATACCCAGGGCTTGACAAATACGGTTGCCAGGTCGCCACTGGCGACCAAATGTTTTTATCTGGCGACCAAATTATTTAATCTAATGGGGTTTTTTGTTGTTTCTTTTTTGTACAAAAATCGACCTAAGATTTTTTGAAATGAGCACAAATGCCACCCCCCCCCCCCTCCTTTACAATATTAAAAAATAAACTTTGAAACTATATTCACACACAAAAAAAACTTTTTTTTTTTTAATTTGGCAAAAATAAGTCCATTAAATGTAAATTTTAAAATAATCAGATCAGAATTATTTGAGACTTCGAAAGAAAAATAGGCGAAAACTTGTTTTCCTACTTCACTATTTCGTCGATGCGCTCCTCAGCAGATATAGATTTTGTAGCATTTAACTATACGGACATTTGAAGCATTCGGTAATCAGCAGTTGCCGAACATGCCGGTTAATTCACTCTTTACAGTATTTTTTTTTTTTTTTTTTTTTTTTTTTTTTTAAGATATATGATTTTGATAAGTTTTATTAGAAAATTTAGCTTATATTATCTTTCTAAACTATGTAACTAATAATTCTAAACAATGCCTGTTATTAATTTTCCTCAATTAATTCATAAAAACTTTTGGACTTTTTGAAAATGAATGACGAGGAAGGAGGGGGTGGTAAATATTTTTTTACTGGCTACTAGAATTTTTTTCTGGCTACCTGATTTTATCAAATTTGTAAAGCTCTGGTGATACCAACTGGCATATTTTTAGTCATAACTAGCGTAATTATAAGAAGATTATTTTGAGTCGTTTGTTTTAAAAAGCTAAAAAAATATTGATCTTTCATATATTACGTTTTTCGAACAATGGAATTTTCTGAAGATTTAACAGTCGTATGCCTTCTTAATTAAGTTTCTTTGAAGTTTTCAAAAAAAGTTGTTCAAGTATCAACTTTAGCTTTTAGAATTGTATTTATTAGGATTTTTCAAAGTCTAAAAAAGAAGAAAAATTGAAAGAAAAAACACTTAACATTTAGAGAAAAGTAATATCCATGTCCACACAAGCCATTATATTAACGAAATCCAACCACCATGCTAACAATTTTATCTACAATAGCTTTCGTTATTGACTCAAGGAAGACGATTCCTGCTCTTTTTTTTCCTTCTTTCATGCTGTGTCATCACCCAATAAACTGCAAACACTGGGGTGCTAATGATTCGGTAAATAAGGTTTCACAGGCCAACCCCACTGCGTCAATATGTTGTGTTACACTAGCATACATTCGGCCCTCAGGCGGGGTAGAGACTGAATATATATGAACCTGACTTTCCCCATCTGATACGCTGTTGCACGTGTTTTTTGAGCGAAAAGAGAAGTCAGGTCATTAATGAACGGCAAATGTTTTTATGTAGGAAGTATTGGTTGCAGATTGGAAAGATATTGGTAATCGTAGATGACAGGAAAATCAATAAAGAGAAGGGATTTTTTTTCTATTTTTGATATTAATATATATACATATATATATATTAATTAATGTTTTCACCTTCCTCTTAACTTTTCATTCCTTATTTACATTAAATTTTCTTAATTTATTAATTTCTCACTAGGCACTTTCTTTAAATTTTAAAATTTCACTTGTAATAACTAAATTATGAAATTGATTCTGAAACTGACACTAGATGGCACATCTGTATCTGAATTTATTATTCACCTGTCTTGAATAATACTCTTTCTTGAATAGCCAATAGGTGGCAGCATATGTTACTTAATTCTGGTTTTAACGTGTTGTAAGCAATTCATTTTGTCATGGTTTGAATTATTTAGTTGAATATTTATTAAACATTCACCTCTCTTGTAATTCATCTACTGAATTAGTAACTATTTTTTGACAACAGGTGAAGATTTGTTGATTCTACATTTTTGCTTGTAACCACGTTTCCTCCTGGTTTATTATGGGCAAATCATCCTCACTTTCATATTTTTCATTTTTGTAATTCTTTCAAATTTTTGGTTTATTAATGTATGATTGCCCAAATATTGTACATTTTTAGCTAATTAGTTCGTGCAAGGATAAAATCATATATTTTTGTGGAATCTATGGTAATTTGGGCTTGATAATTCTGCCATGTTTCCACAATTATTTCAAATTATTTCATCTAATCAATTATTTCAATATTTACCTTTTTTCTATTTTTGATATTTTATAGATACTTTTCATAACGGATTTGAGTTTCATCTTTCATGTTTTTATTTCCTTTTAATTTTTTCCTCCAATCTGTTTTATACTATCTATCTTTGTTTTAAATTCTATTTTTTTTTTCTGTACATTTTTCTGGATATTATTCAAACAAGTATGTGTTAATTTTTCATATTTAATATTTTTTTAATATTACGCATGTGAAAATTAGTGGAAAGGATACTGCTAGAATTAAACTTAATAAAATCAAAAATGAAAAACTAGGAATATATCATGAAATCTTCCGAGGAGCTACATAGGAATAATTCATAGTAAATATATGTTATATCATCAAATATTGTCAGCATTATGCATAAAATCGACAATATTAAGCTCCTAATAACACATATAAGAAACAAAATAAAATAAAATAAAACAGAAGAGATCAAATAACTAAAGAAACAAATAAATAAATCATTAGTGAACAGCAACAAAAATGAGATCATAAAGCAATAGAAAAAAATTCACAAAAAAAAAAAAAAAAGAGTAAATATGATTGAACAGGATTATAAGTGCTTTGCAATAACTGATATACTTCATTTCACCAAGAAACACAAAATGGCTTAAAATGCTTAGTCATTGCATTAAAATACAGGGTGATCAGAAAGTGAGTATACGTTTGAAAAATTAATAATTCACGGAATAATGTAGGAAGAGAGATAAAAATTGACACACATGCTTAGAATGACATGGGGTTTTATTGTATCCACAAAAAAGTTCATAAAATGGCCGACAGATGGCGCTTCGTGTGATAAGAAAAGCAATAATTAGCATAACAAATTATGACAAAGCAAAGACGATGTTCTTCATAACGAATGCTCAACATGTCCACCTTCATCCCGCAACAATAGCTGTAGCCGAGGGACAATGTTGTGCACAGCACTGTGCAGCATATCTGTAGTTATGGTGAGAAATTTGGGTTGGATGTTGTCTTTTAGCATGCCTATTGATATCGGTCGATCGCGGCTGATTCCCCATTTCGATAGTAGAGCTTCACTAACATTGCCTTTTCTGGTAACGTCAACATGCTGCGATTGCTGGTGCATCTGATTCTCTCTCTCTCCTTACCGCTCCTTTTATACACGATTATAAGGCAGAGTCACTGACGTTTTGCTGCTCAGTGCCATCTGTCGGCCTTTTTTTAAACCCTTTTTTGTGTGGTTACAATAAAACGTCATGTCATTCCAAGCATGTGTGTCAATTTTTACCTCTGTACCTACATTATACCGTGAATTATTATTTTTTCAAATGTATACTCATTTTCTAATCACCCTGTATATGATGAAAGAAAAATAAAATGTTTGGTGCTGCCATCTACCACTAATAAATAAAAGGAAAAGCTAAAACTACAGACTGTAATGAAAGGAAAAATCTGGTGCTGCCATCTATTAGGGAAAAAGGGAAAAGCTGGAACTACAAACAACTTTAACATAAAATAAATTTTAAACAAAGTAGTAGTTAATATAAATAAAATTTAGAAAGTGATAAAGACTAAAGGATGTAAATAAATTTAGATAGTTATAAAGATGAAATTGGAAGATGGTAGTAAACAATAATTAACCATGTATGAGGAGATAGTGTGTAAATAAAATGATGAATGTTTTATTTATGGTGTGTAAATAATTTTGTTGAATACATAAAGCCCGCTTAAAAAAATGTATATATATATTTTTAGCAGTCCCGCCTTATCCCTCCTTAATAGCATTTTGATTTTATATTTTTGGGGGAGGGGAGAAACTTTGTTATTTCGTGATTTTTTGTTGTTAAAAATATTTTATATATACATTTTTATAATTTTTTCGGCAATCCACGCCTTTCTTCCATAATATTGTTTTCAATTTTGCAATTTTTATACATATTGAATGCCCGTACTGGTAAAATTAGATGAATGTTTTAATGTTTAATCCACGAAGAAATAAAAGCAAGGGGGATAATTATAAGACAAAGCTGTATGCTTTAATTTTAATAAATTAGGCCTTATGAAATGGGAGGATAATAAATGTTTAATACGATTGCAGTGGTTTAGAAGAACATTTCTGTAAACGGAAAGATGTAGACAGGAATGAAAGTTAGTAAAGTTAATAGCATTGAAAGAAAAAAAATCATTACGTTTATCATAATTATTGAATGTTAAAGTATGATCAGAAAGATTAGCGATATTAATGTTCATAAAGTTAATTGTAGAATTATTTAAAAAAGTAGTAACTAAGTTCAAGATTGGAAGGATATGCTACAGGAAGAGATATAGAATGATTATCATTAAGTGAAAAGATAATTATTTCATCTATATATCTATAAAGCAAAATATTATTGTTAATATATTTTCTTTCATAAGAAATAAATATATAAATCTGAAGTAGTCAATATCGATGTTGTCAGGTAATTGTAATGATGAGAAATATTCTATGAAAAGTGAATTAATAGTAGAGTGTAAATCTGCCAAAAGAATATTGTTTAATAGGTCCTTAAAATCATATGTGATAATATTGTATACATATATATGGATTTTAATATTTCTTATTTGTTATAATTCTGTATTGATATGTTTAAAAATCGTCTTGCATGGGATGTTCTGGCAAAAAAATTCTTAGTTTAGTTTATTTCATGTTTGTGTTCTCCATTTAAAAGAAAACGAAGAAGCTCATATGCTCCAAAATCTTGTCTCTCCCTGGATTTCATATTGCCAACGCCAATAGTGCGACCATAATAATAAAGATCTGATAATGTATTTTAATAATTATAAGTATATTCATACGACTATCAAACAGATAATATATTTTTTTAAATAAATATTAAATAAATTTAAACAAGTAAAATAATAATTACCTGAAATTGAGTTTACCGTTTTACAACGATTGCTGTTATTTCCATAAGCCGCTTTTCTGCGGAAGAAAACAAAGATAGCAGGCACGCACAGAATCTAAACATGAAGAAAGTTTCTTTTGCAAAAAGGACTTTTAAATGCTAAATTTTCTGGGTATGTTATGTAAATTAAATTTTAAATAATTTGTGCAATTTGAACGATTATTAGAATACATAAAATTTAATTAATATTTAAAAAAGTATAATAATAATAATAATAATAATAATAATAATAATAATAATAATAATAATAATAATAATAAAAACACGTTTAAATGAGAAAAATTAATTATGCTCCAATTTATGTTTTTCACTTTATATAGGATGATTTATATATAATTTTTATTACAACTTTGTTTTTTTAATGAAGCTTTTTATATAATACTGAAACACAAATATTGTTAAAAAAATTTCTGGTCTTTGATTTATAAGGTACTTGTTATCCCAACATTTAATTTTTGTCAGTAGAACAAAATAACAATAATATCAACAGGGTAAAATTTAATTATTTTCTAAACTTTATTTAAAAGGAAACACTGTTGATTTCTTTCAAATTAGACACAATCTGTAATTTTAAACCAGTATTTTAATCTTTGCTACATATAGTAAAACCTCTGAATAGAGGACACCTTAAGGGCACGGACATTGTCCGTTTTTCGGAGGTGTCTGATATTCAGAGGTAAAAAAATAATTGTTTGAGACTCGAAAAACATTCGCTAAATACAGGTGTTCACTATTCAGGAGTGTCCGTTAGGGAGGTTTTACTGTATGTATATAGTAAAATTATTTATTTATTTTTAAAGGTGGTTCCAGTACCAAATACAACAAAGTTATAATAAAATAATAAAATAAAATAATAATGAATAAGTAAATAAGAGTAAAAAGGAATATGATAAATATTTTATTTCACTAATATATATAAAATAATTTAACTTTCAACGACAAAATTCTGTCCAAAATTCTGTGTGAGATCATTTATGATATCTTTGAAAATATATTTAATCATATCTAATAAGTCAAAGTAAAATTGTTTAATTCGTGGCAATGTTTTAATTAAAAAATATATTGGTATTTATTCAAAAGCGTTTTTCTAAGCAGGATAAGGAGATTGATACCTACCACCTTATAAAAAGGGAGAAAGCAAAGAACCTAGAAAAAAAACAAAACAACAACAACAACAACTATGTTTTGCTGCATAGATTTCATTTAAAGGAAAAAGTACTTTTACAGGCTAAATGAAAAAGTTCAAAGGAATGCTTGACTTCTAATGATCAACAGGTCCACAATACTTCCCTTAGAATTAGAATTTGATTACCTTGTGTTGAAAAAAGCTTTAATAGTATCGGATAATTATTCATATTATCGCAATGTAGTTTCATAGCTAGGAAATGACTTCATATGATAGATTGTACAGAAGTGATATAACAAAATTTTCATTTTCGCTCTTACTGCCTTTTTTCTGTAGATAAATTAGTTCGATTTCAGATGCTAGTTAAAGGCAAACAAAACTTACAAATAAATAATATATATTTTTTAATTTTTATTGTAATGCAAAAGCCAACGTAAAGAAAAACAGAAATAGCTTTAGTTGTTTCAAGATTTCATAAAGCAATCTTTTCCTAATCAATGCAAAGAACGATGCAAAGAAGGAGAAATAGCAGCAGCAGTAGACATTTTTTAGGCTGTTTTTTATTTCTCCTTCTTTCCCTTTTTTTTTTCTAATTTTGAAGCGAAGAAATGTCATCTTTCCTTAAACCTTAAAATAGCTGTAAATTAAATTTATTCTGGCTGTTTATACTTCATGTTGTTCTATGATGTTCTTGCATAAGTTCTTTTTTACGTGCTTTTCTTTTCTTTATTTGAATATATATAATGATTATTGAAGGTCACGCTGTTGAAAATACTTATATGTGAAAAATAGCGGAATATTTATTTTCGATGCGTTCATTATTTAATTTTTATATCACCAGAAATGGTTCTACTTTTTCCCCCCAATTTTTGAGAAATATGTAAGTCACTGTAAAATATGTGAGTTACCTTTTTGATAATGTACTAATGGAAATATGAATGACGATTTGAACTCCAATTTCACCACATTGTTCTTACATTATGCGTTTACAGATGAAAGAAAGAAAAAAATAATAATAAACAAAACAAAATAAAAGAAAATAAATAATGGGTGAGTGAAGGATTTATACCACTTTACTTTTTGGTAATTTGCATAAATGTCGTTAATAAATATTTTTATAAAATCAATTTATGTCTATAAAACCTTGACTCAACCAAATTCATTATAGCTGATTTGAGAACAGTCGGTTTTGGACTAAGGAACAAAGTAAAAATATCATCATAGTTAACCACATGTTTGCTATACAGGCACTGATTCTTTAAACGGAAAATGCACTCCGTTTTTAATTTATTCAAATGATATTTGCATTCATTAAAATGACACAAGCTTCCCGAGGATTTTCAAATATTTTGTTCAACATATTTCAAACAATCACTCGGTTACTTCTCTAATTAGCAATTCGAATATGCATTCGAGACGTACTAATGAAGTAACCCCACAAAAGTAATTAAAACTTCATCAACATATTTGTTATTGGCACTCTCGTTTCAGAAATATACTAATATGATTAACATTCCAAGCGCAGACCGGCTAATTAGGAAAATCTTGCAAAGATGCGGCAAATTAAACCAATCCCCTGTAATTAACACTCCATCGCTTGGTCTGTATGGGAGAGAGGGAGAGCAGTGTAGAGGGGGGGGGGAATTTCAACCGAAGTCTGTAATCGTATTATTCAAATAAACGTCTTAACGAACTGGGCTCGGCATAATTTGTAAAAGGATATTCCAAACAAATCCCAAAGCGTTTGCTTGGGAAAAGTTTAACAAAATTACTCCTCGGAGAATCATTAAGTCATCGCAGTTCTAAAAGTCAGAGCCTAATCACAGACAAATATCATTGCGCTCTCGTTAAACGCGATGCGTCCCGGCGTAATAAAAGAGTCCGGATGTTGGCGGGCAATTCAATTTGCGCGACCGCTTGAAAAGACTTTGCATCAATGTTTCCGCGTGAATATTATAGGGAGAGTCCAGCTAATAGCGATAAGGAATTGGGGGAAACTTTGGCAAGGGTAATACTGACCGGTTATGGGCAGCCATTTTGAAAGGGTCTGAAATATAATGGCTCCGCAGGAAATGGAATCACTGTTTCTTGAACAATGGAGACATTATATGCGCCACTCCTGGCACGCCAAATTTGAAAAGGGAGAGAGCGGCTACGATTATCAATTTATTTACTTACCTATACATACCACATTCTGAATTTTTATTTCTTCCTCTCTGGAATGAAGCCAGATTTTACGTACAGATGTTTCAGACAAGGACGATAGTTCTTTTCTACAAAGCCCCGATAGCACTGAAAAATACATTAATTTTATTATTGGAAGGAAACTCTGAATTTAATTCTATTGCCATAAATTATGCATCGGTGGTAAAGAAGGGTTTTTAAATCTATGCTTTGATTTTTGTCGAGAGAAACACGGGTGAGGAGCAGAAGAGTTTTTGCCTGTTTGCCCAATACTGATTCCAATCTAATTAATTGTTCCAGAAAAATAACATTTTGTTACATTGTCTACATTTTTTTTTTTAAATTTCGAAAGGAATTTAAACCTAAGCGGAGCATTCATTATAATTTGAGCTAATTTAAACAGTCAATTTTTTTGTTCGGTAAAAGCAACCTTGAAATATTTGCATGCTCTTACATTGCAAAAAATAATTGTTGATTTTACAGTATAAAACTGGCACCCAGCTGCCAGTATTATACCGTAAAATTAACAGTATTAAACAGTAAAATAAGCAGTAATACGCTGCCGTACAAGCAGTAATACTGTTAATTTTACGGTATAATACTGGCAGCTGGGTGCCAGTTTTATACTGCAAAATCAACAATTATTTTTTGCAGTGTACTTAAGTATCTAGGAAATTTTGTTTCCAAGTCCTCTTGGTTTAAGCAACTTTTATGCGATATATTAGATAAACTCTCTCTATATATATATATATAATTCTGCACATAGTATTTTTTCCCCAATTATTTTAATTTTGAGAATTTTTGCACATATCATGTTCAGTTATTGAATATTTGTTCATTTTTATTCAATTTTCTTTAAATTTGACTTTGAAATTGATCGGGTAAATTGAGTTAATAAATTTGGCTCATGCCTATACTCAAACAGGAATCAATTCCATTTTACTTATATTAGTGGAATATTGCCCTTAATAAAGTGTTCCACTATATAAGTTTCCAATTGCTTCTTGTAATAATTCTCACCTTCTGTACCTTTTTTCTTCACATATCTTCACATATTTTTTTCCCACGTATTTTAATTTTGCGAATCTTAAATTTTTGGATATAAGCCATCTCCGGTTTGCTGATGACATTTTAATTTTCAGTAATAGCCCTGAAGAATTGGAAAATATGCTAAAAGATTTGGCAGAAGCTAGCATTAATGTGGGATTAAAAATAAATTTGGAAAAGACTAAGGTGATGTTCAATTCATTTGCATCAAAAAAGAAAATCGTCTACAACAACACTGACATTAAAGATGTGCAAAGTTATGTGTACCTTGGACAAGAAATATCATCAGACAACAGTATCATGAATAAAATGAACAGAAGAGTAAGAAATGGGTGGAGTGCTTTTGGGAAGAACAATATTATTCTGAAGAGTAACATGAACTCTTTGCTTGAAAAGAAAAGCGTTTAACCAATGTGTTTTTTCTGCACTAACTTATGGAGCAGAAACATGGACGCTAACAAAACGGATGTTACAAAGATTACAAATAACACAGCGAAGTATGAAAAGATGTATGCTAGGCATAAACGGCTAAAACGGAAATGGGCTGGGCACATTGCAAGAAGACAAGACAATAGATGGAGCAGAGTACAAACACCATACAGTTGTATCCCAGTCATGTAAAACGACCAAGAAGACGACCTCAAGTAAGATGGCGTGATGAAATCGGAAAAGTGGTCGGTGTTAATTGGATGACTAAAGCACTAGACAGGAAAAATGGAAAAATCTGGGGGAGACCTCCATTCAGCAGTGAAATGAAAACAGTTCATGATAATGATGATTATAATTATCGGTTTATCTATTGTCGATTATTTGTGTGATTTAATGATTATTATTAACAAAAGTTTTATTATATATATGTGTGTGTGTGTGTGTGTAAAAAAACATTTGCAATTAATATAACTATTAAATATGAAGCTTATTGACACAATATAAATTAAAAAAAAATAATAATTAAAATAATAAAATAAAACCCATACTTTTTGCATATTAAGCTACATATAGATCAGCGTGGCATTAATCATGACGTTAAAGTATTTTACAATATATATATAATACCTTTAAATTAAAATACGTCAAAGAAGTTCAATCAACAAAATCTAACCAAATCTCTAAATTACATATATATCTTATGTATATATAACAGTTAAAAGACAACACAGAAACATCATACACAAATGGGGAAAAAAAATATGAATATATATGTATAACTAAATTCCGATATTGTTTCTTAAACTGATACTAAATTGCAGATTTATACCTAAATTTCTTATTCACCTGTCTTGGATAATACTCTTCCTTGAACAGCCAATAGATGGCATCAGCATGTTCATTAATGTTACTTAATTCTAGTTTAAACATCAGATGGCACTGCATACGCTTTCTGTGCATATAAAGGTTCAGTGTTATAGAGAACAAGACTGATTCGTTTACATCAAGAAAATAGTGTCTACCAAGCAGAGCTACTAGAAATACACGATGCAATAGACTGGGATAATTCTAATAATTTTCAAAGCTACACAATCAATTCTGATTAGTCTATCTAGCCTGCAGGCATTAGAAGATATATCCACTTCCAAATTACTCGTATGTGACATCATGATAGCCTTGCGACAAACATCGGAATCCATTTTCTTTAAATGGGTACGTGGTCATTCTGGCATAGCTGGAAACGACCATCCTGATAAACTGGCCCGCGATGAATCGAAACCGTCACAGGACATCTTACAAAAATATCTTTTGTAGTTTTCTACCCATTTCCACCACCACATTTAAAGACGATAACAACATTAGAATTAATAAGATCATGGCAAATGGATTGGAATCTGGGAACAACGAGTCGCTTTACTCACGACTTAATCCCAACAATATCAACAGATCTTCAACTTCAAAATAGGCACCACTACATCTTTGCTACAAACCATGGCCCGTTTCCTCAATATCTCAACAAATTCGGCAAGGCATCGTCACCTAGATGCACCTGTCGGAAAAGAGGTACCTCCTTACATTATATCCTAGATTGTTCCCTGACTGCCCACCATCACATTAGAAAGCCATCACAAATGAATCTGTCAGTCTGGTTTGCCTACGTTCTGAAACAACCAAAACTGCTTCAAAAAATGACAGATTGTATGTTTCTGCTAGAACGTAATCAATACTTATTCATGCGGCCTCCATTGGACGTAGAGGTTGAAGATGAAGTGGACTTCCAATATGCATAAGGACCTTTACACACTACATAAACTTTAATCTTAACAATTTAGTTGTTTTTAATGGCATCATACAGTATTATTTAGTATTTTAGCATAATTTATCATTGTTTACTCTAGTATTATTATTCATGCATTATTGTTCATTTAGTACTTACTTCTATCTATTATTATTATTATCTACTTCAGCATCATACAGTATTATTACATGGTAGTATTATTATTCAGTATCCCATAGTATTATTTAGTACTGCTCAGTGTGATTGGTAAATTGTATTTTCATATTTTGTATTTTTGGAATCTTGTATTTTCAGAATTTGTATTTCAGCATTACATAGTATAATTATTGCTCAATATCATAAAGTATAATTTAGTATTGCTCAGTATAATTAGGTAAACTAACCTGCTGTGCGGGGCTAGTTGAGCTTATGTCAAAAGGTAGGCCTCCCGCCAGTTTTTACTTTGACCTTGTTACACCCGAATATCCAATATATAACAGTGCAAACCCATACCCATTCAGTATTCGTCTATTTCCTAACTTCAGATGGACAAATAACAATAGGTATGCAATACACACCTCATTCAGCAGACTTACAGGATGATCTTACTGTCTGGGCTGACAGAAGAGGTATGTCCACAAAATTCCTGTTATTGGGTGACCTAAATGCCCACAGTCTATCGTGGGGCTATTTTACTGACGATGATAGAGGTCAACATTTAATAAATCATATGAGCGCATAACATCTTATAATTGTAAATGACCCATACTGTTCGCCAACCTTTGAAACAACACATCTAAAGGGTTCACCGGACGTTTCTATATCACCGCTATAACTATTTTCTTTAATTTCAAAATGAGCAGTTCACGATGACTTAGATTATGGAGATCACTGTCTAATAACATTAACGCTCTCGACATCCATTCCAAAAGTACCACAACGAAGATACAGAACAAAGGACGTCTTTTTCCAGAAGTTTAACATAGAATTGTTCAAGAAAATAGAAGAATAAGATTTTCACTTTTAACAGATAAACACCACAGAGGACTTTGATAATCGCTATGATCTTTTTCTGAAATTAATACAAGACCTATGCAAAAAATACTCCAGAAAACGGAATAGTACCTATACGCCAAAACTTACATGGTGGCCCAATGATCTACATAAACAACGTAACTATGTTCGAGCTCTGAGACGCAGATCGAAAATCCAAGACTCAACGCAAGACTACCATAGTACATATAAAAGCGAAAAAGCAAGCTACAGGAAAAAGATTAAAGCCGCCAAAAGGGAGGCATGGTTAAAATTCTGCAGTAGAGCGAGAACCATATGGAAAACTGAAGAAAATTGCATTTGGAGAATTCTTCGAACAAGAATGCCACTCACTCTCAAACGCCTTTTCAACAATTCAAACAAAACAAATCTTCTATCATGAACTGACAGAACAAATATTTGGTTCTTCAAATAAACCAGATCCTCAACATTCCACTCCAGTCCCAATAGCTCATAAGTTTACACACAAGAACTGAGATTAGCCATATACTCTTTCCAGAAAGACAATGCACCGGGAAACGACGAATAGACCATTACATCCTAAGGAACCTATTTAAGAAAATTAACAACCACCTTACTTAATATGTACAGTCCCTTATTGAAGCTGAACTGCTTTCCAGGCCCATGGAAAATAGGAGAAATAGTCTACTTTTAAAAGGATAACAAACCTTCAACGGGATATTCCTGATACAGACCGGTTACTCTCCTTCCAATCTTTGCAAAAGTATACGAAAAGCTAATTCTTAAATGTATTAATCATTTTCTATTACACTTCACCAGAACAATTCAACTTACAACATAGATTTATGGAGAGAAAATCCACCCAGACAGCATTTCAAGAAGTTTTCTCGCACACAGACATCCTAACAGAAGAAAATAAATATATATCTCTGATATCACTGGATTTCAGCAACGCTTTCGATAACCTTTCTTGGGCAACTACCCAACAAGAATTGCAGAATTCATCCATAGACATATTATACCAAAATATTATCCTTTTATTTTTAACGAGTCGTGGAGATTATTCCAACTTACAGGCCGAGAAAATACACTGGTTTTCTCGTGGATGACCACAGGGTTCGTGCCTCGGTCCCTTCTTATAGAGAATATTTATGAATAGTTTAATGAAGATTCTCCGAAGACTCGGCATAATAGCTATTGCCTATGAAGATGACCTACTACTCATTATACATTATCTCACAAAAACACTTCTGGAGACGATAGGCAAGTTGGCCTTGGATCTCATAAGTGACCGGGCAAAGAATTAATTATCTCATATGGAAAGCGCAAAGTTTTATATCTTCAAAGACCCAGATATTTAAAATGTGCACCTATTTATAAATGGGATAATTATTCTCTGTCAAAAAGCAATACTTTGCCATATTTGGGTATAACCCTAGATGCAATACTCTGCTTTCTCCCCCATCTCCGTTATAAAAGATTAGAAAAAACAAAAGTAACCATTTAAAATTGGCATCATCATCAGGTGAAATTTCTAAAGAGATTCTCAAAGTATGGAATAATAAAATTCTGGAGAAATAAATCACCTATGCTGCATCGATATGGTTTGCTCGAATTCAAAAGTCACATGGTCTATGGCTTATTTCTTCAATTCAGTCTCAATGCCTACTCCTAGTCACTAGTTTATAAACTATCTCCAACTGCAGCTCTTTGCGTACTGTCAGCAGTTTGCATTGCAGCTGAAGAAAATATCCATTCTCGGAAAGGTACTTGGACTTGGGGTCCCGGGGGATGAACATAACCTGATGAATTACCAACTGAAATCAACTAAAAGCATAATGCATCCGTACATTCAATATAATAAGTGGCATACAGAAAATGAGAGGACAATTGAAATTGATATATTCACCGACGGATCCAAAACATTAGACTGCACTGCATACGCTTTCTGTGCATATAAAGGTTCAGTGTTACAGGGAACAAGACAGATTCGCTTACACCAAGAAAATAGTGTCTACCAAGCAGTACACGATGCAATAGACTGGGCTAATTCTAATAATTTTCAAAGTTACCAATCAATTCTGATAGTCTATCTACCTGCGTGCATTTGAAGATATATCCTCCTCCACATTACTCGTTTGTGACTTAGTTATAGCCTTGCAACAAACATCAAAATCCATTTTCTTTAAATGGGTGCGTAGTCATTCTGGCACAACTGGAAACAGGCATGCTGATAAACTGTCCTGTGATGCAACGAAACCGTTACAGGACATCTTACAAAAATTCTACCCATTTCCACCATCACATTTAAAGATGATTATAACATCAGATATTACGATCATGGCAAATGGATTGGAATCTGGGAACAACAGGTTGCTTACTCACGCCTTAATCCCAACGGTATCAATAGATCTTCAACCTCAAAATAGGTACCACCAGGGCCTGTTTTCGGAATAGGCCCGTGAAGCCTGAGCTTACCGACTGAAATTCAAAGGGGGCCACAAATTTACTTTTCAAAACTAATTTTTAGGAAAAAAAAAATTCGGTCAGGGTAAAAAATGTATTTTTTTTCTAATGATAGCTACTAAATTTTCCCTCAGACTAATACTGATGCATTTATACTCTTTTTTTTTTTTTTTTTTTTTTTTTGGTTGATATAATGAATGGAATAAAAACAGTGATTAAATACAACCTTTTTCCCTTTTTCCATTTTAATTTCAAATGTTTAAGACTGTAACATGCTAAAAATAACAGAAAATGAAATTTTTTATAATTATATTTTGTTTATATTCATAAAGTGAAGAGATATTATATAAAACATGGAGAATAGTTTATTTAAATAAAGGGGAAAGTAATTAGCATTCAAGTGATATCAAATTCTGTTTATAAAATAGAAGCAAAATTGTGTTGCAACTAAGCATAAATTTATGTCAAATATTTTTTGTCCCTGCACTGTTCTTAATACTGGCAAATCCTGCAATTTTCAAAGCATAAAATATATTTTAAAGTTCAGATATTCGCACCTGTTCCATATTTGTAAATTCATTTACAAAATTAATTTATGTATAATTATGTATATAATAAAATATTTTTTTATATGTGTATAGGTAGTTAGTTTTAGTTTAATATTAAAATTGTTGTTTACTTGAAATTTTTATGGTAAAATTTCAAATTGTTGAAGCATAACTGGTAGAGTAAAACGGGGGCCCCCTGTGTGACGTCAGACTTCCCCTACTTCTAAGTCTTAAGCGGGCCGTGGGTACCACAGCATCTTTGCTACAAACCGTTGCCCGTTTCCTCAATATCTCAATAAATTCGGTAAGGCATCGTCACCTAGATGCACCTGAGGAAAAAGAGGTACCTCTTTACATCATATCCTAGTTTGTACCCTGACTGCCCTCCATCACATTAGAAAGCCATCACAAATGAATCTGTCGACCTGGCTCGCCTATGGTGCTCAAACAACCAAAACTGCTTCAAAAAATAACAGATTGTATGTTTATGCTAGAACGTAATCAATACTTATACATGCGGCCTCTATTGGTTTTAGTGGAGGTTGAGGATGAAGTGGACTTCTATGCATAAGGACTTTTACACACTACATAAATTTTAACCTTAACAATTTAGTTGTTTTTAATGGCATCATACAGTATTATTTTGTATTTTAGCATAATTTTTCATTGTTTACTCTAATATTAGTATTCATTCATTATTGTTCATTTAGTACTTATCCATTATTATTATCTACTTTAGCATCATACAGTATTATGACATGGTAGTACTATTGTTCTGTATAACATAGTATTATTTTGTACTGCTCAGTGTGATTGGTAAATTGTATTTTCAGAATTTGTAATTTCAGAATTTTGTATTTTCAGAATTTGTAATTTCAGAATTTTTTATTTTCAGAATTTGTAATTTCAGAATTTTGTATTTTCAGAATTTGTATTTCAGCATTATATAGTATAATTATTGCTCATTATCACAAAGTATTATTTAGTAATGCTCAGTATAATTAGTAAATAGTTTTCTCAACTTTTGTATCATCAAAATTTGAATTTTTGGAATTTGTGTTTCAGTACTACTTTTCTAATCTCATGGTGGTATTTGATTTGTGTTATTTTTTTTTCGCTACATGTACATATTCCTATATAATCACTTATGTTATTCTTTATTGTTCTTAGTACTAGTACATAGTACTTGTAATCTCAGATTTGTTTTCTGTCATTAGTTCTGTACTTAAATTTTGTTAACTGTTTACTGTAAATACCCCTGTATAATTATTCAAGTTTTTTCTCATATAAGACTTTTTATGCACTCGATGCTACTATTCAAACTATGATTACTTTCTTTGTCAATATCGTATTTATTAATTGTTTATAGTTCAATAAGTGATATATTAGTATTGTTTTGTATTTAAAGTTTTCTCTCAACTTTAATTAATATCTTGTAAAAGCTCTGCATCTCCTTATATTTATTTACAATCACAATTGTGCATTCAGCCCATTATTGTATCTAACTTGGCTCGTCCAGTATAATTGGATAGCCTTTGTGATTGACATTGTAGTATTTGACAGTTAATTTTCAATAGTAAGGGGTTCCCATCCCGTGTGGTCTTTCCGGGCATCGCTCCCTGTGCTGGGGCTTTGCCGCATAGTAAATAAACCTGCTCGGTGGGACTAATTTAGCTTAAGCCGAAAGGTAGGCCTACCCACCTGGTTGGACCATGACTTTGTTTACTTAGACTCTTTCACCTTATTAAACAGTAAAGATTTGCAAAAGTATTTTGAAAGTATTGGAAAGTGTTACATAATCTATGCTTGACGCATGATTTTTCGTTCTTGTTCAGAATTAGATATAGTGATTTGGCTCCACAACCTATAATTTTTTTAAACATAAGAGACCATCAGCTATTGCCCATAGCATCAATCCTCCTATGTGGAGTATAGGAAAATCGGAAATGGGGTGGATGAAATCTCTCTTATGTTGCGAATGTCTGGTAAATATGTTTCATAATTCGTTCCAGAAGTAGAGGGTTATTCTACCTAAATTTTTAAAATAAAAGGTAAACATTTGTAAAAATGTTCTGTTTTTGTTGTATATTAGTTTTAAGACATAAGGCTGTTAGTCAGAGAAACTCCCCAATTCTCCTCGCTAATGTTAAATCTAGGGCGTAGGATGCAATCGTAATATTTAAAATATCTCCACGAGAAATTAATATTTTTAACTTATTTTTTCTGTGTACTGTTCTTAAAGGATGTCTCCTTTTTTTTTATTAGTTGGCAAAATGTTTCTAAAATATATACTTAATTTTATGTGAATTGTTAAAATCTTACTCAGTTTCTCTAAGATTTTAACACATAAAATTATAAATTATGTATATATATTCATAAATATTTTGACAACTAAGAAAACAAGTTGGAAATTGTATGCCAAACGTGATAAGTGAGGTGCGTTCGTACTGTCATTATTTCAGTGAATTGAACTATATTATCGTACGTTATTATGATATGATTAATTTCTGTTATAAAATAAGTACCTTTTAAGATGGCCACATTTTATCTTTTATTGATATTTATTGAAAATTCCAATGGTAAACTTAAGCCTAGCTTTTGAAATTTTCAGAATTTGAAATCCATGTTTAGACTCTTTTTTCATTTAATATCTATTTCTCGGGAAACATCTATCCAAAAAATTGTTGATAGATTATATGATTTCTATAATTAAACAATTTTAGTATACAAATTCGGTTTTTAAATTCAGTAATACGGAAATAATATGACTCCATCTTCACGTAATCCCAATGGCAAGCCTATCATGGGATATCATTGAATTAATTACGTAATGATAGGGTTTAATAAAATGAAAAAAAAAACTTTTATTAATATATTTTTAAGTTTGATTAAGTTTGATTAAGTTTTCATAAAATTTGAATTGACTCTACAAAATTCTGCAACGATTATATATACATTAAATTTCATACCATTCGATTGGGTAGTTTTTGCGCTGTTACATGCGAACAGACGAACAGACGGACGAACCAGACGACGACTAATTATATAATTACGAACGCACCCAAAGAGAGGCATCCTTTAAGAAGTGTACAAAAAATAGTTAAAAATATTAATTTCCTATATTTTAAATATACGAATGCATCCTACGCCCACAGGTTTATCATTAGCGAGAAGAATTGGGGAGTTCACTCACTAATAGCCTTAATTTGTTACTTTAACTTTGTTTAATATTATCTAAACCCAGTTTCTAACCTGTAAACTGCTGACTCTTTCACTTTTTGACAGTGTTAATTATTGATGAAAAAAAAAAAAAGCAAATGATGGGAAATTCTACTTCAAACAATCATGAAAATGTGAGCAAATTGAATGTTTTACCTGTCGAACACTGATACCATTATTCTAATCGTAATACATACAGCAGTGAATAAGTGCATGCGTTATAGTTGAGTTTTAATAAAGATTTTGAAAACCACAGATATACTATTGTAATTAAAGAGTATACATTGAAAACAATTCTGTACATTATTATAGTTATAGAAATTCCTATAAATTTGCTGATGAAAGCACCTTGAAAGAGTGTAGCATTAGCTGCAAAATACTTTCTAAAGGAAGCAACAAAGTAGCAGTATGGTTGTAAAACAACATATATGTATATAATAATCTATTAGAAAAAGATTGTTGTAAGTAAATATATATTTATATATAGAAATGAATTTGTGCGTGTACATATATATAGAGAGAAAGACAAAATATATAAAAAAATCTGAAGGTTAAATTTTAAAAAATTAATTAACTTTTGCTCCCAATCAATTTATTAAATGATCATGCAATAAGTTTCACTACTATATATTTAGATTTTCCCTTCTTATTGTTGATCAATAACTTATTCTTAAACTGTTAGTTTTAGAGATATAAGTTCTAATTGCAATAACGTTTCAAATGTGTATTGTTTGAACGTATATTGTTTTACGATTTTGACGTAAATGCATTTTGATATGATGAAATATCAAGATCTCATTTAGGTCCAAATAGTTTTTTTCTTTTTAATTATGAAATTTAAATTTTTATGTATTCTCTAGGCGAATGAGTTATATTGTCTTCATACTTTAACAAGTAAAACAGTAAAAATTCGTTCTTTTACGACCAAAGCTTACCGATTTTTGATACTTTGAATTTTAAGAATTTTCACAGTTTTCTGGCATTACAAATACATTTTTCTGTTTTTAGTGCCAGAAAATGCAGAAAATTCATAAAATTCAAAATATCATTACCCGTAAATTCTGGACGTACAAAAATGGAATTTTTACTGTTTTATTTGTTAAAGCACGGATAAAGTTTTTCTAAATATA
Source organism: Maratus michaelseni (assembly GCA_963931845.1). NCBI lineage: Eukaryota > Metazoa > Arthropoda > Arachnida > Araneae > Salticidae > Maratus > Maratus michaelseni. The sequence continues at coordinate 163,085,725 of OZ007587.1, forward strand.
ACTTATACAACCCAGGCATCGTATAAAAATTAAATTTCATAACTTCGTGAAAAATAACTATTTTGATGAAAAGGGATTTTGAATGATGAAGAACAACTTATGAAATATTTTTGAAACAATTGAAACTATACCGGTAAAACTAATGGCTTAGAGCAAAATATATATGTGTAAATGGTCAACAATGTGAAAGGACACCTTGTATATTACTATGGGTGAAAGCATTTTTAGAATAAAGTAAAAACAAAAATTAAAAAATAATTTATAAGCTTATAAAATGAAATTTTTATTTTCTAAGTTGTAAATCCGTTTATGTGCAAAAATGAAGAGTTAAGTACCTTGTCATATCTCATATACGCCCGATTAACCGCATGTTGATGATGGGATGCTATCATTATTCATGGAATAGACGGGGGGACCCTTAATCGATATGTCCGTCGTCGGAAAGGTCACGTGTTCAACTTCATCCACTTTTATATGCTCCACTGGACAATGCATATTAGGCAAAGGTTAACGCGGGGTAAGAAAAAGCGGAAATGATTGTCGGGGCATTATTTAAATCGTCATGGATTCTATTCATGGGAGTCTAAATATGCTGTATAAGAAAGAAAATCTACCATAATCTCTATATGGGTTATTAAAATTTGGAAAAAATTTCAGTTCAAAATGAGAAAAAAAGTCATTATGGTTACTTGAAAGCAATTGTCCAAGTAATTTCTATTGAAATTATACATTTAATTTATCCAAATCATATTGATGTGAGAAGAAATTTATAAGAGTTGAAATTTTCTAAGTGATTGAAAAAGTGTAAATATTAGGGGACGAACCCAGGATCTGTGGTTTAGTTGGTAGAGCACTGCCACGTTACGCTAATAGACACGTTACATTGGCCAGAGTTCCTACGTTCGACTCCTGGCTTTTGAACAATTTTTCATTCAGATGGAAAATTTCAACTCGAATAACTTCTATTGAGTATGATATCAACGCTTAGTGATTTAAAAATGGTTTTTGTTTCTTCATATTTATAGATTTAGGCTGTGGTAGATGCTGCAAAAGGTTTAAGGTTTGAATGAGATTTTCAAAACTTTTGAGATGTCTAATGTTATGGCATAATAAAAGTGAGATTATGTACCTCATATTCATACAATTTATTTCAAGACCAAGATGTAATTTTAATTTAGAGTTTAATTGAATAACAAATCATTTTAAAAGATTAAAACCAGTTTTTGTTTCGAGTTCGTTTATCCGTCTTAATTTTACACAATCCAGACAATAACAGTATAATTGCACATTACGGTAAAGTTAGTTTTTTAGTTGATATGTCTAACCCACCTCATTGTCCACGACTTTCAAAATCGTTCACGATGAGTGAAAAATTTACTACTTGTGCTTCGCTTTACTCGGTAAATATTTTAATTTATATTTTGAGTGAAAATTTTCTAGTGGATTTTTACCCAGAATTGGGGTAAAAGCACTTAAGAATATGTTCAATTATTGTTTTAAAACTTTTCTGAATGCATAAAATTTTGTTGTTTTATTTGCATTACCAATGGGACAATTTCTTGAACTAATTACTGCATTATATTGTGCTAAAAAAAGAAAACAACAATAACAACAACAACATAAATTATGTTGAGCTGTATTAAATGTAAATCGTTTTTGAATATAAGTGAGATTTTTTTTTTAAATCTTATTTTTACTACCCATTTTTTTAAAAGAAAATTTCATTTTATTAAAAGACACATCCACATATGTAGTAATTTGGAAGAAATTCAATAACAAAAGTATTTTTCCTCTGTTAAATCTAAATTAATGCTTAAATTCGTGTTATTTAACTCCTTATTAGCCAAATAAAAATAAAAACTCCGGTCACTGAAATATTCGATGAAGTTTTTAAGACTAAACGAATAAGGAATAATTAAAAAATAAGATTTTTCATTAGTGATACAAAATAATAATAAAAACGGCTATGATAAAGATAAAATAATAGATTAAACATAGAAAAAACATTAAAAAAAAAAAAAAAAAAAATTTAAATTTACTTTTTGTTTTTCTGGAAAATTAGAATAAAAAAGTTTTATCAAAAAATGGATAATCTTACGTTGGTCGCGTCTTTTATTTATGTACTTTTTGCTGAAGCTAATATTCAAACTGTATATGGGCGTAATAGTTTTGAGCGCTTAAGGTAATTCACAAAAATATATTTTTCCCTGCTCAACAAAACCAAACTTTCTCATGCATTCACGGGCACACTTTTAAACGTAATATAATGGTAAGACCATTAAAATGATTTGGAATCGAATATCATTTTCCAATTTTCAATAAATGTATTACATTTTCAATTATAAGCGATTGCTATCTCATCTCGACATTGCTCGAGGTGTAACATACGGAAATTTCGCTCAAAGTGCCAACTTCGGCAGCATTTCAGAAAGATCCCTTGCATTTATATAAAAATAGAAACCATTATTTGATTTTTACAATTTGTGAATATTAAAATCTGCCAATATTATGTGTCTTCGAATAAAAAATGAATTCCGGAATTTGTCAGAAAGTATATAGCCAGTTTAAATTTGAGGATAAACCTTAATATAAATAACATTAATTATTGTTTAATTTCTGTATAAAATTGCAAAAAATGCTATAATGCCTTCATAATCCATGATTTTTTTTTTCTTTTTCTTTCATCGTGTTATTAAGAGTAAAATGTAAAATTAAAAACCTTTAAAAGAGAAGCATTAGATGATAATTATAATATTTGAAGCTTTATCTCCCAGAGTAATCGCAGGAAAGGATATCCCAAGCACACTCGATTAAGCTTCAAGTTGATTAGGAAAGCTATTCGTTTCAGGCACAGAGAGGAGGGGGGGGGGGATTCCGGGTTTTTATCAAAGGTCACGTGTCGCGACTTCATTTACTTTTTCGCGGTTCACTAGTCAATGTAGATTGACTGGGAATGAGCAGTAGGAGTGATTTATATAAAAGATTTGCGCCGAGAAGGAAGCAATTAGCGTAAATACACAACATTTATGACGGTAGTTATACCGTCTGAAAAAATTTATTCATTTTTATTTTTTTGTACAGTTTGTCTAAGGTATGCAATACTTATACGAATACTTATAACGGAATACTTATACGAAATAATTTCGCTTTATTTTTACTTTAACTTTTTACGTTTATATTCTTCTTTAACTTGTATATCTTCTTCCTCTTATTACTATAATTATTTGTTAAAAATTCTAAAGTAAAAATTATTTATTTGCTTATTTGATAATGATCGAAACAACGCTGAAACAATGACGCTATTTTGTATTATTACTATTATTATATCATGTCCCTAACTCTGAAATGATAGTTTCAAACAAGAAAAAAAACTATATTTATTAATAGAACTAATATTATTTTTAATAATAATTATTATTTATTTATTTATTTATAGAACTATACAAAGCAATTGTTAGTTTAGCAATCAGAAAACGAAGTGTTTTATGTAAAATACTTGAGGTAATAAAAAAATTACGTTTGACATCTTTTTTTTTTTTTTTTTTTTTTTTTTATAGACCCATTCAAATATTCAAATTATACTTTTCATATATTTTCTGTATTTTAATTTATTAAAAAAAAAAAAAAAAAAAAAAAAAACTGTAAATTTTAGCAAATTCTCAGATATTTAAACCGATATTTCGTTACATTACATAAATTGTAGGCGATCGATTTTATATAAATTCAGTCGAACTCGGTTAAGACGCTCACACTGTTAAAAATTTGCAGCAAACTGTCCAGTCATTTGACCGTTTTTAGAGAAAACTGTCAAATAACCGTAATTTAACTCTGTTCTGACCATAATATGGGCAATAATATGGTCAGAGTGGAGTTAAATTACGGTTTTGTAATCGTTTTCCATAAAAACGGTCAAATGACTGGACAGTTTGCTGCAAACTTTTAACAGTGCACGTTTAATACGCGGTCTTGCTCAATACACGGATTTTTCCGGTTCCTTGAAGCCCATAAGTCTAATGCTAAAATATCCTGTTTAATACGCGAACGGTTATTACTCGACCCCGCTCAATACGCTATAAAATTTTGGTCACTTGAGGCAAAAAATCTCGCTTAATACGCGAATTCATAGATCAAGATGCGAATTTTTTCTCTCTTCTCCAGATTTTCCAATTTAGCGGGATTTTTTTATTCAGATATATGCCTCTATTTCCGAATACTAATATTCGGCTTATTGAATGACAGATTAATTAAGGCGAATATTCCGAATCGGAAATAGTGGTAGCTATTTGAATAAAAAATTTTCGCTAAATTAGTAACACTGAACTCACCTTCGATCACGTGTCCTAATATTCTTTGTCTCTCGCTTCGTGTATGCTTTTCCTAAATTAGAGAAATATTGACGAATTTTTGTCCCCTTTTGTTATTTACTCTTCTTTCTTTACACGGTGTATGTTCGTCGAGGTCTGTACGAGCCGGAATTTCCAGGTCTGTGCCCCACCCGGTCCGAAAGATGGCTATCTCCGCCCGGTTAAGACGCTCACACTGTTAAAAATTTGCAGCAAACTGTCCAGTCATTTGACCGTTTTTAGAGAAACCTGTCAAATAACCGCGATTTAACTCTGTTCTGACCATAATATGGGCAATAATATGGTCAGAGTGGAGTTAAATTACGGTTTTGTAATCGTTTTCCATAAAAACGGTCAAATGACTGGACAGTTTGCTGCAAACTTTTAACAGTGCACGTTTAATACGCGGTCTTGCTCAATACACGGATTTTTCCGGTTCCTTGAAGCTCATAAGTCTAATGCTAAAATATCCTGTTTAATACGCGAATGGTTATTACTCGACCCCGCTTAATACGCGATAAAATTTTGGTCACTTGAGGCAAAAAATCTCGCTTAATACGCGAATTCATAGATCAAGATGCGAATTTTTTCTCTCTTCTCCAGAGTTTCCAATTTAGCGGGATTTTTTTTATTCAGATATACGCCACTATTTCCGAATACTAATATTCGGCTTATTGAATGACAGATTAATTAAGGCGAATATTCCGAATCGGAAATAGTGGTAGCTATTTGAATAAAACATTTTCGCTAAATTAGTAACACTGAACTCACCTTCGATCCCGCGTCCTAATATTCTTTGTCTCTCGCTTCGTGTATGCTTTTCCTAAATTAGAGAAATATTGACGAATTTTTGTCACCTTTTGTTATTTACTCTTCTTTCTTTACACGGTGTATGTTCGTCGAGGTCTGTACGAGCCGGAATTTCCAGGTCTGTGCCCCACCCGGTCCGAAAGATGGCTATCTCCGCCCGGCGTAAAAATTATAAATTCGGCCCGGCCCGTCCCATTTATGATTTTGCAGTTTACAGCCCGGCCCGTTGAAAAATCAGTGAAATCAGGCCCGCCCCGACCTGCTCTACCCGATTCAATTTCTACGAAAAATCCAATTTTTATTAACATACAATAGAGATTCTTTTAATAATTACTGCAAACATATTTATGGGGAAATTTTACTGTATATTTTAGATTACTATATGTGTTCACAAGCCATAGAATACAGAATAGAAATATTACTGATCACTTAGACTCTTGGTAGACTATTACATTCAAATAAAAATATTATAAAAATTAATGTAGTTTAGAATAAAAGTAAAAAGATGGTTATACGTCATAACTTTTCTTGCTGTATAATAATAAAAAAAAAAGTAGATTTTTGAAAATGTTTCTCTATAATTTATTAAAGTATATTTCCAAAGATTCTGTTAACAGAAATTCATTATCAAAATTACTATTTTTACAAAAAAAAAAAAAAAAAAAAAAAAAAAAAAAAAAAAAAAAATGTTTGCTCGACACGTCCTGGGAACAATTAAGTCCAGTTTTGACCGGCCGAGTTTGTGGAATAAAGCGTAAGCCTGATCCCGGCCTGTCTGAGTCTGCTGAAAAAAAAAAAAAAAAAAATCTTGGGATCAGACACGATGTAAACTGTCCCATGCCGATTTCTATAAAAAATCGTCCTTATTCTGCTGGTCGAAAATTTGCCTTTATTTTGCCGGCCCGGACCCATGCAGACCTCTAAAAGTTACATAAATTTAAAATAATACATAAAATAACTTATATGAAATAGACTTTTTTTTTTAATTTTAAAATATTTCCATATTACTATGTATTTTTATTTATTTTTTGATACAGAGAAACTTCATTAGATTTTAAAATGCTCAATTTAATTTTTTAAATACGCCGTACGTCTTAAATAAATATTTTTTAATCATATCTTTCATTTATTTTTAGTAATTTAATTTAAAATTAAATATATTTTTTGCAGAAATCTTAAAGATAAAATAAATTAAGAAGATTTTCTCAAGTCATAATAATTAACTATTTTGAACATGATAAAACAAAACCATTCATTACTGTAGTATCAGTATTTAAAAAAAAAGAAAAAAAAAGGATACACCTGTCTTTATTCGCAGAGCGTTTACGATAAACTCGCAAATATAACCTTCTTTAAGAATATGAATGTATTTTTGGACATTTTTTTCGTCTACATATTAAAAATTTCACGAACTTTTAATGGTAACACTCACTTTGACACAATATTTGAGTTCATTGGATCAAGGCAGCCCGGAGAAAAAGGTATAGTTTATATACTTATATGTATTTTATTAAATCTTCATACAGTTCTAAAAGAAAATTTATCAAGGGAATATCCAGACCTCAAAGGAAGGACTTCTAGATTCGAACCGATAAAATTGTATGTTTATGTACAAAATAAACAAAAATAAATTTTCATCTTCTAAATTTTTTAAGAGAATTTTTCACATAAATTTTCTCGTTACTCTTTTCGATTTTCTAATATGTGACTAAACGGCAGAAAAGTATGATTCTTTTAGACTTTGAAAAGGTAAAATTTCGTTATATCGTGAAAAATAATGATCAGAATGAATTGTAAGCTTACGCACCCATGTTTTTCACGATGCCCATTCTGCTCATGCGGAAATTGATACAGGTCATAATTTATAATTTTTATAATATGAATTTATTAATAATTTAAATAATTAAAATTATGTTTTTGGATAAAAATGAAAGATTAGAATATGTTTCTATCCATTCAATGTATCTCACTGAAAACAAAAACAAAAACAAAATAAATAGCATGGTTATTTGGGATGATATAAATTAAGGTTTGTCAGGTGAATTAGCATCCGCATCCTCATAATATATTTATCTCGTCTAACTCCATGAAGATTTAACAAAAATACATAAACATTTTTGAGTTGATTTTATCCAAGGAACATAATTAAGAGTCGAAAGTGAGTGTTACCATTTGAAAAATGAACGTTTGTGCAATTGTTAATCTTTAGACGACCCCTCATTTTAAATTGCATTCGTATTCTGAAAGAAGGCAATATTTGGAATCTAATAACATCTTTGGTGTGACTTTATAGTAAACGCTCTGCATGGAAAGGTACGTGTATCTTTTTTTATGCTGGCTGTACAAAGAATATGGAAAGTATAATATGAAAAAAATTACGCATAATTTTATAAACTAAATTATTTTATACTATAAGTATTAGCTAAAAATATGCAAGTGTGGGAATCTATAATCAGTATTTTAAAGAAATGAAAAAAAGTATATATAATAGAAATAAACAGAAATATTTTTAAATAAAATTATCAAAATTGTGATTTAGTAAAATTTCATTTAATATTATAGTACGCATAAATTTTCAATGTATAGTATTACAATTATATCGAATTCCACGTAATATTTGAAAATTTAGCTTAACATATGTGTTATCAGATTAAAAATTCTAAAGCTTTTAGACTGAAAATATGATTTTCCTGTTTATATGTGAAATAAGCAATATCACATTTTCAAAGCATGCTTCGACAACCCGACTTAAAATAAAATGTTCTTACTCAAATTCTTTCATTTATTCATAAATTTTTCACTGTAAATATCTGGACATAGTAATGCAAAATATGAAATGGTGAAAAAGATAAATTGAATGAATGGTGAAATGTTGAAATATTGATGCTGTTCATCAGAGAGTTACAGTTACAACATGAGCACCAGTAGAATGAAATCCAGGGAGAGACAAATTTTTTTAACCAGACGTATCTGTTGTAAGCAGCTTAGAGTTAATGCTTATTTTTAGACCCCCACCCCCACCACCCGATAGAAAAAAGTTTCTGAAATTTAGTATGAAGAGCTGAAAGCTCGGGGAAACTCACCAATCGCTATCATGAAAATCACTATTATACACCTGTAATAGCCTAAACTAACAATAATTGTTAGAACCCTCCCCCCCGCCCCCGCCTCTTTCCCCATGAAAGACAATTTAAAATTTATAGACATAAAAAGAAATATAAAAATTTAATAATTAAGATATATTTATCATATTATATATATATATATATATGTGTGTGTGTGTGTGTGTGTGTGTGTGTGTGTGTGTGTGTGTGTGTGTGTGTGAAAAGCACCATCCCCGTCGTTAAAATATTTTTTAAACCCCCGTTTAAGATATTTTTTAAACATATGACCTAAAAAAAATATTAAAATTGTGGTTGTACTGTGATTTATGGGGGAGTGGAGCGAAGATCCCCTGAAAAAAAATGTTGCTTTCAGTGCTTAATTATTCATGCTTAAGTCACTTTTGAAAGTCGCTTTTACTTTTTTTTTTTTTTTTTTCAAAATCATCGGATATAAAAAAGATTAATTAATTTAATTTTAAGATAGGTACAATGGCTTTCCATTCCCCCCCTCCCCTGCCGGTGCCCATGGGATACAAATACAAGTGAATAGACAAATCTGAAACTGTACAGTCACTTATACATACAAAAGACGAATACAACACATGATATCGCATGCCAAGGCTACTTTGACTGTAAAACTGTTCCCCCAGTCATTAGTCTTTTCCTGCAGTGAAACCAACTTGGATAAGCAAACGAAAAAGGTATGTCGGATCGGATGTTAGCTGATGTTTGTCCTTCTCACGCGAAGATAAACTAGTCACGTGGCTCACGTTTCGAATTGCGGCAAAACTCTCAGTATAATTTGGGTAGGCATTTCGCTAAGCACAGATTATTTCTATTTACGTTTCTTGCCCTTTTTAATGACTGTGTCTGACAAAGTACTGAGTATCATTGTAATTTAAATTGACCCTATATTCAGCCTGGTTCTAAATTTCATCCCGTTTTGTAACTTCGCCTGATTCTTTATGAACGTTTGCTTAATATATTACCTTAAAGAGTATTCTTTTTGGTACAGTGAAATACCATTTGTGTATTTTTTAAAAGATTTTCTAAAAATAAATAAATAAAATAAAAAAATAAAAACATATAACTGGAAAAATTATAATTAAAGTTACGGTGCTCCCAAAATTGAGTATACGCAACTCATTCTCTTTTTAAGAGTCTAAAAGAATAATATTAACTATATTTTCTTAACATTTACAGGAGCGAAAATATACACATTAAGATATATATTATGCTCAAATACAAAAACGAGGTATCCCTAATATTTGGATAAGCATAATTTTTAAATTGTAGTTACAAGTTTTGAAGTCACTAAATTGAGTACATATCTAATTCATTAAAAAATGGAAAAGAAACATTAATCGACATTAACATTTTGTTCTTTGTTGTTTTGCATTTAGAAGGCTTTCCCCAAGCTGTAGCATTACGTTGACTATAATTTGAGTTATTTTTCTGGATTATTTCAGCCTATTTTTATTGAAAAAATGTTTCTAATATTTTTCTGCCTTTAATATCATATTTTCAAACAATTTCTGTAATTGTAACCTTGAACTTTTACTAAACTGATGTCTGGAGATTAAAGTAGTGTGAGCAATTAAATTTTACATCAACATAATAACTATATAACTTGAAAATTGTATCTATATGCGTAAGGTTATTATATTGTTGAGTTAAAAAAAGTTCAAATGAAGTGCCCCAAATCTAAATTTCGGGCGCTTCATTTAAGATTATTTTTTAATATATTCAACTACTTCATTTCATACATGAATGTATCATAACGAAAAATAAATTCCCCACTCCGTTCGGAACAGACAGCCCCTTACATGAATCGCATCACTTTCATGTTTGACAGTGAGAAAAGAGGTGTTTGAGGAAGAAGTTTACAGACAAGTTTCTGCCAAAATAACACTGACCATCACTCCCAAAACGTATAATTTTTTTTAAATTAATAATATTTGATTCTGAGTGTTTTGAGACTTTGAAATTGGATTTTTAGCGAAAACTTTTTTTTTAGCTCTCATTTGCTTTAGAGATGAGTTTTTTCTTCTAGCTATACAACCATTAGAATTTTTTTTTAATCGAGTTTCTTTGAATCTGTTGTACATAAATGCTTCTTTTTATTCTTAGAAAAGTTCATGTAACACTTTTTCTAGTAGTCATGTTGATGTATTTGTTATTTCTCAAATGACATTTCTCTTGCTTTTGGAACTGATAATTCTTTTTCTTCCTTTTCCAGTTTTATTTGCAATTCCTCCAATCTTTTAATTATTTTGCTTATATTTTGAAAAAATCTATTACTGCACTGAATTTCTTTTGCAATTTCTTTAAAATTTAAATAAAAATTTATCTTTTTTGTGCATCTGATTCACAAATTTCAGAATTTCCACAAATGTTTCGATTTCGGAGCTCATTTTGATAATAAATCTATTTAATTTTACTTGAATGTGAAAGATTAGTATCTTAAGGAAAGAAAACTATTATGGTGATTAATTTAAAAGGATTGTGGCAGATAAAGCACAATTTTTATGAAGTATATACTCATTTTTTTTCATTCTGAAATTTGTAATTTCCACATAAAAATTATGCTAACAGAAATATTGTTGGATCTTGACTTTTATTTTTAGCCTAGTATATTTCTTGATATGTACTTCATCGTACCTCAAACTATCATGCGTAAATTAGAATTTAATATTATAATTTTAGATTTTCAAAGAAAATAGTGAGTGGTGTATACTCAATTTTGGAAGCCACTGTAACTTTGACACAGTAATGCATACTGAGGGATCAAATATAATAATGAATTTGTAACAAAGTATTTTAATTTTATTAAGTATCTGTTTTAATTATACTATTTGTACTGATAACCCGAAAGTTTCTAAATGATTTTAAAAGCCAACAAAATAGGTATTTTTCTCTCGTTTTTTAGATTTAAAATATACATACTTTGGAGTTTTAACATTAGGTTCAATGTTGAAAAAAAAAGCAACAATGACAGAATTGTATTTTAAAATCAAAGCTTAACTATTGCATTCATTTTAGATTACTTATCATTTTAGATTTTCAAAGAAAATAATGGGTGGTGTATACTCAATTTTGGAAGCCACTGTAACTTTGACACAGTAATGCATACTGAGGGATCAAATATATAATAAGGAATTTCTAACAAAGAATTTTCATTTTATTAAGTGTCTGTTTTACTTATACGACATTGTATTCATTTTAAAAGGAGAAATTATCTGCAGGCATGCCAAAGTACAATTTATTTGACAACGATGTTGTTTAATGATAAGCTTCAGTAGATATCTATCTCGTATAGATAGATCGCGTTCAACCTTTACTCTACAGAATATTTAACGAGCAATAGTTAAGCTTTGATTTTAAAATAAAATTCTGTCATTGTTGCTTCTTGTTCAACCTTGAACCTAATGTTAAAACTCCAATGTATGTATATTTTAAATCTAAAAAACGAGAGAAAAAGATCTATTTTGTTAGCTTTTAAAATCATTGGCGCTTCATTGTAAGTTGAAGCAGATATTAGTTATGACATTGTCTTATTTATGTGGTATACAATCAGTAAAAATAAATAAATAAATAAAAAATAAAACATACATTTTAATTACCGAACTGTCACAGAAGAAAAAACAAAAATAGCCATTCAACTTGAAATTATGTTTTTATTTTTTCAATTTTTGTTTCAAAATAATATGCTTACTTAATACGTCGTTTTCATACTGGGATTGTAGCAAACTTGAAATTTTTAATACGAACTTCTAATTTTGACATCATATTTGGCTTTATTACATCACATTTGTAACTCCGAATGTTAAATTTATTTTTAATCGTTGTAAAACAGATTGGGATGCTGGTAGTTTTTTAAGCAATTTAATGAAACTACTTGGCGGAATAACCTATAATTTTGGATTCGCATATTTAAAGCTTCAAGAAGTAGATTAATGTTTAAAAAATTCCTAGGCATTTATAGTTAAAATTCCTAATTTTTTCATCATTCAGAAAATCATTCATTATTTTTTTTTTCGAAACTTTTTTTTTTTCGATATTAATTTTTGAAGGAAAACTTGAACTTACGAATTTTTTTAAACGGAAATCGATTTCTAAAAGCTTTAAAGATGCTAATCTAAACGTATAGCTCATTTTGAAGAGTAACTACCAGCATTAAAATCTGTTTTGCAACGATTACAAATAAATTTAACTATAGGAGTTCTAAACTATACACCTTGATAATTCCTAACCAACTTGAACAAATGACTTCCCGTTTGGTACCCCAAGTACAATTTACCAAAAAAGCCAAATATAATGTCAAAATTATGTGTTTGTTTTGAAAATTTCAGTGTTTGGTACAATTTTAATTTTAAGACGACCACCTACGCTAATACTTTTAACAAATATTGAAAGAAAACATAATTTGCAGTTGAATTGTTACTTCCATTTTTCCCCTTGGGACAACTTGATGATTAAAATGTATATATCTTTTTTGGTTGCCTGTAAATTTTATGGCAAAGGCGCATTTCGAATTTTATCTTTGTCTTTTTTTTTCTTTCTTTTTTCTTTTTTTTTTTTCAGTTTTTAATTTCTAAATTTGACTGTTTGCGTCAGAAAATTTGCAATTTAAATGTAACGGAAAGTTATTTTAAGTAAATACTAATAAATTTACGAAATCGTCCTCTTCAAATTTTCTGTATAAAACTATAGCAATTTTCAGTGTATAATAAAGTTAACCTTTTTTCTATAATAATTACATATAAAATTTTCAAATTACAGTTATTATATATAACTTTTAAGCAAGTATTAAATCATTTAACAAGGAGCCTCCTGTAATTATTTTATCGAAACTATAACGATAATCAATAAATCATTAGTTTCTGGTTACATTAACCTCTTTTTTATATAATATATATATATATATATATATATATATATTGCTCAATTTAGAATAAAATTGTTATTGCCATCATGGATAATGATAATAGTAATAGTGAAATAAAAGTTTAACTGACTTTATCACTAAATTCAGCATTTCAATATTAAAAATATGTAACATATTAATTATTTTTTTATTCAAGGAAAAGAAAAATAAAGAACAATAATAAAATAAAATAATAATTTTTAAAATATACCTTAAACGCATACCTTGTTTCTTTCCTTTATATATATATATATATATATATATATATATATTTAAATAAGCTAGACTGAATCTTGCTTCTTTTCCATGGTGCATTTAAGAGGTTAAAATAGGGTAAATAGTTCAATAGAACTGAGAAGTTTTTACGCATTTGTCTCCTATGTACAAAGCATAAATGTATGTTTTTATATTTTATAGGTTATCCTCACAATGCAATTGGTGGCATGACAAAAACTTCTCTAGATGCCCATACGCATCCTCATATAAGAAATATGCAAGGTATGTTTACTTAATAGTTTCGTTTTCATTAATATAATTTAATTCAGTTTCATTCAAAACTGGTTACATTGTTCCTATTTGAAAAAAAATATATATATTTTATGGATACTACTTTTAATAGTATCATTGAAAAAATTTATATTTTTAATGTGTCTTTTGCTCAAATATCCCTGATATGTTACGTTTAAATGTTCCTAAACGTAAGGTGGGTGAAGCAAAGGTGGCCAGTGTCCATAAGGTAGTCCACCCCTCAAAAGTAGAATTAATTTAATTTTTAATCACAAAATGGTGCTACTGTATTGTCAATAATTTATCTGCAGTGCACGTAGCTGAATTTAAAGAGATCACCTTGATCCGCCGACATGTTATGCAGTGATTTCACTTTTGAAGAGTTGTCGTTCTAATATCTAGGTAAGAAGATATTTTAATTTAAATTCTTAGAACTTTGAAGTATGATACATTTTCTGAATTTTTTTCACATTTTAAAAGTGATTTAAATACATGGGCCACCTTTAGATCACTATGCGCCAAAGGTTGGCCCAGAAGCTACAATTTTGAAATTGTATTATAAAAGTAATTAAATTTTATTTTTCAAAGAAAAGTATTCTTGGTATGTACTAGAGATAAGTGTAATTTTTTTCAAACAAAAATTCAGCCACACACACGCCCAAACAGAAAATTATAAAAAATCCCCAAAGCTTAACTATAGCCAACTTTGGGTCACGTAAATTGTATATAAATTGGAGTAAGAATAGATAGGAATTTATTAAATATTAAACGGATAAGCTGAAGGGAAAAATAATAAAATATAAAAATTATGTAAGGACTTTTTGTACAGAATTTTCCCATGTGGTCATTTTACAGTTTACATTTTTAAGTATTACTTATCTTTAATCAGTTAAAATAACATTAGAAAATGAAAATAAATTGGTCTTGATTATACAAACAATCAAGTATTTTGAAATTATAAAATGAACTCGTGGAGCATTAAACATTAATAGCTTTAATATATGTCAATCAAACCTTTAAAGATGATGTAATTGACAACAGACAGGGGTGGGATCAAAACTTTCTGGTTAATTAGAATAATGTGCTATGTTTATAATTATAAGGAAAAAATTACTTAAATTGCCGTTTTTTTTATTATATAGTATTGTAGCTTTGGATTTCGAAAAAAAAACTAACCTGTATTTTTTTAAATAAAAACAGAAATTCAGCTTACATCTTTGTTACTTTTACAGACTAAAAAAAAAACCCATTAAAAACAGAGATGTCTTTTTTTACACCTTGAAGTGTGGTGGGATATATTTTTTACACAACTTTATTTTAAATAAGATTCGTACCAGAATTTTTGAGCAAAATTTTAATTTTATAACTTGGGGAAAACAAGAGCTGTAAAATTGAATTCCCTTATTTCCAATGAAAAGTTTCGAAAATTCTGGTGTGAATTCAACATGACAGAAACACAATTACTTGCACCTGAATGGGTTAAACGTCAATCATCTGTAATTGATAATATACCGAAATCGTTAATATAATCCATTAAAACTGTACTGTTTCTTTTGTGATTAATGTAAATGATGCATAGTAATTTAAAGTTAACTCAGAGAAATGAACAAAAGAATAGATCGAGTGATTAATAAATAAGTATAAAAACTGAATTGTTAAACGGTTTTAAAGGTTTTAGTCTCGTTATTATCAAAATTTCTCTTCAAGTAAAATATCAAAGTATTACGAATCATTATTTGCAGTTATTGTTTCATTTTTTTAAAAATTAGTAAATACAGCGATTTTTTTCCTGTAGAAAATCTTTGAGATTTTGTATTGATACAAACAAATTCAACTTGATATCAACCCACAATCACGCATTCTTTTTTAGGGGCGTTCGTAATTATATAAATACGTAGCACCTATAGTCATCGTTTGGTCCGTCTGTCCGCATATAACAGCACAAAAACTACCCAATCGAGTGGTTTAAAATTTAATAGTTTTGCGAATTTTGTCGAGTCATCTCAATTTTTATGAAAATTGAATCAAAACTTAAAAATATATTAATAAAAGTTTTCATCATTCTATCAAATCCTATTATAAGTAATCTATATAATAATAAAAACGCAAATCATGCGACTGAGGAAAAGAAATACGGGCTGACCATTTCTTTTTTCATATGCCAGGAGGACGTTTTTATTCAAAATTATTTTTTCGTATAAAATGGCATAAAAGTTACATTTTTAGAAAGATCATTCAAAAAAATTGTTTGTTTGAGATATGAGTTACATTCAAATATGTATAGATTCTGAGATAACTTCAGTTGAACTTAGTTTGAAAGCCGAATATCTCAATCCATTAAAGTAAATAAACATAGGAGATATGTTCATTATGACTCATAAAAATATTAAACCATGGAGGTAATCATTCGCAAAGCATGATCTCCATAGTGAATTTAGCGCTGCCTGGAGTAAAAAAATATATTCACATCTGTAAACGGGGCATACGTAATAAGAAAAAAAAAAAAAAAACTCGTGCTCATTTCGCTCATAGCAGACGATATAGTAATTCATTTCACTGAAATAATAAGGATGATTTTTTTTACATTGTAAAACTAGTTCTAATACGAACGCACCTCATTTGTCACGTTTAACATACAATTTCCAACTTTTTTTTTTTTTTTTTTTTTTTTTTTTGCTTGTTCTATTAAAAGGTTCTATATAAAGGCTTGTTCTATAGGACTGGGCAGGCGCGGCAGCGTATAACTAACTAACTAAATAAATAAATAATTTTTCGACATCAAAATTAATCAACAGTTGCTTCTATTAAAAAATAAATAATAATATATTTAACGAGATTTTTTTAAAAAATCATTCTAAAACTTTTTTTAATACTAATAATCACATGGGGCAAAAGTTGGGAGCAGCTTTCAAAATCTACGAATTCAATACACATTTTCTTTAAACTGTGATCAAGAACTTCTCTCTTCGGAATAGAAGAGCAACAGACAATTTTCAGCTCAAAAATGAAGTTCTTCACTAAATTGTAAGTGTCATACGTGACAAAGATACACAAAGATTCCTTCTCAGTCTATCGAAATTTCCCTGCGGTAACACCAGCCCTAGCGATAGACCAAGGAAGTGAGGCGCTGTCCTAACAATACCCTAACTCTGTTCCAACTTTCAATTTCGCAGACTCTTCTTTCTGGGGAGATAAATTATTCCAACACGCCAAGAATATATGATCTACCAACGCTCTCTCTGGAAACTTATTTTTCTTCACTGTCATTCCCGAATTTTGTTTTCTTTCTTTTCAGCTTGGATTAGATGTAACGGTCGGAACTAGTCATATCTATGGATACAATGCATAATTTATATCTCCAGATACCGTAGCCTCTATTATAAAAAATATCAGAAGTTTAGAACTCTTTCGGGAACTCTGAAAACTTTTATATAACAAACACCTAATAATATTTACGGATCACAGAAAAAAATAAAACCCAATTTGGGTCGAAAGATTCTTAGGTATGTGGCCAAATTGGGTCATGCCTGTTTTGGTTACCACTATGTATCCATTTTGGGCACTGTTAAATACCCATTTAAAAAAAAAATTGAAAATGGGTATTTAACAGTGCCCAAAATGGATACACAGTGGTAACCAAAACAGACATGACCCAATTTGGGCACATACCTAAGAATCTTTTGACCCAAATTGGGTTTTATTTTTTTTTTATGATGAAAGAAACGGACATAACTCAAAGATTTTGTTTTCTTTCTTTTCAGCTTGGATTAGCTGTACGGTCGGAACCAGTCATATATCGATGGATACAATGCATAATTTATATCTCCAGATACCGTAGCCTTTATTATAAAAATATCAGAAGTTTAGAATTCTTTCGAGAACTCTGAAAACTTTTATAAAACAAACACCTAATAATATTTAAGGATGAAAGAAATGGACATAACTCAAATATTTAGTTTTCATTCTTTGCAAAATATGTGTAATGAGGAGTAGTAAATTTATACGCAATATTCATATTATTTTTCCAGATAACTGTCATGTTAATAACGTACCTTCAATGTAAAAAAATGACCAATGTTCCTTATTTTATGAAAATATACTATAACCACGAAAGAAAATATAATATAATCTCCTGAGTTATCCGAAATTCCGAAATGCGTGTCCCATTGTCTTTTGAATCCCCAGAAACCAATACATTACCAAAATTTAAATAATTATTTATAAAAGCAAAGTATTTTTTGCTGCCCGTATTTTTCAGAAACATTTCCGAATAGTTTTTATAGTGTATTAATCAGTTTTCTCAGGCTGGAATCCAGTTTTTCGAATGTCATCAATTCTCAAGTAAACGTTTTCAGCTGCATAAATTAGTTTATACATGAAAGAGTAAAGAAATAATCTTAATTTTAATATTAATGTTAACGCTGTTAATTTTGCATATTTGCCTGTTAAACATATTTGTTGAACATGAAAATGTTTACTTGAGAATTGATAGCATTGGAAAAAACTATATTCCGGTTTTAGAAAACTGATTAATACACTTTAAAAGCTACTCGTAAACGTTTCGGAAAATTACGGGTAGCAAGAGAAATTTTGTTTTTATAAAGGATTCTTTAAATCTCGAAATACCATTGATGTCTGAGGTTTCTAAAGATAAAGAAACACTTTTCAGAATCATGGCTAACAAGGATGAGTTTATATTATGAATTTATTCGTGATTATATAGATTCGTCACTTTTTACAGTGTTAAGGCTTCTTCTCAAACCCAAACATGCCATTTTTAAACACATTTTTTAATTCATTCTTGCTCGAAAACGTATCAAATTGGTAAGTGCTCTTATTTAGAAACTAATGTTATCGAAAAGATTTTTCAATTTCTGAGTAACGGCAAAATATTTTTTTAGAAATTGCTGTTAAAATGGGCATTTTTAACTGAATTTCCGGACGCGAAAGCGCAGGAAAGGGAAAAGGAAACTGCCGTCTTGAGACAACAATCACTTGTAACTGATGATAAAAAGAAAATGCTCGATCACAAATCACTTCAGTAATCATATCTGCAAGTTTCACGCTTTTACTTTAAAATTGAGTCAGGAAATATGTTATAAAGTTTTGCGTTATTGAGCGGGGGGAGATATTTTTTCGAGGACTCCTCACCCAGCTCTTTAAACGCAGTTTTTATGGAAAAATACGGAATTTAGTTTCATTTTTATATAAATTAGAATGTTATGAATATATAAGCCATATGCATAAAATTTAAAACTGAAACTAAACCAGAAACATTAATTATATTTTTCTTGAAAGTAACATAAGATCTTAGTCTATATAAACAATTACAACGATATTCAGACAATATTTGTCATATTAAATAAAAAGTAATGTTCTTAAACCTAGTGAATTCACTTTTGCTAGCTGTTTAAATATTATAATTTGAATAATTACGCATATTAAAAATTTATATAATAATTACAAGGCAGTATTTTATTATTATTATTATTATTATTATTATTATTATTATTATTATATTAATATCATTTTATTAATATTTTTTGCATGGCTGTAATGTGACTGTAGTTTTTAAGGCTGTCCCAGTGTTGCTCTAACTTTTGTAAAGAGTACTCTAATCTCAATGTAATATTAATATATCTTTAACATGTATTTTATCAGCATTATCATTTTGAAAATAAATAGCTCAATATTAACTGCTTTTATCAGAGAAGCATTAAAAAAAGAGAGAGTAAAGTTTGTAGCATGCATCACGTAACTTTCTCTTTTCTATATCTGCTTCATTCATCAGCAAAAAGTAGTTGATAGGTGTGCTTTTTTATGGACATTAACAAAAATTTGAATTTTAAAACCTTGCTTGTAACTTGCAAAAAAAAAAAAAAAAAAAAAAAAAAAAAAGCTTGAAAAGAACTTTTAAATTCTTTTTTTCTTTTTCTTAAATTTAAAGATTTGAAAAAAAAAAGTGATAGATGCGTAATTTTTAATAGACGGTATATTTGTAAGCATTAAATCGGTCATTAAAGCGTAAATAAAAAAGAACAAACCAGTTTTTCTTTATTAAAACAAAAATGGTCATGTATAGTATAAATGCAATAATTATATGAACGATTCCCTAATTTTTGTAAATTTTAAATCTTTATAATTCTTTTTAATAAAAGGTTCTTCATATTTAAATGTATTTTTAAAGAAATATTTTCAAATAGTGAGTGAGTTATAACATCGTGTTTATTTTTATTATTTTTTATTCGTCCTGTAAGTAGATATGAATATAACCAGATTTACAAGTAAAATGAACCCCCTCCCCCCTTAATTCGGATGCTTTCTATGATACTCTTTTAATGCTTAAATTTTCGTCTCCTATCAAAAAGTACCTTGTTTTTAACCGTCAACTGACAGAAAGGCTAAAAGTATTTGTACTATTAACAGTTTAAAATAGTTTTAAAAAATGCATACACATAAAGTTACATTTTAGAAACATTTCTTTAAATTTGCCAAAAGAAAAATCTTTAAACACTTACTTGTTAAATAGTTTCTTTAAAACTCTTTCTACATTTTTTCGCAAATTAGATATATCTAACTTGCGAAAAAATATATTTAATGCCTGATTTGGTTTTTATTGTTAATGTTTATTTTGATACGACAGTTTTTGATACGACAGTTACAAAATTTGAAAGACCTACCATAGCATAACTTAGAAAATGCTTTCATTTGCTTATTTTTGTATCATTCATAAAGTGAAAATAGTACTGCAACTAGATGAGGCTCTTTCAAAAAATCAAGACTATTTATTTTATTTATTTATCACTATACAGTAAAAGTAAGTTTTAGAAATAATTAAAATTATGTAATTGAAAGCCACTTCAAGAATAAAAGAGCCTAATGGTTAAAAAGAATAATTTCTTAACCTCTCTGACCTTCCTAGCGAAATTTATTGTAATTTCATGAAGTCAATGTGTTCTTCTGGTTACAAGCAATGTTCAGTCGACTGCATTTGTTACGAATAACTCACCAGTTAATAGATCGAGATGTTATATATGCATGACTGTCTTGGTCTCTAAAGCGATTTAACGTATTGTTTAGATTTTAAAAGCTGACTACTTTATTTCAATGAATCCTTTTAAGAACCCCTACCCCTTCCTATTTATTGATTTCCTAACTTTTTACAAGAATGAAAATGCTTTGAAATTTATTTTAATTGTCCTCTTTCAGTAATTAACAGGAAACTTTTCGGAAACCTTTTAATAAGTTATAGCTTCCGTTATTCCCCTCATGCTAATGGATTGAGCATCTGAGTTGCTATTTCTTAAAGTACAAGTATTTTGAAAATAGCCATTTTCATTTTCTGGATCATGCTTCAATTTCCATGTTGTTACAGAAACATTATTTTTTAAGATTGAAGTAATTCAAATCAAATCAGCTCTTCCTACGATTTGAATATGTTAATGTAAAGTAAATCAATAAATAAATAAATGATTAACAATAAATAATACAATTGAAGCGACTGCTTTGGAGATGTAATTTTATACTCTGTATACCAAGTACATGGTATTTCTTTTATGCTTCCAGATATAATAGGAAATTTCTAAATCGGTTTAAGTAAAGAAGATTATCTGATCAGTGTCCATTCCAGTGTTTTCCCGGTATATTCCGTTTATATCAAAGTAGGGGGAAAAGAAGATAGATTCAAAATGACCACTGCTTTTGATACACTTTTTATTGTGGAAGCTGTAAAAATCACATTACGTAAAAAGAAAGAAGTTAGCCACATTTGGCGCTTTACTGCGCATGAAACTATACATAAGTATAGTTCGAAAGAAATTTTATCTATAAGGAATGTGGATTTGTATGTTGAATATCCAAGGCACTTTTACCAAGTTTCGTTTTCATTTCTAACGTTCTTGTTACATTACAATATTGTTTATAGATGCTAATAATTAACATAAAAATGCTCCTACAGTTACCTTAAATTGGGGTAACTTGGACCAAGTAAAGAATTATTTCGACCCAAATAAAGAATCTTTAAAATCAGTCCGCGGTGTACAGTTTTACTAAGTTAGTGCTCTTCTATTATACTTGTAGAGCAATGGTGAATTACGACAATACTCTCAACACAGGGATCTAAGACATTTAAAACAGTTTTTTTTTTTTGTTTGCGGTCCAAGAGCACCGCAGGGTCTAAATAATCTCAATTTAAGGTTTATTTTCAATTGAAAGTTATCGAGTCTTCAGCTAAATTTTTAGCTTTCAAGGTAATTTAACAAGAAACGAACTTTCTTTAACAGAAAAGTATTCTTATAATGTGTAGCTACAATCTGTATCCAAATAACGAAGCTGGATATAACAAAGCATATAATAAAAACAGGATATAGCCAATGTAAATTGTTTTTTAGGAAACGCAACAAAATTTCTCAGAATAATGATAATATTGAAGATGTTCTTTAATTCGCCACTAAAAAAGATATAAATTGCTTCAGAAAAGCTAACAAACATCCTTAAAAATAGAGATGTTTGAATTTGTGGTAATATGAAAAGAAGTGTAAAGAATAATACCGATAAACAGAATACAGACGGTACACAACAGTTTCAAGGACAGTATCGAGTTTTTCTAAGTATTTTCTACACTAAACAAAGAAAAACAGAAATGCAAAACAAGATCAATATATAAGTTTTATTAAAGATATCATTATCGATCTGTAACAATTGTAACTTAAAGATATTGTGGATATATGTGCTTTTCTTTGCGTTTGTTTTAACAGATCACGTATTCAATTTTACATACAAATCAACATTATCACGACAATAAAAACACCTACTTACAATATGTTTTCAGCAATTTTTTTTATAACCGTTAGTGTTGCTTATATATGTAAAATCATTCGTTCGTATGTGTTAATATCAAAAGTAAAATTCTCATTTTTTCAAACATTTCAGTTTTTTATTTTAAAACATCGTACACATTCAAAAACGTACACATTCATTTCAAATATTGTTATAATCTTGATCTCACAGCGATATTTTTTGTGATTATAAATTATTGAATAAGGTAAAATTAGAAGTATTTTTCTATAAAAATGAATAAGAAATACTGTTTTAAATTTTTAATAGTTTCAATCAGTTTGGCATCGAAATAGATATATGCATGGCTCCCAACTTTTTTACAACCCTGTTTGATCCGGATTAAGTGCTCGGTACTGCAATCTCGGGGTTCTTTTCACCAAAACACAATTGATGATGGGGAGATCATGACCTCGTGAGAGCCTACAGACGTGACCGGAATGTTTAATATCTATTGGTAACAGAAAAGATACACAGAAAACTAAAAATGTGATATGTCTTTGTCCAATATCATAAAACAACTACAGCTATTAATTAGCAAAGTACAAAAAGGCATTTAGTTTTATAGTAAATTAACACATTCATACTTTACTATACTCGTACTTTTTTCAAACATTTTTTAGTGTGTTCTTAAAAATATATACTTTTCCTCGCGAAACTTTCTGACGCATTTCAGGACTCATTTTTAAACGTAAAAGCATGACACTTGCAGGCATTATTGTTGAAGTTATTTGGAATCAAATAGTTGTCCTCAATAAATTTAAATAGAATATGTCTTGAGTTATAAGAGATTGTTGCCGCATGATAAACTTCGGACTGTCGCTTACGAAAAATCGTTTCAAAACGTCAAATTTGACGGTATTTTCTGAAAGATCACCTGCCTTTATCCAATTATGAAAAAATTTTCTATTTCATAGTTTGTGAATAAGAGCACATGCTAATCTCATGCGTTTTCTCTCAAAAGTTAATCCAGAAAATTGTAAGAAATTAGCCAGTTAGGATTTGAGTTTAGGATGTAGTATAGTTATTGCATGATTTACTTGTGAACTTATCTATACCAAATTACATATTCTACATACTCATGAAGAAACAATACCTATGATATTGATTTATTAATTCGTTTTGCGTTCATGAAAATGACCTTATGTGAAATGAACTGATTAATATTTACTACTGAGAAATTTGATTTTGTGTATTCTCCACAAAATTTCAAAATTTATTAGTATCAAATAGTTTTGCGTATGAAGTTGAGCATCAAGGTTCAACATTTGTAAAAGATCACCTGCAAGTCTGAAAGATCACAAGCAAGCAAAATACTGACATATAAATGCATTTTATTGAATAAATATATCTCAACATGTATTTTTTACAGACAAGAATGATAATCACTGATATTTTGGAGAATAGATAAGTAAAATAGATAAGTAAGATCTAGTAAAATACATATACTTATATAGTCCAATGTTGTTCCAGTATTGTGTATATCGGCTTTAGGGAGGAAATATTTATAATTTAATATCAATATTTCCAAAATATTGACATAATATTAGATATTTTTACAATATAATGGCAATATTTTTAATTTTATTGGAAATATGTCCTAGTATCTTAATATTTTACGAATATTATGACATTACGTTGAAAATATTTCCCCATATTATACCAAAAAGGCTTCAGTATTATGTAAATATTGATAAGAAATGCAAACATCATTTTGCAAATGTAAATTCTCTAGTATTTATGCTAATAACGATCACACATTGCGCAAACATCAAGATAGTGTTCTGCAAATAACTTGTTTGATACTAGGGAATAATCGAAGATAATATATAAGAAATTTTCTTTCAACATTCTTCTTTGTCTCTAAAAAAAAAAAAAAAAAACACGCTTTTATTAAAGTATTTAAATGTAGAAACACGTTGTATTGAAATTTCATGTTTTATAAATGAAAATTCACTCTTTTTTATATGACGTTGTATTCCCATGTAAAAACCATTATTTTAAAGGATCAAAATTAATGAATTGTTGTAAAACAATTTTTACTCAGTTTAGTTTAGTTTTGAGTTATGGCAAAATAAAATAAAAAACAAGAAATAATCAAGCATTGGTTATGAAACACTTTCCAACACATTCAGAATATTATATCAAAACTTCACAGTACAATATGGTAAAAGATTTTGTGTAATAAAACAATTTGGAAAACGCATAACACAATTGAAAACCCAATACCAGCAATTACCATCAATAATCGGAAAAATATACGAAATCTTTGTGCAGCTTTGTATAGGATCTATGCATTTTTATATATACTACATAGTATTCTAAAATTTACTCCAAGTTAGGAAAAGCATAACACTGTTTTGAAAATTCGCCAATAAACAGAAATGTACTCGAGATTTTTTGTGCATCCCTGCGTAGAAAATATAGAATTTATATACACCAAGTAATATTCAAAAAATGAGTTAAATTTAAAAACGCGTACCACAACTGATAAAGCACTTACAGCAAATATTATTCAGTTATTGTTGATAGACTGTACTGTAACCGAATGTTTTTGTGAGTCCCTGTAAATGAACTATGAATGCTATGTACACCTTATTCTATAGTAAGTCTCTTGTAGTGCACCACAGTCATATGTGTATATAAATTTCAATATGTTTGAAATAGTGTAACATTATTAAAGTACACAGCAAATGATTTTTTTTCCATAGACCGTAATATAACAGAATTCTTTTGAGTGTCCCTGAAAATGAACTATAAATGCTACACACTTCATATTCAATACCGAACAAGCCATAGTAAACCTCTATACTATATATCGATTGCATGGGAATCGCAGTATATTTACATGAGTTACAGCACGAACAGATGGCAGACAGACAAACCAAATTCATAAGCACTTTTCAAGCATGTTTCACAGTGTTATAAAGCATTTTTTTTATATTACTGCGAATATTACTTTACATTATTGCAACAAATAAATATTTATTGTTGAGTTCCGTGGTAATAGATTTAAAAAAGATCATGCTTGAAAAATAATTAAACAATCTGGGATTTCTAACTTGTTTTCTTAACGTATAATCAGAATTTAATTTAATCCAATCTGTTTATTTAAATTCTAAAAATGTGAAAATGTTGTAGTATTATCACCGAGAACACACAACTGCAACATAATTTTTAGAACTCTAGCACATCAGGAATGAGGGAAAAATCGATTGAAAAATAAGAAAGTTTATTGGTAGGGATTAAATATAATCTAAAAATTTCTTTATAAAAATTCCCTTATTCTCTAATCACCTATTGTTAATTTCTTCTAATTAATATATTATTGAGGTGAATTACAGTATTTCCATTTACACGGAGATAAATGTGAAAGTCACTATTCAAATTAAGTTATATATATATATATATATATATATATATATATATATATATATATATATATATATATATATTGTAATATTTTACATGTGCAAGTTGAATGTAATTCATATTATTATTATTATTATTATTATTATTATTATTTGCAATATTTAACAACATGGAAATTACATGTGTAAGTTGCCTGTAAAAGTTGTTTTACCTTCAGTATGATTTTCACGCAAGAAAATCAACATTTATTCAAATCAATTTCTTTACTTGCACGTAAAAGCACATACTTGCACACATGCGACCACGTTACTTCAAAAATATTTTAAAGTAAATGTTTTGTTCTGTTTGCTTTATAGGTTGACGTTACGTTTGAATTTTTGATAAATTCTTATTTTAGATTTTTTTTTTTTTTTAAGTTACATTTTGTCGATAATGATTAAATCCAACTTTAATTTATTTATAAATTTGTACTTATTCTCTTATCACTTATTTATTTTCTTCAAATTATTATATTACATAAAATTTGAGATGTATTGCAATAATTTCATTTGCAAAGAGATAAATGTAGGAAGCCATTATATACAATTTTTTCCCCTTCCAATATTTAACAACATGGAAATTGCAAGTGCAATGTTGCCTGTAAAAGTTGTTTTATCTTAAGTATGATTTTAAAGCAAGAAAATCAACATTTATTTAAATCAATTTATTTACTTCCATGTAAATGCATACTCACACATGCGACCATGTTATTATTATTATTTTTTAAAGCTTAAAGTTAATGTTTTATTCTGTTGGCTTTATATGTTGATTTTACATTTGCAGTTTTAATAATTCTGATTCTACATTTCTTTTTTCTTTTAAGGAATGTTTTGTCGGTAGAGATTAAATGTAACCGAAATTTCTTTATAATTTTTCACCTATTATCTGATCACCTATTGCTATTTTCTTCTAATTAATATATTACTGAGATGTATTACAGTATTTCCATTTAAACAAAAGCGTGTAAAAACTAGTTTATGTTTACAGAATGTAAGCACTCTAATTTTAGCACAATATTGCATGATGTTGATTTAGTATTGCACTAATATAAGAAAAATATTATATAAACCAGTGGACCTGTGCAAGGATTTTGCACTGCAGTCTAATAATTTTTAACAATATCTAATATGTTTTAGAGGCAGGTTTAAACTTCTAAAGGAAAATTAAATATAAAATATCTGCAAACATTAGTCAAGCCAGAATATCGTCTAATTTATTCCATTAAAGTTACAGTAAAAACTGGTTAAAGATAGTAAAAGGCACGCGCAAGAGAAAATAATAACAATCTTATTTTAACTGCATTAGAAGATGACGTCATCTGCTTCTTCAAAAACGAAATGTGAGTGTACAGATACAGAAGCCGCTTCAAACCTTTCGAATGATACCTTATTCGTTGTTGTGCGTTTCGTAAGTTTGTAGAAACATTTATGTTGAAAACAGAAATAATATGTGTAATATTGGTTTGATATTTGATGTATATAAAGTAAAGAATAGAAAATTTCTTTAAATAATCTATAAACTAAACTTGCTTTTTAAATCTCTAAAAATTAGTTTATATTTGTAAAAATTAAACTCTTTAATAATGGTGTAAAATTTCACAATTCTAATTAAAGCATTTGCATCTGAAGCAAAAATTTCAGGAATTTTCCAATGCATTTTCAGGATTTAAAAAAAAAAAAAAAAAATATTCAGAGATTCTGAATTATAATTTTTGCTTTATTTAATAATAGACGTTTCGTGATTACATAAGTAAAAATTCGTCTTTCGGAATTTCCGGAATGGATTCGGAATTTCTAAATAAAAAAGAAATTCTTAAAATGGGTGCATATAATGCGTCTGTGATGCAAATAGGTTAAATATTATGTTAGTAACCAAACAAGGTTTGGGATTACAAAATTTTAGAAGTCAATAGTTTAAAAAAAAGAAAAAAAATCTCGAGGGTAATCTTCTGAAGAAAAAAAAATCTTTGCCTGGTCATTCCTAAGGGGAAAAATTTACTAAAAAAGGAAGAACGAATTGCAGATCTGACAAACGGAAGTGATCCAGCATTTTATCCGTTAGGTCTCCTGCTACATCTTCTCCGCAATTTCCGTAGCCACTTCTACATAAACCGTATTCTTTTCTTCTTTACTCAAAAGAGATATATTTTTTCTTATTTTGTTTTAGAATATGCAAGGAAAAAAAATTCGATGACTTTAAATTACCTAATACTTTATTTTCACAATATAAGCCAAAAACTAAATATATGTTACAATAAGTAGAGTTGGAAAGTTCTTTTATCTACTCTCTGAATCTTATTTTTAAAAAGAAAAAAAAAAAAAAACTGTAGATATAGATATAAACAAGTGTTCATATAATTTTATTATCTTTTAAAAAATAATATAGCCAGTATAGGCAACATGACGAATATTCAATTGTAGTTCAATTATACACTGCTCAAAACAATTAAAGGATATTTGAAGTTTTATATAAAATAAAGATATAAACGAAATTTTTTTTGCCGAAAATAGAAGAAGAGAATCACAAATGCAAATTTTTCTGGTTTTCAAACTGTGGAGTATGCAAATTTTGAGTTCGACGTCAAAAACGTCGCTTCAGCGGCAGCGAATGAAATTTGACTTTCAACTGGATAAAAGAGAATGAAGACAAGGATGATCGGCATTCAGTGATTGTTTTGTTTCGATGAGTACGATGTCTCAGCGAAGTCATTTGACAGATTCAGAAGCTTAGAGAATTGTTGGTAGGTTAGAAGGGGGCCAAACTCAAGCCGAAGTAGCGCAAGCCATTGGAGTGTCACAAAGTGTCATTTCCAGGATCTGGAACCGTTTTTTGGAGAGTGGATGTGCAGGCCGAAGACCAGGGCAAGGTCGTAGACGGGCAACAACGCCTAATGAAGATGGGTATTTAGCGTTAACAGCTCGGAGACACCGAAACATGAACGCTACTCTTCTCCAACAACACCTTCGCTCGGCTACAGGCACCACGATTTCAACTCAGACTGTCCGAAACCGGCTCCATGCTGTAGGTCTGTATGCTCGCCGACCGATGGTATGTGTTAGATTAACATCAAGGCATCGTCGCGACCGCAGGGAGTGGGCAACCGAGCATGTCAACTGGAGGAGAAATGAATGGAGCAATATTCTGTTTTCTGACGAGTCCCGTTTTTCTGTGCATCCGGATAATAGGCGTATTTTCATCTGGAGGGACCGTGGCAGTAGGAATAATCCTGCGTTCGTGCACGAAAGTGTCAGATTTGGCGGTGGAGGAGTGTTGGTGTATGGTGGCATCTCCATTGACGGGCGCACTGACCTCTACATCATTCGAGATGGAGCTCTGACTGGTCGCCGATATAGGGATGAGATCCTCAGACCTATTGTAGTCCCTTACGCTGCAGCAATCGGAGATAACTTCATTTTAATGGACGATAACTGCAGGCCACATCGTGCAAACCTGGTGGAGGATTTCCTTTTCGAGGAAGGAATCGTTCGAATGGAATGGCCAGCGTGTTCTCCAGACAAGAATCCAATCGAGCACGTTTGGGACGCTCTAGGAAGACGAGTTTCTGGCCGCCAACAACCCCCACAAACTCTCCAAGAACTGGAAAGAGCTCTTCTGGAAGAGTGGGGCAGAATACCCCAACTCGTCATTAATAGCCTCATTGAGTCCATGCCTCAAAGGTGTTCAATGTTGCTGGCCGCCCGTGGAAACCATACCCCCTACTGAAAATGATTTTCTTTGAAGAAAACACCTTTTCTTATTCTTTTTTTCTCATATGCACAAATTGTGTTTTTTTCCTTTTGTACACAAATGCGCAATAAAATGCATTTTTTTTCTGCCAAACATGTGTAATTTATTCTCATATAACCTACTATGTCTGTCGACCATGTATCAATCAGCTAAAAAGTTTCCCAGATACAAAATCCACCTAAAACTGCAATATCCTTTAATTGTTTTAAGCAGTGTATAATTTATAAATCTGAATTACAGCAACAATTTTTCTTTTTTTTTTTTTTTTTTTTTTTTTTTTAAATTAAAAATTATGATAAAATTAATTTAGTGTGGTGCATGTTGCAAATGTATTGATTATTTTATTATTATAAATTGCCTTTTTTATTTTAATAGTTTTATTTTATTTTTTTTAGAGTGAATACAGTTTATTAATAAATAAACATATCTAAATGCTTGCTACTCAGGGATTCTTATAATGGAAAGAAGAAAATTAAAAAAAGTTTTATTTATTTATTTAGCACATTTTTTATATAATACATAGAGAAACAGAGAGAGAGACCCATTGGGTTTGCAGCTGAGTAATAACACTTTAATAAAATATATACAAAGTCAACAGTCCCAGAATTTTGACAATAAAATAATATAAATATAGTGTTGAAAGGAAAACAATAAAAATATAAAAATAGTCTGTTCCTAGTCAATAATATTAATAACAGTATATTGAATACAATGTGAATATGATACGAAAATCAATAAGATTGCCAAATTTACTGTAATACTATTTTCAATAGCCTTTTGTAAAAGATAAAAAATATAGGGTCAATCAGAGCTATTATGAGACTGAAACTCAATTCTAAATTTTTATAGTAATTTTCGATCTGTTGTAACAAAGTTTCCCTGTACGTAATGTTTCAGCTGTATTGTTCAAATTTTTTCATCTTTCACTTTTCCTGAATTTTGAGATATATTTCATTTGTCTAGCAGAATAATGATGAAATCCCACTACAATAAATTCCCTCCCTAATTTATCAAAGGATAATATAGGGTAATAAACTAAGAAGAAGATTATCTGCAACACTTAAACTAAAATATTACAAC
The DNA here is from genome assembly GCA_963931845.1 of Maratus michaelseni. NCBI lineage: Eukaryota > Metazoa > Arthropoda > Arachnida > Araneae > Salticidae > Maratus > Maratus michaelseni. Next base: position 163,116,489 of record OZ007587.1, read on the forward strand.
AAATTAACAACACAAAACAAAACAACACACGTACAAATATTACGCAACATTAAACTATATTTTTATGAGTTTTCAGAAGTAAATTTTTAATGGTTCAACATACGTTATTGAAAAAGCAAAAATCAAAAATGTAGTCTACGATCTTGACTGATTGAGTTAATTTATGGTTCATTAATATTTACACAGCTAAGAAAATTATTAATAAATTTCAGCTTTGACAGTTTTTTTCTTTCTTTTTTCGATTAGGTTTTGTATTTTTATAACTCCTTCACTATCAGTTTAGTCTACTGGTATCTCACCTTCTATTTCTGCAATAATTTCTGTTAGTGAAATGAGACATTTTTCTCCAGGAGGGATTTTTGCAGCTTCAGTGGATGGTGAGGGGGGGGGGGGCATTTTGACGAATTTTGTGCTTGAACAATCTCCTGCGTCTTTAATTTTTCCTGTGTAGTTTTCAACACTTGTGTCTTCTTTTCCTGTTATAATATTATAATTTGATTTGTCTTTCTTTTGATATTTTTTTGTTTTTACATAACTTCTTTGGCTCTTTTCCTTTACTGCACTTGTTAAGGGATTTAAGTTGTTTTGCTTCTGATTTTTCTTCCTCATTTTCCATTCTTAATTTTTCTGTCGCTATCCATTCTTCGCTTGTAATCACTTTCGAAGTATTCTTATCCTTTTCTTCTTTGCAGAAGCATTTTTGTTTATTATCTATAAAAGCAACATCTTAAAAAAACTTGGATAAATTGCTGAATCTTTGCTCTCAGTAGAAGATGCAGAATGTGAACTGGTTTACATCGGCATACTTTTACGGCACAAAAACGAACTGCCAATCTTGCGATTTTTCGCGGAACAATATAATTATATATTAATTAATGATTATATATATATATTAATATCCTCTAAAATCATCAATCGTCAATTATAGTTGTATAAAGAAACGTCAGAGAGCTTCCAATTCTAGTTAAAATATATAAAAAACTAAAAAATCTTGCTTCTAATTTGCAGATGTATACACTTCGTGTTCTATCAAAAGAAGGTAACAGCATAGTACAAGGTGCATAGTAAGAAGGCATAGTACAAGGTGGGGGGGGGGGGGGAATCCGAACGCGGGCTTCAGTTCTAATTATTACATTAGAAAAACAACATTTTAAATTCTTGAAAGGTTCTTTATAAAATGTGTCCGTTTGTTTGATCATGGGGTCGTTTGCATATTAAAAATCATATTAAAATTGAGACTAATATATATAACAATTCAGTAGCAACTTTATAATATTATTGCACATTTAAAGTTAACACAAAATAATCCAAGGATATATAATTTTTTATCAATTTTAAATAACTATTTAGTGAAATATAAACTACTAAAAGTTGAACCATTTCGTATTGAAGAGAAACATATGTAATTTAGGAATAACTGAAGAATGATTTATATATTGCATTTCTTTTTGCTTTATATGATACTTTATAAAGTCCTAGCATAAAATTCATTCATATTTTGAATTAAACTTTTAAAAAGTATATTGATTATTAATTAAGAAAATAATTATTAAAAGTTATAGATAGAAATTTACAGTTTTGTTTTATTAGAATCAACGTCCTCTATAACCACAAAAACATATTTTCATTCAATTATAGTTGACATTATGGGCAAATATGTTAAAAACTTAAGAATCTGTATATTAGATTAAAATTGAAAATTCATGTCCGAAAATTTAAGGTATGCTAAAGTTCAGCAAACAACGATACATTTACGGATTTCAAGGCAAGCTATCTAACTCTAGATGAGGAATGATGTAAAAATAAAAAAGTTAATGCCTTTTATTCGAATTTTAAAAACATAAACTTTTCAATACTAAACGAAGAAATAAAAAGAGTTATTTTGTGATACTCAAATGAACAAAAATAACATAAATAAACGATATATTTACGAAGTTGCTCGCTAATTCATTTGTCTTTAAACATGCGTCCATAAGCGTCTAAGATGAGAATCATCCATTTTCTCTCATCGGCTGAGAAATTTTGTGCCGACAAACGAAAATTGCCTTCTTGATAATATTATCCTCTGTAACTAACTCTTTCGAAGCGATTTCCAAGCAAAATAGAAACCTCCCGACTGGAGTAATTTCCGCTCTTTCAGGAGACCCCACCTTACCTCCCGCTCCTTTAACTCCTTATTCCTTGGAGAGGCACAGAAACCTTACGCAAAAATCATCATTCACTTAATTACGGGACCCAGGCTGCGTGCACTAAATGCTTTCAGGCATTCGCTGTGAAAATCAATTTGCGGACGGGAACAGGTGCAGAGACGTAAAAATCCGTAGAACTTAGAGATGCTACGTTCAGAAGATGAACTGTCAATCTTGAAAAATGATTGACATAAACAGATTATTGAGATAATAATAGTACTTATACATTCATAGAGTATTATAATAGCTTTAGTTATAACAGAGCTACAAAAATCGTTACTTTAGGTTGTCGCTTGTTAGTATAACCATTTATTATTATTATTATTATTATTATTATTATTATTATTATTATTATTATTATTATTACAAATTTTTTAAGGAAATTTACAAAATTAGAGGACGAATATGAGGGAAAAAAACAAACTTTTCCTTTAAAAATTGATAATATAAAGTCAGAAGATAAAAATAATAAAATAACCATCTGCCTACCTTTCATAACAAAGGCGCTTTAGCAAGCGGTAAATTCAAAGTAAAACCTATACCGACAAGATTATTAAACAAGTAATATAATATCGACTTATCAACAATTATTATTAATTGGTGCAAAAAGTTCAGAAAATGTGGAAACCAGCTGACACAAACAAATTTCCTGATGATTGTAACGATAACTTGAATGACAAATTTAGAATCAATAAAATGGTCGTTAATTTTGAATCAACTTTAGCCAAAAAGTGTCACAGAATTTTTCATACAAAAGTTGTTTAAAAGTGATGTTGTTAAAGTAATATTGCATTATGAAACATAAACTCTGGCTTAATCTTTCCTATTTACCCTTGCTTGTAAACATATATGTTATTTACAAATCACTTAACTGTTTGCAATTTAAGGAAAAATCGAAATCCTTCATTTCATAATTTCTAAGGCTGTTCTCAAATCAGATTTTCCTATTTTCTGACATATTTTTTCATTCATTTTTGTTCGAAAACGCATAAAATTGGCAGGGGAATTCGAACTGTATTTCCGTTTTTCGGTAAACACAGAAGACTTTTCAGAAAATGCTGTAGAAGTTGACGTTTTGAACTGAATTTCCAGACGCCATAGCACAGGAAAGGAAAAAAACTGCCGCCCTAAACCAATAATATTGTATAACTTAAGTTGAAATTAATTCATCGGAAATTCAAACAAAAACAAAAACTTCGATTTGAAATCACTTTAATAATCGTGCCTGCAAGTATAATGATTTTATGTTAAAAAATGAGTCGGAAATATGTCAGAAAGTTTCTTGTTGTTGAGCGAGGAAAATATATTTTGAGAACCGGTTAAGAGAATATCGGTGAATAAAAAAACAAATATATACTGTAAATCCTTGAAGTACCCTGTTGATATTTTTGTAACTAAGCTGCAAGTGGTTTTAAAAACAGTAAATATTTTGATGGTATATTTAAAAGTTACCTAGTAATACTTTGAAATGTCCAAAAACCAAAGTTAAATTAATTCATTTTAATCAAATAATTGAATCTCACAAATATTTTTTTTCTTTTTTATAATTCTCATCATCTATTGCAAATTATAGCGATAATTTGATTAATTTTCCATATGTGAGCTCGATTTTTTTCCTTTTTCCTCGCATCTTATCGATCTCAAACATGCTCTTTTTCCTGTGAAGAAAATTAAACATGTGACATTTATTCTAATTAATATTGTATTTTTTACTAAATTATTGATGAAACAGAATTTAGATCATCGATTTAATTTCAAGAATTTAAAATCCGTATAAAAGTTTAGTAAAAAAAAAAAAAAAAAAAATATCACAGATAAATAATATATCACAAATATAAATATATAACGGATTTTGCAAGCATTTTAAAGGTATCATTTTCATTAAATATATATTTTTTGAAATAGACAATAAAATCGAGTGCATTGTTTGTATCAAAACCACTTGTTCCGTTAAATTTTATTATTCAAAAGAGACTATGTTATTATAATCGATGAATCAGTTGATCATAATTATAATATCACTGCTAAGAACTAAAATTGGCATTACATTGTTCTGTGAAGAATTTTTGAGAAGTTGTTACACATTTATTTTATTTTGTCTCATGGCCTTCGTTTTAAAATGAGGAAGTTTAATTTATAAAAACATTAAATCATGTTAAATGAAAATATTTTGATTGCGTGATATACAAAAAACTCGATACCTATTAAAACTAGTCGTTGGAGGCCACCGTAATATTTACCCATCATGGATATGCATAATGTAAAATATTAAAATAAAAATGTGCAAACTACTTATAAAATGCATTGCAATTCAAATAAAATCGTGGCCGAGGCTAACGAAAAAGACAGGCTACCGCGGTTCATTCCACTTGTCTTTTTTTACAGACCACTAGCGTGACGTGATGCTCTTTTCGTACACCTTCATTGGTGCATTCAAGCATCACGTGACTCCGGCGGTCTGTAAAAAAAGATATGCGTAAAGCACCGCGGTAGCCTTTCTTTTTCGTTAGCCTCGATCGTGGCTTGATGACGTCATAAACTTTAAAGGCTCGATTACTGAATTGCTTGAAAGAGGTTTTTCCTTATAACTCAAAAATACTAACCCTATTAACTAGCGGTTTATTGCATCTGATTAAGCGTCAAATTTCCAATTAAAATATATCTTTAAAGTGAAATTTGGATGAAATACAGGGTCATGAAAAATCGAAAAGTGTGGAAATAGGATTCCAAATATCTCGGCAACTCATTATCCGATCGACTTCATGCTTTATGTAAAATTTATGTTTTTTTATTGTCTTTTATATTCATTTCTTAAAATAAACAATTTCGAAAATTTTTATATACCTTTTATCAGAACGAATATTTCGAGAGTCCGAAAAAAATAGTTCCGGTTAATCGAGGTTATTGAAATGAAATAGGCTTCTTCCCATTATTACATACTAAGTACATACCAAATTGCAAGTCTCTATCTGAATTTTTTCGGGAGATAGAGCGTTTACAGACACACAGACACACAGACGGACGGCAATTTTTTTTTTTTCTAAAAATATGTTTTTCGGAATCTCCAGTGTCTGAAACGTGTAAATCCGTCAAATTTTTTTTTTTCGATTTTCAAAACGATTACAAGACTTACCTTATACTACGTATGATGGGTAAGTAATAAATAAAAAAACTTAAATATTTGTTGTAAATTATATATAAAAATATAAGTTAAACGTACCTTTTCTTTTCCAATCAATTATCGAGAAAAAGTATATCACGGTTTTAAGCCATATATGAAACTTTTACAAAATATATAAAATGTAAAAAAAAAAAAAAACAGGAAACTACGGAAACGATTTCAATACATCTTTTTTTCAAATTTTTGGTTGTGAGCTAAACTTAAAAAAAGTCCTTCCGGCCTGTGCCGGGAGGAAAAGGTAGCTTTCCTACATCTTCGTTTTAAAATTTTAGCTAATGTTACATGAAAACAGCAACTTAAAATGTAAATAAAACGTTTACAAAAGATTAGTTAATACTGAATTTGAATAAGAAATTCGCCAAATTATTGAGCAATAGCCAAATTGGCTTCATTTATGAAGACTTATTTTGGTCGCCAAATTTGGCGATATTTCGCCAAATGTCGCCAAGTTTGGCGAGAATTTGGCGCTAACGGATATGAATATATAGTTTTATGCGTTTGATTGGGAAAATTATTACAATAATGAAAATTTTTGTAATGTGCTGTCTTGTTTCAAAATGTCAGCCACCTTAGAATTTCAAACTGCTCTATCTCAGCCGTTTTTTAAGATAGAGGTAAAACAAAAAATGCTCTGGAATCCTCGTTTCAAGGCATAACACTGAATTAAAAAATAAATTTGAATTTTTAACTCTTTTGTATATTTATTTTAGTTTTAAATTTTTAATTGGCCGCCATCTTGAAATAAAATGGCGGACCAAGCTGTCCAACGAATTCGGTCGAGACATTGGTGAGCTTAATACACACAATTAGTTTCATCAAAATTGATTTATAAATACGAGCGTTATCGTATGACATAGGTCAGATATATATATATATATATATATATATATATATATATATATATATATATATATATATATAAACTTATTGCAAAAATTAACCATTGAAACAGAAATAACTGACCAAATGCAATGAAATTATTACCCCATATAGCACTGTCAAATTACACATTATAAAACATAGTCCTAACAAATGAAGTATTTATTCAAAAAGTGAAACATAAGTAAAAAAACACAAATGCAAGCTTATAATGTAATTTACTTTTTCAAGGGCTGGGAAACCACATTATAAGCAAAGAATGATTGTTTTCTGTAACTGTCACAAGCTTAAAGCCAAAATTTTGTGACAATTCCAAGCCCTAACAATCATTGGAAAGAAATTGGAAAAAAAAAAAAAAAAAAAAAAAAAAGGATACCATTGAAAATAGAACACTACAAATCAAACGGAAGAAAATAAATCCATTTATAAACAAATAAATACAAAGGAAGACAAAGAAAATCTATACATTACAACATAAATTTGTCCAGAATCCGAAGCCAAAAATGTTTTGTGCTAAGCACATGGTAAAGTGAATAAGTGAATTCAAACGTACAAGTTAAAATTACAGTTAATTTTCTAAAAGTAGCAGTTATTAATTTAACCATTGTGATTTTAACTATTTCTAATTTAAAATATAAAAATACAAATAAATAATATAAAAACTATAAATTCATTTACTAAAAATATTTTTTAACTTAAATAATTTTAATATGTATATTATATTATTGGAATATTTAAAAATTTCACTTGTATTCCAAGTTTTCAGTTAAAAGAGAAAAAAAAAATTGTGAAAATTTATATGGTGCTGCCATCTGGTTTTATAATAAACAATAACTAAAAAATAATACTAAAGAATAATAGTAATAGTTTTTTTAAAATCATTATATGGTGCTGCCATCTAGTTAAAGATTAAAACAATATCTAAATAACTATTAATTATTTTGATTAAGTAAATTTTCAGTATAAAATTATTTTATCTATTTATTTTTACATATGTCAACATTTAAATAATTTCAAAACATAAATAAACCCATAAAATCTAAAATATTATTGTAGAAGTCAAATTAAATTTTCATTTTATAAATAATTATATGCAAGCTTAAAAGATTTACCAATATGACTACATGCACTTATTGGAACTAACATCTTGCAAAATTTTATTAACCCTGAAAAATAAAATTAGATTTTCATTTTATAAATAACAATGCAAGTTTAAAAGAAATACCAAAATGGCTACACACACTTAATGGAACTAACATCTTGCTAAATATTATTTATTCTGAAAAATAAAATCAGATTTCACACACTGATAGCTAAAAATAACCAAACATATCCAATATGTTAACCTCACGTATTGAATCTAATATCTTGCAAAAAATAAAAAATAAAAAAGCATTTAACTAAATTGTTAAATGTTCTCTACCTGGCAAGGGAAAAAAAAAAAAAACATTAAATCTCCAATATGGCAACGCACTTATTGGAACAATATTATATTTAAAGTTCTCTCCCTAGAAAAGAAAAAAAAATTATAATTTACTATTTAAATTTTTTAATTAATAAGAGATATTTAACCAAAATATTCCCACTCAGCTCTCACATAAAGGAATTCATTCTTTAGCCAAATATATCAGTAATCAAAATGTAAGTGTTTTAACAGATAGAATGTGCAAACATATAAACCCCAATGAAAGCAAAATTTATATTCGTAAAATTGACTTAACTAAATAAAAGGGATAGCCATATTCTACTGCATGTTGAAGAATAAGTTTTAAATTATGAGTTTTAAAATTATTAGAACAAAGATTGTTTATTCTATGTGCAAAATTTAGTAAAATATTTACAAATACTGATTTATGTATACAAGACTTATAATTAGTAAATAAGTTAACTTTAAATGTAAAATCATTTCTTTTGTCATAAATGTCAAACAAAATTTTATTATCTTTAAGAATTATCTTAAGATCAAGAAAATTAATTTCATTATTTACCATAAGGTTGAAACTATAATTTAAATTTTTATGATATTTTATTGGTAGTAAATAATTTGAATTATTATTAAAATAGAAGATGGATATATATATATATATAAATCAACATTTGAACGGAGGGTGGTTTTGGGGTCTGGGGGTCATGATCGGTGAAAATACATCGAAATTTTCCGGAACTGTTTTCCTCCGAACGGCTGCAATAGGTAGCTTTATACTTTTTTGTATTGAAAGCTACCTAATAGATCGTACGGCGAAAAACAAAAATAAAAAATACAATTAACTACGCGATTTTCTTTTCAATCAGTTGGCAATGATGTACCTTTGTTTTGAGAACTAGTGATATATATATATATTTTGTAAACAGCAGCTAAACTTTAAACTGGTCATTCGGCAAAAAATTAAAATTAAAAATGCACTATTTATGTTAATTTCAAAAAACTTTATATTTTTTATGTTTTCGAAATTACTGCATAACAACATAACTATTTTATTCTTTACATTTGGCCAAACGATCAATTTACAGTTTAGCCACTGCTAAAACTATTAAAAACAAGTTGGAAATTGTACGTCAAACGTGACAAATGAGGTGCGTTCGTACTATAGCTAGTCACATAAATATTCAGATCTTTTCGGATTTTTAATTCTGTGAAATGATTTATATCGTCTGCAGATTAATTTCTGTAATAAAATAAGTATCTCGGTCGCTTGACGATTAAACTTCAGAAGCTCCTATAACATAAAAGCACCGATTAAAAAAAAAAAAAATTCAAATTTCTTAATAAATATTTTTATTAATATCTCCTAAAGTTTTGATTCGATTTTAATAAAATTTGAAATGTCTCGACAAAATTCTGCAAAGATAATATATTTTAAATTGCAAACCATTCGGTTGGGTAGTTTTTGCGTTGTTATATGCGGACGGACGGACAGACGGACGGACCAAGCGACAACTATAGGTGCTACGTATTTATATAATTACAAACGCACCTAAAAAGGGAAGTAATGGGATCGCTTCATTAATAAAATACATCAACGTAAGCTGTTCTACGTGTGAGTTCGCAACTGTTGTCGCTTCCTTAATATACAAAATTATTCCAGTCGATTTTTTTAGAGAAAAAAAAAGTTACAAGTTTTACGAATTTTTGAATTTGTGCAACAAATACGAGAAAACATCACACACACGCACATATATTTGTTATTAAAATATTTTAACAACCAAATTTTATTACGTTTAACAGTGTAATGCAATGGCTTGATAAAATACTTGTTATGTATAATTTTCGTCGAAGAAAAAATTCATCAAACTAAAACGTGCACGGTCATGTTAAGAAGATTTAGAGCTAGAAAATTTTCTATTACTCCTCTTTTGACGATTACTGCTTCTGATGATAATACAATAAAACCTGTTAAGACAATGTCGCAAGGAACAAGAGAAGAATTTCGTATTAATGAACACACCGTATATATTGCAATTTTATTGTATATATTTTTTCGGCGGTCCATGAAAATTTTCTTTCTAAGGCAAAGTTTCCGTTGTAAACCGTTTCCATTTTGACATGTTTTATCATTTTTAAATCTACCAAACAATGAAAAAGCAATGCATGGCCTTTTGGACAGGCTACACGCTAAAACCCAAATGTTTTCAAAAACATTTGTTTCAATTGAAAAGAAAAAAATACATATAAAATAAAATTATAATATAATTCCGAACATATTTTGGTGCAATTAAACTTAACTTGATATTAATTTTATGCTCAACATAAAATGAAAATCTGTCTTTTCTTTGACAGATTTCAGGTTAGTGCCAAGTGCGGTATCTTTTAATAATCTGATCTTATATTTAATATGCTTTTTTTATATTATTATTAACTTGTCCTGGGAAATCAATTACCGATTGTGGTAACTCTGCCACTAGTTATTTTACATTATTGTAGAAAACAAAAGTGTTATTTGTTTGAGATAGATTTTTTTTTAAATCACACTTGAAACTAATTTAAAAAGTCATAAAAAATGTGAAATGGAGGTACAATTTTCAAACAATTTTTTTCCGGAATTACATTTTCCCTCCTACACTGTAAAAATTGACCAATGTTTTTTATTTTATGAAGATATACTATATCCACGAACGAAAATATAATATATTCTTCTGAGTTATCCGAAATTCCGAAAGCGTGTTCCATTGTGTTTTGAATCCCCAGAAACAAATACATTACCAAAATTTAAAGAATTATTTTTAAAAGCAAAGTATTTTTTGCTGCCCATATTTTTCAAAAGCTTTTCCGAATAGTTGTTACAGTGTATTAATCAGTTTCCTCAGCTTGGAATACCTGTTTTTTGAATGTCATCAATTCTCAAGTAAACGTTTTCAGCTGCATAAGTTAATTTATACATGAAAGAGTAAAGAAATAATCTTAAATAAATTTAATGTTAATGTTAACGCTGTTAATTTTGCATGTTTGTCTGTTAAACATATGTCTTGAACATGAAAATGTTTACTTGAGAATTGATAGCATCGGAAAAAACTATATTCCGGGCTTAGAAAACTAATTAATACACTTTAAAATCTACCCGTAAACGTTTTGAAAATTACGGGCAGCAAGAGAAATTTTTTTTTTTTATAAATGATTCTTTAACTGCCATTGGTGTCTGAGGTTTCTAAAGATAAAGAAACACTTTTCAGAATCATGGTTAACAAGGATGAGTTTATATTATAAATTTATTCGTGATTATATATTATATTTTCGTAGGTTAAGAAACATTTGTCATTTTTTACAGTGTCTACGATCATGCAAAAATAGAAATAATACAAGATTCAGAAGTGATGTATGAGCGAGTAAATTAGCAACCGGTTATTTGGCAGCCATCCAAAAGTGGGCTACAAATTTTTGATGACGATATAAAAGTTTGTTGTGAAAGAAATGAGATTTCGTCGAAAACATTTTTACCAATCTTACTAACGAAAATGGGAAAAAAAAGGGCAAATAAATATAATTAATATTTTGTAATATTCAGAGTTCATGGAAAAGAAAACATTAATTTACATTGCTTGACATACACCAGTATTACATAACATCCTTAAGGCTTCTAAATTATTTTCTTTTTATGGCACTTCAACAAATATGTGATGAATGCGTGATAAACTCTCGGCAGCTGAATTTTTCCATCACTCTCCGCTTTCGAAAAATAGAATGCGCCAGAGCTGGGCCACCCCTCAAACATTTATTATAGCAATAATTGCGAAATTCGATTCGAATGTAATTATTGGATGACGAAATGAAAGGACGAGGTTTGGCTTTGGTATAGATGAGAGTTTTTTTCTGCACTTCATTTCAGGCGCTGATTTAGCACCAAAATCAAATTTTCCAAATGTTTCAGCAAAAAAAGGGGAGATTATTAAGAGAAAGCGGCAGTGGGATGTTAATAATGAAGTGCTGACTTATCAGGAAAAGTAAAAAGGATCAAGAGTTTATTCTTTCATTAAAGACCGTCATGTTTAGTTTGCTAGATGAACAGGAATTCCTTCCAGTGAGGCTAATTAGAATCGCTTAATTATCCTTTTTCAATTGTCACTTTAGCGTCCTTCAGGAATTCAAAGAATAGAGATAATTAAATATGTACGATCAAATGGCAAAAAAAAATTAATTTAATGCTGCATTTATAATAATCATTTTCAATCTTAAAATGCGCGTTTTCAGAGCATTTCCAATTTAACAGGATCACATTGAAATAAAATGTGTTTTTTACTCAGCCATATATGCTAGACATCTATGTGACAAAATGCGGAAATTTTGCCTAAGAAATGCAATGTTCAATATTTAATTGATTCATTAGTGAAAGTGATTTAAAAAGAATTGGTTTAAAACATAGTTAATGAAAAAGAATTAGATTTAATTTATTATTGCATAACGCTCGTCATATTCAATAATGCGATAACATATTTTATTTTGTTTGGAAAAAATGTCAAATAAAGATAATTCAAATTCGTCGAAATATATTGATTCATTTATTACATAATATTTATGAAACTTATTAAAAAATAATTTGTGTATGCATTGAAATTCATACAAACTTTTCACTGAAATTATTTTATGTACATTTCTATGTAAACATATCAAAATTGATATTTTATCGCTTAAAAGAAAAGTACATGAAAAATCCCTTTTCATTCTAAACGGTATGAAAATGGTATTATACTTTTTTAACCTGTACTGAAAGAATTTCTTTTCAATAAATGTAGCTATTTTCGATTACTTTTTAGTAAAAGCTGTACCAAAAAAAAATTGCTTAAGAATTCTCTTTCATTGAGGGAAAAATTTTAATTTCAAATTTTTGTGATAAACGTAAATAAATGTAACTTAACCAAGGAGATAAAAATTCCATAAAAATTTTCAAATTAAAAAATGAATTACCGAATTTAATTCCAGAAACTTGTTTTTAAAAATACGTGTTTAAATTTATTACTATAGTTCATGCGTTTACAGTTACGCAAAAGTATACAAAGAATTAAGATTTTTTCCCCCAGAAAGTAACATTTGTTTTCATTAAAAACGATTCGTGTGTATTGAGTATATAAACAGTGTTTAAATTCACAAGCCATACTTCAAGTGTTGCCTATATATTTAATTGGTATTTCGGTGAATATTTAAAACTGTCGATTGCAGCATGCTTATAGCATAACTACAATAGCATAATAACTTGCGTCGTGAATTATAACGTTAGAAACTTCTAAACAAAATATTTTTTCGTGTCTGGAAGTATTATTGAAACTTGAAGTATGCAATTGCACTTTTTTTTTTAAGGTTTTGCTATTAATTACATGAATTTGTCATATATAAATCGTACTAAAAAAAAAAAAAAAAAAAAAAAAAAAAAAAAAAAAAAAAAAACTTTTTGAAACACTATGAAAACATGCAAAAGAGTATTTTTATAAAATATACGAATAATTAATAGATTAATTAATTTATACTTAATTTTGTCTAGTAGAACAGAAAATGCATAAATATTTAAGATAAAAGCAAATATGTGAGAAGACTTTTATTTTTAAATTACATTTTTCTTTGTATACATGAATTGGAAAAAAATAATAAAACTTGTGAGATTGACATCTTTTACTCTAGATGTCGCTATATTTTATTTTATCACACAAGGAGGCTCTGGCCTTTTATAAGCTTCCATTGCCAACCCCGCCCCTTCGTTCCCCACTCTCTAAAAACACGCTAATTTGCTCTATTTTAAAAAGAAGAGAAAAAACGGTTGAAAATGTAGAAATTCAACAGAAATTAAAGATTTCTGTTTCAATTTTATAAAATATCATATAGTTTTTGAAAATAGTTTAATGCCCTGGATGTTTTATTTTAAATATGACGACATTTGTACCAGCGGAAGCATTAAAGCTCATGTTTTATAAATGCAAATGCATGTGATCTGCTGAACTTTCTCATATAAAAATCATATAATTAATAGTCAAAAACAATGTAATAGTGATATCGAAATACAGTTACTCTTGCTCAGTTTCTTTTAAAACTACAGCAACAATAAAATAAAATAATTATATTGAAAATAAAATAAATAAATGTTCCAAATAATATTTAAAATTAGAATTAGATTAAAAAAAAGTAATAGTAGTAAGTGTCTCTTATTAATCATAGTGTAATTTTCGATTTATAACTTTCCTTTATGTACAGTTATCCGTTTCGTTGTCTGTTTGCTAGTTTTTTAAATTCAGCACACACACACCTCCCTTAATCGACTCAGTAATTTTCAAGTTCAGGCAGGACTGTAACATTTCTGCCCTGACCCAAAATTGAACACTATGTCAGTACTCCTAGGTAATTTGCTCTGACATATTGAGGATTTAAGCCGTAGACATTAATATGTTTTTCAGGATATTGACAGATCCTCACAAATTTTAATAAACACCACTGCCCACAAAAATTTTATTCATGAAGATTTATATCTCCTCGTGTGTATTTATTGCATTTTTGTTAGCAAACTTCTCTCAGACCACCATTATAGTTCCTTTATCACGTAATTTCAAAAATTAAAGAAATAATAATATTGTCTTCCTTACGGTTAGCATCTCTAAAAATATGCAACCAAAGCACAGTCCCCCAGGCCAAACGAAGTGGAAAACACACCGGAGAATATCTTGTTCTGACTGTTGATGTTTTTGTTTCCTTCCAATGTCGTCGAGGAGTCGGATACGAGTCATGAATCATAGCTGGCGCTCCTCTATTATTTTCGGTGCGTGCACCTTTCTCTTTCGTCCTGGATTAATGGAAAGAGTAGTCAACCTTTTTGTCTTGCTTGCCTTCAAAAAGACAGCAATCGGTGCGGAGAACAAGAGTCTTCCGTCGGATGTTTTGAGGGAAAGGATGATGTACGTGTAGCGGAGTCAAAACTGCACAAATCTCAAAGAAGGCTGAAACAAATTCCACAGTGACGTGGTTGAGTTTATCTAAGTTATCAATGCGTGAGTTGAAGACATTTTTGAGCAAAATATGATTAGGTTAAATTTATTATTGCAACATTCTACTAGACTTATGGCACTGCCTATATTTTCATTTGGTAGAAGTTTCAAATCATTATAATTCACGAAAAGTACAGAAATTAAACAAGTTCGTTGGCTTATGTATGTATAAAAATAGTTTTGTGGATAAATACTTTCTTCGGTGAAAATGTAGGGAAGGAAAGAGAGAAAATTATCAGCTACAAATTCATGCTCGACGAACAGATCTTTTTTTGTGAAACCTTGTAATAGCTTTTGGAGCTTGCCGCAGCCGGGATTCAAACCACGGACCTCCGATTTAAAAACAAGTTTGCTACTAATTTTACTAAACTGCGACATGTCTTCCATCTCTTCATTACCTTATCTATCCTGGGGAGGTGAATGCCAGCTCCTTACAAGCTATATGTTAAATTATTTGTAATATATAAAACTCATTGCAAAAACATAATAATATTAATCTTATTTGTGTTTATGAGAATGGTTTTTGGGCGAATACTTTCTTCAATGAAAACTAAGGGAAGTAGGGAAGGGGAGGAAAGATAGAAAAGAAAGTCAAAGACGGTTTTAATTGGTAAATGACAAACTTGGGACGAAGAATAGTACAAAATGATTGGCTAATACTTAATAGTTTCGTTATAGTTATCATTCCGGACCATAGTATATATAGACTGCGGTAGTATCCATGGAACCTAAAATTTGCCAGACAGAATATATTTTAGCCTTGTTCGATTAGTCACCCAATGAAGAGAGCTTGAAATTAATTCTTCTCGAAACTATAGTGATATGTATTTTTTCTCAGCAGCTGAAGCAAATAATTAAATAATTAAATTTTGTAATTTAATATTTAAATAAAAATAAATCATAAAAATCATGTAAAATTTTAACTAACCTTATTTTATTAATTGATATACTTAAATTAAGAATTAGCAGGCGAATTATTAAAAAAATAATGATAATTTAAAATATCTGATTTAGGTCTGTAAAAAAGTTAACCATTAATAATATTAGTCAGCACAATCACAGAAGGTCGTTCACACTTTATGAAAACGATTTTCAAAGTTAATTTCTACGCATAAATGACATAGTTTGTGCAACAATTTGACTTTGTTAATTTAATATTTATATAAAAATAAATCATAAAAATCATGTAAAATTTTAACTATCCTTATTTTATTAATTGATATATTTAAACTAAGAATTAGCAGGCGAATTATTTAAAAAAATAATAATAATTTAAATTATCTGATTTAGGTCTGTAAAAAGTTAACCATTAATAATATTAGTCAGCACAATCACAGAAGGTCGTTCACACTTTATAGAAACTATTTTCAAAGTTAATTTCTACGCATAAATGACATAGTTTTTGCAAGAATTTGACTTTGTTTGATAGGCTTTTGACTTTTGGCTATAGATCTGACTCGAAATTTCTATGATAATAGAATTTCCTTGTTACAGTCATGTCAATTTTTCCCGATACCTTTTGTAAAACTTTCAAAAGTCTTTTCAATGTTCGTGAATTATTTTACAAAATCTAAATGCAGAAAAAGGCCACTGATGAGGTGTGGGGGGGGGGGGGGGCTTACTTCAAGTGATTTTACATGCATTTCTTCAATTGATACACAATTTATTTCTATTTAGGATTCTTTCTTTGTTAAATATGCGTCAATTGAGAAATGGAAAAGCGGCTGGGAGACTTTGTTCATACGAAGCTCAATTAATGTCTTTTTCACATCATAAAGCTGGAATTTCTTTTTCAAAAATGGGTTCTAAAATATTTTACTGGTAATACAGGGAAATAACCTTAGCTTTACTGCAATTTTTACCTTTAATTTAATTTCATAACAAAATCCAGCAGCAATGATGAATTCTTTTGGAAATTTTTCTTTACATTCACAAACCCATTTCTTTTTTTCTATTAATTAATAAAAATTGCTCTTTTTTTGATACATTCAGTTAAATAAAGCCATGTTTCATCCAGTGTTTTGACAAATTTTTATTTATCACCACCTATGTATTTGTTAAGGAGAGCGTTAGAAAGTGCTATCCACAACACATTGGAAGACGTTGAAAAGTTTTCCAAGAGGTGTAGGAGAAAATTCATGTATAATTGTACTAAGAGAAAAATCGACTAATGGAAATTTTGATCCAGAGTTATAATCAAGTTATACAGTAAAGTAAAATTGACACAAAGAATATGGCATATATGTTCAGAAATTAATTATGAAAATCATTTCCATGAAGTATGAACGACCTTTTGTATATCATCATTCTGATCTCATATTCTCACAATGTACATGATGTGCTTGTTAAAAAAACAAATTATCTATCACATCTTATATTGTATCAGAGACCGACTAAGAAACTTTCGTTTCCGGAGCAATGTATTAATTTTTGTGCCCTGGTAAACTGTTTAATTGGTTAGTTCAAAGCTGCTACAATTACTTTTGGCATATAAGGAATTGATTTAAACTCTGCAGCTCTTCAGTTATAGTAGGCAAGTGCTCTTATAAATTTGACAAGATAGTGGGTCAACTGTAAATTTGCTTTTCTATATTAAACGTTTTCATATCAGAATAATTCTAATTGTGAATTAAATTGCCTTTTTGCAATTTATAAACATAACATTTACGGTAATTTTGATTTTTTTTTTCTATTCAAAATATAGAAAAATATTTTGTAATAATTCACGAAAAAGGTAGAATATTTATAACCTAAAAGGTAACTTCAACAATTTGACATTTAGAAATGAGCTTTTATAAGGAAAATATGTAGGAGTGCCTCTAATATTATTACGTGATTTTGTTAAGCTCACGTCAAATTTCTAAATAAACTTGAACGTCTGCTTACCTGAAATTTACTGAAAATATATAAAAGGGAAATTAAATATAAAAGGTAAAGATTAAAATATTAAAGGGAAATTCAATAAAGAATCCTTTTTGAATTATGTGATAGATTTGTTGTATTTAAATTCAAAAACGTAAAAGTACTGACATTTTTAATTTTTTTTTTAAATTGATTTCATAAATATAATTGATAACTTTATGGAAAATTTGAGTGTCCTCTGAAAATTTTGTGTTCGGGATGCAGAATATCGGCATCGGACTCTGGGATCTATGCGATAATCGGACTCTGGGTGGCTATGTTTGGTAAAAAAGAAAGTTAAGAATAGGCCAGTTTTAAATATTGTCATGGGCCTGTATACGGCAGAGTCTAAAACGAAGAATTTTTAGGAGAAATCCAAGAAATTTTTTTTAAAGTAACATAAACCGAATTTTTACTAATCAGGTTGTAAATTCTAAACATTCTCGTTGAGCTCACTTGGACTGTGCATGCTGATTTGGATTCTACAGCGTGATCCCCAAAGTCCTGTCCACCCGCATTAACTTCAAAACGGCGATAGTTACAGTCATGAACTATCGTATAGCAAAGGATCTATGCACTACGTCTAAATATAGCGAAAACACTATGCACTATACGCGATGAGGCCGCTTACAGCTCTACCTAGTGACAAACTGAGGAGTTAGCGTTTCTATTCCAAAAACGGTACAAAATATGAGAGAAAAGTCAACTACAAAGTTGTAGCGAGCCCTCGATTTAGTATGACGCGATGTCTTACGTGTAAAAATAACTTTATTGAAACCTAAATATTTGTAACCAATCACCAGCTTAAATACACCACTAACTGCATACAGAAGTGCAACATTATAAGACAGACGCATTTTTATTAATAAAACTAACACATGTAAGCAAAATGCAATTCATTTGAAGAAAAAAATCAAGTTAAGTATGCTCAATGTGTCCACTATCGTAAGCAATGCCTTTATGCATTCTGCATGGGATCCGATGGTGGACAAATTGATCATACTTAACTCGATTTTTTTTAAAAATAAATTGTATCTTGAGTACTTGTGTAAATTTATTAGTAAATGTACGTCTGCCATATAATAATACACTTTTTCATGCAATTAATGGCGCATTTAATCTGATGATTGAGTATATAAAAACTGCATTTCAGGGGTACTTGTAAAGTTATTTTTACAGGTGAAACGTCATTTCATACTAAATCGAGAACACCCTACAACTTTGTAATTGACTTTTTTCTTGTATCTCGTACCTTTTTAGCTCACAGGCTATCAAAGCCTGAGAGCTTATGTGCCCGCCGGTTCTGTATGTACGTACGTATGTATGTATGTACGTAACGCGATAACTCTTGATAGAACTAACCGTTTTACTTTAAATTTTGTTTATAGGTTCCTTGTGATAAGGCGCTTCCCTGATTAGTTTTGGAGGTTCATTGGTTAAGCATAAAGGGGGGAAACGGGGGGCTAACCCCCCATAATTTAGATAACAGGGTTTTTCATGCAGAATTAACCCATTTTCTTCAAATTTTGTATATAGGTTCATTGTGATAATGCGCTTCTCTGAATAGTTTTGGGGGTTCATTGGTTAAGTATAAAGGGGGAAAGGGGGGGGGGCTAATCTCCCCCTTAATTTAGATAAATGGGGTTTTCATGCAGAATTATCCTATTTTCTTCAAATTTTGTATATAGGTTCATTTTGATAATGCGCTTCTGTCAATAGTTTTGTCGGGTTCATTTGTTAAGTATAAAAGAGGAAAGGGGGCTACCCCCCTCCTAATTTACATAAATGAGTTTTTCATGCAGAATTATCCGATTTTCTTCAAATTTTGTATATAGGTTTATTGTGATAATGCGCTTCTCTGAATAGTTTTGGGGGTTCATTGGTTAAGTATAAAAGGGGAAAGGGGGGGGCTAATCCCCCTTAATTTAGATAAATGGGTTTTTGATGCAGAATTATCCGATTTTCTTCAAATTTTGTATATATATATTAATTGTAATTAGAGACTTCCCTGGTTAGTTTAAGGGGTTCATTAGTTAACTATGAGGGGGGTAACGGGGGGATGACCCCCCCTTAATATATTGTTGATTTCTTTATTTTTCGACGGGCTTATTTCAAATTCTTTGAAATAAGAGTATAATATACAATTAGTGTGAATAGCCTGTGAGCTCAATGCCCTCAGTTTAACTGGGCAGTTTTCTATTTTTATTTTGATATATGGACATTAACTCCGAAGTTTGCCGCTAGGTAATGCCGTAAGCTGTCTCATCGCGTAGCGCATAACCATTTTATTATACTTTAGACACTACGTTAAACCGTAGACATTCTGGAGTTAATGATGGGTGAACAGGACTTTATTGGACACCTTGTATATAGGTATACTTTTATTGTATATTGTTTAACCTGTAACAGAGGAGGTGCGGTATATGAGACAGCATTGTGCCGATTAAGTCTAATGAGATTTTTTTATGAAGTAAACACCATGATTTAAAAATGTCTTCTGTGCAAAAATTTATTTGAAATCTGAAAAAAGATTTTTATTTTTATTAAGTTGAATGTTCAAAGTACGCATCTGCAAATGCCATGCTAATATTTAAAAATTTATTGTATCCATAAATAAATATGGTCTCTAAGAGACCCACTGGACGTCTTCTGTTTTAAATTTTCACATCCTTTGCTACAGGTTAAATTTAATTTTTACTATGGTAAATAAGAATTAAATGTGCCTTTATTTTTTCCTCTCTTAAGCGGAGAAAAGTCTTTCTTGTAGAATCAAACCAATGAATAAAATAATTTTTCAAGGAAAAAAAAAAAGAAATATGATTTGAGCATTGGCAGATGATTTCTAAATTGGTAACGAGAAAAGATTTTTCTCAATTTGATAATAAACCCCTACTTATACGCTTTGTAAAACACGTGTCATAATCTAATACTTCACTCGCTCACTTTTCCCTTTTTTAAGGCCGAGAATGTGCCTCAAAAGACGATCATTAGTCAAAATTTTCCACCACAAATGAGCTTCGTTTGTTTTGCTGTTGTATCTCCATTTCTCATTCCTTTGTTAGGCTCTTCTTTGGAATCTTGGTAAACAGCCACGGAAGTGAATACTTAGCTTATATCCCAGGTGCACATTTAGCTGGTACAGAGGAATTTTCGATTTTTTCTTTCATATGTTCAATACAAATTACCCTGAAACGAATCAAAGGATTTGTATAAATGTATATCTTTTATATCTGATACGTGCTATATCGTACGTACAAAAGATTCACGAAATTAGTCTCTATTCTATGGTAATAATAAATTAAAGTGAAACTGTATTATTGTTTTTAAACTAAATATATTAGGTGTATAAAAATGACTCCAACCCTTTTTCGAGTAAAAGAAATATATTTGGTTTTTGTCAAAATGGAAGACAGATTTATTTAAGGTATTTATCATCAGAAACTTTAACATTCGCTTATCTGTCAGGCAAAAAGAGAATCCTGGGATACAATAAGTTTAGTTGTTTTGAAGGAATCCATCAAGAATATTTTTAATTTTTGGATAAGAACTGGAGAGCGCACTGCATGAACCGAAACAAATAGTTATATGAAGGATCAACATCTGTTGAATACAGCAGAGAGGGCGAAATGTTTATAGAGTTTAATTGACTGTTTTTGCAATTTGTGGGCGAACACTGTCACGTGGGAAAACAACCTTGTCCTCTCTTCCGGCTATATTCTGAATGATTTTGCTTCAATTCTTCGTTCAAGTTGATTATTTGTTGCGTGTAGCATTCACTGTGAACTGTATGATGTGATTGAAACTGTTAATAGTATATAGACTACTCCCATTTGATTCTACCAAATTGATTCCACCAGATACACAACGTAAACGTGGTGCCGCATGATGGTTCTGTTTCGTCACTGACTATCTGGTTTACCTCGTCAAACCTAAGCCTAAATTGGTCAGTCAGATTCAGATCTCAAATACTCCTCTCTAATGTTAAACCTATATGCAGAGCCCGATCAAGCTGAAGTTGGGACCAGGGCCTGTTAAAAAGTTGGGCCCCCCCCTTACCTCCCCATTCCCGGCGACACTTTCAGAAAAAAAAGTAGGTTTATTTGATGAGTTGACAAAGTTGCAAGTATACAAAAAAAAAATTAACTTACAAGAATAATCAAGAAAATAAATTACCGTCCACTTTCTGAAATAAGCATTTGTATAATTCACAAACATCTATGATCCACAGTTTATGTTGCAAAATAAATGAGGACGTCTTTTTCAAAACTCGCCGTATCATAAAAATTGTGTTTTCCCTAACAGTCTAGTAATCATTTTAAACTATAATTCTGACATTGTAAAATCCTCGTTTATATTGAAACCAATAGACACAGTATACCATTCGGAAGTTATCAAGCGTGAGTAAAGTCCATGTTCGGTTATTGGTCATTCACTTTTTCAAGTAAAAGTGCATAGGTTAAAAGCTTCTAAAAATTTTTATTGAGTCATTCAGAATATTTAAATTTTACGTTTCATATTTTATAAAACAATATTATTTGAAAAGTATTTGATTAAGGGAAAAAAATCAGCCACATAATTTGTGAGCCCCTAAAATTGGTGGGCCCAGGGCCGAGGCCCCGGAGGCCCATGCTTTAATCAGGCCCTGCCTATATGAGTGGAATGCATTCTTATTTTTAAAATAACTCTTCAGGAAATTAATACTTATGACTTCTTTTTTCTGCGTACGCTTCTTAAAGGATTTTTCGTTCTTGTTTAGCTGTCAAAGTATTTCTAAACTATATGCTTAATTTAATATTTTATGTGTTAAAATCGTACGAGCTGAGTGTAAGATTTTGACACACTTCAGATAAGATTAAGCATATATTTTAGAGAGGTTTTTACAACTAAAAAAAAGAGACATCCTGTAAGAAGAGTTCTTTGAAAAAAGAAGTAAAAAAATATTATTTTCCTTAGGAGATATTTTAAAAATAAGAATGCATGTCACTCCCATAAGTTTAACATTAGCGAAGGGAATTTGAGATCTGGTTGACCAACCCCTTTAAATCGTTTGAGATCGTTGTCGCAATGAATCCGTTATCCCTCTTCTGTACGAATTCGATACAGAAAATCATTTCTTTTTTGTTTTTGAAGCAACAGTTCACATATAGCTATCGACTTCCACGATGTTTCACATTCATAAGCGAACTAATTTTCTTGTTTTTTTTTTTTTTTTCCCTAAAATCATACCCACTGCATGTAGACGTTGAGAAGTGCATGGTAGGATAATAAACAAGCATTTCGCAGCATATTTAATGCAGCAACCAATTCAGATTTTATTTGTCAATGATCTTCATCGAGGAGGGAATCATAGTTATACCTTTAATAAATTGGTAAAACAGATGAAAAAATAAAATTTAGGAAGGTAAAAAAAAAAAGGTGATACTATAATTGATAAGTTCTTTTTCCTCTTAAAATGTCATCTTCATACTTAAAGACAATAAGTCCTAGACAGTTTTTCAAAACTTAAATCAAGTAAGTACATTTAACTTTGTGGCGATGTTTATAAATTATATTTATAAAGCCACAGTAATTTTTTAAATGACATAAAATTTGTAAGTTCAATTGCTATGCTATGTGTTTTTATTGAATGCTCATACATAACTTTGACTTGAGAACGTTAAAAAAAATTTTAACCCTTTTTTGTTTAAAAAGGATTTGTTTAAAGGATTGCCGAATGTATTTATATTTGATTATGGCTAGTCGAGCTGTTTGCTAAATTTTGTAAAAAAAACTGTGGATGAAATAAAACAAATTGACAGTAAAAAAAAAAAAAAAAAAAAAAAAAAAAAAAAAAAAAAAAAAAATACATATATATATATGTCGTCGAACTGCATAATGGTAATCTTCGTACCTGTTTTGCAGATATTTAAAAATAATTCGAATGTATTATCTGTGGGTAATTGGTGTATGAATAGCATGTACAAAAATCTCAACTTGAAATCTGAAAAGTGTGAGGATCATTCAATTCCGGTTGGAGATAATTTATTTCTGGTTGTAAAGACGCTTCTTTCTTTCTTTTTTTTTTCCCTTTAAAACAAAATATAAAAAAATAATTTCTAAGACAAAGGTTAAAATTTACTTCTAAAAACATAATACTGTGCAAGGCCATCTACGTTTTGAACATTTTGTTACACTGAATTTACATATTCGCTACATAGTACAAAAAACTACAAAGTGAATTATAGATATTTCCTCGCGAATCTCCATTCAGCATATAGAAACTGTTTCATAAAACGTTCCCAGAATATCCCTCTCTTGCTCTGAATATGCCGCTTTCAAGTACTTCACGGTCAGGTAAACATAGTTACATCAAGCCGACGTCGAGCGTATGTCTAATATTGATGTTGCGCTCTACGTCCTCTCTATGAAGTATTAATATCTAAATGCGACGCGCTGCATATGTCTAACCGCTGTCAACCTTTCCCTCGGGCGCATGCTTATGAATATATACACAGCCATATCTTACCAAGGACACAGGGCGGGAAGTCACCTATGTGGATTATTGGATTTGTACTATATATGTGTTCTGCTTTAGACAATTTTCACTCATTTTCTCTGCTTTTGGGTGGATTTTGTCAGATTTAAAGACTGGGGTACTCTTTTTTAGGACAAACAAGAAAAAAACTTACTATTTTCAAAGATTCAGTCGGAAAAGCAAAGATTTCCGGAAGACGCATTTTGCAGCTACAAATGTTATGTATTTAGCATTGTTTTTTTTTAAACATATATTTTTACATTATGTAACCTCGATAATTTGCCTCTCGTTTATCCGTTTTATTTTGTAAGATGATGCTTTTCGGGTGTCACCCATATCTTACCTAATTTTATAGGGCACAGACGGAAGTCATCTATGTGAATAATTGGGTTTTTAAAATATATGCGTTTTGCTTTATCACTCGTTTTTTTTTTCTGTTCTGTGGTGAATTTTTCTGAGATTTAAAGGCTGGAAAAAAAAATAAAGATAAAAAAAATCGCTCTTTAAAGATTTAGTCTAAGAAGCAAAGCGAATTTTACAATTACAAATGTTATATATTTGGCAATACAATATATCTAAACAACGATATAACCTTCCTAATCCGGCACTCGCTGGTCCCTCTCATTTTGTAAACCAGTGTTTTCGGGTCGCAGCTGGGGTGCACGGAAGGATAGAATGAGGATGTCACTGCAGGACTAATAACGCGGAACAAACAATATATTTTGTACGGTTTTAAAGTTTATAATATTTTACGGTTACAGTTAAAGTTTAGTTTATTTTCTGGCTTCGCTGATTATTTTGTGATTAAAAATACAGTATAATATACTACATCATTCTGTTTAAAAGGCCTACTTTTATTGTTCTTTAAAAATCTATTAAAAAATGATTTCTCTTTACTACATCATTCTCTTTCTTAAGTATTGGTCATTACTCTAATTTTTAAAATTTATTTTCAGATCCGTATCAAATGTTTGGTCCAACTAGCAGTAGGTTAGCTACGTCAGGTAAGATAATTTATCATTCTCCGTTTCTCCCCCTCTCTCTCTCTCTCTCTCTCTCTCTCTCTCTTTGGTTATGTCTTTTTTTTTTTCCCTTGCAAAAGGTAGTATTGTACTCTTATTCAATATCATCCCCAGTATATCATAGAACGTAGAACAAGATCAGAGTCAAAAGTAAAAGCAAAATAACATTTTATTAAAATGTCTATGGCAAAAAATTAATTGTGCAACTTCTAATGTGCTAATTAAAGGATTTTTAAATGGCAGTAAGTATTGGATTATTTGCAAACAAATTCAACATTATTCTCATTTACAGCGCAGCCAACTAGCGGGGTTGGCCTATCAAAAGATTGGGATTTTTTTAGACACTTATTAAAAAATATACATACTCGCCGGTGATTAAATTTTCACAAAATTTCATCAACTAAAATACAAGAACATCTACAATCAAAATAAAAGTAATTTTTCAATGAACGAGAGGAAAATATCATCCAGAATTTTACAAAAATTTGAATTTTGAAACATAAGACGTAACCTTTTGTAGGTAGAGAACCGTCAATTTATAGCTTCTACTGTAATTCAATGCATCTCTTTTTGTGAAAGTGTTCGAAAAAGAGGTTTATGAGTTTATGAGAAAGTCGCATAAACTCAGAAAAAGATGTTACAAATTGAAAGTAATTAACTTTAGTCATCAACACTCACTAACTTATTAACTCAATTAAACACTGTAAGGAAAAAAAAATCTGTAATTTTGACAGAAAAAATATTGTATTTTTTTACAGAAAAAACTGTACTTACAAAGGATCTGAATTAATTTTCACTTTGCTAAACAATGCATAACCTAGTGAAAAATGTGTCCAGACTGGGGATCGAACCCAGATACCCTGGTATAGCGCACCAATTACTCTACCAATTAAGCCATCTGGACGACATCCAGTCTGGCATTTTTCACCTATACGTTGGCACGGCTGCAACCTTGCAGCGCAAGATGGAATATTAAACATGAGCACACTACCCAGTGGCGTACATGAGACGTATAAATTCCCAGCATCGGAAAATATCTAACTTTCCAATTAAATTTTCAGCAGGACTGAAACTGCGCTGTAAATTAATAATACTTAAAAAGGATGTGAATTAATTTTCACTTTGCTAAACAATGCATAACCAACATAGTGAAAAATATGCCCAGACTGGGGATCGAATCTGCGTTCGATCCCCATTCTGGACACATATTTTACTATGTTGGTTATGCGTTGTTTAGCAAAGTGAAAATAATTCACATCCTTTGTATAAGTATTATTAATTTACAGCGCAGTTTCAGTCCTGCTGAAAATTTAATTGAAAATTTAGAAAAAAAACTGTTTTAAAGAAACACAGTTTTTTCCTGTAAATAAATGTGGATTTTGTAAATTTTACAGAAAAAAAATTATATTTTTTACAGAAAAACTGTTTTAATGAAAATATACAGATATTTTCTGTAAATTTGAGAGATTTTTTTTTTTTTTTTTTTTTTTACAGTGTAGCATAATCAAATAAAACAAAGCAAATTGTATGTAAAATAGATTACGAACATAGAATTCTCATGCATAACATCAAGATACATCATCTTCACAAACTTCACTCTTTTTATATATATTTTTAATAATATCCTGCAACATTCTTTTGGAGTGTTATTTTCATTGATGCTTAATATGTCTTTGTTGCAACAACACATTGTTTTTTACGAACACAGAATTCATTAATCATAAATACTGGAACATTCCATTAAATCTTAAGCATTTATCGAACATTTATAAGTTTCCTTATCTGTCTAATAATAGGCCCCACCAGTGGCTGAGAGGTTCTGCTCTCAAAGCTGGTAGACGGGAGGTGCTGGGTTCAAACCCCTGACGCGCTCGTCGACCTAACCGTTCGGAGTTTTCCGTGGTTTTCTTCGAACCCTGCCGCAAATACGGGTTAGGATCCCTTAGGAAGACCCCCCCGGAGGGCACTCCCCCTAGGACCTATATCCCTCGTGTTGATAATTGGCCGTCATAAATCAACCCAACCCTGTCTAATAATACGAAAAATAATTTTATATACACCTAAGACATCTAGCCCTTTGAATGGAAAATGTGTAAATACTTACAAAATATTTTTTTCCTTAAGACGCGGTTCTCAAAAACTATTTTTCCTCGCTTAACAACGCAAAACTTTCTGACTTATTTTAAAACATAAAAGTCTGATAGTTGCAGGCAGCATTGTTGAAGTGATTTGTAATCGAACAGTTTTTTTTTCATTTTCCGATAAATAAATTACATCGTGAGTTATACTCGACTGATATCTTGGAACATTAGTTTTTTTTTCCTTTTCTGCGCTGTCGCGACCGGAAATTCGGTTCAAAAAGCCAACTTTATCAGCAAAAAATTATCTTAAAAAATTTCTGCTTTTACCGGGAAAAAAAACAGTGCAATTACATAGTTTCTGAATAAGAGCACAGGCTAATTTGATACGTTTGCGAACAAAAATTAAATTAAAAAATAAATGTGTCAGAAAGTAGCCAGTTTGTATCTAAGATCAGCTTTAAGCAGTCGAACAGCTATTTTCAAACGTTTGTGACTTTTTTCTTTCTTTCTTTCTTTTCTTCCCTTTTTTTTCTTTATTTCTTTTCTTTTTTACTCTTTATTTATTTATTTATTTATTGAAAACTTTCATACATAATTTGATTGGATGCCCAATTTCTTTTATCAATTCATCACATTCAGTAAAATTAATAACCGAAAGAGCTTGACTGAAAGTTTTTGAGATTTTCATCAAATAGTATTTTTTTTTTTCAAGTCTCATAATTATCTATCAACTGCACTTACTTCACGCTACTTAAAATATTTGAACGGCATTTAAAAAAAAAAAAATCACGAGCAAAATTAAGGACAGAATTCAACAAACACCTTTGGTGCCAAAAAATTGGAGATTCTTAGTATACAAAAACTGATGTTAAAAATTAAAAGATTTCTTTATTTAAAAAAAAAAAAAAAAAAATCTTTTGTATAGGTATATGTCAAAAAAAAAAAAAAAAAAAACTCTATGACTACCATAACTGCTAAAATCTTTTCTGCCTTAGATGCTATTATTTGATATGATGATGCATTAAATAGAATACATTGCCAGATAGAAATATTCTTATTCGAATTTTAATCCTTACCTTCTTGAAGTAGTTTCACTGTTGAGTGCAAAATATTTTTAAAATTATTCGATATTTTAATTTTTCTAAAAATGTGTTTATATTTTACACCAGATACATATATTTAAAATTTTAATGCATTGAAATCATAAAAGACATTAAAGACACATACGTGGTTTTAGTCTTAATCTTTTAAACATGCATATTCTTTTACTCTAAAAGCCTTTGAGATGAAAGATAAGTTTTCTCAGTGTCTTTGTCTTGCCTTAAACAGAAGGTCAAAGTAATTTTCTAGTGTCTATTAATTTCAGTTAAGTGTCATAACATGTCTGAAATCCGAAAAGTTCTCTTTGTGATTTTCATTCATTAAGACTCAGCCTCATTCTTTTACGGTGCAGCTGAAGAGAAGCAACAGAGAGTAAAATTTGAGAGCAATCTTTTTTTTTTTTTTTCCAGATCAGCAAGATGCGCTGCTTGATGGTCATGATATGCTTTATTATTTTAGTTTAGAAAAGAACATGGTGCTGTCGTAAATGGAACAACACCTTTGGTTTCAGTGTAATTTGTTCTTAAGTATAACTTACTTTAAGAATAATACGTTAGAAATATCTAAATATGCTACAATAATCGGGATTAAAGTTTAGCTTTTAGGTTTCCAGCTCTTGTCAACTTAGTTACCTCTTTATTAGTATTTTGACCACTATTTAGAAAAAAAAAAGGGTTAGATGGAATGAATATATGGAAAATGTTTCAAGAACAGTATATTCATGTAATGCTAAAGTTGTGTAGATATAAAATTCCTTAATTGTTAACTTTAAAATTAGGTTAGTTATTAAGTTTGATTAAAGAAAAGTTTGTTGCATGAAAAATTATATATACTGAATGTGATCAAAGTATAATAGATAGTTTAAAGGGAAAAAAAGTGGGAAAGAAGTATCTAGATATAGAGTTC
This sequence comes from Maratus michaelseni, assembly GCA_963931845.1. Classification (NCBI taxonomy): domain Eukaryota; kingdom Metazoa; phylum Arthropoda; class Arachnida; order Araneae; family Salticidae; genus Maratus; species Maratus michaelseni. The sequence continues at coordinate 163,145,720 of OZ007587.1, forward strand.
AAATAATTGAAAAGCTTTCAAAAATTTCAAATTCTTTAAAATTATATTACTATGATAGGGAATAAATGCTTTCAATGAAATTGAAACACTGAAAGATATATAACAGAGGTATAATACTTAACTTAAGCTATCTGAAACTTTCAAAAATCCATAAAAGTTATAATTCCTTAAAAATCGCTTAATAAAGTGACGTACTTAGTTAAGTCTAACAATTAAAAAAAATTATTCATAAGATAGTTTTGATTTAGTAGATCATTAAAAATGAGCGTTAAATGAGATTTTATCTATGAATTGAAATTGTTTATAAATCATAAATCAGATTAAGTTTGATTCGTTGCAAATTGCATCGCACATCAAAAAGTTGTTTTATTCAAATGAAGACTGAGTCATAAATTGGAGCCTTATTTTATAAGTTTCTTCCGAGATGGTTTTATTCACTTGTGTAAATGCCCTCAAATGGAGCTCAGTCACACGCTATTATGTTGTGCAGAATGTTTTTAGTGATTATTATTTCTGCAATCATTAAATGGTGCAAATCATTAATTATAAGCAGTGCACAATGATCCCAGAATATCTTTTAGATGTTACTTTGGAATTTCATACATTTATTTATATAACTTAACACTATTACTCTGAAATGATGATCCTCACGAAATCACAGGTCTCTTGATTAAAAATTCTTTTAACTGTAAAATGGCCATAGAAAAATAATAATAACATATTTAATATTAAATCTAACGCCACCCTCAGTAGATTTTTTCTTCATTAAAGATGTAATGGATAATCTCAAAGTTGTTACATTTATATGATGAATTAATAGAGAAATCTATTGTATATCAAAACTGCATCAAAGTTAGATTTTTTTTTTTTTAAAGTAAGAAAGGTTTTAAAATGGTTGTTTGACTGCTTTAGGAAGTAAATGTTTTATACGTATTACAGGCTTACACGTCTTATATATATTTAGAGATATTTTTGAAATTATTAGGAATGTTTTGTGATTAAAATTCCTAAATTATCAATAAATGTTTAATTTTTACCCAATGAACTATTACAGTACCTGTGATTAATGAATTGTGTGTTCATAATCAGCAATGTTTTGTGTAAACAAATGCATATTAAGCATAAATGAAAACATAATTTAAAAGAATATTGTAAGATGATAATAATAAAATTTAAAATGAGTAAAGTTTCTGAGGATGACGTATTTGGATGTTATACGGATGGCGTAATCGTAAACATAAATATTTTGAGGCAACAAAGACATATTAAGCATCATCGAAAATATAACTTGAAACGAATGATGTAAGATATTATTAATAAAATTTAAAAGAAATTTGAAGTTTGTGAGAATGATTTGTATGGATGTCATACGAATGCTGTATTCGTAAACATAAATGTTTTGTGGCAAAAAAAAAAAAAAAAAAAAAAAGCACATTAAGCATTAATGAAAATAAAATTTCTAAAGAATATAGTTTGTGAGGAGGATGTATTTGGATGTTATGAGAATGATGTGTTACAACAGTTTCCATATAATGCATCATTTATCAATTTGTCATTCATATTTTTAATCAGCATTTATATTTATATTATTTATGTTTAATTGTAAAAGTTATCAATAACGGCATCTAAAACAGCTTCAAATTTCAAAAAAAAATTTTTTTTATCTACTTTATATTAAAAAGCACCTCATTATCATTACTAACAGGGGCGGCTGCAGAAAAAATCTTTGGAGGGACAAGGTATTAGAATGGACGTGTCTGTATACGCAGCACATGCAGCATTTTTTAAAACAGAGACTATAATCATGAAATAAACTAAACTGAGAATGCTTCCTCAGAACTCCTCATGCGAGTTAATTTTTAAACATATCAACATAAAAAGCAATACAGAATAACAAAAAATATTAAACATTCGAAAATAAATTTTTACCAGCATTTTTCAGAAGGAAGAATTGAAACTGCTTATTTATTTTTCGAAAAAAAAAATAAATTAATTCTTCTTTCTTTTGGTTTTTAATTATTTTATGTCACTATTGCAGGGGACAATGCTCTTTCCTTGCACGCACACTTGCGAGCGTCTGGATTATGTTAACTATTAAGTGCCATCACTGATCTTAGAAAAAATAAAGAAAGAAAAAAATCGCTCCCTAGATAACAAAGAAAAAATAGAAGAAAATGAAAAGCTAATGCTTCATGATTGGAAGTCCCAGTGAAATTTACTGGGTACATTTAGCAATCGACACACGTGACGACATCTAAGAACAATTAGCAGACAACGGCGCTTCCAACTCCCCTTCATCCAAAATAAAAACACACAGACACTAGAAATGTTTTCGCTTTTGGGGGCTTTTAGGCTTTGTGGACAGGAAAAAGCTCTTAGATAATTTGGTCGGTTTACTTGAAGCGGATTCTAATGGCTATTTTTAGGGAAATTTGTTTGCTGCATGTGAAATGTAAATAAATAATACGGTCGAACCGTGATTTAACATTGTAAAGAGAGAATCGTCGTTAAACAGGCGTTCACCTTAAATCTGGAAAAAAAAAAAGTTAGATAAATCAAAACTTCAGAAAAGCTCGTTATTAAATTTTGAAAATATATAAATTTTGCTTAAAATAATGTATAATCGGAAATTGCTTTGCTTTTTCCTTAAATACAGTTCCTGTGAGATTATTTTCTCAAAAATTTCAAAAGCGTTTTATAAATACCAGTAGACCAGTGAGAAGCTTTCACAGTACAATATTTGAGATAGTTTGCTGACGTTTTTCCTTAATTTTTAATTAAATGATTTTTTTTTTTAAATCAAACAACGCGTTTTAACGAAATGTGAGTGCACAGTGTCAAAATACACTTCAAAAACCATTCGAATGATACATCATTCCTCGTTGAGCGCTTCATAATGTGCATTAGAAAAAGGGATGTTGACATCCGAAATACTATATATGATTATTCCATACAATAAAAGTGTATTTAAATGTTTGTCTTTAATATGAAGGTCAATATATCATCATCATTATTAAAAATTCTTTAAAAAAAGATAGCCATGTGCGTTTAATTCAGTGAATAATTGTGAATTATACCTCTGGGGGTGCCTAGTCAGGTGAGGGTCTCGTCAACTGATCAAGGTTCTAAATTACGAGACCTTCTAAATCTGTCATTTCAATAAAGTTAAATAGAAACCTTGAACCGGCAAACAAAGACAACTGATCCAAACCACAAAAGAGCAAGCACTGCAGCGATGTCAACAAATCTATAGTCAGGTGGATCACAGCCATGCTCTGATCAGGCGATTTTCGCCTCGCTCCCAGTTAGATCATTTTCGCCCGCCCCCATGCATTTTCGCATCGTCCGTCATTTTCGCCCGCTCCCATGCACAGTATGTGTATAAAGAAAATAGATTTGTTTTGTGTATCTTGAAATGAAACTAAGGCTTTCTCATTTCAATACTAAAGCTAGAATACAGCCACAGACATACACTGTAAAAAAAGGTAAATGTTTCTTAATCTAGGAAAATATAATATAACCACGTACGAAAATTAACAATAACCCCCTCCGAATTACCCACGGTTTCGAAAAGCGCTCTTTATCTTTAGAAATCTCAGAATCCAATATATTTTCGAGATAATAATATATGCTTCTTTATATAAATGCTTCTTTAAATCTCGAAAATACGTTGGAGGTTTCTAAAGATAAAGATCGCTTTTGGGAAGCGCGGGTAACTCGGAAGAGGTTATTGTGCATTTTCGTAAATGATTATATTCTATTTTTCTAGATTAAGAATTTTTTTTTTTTTTTTTTTTTTTTTTTACTGTGTAATGAGACGATTTTAGTGACTTTTAATGCTAACTTTATCAGTAGCTAAGGTATAAATTGGTTGTTCGGCAAGAAATCAAAATAAAAAAATGCAATAGTTACTTGCTTTCTGTATAAAAACAAGACGATTGAAATATAGCTAATTATAATATACCAAAAAAGTAATTAAAAAATATTGAAATCTGTTTAGTAGTTGTCCAGAAAAAAGTACATCAATATCAGATATGTTTCCCATAGGACTTGGCACCTGCTGTTGATCCCTTAATTCAGAGAACAGTAAATAGATCATTTTTATATACTCAGAGAAGGAAAGAAAGTTTTCCTAAATCTGGAATCCAGACAAAAGAAAAGAAAATTCTTTATAAAACTGTTTTTCTACCACTCGATGGAAATTACACTACGTCGCAATAAGGTAGTTAGATGGTCAATTTTGAAATTAAAATTTACGGAAAATAACATTGGCGGATAATTTCATGGATGTGTTTCGGTAAAGTTCGAAACCTTTTAATGATTATTTCGATATCGCCTCCCTTATTTAAAAAGAGAATTAATTACTTCAAAATAAAATAAAATAAAATTTAATCACTGATAATTAATTGTAGCAGTTACTTTTAAAAAATGTATGAAATTGAAAGAAATATGTAGCAAATATTTTAAAAAGTATTATATTTAGTTAAAAAAAGTTCTAAAGTAAATCATGCACTGTGTATTAAACAGGGAACAGTTTTTCGCTTTTTTATAGAACAATTAATGGGGTGTAGCATCGGATTAATTGTTAAGAAATTTTCAATTTTTTGTTAAGACAAAAGTAAACGAATAAAATAAGTAAAGATTATGAAGTGTCATTAATTTTAATATTTTTCAGCGCAACTGCCGCCCAGTCTGATATAACATATCTGTAAAAAATCTATGTGAGTACAGGATCATGAACACAAATAAAAAAGAAACTACTAAGGGGAAAAAAATCATCTATATCATCTAAAATTATTGTGTTTCCCATCAACTTTCTAACGTCACAAAAAATAATATACTAATCAATACAGTAAACGGTGATATTCATAAATGCTATAAAAAAATTTCACGATCCTTTTTATGCAATATATTTATTTTTTGTGTATATTTTTATAGGAAGTGGTCAGATACAGTTGTGGCAGTTTCTGCTAGAGCTACTTTCCGACAGCAGCAACGCCAACTGCATCACGTGGGAAGGCACAAATGGTGAATTCAAGTTGACCGATCCGGATGAAGTGGCGAGACGATGGGGCGAGCGAAAAAGCAAGCCCAATATGAACTACGACAAACTCAGCCGTGCCCTAAGATATTACTACGACAAGAACATAATGACCAAGGTGCATGGGAAAAGGTACGCATACAAGTTCGATTTCCAAGGACTTGCGCAAGCGACACAGCCGACAACGGCAGATCCCACTTACAAGTACCAGTCAGATTTGTTCATGTCCGGGTATCATCATAGTCCGAAGCTGAACTTCGTAGGTGCCCATACTGGTATACCATCCACGACGGGCAGTATTTTTCCTGCTCCTACCTCTTATTGGACAAATCCGAGTGCCAATTTGTATTCGAACATTGCAGCGGCATCCACGCATACGATGCCACACCATCCAGGCCACGTTACATCGCATATTGGTTCGTATCCGCACTATGCATGACGTCAGTGTGGCGGGTCGCCCGACTGGTGGTTGGCGTCGGTGACCAAATCAGAATGGACTGTGCCAGATGTCATATAGATACAAACATGGTACATCAACTATGCTTGAGGAGGTGTTATCATTTGTATAAATAAACGAAATGCTCTTAATTTCGAATTGAGAAGCGTGGTAATCAAATGCTGAAATCAAATCATACCGCTGTCTATGTAGAACGTTGCACAAAATGCATAACATACAGAACAAAATACGAGAAAAGGCTTGGGAGTATTACGTAGGATCTAATACCGCGTTTCTCTAATACTGTATCAAAATGAAAAAAAAGGAAAATATGTAAAATTGTAAATCAACGTATCTTCAACTAAATGAAGCTGCTGATAGTAAAAGGTTTTAAGACATTTTTGTGATTGCGTTAATGCATCTGATTTAATAAGATCATTGATCCAATGAGACTTGAGACATTTGTGATGGATAGTTTTTATGAAGAAAAATGCAGCACAAAAAACATATATACATAAACAATTTGAACTCCATTTTATCGATATATTGCTGCGTAATTATGAAGCAATAATTCGTGTATAATTCCTTGTTGAAGAAGGAGAAAGAAAATGTACGATGATGTATATATAAGAGGGGTGATTTATTTGATCAATGACATTATTCCATGGTACATCTACATTGATATTTATTTCCATTATTTTGTAAATAATGTTTATGAAAATATTTTATTTTTGTTATAACGATATCAATAGTTATTTATTATTTTCCATTTAAGGATTTTGTTATTCATATTTTAAGTAGTATTTATAAAAAAATAATTTATTTTTGTTACTTTTATTTACCATTTATATATAGTTGTTTTAATTTTATACTCGTGGATTGCTAACATTGCGAAGTATTTATTATTATAAATTTATTAAATGCATTAAATTTGAAGCATGCAAGCATAATTAATTTTCTGTTCAAGGAGAAATTTTGGATTTTACATAACTTATATAAAAAGCCAGTTATTACTTCATAAATACTAAAACCGAATTTTTAATTGGAACATTTTTTTTAATATAAAAAACATTGATGACAAAAACTTTATATATATATATATATATATATATATATATATATATTAATTTCAGAAATTTCTACTTGCAAACAATTTATCATCAAAAACTTATAAGTGCTTGAATGTTTCGAAGGAAATATGTTATTTAAATCAGCTCTAATTTGTGTTTTTAAATCAATTTAAACCTTATTTTGAGTAAATAATAATCCTGATTAAAAAATAAAAAATAAAATAAAATAAATAAAATAAAATTCTGTGTGATAAATAAATATCTAACGCTAAAATAATAAAATAATAATTTCATTATAAACAAAATAAAAAAAATATTGCATTATTAACTATTTCTTGATGCACTTTTATTATAAGTTAAAATTTATAAATAGGCTAAAAAATTACATACATTAACATTAGCGTAAATGTTGTGTTAACAAACGTGATTAACAAAGATGCCAACTAAAAATACATAAGGTTATAGATATAAATTTGCATTATTCCGTCAGATCATTAATAATCTACAATACAATTTTTTTTTTTTTTTTTTTAAATGGATTGCGTATAAATGTTAATATATTAATGGAAATAATGGCATAATTAAGTTACAAAAGACAACTAAGTATTTTGTAAAGAAGGATTGTATTTTTTTTTTTTTTTTTCGAGTCTAGTAATACAATGGTCGGGAAATTGTTATACAAATTAAAGTTCTTACCAAATCCTAATGGCCAAGAGTTAAGAGTATGCATTTTCAAATAGCAAATGTTTAATTAAACAATGAAAATTTTCGGATCAAAAACAAATTTCCGTGTTTAAAATTAAAATTTGCTTTAACAAAAGTAACCGAATTTAATTAAAATTAGTAAAATTGTTTTTGACTTATAACATTTTTAATGTTAAATGCAATACTTAACGGAATATAAAAAATGTTTAAATAATAAAAAGAAAATACTTCTTTTTTTTTTTTTTTCAATATAAACTCCATAATTTACTTATGATGAAATCAGAAGCATTTTTATTAATTACGATTAATTCATGCGCAAAAATAAATTTTCTTACTTACTTTATTGAAATTTCTCTAGTCATTAAATTTTTTGCATTTACAAATATTTATTTACATATGTGCCATTGAATTACTTTTTACACTTGTTTTTAAACTGTTATTTATTTTACAATCATAGTCATCTGTCTAAATGTTAAACGGAATGTTTATCTAGTCAATCTATATTTTTTGTGATTTGTTATGTTGTTAGGCAATTCTTTTATGTCTAGTCAAACTATGGGATAAATCTTGTAAAATATGACAAAATAAAGAAAAAAGATTTGAAATGTTTTTGTGAGTATTTTCTGACACTATTTTTACAAACACACAGCAGAAGAAAAAGTGTTGAGTTAGAAGATCGCGAAGAAAGAGAAACATTGCAATGCTTATACTTGCAAATGTCTTATTTTATTTATAAGACAAAGAAATAGTTATAAATTTTTCGTCTCAGCATATTTGAATTACTCCTTATTCATTTTCTATCCAACAGGATGAAATTAAGATAATATTTGATTTTAACAATCAATACTTAACTTCAGATTTCTTAATGTCTTAAAATGTCTCATTTCTTCATTAAGAACTATTTTTCTACATTATTTGTTTATTAAAATACCCAATTTTTAATAAGATTTCTTTATTTATGTAGCTAATCAATATTACTACATGTTGATAAAATATTGAGCCAAATTTGTACAATATTCAGCCAGCATTTTATGGCTACCGTTTTGAAATATACAGCCAGTATACTGAATAGTTATATTTTCACAGTATTGGACAAATGTTAGTCTAACTGGAAATATTGCTAAAATGCCAAACCTCGTACATTTGGATTAAAAAAAAAAAAAAAAAAAAAAAAAAAAAAAAACACTGAATAAAATTTTAATATTTTCCTAATTTTAGTACGTTTAACTATTTCCAATGTAAGAGTTAGGCAATATTGGTACTTACATTATCAATATTTCCAATGTAAAGCCAATAAATATGACATTGGTGTAGTATTTTGTCAATGTTGATGTGACTGTAGGGATGAAAATTATTAATTTAGATCTATAGACTTCAAATTTTAACGCAAAATTCAACATAAAAATAGAGATTTTGTTGTTGTTGTTGCTGGATAATTCTAAGCAATTTAATAGTAATTTGAATTTTGGATTTTTTTGTCTTTTTTTTTTTTAAACCATTGAATTATATTTTATTTACTATTTGAATCAAATTATACGAACTTATATATGAGTATACTTTGACTTAAAAAAGTACGGTATACATATTTATGAAGGAAGCAGCAACTGTCCTTTATAAGTAAATGATTTCGAATCACTAAAAAAAAATAAAAAAATAAAAAAAATTGTGTAAAATATGTTTCAAAAAAGAATTCCAAATTTATTGTACAGATCAATTTGCTTCTTTTTGGATAACTAAAGCGCATTTTTGAAGTCTTGTTATTTATACTTTAGTTTAAAAACTATTTTTTATGCAAATGATACATATTTTCAAATTAAATACCATTTTGGTATGCTATTTAGTGAACGTACTGAAAAGGTACCAGTTAAAAATAACTGCAATCGCGATTTGAAAATATTGAAAACTAGAATGAAAAGAAAAAAAAAAGAAAGAAAATAATTTATTACTATATGAGAGATTAAAGATATTTTGCGAGTATGAAAATTTTACATATTTGTTAACAAAATTTAATAGTTTAGAAATAGTCTAAAGGGAACCGCAAATACCCGTAATAAAAGGATAGGTAAATAGACTTCGAATTTTAACGCAAAATTCAAAATAAAAATAGAGATTTTGTTATTGTTGTTCTTGGAGATTTCTAAGTAATTTAATAGTAATTTGAATTTTGATTTTTTTTTGTCTTTTTTTTAAACCATTGAATTGTATATTATTTGCTATTTGAATCAAATTATACGAACTTGTATATGAGTATACTTTGACTTAAAAAATACGGTATACATATTTATGAAGGAAGCAGCAACTGGCCTTTATAAGTAAATAATTTTGAATCACTAAGAAAAAAAAAACAAAAAAAAAAAAACATTTGTATAAAATATGTTTTAAAAAAGAATTCCAAATTTATTGTACAGATCAATTTGCCTCTTTTTGGATAACAAAAGCGCATTTTTGAAGTCTTGTTATTTATACTTTAAAAACTCTTTTTTTTAAGCAAATGATACATATTTTCAAATTAAATAACATTTTGGTACGTTATTAGTGAAGGTATTAAAAAGGTACCAGTTAAAAATAACTGCAATCGCGATAGATTTTAAGTTGGAAAATATTGAAAACTAAAAGGAAAAAAAATAAGAAAATAATTTATTACTATATGAGAGATTAGAGATATTTTGCGAGTATGAAAATTTTACATATTTGTTAACAAAATTTAATAGTTTAGAAATAGCCTACTAAAGGGAACCGTAAATACCCGTAATAAAAAGAGGGTAGGTAAACTTTAAATATTCTCTAAAGAATTTATCATTGCATTTTATTGACATTTCAATATAATACTGTTCAATATAATCACTTTAGGAAAAATAAATAAGTTATGTAAGTTAAATCAATTTTTTTCTTCACTTGTGTTTAATTACTAACTACAGTTTTTTATAAAATAAATAATGTTCGTGCAGTTACAAAATTTCATAAATTAACACATTTCGTTTTCTTTCTTTTTTTCCTAAACAAAAATTCTTGACTTAGTAGTCTTGGATATTCCAATTCTAATAAATCACTACAACAACAACAAAAACAGGCAGGAAAGTAACCACATAGAGATTAGTATTATTCGATTGCATAGTTCTGAAACAGTTTTTCCTCTGTAAAATTTCGTAACCGTAAGTAACCCTTGTTTAATTTTTTCAACTCATTGCCGAAGTTAGTTTCTGCCTGAATCATTAAATGTTAACTGAAAAATTTACAAATTTACATGTAATTCTTATATTTCATTAATTTTACTTGTCAACATTGTCAAAATTCAACCGTTTCGTAAAATGTAAATTAGGCATCTTATACATTAAAATCTGCCTGTCTATATGTGTTTCACATCTAATTTTCTACGAATATGACGATTTGCCTATCGAAACTAATATCGGTTATTCATACAGATCCGAGGATGTTATAACAGCTCTCGAAATTTAGAATTTACATTTATTTCAATGATATTATTATTATTATTATTATTATTATTATTTAATTTTAATGAATTCTCTATAATGATGGCATTTAAGGTATCCCATTGTTGTGAAAGAAGAAGAAGACAATGGGGAATCATATAGAGTAAAATATCTTTATCGATGTCATTTTCTCATTAAAACTGGAAAAGAAAAGTATTTTCAGACTAATTAGAATTTTGTAACGGGGGTCCTAAAAGTGGAATGTTTTAGCGGGTGAACATGACACCATTTTGAAAAGAAATCATGCATTCATCCAAATGAAATAATTCTGTATAAGTGATTCAAAATGACGTCTTTGTCACAGCAGCCAGTTTCGAATTTAAAGGCCAAATCTTGAAACAGCGAAATGCTTTTGGCAATGATATTACTTTTGAAAATGATGTTATTTATAGGGTGTATAGTCATTGAGAAACTGCATTTAAAAATCACATCAAAAATACATAATTTTTCAAAATATAATTTTCATATTTTCTGTTAACCTACTTTGGAAATATTATTTATTATTTATTATAAGGAATCTACTAAGATTTATTTTATGATTTTTTTTTTCTAAATGTGGTATTGAAATTAGATTTTTCCTCTCGAAAAACTTGAAAGATCTTATACAACATATCGGGTTTCCATGTAAATAGTTTACTTTAAATTTTATAAATGTCGTTTTCATATCCCTTAGTAAAAATTCTATTGAAATGCCTCTCTGATCAACTTGAATTAGGTAATATTAAGTTATGTAAAATGGTGAATTCTTCGTTTAATTAGAATTTTGTAAAGGGGGTCTTAAAAGTGAAATGCGTGTGAAAATGACACTATTTTAAAAGAAATCATTCAGTCATTCAACTGAAATAAATCTGTATAAGTGATCCAAAATGACGTCTTTGTTACACCACTAGTTTTGATGATAAAGGCCAAATCTTAAAATAGCGAAATGCTTTTGGCAATGATATTACTTTTGAATTAGGTAATATTAAATTATGCAAAATGGTGAATTCTTCGTCTGAAAAAGTCATATTGTTAAAAGTTTCAGAACTGCGCAATACGTTACAGGAGAACATGGATTGAAAATGTCTAGCATAAAATTTCATGTTCAACAGAAAAATATAAACTGACATATTTGTCTATCTAAATCATATGATCAGCTGTACTTTAGGCATGTAATAAAAGAAAATCTGTACTTTTTTTTATCTGACAATAAATAAATAAATAAATTAAAGGAAAAGAATAAAAAAGAGAGAAAAAATAATTGGGCAATATACATTTTACCCTAAATCATTTTACAAAGTTAACATTTTTTATTTCAATTTTTATAATAGCTTGCTAGATGAGGTCATTTAATTTTTTATTGCTAGTAAATATTACATAGTTATTTTAACGTTCATTTGCTTAATACAAAACTGAATACCATAAAAGTAATGTATTTTTATTATTATGATATTTAACAACAAAGTTCTAAAGAAATGCAAAATTGTTTAATTTTCTTTGTTACTAAATATTGATTGCATATTATTTAAGTTTGGTATATCATCTAAAATAGCATAATTAATGTTTTTACGTTTTCTTTTATACTCTTTTGTTTTAAACTGAAAAAAAAAAAACTTTTTTTCTAGCTACTTTTTTTAAATATTAGCAAAATGTAAAAACAAAAAAAGTCTGTTGCTTAATTACAATTCTCTTATTTTTTTTTAACTGCGAAGAAAATTTGGCAGTAATATTTTAATTGTTATAATTTGTCAAAATTACTTTTGTTATAGGTTTATAATCGCGAAAAGAACGTAAGTATATATTCATGTATCCTGTGTACTGAAGTCATTTAGGGTTTTTTTCATATTAAATAAAAAAGTTTTGAAAAGATGTGTTAAAAGCCATTTTAAACCACCTTATATGGTGAAACCGTATTTTCTTTACCTATCCAGTGAAAAAGAATTGCTATAATAGTTCTTTTATTATATTTTTTACCGATATGAAATAGTTTTTAGAAAAATAAGTCGCCTTTTTTAAGGGGGTAGAATAGCTGAACAAGAGTATGTTGCAATTACGAAACTTAAGGGGGAAAAAAAGAACAAAGGCTTTTTTAAGCCTTGTTGTAATTTGACACGAACAAAAAATTCAAGAATGCTTTTCATTAATTATTTTCGAAACATTAAACTCCGAAACTTTACGTGGTGAATTTAATGACCACATTTCAAGAAATGGTTGACAATTAGCAACAAGAACAGGGCATTATTTTCTTTGGAGTTTAAAACAGAAGCAAGGCTATTAAAAAGGGTTCTAATTACGTGGCTAGTTTTTAAAAAAATGCTTAAAAAACTTCGACCAGGAAAAAAAATCCGAAATTCCCTGAAAAGAGAACCAGAATTACAATTTTGCCAAAAAAAATGTGATATTTATTTTTAAAACTGCCATTTTTAAGCATAATGTGAACGTTAATTTGGAACTTACGTAGCTCTTATAATATGGGAGCATGAGTATTTTCTTGCAGAATTAATTCTTTCTTTAGGATGTAGCTAAAATAAATTATAGGGTGCCGAAAAAATTACTGTTTCTCAGACCCCGGAAAAAGTAATAACCCCAGCTAATATACGAAATAATTTTGTTAAAAAGTAAGTTTCACAAAAAAAGTAGGTAAGTTCAGAGAGTTTAATTTTTATTTGGAAACAATGTCGGAATTTCTTCAAAGCAGAAAGCAATACGTCTTTCAGGCATCATAAGTTCCAAAAGTATTATATCTTGCAACCAGATATATTATAACTTGCTTTAAAATATGAATAAAATTGTTTTTATTCCAGAAAAGAGAAATTCTATTAGTGAAGATGTATGTTTATAATCAATCATTTTGTATATAATCAATCTCTAACACACATACACATACATACATATATTTCAATTCAGATGGATACGTTTTTTAAACTTTCTACAAATACTTAAAAATGCTATACAGAAATGCAAAAACTTGACAAAACTGAAATAGAAAGCCTAAAAATTTAATTCGTTCATAATCTAGAAAAGTTCATTTTCTGGAGTAAAGTGAAAAGAGAGAAAAAAAAAAGAAAGACAAATCATATTTCAAGCCATATGGATTGGGCACATATTTAAAGAATACGAACATATGCATTAAATTGCACATTTCTTACAAGGCTATATAAAAACCTCCTTAAATATCTCATGTAAAAATTCATTAAGTATATTCATTTTGCTGTGATTCGAACGTTTTTACTCAAGTTATCGAATTAACGAACAAACAGACGTTGAATATCATATTGAAATCATAAACACGTTTTAGGAAACATTTTAAGAATTTTCTTAGACAAAGAAAAAGAGAAAAAGAAGATCTAACAACATCAAAAAACACTTCACTGCTCCTAGACAGAACGAAATTATATTAATTTCTTTATATTAATATATTAATTTTTTTATTTCCGATCCTGTAAAGGAATTATAATAATAATAATAATAATAATTATTATTTATTATTATTATTATCATCATCATCATTATCAACTTCATTACCATTTAAAGCAATGCAGATAAGTTTCAGTTTTTGGACTTTATTGTATTTTAAAGTTTGGTATTTAGGATTTACTTCTTATTGCACTGACGAATGCAAGCATCTCATTTAGCTCAGATATGAAAACGTGTTCATTTGATATCATAAAATCTTACACAATTCACAGTCAATTTCTTAACATATTTTAATTATTCAATGTGGTTTTGTTGGTAAGATTAAGAAAATAAAAATATCATATGAACGAAAAACTCTTAGAGACTTTCCACTTATATTTTAAGATAAATAAAATCGAATTAAAAATCATTTTTTTATGAATTGAATTACTTATGTGATCAGATATGCTAGTGATGTAGTTTGGGCAAGATCGTAAAATAAATAGGCTCATTAAAAATAATTTAGTAGGCTTGAAAATATTTTATAAATTATTTCAGAATCATTTTTATATAATAATAATCATAGTTATATAATAGGCCCTAAAAACTGAATATTTATAAAAACTAAAAGCAACAGTGAAATGAAGAGATTATTAAATTTAAAGGGTTACACTTAGTCACAAAATTCAAAAAATCATTTTTTTTTTTTGTTTTAGTCCTTTTACCAACTGAAGAGGTACTACTTTATGGAGCTAAAATATAGATGATTTTATGTAAGTAAAAAATAACAAGTACCGTACAATAATTATAACACAAAATTTTATACCCGTTTCCCTCAAAACCGCATTTTTCAAATCGGTGAACACGATTATTCTAAAACTACTAAACTAATTCACTTATAATTTTTTCTGCCTGTTTCTTATGTAGTTATGTAGTGCTTGAACGATATATATTATATACATTTTTTTTTCGTTCCCCTTTTCTTTTTTTTTTCTTTTTTTTCTTTTTTTTTTTATCATAAAAAAATATGTATTTATTTTTTAAGTTAAAAATTTAATTTTCTGTTCTTACAGCCGCCATTTTGAAAAGAAAAATCTGTTTTTCATAAATTTTTTCGTTCAGTCCCTAAAATAAACTTTATTTAATTAAAAGCTGATAATTATTTTAATTTCAGATAAGCCAATTTTAAGCTGGAATAGTCACCGTTAGGTACAAAATTATTAAATAAATAAAATGACTCATCAGAAAAGCGACAATGACTTAAAAAATTTATTCAATTTTTTAAATATGTATACATCAAAATTATCTTTAATTTATTATAAAATAAAAATAAATTCAAAGAAAAAAATTAATTGCTTAATGAAAAAAATATTGTGAAAAGTGCCATTTTGTTTACGCATGACAAGATGCAACCTCTTAAATAATATGCAAAATGGACGTAGAACAAACATTTATACCTCAGCAAATAGCTAGCATTTATATCAAGAAAAACAATTAATAAAATTTGCATGTGAAAAATTATGAAAATAAAATTTTTTCTAAAATAGTTTTTGGCATTGTGAAGTTTACTTAGAAAAAATATTTTTCTCTCTCAAAAATTTAGAAAGAAAAATAAAAGATATGCAAGTCATATATATATATATTTTAAGTCATAAAAAATTGAGACTTTTTCGAATTTTTAAGGAATAATTTCACTCGTATTCAATTTTATTTATACACTTTTTCGCTCATCTTAGTAAAAACAAGAAAATGTGTCTTTTCATATGAAAATGAAATTCTAGAAATAATATTTAAAAAAGACTTGAGAGGAAGAAAAAAAAAGAAGATAAAAAAGAAGAAAAGAAAAGCTTCAGCTTAAAGTCTTTCAAATTTATCCTATTTATATATCAAATAAAAACCCTCTTACTCCAAAAAAGTATAATAAAGTGAGCAAAACAAAACGGAATGAAAAAGGAAACCAACTAGATTTAAGCGCTAAAAACGTCCACTAAATCCTCAAGTTTTCGATCGTCTCAAGCTGCTACAAGAATGTTAAAAAATTCCCCTTTTATATCTTAAAAATTCCCCTCGAGTTTTTTATTTGTGCTTCTTCGACCATCTTTAAGATTTGTCTATAGATCCTAGCGCACATTTATTGATTTCCGGTTGTATTTACTTTGCATGATTTCTCATCGAGCGGTGTTTTGCATTGCTAATAGATTCAAGAAGATGGCTCCTGAAAAAATGAAGAATTGCTTTTTTTCTTATTTCGATATTTTTTTCTTTGGATGCGTATTTGCGTAGGGTAAAAAAAAAGGTGGGGTGGGAGAGGGAATTCTGATTTTCAATAAATGTAGTTAAAAAGCTGAGTAAGTGACATATTTGGCCACACTAAAAAAAACCAAACATATTTTCAAAATACCAAATTGAGATGATTATAATATAATTTTATTTTTTTAAATTGAATGAAATCTAAACATTGTTTTACTTTCAAAGACCTAAAATTATGAACAATCTGAAAAATTAATATATTTTGTTATTTCATAAATTACATGTACTTCAAGATTATACTTGACATTTTTAGCATCACATATATTGAATTCCAATTATAGTATATATGTGGGATTACGATGAGTAATATGTAGTTTCACCATAACAGAGATTCTTCAAATGCTGAGATAAAAAACAAGGTTTAATAAAACAACAAAATATATAGATAGGGATTCAATATATAAATAGATTATTATTAGAGAACAATAACGGCTTTCTGCCCTTTCAATAAACACATATTGAATATAATAAAAACTCTTTTAGCCATGCGTAGAAAAACTAACCAACTCCTTTGGCTAAAATCTATGGAACTCCATATTCATGCTTGCATTTATCCGCAGCTCATGATTGTTATTAATACTTCATTGAGTTCGTATAAATGTTGCTGTTACTTCCCATTCCCACATCTCGGTCATCCTGACTAGCTGGACGACCTCGGCAGTTACTATTTCTGCTCATATAATTTAGACATCAATTTAAATAGGACAAATATAAAACGTATGAAAATAATCACAAAATAAAAAATACCTCAGCAACTCTTCATCCATGCAAGGAATTTCGCTTTTTGTATGACACGAACAATAACAATTCTCATACAAGGCTCCTCATGGTGTGCATAAACATTGAAAGTAATAGGATATACATAGCCAGAGCCACATTTGGCGTCACTCTCACATCGATCATTTCTTCCATCAGATGTGGTTTCATATCCTTTGCAATCAAATTTATCTGTAAAATATGGTTCGTGCTTGCTATCACGCCAAAAGTAAAGACTTTTAGGAAAAGCGAGA
Organism: Maratus michaelseni; assembly: GCA_963931845.1. NCBI lineage: Eukaryota > Metazoa > Arthropoda > Arachnida > Araneae > Salticidae > Maratus > Maratus michaelseni. Next base: position 163,163,158 of record OZ007587.1, read on the forward strand.
ACATTTCTTTTATAATTTTCTTCGTGATGCCTGTACTGTTTATGATATCCGTGATATCTATCAACAAACTTCTCTCTTGTATAAAATGGTTCCATTTCCTTTTCATATCTGCAATCACGTTTCTTAAAACTTTCATGATTTTTTTTTTCACTTCTTCTTTCAATATTATCTATATATTTAAAACGCTAAGCGATTTCTTTCGACAATCCGTGAGAACAAACTACTGCATCAAATTACATCATTCTTTTTTTAAATGAAAGATATTTGGACACAGATTTGTTATCGTGCTTTCGTTTGTTCGAAAATTTAATTAATTAGCCGTAATTTTCAATTAAACTTTTTCTTCTGCTTATGACGTCATATAAAGTCGGCAATCGGATTAACGCCCACTGTTGCGTGGCACATAGTTTATTGTCTAAATTCTGTGGTTGCGAGATAATAGAGAAATAATATTAAAAGCACGTGGCTTTTAGACCGAATTTTTAATTTGCAAGTTAAATTTCGGTAAAAATATTTATCCGCGTGTTTTATAAGCGAATAAAAATTCATATTTATTGTGACGTCACGGGAATATTGTTCATTGGGTTTATTTTATTATTATGCATTATAACTTTGTTGATGCCATTTTTCATTACCATTAAATACAAATATATTTTGATTTGTATACATGGTATTTATGCATAAAAGTAACATATACAAAGTAAGTGTGAAAAGTTTGCGCCGGTGAAAATGATGTTATGTTTAGCTTGAAATGCATTTTAACATTGATAAAATTAAGAGAAAAATTTATATGATTGTGTCAACATGACGTAACTTTAACTGATTTTTCCATTCTTAACTAGAAAGATTAGAATTAGAGCCTTTATTGATTGCTTCATCTTGATTGCATGTTACCAATTACTTTTTTTTAAATTATAGGTTAGAAGATTCCATTTTTTAATTAAAAAAATTCCCAAAAGTAAAGGATTTCAGGAAAATTAAAATTATTAGAAATAGTGTTATGGTAGAAAAAAAAACTTGAAATAATGATTGTATTTTTAGCTAGAATAAACAATATAAGGCTAATATTTTATAGGAATTATTTTGGTAGGTTTATTATGAGTTCATTTAACAGTTCCGTATTAGCGGCAAAATCCTATTTCTTTCACTGTGAATTTCTCTTTCGATGTCAAAAAATGGTAGTCTACTTTCGGACGTCAGCGAAAACACAGTGGCAATTTTTAGAAATGTATAACAGTTATGACAACAAACGGCGCTATCGCTTTAGCTTTCATCGCGCTTACATCACTTCTAAATACTACAAATTTCAATTTTTTACTACATTTTACTACATTTTATAATTTTAATTCTTACATTATGAATTAGAAAAAAAATTAGCTTTCGACTGAAATTTATTTGAAAACTGCCGCTTAATTTAACGACTTTTTAAATAATTTTCTAACATGAAATGTTTTTCATTTCTATCTTAACAATGACCATCAGTTTGCTTCAATAATGTAAAATAGCTCCTAGGAAAGTTACGACAGTTGAAAATTGATTTTTTAACCATCATAAAAAGTAAAAAAAAAATAATAATCCCTGATAAATCATAAGATCAGATTATCCATAAGATAGAGCATTTTGGCGCTAAACTAAAATCTGTCAAAAAAGAAAAAAAAACTATTTTGAGTTTATGTTTAAAATAAAATTGATATGTTGAATCCGCTGATGTATATGTTACATCAGCATATGCTACGAATTGTACTTTTTTAAAAGATCAACAGGACAACGGTGAATAGATTCTATTCACCGTTGTCCGGTTATCCAAGGCTGTCTGTTAGATGGCTGGTGACTTTCTCTGCAACATGGTTTATTAGTGAAAAATTGCAGACTCGGGAGTCGGCCGGAGTGGCTCAGTGGTTAGAGCAACAGCCAAGAACGCTGTGGACCCAGGTTCGATTCCTGGCTCTGGCTAATTTTTCACTCAATGTTCAATTATTGTATTTAATGTGTATGTCTGTATAATAATTTGTATATCTTTAAAATATTGAATGCAGTCGTTATTTATGTGTGTTTTAATCTATGTAGCCTACTTGAACATTGCTACGTTTGCCAACGATTTTAATTCCGTCCTCGTTTATCGCCAAATTTAACCTGCTGATCACATCATATCCTAATACAATATCATATCCGAGAGATTCCAAAACGTAAATATTTGTCGATATAGGAAATCCGTCAACACATATTTCGTACATAAAATATCCAATGACAAATTTGGCGACCCAATATCAATATAACTTTCTTAACTGATAAATAAAAGATGATTGCAAGAGAGATTGAACAAGAGATTTCTTCCTTTACCATTGATATTAATTATTTTTTCCATCCTATTAGGGTTAGACTTATTTTCGTTCGCAGTTGTACTAATGTTAACTTCTTTCCGTACATAAGAATTAGAATAATGATGTTGGCGATTATAATTTCGATAGTTTTGAGCCGAATGTTGACTGAAATCATTAATGCGATCGTTAATTCTTTTCTTTTGGCATTGAAGACGAAAGAAAGGTTGTGAATTTGCATGTTTACTTATTTCGGGTTTTTTAATCTTCAAAATTGTATGATGTTCTATTTATTGTTCTGATATTGCGCTGTGCCGCTTCATAATCGCCTTACTTGTTTACTAATACATCGAATTTTTTAATTTTGGGATATCATCAATAAAGTGTTCTTTCTTTTCGATAGGTAACCTTCGCTTAATTTGATCCACTACTATTAATTCTTCTAACGATTCAAAATCAGATACTTCCATACTGTTAATCCGTTCTTCCAAATAATTACTTAATTCAAATGCAAAATTGCGCTAAGAGGCTGAAAACTCTTTTTTATGGGATATAAATTTCTGCCTAAATATTCCGGCGTCATTTTAAAAGCGTTTAAAAGTAAATTTTTCACGTAATCGTAATTGTTTGCTAATATTTCTGGTTCTCTGGCTATAATATTCGCAATTTCTAACGGAAATAAACTTAATAAATGCATCACTCAATTTTTTCTCTTCCTAGAGATTTGTCTTTCAAATAAAGCCAAATAGATGCTAATATAACCCTTTCCGTCATAATGTGACATTAATTGAAATCTGGTTGCTTTCCTGAACCAGCTATTGCAGAACCGTCACTTACACTTTTAAAATTAATTTGAAGCTTCATTTTTCTTAATTCATACTTCATCTTTAATTCCTTTTCCTCTAATCTTTTTTCTGCTTCTAACTTTTTCTCCTGCCTTTCTGCTTCTAACTTTTTTTTCCTGTCTTCCTGCTTGTTTTCCTTCTTACTGCTTCTTTTTCCTTCTTTCTGTTTCTAACTTCTTTTCCACTTCCAGTTGCTGTTTTCTTTTCTCTCTCTCAGCGACAATGACTTTAAGCCAAAATTTAATACAATCGTCTGATTCGGTTACCAACCTGATCAAATCAACAACTCTTGGACATTGTGGTACTACTAGACAAAGGTCATCACATAATGCTAACAAATCTGCTTTTCTAGATTTATTCAGAACTGACATTGTTTAATTTGTTGACGCTTAAATGGAACAAAATATTGCAAATATCATTAGTAGATCTGATTAGCAAAAGACGTTCGCTTATCGTCTTATCATTACACTTAAAACAAACAGCTCGAACAACTAAATCTAATTATTTTTTTCTATTAGTTCTGATTACTACGTTCAATTTTTCATATTATACACATTCCGGTTCGAAATATTTTTCTTATTCAGATCCCGGTACAAAATAGTTTTTTTATCCATGTCCCGGCCGAATTGTTGTGGGATTACGATGCGTAATACGTAGTTTTAGCATAACAGAGAGTCTTCAAATAACAAAGATAAACAACAAGGTTTAATAAAACAACGAAATATAACAGATAGAGATTCAACATACATATAAATGGAATATTATTACAGAACAATAACGGCTTTCTGCCCTTTCAATAAACACATATTTAGCAAGTTTCTTTTGGCCTTGCGTAGAAAACCAACCAACTCCATTGGCTAAAATTTATGGAACGCCTCATTAGTCCTAGTGTGTTTCCATTCTTGTATATCGTGAACTCATATTCATGCTCGCACTTATCGTAGCGCCTGACCTGACTGTTATTACTTCATTGAGTTCGTACAAATGTTGCTGTTACTTCTCATTCCCCACATATATTATAAAGCAAAAACCTCTCCATGCGTAACAGTGACGTCATATTGACTGTGGCAACACCTTACCAATAAATTTTGCTTTTAATGCAAATTTGTTTTAACTTCCAAACATTGCAGAATTTTAAATTTTACACTGTCGAATAGGGAAAAAAAGTTCTTTCAAATGCGATTTCTTTAAAAACTCTATCTCAATTTATTGTTTTTTTTTTTTTTTGTGGTTTTTAAATTGTTTTCAAGCATGAATTTTTATTAAATATATCTCCATCACGTTCAGCCCGATTACAAAAGATTAACCCGTTTACACTTTAAAAATACATAAATAGTCAACATTTATTTCCGGCTAATATTCCATAACGAAATTAAAACTTCACCAATAAATAAAATAGTAATGTAATAAAAATAAAACACAAATTTAACACACATAAACCACTGAAATTACCAGAATAAAAAAAGTACTGCAAGTGCTGTAAGCAAAATTTTTGGCAATTTCTTCGGCTATTAATTCTTGCGGATAATACAAAAGTTATCGCTTTTAATAAATTTCAAAACTTTACACATTATTGATATTTTTCGTATAAAAATACTTTTTGGTGTTGTTAGTGGACAATCTATAAAAAACTGTATTAATTGTAAGAAATCTATTAGAATTTACAATTTAAAAAGAAATGCTTTCCCCTATATTCTGTAACCCTGGTGGTCTAGGTTGGATCCTCTAGTTATTACAGGGTGGTTAAAATTAAACTGACGGTACTCAGAGGCTCATAACTCTTGGTTCTACTGAACAGATCCGAATGAAACTTCAGATGTATGTTATGTAGGTCATGCAGCCGAGATTTTCGTAAGGAGAAAAAAAAAAGTTTGAAATTTTGTTATCAGATGTCGCTGTACTCTAAAAACCATATGCAAATGTGCAATTTTGCTATAAAAGCGGAACGTATTGTTCAAAGAAATCATTCGTCCGCAGTGAACATGCCGCTGAACAAGAAGGAACGCTCCTTGATCTTAAGGCTCTGCATCAGTAACATTTGAAAATTTCCCCTGCCATGTTAAACCAATGGTCGTGGATTCCATCCGTATTTCTCGAAAATCTCATTAGGAAATTAATATTTTTGACTTATTTTTTTAGTATTCACTTCTTAAAGGATGTCTCTTATTTTCTATGTGGACAAAATATTTCTAAATTATATATATATTTTTTTAATTCAGTGCTAAAGTCTTAAGAAGTCAGCGAGATGTGAATAACACTAAATAACTCCAAAACTATTTGGAGTTTTAAAAACTGGAAAACACTGAAATAAAGTGCATAGTCTCATCTATTCATATAAATAAAAAAAAAATCGTTTAAGTTTATTTAAACTCTAGATAATCGACAAATAAGCTGGAAATTGTTGAAAATTTCATCCCCCCACTAAGCAATAAATCAAGGCAGGAGGAGGACCACAGTTGACCTTTGACATCACACAGGTCGGGAGAAGGGTGAGCTATTGGAAACGCATGGGGATTCTTTCAGTATGCTTGTAATTGTTAATACAGAACAGAGTCTGATATAGTGAAGATCAAATTATTTTGACAAACTAAGAGAAAATATATATATATATATATAATATATATTATATATATAATATATATATATATATATGTGTGTGTGTGTGTGTGTATACAAGTATGATTTTATATATATATATATATATATATATATATATATATATATATATATATATATATATATATATATATATATATATATATATAGAAGTTGTATAATTATTGTGAGTAAAATATTTTATCTACACTTTACGCGTTCATATTTCCAATTTTATTATTTCAAAACTGTTATCTCGTGGTAATTTAGTGAGGTGTTAATTACAGTTTTTTGGATAATCGATGTGAGTGAAATATATTGTATTTTCTTAATGGTTTTTTATTTCCTATTTAAATATTTCCAAATTTTAATATTTCCAATTGTTGTCTGGTAATAATTCAGTGTACCTGGATGATTCTACTGATCTTAGCATTATGCCAGTAGAATTATGAAACACTGAATTATTATTTAAAACACATGTGGGTGCATCCAGGCTGATGAGTACATGTGCATGTGTTTTTCCATGTCCAATTCATATTTAATTCTCATGTGGTCCAATTTTCCATTGTGTATGGTTCATATTTAATTTGTTAATCCATTTGTGTTTACTTAATTGCAACTCCAATTTATAATTTTTTTTTTTTCCCCCTTTCTCTCTATTTCTTTTTTCAATATTCTTTTGGTATGAGTAAAATTTGGCCAATTACCATTGAAGCATCAGCTATGGTAATATTATGTTTGCACATGTTAATTATTAGCTATGTGGTATTCTGTATACACAGTATCATTGATTATCTCTTTGGAGATTTAAGTAGAATAGAACTTGATATGTTTTTTGAAATTCATAGATATTATAATTATATATATATATATATATATATATATATATATATTCTTTTTTCGCGAGGGCTTTATTTAAAACTGATTCATATATAAGTTTAATCTTTATTGTATAAGATTCCCTTCTTTATTAAAAAGTATAAAAAATCTCAACTGAAAACTTTAAAGATCGGCAACATTTTAATTGACGTAATAAATTAAATATATTTTTGAAATAAAGATAAAAAATACAGAGAAGGTATCTTGCATAGTAAAAAATATGTTTGAATAAAGGGTTTATCAGATTATAAATTATTTATAATGTACTAGGGGGCCTACCCCCTGCGAGCTACGCTCGCCAACCCCCGCTCAGACTTCGAGGACTCTAAAAACATGACAGCGTGCTTTGTTTTAAAAATATTGGTAAATCTGTAATTCGGTTGCCATGCTTTTAACGTTTTAATGGGGCATTTTTTGATTATCATGACCTCAGAGACAGCTGTTGCGACAACTGACGACTGTTTTCGGGATTGATAAGTAAAATCTATTACAACTTGAAAACCAGCTTGTATAAAATGGTTAGGTTTAAATTGTGGCTACCTCTCGGATTTTTATAACAACGATCTGTATTCTGTTCTTCCTTTGCATTTAAGGATGAGAAAAATTCCATCTGCTTGTGAATAACATTAAGAACCACGGTATTGAAAAGTACTAACTTATAGACATTTTAAGTAACAGGTTTTAATTTTCTCTCTATTTTAGTGCACCATCATGTATATTTTCATGTTATTTTAAATATGTAAATTATTTATTTTAATTAATATGTATATACGAATTTTCTAATAATTATTTATCATACAAAATTAATTAAATATTCTGTGCATGCATGCTTGCATTTATTCGGCATCAACTGATGAGATAATTAAAGAAATTTGCTATCCGCGATAATTTTACACCATGTTATGTCACTTGAATATTGTCCATAAGAAAATCGGGTACTTTTCCAGTATAGGATCCTTTGCTTTTAGGTTTGGCGTAATTCGAGCTTAAAAAAGGATAGATTCGTTAATATACATAGATTTGTTGCCAAAAGTTATGAAAACAAACCCAATGAACTTTTGGTGCTTTTCTATTATAGGGTTTCTGACGCTTTTTTAAAAAGCTTGGCGGAAAAAACCAAGCAGGATAGAAAACCAAGCAGGATATTTTATTCTCCTTCCGTTCAGTTGGGCAATTATTATTTTATATATTCGTTTCAAATATCCGAATTAGTGATTTTATAAATTCGTTTAATTAAATTTTACAAAAAAATAACAAAATGATATCAATAAATAATAATTACTATTAATTCCTTTCCCCCCCTTTCTTTTGCGTTTACATAAATGACGTCATTTGGACGAATTTATTCAAAATATTTTCAGTTTATAAATTAAATTAAATGCTGACAGACGATTGAATCCTGACGATAGAAATGTGATTTTTTTTCCAATTTTCCTGAAAAACACAATTTAATCACAATCTTGTCTTCATTATTGATTGAAATACAAGATAATTTCAATTTCAATTTGAAAATGACGAATAAAAAGAAATCAATAATCCCTATCGGGATCCTTTTCAATTTTTTTCCCTTTTTTGTCACAAAAAAACTGAGTAATTAGTTGCCATCATTACAGAAATGTCATTAAATTTAGAAAAAAAATAATATCTCGAAAACTAATTCCAATTTCAAAATTCTATTACCAGTTTTGACATCCGCGGATTTTTATGGACAATTGGTATTAATTTCACCATCAAGCGTTTAATATTTTATTAAAAATAGCCCTGAAACATAATCAGTCGTTTAATCAGTCGTTTCATAAAATCGTTTCATAAATTCGTTTCATAAAATCGTTTCACAAATTCGTTTCATTAGGATTTTATATATATAGGGTAGATATATTCGTGTATAAGTCGAAGAATTTTAGACAAAATTTGGGAGCTGAAAATGGGGGGGTCGACTTATACACGAGTAAGTAAAAAAAAAAAAAAAAAATAGCGGAGTTTAAATACCGGAGTCATACTTTTTTTACAGATAATTGGTGAATGTGCAAGTTTTTTAATTAATCACATATGGGTCTAGGTTGGAGAGACAGATAAAAGCGGACAATGGTGATTGATAAAAAAAAAATCTCAACGATAATGTCTCTGTAATTGTTCTGCACTCATTTTCTCTTGGGATAGAATTCCCTTTAATACAGGGGCATCCCTTTCAACATTTTAATCCCCTTTTTAAAAAGAGTTCAACTTGATATTGCTACTAGATTTCTCTCCTAAGAGTACTACAATACAAAGAAGTACTATATTATAGCAGTTTAAGAAGTTGTTTACCCTTGTAAATAAGGCATGGACAGATTTTTCAAAAAAAAAAAGAAAAAAAAAAGGTAAGTAATCATTAAATTGATGTAAATAGCTTTCAAATTAGTTTAAGCTTCTTCAGTTTTACATAATTATACAATTTTAAAATGTTGAATTAAAAAAAAAAGAAGTCTGATTAGAAACGTAAAAAGTTTACTAATTTAATGAAAATTTATTTTTTTTTTTCATCCTCGATTACAAATTATTTTTCAACATACTACCAGAAATGTGGTTCGACTTATACACGAAAATTCAATTTTTTCCAAAATTTTGCGTAAGAATTGGGGGGGGGGGGGGTCGACTTATACACGAGTATATACGGTATTTATAATTATAAATATTTTACAATAATTTAATATAAATTATAATTTATTATATTTATATGTTAATGTGTTTAAATGTTATATTATAATTTATACTTCCCAATTATGACATGATTATTATAATTCTCTGCCACATTGATGTAAAAATGTAGGTTATGTTTATATATTCAGTGTCAATTTTCTTGGTATACTGTCGCTTGATGCTGCAGCATAAATTTGAAATAGCATATTTAGTTATACACAAATTGCAGCTATACACAAATTACGATGGGGTATCATTCGAAAGGTTTTTGAAGCGGTTTCTGGCATAGTACACTCACATTTCGTTAAAACATGTTTTTTTTTTAATTGCTGTAATTAAAAATTAAATCGACGTTGTTTTCATAAATTAAATAAAATGTTTTTATCTAATTTGTGTTGCTACAAAAATGAAATAACGCATTATATGATGCTCAGCATGATTATAAAAAAATAAATAGTACAAAAAAGATAATGTATGATTTCTCAGCACGGGTTTATTTCATATTTATGGATAAAAAGCAAAATTGAAATGTTTAGAAGAAAACGATATCATCAATCGATAGAAGCAGTGGTATTTCACGTGTAGAATAAAAGGTATGCTTTGTTAGATTAGATTAAATTTTATTTTAAATGCATTCAATTTATTTTTCTTTGTATTAATATTCCTGAATAATAAAATAATGAAAATTTATAACAAGAATATTTTATAATGAGAAAAGAAAAAATACAATTAGGCCGACGGGCGCGCCAGCACCTCCCGTCTACCAGCTTCGAGAGCAGAACCTCTCAGCTACTGGTGGAGCTATTTTTCATTTGGGAATATATATATATTATATATATATATATATATATATTGAAAAATCGGATCAACTAGACTTGAACCCGAAACATTTAAAGTCAACCCCAAACCGATCCGAAACGACACAAATTAGCGTCAATTCGACCCGAACCACGGGTCGTAAAATCTACTTACCCGACCCGATGCAGGACTCTGCTACGGGCTATTTAATAATTTATGACATGGTACTTTTAATACGGTGTTTTTTTTTTTTTACTTTTTCCCACAGACACACCAATTTTAAACTCTTGCTCTTTCCTGGATTTCGTTCAACCGGCTTCTCCTCACAGATCGCAAAATTATATATTAAATTATGATGAAATTTAAAAGCATGATTACCTAAGTAACACTTTCGAAATTTATTTGAGGAGATCGAGGCAAGAGGGTGCCAAGCCACATTTGTGAACTTCTGAGATATTTCAATTTAAAAATTTGATAAAATACTCAAATCAAGATATATAACATAAAGTTTTTTCGCCAATGTCTTAGTAACATTTGAGATATTCTGAGTAACAATATGGCATTACTTTCATGATATTACTATTACGGTTTTTGTAAATTAGCTATCTTCATTGGGGGCATAAACATCTGGGGCAAAAACGAAACCTGTCACATAAGGCTGCCATCAAGTGACATTAGAAAAAAAATTATATGTTGGATTTTGTAATTTACAATATTAGGCAACAGATTACAGTGTTAGATTTGTTTCACCAAAAACTGTGGCTTGGCACTTTTTTACCTTGACCCCCTCATTTTCACTATAAAGAAATTTACTCAAAAACTTTTTTCTTAAACTAAATATTTTTAAAAAGCCAAAATCTTATTTCAAAATTTAATCGCCTACTGGCAGTTATAGCAAAAACCCGGATTTTGGGTTTTTTTTTTTTTTTTTTTTTTTTTTTTTTTTTAAGTTAAAATAAACATAAGTTTTTTTTTTTTTGAAAAGTTAAAAAAAATTAATATTTTAAAAAATTTTGTTTTTTCTTTCTTTTAAAAAAATAACAATTAATAATAATAAATAGTTAATTATATAGTTTTGCTTTATGAGATTTTTGTTATTCAATAGAATTTCATAAAATGTTTTAAATTATTATCCTACAACTAATTAGCAATATTTTACTGTTAAATTATTAAGATAGTTTTTTATTTGATCTGTTAGTTATATATAAATGTGATAAGTAGTAGATTTGTTCATATAAGTTCAAGTTTTTCCTCATATTCATATTTACTTACATGTAATTGCTATTTATAAATATTTTGTCTGTTTAAAAATGTATGCAATACAAGAAAACTTTAAAATAATTAAATTATTACATGTGAAAAGCATTAAATGGAGAAAATTACGCTATATTTAAAAAGCCCAATAATAATATTGCCAAACACTTTCAACTGAGTAACATTAAATTAATGCACGTGAATAATAAACGAGAGAGAAAAAAAAAACTTTAAAATAAGTAAATTATTACAAGCGAAATGCATTAAATAAGAAAAATTATGTCATATTTAAAATGATTTTCTTATAGCGTCTGAAAATAAAACTTTTCTTCTAGACGTTATTATAAAAGTCCGGAGGCAGCGACATGTTTTATTTTCATTTTTGCTGATTTTTAAATGTGTGATAGAACTTACTTAATCGGTCACGAAATAAGGCGTCAATACTGTCATGACCGTGATGAATGCAGTCTTGAGAACCGAAAAATCTTCAGTTAAATGGAAATGAATGGCAACCCGATTACAGAAGATCACCACTGGTCATTCACTCTTATGTAATCGGGTGATACTTTTAAAACAAAGCAAATTAGTACGTATTTAGAATCTGTGGGGTCTGGATGGGGATTTGTAGCTCATAAGAGGCACCCCTCCCCCCCCCCCCTGTAAAAAAAAATCGTTATGTCATTTACAGTTTAAATGAAATTTTGTTTGCTTATTAAGAGTGCTTTTTGAAATATTGTTCACGTATTTCGAATAGTTTAATCTTACTGTTCTGGAATCCATTTGAATATTTCACTAAAAAGTTTTAAAATGTATAAACATTTCTGAAGAATAAAATAGAAATATTCATAATGAATAGGGATTCATTCAATATGCTATTTATTTGCAACTAGGATATTTTTTCATGTAACTCTCTCTCTCCCCCCCCTTTCTCTTCCCCCCCTCCCCCCCCCTCTCTCTCTACGGTATTTCTGGTATAGTGATACTTTTTTATGGGGGATTTGATGCAATGCATTTTTGATGCAAAATATTTAATTTGATTATTATGCGTATCATGAACTTGTCTTTCTGAATTGTTTAAAATTTTTAATATGCACTATTTTGATATTAGCCTATACTGCGTCTCTTTTTATGTAATAATAAATAAAGGCTGTTTCATAATTTGACTATTTGTGCATCGGGTAAAATTTGGATAAACAACATATGTATAAAATTAAAATAAGGTGAAGCAAATAAAAATCAATAAACAAAAAAAGTTAAAATATGTTCATTAACTTTTCTAAGAATTTATCCAGGAGAGAATTTTTTACATCTGTTTTCATTATGCAAATTGTGCCTTCCATCTTGATTTGATTATAAGCAACAAATGTTAAACAATTTGAAAGAAGGATATGCGAATATTTGAAATACATATTATTATATATGTACCAACATGTATCAAAGTTGTCCAAAGTGCTTGAGCATCAATGGAAACAAAATTCCAAGTTACGTACAAAAAGTGCAAAAAAATTAAATCTGACCGCAATCCTCTTTGAGCGCTAGAAGACAAATTCAGTCCAAAATATGCAAAATGCTCCATAATATCAATAAAAATATTAAATCTAATATTGCAAGATGGTAGAATTCGAAACGATCATAAGATTGATTTAATGGATTTTGAGAAAAAATATATGACTTTTAAACGATATTTAATCTGTTATGTCAATAAATGTATTGCAGTTTTCAGTTTCTAATCACCTTTGTAATTTTTCATAAAAACAGAAACTGATATAGTGAAGATTAAATCATTTTGATCAACTGACAAAATATCTAATACCTTTTTTTTTCTAATTTTGAAGACTTCATTTAAAACTTATTCATAAATTGGTTTAATATTTACTGTACAGGGTTCACTTCTTTATTAAAAAGTACAAAAAATATCAACAACTAAAAACCTTAAAGATTGGTGCCATTTTTATTGACGTTTAAATTAAATATCGTTTAAAATAAATATAAAAAATACAGAAGCATAGTAAAAAATATGTTTTGAATAAAGAGGTTATCAGGTTATAAATTATTTATAATATGTTTTTAATTATAAATATTTTACAAAAAAAAACACAAGCACTCCGGGAGTGCCGACAGAAGTGAAAACATGAATTTCAATATATATATATATATATATATATATATATATATATATATAATACATATATTATAATATATATATATATATATAATAAAATACCACTGTTTAATTTACGTAAAAATAATAGATAAATATATATTAAATATAATATATAAATAATTTTCATAAAAAACAATAGCCCACAGGCAAGCATGCGGCGCGTGACGCGGCCGCCCCGCCCTACCTCATACCGAACTATACACAATACATGTACATACTTATATACAGAGGTGTTGGTTACAGTAACAGTGTCGGGAGATCAATGGTTTTTTCCCATCTCAAAAAATGTCCCACGCGCCTAAAGAAATTTTACCTTCAAATATACAGAGGTGTCGGTAACAGTGTCGGTTACAGTAACAGTGTCGCGAGTTCAATGGGTTTTTTCCCATCTCAAAAAATGCCCAAAGCGCCTAAAGAAGTTTTCAGTTCAATAATTTAATACAATTTATTATATTTATATGTTACTGTAGCTATATGTTATATTCTAACTTATACTTTCATAATTATGACATGACTATTGTTATTCTTTGCCCCATCGATGTAAAAATCTATGTTATGCTTATAGTATATTCAGTGACAATTTTCTTGGTATTACAGTCGCTTGATGCTGCAGTATAAATTTGAAATAGTGTATTTAGTTATACGGAAATAAAATATATTTTAGGCTTTATACATACCGTACATACTCATGTATAATTCGAAGAATTTTAGACAAAATTTGGGAGTTGAAAAGGGGGGGTCGACTTATATACGAGTTAGTAAAAAAAAAAAAAAAAAAAAAAAAAAATGCCGCACTCCGGAAGAAGTGTGAAATATTAGGTTAGAGAGAAAGCAAAAAGCGGACAATGGTCATTTCCCTGCGATTGATAAAAAAAAAAAAAACTCAACAATTGTTTTACACCCATTTTCTCTTGGGATAGAATTCCCTTCAATACAGGGTCATTCCTTTCAGCATTTTAACCCCCTTTTTAAAAAGAGTTCAACTTGAAAATGCTTCTAGATTTCTCTCCTAAAAGTCCTACAATACAAAGATGTATATTTTAGCAGTTCTAAGAAGTTGTTTACCTTTGTAAATAAGGCTTGAATAGATTTTTCAAAGATTTTTTTTCGTTTTAAGTATCATTAAATTGATGTGAATATGATGTGAATAGAATTCAAAATAGTTTAAGCTTCTTCAGTTTTAAAACATTGAATTAAAAAAAAAATCTGATTAGAAACGTAAAAAATGTTTACTAATTTAATGAAAATTTATTAATATTTTTTTATCCTCGATTACAAATCATTTTTCAGCATACTACCAAATATGTAGTTCGACTTATACACCAAAATTATTTTTTTTCTCAAAATTTTGTGTAAGAATTGGGGGTCGACTTATACACGAGTCGACCTATACAGGAGTATGTACGGTAAATCATTCCTGTGTAATTTTTTTCGTCTTACATATTTTTTTGTATTTACATATTTTATATTTATGATAATAAAAGAAATACATAATCAAATAAAAGATTTATTGTATATTTGGAAAAGATTTATTGGAAATTGTTTTATAAAACAATTATAGCAAAACAACAAAGTTCTAAATGACCAACAGTGGAATTGGTTTTGGGATAAGCATTTTATGCGTTGAACCGGTAAATCTATCCCCTACGAGATGGGAATGACCACAAGCTATTTACAGCCCTTCCTGGATTCTAGAACCCCTGTTTCTACCCCTTACTGCGTTGACAGCCGAAGAAAGAGATGGGCGTGTTTAGAAAGGGGGAATGAAAAAGCTGGTTGAGGACAGAAATCCCAAAGAAAAATTTACTGATGCAGAGCCTTAAAACTTTTTTTTATCAGAATGAGAGCAATGCTTCGGCATCCCTCCGTGCTTATCGACGGATGAAAATCTTAAGGAGAAGACCCATGTTCCGTAAATGCAGAATCATGTTGTCCCGGCCACAGAATAGAATACATTACATAGGATTCTATATACATAGGATTCTATTGTCTGTGGTCCCGGCGTTAAGTCAAAGAAGCTGTTTGATTACCACAATATTTATGCAAGATGAAGCAACGCGGTAGTACGCTTTCAGCATATTGTTGACCGCCATGGCATGCACATAGAGCACACAGGTGTGTAAATAAATAAAATATTCCGTTATTCTTTGATTTTTTAATCATTATCTTTCATTTTACATTGTTAAAACGCCACCTGGTGACAAAATTTGAAACTTTTTTTTTTTTTTTTTTTTTTTTTTTTTTTACGGAAACCTCGGCTGCATGATCTACATAACATTAATCTGAAGATTCATTCGGATCCGTTTAGTAGAACCGGAGTTATGAGCCTCTGAGTACCGTCAGTTTAATTTTAACCACCCTGTAATAATAATCATTTCGTGACGTCGTTATGTATGTTTCTAGGAAAATGATCCACAGGACAATCATAATCATAGAGGTTTTTTGAGATATAACTAAAAATTCTGCAATCTTGATTACTGAGGATTAAACGACATCAGTTAAAAAAAGTAGGGATTTAATTGATGATAAATAAATTCTTTAGAAGATAGTATTTGATAAATTTATCAGAAATTCAAAAAGAGAAAAAATATTAAAATAACTAAGTTATGTAAAAAGAAATCAGGCATCAAATTATCTTAATGATATTAATTCATTTATATTAAGTGGGATTTTTTTTTTTTTTTTTGAAAAGTTTGAAAGCTTTAGGATATATCTCGATTCAATACCCAATTTCTCAAAGTTTTCTATTTTATTTTATTTTTTACATGTAAAGGCTGCATCTATTATATTAAAATCTGCCTATCTGTTTGTACTTCTCTACTACTCCTCCTAGAATATAGAACGTTGAGTGATGAAATTAACATCAGTTAACCGCATTGGATATGAGGATGTCATATAAATTTTCAGAATTTTAAAATTTTAGCTAGTTTCCAAGATATTAATTTTTTTTTTCTGATTATTAATGATATTTCTGTAATAATGGTGACTAAATTACCCCATTTATTGTGAATAAAAGAGAGAAAAGAGAAAACAATAGGAATTATTAATTTTGTTTTGTTTTTTCCCTTTGAGACGTCATTTTCTTATTAAAGTTGAAATGTGGAAGTATATTTTATGTGAAAACAATACCATGATTAAATTAATTTTTTCAAGGAAATTTGAATAAATAAAATCACGACCTCTCATATTCAAGCTTCATTAATCAGTTTTTTCTACAAAACAAAGAATCACTTGTCGACCAATCGACATCTAGAAATTCAATCCATCATAATTCTTTTGAGTTTTACATTTAACCTAGGAATTTAAACATAAACAAACTTAAGCTCATTCTATTTAACTGAACAATTATTGCTACTAATTAGAGTTAATGAATTTAAAGAAGAAACATAGATTTTTAACAAAGTAGTTATTTACAAACTAGTCGGATGTGTCAATCCCAAAACTTCCTTCCATCTCACACTTGTTTCACATAGACTAAAAAGAATCAGCACCAATTTATATCAAGGTCTAACTGAAACTCAAGTTTTATTAACTTCCTTGCAATATTTCTTGAGATATGACTGTCGCTAGAATCGTGTGAATCCTGCAAAATGCAGCATAGCAGCGCCACCTGCTGAGAAATTTAGACCAAAACCTAATAAAGAACCACTTATGTCAACATCTAACTGAATCTGAAGTTTGATGAAAATCCGTGCATTAGTACTTGAGATATACTTATCGTGATAATAATGAAAAAAGTAGCATAGCAGCGCCACCTGTAGGGAAATTTACAACAAAACGTATGCAGCATCTATTTATGTCAAGGTCTAACAGAATCTTAAGTTTGATGAAATTTCGCGCATTAGTTCTTGAGATACAGCTATTGCGAAAAATGCTGCATAGCAGCACCACCTGCCGGTCGATTTTTACAAAAAACTAATCAGCACCAATCTATATCAGGGACTAACTGAATCTAAAGTTTTATTAAATTCCGAGCATTAGGTCTTGAGATAGAGCGCCCAAAAAATTTGTGTCACATACAGACAGACAGACAGACAGACTCACAGACTCACAGACAGACAAAATGTCTGTAGCTAGAACTAAGTCAAGAACTAAAAACAGTCAAATCGTGTTCAGGACCTTTTAAAACGTATAAATCCGTCGAAAACCGGAAGTCGAAAATTTTCATGAATCCAATACTTTCTTCTTGTAAAGTTAGAAGAAAGTAAAAATGGTAGTTCAAGTTATCACAAAGATGCAAAAAGTTGAATGATTAAGTGAGAATAACAACATTTTTAAACATTTTTTTTAATTCACATATCTGAAATATTTTTGAGCAAATTCATCAAGATGACATTTTTTATTAAAATCATTAAAATGACGTCAATTGTATTACACCAGCAAAAAACTATAAGAAATAAGCCAAAATCTGAAAGTACGAAATTATTTGACAGATCAAGTCATCGAAAACGTGCACTTTTATTGAGAGAAATTTTTAACCTGCATTGTAATTATAATTTCCTACTTGACACTTCAAACTATTTTAATAAATATTTTCAAAAGTACAATAAAATTAGATGACTGTTTGACTTGACTATTATTGACTTGATATTTTGATTTAGATTATTTTCCTTAAAGAAGTGAAAGATCTTATGCAATTCAAAAGCAACATGTCTTGTTGGCCCGCAGATAAAAGACCAGCAGTGCTTTATTAAAGAAGATGAGCCAAATGGACTGCGCTGGGCGTTATATAGCCATTTCGGACAGCCATTCGGACCGAGCTGGACAGCCATTTTTTATTATCTTGTCAGTCACGATGATAGAGTATCTTAAATGAAAAAGGTATTTCCTATTTAAAAAAATATATATTTTTTTGAAATTTTCAGTCACTAAAATAACAGTTACAGTGATTGAAAGTTGCTAACTGGAATTCATACTATTCATTTATATTACTCCTCAATTTAGGCTGAACTTTTAATATTTCCGTCTCACCAATTAAATTATACAAGAGTAATATTAATGAAATTGTTACTTTGTTTAATAAGATCACAACGAAAAAAAAAAATCTGAAAGATTTCATATTGCCAAGGCCAAGAAATGCATTGTGTATCCTGAAAGGTCTCCTTTAATTCCACTCCCTCTATTCAAAAGTTTCGCGCACCAGTTATCGAATGACTGGCGTACCAGAACTAGTAAGTAAGGTGTCGTCTAATACATATTCAAAATTGAACCACTTAAAATAAAAATAGTAACATCCACTCTTTACTTTTCAATCATTTTTTTTGAATTATTTGGATCAAATCACTCCAAAAGAATATAGAGTATTCGAAGTGGAATCTATACTAAAAAAAAAAGGTTCGTTTTGTGTGTGTGTCTGTCGCCGATGGGTAGCGAAATCTAGCGCACCTAGAAGTCTGAAAATTTCGGTGAGGATAGTCTAAAACCAGTCCTGAGACTCAGAATTTTAATATTTTGAAAATTAGCTTATGTATTAATTAAAAACCCATTAAGCATCGCATCAAAAATCTCATTAAAAGGCCTTTCGAAAATGCCTATTTTTATCGTAACCGCAACAGAAATTACCGCTTTGATAATTCCAGACAACGAAATATTCTCATTTTCACTCATTCTCGAATATTAAAAAACTGTTGTAAGTATCGATTCAAAACTCACAGTATTACATAGTTTATTTTTGGACTGTATATTTATTATAGTATTATTTTGGACATTAAATCGGACTGTAACATTTCTTTATTTAGGCCAAAAACTGATTAGACTTTATAATTGGACTTAGATTTAAAATAGGGTTACTGTAAATGGGGGCAGCCAGAGTGAAAGTCAACTTACAGTTTTGTGGACCTATTCAAATAAATAAAACTATTACGTTTATCGATTTGATATTAGGCTTTAGACATAAAAAAAAATCGCGATTTCAAAAAATTAAAATTCATAAAAGTCGATGAGTAACTTTTCGAAATATTAATAAAAAACTTATTAATGAAAATGAAAAAAATTATATTTCTATTTCAAGAGGACAGGTGCACTGGAGTTGGACGCGTTTTTATAATTCCAGACTACGAAATATTCTCCTTTTCACGTTATAAAATGACGGACTAGGCATTTTTTCGTATTATAAAATGACGGACTAAGCATTTTTTTGCCTCAATACAATTACAAAAACAATTACATTTACCGGTTTGAAAATTACACAAAATCAAATTGCAAAAATCGGCGATTATAAATTCATCTGGTATTTCTATAGGCGTATGCCAATTCTACAATTATTATATATATTCATCGATGCTGTTTTAAATGGCAGTTTGCGTCTCATGATTGCCGCAAGAATTTTAGTTTATGAAGACATTTCATGTTGTGCTGCAAGATTGTAGTCTAGCCAACTTATAAGAGTTAGGAGTGCCAGGCTGTATCGTCCAAGTAGTTTAATGGGCTTAATGCGCCAGATGGTAGAGCAGTGGCACGCAATGCCAACGATCCTGGTTCGAATCCAGACTTGGACACTTTTTCACTCTGTTGGTTTCACGCCTGATTTAGCAAAAAGAAAAAAATATCAGCGATTACAATTTATCTAGTATTTCTACAGGCGTATGCCAATTCTACAAATATTATACAAAAATATTCAATGGAATTTTGAAATTAGATTCGCAGTTCATCATCGTGCAAGTCATGGTCTGATGAGCTCTCGCCAATCGGAAAGTCCACGTCAATGCTCGAGCGTAAATGACCTTAAATTTCTTCTTTCCTCAAAAGATGGTGACTGGATAGAAATTTGGCCGAAGACGATGAAAAGGCTCCAAAGGAGTTCGGTGCAGCGCTTATGCTCATTATATCTTAATCGAACCAAATATATTTTACAGTAGTTTAATACTTTAAGATAAGACAAATTTTTCTAACCTTTTCTGTTGTTGCGATCTTCTTTTGTTTAATCCATTTCGTTAATTTCATATCCAGTCACTTACATATTGGCTTAATCCTTATTTTTATTAGATTGCGTACATTATGGCACGTTTTCATTTTTTTAGCTGAAATACTTTATTATTTCATTAAATGACGAAAAGAAAATCAGACTTGTGTTGTTTAAGATTAATATATTAGAACACAAAACTGACATTTACGTTACAAGTTACATTTAAACAATTAGATATATTATCTAGCATATCTAGTTATTACCTAGTTATTACATATTATCTAGTTATTACTATTATCTAGTTATTACATAGCGTTCACTTTCCCCCTCCTTTCGCGGTTACATTTTGAGTAGATCTCATCTAATTTTTAAGTTCTATAATTATCAGTCTTTGGTTTCTTTTTTTTCGGTGACGGGTTTTGGAGTTTCCGTTTTTTCTGGATTTTCTGACAGCGGTTGCAACAGTCAGTTACACATATGATATTAAACAGAAGAGAGTTTATAATAAGTGTAATTTTCTATTTCACAAACAGTCATTAAGCATTAAATGTTATTTTGATTAGTGCATGAAGAAAAAAGTCTATTAATCATACTTGAATTACTTCCGCATTTGCTTAGAACGAAAGCTGTTTATTTTTTGTGTGTGTGTGTGTGTTGCGTTGAAAGTTATGTTTTATTAGACATTTGCTTCTTTGGATTTTTATTCGTTAAGTGAAATTATTTTGGTAAATCTCGTGAATGAGGTTAATAATTCTAACATCCCCGTTAAGCTCTTCAGAGGGATTGACGAATAGTTTTATAGAGATTCGATGATTTTCTAGTATAAGTTTGGATACGGGTTTAGTTAACACATCTGCTATCATGCGTTTCGTTGGATAATATTTTGACTCAATTATTCCGTCTTCTTTGAGTTGTTTCATGGCGTGAAATTTTATGTCCATATGTTTTGACCGTTTACTGAATTTTTCATTTTCGACCATTTTTATCCAATTTTGGTTATCTTCGTATAAAGTGATTGGTTTCTTCTGAGTTAATCCTAAATCTTCCAACAATTTTTTTAGCTACAAGATTTCTTGGCTTACTCTCGCAGTTCTAGTTTTAACAATCTCTAGTAATCCAGGGATAACCGAATTCTTCAACAGTCGGGTCAGCTCGGATGGATATATCTGGATTTTTTTTCAATTTTTGATCTTTGGTTTAATGCATAAATCATCTGGAATTTTTTGTATTCGGGTTCCTAAATATTTCGTTATTTCCTCTAGATTTTTCAATTCGTATTCTTCTGCTAAAGGTATTACAATTCCTTTTATTATTTCATTTTTACTCGCAACTAAGATATCATCAGCGTATATTATTATGCATGTAAAATTTTCTTTTTTTTTTCTAGTAAATAAATATGAGTTGGCAGTGCTTTGCACGAAATTTAATTTTTTTAATGAATCAGTTGTTTTATGTACCAGGCTCTTGCTGCCTGCTTAAGACCGCATATTGCCTTATTGAGTTTGGAGACTTTGTTTTGTGAATTTATGTCAATGCCATCTGCCACCTTCTGGTTGTTGCATGTAAATTTCTTCCTGTAAATTTCTATTTAGGAATGCCGTGTTAATGTCGACATCTTGTACTATGAGATTTTTGTATGCGGCTGCAGAGAAAAATGCACGAATGGTGATGTGCTGCACAACAGTTGCAAAGGTTTTATCGTAGTCTTCACCAAAATTTTTACTAAAACCTTTAGCAACGAGTCTTGCTTTGTATATTTGGGATTTTCCTGAGTAGTCTGTTTTTAGTTTAAATGTCCATTTTGAACCAACGACTCTTCTATTAGGTGGAGGATCTACAAGTTCCCCGTCTTTTTTTTTCTTTAGTGCATTTATTTCCACGTCTGTGTTTTTGAGCCAATTTTCTTTTTCTAGTTGATTATTTATTTCACTAATTTCTTTTCAATTTTTTGGTTCGATTATTTCATCGTTTTTTACTATACAGACGTATCTTTCGGGTAGGACCCCCTGTTTGTTCTTTCTGATGTTCGGAGTTCAGGAATGTTTTGATTGGATACTTCTTGTGTCCATTCTGTATTACTTATTTCTGTTTCTATATAGTTTTTATAATTGAGTATGTGTTCTGGTTCACTTGTTTCTTCCTTAGATTTTTAGTTTTATTCTCTAACAATTTGATTGTCCTACTGAATATTATTTCATTATTTTTAGTATAAATTATATTAACCTTTTGAATGGTTATCATATTCCATGAAGATTTCTTCATTAGCTGTGTCATCTAACTTTGCTATGCGGTGCTTATATATATATATATATATATATATATATATATATACAGTGGAACTTCCATTTAACGAAGTCTCATCGTTACACTTAAAAACTTCGTTATGAAGAAAATTCGTTAAATAGAAATTAACTGAAATTCATGAAATTTTTTCTTGAGTTAGGACAAACAGGTATTGGATTCAGAAGCATTTGATTCAGTTTTAATTATGAAGCCGTCTTTTACAAAACAGTTGTGTACGGTCGATGAAATCACGTCACATTCCCAAGCTTTGGCCCAAGCTTTCACCAGCTCTGATACACAGAATCTCAAACTAATGTTTTCACTACATCGGCTTTTTTCTGTCTTTTTCGATAATGTACTTCAAGATTTTTTATTATTCCTTAGACTATTGATTGAAGTTTAGGTGTATTGGCAGGAACAAAAATAACTTTGATGTTCTTCGATTTGTATTTTGAAGCACGTTCTTTTGGGTGTACAAAGCAATTGTCTATCAGCAATGGAAGCTAAGAATGGTACCTGTATGACTCTAATAGATATTTTTTGTTTCAATGCATCTGACGCTATTGCGGCACCTCATCTTCTATATCATTTAAGGTAAAAAGGTGATTTTGACTTCCCCCAACTGTCAGCGCTGGAGTCTCGGAGACGGAAGACGGAGAATAGTGATAACAAGTGTTTTTCTTAGTGTGAAAAAAAAATTGTTTTATTTTGCACCAAGCAGAATGGAAATTATTTAAATGTGTTCATTTTCATGCAATCGAATCCGCTGAAATAAATTTGCATATCCTTCGAACAGCAATTGCTTAATTTGAATTCTGTACACGTACAAAAGTGGAATAAATTTCGTTATATAGAATATATTTTTCGTAATGTGGAGATTAATTTACATGCTAATGGTGTTCAAAGTCAAAGTTCTGCAGAAAATTTCGTTAAGTAGAAAACTTCGTTAAATAGGGACTTCGTTAAAGGGAAGTTCTACTGTATATATATATATATATATTCACAGGTTTGCTTCATTGTTTATGAGCAGGTAGTCCCAAAATCATATTCTTTAGCAATGTATGGCTAATATGATGATGAAACCTCTCATTTTATTTTATTTGTGGTATTTAGGCATTTGGGACTTGATAATTCTGTCTAAATTCCACAAATTTCATTTCATTTCATTCATTTAATTCCATTTATTCAATTTTTAATTTAATTTCTTATTCTTTTAATATGTTTTTTTTCCATATTCAGTGTGTTAGGGAATCTTTTATTGTCAACTAATTATTACATACTTAATTATTTCATTGTTTAAGTTG
Organism: Maratus michaelseni; assembly: GCA_963931845.1. Lineage (NCBI taxonomy): Eukaryota > Metazoa > Arthropoda > Arachnida > Araneae > Salticidae > Maratus > Maratus michaelseni. The sequence continues at coordinate 163,187,181 of OZ007587.1, forward strand.
GTGTTATGATAATGTTTCATTTATGGTTATATATATATATATATATAAGATTTACAGCTCAATACTCGTTGGTAGTATAAGTGGGGTTTTCTTTTGAACCAAATTTCATATGGTGTCTTATTAGTTGTTTTTGTTGGTATCCTATTCTGGAGATGTGTGGTGGTATTTATCGCTTCCCCCTAGAATCTGTGTAGTGACCTTGCTTCAGAGATCATACTTCGGGTCATTTCTATCAAACTTTTCTTTTCGTTCACCAACCCCTTTCTGGATTGGACAATATGGGACAGTAAACTGGTGTTTTATACATTTTTTCTTAGAAAGTTCTCTGTATTTTTACCTACATATTCTCCTCCATTATCCGATCTAATGGCTTTTGGATATCTGCCAAATTGCGTGTGCACTATTCCTGCGTAGTTTTTTTTTTATACCTCATTTTTGTGCGATAGCAGGTAAATTATGGTAAACCTAGAGTGGTAATCTATGAACGTTATGAAATATCTTTTATTCTGAAATTAATTTGTAATCGCGTTGCGTAGCTTTGCTATCCGAAATTAAATTTTATTCCAAGTCTGGAACATAAAAAACATTTTTTAATGTTATTTTGTTAATGTCACCGTCTGATGTTTTTGTCATTATTATTGCTTCACTGAATCCGTAAGAATTAAGTGCGTTTCCATTTGCGATTACTATGGATGTTTTTTCGTTGTCATTCATTTTAGTGAAGATTTCTATGCTGTTTGCAATGTGAGACGATGCTCCGGAATCAATTATCCATGTTTGCTTTCGAGGCTTTTTAATTATGAACGCTGCATCTTTAATTTCATTTTTATTTATGTGTACGTTTTCTTTATTTTATCTTTCATTTCGTACTGTTTGTTTTCACAATCACCTTTTTTTTAATTTATTTATTTATTTATTTATTTATTTATTTTTTTAAAGCAGAGTGATGATGTAAACTTTTCAGGTTTGTGTGTTTGTTGTTTTGGTGTAGCAATTTGTGTATTTCTATTTTTAAGATGCTAGCATTCTTTATATGTGTAATTGTTTTGTCTACAGTACGTACAAAATGTATTCTGCCTTTTGTAGTCATTATTTGCTAACTTTTTCTGCGTTTTAATCGCTTTTGCCGAATTGTCGGCCTGTTCCGACTTTTCTATTCCTTTATTATACTCGTCAGTTAATTTATTCTTTATAAAGTCAGGCGTTAGTTCATTCTCTGGTCTAGCTTCAAGAGCGGTTATAAGCGTATTATAACTCGTGGAAAGAGAGCACAGAAGTAGTGCCGAAATATGCGAGTCGCTTATATTTTCTCCTATTGCTTGCTGAGTTGAGTTCGGTTGATTAATGACGGCCAATTATCTACACTAGGGATATAGGCCCGGGGGGAGTGCCCTTCGTAGGGGTCTTTCTAAGGGAACCTAACCCGTATTTACGCATGGATAAATCCACGGCTCGAAGAAAACCACGAAAACTCCGAACGATTAGGCCGACGGGCGCGATTGAGATCGAACCCAGCACCTCCCGTCTACCAGCTTCGAGAGCAGAACCTCTCAGCCACTGGTGGGGCAAATTGCTTGCTGAGAGTTTATCAATTATTTCGAGAATGTGCATAATGTGTTTTTGCATATTTCCATATTCTTGAAGTTTTGCTCCATATAACTTTCTAAGTAAATAAAGTTTGCTTGAAATGTTACCCTTTCGTGAATATTTTTTAATGCTTCCCATGTTTCTTTAGCTGTATTTAAATTTTTCACGTGTCCGATTTGTCATTTGTGCATCCTCGATACTTAAATTTATGATCGCGCGTGCTTTTCTGTCTTTTTTCTGGTGCTGGAGGTTCATCTGTTACGAATTCGAATAATTTTTCTTTAATGAGTAGCATTTCTAATTTAAACTTCCATGTTGAGTAATTGTTTTTATTTAGTTTTTTTATTAATTGCGTTTCTTTGATAGATGCTATTTTGCGATTGATTTATCTGTTGTTTTTCAAAGTTTTAGAAAGTTTTATTGATGTCTGTGCCTTTTATTTGTTACAGTATTTAGCTAAATATAATCGTGATATATATATATATATATATATATATATATATATACATATTCTTTTTTTTAAATCAATAATGAGACATTTCATATCATCTATACTAATATTATAAAGGAGTAAAGATTGTTTGTTTATATATATATATATATATATACATATTCTTTCTTTTAAATATCTACACTAATATTATAAAGGAGTAAAGATTGTTTGTTTGTTTGTTTGTAGGTGGTAATCTCTGGAACTAACGAACCGATTTCAAAAGTGATGGTGGCAAATTGATGGTGACAACCCCTGCTCCAACATAGGCTATATTTTATGTCGTTGCCACTAACCCCAGGGGGTGCAGGAGCAAAAAACCTTCTAAAATTGCGATTTTTTAGCTATCAGACTGGCTATCAAGCCCTGAGAGCTTGCCAGCCGGTTCTGTATGTATGTATGTATGTAGGTACGTAATGCGATAACTCTTCATAGAAATATCCGTTTTCCTTCAAATTTTGTTTATAGGTTCACTGTGTTAAGGCGCTTCCCTGATTAGTTTTCGGGATTGATTGGTTAAGTATAAAGGGGGGAACAAGGGGCTAATTCCCCCCCCCTTAATTTATATAAATGGGTTTTTCATGCAGAATTATTCCGTTTTCCTTCAAATTTTGTTTATAGGTTCACTGAGTTAAGGCGCTTCCCTGATTAGTTTTCGGGATTGATTAGTTAAGTATAAAGGGGTGGGATCGGGGGGCTAATCCCCCCCTTAATTTATATAAATGGGTTTTTCATGCAGAATTATTCCGTTTTCCTTCAAATTTTTTTTATAGGTTCACTGGGTTAAGACGCTTCCCTGATTACTTTTCGGGATTGATTGGTTAAGTATAAAGGGGGTGTCGGATTCCACTTCTCCGTCCACACAACTTCGAAATAAATCCGGTCTTTTGATATGCTGCCACCACCGATATGAATACGTGATATCGGGCACGATACTTGATGTATATTCAAGAAAAACCTAACTCGTTAGACTACGTCAATTCATTCCGCACTGAGATTTCTATTCATCTCACACCCGCTCTCTCTTTCTTTCGAGAGATACCGTTAAACACACGTGGCTCAGATCGTCAACTCTCAACGACCTTACACCTTCACTACTACGTTCGAACTAACTTCACCTCTGCTCATTCCCCAGCGCACCCGCTCTCTCTCTACGGGGCTGCTGTTTTATTTCCAAGGGTCGCTTGACAACCGTTCCTCCCTCTTGACTGATCTGTCTTCCTAAATAAAAGGGTGCACTCTCTTTCTTATCTATCAAAGACCACATTGCAATGGAAATACCTCTTTCATTATGTCCAAGTCGCCACCCTCCGGATTAAGATTTTTCTTAAACCAGACTCTAACGGTACACAATAGATACAGATACAATACGCTAATCCTTTAAGAATAGCTTTCAACTCTTTCAGCTGTGAGAGAAAACCTGACACCCCCCACCTTAGCGGAAAATATACCTTTTAAGGGCTAATTTTCCTCAAACTATGTAATGTCTGAGAAGAGTTCAACAGTTCCTTGATAGGTTTCTTCATTACTACAATTACATAAATATTTCAAGGTGTCTGAAAATTTAACTACTGACATCTCTAATGAACCATATACTAATGCGATAACTACAAAAAAAAAAAAACACAATATGCTAATACACTTTTATAAACACAAGATGCAAATACAATTAAAAAAACACACAAAAAAATAAAGTTACACTAGTATTATGTCATTTCAATGTCAGTCCTTAGACTGAGATTACTGGAGGCGGTACGGTACTACTTTTTCCTTCCAGTCCTTCCTCGTTAACTTAATTGGTACATCCCTTTCCGCAATGCACCCGCTTGAATGGCTAACTTCTGCCTCTGAGGTCTTAATTAAATTTTCCTCTAACCAATCAGGCACTTGCCTGTCCAAATCCTCTCTGTACGTGATGAGAACATTGTACAATTTCTGCCTTATCTTACCCCTCTCCGGTTTACGACAATCCGATTTTTCTCCATTTCTACCAATTGGATAGGACCCATAAATAATTCCTTATTTTTCCTTAAGATTGATTTTATGTCCCCAACTTGAATATTGGTTAACCCTTTTATTTCAAATCCCTTCCTGTCTTTATTTTCCGGTTGTTCTCTGTCTAACAACAGGTTTTTGCTACAGTCTTCAAACTCCCCGTCACTATCCAAGACAATATCGACTACTTTATTTTTAGCCCTAAATGCTCTCATTTCATCTTGATACACCAGTTTCTTACTTCCGCCCCCTAACTCAACTATAACTGCAGGTCGACATATTTCCTCTTTCTCCTTATTACTCACATTCATTTCCCTCGTTAATCGACATTCTACACATGATTCACAATAGATTTTAGCTTCCTTCACCATATTTTCCCAATAAAATGAATGCTCGATTCTTTCTAACATTTTCTTAACCGTCTGATGTTCTCCATATAAGGAGGTATGCGCTAGTTTTAGAATTTCCTCCCTTCTAATTTTAGGTATTACTAATTGAGCTACCGTTTCATCTACCAATTTCTCTTTATGATATAATAACCCATTAACAAGATAGTAAGACTCTTTATCATTTTCAGCTAATTCCCAAGCTTTCTCTAAATCTTTACAATTCATTTGGGATTTCTGAAATACATTTGAACTACTTTCCATAACTTTATCAATCTTACTTTTCTCCACCTCGGCTTTTTCCTTCTCCTGACAATTATTATCATTTCTAATCCTTTCCCCTTTCCTTCACTTTATCCATACTACCTTCCTTACATTCCCTTTCAATGATTTCTCGTTGTTTAACCCTGATAATTCATTAGCCACGTCAGGATGTAAAATTACCTGTTCCTTACTATTATCAATTATTGCGCAAAGTACATCCTGATGAATTACATTAGTTTGACCGCGTTTTGGAATAGCTAAAGGTAATTGAATTAATGGCGATTTCACTGCCTTACCAAGTATCCCTTGTAAATATATGCTACCAGCCCCTCTTAATTTTTCTGCTGGTACTAAATCTTTATGAACGACGCTAATTTGGCAACCAGAATCCACCAATACTTTTGTTATCTTCCCATTTACACTAACTTCCACTTTCTCGAGATTATTTAACTTCTCTCCAATAACTTTAGCTCTCCAATTCCGTCTTGCTCCGATTCTTGCCATACTCGCTCCCCTTGGTAATTCTTTAATTCCTCGCACTGAGACATTATTGATATCTAGCCCTTGGTTCTTGTCGGTTATTAATTTGATTACTTCCCTCATTATTTCCTTTTGTACAAAATCGCTGAACATGTCCTCGTTGACTACACTTGAAACAGATAGGCGTCGTATCATTAGGTTTCTTATATTCCGGTTTTCTACCCAAAAATGGACTAACTTCATTATTCCCATTTTGTCTCCAATTACTACTAAATCCCTCATCTTTTACCCTTCTAGAATCTTCATTATTAACATACCTTTCTTTACCTTTATAACCCTTATAAGTTACCGCATAAGATTTTTGTTTAGCATCAAAGAAATTATCACATTCCTTAGCAATTGTAGAAACTTCTAACCAATTACTGTGCTGAGTTAATCCAATATGCGTCGCGGTTTCCTCATCTAGGGTATTTAACAACTTATCCGTGACAATTAACTGATTAACCTTCTCATACGTATCTGCACCTCTAATCTTACAATAATTCTCCCACGTTGCTATTAAACGCGATACAAACAATACATGAGTTTCATTTTGATTCCTTCTAGCCTTCTTAAAGTTTTCCAAACGCGCCTTCGGTGTCGGCTCATGTTCCCTTAGAACTAATTCCTTTAATTTCTCATAACTCTAATTTTGTTCTCTAGTAGTGTATATTAGCAAATTATCGGCCTTATCTCCTAACATATTTAGTAAAATTTCGGCTTGTTGGGTTTCCGGTACATTTTTTGTTTGGAATGCTCGTTCTAAACTGCTAAAAAACAGATTCCATCCCTCAGTCCCTTCTGGAACCTTGATAGACAAAGTTTTAACGCTTTTAATCAATTTCTCTAGGCTACTCTCATGATTAGATTCTCTAGACTCATTAGAGTTATTTGCCGAACTTTGAATCTTTATCCTTTCCAACTCTAACTCATGTTCCAATCTCAATTTTTCAGACCTTTCTTCTCTATCTAACTTTTCTCGTTGTAACTTTTCCTCCCTTTCTACCTTTTCCCGTTCTAACTTCTCATCCCTTTCTAACTTTTCCCGTTGTAACTTTAAATTTTCCTCCCTTTCTAACTTTTCTCGTTGTAACTTTTCCTCCCTTTCTAACTTTTCCCGTTCTACTACTAACGCTTCTTGTTCTAACCGTTCTGTAACAATAGTGCTAGATAATTCCATAACGGCCCCCTCTTCATATTCGTCGCTCTCCACTATCTTTTTCTTAAGCTTAAACCTGGTATCATCTTCCGAGACTTCAATCCCTAACTCTTCACATATCGCCTGAAGATCCACCCTTTTTAATTTTAGTAAGAAAGCCATACTTTCTACTGATAATTATTACCACTCTACAATAATACTTAAGCACAATATCAAATTAATATTTCCTCAAATCCTACCCTCATAAGTTATCTCCACATATTATACTATTTAACATATTTCAAATAAATAATAATAATTGATAAATTTCCTTAAACAACGTAACCCAAAAATTGCTTCCAATAACCAAGTAACAATAATTTCAATTTGATTAGTATGCAATACAGATTTTAAATTTATCATAAATAACAAAATACAATTTACACAATAATACTGATACGTTGCAATTTGAATAAAACACTGATGCCAATCACTACATAAAGATATCCATCTAACAAAAATTTGCATGAAATACACATAAATTCCTAAATTTAATCTCAATAAAATATTTCAATTTCACAATTAGTTCTCACATTAAAAAGTAAATCACAGCACTTTTCAATTTAATTTAAATTCTACACAAATTTGCTTTCCTCATTTACTATCAATATTTCAAACTTAAAACAAACAATATCACTTAATTTAAATATTACTTTAATAATAATTTAAATTTAAGAAATTTCAATTATTCCTTCCAACTATTAACACAATGCATTAATTTTAATCATTAATCTTATCCGTTTAAAACAATTAGAAAATCACTTCTAGTAATTAATATAAGATCCTTTTCTTAAAACAATATAGTAAAATGGTTGTTAATATCTCATTTGATTTAGACCAATTATTATATTGCACATAAATTATTATAACTTAACCACAACATTAACTTAAATTACCATCAATTATACACAATAAAAAAAATAGGTTCGAGAATGTCAGTAGAGTAAAATGATCAAAACACCTTACCTCGTACTTCATTTTCTGGGGCAATTCTCTGCTCACTTTTCCACAGGGTAAATCTTGCACTCTCGGGCAACAATCACTGTAACTTGAATCACTCTGTACACAAACACTACACACAAACACTGGAACTAACACTACACACAGCACCAACACTTCCGCTGGACGATCCGGCAAGGCACTGGTCTACGATGATAGGGCACACACACTTCCGCTAGACGATCCGGCATAAACTGACTGTAACACGGCTAACTGGCACTGGTGGTCTACGACGATAGGGCAAAAACACTTCCGCTGGGCGATCCGGCACAAACTCTCTGTAACACGGCTAACTGGCACTAGTCTACGACGATAGGGCACGAACACTTCCGCTGGGCGATCCGTCACAAACTCTCTGTGACACGGCTAACTGGCACTGGTCTTCGGTGATTCAGATCCCGTCGCTGCCAACATTGTCGGATTCCACTTCTCCGTCCACACAACTTTGAAATAAATCCGGTCTTTTGATATGCTTCCACCACCGATATGAATACGTGATATCGGGCACGATACTTGATGTATATTCAAGAAAAACCTAACTCGTTAGACTACGTCAATTCATTCCGCACTGAGATTTCTATTCATCTCACACCCGCTCTCTCTTTCTTTCGAGAGATACCGTTAAACACACGTGGCTCAGATCGTCAACTCTCAACGACCTTACACCTTCACTACTACGTTCGAACTAACTTCACCTCTGCTCATTCCCCAGCTCATTTCCAAGGGTCGCTTGACAACCGTTCCTCCCTCTTGACTGATCTGTCTTCCTAAATAAAAGGGTGCACTCTCTTTCTTATCTATCAAAGACCACATTGCAATGGAAATACCTCTTTCATTATGTCCAAGTCGCCACCCTCCGGATTAAGATTTTTCTTAAACCAGACTCTAACGGTACACAATAGATACAGATACAATACGCTAATCCTTTAAGAATAGCTTTCAACTCTTTCAGCTGTGAGAGAAAACCTGACAGGGGAGAACGGGGGGGGGGGGGGCTAATCCCCCCCTTAATTTATATAAATGGGTTTTTCATGCAGAATTATCCCATTTCCTTCAAATTTTGGTTAAAGGTTCATTGGGTTAAGACGCTTCCCTGATTAGTTTTCGGGATTGATTGATTAAGTATAAAGGGGGGGAACGGGGGGCGAATACCCCCTTAATTTATATAAATGGGTTTTTCATGCAGAATTATTTCGTTTTCCTTCAAATTTTGTTTATAGGTTCACTGTGTTAAGGCGCTTCCCTTATTAGTTTTCGGGATTGATTGGTTAAGTATAAAGGGGGGGGGAACGGGGGGATAATCCCCCTTAATTTATATAAATGGGTTTTTCATGCAGAATTACTCTATTTGCTTCAAAAATTGTTTATAGGTTCATTGGGTTAAGACGCTTCCTTGATTAGTTTTCGGGATTGATTGATTAAGTATAAAGAGGGGGGAACGGGGGGCTAATACCCCCCTTAATTTTTATAAATGGGTTTTTCATGCAGAATTATCCCATTTCCTTCAAATTTTATTTATAGGTTCACTGTGTTAAGGCGCATCCCTGATTAGTTTTCGGGATTGATTGGTTAAGTATAAAGGGGGGAACGGAGGGCTAATACCCCCTTATTTTATATAAATGGGTTTTTCATGCAGAATTATTCCGTTTTCCTTCAAATTTTGTTTATAGGTTCACTGTGTTAAGGCGCTTCCCTGATTAGTTTTTCGGGATTGATTGGTTAAGTATAAAGGGGGGGGAACGGGGGGATAATCCCCCTTAATTTATATAAATGGGTTTTTCATGCAGAATTATTCTATTTGCTTCAAAATTTGTTTATAGGTTCATTGGGTTAAGACGCTTCCCTGATTAGTTTTCGGGATTGATTGATTAAGTATAAAGGGGGGGAACGGGGGGCTAATACCCCCCTTAATTTATATAAATGGGTTTTTCATGCAGAATTATCCCATTTCCTTCAAATTTTATTTATAGGTTCACTGTGTTAAGGCGCATCCCTGATTAGTTTTCGGGATTGATTGGTTAAGTATAAAGGGGGGAACGGAATGCTAACGGAATTATTCCGTTTTCCTTCAAATTTTGTTTATAGGTTCACTGTGTTAAGGCACTTACCTGATTAGTTTTCGGGATTGATTGGTTAAGTATAAAGGGGGGGGACGGGGGGGCTAACCCCCCCTTAATTTATATAAATGGGTTTTTCATGCAGAATTATCCCATTTGCTTCAAAATTTGTTTATAGGTTCATTGGGTTAAGACGCTTCCCTGATTAGTTTTCGGGATTGATTGGTTAAGTATAAAGGGGGGTAACGGAGGGGGCTAATCCCGCCTTAATTTATATAAATGGGTTTTTCATGCAGAATTATCCGATTTTCTTCAAATTTTGTATATATATTCATTGTAATTAGAGATTTACCTGATTAGTTTAAGGGGTTCATTAGTTAACTATGGGGGGGGGGGTAACGGGGGGATGACCCCCCCCCTTAATATATTGTTTATTTCTTTATTTTTCGATGGGCTTATTTCAAATTCTTTGAAATAAGAGTATAATATACAATTAGTGTGAATAGCCTGTGAACTCAATGCCCTCAATTAACTGGGCAGTTTTATTATTATTTTTTATACTGAAGGAGCTAGAAATTTGAAATTTGTCATTGTAGTTACTTATAAGATGTAAATGCTCTCTAAGAACAAAATAAAAAAGAAATTGAAATTTAAAAGGGTGAAATGAGCGAAAAGCGTTCTAAAAACAGTCTAAATTACAATTTCTATGAAATCTCTGGAACTAGAGAACCGATTTCAAAAGTAATGGTGGCAAATTGATGGGGACAATCCCTACTCCAACATAGGCTATATTTTATGTCGTTGCCACTAACATCAATGGGGTGCAGGATCGAAAAATGTTCGAAAATTGCGACTTTTTTATACTGAAGGGCAAGAAATTTGAAATTTAGCATTGTAGTTACTTATAAGATGTAAATGCTCTCTAAGAATAAATTTAAAATAAAAATCGAAATTTAAATGGGTGAAATGAGCGAAAAGCGTTCTGAAGTCATTCCAAATTACAATTTCTATGGAATCTCTGGAACCACGGAACCGATTTCAAAAGTGATGGTGGCAAATTGGTGGTGACAATCCCTGCTCCAACAGCCTCTTTAATAAAAAACTATGCGTTGCTGACGACTGGGTTTTTCGCTAATTGTTGCACCAGATTAATCTCGGAAAATGAAACATTTGAAGTTACTAAAAAAAAATGATAGCTCAAAAAGTATTTGTCAGAAAATTGTTAGACAAACTGCGTTTGAAAGGTAAAAAATTGTATTTTTCTTGATATAAATTTCAAATCTAATGATTATGCCGTTTTTCAAATATTGAATTTCAAAAATTACCAAATTTTCCAATGTAGTACCATAGCGAAACCTTCATGCGTAAAAAGATAATTTAATAATAACTGATAAGGGCGACGTGTCCTGACGTGTATATTGGCTATAGCACGAGTCACAAATTATAGTAGCCTTATTATTTTGTTAAAATATAAAAGTTATTTATGAAATGTCAATATTTTGTTTCATTAAAGGTTCGTTAAAAGAAATTGACCAGCGTAGCGGGCGTAGCTTGCTAGTTCTAAATAATCATTGAAAGGGGAGTTCGGTACGGCGCTTATGCTTATTATATCTTAATCAAACCAAATATATTTTACAGTACTTTAATATGTTAGAATAAGAAAAGTTTTTCTTACCTTTTATGTCGTTGCGATCTCATTTTGCTTAATCCATTTGTTTAATTTCATATCCAGGCAATTACATATTGGCTTAATCCTTATTTTAGTGTTTTACTAGACATTTACTTTTTTGGTTTTTTATTCGTTGAGTGAAATTATTTTGGTAAATCCAGTGAATGTGGTTAATAATTCTAACATCTCTAACTGTGTCTTATTTCAATAACTCGGCTAATGATGTGCCGATCTTCTCCAAACCAGCTCAATTTTGATGCGGGCGCGCATCACGCCTACTATATGGTGCCGTAGGCAGCGGGACCAGTGTCAGAGGTTCGTTCAGAAAGAGGTTTGTTTACAACAGAATGCTCCCCTCGTGATGGAAGGTAGAACTAAAAGATTTTCAGGAGCGCACGAGCATGCCCGGTATACGGTGCCGAAGCCATCGGAGATCCGGGCAACAGTTTCGTTTGTTAAAAGATTTAAGTTTATTACACGGGCCCGGGAAATACCAGGCGGGTCAGCTAATATATAAATATACTTTAAAAGAAGATATTCTTAACTTTCACGCAGTTAACAAGAATTAAATTTCGAGGATGCTAATGTGAAATCCCTTGATCGAGCAGCCACCAAGCGTCGCATCAAAACAACACAACCTTCAACATTTAACATAAAAATTTTGGACCCACAGAATACCTCGATAACAACAATGAGGATATAACATTCGATTCACCACCTGAAAAGCTTTTCGCCAAAGCAGAATTAAGAACAGCTTTGTACAGACTTTAATGACAAGAAGGCTCGAGGTCCATATTCAATATATATTAGATTACTGAAGGCCACATTCAATATAATTCCTAATCTCTTTACACGTTGGGCGAACCTCTGTCTCCAGCATAATATTTTTCCAGAGGTTTTGAGACAAGGGGAAGTGGTGTACTTCCTGAAGCAAGGAAAGTTCCCCTCTGAACCCAAATCATACCGACCGATCTGACTACTAACTACCCTTGGCAAACTATTAGAAAAACTAATAGTCTTCGAACTGACTCACTTTCTAGAATTCAAAGGTTTAGTCCATCCTAAACAGTTTGGGTTCAGAGCGGGCAGATACTGTGAAAAAGCGTTGTTAGACATCTTGTCTTCCTGTGCCGATAGCATAGCTAATGGTGACTACACTTCCCTGGTCTCGTTGGACATACTTCGGCTTTATTAGCTTTCGGCTATTCGGCTTGACATTAGCTTTCGAAACATATAATGGAGGGACATACTTATACAATTACGGGCGTTAGGCTGTCCGGGAAACCTCACTGTCATCAAGTCTTATTTAACAGAAAGAAGTGTCCTCATTAATTGCGGTGCAGGCTACATTCCGCATAGGCTGGAAAAGGGGTGTGCCCAAGGCTGTTGTTTTGGACCTCTACTCTGGCTACTAATCGGAAACATCTTTCTTTTAGAGCTGGTGCTTCAGGGCATAATCGCATATGCATTTGACTTCAGCCTGGTTCTCTCGGGCCGCACGCGTCTGGACCTAGAAACAGCGGCGGCTCAAGCACACGCAACATTCTGCCAAATACTAAATGCACACCATCTACATCTACCACTTGGGAAATCAGAGGTCCTAACATTCGTCAAGCTACGCAAGCGGGGGAGATCCAACAATGTGGATTAACGGAACTAGCTTGCACCATGTACCACATATGAAAATCTTAGGCGTCACTACAGATAAATATCAAACCTGGACAGCACACCTCAACCTACTTAAACTCAAATTAGTCAAACCCCACCACAATGCATCAAAACTTCTTGGAAATCTTGGGAAATCAATAATAACATGCTTAAAATATGGTACAATGCAATTATAGAAAAGATTATCCGTTATGGGGCTGGAATTTGGAGAGGTAAACTAACAAAAAAGAAAAATTAACATCAGTTTAGAGAACATTCCTACTACAACTGTCAAGGGGTTATAAAACCATCTCAACCGATGCTCTAAATGTAATTAATTACAGGTATGCCACCCATCACCTTAACATTAGAATATAAATACAATAAGAGCAGAATCCTACGCCTTTCACACAGCCAAACAATAGAACAGCATTTTCCATTCAAAAGCATCGAACGGATAGTCCATGGTTGGCAGTTACATCCAGCAGAAGAAACATCACACCTCCAAGTAAATACAGATCGTAACACGTACATATCATCCACACTGCCAACAACTTTTACTGATGGATCTCGAACAGCAATCGGCGTGGTGCATCACGCCACACATCAGCTTACTGTGTCACGGTGGTGCCTCGATCATCCACCGTTGGACCTGCAGACTGTACGACAACAACACGGTATATCAACCCGAGCTATATACCACCCTCCAAGCACTCGAATGGATCCACGCACAAACAGGCACAACGCTGCACTGGATATATAGCGACAGTCAGTCTAGTCTGCAGACAGTTAATTCCCACAGAACTAAACAACCACTAGTTCTTGAAAAAAGAAAAGGCTATTAACTCTCGTAAGCCGCACTCGAATTGGTCATGTGTCCGCTCACAAGGGCATATTTGGCAACGAGTTGGCGGAAACTTTAGCAAAAGAAGCCACAAAAAAACCATAATCGATCACCACCTTCCACCCCCACCTAGCTACACCAAACGATCATTAAAAACAAATATTCTAAAAGACTGGCAAGTACATTAGACCACCTCAACAATAGGCCGACATACTCATACTCATACTCCCAAAGTCTCCTACACACTATTTTACCTCACCCTTCAAACTACAGCTTTTCTTACTGGTCATGGACCCTACCGCCAGTACCTACATAAATTCAAATGTGCATCTTCAGACCGATGCGAGTGCGATGAACAAGGTACAGCGTCACACTCATATTTTCACTACACACTGACAAGCCAATGGCATCTCAAAACCCTCCGAAAATTGGCTCGCAAATGTCCTCACTCATCCACTTCTTAAGAAAAAACTAAAAAGCATATTTGACCACCTAAATTTACCTCTCAAATTTAACTTAGGGATCACAATACCATCAGATCACAATTTTTCAAACATCTGCCCTCTGTTGTGTGTACAGCTTTGGCGAGAAACGCGCGCATGGGAAAGTGAACTAACATCAAATTATATAGAGTTTAGTACGGATTAAGACGGTATTTTCTTATTCTATCCTCTTCTTCTTATTTTTTTTTTTTTCGTTAATCAGAACTGAACCATCTGTTGGATTTTCCCTCCTACTACACTGCAAAAGAAAAAAAAGTGTTGATTTTACAGTATAGTACTAGCATCCCAGCTGCCAGTATTATACCGTAAAATTAATAGTAATTTCATTTTTCGGTAATCTATACTAATATTATAAAGAAGTAATGATTGTTTTTTGTTTGTTTGTTTGTTTGTAGGGGGTAATCTCTGGAACTACCGAAGCGATTTCAAATGTGAAGGTGGCAAATTGATGGTGACAATCCCTGCTCCAACATATGTTTTATGTCGGTGCCACTACCCCTTGGGAGTGCAGGAGCGAAAAACGTTCTAAAATTTCGATTTTTTTTAATACTGAAGAAGTTAGAAACACGAAATTTGGCATGGTAGTTACTTATAAGATGTAAATACTCTCTAAGAACAAATTCTAAAAAAAATCGAAATTTAAAAGGGTGAGAGAGCGAAAAGCGTTCTAAAAAACATTCTAAATTACAATTTCTATAGAATCTTTGAAACTACCGAACCGATTTTAAACGTAATGCTCGCAAATTTATGGTGGCAGTCTGTGCTCTAACAGAGGTTATATTTTATGTCAGTGCCACTACCCTCAGGGGGTTGCAAGAGCGAAGAACGTTCTAAAATTGCAATTTTTATTATACTGCAGAGATTAGAAACTTGAAATTGGGCAAGATAGTAGCTTATAAGATATACATGCTCTCTAAAGACAGTTTTTAAAAAATTCGATATTTAAAAGAGTGATACGAGGGAAAACTGTTCTAAAAACATTCTAAATTACGATTTCTATGGAATTGTTAAGAACAGAAACTTGAAATTGAACATGGCTGATACTTTTTAAGACACAAGTGCACACACAGAACAGTTTTTTAAAATAAATCGAAATTTAAAATGTTGAAAGAGGAAAAAAATGTTCTTAATTACGATATTTTTTTTACTAACAGGACTTCAAATTTGGCACGGCGGTTACTTTTAAGATACAAATGCTCACTAACAATGGTTTGTAAAATAAATTCAAAATTTCAAAGGGTGAAATGAGCGGAAAGCGTTTGAAAAGCGTTCTAAATAGCAAATACTATGGAATTGTTAGGGGTAAAAACTTACAATTTTACATGGCTGCTGATTTGGTCAAACAGAACATTTTGAAAAAAAAATCGAAATTTAAAAGAGTGAAATGCGGGAGAAGCGTTCTAAAAACGTTCTAAATTGCGATTTTTTGGAACTATTAAGGCTAGAAACTTGCAATTTCGCCTGGTTGTTACTCACGTAAATGATTACCCAGAACAGTTTACAAAAAATGCGAAATGTAAAAACACAGGAGCAAAAAAAAAAAAAGTACTAAAATTGCAATTTATGTGATACAGCTGGTATAGAAGCTTCGTATTTGGTTTGGTAGTTACTCTAAAAGTGCAACACTGTAAAAAATGGGTACTCAAAATTGAGTATAAAGTACTCAATTTTGAATACGTCACATACTCAAAATAGCTCCGATCCAAATGTACTCAAAATTGAGAAACACATGTACTCATTTTTGATCCCATGGATGTATTCAAATATGAACTCCTATGTACTCATTTTTGATCCCATGGATGTATTCAAATTAAAAAAATTTTATGTCGTTAAAATAAAATTTATAGGATAAAAAAAAGTTACTTCGCGAGGACAACCTTATCAGGGGTTATACATACATTTCTGCTCATTTTTTTCATTCCTGCGTGAGTTTATAGTAATTAACCAACCTTTGCAACCTTAAGAGAGGAATCGAACCCGCGATGTCCTGTTTACTAACCTGACGACCCAAACCAACGCGCCAGGAGGGGGACACGCCTTCTTCTCAAATGTTGTTAGTTACTTTGAAACTCTCCCTCTATCCGTTCCTAACAGTATCTGGCATCTGGCGCCATCTGTTAGGAAGGGATAGAGGTTTTAAATATGTTTTTAAGGATGTACAGTGCCTGTCTATATGTGTTAAAGATTAAAATAATGTCTGAAGTAACAGGTAGTTCGAAGAATTATTAATTAAAAAATGACATTAGAAAAGATCATAGATTGAAATACTAAAATTATAAACTTTGTAAAATTATAATTTATAAAATAATAAATTTTAGCGTAATTCATAAATTTGTAAGTCAAATCAGTTTAGTTTAATACCAATTTGCATAGCTATAATTTGCAAAGATATTATGTTATGAAACTTTTAAATAACACAATATTGTCTCACGTTAAAAAAGTTAAAATAAATTTTAAAAAAATTAGTGGGAAAAAAAATCATAATTTTGAAGTACTATCAAGAAAAAAAAAAGATGTGTAAAATGTGAGGAAAAAAAAAGAGTAAATGTGTTGTAGTGGATCCACTTTGATGAAAATCCCGAAGAACCAGATCCACTTTTCATTTCTCTTATTGCCCCACCAGTGGCTGAGAGGTTGTGCTCTCGAAGCTGGTAGACGGGAGGTGCTGGGTTCGATCCCAATCGCGCCCGTCGGCCTAATCGTTCGGAGTTTTCGTGGTTTTCTTCGAGCCGTGGATTTATCCATGCGTAAATACGGGTTAGGTTCCCTTAGAAAGACCCCCACGAAGGGCACTTCCCCCGGGCCTCTATCCCAAGTGCAGATAATTGGCCGTCAATAATCAACCCAACCCATTTCTCTTATTCTTCGTTTTTTCTTCAAATAATAGCTTTTTAGGCTCCGTAATTTCGTCATTACACATTATGAAATATACAAGTATGTTGGGTTTGATCATATGTTCATTTTTGATCCAAAAATACTCATTTCGAAATGAGTACATGAACTTACTCATTTTTGAAAATACATATGTTCATTTTTGATCCAAAAATTCTCATTTCGATATGAATACATGAACTTACTCATTTTTGAGAATGCACATGTTCATTTTTGATCCAAAAATACTCATATGAGTACATGGACTTACTCATTTTTGAGAATGCACATGTTCATTTTTGATCCAAAAATACTCATTTCGAAATGAGTACATGGACTTACTCATTTTTGAGTACTTCATTTTTTACAGTGAAATGCTCGCTAAAGCCGATTTCTACACAAATCGAAATTTAACAGGCTGAAATGAGCGGAAAACTGTCTAAAAATGTTCTACATTATGATTTAATTGGATTTATTCGGGTTAGAAACTGGAAATTTAGTATAGTTGTAACTTTTAAGATGGAGACGCTCGGTATAAACAGTCTATTAAAAATTCGAAGTTTAAAGGTGTAAACTGAGCGGAAAACGTTATAAATTATGTTTTTTTTTTTTTTTTTTTTTTCTAAATTGTTAGCTATAGAAACTTAGAATTTAACATGCCTGTTATTTTTTATACGTAAATGCTTCCACAGAACAGTTTTTACAAAATTCGAAATCTAAAAAAAGTGCAGAAGCAAAAAACATTCCAAAATTGCGATTTTAGTGATGCTGCTGGTATAGGAAGTTGAAATTTGGCATGGTGGCTATTTTTAAGATTTAAGTGCTCGCTAAAAACGGTTAGCATAAAAAAAAAATAGAAATTTAAAAAAGTGAAAGAAGCTGAAAAAGTTCGAAAAACCTTCTAAACAATAATCTGAAATTTTTAGGGATAGAAGCTTGAATTTTTTACATGGCTGTTACGTTAGAGACACAAATGCATTCATAGAACAGTTTAAAAATTTTCGAAATTTTAATGTGAGCGGGAACAGAAAAGTTTTAAAATTACAATTTCTGTGATATAGTCATTACAGAAATTTGCTTAATTAGTGTGGCTTAATTAATAATTTCTGAATTATCTGTTGCAGTAAAATTTCCTCAAATGAAAAGAGGCCAACGAATACCACTTGGCATTTTTCAAGAATTAGGCGAGGGAAGCCACGGGTTTTGCTAGTATGTATCTATTTATTCAAAACTGATGCAGGTTTTAATTTGTATTTTTTTTTCTTTTGACAAGCGGAACTTAAATATACGTAATGAAATATGTAAGCAGTAATACGCTGCCGCGCCTGCGCGATAGCGTATTACTGCTTATTTTACTGTTTTTTACTTATTACTGTTAATTTTGCGGTATAATACTGCCAGCTGGGGTGCCAGTATTGTACTGTAAAAGCAACACTTTTTTTTGCAGTGAGGTGCAAGATATATTTTATCCAAACTGTCACTATGAAATATTGACTCTTCAAAGATTAATCTCAAACATTGTCATTTATTGCTGTCATTATTTTTTTTACTTTATGTCAGATATTATTTAAAGCTAAATAATGCAATTATGCAACAAAAAATCATATCCCCTTCTATTTCTCAAATATTACCATTACGAAAGGAAAATAAAAATTATATTTTTTTATTAAATCGAAAATATTTTCTTATGTAACTTATTCGATACTTTGCTTAATTATCATTATATTCAAAAATAAGAGAATATTTAAAATAAATTAAACTGTTTAAAATAAAGAAAATCTTCAAAAACCTTAATTATAACATGCCCTTAGGTGCAGTAGCGAGAGAAGGAAAACAAAACCGTACCATTCCATGCTAAATTTTGAGCCTCATTTCTCAGGGGTTGGGGGGAGGGGGAGGAGTAGGTGCCAATCAAATGAGAATAATACCTATTTTTAGTTGATATTTATAATTTTTTCTCAGGAGGCTATCTACTTATTAAAAATGAGCACAAACTTAAAATTTTTCCATTGTAACACTTAAATTCTAAAACACATCTTTCAATTAGCCTGCTTTCAAATTTGCACGGTGCACAGTGGAGTATTTGACCCGAAATCCTGGACAAAAATATTTTTCTATGTAAATATAGTCCGATTGCCTTGAAATTGTTAGATGTTATTGGATATCAATATGGCATGTTTGGTATTGTAAATGAAGTCTATAGCATTTACGGTTCATTTACAGAGACACCCGAAAGAATTACCTTACATTATGTCTATGGGAAAAAATCGTTTGCTCTGTATTTCAATGATATCACACTATTTTAAACGTACTGAAATTTATATACATCACTGAAGTGTATTAAGGCACTTATTGTAGAATATGGTGTGCATAGAATATATCGTTCATTTACAGGGACACACAAAAGAATTTGGCTGAAGAATACATTTAACTATTGAAGTCTATGACCAATAATTGCTGGAAGTGCGCTTGCAGTTGTGATATGCATTTTTAAATTGATTTTTTTTTAAATATTACTTGGTGTGGATACATTCTATAGATCATATACAGGGTTGCACAAAAGTTCTCAAACACATTTCCGTTTATTCCCTGAGATGGCTGAATGGAAATGTTTAACTTTGTTATGCGTTTCACTGAACTAACTTTTAGCATACTATGTAGTATGCATACAAATCCATAGCTTAGTTTAATATTTTATATCTTAAAAGCTGACGAAGTGTAATTAAAATTTTAACGCTTCACCTAATAATAAGTATACATTTTCTAAACATTTCGACAACTAAGAAAAAAAAAAGACATCATTTAAGAAGAGAACAGAGATAAAAGAAGTTAAAATATTAATTTACTAAGTAGATATTTTAAAAATACGAATACATCACAGGCCCATAGACTTAACATTACCGAAGGGAGTTTGAAGTCGAGTGACTAGCAGCCTTAAATATTTACTGTTTATAAGAGAAAAGTAATTGTTGATAGATTTTTTTCTTTACTAGTAATGTTTAATTAAATGTGTTTAATTGTACTATCTATAAAATTTATTATTTACATTTAATTTACTTTAATAATATTTACTACATTTAATTTACATTTAATAAAGATTATTTACCTTTGATAATACATTTAATACAGTGGAGTCTCTACAATATAGAGATGCTGGTTTTTCAGTGTATTTAATAGATTACCAGTTTCAATCTGTTTCTTCAGAACTCTGTTTTTCATCTTCTTCATCATACTCTTCTTGGCTTTTATCAGGACTACCATCAGACCTAGCTGGAAGAAGAAGTTTTAGGGTCTCGCTACTGTATGGCTTGCTCTTTTCCCTTGGTCTTTGTCTAGAGCAGTTTATAAAAGGATCACTGCTTAAAAGAAGCCAATTTGGAACATCTCTATAGCAAACTTCTCTATAGCGAACTTTTCTATTGCACTTTCTTGAGTACTTTGTACGGTACTGTCTAAAGTGTTTGTATCTGGACTCGGCAGCTTCTTCTGACCATGGGCCAATGGGTACGACTGCTTTCTTAATTACAGTGCCACCATGAATCAAAACCTTGTGCATTGTTGGAATCATGGGATACCAATTGTAAAGGTTCACATACAGTCTTGCTGTTTCATCAGCAGATGTTTGGAACTTTTTTTCGTCAATGCGATGCCCACTTTTTATGACTTCCAATGTTACTTACAACCTTTTAATCATTTATGCGTCTTCTCCAGACTTCTTGAATTCCCTCTTTTCTCCCCTTGTTTTCTACCTATGAGCCCCCGAAACTAATTGGAGGCACTTTTTTCAGTAAATAAGTATTTACAATTTGAAGCCGATCTGATATTTCTATCAAGAGGTATCGAATTGCGTAGGTATGTACGTACTTACATAGGTACGTACATGCATATTTATAGTATATGTAGGGGCAAAAGCTCTCAGACAATATCCTGTAAGCTAAAAACCTGCAATACTAGAGTAAAAATAAAGTTTTTATCTTTTCAATTCGGTTGCCGCAAAAAATGGGATTTACTTAAATCCCATAGTCCACCCGAAAAAAAATTATATAAAAAAATGGCAACAATATGCGGAAGATTTTTTTGCAGAAATTGGCACTCAAGACTACACTGTAAAAAATGACCGATGTTTCTTATTTTATGAAAATATGCTATAACCACGAACGAAAATATAATATAATCTTCTGAATTATCCGAAATTTCAAATAGCATGTTACATTGTCTTTTGAATCCCCAGAAACGAATACATCTTCAAAATTTAAAGAATAATTTATAAAAACAAATTATTTTTAGCTGCCCGAATTTTTCAGAAACGTTTCCGAAGGGTTTTTATAGTGTATTAATTAGTGTCCTTAGCCTGGAATACCTGTTTTTTGAATGCTATCAATTCTGAAGTAAACATTTTCATGCTAAAAAAAGGTTTAACAGACAAACATGCAAAATTAACAGCGTTAACAATAACATTGAAATTAAGATTATTTATTTACTCTTTCAGGTATAAATTAACTTATGCGGCTGAAAACGTGTACTTGAGAATGGATAACATTCGAAAAACAGGTATTCCAGCCTGAGGACACTAATTAATACACTATAAAAACCCTTCGAAAACGTTTCTGAAAAATTCGGGCAGCTAAAAATAATTTGTTTTTATAAATTATTCTTTAAATTTTGAAGATGTATTCGTTTCTGGGGATTCAAAAGACAATGTAACATGCTATTTGAAATTGCGGATAACTCAGAAGATTGTATTATATTTTCGTTCGTGGTTATAGGATATTTTCATAAAATAAGAAACATCGGTCATTTTTCACAGTGTATAACTAATACGATTATAATTCAAACATGGTCCGGCAAAGCCCGGCACATATTTAAAAAGCTTTCGATATGTTTAAATTAGAGCGAAAAACGCTTTAAAAATGACCCTTTTACACATTTAATATTTTTTATTACATTAAAAACTAAGCTATTTAAATTTACACATAGTTTAACACTAAGCTCTGACCTTTGTTAAACACGCAAGCCCTGTTTAGTTTCAATTCAACAATTCATTGAGACACAAAAAATTTATATTTAAATATAACAACAATGCCTAAAATCAACAAAAAACACGTCTTCTTACAAAAAAAACTTCCTCTTCAACTGAGGCCAGAAGCCACTAGATATAACTCAGGTTCCAAAAATAGACGTAGATCGACGCATCAATTAATTAGCTATTAAGAAATGTGATTTTTACAATTGTTGACGAAATTTTAATTTTTGCATTTTTGACCACGTTTTTGGGTCAAATACTCCACTGTGCGGCGTTTCAATGATTGGTTTCAAGGTAATTAAATATTTTACGAATATTCGATTGCAATGGAGTCTACATATTGAACAGATTGGAGTCTACATAGTG
Organism: Maratus michaelseni; assembly: GCA_963931845.1. Taxonomy (NCBI): domain Eukaryota; kingdom Metazoa; phylum Arthropoda; class Arachnida; order Araneae; family Salticidae; genus Maratus; species Maratus michaelseni. The sequence continues at coordinate 163,209,599 of OZ007587.1, forward strand.
GAGTCTACATATTGGTCCTCTACATATTGAAAGTCGGTACTGATATCGGGTATACGATCATCATCATTGAGTACATCTCATATATCATTTCCTAAACCCGTATCATGATTATTTACTGGTTATAATTCGTACTTTTTTCGAATATTAATTTAATAATTCATATTTCACATCACAAAATTATGGGAATCACAAAAATAGGATACTTATGTTTGAGCTTATAAGTAGTAGTATGTTCACACAAAGAAAGATTCGATACAATATTCTAATTTCATTGAATACTGAAGAAAATATGTAAAATAATTTAACATTAGACGGTCAAAACTTAATTGTCATTCCAAAATGTTTGATACAAATGACTTGAAATTTTCCTATTCGGCATAAATTTTAGAGGAGTTGAAAATATTTTGTAAAAAAAGGGTGCTGATATTTAAAATTTTAAAGTTAGTTCATATTTTAATGTGTGGGGGACTCACAAATTTTAATTCATGTATATTAATTAATAGTAGATATTGTATTTGCTATCGATTGGTATTTTTCTTTTTCCTCTATCATAAACGGTACTCGAAACAACAGTTGTTTTTTCATGTATGAAGAAACCCCTCAAAAATATTTCCATTCTGTAATTATGATTGACTAGTGAGTGTTCATTTTTAGAATTTTTATGTGAAAAATTAGATTATTAAATCGATGCACTGTTTTACTTTACACTTTTACGTTTTATTATTAATCTTAAAATGGATCATTAATTTCTTTAAAATTTAATTTAATAATGCTTCATTATTGAATTTTATTATTTTTAAAATGAAATGAAACCTTATTAATACATACTATAAAATTTCTTTATAAAGTTTAATAAATTAACTTATCATTATATGGACTTTTTATAATCCCTTCTGCTACTTTCTTAAGGAATTATTTGAAACCTATTCCATAATACACTATATTGCCAAAGGTGACAGGTCACTTGCGATTTTAGACGTTTTGTTAACTATCTAGAAAAATACATGAGGAATTAACCTGAAACTGCAGGTGTGTAAACAGTATAGTATAGGTTATATATTTCCGTGAAGATTTTTTCCCGAAACCCCATAGGGGACTGTCAACAAATTGAAAAAGAACGAATATCTTTTGGATTACCCTGTAAAAACTAATGTAGCAAAAGCGTTCAAACTCGAGATTATAAATAAGTGGCTTATTGTAATATACTGTGTTCATTTTTATGAGGATAGCATGTATACTCGAAGAGAAATTAAGGTTTTTATAAAAACAGTCCCAAATTTCACCAAGGTTTTTGCTTATAATTTGCAGAGTTGTTAATATAAAAAAACGTTATTTTGAGAAAATACGTCAAACAACATTATACATAATACTCTGCAATCGGAATTAAAAAATAATAAAAATTGGATGAAAAATGAGCAAGTTTACTAAAAAATGTTTCACTGCGCATGCGCGAATACAATCAAAATATAATGTACATAATGTATTAGCTAAGTATATAGAGCAACTTTTGTGAAAGTCTCAAAATCATAGCTTGAAAATTCTGAATATTATCGTCGATAGAATAAGCTCAAAATCCGCTGTTCCCAAAAAGAAGCAAAAAGATGAGGGGTTGTATCAAATATCTGTTGAATAGTGCCAAGATAGCGTACACAATATTGCACGTACTACTAAATAGTTGCTTACTATTATTGTTATTATTATTATTATTATTATTATTATTATTATTATTATTATTACTATTCAGATTGCTTGATTGCCACCACTTTTTTGAAGTAGTAATATTCGCCTTATTCAATGACAGATTAAATGAGGCTATTTCAAAAAAGTGGTAGCAATCAAGCAATATGAATTTTTACATATTTCCTTCTTATTTAGGTTTGAAATACTTATGGTTTTTCTTATTTATTTAAATTTCCGTTAAAATTTTTGGTTTAAATTTTCTTACTTAATTTCAGCATTAAAACGTTTCATTCAGTAAAATTTCTAATTTAAAACATCTTTATTTGATCCTGCTTCTGGATATACATGCAAATGCAAATTTCTTAATACTTTTTGTTAAATAAATATTTCACAGCTTTGATAGCATAATAGACATCTTTAAAAAATTATTCACTTTATGCATTTTGGTAGTAGCTAAAAAGTAAATTTAAAAGAAAAAAGTAGAAAAAAATTGCGCTAATAAGGAAATTTCTAAACATTTGTGCACGTATATGCATTTTTAGAAAATATATTCAAAATATGAAAATACGTTACATTATGCACAGCACATATGTAAGTAGCTTTAATCCGTACTCTAACCATCATACTTTTTAAAGATTTCTTTTTATTATTATTATTTTATTTTTTTTTTTGAAAATAAATAAATATCTCGATTATTTTATTTTTATATGTGAAAATTGCTGAACATTTTTATAAATTATCTCATTACTCTATAGTCGTTTTATAATTTCTTTTGTCACTTTCGTTTGAAAATCATTATAATAATATTAACACCATCTAAGAAATATGATCCTAGTTAGAAAGTCTTTTTCTTTTTCTTTTTTTTTTTCTAATTGCTTTCTTTATCTAATATGTTGTTTATTTTTTAATTACTTTTTTGTATACGAACCTAGATAACTGAATCTTACTACAATTAACTTGAAAGTTATGTTTTTCATACAATTTGGAATAGAGACGTAAAGTTTATCACTTGTTTATAACAGAAGAAAAAGAATTTTCTCCCCACCGCATTCAATTTATAGAAAAACGACTTTTTTTCCCTAAATTATTAAAATAAAACAACTCTGCAAAAGATTTTAAAACAAAATTTAAATCAGAATATCTTACTGCAGTTTTATGTATAAAAAATGCGGCTCTTCATCATATATTCCTTCTTTTTAAGTATGTGATAATACTTATGAAATTTCTCTTCATTTAACAAAAGTAATAAAAAAAAAAGGACCCATTTGCACAATTTTTTTTCCACTTACTTTTATTGTACATGAACTTAGAAAACTAAGCATTACTACAAGTAACTTCAAAGTTTGTTTTCCATACAGTTTGAAATAGAGATAACACTGGTTTATTACAGAAAAAAAAATCACTTTTTCTAGCCACAGCATTCAATTATTTATTTATTATTCTAATTAATCTATTCTTTAAATTAAAGATTAATTACTGCTTAAAGTGATAAAAACATAATATAAAAGGCTTAAAAATACATTTTAGTATATACAGGGTGTCCCAAAAGTCTCCGTACAACTTCAAAAATTTATTACAAAAAAATTAATAAATAAATAAATAGGCCTACAGCAAAAATAATTACAACAGTGCATAACTTAAAAAGTTTTTTTCTACAGCCTTAGTAAACTTCAACATGAGATCCTTCCGTAGCACGAAGAATATCAAGACGATATTTCAATTCAATCCACGAACGTTTTTCATGCTAACATCAACAGTAGCTACTGCTGTTTGGATCTTTTGTTTCAATTCCATGAGACTATTAACTTTTATTCAGATTTCATCAAACAGTTGTAACTACTGTTGATGTTAGCATGATGAAACGCACGTGGATGGAATTGGAATATCGACTTGATATTCTTCGTGCAACGACAGGATCTCATGTACAAGTATACTAAGGTAGTAGAAAAAAACTTTTTAAGTTACTCTATGCACTGTTGTATTATTTTTGCTGTAGGCCTATTATTTTTTTGTAATAAATTTTTGAAATTGTACGGATACTTTTGGGACACCCTGTAGATGACATATGTTTTATGCGCTCTACGGCGACTTCTTCAATATCAAAATGATTTCTTTTATCATTTTGATATTGAAGAAGTCGCCGTTAGAACGCGTGAAACATATGTCATTTATATATTAAAAGATATTTTTAAGCATTTTGTGCTATGTTTTTATCACTTTAAGCCGTAATTGCACTTTAATTTAAAGTTAAAAAGCGATTTTATTATATTATTTGTAATCCATTCTTATTAATCTAACATTTAATTATTCCTTTTTATTTATTTATTTATTTATTCGTGTAATACAGTTTTATGTTATCTGTAGCCTGCTGACAGATAATTTTTTCGACTCGAAAGGAAAGTTGTATATTATACAATTTTAAGATTGCTTTTATAAAATTTTGCATTTTAAATTTTCTTCCGCCAGTAAAATAATATTGCCAGATGTTACTATTATATACTTTTTTTTTTATGCTATTAAGAAATCTTTCGAATTCTGACAAACTAATTATCTATTTTGCTTTTACTTTAGAACTTCAGAAATTAAAAATAAATGCTTAATTCCTTTTAATTCTCCAAGTCGTATAATTTATGTAGACATGACAGTAATCTGTATGAAGAAACTTCTAAAAAGTACTTTCATTATGTATATATGATTCTTTATAAATGTACATTTTTAGAGCTCGTATATAAAGAGCAGCACAGGTATAACGTTTTACTTTACATTATTAGGTTTTATTATCATTCATGTTTTTTAAATATTCTATCTACATCCCAGCATTTTATTATTTTTTTAAATGAAACTATCTCAATTATTTTATTTGTACATGTAAAAATCCCTTACATAATTTTATAAATTAATTCACAATTCTATAACCTTTTTCTGTTTTCTTTTGAAATAATTTTAAATACATTCTATAACATGAGCATCATGAAAAAAAAAAATTTGCTTATTATATACTTCTAGTTAGAGAGCATTTTTTCCCATTTCTGTCTTTATCAAATATGTTCTTTGAAATTTTTTCAATTAATTTTTTTTTTTAGATAAACCTAGATAAATACATTTTACTACAAGTAACTTCAAAGTATGTTTTTCATACAATTTGGAATAGAGATGTAAGTTTATTACTTGTTTATAACAGCAGAAAATACATTTTTTTTTTTTTTTTACCGCATTCAATTTACAGAAAAACGACGTTTTTTACCAAAAGATGAAGAATAAAACAGCACGGCGAAAGAAGCTAAAATAAAATTTAAATCAGATTATCCCACAGCAGTTTTACGTATAAAAAGGCGACTCCTCATCATATATTCCTTCTTTTTAAGTATACGATACTTATGAATTTTCTCTTCATTTAACAAAGTAATAAAAAAACCATTTGCACATGCTTATTAACCTAACGTTTGGTTATTCCTAAAAAATTTTTTTTCGTGTTACAGTTTTATGTTACCCGTAATTATTTTTGAAAGAACTTTGCAGGATAAAATGAAGCAAAAAGCTTTTTGATAAAAAAAAGAGAGAGAGAGAGTTTTCAACTTCAAAGAGTTTCATTTCTTTAAAATGGAAATATCAGTTACTTTTTAATTTTCTCTTAAAAAACGCTCTTTTCTATTTACAGTCGAGACTTTTGAGTCGCATATCTTTTACTTTTTTTTATTTCAAGTTTTTCTTGCTCTATTTCCGCATCAAAATTCAGTAAAAAGACTTTTAAACGTAGTTGTACGATAGCAAAATTAAAAAGAAGGGGTGGCAAATAAAAAAAAAAAGAGGGAAAAAAGAGAGAGAAAGAGCTAAGGAGGGGGGTAGGAAATTAAGAAAATGAAAAATACGCGGAGTGTGTTGGAAATGAAAAATGTTTTGTGTGTAAAACAGTTTTTTATTAAAGCATGATGAAAGACTAGCTCAAAATAAATAACAAAGATAAAAAAGTCAAAGAAGATTATATACATATATGCATAAAAAAATAAAAGAAGGAACGACAGGAATAAGAGATAATTTTGAGTTCGCAAGAAACAAACGTACGTTCTTGGAGGGAAAAAAAAAAAGAGAGAGATAGAGAGCAGTAGAACCGAAAAAAATAATAAAAATAAAAGAGAAAAGGGAAAGCGAGAGAGGAAAAAAAGATCAAAGCCGTTTTTTGAAGCATTAGCAATGCTTCACTCATTTATATCTATTGAAGTGTTGAAGAAGGGGAGAAAATCTTGAATCGGGAGAACGAATAGATGATCAGTGGAGAGGCGTGGTCTCGATGACGTCACAGATGACAGAACAAAAGAATAGCAGAATTAAACTTTGCTGAAATGACGAGTTAGGGGACATACGCCATATTGGAGCATTTCCTGTAGGAATTTATTTTCTCGAGATACTGTGTGGCAGCATAGGTTTCTCAGATGTCAAAAGGAAGCACTTTGTCTGAGATATAGGAAGGCGCAGGTTACGAATAATTGGCAAGCGATGACATGAATTTTATTTCTTTGTAAAAGATCTTTTTTTTTTTATTAATCAACTTTTCTGAAATAATAAAAAGCTGTAATGTGAGAAAAATTAAGTATAAAGTTAAAATGTTTAACTTTTCAAAAATTTAGTTATTTATCTCCAGGCCTGGCAAAAAAAAATGACCATTTGCTTGTTTTCTTATTTCGATTTCGATACCTCATCCACATATAATCTTATTTCTTGTGCATAAACATTTGAAATTACAGTCATCGCTTTTCCCAAAACGTGGTTTCCCCCGTCTTCCTTATGCACACTTTGCACATACAGTGCCGTAGCATACAAGGGAAAGAGGGGTGCAAATGGGTGAATGCCTTTAGTGTTAAATATTTACTGGTACCAAGAAAAGTTATAAAATTTCATGGTTAATCTTTTAGCTTTTATGGGGGTGGAAAGGTAAGTTTGCATTTAAAAAAAATGCCACACGAAAGAGAATTTTATTATATGCTACGGCATTTTTTTTTTTTTTTTTTTGTATTGGCAAAGAAATCGTATATTTTTTTGTTGCACAAGCCAAAGAAAACGTAAATTCTCTTTTATAAAGCTGAGGGATTTTACTATTGTTACGTCAAAGTAACGTCATTATTTCTGATTGTTATTTTAACGAATTATGGACGCGCATATACAGAGCTCTGTTACTGTGATCGCTGTATTTTTAGGATATTACATTTTCATTTATTTTACCAAAAGGCCCCATGGTTAACATGGTTTGTTGTAAAAATGGCTCATTATCAAACAAAAGCCACTGTTTTTACAAAGGAATTATAAAACAGATTACAGCAATACATTTAAGCAAACAATACAAATTTTAATAACAATGCAATATTCCGTTTTGCCTATACTGTTGATCGTAGTTTTTGATAGCCAAGAACTTACCAGAGCTATTGCAGCTTCATTGTTGCTGTCAATATATTAATGTTTATTACAAAATTGGAAATATCAATGAATGCTTGACACGACATCAAATCAATGTTTTCTAGCTCAACTCAATTTTGTGCCGGATGCTCTTCCCTAGTTTATTTAAAATTGCTTTAAAATCAATTTTAAATTTTAAGTATTTGAATCAAAAGAAATAATTTACTAATATTATACTCTGCGTTTTACTCTTTTCACCGGTGCTGAGAATGTGTAAAAAAGTTATTGTAAGTAATGAGTATACTTTGTTGTCTTTAACATGTTGTCTCTTACCTGTTCAATTTAAGTTCAATTACAAATTAAGCGAATGAATGCTATAAAAATTAAATTTCACCCAGATGCATAAAAAACGTTTACTCTCTAAAATCTAGTTTTTTTTTTTTTTTTTTTTTTTTTTTTAAAGTTTTAATCAAAACCGCATTGAAAAATTTGTGTTGAAACAAAAGCTATGGTAAAAACAACTCCAGCTACCGTCATATACGACACAGAAAATTACTCTTATCACGTTCACTCAAGTATCACTCAAGTATCAAAGTTCACTCTTAAAGGTGTTTTATAGATTGTGCGCACGATTTTCTGAAAATGACTATCTGCATGAGCTTTTAACATCTTGCATAATAAATGAATGTTCACAAAATGAAATAAAAGTTTAGTCCTTAAGATTATATTTAAAAAATTATGTTTGTTAAAATGTTTTCGAATTTCGAACTTAAAACAAATATTTACATTTTATTATTGAAAGAATGCAAGTTTTGTTTCAATATTAGTTCATTTTAGTTACAGAATATTTATCAAAGTATTTTTTTTTAATGTTCATATGGATAAGTTATGTGAGTGTTATCGCGCAGTGGAAAAAATATGCATTACTACTTCTTACGACTTAAGAATTGCAAAAATTAAATATATTTAATTTCTTAAAAAGCAAAATTCAAAAGAGTAGCGTTATTCAAATATTCTTTTAATATATTTATACATGGGTTAAATAATTTTTTTAAATAATCTTTTAATTTTTCGTAACTTTTGACAATCTAAAGGTGAACTAACCCCTTACATTTTTTTCACTACTTAACGTTTTCGCTACTTCGTTTTCATTCAAGAAAAGATGAATATCACTCAGTATATTATTATTTAAAAAAAAAAAAAAGAAAGAAAGAAAGAAAAAAAGGAAGAAAGAAAGAAAGAAAAAAACTTGCGTGATTTAAAAAAAATAATTAAATTATTTTTTTAATTATTATTATTTATAAATTATTGAGGACTAACAAAATATGTAAAGAATTTGCCGTACTTACATAATTAATTTTATCTAAAGTAATCTCTCACTTTTCTTTGCGTTACTTGAACAAATCTTTTGGACAACACACTCGAAATTTTGGTCTATGTTATATGACATTTTGATTAGTAATATCGGAGAACAGCCTTTAGCAATTTTTGAATCTCCCACGTTTTTGGTGTTAGAGAGTTTTCTTTCTCTTCATTATTGTCACTGGCAATTTCTTGATATCTCAATAATCAAAGTTACATCAAAATTGCTTTTGAAAAAATAATGTACAAAAGCATAGTTTTGATTCTGCTCTGTCAGTTTGTGAAAAAAGTGTCCATTAACGAGACTCTATAATTAATGAATAATGTCACTCATTGAAGTATGTTTTATTAAACTAATTATATAAGGGAGGGGGTTATGGGTACATATTTATACGAAGTTTGAGGATGTAACCCAGCTATATTATTATCAGAGTAATCTCAGTGTTATACACAACTTCTGATTTTGCTTAAAGTAAAAATGATTACACCACGGTTTTGAATAGTTCAACATAAACGAGCCTTCTTGTATTTGCTTTTACGAAAAATTGTTTTATCAAAAAGTCATTTAATTTTCAGGTTCTGATAGCTCTTCAGAAAGATACCCATAGCTTTTTTAAATCCATGATACGTTCATCCATTGCCCCCTAGAGTATTAGATCGAACATTTCGCCCCTTGAGAAGTCTACTCAGAGAAGCAATGGCTCATCTCAACGCTGAAATAATATTCAGCATCATATTCACAAATGTAGCAGTATAGGTGGGTAATAAAATAAAATAAATAAATATTTCTTTAATATCACAAGTGGGTATTGAATCGGTGACAACCCAATTCGTAGTTAAAGCATGTACCTCGACGCCACAAAAGGATCGGACATATTGTCATCCATTAAATAGGAGAAAGTAGGGTAAAATCATATACCTTATTATTAGTTGTTTAAGCCAGAAATTCCGACATAATTTAATGAAACTTTGCTAAATATTCCTCACTTATCCTTGTACAATAATATCATTATACATATATGCCTTGTCTATCACATTTTTATTAACGAACTTAACTGAAAATATTTCAATTATGTCTAATGATTAAATATTTAAATACAAAATGACAATTATCTTCCTTATAATCTGAGAAATTGCAAAAAAGAAGTTCATGTCTTTATTAGCTTTAGAAAAATTATAATCACTTTTGTTCTTGTATTCTTGACTTCTATTTCTTCAAGCATTTTTTACCTGCTTTTCAAGCATTTTTTTTTCAATATCTGGTATATACTATGCAGGATATCAGGTCTTGCATCAAGAGAATGAAGATCGAAAATCATAACCCGTGAAAATGCACCTGAAAATGCTAGCAATAACTAAATAAGCTGTCATTATATCACTGTTAGAAATAAATCCGTTAATCCACGGTAAAACTACTGGCAGCAAAGTTGACGGACTTTTTCCGTTCCGTTAGTAGATTTTCCGTTTTGAGAGATTAAAAAAAAAAAAAAAACTCCGTTTGAAGAATCGCTAACTTTCCGATGCTAGCAATAACTAGTGATAAATAAGCTGTCATTATATATATGCTACACACAATAATATAAAAAAGAAACTGTTACTTTAAATGCGAACAGATTTGAGAATTTTGTAAGCTAGTAAACATTAAAACAACAAAAAAAAAAGATAAAATATTTTTTAAGGAAGGAAACTACACAAATGCCAGTATGAAGATACGGTAATGGCCGCTCCTTCTTCTTGCCATAAACTAAGTATTTTAACCATAACCCGATAGAGGGCTGCTCAGATCATGTCAAAACTAAAATACACTCTATTATTTTAACCCAACCATACTAATTGATAAAGTTATCATTCCAGTTAAAAAATTTCCAATTGAGTGAAAAAGTGTCTAGGCCGAGATTCAAACCCAGAATTTTATGCATAAATTCCCAATGCTCTTACAATTGAACGACCTGGAACGACAACCGGACAGCACAATTCACTCAGTCAGACAACCTTTTGGCAATTACATTTGGTCTATGCCATATAGACTGCTCAACAGAATGAGTCGCAGAAAGGAATTTAAGGAAAAAACATCTGGTCTGCCATGTTAGACAGCTCAACTGAAAAAGCCACAGATATTCTATTGAGATATCTACGTGGCAGACTAGGTGATATTGGCGAAAGGTCGTCTGAGTAAATTGTGTCAGCCGTTTCTCATTCCAGGTTACTCAACTCGAAGAACATCAGCAATACCGCAAACCTTAATAAGAACCAACAGGAAAAAAATAGTGTAAATTTTATTTTATCTTAATTTTTTGAATGTGTAGAGAATTCAAATATAATATTACTTAAAAGAAAAAAAATGTCTCCCAAAAGTACACTGAAAAAAAAAAAAAAAAAAAAAAAAATGTTGATTTTACAGTATAATACTGGCATCCTATAGCTAGCTACCAGTATTATACCGTAAAATTAACAGTAATAAACAGTAAAATAAGCAGTAATACGTTACCGCGCAACACTTTTTTTTTTTTTTTTTTTTTTTTTTCAGTGTATAATCACACAAACAAAATTCAAAAATTTATTTTAAACAGATAAACTAATTAGCTCTAGTAATGTAAAAAAATAAATAAAATTCGTTTATTCACCCAGTCAAAACTCTGTAAAAAGTTTTCACCATCAATCTCCATTTACTTGTGTTTCTTGAAATATAGTCCTTAATCTCCTTTTAATGTAAATATTGGATATGTACATTTGTTATAAAAGTGATCATATTCTTTGTTGAAAAATAGCGTACATGTTCGAAAATGACATGCAATATATAAAAAGATATTTCTAGGTAATATTTCGGGAAAATTTTGAATCCTTTTACCAATTATATAAATAGAAAGTGTAAGAAATTAATAGCAGAAAAGCTTGTTATTTTTGTTTTTTCCAATACGATAGCATACAAATGTTTTTGCATACATTTTTAATCTTTTAAACTGAAATTTCACTTAAAAATATATCATTAAAAAAAAGGGTTTTTTACAAAAAGGCTCATTTCTCTATCATGACATATTATTAATGATATTATTAATAATAATAAACAGTAAAGTAAACAGATTCTTGACTGAAATTAATTAAGGAGATCAGAAAAATTATTTAAAATGACAAAAAGTTGTATTTATTAATATTATTATTATCATAATGCTTAAAAATTTGTAATAATGTCTTGCAGTGGTCCGATATATATATATATATATATATATATATATATATATATATATATATATATATATATATATATATATATAATCAGAAAACATGTTTTTAGTATTAAAAAGAAATATTTAAACCAATATTTCAAGGTATTTAAAAAGAATCAATATTCTCCACATTTTTGTGATATCTTTTATGATATTCTTCATTATAGAGCAAACCTATTAAATACAAGTCTTTCTAATAAACCTAAATATAAAACTAATAATACACAACTAATTATAAATTTTTCCAATCATGTATTTAATAATATCAATTTACACAATATCATAAACAACACTACTAATAATTTTCCAATAAAAAATTTTACCATTCACAAGACATATAAATATAATCGCACACTTGGACGTAAAATTTTTAATTACAATTCTTTTGCAAAACAATTGGTCTCTTCAAATAATTACCCTTGTTATTGTAATGACCCAAAATTTCAAAAGTACATAAATACAACACATGGTCATATCATTACTGGTGATCTTAATATTGTAGAACAACCTATTTTACAAAACTTAATGCATAATGGAACAAAATTTCGCCTTCCATATAGGTGTAATATCAAATCCATAATATTGCAGTTTATTCAAGATATTGATTTATTTATATATAAAATTGCTATTGATTACAATAAACCAATCGAGTATTTTAGTGAATGGAGATTTTCTGTAATAGATAAATTAAAAAATGAAATTATAAAAAATTATCAACATATTACACATGCAGCTTTTAAAAATATAAATAAACATAATCAGAATTACAAAACAAATTTATAATTACTTATGTAGATAAATCTCCAAATAATTATACTATCATTTGTAAAGAGTACTATAAAGTGTTAATTCACAATGCAATTAACACAAGTAATATTTTTAATAAAACTAAATTAAATATTGAAATTAATAAGAAAATTATTAAATTATCACAAATTACTAAAAATCAAATGTAATAATTTAAATTATCCTTATCTTGTTATAATTCCAAAATTTCATAAAAATCCAATTAAATTTCGCACAGTTACTATCGGGTGTAACACATATAATAATAATGCAAGCAATTTACTACTTAATATTTTAAAGCAGATATATGATATAACTTTAAAACATAATAACCAACATTGCCTAAAAAACAGTTTTCAACTTATTAATAAAATACATAATATCAATCCGGTAAAATTCATAAAAACATTAGATTTTAATGATTTATTTAATAACATTGATATAAAAGACTTACATAAAACAATGTGTATATTATTTAAAGAATTTAAATCTCAATTAAAATTAAAAGAACATATTTCCATAAATTTTATTAAAACTTTACTAAATTTTACATTGCATAATAATTACATCATATATGACAATATTATTTATAAACAATGCCAGGGAATTCCGCAGGGCGGGACCGCTTCTAGTATTCTCTCTGACCTTTACTTATATTATTATGAAAGAAATATTAGTCCGAACAATGATTATGTATTTTATCGCTATATTGATGACATTATCATATTTTATTTCAATGATAAAAATTGCACATCACCACTCAATTTTTATCCTAATCAGCTTAAATTAAGCGAAAATGATTTAATTAACAATAATATAAATTTTCTTGACTTAAAAATTAATATTAATGATAATTATAAATTAATTTTTGATATTTATGATAAGAGATTTGATTTTCCATTTAAAGTAAATATTTTTACCAATTTTGCTTCATGTTTACATAAATCAGTTTATAAAAAGATAATTATCAATTATCTTCATCGAATAAAATACCTATGCTCAGATATAAATAAAAACAAAAATATTAGATTTATTCGAGATCAAGCAAAAATATATGGTTATCCAATTTTTATGATAAATTCAATCATCAACTCTTTTAAATAACATTTATTATATCATAGAAATATAAACATGGTACGTATTAAATTATTGTTTTAATGTGCGATGATAACATATAACAAAAGATATAGCAAATTACAATTATAACATACATAAATACAATTAAAACATATACGGACATTTATTAATTGATTGAACATTATATATACTTTATATAGTCTGTGATAGTGCGTTTAGCCGATCACCTCTGTTTTAAGTATTACTGATGTTCAGTTTTAAAACATATATAAATTAACTTATACAAAAAAAAAAAAAAAAAAAAAAAAAAAAAAAAACACATAAAATTATACATGGGTAACATTGATGATTATAAATCACAAACCTATCTATATGCAATATATATATATATATATATATATATATATAGTTTTTCTTTTGAAAGTTTAATTTTAATAAGTCTTTTAAATACTGCATTGCATTATAAAGATTGCAATACAGTAGTAATACTATTAATTTAATTTAATTTTTTTTTTTTATAAATTTTGAGATATTTTAAATTGTTTATGATATATTTAATTTGATATTTAAATCAATCTCTAAATTGTATAATATATTTAAGTAGAAGTAAAATATAAAATAAAACATTAATATATTTATGTAGAAGTAAAATAAAACATTAAAAAATAAAACATTAATTATTTTATATAAATTCTATACTATATATATATAAGTGGATTACACAGATGGCAGCACCAGCACTTTGTATTAAAAATAATATCGCTTTTACATAATACATACTCTTGTTATGAATATTTGAAATGCTGTGTAAGATGGATTTAATTCTGGGTAAATTTATTCATATAGTGGGATTTTGTACGATTTTTATGTAAAACTACAAGGTAGTATTGTTTTTTACTGTTTATATATATAATTAAATCTAATATAGTGGATATGTAACTCAATCTTAATTTTGAATAATTATCATACTAATAGATGGAGGCACCTTACTTGTCAGGTAGATGTTGATAATATTGTTAATATTATATTTAATTTACCTATAGAGGGCGCTATCGCTTGTATATTAATTTTACTTTTAGGGATTACAATTGAATGGAGTATTTGTATATTCATGGATATAATTTTGTTATTAGTGTATATCACAAGAATAAATTTGTGTGTTTTTGAATCAATTTGTGTTCGGGTGTCATAGTTAGGGTAATATTTCAAAAGATGTGCTCTCAACTTGACTTTCAAATAATTTCTCTCAACTCAAGTATGAAATATTTCATGATGTGTGCCATGTGGACGTGTTGTATCATTAAGAACTTGTGATGTTTAAGGATTCTCGATCATTATTGTGAGTAAAATATTTTATCTACTCTTTACGGGTTTTTATTTCCAATTTTATTATTTCAAACTGATATCAGGTAGTAATTCAGTGAGGTGTTGTATACAGATTTTAGGATAATTGAAGTGAGTGAAATATTTTATCTATTCTTTACGGGTTTTTTATTTCCAATTTTATTATTTCCAATTTTAATATTTCCAATTGTTTTCTGGTAATAATTCAGTATACCTAGGTGATTCTACTGATCTTAGCATATATGCCAGTAGAATTATGAAATACTGAATTATTTTTTAAAACACATGTGGGTACATCCAGGCTGATGATTATATCTACATGTGTTTTTTCATATCCAATTCTGATTTAATTCTCTTGTTGTCCAATTTTACATTGTATATGGTTCATATTTCATTTCTTAATCCATTTGTATTCACTTGATAGCAACTCCAAATTATTATTTCTTTTTCTTCTCTCTTTAAATTTTCTTCATGTTTTCAGTATTTTTGGCCAATTACCATTGAAGCACAAGCTATGGTAATATTATGATTGCACTTGTTAATCTATTAGATATGTGGTATTCTGTCTACACATTATCATTAATGATCTCTTTGGAGATTTAAGTAGAATGATACAAGAACTTGATATGTTTTTTGAAATTCATAGATATTATAATTATATATATATATATATATATATATATATATATATATATATATATATATATATATATATATATAATTACCGTAACTATAAATATAACCGTAATTTTGGGAATATATATATATATATATATATATATATTCCCAAAATTACGGTCGTACGAGCCATAAACGTTGAGTTGCGCAGACCTGCGATAATACCTGCGAAGGCAAAACTTTAAAAAAAGAAAATTAAATGCTCTACAAGCTATATCTGAAAAACAATTTTTTTTCAAGTTATAATAAAACATATAATCAGTTTTTATGGATTTGGAATTTTTTATTACAAATTTGTAAACTTTTTACTTTTTTTTTTTTTGTTTGTTTGTTTGTTTTAGGTGTAATAGATAGTCAACGTAATAAGAAGTTTAAAAAATAAGTAATGCCTTGAAAATATGGAACTTGGACTTCGTAGCAAAACTAGTTTTCCAAGATTAGTTTTGACGTAGAATATTAAAACTTTTGTTTTTGATTTTTACAATTTAACATATAATTTTTATTTGTACAAAACATAAATAACTAATACAAAAAGAAGTAATAATTCAAATTAATTACAAGCTTTCTAATCCATGATCAAATGTCAGACAATTTTGTCATTTCAAACCTTTCTGGTCCCCTTAAAAAGAAACAAAAAAGTATCAGTGTTTAAAGTGAGACATGTGTGTTATCTCATTTTAAACAACTTTGAATTTTTGAAGCTGGCCTTCTATTCTTTAATAATAATAATACAATAATAATAAAACATTTATTTTACAGAAATACTACCACACCCATATATTTTTCAATATAGTGCAGCTTCTTGGGGATAATTTTCAATATGGCCTAGTATGGTGGTGGTGTGTATGTATGTGTGTGTGTGTCGGGTGGGAGGGTCCTCTCCTCTAGTGTTGTGGACCAAATCGACTTGGGTTTATTCCGTATTCATTTTCATAAGTCGTTAATACGGTGGTCAGTATAACGGATTTCATTTGATTTGATTGCCTAAGAGGGACTGCTCAGGCAAGGAACCAAGTCTGTAGAGCATAGTATCCCTCCCATTCCCTTTATTAAGATCATTAAAAAAGTGTTTAGCCGCAGCTGAAGCCGCCAGAAAACGCGACAATGGGCGCCAATTCCATAAATCTAAAAATCAAAGAAATTTTTTACATTTATGGAATTGCCGCCCATTGTTGCGTTTTTCGGTGGCTTCACACTGTATTTTATTTATTTATTTATTTATTTATTGGTCACTTAGTAGTGAGAGCCCCACTGATTTCGATATAGTGGACCCGGACTTTGTCTGAATTCGTGAGCATAAACCGGGAATGCGGCCATAAATTGAGAACACAACTAAAAGTTTCTTCAAGCGAATCTAATGGTGCACTGAAATAAAAAATTCCGTGAAAAATCTAAAAATGTACTGGTAGCAAAGTTTCCGTCTTTTCTCCTTTTTTTTCAACAAACGTCCATTTTGGTATTTTCCTGTTTTCAAGATAAAAATTTTCCGCTTTAAAGAAGAGAAATTTTTGTTTTTACAAAACAATTATGAGCAATAGCGCGATATTAAAAAAAAAAAAAAATCTTTATAATAATTTTTTATACTAATGAACATTTATACGGAACGGGTATTTGTATTGCATATTACAACACTCGTTTTTTGTCGCGTTGCCTTTCTCGGGATTCGAACCTCGGTAATCGTCATTACAGAACGAATGCTCTGTTCCCTATATTCAACGACTTGGTTATAGGTCCAATCATCAACTACGAAAATTTAACTATATATTTTCCGTTTTCTCTCAATTGAAACAGAACATAGCTGCCTTCAAAGCAACGTTTTTGTTTTTAACATTCAATGAGAAAAGAAAAAAAGGAAAATTTCCATTTATTGCAGGAAATGTACAATTTCCACTCAAAAGAAAAAGACAGAAATTTCACATAAAATGACCAGTAAATATACGAGAATCTTTTTTTACAGTGTGGGGGGGTATACTGCCTTTAGCATCGGATTTCGTATCAAGTTTATTGAAAAGAGGACAAATTTGACTATATTGGGAAGAACGATTTAAATCGAATTGTTTTGACGAATGATGAAAAATCGATCTTCGAAAATAGAAAAATAGAAATTCACAAAATAAAAAGTAACAAAATATTATCAAACAATCGAAAATCTGTAGTATTTTCGAAACCCATAAAATGTTTTTTTTTTTTATAAATGCCTAAAAATCGTCGGTGAGCATGAAATATAAAGTAAAAGACTCAAAAACCCGCATTTAGTAACATAAAATAAAAATACATTCAAATGACTAAAAATATGAGGTTCAGGTGTATTAGGACCTCTCTTCGTTCATCAGGAATTGCTTCACAAATAGTGCATACTTTAAAATAAAAAAAATAAAAATTCATTTAAAAATAATTTTTTCTAAAAGATTTGTGAATTAAACCAACTGAAATAAAATACAGTTTAAAATGTCTCTTAATTATATAGCTGACTTTTTTTTTTCTTTTTTGGTAAATAAATTATTTTCTTCAGAGCTATAATTTATTCTTCGATTCTAACACTATGAAACTATGAACTCTTCCACACAAGAGAAACAAAAGTATTTCATTTATAATGTTGTACATGCATCTCCCCAAAAGAAATATAAGAAATATATGTAACTATAGGAAAGCGCATGCGGTACCTGCACAAAATTGAGATCAGCAAGTTAATTTTTAATCATTCATTTTATGTCGTCGATCAGACATTGATAATTTCTATTTTTTAAATTAAAATTAACACAGTGGCAGCACCAATATAATCTGCAATAGCTCAGGTAAAGTTCTTGGCTGTCAAAAACTACGACCAACACCAGGCAACCCGGAATCTTTCAAGTTATTGAAATTTGTATTGTTCGTTTAAATGTATTGTTGTAAGCTGTTTTATATATATCTTTTTTTTTTTTTTTTTTTTCAAATAACTAAACTGCCTCAATCAAAATTTTAAAATCAGACATTTAATAAAAACCGAAGCTGTTGTTTACACAATGTTCACGTTAAAGAATGTGTTATTTAAAAATATTAAATCACCAGAGAATATATACGTCACAGTAGGACCCGATATTCTGATGGAATTGCACCTGCTTCCTTTAGGGGAGATTTCTGTAATCTTGTAAACCAACCTTCGAAAAATGTTCTAATTTTTAAATTATTGCAGTTGGATTTAAGTATTTTAATATTTCCGCAATCTGGGATGTGGTCTGTATATCTATTGAAATGATTAACAAGTTTCAATTGTAAATTGTGGGTTTTGTAATCGCGTTTATGCTCTTCTAAGCGATGTTGCATGATCGTCATGTTTCACCAATGTAAACAGAGTCACAGTCTTTACAAGGGATACTGTAAACTATCGGTATTCTCTAACGGAGGAATTTTAAGCTTGAATTTTCATAGCATATTTCATAACATTCTGGGGTTTAAAGGTTGTATACCAATGTTAATTGATTTGATTTGAATAAATTAGATATTTTTTCTGACATTTTTTTTATAATATGGAATAGAAACACAACTTGAAGAACTACTATATGGTTTATGGAGTTTGATAAAAATTGCTCTAAAAAAATCTTTTTAGCCTTCGTTTAGGGTAGCCGTTATATTTGAAGTTGGTAAAGATATTTATTTTTCTAATTGAAATATTTTGCCATTTCTACAATATTTTCATACCCTTTGAGCTAAGGCTTTAACAACAACAATTTTATGGGAGATGGGATTTTCAGAATTTAAATTTAAATTTTGACCAGAAAGCGTTGCTTGCGGTATACTAATGTTAAAATTTCTTAGCCAGTAACTTTGTCTTTTCTTTCAATAAAATATATAAGAAGTGGACTTTATAGTCAGTTTCCTTTTCATTTTTAAACTGTATTGCTGGACATTTAAAAATAGATTTTTTTTTTTTAATTGCATTTAAATTTTCTTGTTTGGAAATAAGAAAAACGTCGTCGATATATCTTTTCCGCAGCAACAATAAACATTTATTTCTAACTTATGTCATATGACAACAATTAAATACTATTGCGTAGTGTGAAAGCTAGCGACCAGTTAGCGACACTTAACACCAAGCCTATGACACCTATGATCTATAAATTATTTCTCAAGTATAGAATTTATGTCATATTTTATTTTAAGCGAACCTTGCTGGCCATAGCAGCTAATCACCGTGATCAATTATTCGGTCATCGCTTAACAGTTTAGATTAGAAGGAGTAGTATCACAAATTTATCATTGAAGTGGGCGCACTACAATTCGTTTGTTACGCTCGCTCAGCTCAATGAGAGTAAAATGAAAATAATTGATTAGCCCACATCTCTCTCTCTTTTTAATCTGTTATAAAAGAAACAAACACTCAAATTTTTACTGTTATGTAATGTGATGTACTTAAGTTTCATTTTTTACTAACTAAACCTAATGTACAATACAAACCTGTGCCAATTAATTGGGACAAAGTTAAAAAATACCCTTTTTCAAAAACTATACCTTTATATCATTATATTACACTGAATAATACCGGTAATAGAATGAAGGATGTTCTCCTTTAGCAGAAATTACCTCTTGAATTCGTTTTGCCAATGATTGCACTGATTTAGTGCATATATTTTTTACTTCATTATCGTGGAACCACACTTTTATAGCATTCGTTATGATGCGTTCTTTGGTTGTGAAGCCCATTTTACCTAAACGTCTCTTCAAAATATTCCAAGTTTTCTATAGGATTTAAGTTTAGTGAATTTCCAGGCCAATCAAGCAATTTTGCTTTTCACCATGAAAATTTTGAGCAATTTTGAATTGTGACACGAAGTCATGACGAAATGTCCCGTCAAAAGTTCGCACGAATGGAACAGTCTGATACGTTGTAATATTTCCATATACTTGGATGAATCCACCATACCTTCACCAGTGTCATTTGCTGTGAAAAACCACAACCCATCTGCAGAGTGTGGTTTACAGTTTTGTGGTCGTGCTTGGGTCTCAAGGTTTCACAGTTGCTTCGTCTAACGATATTTTCTTTGTAATACTGCACAAATAAATGACCGATATATCGCTGTCAGAAAAGTGTAAACTTTAAGACAAAAATTTTTTTGCACGCTTTCTAGTAGTAATATGCATTTTTAAACACACGAAAGCAACACGTATCTAACAGAAAACATAAGCTAATAATTATTGTCAAGTTTTAACAGTCACGCCAACTCAAGGCAGATAAGACCGGTTTAAATCGATTTAGGACACCAACAGGCAATTGCATCACAATTCTGAGGAAGAAAACTCGTACCAATTAATTTGCACAGTACAGTTTATCAATTGGAAAATTTAATTTATAACAAATATTAATTTTAGAAGCTTATATGAAATGTTCTTCGACGTTAGTCATTTTAGGAATCGCATTTTCTCTTTTTATTCATAATAATTACGCATCACTGCAGACACGTTATCGTCCGATTAAAATAAAATAAAACATAGTAGAACAATCTCATTAATATTAGTGAAGCAGATTTTTTCGGTCAATAGATTTCTCCCCCTCTGAGCTAATTTATTCTTCAACTATAACACCCTATGAATCAAGAATCAATCCCGGCAAATACATCAATACCAGTGACGAGTGTTAGCTAAACAAGATCACTCTCACCCAAGCCAAGAGAACAAGTGTTGATTCTCCAGGGTATTAAATACCCCATGGATAACAAAAAGGACTGTCCTGATTTACCGATTTCCCCGTGCCTAAAAAAAAAAAAAAAGCCCCTTCAGAGGGAGTGAGAGTGAATATCAATTGGCTGCAGATGAGTATCTGCCGAGAGAATCTCTGATGTCGATTTACAAGTGAAGTCAAACCGCAGATAATACAAATTATTCTTTACTCTTTATTCCGTCTAATAATGTAGCGAGACTTGTAAATTTTCAAAGTGAAAAAAAGCACGTATATTAGTTGTTTGATTTCATATCTTTTAAGGAGTTACAAAGCATAGGAAAAGAGTCGTTGTTTCGATTGCTGGTACATTTTTAAATATTCGCTTTACATAGAAATTTTAAAGTCATTCAAGATATGTCTACTTTTTCTTTTAAATTTATGTATAAAAATAAGTAAATAAATAAAATTAAAATACAATTTAGAGCATATTCTGATTCCAATTCAACCAATTTAACTTAACTTGATGTTAATTTTATATACTTCTTTTAACTGCTAAAATACGTAAAAGAAAAAGATTATAAACAGTAAACTAAGTTTTATTAAACTGTTGACATGTTTCAGCTCAATCCGAACCATTATCAAAACAAATAAGAAAATTCTGTAACTGCACAGTCTATGAAGTTATTTGAAACGCTATCATCATTTTATTTTCAAGATAAAATAAATATCTGTCTTTTCGGGTGACAGGTTTTACTAGCGCAAAAGTGACGCATGTTATGGTTAATAATAAATTTTAATAATTAATGTGCTTTAAATGTGGTTTAATGTGCTTTTTATTATTTTTAATTTGCTCTCGGCCATCAATAGCCAATTGTGGTAACTCTGACACTAAGTTCACATTGTTGTTGCAAACTTTTCATTGCTAAGATAGATTATTTTTAAAAAATCGTGAATGTTTAAAAAGCTATACAGTTTCAAACAAATTTTACTGGAAAGTACCCCTTTCCCCTATCCGATGTTGTAAAATTGTAAGTATGGTACTTGATTCCATAGATTTTAAGAGGTCTCAAAACATGCAAACAGCAGGGTCCTCTTTTCGATTGCTGTTAATTTTTTAAATAATCACCTTAGATAGAAATTTGTAAAAACCTGTCCTCTACCAAGACCTGTTTCGTTTTTGCCTATTATATTTATAGAACAAACATTTTTAGTAGATAACTATTCAAAAAATGTACTAAGCATTCTTTCATCCTTTTTATAATGTAGTAGAGCTAATTAGTTTTACAAGACGAAAAAGTTACAGTTATTTGATTTCTCATCTTTTAACCCTTTTTAGTTCTTTGGGATAATAGTTTCTCACCATTTTCCCCCACCATTGCTTTCTAACAGGTCTAGAGGGTCTTGCTTTCTAAAAGGAGTTAACACGTCTTACTGGTTCTTTTTTCCAAGTTCATTACACAATATCATGCACTTTCATGCACGTTCAGCATTGTTATTCATTTCTCCATACCTCTTTGTGCCAGCATAGTTTAGTTTTTTTGGCTGACGGAGCATGAACAGCACCATTCTTCTGTTTTGAACAAATGGTTTTTGCTACAAATCGTTATTTCTCTTTACAAAATGCTGTAACTACTGTAAAAAAATTTCGTAAAATTTCAGTAGATGTACCTTAAATTAACGGTACTTGTACCGTTTTCACTCTTTACGGTATGATTACCGTAATTCTAAGGTAAAGTAAGCGTAAAAAACCGTATGTGTGCCATTTCGATTATAAACGGTATTTATATCGTGAAATGATTGTTTTTCAATAAAAAATCGCTATTTATACCGTAAAATAATTATTTTTCTGCAAGGAAAAAGCTGGTAGCCCCACCTCGGTGTACGGCAACCCCTGAAGTGATGCTCTTGCTCTTGTTACGTAATGCGTGCAGGCCTGAGGAGAGGAGGGGGTGCAGCCGGTACGTATACTTTAAATATTTTACGGTATATATACCGTCCAGTTAAATTACGGTACATATACTGGTCACAAAGTTGCCAGTATATATACCGTGTATGACCAAAATTTTTACAGTGTAGTGTTGCCAGGTTCACTGTCACAAAAGCTGGACAACGGCTTCTAAATTGGGACATAAATTGCAGTAAATCCCATCAAACCGGAACCTGTTTATAACAGAATCCTGTCTTAAACGTAAAAATGTTAATGGTCTCTATGGATGAAATAGCATACAATTATACCTGCTAAGATGGAAATTTCTCTAAAACGGAAATTTTTTTCGGACACTTGAGATTTCGTCTTAGTAGTTTTTACTGTAAACACAATAATAATTATAGTAAAATATGTCAGAGCAGAATCGATAGGAACCGAAATAAAATTCCATTTTGGAGAGATTTCCGGTTGAGCAGTTATAATTGCATGGTATTCCTTCAGTAGGACTATGAAATTTTTACGTTTAAGAGAGAATTCCATTATAAATAAAGGTTTCATTTTCGCAAGTTTTATTGAGCAAAGTACTTTCAAATCTGTAAAACAGAATAATTAGGAACCGAAGAAATATTCCGTCTTCCTTAAAAAATATCCCGTCTTTCTAGCGGTGTTCCTTTCGGGAATTATATAAGTTTTCCATTATAGGCAGGTTCTGTTTTCAAAGATTTTACGGTATTAAGGTTGTTCTCAAATCCAAACTGTCTACTTTATGACATATTTTTTAAATTCATTTTTGTTCGGAAACGCATGAAATTGGCAAGTCTTCTTATTCAAAAACTTTGCAATCGAAACACGTTTTCCATTTTTTTTATAACGGCAGAAGATCTTTTAGAAAATACTGTCAAAGTCGGCATTTTGAACTGAATTCCCGACGCGGCAGCCTGAGAAGCGAGAAAAATGTGTCGTCACGTTACCCGAATCGCTTAAAACGCGATAAGTCATCTATTTATCAGGAACTGGAAAACTAATTTCGATTCCAAATCGCTTCCATAGTCAGGCTTTCCAATTTTATGCCTCTACGCTTAAAAATGAGTCAGAAAGTTTCGCATTGTTGAGAAGGTCATTTGAGTTCAAGTTGAGTTTGATTCATCACCTTAATTTCAAGTTGATGCAGAGTAATTAATAGCATGGTATCAAAAGAAAGCTAAGAGAATTTGTGCATCTTGAAAAATCGGGACTTTTGGCGTCCCGCACAGTGGCTCCGCGGTATGGGTTTTGAAACCGCTGAAAATCGGGACGTCCCGCGTAAATTGGGACACCTGACAACACAAGATACGATATGTTGTAAGGGGACCGGGAGGGACACTATGCTCTACAGACATGTTTATTAGTCTGAGAAGTCCCTCCTAGGCTATCAAATATCAAAACTGATATGTTGTACACCCTACTTGTATTACGTACTATCAATACGAGACCAGAAAGAAAAGTTTCTCCTGCTCTCATAATGGTAGGACGTCCTTTTGGAGAAGGATTAATTCTTTCGAAACGCGTTTCGCTAGCTTTTTTTTTTAATTGTGTATTTAAGATTTTTCTTTCTTTAGTATTATAACATAAAGCTTTAGAAGTTCTTATTTCTTTTACACTGAGAAAAAAAATATACCTCCTTCAACTAGAATGAATAGTTAGGCTGTTTCTAAATCTCTAAACTAGAAATATAGAAGTCCGAACTATGCGAATAGGGTAAGCAACTAAGCTGAATAGACAAAATGATCGAGAATTTCTAGTCTCTTGTTTTCTAGGTGACGAAACAATAATGAATCGTGCAAACTGCGAGAAATTATCACTTTATTTCTGGAATGGATTTATAAACTAACATTATAGTTACTAAAACTAGCGTGTTGTGTTCGCATCTCTTTGCAGACATTTTTAAATAAGTCTGACCATGACAATATAGGAAAACACTCTTGAATTCTAATAGGAGATTCTAGAACTCTCTGGTAAAAAGAACTAGAATTTATAGGGATGACATGGAACTATTTTTTCTAGAGCCACAATTTAGATTCTAGTTGAGAAGGGCAGATTTTTTTCTCAGTGCATGTTTGACGATATTCAGAAAAAAATCTCGCTTAACTTCAAATTTTAAAATAGCTTGGGCATTTAAGGATGAAGAAATCACAGTGCATGCAAAAAAAGTGCAGATTTTAAATGCTGATAAGTTTCGTAACACTCATTGGTACTGCATAAAAATCCATGTGTGGAGAAAAAGTAAAGAATTTAAGGTTATGCATTTAAATATTTCCTCCAGCAAATTAAAATAGCTTCGATTAACATTTTGTACTTAATTAGTTCTTGATTATTGAAAAAAATTCAGACAAATTAATTTTCGTACCGAATGAATGAATATTCTGTAAACATGAGATTTAAAAATATCCTAAATAGGAATGTTCTGTAAAACAAACATAAATAATTTTTCTAAAATGCATGTATTATTAATAACGATATTTCTTTAAAATCACGCATCATTTGATTGAAATCATGGTCAAACATATATATATTTTTTGAACGAGCTCATCAGAGATAATTCTAAATAAATTTTGAATTTTAATGAATGAATCTCTTCTTTCTGTATAATGTTCACTAAAAAATTAACGTTTCGATTATCAAAGTTCGTAATTTCTCTACAAATTTCAACTTAGTTTTGAAAAGAAAAACATATATTAATTAAAATTTGCACCATTAACTAATAATATTCATTCATAGCTATGCCTTCAAAACTATGCATCACTTGAAGAACATCATCTTCAAACATGTACTCTCTTTTTTTCTCTCGAACGAATTCACGGATAATTCTAAATACACTTTACTTTGAAATGAAAAGGTCTTGACGTCCTGAATCATTAAACACTTTTTCCTGTCAAAAAAAGTTCTTCCTGAGACTAAAATGATTAAAAAACTCTGTATGAAATCCATCACAAGCTTCGACTAACGGAAAAAATATCATTTTTTTCCCCTTGGTAATGCTTTTACCCCTTTAGATATTTCATTTAAAAGCATTTACTCTTTGATGAATAGAATTTACATGAAAAGGATTTTTTTTCACAGCTGAAAAAAAAAAAACACTTTTTGTCAAAAAAATAATAAAAAAAATATTTTCTTTGCGAGTCCTTTGGGTCAATAATACTTGCAGTATCAATATTTGCTAATAACATTGCCAAAGTGGGGTTTAAAAATGAAATTTTTACCTGCTACAAAGTCGTAAACCTCCTTCTCTCCAATATTTAATATCCTTAAACTTTACGAAAATAAATTTGTCTGCTGCTCTCTTCAATAACCTGGGGCCAATTACGCGTAAAATGCTAGGGAAAAATATTTCAATTTACTTTGTGGAATACGCTGGCGTCAATATTTAAATACATAAGCTTTTACCTCTGCTCTTAGTAAACGCCCCCTGGTGAATTTTATTGCCATCTTTTTAAAACTCAAACCCAATTTGAAAAGTTTGGAAGAAAGTTTTGGATTTCGATGTACCCAAGTCGTTTATAGAAGGTGTTTATCTGCCAGTTGCGATTCACTAATCTCTACATATTTTCTCAGAGCTCCTATTGCTTTTTGAAAAATATTTTTATCTGCGTCGCATTTATGCCAAACCTATACAGAATATCTTTAAAGAAACATTTTGAGTTTAGAAGAAATAATATTTATTGCTTTTAAAGTAAATCTGTGAAGAGCACGATGTTTGTCGAGCCCATCTATTTGCGTATTTCTGAATAAAACCTCTTGTTATTCAAACAGCTATCAAAGAGATATCATGCCACTGGAGGTGTTTATTTGAAATATCTGCTAAAGAAAAAAATAGTTTATTCGGTTGTACAGCACAAAAATCTAATATTGGTTTGTTTTAACTACCAAAATTACGATAAACTAATCAGATGCTTGATGACAAATAATGATACAGACAGGGTTTTACTGTATTTGGTTACATGATACCAGGAAAACGAGACAGTATTGTGTACTCATTTAACTAATAATGCTTATATGATTTCAACATTTTTTTTCTTTTTCTTTTTTTTATTATTTCTGCATTTAACATTTACTTTAACATTTTAAAATTAACATTGATACAAAATTACGTCCATCAACATATCAAAATACCCATTATGTAAAATTTTGCTTAAAAATAAAATCACAGTACATTTAGAGTTTTTATATATCGTATGCAAATATAAAAACATGAACGAACGCGAACAATGCCACATGCTGATGAATATATTGATAGAATTTGCTGTTTTCTGCATAGTTAAATTAGCGTTATTTTGTATAGAATTTTACTTACCGTCGTTTATCGAAATCTAAATTTGATAAGAGTTTTGTATTTTTTATTAGCGGCAACATTTGTACATTTAAATGGAAATAAATAATAATAATAATAATAATAATAAAGATATTCCATGCATTTAGGTTGTTCTCAAATAAAGATTTTCCTCACTCAACAAAGTATAACTTTATGACACATTCACGGACTCATTCTTAAACATAAAAACGTGAAATTGGCAGCTATGGCATACTGAAATGATTTGGTAATCGAATGGTGTTTCTTATTTTTCAATAAATGGGTTTACATAGTCAGTTATAAGTGATTGCTGTCTCATGACACTCTTTTTGTGGCTGTTGCGTTCGGAAATTCAATTCAAAATATCAACTTTGACAACATTTTCTCAGAGTTTTTTACAGTTTATTAAAAAATAGAAAATTCCAATCGATTTCATAGTTTTTACTTGATTCTAGTTGTCTAGAAAAGAATTGGTAAGATAAACTGCAGTGTTCGTAGGGATTTTCCAATAGTTAATGGATTTACGTGTTTCTTTCTTTCTTTCTTTCTTTCTTTTTTTTTTTTTAATAAATAATTAAAGGAAATGAAATTATTTACAAACTGACTGAAAAACATTAAAACATTAAACATTTTTTTTCAAGTTATAACAAGAAATAGGATTAAATTTTATGGATTTTGAATTTTTTATTTTTATTTATTTATTTATTTTACAAGCATTTGTTTGTCTTTTAGTTACAATCAGAAACAGTGTAATAAG
Organism: Maratus michaelseni; assembly: GCA_963931845.1. Taxonomy (NCBI): domain Eukaryota; kingdom Metazoa; phylum Arthropoda; class Arachnida; order Araneae; family Salticidae; genus Maratus; species Maratus michaelseni. The sequence goes on from OZ007587.1 coordinate 163,237,787, forward strand.
CAGTATAAAAAAAAAAAAATGACGACTAAAAAATATGGAACTTGGACTTCAAAATTATGGAAAAACTTGTCTTGAAAGATAAATTTTGGTGTACAGTATTAAAACTTTTTTTTTTTTTTAATTTGACAAATATTTCTGTTTTTTTTTTTTTTTTTAAATTTCTATAAAACAAAAATAATAAAAATGTAATAATCTAAATTAATTACAGGATTCCCATTCCACGATCAAATTTCAGTCAATTTTTGTCATTTCAAACCTTTCTGGTCTGTTTAATAGATTTCTACAAAGTTATTATTTATTTATATTTTAGTTCTTTAATGTATACAAAATATGCAAATTCATAAAGCAATACCGGGGTTTCGTAATAGTAATAATAATAATAAAAACATCGTTACTAAACAAAACTTTCATGAAAAATATTTCCTATTCAATTATTCAGTAACTTTGAGAAAAAAAAAGCTTTGATACCCAATATAACTGAAAGAAAACAGAGGAAATAGTATAACTTGATGATTTAGTTTTTTAACCGACACTTTGTTATTTTTTACTCAAAGACTTATTTTTAAATATTTTTTTACTAGCTAAGCCGCCCGCCATTAAAAAAATTTCGAAAAATTCAAAAGTTGTTGCACGAACTTCGAATAGACTTTACTATATTGGGTATATTATTAATATTATTGGGTATATTACTAACTATATTGGGTCAGAAAATTGAAGCCAGATTGACTTCACTAATGTGGAAAATTTGCAGTGAAAAAACATTAAAAATATCATGAAAAATTGCTAAAATTACAAAAATTGCAGAGGACAAAACTTACTGTTTCGGGCTAAAAGATTAAAACAGATTCCTTTTACAAATGTCGAAAAAACGTCGCAAAACGCAAAAAAATTCTTAAAATCGCTTAAAATATTCACGAAAAATTCAAAAAATCGCTGTACAAATTCCGAATAATCTTTATTGAAAAGAAGACAAAATTTATTACATTGGGTTAAAAGATTGAAACTAGATTCTATATAAGAATGTACAAAAGTCGCCGCGAAACGTGAAGAAAAAAAAGCTGAAATTCGCACTAAAATATAAATTTAAAAAAAAGAGTATAATCCAAAAACTGGCTTCGAGGTGCATAACTACATATATAAAGGTACTTTGTCAATTTTGCAGCTCTGCCTGCAGCCAGACAAACTGCTATCTTTATTTTTATAGATTTAAATATTGTACATTTGTGTAACATTTAATCGCATTGAAATGTTTGTCTGCATTTGTGTCACTGTTCCATAGATTAAAACAAAATTAATAGAATAATATTGGAGTCTCATGACAAAGGAAGCCATAACTGCTAAAAAATAATTAGCAATAAAAATATTTCTTATCTAAACTGCTTTACGATTCTTTAAAAAAATGTACACAGTACTTGTCACCGAATAAACTGGAAGAGAAAAAAAATGTATAGCTTGGTGCTTTAATATTTTAAGCTTTAATATTTTAAACTACATTTTGTGATTTTTTGCACTGAACAAAAAATTAAAAGAAGTTTATTCAGTAAATATCAAATAAATACTACTTATTATTCTAAAAATCTTAAATTGTCTTTGAATAAGTCGAAAATAAATATTAACATAAGATAAAAAAGGATTGGCCAGAAGGAGAAATAAATTTTTACTAAAGTTATAGAATTAATTCTTTTTAATATTCTAGATGGAGTTTTAAAAAAGGAACAAAGATCTGTTATTTTGCTGTACTTTAAGAGTATTTACACGCTTTTTAAGCATTTTGAATCAATTATTTTTCGGCTGAATAAAAAAAATAATAATAAAAAGCACCTTTTTTAAACTCTTTTGTTTAAACAACTGAATTTTTCTTTTGAATCCTTTTCATTGTAAGTTTTAATTTTCTGATTTCAAAGTACTGTTTACTAGTTTTTTTCAATACTAAGTTTTAGATGTATAAAAAATATTTTCTTTAAAAATACATCACAAGTTAAACATCTTCCGAAAAATAATTTTAAAATATTGCTATAATTCTCAGCAGAATAATAGATTTTGTAAAATATATTTCACACTTTGCTACCACAATGTGAATAAAAATTGATTTGTTGATTTGCTTATGTGCCAAAAAAGAAATATCAAATCAGATGTTTTTCGTTTTCATTCAAAGTATAGATATGGTTGTAAGAGGGAAAAAAAGGCTTTCTTTTTTCGACCTTACAGAATATAAAAAGACCATATTCCTCCAAACCAAGAACAGATCTTGATAACAAAAAGAAACGCGTGGCACAGACGACGATATTCACCGATTTTTTTTCTTGCTTTTATCTCAACAAGTAGGCATGATGTCAACTTAGGCTGAAGAAGTACATTTTGAACAATGGCGGTTTGTTCCTTTTGCAATGCGGCAACTATAGATTCTCTCACATTTTTTCCGTATTTTTCACGCAGTACAGCAGACTCTTTATATTTATTGAATACATTTTATTACTAGGAAGGAAAAATTTCAATATCTTGTAAATATAACTTAAAAATTATATACAATGTAATTTATAGTAAAACATTTTCCCTCTGTAAATCATTATTTTCTTTTTAACTTAAGGATATGGTATTTGCTGAAGCTGAAAATTTTAATAATAAATGTGTAATGTTATTTGACGACTTTCCAAGTAAATTAGTTTCTTGCAAGATGATTAAGTAAAGGCGTACTTGTCCACAAAGTATTTATAGTTGAACACTAAAAAAATCTGGCAACGGAAATTGTACTGGCAGTACAATTTCCGTACGTTACTGGAAAAGAAATCTAGAAAATCTAGGAAATTTTCGTGATTTCTGAAATATTCGTTTTATAACAGATATCTTCCACATTTTTTAGAAATTTTTATTTCATTATAATAACCTTTATAGGACCAAAAAAAAAAAAAAAAAAAAAAAAGTTCCTTCTCAAAGACTATAACACATAAGGTGAAAATTCTGCTTTTTTATTTTTTGAATGAATTTTCAGTAAAGAAGCGACACTTGCCACGAGGGGATTCGATCTAGGAACCTTCCGTTTACTAGATCAGCGTCTTGACCACGCAGCTACTATTAGAAGCGTTGCCGTTTTCAAATCTTGATAAATTTAGATGCTTTTTATAATGCACAAATTTGAAGAATTCATCAGTAAATCGTTTTTTTTTTTTTCAACTGAATTCCAATATTTTTCATATTTTCTTTCTATAATGTTAAATATTTCACTTTAATATTTGATGCCTTAAAAAAGATAAATTTTAACTTTTAATTTATTATATGCGTAACACGTTGTATTAAGAGAAATGATTGTTTCTTTTTGCAATATATATATCTATATATTAAGAGTACAAACATTTTCTTTTTTCAAACATATACTTTTACAAATTATTTGCCTGATGCTCTACTTTATCAACTTCAATCAAGATAAAAATTATCTTAAGCAGAAGTATTTGTTACATGTAATTAAAATAAATTTTTTTATCGTTTATTAAAAAATAAATAAATAAATAAATAAATAAAATAAAATAAAAAACCTTATGTAAATAAATAAAAAAACAATTTTATAATAAATTAAATTATTATATTTAAGTTATACTGAGAGTTTTGTGTACGGTTTTGTTAAACTGAATAGTTTTTAAAATATTAAAACAAAATATATATTTTTAGAGACAATTTTGAAATTAATGACCTTCTGATAGGTAAGTTTAAATTTGAACTTTTTAATTTAGTTTAATTTATAAAATAGTAAACTTTATTTTTATAAAAATAAAGAAAAAAATATTAACTATTTTCATAAATTGAAAGAAAAAATTATAAACTTCGTAAAATTATACTTTATAAAATAATAAATTTTACTTTAATTCATAAATTTATAAACCAAATCAGTTTAGTTTGATAGCAATTTACCTATCGACAATTTTCAGATTTAAATTATTTTATGAAATCTTACATAATCCAATATTACCTCACATTAAAAAAGTTAAAATAAATTTTTAAAAAGTCAGTGAAAAAAAAAAATATTTTGAAGCAGTATAAAGAAAAACAAAAGTAGATTTTTTTAAATATTTTTCTGGAATTTATTGAAATAAAATAAATTTCTAAAGATTTCATTAAAAAATATAAATAACACTATTATTTTCTCAAAAAAATACCGTCCAAACATGGCCCCGAGTAGAATGGAGCTCCAGGCTCGGCCCAACTGTAATGACAGAAAACAGGCGTACGGATCAGAGCGGGCCAGGCCTGGGTCCATGAAGAACTCTAGTTTATACAACTATCTTAATTCGCATTTCAAACAAAGCGATTCCTTTACTCAAACGTCAATTACGGAAATTGCACACTGTTTTGAAAGAAATACGAATATTGTACTGTTTTGCAAGAAATACGGAAATATTCCATTAAATTTACGGAAAACTTTCTTCCTTTTAACGGATTTGCATTTTCTAAATGTCAATAACGGAAACTTATACTGTTCTTCTAAAATATAAAACTATTCCGCAAAGTTTTACGGAAAATTTCTTGTTTTTTACGGATGTTTTTTACAGTGAAGCAGAGCTGTTTAGAAGTCGATTGTAAAAGAAATCTCGAATTCAAACGCAATAAAACTTGATTTAAATATAATTTAGACCAAGGCTATAAATTTAACAAGAGAAAAAAAGTTCAGATTTTTTCTAAAAAAGTAGTGCTTCAAGTGCCAAAAGTACTGCTTCAAGGCATTAGGAACTTAAACATTCCATAAAATTTTAGACAATGACGTGAAACGTTCCTTTTTTTGTGGTTTCTACGCCATTAAAATAACATAGAAATTAGAAATTGCATAAAATGTTAATTAGGTTAGATAATAATATGAAATGATCCTCTTTTTAGTTCCTATATGCTTATTAACAGCCCAAAATCAGCCATAAACCCCATTTTTGCTCTTGGAGACGAATTGAACTTCTTTCGTATTAGATCTTATATCCAATAACCTAAATAGTATTTACACCAAGTTTATTGCTTTAGATCCAATTGATTTTTATAGTCGACCTCTATAAACCTCTATTTTAACTATGCCTATACACTATATTTAAAATTAAAAGAGGCAAAAAAATTATGAGATTTTATGGAACCTTAAGTTGAGTTTGCTGCATCTATCTTTCTTTCTATTTGGTTAACATTTCAACTAATCACTCGCAGATAAATTCATTCCAACAATTTATTAAGGGCTTAACGAGTGTTACTGGCACTGGGACGTAAATATTTTCTACCCCATTTGCATTATTTCTTATACTATTGCCTTTTCATCTCACGTTATTGTCACATGATTTTCTCTGTTAATGCCCAGGCAATCACGATCAAGATCCAATAAAGTAAGATCTACGCTTTGGGAGTTTCCCAATTCTTATATAACATAGACAAATTATCTACATTTGCATACAATTCAGCATTAAATGAACTAAATCATCCAAATCGGCCGATTTCAATATACAAAGTTAAAAGTTTGTAAGAAGGGATGTTCGTAAAATCTGATAATCTTAGTGTAAACGAGTCAATTTATTTTTCTAACGTATAGTTTGCAAGAGAATGACTTTTGATATCGATCTTTAACTTTTGATGGATCAACAAGAAAGAGTATTTTTAAAAGGAATTATACAAACCTTAAGAGGCTACTTCACTCAGACGAAAACACCCGCTCGCTAATGTTAATCCTATGGAGGAAATATTTTAAGATATCTCATTCGCATTTCAATATTTTTAAATGATTTTTTTTGCATTGGATAGCTGAGGTCAATTTCTATGCACGCTCCTTTGTACTTTTTCGATTTTTGTTGCAGTTCTTTTTATTGAGAATACTTTCACTTTCAAAGCCGGTTCCGAAAGTGAAAGTATCTTAATAAAAAAAACTTGTAATCAAAATCGAAAAATTACAAAGGAGCGTGCATAGAGATTGACCTCAGCTATTCAATGCAAAAAAAAAAAAATCATTTAAAAATATTGAAATACGAACGAAGTATCTTAAAATATTTCCTCCATTGGATTGACATTAGCGAGCGGGTGTTTTCAGGGTGATAGAAGTTTGACAGGTTAAAAATGTCTGAGTGGCGTTGAAAAGATACTCAAGTTAACCTGTAACTGGGGTGGTGTGGTCTCTAACAAGGATAAGGAATGTTTCAATAAGTGCATACTCAGAAAATTTTTAAAAATTATGGAATATTCTTCTCATGAGAATATATATATAAAAATTGCCTGCGGAATATCTATATACCATTCTTAAAAAAATAATGAATATTTCGGTTTTTTGGTGATTTATCGTCGGTTGACCACACAATGACATTTTAAAAAATTACGGTTTTAATGTAATACACTTTAAAGGATTGTTATTTTTATTTTTTTTTAATTATTATTTTTTTTATCTTCATACTAGTTTAAGTAAAATAAATGCATTTATATAACTACAGATTTGTTATATACATTTATACGTATATATAATGAAATTTAACGATCGTATTATATGATTTAGAACAAATTTAAATTGAATAAAATTATTCAAAACTCAAAATTAAAGTCCAATTCTGAGCACTGTCAATTCGACTTCGATATTTTTAAAGTTGTAAACAATGAAAGAAAAGTATTGTTGCTATGGAAACAACGACTTCTTCGATATCAAAATGTATAGCGACAGTGTTCTTTATTGAGCCTTTAATTTTTAAAATATACTTACAACTTATCCAACCAGTTAAACTGTGTAAATTTAAATATACTATTTATTGATTAAGTTTTAATTCATTAAGTACTCTGTATTTAAACACTCATTAAACAAGCATTTTACAAATGCATTAAAATAGCTTACATTTGGCGAGGATAAGTGTTGCTCGCAAAATCGCATGTTGCCTTTGTTTTTTCGTGCCAAATACTTGAAAGTATTTTATTTTTTTTACAGATTTTCTACAATATTTCGCAACCAAATTTAACTGATCCTTTATTAAGTACACAAGTTGTTTCAATATCATTTAAAAAAAAATGTTTTGAGTATGCGCCTTAAGGAGACCTTCCTTGTACTGTATAAGACCACGCTGTGTCGACTAAGCCTAGTGTTTCTAACTAAGCGGATTTATTTTTTTATTCAGAAATTCCAAAATCATGCTGGAAAATTCCGAAAAGTAATTTTCACTTTATTTAATCCCGAAATGTCTGTCATTAAATAAAGCAAAAATTACTATTCTGAAAATCTTCTACAAATTTGGAATTGCTGAATAAAAAAATTTTACTAAATGGGCAACACTGAAGCCTACTGGAAGTTTTTGATGAAAAATACATTACATTTTAAAAATATCTTCGGCGCGAAAATTTCTTTTGAAACACTGGAAATTTTTTGCACACCTCTGTAAAATTCCATACTAATATTTCAATAAGTTAGTTTTATTGGGCTGATAAATACATGCGGTCTTTGAGATCACACATATCCCGTGTTCTATTTTACTTTTTCACTTCTTCAGTTACGGATTAAACTGAGATTCATTAGACTAGTGTCTTATGAGCTAATAGTAAGTGGAGATTAATAAGAGTTTAATAGTGACTTTTAGTTATTTAAGTTGATCTAATCAGGACTTGAAAAACGTGTATTTTGATTAGATTTTTAAATGCTGTTCACTTTCGAAGCATCCACTAGCACATTGTTCATATAAATAAAGGAACTTTAATAAAACACCTTTGTATTCGCAAAAGTATTTAATAAATTTGGGGCAGGGGAATACTACAAGGTGTATGAAAGCGAATAAATGGAACTAAACTCCTGTTAGAATAGCTTTAAACAAAAATTCAGTTATTCAAAACTTACTAGGGCCTACATTTGGCCACACATGCCAAAATATTTCATAGATATTCAGGTTTAGTTAATTACTCCAAATTTCTTGAAAATATTGTTGTAAATTAAGTGAATACTTTTATTTAAGTGTCTTTAAGAGAAAAAAGTATCAGCCGTGCAGGATTTCTAATAGCGTCAACCGATACAATGTTATGACGATTTGTTAAAATTCAATTAAAAAACAAAATTTGGGCTAAAAGTTTTATTGTCGTCAATAACAATGGCAAGCCCAAAATAGGATAACGTTTATAACGATTCATTGGTGCTCATTGAATTCATGCAAGATCGCAAACTGCAAGCTCAATTCTGATAAATGAAGTATAGTTGGATGGTAGTAGTGGATATAGTGGGTATAGTTGGATATAGTGGACTAGGTAAATCATATTCAATGGTTGGAGTATCATAGTTGAGATTTATTCTAACAGAGCGAAAAATGAAATTTTGAAATAAATCTCAACTATGATACGCCAACCATTGAATACGATTTACCTAATTGAAAAAAATTCCCTCTGTCCATTATGAACTAATTAGTACATGGTATACAGGAGTTTCCGTGTTATATCACATTCATCATGTAAAATGCTTTAGTTATAGCTCGGATGAATGAAATTAGCGCTGTAGTTCGCAGCCATGTCCAACAATTAAGAGTGAATTATCCTCCTCAGGCCCCTTGTATCACATGTAATACAAAAGTTTGATTTTTTTTTACAAAAGCCGGACGGCAAAAACAATTTTGAGACTAGTTGTATCACATGTGAAACAAAGTAAAAAACTGAAGGAGGAGTTCCTGCAGGTGCGATGTCACGAAAGTTTATTAAATTACCTTTTGTATTCACCACTAATATCAGTTACTTGAAAATTGATAAGATAAAATTCTCTTACCTTTTCTGAAGGTGCTTTCATCTGGTAAATATATCCAAAGTGACTTTTAATCCAACATTATTCTTGTCATGGCATCTACTGATGATTATCCATAAAGGCATTGATATCCACAGTGGTTGATTATCACCACTTCACTTAGAACTATAACTGAAAGCTAAATAATTTCATTAACATCTGGACACTAAATAATTCGGATATCTATCTTTTGTACATTCTTGAATATTTTTATATCGTAGATAATAATTGATTACATTTTAATATTTAAGTTTAAGTTTAAATGATAAAGTACTATATAATATATTAACATCATATTTATGAGCTTAAAAGCTCTACGTACATACTCGATTACATTTTTTTACAGGACTGAAGAAAAATTCATAAGTTCATAGTTCAGAGTTTTTCATTGTCGTCATTCTTACGTCAGTGGAAAATACATATGTTGCACAAGGTTTTTCCGTAAGAATGTAATCAGTCTATTAATGTTTTTTATTTCTTGTGATAATTATTGTTCCTATATCTTCAACATATTTCACATAATAACAGTTTATCAATGTAGAATAGTTTTTGATCATTTATTTGACGGGGAGTGGCTATTAATCTTTATGAGTTGTTATTCACTACGTGATGGAGAATAAGTTGATGACTCCATGTTTTTTCCTCTCTTTGGATCATCAAGTTCTTTTTATTTTCTTTATTGCAGTAGGAAATGAAACTATATTTTTTTTTATATCTAATTTCACGGATGAGGTTAATATTTCTAACAAAAACCTCTGTTAATTTTTTCTTCAGCCGATAGCTGGCAGTACCTCTCCACGATCGCAATTTTTAGAAGCATTTTGGAAAGAAAACAGGATGTCGGCACGCTGTCGAAGTAAGTTTTATTTTATTGTTTAAATATAAATATTAAACTATTTTTAAGATATACATTTCCTTTGCAAGTGTACATTTTATCAATTAATACAAATAAAATAGCTTTATAGTGAAATATTAAAAAATGATAATCCTTGAAATTTGTTTGTATCACATGTGATACAATGGGATCCAACGATGTTGGGTTCATGCTTTTTGAGCATGCAAAGAGGCTAGGCATATGCCTGAAATGATTGGGCACAGACACCGTAGAAGCAGATGTAGAAATTTGAAATGCTCAGCTTTAACTACTGTACATTACACAGATTGCAACGATTTTTTGTGTTTTACTTCAACAAGAAATTGTTTCAAGGGCTTCCATGAAAACAAAAAATGAATGTAATGTTTCCACAATACACTAATAAAATTTATTTTTCAATCAGAATTTATGTGTTGGATATGTAGTCTTACTTAACCCTTTCCGGCACAGACAAAGTCTGTTCGTAAAATGAGAAATTAGTGACTGACACCGGAAATTACCAACGACTTTTTTAGAAAATAAGAACTCCTTATTTTAAGCTTTCATTATAGAAACAAAATTTTATTAAAATATTATTGGTGCCGTATGCAAGTTTGGAATTAAAATTAGGTGTGCCCGGAGTGGGACAACTGTGCCGTAAAGGGTTAAACTCAGAATAAGGTGATTAAATTAATTTTGCTTAAAACTGAAAAAAAAAAATCTATTATAGCGTTTCAGTCCGGATGTATCACATGTGATACATACTCCTTAGCTCCTGCAAATTTTTACAAAAAAAAATTTAATTGCAATTTTATGCTTTATGAAGACCCAAGCAGCTATTTAAACAACTTCGGTTAAGTACCAATCTTTTATTTTGATCTCGGGTCTGAGGAGGTTATGTCAGCCCGGATATCTTCGGGTTGGCTCAGTAGGAAGAGCATTGGTACGGCAAGCCAAAGTTCCCAGGTTCGATTCCTGGCATTTATCGCTCTGTTGGAATAAATCTCAACCATGATACTCCAACTATTTAATATAATTTACCTAGTTGAAAAAATTTCCCTCTGTTCATTATAGCTACTTGTTTTTTTCTCCCCAGCTAATTTTAGAAAAATTAGTTAGCCTGCCATGTAGATTTATAGCTTATAAGAAAAGTTGGATTGATTAAAAATGTTTGTCACTTTACAAATGTATTAATTTATCATTTTTCTAAAGCTTTGCTTGTGGCTTCTGCATAACTTGGATTTTGCATTTTTCAATAATGTGTAAAATAAATGAAAACATTAGGGAAAAAAAACAGCCACGGTTTAAACCAGCGTGGTTTAAACCAAACCCTGAACTTTTTAAAAAAGAAAATCGATGTTGAATTATAAAATGAAAATACGTAGCTTTTTGAGACTTTTAATGCACAAAATTCAGTAATAAAAACAAAGATCTGTCAATTAAAAAAACGATGTTTAAAAAAAAGAAACTTTAAAACTTATCTTTTATTTTTTATTTTATACTGAAGTTTGTGTGTTACATTTCTATGGTTGTTGACAGAAATAAGGGTAAATATATGTATACCTAAGATTTCGAATTCCTATCCCAGTAAACAATAATAACATAGTCTTGTAACATTTTGCAATAACGCAATTTTCTTATCTTGTTCCTAACATTTAGAAAAAAAAGTCCTATTTATATGTTTTTAACTGTAAAAGTTCATAAATGAAAAAAAAAAAATGGATAAGAAACCATAACAATACAATGACAGAGTTCCATATATGATAGTCATTTCCTACCTTTTATGGTGCTTTAAAAAAGAAAGTGAAAATTCAATGCATCAGAAATAGGAAACGGAACACTTTACAAAACCATCCTTATATTTCGCATTGTATATGTGTGCATTCCATAGTTCAAATGCATATGAGTACAGAAGATTCATCACATACGGAGTCGACACGAATATAATTTAAAAAAGGAATGTTTTTAAATGCAAGGATAATGCCATGGGCATCGGCCATTAAAGGATGCAGGGGAAGGCCATTACCCCTCTCTACGTTTTCAAATTTAATTATCTAAATTTTAATGTTCTATGATTTTGAAAAATAAAAATAGTTAAATTTATTTAATACTTGGAAAATTTTCCATAGAAAATTTCACACGCCTTGCATTAATATTTTTTCCAAATTTATTTCCAAATATTAAATATGAATTTATTTCAATTATCGATGCTGGATTTTTTTTAATTTCGTGTTTGCCATAGGGTTGGTGGCACACGGAAAATATTCCATCTAGTGCTGCGTTTGTAGCCTTGCCAACATGTTATAGTGAGAAAGTTCCAGGCTGAGTATCGGAACCAAGTGGTTCAGTTGGTAGAACGTCAATGCGCTATACTCGGTAATAACCCGGGTACGAGTCCTGGCTTGGGTACTTTTTCACTATGTTGGCTTTACGCCTATTAAGCAATTAAAATTTGATTAGTAAAATTTATTTTTCCCAAATAATTTAAAATAATTGAACACACAAAAAAAAAAGAATTAATGGTTTTTCGTCGGGTGGTTTCTGTCCTGCTGACCTTCCCTCTTCCGTAAAAGGCAATTTTCAGTTATGTTTTCTTTATATGTTCATATGTTTAAAATTTATGTTAAACGGTGGTTCAGCGGCAAAGCCTCCCTGGCTAAAGGGGAAAAAGTATATATTCTCCATTTTGAAAAAAGCTTTGAAATACTGTTTTATTTTTAATATTACTTAATTTTTATATTTCTGTATTGTATTTTCTGTTAATATGCTTAATTTTTTTTTTCTTTCACGGGAGTTTATGACAAAATATTTTAGTTTCGTTTATTTTATGTTGATAATCTTCATTTTAAAAAACGTGGCAAAGAGTGCGGAATATAAACACATCGGTTCCAAAATCTCCGCCCTCCTACAGATCATGGAGGATGCAAAGATTCGGTCATGGATGATTCAAAAATTCCATTTAAAATAGCCCATTTTACTTTATGGTCCTTTTAGGTTCTTTTTATAACTAAGAACATTTGGTTCTGAGAAACATGTGGAACACATGATTTTATTTCAAATACTATTTTTAAGATTTATTAATTTTGTATTCATAGAGCAGAAAGGCAAGTTTTTTAAAAGCTGTAATTTTTTTTCTTTTTCCCCACGCAATAATAATAATGCTGGTCAAACAGCTCATTTTTTTCCCATTGAAAACCAAATATCATTCACGTCTTTGTATATTACACAAAGTTGTACTCTAAAACTGATTATTTCTTTCTGTTTATTTTTTCAACAAAAATACTTATAGATCTTTAAAGTGAAACATGGACTAATTTCAACTCAGCTGATTTCAACTAACTTAATTTCATGTATAAAATTAAGTCTCGTTATCAATCAGACCCCAAATTTCCTTCTTCTATTTTAAGCCCATGGCCATGGAAATGCATTTGTGTTTTTCACATTTCTCTTTATAAAATTAAAAATTTTCAAATTTTTTTCAGTATACATTATTTAAATGAAGTTTCATTGTGATCCAGTTATTGAATTTTGAAAGCAGCAAACATTTTGCAATAATAAATTTTTATACACAGCTCATCAGTTCCTCTACAAAAAAAAAAAAAAAAAAAAAAAAAAAAACATATATTTTACAAATATTTGTCAGCTGAATAGAAGAAAAAACATCATTTAAGAAAAATATTACAGAGACGAATATTGAAAATCTGTAATTTATGATGAGAAATTTACTTTGGGTTAAGACCGGATATCCTACGTGGGATAAGATTTACTTTTGGAAAACAGTGCTTGAAGAGCCAGTAGAAAATAATATATATGTCGTAGGCTAATTGGGAAATCCGACTCTGCAAAGAGCCTAGGCTGTTTGCAAAGAGCCAGTCTAATTGGAGAATCATCTCCCTTTTCCCAATCAGCCTGCTATTTTTCAGGCCTATTGCTAAGAGCCTAGACAACGTTAGGCTAATTGGAATGTGGTCATTTATTTCTCAATCAGCCTGATAATTTTTAGGCCCATTGCAAAGAGCCTAGATAGCGTTAGGTTAATTGAAAAATGGCCATGCCTATTTAGAAAATGACCAGCTCTTTGTCAATATATGATGATGTACCCAATTCGAATCTGAAAATTCCATTCGAAGTCGACCCGCATACGACAGAAAAATTCCATCGAACCATAACCCGATCCTAAAAGGACAAAATAAATTCTTTCGATTCGCAACCCGACCCGAACCAGAAAACTGAAGTTAACCCGAAACCGGACAAAAAAATCCATCAATCCGAACCAGACAAAATAATTTCCTTCATGTCGCAATCCGACCGAACCTAAAAATTCGAAGTTAACCAGTAACCGAACCCGAACAACACATAAAAATTCCATCGAACCGTAACCCGATCTGAACCCAACAAAATAAATTCCTTCGTGTCGCAACCCGACCGGAACCTGAAAATCGAAGTTAGCCCAAAACCCGACCCTAACCAGAAAAAAAATTCCATCGAACCATAACCCGATCAGAACACGACGAAATAATTTCCATCGTCATGTAAGCCGAACCGAAGCTTAAATTTCAAGCTAAACCGAAACCCGACCCGAACCTGAAAATTTAAATTAACCCGAAACCCGACCCAAACTCGATAGAAAATTACTATCACCTCATAACCCGACCCGAACCAGAAAAAAAATCCATTGAACAGTAACCCGATCGGAACCCGAAAAATAAATTTCTTCATCTCGCAACCCGACCCGAACCGAAAAATTGAAGTTATGCCGAAAGACGACCCAAACCAGACAAATAAAAATCCATCGATACGTAACCCGATCCGAACCCGACGAAATAATTTTCGTCGTCACACAACCCGATTCGAACCAGAAAATCGTTGTTAACCCGAAGCCCGACCCGAACCAGAAAAAAAATGTCATTGAACCGTAACCCGATCCGAACACGACAAAATAATTTCCGTTGTCATGCATTCCGATTCGAAACTAGAAATTGAAGTTAACTCGAAACCCGACCAGAACCCGACAAAAAAATCCATCGAACCATAACTCGACAAAATGAATTCCGTCGCAACGCAACCCGATCGGAACGTGAAATTTCAAGTTAACCCAAAACCCGACCCGAACCTGAAAAGTGAAATTAACCCGAATCCCGACCCAAACCTGAAAATTTAAGTTAACACGAAACCCGATACAAACCCGACAAAAAATTACCATTGGCCCGAAACCGCCCGGAACCAGACAAAAAAATCCATTGAACAGTAACCCAATCCGAACCCGACAAAATAAATTCCTTCGTCTCGCAACACCACCCGAACCTGAAAATTGAATATAACCCGAAAGGCGACCCGAACCAGACAAATAAAAATCCATCGATGCGTAACCCGATCCGAACTCGACAAAATAGTTTTTTTCGTCACGCAACGTGATCCGAACCAGAAAATTGAAGTTAACCCGAAATCTGAACCGAACCCGACAAAATAATCCATCGAACCATAACCCGATCCGAACCCGATAAAATGAATTCCGTCGCAGCGCAACCCGAACCGAAGCTTAAATTTCAAGTTAAAACGAATCCCGACCCAAACCTGAAAACTTAAGTTAACATGAAACGCGATACAAACCCGACAAAAAATTACCATCGCCCCGAAACCTACCGGAACCAGACAAAAAAATCCATTGAACAGTAAACCCGATCCGTACCCGACAAAATAAATTTCTTTGTCTCACAACCTGAACCGAACCTGAAAATTGAAGTTAACCCGAAAGCCGACCCGAACCAGACAAATAAAAATCTATCCATAGGTAACCCGATACGAACCAGAACATTGAAGTTAACCCCAAACCCGATACGAACCAGAGCATTGAAGTTAACCCCAAACCCGATCCGAACCCGACAAAATATCCATCGAATCGTAACCCGATCTGAACCCGACAAAATAAATTCCTTCATGTCACAACCCGATCCAAACCAGAAAATTCAAGTTGACCCGAAATCCGACCCGAACCAGACAAATAAAAATCCATCGATACGTAATCCGATCCTAACCTGACAAAATAATTTTCGGTTTTTACGTTTCGGGTTAAATTAAATTTTCAGGTTTGGGTCGGTTTTGGGTTAACTTACATTTTCAGGTTCGTCTCGGGTTGCGAGATGAAGGAATTATTTTTTCGGGTTTGGATTGGGTTGCGGTTCGGATTATTTGTCTGGTTCGGGTCGAGTTTCAAGTTAACGTCAATTTTCAGGCTTGGGTCGGGTTGCATGACGACGGAAATTATTTTGTCAGGCTCGAATCGGGTTAAGGATCGATGGATTTTTATTTGTCTGGTTCGGATCGGCTTTCGGGTTAAATTCAATTTTCGGGTTCGGGTGGTGTTGCAAGACGAAGGAATTTATTTTGTCGGGTTCGGATCGGGTTACTGTTCAATGAATTTTTTTGTCGTGTTCTGGTCGGATTTCGTGTTAACTTCAGTTTTCAGCTTCAGGTCGAGATGCATGACGACGGAAATAATTTTGTCAGATTCGGATCAGGTTACGGTTCGATGGGATTTTGTTTTTCTGGTTTGGGTCGGGTTGCGGGACGACGAAAATTATTTTGTTGGATTCGGATCAGGTTACGTATCGGTGGATTTTTATTTGTCTTGTTCGGGTCACCTTTCGGGTTAGCTTCTATTTTCCGGTTCGGGTCGGGTTGTGAGATGAAGAAATTTATTTTCTCTTGTTCGAATCGGGCTACTGTTCAATGGATTTTTTTTATCTGGTTCGTGTCGGGTTACGGGGCGATGGTAATTTTCTGTCGGGTTTGGGTCAGGTTCCGGGTTAACTTCGATTTTTAAGTTCAGGTCAGTTTGCGACACGAAGGAATTTATTTTGTCGGGTTCGGATCGGGTTACGGTTGGATGGATTTTTTTTGTCGGGTTCTGCTCGGATTTCAGGTTAACTTCAGTTTTTTGTTTCGGGTCGGGTTGCGTCTCAAAGGAATTTATTTTGTCCTTTTAGGATCGGGTTACGGTTCGATGGAATTTTTCTGTCGGGAATTTTCAGGTTCGAGTTGGGTATATATATTGACAAAGAGCTAGTCATTTTCTATATAGGCCTGGCCATTTTTCAATTAACATAACGCTATCTAGGCTCTTTGCAATATGTCTAAAAATTATCAGGCTGATTGAGAAATAAATGACCATATTCCAATTAGCCTAACGCTGTCTAGGCTCTTTGCAATAGGCCTGAAAAATAGCAGGATGATTGGGAAAGGGGGGATGATTCTTCAATTAGACCGGCTCTTTGCAAAGAGCCGGATTTCCTAATTAGCCTACGACATATATATTAAAAAAACAGTCTAAATTACATGGACAAGAACGGTTATGATTTTTCAAAGGTAAAGAAAGAAGTCAACTATTTTAGGGCATTTTCATGAAAAATTGGACATGAGGGTTGAAATTTCAAATGTCTTTTATTACTACAAATAATATATCAAATTAAAGGTAACAATATGACGCATATGTAATTACAGAGAACTAAGCTCTAAAAATAGTTTTTTAATAATTTATGTAGGCTCAAAGTTGGAAAAATTTGAAAAACTTTCAGCCTGTAAAATAGGGTATTTTCATTCTGCCAGAAGCCATATTTAAAACAGCAGCATTTTCCATATATGTGCATATATTACTATTTGTAACCTTTGTGTAGCTTTTGAAACACTTAATTTTTCAAAAAAATTTAAAAGTCCCGATTTTTAATACAAATATATTTACACTGTCTCTCTCTCACACCCGTCACAAAAAAGATGCTTAAGTTATTATACAAAATGCATTTTTCCATGAAAATACATGGAACTTTCGGAAAGTCTAACTATTCCAAGTCTGAATAACTACAAAACGTTAAAAATTCATTAAATTTTTATTTTGTGTGAAATTTTAGGGTGACGGGTGTGACAAAATCCTTGTGACGGGTTGGCAAAATTCTTGCGACAGGTATGATAACATTTTAAATTGTTTTGAAATATATTTAAATATTTTTTTAATGAAGTGTAAGGTTGAATCATTCTTGTTTCTGAACATATTAAGGCCAATTTGCCAAAAAAATGTAGATAAATCATGAAATATATATTTGAATTATTTTAGCAAATTGTGAGTTGGTAGCAACTTACTTACTTTTAAGTTAATTTTGCTTTGGATTTTTTTAAATGGTGCAATAAAGGCATTGTATGTCTCAGCAGTGAAATTACTAGAAACTAAACAAATACTGACAGAAAATGGGAAGGCATCAAGTCTTATCATCACTTTAAAGTAAGTAGTGATAGTACTATCCTTTTGATGGGAAAGACTGCCAAATCAACACTGAGGGAAGTGGCAGTCACTGTTTAATTGTGATCCCCCCCCCCCCCCAGAAAGATTTTGAAAATATCAGATTTAATCATGATACTTAATTGAACCATTCGCAGCAATAATATGGCGTAGTCTCTGAACGAAATTACCAGAAACCTTTGTAACATCAAACAAATATGTCTGGATGTAACACACCCGTCACAACTGCATTAATGGATTATCATTATAAGAATATATTATATTTTTAAATATTGAAAGCTATTGAAGTTATATATTTGCTCAACTATCCAAGCATATGCATGGAAAAACATAATTAAAATACTTTTCAGTGATTTATTAGCTAACTTATTTCCCAAAATACAGATATAAACTCTTAAAATTTTGTCTGGATATTGGTGATTATCTTTTGGTTACCCTGTCCAGTAGCAAAAAGCGTAATAGCTTGTACTATGCTAATGTCTTGAATATCAACTTCCGTAACAAAGAAATAAGCTTAAAATACATGCAAGCCAGTGGGCCACACTGGATTTGGCCAGAGGAAGATGACATCTCAATAAAAAAAATTTCCGCTATTGTAAAAAAAGTAGCCCCCCCCCCCATCACTTATAACGAGTAGGGGGCACTACCAATTTTAAACTAACTGCATAAATATGTTAGTTTTATTAAATTTCTTTTGTATATTTATTATTGTTGAGTTTACTGTCTATACTGATCACTGTATATTTTTGGTAAACAACTTTCAAATTGTACACTTTGCACAATGTCACACCCGTCACTTCTTTGTCACACCCGTCACAGCAGGAAAAAAAAATTCTTATACATTAAAATAATTAAAATTTATTATGAAAATTACGTATTAAGTTTAATTTGAATCTCTTTCATTAGAAAAAAATTGTTTTAATAATAAAACAGTTAAATATTCACAGGAATTTTAACAAATGTGTATGCAAGTAAAAACTCTTGTCCCGAGAGAGTCACACCCGTCACAAGTTTAATTTTTTTGTTTTTTAAATATTGAAAGCTATTGAAGTTATATATTTGCTCAATTATCCAAGCATATGCATGGAAAAACATAATTAAAATACTTTTCAGGGATTTATTAGCTAATTTATTTCCCAAAATATAGATATAAACTCTTAAAATTTTGTCTGGATGTCACACCCGTCACAATGGAATGGCCCTTTACAGCAATTTATCAAATTGTAATGAAGTTATTTTTTCTTTAAATAATAATCGAATTATAATTGGAATATTGTTAGTTAAGTTCCTTAGTTAAAACTGAAAATTTTTTTTTTTTTTTTTCAAAAGAAAGAAGCTCTTCCTTTTTCAGTTTCTGTAAGATTAATGCATCCATTCAGTCTTACCCCACTGGTAGATTTTTCTAAAAAAAAAAAAAAAAACATTTTTGGGAGGACAATGTGATAAACAAATCATATATTTATAAGTATATTATCGTACAAGGATGATAAGTGCAAAGTGTTTTTCTGAAACCCCATTAAATTCTATTGGAAAATCTGACCTCAATAAAAGCAACTAATAATTAAAGTATTTAATCTGTAAAAAAAGACAAATGTTTCTTCATCTACGAAAATATAATATAACCTGTGCAAAAACGTACAATAACCTCTTCCGAGTTACCCACGATTCCGAAAGGCGTTCCTTTTCTTTAGAAACTTCAGAAACCAATATTTTTCTAGAACCAATATCTTTAAAGATTCCTTTATAAAGACAAATTTTTTTGCTGCCACTGATTTTCAAAAACATTTCCGAGTAATGTTTATACACTCTAAACAAAAAAAATGTACATTCGCGGGCATTTTCCGTGAAAATAAGACGCACTTTTGCGGGAAATGTCCCCTTTTAAAGCTAAACAGTCAAATCACATAACTATTACGTTTTTACGGGCAAAACCCGTTTATCTAAGGGCAAAACTCTTTTATCTACGGAGAAAACACTGTTTTTTATGGACTTTGCCTGGAATCTCTGCTGCAGTAATTTTATTGCAGCAATTTTTTACAGTATGATAGTACACTGCTCAAAACAATTAAAGGATATTTGAAGTTTTATATAAAATAAAGATATAAACGAATTTTTTTTTGCCGAAAATAGAAGAAGAGAATCACAAATGCAAATTTTTCTGGTTTTCAAACTGTGGAGTATGCAAATTTTGAGTTCGACGTCAAAAACGTCGCTTCAGCGGCAGCGAATGAAATTTGACTTTCAACTGGATAAAAGAGAATGAAGACAAGGATATCGGCATTCAGTGATTGCTTTGTTTCGATGAGTACGATGTCTCAGCGAAGTCATTTGACAGATTCAGAAGCTTGGAGAATTGTTGGTAGGTTAGAAGGGGGCCAAACTCAAGCCGAAGTAGCGCAAGCCATTGGAGTGTCACAAAGTGTCATTTCCAGGATCTGGAACCGTTTTTTGGAGAGTGGATGTGCAGGCCGAAGACCAGGGCAAGGTCGTAGACGGGCAACAACGCCCAATGAAGATCGGTATTTAGCGTTAACAGCTCGGAGACACCGAAACATGAACGCTACTCTTCTCCAACAACACCTTCGCTCGGCTACAGGCACCACGATTTCAACTCAGACTGTCCGAAACCGGCTCCATGCTGTAGGTCTGTATGCTCGCCGACCGATGGTATGTGTTAGATTAACATCAAGGCATCATCGCGACCGCAGGGAGTGGGCAACCGAGCATGTCAACTGGAGGAGAAATGAATGGAGCAATATTCTGTTTTCTGACGAGTCCCGTTTTTCTGTGCATCCGGATAATAGGCGTATTTTCATCTGGAGGGACCGTGGCAGTAGGAATAATCCTGCGTTCGTGCACGAAAGTGTCAGATTTGGCGGTGGAGGAGTGTTGGTGTATGGTGGCATCTCCATTGACGGGCGCACTGACCTCTACATCATTCGAGATGGAGCTCTGACTGGTCGCCGATATAGGAATGAGATCCTCAGACCTATTGTAGTCCCTTACGCTGCAGCAATCGGAGATAACTTCATTTTAATGGACGATAACTGCAGGCCACATCGTGCAAACCTGGTGGAGGATTTCCTTTTCGAGGAAGGAATCGTTCGAATGGAATGGCCAGCGTGTTCTCCAGACATGAATCCAATCGAGCACGTTTGGGACGCTCTAGGAAGACGAGTTTCTGGCCGCCAACAACCCCCACAAACTCTCCAAGAACTGGAAAGAGCTCTTCTGGAAGAGTGGGGCAGAATACCCCAACTCGTCATTAATAGCCTCATTGAGTCCATGCCTCACAGGTGTTCAACGTTGCTGGCCGCCCGTGGAAACCATACCCCCTACTGAAAATGATTTTCTTTGAAGAAAACACCTTTTCTTATTCTTTTTTTCTCATATGCACAAATTGTGTTTTTTTCCTTTTGTACACAAATGCGCAATAAAATGCATTTTTTTCTGCCAAACATGTGTAATTTATTCTCATATAACCTACTATGTCTGTCGACCATGTATCAATCAGCTAAAAAGTTTCCCAGATACAAAATCCACCTAAAACTGCAATATCCTTTAATTGTTTTGAGCAGTGTATTTTAATCAGTTTTATAAATCCGAAATATATGTTTTCGGATACTATCTATTCTCAATTAAACATTTTCAGCTGCGTAACTACATGCAAGAGTAACAAAAAAAAAAAAAAAAAAAAAAAAAAAGTTAATGCTGCTAATTTATTGTGTCTGTCTATAAAACATATTTGTAGAACATGAAAATCCATCCGAAAACCTAATTCCAGGTTGAGAAAACTGGTTAATACACTACAAAAACTACTCGGAAACGTTTCTGAAAATCAGTGGCAGCAAAAATAACTTTGCTTTCAGCAGCAAAAATAACTTTGCTTTCAGAACTTATTCTTTAAATCTCACAAATATATTAGTTGCCGAGTTTTCTAAAGATAAAGAATGTTTTCGGAATTGTGAAGAGGTTATTGTATATTTACGTTTATAGTTAGTTATATGATCTTTACCCTACATTTGTCCTACAATTACGTGATAATATTCAATAAAAATAGAAAACATAAACATTTTGTTGAACTAAATGCTTATTTTTATTACTATTATTGTTATTATTATTATTATTATTATTATTGCTGAAGACAGATAATAACTTAAATTATATGTAATTTATATGTTAATGAAATGAAATATTTACTTTTGGTGTTTCAATTAAAATGACTTTTATATATAATTCTCTCACACTTAAAATATTCATACATTTTACTTAAGACATGTGCAAACAGTGTTTTTTTTTTTTCTTCTTTAGACAGTTATTCGCTGAAAAAAAAAATCAAACAAACAAACTATTTGCGTTCTTACGTATACGAGCATTTCAAACGACAAAATATTTTTCAGATCTTCACATTCAAATGTGATAAGACCACACAGACAGAAACACTTTCTTTTCCAGCAGAAAACGCGGCAGAAGAAACATTGTTCACCACAAAAGAAGGGGAAATATCTGGAAAATATTAAAAAAAGAGGAATGTGCTACAGTGTCTTCCATTTCAGAAGATATTTTTCAACAAGTAATATGCAAGCTGACTTTTCATTTGAAAGAAAAGTCGCAGAAAATATTTTTCGATGCATTTTTTGTTTATTTCTTTCTAACAATGCACATTTTTTCATAATAGTGTTAGGATTTGTGATGATGTTTTTTTTTTTTTTGGGGGGGGGGGGGGGGTTTCTATATATTAACTAGATTTAATTATAGTTATGATGGCATTAGATGAAGTGTAATTTTTGTAAAAAAGAATTTTTTTATTGCGTCGAACAATAAAAAATATATAAATGGCATAGAAACACAGGAAAATGCCATAGAAAAAAACTGTAATATGCAAACGCGCTGTTCCTTTGAAAGAAAAATCACAGAAGATATTGTTCGAAGCCTTTTTTGTTTATTTCTTTCTAACAATGCGTATTTTCTCTAAATATTGTTAGAATTTGTGATGTTGTTTTTCTATAGATTAAATAAATTTAATTATAGTTATATTATCATTTTATGAAAGTGTGATTTTTGTAAAATATTTTTTTTTAATATAAAATAATAAAAATTTATATATATGTATATAGATATATATATTAATGGCACATAAAAATGCCATAGAAAGACTGTACTATGAAAGCTGGCTTTTCATTTGAAAGGAAAATAGTAGACGGTATTTTTCGAGGCATGTTTTGTTTATTTCTTTCTAACAATTTGTATTTTTTCCAACTAGTGTTAAGATTTGTGATTTTATTTTTGTATATATCAACAAGATTTCATGATTGTTAAGTTATAATTTGAAAAAAAGTATGATTTTTATAAAATATTTTTTATATTATATCAAATAATAAAAAATATATAAATATATAAATGGTACATGAAAATACCATAGACAAGACTGAAATTTTAGAAAAATTGCATATTAAATTACATACAGTTTGTATTCAAAATGTTTTTGAATAAATATTCATACATAAAGACATAATGCTTTTTTTCTAATTGAGGGACGAAATTTATATTTTTTAATTTAAAACTTCTGTTAGAATTACCTAAAATCTAGCAAAATTATGTAGTAAACGAACTTCAGCAAAACTGAATATATCAGCCACTGCTTCAAAACACAACACTTTCATATTAACTCCATAAATTAATTACACGGAAAAAACTGCTTAAAAACTGTCCTAATGCAACAGAAAAACGAAAGATCAATGTAAGTTCGTCTTTACCCAGTATTCTGGAAACTTTTCCGTTATTTTCAGAAACCATTTAGAGAAAGCACCCCCCCTCCCCCCAAATAAAAAACAATAGTTTTTTGGGGTTTACAGAGAGGTTTCGGAAGTGAAAGGACCTTTTTACTTGCGGCATATTTAAAAAAATATATTATTGTTATTTTCATAATTCATTTTTCTTTTTATCTTTTCTGACTTCTTTTCCAAAAAATTTTTGAACATACGTGAAATTTTCAAGAAGTTTGGTAACTATGAAGTTACATTGAATATTTTGGCAAACTTTTCTTCCATTATGAACCATTTACTTAAATTTTAAAAGTGCACAAAATTATAATAAACGTAAATCGTTTCAAAAGTTTTTTATTTTTTACAAGGCAACCCGTTGAGGTGTCAAGACATTTCATATTAGTTGATATATATTTTCTTCTTATATTTCTATTGAATGCGCTTTTTTATATTTTCCTTTTTACCTTATCATTTCTATTTGTCATAAAACTTTCTTCTACTATAGCAGCTACAGCATGTCTCATGTAGAAAGATTAGGTCTTTCGAAACTTTTAAATTTCATTAAAATTTTATGATATATTTTTAAAGTATTATCATTTTATAATCAATGTATCATCATTTTATTTATCATTTTATCTATCATTTTATAATAAATACATTGCTAAGGAGCTGTTTCACCATTGTACAAATACGCCTTTTAAAAAATACAAGGAGGCGTAAACGCTACTATATTGTTTTAAAAGTCAATAATTTTTGACAGATAGTAATTTTTATTTTTGTTTCGTTTTATATTTCGAATCTGGACACCCAAGATTTAAAATATAGAAATATACAGATGAACAAAAAGTAGAAGTGGAAGAAATTTATTTTCAAAATCAATATTTAATTATTCCTGTTTCAGTATTTCTTACATAAAAGCAGAAAACTGTCTACATTTCTAAGGAAAACCGCTAAAGGAAAATATTATCTAAACCTGTAATTAAATTGACTAGACTACATTGTAAAACAAGAACGAAAAATCATGCGTCAAGCATAGATTATGTAACACTTTCCAACGCTTCCAAAATAATTTTACAAATCATTACCGTTTAATAAGCTGAAAGATAACATATAAGTAAACAATTTGTAAAACGCTTAACATATTTAAAAACGTAATTTCAGGAGTTTACAACATATATTTCCAGACTATACAATATTAGGAAAAATAACCGAATACTTTTATTCGGCCCTGTATATGATCCATAGATTTGTATATATACTACATAGGATGCTAAATTTTAGTTTAGTTAGGAAACGCGTAGCACAGTTTAAAATTCTCTTTCTGGAGTTTCTGTCAATAAACGGAAATGTGTTCGCGAAATTTTGTGCTGCCCTGCATATGATATACAGACTTTATACACACCAAGTAATAGACAAAAAGTGAGTTAAATTTAAAATCGCGTTCAGCAACTTAAAACGCACTTCCAGGAATTATTGTTAACAGACAGTAGAGAATTCTTTTGTGTGTACCTGTAAATGAACGATGACTGCTATACACACAATATTCTGTAGTAAGCCTCTTGTAATGCACCTTACTGATATATATAAATTTCAATGCGTTTAAAATAGTGAAACATTATTTAATTAAACCGCAAACGATTTTTCTCCATAGACGTAATGTAACGGAATTCTTTTGCCTGTCCCTGTAAAGTAACTATAAGTGCTGTGCACACTCTATTCCATATTAAGCTTCTTGTAATGCACCTTAGTGATATATATCAATTACAATGTGTTTGAAATTGTGTAACATCATTAAAATTAACCGCAAATGATTATTTCCCATAGACCGTAATGTAACGGAATTCTTTTGAGTGTCCCTGTAAAAAAACTATAAGTGCTACACACTTCAGTTTAAATAGGGAACATGCTATAGATAACTACAATAACATATATAAATTGCAGGGCATTCCGAGCCTATTTGCGGGAGTTAGAGCACGTTCAGACGGCCAGACGGCAGACGGCCAGACAAACCGAAGTCATAAACACTTTTTAACTAGGTTGGAAAGTGTTAAAAAGACAGATGTTTCTTTATATAAGAAAATATAATATAACCACGAACGAAAATATACACTAACCTCTTCCAAGTTATTCGCATTTCTGAAAAGCATCTTTTATCTTTAGAAACGTCAGAAACAAATATATTTTAGAAATTTAAAGAAGCATTTATAAAAAATAAAAAAAAAGTTTCTTTTGTTGCTATTAATTATCGGGAACGTTTCTGAGTAGTTTCTTTAGTGTATAAATCAGTCTTTTGAACCCAGAATATATGTGTTTCGTATGGTATTCATTCTCAAGTAAACATAGTAAACATTTTAATGTTCAATAAACATGTTTCACAGACAAACGTAGTAAATTAACAGCATTAACATCAGGGCTGTAGCTAGAAGGGAATAATAGGAGGTGCTAAAGAAAAAGTAGGGGAGGCTCATACTTTCTCTCTCTGACACACGCACACACAAACAAACACACACACAGATATATGTGATCAAAGTATTATAAAAAAAAAAGATAAATTAGTGTATATTCATATTGTAGGCACTATGTTTCTTATTAAACAGTTTATAATAACTTTATTTTATACTAAGAAAAGAAAAGGCCTTAGAATAAAAAATTCCAGTGTATAACTAGTGTATAATTATGCTGGTGAAATAAGTGAAGATGTCAACAAGTAAATAAAAAGCATGCAGTTCACCTGTTTCATAAAGAGTTGCAATCTTTAATTTTTTTCTGAATATTCCCAGCCCTTAAGGATTCTAAAGTTGTATTTTTATGTGATAAAAAACATTAACAAAATCAAGAATTTATTTTCATTTTAAAATTAATAGTGTTTTTAAAACACTTATGTAAACTAATTTAAAACACTTATTTGCAGTTTTTATACAAGTTTCCAAAGATGTTTAAAAAATCTGGATGTTGTGTTTTTAAATTAGGGCTTAAAAGGAAATCAAAATTAGATGAAAATACTCTTATGATGAAAACAAAATAACAATATTATTTCACAGTACAGCGAGATAATCTGCGTATACGGCTTTTAAATAAATACTGTATCAAAGCTGCAAAACTGGTTTTACAGGACAATTGCGGAGTTTTTAGTAAAAACATTTTAAAAGTGTCCAAAGAAGTTTAAAAAATATTGATGTTGTGTTTTTAAATTTTGGTATAAAAATAAACAAAAATCAGACGTATGAAAATAATCTTAAACAAAATCTCAGTATCATTTCAAATAACAGCGGAATAATCTTGTATATACGGCTTCTAAATAAATATTGTAATGTTGTATCAATGCTGCAAAACTGGTTTTACAGGACAGTTGAAATGTTTTTAATAAAAACATTCTAAAAGTGTCCAAAGGTATTTAAAAATATATAAATGTGTGTTCTCAAATTATAGCTTAAAAGTAAATAATCTTAAACAAAATAACAATATAATTTCAAAGAACAGTAAGATAATCCTGCGTATACGGCTTTTCAATAGATACTGTATCAATGCTGCAAAACTGATTTTATAGGACAGTTACTCAGTTTTTAGTAAAAGCATTTTAAAGGTGTCCAAAGGTGTCTAAAAAATATGGGTGTTATGTTTTTAAATTTTGGTATAAAAGTAAACAAAAATCAGACTTATAAAAATAATCTTAAACAAGATAGCAGTATTATTTCAAAGAACAGAGGAATAATCCTGCGTATACGGCTTCTACATAAATGCAGTTCAATGCTTCAAAACTGGTTTTACCAGGACAATTACGAAGTTTTTATTAAAAACATTTTAAATGTGTCCAAAGGTGTTTAAAAAATATGCATGTTGTGTTTTTAAATTTTGGAATAACAGTAAACAAAAATCAGACTTATGAAAATAATCTTAAAGGAGAAAACCAAGCTTGGTAATTACAGATTTTGTTTTATTTTTATATATATTGTAGAATAGAAGTCCCTTAGTCTCAGGTTCAACGGATTTCCTACAACGCCCCTTAGTTCCCGAGAAATAGTGGGTGTAACATTTTAACACAACTTAAATACTTAGATTGTAACGTAGTTACTGTGTTCTGTCGTTGCCCAGTTTTTATGGGGTCTGCTCGTCGATCCGTGGGCCCGGGTTCGAGACCGGGACAAGTTACGTTTTCTTTTCTAATGCTTTGTTTTATAAATATACTTGTAATTATTATTTAATAATCCTAATTAAAAATTATAATATTGCGAATTATTTATAATGTTAACACATACAATTTTTATTTGTAAATAAATCGTTGTATAAAACATCATTAGGCAGTTAATTTTTTTAATCGCATTTAAAGGGTATTTCATATATGCTTTATCGATGCAATGATATTGAACAATTGTGTCAATTCGTGATTTTAAAGAAACATCATTTATATATTGCCTTAACAAGGGAAGTCAATGCGAAGTTCATACTATTCTGTTTTTAAAGTAAGAAGCATAATTATATTAAAATTTAGCATAAGAATTAAATTACAACATATTTTTTTGCATATTAATGATTTTTAAATTTGTAATACGTATGCTTGTGCTTTGAATTAATTTATAATTAATAAAATAAGGTATGATTTTGTAATTTGTACTAGCAATAATGGATCCATTTAAAAAAAATCTTTTTAAATGATCAGAAATGATTAATAATCAATTAATAAACACTTAAAAATCAAATAAATTAATTTAAAATTTAAATATGTTACCTTTATAATTAATGTACGATATTGAAATTTTTAATTGAGATTATTATATAATAATCATGAGTATATTTTTAAAACAAAAAATGAGAGAAGCAAACGTAGCTCGTTCCGGGTACGAACCCGGGCTTGCGAATCAACGAGCAAACCCCATAACAACTGAGATACCACCAATGCAGTAGTTGCGTTACAAAGTAAATATTTAAGTTGTGTTAAAATATTAGACTCCCTATTTCTCGAGAACTAAGTGACGTTGTATAAAATCCGTTGAACCTGAAACTAAGGGGCTTCTACCCTACAACATATATAAAAGTAATCAAAATCCGTGATTACCAAGCTTGGTCTTCTCCTCGTTAAACAAAATCTCAGTATCATTTCAAAGAACAGCGGAACAAACCTGCGTATACGGTTTCTAAATAAATATTGTAACAATGTATCAATGCTGCAAAACTGGTTTTACAGGACAGTTGAAATGTTTTTAATAAAAACCATTTAAAAGTGTCTAAAGGTGTTTAAAAAATATGGATGTTGTGTTTTCAAATTATAGCATAAAAGTAAATAAAAATCAGATGAAAATAATCTTAAACAAAATAACAATATTATTTCACAGAACAGCAAGATAATCCTACGTATACGGCTTTTAAATACATACTGTATTAATGCTGCAAAACTGGTTTTACAGGAAAGTTACTTAGATTTAGTAAAAACATTTTAAAAGTGTCCAAAGGTGTTTAAAAAATATGGATGTTGTGTTTTTAAATTAGTGCTTAAAAGGAAACAAAAATCAGATGTATGAAAATAATCTTAAACAAAATCTCAGTATCATTTTAAATAACAGCGGAATAATCCTGTATATACGGCTTCTAAATAAATATTGTAATATTGTATCAATGCTGCAAAACTGATTTTACAGGACAGTTGAAATGTTTTTAATAAAAACATTTTAAAAGTGTCCAAAGGTATTTAAAAAATATAAATGTGTGTTTTCAAATTATAGCTTAAAAGTAAATAATCTTAAATAAAATAACAATATAATTTCAAATAACAGCAAGATAATCCTGCGTATACGACTTTTAAATAGATACTGTATCAAGGCTGCAAAACTGGTTTTACAGGACAGTTATTCAGTTTTTAGTAAAAGCATTTTAAAGGTGTCCAAAGGTGTCTAAAAAATATGGGTGTTATGTTTTTAAATTTTGGTATAAAAGTAAACAAAAATCAGACTTATGAAAATAATCTTAAACAAAATAACAGTATTATTTCAAAGAACAGAGGAATAATCCTGCGTATACGACTTCTACATAAATGCAGTTCAATGCTTCAAAACTGGTTTTACCAGGACAATTACGAAGTTTTTATTAAAAAACATTTTAAATGTGTCCAAAGGTGTTTAAAAAATATGCATGTTGTGTTTTTAAATTTTGGCATAACAGTAAAGAAAAATCAGACTTATGAAAATAATCTTACAAGGAGAAAACCAGGCTTGGTAATTACAGATTTTGATTTATTTTTATGTATATTGTAGAGTAGAAGTCTTTAGTCTCAGGTTCAACGGATTTCCTACAACGCCCCTTAGTTCCCGAGAAATAGTGGGTGTAATATTTTAACACAACTTATATACTTACATTGTAACGAAGTTACTGTGTTCTGTCGTTGCTCAGTTTTTAGCTCACAGGCTATCAAAGCCTGAAAGCTTATGTGCCCGCCCGTTCTCTATGTATGTATGTACGTATGTACGTACGTAACGCGATAACTCTTGACAGAAATAACCGTTTTTCTTCCAATTTTGTTTATAGGTTCCTTGTGATAAGGCGCTTCCCTGATTAGTTTTGGGGATTGATTGTTTTACTATAAAGGGGGGAACGGGGGGCTAACCCCCCTTAATTAAGATAAATGTTTTTTTCATGCAGAATTGTCCAATTTTCTTCAAATTTTGTATATAGGTTCATTGTGATAAGGTTCTTTCCTGATTAGTTTTGGGTGTTCATAGGTTAAGTATAAAGGGGCTAAAACGGGGGGGGGGAATCCTCCCCCTAAATTTAGATAAATGAATTTTTCATGCAGAGTTATCCGATTTTCTTCCACTTTTGTTTATAGGTTCCTTGTGATAAGGCGCTTCCCTGATTAGTTTTGGGGATTGATTGGTTAACTATAAAGGGGGGGGACGGGGAGCTAACCCCCCTTAATTTGGATAAATGGTTTTTTCATGCAGAATTATCCAATTTTCTTCAAATTTTGTATATAGGTTCATTGTGATAAGGTTCTTTCCTGATTAGTTTTGGGGGTTCATAGGTTAAGTATAAAGGGGGTAACGGTGGGGTTAATCCTCCCCCCTTATTTTAGATAAATTATTTTTTTCATGCAGAGTTATCCGATTTTCTTCAAATTTTGTATATAAGTTCATTGTAATAAGGTTCTTTCCTGATTAGTTTTGGGGGTTCATAAGTTAAGTATAAAGGGGGTAACGGGGGGGGTTAATCCTCCCCCCTTATTTTAGATAAATGATTTTTTTCATGCAGATTTATCCGATTTTCTTCAAACTTTCTATATGGGCTCATTGTGGTAAGGGGCTTCCCTGATTAGTTTTGAGGGTTCATTGGTGAAGTGTAAAGGAGGGAAACGGGGGCTACCCCCCCCCCGCTTAATTTTGATAAATGGGTTTTTCATGCAGAATTATCCAATTTACTCCAAATTTTGTATATAGGCTCATTGTGGTAAGGCACTTCCCTGATTAGTTTTGGGGGTTCACTGGTAAAGTATAAAGGGAGGAACGGGGGGGACTAACCCCCTTTGATATAGATAAATGGGTTTTTTAAGCAGAATTATCCGATTTTCTTCAAATTTTATATATATGTTCATTGTGATAAGGCGCTTCTCTGATTAGTTTTGGGGGTTCTTTGGTTAAGTATAAAGGGGGGACGGGGGGCTAACTCCCCCCCTGAATTTAGATAAATGGATTTTTCATGCAGAATTATCCGATTTTTTCAAATTTTGTATATAGGTTCATTGTGGTAAGGCGCTTCTCTGATTAGTTTTATGGGTTCATTGGTTAATTATAAGAAGGAGAAACGGAGGATGGTTCCCCCCTCTTAATATATTGTCGATTTCTTCATTTTTCGAGGGCTTATTTCAAATTCTTTGAAATAAGAATATAATTTACAGTTAGTGTGAATAGCCTGTGAACTCAATGCCGTCAGTTTAACTGGGCAGTTTTCTTTTATTATGGGGTCTGCTCGTCGATCCGTGGGCCGGGTTCGAGACCGGGACAAGTTACGTTTTCTTTTCTAATGTTTTATTTTATAAATGTAATTATTATTTAATAATCCTAATTAAAAATTATAATATTGCGCATTAATTATAATGTTAACACATACAATTTTTATTTGTAAATAAATCGTTGTATAAAACATTAAGCAATTAATTTTTTTAATCACATTTAAAAGGTATTTCATATATGCTTTATCAATGCAATGATATTGAACAATTGTGTCAATTCGTGATTTTAGAGAAACACCATTTATATATTGCCTTAACAAGGGAAGTCAATGCAATGTTCATACTATTCTGTTTTTAAAGTAAAAAGCATAATTATATAAAAAATTAGCATAAGAATTAAATTACAACATATTTTTTTGCATATTAATGATTTTTAAATTTGCAATACGTATGCTTGCGCTTTGAATTAATTTATAATTAATAAAATAAGGTATAATTTTGGAGCGGTTTTGTAATTTTTACTAGCAATAATGGATCCATTTAAAAAAAAAAAAATCTTATTAAATGATGAGAAATGTTTAATAATGGCTTAAAAATCAAATAAATTAAAATAAAATTTAAATATGTTACCTTTATAATTAATGTACGATATTGACATTTTTAATTGAGATTATTAAATAATAATCTCAGTAATCTCCTGCGTATACTGTTCTTAAATACATACTGTATTAATGCTGCAAAACTGATTTTACAGGAAAGTTACTTAGATTTAGTAAAAACATTTTAAAAGTGTCCAAAGGTGTTTAAAAAATATGGATGTTGTGTTTTTAAATTAGGGCTTAAAAGGAAATCAAAATTAGATGAAAATACTCTTATGATGAAAACAAAATAACAATATTATTTCACAGTACCGCGAGATAATCTGCGTATACGGCTTTTAAATAAATACTGTATCAATGCTGCAAAACTAGTTTTACAGGGCAATTGCGGAGTTTTTAGTAAAAACATTTTTAAAGTGTCCAAAGATGTTTAAAAAATATGGATGTTGTGGTTTTAAATTTTGGCATAAAAGGAAACAAAAATCAGATGTATGAAAATAATCTTAAACAAAATCTCAGTATCATTTTAAATAACAGCGGAATAATCCTGTATATACGGCTTCTAAATAAATATTTTAATATTGTATCAATGCTGCAAAACTGGTTTTACAGGACAGTAGAAATGTTTTTCATAAAAACATTTTAAAAGTGTCCAAAGGTATTTAAAAAATATGGATGTTGTGTTTTTAAATTAGGGCTTAAAAGGAAATCAAAATTAGATGAAAATACTCTTCAACAAAATAACAATATTATTTCACAGAACAGCGAGATAATCTGCGTACACGGCTTTTAAATAAAAACTGTATCAATGCTGCAAAACTGGTTTTACATGACAATTGCGGAGTTTTTAGTAAAAACATTTTAAAAGTATCCAAAGATGTTTAAAAAATATGGATGTTGTGTTTTTAAATTTTGGCATAAAAGTAAACAAAAATCAGACTTATGAAAATAATCTTAAACAAAATCTCAGTATCATTTCAAAGAACAGCGGAATAATCCTGCGTTAATTAGAAGCTGTGTCAATGCTGCAAAACTGGTTTTACAGGAAAGTTACTTAGTTTTTAGTAAAAACATTTTAAAAGTGTACAAAAGTGTTTTAAAAAATTTGGATGTTGTGTTTTCAAATTAAGGCTTAATAGGAAATCAGAATCAGAAGAAAATAATCTTAAATAGAATAACAATATTATTTCACAGAACAGCGAGATAATATGCGTATACGGCTTTTAATTAGATACTGTATCAATGCTGCGAAACTGGTTTTACAACCGAATAATACCATGGGAAAATAGTGGTATTCAAAATAAAATTTTAGTATTAATCTGGCAACACTGAAATTAATGAAAGTCCTTTTTTCTGTACTTTTTGGAAAATCGTACTGAGGAAGTTATTCTTTAAAGTTGTAAACAAAATTTTGCTCGTTACATTGAATGAACTGTAGATAATTTAGTTTGAATAACTCACGTACAAATAAATAAATAAAAAAGTTTATTAGAAATTTCTTGAAATTCTGAAACGCAAAACTCTGACACAACCAAAAATTTTATTTTATTTTATTTTTTTTTTTTTTTTTTTTTTGTACGAAGAGACTAAAAATGTCTTTGTTCAATGTTCATTGTTTTGATTATATTTAACGACCAAGCGTGTTTACGAACTAATTTATTTTGGCATGATTAAAATTTTGAAGTCTTTTTTTTTTTTATCTTGTTTTGTTTTTTGAAAGACATTTTTAAGTGTATTTTTATAAAAATATTTTATGATTGCATGTTTTATAACGAAATAAGTAACTTATGCGACGTCGCGTATTAGCGGAAGATTTTGTTGTATAGTAATTTTGCTTTAATGATTTATAGTATAGGAACGAAATTTTTAGGTTAGCTGCGAGCATGGACAACGCCGGGCGAGTCTGTTAGTTTTAACACAAAATGTTATTTGAAAGTGTTAACAGCAAGTGTCATTATGGCAAATCTACACTATTTTCTTTTAATTTATAAGCATACGTGTTTTGTTGAGCAATTATATTATTATTGGTTAAATTGTTGTTAATATTTTTCTGTTTTTCAGAGTTTCAAGAAATTTCCAATAAACCTTTTATTTATTTATTTGTACGTGAATTCAAACTAAATTATGTATCGTTCATTCAATTTAACCAGCAAAATTTTGTTTACAACTTTAAAGAATCACTTCCTCAGTAGGATTTTCCAAAAAGTACAGAAAAAAGGACTTTCATTAATTTCAGTGTTGCCAGATAAGTACTAAAATTTTATTTTGAATACCACTACTTTGCTATGGTTATTCGGTTGATTTATTCACGGAATTTCAGTAAAACGACTATTTTTCTACGAAAATAGTGATACACAAAATATTTTTTTTTTGTATTTTCCGTACAACCCTGATTAATTAAAATTATTAAAGCATATATAATATCTACAAATGGTGTTCTTCATAAATCTGCACAAACAACTTTATTGGCAGATTTAGTATTGTCAGAACATTTAATTTAAAAGAGTATTACATTTTGCCATGAATGCCGACAGGACAAAATTCAGGGAAGGGCAAGATTTTGGAATAAATTCGCTTGTGGCCAGCATTTTTAAATGGAGAATAAAAACGTGAAATAAGCTAAATTAACAAATTTTTGTTATAACCTTCCATTCAAGATAATTTTTAAACATATTAACATAAAAAGCAATTCAGAAATTTTACTATTCAAATTATTAAATGTTCCAAAATAAGTTTCTACTAGCATTTTTTAAACGGAGAATTTAAACAGGGCTTTCCTTTCCTATCTTTTTTTTTAATCAGCACCCCCCCCGCCCCCCCCCCCCCCCCCCAAAAAAAAAAAAAAAAAAAAAAAAAACCTCCAAGTTTAAGATAAATTTTAAACACATGAACATAAAATGAAAAAGGTAACAAAAAATTGTGTTTCATGGGGGTTTCAGTCAGGGTTGTAGTGGGGTATGCCCGGGCTGGGTTTTTTTTACAACCATAAGGATTGTAGTGGGTAGCTGCCCGGGTACCCGCCCAGTTACCCAGCGGGGCTAGGTTTTTTACAACCCTGGTTTCAGTCTGTGTGTGTGGGGAGGGGAGCTCCTATGAAGAAAAATTATTTTCCTTAGTGTTTAATTATTTTATATCGTTTAAAAAGAATAAATTTACTATATATATATATATATTAATCATCAGATAAAAGGAAAATTTAGTTAATTAAATTTCAAAGACCAGCCAGGGGCAATTGCCTCCCCATTTCCCTATAAGGCGGCTGTGCGTTTTTGTTGATACAGCTCTGTTTATCGTATATCAACCCATCAGAATGTTCTGAATTCCTGCGAAATCGAAGTTATGTTACAACATCCCCCACGACATTTGACTATAACCAACAACATTTTTCAGTCTTGTGGCCGTCGGCCGTTTCGACGCATCACAAAAGAGATGCAAGTGCAGAAGAGGAGTGGGGGGAGCAGGGAGATTTGTAGATCCCCACTACATCATCTATCAAATCCTTCTTTTGTGCAACTTGTCATCCCGCCTCCCTCGTTAATTCGAATCTAAGGGTAAATATATGCGATGATGACAACAAATATTAATTCCATTCTCGGGCGCTAGAGGTCGTTCGATTTTTATGCTCTGAACAACTCAGCTCATTCTTCTGATATATACTTTTTCGTTTTGTTTTCATCTTTTTTTTATTATTTGATTTTTTCTTAATAAAGTTGTTTGAAGTTTTTATATTTTTAAATACAATTCTTAACGCAATTTAAACCAGTAACCAACCTGGGAAAAAAATCATTCAAATAAAACCAAGCTATTTATAATGAACGCATTTAAAAATTATCAATTAAATTATGAATAAATGATGATAGTTACATTTTGTATTTTTCATTTCTAATGTATTTTATTCACATGATATCGAGCTGCGATTTTTATTGTTAAATGTCGAGAAGCAAAAAATAAAAAATAAATAAATAAATATAGACAGAAGAATAGAAGAAACATGCTAACAATGATTTTTAATTCCCTAATCTTGCCAAATGACATTTGGTCCTACCTACGACTTTTCATATACTTTGATATAAAAATATAATTAGCTGCAGGTATATAATTATTGTTGCTATTTGTTTATAATAAGAGAACTAGAAGTTCTAGTTCTCTTATTATAAACAAAAGAAGTATATTATTGTTAGAGCCTTGTTTAAAATTAGAGTTTAATGTAAAGACTTCTTATTCATACGTGATGAGAAGGGGCACAGTAACCCCTTTCCTGCTCTACCTGAGTTGGGTTCTGGCTGAAAAACTTAATAAAATACAATTTTATAAACACGTTTTCCTTTATTTTTAAATAATTTCTTTCAACTCTCTCTCTCTCTCTCTCTTTTTAAGGAAGAATTGTATAACAATGGTGCTATCAAACGTTTAAAAAATATTTACTTATAAATTCATTTAAGAATAAATGGCATATTTTGGCCCTCGAACCTGAGTTAAGTTATCCGGGTAAGGGTTAAACTTTAAATTTTACTGAGAGCCGTACTCAAGTTCTGGAGAACTTTTAACGCGCACGACCAGGAGATTTCCTGTATACGCTACGGCCGGTGGGAGCGCCGCCACCTGCCGACCCCTCACATTTTGCCAAGAAAATGACGACAAAGGTTGCTGTGGCATGCGGCGGCGGCTACCCACTTAGGTCACCACCACATTGCACTTGGGGAGTACGCCGGAGTCCCCCGGCAGCTTCGGAGCCGGAGACTAAAAGAGGAAACCGGGTCCTAGGCCTTATGCCGAGCTTCGCCAACGACGACTCTTGCTATAGCGGTGCTGTCGTTCATTGAGCTCTTACAAAGGATACGACTAATTCATTGGCGGTGACGAAGGAGGAGTAGCCTCTCGCTAGCTCGGGATGACGAGGAAATGCATTCCTGAATGCATAGATACGTCCTAGCTTAAGTTGTTCCTGTGTGACCACCGACGGCTTTCTCTCCGACTTAGGCCGATGGCAGAACATCGACGGCGGTCGACTCCGTAGAAGACCACACAGAAACACATAAAAACACACACTAAAAAGGGTTAGTAGGTTAGTAAAAGGAAGGTTATGTTAGATACCACTATTGGACTCTGAAGATCCCGGAACATGCCTTCAAAAGCTCTAAAGAAGCGGTCCCGATCGAGGTCAGCAATGTGACAGTTATTTCTTAGACTCCTGCTAATCCAACCGTCGGACACAGAAAACTCCGACTACGCATAGACACGCTAGATTGGTTTTCTACGCGGGGTCTGAGTTTTGGTCTGATCGCCGCCGCGTTAGCCGGCGAGCCTTCAGTCCGGTTCCTCGTAGTCAGACAGTCCAGAGAAAGAAACCTGTCCCCCTTTCAAGCATGTGACACGAGCCGCAGTTGACCGAGTGGTCCCCCGCAGACACGAGTCATTCTTGGTCATAACGGGGCTTTCTAACCGACCATTGTGGTCGACACAGAACTACTACAGCTGCATTGGGATACGAGGTGGATGCAGACCATGCTTGCTATGCCCACATGCCAGTATCTACACTCTGCCACCTGTTAATAACGAGGGTCGCTGCACGCCGCCTCACGCACTGACCAGACATCACAACAGTCACTACGCTCCTTGCTCTTTAGACTGCGATCTCGCCTCCGCCATTGCCCCAGATAAGTTTCGGAGGTAGGCCTATCACCGTTGACTAGTCTGTTGCCCAGATTCAGCATCCCAGCCCGAGGGAGTCTGGGCCTGGCTACTGGGATTAGCCCACGGGACGCTTTCCTGCACCTAATGGAGTGTGTAATCTGCATCCTAGGCCTAGTTTCCCTTGCCGCTGAGAACCAGCGCATAAGGAGAGAGACCCAGAACTCGTAATACGCTTGTCCGGCACCTCCGGCTTTTTCAGACAACCCTCTACAACTGATGCACCGCGGTGAGGTGGTGATTCGTCTACTGCACCGTCGTGTCGGAGAACATCTCGCAATTTTGGGCTCCTGTTCATTTTCTCCACTAAAGGGGCCAAGTCGAAACCACCCGGAGAGGCACACCGAATATAGTATTGGTATAATTTACATTATACCAATATACATTCTTGGTATATATATATATATAAGCATTAATTGCCATAATTAGCAACAAAAACATTTACATATTCATGTGAAACGCTCAGAGCTGCATAACTGAACACACAAATCAGATATAATCCAGCAAAATAAAAAATGTATTTGGTCCGAACCAGCACCCCTTCCCCTCCCCTCACATCACAAGAGAACACAAAATACAACTTGAAAAACTAAAAAAATACAACAATAAATTCATCGAAGACTAAACAAAAAACATGTTGCGGCCTCGTCGGCAGTGCGTTAAACTTAAAAAGGCAGCCAAGCATTCCAGAAAAAAAGCAATATGTATGCAGTGGATTTCAGC
Source organism: Maratus michaelseni (assembly GCA_963931845.1). NCBI lineage: Eukaryota > Metazoa > Arthropoda > Arachnida > Araneae > Salticidae > Maratus > Maratus michaelseni. Next base: position 163,276,381 of record OZ007587.1, read on the forward strand.
CAGAACGCTGCGTAGTAAAATCAAAATGTACAAAAACATATTTGAAGGCTACATAACAGACGTTTCCCCACCGGACCTTACGCCACAATATTAAAAGAATGCCTCACCAGGAATACAACACTGAAACAACTATAGATGAAATGAATGTCCATTGAAAAAAGCACACACACCACCACCTCAGCCACGTTGTCATTTTAAGAAAAGTTAAACAAAATAAACAAACCAAAATCCATATTTCAACACCCAATCCAAGTTTGTTCCAGGTCGGATGCCAATAAACGCAGCTATCATTATAAAACCGTCCTTATAAAGGCTTTAGAAAATACGAGTAATTTACTATCGAATAAAGGCAATCCATGAGTAATGGAGGCCGTCTGCAAAATCTGAATATTTTTTTAATAAATTTTTGTTTTTTGTCTTTTATTTAGTCTTTCGTGAATTTATTGTTGTATTTTTTTAGTTTTTCAAGTTGTATTTTGTGTTCTCTTGTTATATGAGGAGGGGTGCTGGTTCAGACCAAATTTGAGGACAAAAAAACAAAATTTTACTATTATATATATATCTATGTAGTATTTGAATTTATCTTACTTATGACGTACGTGATCAGCAAAATAACTGTCTGGTATTTATTTATTGTCCATAATTTGAACGCGTGAGATGAAAAAGCAAAATTCACGGGTCACGAGCTCAATGACTTTAAGCTTTCAAAATCAGAAATGCTCAGTCTATTATTTTCCATCACTCATGAAGCGTTGACCCAAAGGCGGTTAAGAAAGCAATTGGTTGTGTTAGGCCTAATTGGAATATTCTACAGTTATTGTTTAAACTACTATTGTTAAGTATTAATCTTGGTATATTTGAAAGGCTAACTATAGCAATAGCATATTGTACCATTAAGTATCTTCAAGGAATTAAATCAACGTTTGTATTATTTCAGCATATTGTAATAATTTAAATTTATCAACAAATTTACATTTCGCAGATTACCCTACTACAATTTGGGGGCTCGGCCGGGATATATATGATATAATTGAAGACAGTCAAATTAAAAATATTATAATAGTAGCGGTGACAACGGATTCAAGTAAAAAAATACAAAACAACTGCGAAATTATCATGAATTAGCAGTAAAGAAGTGGATTGTGAGTTATTAATGCAGGTGTGAAAACCATAATCATACCCATCCAAGTACAAGCCTAAAATATAAACATGGGAACCCTAAATAAAGCTAGAAGAAGTAATCTCATCAAATGTATGTGAGGAATGCGGGATTCAGATACCAGAAAAAACGATGATTGCAGCGTTAATAAAACTGATTAAAATCTCAATAAGATTACGAAGAAGATTTCATAAAGGACCACTTAGAAATAATTATGGCAGCTAGAAACGATCAAGCAGAAAAAGAAGAGAAGAAACTACAAGAAGAACTAGGAGAAAAGAAATTGCGATTCCAAGAAGAGATGGACTTTATCTATGTCACGTCATCTGCAGGTATATAGAAGAAAAACAACAATAGACGTGAAAAACATTTTAACACAGCTTCCCCTTCGTCCAATAAACAGCCTTTTTCTGAGGGCATATACCCGCAGAGGCGTGGCTGTCTCCACTCGCGTGTAAAGTCCATTGAGGAAAAGCTGCAATCGAAGAAAAGAAATTGGAAAGAGAAAGAGAAGAAAGAAAAAGAGAAAAAGATCTTTGAGGATTGGCAGAAAAAGATAGTGAAAGGTAGTTGGAGATTAAGAAAATACAGACTTCAAGAGAAAATATCGATGTGAACCCAAGAACGAATCCAGGTAAGCAATATGAGTTACTTAGATTGTTAACAAAATACGATAATAGTGATATTAGTTTACATTTGGTCATGTATGAAAGACAGAAGGCGCAAACTGGTATTGACAAAAGAGATTGGGTAATTTATTTAATTAATCTAATGACACTAGACGTGATTAATATAAATAGAGAAAATGAGCCCAAAATCCATGATACGATTATGTAAAAAAAGTATCTTTTTGACACGATATAAACTATCGCCAGAAGAGTTCAGACAAAGATTTTTATATAATGTACCTGTGGAGACAAATTAACATTTCGTTGAGGAACTATTAGTAATTAAGAAAATTGATGACTTAGCAAACAAATTGGATGTTTACGCAGTGACGCGAAGGTTTTGCATAAAACCGACAGTAAGAAATACAAGTGGTAGTTTAGAGGAGAAAAGATTAAGAGCGACAGGCTGGGCCAATTCGAATGGAAGCCAAGATCATAATCGGCACAGTATGAATCACGCAAAGAACGGCGGCGCATATAGTGTGTTTTAAATGTAACAGGCATGGTCACGTGACGGCGAAATGTACCACTGGGACTAGAAAACAACACGAATATTCAAATGTTAACCCGCAATGTAATCAGAACTGGCGAGAACCGAAATATCATGATTGGAGCCAAAACACGCAAAGAAAAATAGTTAATATATAGGCACATTAAATGGCAAGAAAGGAAGAATCTTAGACACCCAGACAATGAAAACAAACATAATTATTGATACATGGAGTGACATTTCAATCGCCAATTCAAGATACCATACAACAATAAAATGCCAAAGCTAACCAGCGACAATTTATCTATATCAAGCATAAGAGGAAAAGTGATTAAGCCAATATGTTACTTCTTGCATAATGTCTGCATTTACGATATGGAAGTACAAGATAAGTATCATGTGGTCCAAGAGACTGATTATGATTTTATAATAGGTAGAAAAGCAGTCGAAGGCATAGATCTAAGAATAGTGGGAGACGATGTTAGAATAATAAGTAACGACACAGTGCGAGTAGGATACATTAAAATTAACGAAATTACTCCCAAAACAGAGGAAATAGCCACATCGAATGTAAGCAACAATAATCGATGTTGGGAAAATATGGTTAATATCGATTGCGTAAACGTCGAAGTGAATTTGACTCATATTACGAAGATAGCTAACAGAGAAAAGATATTGGAATTAATAAAATCGTACAAACCGAATAAAACGAAAGATACTGGGTTAAAAATCAAAATACAGCGTGTCCGAGAAAGGTCTTTATCATTCTAAACATTAACAACAAAAATAATAACATGTGAAATGGAATGCAGTTTTCTACAGAATAATGAAGAAATCAAAGAGTTTTTTCTAGTATCAATTAATAGAGTGTTTCCCGAATGATGTATTGGTCATGGAGGACCCATACCGTGGCCTATGCAGTCGCCCGACGTAACGCCACTGAATTTTTTTTTTTTTGTGGGATTATGTTAAAGACAGGGTTTATCAAACACCTGTTTCTGATATAGCCGTTTTAAAGGAAAGGATACGATTATCAATGCCCACTGTTAAACCGCAAATGTTAAAAAACTATTGGAGGGAAATCGAGTACAGGCTCGACATTCTTCGTGCTACTAACGGAGATCACGTTCAGCTACATTGAAGGTACTGTAAAAAAAACTCTCAGATTTCTTCATTCTTTTGCAGAAAACTGTATTCCATTTCATGTGTTAGTATTTTTGTTATTCATGTTTAGAATGATAAAGACCTTTCTCGGACACGCTATATTACTGGCAGATAAAAATCTGTGAGCAAACGTCCAAGGAGATTCTCTATAGTTCAGCAGCCCTTACTAAAATAGTTCATAGAGCTGTATAGAACTCTATAGAATTCTTTACAAGTTCTATAGAATAGCCATTCTATAGAATACTATTTCTATAGAGTTTTGAAGAGTTCTATAGAATACTTTTTCTAAAAAAAATGTTCTGTACAATTTTTTTCTATAGAACAGTTTTTCTATAGAGTACTATAAACTTTATAGAATTAAGTTCTATGGACTAATGATTCTATAGATTGGCTAAGCTTTGGGAGTAGCCTGCTGTCTGCCATCTTCTTTTTTAAATCAAAACAAATTTATTTTGTTTCTCATTTCAAAAATAATTTTCATCCATATTTACTTATTATAAAGATGTTATTTAAGTTTATTGACTAATTTATTTATATTCAATAATAAAACTTAAAATGTTTTAATTTAAAAAATGAGATGGCTGACCGCGGGTGATAAATCAAAACATTTGTTTTGTTTCTGACATAATGATGTTAAATAGAAAACAGAATACTAATTTATTTATATTTAATAATAAAAGTTAAATATTTTGATTTAAAAAATGATATGGCTGACTGCGGGCGATAAATCAAAACATTTGTTTTGTTTCTGACATAATCAAGTTAAATCAAAACATTTTAACTTTTATTATTAAATATAAATAAATTAGTCAATAAAATTAAATAACGTGTTTATAATAAGTAAATATGGATGAAAATTATTTTGGAAGTGAGAAAAAAAAACATATGTTTTGATTTAAAAAACAAGATGGCGGACAGTAGGCTAATCCCAAAGCTGTTCCATTTAATATGATTATATTTATATAATTTAATTCCATTCTAATACATTGTGATTCAATCGTCAATGTAATAATATATCAGTCGAACTACTGAATTAAATCATGATTAATTAATTTCCTGATAATTCCTTAATTTGTTGGTTAATTTTATAATAATTTATTAATTTGTTGTTAAATTTATAAAACCTCCATCTAATTTTAAAAACTTTATTCATTTTAATAGTATTGTAATTTTTATTAAAATACTGTAATCTGAAGTATAAATATTTAAACAATTGTTTCTGTTTTAGCAAATAATTTATTAGACTTTTAAATATTTTTACAAAAGTATATATGATTGGGAATGCAAATCACAAAAGAAATAAAGTTTAAATAGTGTAATAAGAGTTTTTGAACTGTATGGTTGTATCATACTGAAAGTATTGGTTCTTTGTCCGATCGCTGAAGTCAAGCAGCATCCAGTGGGGTTACTAGTTGGAAGGGTGGCCACCTGGATTCTGTATATATTTTTATAGAAGCTCTACATTTTTTCTATAGATATTTTTCTAGAAGCTCTACAGACATTTCTATTGAACTTCTATAGACATTTCTATTGAACTTTTACAGATATTTCTATAGCTTTAGATTAAACAAGCGTATAGAAAAACGGGCCATAATTCTATAGGATTCTATAATGCATCTTCTATAAATATTTTTTATAGAATTCTATAAGAAATTTTTGTAAGGGAGGAAATCATCAATAAACAAGTACAACATTGGTTAGAAGATGGAATCATTAAACAGAGTTACTCAGATTTTGCAGCACTAGTAGTACTGAGAAGGAAAAAAAGATGAATCTCCCCGATTATGTATAGATTATCGAAAAATAATAAAAGATCGCTACTCATTACTGCTGATTGAGAAAATTTTTGATAAGCTACAGAAGTTATTTACGACGTTCGATCTCAAAAATGGTTTTTCCACGTCGAAATTGAGGAAAGCAGTCACAAATATACAGCTTTTGTAACCCACGAAGAAGAACATGAATTTTTACGTTGTCCGTTCGAATTATGTATAATCAGGTAACCTAATCCAAAAATATGTAAACACAGTGTTCCTAGAATTATAGCGAGAAGGCACTATTATTGTATATATGGATGATTTTGTTATTCCCTCAGATGGTGAAGAAGAACGAATGGAGAAACTGAAAGGGGTATTAGAAATATCATCAGCTTACTGTTTAGAAATTAATTTCAAAAAGTGTCAATTCCTTAAAAGGAAAATAGAATTCTTAGGGTATATAATTAAAAATGGAACAATAAATCTGTCCAAAGCAAAAACGAAGGCGGTTAAAAAATTTCCTAGGCCAACAACTGCAAAACGGCTACAATCTTATTTAGGTTTAACAGAGCACTTCAGAAAATTTATTCCGAACTGTACCAAAATCACTAAGCCTCTGTGTGATTTATTAAGGAAAGGATATTGTTTTAAATTTGGAAGAGAGGCATTCAACGAGTTAAAGAAAATATCCACAAAATCAGTCCTGCAATTATATAAACAAGGATGCATATTGAAGCTTCGTACTGATGCGAGCAGCCAGGGATTGGCGCGGTTTTATTACAAAAAGGAGATGATGGAAAATTTCACCCATTCCAATGTATGAGCAAGAAAATTTCACCAGAACAGAAGAAATATTCAAGTTATGAACTTGAAGTACTAGCGATAATAGAAGCTCTAAAGAAATTTAGGAATTATCTAATGGGAAATAAATTCAAAATCGTCAAGGATTGCGCTGCATTCCAAAAAACTTTAAACAAAAAAAAAAATAGCACCTAAAGTAGCAAGATGGTCATTACTCATCGAAGAATACGACTACGAAATTGAACATTGAGTAGCAACAAGAATAAAAATTGTAGACGCATCAAGTCGAAACGTCCCGATTATTGATTATAACTAGATCGCAAGGAGAAGTAACGAAAAAAATAGCAATAGCGCAAAGGCTAACTGATTTCATAAAAAAAGATCAAGTCACTAGTTAAAGATGAATTGTCCAATAATTACGTAGTAAAGGATGATGTATTGTACAGATTCGAGAATAGAAAAGAACTGTGCTAGAAGAGATGCAAGGGATGACAAGGGATAACCGCCCCGGGAACTCAGCTTTCGCTTTTGAGTATAAGTGCAATCTCCGGGGCACAAGCCAACTGTTCACTACTTTGACATGCATACAATGCGTTGAATTCCTTTTTTTTTTTCTTTACAGTTTTTAAGGTCATTTACATAGTTACATATGACTTGTTCAATTATTTACGTTTTCAATGTTTATTTCTTATCATATTCTTTCATGAACAATTTACAGTTTTTAAAGTCATTTACATAGTTACATATGACTTTGTTCAAATCTGTTGCTTTTGTCTGCACAGAGACACTCTGGACTGTGTTATAAACTCATATATATACAATGGTACATTTTGAACGTTTTTCCAAGACATATTTTTGTTTATGAAAATTTTCTTGTTTATTAAATATGTATAAACATTTAGAGCATTTTCAAGAACTTTATTGATTTTTACACTACTTCATGACACTGTTGGGATATTTCATTTAATACAGTTTGACAATAATTTCACTAATGTGTACAGTACTCTGTACATTTTTCTTGATTATGTAATAGTAATAAGTACAAATATTACAATATCTTCTCTATGGTGTACAAGGCTTTCATTAATGATTATCTGTTCTTGATATCAGGACTGCCCACAGGTACCCAGAACAATCACGTTCCGCCGCGCTAGTAGGGTAGAGGGTTAATGAAAAAATGTTCATTTTTTTCTATGAATTTCCTACAATATATTATACGGCGCAGAAGAACCGGTCGATCCAGCAGATAGATCAGCCAATCTTTAAGTGTCATGTTTTGTGGTTTTTTAATGTGGAAATGTGACGTTAATGTGCAGTCTAAAATATAATGTAATGATGTTGATTCAGTTCCACAGATACAAAGTGGTGAGTCGCGTTTATTTATTGTATATAGATGTTGCTGGAAGGGTTAATGGTTTGTTAAGAATAAATGTAAGTATCTGTTGTGAATCTGTATGCTTTGTGAGACTTCTGGAAGAAAGTTTTTTGTGTATCGACCCACCAGTTCTGTGGACCAACGTATTTGCCAATTGTGTTGCATTTCTTATTTGAGTTTCCTTTTTAATGTTGATGGTGGTATCGGTAAAAAAGTTAATGGTAGTGTAGTGTCTTCTGTAGCCGATCTCACCAACTGGTTCGCCAGTTCATGGTCTTAAATGCCGGAATGGCCTTTGATCCAGTTAAAATGAAAGAGTTTAAGTGTGGATTGCTATTCTATTATTATTTTTGTATTAAATAATTGTCTATATCAAATTTTGAAACGGCCTAGAGACCGGATAGACTGTCTGTTGATATTAAAATTTCGGAGTCCTCCACCTGGATAGCCCAGCGGATCGCCATTATAATAGCGTAGAATTCGGCTTGGAAAACAGAGATGTCCTGGTCAAGCATTGCTTTCCGTGAATGAACATGAGTAGTTTTGTTAAAGACAAAGAAAGCCGAGGCTGTACCTGTATCCGTTTTCGACCCCTCTGTGTAAATATGTATGTCCCCCTTATGGTCTCTAGTTGGGTAATTTTGAATTTGATTAAGTAAGAGAGATAATCGATATTTGGAGCATTTAGTAGAATAATTGGGGGCAATGTGATGAGTCGAGAAAATTCCGAAACTTGTGACCCTGGCAAATCTGCTTCCGCTTCAAGATGGAGGTCTAACTGCGGCATGCCGGTCATAACCTGCAGTGCCGCCATAGAAGTATTCTTGTATGCACGTATGATCAGCAAGAGCACCTTTCTCTGGGATGCCAATATATGACAAACACAGTGTGACCGCGTCATATGCGAAAACAAGACTGAGCTAGCATATGCTAATTTTAGCTGTAAAATCAAGGAATACCAGACCTTGAAGAACTGGGCAGGTAGACGATCAGAAATTGAAGATAATTTATAAAGGTTTTATGTAATTTTTGGTTATTTCTTGGCGTTTGTTGGCTGAATGGGGTAATAATGACAAATTTTGATCAATTAGGACTCTTAGGTATTTATTACTTTAACTCCTTTTATGTTTCGCCTTTGAGTTTATAAAGTGGGCCTCTTCTGAGTTTTTTAGGGTTTCCAAATGTGATAGTATTCCATTTTTTGTATGAGATAGCGATATGATTTTGAATTACCCAATTCTGAAAAAGTGCAGCATTAATTGATCATGATGTTCTAACATGGCTTGCGTCTGGCCCCAGATGATTAACAGAACATCATCCGCGTATTCCACTATCGCACCATGCTCGAATATAAAAGTTTTAAGAAGGGTTTCTAGTAAGGCCAACCAAAAAAAAGGACCCAAGCAGAAGCCCTGCAGTCAGGGTTAGAAGTGACCCTTTACAAAATAGTAGAGTAAATCTAGAACAAGCCAGTCCGCCTGAATACGTCTACCCGATAGGAAGGAAGCTGTAATGTTTATTAATTGTTGGGACAATCCAAGTTGTTGTAGTGTTCTCAACACTAGATCCCACGGGAGACCCACAAAATCCAGTGATATGAGTGATGTGTATTGCTTGTTTGCTTTATAAATGTCGATGTATCGTAGAGTGCTTGTTGTAACGCTGTTTCAGTTAATTTAGTTTATCCGTATTGTTTATTTGATAGAATATTATTTTTTGTAAGCTGGTAATGAACGTGTCTTAATATTAATTTTTCATAAATTTTTGCCAAATATTGGTAATAGTGTGATTGGTCTATATGAGGTATGTTCTTGTGATTTTTCCCTCCTTTCTAAAGCAAACGAACTCACTCACCTACCAGGCCTCTGGAAAATAGCTTAAGGCAAGTGCCTTATTGTATAGATTAATGAGTAAGTTCGGTAGTACTGAATAGATCACCCGGATCATTATGTGATCTACACCATCTGTGCCCGGGCTTGATTCTGGTTGAAGGTAAAGATTGCATTTCGAAATTCTCTGATCGTAAAAAGCTGTTGATTGGCTATTGGAGTGTAAGTATTTTGCCAGATGCGGGTTAGTGGGTCTGCCCGGGGAGGCACCAAATATACTTCTGTCAAATTAAACAAAGATGAAGGCCTGGATACCGGGAACGCCGAATACGACAGAAAACTCACTAGACTATCGTGGTAGTCTTGAAATGCCAATTTCTTCGACGAACCGTATGGGTCTGTCTGTTTTTTACAGAAATTGTCCCACGAAGTTCTCTTTGCATTTTGTATATGTTTCTGATATATAGAGCCCTTTCTTTTTTGTACCGTTGGTGTTTTTGGCGGATCAAAATTTGAATTTTTTGCTTCCTTGTAGAGTGCATTCACTCTGTCTGTTTGAGCTCAAAGGCTCGGCGACCACCATGATAATTTAATTTTTTGGAAAGATGGTTATAGTTTAAATGAGGACTTCGCTGAATTTTGAATTATTGTGTTAAATTTTTCATATTGCATATCTAAGTCTTCGTTGTTTTCCGCTTCATTAAAGTTAATGTTTTTAATGCACGAATTTTTAACTCTATTCGAGAATTTTTGCAGTGATATATTTTTCGTTTTAAAACGACGCTTTGGTATTGGGGGAGTTGTTATTGTTAAATCTGTTATGAGTGGCGTATGCTCGCCAAAGAGATCCGGGACTACTTTCCAACTACTTATTTTATCGTATAATGACTGTGTGCAAATTAACAGATCAGGACGACCTTCTTTTCCTCCGGACTCGAAAGTTGGCAGACAGTCAGGAGAGTTCAATATAATTAGGCTTTCTGCCAATAGTGTATCGACAAGTAGTCTGCCTCTGGGGTCGTCTATAGTATAACCCCAGAGTGGATCATGAGCATTGAAATCTCCCAGGACGAGTTGAAGGTTACTAAGACGGCTCGCCGTCTTCCAATCTTAGAGATCCTCCTCCAAATCTGCCGTGGGAGGACAGTACAAGCTTCCTAGACTAAGTATCTGATTTTGTAATTCTAATTTATAAATATCAAATGGTTGAATTTTCCTGATATACAATGTTTAATGTTTTTGTCAAGTATTAGTATATGAGAATTTTGGGAGCTTGAACTATAACATGGAATAGATAGCGGGAGATATCCTGGACGGCCCTCAAACAGATATGCATCCTGAAAGCATGCCAGGGCAAACCCCTCGTCGATGATAAAACTAATAAATGCTGCAGTTTTACCTTTGTTTCGTTCAAGGATTCATTGAATAATCTTAAATGTTACCTCTGAAAGTTCGTTGTTGTATAAGTTTCTTTTGGGCTGATCTGTATATACTGCAGCGTCCTTCATAACATGCGCGGTCCGTCTGGAGCTTGTTCTCATTTGGTCCTCTTCTGCGGTTCTCATTTACGCAGTTAATACACCGTTGGGTTGTTTCCCTACAGTCCTCTGTCTGATGGTCTCCTGAATAGCGAGCACATGCAAGCGGCTTGTCGCAGTTCCTAGACATGTGTCCAAGTTCCTGACATTTATAGCATCTTGCTACTGAAATGTGTGGTCTCACTGTGCAACGATTAAAGCCTATACATAGTTTTAATGATTGTAACACTCTGACCCAAAAGAGATATTATACGAAAAGTTCATGAACGACGGCACTTCGCTGAGTCAAAGACGGAAGAACTAGTGAAGCAAAAATGTCACATAACCGGATTAAGGAGAAACAGTAATTTTAAACTATATTGAATGTATTTTGTATAATAGGAAGCAAAGAAAAATTGAAAGTTTTCTAAATCCGATACCAAAAGAAGACATACCTTTAGAAACTTACCACGGTTACCACATAGAGTCTGTTGTCACTCACAAATAAACATTACGGATATATGGTCACCGTAGTAGATACATTTACGAAGTTCACGTGATTTTACCCCGTGAAATAAACGGCGGAAAAGAAAGTGATGTTTAATGTTTTTGTCAAGTATATGGGAATTTTGGGAGCTTGAATTATAATGTGGAATAGATAACGGAAGAGACCATGGACGGCCCTCAAACATATACGCATCTTGAAGACATGCCAGGGCAAAACCCTCGTCGATGATAAATTGGAACTACGACAAGCAACTTTCGGGAACCCAACTAGAATTATATCTGATAAAGGAACAGCTTTCACTGCAAGTGAATTCATGGATTATTGTACAAAGCAAGGAATCGACCATCTGACGATAACAACTGGCATGCAAAGAGGAAACGGACAGATGGAAAGAATACATAGAACAATGATATCAGTTTGCCCAAATTGACTAACATGACGAATCCAAATGGTATAAGTGTATGCTAAAATTACAAAGAATTATCAATAGTACAATAACACGAAGCGTCAAGTATAGTCCTTTTGAGTTAGTGACAAGAGTTAAAATGAAGGGCAGCGACACACAAGACGTCAAAAGAATTTTGGAAGAAGAATATACTGAGTGTATTATGGAGAAACGTGAAGCCTTGAGAGAAGAGGCGAAGTAAAACATACTCAAAATACAGGAAGAAAAAAAGCGCAATGTACTAACAAAAGAAAATAATCAAGGAAGTTTGAGGTATGCGTTATCGTGGCTATAAAGAGGACGCAGTATGGCAACATTACGAAACTGAAAGATAAATATTTGGGTCAATATGAGATAACAGCAGCCAAAAATCACGATCGATATGAAGTAGCAAAAAGTAGGAGATCATGAAGATCCAGGAAAGACGTCAACCGGAACTGGTATACGAAGCCGTGGCCTATTGGTTAAACTCCTGGATAAGTTATTGTAGATTAAGTAGTATATGCACCTGTATTTTGACCGTGTCAGACTGTGTTGTACTTGTAATCAACATTTTCTGTACAAGAAAGAATATACTTCTAAATTTAGTTGTGTTAATATGAATATAAAAAAAGCCAAGATGTTGATGTCGAGATGCCATCAAGTCAGGATAACCGATCTGTAGGATTTGAATTTATCTTACTTCTGACATACGTGATCAGCAAATTAAATAACTCTTTGGTATTTATTTATTGTCCATAATTTGAACGCATGAGATACCAAAGCAAAATTCATGGATCACGAGCACAATGACTTTAGACTTTCAAAATCTGAAATGTTCAGTTTATTATTTCCCATCACTCATGAATCGTTGATTCGAAGGCGGTTAAGAAAGCAAGTGGCTGTGTGTAGGTGTAATTGGAATACAAGTTATTGTGTAAACTACTATTTTTAAGTGTATATTTATACTATTGTACTATTTCAATTGTATATTTGTCTTGGTATATTTAAAAGGTTAACTATAGCATATTTTAAAATTAAGAATTTTCAAGGGATTAAAGCCACGCTTATATTATTTCAGCATATTGTAATTATTTAAATATATCAACAAATTTACATTTCGCAGATCACGGTACTACTACTACTACTACACACACACACACACATATATATATATATTCACACATATTAAATTTAAAAAAAATAGTGTAAATGACCGAATCTCTTATTTAAAGATGGCATGTAATACTATTTTACATTAATTGTTATAGTGAAAAATATACATCTTAATAAATAAAACCGACCAGGAAATCTCAATATATTAAGAATCATAATATATATATTTTTTCTGTGTGTGTGTCATTGGCAGATAGTACTTCTCTAATTTAAAATTTTATTATTATTATTATTGTTATTATTATTATTATTATTATTATTAACAAAATTTTATGCTGCCTTGATAAATGTAGTTTTGTACAATTTAACAGCTTGCCTTCACATTCTTTTGAAAGAAATCTTCATTAAAAACCACAGAGTAATCTAAAACAGTGCAATAAAAATTATAATCTGTTTTACATTCATAGATAGGCGTAAGCTTTGGTGACGTAATAAAAAAAGTTTTACAATGAAAATGGGATACAGAAATTTCGAGGCAATGAAATGGTCACTATTTGCATCAGACTATTATGTCAAAAACAGAAAAAAAATTAGTCCTCTGATGCAATATTACTTGATTTTTTAATTCCTGATTTCAATTATACTGAGCAATTTTAAAAAGTCTTCGAAATCTTTAAGCAAAAAAAAAAAATAATAATAATAAGAAACAAGTCAGTGTTGGTCTGATATTAATATTCTTATGAGAAAAGACCAGATCCATATAAAAATTAAAAGAGTCAATTAATGCTTTGAAATTTCATTACATCATATCGGGAAGAAAAGATTTGATTCTGAAGGTTTCAATTTCAGGTGTTGTGTTCTCTTCCCAATTGATAAACTCCGTTTGTGAGCGAGGTGCTTATCAGAAAATTCCGCGGGATCTCTTATTGTCGTTCTTGTCGTATATTGGGCGTCATTAGTGTCGAGGGAGCACAAAGAAGGACCCATGTGCCTGCTATTTGGTTCACGTAGAGCCTACGTCGTTGAAAAGCGGAAGTGTAGCAAATGATTCGCAGCATTCAGACCACTCTACTCGCTTCCGAGTTGCGGCTTTTGTGCAGAGGGAAATTTTCATTTCCGGGTTCTCTCTTACTGAATAATTTATTTTCGGCATCCAGGTGATCTGAAGGTATCCTTCAGTTTTCGAGAAGAAAGAGCTTTATTTAGATGAATAGCAGGACGGCGATGTATATTGTGGAGTAAAATTGCGCATTCATAATAAGAAAGAGTAGTTTTCGTTAACGTGTGCTTTCACTGTATTGTAACAAAACTATGAAAATTATTAATGTTATAATTAATGTCAGCTTCAAAAATTTTGTTTAGAATTCGACGTAGAATTTTAATATTTGTTCACTTTCGAAATTTCATGTGAAGTACCATAAGAGTTAAATGGGAATTTTTATTTATCAGTGCTTTAGTGGTCAAGTAATTAAACGAAAGTTATTTTCTGTCGATGTTTGATTAAGTGCCATTCTTTTTGGGGTGTTTCATTTGTGGAATTCAATATATATGTAAAGTGAGGATTTATTTTGGAACCTCGAAAATTAAAAATTTTTATAAGGCGCAATTCATCATTTCTTCCTAAAATATTAACAGTAATATACTATATTTTAGTAGATGAAACTAGCCGAAGCCACACATCGGTTGACAAGAGAAATTATTTTGCAAAAAGTTATGTTTTAGCAGATTTCATTTACGCGTTTGATAGGACTAAGATTAATAAGTATTTTTTTAATTACTTAGTTACCCCTGTGATTTAATAATTTTTATTTCCATATTTAATAACCTCAATACTTAATTAACTTCATATACTTAATACATAAAATATATCTTTACTTTCACTATATGGCCAAAAATCATCGGACACTTTCAATTTTACAAGTTTTGTTGAATATCTAAAGATATACTTGTCGGATTCTAATGTAACTTCAGTAATATAAAGAACATGTTTGACTTCATATTTTTTAATGAGAACTTGATTACGAGGGCAATTAGGGGACTAACGAAAAATTACAGAAAAAAGTAATTTTTGGTATCTTCCCGTCAAATTAAATGTTCGGAATGATTTATTGCTGCAGCACATGACTATGTGAATATTGTACAACATTTCTGATAATTTGTGAAAGAATAGTACATATATTTTTAAAGATATAGCGATTTCTTTTAAAATATTCAAGAAATGTTTGCTTGCTTAAATATAAGGTAGGTGTCCCTGTCATGGCCATGTTCCTGATATGATCATTCCATTCATATATGTTAGCTAACCAAAAAAATCATGAAATGGCATAAGTATACCGTGAAGGAGCCTCATAATGTATCGTGTGATCACTTGCCATTCAGCTAGGTTGTGGAATTTGACGTCAATTTCCCATTTTATGTTTTTGGTGTGATCTCTTCTTGCTTTTATCTGGTAAGTCTCTTTTTTTTATACACGTTTTTAAAAGATTTTTTTTTTTTTATGAATATCATCTATTCTGTTCAGTTTTTAATGCTCTATAAATTGGTGCTGTCGTTGATGGTGTATATTTTACGAGTTGTTCAAAAACCTTGATATGGCCATCCAGGTGGCCATATCAAGTGCACCCTGCAAGCCTAGGATAAAGACATTTTTATTTGTCCCAATTGCGATAGGTAATTCGTTTAAAAAAAATTTTAACTCCAAACGGATTTCACATATTTTTTAAATAAAAACTTAAATTGTAATGTCAATTTTCTAAGCAACTTAATTTTTTCTGAAAAATCCTGTTTCAAATTCACTTTTGAATAACAAAAATAATTACTGAGTGTCACGTTTATTTATTTTACACCAAAATTATTTAATTTAGCAGAACAGCATTTTTAAATGGAATTAAATCACGATTTGTGAAACATGAAACAATGGTGACCATGGAATTCTGTTTGGTGGACTAGTAAAACTATTTTTATGGATAATGCAATATTTTTTTTTATATACAAGTTCATTAACTTAAGAACGTTACAAAAAAATAAAACGGTTTTAATTTTTTCAAAATGACAGCAGGGAAAATTCTTAAACTTTAGCATAGTCATATCAGGGTACCTACCTTATTAAATATTTAATGAAATATGAGAAATTGCATGAATTATATGGATATAGGATTCCCATAGGATTATATGGGATGTCCTCCTCAATTTTTCAATTATTGCTGTAACTTTTTGAATTTTCACGATATTTCACTGGTCTTTTTATATGAGTTGCTCTATCGTATTGACTATCAAATCATGACAAAAATATTTGCTGTAGTTCGCGCATGCGCAGTTAAAATTTATTTAATAAAAATACCTATATCTCATCAAATATTCAATATATTAATATTTCAATCACAGTATACTATTTCTACGACTTTTTGTCACACTTTTGGAAAGCGGTAAATTCGGCTGAAAACACTGCATGGTAAAAAAAAAAAAAAAAAAAAAAAAAAAAAAACTTTTGAATTTTCCCAGAAACGTTAACATCTTCACGAATATACGTGCTATGCTTACACAAATTCACACAAATGTTGAACAGGACCTACATAGTCATTTGCTACAGTGACAGCTCATTTTTAGCATTTTCTGTTACTTGGGAGATCCAAAATATTATTTTATTATTATAATTATTATTGTCTCCCTCCCCCTCCCTAACTGTCCTCGCGACAAAATCTTCACTGAAAAACATGAAGTCAAGCATGTTCTTTACATCCTCAAAGTTCAAGGGCATTCCGGGCATTTCCTCACGAGTTTCAGTAAGATATTCAACGAAACGTCTGAAATTGGTCACTGTCCCTTAATTTCTGGACACCAGTGTATTTTGATATTGTATAATAACATTGCAATAATTCCCTATCAGTAATACTTCAGCAGATTATTATCATGCAACAAAGAGTTTATAAACCTTCGATTTATGTTTATGAAAACAGCCATGAGTTTATAAAAATGTTTAGAGAGAACTATTTCAATTATCACATGCGTATTTTTCATATTGTACAGTAATATTACAATAATATTCTATCAGTAATATTTCAACAGACTATTATTTTGCAAGAAAGTGTTTATGAACCTTTTATTTAAATTTTTAAAAACACAGTTACGGGTTTATAAAAAAATATTTAGAGAGAACTATATATCGACTATCGTTTATATATTATTATTACTGCTATCAATATTACAATAATATCCATATTATAATAAATTAACCTATTTTTATTATAAATCAAGGGATTTATGATTGTTTGAGTTAAATTTTTAAAAATAGTCTCGAATTTATAAAAAATATTTAGAGAGGACTGTTTCGATTATCGAGTGTGTATATTATTATTACTGCTTTGCAATATTACAGTAATATCCCACTAGTAATATCCCACTTCAGATATTTTAAATACGAAAAGCCGTACGATAAGTAACAGCGTACTTTTGTAGAAAGATAATGTTGTTCGAGATATCAGAAAATGTATGTAAAAGTTTGTTATCGCTTTTGAAGCATCATTAGTTCCATCGAGAAACTTTCATCGCCTCTGCTATGTTACCTATGATACTGAAGTTCATAAGCACTTAAAATGATTTAAGATCGTACTTCAAAAACTACTCCGTATTGAGGAAACCTTCTCGCTATAGTATTTGCAGTTTCAAAATTCTTTTGTGCTTTGCTAATAGTTTATTGTGCATTTTCATGTACTTAGAGTTTTTCAGCTATACATAGGTACGTTTTGCCCTTAATTATAAATATTTTTTTAAAAAATCTCTAAGAGAAATTTTATTCACTATAAATAAAATATAGAGTGAAACATCCAATGTTTCTTAAATTAATACAGATTATCATATATATTATTTCTATTGTCAACATCTCTTTTTCTCAACTAATATGTAGACTAGAGTGATGAATGAGGCATCATTGGATAGGATTTTTTGCCCACATTTGACTATTCTTACAGAGCTTTCGTTAAAAGACTTTGTTTGTTTAACATTTCACTTAAATTCAAATGTATATATGCTATTTATGTTGTCAGCATCCCGTTTTCTATGCATTTACAAATCGCAGAACGATGAATGAGGTATCATTGGAAAGGTTTTTGAACCGGATTCTGTCTATCCTCGATCATTTGTTACTGTAACTTTTATGGAATAAATGAGACGATAGTCTGGCTTGACTAATGTTGTTTAAAGATATTTTTATTCATAATTTTTCTTTAGAAGTTTAAACGTGTATCTAAAAAATACTAGATTTTGAAAAAAAAAAAAAAAAGAAAAGAAAAAAAGAAAGGTGAAGCTCTCGCACGGGTCCACTGATATATAGCGTGTCCGAGAAAGGTCTTTATCATTCTAAATATTAATAACAAAAATACTAACAGGTGAAATGCAATGCAGTTTTTCAAGAATGAAGAAATCCAAGAGTTTTTTTTTTTTTTTTTTTTTCCTCGTATCAATTGCTTGAGGAATGAAATGACAAATCACTAAATCACCACTCATCAATCCTCACTGTTCCACCACAAATGTTAAAAAACACTTCGAGGAAAATCGAGTAACGGGCTCGACATTCTTCGTGCTACTAACGGAGCTCACGTACAACTACATTGAAAAGGTATACTGTAAAAAAAACTCTTTTATTTATATTCTTTTGCAGCAAACTGCATTTCATTTCACCTATTAGTAATTTTGTTATTAATGTTTAGAATGATAAAGACCTTTCTCGGACACGCTGTATATTTAATTTTCGATCTCAGCTTCAAATTTTCTATTCACATAATAGACGCATAACAACAAATGAGGTATTATTACGACAAGTGTTTCAACAGTTTTTTGACATAGTATATTCAAATTTAATTAAAACACATTGCATGATTTAAAAAAAAAACTACTGTTAATTAAAAATTAATAAAAACAGTACCAGCAAAACATTTCAAAGATTGCACTGGTTCAAAGACTCGCATCGGTCCACTGATCTAGGTAAGAGAGAAATGTATATTGATTATTGGCTACCTTATTGGTATATAAATAAGATTTACTAGAATGAATTATAATTAGATAACTATATTATGTTATATCTCACAACCCGTAATTAAGTTCTCACGGCTATCCCTGTAAACTGTAAAAAAAGACAAATGTTTCTTAATCAACGAAAATATGATATAACCGCGAGCGAAAATATATAAATATCTCTTCCGAGATAAACACGATTCCTAAAAGCGTTTTTTTATTTTTAGAAACTTGCAGAAACGAATATAATTTCGAAATTTAAAGAAGAATTTATAAAAATAAAGTTTCTTTTGCAGGCACTGTTTTTCAAAAATGTTTCCGAGTAGTTTCCATAGTGTATTAATTAGATTTCTCCAGCCGGAATATCGGTTTTCAGGATCCTATATTAATACTTAATTAAACATTTTCCGATGCATAAATAAATTTATACATGGAAGAACACTGCAAAAAATAATTGTTGATTTTACAGTATAAAACTGGCACCCAGCTGCCAGTATTATACCGTAAAATTAACAGTATGCGCGGTAGCGTATTACTGCTTGCACGGCAGCGTATTACTGCTTATTTTACTGTTTAATACTGTTAATTTTACGGTATAATACTGGCAGCTGGGTGCCAGTTTTATACTGCAAAATCAACAATTATTTTTTGCAGTGTGTATTACCGCTTATTTTACTGTTTATTACTGTTAATTTTACGGTATGATACTGGCAGCTGGAATACTAGTATTATACGGTAAAATTAACATTTTTTTTTTTTTTTTTTTTTTTTTTTTTTTCAGCGAGTAACAATAAAATAATATTAATTTTAGTGTGAATATTAATGCTGTGAATTTATCATGTTTATATATAATACATGTTTATTGAACATGAAATTGCTTACTTCAGAAGTGATAGCATCCAGAAAACATATATTCCAGGGACTAATTATTTTACTATAAAAACTATTGGAAAACGTTTCCGAATATCACTGTCAGCAAAAGAAACTTTTTTTTTTTTTTTTAAATGTTTCTTTAAATCTAGAAAATATAATGGTTTATAAGGTTTCTGATGATAAAGAACGCTTTTCGAAATCATGGGTAATTCGGAAGTGGTTATTGCATATTTTAGTTCGTGGTTATATTATATTTCCGCAGATTAAGAAACATTATCTTATTTTACAGTGTATTTTCATAAGCACTTTACTTCTTTCTTTCTCGCTTCATAAAGTTTATAAATTCCTTTGAATATTTACTTTAGTATGCAATAAGTTTTTCATGATTTGTTTTATTCAAAAACATGTCAAAAATCGTAAATATACAATATTGAGCATCATAAAAGTTTAAAAAAATTAATTACAATAGCAAAATGTTTATATTATGGATCACATAAAATTGCTTCAAAAATCGTTTTCATAAGTGTTTTAAGATAAACTGTTTTAATTAAAGCATTTTTTAATGGTAGTAAAGTTTCAATAAAATTTTGGTACTTTTATGTTAGCAGCGCGCAGATGATAAATCGCCAAATATTTTTCCCATCACCATCTTTTGTAATTGCATTAATTTCTTTTAAAATATAAACCTTTCACTTATTTAATTTAAAATGTATAACTTTCACTTCTAATGCATATATTTAAAGTGCATACATTTAAAATACATATGTTACATACATTTAAAATTCCTGTATTTCTTTCATTTCATTAAACTAAAAAATAATAAGAATAAATAACACCATAAACCAAAACATTTTATTTCAACATCAAAGCAGTGTTTCTAATTTATACACGCGAAAAATAAAAGTTGCTATTGACGAAGGGGAAAAATGCCATTGGTGAAATTCGCGCCCGGCTAACAGAAAAGTACCGATATTTCAATGTATCATTAACAGTTTTGAGAGAAAATTTTGTTAATTAATATAAAATGCATTAGTGTGTTATTAAAAGTACAGATGACATATCGACAGTGCGAGTGAAATACTGGATTTAGCATGATGTTTATAATAACGTTATCTATTTATAGAGATACATACATTTTTTTAAAAATCTCGCTTAAAATAGATGTATTTGATTTATAGATGTAATTTAAAAAGTACCTGTTATAGATATATATATAATTTTAGTGTGACTGTTTAAGTTTTATTTACCTCTGTCTGAATGTCTATGACCATTGCTATTTAAATGTACTTTTCTAAAACGTTATTGAAGAAAAATGCTTCAAATCATGCATGAATATTACAAATATTTTATTTCATAAAGGAGATGCACGTTTCATTTTCTTTAAAATAAATTAATTAAAAATATAATTACTAAAACATTTAGAAAATCATAGAAAAAAATCATACATTCACTTATATCTTATAGTATATCTTGCGAAATATTATAGTAACATTAACAATAATAAATAGCTACAAAAAAAAAAAAGGATTATTTATACAAAAATGTGAAGTTTCAAGTCTCTAACTTTCATAAAAAGTAATGCATCTAAATTTTAAAAACTTTTAAGACATTCCAAAAAAAAAGAGAAAAAGGCTGAAAGAAAGATTTACAAATATATGTGTAGTATTGTTTGCTTACGAGTTTAAGGGTTCTGTTCAGGACTTCATCGAAAATATATAAATTAGTTCTTTTCAGAATTTCCTTTGTCTGTTTTATTTTTATGCTTAAAATTGAAAATTAAGAAATTTGAATCAATTTTTGTCTTTGGTACTTTTAAAAACGCTCGATAAATCAAAAGTTTCGAAAATCAACGGTAATTATGTATTTTTTTTTAGTTTATTTAATATTTTTTAACATTTATTTAATGATATACACAATAAATTATAAGGATAATCATTGATTATAAATCATGTAAAGGCCAAATAGCCATAAAACTTCTGTAAAAAGCACCCGTAGTATTGTTACTTTAATTATTATTAAAGTTTGAATTTTGAAAAAAAAATGCATTAAGTATTTTAATATTTAAAAGACGTTTTCGCATAATTAATAACAAAACTGCAATTTTCATTATTAATTATTTGAATGTATAAGGAAATTATACCAGCAGAAGGTTTGACTACTAATTTCAGTCCGATATACTTGAGTACACATTTCAAATACAGATTTTTTTTTTTTTTTTTAAAGAAAAAAAAATCAGTTTTTGGCTTTAAACATACTTTTTCGCTTCTACTGTGTCAATTTACAAATACTAAAACTATTTTGAACATTTTTTCTTTTTTTTAAGAAACATGCGTTTGAATCTTCTTAATTCGAGCTTAGATAATTTCAAGTATTGTAATTTAAGAAGTAAGTTTTGTCCTTTGTAGCCTATACTGGAAACAATGTTAAAAACTGTACGGAAACAGAATTTGCTTAGATAACTGAAAGATCTTGAATTCTAATGTGTCATGTATGCATTACATAAATAAAAATGTAATTGTAAATTTTTGTGCTAAATGAATACTAAACAAGCTAGCCGTTGGGGACCAATGTAATACTTACCCATTATGGATATGCCTAATATAAAATATGAAAATAAAACATGTGTAAACTATTTATAAAATGCATTGCGATTCGAATAAAATCGTTGCTTTATGACGTCGTAAACTTTCAATGCTCTACAACTGAATTGTGTAAAAGTAACATCCTTATAACTCCATAATTAATAATCATATTAACTAACGGTTTACTGCGTCGAATTAAGCGTCTCATTTCCAATTAAAATATATTTTTGAATTGAAATTTGAATGAAATACAGGGTCATGAAAAGTCGAAGAGTGTGGGAAATAGGATTACAAATATATCGGCAACTAATTATCCAATCGACTTTATTTTTTATTCAAAATTTATGTTTTTTTATTGTTTTTTATATTCACTCCTTAAAATAAACAATTTCGAAAAATTTTATATACCTTTTATCAGGACGAATATTTCAAGAGTCCGAAAAAAATAGTTCCGGATAATCGAGGTTATTGAAATTCAATAAGCTTCTTCCCATTATTACATACTAAGTACATACCAAATTTCAAGTCTCTATCTCAATTTTTTCAGGAGATAGAGCGTTTACAGACACGCACACAAACACACAGACAGATGGACGGATTTTTTTTTTTTTTCTAAAAATATGATTTTCGGAATCTCCAGTGTCTGAAACCTGCAAATACGTCAAAAATTTTTTTTTCGAATTTCAAAACGATTACAAGACTTACCTTATACTACGTATAATGGGTAAGTAAAAATATGCGATTTCAACTAGGACTTCCCTCAAAGGGATTAGTCTGAGTGATATTGCTGAGAACATAGGGTTAACAATTACAATATAAAGAAAAAGAGCAAATTAAATGATAGAATTACAAAATACCATATATAAATTCATATACACTATGTTAAAAAAAATAGAAAAGAAGTACCGTTCATCAGATGTGTTGTCATAATTTTTTTTAACATGTGGCAAAGAATCTCATTTTCTTAAGCGCGTATTGCGCAAAACTTAAAAAAAAAAAAACGCCGGATCTTTTAAAACGCCAATCTTTTTAAAGTTACACTCAGAAAAAGGAATTGATTAAAACTACAAAACATTTTTGTTGAGTACATTTTGGTTGTTTTAGCAAAATAGGAGTAAAATTGAACCATTTTACTTGAATTAACAAAATATTTTTGCTAACGATACAATTTTTTTTTTGAATTGCAGAAAAAAAAGTGGTTTTCAACAAAAAAAATTTTTTTTGTTGATTCAAACAAAATTCCCATTGACCTATATTTAAACAAAATTTTTGTTTAAATATGGGTCAATAAAAATTTTGTTTGAATCAACAAAAAAATTTTTTTTTTTGCAATTCCAAAAACAAATTTTGTATCGTCAGCAAAATGTTTTGTTAATTGAAGTAAAATGGTGCAATTTTACTCCAATTTTGCTAAAACAACAAAATGTACTCAAAAAATATGTTTTGTAGTTTTAATCAGTTTCTTTTTCTGAGTGTACGTAAATTGGATTTGCAGCCAATAGATTATTCTATCAAGCGTGGCTTAACGCAAATTTAATTTCATTGTTGCACCTTTTTTTTGTGTGTGAATTTAAAATTTTTCTTCCTTGATTACATATCTATTATTTGTATAACTGTTTATAATAACTCTTACACTTCAAACCACATTGATAGCATGCTTTGCTACAAACCAGATTGCAAAATTATAGTCTAAATTACTATTAAAGTATACAAAAAATCTTTCGATGACTTCTGTAAAATAACTTTTACATTAAATCTCCATATCGGCAAAATTGAAAATTATATATATTTCAAAGTTAAGCTTAACAGATACTTCTTGATTATTCTCTAGGAGGCTCTGCCCCCTGCGCCTTTACTGCGCCAATCCGCAGACTTTTCTTTTGCCTGTCTGTCTGTCTCTCCACAATCTGTCTGTTTCCCTATTCGTTCTTCTGCCCGTCTCTCTAACCGATTGTCTATCTCTCTACACGTCTCGCTACCTGTTTCTATATTTCTCTACCGGTCTCGCTACCCGCCAATCTATTTCTCTAACCGTCTGTCTATCCGTCTAACTACTTGTATGTCTAGCCGTGTCTCTATCCACTTCGCTACCCATTTGTCTATCTGTCTCACAACTTGTCTATCTGTCTCTCTACCCGTCTGGCTATATGCCTCTCTATCCATCTTCTTACCCATCTACTGTCTCTCTACTCGTCGGTATACCCGTCTCACTATCCGTCTGTTTTTGTACTCGACTCGCTACCAATCTCATTACCCGTCAGTCAACTCGTCTCTGTACTCATCTCTGTACTCGTCTCTTTATCTACCACGCTACGCGTCTCACAACCTTTCTCGCTACATTCCTGTCTACCGGTATCGCTACCCGTTTCGTGATCCATCTCTCTACCCCTCTGCCAACCCTCTTTTTACCTTT
Organism: Maratus michaelseni; assembly: GCA_963931845.1. Lineage (NCBI taxonomy): Eukaryota > Metazoa > Arthropoda > Arachnida > Araneae > Salticidae > Maratus > Maratus michaelseni. Next base: position 163,301,066 of record OZ007587.1, read on the forward strand.
CTCTCTAGCCGTCTGTCTATTCGTTTTGTAACCCGTCAGCCTACCTATGTCGCTACTCGTCCCTCTACCCGTCTGTCTACCCGTTTGTTTACTCGTCTTTCTACCTCTCGCCACATCTTCCCAATATTTAAACAATTCATTTAATATACAGAAGCCGTTTATCAGTTATTAATTGCAAACAGAAGTAATTTATCTAATAAGTGTAATCAGATGCAAATTTTTTTTAATTCATACATAAACCTGAATAATAATTCATCAGTTTTGTGTTCATTTTGTTTATATCATTTGACAGTAAATCTCAACTTCTTAAACCTGAATTGTCTCAAGATTTAAAAAAAAAACCCACAAGGTCTGTATTACTGCAAAGTACTCTGAGGACTACATTAGCTACATGTTATTAAGTTAAGTGAAAGTTTCGTTATCGCGTTTGCAGCCAATTGCTTATGTCAGAAAGCGTGGCTTAACGCCATTTTAAATTCATTGCTGTAACTTTCTTTTCTTTTTCTTTTTTTTCTTTTTTTTTGGGGGGTGGGGGGGGGGGTTGGGGCGGGACTGGTTTCAAATATATACATTTAAATTAAAACTTTTGCCTCCATGCTATTAGTGTTGTTTGTATTATTAACTAATACCTTGTAGACCGAGCTTCATTTGAAACAAATGTAAAAGATTTCTTCTACAGTTTTTTTTAGGAGAAACTTTCGTAATTGGGCTCAAAGCCAATCGGAGCATTTAATATCATTATTGTAACTCTTATAGAGTTAAAACAATATTGTTGCTAGCTTTACTCTTGTTTGAGACCAGCCTTGCCTGTGTATCTGAATGGGGAAAAGTTTCGTATCCTATGTCGGTTGGCGAAAAAAATTAAAATGGTGCCAAGAGGTAGTTTTAGCATCTTACAAAATTTTTCAAGAGAGCGGTAAAACATGTTTTTCAAATATTTACAAACATACGTTTATTAAAGCAAGTTTTTGCACCATTTTAAAAATTTAAGCACGATGCTAAAATAAAATTTTATCGCCATATTCGATATTTTAATAAGTAATGAAAATACATAAACAAACTTATTCAACAAACCTAAGAGGCATTTTTGTGATAAATAATTGTTATTGTCAGGGGGGTAAATTGTAAGCAATTAATAAACGGCTAGTAAATAATAAATAGCATTTAAAATCTAAAAATGGAGAAGTGGTCCGTATAAAAATGCAAAACGTAACATTATACGCTTGATATATGTAAATCTTTTTTTATCTTTTAATATTTCCGAAGGCACAGATAAAAAGGTAAAAATCTCTTTTCCAAATGCCAAATAGAAAATACACAAAATAGAATGCCAAATATACAAAATAGAAAAATATCTGCAAAAACGTATTTACATAATACTACATCTGCAAAAAAATAAGATTTAGAGAAAGTAAGCCAAATCCTGCAGATCCCAACAATCACATCGAAAAACTTATCACCAAAAAAGAACTCGCCAAATCTTACGGCACAGGAGATGGATTTTTCCCTCTGAATGCAGAATATTAGTTTTTTTTCTTGTACGATGGGCGATTATAATATAATTGTTTCATTTCACATACTACATACTGTTTTATATATTGGTACTTTTATGTTATCCTGGCGCAGTTGATAAATCGCCAAATATTGTTCCTATAACATTTTCACATTGAATTCATTTCATTTAAATATAAACCTTTCACTCATTTAATTTAAAATACATGCCTTTCATTAATCCCATTTAAAATGCTAAAAAGAGAAAAAGAAAAGAAATAATGCCATAAATCGAAACCTTTTATTTAAACACCAAAGAAATTTTTTTAAAGTTACACACGCGAAATAAAAAAAGCTGCTATTGCTGAGATTTGCGCCAAATCTCTAATACCAAGTGTACCAAGTTATTGCGGTTTTTTTAGGTGCGTTCGTAATTATATAAATACGTAGCACCTATAGTCGTCGTTTGGTCCGTCCGTCTGTCCGTCCGTCTGTCTGTCTGTCCGTCCGTCTGTCTGTCCGTCCGCATATAACAACGCAAAAACTACCCAACCAAATGGTTTGCAATTTAAAATATATTATCTTTGCAGAATTTTGTCGAGACATTTCAAATTTTATTAAAATCGAATCAAAACTTTAGGAGATATTAATAAAAATATTTATTAAGAAATTTGATTTTTTTTTTTAAATCGGTGCTTTTTTGTTAGAGGAGCTTCCGATGGATGTTAAATCGTCAAGCGACCGAGATACTTATTTTATTACAGAAATTAATCTGCAGACGATATAATTCATTTCACAGAATTAAAAATCATCAAGATCTGAATATTTATATAACTAGCTGATACATATATATCTGAATATTTATATAACTAGTTAAGATATTTGTATGAACAGTGTCATAAAATATATACTTAACTAGCTGTTTAGCCCGTTCTACGCACGGGATATCATGAATTTAATTCTAAAACGTGCGTACGAACGCACCTCGTTTGTAACGTTTAACGTACAATTTCCAACTTGTTTTTTTTTTTTTTTTTTTTTTTCAAACAGAAAAAAATCCAGATTAATTTTCGATTTCTACTAAATTGAAATATATTTTATTGTGCTGGATATTAGTGCGTGCATATTTTTTTGCTCAATGTACTTCATGAACTTTTCAATTCCGATTGTCTACGAAAATCTCCCGCCGGTGAAAATGACGTACGCACAAAATTTCGTGACGTATGTACTTTAATTGTGCTTTTTTATCTATTTTTTTAATATAATTTCCAAACAGTTTGACATTTATTCTTGGTAATAAATAGACGTCGTTGTCACCTTTATAGGTACCTGCTGTAAAAATTTGAACGGAATCCGTTAAATATTTTTTGAGTTATGCTTGACGAAAGGTTTTAATATCCATTGTAGCTATATATGGGGCAAAGTAATACTGCGCTGTGTATGAGTCTTCGTTGCACTCAGACAATTAATTTTCATATGTTTACAGGGAATCACTCATAATAAAATTTTTGTTGTTGGTAGCTCTGTAGTTGGTATCTAACAGCAATAACGTGTTTTAAGCAACAAACTGAACTAAGCTTTTCTGTAACTGTGTAACAAAAAATAAAATAACTAAAATTCATGAGTTTCTACATGTAAAATAAATTATTAATTAATGTTATTAAGCATATATTAAGCACATATATATATATTATTTACATTTAATATAATTATTATTATAGTCCTTACTTTTTATTACACAGATTATAATTATTACAACACTACAGTCATTAAAATATAATCCTGCTTTTTGTTGAATACATTTTTTATAGTGGCTTACTTTCTTTAATTTTTAATTAAATCGCATACTTTTATGAATTGAAATTTGAGTCTTAAATTATATAGTTTGAAATTTAAAAAGAATTTAAGATTTATTTTTTTATTCTATTTTTCCTGTATCTACTATATATATAATATACAAACGGAAATTTCGTTCCGTTCCTTTATAACTCGAGTTCTGCTGAATGGAATTTGATGAAATACACTGTTGGATAGATAATTTTTCAGGGAAGGTTTTAGTATATAACACATAGTTCTACGTAGATTAGTTATAGAATTATGATGCAAAGTTCTGTTATTTTGACGATAAGGTTACCATAGGTCATTTTTTTGGCGACCATTATCGTTGGCGAAAGAATTGAAACGGCTATATCAGAAAATAATGCAAACACATAGAAAAATAAAAGAAAAAATCTGTTATTAATTTTATTAAAATCCCCCCACCCCCTCCCCTCAAACAAAAGAAGAAAAAACTGTTTTAATGAGGCATAATATTTAATTTAAACCCCAAAGGAATGTTTGTAATGCTTAAAAATATTTGCAATGCATGAGATTACAATTCAGATTAAGTCAACATTTGGCGATTTATTGTTTGCGTCAGGTTAACAAAGATGCATCTGTTAATTTAATTTAATGAAATATGAGTAATTTTTTTTCTTCTTTTTTCTTTCTGTTATTCTTTTTTACATAACTCCCCTATCATGTGTCTTACAGGAGGAACTAGCAAATGTAATTGTAAAAATGACTGCATTTATGAGTTACATGTTATTTGTTTATTTACGGTTTTGATTTTACTTTTGTCGCCAAGCAACGTGATTTTAAGCCAAAAATGCATAAGCGTGACATCAGCTCTAGCGGGTAAATTTTTATATTCAAATGCAAATTATATAAATAGCAGTTATTGTTATGAATATGGGATCAAATATTTAAATTTTAGTGAATGTCTGCCACTCAAACACATATTGTAAAATAATTAAATTTTAGACATTTAAAAATTTACTACGGAAACATGCCGGTTTGTTTTCACCTAACATATTATTTTTATAGCCTCGAACTCAGACCATCGAATACTGTCTATTCTTTTATTTTTATTTTATTATTTTTTTAATATATCGCCAATTTCACTTATAGAAATATTCACTGTTTCAAAAGTTAGGAACCAAAGAATATTCTTAAGGAGATGTGTGTATTTATGCGTTATTACTATTACAAACGGCTACATTTTGCAATAATAATTGTTTGCTGAAATAAATTTTCTATGCTCTTTTTGATTCGCCATTTCTTTTTAGTTTTTTCTGCATATCTTCCCTTCTTTCAGGAAGGCTTTTAAAAGACATTGGACTAATTGTCCGTATTACGGTCACCTGCCAGTTGACATTTTTACCATATTGTTGGATATTTTGTTTATGTTTGAAAGGTTATTCTGGACGACGATTCAGATTAGAGAAGATTGGACGACTTTTGAAATTAGCGATTGCTAAATTTATGGGGTTTTTTCATTATGAAGCAAAGTTTTGCCAAAAAAGCAATGCGTCCACTGTACGGTTGGTTGATTTTATGACGGCCGATTATCTACACGAGGGATATAGACCCTGGGGGGAGTGCCCTCCGTGGGGGTCTTTCTAAGGGATCCTAACCCGTATTTACGGCAAGGTTCGAAGAAAACCACGGAAAACTCTGAACGGTTAGGTGAACGGCGCGACAGGGGTTTGAACCCAGCACTTCCCGTATGCCAGCTTTGAGAGCAGAACATCTCAGCCACTGTTTTGGCGCTTTCAATGTACGGAAAAACTTCGTAATGTCAATGGGGGCGAATGGAATAAATAATACTTGTCGATTTATCATTTCAGGCTGGATAAGAAAAAACGAGTACCTGAAATTCTGATTAGATAATTTTTCGATCATTATAAAGCCTTTTCGACTTACACACAGCCCTAGCAGCTAAACATAGTGAAAAATGAATTTATTTCTGCGTGTTATTATGCTCTTTAGAGAACTGCAAAAAAAAAAAAAAAAAAAAAAAAAAAAAAAACTTCGGTTTAAGTATTCACCAAAAATAATATTACTAAACATTATGCATAACTAACTTTATCATTGTCAGTTTTATTTAAGGTATGGAATTTTGTTAATGAAAGATCTATAATTGAATTAACAGTAATTTGACATTATTTAATGGAACATAGCTTGGCGCGTAAATAACTTCGTTTTGTAACTAACTCTGGTACATTAGTAACCATATCGTTTCAAGCACTTCTAATGTTTGACGTCAAACTTGGATATCGGCAAGATTATGGAAGATTAAGAAGATTTTATTGGATACAAACTAGAGGTTTATTCTTCGACCAGAGTTAATCATTGGGTTTTTTTTTTTTTTTCAGATTAACGGTTACACGAATGCAACTGGTCTAAAAAATGGAAAGACAGTGAAAAGTGCGTCATTTTAATTTTATTCATATTCAGGTTTAAAAATTCACTTTTTATGTTTCACCATTTTTTTAAATATGAAAGTTAAACACTGTTCTTTATGTGCAAACAATTTATTGCAATTTTCACTGTATTTACTCTGCTGGAATCGAAAGATGAAAAAACGTAGTAGACTTGCCAGAAGAGGACGTATATTGCGAAATATAACGTAACATAGAGTGAAATTGTACTTACGTTACCAGAATCTCACACGGAGACAAGAAAGAGGGACGGAGTTCAAGAACTTATAGACGAAAATGAATCACCTGAATATTATTTAAGTTCAATGGTCAATCTATGCAATCATTGTAATGCTTTCTCTTTTAGTAGTATGTTGACTAGAGAACATGTTAGTTCCTGTTGTCATAATTTCATAATGGCCTCATTTCCCTACCAAACTCTACTATAAATGATCAACTAAATGAGTTGCTTCTTTTAGCCCAAATTTTGTCCAATGTATGATATAATATAACGCAATGTCGTTCACATCGTTTACAGCAGTATTGAAGGAAAATCCAGGCGAACGTCCCTATTGCTTTAAAATACATGCTCAAATCCATTGATATAATTCGTTTGATTCAAGGTTCGTTTGAAAATATTTACTAAGGTAGCATCTGTACGTGAAGATCCACATTCCTTTAAAATACAAAGCCATTTCGTTTGATTCAAGGTTCGTTTGAAAATATTTACTAAGGTAGCATCTGTAGGTGAAGATCCACATTCCTTTAAAATACAAAGCCATTTCGTTTGATTTAAGGTACATTTAAAAAAATGGCCCAGTGCAGCGGGCGTAGCATGCTAGTCTATTATAATTTTTTTTTTTTTTAAAGGGGTGCGTGATAAAATTCTTAGCTTTGGCTGTCAGTGGTAAAATTCTGGTTAGCACTTTAAGCCTCGCGGTCTATGAAATTTAGTTTTTTTGTTTTGTTTTGTTCTGTTTTGTTTCAAAGAAAAGCGGAATAATCCAGTGGGTACGGTTTCTTAACAGATGCTGTATCGATGCTGCAAAACTGGTTTTACAGGAAAGTTACGCGGTTCTAAAAAAAAAAAAAATCCGTTCAAGAACGCAAAACTTTCTGACACATTTTTTGGCTCATTTTTAAATATAAATGCACGACACTTCTAGGCGTGATTATTGAAGCGATTTCTAATCGAACAGTTGTTCTCATTTCTTGATAAATATATTACATCTTGAGTTATAAGCTTTAAAAAAAAAAAAAAAAAAGTAATAATCCAGTGTGTACGGTTTCTTAACAGATGCTATATCCATGCTGCAAAACTGGTTTTACAGGAAAGTTACGCGGTTCTCAAAAAAATATTTTTCTCCGTTCAAGAACGCAAAACTTTCTGACACATTTTTTGGCTCATTTTTAAATATAAATGCAGGGCACTTCCAGGCGTGATTATTGAAGCGATTTCTAATCGAACAGTTGTTCTCAATTCTTGATAAATATGTTACATCTTGAGTTATAAGCTTAAAAAAAAAAAAAAAAAAAAAACGGAATAATCCAGTGTGTACGGTTTCTTAACAGATACTATATCCATGCTGCAAAACTGGTTTTACAGGAAAGTTACGCGGTTCTCAAAAAAATATTTTTCTCCGTTCAAGAACGCAAAACTTTCTTACACATTTTTCGGCTCATTTTTAAATATAAATGCACGAGACTTCCAGACGTGATTATTGAAGCGATTTCTAATCGAACAGTTGTTCTCAATTCTTGATAAATATGTTACATCTTGAGTTATAAGCTTAAAAAAAAAAAAAAGCGGAATAATCCAGTGTGTACGGTTTCTTAACAGATGCTATATCCATGCTGCAAAACTGGTTTTACAGGAAAGTTACGCGGTTCTCAAAAAAATATTTTTCTCCGTTCAAGAACGCAAAACTTTCTGACACATTTTTTGGCTCATTTTTAAATATAAATGCAGGGCACTTCCAGACGTGATTATTGAAGCGATTTCTAATCGAATAGTTGTTCTCAATTCTTGATAAATATGTTACATCTTGAATTATAAGCTTAAAAAAAAAGCGGAATAATCCAGTGTGTACGGTTTCTTAACAGATGCTATATCCATGCTGCAAAACTGGTTTTACAGGAAAGTTATGCGGTTCTCAAAAAAATATTTTTCTCCGTTCAAGAACGCAAAACTTTCTGACACATTTTTTGGCTCATTTTTAAAGGGTACTTCCAGGCGTGATTATTGAAGCGATTTCTAATCGAACAGTTGTCCTCATTTTTTGATAAATGCATTACATCTTGAGTTATAAGCGATTATTGTAAATAGGACGACAGTTTTTTTTTTTTTTTTTTTTTTTTTTTTTTTTTTTTTGCTTTCTTTACTTGTCGCGTCCGGAAATTCAGTTAAAAACGCCAAACTTAATGAGAGCACCTGCAATGTTACATATTTTCAAACAAAAATACATTAAAAAAGTGTCAGAAAGTAGCCAGTTTGGATTTGAGAACAGCCTTAATAATGACATTTAATGTCTAAACTCTAGAAATATTTAAAAAAAAAAAAAAAAAAAAAAAAAAAGATGTGTTTTGAATTATGGAATAAAAATAAACAAAAGCAAAAAAATGTGAAAATAATCTTTAGAAAAAAAAGTCTCAAAGAACAGCGGAATAATTTTGCATGAACAACTTGAAAATAAATGCAATACTGATTCTACAAAGCTGGTTTTAAAAGAAAGCTATGAAGTTTTGTATGATGGTCTGCATGTAAGTAAAATGAATAAGTCATTAACACTAAACAGTCTCTCTCTCTCTCTCTAAAAAAAAAAAAAAAAAGAGTATCGAAACAGGCTATTTTAGTTACTAAAAAAAGTCTTTATCTAATCAATTTTATGATTCTTTCAAAAATCGGAGGTGTAGTTTGTAAAACAGTATTTAGTGTAGTTTAGAAGATTTGCGAAAAAAAAAGAGAAAACCTTGCTGCATAGTTTCGAGTGCACAAACTGTGCCGTGCAGACCACAAAGCTACCACTATTTTGGAATAGAATGATTTACCTTATTTAACGACAGAAACATTGGAACTAAATACGGGGAAGATTACCTTTCGGAAATTGTAAACTATTTTTACAATTTCTGAATTTTTTTAGTTTGCTCTTTTAATATATGATATTTTTAAGGGGGGGCGGCATTTTCTAAAGCACAGCAGTTGTTAAAATAAAGGTCTATATTTTTTGTTAATGTTTTTTTTTTCTTTTTCATGGTGGTGTTTACTTTTTTCTTGATTCGTTTTATGTAGCATACTTTTAATAAGTTACGTTTTGGTCATCTCGAACATTATCCGCGATGTAATTAAGATACATTCTAATTTTTAAAAATCCTCTGAATTTTTTCCCCCAGTGGCTATTAAATACATAATTCGTAAAAGAAAGGGGGTAGCATTCTTAGTTTTGTCTCTTGGTGACGAACTTCTGGATTAGCACTTTCTCATCCTCCTGACCCGTAAAGTTTAGCCCGTTAATATACGCAACAATTAAGGAGTAATTTCTCCTCGAGACTGAGCACACACGAGACTCTTTGCGTAAAAATCCCGAAAAGAGACAGGAAATGAAAATTTCCCTTTCCACAAAAGGCGCAACTGGGATGTCGCCAGCGGAGTGGCCCGAACACTGGGAATCATTTTCGGCACTTCCGGCGTTCAACGACGCCACTACCTGGACTAAATGACGGCCCAGGCTCATCCTTTTGTGCAGGAACGATACATTGGAGAGACGATAATGTGCATCGTTACATGGTTTTCGAAATTCAAAAGCGATAAGCTCTTTGCACGCTGCCAGAACTTTATTTATAAATAAAAGCTATACGTCATATTCACTGCTTAATGACACTGGTGATTGTGGTGAAAAATGAGTCAAATATTGTCTAAAGACAGCATTATTATACGCTAAAAAAATTTTTTTTAAATACAAATTTTATTTAACCTTTTATATCCCGATGGGACCTTGAAGAAAATTTTATATAAAATTTGTATAACCCGTCTATTAATAACAGGAAAAATTTTAATTTAATGAAAAATAATTTGCTTCGCCACGTTTATATATAAAAAGAAATTCTAATTTACAACAGCCAATATTTTTAAAAATGCCTATACTTTTGAACTATTTATACATGGGCAGTTTTCACGCTGTTGAAGATATCCAGTGGGAAAATTTACACTCAAATAATCTTTCATTTATACATAGATAAATTCACATTATATTAACTTTCAATATTTTTAAATAATTAAGAGGCTTTAAATATATATATATGTATATATATATTATTTGTTATTTAACCTAAGCATTGCGGTAGGGGAGACCGGGGATAGTTGACATAGTTTGTGATTTTTCTACTTTTTTTTTCGCTAATACTTTAAATATATATATATATATATACGTAATGCTGCTGATAATGGAATTTCTTAGCTACTAAATAATGAAGAACATATCTCTTAAACTACTTGTGCGATATCATATACTCATCCAAACCTGTTTTTTTTTTTTTTTTTTTTTTTTTTTTTTTTTTTTTTTTTTAAGTATTCTAACTATACAAACCTTCCTGATGCAGGATAAGTTCGTATAGCAACTGTATATCAAGATTGGTGCAATAAAGTTAATCACTTCAACACGTATATTTTATTACAAAATGAAAGAAAAATCAAATACAAGTAGATATTACTTAATATTTTTAGAAAGAAAACGAACATTATAACAGATGTAAATATTTAATTCTTTAAGAAAAGTAAAAAAGAAAGAAAGAAAGACAAATTAAAGAAAGAAAGGAATATACGTTTCATGTGATAAGAAAGTAGAGCGATAGTCAAGTTTAATTGTTTGCTTTAATTTACACCAAATTTTGTCGCGTTTATATCAGATTGTGTTTGCGATCTCCGGCCATCTCCAAAATGTTTCACCATTGTAGATACGCAGAATTCTTCTTTAATTATCTTTACTGGATATTTCTGGGCACTATATTTCACCACTACAAAATTATCCACCTGATATTGATTTAAATAATTCCTCTGATCCGACTTCATGTTATTTTCACATGGAAGTTTCGGTAGATCCTGTGAAATCCCAGGCTCATATTCATCTTCAGTGTCTGCAGAGCCTGTTCCTTTAAAAATTTTGTACTGGGTTGAGCCATAAGTTCCATGGGTTAATTTTGGTGCTGAAATAGATAAAACTATAAGATGGTGGAATCCCGTTCCAATATTTAAAGCTCTGGTTGAACCATAGCTCCAAATGTTGGGAAGAGATTTCACTATCTTATGATTGCAGCTAATACAGCGCTAAAAGTTGGTTCGATCCAGTAACAAAGTTTTTAACAGTGTAAGCAATCCAAGTCATACTCATTTTAGCAATATATAAATATATACAATTTATGAATAGATATTTTTACAGATTCGTTATCATAAATATACGTATTGTTTAAAGTTCGATAAATTAGATGTGCATAATTTTTAATATGTATACATACGGTTTATTCCACTTGCACATTTATTAGTATATAATTTTTTGTAACATTAATATTTATAAAATTTATGAAAATATCTCTATAAAGATTCGTTATCAGATATGTACATAATTTTTTAAGCTTGATAAATAGATGTGCATAATTTGTAATAAGTATGCACCCGATTTAGTTGATTTGTACGTTTTTTAATACACGAATAAATTCTTATATTTTGCAATATACATTCATATATATTTATGTGCAGTCTTTTTCGCACGTTTTCCTTTCTTCTTATAACAGAAAAAGTTGAATACTCGTGAGAATTCATTCATGTATGTACAAAAGAACTTAAACATTTAATAAGTCTTTAAAACAGTGCGCTTTTATACCTTTGCACATAGGAAGTAAAGGAAACAAAATATGCATATGCTTCAAAAAATTACCGAGCTTGGGAGAAAGAAAGTAACTAAAAAACTTTAAACAAATCAATAGAACTACATTGGAAGCTCAGCATTTTCATTCGAAGCGTAAACCTCTAATATAGCAAACATCCATTTAAAAGGGTAGAATTTAAAGCGTTCTGGTTCTTGTAATGTTTTTTCAGATACAATTGAAAAACAGCAAAACAAAAAGAATCACAGTGTCAACGTGCGGAAGCAGGTCATACCCTCTTTGGGATATGCAAACGAATTCACGGTTTCCTGGAAATGAAAATGGCTGATTCGGGAAAAGTGATGCAACGTATCCCACTCCGGAGTATTTCCCTAGAGAGCTAACAATTCGCATTCATTTTGGGACGTAGGGATAAAAAGGGAGACAATTTAATTAACCAGACATGAACCGTGATTGTTTTTTATTCAACTGTTACCTGAGTCAAGAGCTTGCGATTTGGCGAATGTATCAGATTTCTGGGAATGTATCATCGTATTTGCTTAGTTAAATTAGAGTAATATAACTAAAACATCCGAAGAGAGAATTTCGATAAGTATTAATGTTTTCAAATTAGTTTTTCTTATGTGTAAAAATTCGCATGAGTATTATCTGAAAATTAAATGCTGCGTGAACTAGACAAAACTAATAATAAATTCATTAAAAAATGGTAATTCTTGTTGTAAAAAGTTAAACTTTTAGTCTTGAACAAAAAAGTATTTAATGAAGGAAGGAAACTCACAAAGGTTATCTTATAATTAGTTTTCAATTGCAATTTTTTCTTATATAAAATATATTTAAGAACAAGATAGGTTTCATATATCAGTTTTAAATAGCAATACTCTCATTAAAATAAAAGTGCAACGCTGTTAAAAATTACACGTACTGGGATAAAATTTGTAGGATTGATATGCGTTGCTGAGATTTAAAAAAGAAAAGAAAAATGGTGAATGATAATGGAGGATATGCATAGTAACCTTATACTTAATTCCTTATTACTTAAAGGGTCAAAGATACGACACCCCTAAAGCAAAACAATATTGTTGTATTGATGCCTAAAATTGCATTAATCGGAAATAGTACTTCCAATGAAATATGAACATTGGTTTAACATTGTTTTTACACAGGATATATTTGCAATGAAACACCAATATTTCCAAAATGTAATCTTAACATTGGAATTGTTTCCAATAAAATGGCGAAATATTTACTGCCAATATTAGTAAAATGTAAACACTCCAATGTTGGAGAAATATTTCATGACAATATTGCGAGTATTGTCCAAGTTTTCGCCAGTACACATAATATTGGTCTATTATTTTTCCACTACACTGCAGAAAAAGTGTTGATTTTACAGTATAATACTGCCATATCAGCTGCCAGTATTATACCGTAAAATTAACAGTAATAAACAGCAAAACAAGCAGTAATACGCTGCCGCGCATGCGCGGTAGCGTATTACTGTTTGTTACTGTTAATTTTACGGTATAATACTGGCAGCTGGGATGGCAGTATTATACTGTAAAATCAACACTTTTTTTTTGCAGTATAGGGATCTATATGGAAAAACATGATGTGGATCATACATTCAATAATCACCTGATATGCATCGTCATCTTGCATTTATCACTCCATAGGTTTCTAATGCTGAGCATTGGCGACTGGCAATAGCTCTGGAAGCAGATGATGCTAATTTCTAACACTAACTTCACACACACATCTAGGTCAAAAAGTATCAATGTGAGATCGATGCAGAAGAAAATCATAGAAGCTAAAAGATCACAGAGAAATGTTAGTTTCTGGAAAATTCTGAAGACTTTAAAGTGTAAATTGCAGTGTAACTGACTTGCTGGAACATTATCCTATACTTAGTACAAATGACAACACCACCACAGTAGTTTTAAAGTAGTTTATACATTTTCAGATTACGAGAAATGCACTGCAAAACAATACAAATGTTTTCTTAATCTACAAAAATATAATATAACCACGTATGGAGATTTACAATAACTTCTTCCGAGTTACCCATGATTATGAAAAGCCTTCTATATCTTTAGAAATCTCAGAAACCAATATATTTTCGAGATTTAAAGAAGCATTTATAAAAACAAAGTTTCTTTTACTACCATTGATTTTCGGAAACGTTTCTGAGTAGTTTTTATAGCGCATTAATCAGTTTTCTTAAACCGCAATATCAATTTTTAGGATTCAATATCAATTTCCAACTAAACATTTTCAGTTGCGTAATTGGTTCTATATACATAAGAGTAAGAAATTAATGAGAGCTTTAATATTAATGTTAATGAACAAGAAAATGTTTAATCGAGAATTGATAGTATCCGAAAAACCCACATTCCGTGTTGAGAAAACTGATTAATACGCTATAAAAACTACTCGGAAACGTTTATAAAAGTCAGTGGTAGAAAAATAAACTTTAGTTCTATAAATGCTTCTTTAAATCTCAAAAATATATTATTTATTGAGGTTTCTATATATATAAAGAACGCTTATGCCAATACATCATATTACTAAAATTAGCTCTTTAATCCGTAATAACAGTTTAAATTCGGTACGGTATGAAGAAACTTCTGGTTCATAATACTCTCAAAAATATCTCCACGCTTGCCCATGCCAATGCAATAAATTGAAGCGAAAGCCTTATTCGAAAACAATAAGTGGATGTAATTCCCAATTCCAGTAATATTAACAACAAGTAAGGTACAAATTCGTATCGTGTCATTCAGGACATATCAAGGTATTACTTGCTCAGGCTAATTTCAGGAATCTTCTTGGAAATGTTTTGCCTACGCGGTTGGTGATAAAGGCAGAGAGATTCGGATGCAAGGTAAACATGTGGCTAATGACGTTCACTGTGAGAAAAGTTCTGTATACATATGGGTGATTTTATGTGAAATTTCTATTTTGAATGAAAATCATATTTTTTCCCGCAATAAACGGAAATTTTCCTTTCTATCTTTACTCGCCCAATGCTAAAAACGGAAATTTTCCTTTTCAATTCAAAGAACCCGGAAAAAATTCAATTAAGCTCTCGTAATTGATGTTTTGACTTGTAATAAAATTGTTGAATGTGGCCAGTTGGTGTAGGTGACAAAGCTTTTATCCTCCAACTAGATAGTACACGCCAAGATTTGACGGTAAACAATTTGAAAGTTTTATTAGAAATATATTTCAATTTTTAATTAGTTGCTTTTAAATTAATTAAGTATTGAAAACTTGAAGAATTGTTATATAGTGCAAGCTATTCCTATACACATAAGGCGATAGATGGCGCTGTCAGTCTAACCTACTCAATTAGTAAAGTGAAATAATTTTAAAGCAGGAGTTTAACTAAAAATATTAGTTAAATTGGTAGGGAATTTATTTTTACTTGCTACAATCCCTTTTTTTAATACTAATATTTAGTATTTTGTAATTTTTTTTTAGTTACGCGACCTTTAAAATTTTTCATTAATTTTATTTTTATCAGTCTGACAAAAAACCATGAACTTAAAATTTGCTGTTTGCCACTATTGATTTATAATGTATATTTTTTAATTACTTGAATTTTATTTTACATTTTCATACATTATTTATATATTAAACCATTGGATATCAAGGTGATTTCTTTTATAGTTCTTATATTAATATTTTCCTTTCTTTTTTCTCTTCTCTTTTTACGAAAAATAATCACACACTTTTCTTAGTATATAAATATTTTCTTTTTGATAATGGGCATACAAAATATAGATAAAAGTTTAGATAAATTTATTTAATCGATAACTACAGGAAGAATCCTTTAATTTAAATATATTTAATATAAAATTAATAATTAAAAAGTATACATATTCGGGGTGTTAAATTTTACTTTCCGCAGTTCCAAAATTTGCTTGGTTTTTATTTATCTACCCTATATATATAAAATCCTAATGAAACGAATTTGTGAAACGATTTTATGAAACGAATTTATGAAACGATTTTATGAAACGACTGATTAAACGACTGATTATGTTTCAGGGCTATTTTTAATAAAATATTAAACGCTTGATGATGAAATTAATACCAATTGTCCATAAAAATCCGCGGATGTCAAAACTGGTAATAGAATTTTGAAATTGGAATTAGTTTTCGAGATATTAATTTTTTTCTAATTTTAATGACATTTCTGTAATGATGGCAACTAATTACTCAGTTTTTTTGTGTGACAAAAAAGGGAAAAAAATTGAAAAGGATCCCGATAGGGATTATTGATTTCTTTTTATTCGTCATTTTCAAATTGAAATTGAATTTATCTTTTATTTCAATCGATAATGAAGACAAGATTGTGATTAAATTATGTTTTTCAGGAAAATTTGAAAAAAAAATCACATTTCTATCGTCAGGATTCAATCGTCTGTAAGAATTTAATTTAATTTATAAACTGAAAATATTTTGAATAAATTCGCCCAAATGACGTCATTTATGTAAACGCAAAAGAAAGGGGGGGGGGAGGAATTAATAGTAATTATTATTTATTGATATCATTTTGTTATTTTTTTTTGTAAAATTTAAGTAAACGAACTTATAAAATCACTAATTCGGATATTTGAAACGAATATATAAAATAATAATTGCCCAACTGAACGCAAGGAGAATAAAATATCCTGCTTGGTTTTCTTTCCAATTTGAATGAGAATATGACATCAATTATGGTAAAATGACATTTACACCTTTCTCTCTTTTATTGGCAGCAAGGAAAAAATGCTCCCTATATATTAGAGAAATGCTATTAAAGTTTAAAACAAATGAATATTTCAGTAGCATTACTTTTTTAATAATGAATTATATGTTTACACATAAATAACAAAGAGAAGAAAAAACTACAAATAATTAAATTACTATACTCGAAACACACTTAAGGTGTAAATTACGTTATATATTAAAATGATTTTCGTTACTTTTCCAATTTAGGGGCCTTTGCGAGATACAGAAAGTGACCTTTGCGATGAATTGAAATTCGGCAACATGTTTTCTAACAATCTATTCTCTTTTTGATATACACAAGCAATTATTTCGATATTTATACAATTTATTTAATATAAAGAAGCCATTTATTTATTTTTATGTACAAAAAGAGGTAAATTGAAAGACAATTATAAATAAATTGTATATATACCTATAAATACATGTATAAACAAGCATAAGAGTTCGGTGCTTTTCCAGTATATGGGGCCTTGACGAAACAGAGAAAATAGCCTTGGCGGAAAAAGAAATTTGGCAACATACTTTCTGTCAACCTATTCATTTTGTCATTTCGTATACAGAAGCATTTTTTCAATATTTATACAATTTGTTTAGCGTAAAATGTCATTTATCCTATTTTATATATAATCAGAATTAATTTGTATAGAAAAAACAATAATAATATACGTATAATTAAAATACGCATATAAACAAAAAAATCGTTGAATTTGTTTCCATGGCTGTATAGTATATGTCACTTGGCATCAAATCTCACTTTCTGATGCCGAATTGCGCTAAGCTTTTCTATTGAGCTAAGACCCCTATAATAGAAAAGCCACCAAAAGTTCATTGGGTTTGTTTTCATAACTTTTGGCAACAAATATATGTATATTGACAAATCTATCCTTTTTTGAAACTCGAATTACGCCAAACCTAAAAGCAAAGGATCCTATACTGGAAAAGTACCCGATTTTCTTATGGACAATATTCAAGTGACATAACATGGTGTAAAATTATCTCGGATAGCAAATTTGTTTAAATATCTCATCAATTGAAGCCGAATAAATGCAGGCATGCATGCACAAAATATTTAATTAATTTTGTATGATAAATAATTATTAGAAAATTCGTATATACATATTAATTAAAATAAATAATTTACATATTTAAAATAACATGAAAATATGCATGATGGTGCACTAAAATAGAGAGAAAATTAAAACCTGTTACTGAAAATGCCTATAACATAGTACTTTTCAATACCGCAGTTCTTAATGTTATTCACAAGCAGAAGGAATTTTTCTCCTCCTCAAACGCAAAGGAAGAATAGAATACAGATCGTTGTTATAAAAGTCCGAGAGGTAGCCACAGTTTAAACCTAAACATTTTATACAAGCTGGTTTTCAAGGTGTAATTGATTTTACTTATCAATCCCAAAAACAGTCATCAGTTGTCGCAACAGCTGTGTATGAGGCCATGATAATAAAAAAAATGCCCCATTAAAACGTTAAAAGCATGGCAACCCAATTACAGATTTACCAATATTTTTAAAACAAAGCACGCTGTCATGTTTTTAGAGGCCTCGAAGTCTGAGCGGGGGTTGGCGAGCTTAGCTCGCAGGGGGTAGGCCCCCTAGTTTTTAATATAAAATTAGTAATTTTTAAAAATGTTGTTGGGTGTTAAATTTTATTTAATTATAAAGCATTCAAATAAAAAAAATACAAATTATATAATTTCTCCTCCTGAGGTATGAATTTTTGATATTTTTGAATTTTTGATATGAATTTTTGAAATGAATTAACTTATCGCAATAAAATAACAGAAAACATTCTGTCTGGAGTGGGGGATTGAACCGAAAATTTCATGGCTTAAACTTAAACACATTGTCTTAGACCACGGAGACACGGTGCCCTCGTTCTGAGTTGCTCTAAAACTAAATGCGTTCTAGATTTAATTTCACGCATGCGCGTAAATGTCGAATTTCCACTGAAAATTAAGATATTTGTTGTCGGTTTAATATATAGGATGGCGAGTACCAAGATTCGAATGAGGAGGAAGACAACGCGATAATAAAAAATGGGTGCGATAATATTCAACGATAATATTCAATGATAATATCTATCATTATTATTTAGATTTTTAATATTGCTCATATTTATTTTTAAAAACAGAAATAGCAAAATAAAAATTTTATGAAAAAACGGAGAGTAGACGGCAACTTTACCGCCAGTACATTTTCCGTTTTTTCTTTCTTTTTTTTTTTTTTTTTTTCTTTTTCTTTTTTTTTCCCATAATATGTTTTTCCACATTATTCTATTTTGAATAACTTGAATAATCATTTGGAACTGTAGCGCGAAATTTTAACGCATTCACTTATAAAAATGACTTCGCAAATGTGTCAGAGTCAGAATGTTTTACTTTGTTGAGCCGAAAAAAAAAGTGACAACTCCCTTCAGTTGATAATAAAATATAGCAAGGTTTGTTCCGAGTTGCACATTTTCTATGGGATTTATGGTCAAAATTTTGTGTTAAAAGGTTTTTTTTTTCCTTTGGTTGTTGTTAATTCTTTACGCATCAGTTTATTATTTTAAAATAATAATAATAATAATAATAACAAAACAAGATTCAAACCTTTTAAAGTACTTTTATGTTTTAATATTGTTAATTTTTTTTTACTCCAGTTATATCTGACTTAACAGAATAATTTATTGTGGCAAAATAGCAATTCTTACAGGCGGGATTAACTGCAATAATAATTATGTTAAAAATATGTAGAAAGTTCCATATAATATAAACGTCAAATTCACCTTCTCAAACTTATAAAACACAATGCAAACACATTGATAATTTGTTTGTGACTAAACAGAAATACCAAACCTCATGTATTTTGACATCTGAGTTAACACCATAAATAGTTTTAATGTTTTGAAACCGTGTTTTTAATTATTGCACCTATTTTAGTAACAAACAAATTATCAATGTGTTTGCATTGTGTTTTATAATAATTATGTTTTTAAAATACTTACATTCAACTGGATGTCCACTTTTCATCTAGATGCCAAACTGAAATATAAATATTGTCACAACTTTGGAGGATTTTAAAGATTATTGAGAACAAGATGGCTCTATGAAGAATGCATATAAATATGTGTCAACATTATTGTTTCTATATTTAAGTTTAATAGTAAGATAATATCAAATTATGATTATAATAATTTAAATGTCATATAAACTAAAAAATTCATTGTTTGGTTGTAATAAAAAAGATCTAAATATTCATCTTTCATAATAATGTTTCCAAACTGCATATAAATTCCTCTTTAATTCATCACAAATTTCACTATTTACTAAAATAAAAGTACAAAATATTTTACTTCATGACATAAAGTTTTAGTTTATTTCTGAAAAATAATCCCTCGCTTAAATTTTCGACCAAAAAATCTGCAAAACTATGGATTCTGTATCCACCTTGTTGAAAATGAACGCAAGAAAACAAAAGCTGCAGACTACGTTGCAAAACTTTTGTTCATGAAAGAACACCATTAGAACTCACCAGTTTACAAAATTGTTTCGAATGATACATTTGTATTTTAATCTTTGAAATTTCTTCTTCTTCTTTTTTTTTTTCTAAAACTGAAAATTTTTTATGCTTTAATAGAAGTACGCAAAGATTATTTTCCTTTTCAGAGAACACAGAAGAGAAACGTTGAATTTTGGCGTAGTTTTTTGCGTAGCATAATTTTTTTCACAGCAATGCCTGCAACCAGAAAGCGATACCATGATGAAAGTCCTGGTGCAACAAAAAATATTCAAAGCGAGATTAACAAAAAGAAAAAGTTTATTCGAAAGAAAAAGAGAGAAATCACAAAAATTGTTGATGCATTACAGAAATTTAGACAATGCACCATAGTGTGCAAGTAACTTCTATGGTATTGTTTTCTAGATTTACTGTGTACTGTCAGAAGTTACAGAACATCCAATGATGTAGTGTAAAAAAAAACTTTATACTTTTCGCATGATACTTTATTTTTAGAAGCGAACTCTGTTGCTGGAAATAAAATAATACAGCTGATAAATCTCGATATTTCAAACTATAACATGGAAAAGTATACACAGAGGGCATATTTATGCTTCAATGCAAATCATATAGTGGTATATATATTTTTTAATACCACACTTTTAAAATATACTTTCTGTACAGACATCTTTCTTAATAAATAAATAAATAGCTTAATATCTAAAGTTCTAATTATGTTTAATATCCATTTTACTAAAAAGGGGAATCAAGATATTATAGCAATAACCGAAGCGCTGTTAGGAATCAAAGTTGTTGACACAAATAATTTATCTGTCTTTCTCTAAATTAGTCTTCAAGATTTCAAAAATGACATAAATTGTGTTCGATGCGACATTATAAAAACTACGCTCTAAAGCAGGACTTTATTTCTAACAAAAAAAAAGTACCAGAACCTTAATATTCCGAAGTACTAGTATATCATCCTCTCCACTCCACCCGTATATTTGCATTTTGTAATAAAAAAAAGGCAAATTTTCTCCAGAAAAATAAAAAATGAATAAACATTAAATTTGATGATGTTTTGATGTTAAGTGAAAAAAAACATCATTGTGGAATATAAATTAAGTTCACAGTTGAAAACCCTGGTTCACATTCGGCACTTGACACAGGAATACAATTAATTCTTGAAACCAATTTTTTTAATTCATTTGACTAACCCATCATACGTAGTATAGGGTAAGTCTTGTATTTGAAAATAAAAAAAAAATTTTTGACAGATTTACACGTTTCAGACACTGAAGATTCCGAAAAACATATTTTTAGAAAAAAAAATTGCCGTCCGTCTGTGTGTCTGTATGTCTGTGTGTCTGTGTGCCTGTGTGTCTGTAAACGCTCTATCTCCCGAAAAAATTGAGATAGAGACTTGAAATTTGGTATGCACTTAGTATGTAATAATGGGAAGAAGTTATTGAATTTCAGTAACCTCGATTATCCGGAACTATTTTTTTCGGACTCTCGAAATATTCGTTCTGATAAAAGGTACAAAAAATGTTTCGAAATAGTTTATTTTAAGGAGTGAATATAAAAGACAATAAAAAAACATAAATTTTGCATAAATCATGAAGTCGATCGGATAATTAATTGCCGAGATATTTGTAATCCTATTTTCCACACTTTTCAATTTTTCATGACCCTGTATTTCAACCAAATTCCAATTCAAAGATGTATTTTAATTGGAAATGAGACGCTTAATCAGATGCAATAAACCACTAGTTAATAGGATTATTGTTTTTGGAGTTATAAGGATGTTTCTTTTAAGCAATTCAGTAATCGAGCCTTTAATGTTTATGACGTCATCAAGCCACGATTTTATTCGAATTGCAATGCATTTTATAAGTTAGTTTACACATTTTTTATTTTTATATTTTATATTATGCATATCCATGATGGGTAAGTATTACGGTGGCCCCCAACGACTAGTTTCATTTCTTTTAACGAGAATTCTTTAAAAATTATTAAGTCGATTGAAACTATATTTTTATTTGTATGTAATCTTTTGCATAGTTCCATGACTTCATCATCTGCATGTGCGAACTCAGTTAATTATTCAATAGGTCAAAATTTCGGATTAAAAATGTTGATTTTATTATTATGTTATTGTGATTATTATTTATTAAGTTCTTTACAATCTGTTCCAATATTTCTTGAAAGAACAGAAATAAGTCTGTTTTCTATTGAATTCTATTTCAGTAGTCTTTAGTGCTTAGAATTTATAAGCTCCGGTGGGTCCGAATAATATTTAAATATTCGCCAAAACGAAAGATGCTCCGGTGAACTCCGGTACAAATGAAGTAACTGTTCTAAAGTTACAAATTTTGCAAGTATATAAGTACAGATCAACCGTTTACGGCAGCCATACTCAACCTGCGTCCCGGCCACGTGCAGCCTGAGACACAATCATTTTATAAAATTAATTGAGATGTACATAAAAAGGGCTTACGATCTCCACTGTTGTTTTATATTTTTTCATGGTGAGACAAAATCTGTCCTGTTGCTTATAATTAATTAAAAAGAGTGAAAGACTAATCTATTTGTACTTAAAACAATATAGATACTTCAGTATATATTTCCGGCTAATATTCCACAACGAAATTAAAACTTCATCAATAAATAAATAAAATAATATAAATAAAACACAAAATTAACAGGCATGTAATCGAACTACGTGCTCTTAAACCACTGAAATTATTATATTCCCAAAAGGTTGCTATAAGTAGTCGCATCTTTGGGGATTTCTTCGGATATTAACTTCTGGCATGCGGCTAACACGAAAGTATCTCTTTTAACAAATTTCAAAACTTTATTTGAATACGCAATTGATATTTTTCATATAAAAATTCTTTTCAGTGGACGGTCTAAATATATATATATATATATATATATATATATATATATATATATATATATACATATATATATATATATATATATATATATATATATATATATTAAATGTAAAATATCTATTAGAGTTTTCAATTAAAAAGAAAAGTTTTTCACATATCTTTGGTATCACGGGAAGCCCGGGTTGGATGCGCTAGTTTTCACAGTGTAACAGTTTAAAAGATAGAGATAGTCTCAATCCGCGTCATGTCTAAGCACCGAAATTTAGTTGTAAAACCAGGTGAAATTTTTTAAATATTATCTATTTCCTTAAAAATACCTCTGGTGTTCAATGACTTTGATCAATGTATTTCTTACTATGAAAGAATAGATATTTGATTAAATATTATTTTCCATAAAAAATGACTAGAAATACGCATGAATGCATGAAGAAGAAAACGTAAACTACCTAAACAAGTCATATGCCAAAATTCTTCGTTTTCTAAAACTTCTCACTCCATAAATTTGTTTCAACTAAACTAGTGGTACTCGCTGAAATTTATGTAAAAGCCATAATCTGGTAAGGAAGCGAGTTCAAAGGCCACACTTATGTTTTTACAGTCAGGTGTCCATGTATTAGAATGAAATACCATTATAGACTAATTTATTAAAGCGCAAATATTAATTGTAACTAATGTTAACAATTTAATATTAACTGCTTAGTCCAATAGCTTATTAACCCGATTCTCGATTATTCCCACCAGTTATTTTTTATTGTAAGCTTTGCCTTATTAAATCTTAGCATTTCTGCGATTCTATTTGCCGAAAATTTCTGTTTTAAAAAACCGGTGGTAAAAGATTAAAAATTCTGTAAAAGACGCTCGTCGCGAAGGGGTTAAGGGAGGTTCATGGAAGCCAGGCCGTAACCAATAAGGGGATCACCAGGGTTTGATCCCCCTCTGAAATTCCTTGTCAGGAAAACTTTAAATACACCGTTAACTATCAATCAAGACAGTTAAAATTGAAAAATAAAGTACAATAAAAAATCTTAAATCAAAATTCTAATACGCTAGTATCTCCTTTTTCTTTTATTCCGTTAGCATGTTGAAAAGATGAATGCAAATTCTAGAAAGTTCTTTTAAAATTCATACAAGTTTTTGGAATGTGACTCTGTAAAAGCGGGATTTCCAAGCTATCAAAAAAAAAAAAAAAAAAAAAAAAGAAAGAAAGAAAGGGGGCTAGAATATTCTGTTACAGATTATTTAACTTGTTTAACTGAAATTCTTGAAGAATACGATGAGGATCTAATTCCAAATATCTACAAATTGGCAAATGTGGCAAACGTAACCGTTTTGTCATGTGCTGCTAGAGAAAGACATTTTTGACAAAAAAAAAAAAATTAATCTGTAAAAAGCTTTAGAAATCTTTAAATTAAATGACACTAATGTTGATACATCGGCGAAGTAGAATCAACACAACACAAACGAGATTGTAAATTTCTTTGCAATGAAAAAGTTTCAAAATATTGAAATTTATTTTGTAATAAACATGAGTTATTCGAATTCACAATAAACTTTTAACTAATTTTACCTTTATTATAGTATTAAAACACAAATCTAAAATAAGATAAAAATAATAAAATTTTTAGCCCACAAATCCTTCTCCGAAATATTTTGGGGCGAGTTGAAACTTGCAATATTTTACTACAGAATTGTGGTTATTAATTGGAGTTTATGTTTACAGCGGACTCTCCTTAATACATCTCCGCTTAAGACATATCTTCGGTTAATGAGGACAACTTCCTTTTCACCATTGTCTATTTGTTATTAATGTTAAGGACATCGCTTAAAACGTACGGCTAATCGGATAATGCGGGCAATTTTTTTATAAATTGACCGGACAGAATTAAAACTGGTTTTGTACATTATTTTTCCAAAAGATATGATGGTATAACTTTGGTTATTGAGATATCAGAAAATTGTCAGTGGCAATGGTGAAGAATAAGGAAGCATTTCACCACCAAAAATGTGAGAGGTTCAAACATTATTCGCCGATATTACCAATCAAAATGTGATGTAACAGACCAAATTTTCGAGTTTGACACAAAACTTTAACAATGATGTGGTAAAAAGATCATTTGTTCAACTATCGCAAACAAAAGTGAAAGGTTACTTTAATTAAAGTTAAATCATGTAAGTACTACAATTTCTTTGTATATTTTGTTTGTCCTGAAAAATTTACTCTTTTATATTAACAGATTGTCATTAGCTTGATTTTTTTTTTATTATCAAATTAAGGAATTTTTCTTTTCTTTTCTTTTAGCAATAAATAGATAAACTATTTAATTAATTTCTGACGGAAACTGAGTTCAATTTATTTAACGAAACGGATAAGATCATTCAAATTTTTTCATCGTTTAAAGCGGATTTCGGTTATTGCGGACGAAAATGGCCTTTTTTGGAAGTCCGAAATAGCCGGAGTTCAGTGTATTATTAATCTATCAGATTTCAAAAACAATAGTGAGGTCTTTAAAATGTACATTTTGAAAATATATATTTTTTTAAATATTTATGCATTTTTAAAAATATGTGTCCAACAAGTGGGTCCACGTAAAATGACCTGAACGTCGCATGCGGCCAGTGAACGAATTCGGTGCCGATAAACGAATATATAGGGTTAGCATAAATGAATGTCCGGATTAAAAAAAAAAATATTTTTTCAGAGCTATTACACAAATTATAATATAAGTGATATATTGATACCCCCAGTATTATACCGTAAAATTAACTGTAATAAACAGTAAAATAAGCAGTAATACGCTGCCGCGCATGCACGGCATAGTGTATTGCTGCTTATTTTACTGTTTATTACTGTTAATTTTACGGTATAATACTGACAGCTGGGGTGCTAATGTTATACTGTAAAATCAACACTTTTTTTTGCAGTGTATCATTGCCAAAAACACTAAAGAACGCATCAGTGCTGCTTCATTAAGAACCGTTGACAGTGTAAAACTACAAAATGTGTGGAACGAACATGATTACAGATTAGATGGTTTGCGAGTTATGAGAACGGTTCACACATGTTGCGAAAGGTTCACACATGTTGCGAAAGGTTCACGCATTTTGCGAAAGATTCACACATCAAACATTTGTAAACTGCAAAGAAAACCTTGAAACTTTTTCTTTATTTTCATATATCCCTTATTGTAATATGTTTAACAATAATTTTGGAAATTTAAATTTTTAAAATCCGGTCATTCATTTATGCTAACCCTGTACTTTAATCCAATCTCCGCTCGTTCAAAAAATAAAGGGAAACTTAATGAATCATCTGTCACACTCAGACTTGCCATTCATAGCCTGCAACGTATAACGTTTGCTTGTTTGCATCCTACTTTTCATTCTAGTCATCTGATGACCGATCAAACATCTCATGACCGCTTCATGCGGATGGTGAAAGCGAATGGCGAATCGTTAAAGGGCCACAGATCCCTCTCGAGCATCAGATCAACCAAGACAAGTGAGGCTAAAGCAGCTCTCTCCGTGTTTGCTCTGTTTTCGAAACGACTGCTACAATATTCCTTCCCCACATGAGGATGAACGAAAGGAAGCGGGAGCTGAATGTCTGCTGATGTCACTCACGATGGCACGTTCTCGTGTAAGTGACAACTAAATGTGATTAAAACTGTATTTTTATTTATTTTTTCAAAGTTTCTGTTTTCTGTTTTAGAATTTATTGTACTACGTAATATCGGTTTAAATAGAAACAACCTCCACATAGAATTTTTTTTATTATTTAACCCTGCTGTTCTGTTCGAGTCTGTTGGACTAGAAACATTTTTATGCTATTTTATTTAACTCAACTTGGTTTCTAACATTTTCTAACTTAGTGGAAAAGTGTTCATGAATTCGGTTTGTCTGTCCGTCAGCCGTCTGTTCGTGTTCTAACTCGTGTAAATATACTCGGATTGCCATGACATTGATATATGTTATTGGGGTTTACTAGGGCATGTTTGGTACTGAAAATGAAATGTGTAGAGTTCATGATTCGTTTACAGGGACACTTAAAAGAATTCCGTATATTTCAGTTCCATAAAATTATTACAATAGTATGTTTTAAAAAATAAGGAAAAATTAATGTCTTCATAACATAACTTGATGGAAAAGGGTTTAGGACCAGTATATTTAATACTTATTTTACGCATGTAAAATATTTGTACATTAATTTTCAGTATTTTCTTTGCGTCCCCTTAAAACGGATGACTTCCAAAAGACGTTTTGGGAAGGATTTGACCAGGCTTTTGCATGTAGAAATAGATATTTGGTTCCATGTTTCCAAAATGGTTGCTTTCAATTTAATAATTGAATCAAACTGATGCTTTCCGTTTGCATAAACTTGACGAACTAAGGTTCCCCACAAAATTTCAATGGATTTATGGCATGACTTTTAGCTAGAAAGTCCAAAGTTTTAATGTTGTTTGTAGATAACCAATCTTAATTAACACGGACTTGTGAATAGAAGCGTTATCTGGAAGCAACACCAAATTCTGATCCATAAGTTCATTTTTAAGGGGAACACAATTTTTACCATAAATATCTTGATAGTCAAAGGAGTTCACATTTGTCTTGATGAAAACCAAAGTTGTTTTTCCTTTTCATTAAAGCCTGCCCAAATGATCACTGAGCCATCACCTTGTAGACATCTTGAAAGCATTATATAGTTCACTTCGTAAATCATGCCAGTAATATCTTAAACTATCTATCTGGTCCATCAAGATTAATTTTTTTTTTTCATACGTAAAAACCATTTTTTTTTTTTTGGCCGTAGACAGCATTTTAAGAAATTTGACGATGCGAATTTTAGTTTTGCATCGATAGGATACTTTTGTAGTTTTGACTTGGCTATGAATGTAGCTTATTTCAAGCATTCGGCACTTTTTAACACATTTCTAACAGTTATGGGCGTTACTGAGACTTCTAAAGCAGATTTTATAGTAGAAGAATTGGCACAATCTTGAACCGCCATTCTAATAACGTGCCTTTTACACCGGGCTGCAAGTTTTGATGGCCATCCGCTTCTTTTATTTTTTTCATAGTTCATTGGATTCGAAAGAAAATTGTGCACAACAGTTTTAAATTTATTTATTTTTAGGGAATTTGCCATTCACTCAGCCCGCAATCCGAAAAAACCGTGACTTTACCTTTTTCTTCTTCAGTCAATGATTTCCTGTGACCCATGTTCAAAGCAGAAGTTGAATATCCCAAAACTTCAAATCTAGCGAGTGGGGTAAATTGTCCCAAAATGACATACTTAGGTAAAATAACATAGCTTTTGTTTCTTCTTACACCTTCATCAGAAATTTCTTGGGACTATTTTTGGGTGCTAATTCACGTCTGTTTCATTTCAGTGATAACATACCTGTAGTATAAGGTGAGTACTTATTTATTTTTAGATTATTTTCTATACATGGGAAAATTTATAAATGCATGTGTTCTCGAATAATGCTTCTGTGGGGATTGTAGATAAAATGATATGCCGCCAGAAATATTTCTTTCCCAATCAAGTTTTCTGTGTTTCAGTTGTGACAGAAAGCCTACTGAAAAATAAGGAAAGCAACGACAACAACACAAATTCTGCATATAACAGACTATCGAGACCTAATCCACCAATTTTCACTATTTTAATGCCACCTTCTCCAATTCCAGCGCCGAAAACGTCTGATTCCGATACTCCGAAGACGTGTGTATCTTTACAACCGGCAAAATCTTCAAGTTCATCATCTTCATTTAACAGACAACTTGGTGCATCTCCACTTACTTGTGCACCTCATGTTAGATCATCACCTAAAAAGAGGAAGCATGAAGATGCAAAAGTTCTTACTAGCAGTCCTTATATTGCCGAAGAGAATTTAAACTAGTCGTTGGGGGCCACCGTAATACTTACCCATCATGGATATGCATAATATAAAATATTAAAATTAAAAATGTGTAAACTACTTATAAAATGCATTGCAATTCGAATAAAATCGTGGCTGGATGACGTCATGAATTTTGAAGGCTCGATTACTGAATTGCGTAAAAGAAACATCCTTATAACACCAAAACCAATAATCCTATTAACTAGCGGTTTATTGCATCTGATTAAGCGTCTCATTTCCAATTAAAATATATCTTTGAATTGAAATTTGGATGATATACAGGGTCATGAAAAATCGAAGAGTGTGGAAAATAGGATTACAAATATCTCGGCAACTAATTATCCGATCGACTTCATGCTTTATGCAAAATTTGTTTTTTTATTGTCTTTTATATTCACTCCTTAAAATAAACAATTTCGAAATTTTTTATATACCTTTTATCAGAACGAATATTTCGCGAGTCCGAAAAAAATAGTTCCGGTTAATCGAGGTTACTGAAATTCAAAAGGCTTCTTTCCATTATTACATACTAAGTACATACCAAATTTCAAGTCTCTATCTCATTTTTTTTTTCGGGAGACAGAGCGTTTACAGACACACAGACGGACGGCAATTTTTTTTTCTAAAAATATGTTTTCGGAGTCTCCAGTGTCTGAAACGTGTAAATCCGCCAAAAAAAATTTTCGATTTTCAAAACGATTACCCTATACTACGTATGATGGGTAAATAAAACTGCTGAGAAACATAAATCACATTCAAAGCGTGCAGCTGTAAAGGCTAAGAAGGAAATTAGCTTTGTTACATCCAATGGTGACAACAAAGACATGGATCTTTCTATCGATGATGATAATGAAGCCTGTTTTTATTGCAATGATTTATTCAGTCACTCAAAATCGAAAGAGAAGTGGATAAAATGTGTTTAGTCTTCAAAGGGGGCACATAGTAAATGTGGCGGTGTTTCTTGGTGTGCCAAAAAATGTATTTGTGATTTATGCAAGTAAAATTAATAGCAACTTATGTGTGTGTGTCGTTTTACGACAGCACTGTACATAAAATGACATAGTGCAGCATTTTATATAAATCGTTATTATGACGTTGTAATTTTATTTGTTACTTTTTAAAAGACACCATTGCATTTTGTATTTACTTCGCAAAGTTAGTTTCTAAAAAATAAAAGTCAGGAGGAAAAATTTGTATGAATTGAAACATTTTGCCTCAGGGTATGTCATTTTAGGACAGTTTCCCATATTAACCTATAAGCATCATCACAGAAGAGTCCCGCATAAAATACTGAAACTATATATCTTATTATGCTAGATTTAAAAGAAGCTACTGGTCCTAAACTTGTTTCCAATTGTTAATACTTACAAGATTTTAACACTTGTAGATAAAAATACTTTTTTTACATTTATAATTGAATTAACTTCACATATTATATCAGATATATGTGTCTAAGATTCAAGATATATGGCACTTTTCGGAATTTTATTCTAAACAACAAAATTAGCATGTGGTCTTAACCTTTTTCCAGCACTGAACTGTGTAGTATACATACAAATCTTATAGATCATATACAGAGCTAAACAAAATAATTCGAATATTTTGTTAGACTATTGGTACTAATTGGTGAAATTGGGTTTTCAAATGTGTTATACGTTTTCTAAATTGTTTACTTGGTATACTTTGAAGTTTTGTTACAGTATTCTGAATGTGTTGGAAAGTGTTTTACAATCTGTGCTTGAAGCATGATTATTCGTTCTTGTTGTACGTAAAGATGTAATTTTGCAATCGATTTCTAACTGACTACCTGATATACTAAAATTTTAAAAAAATTATAGAAAGGTACGTGTCCGATGACATTACAACATTTCAATATTTTTAGAACTTAATTATAAATTAATAACTCAATTTTAAGGCATTTTTCCCTTAACAAACCACAGGTAATAAATCGTCCAATATTTTTATGGGTACAATTTTATATGAGTTACAACAACAATAGATTTAATTATGTACCTAATCATGCTCCCCAAAAATAGGCCAACTGGCTGTAAAACAATAACAATGCAATATTTTAAATTCTCCTATTCAGAAACCATATAACCGAGCAGTTTTTCCAATTTTTGATAAAAACAAGATCTTTCAGAAAATACTGTCAAAGTAAACGGTTTGAACCAAATTTTTGGACACTACAGCGCAGGAAAGGAAAAAAACTGCCGTCCCGAGACAACAATCGCTTATAACTCAAGTTATAATTCGTTTAGAGGAAATTGAAAAAAACTGTTCGATTACAAATCCGTTTAATAAAAATTCCTGTAAGTGCCATGCTTTTATGTTTAAAAACCAGTCAGAAATTTTCGCGTTGTTGAGCGGGGAAAAATATTTTTTGAGAACCGCCTTAAGCCCAGCACGGTTTGGTGAACCTTAATAACTAACTTTCTAGCTTTGTCAAAGTAAGAAGTTGAATTATAAACTAATATATACTTTGTACATCAATATGAAATCTATTGTATATTTATATGGTGCCACCAGTCAATTTAATTCGAAAGAGCAATAGAGAAGACAGGAACAAAAAATGTCACCAATATTCGGTTATTTGCAGAGTTTTGAAGTTGAATGGTTTCATCTCCCCAACGCATATACCTCAGAGCCTTAAGTACAGAGAAACGGCGCTGCTCCCTGTGCCAACACACTTCATGCCGAAGTGTGTGAAATTGACAGTCCAACAGCTTTTTGAGAAGAGGCAGAAAACAAACTATGTCATATCATGTTGGGCAGAAAATTTAAGTTAGAACGTACCATACAGAAAAAAATAAAACACAATTTGGGTCGAACGATTCTTAAATATGTGCCCAAATTGAACCATGCCTGTTTTGGTTACCACTCTGTATCCATTTTGGGCACTGTTAAATACCCATTTTCAAAAAAATAAAAATAAAAATAAAATAAATAAAACTTTTTTTTAAATGGGTATTTAACAGTACCCAAATTGGATACACAGTGGTAACCGAAGAAGGCATGGTCCAATTTGGGCACATACCTAAGAATCTTTCGACCCAAATTGGGTTTTATTTTTTTCTGTGCCACTGAAATGAATTATCAGTAAATATAAAGTTACCTTTTTTTTAATCAAATTATTGAGAACTAATCAAAAAGAGCTGCGTACTGGAATGTTTTTGTCATGTTTTGTAATTAGTTACTTTACCGAATAAAAAAACTTACTCACATTTAAATGGAGACTAATAGTGAATTAACACTTTTCATTGAGCACCCGCACTAATTAAATGTGTTTGTTTAGAGCTCACATTTTCTGAGTTTTTACACGCTGCCATGTACAAACTGTAGACGTGCCAGTTAAAAATCCTCATACTTGGTAGTTTCTGCATTGAAAAGAAGTAACGGATGCAGAAGATTCTTTCTTTTTGGTAATGATCAACAGCATAAAGCATCTCCAATAATCCTTCCCATTTTCGCTGATACAATGATTTTGCTAGGTAAAAAAATGCATCGTATCGTTCTCGGAATGCTCGTTTCGTACACAAATGAACGATAGAGATGCATCATTATCGTTCTCGGAGAATAGCAACTGGCTTTTAAAATATGGTATCAAACACTCAGGAAGTCCCATGTAATTCACTCAGAAAATGTCACAGCTCTGAGCCATGCTAAATAATGCTTCGTGTAATTTCTAACAATGTGGTAACTTCATAACAGAGTAACCTATATTTCTGAGGTATATATAGAAATTTTTTAATGAAATACCCTCTTTTTCTGATTTTCCACAGCTAAAATTTTTAATAACTATTTACATGTTTTTAATACTTTGATAAACTGAAATTTTTAAATCATCAAGCATAAATATGTTTTACGAGAGTTATTATAGATTTTTTAAAATAAAAACTTCGTTTTTTTTTTTCGTTTTTTATTTTATTTTATTTTATTTTATTTTTATTTTTTTTGTGCATTTTGTACAAAAATTAGATTTTGCTTGCTTTTAATTAAGTATTTCTAGGGAGGATTCAAAAGATATATTAACGTGTTTCTCAAAATGAACTATAAAAGCATTTCCGCATATTTTTCACCATTTTTCATAATGTCAACCTTAACAACCATTTTATTTTACTTTCAGAGTTTTCAAGTTATGCCTTTTTCATATTGGGAAAAGGGTAAATAATTTAATTAGATCTCAAATACAACAATTCGAAAAAACTAGTCGTTGGAGGCCACCGTAATACTTACCCATCGTAGATAAGCTTCATATAATATATGAAAATAAAACATGTGTAAACTGTTTATAAAATGCATTGCAATTCGAATAAAATCGTGGCTTGATGACGTCATAAACTTTAAATCGAGGCTAACGAAAAAGAAAGGCTACCGCGGTGCTTTACTCGTATCTTTTTTTACAGACCGCAGGAGTCACGTGATGCTCGAATCCACCAATGCAGGTGTACGAAAAGAGCATCACGTCACTCTAGCGGTCTGTAAAAAAAGATAAGTGGAATGTACCGCGGTAGCCTGTCTTTTTCGTGCCTCGCTTTAAATGCTCTATTTCTGAATTGCGTAAAAGAAACATTCTTATAATTCCAAAATTGATAATCATATTAACTAACGGTTTATTGCGTCGGATTAAGCGTCTCATTTCCAGTTAAAATATTGCTTTGAATTGAAATTTGAATGAAATATAGGGTCATGGAAAATCGAAGAGTGTGGAAAATATAATTACAAATATCTTTGCAACTAATTTTCCGATCTACTTCATTCTTTATGCAAAATGTTTATGTTTTTTTATTGTCTTTTATATTCACTCCTTAAAATAAACAATTTCGAAAATTCTTATATACCTTTCATCAAAACGAATATTTCGAGAGTCCGAAAAAAATAGTTCCGGATAATCGAGGTTACTGAAATTCAATAAGCTTCTTCCCATTGTTACATACTAAGTACATACCAAATTTGAAGTCTCTATCTCAATTTGTTCGGGAGATAGAGCGTTTACACACACACACACACAGGCAGACGGACGGCAAACAAAAATTTCTAAAATTTTTTCGGAATCTTCAGTGTCTGAAACGTGTAAATCCATCAAAATTTTTTTTTGGATTTTCAAAACGATTACAAGACTTACGTATGATGGGTAAGTGAAAAAAAAATGAAGCTTGAATTTCTGGATTTTTAAAATGTCTGTCATAAAATATAATGATGAAAAATAAAATAAGTATTAGGAATTACTGAAATTTTGAATGTCAAAAAATGGTTGGTTCTATTTATTTATCTATTTTAATTTAAAATTTAACTAATAAAATAAAAATCATTTTGTATGTGATTTTTCTGTAATAAAATTATTTTATTTTGGTCATTTAAAAAAAGAACTTAAAATGATGCACAAAACAACCGCAGAAAAACTTCCGTTTATTGTCGTGATAATCAAAGATGTTTAAATCTTTTAAGACAATTATATACATATGAATCCATACCTCCTGGGGAAATTTTCAACTTTTGTTTTACATTTTTCTTGTAGTTTTGTAGTTTTTTTGCCTTTCTAGGCTTTAACTCCCGTAGAAATTATCATATCGGCACGAAATTTGGATATATTGTTTAAGTACATCGTTACGTTTCCAAAAATAGTCATTGCATCATGTATAGTTTTATATATTAGTATATATATTTATATATAGTGAGAGAGGCGCCAAAAATGTTAATATAAGATCGTCTTACTGCTTCTCAACGATGCTGGCAGTTGTATCGTTTGAATTCAATGTGGATAATAATAAAGTGTTGTCACCAAAACGTTAAAAGAGACCAAATCACTCTTTCAAATATGCCAACTGGCGTTACTTGAAGTCGGTTTTACTTCCATTTTATCATTAATAGTATTTTCTAAATAAATTATGTTTTGTACAGTTACTTAATTTAATAAAGAAATTAAGAGCTTTTTAAAACAGATACAATAAACCTATTATTGTCTGAGTGCAACGAAGACTCATACACAGCGCAGTATTACTTTGCCCCATATATAGCTACGATGGATATTAAAACCTTTCGTCAAGCATAACTCAAAAAATATTTAACGGATTTCGTTCAAATTTTTACAGCAGGTACCTATAAAGGTGACAACAACGTCTATTTATTACCAAGAATAAATGTCAAACCGTTTGGAAATTATATTAAAATAATAGATAAAAAAGCACAATTAAAGTACATACGTCACGAAAATTTTGTGCGTACGTCATTTTCACAGGCGGGAGATTTTCGTAGACAATCGGAATTGAAAAGTTCATGGAGTACATGGAGCAAAAAAATATGCACGCACTAATATTCAACACAATAAAATATATTTCAATTTAGTAGAAATCGAAAATTAATCTGGATTTTTTTCTGTTTGAAAGAAAAACCCCGCAATAACTTGGTAGACTTCGTATTAGAGATTTGGCGCAAATCTCAGCAATAGCAGCTTTTTTTATTTCGCGTGTGTAAATAAAAAAAAAAAAAAATTCTTCGGTGTTTAAATAAAAGGTTTCGATTTATGGCATTATTTCTCTTTTTTTTTTTCTCTTTTTAGCATTTTAAATGGGATTAATGAAAGGCATGTATTTTTAATTAAATGAGTGAAAGGTTTATATTTAAATGAAATGAATTCAATATGAAAATGTTATAGGAACAATATTTGGCGATTTATCAACTGTGCCAGGATAACATAAAAGTACCAATATATCTAACGGTATGCAGTATGTGAAATGAAACAATTATATTATAATCATCCATCGTACAAGAAAAAAAAACTAATATTCTGCATTCAGAGGGAAAAATCCATCTCCTGTGCCGTAAGATTTGGCGAGTTCTTTTTTGGTGATAAGTTTTTCGATGTGATTGTTGGGATCTGCAGGATTTGGTTTACTTTTTCTAAATCTTATTTTTTTGCAGATGTAGTATTATGTAAATATATTTTTTTGCAGATATTTTTCTATTTTGTATATTCTCTATTTGGCATTTGGAAAAGAGATTTTTACCTTTTTATCTGTGCCTTCGGAAATATTAAAAAATAAAAAACGATTTACATATATCAAGCGTATAATGTTATGTTTTGCATTTTTATACGGACCACTTCTCCATTTTTAGATTTTAAATGCTATTTATTATTTACTAGCCATTTATTAATTGCTTACAATTTACCCCCCTAACAATAACAATTATTTATCACAAAAATGCCTTTTAGGATTGTTAAATAAGCATGCATTTTCATTACTTATGCATTTTCATTGCTTATTAAAATATCGAATATGGCGATAAAATTTTATTTTAGCATCGTGCTTAAATTTTTAAGATGGTGCAATAGCATGCTTTAATAAACGTATGTTTGTAAATATTTGAAAAACATGTTTTACCGCTCTCTTGAAAAATTTTGTAAGATGCTAAAACTACCTTTTGGCACCATTTAAATTTTTTTTCGCCAACCGACATAGGATATGAAACTTTTCCCCATTCAGATACACAGGCAAGGCTGGTCTCAAACAAGAGTAAAGCTAGCAACAATATTGTTTTAACTCTATAAGAGTTACAATAATGATATTAAATGCTCCAATTGGCTTTGGGCCCAATTACGAAAGTTTCTCCTAAAAAAACTGTAGAAGTCTTTTACATTTGTTTCAAATGAAGCTCGGTCTACAAGGTATTAGTTAATAATACAAACAACACTAATGGCATGGAGGCAAAAGTTTTAATTTAAATGTATATATTTGAAACCCTTCCCGCCCCCCCAAAAAAAGTTACAGTGATGAATTTAAAATGGCGTTAAGCCACGCTTTCTGACATAAGCAATTGGCTGCAAACGCGATAACGAAACTTTCACTTAACTTAATAACATGTAGCAAATATAGCCCTCATGGTACTTTGCAGTTATACAGACCTTGTAGGTTTTTTAAAAAGCTTGAGACAATTCAGGTTTAAGAAGTTGAGATTTGCTGTCAAATGATATTAAGCCTTGCGCGGTAGCGCAAGGCTTATTTATTTCTAGTGTGACAACCTAATGTTAATTTAACACAGGAAATCCCATTGAACGAGTTAATTTACTAGAGTTTTTCCGACTTTTTGTACGCGCTTCCACAAATTTTCTTCAAAAACCTAATTCTGTAAAAAAATAAATCCTCCAATCAAAAAACTCTAAATGTAGTAAACGTGGAGTCTTTAAATTAAAGTCCAAATACTGCTTAAAGTGATAAAAACATAACCCGGAATATTTAAAATAATTAGCTAAAATTTGGCACGCGGTGATCGATAGATTGAAGAAGCAATAAAAATAAAAACAAATAATAATTTTTCAGGTTTCCCAGTTTTGGCCAATTTAAGCACCTGCTAGCCTTGGACATGCGATCTCGTGGTATATGTTTACTATTTCAAAAATATGCGAGAATATTGTATTTATCTTTAAGATCCGAAGATGTCACCAATAGTTGTGAACGATCTATATTAAAAAGGTATTTTAAATATTCCGTGTTATGTTTTTACCACTTTAAGCAGTATTTGGACTTTAATTTAGATGTTACTGTCTTTATCAAAATTGGATGAATGTTCGATATTTACTTATCTAGTGATCCTGTGATGTTACGAAATGCGTTTTTAAATTTCTCTCTTAATCGATGATTACTAAAATTCAACATGGTGAAAAAATGCAGATTTTCTGGTTGCAAGAGTGATGCACGATACTTTTACAAAGACTATATGCTGGGAGTTTTGTTTTTCCCTTTTCCTAAACCACAGAAAAACTTGAGTAAATGTAACGAATGGCTTTCTGCTTGTGGTATAACAAATACAGAAACGGTGACTAGAGACTGGTATGTTTGCTCTCGGCATTTCATTGATTTAAATGGCCCAACTGAAGAGTATCCTAACCCTATACAAAGAGTATCTCTGTCTGAATCGTTAAGTGATGCATCAAATAAACATTCACGATATTATCGAGGAAATCGTGAAATTATCAAAAATAAAAGAGCCGCATATTATTAAAAATGTAAAAGCCAGATACAGAAGCGTAATGCTTCATATTGTTTGTGAAATAAATCAAAGGCTAATAAAATATAAGCTAAAATACTGGAACAAAAAAAATACTCAAATCATAATAGGATTCTCACCTCTAAGAAAATTAATCCTTCAAGATATCGACAGCTTGCTTTAGTGAAAAATCTGCTAAAGAGTTATAAATCAAACATAGCTCAGCAAAGCAGAAAAACAAATATTCAATTTGTAAAAACTCAAATAAAAGCTCAATTACTTGCGCGTAAAGCTATTCATACTAAAAATGTTTTGTATGCAAAGAGTTTATCGGCTTCAGAAAATTTTTCAAACAAATGTCAACAGATGTTATCAAAATCAACTCAAAATATCACTGCAGAAAATTTATGTGAAATAATTGGTGGCGAAAGAATTCACAACTCCAATGCAGAACCCTATTTTTGGGAAATAGCATATCACACATTAGTTCACATACATTTAGATCATAATTTTAGTAGTCATTCCAATTCTAAAATAGAACATATTCCTTTAGGTGATTTACATTTCGAGAAAAACATTGATGGTTATCATCCCAAAACTCAAATGTGGAAATTTGGACCTCTCTGTAACATTCGAGAGAATTCAGTTCGAAGGTTATTGCATATTCTTCATATATTTGCTTCTTCTCAGGGCAGTTCTACAAAGGAATTATTTTCAAACATAGATTGTTGTGAGTATAAATCGTATTACATAAAAGAAGATCAAATGTGTGCTGTTAAGTTGGATCATGCAGTTCATTGCATAGACAATTGCAAATGTAAAAGCATTTTGAGAGTCATGACTGAATTGTCATCTCTCTATAGTGGCTTGAGAACTTTTCTTAGACATGTGTATGGAATAAAAAAACTTTTTGATGCATACAATTTAATTGATAAAGCCATTCTTAATGCCGATTTTACTGATTTAAAAGTGGTAGTCGAAAAATTGGGAGGTCTCATAGACAAAGAAAAAAAGAAAGACAATTGTGAAACAAATTCAAATACATCTGTCATAAGACCTATTTGGAAAGAAGCTGAATTGTTAGAACAATTTGAAAAGCCCTTGGCACACTGTTTTCGAGAAATGCATGAATTTCATGACACACCTTGCGATTCCTGTGAAAAATTGTACCAAACAAGGAAACTTACACCAGTGTCTAAACTGGTTTCCAAGCATGACTTGGAAAATACACAAAATATTGCATTCAATATATTAAGAACAGCTTGGCTTTTGCAAAAACCAGGCTCTGATATAGAACTGTTTGAGGAATTAAATCTTTGTGATTACTGCTACAAGAGAATTATATCAGGTAAAGTTCCTGAGTGATCCTTCCTCAATGGATTACAAGTGCATCCAATACCTGATGAAATTAAAAATTTGAATATGTTTGAAAAAATACTTATTCAGAAGTGTAAAGCATTTCAAGTGGTAGTTAGACTAGGAACCAAGCTAAAGACTTTAAACCATTCTGGCTTAACAAAAGCAATTAAAGGTAAAATTATTTATTTACATTTGCCTCTGCAAAATAATATTGACATGATTCCTCGAGGTTTACCAGATAATCATGAACTTCATATATTAGTTAATGGCCAACCAACTAAAAATAAAATAGTTTGGCAATCAATTGTTAGGCTTGAAAAGATAATGAAAGCACTGAGAAAGTTAAAAGAAATTAATCCTTTGTATGCTGATATTCATGTTTCTCAGTGTAACACTGATTATATTTGTGGTAATTGTAGTGAAATAGATAATCGAATTTCTACGCAACCAGATGCTTTATTGTATCGATTATCTGAAACTCAACAAAAAATGCTCTTTAATCAGTATACAATCCATCCTGTCAACGTAAAAAATCCTACAGGTATTTTAGAAGTATTTCAAATGAAAAAAGTTGAAAAAGAAGCTGTTAGTTTATTTGAAAAAAATTTGGACTTTATGTGTTTTCCTGATGATATTCTGATAGGCCTTTTGGTGACTTAACAGAAGCTGATTATAGAGCTACTAGAATACTGAATAAAGATCGAAGGTTTTCCCTCAATGAACAATACCTTTTTCATTGCTTTTATGAAAGTGAGATAAAATCTATGACCAATTGCATTAACTTTATGCTTCGAATGACTGGGAACAAAAGAATGCCAGTCAACTCTCTGATTGATAAATTTGTTGTCAAAGATTCAGAACTCGAAACTGCTTTATCAGTTTTTATGCAAAACATGAGAGGTACACAGGAATATTGGTACAAACGACAAGGAGAATTAAAGACAATGATGCAAAATTTTGGTAGTCCAACATGGTTTGTGACTCTAAGTTGTGCAGAATATGACTGGTTCGAACTGCATGAGCACCTTCGATTGTCATATTCTGATAAAATTGCCCCTAAGAGTATTGCAGAGCTGTGTTCCTCAGATCCTGTTGCTGTTTCTCTGCATTACCACAACCGATTTCAAGCTCTTTGGAAACACCTTATTATGAATAAAAAAAAATGCCATTCTTGGCAAAGTAGAACATTACTTCTGGAGAGTGGAATATCAAGGAAGAGGGACACCTCATATTCATATGGTACTTTGGATAAAAGATGCGCCAAAAATTGGTAATGCCAGCGATAAAAAAATATTAGCATTTATTCAAAAATATGTCACATGCTCACTTCCTGATAAAATTGAAAGTCCAACTTTGCATGAATATCTTCAGAAGTATCAAATGCACCGATGCAATCCAACTTGTCAAAGAAAATACAAATCTGGAGACAAATTTCTTACCAGATGTCGATTTAAATTTCCAAGAGCAACAGCTACAGTTGCAAAATTAAATGATGTGCATTCTAGTATAAGACACCATTTATCTTCCAAGTCAAAAAAGCGGCTTTACATACTCCGCAGAACATCTGCTGAAATGTACATTAATGATTATAATCCATTGCTTTTATATATATGGAAAGCTAATGTTGATGTCCAATTTATTGCAGATAAAGAAATAGCAGTGGCTCGTTATATAACATCTTATATTACGAAAAAAGAAAAATCTGACATGGAAGATCTCTGGAATGAATTGGCAAACAAAGATTTGCGCAGTCGTCTTTTTAGTTTTGGCTTAAAAGCCATTTCACATCGAGAGTGTGGTGCTTATGAAGTTGCTGATAGAATTCTT
This sequence comes from Maratus michaelseni, assembly GCA_963931845.1. Lineage (NCBI taxonomy): Eukaryota > Metazoa > Arthropoda > Arachnida > Araneae > Salticidae > Maratus > Maratus michaelseni. The sequence goes on from OZ007587.1 coordinate 163,341,921, forward strand.
GGACATCATCTTTACGGAAAATCACAATCTATTCTTTTCATCAACACTACCAAAAAAGAAAAAAGAAAACGTTTATTAAAACAATTTAAAGAGCTCAAAAAACTTAAGGAAACTGACCCTACCAGTGAAGATAGTTTTATGGTTCAAATGGTTGATGGTGTATATCCCAATAGACCAGATGAACTTGAAAATATACTCCTGTATGATTTTTCAGCTTTTAATTATCGGGTGCCACAAAAATCAAATGAAAAAATGCCAAATTATTTATAACTTAAAAATAATATTGGGCTATTAAAGAAAAGATGTAAGCCTTTTCTAATACAGCATACTCGTCATGATCCCGATAAATCTGATACTGAACGGGAAAATTACTATCACAGTCTTTTGATGCTTTTTCTTCCTTGGCGTGACCTTGTGACTATTTGGGTGACCATGTTAACTATCAGAAATCTTTTGAAAATCATCTTCCAAAACTGAAACAAATGACGGAGTATCATGATAGGCTTAAAGTGTTAAAAAAAGGTGAGAAAAAATTACAGGAAGCTCTAAGAAAAAGTACACAATCTGATTGTGAAAATGTCATTTTTCAGGATGATATGCAAAATGACAGCAATGCAAGGTCATGAGATTATTGAGGCTGGTAATGCCATGGCAGAAGTAACAGCAGCTATGATACAAAATTTAGTTCCCTACTCAACCAATTTAGCCACTCAAGTTTCACAATTACATGCTGATCAGAAAAAAATATTTGATACAGTTCAAAAACATTTTTGTTCTAAATCTGAATCAAGCAAACCACTAACAATGTTTGTTAGCGGATGTGGTGGAACAGGTAAAAGTTTTCTCATTCATGTAATCAAAAATATGATTTCAAATTTTTTCAATAGTAGTTTCACTAATGCTGTTGCAGCTCCAACAGGCCTAGCTGCTCTTAATATTGGTGGTGTGACTTTGCATAGACTGTTAATGTTACCTGTAGAGCATGGTAAAACAACCGAATATCATAAACTTGGGGTGAATAGTTTAGCTATTATGCAAAAGACACTAGCACATCTAAAACTTCTAATAGTGGATGAAATATCTATGGTATCATCATTAATTTTATCGTATATTCATTTAAGATTAGTTGAAATTACAGGCAAAGATGAACTGTTTGGTGGCATTTCAGTTTTATTTTTTGGAGATCTTCTTCAACTTCAACCAGTAAAAGGAAATCCACCATATTATAAATTAACTCATACTGAAGCACGGAAATTAATTGGATCAGTTGGTGCCATTAATATTTGGAAAGAGTATTTTCTTTATGATGAGCTCACTTTAAATAAAAGACAAAAAAATGACTTGGTATATGCAGAAATTCTCAAAAGAGTCAGAACTGGTGAAGTTACTCCTGATGACATCAAAGTACTTGAAACAAGACTTATCCCTAATACTGATAACATTGAAAATGTAGCGGATACTTTGACCTCATGAATCAAAATTTGAATCCAGTATGTTTGTTACCTACAAACAAATTATGCCTGGAAATAAACTCTGTGATGCTACAGAAGGCTAAAAATAATGTTATAGAAATTCATGCTGAAGATACTATTAGTGGTTTTCAGGAAATGCCTCGCACAGTAAAGACACAATTGGAAAAACTAAAACAAAAATCATCTGATACAGCTGGTTTAGAGTCAGTGATTTTAATTTGTGAGGGCTGCAGAATTATGTTGCGTAGAAATCTTTCTATAGAAAAAGGTCTGGTCAATGGTTCAATGGGTACTGTTAAAGGCTTTAAAAAAGATTCATCAGGAAAAATTATATCAATATGCATTTTATTTGACAACCATGCTACCGAAAAATACATTGAACGAGTAAATGTCAAATTTGAAATTATGAAAAATGTTTATGTTAAAAGATCCCAATTCCCCATTGTTTTGTCATATGGTATAACTATTCACAAAAGTCAAGGAATGAGCCTGAATTGTGTAATGATTAACTTGGGTCCTAACATTTTTGAAAGTAGCATGTCTTATGTTGCTTTATCCAGAGTCACAAGTTTAGAAGGTTTACATCTTCCTAAATTTGATGCAAGTAAAGTTTATGCCTCACCAAATGCTATTAAGGAATATAATCGTCTTAGAAAGGAATACAGATCTGATTTGCCACAATTAGCTGTATGTTCCAGAAAATACTCTGAGAGTAAAATGGTTGTTTCATCTGACATATCAGTAATTGTTAGTGAAAAAAATAATAAAAACCATATTACTGATTTAAATTACTTTGTCTTTAAAGGCTTTACAAATACAGATCGTTTGTGTTACGCAAATGCTATGTTGCAAACTCTCTTCTGTATCCCAGAATTTGTTAAAAAAATTCAGGAAAGAGTTATTGATCCTGGTCCTACAACAAAAGCTTTGAAACAAATATTCACTACTTTGCAAAATCCACAGATTGAAACCGTAGATACACTTGAAGTCAGAAAAACACTTCATGTAAAGTTTCATGATGGTACTGATCAAGACCCGTTAGAATTTCTTGATTACCTACTGGAAAATTTGTCAAAAGAAAATGTCAATGCCATTGATCTTTTTCAACTGAAGCAAGATCTTTGGGAGAAATGTAGTAATTGCCCAAGTTATCGAGATATATGTATTAGTACAGAACCATTTAATGCATTTATTGTGAGATTTCCACATGACTTTAATAATAGGGAAGATGCAGTTGATTTCAATGATCTCCTAACACGATGGCAGACTGAAAACATTGCCTGTGTTCATTGCAAAAACAGAACTAAAATGTGTCAAACTCGATTAAATTCTTGTGGAAAATATTTGTTTGTGCAACTAGCCAGATTTTCTTCAACAAATGTCTCTATGGGTCCGAATAGAACTTTTAAAATTACGTGCCCTATAACAGGATTTTCAAACCAAAAGGTTTTAATAAATAATATAAACTTTAAAACAAAATCTGCTATTTTGCATAAAGGAAAGTTCATTGATTCAGGCCATTATATAACAATGGTGCATTCAAATGAAAACGAGATCAATAAATGGACTGTTTGTGACGATATGAAAATAACAGATCGTACACGTTTTGTAAAAAATCTTGCAGATGTTTACATTTTGCTTCTACAGAAATGTTAAATTAAGAAATTGTCAATATAAGGTAAAATATTTAATCAGCTACAAAAAGAAATATTTTGCTGAAAATTTCATCCTCCATAACTACACATTTTATAACAAAATCAGAATACAGTTGTTTCATATATACTCATTATTATTTTTATGCTTCTTATGTGTTAAAACAACATAAGATTTTATTAATAGCTTTCACACACGCTTACTAGTGTCTCTTTCCAAAGTGATTGCAAATGTGTTGTACACGATGGAATAAAATTATTTGCAAAAATGAACATGATTCGTTTATTATTATCATTATGAAGATGAGAAACAATCCGTTAAAGTCCGTTATATACATTTTTTTGTTAAAAATTACTTTTATTATTTTAATTGTTTACAGAATAATCAATGTTTGAACTGTATATTTCATATTACCAATACTGATTTTGATATGTGCAGTCTTTTACATACTTGCCTCGTTTGAATCTTATCTGCTTCATTTTAAATTGTTATTAAAAAACTTGAGATATTAAAAAAAAGGAACTTGCAAAGCAAATTAAAAAAATAAATTTATTTCCAAAATTTTAAGCCCGAGAAGGGACAGATATTAAAATTATTTTATTTAGTCAATGCTACAATAATGTTGCATTTTTATATTAAATCTTGCTCAGTCTATTTAATCTTAAAAAATTAGATTTAAATTTGAAACATGATATTAAAGCAACTTTAAAACATTTCATTTAGAAATCTAAATAAATCTTCAACTTTTTTTTCAGTTTTACATGCATTATGCAAAATTTGTATTGTAGCAAATTCTAACAGACAAGAAACATGAGAAGTTCAAATAATTTAAAAAGTTGAAGATTTATTTAGATTTCTAAATGAAATGTTTTAAAGTTGCTTTAATATCATGTTTCAAATTTAAATCTAATTTTTTAAGATTAAATAGACTGAGCAAGATTTAATATAAAAATGCAACATTATTGTAGCATTGACTAAATAAAATAATTTTAATATCTGTCCCTTCTCGGGCTTAAAATTTTGGAAATAAATTTATTTTTTTAATTTGCTTTGCAAGTTCCTTTTTTTTAATAAACAACTGTGAACACAAAACTGATGAATTATTATTCAGGTTTATGTATGTATTTTTAAAAAAATTGCATCTGATTACACTTATTAGATAAATTACTTCTGTTTGCATTTAATAACTGATAAACGGCTTCTGTATATTAAATGAATTATTTAAATATTGGGAAGAGGTGGCGAGAGGTAGTAAGACGAGTAAACAAACGGGTAGACAGACGGGTAGAGAGATGAGTAGCAACATAGGTAGGCTGACGGGTAGCGAAACGAATAGACAGACGGCTAGAAAGGTAAAAAGAGGGTTGACAGAGGGGTAGCGAGATGGGTCACGAGACGGGTAGAGACACCGATAGACAGGAATGTAGGAGAAAGGTTGCGAGACGCGTAGCGTGGTAGATAAAGAGACGAGTAGAGAGATGAGTACAGAGACGAGTTGACTGACGGGTAATGAGATTGGTAGCGAGTCGGGTACAAAAACAGACGGATAGTGAGACGGGTATACAGACGAGTAGAGAGACAGTAGAAGGGTAAGAAGATGAGTAGAGAGGCGTATAGCCAGACGGGTAGAGAGACAGATAGACAAGTTGTGAGACAGATAAACAAATGGATAGAGACACATACAAGTAGTTAGACGGATAGACAGACGGTTAGAGAAATAGATTGGCGGGTAGCGAGACCGGTAGCGAAATATAGAGACAGGTAGCGACACGTGTAGAGAGATAGACAATCGGTTAGAGAAACGGGCAGAAGAACGGATAGGGAAACAGACAGATTGTGGAGAGACAGACAGACAGGCAAAAGAAAAGTCTGCGGATTGGCGCAGTGAAGGCGCAGTAAAGGCGCAGGGGGCAGAGCCTCCTACAGAATAATCAAGAAGTATCTGTTAAGCTTAACTTGGAAATATATATAATTTTTCAATTTTGCCGATATGGAGATTTAATGTAAAAGTTATTTTACAGAAGTCATCGAAAGATTTTTTGTATACTTTAATAGTAATTTAGACTATAGTTTTGCAATCTGGTTTGTAGCAAAGCATGCTATCAATGTGGTTTGAAGTGTAAGAGTTTCTATAAACAGTTATACAAATAATAGATATATAATCAAGGAAGAAAAATTTTTTTAAATTCACACCCAAAAAAAGGTGCAACAATGAAATTAAATTTGCGTTAAGCCACGCTTGATAGAATAATCTAGTGGCTGCAAATCCAATTACGTAACTTTAAAAAGATTGGCGTTTTAAAAGATCCGGCGTTTTTTTTTTTTTTTTTTTTTTCTTTTTTTTTTTTTTTTATTCAAGTTTAGCGCAATACGCGCTTAAGAAAATGAGATTCTTCGCTACATGTTAAAAAAAAATTATGACAACACATCTGATGAACGGTAATCAGTAATATATATTATTTCTCCTGTCAACATCCCTTTTCCTAAGAAAATATGAAGCGCAGAACGACGAATGAGATAGCATATGAAAGGATTTCGAATAGGCTTCTGACTTAGCACACTTAACATTTCGTTAAAACATGTTTTTGATTAACATTTTCTGATAATTAAAAATTAAATCGGCATTGATTTCATGAAAGAAATTAAAGGTTTTCCTGAGATTACTGTTGCCACAAAAATAAAATACCACATTATATGATGCTCAGCAATGATTATAAAAAACACCGCACGGGTTTATTTTAAATTTATGATTAAAAAGCAAAGTTGAAATTGAAACGTTTAGGTTTATATTTCTATGTCCCATGTTTTTCCCGAGGCGGTTGACGTCATCCTCTAATGCAGGTAAAATACGATTCTTAATTTTTTTTTCTCGCGCGTGCCTTTTGCAATTTTGGATCTGTTTTTACTCGAACTTTAATGGAATAAATTAGATGATATTCTGGCTTGACTAAAAACTAAATGTTGTTTGACGATATTTTTATCCTTACTTTAGAAGTATAAACCTGCATTTAATAAATTTTACATATTGATAAAAAATGGTACTTCTCTATTATCCCGTCGACCACTTTTCACAACAAAAATCTATCGCCAAATAAACGGGAGAACGTTGCCATTAAAATATCAAAATAAATAAATAAATAAAATATAAGAATTTAAGGACACAATTGTTATTTCAATTAATAAAATAACTAATAAATCAGTAAAAAATAATGAAAAATACACGCAAATGTCGAATTAAAAACCACTTGATGACATAACAAACACGTATAATGCTTCTGACATCAAGTAAATGGGACTGCATTTTTGGCGTTTAAACTTGCCGTTTGGCGATAGTTTTTTGTTATGAAAAGTGGTCGACGCGATAATAGAGAAGTACCTAAAAAATTTTAGATTTCAGTGCGAAATCCTCTGGTTATTTTCTATTTTTTTAACAGTGTATATGAATTTATATATGATATTTTGTAATTCTATCATTTAATTTGCTCTTTTTCTTTATATTGTAATTGTTAACCCTATGTTCTCAGCAATATCACTCAGACTAATCCCTTTGAGGGAAGTCCTAGTAATAAATTATCAAATGTTGGTCTTATAATATATTTAATTAAGCTAAAAAGAACAAAAATTTAGTCCTGAAGAAAAAAAAAGATTACACTTTGCTATTTTATTACCAAATCATCGTATAGCGATGCTAAAGGTACGTTCGACTGGAAACTGTGCCTACTTTCTGAAAATAAATGCAATTTTTGAAATAGGGGTCGTTTACATAATAAAATGTGTACCGACTTTGAATTTTTAAATGGTAACTACCCTCTTGACACCATATTTGAGGTCCTTTGATCAAAGCAGCTCAAAAAAAGGTATATTTTATATACGTTTTCTGAAATGTTCTTAAAATTAGAAGGGTGGAAAATTGCAGGATGCTAAAATGTCAAATCCATATGAAAAACGTTTATTTATATTTTCCGAAAAAATAAATAAATAAATAAAACATCCAATTGAAGTGTTTTCTTTTTAATGAGATGCAGTGAATAAGCCCAAATTTATTTCAAGCACTTTTTTTTAATTCAAAAACATATTTTTAATTAGGAAAATTATTAATAAATGTATATTCGAAAAAAATATTAAGTATCACCTACGAGCAAACGGTACTTCTCGAATTTCTATATCAATCTCTATTTTCCAGAATAGTGCATCAACATTTAGCGCGTTTTTTTTTTTTTTTTTTTTTTTTTTTTTCCCGCAAGATGCAAGAAACATGAACGGGTTTCAAAGGAAAATAAAATAATAATAGCAATATAGTATATTTTTTAATTATTAAAAGAGTACTTAGTTTTCAATTTATTGGTTAATAGGCCGCAACTTATGTCAGACATAAATGCTGGTGCAAAATTTAAATATAGATAGGAATCTCTAAGTAACTAGCAGTGCTGTCACCGCTGCTGCCACAATTGAATTTATTCTGACCTTTTGACCTTCTAGGATCATAATGCAAAAACAATGGCATATAAAAACATGAAAACTGGTAGTTTTATAGAAAAATGTATAATAAATACGCTGACGTGGATAGTTTTAAAATCGAAGAATAATTTTACGTGCTATTTAATGTTGAAATTGGTCAAAGTAGTTCAGTTTAAAAAAATTCATAGGATCAAAAACTATGCATAGCAATTTAACCCTATTTTGCTAGCATATACGGGACTAGGTTGTGGTGTGCCCATCATGGGTGTGCCATATACAATCATTTTTTTTATTGGTTTATTTTATTTAGGAGTTTTTCCAAATTTTTATTCAATTTTTCGCTATCGTAATTTAATTAATCTTTTGAAATTCCCTATTTTTACCTATTGTTTCCAATTTAAAAGAACCCGAATAATAATATTTACAAACACTTTAAATTGAAAAAAATATATTTATACGTGAATATAAGAAAAGAAAAAAAACCCTTGAAACAATTAAATTATTACATACGAAAAGCATTTAATGGTGAAAAAACTACGTCATATATTAAAACGATACATTTAAGAAGATTTTCTTACGGACATAATATTCATGTGACGTCACAGCGGAAATCGCATGGTGTAAAAGTAGCAGCTAGCGCGTTTGTTTATATATTTCATCACTTGATGCAGCATAAATACAGGCAAGTGCACATGCGTGAAATATTTTAGATTTATTTTGTACAAATTACTACTCGATAAGTACGTATTAGAAAATTCGTATATACTTATTAATTAAAATAAACAATTTTTATTTTATACATAACATTAAAAAAATGCAAGAAATTGCATTAAAATAGAGAAAAGAATTCAGATATATGATATACCTGTTCTTGAAAATATCTAAAACTCGATAAGCGTAAATTTTCTAAACACAGTGCTTTTCAATCACGCGGTTCTGAATGTTACTTCCAAGCAGGCGAATTTTTGTAGCCTCGAACCCAAAGGAAGATTATTGTCCATAACGTCGTTATAAAAGTCCGAGAGACAGTGACATTTTTTACTTAACTAATTTATACAAGTTGATTTTAAAATGTGTAAATTGATCTTATTTATCAATCACGATAACAGTTGTCAACTGCTATGACAATAGTGGATGCGGTCATTGGAACCGAAAAATATATCCCAGTCAAAGTGAAATGCATGGCAACCCGATTACAGAAGATCGTGATAATATCATATTCAAGCTTCTGTAACCGGGTAATCTGTTTTTTTTAAACCAAGAAATATAGCGTGTTTTTAGAAGCTGCGGGTTATGCACGGGGGTTAAGCGAACGTAGCTCGTAGGAGGCAGAGCTTCCAAGTTATTAAAAAATATATTAAAGCAAACATTTATTTTGTTAACCTCTGTTACAAACATCGTAAAGACTTTTTTTTTAAGTTGGGATTCTTAGGAATACTTTCAATATAATAAAATAATGTAAACACTATACGACCAACATAAATGTTAAAATAGGAGAAAGATGAAATATGAATACTAAGTTTACAAATTTTTGGGTTAAGTTTTTTAAATAAAATTTTTACGTTCAAAAAGTAATGTTTTCCGCTAAATAAACCACTTAAATTTTGTAAATACTCAGCAATAATACATAAAGTTTTCTATGAGTATATTTAAAGAGTATTTTCGCATTTTTTTCACACAATTATTTAAATATAAAAAAAGTCTTTCCGGCCTGTACCGGGAGGAAAAGGTATCTTTCCTATATCTTCGTTTTAAAATTTTAGCTAATGTTACACGAAAACAGCCAGTTAAAATGCAAAGAAACGTTTACAAAAGATTCGTTAATACTGAATTTGAATAAGAAATTCGCCAAATTATTGAGCAATAGCCAAATTGGCTTCATTTATGAAGACTTATTTTGGTCGCCAAATTTGGCAATATTTCGTCAAATGTCGCCAATGTCGCCAATTTTGGCGCTAACAGATATGAATATATAGTTTTATGCGTATGATTGGGAAAATTATTACAACAATGAAAGAAAATAATTTGCGAGTAATCGCGTTAATGTGCTGTTTTGTTTCAAAATGTCAGCCACCCTAGAATTTCAAACTGCTCTATCTCAGCCATTTTTTAAGATAGAGGTAAACCAAAAAATGCTCTGGAATCCTTGTATCAAGGCCTAACACGTAATTAAAAGATAAATTTGATTTTTTAACTTTTTTGTATATTTATTTTAGTTTTAAAATTTTAAATGTCCGCCATCTTGAAACAAAATGGCGGACCAAGCTGACCAACGAACTCGGTCGAGACATTGGTCAGCTTAATACACACAATTAGTTTCATCAAAATTGATTTATAAATACGAGCGTTATCGTATGACATAGGTCAGATATATATATATTTGGTGTTATGATAATGTTTCATTTATGGTTATATATATATATATATATATATATATATATATATATATATATGGATATATCTATATATATAAATCAACATTTGAACGGAGGGTGGTTTTGGGGTCTGGGGGTCAAGATCGGTGAAAATATATCGAAATTTTCCGGAACTGCTTTCCTCCGAACGGCTGCAATAGGTAGCTTTATACTTTTTTGTATTGAAAGCTACCTAAAAGAAAAAGTTATTTCGGAAAAAACAAAAAAAATAACCAATTTCAAAAATCTGAAAAACAAAAAAAAAAAGAAAAGAAAAGAAAAAGAAAAAAAATTAATTATTATAATTTAATTTTATATGATTACAAATGGCATTTATCAGTCTTAAAGTCTATTTTAGAAACGGAGCAGAAATAAAAAAATCCTTCCGGCCTGTACCGGGAGGAAAAGGTAGCTTTCCTATATCTTTGTTTTAAAATTTTAGCTAATGTTACTCGAAAACAGCAAGCTAAAATGCAAAGAAACCGTTTACAAAAGATTCGTTAATACTGAATTTGAATAAGAAATTCGCCAAATTATTGAGCTATAGCAAAATTGACTTCATTTATGAAAACTTATTTTGGTCGCCAAATTTGGCGATATTTCGCCAAATGTCGCCAAGTTTGGCGAGAATTTGACGCTAACGGATATGAATATATAGTTTTATACGTATGATTGGGAAAATGATTACAACAATGAAAGATAATATTTTGCGAGAAGTCGCGTTCATTAAAACTTATAAATTAATCGTTGGATTTTTGTAATGTGCTATCTTGTTTCAAAATGTCTGCCACTCTAGAATTTCAAACTGCTGTATCTCAGCCGTTTTTTTAAGATAGAAGTAAAACAAAAAATACTCCGGAATCCTTGTGTTGTGGTGTTTTGGGGTTCTTTCTAAAACACAACTTACTTAAACTTAAAAGGCTCATTTATTACTCAATCTTCACTTGACAATTAAATATTTAGAAAAAAATAAGTATACCCTGATTAGCTCCACTGAAATCTGTTGCCATGGAAAAGGTAGCAAATTATATTAAACTAATCAAAATATCAAAACTTAAGAATCCGAATAGGTTAATACAACAATGATAATTTTGAACTCATCATTTTAAGACAATATTAAATGTAGTAAGGGGCAACAGATTTCTAAATCAAGTAGCATACTGGATTGCATAAAGAACACCCAACTCCACTCCAACCCGATCAAGCTCAAATCTCCATACACATTAAATTAACAAAAGTGTAATCATCATATAATTTGGAAAAATGCAGACAACCTGAAATTCCTCCAATATGAGGACCAAAAGGGGAAAGAGTTAAATCCGTTAATAGAATAGGGATATGATGATGTACTAAAATTTTAGAACAACCATAGAGATTCTGAACAAGATCCGATCGGTTAACCAAGAATCGTATAGTGGTGTATAATGACTGGATATTTATTTTTTTATTTATTTATTTTTTTTTTTTACTTTTTAAAATAAAACAATTTTGGTGTATATTTTAGAAAAACAATGTTTCTGAAAGAGGAGAGTTAAAGCTTAATTTAACATTTTATGAAATTAAATTTAATATTACTGTTTCACTTATTAATCTATCCATCCTTAAATCAAGATCAAAAATACGATTGTATAACATTGAGTGAACTTCAATTTATGTTCATTAAAACAGTCAGTTATGAATTTAAACTTAAGAAATTTTAAAGTCCTAATTTAATAAAGTTGAGTTTTCTCTCCCTTTTTTTTTTTTTTAATTAATCACAGAAAGGTTAGGCCATTCTTATAGGTCTACTGTGAATATAAAAAATTAATTATTTAGAGATTTATACAAAGAAAAACATACCAACTTTGATAATAAACAAAAAAAAAACACAATTTATTTGAACATTTAAAATAATGAAGCAACTAAGTTATCAAAAATAATCTTAATGAAACAATATAACAGCTGATCTTTTAAGTTGAAACCACTCACTGGTTACTTTTAAATTACACATCATATTTTTAAAATTACCATCATATTACCATTTAATGGTCGTTCAAACATACAAACATTATATATTAACCTACAGACTATTTCTGTTCATAATGTTTATTCTTATTGAAATTATCCAAAGATATTCATTTCACTTTTAAACTCTGGTATAGCAAACATATTTTTTTTTTTTTTTTTTTTTAAAGAGGTACAAATAAATAACAAGAACAACTATGCAAATAGTACTTACAACAGGTAGAGAGTTCTACAATTTTAGTCAATGGGCACTTAGGAGCATTTCCTCCTTTTTCAAAATCTGATGAAGCACTTAAGCTGGAGTATTCAGGCTGGGGAAAAATTCAGACGTGGTTTCAAGCTAACATTCATCAATCCTCTCATCTCACTGCATCACTTGCCATCAACTACTAGGTCCATCATCTAGTCCGGAGGGGAAAATCGTTCTACGGTCCAGAACTTCACCGTCGGAGTCAGTAATTTCACCTTCCTGAAGCATGTGTTTTATTCGAAGATAGCCATCACCGTAACTCAGAACACTACGACTTCTAACGACCGGTTTAGTTCAATATCTATGATCACTTCTGATGGTTAAGAAGTCATAATCTTGGAGCGCCACTACGCCAAAAAAAATAGGCTACACATATCTTCTTCTTAATTTCTCGTTAACAGTTATAGATCCGCAATTCGAAAATGCCCTTATAGCCTCTTTTCATCATAACATCATGATTTAGGATGGTTAATATAGGGCCATCAATGCCCCACTCTCAAAAAAAAATCTTCCAGAAACCTGTCCGCCTTCAACAACTTCGCGATCCAGCCCACAGGCCAATCTTCGAGCCCCGTAATAAGTCGAATTTTATTTTTTTTTTTACGAGTCAAACGACAGGTCTCTTGGCCAAGCAACAAGTGTCGTAAACATTCATTCTCCCGCGCTGCTTGAGAAACGGGACCGATCCACTCTGCCAGGGGTACGGGAATGGAAACAAAAGGAAAAATGGACTCATCGCGAAGACTACAGCTTGCCGCTCCACTCTGCCGGCCGCTTCATGGGGGAAGGAAACCATGCATCACCCCCATGGCGTGTGCTGAAGGGGGGTCCTGTTAGCCTCTGTTTACATGGGCGCCAGCTATCCGCCTGATAGCAGAGCCAATTGAAGCCTGACGTAAACTTACAAAGCCTAATTGCGTGTATAGTACACTCATAAGATAACGTAATTCTTATACAGGGCGGTCGGTCATTCTTATATCAAAGTCAGACTAGATGACTCCAAATTTTCCACCTGTGCAGTCTACTGACAAAACATTCCTCCCTTGCTGTCTGCTTTTCGTATTTGAAAAACAGGAAGCTACGTTAGACTATAAACGTTGAAATTACTTTGCAAAAAGAAAAAGAAAGAAGAAAAAATAAAAACTGATTTTATTATAATTATTACAATTACTTTTATTTATTTAAATTTTTATTAGAAACAGAAAAAAAGAGTGCTTTTAAATAAATGTTGAGAAAGTGATTTAAATAATTAATGTAGATTAAAAAAAAAAAATTGTTGAAACCAACCGTAACAAGATTGCTCCCCCCGGCTAATTAAAAAAAAAATTTTTGAGAAAACAAATTATTTTTTTGAAAGGTAACTGGGTACCACATGGCATGCTGGGACCTCAACACTGAAAAAACTGACCCACAAACACAAATCATACATCGATCCGGGACGGGATCCAGAGAGTTCACCGCTGAAATACCACCCTGACAATATATTCCGGATATATACAACCAGAGCTCGCACATCCGTAGAAACCGTTACCTAAAATATTACCTGAAACATGACCATAAAAGAGTACTACCAGAGGAGGGACCACAAGTCTGATTTTACCACTAAAATGACCAGGATATTTTCTGCACCTGTAAAAGAACACATGTTCCACCTGACTGTGAAACCTCACTTCCCTACTACTGTCATTCCTACGCATAACTGCATCCTACCTGAGACTTCTGGCAACAGACTTGTAAACAATACATACATTGAATTTTGAGAAAAAAAAATTTGCCGAAAAAGAAGAGAAGTGCCCACTGATTAATTGTCATTACACTGCTTATATACATAACTTCAATAATTGGCATCACAGTATATTACAACACTATCTATTAATGTAAATAAGTACTAGTAATATCATAGTTACAACACTGTAAATGTCAATGAAATTTGTAGAACACATATTAATTCTATTATACAAAAATACACAAGAGCAACTGGTGACACACAAAAAAAAATATATATACATATACATCTGTAAGACACAAATTATGGTATCACAGACCATGTTAGAGAATTACGCACACAATTGTAACAATTTTATATGAGAACACATGTTTGTTTTCGAACACAGTCTAATGATTCGGGATATTATGTAGATTTTACAAATGCACGTACAAGTAATGTGCATGGGAAAGAGTATCTCTGCCTCTGTGCTACTTATAGCAAAAAGCAGTTTCGGGCCTTTTGGGCACAACAGGGAAAACATTCCACAAAATAAAATAAAAAACAGGGGTGGTGACATATATCACCAGGAAGGAAAACACACATTCCACAAAAATAGGAAGTAGAATAAATAAAATAGTTAATTTTAGCACTTTTAGCCACACACAACAACATACAGGCATGTACATGAGACAGTATGTACTAGAAAAAGAAAAAGGGCCCACACTGCTTAAAGTTTAAGCTCAAATAAAACCACAAACTGTATAGTAAATAATAAATCTATCTAGTTAAAATGTAGAAATTAAAGTAAACACATACTTAAAAAGTTATATACAAAACACTGATGCATTAAAAAAAACTGAACTAAACAGATCTACCTCGGCAAAAGGGCATACAAAACACAACATCCTAAAAAAATTTTAAAGTAACAAAAATTACATTCGTTTCTTTTTTTTTTTTTTTTTGCAAAAATATACCCAAAATCTACGAAAACGGGGTGCGGACGGGTATATACCACATAATCTACCATAAAACAGACAAAAACCTTAAGTATAGGCATAAAAAGGGTTAAAAATGCCTACATGAGAGTATCAACACACAACCAAAACAAACCTTTAATACGCTAGAAAAACTAAGTTCCGTTTTAAAAATGTCAAAAAAAAAATAATTAAATATACATACACATTAACTAAACTATAAATAAATACAAATAAACAAGGTAAAATTGAATAAAAATGCTTGAATAACGAAAAAAGGTAGTTAGTATTTATAACTCGGACGGTCTCTTCTATCCCGTAGCGAATAGTCGGTTCTAGAAATCGATATTGAACGACTACTTCTATTCGATTTAGCAGCTGGACGAATCGATGAACGAGACCTGCGCGAATCGCTGTGCTCAGCAGTTGAACTGCTTTCTGCCGTGGCTGAATTTTTACCTACGCGCATTTCACTGCCTTCTGCCGTTGCTAAATTTTTATTTACGCACATCTCGTTATTCTCTGCCGCTGCAATCTCCGGAGAAATGGGAGGTGGGGGAGAGGGATTTATGATTTCAGTCGCGTCGCTGTCTGTTTCCTCCACTTCCGGCGCTACCGGAGTTTCGTTATTGTTGACGTTCACTACTGCTGGTGCGCGGTTACTATCATATGGTGCCCAGGGAATGAATCGGTTACGCTTACACCTGCGTACAGGAGGAGAATAGCGCGGTTGGTGTGGTGAATCGATGGTCACGTTTTCAGTCGATCCCAGGCCAATTGTTTGTTTTGGTTTACTGGACCAGATGGGGAGTCTGTCTTTGAAAGAAGACAACCTGTCAACATGGACAACCTGACAATTTTTGGGATTAGCAACTAGCGCTATTTTAAAATTAACTTCATTTAGCTTCTCAATTATAGTAAAAGGACCATTATTTTGCTTGCTTAATTTTTTTGTATTACCAGGGGCGACTGTGGGTGTAAATAACCACACAAGATCTCCTATTTTAAAATTTTTATCAACAGCTGTCTTTTCACGGTATTTTTCCTGCTGCTCAGAAACTTTAATTAAATTACTATGTACTTCAGTGTATACTTTTTGAAGAGCTGGGATTAAGAGTTCGCAAAAAGAGGGTGCATCATTATAATTAAAAGAAGGTGGTTGAGAAAAGAGATTATATGGTAGATTCATATTTCTGCCATACATAACTGCAGCTGGGCTAAGTTTAGTTGAAGAGTGGACAGCTGAACGCATAGCTAGTAGTGCAAATTTGAGTTTAGTGTCCCAGTCAGATTGATTTTGGTTGACTATGTGACAAAGTGCATTTTTAAGAGTACGATTCTGTCTCTCCACTTGCGAGTTGCCAGCCGGGTGATAAGATGAGGTCTTAATATGATTAATACCAAACATTTTATATACGTGCTCTATCGCATCGGAAATTAGATTCTTCGCGTTGTCCGTCGTAATAAAACAGGGCGCACCGTAGCGTGATATGAAATCAGCTAAAGTGTCCGCAATGACATCTGAAGTGGTTGAACTAACCGCCTATGCTTCTGGCCACTTAGTAAATGAATCTATATATGCGACAATATACTTATTTCCCGAAAAAGTTTGCGGTAAGGGTCCAATGAGATCCAAATGAACCTTGTTCATGGGAAACTGGGGGGTCGGCATACGTTGCAGAGGGGCGAGCTGGTTCGCTCTATAAGCTCTCTTCTGCTGGCAACTAATACATGACTCCACTAGATGCTTGACATCTGACGACATTCCTGGCCAATAGAAGTGCTCACGAATGCGATCAATGGTCTTTTGAAAGGCTTGATGACAAGCCGCTAGGGACTCATGTGTTAGTGCAAAAACTTGAGTAACCAATTCTTTTGGCACGACTAACTTTACAGATTTATTCAAAATAGCTGACTCCCTTGTATCCTCACAAACTAAAATGTCATCTCTAAAAAAAAATTTCATGTATTTAGGAGCAATTTCTACACCTTGGTCTAGTTTTCTTGCAATCTCGCAGCATTTCTTGTCTGATTTTTGTAATTCACCCATTTTTTCAAGTAGTAGAATGAGGCATAAAAGTAACTTCCTTTTCGACTTGTATACAAAAATTACAATTAACAGTATCATTGGAGTTATCATTGTTGACATACCTCGAAAGGAAATCTGCGACACTGTTACACTTACCTTTAACAAACTTGATTGTAAAATTAAAGTCTGAGAGAGTGCAGATCCATTTAGCCATGCGAGATGTAGGGTCGTGAATTTTTAACATAAATGTTAGAGGCGCATGGTCTGTATAGATGAAAAAATGGGTATTAGCAATGTAACATTTGAAGTGGGCAGTAGCCCAAACTAAAGCTAGTAATTCCCTTTCAGTGGTGGAGTAGCGGGTCTCAGCATCTTTCAATTTTCTGCTGGCAAAGGCAACAGGATGGAGCATGTTATTTTCATCTAATTGTGATAACACTGCCCCTAATGCTTCGCCACTGGCATCAGTATATAAATGGAATTCTTTCTCAAAATCAGGGAGTGCAAGACATGGTTTTGAAATAAGAGCCATTTTAAGGTCTTCAAATTCTTTCTGTGCATCTTCATTCCACGAAAATTTTCCTGTCTCTTTCGTTAAGTTGATTAGATTTTTAGCTCTCTTAGTAAAATCTGGTATAAATCTCCTATAGAAAGATAGAGTTCCAATAAATGACCTAACAGCCTTTCGGGTAGTTGGAGGTTTAAAATTTTCTATTACGGCAATATTTTTATTGATAGGTGATACTTGGCCACTACAAATCTCAAAACCTAGATATTGTATTTTATTCGAAAGGAAAGTGCATTTACTGGGCTTAAGTTTAAGTTTATGCAGTCTTAACCTTTCAAAGACCATGCTAAGCTTCTCAAAATGAGAATTAACATCACTGGAGGCAATTACAATGTCGTCGATATAAACAAGAATTCCATGATTGCCTAAATCACCGAAAATAGCATTCATAAGTCTTTGGAAACTGTTACCTGAATTTGAGAGCCCAAAACAGTTACGGGTCCACTCAAAAAGTCCTTTGTGGGTGATTATAGCAGTTTTATGCCTATCCTCTGGGCGAATAACCTGTTGAAAAAAACCACTAGTTAAATCTAGCGTTGAAAAAAATTTAGCCCCACTTAAAGCATCAACAGAGTCGGTAATGTTAGGTATTGGGTAAGCATCTTTAACAAGATTTTTATTTAATCTTCTGTAGTCAACAGCAAGTCGATAGGAACCGTCTGATTTCCGAACCAGAATAACCGGAGAAGCAAATTCAGACATGGAAGGGGAAATTATGTCCGCCTGTAACAAAGTATTAAGTTGGTCTTCCATTTCTTGACGTAATTTGTAGGGGACTCTATAAGCTTTGCCTTTAACTGGTTTATTTGAAGTTAAGTTAATTTCATGCGGGATTGTATCACAGCCGGGTAAATCTAAGACCGATGCTGCAAATACATCTTTGTTTTTGTCTAGAAAATTTTGCATTTTAAGTTTTAATGGGGGTTCTAAATGATCTAAATTAATTTCAGAGCTCCAAGTGAGATCAGCGTGATCAAAGTCACCAATTGGAGGGGCCAAATTTATATTATAGGTTAATTTATTATCAGTTACGGGTATATTTGACTGGTCTACACATTTTTGAATTTTGGCAACAAAGGTTCCTTTATTTAAATGAATACTATTGTCTGAAAAATTTGCAAATGAGATATATAGGCCATGTTCTTTAGTGCAAATGGCTCTGGAGGTAAGGAGACCTTGATTTAAATTTTTCGCCAAAGGTTCTAACATAACAATATCATTTTCCTTAATAAAATTTTCCTTATAACTTTTAACCTGGGCTAACATTTTTGACTGCGGGGGAATTGAAATTTTGCTACATAACACAGCGAAACTTATATTTTTATTTTTATTGGTTTTATCACTACTGCTATCTTCATTGCTCTCCTCCTCGACTTCAGGTACCTTATCCTCTATACTTACCAAATCTTCACTTTCATCAATATTACAAATTTCAGTAGTCTCTTCAGCTAAATTACCCTGAGTTACCTGACTCGCTGCTGAAAGAATGTTGTCGACACTTTGAATACTTGAAAAATTTTCAGTGTTATTACCCTCAGAGCTACCGCCTGATGTTGTTTGCATGCAAAAGTTCTGCGCAACACTTTCAACTTCCTTATCTGACTCAGTTTGAATGACTATCTCAACATCTTTTCCCATATTACTCAACTGCGGGTCCTGAACTACCATATTTTCACTACTATGATTCCCATTTTCAATATTAACTGAGTCATGAACTTTCTCACATGCACAATTTTCAGGAGGGCTATTTGCATTACTACTTTTTGAATTCTCCCCTACTTTGTTGACACATTTTATATTTACAGAATTATTTTTAACACAATCATTATTTATACAATTATTATTAGAATTTACACTATATACAGAGTTAGAAATATTTACAGAATTAGTAGCAAGACAAGTATTACACCCTGAAGTATTACTTGGGGTTTCTACGCTTTGCTTACATTGGCCTGAAACTGGCACTTTAAGAGCGACAGCATTTGTATCACAATTTATACTTGCCCGGTACTCTTTCAAAAATGGCATTCCCAAAATCATATTAAATTCCTCTGCTAATTTACCTTCCACTACATAGAATTCAGCTTGACATTGAACATTATCAAAAACAAATTTTAAAAATACTTTCTTATTTAGGTGAACTTTCTCACCGGTGACAGTCATAATGGGGATATTGCAATTCTCCATTTCAAAATTCTCTAAACAGTTACAATCAGTACCACTCAGGAGATTAATTGCAGAACCCGTGTCACATAATGCATTTAGGCAAACTTTATTTATGTAAATTCTTGCAGTTGGTAATGTATATGATTGGGGCTGAAACATACTATACACAGTTGGGGGGTCCAGGGGCCTGTTGGGGATCGACTTGACCACATCTGATCCGGCCACTAATAGTTTAAAGCCTCACTTTCATTGTTAGCTACTGGGGTGTTATTTACCGCCTGCTCTTCATTTCTGTTCGCAGCTGTGCTCCTATTGTTTTGGTAATAACCACCTCTTCTTCCCCTATATCCGCCTCGCTGATTGTGGTTCCCTCTAGGATTTTCACCTCTGTTTCTATAATTTTGCCCACGGCTCCTGAAATTTTGACCACCTCCCCTTCTAAAATTATAGTCGACAAAATTTAGTGGACAATCTCTGGCATAGTGGCCTTGTACGGAGCACCTATAGCAGGTTACGGGTCTTACCTCTTGGTTTTTCTCCTGTACATCCCTAGCCCTAAGATCAACTAAACTGTCTATCTTAGCTGCTAAAACATCAATTTGAGATTTTAGTTGGTCTATCTCCTTCTTTTGTGAGCTATCTTGCTGAAAAACTGCAGCACAGGGTAGGTTTTGGGTCAAATTAGGGTTGAGAATTTCCTCGCGGTGGTTGTAGAAAGGGTTAATGCTCCTATAAGCCTTTTCCTCAAGAAGCGCAATTTTGAGGACCTCTTCTGGGGATTGTGGATTTCTCGCAATTACCCCCTTTCGCACTTCTGGTGTAAGATTGCTCAACAGCATGGAGTGTAGTAGAGCCGTTCGGCTTTTATCGACTACTTCACCCTGGATACCTTCAATTACAAGGGCTCTTAATGACATATCATATGCCTTGTCATAAAACTCCTGAACACTCATATTGGGTGGCTGTTTAAAATTTAAAAAATGACTGAGGGCAACATCTGGTGTGGCCTGTGAAGTATAACTCTCTTTTAAGATTTTTAATAGCTCATCAGATGTTTTTGCTTTGTGAATTTTTATTCGCCTAGAAGCAGCTCCTGATAATCTAGCTAACAAAACGAATTTTTTCTCCTCCTCATTCCAGTCGAATAATTTGGCAAAACTCTCAAATTTCTCAGAAAAATCTGAGAAGCAGACTGAGCTGGCCTCTCCATTGAATGGGGGAATGTTTGACAAATTATCCAATAAAGCATTTTTTCGCTGAATAGTGGCAATTGCTTCCGAGTGCTTATCAGCCATAGTTAGAGTTAGAAAATGACAAACAAACCAAAAAGAAAATGAAAAAAGGGGGGGGGGGGACAACTTAAAAATGAGAAAAAGAGAGGGGAAAGGAAAACCTTATAAATACATAAAACTTAAGTACAGGACTATGCTTTTTGTAAATAAGAAAAGGTTATGCTCACAAGGCATAATTTTGACTGGGAATTGTAGCTTACTAGCACAGAGAGAGAGCCTAGACCTCTTTTTACACTTGAACATATAAATAAAATTTTAATTGCAAAAACACCCAGTTGCTCTTTGATACATAAATACATACAAGTAAAAAAAAATCAATAACCCAGAGACCGAATTGTTACGGCTCCATTTGTTGTGGTGTTTTGGGGTTCTTTCTAAAACACAACTTACTTAAACTTAAAAGGCTCATTTATTACTCAATCTTCACTTGACAATTAAATATTTAGAAAAAAATAAGTATACCCTGATTAGCTCCACTGAAATCTGTTGCCATGGAAAAGGTAGCAAATTATATTAAACTAATCAAAATATCAAAACTTAAGAATCCGAATAGGTTAATACAACAATGATAATTTTGAACTCATCATTTTAAGACAATATTAAATGTAGTAAGGGGCAACAGATTTCTAAATCAAGTAGCATACTGGATTGCATAAAGAACACCCAACTCCACTCCAACCCGATCAAGCTCAAATCTCCATACACATTAAATTAACAAAAGTGTAATCATCATATAATTTGGAAAAATGCAGACAACCTGAAATTCCTCCAATATGAGGACCAAAAGGGGAAAGAGTTAAATCCGTTAATAGAATAGGGATATGATGATGTACTAAAATTTTAGAACAACCATAGAGATTCTGAACAAGATCCGATCGGTTAACCAAGAATCGTATAGTGGTGTATAATGACTGGATATTTATTTATTTTTTTTATTTTTTTTTTTATTTTTTTTTTATTTTTTTTTACTTTTTAAAATAAAACAATTTTGGTGTATATTTTAGAAAAACAATGTTTCTGAAAGAGGAGAGTTAAAGCTTAATTTAACATTTTATGAAATTAAATTTAATATTACTGTTTCACTTATTAATCTATCCATCCTTAAATCAAGATCAAAAATACGATTGTATAACATTGAGTGAACTTCAATTTATGTTCATTAAAACAGTCAGTTATGAATTTAAACTTAAGAAATTTTAAAGTCCTAATTTAATAAAGTTGAGTTTTCTCTCCTTTTTTTTTTTTTTTTAATTAATCACAGAAAGGTTAGGCCATTCTTATAGGTCTACTGTGAATATAAAAAATTAATTATTTAGAGATTTATACAAAGAAAAACATACCAACTTTGATAATAAACAAAAACAAAAAAAAATATATTTGAACATTTAAAATAATGAAGCAACTAAGTTATCAAAAATAATCTTAATGAAACAATATAACAGCTGATCTTTTAAGTTGAAACCACTCACTGGTTACTTTTAAATTACACATCATATTTTTAAAATTACCATCATATTACCATTTAATGGTCGTTCAAACATACAAACATTATATATTAACCTACAGACTATTTCTGTTCATAATGTTTATTCTTATTGAAATTATCCAAAGATATTCATTTCACTTTTAAACTCTGGTATAGCAAACATATTTTTTTTTTTTTTTTTTTTTTTTTAAAGAGGTACAAATAAATAAAAAGAACAACTATGCAAATAGTACTTACAACAGGTAGAGAGTTCTACAATTTTAGTCAATGGGCACTTAGGAGCATTTCCTCCTTTTTCAAAATCTGATGAAGCACTTAAGCTGGAGTATTCAGGCTGGGGAAAAATTCAGACGTGGTTTCAAGCTAACATTCATCAATCCTCTCATCTCACTGCATCACTTGCCATCAACTACTAGGTCCATCATCTAGTCCGGAGGGGAAAATCGTTCTACGGTCCAGAACTTCACCGTCGGAGTCAGTAATTTCACCTTCCTGAAGCATGTGTTTTATTCGAAGATAGCCATCACCGTAACTCAGAACACTACGACTTCTAACGACCGGTTTAGTTCAATATCTATGATCACTTCTGATGGTTAAGAAGTCATAATCTTGGAGCGCCACTACGCCAAAAAAAAAATAGGCTACACATATCTTCTTCTTAATTTCTCGTTAACAGTTATAGATCCGCAATTCGAAAATGCCCTTATAGCCTCTTTTCATCATAACATCATGATTTAGGATGGTTAATATAGGGCCATCAATGCCCCACTCTCAAAAAAAAATCTTCCAGAAACCTGTCCGCCTTCAACAACTTCGCGATCCAGCCCACAGGCCAATCTTCGAGCCCCGTAATAAGTCGAATTTTTTTTTTTTTTTTACGAGTCAAACGACAGGTCTCTTGGCCAAGCAACAAGTGTCGTAAACATTCATTCTCCCGCGCTGCTTGAGAAACGGGACCGATCCACTCTGCCAGGGGTACGGGAATGGAAACAAAAGGAAAAATGGACTCATCGCGAAGACTACAGCTTGCCGCTCCACTCTGCCGGCCGCTTCATGGGGGAAGGAAACCATGCATCACCCCCATGGCGTGTGCTGAAGGGGGGTCCTGTTAGCCTCTGTTTACATGGGCGCCAGCTATCCGCCTGATAGCAGAGCCAATTGAAGCCTGACGTAAACTTACAAAGCCTAATTGCGTGTATAGTACACTCATAAGATAACGTAATTCTTATACAGGGCGGTCGGTCATTCTTATATCAAAGTCAGACTAGATGACTCCAAATTTTCCACCTGTGCAGTCTACTGACAAAACATCCCTCCCTTGCTGTCTGCTTTTCGTATTTGAAAAACAGGAAGCTACGTTAGACTATAAACGTTGAAATTACTTTGCAAAAAGAAAAAGAAAGAAGAAAAAATAAAAACTGATTTTATTATAATTATTACAATTACTTTTATTTATTTAAATTTTTATTAGAAACAGAAAAAAAGAGTGCTTTTAAATAAATGTTGAGAAAGTGATTTAAATAATTAATGTAGATTAAAAAAAAAAAAATTGTTGAAACCAACCGTAACACTTGTATCAAGGCCTAACACTTAAGCAAAAAATAAATTTGAATTTTTAACTTTTTTGTTTATTTATTTTAGTTTTAAATTTTTAAATGGCCGCCATCTTGAAACAAAATGACGTACCAAGCTGGCCAACGAACTCGGTCGAGACATTTGTGAGCTTAATACACCCTATTAGTTTCATCGAAATTGATTTATAAATACGAGCGTTATCGTATGACATAGGTCAGATATATATATATATATATATATATATATATATATATGGAGATATATATATATATATATATATATATATCAACATTTGAACGGATGGTGGTTTTGAAGTCTGGGGGTCATGATCGGTGAAAATATATCGAAATTTTCCGGAATTGCTTTCCTCCGAACGGCTGCAATAGGTAGCTTTATACTTTTTTGTATTGAAAGCTACCTGAAATGCTACATTACTTGTGTAAATTTGATAAATCTGAGTTGTTCTATATCTACAGGGTGTCCGTAAATTATTGTCGGGATTTCATAACTTTTGATTTAAGAATATGCAAAATATTATTACATATTCGTAAAGTACCACGCATTTTTTTTTTTTTTTTAATAACACCAACAAAGCTACATATTCGTAAATTTGCAACTAAAAACGTTATTAACCAAATAACGATTATGATCAAATATTAATTATTATTAAAATTTTATCAAATTTATCAAAACAGGGTGATAAAAGCTATCTAACCTTGTGATCATAATTCATTAATAACTTTTTGATAAATTTTATAAAAATGTTAATATTAATTATCATTTGATTATAATCGTTATTTGATAGTTTTGAGTAGCAACTTTACGCATATACAATTAAAAAAAAAAAAAAAAAAAAAAAAAAAAAAAAACTTTTTGAGTTTTACGAATATGTAGTAATGTTTACGAATATGTAGTAATATTTTTCACACCAACTTCTTAAATGAAAAGGTATGAGGTAAGGAAAACCCAGCAATAATCAGATACCCTGTATATATATATATATATATAGAGAGAGAGAGAGAGAGAGAATGATGGTAACATATCAGGGTGGCTAGTGGTCAGGAAAAAATACAGTAAAAAAATGATAATTACCAGTATATTCTTATAGAAAAATTCAAATTGATTATTTGATCGAATAATAAACAAATTTTTCTATAAGAATATACTTGTGTTTATCACCTTTTTTTACTGTAGTTTTCCCTGACCACTAGCCACCCTGCATATGGACTAATCTATGTACTGTTGTAAAACCTTACATCAAGGATGATAACTATAGTGAATTAATAAATTAGCATTAATGAACGAATCCTTTCTAAATATTTTAATCTATCATCCGATATTAATGAGGGAAAATGATCAAGATTGAATTTATCTTAATAATTTCAGACATAAAGGCCTAAAATTTCATTTCATTCAAACATGTAATAAAAGTAATCATGTGTTGGAATGCGTCTCTCTCGATGCTTTGAATGAAGATTCATCTTCCACCCACGCTCAAGCGAAACGCACCTGCTGACTCGGTTTCATTTGCTCAATAACTGTGACACCCTTTGCAAAGGGGTAACAAACCCGTAATACCCTGGGGTACAATTACATGCTAATGTCGCCACTATGCGCAAACATATCGCTTCAACTGCTGGATATTAAATCCCTGCGTGCAAGGGGAGGTCAGTTGTACCCCAACTAATAAGGGATATGCGATTTTCCGATCTCTTATCGCTTGGAAAACAGGGGAACTAGTAAGTAATAGCGAGGAAATGTTTATAGGTTGAATTAGCAAAGCTCTTTGCATCCAAGTCCTAATAAACTATGAATTTCTCATTTACTTCAAAGCTTGCCATTGTACAAATCAGTATCGGACTGATACTGTGGTATTCCTGATTCGTTATCTACAAATTGAGACTACTTATAATAGAGGTATCATTATTGAAGGAATAATGGCATTACACTGAAAATATTTAAAATTTAATTCCATAATGCCAACATTTCTCCCATATTGGCGTCTTGTTGGAAATATTTCTGGTTTTCCATAAAATATTCACAAGCATTGTGCAAAATACCTAAATTTTACTGAAGTTCAAAATATATGTATAGTCTTCTCTCGATAACCTGACCGTTAAATAAAGCAAATTTGGGTTAATTTATTTGTGAATTAGAGGATAATCACTATTAGAAACTGCCAAAATTTAGTTTTTAATTAATGCTTTCCCATTCACTGTAAAAAATACTTAATCTAAAAAAAATATATATAACCACGTAATAAGATATACAATAACCTCTTCTGAGTTACCCACGATTCCGAAAAGCGTGCGTTCTTCATCTTTAGAAACCTCAGAAACCAATATATTTCCGAGATTTAAAGAAGCATTTATAAAAGCAAGATTCTTTTTGCGGACACTGATTTTCGGATACGTTTCTGTTTAGTTTTTAAGAGTATTAATTAGTTTTCCCAAATCGTAATATCGTTTTTTAAGGTGCTATTTATTCCTAATCAATTCTATTCCTAATTTAATGTCAGTTGCGTAACTGAATTTACACATATAAGAGTAGCAAAATAAAATTTATGTTGATGATACTGATACGTCAGAAACTTTTCTGAAAATAGGTGGCACAGAAAAATACTTTTTTTTTTATTATAAATTTTCTTTATATCTCGAAAGTACAAGGTTATTCTAAATGATGGACCCATTTTCAAAATATTGTATTTATTAAAGTACAAATCCAAAATGAACAATCTTTATACCAATAAAAAGAGGAAGTTTCAAAGTTATTTTTAAGACATTATAAATGTTCAATGTGTCCACCATTTGCTGCACGGCAAACATTTACCCGATAGCCAAACTCGTCCTACACACGAGAAAGCGTATCTGCTGTTATTGAGTGCACGGCTTTCAAAGCGGTGATGGTTCCAGAGGCGATTTCGTTTTACTGTCAGTTGTGAGTGAGATGGCTACTGTGGAGCACAAGGTTTTCTGCGTTCTTGAGTTCGCAAGAAGTGAGCAAACGGTGGACACATTTAACATTTATAATGTCTTAAAAAAAACTTTGAAACTTCCTCTTTTCATTGGTATAAAGATTGTTCATTTTGGATTTGTACTTTAATAAATACAATTTTTTGAAAATGGGTCCATCATGTAGAATAACCCTGTATATTGGTTTCTGAGGTTTCTAAAGATAAAGAACGCTTTTTCGAATTCGTTGATAACTAAGAAGAGGCTATTGTGTATGGTTTCATTTATGGTTATAATATATTTTCCTATATTAAGAAACACGTCTCTTTTTTGTTACAGTGTTTCCTGGCCCATTTGTGTATGTTAGCAACTATCTTTTCGCATAGGTTCTCAGAATTTGGATGAAATTTGGTGTACTTTGAGGTGTAGGGTCGGACACTTCGCAGTTTAAATTTTATTGCGGTCCGATGACTGGAGTCAAAGTTACTAAGGGCAAAATTTGAACTTTAACATTAAAGATGCGTCTGAGCTTTGCTAAACAGCACTATCGTGCGGTTTGATGTATAGGGCTGCATAAAAGAATTGGGAACCCCACTATTGGTGGTAATTGCAGAAATTGGTTTTTCAAATGTGTTTTGCATTTCTCAAATTGTTTACTTAAACAATGTACTTTATATATGAACACAAAAATACCATCCTTATTTAAGTGTGGAACTTAATATGAACCTAACGGTGCCACTCCTCAATTTTGATTTATATTTACTGCAGAGTATGAGTTTAATAATAATAAGGTAAGAGTGTTAGAATGTGCTTTTTATATATGATCAAAAATATGCCATTTTATTTAAACGTTAATTTGGATATGAACCGACAGGTGCCACTTGACATTCTTGAAATCTATCTTATTTAATAATATAAGGATAACAGTGCTATTTATGTAAGAAGCAAGAAATGCCATTCTTACTTAATAGTAGACTCTACGTTGATTCAAAGGATGTCACTTGGCCTTTTGTTAATATATTTAGTAAGACAAAGGAACCCCGATGTGTTTTTTATGAACTGTAGTTACCTCATATGCTTAATGTCCATAACTCAATGAACCTGGAGGTGCCACTTGCCAATTCTGTTCACATCGATTAGTCGAGCTTTCTATTGTGCTTCACTATGAGACAGTATATGCCACTTCTATTTAAATATTAACTAGAATGGTAATTCTTATACGAACCTAGAGGTGCCACTTGGCAACTCTGTTTAGAGCCTGAGTAGGACATAAGTGTTCCAGTGTGCATTTAAATTAATCACTAGTTTATGCTGCATAAAATGAATTATTTTTTATGTGTATTATATTAACAGCTTTTTACTCGAGATTACCATTCTTATATATTTACATTAATTTGTTTTGGACACTGACTTTCGTATTTAAGCACAGGAAATGGACACGTAGCAAGTATCACATCCCTTTTTTCTCTTTCTTTATAAAATTTTTTGTCGCTATTTTTTTTCGGTTTATTTTATTATTCAAAATTCCCTCTTTTTTTAGGAACATTTTATTTTATCTTAGTTATTTTCGGAGGTCTCGGCCTCTTGTTTTTGCTATAATCTCCCCTTTCCAACCTTTTCTTAAGAGACTGGTAGACGACTCTCACGATGCCTGGTCAGTATTATAGTTCAATATAATTTTATCATAGTTATTATTATTGTTTAGACTTCATGAATGCAATCATTTTCCTTTAATCGCTGTTTCAGTGCAGACGTATTGGATTACAAAATGATGAATAGCTAATAAAGGAATGAAACTGGAGATCCTCAAAATCAATCCTCAATATTGTTAAATTCAAAATCTCTTGATTTTCTACATGACTCAGATTGTTCGAGCTCTAATGCAGATACATCAAGTTATGTATGTATGTCAAACTACCTAACGAGGCAGCTCTTGATTCCACATTACCAGTTGTAGACATTAAGGTTTTTTTCCATATCCATATTCATATCTTTAAAACACAGCTACTTCACAACTCTACTTCATCTACACAGTCTATACAGCCATCTACTTCATCTACACACACTCTACTATACACATCTCTACTTCAAAACTGGGAACAAGAATGGGATTATGCCTAAATAGGGTGCTATACCAAAAGTGTCTAATCAGCTATTACTACATCAAAGAATATTTCTATGCATTCGCGACAAATCAAGGGACGTTCCCATCATGCATCAACAATTTCAATAGGAATTTCTCTCCGCATTGTACCTGTGGCCAAATAAGCACGTCATTTCATTATATGCTAAACTCTACGTTAACGTCACATTGTCACCTAAGAAAGTTACAATCAACATCACTATCATCATGGTTTTCCTACTGTTAAAGAAGCCAAACCTACTCCAAAAAATAATAAATTGTGTTCCAGTAATTGAGCATAATCAATATATATTTCAAAATGTCTTCAAAATGTCTCAAAATGTTTCAAAATGTTGATTAAGTGTCCTAATAGTTTTATTACTGTTTTAATTCTTCATTACAACCTTCACAGACTGTCTCAACTTATTCTCCAATGAAGAAAATAACTATCCGTATAGTCCATAGAACTTAAACTTGCAAAGTACAATGGAAGCATTACTGTATATAACTACCTCTCTTATAATAGCAAATTCTTCGATTCATTTATTAATCAAGACAAATTCAACTCATTGTAGATGATTACCAGCTTGGCCGCAGAACTGATTGGTCGCAGATTTTCACGCTCCCAAATGAAGAGCTAATAGTAACTGTTCTAGACGGGTGAGTGCCTCAAGACTTATATCTTTCTGTTCTTCTCTTGATTTCCATAATTTTGGTGTCTGAATGGTTAAAATGGGTCCAGTAGTTCTCATTTTCTGTTAATTTTTAAATTTCACTATTTATTACTCCTCTTTCTCATTGTGTTCCAAAGAAATTGCAATGAAATTCATCTTTTAAAAATACTAATTTGTAATTATTAAGAAAGTTTGTCACCGATCATTCTAAAATATTGTACTATTGTATAATATAGTTTTCTACAAAAGTCATAAATCATGTAATTGTCTTAATTATTTTTACTAATCTTAATTAATTCGTGAAACTTCTCATTTTCTTCTTTAAAACATTTATTTTTGTTAAATATTGGGTTTTTTCCGCTAAAGTATGTGTTTTAATTACTTATACCATGCTGTTTAATTACGCATGCTCAACTTTAAAATTAACCTTACTATTTACATTTTCTGGTTACACCATTTGAAATTAATTTTATTTGGAAGTTTCCATGACTGGTGACTGAAATTTATGCCAGACCTTTAAAAATATTATTTTACCCTTGTATTAAAAATTTCAGATCATTACCTACAAAATTGGATGAGTTATATCATTTCTTCTGATTAACTTTTTTACTATAAATAAATTCTTTGTTCTTCAAAAATAATTCTTTTTTTGTAAATAGTCTAGGCCCTGTACCCGGGTTGTGCCTTAACCTACAGTGTTGAAATTTTTACTATATAATTCTCCCCTTTAAATTTAAATTTCATCCAAATTTTAAGTTTCTAGGCTGATTATTTATTGAGTTATTATTTTTTTCTCAAAAATTTCCGTCAGAATTATCTTTGACATTGAAGCCGCACAAAAAGTTGAGCGCGGAGTTGTTTTTCATTTCCTGTTTAGCTTCGAGGCTCCCACGTGTTTTACGTAAATATTTACATTTTGACTTAAATTTCCAAGTGCTCTTTGTAGATATTTACGATCTTATTTAATATTTAAGTAACTTACAATTTATATGTCTCATAACTTAAGTGACTTAAATATTATTTTTTTCCCTCAGAACTTCTTCTATTTTATGAATGCACAGATGTCGTAGTTGGGTTCAGATCGAGCTAGTTTATTTATTTATTTATTTATTTTAATAATTATTATTTATTTACTACAAAATTTATGCTTAAAATAAATTGCTCTCTTAATAATGTTTATTCGTAAACTACCCCCTAATACTTATCTGTAAAAAATTTTAACGTTTTTTTCTAGTATGAATCAAACAATGCTCTTCCAAATTATTGCTCCCTTATATTTAGACCTTTTTCTACTTCCGTAATTAGTGATTTGGTGAAAAATTAACCCTTTTACTACAAAAAAAATCTGCTTGAACCAAACAATGTAATTTTATTCCCTTTTATAATTATTGTTTAATATGTTGTAATTTAAGTGCAATTTAACCCTTTCCCTGCCAAAATATTTTCTTATTATTCAAATAGTGGCCTTTCTCTTATTGATATTAATGCTAGTATAATTAATTCTAACATTGTAAAGTGAGATATAGCATGTTCCTCATTTGTTCCCTTTTATGTTTCAAACAGTGCCCTGTCCTTATGATTGAAAAAAAAGAAAAACAAATTTCATCTATTATATTTTCCCCATTCTAACTTATGATTTAATTCGTATTCTAAGTATTAATTAACCACTTTCACACTATAATTTTTCCCATATGTCTAACAGTGCCCTATGCAATACTGAAAATGATACGAATATCCTCATTCAAGACCTGATACAACATCAGTTTTTGAATGAAAAACTCTCTTTCACTAAAATGACAATGTCACTCCAAAAGGCAATTCTTCTAAATACTCCAAAATACGTGACAGTTGATAACATTACTGTCACATTAGCCAAGTTGTATCACCACAAAAATTATGAATTTATAGTATTCCGTAAAAGATCTTTAAAGCAACCCACATACAATAACTGGTTCTTGCTGCTGTTTCCTCCTCTTATGAAAAGGATTACAGCAGACGATGGTATTTTTGTTGGACTGAAACGATGTAGACTCCGTCCATTTATAACTGTACTAAGCTGTTTTAAATGTCAACAACTTGGTCATTCAGAAAAACGTTGTATGAATAATCCAGTCTGTGTTTTATGTCGAAATGATCACTCTCCCCGTGAATGTCCTCAAATTCCTTCGTATATTAATTGCAAATCATACAATACTAGTCAAAATACTGCTTTTCAAATATATCATAAATCTTCAGATTCTACTTGCGCAATGTACAAACTCTATTATGATAGAGAAAGAGCAAGGCTCGATTCACTTTACGCTATTAATCCCAAGTCTACACCTTTTCCAATAAATTGTACTCATCATTTTCAAATTTATCCTTCAACATTTACCAATAGCTCATTCATTTCCTCCTACAAACTTCAACTCATCAATATATTTTATACCTCAGCAATTCTGCCCAAATTATAATCAACAAATTTCATCGTATAATAATTGATTACATATACAGTTCCAATCTGGTCCCACCTCCGAGACCTCTCACGATCCAAAGTGGTTTTAGACTTGCCTATTATACTTTAACTGTACATAGTTATGCATTCTCAGTTCTTCGTCTTTGTTTTTCTCATCAGTGTGTATGTGTACACAAAGAAAAGTAACTGTATCACAATGTGTATAGAGTACGCATATTACCTTCATCTAGTATAAAATTTCGTAGATCTACTCATCGAATCAAGAAAGCCGTTGATCTAATGCATTACATTGTATTTTCATCTGGTGATGATATTCTATGTATTTCAGTCTTATTTCCTCATTGTTCTTTAAATCATCATATTTATCATTGTGTTCTTCTTAGTATTATTCAATTTACAAGTGTTGTTTTCATTATGTACATCACCACCCGCCCTCTGTCGCGCTTACCGGTGGGCTCAGCTTCGGCTGAACTATGTATTTTTTTGTATACCTCAATAAAGAGGACCGGGAGGAACATCCAAGCTCTATAGACTTCGTTTCCTAGTCTGAGCAGTCCTTCTCGGGCAGTAAAACAGCAAAACTTATTGTAGACATTTGTTGAGGACTTGAGTAAGATTAATCTGTTTGAATATAAGGGTACTAGGGTCTGTAAATATTCGTTGTAAATACTCATTGAAAATTAGTATACGTATTTCATATTTCACATTTTGCATATTATTAATGCACTTGTTTGTATTAGGCATTATTCAAAATTTAGTCACATTATTTTCTGGATTGTTCAAATTCTTCAATTGGAACAAACTGTAATCAATTTTCTATACTATATTTTCTGCTGCCTATAATTACAGTATTTTTAAATGTCTTGTTATTATTATTATGTTTAATAATAG
This sequence comes from Maratus michaelseni, assembly GCA_963931845.1. NCBI lineage: Eukaryota > Metazoa > Arthropoda > Arachnida > Araneae > Salticidae > Maratus > Maratus michaelseni. The sequence continues at coordinate 163,375,063 of OZ007587.1, forward strand.
AATCTTGAATATAGTTTCTCATCAGCTTGAATTTTTGTAAATGTATTTACAGTATCAAAATTTCTATCTCAGCAAACCGCAATAGGTAGATCTTTATTATGTAAGAACCGTTACACATTTTTGCAGTTCAGCTTGTATTTCTTTGTAAAACATTTTCCAGTATCAAAATTTATATTTCAGCAAACTGCAAAGTTAGATGTTTATCACGAACTTGCCTTTTCCATTTCAGAAATTAATTTGTTAACTTTATGGTAAATATCATTGTATATAGATTTATTATAGATTGTGTATGTATTGGTGAATTACCTCCCTGGAGGTAATTCACCATTCCAGACCTGTTATACTCTAAAAATGACATTTTCGAAACTGAGCAAAAAATACTCAAATGTGAGTACGTCACATAGTCAAAAGGCTCCGAACCAAAATTGCTCAAGTTTGAAACATATGGATGTAATTCATTTCTGCAAACATGACACACACTCAAGAATATAACATCATGTGCTCATATTTGAGTATGTCCATGTTTCAAAAATGAGTATGAACTGACTTCTATATGTGCTCATTTTTTAGTATTTCATGTTTCAAAAATGAGTTTGAGCTGATTCTAATCTTTTTTGAGCATGTCCATGTTTCAAAAATGAGTATGAACTGACCTCTATATGCGCTCAGTTTTGAGTATGTCCATGTTTCAATATTCTAGGGTATTTCTGGTATTTGAGAACTAAAAGCATTGGGTCGTCATATTTGAAACAAAAAGTTTCATAACAAAATGAAAACATCGATTTACTCAAATTTGAAAGTGTCATTTTTCTCAGTGCAGTAAGCAAGGGCGCACCTTAGCTTGTGTCACGCAATAAAGGACGCATGATTTACCACGCCATTGCTATATGTTATTGAGGTTTACTAGAGGACATTCACTATTGAAAATGCAGTGTGCAGCATTTATAGTTCGTTTACAAACATTCACAAAAGAATTCTGTTACATTACTGTCTATGGGAAAAAATTACAGTGTATTTTAATGATATTATACAATTTCAAACATGATGACACTGATATGCATTACTGCGGTGTACTACAATATACATTCCATGCAATATGGAGAGCGTAAGCATTTATCGTTCATTTACAGGGACAGGACACACAAAAAAAATCGGTTACTCTACTGTCAACAAAACAGTAGATCAATACTCTAGTGTCTAGTTCAATTAAACTTTGCATATTACGTGGTGTGTATAAATTCCATAGATCATATACAGGGCTGCATAAAAGAATTTGCAAACATTACTGTCTATGGGCATGAATTAGTTAAGAGTTATTTTTAATTGTGTTATATATTTTCCAGTTGAACTATATTTAGTATACTAAGAGATTTTTACAGACTATAAATAAATTCATATACAGGGCTCCACAAAGAACTGGAGACACTGCCATGTATATGAACAGTGATTGCTGGAAGTACATTTTTAGTTTTGTTATGCGTATTTTACCTGAATTGAATTTGAGCTTAGTATGTAGAGTGTCCCTCTCGGTCAGTAAAGTAAAGTAAAGTAAAGTAAAGTGTATACAAATCTGTATATAATGTACAGGGCCATACAAAATATATATATATATCAAGTACATTTCTATCTATTGCTGAAAATTTCTGAATGTGACTTTTCAACTGTGTCATTTGTTTTCTAACTGAACTAAATTTTAGCGTACTATGTAGCATACGTACAAATCAATAGATTTACAAGATATAGATACTGAGAGGGCTAAGCAAAAGAATTCGGCTAATGTTCCGTCGCCCACTTCTGGCTTTTGATTGTGGAATTATGAGCAAATGTGAAAATAGTAATTTTAATGGATTATTCTTTAGATTAAAGTTCGAAATTCCAAGCGGGCCGTTTGATTTGTGCTATATATTAGCAATCCAGTGATATATTTATGGATTTTCACATCAACGTGTCATTCTTGCTAACTAATAGAGGCGAAGGTCCAAATACCAGCTACAACTTATATTTTCAATCTAGATCCTACAATTTTAAAAATTAGTGGAGAAAAAAGTCATGGTAGGGCACCTTGATGTGTTTTACATCCATCTAGAAAAAAAGAGTTTAACAAGCGTTTTCTGTTTATAAAAAGAAAAATTTCGAAAGTCTGCAAATTTTGAGTTTAGAAAATGTGGTCTAAATACAGGCTATCTCAATTTTTTTTTTCAAAATAATTGCACAAATAGGGTTAATTTCGCTAATTAAGACAGAAGGACGTTGTTTTAATACATTTTATTGATTAATAACATTTACTATGTACAGAAAAAGCAAAGGAATTTTAATTTTGTAACGTGTTAAACAAACAACTGCTTGCTGTTATCTACAAAAATTACAAACATAGTAATCACTCTCTGAGTCGGTGCAGTCGCTATATGGACCCTCATATCACATTCTAAACCTCAAACCTAGAGTTCAGCTTTTTTGTCCACAGAGAAAGCACCCTCGCAAAAGACAAAAATTACAACAGTCTTCCTCAGTCGAATATCTTCCTTTTTTACATTTTTCGAATACGGTTTCTGCCTCTTTCACCTGTATTTACTTAGTTTTTCCTCCGTCATTTTTGTTTTTTCTTTTCCCATTTATTGCGGACGATTTTAGAGTCTCCAACAAATGACGCAATAAAGCAATACAGCATCCACGATCCCATAAATTAAATTATTTTTCTCCCTTTCATTCGGAGCAAACCCAGAAAGTACAAATACCGGCTAGCCAGTAATTAGACCATTCTGGGTAGCCGCTACTTAGACCACTGCTATGATTAATTTAAAAAAGGTATTACTCATTTCCGTAGTAAAATACCAATAACGTGCGTGCAGCATTTGGAGCTAAATATGTCTAGAATTTTTTTTTATTGTCAATTCAGGCAGTGATACGATCTGTATTCATTTATTTTTAATGATAAGCACATACCTAAAAAACTTTTGATATCCCAGATTTTGTCGTGTCGACACTTTTGTTCTTACTGTTTATAAATGCGACAGACATCAGCGAAGTAGTGTTCGTGCCTTTCTTCTTCCAATTCAAGATACAAACTCTGCCTATCACCGCTAGGTTGCGCTGCGCTCAGTTCCAAGAACACTTTACTAGCCGGTATTTGGATCCTAGCCTGTCATCGTGCTTGTACAGACATGAGAAAAGCAGTGTAATGGGTTAGGAAAAATTCAGAAAGATCTCATTTTTAGGGTTTCGTTCATCTCACGAAACCCTATTACACCCGCTCCGTTGTCTGTCCGTCACAGAGCCATTCTCAAAAAGTATGTAACTTACAGAGTTGAAACTTAGTGTATAAATCTGAATAGCAGCTGTGAAGAGATCAAAATATTAAAATTTGAAAAATTAGTATTATTTTAATAAATACAGATAAAAAACCAAAATTCTAACAGCCTTTTCCTATTAAATTGAAACATTTTTCGTTATAGCAGATGCCAAAGATTTAAAATCCACAATGAAATTCTTTCTACAATAATTAATTTTCTATCAGACGATTTTCACGTGAAAAATGAAAATGAAATAAAAAGTTTCACCAATTGAAAAAAAGATAAATATGAAATAAAATTGATTGACGTCATAGTCGTAATTAAACGGAAAATGTCTAAGATTTCTCAATAATACAAGGAGTATGAGTATGTGTAAGTGGACAAAGCAGATTAATATCACGTCATTAGAGAATTAAAAAGAAAATCTGACGTCATATAGGAAGTTTAACTAATTTTTCAAATGTTTGAGAATAATACAAAGCGAGTGTATCAATATAAATAATAGAGAATCTACTATATATATAAAACACAAACGGAAATTTCGTTCCGTTCCTTTATAACTCGAGTTCTGCTGAATGGAATTTGATGAAATACACTGTTGGATAGATAATTTTTCAGGGAAGGTTTTTGTATATAACATATCGTTCTACTTAGATTAGTTATAGAATTATGATGGAAAGTTCTGTTATTTTGGACGATAAGGTTACCATAGGTCATTTTTTTGGCGACCATTATCGTTGGCGAAAGAATTGAAACGGCTATATCAGAAAATAATGCATGCACATAGAAAAATAAAAGAAAAATTTTGTTATTAATTTTATTTAAAATTTCCCCCTGAAAAAAAAAGAAAGAAAAAAAAACTGTTTTAATGAGGGATAATATTATAAAGCGAAAATATTTAATGTAAACCCCAAAGGAATGTTTGTAATACTTAAAAATATTTCCAATGCATGAGATTGCAATTAAGTCACTATTTGGCGATTTATCGTTTGCGTCAGGTTAAAAAAAATGCATCTGATAATTTGATTAGATAAAATATGAGTGACAATTTTTTTTTCTTTTATTTCTTTCAGTTAATTTTTTTTATATAACTCCCCATCATGTGACTTACAGAAGGAACTATCAGACGTAATTGTAAAAATGGCTGCATTTATGAGTTACATGTTATTTGTTTATTTACGATTTTGATTTTAGCTTTGTCGCCAAACAATGTGATTTTAAGCCAATAATGCATAAGCATGACATCAGCTTGAGAGATATTAGCAATAATAATATTTTTTCGTGTATACAATCCTTTTTGGAGTAAATTTTTATATTCAAATGCAAATTACATAAATAGCAGTTATTGGTATAAAGATGGAACCAAATATTTAAATTTTAGTGAATGTCTACCACTCAAACACATATTGTAAAATAATTAAATTTTAGACATTTAAAAATTTACTACGGAAACATGCCGGTTTGTTTTCACCAAACTTATGATTTTTATAGCCTCGAACTCAGATCAGCGAATATTGTCTATTCTTTTATTTTTATGTTTTATTTTTTTTAAATATTGCCAATTTCACTTATAGAAATATTCACTGCGTCAAAAGTTAGGAACTAAAGAATATTCTTAAGGAGATGTGTGTAATTATGCGTTATTACTATCACAAAAGGCGACATTTTGCAATAAAAATTGCTTGCTGAAATAAATTTTGGATGCTCTTTTTGATTCGTCATTTCTTTTTAGTTTTTTCTGCATATTTTCCCTTCTTTCAGTAAGGCTTTTAAAAGCTATTGGACTAATCGTCCGTATTCCGGTCACCTGCCAGTTGGTATTTTGCTGGATGTTTTGTTTATGTTTGAAGGTTACTCTGAACGACGATTCAGATTACAGAAGATTAGACGACTTTTGAAATTAGAGATTGCTAAATTTATGGGGGTTTTTTTCATTATGTTTTACCAAAAAAGCAATGCTTCCAATGTACGGAAAAACTTTGTAATGTCAATGGTGGCGAATGGAATAAATTATATTTGTCGATTTACCATTTCAGCCTGGATAAGAAAAACGAGTACCTGAAATTCTAATTAGATAATTTTTCGATCATTATAAAGCCTTTTCGACTTACACACAGCCCTAGCAGCTAAACATAGTGACAAGTGAATTTATTTCTGCGTGTTATTATGCTCTTTAGAGAAATGCAAAGAAAATCTTCGGTTTAAGTATTCACCAAAAAGATTATTACTAAGCATTTTGCATAACTAATTTTATCATTGTCAGTTTTATTTAAGCTATGGAATTTTGTTAATGAAAGATCTATAATTGGATTAACAGTATTTTGATATTATTTAATGGAAGATAGTTTGGAGCGTAAATAACTTCCTTTTGTAACTAACTCTGGTACATTAGTAACCATATCGCTTCCAGCACTTCTAATGTTTGACGTCAAACTTGGATGTCGACAAGATTATGGAAGATTAGGAAGATTTTATTGGATGCAAACTAGAGGTTTATTCTTCTACCAGATTTAATCATCGGGTCTTTTTCAGGTTAACGGTTACACGAATGCAACTCGTCTAAAAAATGGAAAGACAGTGAAAATGGCGTAATTTTAATTTTATTCAAGCTATTCAGCTTTAAAAATGAACTTTTTTATGTTTCACCATTTTTTTAAATATCAAAGTTAAACACTGTTCTTTATGTGCAAACAATTTATTACATTTTTGACTGTATTTACTCTGCTGGAATCGAAAGATGAAAAACCGTAGTAGACTTGCCAGAAGAGGATGTATATTACGAAATATAACGTAACATAGAGTGAGATTGTACTTACGTACCATAACCTCACATACAGACAAGAAAGAGGGACGGAGTTCAAGAACTTACAGACGAAAATGAATCCCCCGAACATTATTTAAGTTCAATGGTCAATCTATGCAATCATTGTAATGCTCTCTTATTTAGTAGTATGTTGACTAGAGAACATTTTAGTTCCTGTTGCCATAATCTCATAATGGTCTCATTTCCCAAACAAACTTTATTATAAATGATCAACTAAACGAGTTGCTTTTATTAGCCCAAATTTTGTCCAATGTATGATATAATATAACGCAATGTCGTTCGCATCGTTTAGAGCAATATTGAAGGAAAAACCAGCTGGACGAAATATTGCTTTAAAATACATGCTCATGTCCATTGATATAATTCGTTTGATTCAAGGTTCATTTGAAAATTTTGACTAAGGTAGTATCCGTAGGTGAAGATCCATATTCCTTTAAATACAAAGCCATTTTGTTTGATTTAAGGTACATTTAGAAAAATGGCCCAGCGCAGCGGGCGTACCATGCTAGTAGTAAATATATGAGTTTGAGAAACATATTGAATCGTGATAAAAATCCGATTATGGAAATATTCGCATATTTTAACATTTTGAAGGTGTACAAGTTGTTTAATTTTGAAATTATTTTTTTTAATATTGCATTTAGTCCGTATGACGGATATTATTATGACAGAATATAATAGCGGGCTTGGACCGCTATCCGGCTGGTTTAGATATTCGAAAAAAGGAAAAAATAGACCGGTAAATTTTTACTTTATAAAAAAATGACTTTTTTTTGTTGTTGTTGCTAAATGAAATCTGTTTGAATTTATTAAAGAAAGGATAAAGTGTTTTGAAAGGAATATTAAACGAAACCCTTTGAGCGATCTTCGATCACACTTACCCACTTGTTAGTTGTAGTTCCGTAATTTACGGAAGAAACGTCGCACACGCAATGTTGAGACTAATAAAAAATAAATATCGTAAACGCTGCACACGGCATAAGTTTTCCGTAAAGATGTGTTTAATGAATCAGTAACGCTGCGCCGAATACTGTAAAATAATGTAGCAAATGATATTTATTAAACTTTAATCCATTATTAAGATGTTTTTTAAAAATCTATATCTAATTTATTTATTGAAGAGACATCAGTTGGTATTTAAAATTATCCAGAGCGCGGGAAAAAAATAATAACGTAAACGCCGTAGCCTTCGAAGCGCCGCACTTAAGAATTATTTTCTTTTAAACTCATAAACGCCGCGGCGTTTCTTCCGTAAATTACGGTATTAATTTTAGACGCCTTTTTAGATTCATTATTTAGAGAGCATTTGAAAAATTTTTAGAAATGATAAGAAAAAAATGGCCTTATTTAAAATTTTGGAAATTTTGTCCCTTGAAAATTCTAATTTTGAAACAGTTTAATCCTTTAAGTCTGTTTTCAAATCCAAATTCGCTAGTTTCTCGCATATTCACAAAATCATTTTCTTTCGTAAATACATAAAACTTTCGGATATTCTTTTACAGATTCCAAGAAATTGAACAGCATTTATTTATATAAATATATAAAAGTAAAGCATATTTGAGAAACTACAGTCAAATTTGGTGCTTCGAATCAATTTTCGGGATATGACAGTTATGAAAAAGGGTCATCAGGTAATAATCAATTTTATTCAAAGATGTATGACAATTATAGGTAAATTGAAAGGTTTTTCGATTCTGTGACATCTGGTTGAGGATATCTGCAAATCTTACGCATACAGAAATTATTTTGTAAACATTCCTGAAAGATTCGTGCTGTTTAGGGGCAAAATGACTTTTTTTTTTTTTTTTAAATAAGAATTATTTTAATACAGGAATAGAGATAATCCTGATCATGGTAAACATAAACTTTTTTACCATCCCGAATTCAACTCCGGTGGCATTAATAAGGCATTGAAATGTTATGGAATTTTTTTAAATCAATTTTATAATAAAAATAAACAATAAACATATTTAAGTTTTTTTTTTTTTTTTAATTATGTTTTAAGGATGTAATTTGATTCCATGATCAGCATAATAGTAAATGTAATTACACACTGAGAAAAATGACACTTTCAAATCTGAGTAAATCGATGTTTTCATTTTGTTATGAAACTTTTTGTTTCAAATATAACGACCCAATGTTTTCACTTTTGAAATACCAGAAATACTCAGAATATTGAAACATGGACATACTCAAAAATTATTAGAATCAGTTCAAACTCATTTTTAAAACATGGAAATACTCAAAACTGAGCACATAAAAGTCAGTTTATACTCATTTTTGAAACATGGACATACTCTAATATGAGCACATGATGTCTTATTCTTGAGTGTGTGCATGTTTTCAGAAATGAGTATATACATGTTTCAAACTTGAGTAATTTTGGTTCGGAGCCATTTTGACTATGCGACATACTCAGGTTTGAATATTTTTTCTCAGTTTTGAAAATGTCGTTTTTAGAGTGCAGGTCACTCAGAAACGTACAACGGACGATAACTAATCTAGTGACTTACATAGGGAAACAATACTCCCTCCAAATAAATCTGACTCAGTTCTAAAGGATAAATATTAGAATCATATCAACAAGCATTTCGTCAAATATACAAAGAAAAATAAAAGAGGGGGTGAGACTATATCGTTCCAATAATAGAGTATGAAGAAATTTCCCTAAAAATGAATAAGTATGTGAAAAAGAAAAAGATGCACATAAATAGGAAAAGAAAAAGTTAACCTGATACATTGATCAAATTAAGAAGTGAAACTCACAGTCACACGTATACATAGATGATATATACATACATCTATATGTTACATATGTTACAAAAATATATACATCTGTATGTTGCATATGTTACATAGATAAATACATATATGTATTGTGAAACACTATATTATTGAATAATTATTGAATTGAATATTATTGAATTTTATTGAATATTATTAAATATATATTGAATAATTCTATATCAATTAAATTTGACATATATCTGAATCTAAATATATCTCTAGTATATATAGTACCTATCTCTAAAGAATAAATGTTAGAGCTATATCAACAGGAATTTAGTCAAATATATATTTAAGGGGAAAAAGAAGGGAGTGGGACTATATCATTCCAATAAGACACTATGAAAAATCTTTCCTAAAAATGAATAAGTCTTTAAAATAAAATATACACATATAGTATAATATATAGGAAAAGAAAAAGTTAACTTGATAAACTGCTAAAATATGAAGTAAGATTCACAGTCACACGTAAACATATATCATATTTACATACATCTGTGCATTGCATATGTTACATGCATACAAACATTTATATGTTCAAAACACTACTCTATACCAACGAAATCTGACTTATGTCTTAAGAATAAATATCATAGCCATATCAACAGACATTTCATCCAATATTACACTGAAGAAAAAAGAAAGGGTGAGACTGTAACATGCCAATAAAGACTATGAAAAAACTTACCTAAAAATGAATTATAGAAAAATGAAGATATATAGAAAAAGTTAACCTAATACACTCTATTAAAATGGAAAAAAACTCACAGTCGCATGTATATATAGAGGATATATGCATGTGCACATTTATATGTTCCATGCGTTACATAGATACATACATTTATATGTTGTGAAACACTACTCTATACCAATTTATTCTGACTTATCTCTAAAAATAAATATTAGAGTCATATCAACAGGCATTTCGTCAAACATACACTGCAGAAAAAAAGAGGGTGTGGGACTATATCATTCCAATAGAAGACTATGAAAAAACTTCCCTAAAAATGAATAAGTATATAAAAAGAGAAGATACACATATATAGGAAGAGAAAAAGTCAATCTGATACACTGCTAAAATAAGAAGTGAGACTCCCAGTCACACGTATACACAGAAAAAATGTAGTGAAAATTCTGTCAGGAGAAATTTAAAGCCTCTCTCCGCTGTTTGCTGTCACTTGACCCGTAGGCTTAGTCAAACACTATCAAGCTAGGCGTAGAGCGGGCGGCGACTACAATATTGAAGCGCAGGCTAACACGTAAGGCGTAAATTGAAGCCAGGACGCAAACAGTGGGGCAAACTAATACGACATGCTAAAAGAGAAGAGTGACTAGAAAAAAGTACATAGGTGATCTCTGCGCTTTTTTTTCCACCAATCATTTTTTCTAAATTTAGATACTTTTTTTTTTTTTTAACGAATTGGTTATTTTGATTACCACTAGCAACAGCCCGTGTTTTTTTTTTTTTTTTTTTTTTTTTTTTTCAAATTTAATTAATTAATTAATTTTTGTTACTGCGCTTCTAAGATATGTTAAAAATAGTTCAAGAAAAATCTACTCATATATTTCGCATTTTATTATTATTAAACTCATTTAACTCTATGTTGCAAACGGTTGATCAATTGACGAAAATTCAAATATACCCATAATGTGAACAAGCTGAAGCATAAGGTTTCAAATTTGGAAGTGACTTATTAATTTGGCAGATATTATTTTATACATTTGAATTTTTATTTTAAAACATTTTAATAACATTTTTGTAACCCAATAAAATACGAAATTATGATCACAAATATTTAATAAATAATTGTTGCCTACTAATCTTCGCAAACAGTTATAATCACGTTCTATATCAACGATGACAGCAGCAGTATTTTTTTTTAAAAAAAAAGGTTTTGGTTACGTTTACCATCAATGCTTATTATCTGGAGTTAATAAAATGCTATATGAGAAAAATAAAAAATGTACATAAAAACTACTTTTTTTAGGCAAAATTTTAATAAATTTTAATGTTGATTGCTATTTTAATTTATACAAAAAACAATGGTTCAGTAAGTACTTTTAAATTTGTTGTTTCCTGTTTAGATATTTGAGAATCCCTTTTCTAGTTATTAATTTTTTGTCGGTGAACTGGAATGAAATTACAAATTAGGACTCAAATTTATAACTTAGAAATTCATTAATCCAGTGATGAAGCCAAACATGCATTTTTATTTTTCTTTCTGGCTAATAAGTTGATTCCCTACAATACATCTCGCAAAGAATCTTGCATTGTTACACTGCAAAAAAAAATTGTTGATTTTACAGTATAATACTGTAAAAACAACAATTTTTTTCCAGTGTAATCCTATAAACTTTTAGTGATCTACGCTTAACAGGAATTATTTATAGGCTTATTTCTGTACTTCTTTCTTAACTGGATAAGTTTAAAAGAGGGAGCATGGACATTTTTAAAGAATTAAACTCATTTCAAGTATTTTTTTTCTAAGTAACATTTTATTATACTATATATTAACAGTAATACGCTACCGCGCATGCGCGGTAGCGTATTACTGCTTGCACGGCAGCGTATTACTGCTTATTTTACTGTTTAATACTGTTAATTTTACGGTATAATACTGGCAGCTGGGTGCCAGTTTTATACTGTAAAATCAACAATTATTTTTTGCAGTGTAGACAACATATGAATATGAATTCTGTTAGTTTTTCAAAGCAAACACCACAATTTTAATAATTTCAGATTTTCACACTTTACCCTCTTTGCAAATTTCTTACCAGAAAATCTATAAATAACACTGAATTTATTTTAATAACACTAATAATATTAAAAACTTGGAACTAAGTTTAAATTCTGAACTTTACTCCAACTTCAAACATATTTATGTATTCTTAGTAATAAAAATGAATTCAAACGAATGAAATCAAGAATAAAATGTCAACAGAGAAAATAATGTGGAAACATCTAGCCACTGACGAAACACGAGAATCTGATTTTATTTCATTGCCTAATGGACTGACATCCGGTGAACATATCCTACTGAGAATCGGCGCTAAACTTATTTTATTCAGAATATTTAGGATTAGTGGACTAAATAAACTGAAACCCAGAGACTTTGCTTAGATGTGCTTGGCCTGAAAGGGTACTTTATTCTGATATATAATAGTGGTCTGTAAAGTCAGTTAATCAGATCTCTATTCAATAAATTTAAACAAGTATGATTACTTGTACTAATTTTAACCCTTTCGCGACAAGCGGACTTTACAGAATTTTTAATCTTTTCCCGCCGGGATTTTAAAATGGAAATTTCTGCTTAATTTAATCACAGAATTTCCGTGTTTAAATAAGGCAAAATTTACAATTAAAAACTACTGGTAGGAATAATCAATCATTCTGAACACCCTATACGTCCCTTTATATGTAACGCTTGTCGCGAAAGGGTTAAGCAGATCAAAAATATGTTTTACACAAAAAATAGATTCAAGATGGATTATTAAGAATAAATAAAGTTGAATTTTTAAAAATGTTACCTTTTCTACAAAATTACTCAACGACCCTGATATAACGTTTACAAACATTAAAATGATAACATATAAAGAGTTATTAAATAATTTTTTGTGATAATTTAAATATTTTTTTGTTTGTGTGTTTTGGACCCTTACCACAAAGTAAAAATTAATTTTTAACAAAATTAATTTTTAATCAATTTTTTTTTTAACAAAAAAAAAAAAATGATCATGTTTTTGTTTAGATTTATAAGCAGAAATTCTTTGAAAAAAGCTTCTCTTGTGCAGGAGAGGAAAAAAATTGTCAAAGGCGGATCTTCCAAATGAATATTCGAAAAGGAAATGACTCTGCTGTATATCAGTAGCACAGAGGATGGGGGGACAGGTGGGGAAAAATTCCCGGTGACCCGAAGGAAAAGGACTCACTGCTAGTGTAAGTTTAGTCCAATTTTATGGAAAGACATTTATCTTTTACATTACATTAATTAAAAACTAGTTTAATGAAAAAAAAAAACGAATTATTAATATTTTCTAAGTTTCTCCCTTTTTTGTTGTTACATATTTGGGGGGGGGGGGGGGGGGGGGCTCCAGAAAACTCGAAGAGAGCCAAGTTGGCTCTCTGCTCTATCTATCACAGTATATCACAAACATTATTGGACTTCATATTATATGATACAGGAATAGTGTTGCCAGTTCTACTTTCACAAAAAGCGAGAGAGGGAGACCAAAAAAAAAAAAAAAAAAAAAAAAAAAAACAGGACAGCGGCTTCTAAACCGGAACATAAAAATATAGCAAATCCTATGAAAACGGAACCTGTGTATAACAGAATCCTGATTTAAACGTCAAAAATTCATAGTCCCTATGGAAGAAATACCATAAAACTAAACCTGTTAAGACGAAAACCTGTCTAAAAAGCACTCTTTCTCCGCTTTATTTCAGATTTAATCTTAGTAGATTTTACTGTACTAAACAAACCTAATAAATAATCTTTGACAGTAAAATCTGTAAAAACGGAATTACTTTGGGACCAAAACAAGATTCCGTTTTGAAGAGTTTTCTGACTGAGCAGTTATAATTGTGTTGTATTCCTTCAGTAGGCAGTATGTAATTTTTACGTTTAACATAGGATTCCGTTGTAAACAGCTTTTGTTGTCCCAAGTTTTTGCGAACTACCTACATTAAAACATGTAAAAACAGAATGGCTACACTGCAAAAAATAATTGTTGATTTTACAGTATAAAACTGGCGCATGCGCGGTAGCGTATTACTGCTTGCACGGCAGCGTATTACTGCTTATTTTACTGTTTAATACTGTTAATTTTACGGTATAATACTGGCTGCTGGGTGCCAGTTTTATACTGTAAAGTCAACAATTATTTTTTGCAGTGTAGGGACAGAAAAGTATTTTAGTTTTAGAAGATTTTCCGTCTTAGCAGGAAGATTTGTAGGATATTCTATTCCATAGAACCATAAAAGTTTTTCGTTATAGACAGGTTTTATTTACACAGGTTTTACCGTATTAAGTTCCTCTGTATGCAGACTAATAAATAGCAAAATCCTAAAAGAAATTTAAGACACTTTGTATATCATGAAATCTCGGAAATTTTTGGCGTCTTACGCAATGGTTCCGTGGGATAGGTCTTAGAATAACTGAAAATCGGAACATCCCGCGCAAGTTGGGACATCCGGCAACACTATACAGGAGCAAAAATGACAAATGCACAGTTGGTTGGGGATCGTTTTTCAATACAACATGAGATTGGTATGCATGAAAGAGTTAATTATTAAAGGGGAGGAGTGGTGCTGAAAAGGCATACAGCGGTATTTAATTAATCATGTATTACTCGTTTCATTCATGATGAAATGTTCAACATTTTAATTTTAGTTATTTACGAAATAATTCGAATTTCTTTCTATTTAAACTTACAAAATAATAAATTAAGTATCTATATTATAAAGCAAACACATGCCCGTAAGTAACGCTAACGTCATTTTGACGGTGGCAATATCTGACCAATAAATTTCGCTTTTACTGCAATTTTTTTAACTTCAAAACATCGCATAATTTCAATTTTTACACCGTCGAATAGGGAAAAAAAAAGGGTTCTCCAAATTCAATTTGTTTGGAAACTGTATCTCAATTTACTGATTTTTTATATGGTTTAAAAAAACAATAAGGATATGTATTTCTATCGCGTACAGTCCGATTACAAAAGATTGACCCCTCTGCACCTAAAACAATGTAAATAGTTAGAATTTGTTTCCGACTAATATCCAGAGCAAAATTAAAACTTCACCAATAAAAAAATAAAATAATATAAATAAAACACAAATTTAACGGGCATGTAATCGAACAACGCGTTTAAATTAAACCACTGAAATTATCCGAATCAAGAAGGCTGCTCTAAGTATATGCTTAGCGATTTCTTCGGCTATTAACTCTTGACACTGCGGCTAACATGAAAGCATCGCTTTTAGTAAATTTCAAAACTTTATTTGAATAAATTAATGATATTATTCATATGAAATGCCTTCTGGTGTTGTTCGTGAACAACCTAAAAAGATATATGAAATGTAAATATCCTATTAGAGTTTGGAATTAAAAAAAAAAAAAAAAGAAAAAAAAATATTTTCACCAACGTACTGTAACCAGGAAAACTCGGGTTGGATTTCTATAGTTTATATAAATTCTTATTACACTAATTTCATATTCGCCGTCATAATAGATGTATGAAAGGTTGGAGACCTCGTGACTATGAAACATGTAGTCTATCTTATTTAGTTGATTGGTTGATTTTATGACGGCTGATTATCTACACGAGGGATATAGGCCCTAAAGGGGATTGCCCTCCGTGGGGGTCTTTCTAAAAGATCCTAACTCGTATTTACGGCAATGTTCGAAGAAAACCGCGGAAAACACCAAATGGTTAGGTCGACGAGCGCGACAGGGGTTGAACCCAGCACCTCCCGTCTACCAACTTTGAGAGCAAAACCTCTCAGCCACTGGTGGGGCCTATCTTATTTAGATGATTGATTTTCACTCAGGGGTTTTCTCAAATCCAAACTAGTTATACTTTTCAACACATTCACAAAGTCATTTTTAAACACAAATTCACGAAATTTGCAAGTTCTATTAATCAACCTAAGTATATTTCAGAAAATGCGGTAAAAAGGCCGATTTTAATAAACAGAGTGATTACAAATGAATATCTCAACTTTGAAGGGCTATATCTTCTAAACAATAAAAGGTAGTGTTCCATTTCATACATCGAAGTGAGTAAGAAGTTATAAAGTTTCATAAATCTAAAGCTTCGTTTTATTTTTTATTTTTGGCGAGAGATAACGCAACAAGGGTGGGTTGAAAGTGAACCGGCATGTTCCGTTGCGAGTTCATCCAACAGGAGGATACCCCCCCCCCCCCCCCCATTGGCACCTTTCAAGAGTTTTTGAACGAGCAACTGCTGCAACGGTGGATTGGTCACAGAACAGATTTCGACGCTGCTCTTCATCAGTGGCCCCCACGAAGCCCGGACTTATCTCCGTGCGATTTTTTTTTGGCAGGGGGGGGTTACATAAAAAATAAACTGTTTTTTCCACCTCTACCAGCTGACACTGCTGAACTGAAAACGAAGACAACTGCAACTATTGCAACTGTAACATCCGACATGCTTAAAACCGTGTGGGACGAATTCTCCTACAGAATGGATGTCGTTCGTGTTTCTGCTGGTGGTCACATTGAACATTCATCAATTTTTTCTATTAGTAATTTCTCAATCTTCTTTTTTATGGTTTTTTCACAAATGCGTGTATATTCTATACTTTTACTAATAAAGCCCTTCAAAGTTGGGATATTCATTTGTAATCACACTGTATTTTCGGAATACAGCAACCGTGTCATTAGTCATAAAGAAAATCTTGTTTGGATAGCAATACACTAAAAACACCAACGTTTAACACACAATATCAAACTATAGCACAATGGACAGACGTACGTTTCGTGAGAAACTTGGACTCACATCCTCAGTGTCAGTAAAATAAAATTAAACATTATTGTATCCCCCCCAAAGACATGAAATTGAGTCGAGAAACCCAAATGAAAACAACAACACACCGAAAAACTCACCACGCACAAGCCACCAATGAGATTAAGCCGGAAGTGATTCACTATGACACAGTAAATCAACCCAGAAAGGTGAGATGTAAGGTACGCTTGAAAAACATTGACCAGGGAGTTACTAAATTAATGAATATAAACTGCTTCAAAGAAGTCTAAATCTAATGGAGTGTTACATTTATTAATAATAGTGTTGAATCAAAGTTAAAATTATGTCCCTCACTCCAACAGTGACAAGCAATAGAGGATTTTTGTAATTCATTTTTCTTAATATAATTTTTGTGTTCATCGAGGCTGAAACGGAGTTGTCGTTTAGTTTGTCCTATATAGAACAAACCACATTGACATTGGGTATTGTAAATGCCCCAAAAGTTTTGATGTGGAATTTTATCCTTTAACTGTGAAAAATTTAGTTTATTAACCGGCTTAAAAACAACCTTAAAATCATAATTTCTTAAAATATTAGCTATTTTGTAGCTAATGCTATTGTAAAATGGCAAAATAATGAGGTTAGGAAAAGAAACTTGAACAACGGAAGAATCAGGATTATTAATACCTTTATT
The DNA here is from genome assembly GCA_963931845.1 of Maratus michaelseni. Lineage (NCBI taxonomy): Eukaryota > Metazoa > Arthropoda > Arachnida > Araneae > Salticidae > Maratus > Maratus michaelseni. The sequence continues at coordinate 163,392,146 of OZ007587.1, forward strand.
AAGACAAGGAAAAATTAAACGGTTGATATAAGACAAACTAAAACCACGATTAATAGCGACTGATCTAATATAATTCAATTCTGTAACAAGGGAATCATTATCAGAATAAATGGAAATTGCTCTATTAATAAAGAAATGAAAAGCCGAGGCTTTCTGAGAAGGGGGAGTGACACGAATTTAAATGAGGGGGGAGTGAGACTGCAAAGGGTTTACGGTATACACAGGTGTCAAATGTATTAAGCTGGCGAGTAACTAACACATCAAGAAAAGATAATTTATTGTTAACTTCAACCTCATATGTAAATTGGATAACAGGATCTATTGAGTTTAGAATAGTTAAGACATTATCAATGGATGAAATAGATGGGTCTAGAGTACAAAAGAAACATCAACATATCTACAATAAAACGGAAAATTAATACGATTAAACAATTTATCTTCCAAATAATGCATATACAAATAGGAAAGGATTTCAAGGATTATCCATCGCTAAACCATCTGACATGGAATAAAATTGATTTGAAAACTGGAATGCATTTTGCGTTAAACAAATACTGAATAATTCAATAATGTGGTTTATCTCATAATCTGTATAATGGAATTCTTTTAATCGTAAAGTGAGACACTGAAGTGCCCCTTGGACAGGAACATGGGTAAACAGTGAAATAACATCAAAAGACACCATGCGTAAAGAGGGGGAGGGGGGGGAGTTCCTAATACGGTTTACAAAAGCACTAGAATTATGAATAGTATATAAATTGGAAACTGAAAGAAAGGAAAAACGTTTAACCTAAAATTTAGCAAGGGGGTAAGAAGCAGAACCAATTTTAGATACAATAGGACAGAGGGGGACACCAATTTTGTGTACATTTGGAAGAGCATAAAAATGACTACAGTTAGCTATGGAAGGAATTAAAGAATTTTTAGTATTTTCATCGATACAAGGAGAAGTTTTAATGAGTCACTGTTAGATGGATCAAGATGTAATTTAACGTATAGACCAGATTGTAAGAGATCTTGTACTTTATCAAAATAATCTGATTTGTCTTGCAACACTATTTGACCTCCTTTATCCGCCTCGGCTTTTCATTTCTTTATTAATATAGCAATTTCCATTTGTTCTGATAATGATTCCCTTGTTACAGAATTGAATTATATTAGATCAGTCGCTATTAATCGTGGTTTTAGTTTGTCTTATATCAACCGTTTAATTTTTCGATGTCTTAATAAATGTATTAATAATCCTGATTCTTCCATTGTTCCAGTTTCTTTTTCTAACCTCATTCTTTTGCCATTTTACAATAGCATTAGCTACAAAATAGCTAATATTTTAAGAAATTTTGATTTTAAGGTTGCTTTTAAGCCAGTTAATAAACTAAATTTTTCACAGTTAAAGGATAAAATTCCACATCAAAACTTTTGGGGCATTTACAATATCCAATGTCAATGTGGTTTGTCCTATATAGGACAAACTAAACGACAACTGCGTTTCAGACTCAATGAACACAAAAATTATATTAAGAAAAGGGAATTATAAAAATCCTCTATTGCGTGTCACTGTTGGAGTGAGGGACATAATTTTAACTTTGATTCAACCACTATTATTAAGAAATGTAACACTCCATTAGATTTAGGCTTCTTTGAAGCAGTTTATATTCACAAATTTGGTAACTCCCTGGTCAATGTGTTTCAAGCGTACTTTACATCTCACCTTTCTGGGTTGATTTACTGTGTCATAGTGAATCACTTCCGGCTTAATCTCATTGGTGGCTCGTGCGTGGTGAGTTTTTCGTTGTGTTGTTGTTTTCATTTGGGTTTCTCGACTCAATTTCATGTCTTTGGGGGGGATACAATAATGTTTAATTTTATTTTACTGACACTGAGGATGTGAGTCCAAGTTTCTCACGAAACGTACGTCTGTCCATTGTACTATAGTTTGATACTGTGACTGAATGACATGTACACTAAAAACACCAACGTTTATCAAACGTTGGTGTTTTTAGTGTACATGTCATTTAGTCCTTGGTGGTCAGCAGAAGCCCTGCATAACATTTTCCTATAAGGGGTCATCCGCCGTTAATTGCAGCTGAAGTCTTGGCCCATCGTAAATTTCGTCACGTCAGTATCTATTGTAAGTTGCATCAGTCGTACAGATGCCTATAATCATAAAACATGGTCATAAATCACCGAAAATCAGGCACGGAGTAATTCCACCGATAATTGATACATAAACCAGAGCAGCTGTTCAAAGACAAGACTTGTGGTAGGAGAATCAATATTTTATTCGTGGAAACATCATCAGTTACACAATGCAGAGTCACAATTGTCAGCACAGGAGTACGATGCTAACATTCGAAGGGAATACCATATATTGAAGAGACTACCATACACTTAGTAGACATACTATGTACAAAATAAAAAACACTACACTTAGATGACCCACTATGTACAAGGGAAAGACAATGTTGAAGTGAAGAATGGGGGTCGCTGGAGTCGCGTATTAGTTTAACAACCAAAATAGAGCAAACTTCTGGCGGTCCTGTCCGATGCAGTATGTTATATACTCAAAAATTTGGTGTAAGCACACGAACGCAAGAAAATTACCAACCAATAGATTGTAAAAAGAGGTGTGGCCAAGAAGAGAGCGCCGAAAAACTTAAACGTCAATGGCTAAGAATTTAGGTTAAGGGCAGGCTAACCTGACGTACAAGTAAGAACTCATTACAAGAATCGGATGAATTTTGGAGGAAAAAATAAGCGCGCGTAAGCAGGGAATGATGGGACAAATCGAACGATATCTGAAAATAATAAAATAAAAAGAATGTAAAGAAAAAATATTCTGAAAGAATAAATTTCACTATCTCAATAAAAGGAATTTAATCAAATGCTTTTTAGGAAGTTTTTGCAATTTAGAATAATTGTTTAGAATAGGGATTTAAAGAATATTTTGACTAAGATATAGAATTAATTCAAACAGGGGAATTAAAATATAAATAAAAGACAGAGAAATATTAAAATAAATAAAATAGATAATATTTAGTAATTTAATAGAATGGTGATAATTTGGAATAAGGACTAAGAAAATGGCGAAAAGAAGAGAATTTTTTTTTATTATTACACACACACACACATATATATATATATACACACACACACACATATATATATATATATATATATATAAGCATATATAATCAAGCTGTACAATTAAGAATACTATTTTTTAATAATATTTTACACACATAAAATCATGTTTTCGCTTAAACTAAACTAAACTGTGGGGCGAAAGCACGTATTCCATGGTTTTAAGGGGACAGTTCACCTTCCACCATAGTAAAAAATGCTAGAAAATTTATTCAATTTTCATATTTTTCACAAATTAACTAACAGAGCAAATTAAATGAAATTTTCAGGATTGTTAAGTACAGCATTACTTTTTACAATAAAAAAATTATTGATGAGAAATATTAAAATTATTTATGTAAACTTAATTAAGTAAACTACTGTTTTTTGTTTTCGTAATTACTATTTATCACTGCACGCATGATATCTCATGTTTATTTTATTTTATTAACGTGAAATAAATTTTAATTTAAAGATAACACTTGACTTAGCATAAGAAACTAAAACCATGTAATTATCTTCATATATAGTGTGGTGTTTTATTTCTGAAAGTAAGTACTAGATGGCAGTACCACAGGAAATATACACTCCAGTCGCTAGTGACAGCAATGTTTATAAGTTCTGTTTTTACGGCGATTAGCCACTATAGATGTAATTCTGTTATGTGTAATGTGATGTAAGTACTTGTCTTCTGATGTTAATTAAACATGAAAAAGTAATTTATTTCGTCCACCTCATTTAATATGTATATTTATTTAATTAAGTCTCCTTCAATACAGTATAAAATGGCGACGATGAAAAAGGTTCTCACCGGAATATATTTAAAAAGAAATTCCGCGTAGAACGCAAAATGACTTTACTTCTGATTTCGCTCTACCATTACGTGATGTTGCATCCTGCTAAAGTTATGCTATAAAGTGATTTTCTGTGAAAAAGTTCGTCATTTACAGGGGTGGTAAGTTTATACATTTGTTTCTTTTCTGAAGTAAATAAAGTGCAAGTATGTTTGCAAATTTTAAAGAGTTTAACGATTCCATTGAATCGTTCCAGTCATACGTTAAAAGGCTGGAACAAAGTTTTATACTTCATGATGTGAAAAAGCAAAAGAAGGTCCTTGCAATAATCTCCTGTATGGGTCCAAAATTGTATAATTTGTTAAGTGATTTAACTTTTCCTAAAAATACTGAATTTTTGAAATATGAGGAAATTGTTGATATTCTGTTAAAGCATAGAATTCGTAATTCTTATCAAAATAAAAATGAATCTATACAAGATTTTGCAGCTAAATTAAAGAAAATGACAACTTTTTGTGCTTTTGCTGTTGAAACATTAAATGACAATCTTTTGGAACAGTTTCTTAGAGGTTTAAATAATGAAAGTATTCAGAGTAAATTACGTATGCAAGTAGAAGATTTAACTTTTGAGAAAGTCATTGAAAATAAATTATTTTGCAAAATAACAAAAATGATATTTCTGAATTGAAGCATAAAAATTTGAATGTAAATAAACTTGCATGTTCTAAAAATATACAACCCAATAAAATTTCCAAATAATTTTCCAAAACAGAAATTTAACAATAATGTAAATAAGGGGAATTCTGAGGTAAATTAAAATAAATTGACGTGTTACAGATGTGGAAATGCATCCCATTTAGTGAATGTATATAGATATATTAATTCAATTTGCAATCAATGTAAAAAGCGCGGGCATCTTAGTAAAGTCTGTAATAGTAAAAATAATAATTCTCAGAAACAAACAAATGTTTTGCATACAGTTGATATTTTATCTGTGAGTCATGATAAAAGTACTTACTCCAATAAAAGTGTGGGTTTTAATTGAAAATAAAGCTAAAGCTGAAATGGAGTTAGATATGGGCTCCGGAATTTCGACAGTACCTGCTAAACGTTTTCGGAGAATTTTTCCGAATAATATAATTTTTCCGCCAGATGTTCAGTTAAGAACTGCAGCTGGTGAAATGTTTACACCTATTGGGTATGTTAATGTAGATGTTTCTTATGAAAATAAAACTAAAAATCTTAAATTGTATTTGATTAAAGAAGATAGTTTCCCACTTTTATTTGGCAGAGATTGGGTATCTGCATTTAATTTATTTCCTTCTAATTTGAAATCTGTATATGTAAATGAAATTGTAAATTCTACTGAAAAATTGAAAGTATTATTGAATGATTTTTCTGATTTGTTTACGAATAAAGTTGGGGAAATAAAAGGTTTGAAAGCAGAACTGTATCTAGAAAAAGATTCTAAGCCCATATTTTTCAAAGCTAGAACAGTTACTTCTGCTCTACGTGTAGCAGTAAATGATGAAATGCAAATGTTACAAGATGAGGGTATTATTAAACTTGCCACTAGTAGTAAGTAGGCAACTCCTACAGTTCCAGTGGTAAAACCTAATGGTAAAATTCGTTTATGTGCTAATTTTAAAGTTACAGTAAATACATTTTGGAAGGTTGAAAAATATCCTTTACCTAAGGTAGATGACATTTTAGCTACATTAGGTGGTGGTTTGCATTTTACAAATATTGATTTAAATCAAGCATATTTTCAGTTACCTGTAGACGAAAAGTCACAGGAATTGTTAACTATAAACACTCCTAAGGACTTATTCCAATTTTTAAAATTAACAATGGGTCTTACTAATTCCCCACCAATATGGCAAAGATCAATTGAACAGATTTTAAGTGGTATTGATGGTGTTACAGTTTTTATTGATGATATTAGTGTTACAGGGGAAACTGATGAAATTCATTCGAAAAGGCTAAAACAAGCATTATAAAGATTACGTGAATATAATATTAGGATAAATAAAGATAAATCAATTTTTATGGCTGATCATATTACATATTGTGGTTATAAAATTGATAAGGAAGGTATTCATAAAACACAAGATAAAATTGATGCTATATTAAATGCTCCTAGACCAATAAATGTGTCACAAGTTAAAGCTTTTTAGGGTTTCGTTCATCTCACGAAACCCTATTACTCCCGCTGCGTTGTCTGTCCGTCACAGAGCCATTCTCAGAAACTATATAACTTACAGAGTTGAAACTTTGTGTAAATATAGCTGAATAACAGCTATGAAGCTCAAAATATTAAAATTTGTAAAAATCGTATTATTTTAATAAATAGAGATAAAAAAAACAAAGTTCTAACAGATTTTTCCTATTAAATTTAAACATTTTTTGTTATAGCAGTTGCCAAAAATTAAAAATCCACAATGAAATTCTTTCTACAATAATTAATTTTCTATTGAACGATTTCCACGTGAAAAATTAAAATGAAATAAAATGTTTCACCAATTGAAAAAATAATTAATAGGAAATAAAATTGTTTGACGTCATAGTGGTAATAAAACGGAAATTTTCAAAGATTTCTCAATAATACAAGGAGTATGAGTACATACACAAAGCAGATTAATATGACGGCATTAGAGAATTAAAAAGAAAATCTGACGTCATATTGGAAGTTTAACGAATTTTTCAAATGTTTGAAAATAATACAAAGCGAGTATCAATATGAGTAATAGAAAATAGTAAATATATGATTTTGAGAAACATATTAAATCATTATAAAAATCCGATTATGGAAATATTCGCATATTTTAACATTTTGAAGGTGTGCAACATGTTTAATTTTGAAATCATTTTTTTAAATATCGCATTTAGTCCGCATGACAGATAATTTTGACAGAATATAATAGCGGGCTGGTTTAGATATTCGAAAAAAACGAAAAAATAGACCTGTAAATTTTTACTTTATAAAAAACATGATTTTGTTGTTGTTGTTGTTGTTGTTGCTAAATGAAATTTATTTGGATTTATTAAAGAAAGGATAAAGTGTTTTGAAAGGAATATTAAACGAAACCCTTTGAGCGATCTTCGATCACACTTACCCACTTGTTTATTCTTAGTTACACATTATTCTAAATTTGTACCAAATTTATCTACAATTGCTCATCCTTTAAACGAATTGCTCAAAAAGAATTTGAAAATTATATGGTCTCCTGTTTGTGAACAAGCGTTTAAAAATATAAAAATGAAATTATTTCAAAAAGAGTTCTTACACATTTCAACCCTAAATTACCTTTAGTGTTAGCTTCTCCATATGGTATCTCTGCAGTTCTTTCGCATGTGATGCCCTATAACGTGAAAAAACCAATTGGTTTTGTGTCCAGAACTCTCACTAATGCAGAAAAAAGGTATAGCCAGGTGGATAAAGAAGCACTAGCTATTATTATCTTTGGTGTAAAGAAATTTTTTCAGTATTTATATGGTAACAGATTTATTTTAATTACGGACAGTAAACCACTTGTGTCTATTTTTTCTCCTACTAAGAGTATTCTTGTACTTTCAGCTGCTAGAATGCAAAGATATGCATTATATTTACAAGCGTTTAAATATGATATTCGTTATAAGAAAGCATCCAAACATGGAAATGTCGATGCTCTTTCACGACTTCCATTAAGTAGTGAATATTTACCTCCACAATTAAATTCAAGTAATGTAATTGATGAATCTGAATTTTTTCAAATTAACCAAATTTCTACTTTACCTTTAAATGCCAAAACAATTGCTGTAGCTACAAAATCTGAACCTTTATTACGTCAATTTTTTCATCATCTAATTTCTGATTCTCCAATTCCAAAAAATTTACTTTTTGGAGGCAAGCAAGAAGAATTTACTCTTCAACATAGTTGTATTTTAAAAGGATGTCGAGTAATTATCCCGGAAATTCACAGAAAACAAATTTTAAATGATTTGCACTTTGGACATTTCGGTATAGTGAAAATTAAATCCTTAGCTCGCAGTTTTGTATTTTGGCCAGAAATTGACCAAGATATTGAAGATCTTGCACAAAATTGCACTACTTTTGTCAATTTAAAAAAATAATTCTCCCAAGGTATATACTCATCATTGGGAATGGCCTACAGCTCCATGGCAAAGAATTCATATTGATTATTTTGGTCCTGTTATGAATAAAATGAATTTCCTTGTTGTTAAAGCTCATAGCAAATGGCCAGAAGTTTTTATTGTTCCTAATACAACTTCAGAACATACAATTACTTGTGTTTCTTCTCTTTTTGCCAGATATGGGTATCCTATATATCTGTGGTATCTGGTAATGCTAGCTAAACAGTTTACTTCTGAAAAATTTGAGACATTTTTAAAGAATCATGGGGTTAAACATAGGTTAGTGCTCCTAACTATCAAGCTACAAATGGTCAAGCCGAGAGATATGTGCAAATTCTTAAACGTAGATTAAAAGTCGTATCTTCAGAATCTGGTGCTTTACAAATGAAATTAAATAACTTTCTTTTACAATATAGAAAGATGCCCCAGGCAACAACAGGGAAAGTCCTGCATCTCTATTTCTAAAGCGTCATATTAGAACGAATATATATTTGATACTTCCAAACGTTACAAATTTTGTTTATAATAAGCAAAATGCGAGAAATGCCAATACTAAAGTAAAAGAATTTAACATTAACCAGAAAGTGGCTGTTAGAAATTATTCTCCTGAAGACAAGTGGAAAATTGGTCGCATTATTGCAAGAGAGGGCAAGTTGCATTATAGAATTATAGTTGGTTCAAATATTTGGGAAAGACATGTTGATAAGATAACTAATGTCGGTTCAAAGGTTCATTTAACTAATGATTCAGATTCTGAAGAGAGTGATACAGAAAGTCACAGAAGTGATAATACAGTTGTTAATTAACGTGGTTCTCAACTAATACCTCCGAGTGTCTCAGATCTTCGACCAGCTGACTTTGTCCTCCCATCTACTCCAAATCTTAAACCAGCTGACTCTGTTGTCCCATTTACTCCAAATCCTAAAACAGCTGACTTTGTCCTCCCAAATACTCCAAATTCTGCACCAGTGGACTCTGATTTGATACCTCCAGTTCCAAAACCCCATGGTTCCAAATAGTACTATTGATGATGCTGCAGATACTGTTAAAACTAATTCTTCTTCTTTCTCCCCACAGGAATTACGACGTTCTAAAAGAATTCGTAGAGCTCCTACTCGGTTAAAATTTTAAAGTGGGGGAGAGATGTGGTGTTTTATTTCTGAAAGTAAGTACTAGATGGCAGCACCATAGAAAATATATTCTCCAGTCGCTAGTGACATCTATGTTTATAAGTTTTGTTTCTATGGTAATTGGCCGCTATAGATGTAATTCTGTTATGATGTAATTATGTTATGATGTAATTCTGTTATGATGTAATTCTGTTACAATAAAAGGGAGAAACAAAAACATTAAAAACTACCGTGTAATGTGACGTAAGTACTTGTCTTGTAATGTTAATTAAACATGAAAAAGTAATTCATTTCGTCCAACTCATTTAATATTTATATTTATTTAATTAAGTATTCTTCAATACAGTATATATAGTATTTATGATTAATAATTAATTTTAAAAAAATATTTATCATGTAAAAAAATCTCGCTTTTTTTTTAAATTAAATTTATATTACTTAAGATAATCCTGAGATATTCTAAGATATTCTCAGTTCATTTTATGTATAAAGTTAAAATCTATGTGTTCTGAAACTTTCAAAATATTATCTTCAATAGTTTTTCAGAAATCAAAGTCAAAAACTCATATTTTGAGATAAATGCATTAAAAGTTAAAAATTTGTAAAAACAATATATTTTACAAAGAAGAAAAAAAAATATTTATCTTCAGGCAACTTTAGCTATTCTAATTAATATATATAGGCAACTATAGTGATAAATCTCCAATCAATTAATATAATAATACAAAATATAAACATTCAAACGGGGTTATGCGGTTGCGGGCATTTAACAAAATACGTTGATTCGATGTTTACAATTATTTTAATAACCTACGATGTAATTATTTCAAAACAAAAAGACTGGCGCCAAATTGTTCAGAATAAATTGGGCTTTCAATTAATATTTTCTTTTTTTTAAAGGGTGAATTGTCCCCTTAAACTTATGAGAGCTGCAACAATAGTTACAACAATGAAATTAAATTTGCGAGAAACCACGTTGCTGAAACATAAATTATTTGTGAATTCGATTACGGAATAATCCCTTATTTTTTATCTGTTGTCTTGCTTCAAACCGTTAGCCACCCTAGAAATTCAAACTGTTATATATCAGCTATTTTTTACGATAGAGGCAAAACAAAAGAATTTCTGAAATCTTTGTACCAAGTTCAAGACCTAACAGTTACAGAAAAACAAACTTTGGATTTTGATTTTTCTTTTTGGTACATTTGTTTGTTTGAAATCTTTAAGTGGTCGCCATTTTGAAACAAAATGGCGAATTCAAGCTGGCTAACAAACTCGCTCAAGATCTTGGTAATTCCTTACACCTGTTCGGTCAGTTTATAAATACAAGAGCTGAATATGCAGAATTATGTAAAACAGTAAGAAAGTGCGTTACAGAAGATATAAGAAAATTTAACTGTGATCTTGTCAAGAAAGTTCTAGAATACACCAAAAGTTTAAAACCAGTTAAGTGCAAACTGTGTATTGAATGAAAAGGTATTTTTGCACTGATTAGGGTAGATGGAACAATCAGAAAAATAAATAATTAAATCGTAAGTATTGTCGAAAAATTCTATAACGATCTTTATAAATGTGAAGATTAAAGGTAAAGAAACCTACCTAATCAGACAAAGACAACAGAAACTAAAGATATAATCCCAGTGATGACAGATGTAGTTTTACAAGTCATTAGATGTATGAAAAAAGCTAAAAGCACCGGCGAAGATAGAATCACGGGGGATCTTATCAAAGAAACAGGAAAAGAATTTTCAAAGGTTCTAGTCTACTGTTTTCAAAATGTCTAGAGAAGTCAGATGTGCCAGAAGGCTAAAATAATGCTGTGATGGTACTATTTTACAATAAAAGGGAGAAACAAAAACATTAAAAACTACCGTCCGATCAGCTTAATGTCAGTGATTTATAAAATTTTCACCAAGGTTTTAATGACAAGAATTGAATCAGTTCTAGACTCAGCTTGACCTAGATAACAAGCAGGATTCCGAAGTGGATACTGCACAATGTGGATCACATTCAAACAATAAGGGAACTCATTAGGGAAACATAAGGAATATAATTTACCTCTCTGCATCGCTTTTATTGATTATGAAAAAGCAATTGATTCTGTCTACACACTAGCAGCAGTAAAATCTCTGGAGGATATCGGTATAGACAATACTTACATCAATATTATATTTACAAGAAAGCAACACCAGTCATTCGTTTGGACAGAGGAAAAGTGAAGATCAAGCTTGGAAGAGGAGTTAAACAATGAGACACCATTTTGACTAAGCTTTTTACTTAGAAACTTTTACTACTTTTTTATCTTAGAAAATATTTTCAAGAAGCTAGATTGGATAAACAAAGGGTAAGGGTTTACAATAAATGGGGAACACCTGAATAATCTGCTGACGACTTTTTAGTTTTCAGTAACAGCCTTAAAGAACTGGAAGATATGTTAAAAGATTTGGCAGAAGCTAACATTATCGTGGGAATAAAAATAAATTTGGAAAAGACTAACGTGATGAATTCATTTGCACCAAAAAAAAAAAAAAACCTGTCAGCAAAAACACTGAGATTAAGGAAGTGCAGAGTTATGTGTACCTTGGACAGGGAATAACATCGGCCAACTGCATCAGGAATGAAATCAATAGAAGAATAAGAAATAGATGGAATGCTTTTGGGATGAACAGTATTATTCTGAAGAGCAACACACCTCTTCTCTTGAAAAGAAAAGTTTTTAACCAATGTATTTTGCCTGCACTAACTTATGGAGCGGAAACATGGACGCTGTCAAAACGGATGGTACAAAGATTACAAACAACATAGCGAAGTATGGAAAGATGTATGATAGGCATAACTGGAAGAAGTCAGATAAGAAGTCAGACGAAATTTTTTGACATCATCGAGATAGTTAATTTGTTAAATTGAAAATAGTCTGGACACATTGCAAGAAGACAAGACAATAGTTGGAGTAAAAGTACCACACAGTGGTATCCCAGAGATGTAAAATGACCAAAAAGACGATCTGAGGTGAGAAGGGGTGAAGAAATGAGAAAAGTTACGGGAGTTAAATGGATAACCGAAGCACTAACAATGGAAAAATCGGAGAAAGATCTACATCCAGCATGAAAACGGTTGATGATTATATATGTTTATAAAAATTTGAACGGACGAATGTTTTGGGGCCTAAGGGTCATTATCGGTGAAAATGTACTGAAATTTTCCGGAATTGCTTTCATCCGGACGTCTGCAATAATAAGGAGTTTCTTCCTTTTTATAATGGAAGCTATATTTAAAAGTAAAGGCTATTATTTGAAGCTACTATTGAATTACTTTCTGTTTTAATTTTAAATCAATATTTATGCATTCTCAGTTCGTGATACTTTAGCATCAATATTGTGAAACTGATATACATGATTTTGAATTCATCTTCTATGCTTGTTTTGTATTCGTGTCATGATCCTGAAGAAAACATATTTATTCTTTCAAAACACGTTGCTTTTTCTGCGAGTTTGGTGGAATTTTTAAAAGGAATTTTATCAAAGACGTAATTATATTTGATATGCATTTCGAAATAGTCTCCTTGAAACACATACACACACACAGCATAATGTTGTTCGGATTTTAAACTCAGATTTCTTTTATTTTGCTTTTTATTGGATGAAGGTAATTTTCTTTTTATAACTCCACATCTTCACCTACTTTTCAAAGGGGAAAATCTGAAAAAACGAGATGAAATTCTAAACGTTTTAACATTCCGTGAAAAATCTCAAATACCCGCAGCAAACACAAACTCTATCCGAACAATCTAAAGGAAAATCTGTTTATCTTCTCTGTTTTGTTCTCGGCCTTTAAGACTTTAAAGTGATGAATTGTGCATGATGTAAAACAGAGGAGCCGTTTCCGTTGGATAACACAGAGAAAATAAAAGTGGGGAAAAACCGCGTTTAAAGTCTATCCTCAGAAACATGATTCCTACACAGCACGGTATACAGTCAGGGAGAGACTGAGAGAGAAAAACTCGACACAAAGTCTGAGGATCTTTTTCCGGAGAAGTTGTGTTGCAGGAAGTCGCTCCATTAAGCGAAGAGTTACACTCTGCATGAGTAAAGTCGGATTATGGGGGATATTTTCTATTAGGGATCGAGTCACGTGTTTTTGTTAACGTAGCATCTTTGTTTTGGGGTGGGGTTTAACGGTATTTTTTTTAGGAATAACTTACTTTAGAAGTAATCTAAAATAAGTTTTTTTTTCTCTTTACTGAAACCGTTTTTAATATTTTAAAAGTTACTTCAAACAATAAAACAACAAGGATTCCTGAAATTAGTTTACACATAAAAACTGAAAATGTACACAATTTTATGATTAATCAGAGGTTTTTCTCCCTCAATTTTAGTTCTAATTTTAGTCTACCAAGTAATCTCTCTTCAGTACACTAGAACTTTTAATTTTCTGGTTCAAATAAATCATTGAGTACTAGGTAACTAGATATGAGATGGCTCATCCCGAGCCCAAGCCCGGGGCAGAAGCGGGCGCTAATTCGCTTTTTATACTAGTCTCTGGGCTCGGACTTAAAGTGAAAATCTTTGTGAAAAAATATAACAATATTTACCAGATGCTATTGGAGAAACAAGAATATTGCCTAAATTTCTTAAACTGTTTTACAAACCTCTAAAAACCCGTTTGAAAGATACAAATTACATATAATCATATATAGATACTTTTGAATACACGCATGCATATATATATATATATAATCATATGCATATTTACACATATACATTACTTTTTTTTTGCATCTCGTTAATTTTGTAAATATTTTTTGATAACCTGTAAATATCTTAAAACTTTTTATTAACATTTATTTTTGTTAGCTTGTAAATATTTTAAAACTGATAAATATATTTTTTAAACTTTTTTACTAATTTGTATTTTTTTTATTCAATAGTGAATATTTTTATGTAATGGATGAATTTTTATTACTAACTTGCATAAATGTAAATTAAATAATTTAAGAATATAAATTATACCTGTTCACAACTATATAAAAATTAATAAACATGCATTTTGTACCCATGCTTGTAACAGTGCTTTTGTAAACATGCTGTAACCATGCTTTTGTAAACATGCTTTTTTCTCTGCCATTTGTACAAATAAACACACACACGCATTTTTTAAAGAAATTAAACACATAGATGTGGAAAAAAACAATAAACTTTATTTATTTGAATGTTTTAAATAATTTACATTTACATTCGACTAGTTTCTACATTAATGTTGCATAAAAATTGATCATTTATACATTGGACTATGTTTAAAAACATAGAAATGACATACTCGAAATTCACAAGTATTAATATCATGTCTCCCAATTGTTGAAAATTTTCACATTTATTAACGTGAAACATAGATGAAGACTTTTTCTTTGTTGCATAAAAATATAACCGGTACATTCATAAATTTGTTTTAATATAGTGTAGTATATTATCCTCAATAGAAGAGATAAGTTTAGACCATAATGCAAATTCGTTTTATGAAGGTATATTACCACGCTTATATTTTTGCTTAACTAAGTATTATGGTAAAAGTTTTGAATACATATGATAAATAAGTTTTTTATTCAAATCATAAGCTTTTTCTTTTAAATTTTGTAGCTGATAATCGTTTACTTCAATATGAGAATAATTCTTCAATTTTTTAATTTGCATAGCAGTATTAAAATTCAAAACTAAAATTACGTTATTGACAATAAATGATGAGCATAAAAGCTCATTGGATTTACATAAAAGTAAATCCATAAAAAAAAAGGGAAGTCGAAATTTTTCCCAATTATAATACTTTCTTCTTATGTATAGAACAAAGTAAAAAAATAAACCAATAAATAGTGACTAAATGTTTACCCGAAACATTTTGAAAATCTCAAGATTAAGGATTCTTACAATTTTCGAAATAACACTTCTCCGCTGAAATCTAATTTTTATCTAGCAACCTTCAAAACATCCTTCTCCCCATTGAGTGAACTGTTGCAAAAGAAACAGTTTTACAGGTGTCGTAAGATTCAGTAAATAAGAGCGACCTCTTCAAATGTAGGGAACAAACATATAAAGAAAGAGAAATAAGTGCTTTTTTTTTCAGAAAAATATGCCCTTTCTCCCTCCAAAAAGTATTTGATTACCGATCTTTTAGTAATCATTAAATAAATAACAAGAAAATTAGTGTATTGCAACAGATATTTAATTACATAAATAAAATTTTAAACTGTTCTTCTAGAAAAAAAATTTAAAAAATATTTTTTTTTCAGTTTTAAAATAGCACTCTTATTTTATATTTTAAATTATTTACTTCAAATTTGTAAACCCGATCAACAGTAATATAGTCGACAAATTTACGAATTAGATTTTTTGTTACTGATAAAAGTACTTTATAATTATATGCTATAATTTTTTTTTTTTTTAAATCAAGAATAATTACATGTTTGATTTTTACTTTTCTCTATCTATCTATCTATATAATAAAGGACAAACGTGTCCGTGCGTAACGCTGACAACCTTTTTCGAATGGTAATACTTGACGATGGAATTTTGGTTCTGCGATTTTTGCTACTGCAATTTAAAAAATTTTTAAAGATCGCACATTTTTAATTTTTATACCGTTATATAGGGGGAGAAAAATCTACTTTCAAATTCAATTTGTTTGAAAACTGTATCTTAATTGACTGATTTATTGTGGCTTTTAAAATAATTTTCCAACATGAATTTTTTTTATTTATTTCCATCGCGTGTAGGCCCTTTACGAAACATTAATAAACAATTTGCACTTAATAGATCAGCATTTGCCTCCGGTTAATTTTCCATGACGAAATTAAAATACCATCAATAAATAAAGGAAGGAATAATAATGTTAAAAAAAAAAAAAAAAAAAAAAAAAAAAAAAACATATTCAACATATATGTTATCGAACAATTTCAATTTTTACAGCGTTGAAATGGGGGAAAATACGTATTTTAAAATATAATTTGTTTGAAAACTGTATCTTATTTTGCTGATTATAAAACTTAATACTTTTTAATTGAATGATAAATGCGTTAAAAATCTGTAACGCAAATTAAAATAGAAGAAAAAAAGGAGAAAATTATCGTTTTTTCAATGGAATAAATGAAAAGATAAATAAAAATAAGGATTACGGAAGAAAAAAGTAAATGGAGAAAAAGGTGAATCAGGTGCTTCGGTAAAATAATTTTGTGTTCACCATTAAATTTTTTACCTTACTTTCGTACCTTATTACCCTCTGAATTTCTTATAAACCCGGGATGAAAGTATAACGAACTGCCCATAACACACATAATCATTTTGTAATGAGTCTGTAATAAGATTATTATTTTTTTCTACTTCTTTCTTTCATTTATTAATTCGGAACAGTTTATTTTAACAAGACTCCTTCGACGATTATTATGTTCAAGTGAATATTAAACGCTAAATGTGTAACGGGCTATTTAAAAGTTTTTTTTTATGTCTGCCCCACCCGCCCTCCGCCAAGAGCTGTAATGATCTCGAAATCACCGCGTTTGTCCTCTGTATTAAACGCCCCGACCCGCCTTGACTCACTGATCATTGTCTTAAACCTATTGAATTTAGCTTTTAATTTTTTCCGGTGGCATCTTCCATGATCGGGTTCGCTACGCAATCTGGTCGGTAACTGAAGGAAGGGACCTCTGATACCACTGGGCGCCGACCTTTCCGCGAAGTAATTAAAGTTTAAGCAATGAATGAGCTCGAAGTCGCCGGGGTCGTCCAAAGTACTAAATGCCCCGGCCTTCCTGGAGCTGCTGGTCGATGTCTGAAACTTATTGAATTTAGTGTTTAAATTTTTCCGGTGATGATTATCCGTTATCAGGTCTACTACCATCGCTCTTGGTGATAAAGGAAAAGAGCCCCCCCCCCCCCCCCGATGGCCGCGCGACGCTTTTTCCACGAAGTAGCGGTGGTCTATATTCTAATATAGACCAACATTAATCTATAATCTATAATCTATATTAATATAGTGGTTTTTATAGTCTTTGTTCTAAATAGATTCTAGAATATATAAAAGACAGGTTTGTGATAGCCACATCATACTAGTTTTAAGAGTTTTTAATTTGTTGGAAAATATATCCTTAAATCTCTCCTTACATCAGATATAACACTTATTTTTTTATAATTTGAAACAAGTTCATAAATTTAGAAGGGAATCTTCTTTTCTTTCCAAGTAAATAAGTAAAATCACGAATGTAGTTTCGAGAGCCATTACAATAATTCAATATTATTCTACCAAAATGGTTTGTCCAAAGCTTTTCCTCTTGTGAGCTTCCATTCAAAAATTATAACAGCATTTGATTATCATAGAAAAAAACAATATTCTCTTAACTAGAAGAAGATCCTCGTCTATATTTATGTAATTGCTTCAAAATTTAATTATATCAGTAAAATAGATAATCAGTGACATTCCTGCATTAAATAAATATGGAAAAAAATTTAAATGTGAGTTTTGTTTTAATTATACATTGATCTAATGGAATTTTTATTCAAAAATATAATAAATTGTAGCTTTCATCCTAAAGTGTGGCAGAGAGCATTAATTCGGCTAAGATAAAATCAATCCTGCTCAATTTCTTTTATTTCCAGTATGCTTAACTACTACAAATTTCATAGATATTTGGCAAAGATTTAACCTCGAAAAACAAATTTTGAAAGCAAAAACTGTGATAAATGCATTTGAAAGTTTCATTCAATAGAGTTGACAGCTTTATCGAAAACAGGAGTCACTGACATCACGTTTCGTCGTAATATAGTCTATAAAAACTGACTCTAATACACTGAAAAAAAATATTTTACAGTATAATTAACAGTAATAAACAGTAAAATGAGCAGTAATACACTGCCGCACATGCGCGGTAGTAATAAAAATAAGCAGTAATACGCTGCCGCGCATACAGCGTATTAGAGCTTATTTTACTGTTTATTACTGTTGATTTTACGGTTTAATACTGGCAGCTGGGATGGCAGTATTATACTGTAAATTCAACATTTTTTTTCTTTTGTTGCAGTGTACAAATAAAATTTGTACTTAAACACCTAAACTGGCAGAAATTTTATTTAAAAGTCCTTACGTAACCCATTAGTGTATTTTTACTTGATTTAACCTCTTTAAGGGCGGTGATATTATATACCCAACTTAATTTTTATCTCCAAATGCCACAATGACAGCAGAATTTTGGAAATAAAATTTTGCTTTTATAGTATGCGTGAAAAAACGCTTTTACTTATTACTTACCCATCATATGTAGTATAGGGTAAATCTTGTAATCGTTTTGAAAATCGAAAAAAAAAAATTGACGGATTTACACGTTTCAGACACTGAAGATTCCGAAAAATATATTTTTAGAAAAACAAATTTGCCGTCCGTCTGTAAACGCCTTATCTCCCGAACAAATTGAAATAGAGACAACAAACAAAGAGAGAATAAATTGAGATTGAGATTTGGTATGTACTTAGTATGTAATAATGGAAAGAAGCTTATTGAATTTCAGTAACCTCGATTATCCGGAACTATTTTTTTCGGATTCTCGAAATATTCGTTCTGATAAAAGTTATATAAAAATTTTCGAAATTGTTTATTTTAAGAAGTGAATATAAAAGGCAATTTAAAAAAAAAAAAACAAATTTTGCATAAAGAATAAAGTCGATCGGATAATTAGTTGCCGAGATATTTGTAATCATATTTTCCACACTCTTCGATTTTTCCTGACCTTGTATTTCATTCAAATGTCAATTCAAAGATATACTTTAATTGGAAATGAGACGCTTAATCCGACGCAGTAAACCGTTAATTAATATGTTTACCAAATTCGGAGTTATAAGCATGTTTCTTTTACGCAATTCAGTAATAGAGCATTTAAAGTTCATGATGCCATCAAGCCACGATTTTATTCGAATTGCAATGCATTGTATAAATAGTTTATACATGCTTTATTTTCATATTTTATATTATGCATATCCATGATGGGTAAATATTACAGTGGCCCCCAATGACTAGTTTTTAAATAAATTTGTTTGTAAATCATGTTGGCATTCAATCATTTCAACATTTTAGCAACAGAAGTGCTTTGCCCCTGAAAGAGTTAATACTGGTAAGTTGGTTTAAAAAGGGATAAAAATAAAACAAAAATGTAAAACCTATATATTTACGTAAAAATTTTAGAAAATCTCAAGATTAAGGATTCATACAACTTTCCTGTTGCTGGCACTTCTAATAACAATTGCCGCTGAAATCTAGTTTTTAATCTAACAACCTTGAAAACCTCTTTCTCCCCATTGAGCGTACTATTGTAAAGAAATAGTTTTACAGGCGTCGCAAGATTCAGTAAATAAGAGATACTTCTTCAAATGTGGAAACGAATGAGAAAAAATGCATGTATTAAGGAAAAGAAAAAAAAAAATGCGTTTTAATGTTTTACAGGCATATATTCCATTAAAAGACCCGTGACTTTAAAAAAAAGTTCAACATTTAAAATTTCATTTTTGGTAATTATTAAATGAATGCTAATAATATTAATTTAATGTAAAAATAAATAAATATCCTCTTTAATACGTGTTGCTGACGACTGGGATTTTCGATAATCGTTGCCACAGATTAATCTCGGAAAATGAAACGTTTGAAGTTACTGGAAAAATTAATTGCTCGAAAAGTATTTGTCAGAAAATTGTCAGACAAACTGCGTTAGAAAGGTAAAAAATTGTATTTTTCTTGATATAAATTTCAAATCCACTATTTATGTACTTTTTCAAATATTGAATTTCAAAAATTACCAAATTTTACAATGGAGTACCATATAGCGAAAACTTCACGCGTAAAAAATAATAACAACAGCAATGTGTCAGCACGAGTCACAAATTGTAGTAGCCGTATTATATTGTTAAAATATAAACGTGAATTATGATGTCATGAGTGCATGATTTTTATTTAATTTTTCGACAAATACTAGATGCGCCATTTCTTTTTAGTTGTGAATAATATAGGTTAATTAACGTTATTAAAATATGTAGCTATAAAACATATAAATCAATGGAAAACAGTAAGTAATAAATTGTAAACGTAATAATAAACCGTATTAAAAAAACTTAACTTAGTGAAATAAGTATCCGTTTTTATGTTATTTTATGATATTCCAGGTAAAGGTACAGATTACTTTAAAATACAAGGTTAAATTCACCGATATATTTCGTTTGATTCACGGTTCTTTTGGAGAAACCGACCAGCGCAGCGGGCGTTGTCTGCTAGTATAAATATAATTTTGAATTATTCCTTTTGAAAAAAAATTACAAAATCAAATTTTTGCAATTTTAAAATGGTACTCCTCTTTTGTTTGTTAATATATTTACTTCAAATGTGTAAATCTTCATATGCTTGTCAATAGTAATGTAATACACAAATTTAAGAAACAGATAATTATATATAAAAAAAAAAAAAAAAAAAAATTTCTATTTGTTATAATAAATAAAATTTTATGTAACACGTAAAGTTTGTTACAAAATATTAAATAATTTTTGTATGAATTAATAAATTAGAAAATCTTCTTTTTCTGTAACGCTCTGCAGTGTTTTTGACAAGTAACTATTTTGCCTTTCTATACGAATTTAAAATTTTTATTTCTTTGAGTTCATTTCTGAAGACATTGACTGCAGTAAAATCACAGATGGACCCAATAGTGATATAAATATCAAAATATTAACCAGCAGGTATAAAACATCCGCCATCAAATTTATAACAACAAAAATTTCATTAATAAAGCATTAGCATTCTTTTATAAAACTTGAATTGTAATATGTTAGATGTTGTATTAATGTTAAGTTAAAAATTTAAAATTCCATTTTTTTTTTTGTTTGTTTGTTTGTTTTTTTAACAGTACGTTTAAATTTGTTATATTTTCAAATAAAAATTCCTCTCTAATTAAAACAAAAATCGCATTTTTCTCTTTTTCTTAGTTATTTAATGCATGAATGTGACTGATCATCTAGGTTACTGATATAGTTAAAATTTAGAACAATTACATAAACATAGACTTGTAGTTAAAAAAATATTGTTTTTTTTTTCTGATAATCAAATACCATGATAATTGTTAAATGGAACCTCACAAGAAAAAAATCTTTGGTTGGTTGATGGTGGTTGATTTATGACGGCCGATTATCTACTCGAGGGATATAGGCCCTAGTGGGGGGATGCCCTCCGTGGTGGTCTCTCTAAGGGATCCTAATCCATAATTTACGGCAAGGTTCAAAGAAAACCACGGAAAACTCCGAACGGTTAGGTCGACGAGCGCGACAGGGGTTTGAACCCAGCACCTCCCGTCTACCAGCTTTGAGAGCAGAACCTCTCAGCCACTGGTGGGGCCAAAAAATCTTTGGAAAAACCTTTTTGTTAGAATAATATTCAGTTATCACAAAAATTGTAAAGTTTTGCACAATAATGAACATAGAAATTGACAATTGCTGGACACGTGTATGGAAGAAAAGGACAAAATCTTGGAAGGGGCGAGATTTTCAAACAGGTGTGCTACAAGTTTGCAGCCTAGGCTGAGGTTTTTATTTATTTATTTATTTATTTATTTATTTATTTATTTTTTGATGAGGAATATAAACATGAAATAAACTCAAGAAGGATTTGTTTGTCAGAACCTCTAGTGCAAGTTTTTTTTTAGTCATATCAACATAAACAGGTATACAGAAAATTAACAATTAATAAATATTGAATATTCAGAAATGTGAATATTCAGAAATAAATTTCCATGTGTGTTCTTCAAAATTGATAATAATGTGGATAGGAAATAACTGAAAATGCTCATTTTAAGTCAGTGAGAATACCCCTCTTCAGGTTTAAGACAACACATTAAAATACAGAAACTTAACAAACAATAAATATAAAAAATTCAAAGCTAATAAGCTTCTAACTTTACTTCTTTTCAAAATAGGGAACTGAAACAGTCTTTTTCTTTTCTGTTTATTTATTTTCTGTCAAAGTAGCCTGCCCGCTTGATTCCCCCATTTAAAATCATTTTTAAACACCTTGTTGTAAATGAAAACAGAGCTAAAAGTTATCTTCAATGGGGTGTTCAGGGGGACAGAGCCCCCTGATGAAAAAAATTAGCTCCTTTAATTGTGAAAACTTCTGCATTGTTTTTTATGTTGATGTATTTAATAATTGTCTTGCACGTGGAGTTCTGGTAACAAAATTTGTAGCTTAGCTTATTTGATATTTATATTCTCCGTTTGTATATATATATATATAAACTCGGCATGGGCTGTGGAAACTACAGACACATCTGTTACAAAATACTGCTCCTCCCTAGATTGCTTTCTGTCATGCAATTGTAAGCTGCTGCATGATTGCAGCTGAACTCATTTACAGTAAGTTCACATATAACGAGAACAAATAAAGGAAATATCTTAGTGTTTAATTATTTCAAGTCATTTGGAAAGAATAGTGTTACATGTTAAATTTTTGTTTTCTTCAAAATGATTAGAGAAAAAGAGAAATTTCAAGTTCGAGGTAGTTGAAAGGGTCCTTACCTGCTCCTACTTTCCGGCACTCGTGACTAGACAAGCAAAACGCAATGTTTGCACAATAGCAGACTGCCACTGGCGACTATTTTTATATTTTATGCGCACCACTAATTTTAAAAGATAATTTGTATAGTATACTTTTCTTTACTAAGTGCATGTAAAATATTTTTGTTTTCAGAAAGTGGTGCGTGATAGATTTAAAAAATAGTCGCCAATGGCAGCCCTGCAATAGGAAAAATTGTCCGATTTGTTTTTTTCTTTTTAACTCTTCTGCTTTGATGAAGTATTAAGCGTTTATTTCTAACAATTCATTTTCGATTATTAAATATTTAAAATCCGAAACAGAATAACCAGTGCATTACATAATCCACAACAGATCATTAAACGACTCTGAATATCCTGATCAGTTCCTAAGCAGTGGCGCTATCGTATTAAATGTGAATAAGTTTGCAAAAGTGTTATTTCATTATGTGTAGGTTACACTTGCTACAACCGATTTTTTTAAGTGTATTTTTATGTTACGCCAATAATGTCCTCTCTTTTTTCTCGTTATACTCGCATGTGAACTTTGTATAAATGAGTTCATCTGCAATCATGTCATTGCATGACAGAAAACAATCTAGGGAGGGGCAAGATTTTGGAACACGTATGCCCTATAGTTTCTGCAGACCAAGCCCAGTTTTTTTTTAAACGGAGAATGTAAACATGAAATAAGCTAAACTACAAATTTTGTTATTAGAACTCCACGTACAAAACAATTCTTAAATATAACAAGATAAAAAGCAAAACAGAAATTTTAACAATTAAGGAATATTAAATATTCAAAAATAGGTTTCTAGCAGCACTTTTCAAAAATAAATAAATAAAATAAAAATAAAATAAATAAATAAATAAAAATTACAACAGCTCTTATTTTTATCTATCAAAGGACACTATCAAGGGGGCTCTGCCCTGCTAAACACCCAATTTAAAATAAATGTTATACTCATGAACGTAAAAAGAAAAGAGAAAAAAAAATGTGTTTCACGAAAAATTTCAGAAAAGGCGAAAAATCCCACTTTTTTTATTCCCCCCTCTTAGCGTTTAATTATTTTATGCCACTTAGGAAAAATAAAGTTTGCTATTTCATTTTCGAAATCATCAGAGAAAAAATGTTATTAATTAAATTTCAATAATCAGGGAGGGGCAATGGTCTTTCCCTGCCCCCTCTTCCACGTACGACTGGACAAGCGAAACACAATGTTTGTACAGCAGGGGAATCCGCTCCAACGAACTATTAAGAGTTCATTTCAAGCAATTAATTTTCAATTATTAAATATTTTAAATCCGAAACACAATAACCAATGCAACACATTACAGAATCTACCCGCAGATCAGTAAACGAGTCTGAATTTTGTGATCAGCCCCGCAGCATTGGCGCTATCGTATTGAATGATAATTAGTGAACGCGATTCTTGACTAACGCAACAGAAAAGGGCTGTTGGCTCATCCTCTTCAAAAGCGTTACTTGCCCATTTACAATCCCTGCCGATTTCTGAAAGATTTCTAGAAAAGAGAAATGTAAGGGAGTAGGGGGATACTACTAGAAACCGACGAAATTCGAATTCGAACAAATGGGGGGGAGGAGTGGGACCAGAGAGTTTCCGGTGAGTCAGCGTATCCGGTTCTATCCCCACCTCCACTTTTCTATACAGTTCTGGTTTTGATAGGAGAAGCTGGCTACAATGGCGGTAGGGGAACCGAAGTGACCGACCAGTGTGAGGTGGTAATTAGAGAGATGCCGTTATTAAATGGCTTGGTGTTAATAATCGGGGAACTGTGCCTTGCGGCAATGGCGTTAATGGACGGGTAAGATGGAGGTATTTGAGATAGTGAGTAGTGAGAGAGGGGGGTTTTTAAAAGCTAACTCTGGACAAAGATATAATACTGTGTAATCATGAAAGTTCTGACTTTTGAAAATGCATGACTTTCAAAGCATAATAAATATAGACCTATATAACTTTCATTAGAATTTTATTCCAAAGATTTGATAAGTCGAAATAAACTTTTTTTTTTATTAATTTCTAGTTTCTTTTACTTTTCTACGTTTCTTTTCCTTCGTGTTATTTACATTTCTTTCTTTCCTTTTTTTTTTTTTTAAATAGTTTCTTGCTCTTTTACGTGTAAAATAATTTGTCTTGTTTTATATGATTCTATCTAGTATGGTTGGTCTTTTAATTTGATTATCATGTTGCTTTAATTTAATAAATATCAATATCTGTGTTCTTTCTATAAGTATTAGTATAGTAGTTATATAAACATAGAATATGGAGAAATTTGTCGAAATTCTGTCCTCCTTCACCTCAAGCGGAGGAATTTTTGAGGGTAGCAAAAACGTATCTCAAAAACTTTTACAACCTCAGTGATGAAATTTTGCATGATGCTGAGTCTCAGACTATAAGCAGAATGAAAATTGCCCCTCCTCTCCACTCGGAGGGCTTTTAAACGTAACTCAAAGTTCATTACGATCTCGGAAGACAAAACTTTGCTAGATGCTGTCTAAGAAGATAAAACATCAGATGGAATGATTTTTTTAATTCACTCCGCGGGCAGGGGGAACTGAAGCGACCGACCAGTGTGAGGTGGTAATTAGAGAGGTGCTGTTATTAAATGGCTTGGTGTTAATAATCGGGAAACTGCGCCTTGCGAAAGTGACGTTAAGGGGCTACTTCACTCACGCGAAAACATTCGCTTGCTAATGTTAATCCTATGGGAGAATTCTTTTAAGATATCTCGTTTGCATTTCAATAGTTTTAAAGTTTTTTTTTTTTTTTTTTTTTTTTTTTGGACCTGAATAGTTAAGGTTACTCTCTACAATCGCCGTTTTTTTTTTTTTTTTTCAATTTTGTTTGCGTGATTTTTTTTTTTCTAATGAGGCTATTTTTACTCTTGGAACCGGTTTCGAATTTGAAAGCATCCTCATTAAAAAAAAAAAAAAAAAAAAAAAAAAAGCTTGCAAACAAAATAGAAAAAGTAAAAACGGTCATCGCAGATATCGACCTCAGCTAGCCAATTAAAAAAAAAAAAAAAAAAAAAAAAAAAAAATCAGTTTAAAAATATTGAAATACAAACGAGATATTTTAAAAGAATTGTCCCATAGGATTAACATTCTTCTATCTATAATAGAGGAAAGTTTCTCAAAAATGTTTCCTTCAATTTTATGTATTTAAAAAAAAAAAAAAAAAAAAAAAAAAAAAAAAAAACGTAAACTTTCAAATTTCTACTGGAGGAAAATTTTAAAATTTTATCATCTTCTTAAAAATGCTTAAAATTTCAGGAAACAATTTTTAAAAATGGTGATAGTTACCACCTATTTTCTGATGATGAAAACCATATTTTGAAAATTATACTATTAGGTAATGACTAATCACCAATTAAATTTTCCTATAAAATTTCGTGATTGGGAAGAAACGGTGAGAAAGCGGCTTCTTAAAGCGGTTTTCAAGTTCAAATTGCCTACTTTCTGGTACATTTTTTTAATTCATTTTTGTTCACAAACGCATAGAATTGGCAATTTCTCTTATTCAGAAACCATGTGATCCAGCCCCTTTTCTCAATTTTTGGTAAAGTCAGAAGTTCTTTCAGAAAATGCTGTCAAAGTTGGCATTTTGAAACGAATTTTTGGAAGCGACAGCGCTGGAAAGAAAAAGAAATGCTGTCCTGAGGCAACAATCGTTTATAAGTCAAGTTATAAATAATTTATTGGAAAATGAAACTAGTCGTTGGGGGCCACCGTAATACTTACCCATCATGGATATGCATAATGTAAAATATTAAAATAAAAAATGTGTAAACTACGTATAAAATGCATTGCAATTCGAATAAAATCGTGGCTTGATGACGTCATAAACTTTAAAGGCTCGATTACTGAATTGCTTAAAAGAAACCTCCTTATAACTCCAAAAACAATAATCCTATTAACTAGCGGTTTATTGCATCTGATTAAGCGTCTCATTTCCAATTAAAATATCTCCTTGAATTGAAATTTGGAGGAAATACAGGGTCATGAAAAATCGAAGAGTGTGGAAAATAGGATTACAAATATCTCGGCAACTCATTATCCGATCGACTTCATTCTTTATGCAAAATTTATGTTTTTTTATTGTCTTTTATATTCACTCCTTAAAATAAACAATTTCTAAAATTTTTATATACCTTTTATCAGAACGAATATTTCGAGAGTCCGAAAAAAAATAGTTCCGGATAATCGAGGTTACTGAAATTCAATAAACTTCTTCCCATTATTACATACTAAGTACATACCAAATTTCAAGTCTCTATCTCAATTTTTTCGGGAGATAGAGCGTTTACAGACATACAGACACACAGACGGACGGCAAATTTTTTTTCCCCTAAAAATATGTTTTTCGGAATCTCCAGTGTCTGAAACGTGTAAATCCGTCAAAAAAAAAAATTCGATTTTCAAAACGATTACAAGACTTACCCTATACTACGTATGGTTTATGTAACAGAACGCAATTTTTTCCCCATTCACTCTCTATTCCTCCGAATGATTTGAAAAGTCAATCCCAAAAACCGTATCTTAAGTATTTTTCCCTATTTTCCCCATTTATATATCCCTCTTAGTTGCGTTTCCAAGATCTCACCGAAAAATACATGAAGTGTTCTAGGGATTTCTTCTCAAAAATGTATGCATAAGGCTCCTAAATTGACCCCTGGGAGTTGGCAATGATCTGGAATCCGAAATTTTAAACTGTGTAATAGACTGGGAGGCGGCAGCACAGACAATCACCTCATCGAGTTCACGGCTGAAATTCCAGAATTAGTTAAAACTTGATTCGCATATTAAAACGCAATCGGTCTGCAAAGTCATATATCTTGGTGGAAAACACCCGAAAACCCGATTTTAGCGGTTATCTCGTAGGTTTACCATTGTGTGTTCCTGCTCCCAGTCCTCCATGTTTTCATACCTTTGGGTGCAGGAAAATACAATGTTAAACCTACGAGTCAACCGCTAAAATCGGATTTTAAGGTGTTTTCCACCAAGATATGACTTGGCAGTCCGATTGCGTTTTAATATGCGAATCGAGTTTTAACTAATTCTGGAACTTTAGCCATGAACTCGATGAGGTGATTGTCTGTGCTGCCGCCTCCCGGTCTATAAGTCTCAGCCTCTTTAACTCCAACGCACAAACATTACTAAACCAATACTAATGAAAATGTGGCTACCAAATAAGTTGTTTTCTATACAGACTTTTGAGAGTGGCGAGTTATTCAGGTTTTTGTGCATATCCTGAAAGTATTGATGGTATTCGTTAAATGTAACCACAATTTTAGAGATTGACGAGTTATCAAGTTTTTAGTGCCTAACTAAAATTAATTAATTATATTCGATAACATAAAAACTCTGATATCTTAGTGTGACGAGTATCAGGATTTTAGGCTATCTATATTATAAAGCAAAAACATGCCCGCGAGTAATGCTGACGTCATACTGATGGTGTCAACACCGGACCACTTAGGACCACTGAATTTTACTTTCAGCGCAATTTTTTTTAACTTCTAAACATTACACAATTATACGGTCCAATAGAGAAAAAAATGTACTTTCAAATGCAATTAGTTTGAAAACTATATTTCAATTTACTGAATTTTAGGTGCGTTCGTAATTATATAAATACGTAGCACCTATTGTCGTCGTCTGGTCCGTCCGTCTGTCTGTCCGTCCGTCCGCATATAACAACGCAAAAACTACACAACCGATTTTGTTGAAATTTAAGATATATTATCTTTGCAGAATTTTGTCGAGACATTTCAAATTTTATAAAAATCGAATCAAAACTTTAGAAAATATTAATAAAAACATTTATTAAGAAATCTGATTTTTTTTTTTTTAATCGGTGCTTTCTTGTTATAGGAGCTTTCGAAGTTTAATCGTCAAACGACCGAGATACTTATTTTATTACAGAAATTAATCTGCAGACGATATAATTCATTTAACAGAATTAAAAATCCCCGAGATCTGAATATTTATATAACTAGCTATAGTACGAACGCACCTCTTTTGTCACGTTTGACGTACAATTTCCAACTTGTTTTTTATTGTCTTTAAAAAAAATATTTTTTTAAGTCTATCTCTATTGCGTGCAGACGATCCGTTTCCATTTAACACAATATAAATAATTCTTAATTTGTTTCCGGCTAATATTCCATTAACGAAATTAAAACTTCATTCATAAATAAATTAATTAATATAAATAAAACACAAATTTAACAGACGTGTATTAATTGAACTACGCATTTAAATAAAAAAGGCTGCTGTAAGCATCGAACAAGGCCTTAATCCATGGCTGTAAGTATAGAGAAAATTTTGGCGATATCTTCAACTATTAACTCCTGATATGTGACTAATACGAAATTATCACTTTTAATAAATGTCGAAACTCTATTTGAATACATTATTATTTTTCATATAAAAATTCTTTTTGGAGTTGTTAGTGGGCAGTCTAAAAAAATGTGTTAAATTTAACAAAGTTATTGGAGTTTCACCTATGTTTTGTGCCCCGGGAAGCCCGGGTTATATACCCTAGTACCTATGATGAAATAATGATATTTGAATTAATACAAACATACCAGGTGTCCTAAAATTGACTGACGGATTTTAAAATTTAATAACTTCCAAAAAGGTGACAGATATTTAAAAAAATATTGCAGGAGAGTATTGTAAGATATCAGGAGATTTTTTTTAACTGCTTTTCCTAATTTTAGTTCGAATTACCGGCAATAGATGGCGCTGCGAGCGATAGGAGTGCAATCCAGGCGAAAACTAAAATCACCCATCATTGATGCGATGGAAGAAGGTTCAATGCATGGAATGGGTCTCATTGGTTAATACAATCTTGTTCTTGGGGCTCGATTCTGAATAAGATTTTATTGGTAAATGAGACCCACTCCATGTATTGAAACTCCTTCCTTTACATCAATGCTGGGTGATTTCTGCTTTTGTCTTGATTGGACGTCTATTGCTCGTAGCGCCATCTATTGCTGATAATTCGAACTAAAATAAGAAATTGCAGTAAAAAAACTCCTGACATCATACATTATTCTCCTGCAATTTTTTTTTTCTTTAATATATGTCACCGTTTGGAAGTTATTGATATTTAAAATCAGTCAGTACATTTTAAGACACCCGGTATATAAAGATAGCTTAATAATGAAGTTTTATTTCAAATCCGTGCGGAATTTATTTTTGATTTCGTAAATTTATGAGGGTGAGGGCGACAAGTATCGAGGATTTCGTGTATATCAGCAAAGTATTAATGGTATTGGATGTGAATATAAAGTCAAATCAATGTAAGTGTTTTCGAGTTATCGAAATTTTAGAGAATAAGAATAATGAATTAAACTATATTATGTTGCATGCATCACATAATTATGAGAGTGACAAGTTATCGACGTTTTAAACCATATCTAAATTAATTAAATCATGTTTGGTTGCATAAAAAAAAAAGATTTTTGAGTGTGACGAGTTAACAAGGGTTTAAAACATATCTTGATGAATTAATCATAAGGAATTAAAAAAAAAAAAACCTCAGACTTATCAATTGGATGAAAACATATCTATTCGATGAAAACATAATTTCGTAAGAATGGCGAGTTATAATAATTTTAGTGTGCAATATTGAAATAACAATAGATTTCGTTAAATATAAACATAGTTTAAATAAAAATAATTGTATTCACACTTGATTTTTGGAATGACGAATTATCGAGGTTTTAGTGTTTATCCATAAGAAATTAATGATATTTCTTGGAATAAAAAGACAGATTTATGAGGGTGACGAATTACCGAGGTTTTAGTGCATACCTTTTATTAATTGTATTCGACGTATAGATTAAGAAATAGTCGTCGTAATCAACAGAGTCGACGTAAGAACACATATTTATGAGAGAGATAAGTATACATATTTATGAGAGTGGTGAGTTATCGAGGTTTTAATGCATATACATAATCAATTATTAACAGTTGATTTAAAAAAAAAATACATTAACGGGACATTAACATCATAGGATAACGATTTATCGAGATTTAAGTGAAAATCTATACGGAATTACTAATTTTCGACCGAATAAAAATGTAGTTTTATGAGTATGACGAAATATAGAAGTTTTAGTGTAATATTTCATCAAAGTATTAATCATATTGGATGAATATAAATATAGTGTAAGAGTGTAACAATTTATCTTTCTTTTAGAGCATATCTATAATGAATTTATATTATTCGATTTTATAAAACGTAGATTTATCAAAGTGACGATTTATCGAGATGCATGTTTTGATGCATGTGCATACCTATGTTTTAATATTTCTTGCATATAAAAATACAAACTATTATGGTGACGAGTTATAAAGTTTTATTGTAAATACATATACAGAACACATTTAGTACAAAACCAGAACGATCTTCTATTGAATGAATTGTAAAACTTTTAGGGTGACGAGTTATCGAAGTTGTAGTATATATCATGAAAGTACTGTGATGGTATTCTTTAAATATAAGCACAATTTAAGAGGATGATGAGTAATCGCGGTTTTCGTGCTTAACTAAAATGAATTACAGCATGAATTCCCGCAGAACAATATCGAAGGAAGACAATATTTTGAAATAGTCCGTTGCCATGTTTTTTTGTTTCCGTTTTAAATTGAGATTAAAAATATGAAATAAGCTCAGTTAAGAACTTTTCGTCAAAACACTCTAAGGCAATTTTTACACACATCAACACAGAAATGTAACATTAAAAGTCCAAAAGGAAACTTCCATTTTTTTTTTTTTTTTAAATGTAGAATTGAAAAAGTCAATTGTATTTTTTGTCAAACGCGCGGAGATTCTGTGAAGTTCCTATTTAAGGTAATTTTAAAAACATAGACGCAAAACAAAAGAAAAAAAACAGACGGATGTTCAGGAGGAAAGCAACTCGCTCATGAAAAATCGTTAGTTTTTTCCTATGTGTTTAATTATTTTAGTCATTTGAGAATAATATATATATTTTTTAAATAATCAGAAAAACTAGTCGGATGCGCCAATCCCAAAACTTTCTTTTATTTCACACAGGTTTCGAATACACTAAAAACGTATCTCAGCACCAATCACCAATTTACATCAAGGTGTAACTGAATCTAAAATAGAATTATTTCCCACCCCCGCCGCCTTGCGGGCGCCCATGAATTACAACAAACTCTGTCTAATAGGGTCTAAGGCGGATTCTGTGTAAGACGGAAATCTGCTTAACGCTTAAACATTTTAAAAGTCCCACAGAATGATTTTCAATACAGTAAACTCTACCTAAAACGAAATACTGTCTACGACGGAACATTTTCTCGGTCTCGATCGATTCTACCTTTAAAAGAGTTTACTGTAATTATATTCGACGAGTTACCGAGGTTTTAATGCATATCTATAATGAAACATAGATTTATAAAGGCGTCGAGTTATCCAAGGTATTATTGCAAATTCATATGTAATGGATATTTGATTGAATGAAAAAAACAATTTATGAAGATAAAAAAGTATAGAGATTTTAGTGTATATTTTAATTAATAGTATTGGATAAATATGAATATAGTGAAAAATTATAACGAGTTATCAAGTTATGGTGCATATATTTAATGAATTAATAATATTCGATTGCATAAAAATCTGATTTATGAAGATGACGAGTTATCGAGGTTTATCCCCTAAGTGTACTTTCATGACATTTAAATGGCCTATGTCGGCTAAATTTACATGTCGGTTAACTGTTCTGTCAGTGAACTGTCCTATCAGCTAATTAAGAGGAATGGGAGGAATGAATACGTAAGTTTAGAATATAATATTTTATTGATTTTAAATGTAAATTTATGAGAATGACGAAATATCGAAGTGCATATCGATTTCTAGAGCATATCGGCCTTAATGTTAGGGGATGAATATAAAGATGTAAGTGTGTGACGAGTTATTGGGGTTTTAGTGCCTATCTATAATGAAATAGTGGTATTCAGTCACATAAAAACACTGATTTATGAGGGTGACGAGTTATTCAGGTTTACTCTCTGGGTGTACCCACCCTCGTGTGTACATAAATGTACATGCCGGTTAACTATCCTATGTTGGCAAAATGTATGCGTCAACTTATTGCTTTGCAGGCTAAATATGCGTGTCTGCTAATTGTACGTTTCAGCTAATTCTCGTCTCGGCTGAATGTCGTGTGGGCTAAACGTCACGGAACTGTTTTATGGAACTCACCTATCTAGCTATTTACCATACTCCATGCTGCGTCACTTCAGTGTCCAGATAGGAACCTATGCTTTACAGCTGACATGTCAAATTCGTTTACCGCTGCGGGCCAAATTAAGCAGTATATATCACGTTGAATAAAAAGTTTTCCGCCAAACTTTTTTTTTATTGTAAAATGATAAATACATACGAAATCATCAAAGCTAATGAGTATAGTAATCTCTGTTTAAATCTACAATCGTTTGCCAACGTTTTGGTAACTTTTCAATCCCTTCTGCGAAAAATTGTGGCGTGCGCGAGTCCAGAAAGAGATCGTCCTCATTTATGACCTTCTCATTTGAATGGAAGATTGTTCCATCAAGATGCAGCTGCAGATGTGCAAAGAAATATAAATCTGAAGGGCCCATGTCGGGGCTGTGTGGTAGATGTTGCATCAAATCCCACTCCAGCTTGTAGAGCGTCCAGCCGGTCATCGTACTAACGTGTGGCCGGGCGTTATCTTGATGAAAGAGAACCACATTCCTTCTGAACTCGTTTCTTCGTTTTTCGTGAATGGCATCGCGAACTTTGATTAGAATGTTGCTGTATATTGCACTGTTGATAGTCTGTCCGCTTTTCAGGTACTCTTTGTACAGAATTCCACGACAATCTCACCAGATGCAGAGGAGCACCTTCTTGTTAGTTAAGGCACGTCTTGCAACCGAACGTCCGAGCCAGCTGATTCCCCAGGTGCTGACACCCTCCTTTATGGCTTGTATTGTTGTAGTACACCCATTTTTCATCACAGGTCACAATTCTGTCCAGAATGTTCTTTTTCCTTTGTTCTCTGAGCAAAGCCCAAACAACAGTTTTTTTCTCCTACGCTTGTCTTCAGCAGTCAATTCGTGAGGCACCCAGCGGTTGAACTTAAACGTCAGGTTTATGCGTTTTAGAGTGTGAACTATTGTTTTTTGGCAAACGCCAAACTCTAACACAATAGTTCGTGTTCAAACATTTCTGTCTTGATCAATGATTCTCTTTAACTGCTCACAATCAACTTCAATAGGGAGGCCGGAACGTGGTTCATCTTCACTGTCGAAATTTCCACCTTTAAATTTCCGAAACCAAACTTTAACTGTATCATAAGAAACAGTATTGATTCCTAAACTTTCACGCATCTTTCTGTGGCATTCAGTTGCACTGAGTTTATTACGGAACTCATAGTTTAAATAATCGTTCTGATCTGCTGACGTGATAGCTCCATTTTAAACACTTTTTTGAAGCACAAGATAATAAATTTTTAACAAACAAATTACACAGTCATGTAAGTTCATGTGCTCTGCTTTCGAATGCAAACATTGGTTGACTGAAAAGCAAACAACCGCACAAATGACAGCTGTTTGCGCAAAGGTATCTCCTCTTGGCGGAAAACTTCTTACTCAACGTAATACAAAGCCGCGGGCCACATTAAAAAAAAGTAAATAGTATTATTACCATTGCACAGATTCAAATTTGTAATACAAAACATAGGCATGTTAAAGAAATATTCACTCAAAGTTCCAAAGTTATTATTATAATTTATTTTATCTTATTTTTCGAAAAAATGCTCAAAATTACTTTTTTATGAACCAAATCTATAAAAATTTAATTGAATTTTCTAAATTGTATTTATTTTTAAAATTTATTGTCCACCCTGGTCTGTTAATATTGATCTAGTAAAGGCATAGCTGTCAATCTTCCGTGTGTTTTTATTCAAGTAAAAAATAAACATATTTTGAAAAAGAAACTTTATTAAATAAAATGTGTTTTGTATCTACCCGCTCTTTATTTAATTTCATTTATTAAATATATTTTGTGATTCAAATTACGTTTATTTGACTTGAAAAATAACAAAAGGTTGGCAGGAACGCAAAGATGTCGTATAAAAGTGTGCAACCGAACGTAGCTAATATGCTTAATTGCACACTATATACTTTAAAAAAATCGGTCGATTGATGAATAATTACAGAAATTTGGAAACCCCATATCTATATATTTTCGCTGTAACATGGAATCGCATTGAATTTTGATTACCTGAGTAATAAATTCTGAAGAATGATTTCAACATTAATCATTAGAGTAAATTGATTAAACTGATTTTCATATTTCTTCAAATTCAAAAATCTTCATTTGAATTCATTTATTTTAATATGTATTTTTAGCATATTCTAAAAATTTCCCCTACGACAATTTTTGTAATAATGCCTGCCAACATTTAAAATGAAATACATTTTCTTTTTTAATTTTTTTTTTATCAAAGTGATAAATTCTATTTGAAAACGTGAATATGTATACTCTCAAATAACAAGATAGCTTTATGAATTGCCTTGGATTTGAAGTTTACTGGGACGCTTTGTAATTTCAAATGAAAACTCCAAGTGCTTTGTCAATTGGTGACCACATTCATAAGGTGTTGATTTATAATGAAAATCTTAACCTTGTTTAACAGTTCGAAATTAATATTTAAAACTTTATGTAGGAAAGCCGTTAAATATTATAAGGATATCTGTTTATCTTCACTATCCATATTTCGAATATGTTTTCTAGATTGACGATGATTAAGCATGTGCATACGAATATATTTTAAGTTTATATACACCATAAGTTTTTAAGTAGATATTCGGCATTTATAAATCTATCCGCAATACATAAAACTTTCTAGGAATGGTATTTATGCTTATAATATATTTTCAAACTTCTTTAACTGCTCTAGACATCATGTTTTCAATTTTATAGTAAATGATTTCGGATATTTAATGTACTAAAGAATTAGTTTTTTAAAGCAAATGTATTATATTCAATAGGCTTTGCGAAAGCGCTTTGATTCTCTTTTAAGAAGTAGCAGTTTAAATTCTGACAGTTTATCTTTTCGATGTTTAGCCAGAATTTTTATAAGGTTTTTTTTTTTTTTTTTTTTTTTTCCCTTTCTGCTGCACCTCTTAATGTTATATTCTTTCCAAACTCCAACAGTGTCTATATATCAAACATAAAATTTCAGTTTTCCTCTGAATATAATTGTATTGTAAATGACCTTTTTAACATATTTTTTATATATACGTTATATAAATCCTGGGATGTATGAGAGCATGTCAATAAAATGTGCGTGTATCAATAAACAATGAGAGAAAGGAAAGAAAGATGCAGGATTACAGAAAGACCATACACAATTACTAACCTAAGTAATAAAAATAAATAAA
This sequence comes from Maratus michaelseni, assembly GCA_963931845.1. Classification (NCBI taxonomy): domain Eukaryota; kingdom Metazoa; phylum Arthropoda; class Arachnida; order Araneae; family Salticidae; genus Maratus; species Maratus michaelseni. The sequence continues at coordinate 163,428,390 of OZ007587.1, forward strand.
GAGCTTGAATACAAAATCCATATGTTCGGCAAAGCCCAAGTAAAGAACCTTTATGACATATTCGGGGGTTTTGTGTCAAGTAGAAAAGTGATAATTTGTGTCACTTTCAAAGCGACTCATTTAAAGCTATTAATTCTACACTTTGATTTAAAAAAAATAACTGTTCTTAATTAGCGTAGATTTTTATTAATTATATAGTACTTAATGAATTTCTTAGTATTTAATAAATAAAGCATATTATTTTGTAAAGTGATGTAAAATCGACTAGAGTAGCAAAATAAAGCTTTAATATCGACATAAAACAAATAAAAATTTAAGTAAAATACTTTAAAAGTTTTACGAAATTTTAAATTTTCAAACTCAAGATTCCGCACTTTGTTATGTTCCGATTGGTTATCTTTGTATCCACAATTTGTTTATGCTAACATTGAGATTATATCCGTCGAAATACATCGCTGTTAGGCGGGATTTTAATTTTATTAATTCAGAATGCTACCACATTCTGAAGAGAAAAATTTTCCTTACTTATTGACAGAATTAATAAGCCAAATATTAGTGGTAGCATTCTGAATAAAAATAAAGTTTGCCATATACAAACACTGCTGGGCATCCAAAATGCAACACCACGAAGGAATCATCCAAACAGCGTGAAATTTGCACCATGCATACACCTCGATAGGATATGCAAACGATTGCGATTTCAGCCCACGCGCACATCATGGGCAACTGCAGCGCCCCTTACAAACTGTTTATAAAGGGAGGAAAGATAGCCGTTTTGAAGAACGTGAATTATTCTCTCTTGCGAATTTTCGTGTGTGTAGCTTCAATATGCCTCGTAGAAAAACACGAGCACCTTTCGAGAACGTTTCTGAATTCGACCGCGACAGAATCGTTGCATACAGAGATTGCGGATTATCCTTCAGAGAAATCGGTCATCGTGTCAGACGTAGCCAAGCAACATTCATGCAAATATGGAATCGGTGGATGCAGGAGGGAACAATTGACCGACAGGAACGATTGCAATCGCCTCGTCACATCACGCCACAGGTTAAGAGGCATAGTGTGCGCATGGCGCTGATGTTGCGCACTGCCACATCCGCAACCATATCACAACGAATACTGTTTGTAACACAGCAATCGGTGTCCGCAAGAACAATTTGACGTCGATTTCAGTACAGGGGCTGTTCATAAATGATGTCACGCTTTTTTTCAATATTTTTGACGCCACTCCTCCCCTTTGTCACAAAGTGTCACACTTCACCATACCCCCCCTCTCTTGTCACATGTCACACTATATTGCATCATCATCATCATCATCAACCGTTTTCAATCCACTGCTGGATGTAGGTCTCCCCCAGATTTTTCCATTGTTGCCTGTCTAGTGCTTTAGTCATCCAATTAACACCGGCCACTTTTCTGATTTCGTCACTCCATCTTACTTGAGGTCGTCTTCTTGGTCGTTTTACATCTCTGGGATACATGCATAAACATATACTTGCAGTTCGGAAACAAAGCACTACGTTATAGATCATTTATTGATTATTTCAAATTTTATTTTTAACTTTAACGATGTGCTTTAATGACATTTGTGAGCATAACAATAAAAATAATTCGTGCACTTACTTTGTATGAAATAAGATTAAGGTTTACAACAAAAAATATAATTAATATACAATAGTAATAAAAACTTAATATGAAGGAGCAATTGATTTTTTTTTTTAAAGAAAGGAATATAAGTAAAAACAAATAACATGAAAGTTGTTTTAGCCCTGATTAAAAAATACCCTCAAATGCTGGTAATTTCGAAATAACTTCAAAATTTAGTCTGCTGATTTTAAATGATTTTATTTAAATCAAAATGTGTGATGTCACACTTCTTCTTACCCCCTCCCACCCCCTTGTCACAAACTGTCACAATTTCATGAACACCTCCCCCCCGTCCAAGCGTGACATCATTTCTGGACGGCCCCACAGTGGAATGTCCGCTAGGCGTCCATTCCTTCGCTTACCTTTGACTTTAAACCACAGGCGTATGCGTTTTGAATGGTGCACTAAACGGCGGAGATGGACATCCAAATGGCATGAGATTGTGCTTTCGGACGAATCACGCTTCTACTTACAGCTCCACGAAGGTTGGATTAGACTTTGAAGACACCGTGGAGAGAGGCTGCTCAACTGTTATGTCATGCATCGTCATACTGGTCCTGCACCTGGTGTTATGGTGTGGGGTGGCATTGGATTCCACACCCGCAATTCCCTAGTACGCATTAACGGTACACTTACCAGCAAGAGCTACATCTCTGAGGTTTTGCAGCCTGTTCTTCTTCCTTATCTTCAGGGCTTGCATGCGGCCACGTTTCAATAGGACAATGCGCGACCACATGTTGCACGCAATGTTCAAGCCTTCTTCGTAGCCCACCATATTGCATTATTACCCTGGCCTGCCCGTTATCCAGATCTATCGCCCATCGAACATGTCTGATCAATGATTGGAAAACGTCTAGTCCGGCATACCGTACTCTCGGGTACACCAGAAGAACTTTGGCTTCGTGTGGAGGCACCATGAACTGTCATTCCCCAACAACACATCCAAAGCCTCTTTCACTCAAATCCGCTGCGTGTAGCAGCGGTTATTGACATACGTGGAGGCAATACTTCTTACTGATTTTCTCGTCTTCCTCACCTCAAAGAAGGCTGTATTTCAAATCAATTAACATTGATACTATGTGTAATATCTGAATTAAATTTGTCTTTGATATATCTTGTCCTACTTGGTGTTGCATCTTAGATGGCCAGCAGTGTATATTTCTAATATTTGCCATCTCTAAAACCACGGTTGATACAAGTGCGTTCCTGCAAAGTGTATTTTCAGCATGCGTGGTTCTAACAACTAAATTAAACACAGGTAAAATGCCAAAAGTATCGCGGGCTACGTGTTTGACATGCTCGAGTTAGACCTTGATATACATTGGTGCTGATTCGTTTTGTGGTGTAAATCACCCAACAGGGGTCCCTTCTATGCTGCATTTTTCAGAATTTCCGCGATGGCTCTATATCAAGAAGTATTGCACGGATTTTCATCAAACTTCAGATTCAGTTAGATGGTCACATGAATTGTTGCTGATTAAGTTTTGGTGTAAATCGCCGAACTGGAAGCACTGCTATGCTGCATTTTTCAGAATTTACACGATTTTAATGATAGTCATATCTCAAGAACTAAAGCACGGAATTTCATCAAACTTCATATTCTGTTAGACCATGACATAAGTTGGTGCTGATTAGGTTTTTGTGTAAATCATATAACAGGTGACGCTGCTATGCTGCATTTTTTATTTCTAAAATGCATAATTTAAAAAAAAAAATACGCTTTTTGAAGTATTAACATGTATGGAATAGAAGAAAGTTGTGAGATTGGCACATCCGACTAGTTTTTTATATATTTTCCCTTTTTATTCAAATAAACAGTTTTATAGCTCACATTCATGTTATGTCGATACAACAATTATGTTTCATCAGAACATAACTTCATTTAGTAAAATTTTATAGTACTTTCTGGACACGTAGTGTAAAGAAAATATTGTATAATCACCATAAAAACTCGACTTCGGAAATTTTGGTATATCTTTACATTTTGAGGTTACTTGAAACCGCTTTCGCAGTTTTTAGATCGACTTTTGCATGCGTGTGCTCAACAAATTGGGAAAAATATGGCAACGAGCAAAAATTTCTGGTTGTCAATAAAAATTATAGTACTTACGTAACCCTGAAGATCTGCGCCAATAATAACAATTATAGTAACCCTTATTTTTTTGTCAGCTATATAGTTTATTTATTATAGTTTACTAGCTGACTCGCCCGATGTTTTCTGGGCGTGAGATAAAAAAATCAAATGAATAATCACAAAAATAATATATTAGCAGAGGATGAAATTTATTATATTGCAGGGTTGCAAAAAAGCTGTTTAAAATTTTAAAAAATAGAAAAAAGGAAAAGAAAGAAAGAAAAGAAAAGAAAACCACCACCGGTGGTTTTTATTGGTCATCCTTTTAAATTTAGATTTTTTTTTTCTTTAGAATTCTGTTTTAGGGAAAATTTGTTTCTTAAAAGTAACCGCCATGCCAAATTTCAAGTTTCTATAGTCCCTTCAGTATCACAGACATCGTAAGTTTAGAACGTTTTTTTCCCCTTGCACCCTTTTAAATTTCAAATTAAAAAAAAAATATTCTATGAGAGCATTTACGTCTTAAAAGTAGCAGCCATGTCAAATTTCAAGTTTCTATCCTTCACAATTCCAAGAAAATCGTAAATTAGAACGTTTCCCGCTCATTTCACGCTTTTAAATTTCCAATTGTTTTAGAAATCATTCTTAGAGAGCATTTGTATATCTTAAATGTAACCCCCATGCCAAATTAAAAATTTCTAGTCCCTTCATAGTATCACAAAAATCGTACGTTTAGAACGTTTTTCCCCCTGCACAATTTTAAATTTCGAACTTTAAAAAAAAAAACTACTCTGTGCGTGCATTTGTGCCTTAAAAGTAGCAGCCATGCCAAATTTCGAGTTTCTATTCTTAAAAATTCCACGGAAATCCTAATTTAGAACGCTTTCCGCTCATGTCACCCTTTTAAATTTCAAATTTTTTAGAAACCATTCTTAGCGAGCATTTTTATCATAAAAGTTACTTCACCGTTTACCTCTTTATAATATCTGTATTCCGATTATGTAATTCATGAGTACGTAATAATTCGACATAGAATTCAGATTTCTTCCTTTACATGTGCTACAAGACCTTGCTTTGTGCCAAATTTCAAGATTCTAGGTCAACTGGAACTGAAAGTATTGTATACATTTTACTCTCATAACCTATAGGGTATACTTCCCGTTGACCTATATAGAATCTTGAAATTCGGCACGAAGGACGGTCTTATAGCACATGTAAAGTAAAAAATCAGAAAATCATGAATTTATAATTCTATGTCGATTTATTACGTGATTTTCCATAGCTGGAATTTGCAAAAACGTTGTTTTAAGGCAGTAACTTTAATTGCATTATGTTAGAAGCTCTAAATTTTTACACAACCATAGACCTTACTACTTCATATTAATTTCAACTTGATACCCTCAGCCATTCCTGAAAAAAACGATTTTGGCAAACAGACGGACAGCAAAGCGAGAATATAAGGGTTCCGTTTTTTACCTTTTGAGGTCGGAACACTAAAAATAAGAAAGTATTTTTTAAATCTTAGTCACTCTGCTGCATAAATAAAACCTGTCAATAAAAGACAGTTTTCTTCCACACATTTTTTTTCTATTTCAGATTTTTTTTTTTAAAGCCAACAATTTTATGATTCTTTTGAGCTGATTTTCCTTTACTTCCTGCTTATGAAAAACCTGACAAAAACTCAAGATAGCATTGCGAAAAAAAATATTTAACCACAAAATTCGCAAATATTCCGCTTTCTGCTTTGTGCAACAGAGATTAGCATGGAAATTAAAACGTTGACAGCACTTTAGGTTTCAAATAACTATCAAATTTCTTCATATAAGTTTCAAATTTCATTCACACAAATTATTTCACATTTAGCTCCAAAATACGTTTTAGAAGCCCCCTCTTCCATCTAGCAGCAATTATTGATCATTCTATGGCACAGGAGTGATCAACTTCAATGATTCTTCCCCCCGCTTCAAATGCTTTTCGAACATTTTCTCATTAACGATTCGCGCGAACAAATTCGCAACTATCTAAAAAGCGATTTCTAATCACTATATTGATCGCTTAAGGACCATTATGACGGCAATTTTGTGCCAGAGACAGCACTTTCTGATGATCCTACAAATGACTATTATCCTGGATTTCAGTGAGCATAATTTTTTCCGGAGCTAATATGGGCATTGTACAGAATGAATCAGTTCTCCGCAGTTTCTTTTGACCTTCTTTGGGAGAATTTAGCAGTTAATTTCTTTGCTGCTATTCATCTTTTTATTCCTAAAATAAAATTTTGCGCTTTAATAAGTTCATTAAGGCTTTCACCCAGGATATGAATGAATATTTAATCATTAGGATTTGGCCCTCGTTTCTTTTGGTCCATTTTAATTTGGACAATATATCAGTATGCACTGATACCTTTGATTTAATTTGAATTTCAGGGCTGCCAATTGCTTAATGCCATCGAGAATAGTTGCCGACGATGAAAAAAAAATAGTATTCAAAATAGTAGCATTTGTACAAAAGTACAGTATATGCCGCTTGATGTAATCAAGATTATTGTTATCAATACCTTAATGTTATCGAAATCAGCCTGGACCGTCCGCCTAATATTTACACTAAAAACAGTTGCTTTGTGCGATCAGTTTTTCGTTTTAAACATTAGCGCTTTTTCATCATCAGCTTTGTTTTCTGAAAAGTGTGCAGTTGTGAATGTTATAAAACCCATTCAAGGCATGGTTTTGAAGAAAGATAGAATATAGCATTCTGGGTCTAAATAAAGCCCAGGTGAGGTCTCGATGGCGATCTACAACCACATTTCTGTAACCGCAAATCTCACAAGAAACTGAACACTTCTAAAACAATTGCGAAGAAATACAAAGATGATGAGCAGAAAGGTGACAAGAGCAAAAAAGTTCGAAAATGCAAAAATGAGTGTTGAAAATTTTGAAACGGTGTAATATAACAGCGCTTGGACAATTTTCAAAAACAATATTTATAAGCAATTTATTATTGATCTTTTATATAAAGAAGAAATATAAACAAATAAATATTACAGAATTCTTCCAAGAAATGTTTTCTACTTTTTTTAAAAGTCCTTACTTCATCAAGGATTAATAATATTTTCCCAATTTCAGTAATACTGGATGTTATTATTAAGCAATTTTCCTAAATAGCTTATTGTTATCAATCGGATAACGCCCCCAAAATCTCGTGGGCAAATCCTACACCATCCAGTTGAAAATTCCCTTTCAACAATTTCCACCAGTAAATCTAAATATACTCGAATTCTTTTGTGCAGCCCTGTATATGACCCATAGAATTTATAGACACCACGTAATATGCAAAAATTAGTTACATTTAAAAACACATACAACAGCTGAAAACGCACTTCCAGCAATTATCGCTCATAAACAGCACTGTAACCGAATTCTTTTATCTCTCGTCCCTGTAAAAGAAATGATAAATGCTATTTACACCCTATTCTATATAGTAAGCATCTTGTAGTGCACTTCACTGATGTATATCAATTTCAATATGCTTGAAAATAGTGTAACGTCATTAAAATACATTGCACACGATTTTTCTCTACAGACCATAATGTAACGGAATTTTTTTGGGAGTCCCTGTAAACGAACTATGAACGCAACACACTTCATTTTCAATATTGAATACTCCATAGTAAAACTCAATGACATGCTATAAATAAATTACATGGCAATCAGAGTATATTTACATGAGTTAGAGCACGGATACTTTGCAACTACGTTGGAAAGTGTTAATAAAACCAAAACTATTTCATGAAAATGCACATCTTTATTCTACAGTTTATGCTACCACCTAAATTTGTCACTTTGTGTACTTGAAGCCACGGATTATGTTAAAAAAAAGAAAAAAAAAAGAAAGAAAGGACAAAAAAAAACTTACTAAATTATCATCGACACAGATCTGTGAACTCTTGAAGCTATCCCAGCTAATTAATATAAGTTCTCACCTAAGATCTTTTTTTTTTTTATACCGCAAACCAGGCCCCTACCTGCCCGGCATGAATGCCTAGCTTAACGGGTTAGTACCTGGGTGCGGGGCGGAAATCGTCTGATCACAGCACGGCTGTGATCCACCTGAATATAGATTTGTTCACATCGCTGCTGTGCTTGCTCTCTTGTGGATTGCTACAGTTATCTTTGTTTGCCGGTTCAAAGTTTCTGTTTAACTTTGTTGAATTGACAGATTTAATAGTTCTCGTAATTTAGAACCTTGATCAGGTGACGAGACCCTCACCTGACTAGGCACCTCCACAGGTATAATTTATAGGTAACTTGGAGGGCTTTGCACCCACGACGGATTTTACATGCACCAGGACCAGGTGCCATTAGCGTACATAGATTTATATATTTACCATGTCTGTTGGCTTGTAACGTTCATGGTGGGTTGTCGCTGTAGTGTTTATCGCCTCTTTTATGGGCTGATTTCACTTCTTGTTGTATTTGTCTCTGTGAAGGTTTTTTGGCGTTTTTATAGGCTCGCCCCTGTTGTGGGTTGTTTTTGTCTATCATTCATTGGGGTTTTGTCTCTTTCTTGATATATTGTTACCTCTAGCTAGTGCTAGAGCTTGTTGTCACATTTTGAATCTTGGTCTTCTTACGAGAGTTTCACTGGTTATTATGTCACTATCGTGGGTTTTGTCACGTTGTAACTTTTGTTACTGGTGGTTGTCACATTGTAACTTTTGTTACTGGTGGTTGTCACATTGTAACTTTTGTTACTGGTGGTTGTCACATTTCTGGATGTTGCACACTTCTTTTTGTTGTCTTTGTCACTTTATCTCACCCAAGCATTGGGGGTTTTGATTTTATTTCTTTTTTCCTTCGTGGATACGCTTATTGCGATCAGTCCATTGAATCCTAATGGCTGTTATCACTGCTTTTAAATTTTGTGCAACTTGTTGATTTGTTGTTTGAGAAACTTGTCGCGCTAATGCAGTGGGGCTGGTTCCGTGGCCGTTAGTCCGTCATATATCTATGAGGCTGTATTCACTTGATGTGACACTGTTTTTTTTCCCTATTCACTTTCATTGGAAGATGTGCTTTGTGCATTCACCTATTAATTATTTTGTTGTGTTTTGTTCGCTTTTTGTTGGTTATTTGCCTTCATCAGTTGGTGAAATTCAGTCCGTCACAGATGACTTCCACTTCTCACTAGTGCTGAAAAAAATCGATTTTTGTTGGCGTAGCAAAGAGGTTCCATTGCTACCTTTTTTTTTTTTTTTTTTTTTAATACACACATATATATATAATTTTTTTAAAAGATATATTAGGAAATATACTTACCAAAGGGATGGCTTTTGAGGGTGGAAAATGCTTTTGAGGAATCTCGCTGCTGGGAAGGTGTATTTATTCTGATATCAGATCTGGAGGCACGGCAGTGCCTCCGCCAAGTCGAGTGAGGACAGCCGTAAGCATACTTTTCTGGAAGCAACTCAGGGCACTTTTGACCCCCCCATATCTCCGCGCTGGAGTATCCCAAACATTTTAAACTTCAATTATAGAGAGTATTTGGCCCACAGGACCAAAATTTAAAATTACAACTTTCTGTCTTTTCTAGTTCAGGCGATATATGAACTCAAACATTCGATTTTTTGTCACTTCTTACTCACTCGTTCACGCGTCATCAAAAAGATTGGGTAGATCCCGTAGCCCCAGAAACTTGACATTTGGAAAAAAGGTAGTGTTTAGGATACAAAGAAAGGAAAAATTATAAAATCCAGAAAATTCGAAAAAAAAACATTCGAAAATTCAACAAATTCCATCAAAATTGAAAATTGAAAATAATACGATCTTGTAGTCTTGGAAACTTAAGATTTGGTGTGAAGGTAGTGTTTAACATCCAGAAAAAGAAAACATCAAAAACACCAAAAAAATCGAAAGCAAAATTGAAAAAATCGAAGAAATTGAAAAAAACCGAAAATTTGAAGACAATCCGATTTTGTTGCGCTAGAAAATTCAAATTAGGAATAAAGGTAGTATTTAGGATACAGAAAAAGAAAAATTAAAAAAATCCAGAAAATTCGAAAAAAAAATAAAAAAATTCGAAAAAAATTGAAAAAATGAAAATAATTTGATACGATAACGCTCGTATTTATAAATTAATTTGGATGAAACTAATTGTGTGTATTAAGCTCACCAATGCCTCGACCGAGTTCGTTGGCCAGTTTGATCCGCCATCTTGTTTCAAGATGGCGGCCACGGAAAATTTTAAAACTAAAATAAATATACAAAAAAGTTAAAAAATCAAGTTTATTTTTTAATTAGGTGTTAGGACTTGATACAAGGATTCCAGAGCATTTTTTGTTTTACCTCTATCTTAAAAATTGGCTGAGATAGAGCAGTTTGAAATTCTAAGGTGGCTGGCATTTTGAAACAAAACAGCACATTACAAAAAACCAACGATAAATTTATGGTCAATAATGGTCAAGCAGGTGCAATCCCGAATGAATACTCCGTGTTATTATAACTGTAACTTTGACTTCGAAATTTTGATACGTTGCATTTTCTATTTGTTGATATTTTTGAACTATGATTTACGCTAAGTGAAATGTTGTTCTTGAAGAGGGATTTTCCATGTAAATCCGAAACGTCCAATTTTAATATGTTTTTAATGTTTTATGAAAGTGTATTGTAATGTCTGTAATTTTAATGATTTTAATATAAATTTATAAGTTTTAGTGAACGCGATTTCTCGCAAATTATTTTCTTTCATTGTTGTAATCATTTTCCCAATCATACGCATAAAACTATATATTCATATCCATTAGCGCCAAATTCTAGCCAAACTTGGCGACAATTGGCGAAATATCGCCAAATTTGGCGACAAAAATAAGTCTTCATAAATGAAGCCAACTTGGCTATAGCTCAATAATTTGGCGAATTTCTTATTCAAATTCAGTGTAAACGAATCTTTTGTAAACGGTTTCTTTGCATTTTAACTTGCTGTTTTCGAGTAACATTAGCTAAATTTTAAAACGAAGATATAGGAAAGCTACCTTTTCCAGCCGGTACAGGCCGGAGGACTTTTTTATGAGTTGTCGGATGCAATCTATGTTTTGCATTAAATAAAGTAAAACATTGAAAAACAAATCCCACAGGATGGGGATAGTTTGTTTTAGATAGATTTTAAGATAATTGTCCTATTAGCTAGTACACCTTCCGTTATTGTTTTGTGTTATTTTCCCCGGATTATGCTTTTCTTTTCTTTTGTTTACGAATTTTGTAATAGAAAAGTTCCGCTATAGACTGGCTACGTTATAGACCTTTTTTTATAGACAGGTTCATTTTCTTTCACAGGCTTTACTCTATTTAATTTATATATGAAATATTTGTTGTTAAAAGATGTTGGTCGCACAAAAATTTTCACATCTCTCCCTCCCTCCCGACATTACTGGTTGGTTATGGCTTGATAGTCCTTTCTAAATAAAATCATGGTGATTCTAAGATTCTCTTGATTTATCTCTAAGTTGAACATAAACGATCCTAAGAAAACGGATCAATGAATTACTATATTGGCATGAGGAAATTTAGTTGCAGAAAAATGGAGCATATAGCTAACATTAAGTCTAATAGGAAAACCACAGCCTTGGCAAGATCTGGAGGCACGGCAGTGCCTTCGCCAAGTCGAGAGAGGACAGCCGTAAGCATACTTTTCTGGAAGCAACTCAGGCACTTTTGACCCCCCCCCCCCCCATATCTCCGCGCTGGAGTATCCCAAAAATTTGAAACTTTATTTTTCTAGAGTATTTGGCACACAGAACCAAAATTTAAAATTACAACTTTCTGTCTTTTCTAGTTCAGACGATATATGAACTCAAACATTGGATTTTTTATCACTCACTCACTCACTCGTTCACGCGTCATCAAAAAGATTAGGTTGATCCCGTAGCCCTAGAAACTTGACATTTGGAAAAAAGGTACTGTTTAGGATACAAAGAAAGGAAAAATTATAAAATCCGGAAAATTCGAAAAAAAAAACATTCGAAAATTCAACAAATTCCATCAAAATTGAAAATTGAAAATAATACGATCTTGTAGTCTTAGAAACTTAAGATTTGGTGTGAAGGTAGTGTTTAGTATCCAGAAAAAGAAAACATCAAACACACCAAAAAAATCGAAAGCAAAATTGAAAAAATCGAAAAATCGAAAATTTTTTCAAATAATCCGATTTTGTTGCGCTAGAAACTTGGAATTCGGAATAAAGGTAGTATTTAGGATGCAAAATAATGAAAAATTAAAAAATCCAGAAAATTCGAAAAAAGATTCAAAAATTCGAAAAATTCGTAAAAAATTGAAAAAATTAAAATAATTTGATTTTTTAGTCTTAGAAACTTAAAATTCGCAGTAAACATACTGTTTAGGATTCAGAATAAGTTAAAATAAAAAACGCAATAAAATTCGAAAATAAAATCGAAAAGTCGGAAAAATCAAAAAATAAGGAAAATTTGAAAATAATTCGATTTCATAGCGCTAGAAACTTGAAATTTGGAATAAAGGTAATATTTAAGATACTAAATAAGGAAAAATTAAAAAATATGCATAATTCAAAAAATACCCATAAATTAGTGCAGACGATATATGAACTCAAAGTTTCGATTTTTTGTCACTCACTCACTCTTGCGTCATCCAAAAGATTGGGTAGATCCCGCAGCCACAGAAACTTAAAATTTGGAATAAAGCTAGTGTTTCGGATACAAAGAAAGGAAAAATTATAAAATCCGGAAAATTCAAAAAAAAAAAAAAAAATTCGAAAATTCAAAAAAATCGAACAAAATTGAAAATTGAAAATAACACGATCTTGTAGTCTTAAAAACTTAAAATTAGGTGTGAAGTACTGTTTAGAATTCAGAAAAAGAAAACATCAAAAAGACAAAAAAAAAAAAATTAAAAATAAAATCGAAAAATCGAAAAAAATGGAAAATTTTCAAATAATCAAATTTTGTTGCGCTAGAAACTTGAAATTCGGAATAAAGGTAGTATTTAGGATGCAAAATAAGAAAAAATTAAAAAATCCAGAAAATTCGAAAAAAAAATCAAAAATTCGAAAAATTGGAAAAAAAAAATGAAAAAAATTAAAATAATTTGATCTTTTGGCCTTAGAAATTTAAAATTCGCAGTAAAAATAGTGTTTACGATTCAGAATAAGTTAAAATAAAAACTCAATAAAATTCGAAAATAAAATCAAGAAATCGAAAGAAATCGAAAAATAAGGAAATTTTGAAAATAATTCGATTTCATAGCGCTAGAAACTTGAAATTTGGAATAAAGGTAATATTTAAGATATTAAATAAGGAAACATTAAAAAATATGGATAGTTAAAAAAAATCGAAAATTTCAAAAAAAAAAAAGAAAAATAAGAAAAAGAGAGAAAATGAAAATAATATGATCTCGTAGTCTTAGAAACTGAAAATTTTGTGTAAAGGTAGTGTTTAGGATTCAGAAAAAGAAAAAATTAAAAACACAACAAAAATTGAAAAAAAAAAATCGAAAAAAAAAACGAAAATTTGAAAATAATTCGATTTTGTAAAGCTAGAAACTTAAAATTTGGAATAAAGGTAGTATTTAGGATACAAAAAAAGAAAAAAAGAAAAAATCTGTAAAATTCGAAAAAAAAATTCGAAAATCCGAAAAATTGAAAAAAATTCGATTTTGTAGCTTTAGAACTTAAAATTCGGCGTAAACTTATTGTTTAGGATACAGAAAAAGGAAAAATTAAAACACAATAAATTCGAAAATAGAATAAAAAAAACTCGAAAAAGATCGGAAATTTCAAAATAATTCGATTTTGTAGCGCTAGAAACTTGAAATTTGTAATAAAGGATACAAAATAAGAACAAAAATAAAAAATCCAGAAAATTATAAAAAAAATTCGAAAATATCAAAAATTGAAAATAATTTTATCTTGTAGTCTTAGAAACTTAAAACTTGGTGTAAAAGTAGTATTTACTATTCAATAAAAGGAACAATTAAAATATTCGTTAAATTCGAAAATAAAATCGAAAAATCGAAATATCTTTAAGAAATCGAAAATTCGAAAACAATTTAATTTTGTACTGCTAGAAACATTAGTTTTAAGATAATTGTCCTATTAGCTAGTACAACGCCCCTAATTGTTTTAAGTTATTTCCCCCGGATTATGGTTTTCTTTTCTTTCGTTTACGAATTTCGTTATAGAGAAGTTCCGCTATAGACTGGCTACGATATAGGCAATTTCTTTATAGACAGGTTTGTTTTCTTTCACAGGTTGTACTCTATGTACTTCACATATGAAATATGGATTGTTAAATATTGTCATCCCCACAAAAATTTTCACAGCTCCCCCTACCCTCCCGACATTACTGACTGGTTATGGCTTGATAGTCCTTTCTAAATAAAATCATGGTAACTCTAAGATTCACTTGATGTATCTCTAAATTGAACCTAAATGATCCTAAGAAGACGGATCAAATAATTACTATATTGGCATGACAATCAGGTAACTTAGAATTAAAATCGAAAAATCAATAAATTTATAAAAAGTCGAAAATTTGAAAATAATTCGATTTTGTAGTCCTAGAAGCTTGACATTTGGCAGAAAGGCAGGGTTTAGTACACAAAGTAAGGAAAAATTAAAAAATCTGTAAATAATAAAAAAAAAAGACTAAAAAAACGAAAAAAAAATCGAATAAAGGAATATAATTTGATTTATTGGAAATTTCCGGAAATTTTAATTTTGGCTTTTTTTTCACACTAAAAAGTTCTTTTATGTTAAATATCAAGTATCTAGGGCTGCGAGTAATATCTCAGATGGATAGCACCTATCCTGGAAGCAATTGAGAGTACTTTTGACACCCCCCCCCCCTCCCATAACTTAGTGCTTGCCTAGGAACCTGAAATCTCTTTTTATCTACAGTACTTTGCAAACGAAACTAAAGCTTCAAATTTTTTATACCTGTAAATAATAGGGACAGAGTGTGGGCTTAGCGAAAATCAGTGGATGATCTCAAGAAAAGGAGAAAATCAAGAAAAGGAGGATTACTTACAAAAAGAAGTGAAATCTCATCAAAAAGTCACCTGTAAAAAATGCAGCCAAGTCTCGTAACTCATTTACCGTAAAAAGTACTGAGATCGTATAAAGCCAAGTTTAACTATCTTATTAACTCTGAAATTTTCATTCGCAAATCACTCCTAGTCTCTACATCTTTAGTTAATTATTATTTTGTGACTTGGCAATTACGCATCACAGGGAAGTTATTACACCTTACTATGTTATGGAATAGGATGGGATAATTTAATTAAGGCAAATTATATACGCACAGGGAAGTTATTACACTTTAATATGTTATAGTATTATTTGATTAAGACTAACTATATACATCACATTCTCGTGCTACGTAATTGCCAAGTCACAAAATAATTAACTAAAGATGTAGAGACTAGGAGTGATTTGTGAATGAAAATTTCAGAGTTAATAAGATAGTTAAACTTGGCTTTATACGATCTCAGTACTTTTTACGGTAAATGAGTTACGAGACTTGGCTGCATTTTTTACAGGTGACTTTTTGATGAGATCGATGTTTTCTACTAACCATCTCATCACTGCTCTTCCTTTTGTTTGTACTTGTTTGTTGTTCGCTAACTGGTTGTGCCATATTTTTTCGTTGTTCGCTGTGATGTGGATCAGATGTTGTGGTTGGGTTAGTGGGCAGTCTGTTAGATAGTGTTTGGGGGTTCCCAACTCCCCGCATGAGCAGTTTGGTGCGTCTTTGCGCTTAAACCTGTGTAAGTAGTCCGGGAATGCTCCGTGACCCGTGTAAATTTTACTTAGTAGATTGCAGCTGATGATTCTGCGAGAATCTACTTTTGGGAAGTATTCATATGTCTTCCTGCCTGTTTCCCCATAATCCCACTCGAACTGCTATTGTTTGATAGTGAGTTCTTTTAATTTTCTTTTTAAGTTTGATATCGGTCTTTCTAGATGGTACGGAATTTCTTTAGTTTGGTTTTCTGCAGCCTTTTTTGCTAATTCGTCGGCATCCTCGTTTCCTTGGATACCCACATGTGCTTTGACCCAGCTAATTTTAAATTTATGGTTTGAGTCGTTTACTGTTTTTTGTATTGTATCGATTCATTTTGCTACATTGAAGGGTTTACTGAGTCATTGGATGGCTGACGTGCAGTCCGAGCGAATGCTGTATTCCTTCCCTGAGCTATTTCCCCATTCGGCTGCTTTTAGTATAGCCAGTAGTTCGGCTTGGAAAACACTGTTGTGCTTCCTCAATGGAGCTGACCATGTTTTTTTTTTTTTTTTCATTTTTAAAAGCTACGAATGCCGAACCCGTAGCGCCCGATTCCAATTTTGAACCGTCTGTATATATTACTATGTCCTTGTAATTGTGGCCTATTCTTGGTTCTATGGTGTCCGCGGGATGTGTTTCCCATACATTAATCTTTTTTATATAGTCTGTATGGTGGATAGTGGTACCGTGTATTTCTGTCGTTTCTCTTAAACGTGATATTGTGCCATATTCTGCCTCGTAATTAACTTGGAGGTGAATTGGAATAAGACCAGCAAGTACCTGAAGGGCCGCTGTTGGGGCAGTTTTATACGCCCTAACTATAGCCAGCAAAAAGTGCCTTTGGCATGTTGTTAGTACTTGTTTACTTCTTTGGTTTAGCTTATGTCCCCATATTGAGGCTGCGTAAGTCAGTGTTTTCTCAGCTACTGTTCTATACCATATTTTAAGATGCTTGGTTTCAATCCCCAACCTCGTTTGGCCATGTGACCCATCATCCAAAATGCTTTCCTTACTTTGGTTGTTTGTGCTTGGCAGTGTGTTACCCAATTTAGGTTTTTATGTATGATTACACCTAGATACTTAATATTTTCTTTACCTTCAAATTCCCTTTCTTTGAATTTAATTCCTTCAATTTTATATGTGTCTGCTGTTGGTAGGTTTCTTGTGTGTGTTCTATTAAGGTGCAGTAGTTCTGTTTTGTCCCAATTAAGCGTTAGGTTATTTTCCGTTACCCATTCATTAAATTCTTTTATTAGTTTGTTTGCTAGTTTTACTAATTTTTCTTTTGTTTTTGCTTTTATTATTAAAATAAAATCGTCTGCGAAGGCCTGTATTCTTACAATTTTACCCCAGTTTTTCTTTAGGGTTGTATCTGCTATAAGTAGCCACAGCAGTGGTCCCAGACAGCTGCCTTGTGAGCAGCTGCCAAATGTTTGTTTTGTTACTTTAATGCCGTTTTCTTCTAAGGATACGTATCTATCTTCTAAAAAGCTTAGTATCCAATTTATTAAGTAAGTGGGGCATGGTGATTGTTTTAAGTTTTCGGCTATAATAATCCATCTGATATTATCAAATGCACCCTTTATATCCATGGCTATTAGTAATGTTTGGTATTTGTCTTCTTTGTTTTTCTTTATTGTTTTTCTTAGGTTATTTAGTGCGTGTTCAGTTGATAACCCTTGTTTGAACCCATATTGTCTGTCGCTCCAGTATTTGTTGATTGTTAGATGATGTGATATCCTGCCGTGTATTATTTTTTCTAATATTTTACTAAGTGTAGGTAGTAAGCATATGGGTCTGTAATTTTTTGGTTCTTTTCCCTTTTTATGAAATAGGACTTCTGTACCTATTTTAAATGATTTTGGGAAATAGTTGAAGTTAAGGCATGTGTTATATAATGTTAGTAGTAGTTGTGGTGCTGCTGTGTGTATTCTTTTCACTAGGTTATAGTCTATGTAGTCAAAGCCCAGAGTTTTGTTTTGTTTTATGTTTTTGATTATCCTGTTGAGTTCTTGTTTTGTTATAAGCTGTGGTTTTGTTTCATTAAATGTCGGTGTCTCTGGTTTTAATTCGTATTCTATTGATGGATCTGTTAGATATAGGTTGTTTAGGAAGTGGTTTAATGTCTTTTTGACTGTTACTTCTTGATTGTTGGGCATGATATTTTCTAATCTTGATGGGCTTGTTTTTTTGCCTGATGCCAGTTTATATTGAGGGCCACATGTATTAGCGACTTCCTCACAGTATTTCTTCCATGTTCTCTTTTGGCTTTTTAGACTATTTTCTTTAATTTTGCGCGTTCTTTTTTATATTCTATATGTTGTTTGTGTTTTAGTTCCTCATCTTGTTGTTGCTGGAATTTTCTCCTGAACGCCCTTACTCTATTTCTTGCTATTTTGACTTTTTGTGACCACCATGGTGGTGCCATTAATTCTGGAGTTTTTCCATGTTTGTAGCAGACGAATGCTATTACTGTTATTTCTCTCTGTAATCTTAGTGTTATGTTGTCTAACTGATCTATGTCTTGCTTTTCTTAGTTCTTTTGTATATTTGTTTCTGATTTGTTTTATTTTCTTCTCGAATTTTGCGTGTTTGCCGTGTTTTGTTTCTAATCTATGTCTTTGATAGCACGTGTTTTTATATTTTATATTAAATTTTATGTATTTGTGATCACTGTTTGATTCATCGTCGCTTACTTCCCAGTCTGTTATATTTTCTGCTAATTTAGCTGTTGCTATTGTTAGATCCGGCTATCCTTCTAGCTTCCTTTTACCTCTCATGGTGCTGAACGATACTTTTGCGTGTGGTGGGTTTTGTACAAAGAGGGGATTCAGGAGGAGGAAGTCTGTAAGTTTTACCCCCCTGTCATCTATGTTTGCATAGCCCCATTGTTGAGAGTGTGCGTTAAAGTCCCCCGTCAGTAGTACTGCGCCTTTGGCTATTTTCAGAGTGTCTTCTACCTCCTGCAGCACATCTTCGAAGTCTTCTACTGAGGGGGGTGCGTATACATTGATTATTGTTATTGTTTCTTTTTTATTTTCGATTTTTATTGCTGTTGTGTATTCTTTTTCTGCTACTGTTATTGGATTGGTGCCTATGTGAGTTACTATTGCTGATCGATTTATTTTTGTTTTTGTTATTTTCCAATTAAGATCTTTTCCCACGTTACAGAGAATACCACCTAGGCAGATCGGAAGTCAAACGCACCTTTTGATCTTTATTCTAGCGACAGTTTGAACTACTAGTTTGAAAGAGCTAGACTTGGTAGCGACCTGTTATGAATTAAATGGATGACACAGACCTCTCAGTTCTCACGATTGTAATTTTCGGTTCCCAGGGGCAGTCGAGGGTGATGAAATCGCCGTGACCCAATGGAGTCGCCAGCTGGCTCTGATAGGACTAAAATGTTAGGGAGTTCACTGCCCATGTCCCCCCCTGAACAGTGGAGAGGGATTGAGAAGAGAGGACTCATTCTGGTTTGAGGATCTGAAGAGGATATAAATCCTTCTCCCTGCTTCTAACGAGAGACGATTCTAGTTTGAGAGAGAGAGAAAAGAAAGGGAGTCTCCTTCTTCCTGCTTCTACGAGATTTTGAGAGGACAAAGGCTAAGTGCCGCGAAGTGACAGGAACCTCCTGCATCCCCTGACTTAAAGGGGTATAGACTGTAACACCTATGAACATTGTTCCGACAAAGACTTAAACCCACAACATTAAGGGTACTTAACTGCTAGCAGTATTTAGCGATACCTTGTATTTATTCAAGTTAATAAATTCAACTGTTTTAATGGTTAAACTGTGCCCCGTGTTTATACGCTACCGCAATACACAGATCCCGCTCGAAACACTGGGGTTATGATAGACTGGTGGCAGCTCGGTAGGGTAGATTGAACGGACTCTACACTCGCAAGTTTGGGCAGAGATGGACAGCCAAGCCACACAGTCGGACTCTACACCCGGCAGTTTGGTCAGGGACGGACAGTCAAGCCGCACAGCCGGACTCTACATCCGCCAGTTTGGGCAGGGACGGACAGCCAAGCCGCACAGCCGGATACTACACCCGCCAGTTTGGGCAGGGACGGACAGCCAAGTCGCACAGCCGGATACTACACTCGCCACTTTGGGCAGGGACGGACAGACGAGCACACAGCCGGACAACAATCGCCACTCTTGAGCAGAAACGGACAGCCGAGCCGAGAGAAACTACACCCAGGTAAGCACTGTTTTAATTCCAATAGAGGCTTTGAGGTGTTGTAACTTTTATGAAATGGGCATAAAATGTAAGTTAACTTGTTTGTAAACTCTAAAATATATAAAATTTTAAAATACTAGGGGGCTCTGCTCTGCCACCTGCTCGCTACGCTCACCAACCCCCGTTCTGATTCCACAGTCTCTTAAAACCTGGTATAGTATCCTGTTTTAAAAAGATGACGATGATGATATCACGAACGGCGACTTTCTTCTGTAATCAGGTTATAATGCTTTTTCATTTAGCTGGTTATAATGAATTTTCATTTAATTCATCTTTTTTATTTTTAATATTCCTGTGTAAACACAATTTTTATGACGTAATTTTCTTTATTTCCTGTTTTCAACACGTGATCATTTAATTATTACTTTAAACTTTCATTATTGTTTTTAATAGTCTCGCAAAAATACATTTTTTATTTGAGATAAAACATAATCCTTTGCGCTTATTTAAAAATTGGCAACAATATAAAAAATGACTTTTTCAATAAAAGATTTTTTACTCGATTTTTTGAGTTTTTATTGTCCGACCGTGATAATTTTTTTAATTTCTGAAAGCTTGTTATATTTCGCGTCTGGTGGTATGATTTTCGAATCCGTAGGATGGCTAGAATAAAAGTAATAGCTCCTCAAAAAAGTCCTTTAAAAAAGCGATGAGAATAACCCGGAATATCTACGCAGAATTTGATTGGTCCATTTCGTTTTTGGCTCAGTGCCAGATTACTTTTTTTTTAATATAGAAGGATTAATGTCAGGAAAATTTTTTAGAGATAGTAAATTAAAATTGTTGTGAAACTAAGTTATTTATGTCTCAGGAAACTAAATTTCTGTAATTGTCAATTTTTTTAGAAAGAATGAACTCTGAAAATTTTAGGCCATAGAATTGTTAATATTTTCATGATAAAAAAGGGAGGGAAAATCCCGTTGCTAAGTAAATAAAATTTAAGTGTAGTAAATTTAATATTTGAATATTTCCTGTGAGTTCAGGCAACGCCCCCTAGAGATAGGGGGCGTTGGTTCAGGCATATGGTGAAAGAAATTTTCAGATACCAAGCATGTCATATGGGGAATTGGGTTTTTCCAGAACTCAAAACTGTGAAAATTTAACGAGTTAATTAGCAGTTAATTTATCTGTCAAAATTTTATGAATTCATGCGTATTGATTGTATTTTGTGTCGAGTAGAAACCACTGTATTTATTTTTATGTTGTATTGTGGGTTAAAAAAATTGTGTATTTGTTTATTGTATTTATGTGAGGGAAAGTGGAATTAAATTGTGTTAGAATTTAAAATTAGTGATTATGGCAGACATATCCGGTTTTCGAAAATGCGATCTGCAAACCCTTGCGAAAGAACTTGAAGTAAAGGTTTTGTCAAATGACACAATTCCTAAATTGGTTAAAAAGATAATGGATGCATCCGATTATGATGAGACAATAGCGCTAAACCAATTGAAGTTGATTGAAGAAGACCGTATAGAAAGATCGAGGATGGAAAAGGATAAAACTGACAGGGAACATGAGCTCGCGAGAATTAGGGCTAAACGGGAACATGACACTTTAACGTTATCATCTAGTCAAATAGAAAGGGAACCTAAGATTCTGTTAAAAAACGTGTTGCCTAAATTTGAAATCGGACAATCAGAGATTTCCTTATATCTCAACTTATTTAAGAGACAGGTGGTAAAAGCGCAGTTAGATAAATCACAATGGGTGACGAATTTGTTAGGTTTGCTGCCGATGGAATTGACAGAAGTCATTCTCAGAGAACCACCAAACGAAACGGACAATTTTGAATTTGTAAAAGGTAAATTACTCAAAAAATTTAAAATTAGCGCCGAAGACTTTAGAATCAAATTCGCAACTACACAACGGGCCGAAGAAAATAATTAGAAAGATTTTTCGTATGAAATTACGAATTATTTCGATCAATGGTTAAGCGGTATTCAAGTGTCTGAATTCAGTCAACTTAGGGAGCTGATAATTACTGACCAAATCAAAAGAAAGGTGTCATCTGAAATTAGACAGCACTCTATTGAATCCTAAAAATCTAAATAACGGCAAACAGTTTGAGAGAAACAGATTTTTCGATAGACCAGAAACAGAACCCAAAACAACGGAAATAAAAAGAAACTGTAGGGATAAGGATGATAAAAATATAGAGTCGAAATTTTTGACAGGCGAAGAGACAGGTCTTGTTTTCAATGTGGAAGTTTTTCTCACCTCCAAAATTTTTGCCCAGAACTAAAAAAGATGAATGAAAAACCTGCAGTGGTGAATCGATTATCATATACCTCGATGAATTAAATGAAATGTGCCGGCCGTATTTAAGCCAAGGGATTGTAAATGGGAAGGAAATGAAAATTTTTAAAGACACAGCTACGTCGCTAGATTTAATTAGTGTCAACCAGGTAATCCAAGAACAATACACAGGGAAAGATGTGTGGGTGAAACAACAGGCTATAGCCCGCCCGCGCCAAGGTAGTTAAAAACGTCAGATGTAGTAAAGAAACGGTGGAAACGATCATCAGAAACTCGTTTGTGTAAAGAGACAGTAGTTTTCCTTCCAGCAATCCTTCTTAGTTAAATGGATAGTACCTCCATAATGACGAATTGACGCCCTGCCCTCTTCTGCTTATATTGTACAAGGTATGCCCAGGCAGACTAGTCATTGTTTAACACACTCTTAATAGTCTGTTCCTACATAAGCTATTCATCTTAAAATTTGATCTCGCTGTAATATAATATATAGGACAATGTGATGTAAAATACTATGTTTACTGAGTCACAATAGTACTATATGGTGTCATTTTCTGACATAAATTTCAGTTTGCCGGAAGGTCCTATTAGAACATACCCAGACAGACCAAAATATTTTAAAAATACTTTCTTTAAGTTTAATTTGGCACCAATTTTATCTCGGAACTTAATGTGATAGTATTGCAAAAGTTACCCCCCCCCCCCTCCTGCTGCTGCTCATATCATACCAAGATATGTGGAGGCAGATCAATCATTCATTTATGTATTCTTAATAATATTGTCATACATCATAATTTCATCTCAAAACTCGATGTTGACGTAGTCATTTTTGTCGCTGCTGTCTGATCTATTAGTAGAATCAAACCAGTGACCAACGTCCAGTAGTGTGAAATAATTGAAGACTTGAAAATTTCTTCTTCAGAAACATGTTAATGATGCTCCCTTAATCTATATTGCAGACCTCTCTTAGTTAGGCCAATGTAACCGAGATTGCAAATGCAAGGGATGAAATACAGACCACACTGATTCTCAACAGGAATAGGATCTTTGAAAAAAGTAAATTTAATTTTGTTCATAGGTTTAAAAATAACGTTGAAACAAAAGCATGAAAGGATTTTAGAGATTTTGAAGCAGAGTGAGTGAAGAGTAGAAAGGTAAAATAACAGCAATTAGGTTAGAAGTAGAATTTGAGAGGGAAATATAATGTTTTGGTTTATTGAATTTATGAGATGGAACCCACCAAAATTCGACAGAATCAAAAGATTAAAAATTTTCTCTTTTAATCAATTGTTCGTTTGAAATTCATATCTTCTGAAATGCTACTGTTTTAAGCTAATCAATTTTTATGTAAAAATGGAGAAATTATTTTAGAATTATAATAAAAAATCTGCAGATGAGGCAGATTTTTAATGTTTTCAATTCATAATTTCTTTGTATAGTTCTTTTGTTTTTTGTCTATAATCAGTATGGCTGTCCCTTTTACCATGATCGTGAATCTTTTCCCTTTTGATATGCACTATATGAATCTTAAAAAAAGACAAAAATCTGAGCATATTCTGGTGCAGTCGTTTCCTAAACTATGGTACGTGTACCAGTATGCAAGATTCTGTATGCAAAAGTCCAATGTTGGTACGTGAAATGAAACATAGCATATTGTTATGAAATCAAAAACAGCATAAATTTATCATCCAGGAAAATTTCGAAAGCAATTTAGGGACTGTAATTTTTTTTTTTTTTTTTTTTATGTTACTAGAAATGTCTGTTATAGCAGAGTCTTTGAAATCTGCACACGTTGCATAGGGTACAATCAGTTTTCCAGAATTAAAGATATATAATTATTAGATTTACATAAGAAAAAATTTTAAATTTTTAAATAAAGACTTAAATTTAAAATTAATGAATAAACACTTTGAAATACTGAATAAACTATTTTTAAATTTTTGAAATTAAAATATTTGAAGGTAAAGTTTGGATGTGTGGAAGTAGGAGGAGCTTGTGCGAATAGGAGGAGCTAAAACAAAAAAAAGTTAGAAGATGATCATGTGTTTCTCAATCAGCCTGATATTTTTCTGACATATTGGAAAGAGCCTGTAGAGAACTATGGACTAACTATTGGAAATTAACCATTTATTTCTCTATTAGCCCTATTTTTTTTTTCAGGCTCATTGTAATGAGCTTATTCAGGTATAGGCTAATTAGAAAATGACTACCTGTTTGTCCAAACAAGCTCAGTTCCATCCAAGTTTATTGCAAGAAGTCCAAGTTTATTGCAAGATAGTGAATGTTTATGCATAATTTTAGTATGAACAATAGGAGCAGGAACTTAAAATGCTAATAAAAATCGGTATAAGAAAATTGTCATTGACAAATTTCCTTAACGTGAATTAAGTTTAACAAATACCTCATTTTTAAAATTTTTAGGGTATATTTTTCAAAAAATTCCCGCGCAGAAGTACCAATAAAATCTGCAGATGAGGCAGATCTTTAATGTTTTCTTAACATTACGTAGACAAGATGAACTGCTAATAAAAATAATTTTAAATAAAAAATAAGAAAATTTCTGTAATAATAAAGTCTGTACATGAGGCAGATTTTTAATGTTTCTTCAGTATTACGTAGAGAAGATGGGTTGCTGAATGAAAATAATTATAGGACATATATAAGAAAAATTGCTGTATCAATAAAATCAGCAGATGAGGCAGATTTTAATGTTCTCCCAGCATTACGTAAAGAAGATAGGTTACTGAATATGTGTCATTCATAATGGGACTTTTACTAATCATGCAAAGAAAACCCTTGGAGAGACAATTAGAATCTAAATGTAAGGCTTTAAAAAATAAGCCAACGTAGTTTTTTCAAAGGAAATTTACAGAGATCTGCCAGCAAGCAGATAATAGCTTTATTGTTAGAACTGAATGAGAAATTGCTACACATGTGTTATAATGTAAGCTTTAAAATAGCCAAAGCATGCAAACCACACACTATGTGAGAATCTTTATTGTTGCCAGCTGCTGAAGACATGGATAATGCTGTTTTGGGAGAAAATGCAGCTAAACAACTTTACTCAATTCCAACTAACAACACTGTATCACACATGATTGAAGAAATGACATTAGACATTAATGAATAGTTAATTGAAAAACTTAGAAACAGCCAATATTATTTCATTCAGTTAGATGAGAGCACTGATATTACAAAAATAGTCCAGCTTATCACATAAGATATAAAGATATGTGCTCAGCACAAGTGGTGTTCTTATTTTGTGAACCCTTAAAAAGTCAATTTTTGAAAAATTACATATGTTTATGAAGTTGTACAATGTAGTTTGGAAAAAACCGTATTGATGTAAATTTAGATGGTGCACATCCAATGATGGGTAAACATGATGAAGTCTTTGCAAAAATTTAAAAAGTTGCTCCTGAAGCAAAATTGGTTCACTGCTGAAGCTCTAAAACTTGAAAAAAGTTAATGTGAGATTGAAGAAAGTACTAAACATAAGTGTAAATTGGTTGATTTCATTAAATTAAGAGCAAGAAATTCAAGACTGTTTTTTCTAATTAATATGCAGAAATGGGGAGTGCACACGACAAACTGCAGCTGTTGCATACAAAAATATGATGGTTATCACGGATTAATGTTTTAACTTGCCTTTTTGAACTTCATTCAAAAGTTCAAATGTTTCACACTGAAACTTCATCAAATTTTAAGCATCTTTTCATAGATGAATTGTGTCTTTGCAGTTTAGCTTATTTAGAAGATATATTTTGTCTACCAAATGAACTAAACAAGAGTCTTCAAGAATTCCATACAGTGCCTTTTCCAGTATACCAAAGAAGAGTTTTGAGAGGAAAAAAGCTGTCCATTACCATAAATGACTTAAAAAAGGAAACATTATCAGCATTCCCTCGGTTAAAAAGCTGTATAGCTGAAAATGAATTTTGTAAATATACCTTCAGAATTGGCCAGGGACATAAGCTAAGCACTGTGAAGGTCTACTAACAGATTTTAAAGACTATTTTCCTGAAAACTTTACTTTGTAGCTTTGGATAAGAAATTCTGCTACTGTCTCTCAACAGAGATAAAATAAATCAGTTAATTCAGTGCTCCTGTGATGTATTACTGAAATCAAAACTGAAAAGGATGAATGTAACAGAATTTTGGTTGGCAGAAAATAAGAAAATATTCTGTAATTGTGTATTTTGTTCTTTGGATAAGAAATTCTGCTACTGTCTTTCAACAGAGATAAAATAAATCAGTTTATTCAGCTCTCCTGTAATATATTACTGAAATCAAAATTGAAAAGGATGAATGTAACAGAATTTTGGTTGGCAGAAAATAGGAAAATATTCTGTAATTCTGCCAAATCTCTAAAATGCCTTTTTTTTTTAGCACAACATATTTATATTAATGTGCATATGAAAAAAAAAAAATACAGGAAGAAATTATACATTGAATCTGATTTACTACTAAAACTAACTAATACTGTACCAGACAAGAGGAAGTTTTTGATGAAGCAAGTCCACCATTCTCAATAGCGATACAAGGGATTTAGTGCAATCAACCTACTATATATAAATCAATGTGCACCAATATGTCATTAAATATAGTATTTTTTTACCAAAACACTGTATTTTGATATTTTGTATAAAGCAGTCAATCTAAGTATCAATGTAGTAACATAATCATACAGTTTTAAACAGAGTAAGATGATGCACGGCCAAACAAGTATTTAGTTTTAAACAGATTTCGTTTTTACAGGTTTTTCTATATTAGCTTTAAGTTTGCTAATAGGTGGTATGCTAAAGTACGAACTTCGATTTAGTGGTACATCGGCCAAAAAGTTTGGGAACCCCTCTTCTGGTGCCTTCTGTATATTTTAACCAATTCAACTTGATATTAACTTTATGTACTACATAAACTGCTTTTAGACAAATTTCAGTTTAGAACTAATTTGCTGTATCTTATGGGTAATCTGATCTTATGATTAATCAGCATTTTTTCTTCTTTTTAATTTGGACTGAGCAATCAATTGCGAACTGTGGTAACTTTGCCAGTAGCTACTTTACAATAATCTAACAATCAGATGTTCATTGCTGAGATAGATTTAAAAAAAAAAAATCACATGTGAAAATTATTTAAAAAAATCTTTAATAGTCACTAAAATGAGCTACAGTTTTCAAATAAATTTCATTCAAAAGTATTTTCTCCCTATTTGATGCTGCGAAAATTGAAATTGTACGATATTTAGAAGTGATGTAAGAGCGATAAAAAATAAAGTGATAGCGCCAGTCGTTGTCACAATTGTTAATTTCTAAAAATAACAGCTGGATTTTGGTGGTTATCCAAACATGAACTGTGAGTTTTTGAACACGGCATAAAAGTTCACAGATTTTTTTTAAAAAAGGTACTTTTACTTTTGAAATTGGTTCTGAAAGTGAAAGTGCCTTTATTAAAAAAATAACACATTTGAAAACCATATTTCAACAATTAGTGTCAATAGCTGGAGAGGTACTCCAATTCTTATGTGCAGCCTTGTATATCATCTATAGATTTTTATATATTCTACCTAGTATTCTAAAATTTAGTTTAGTAAAAAAGTGCATAACACAGTTGAAAATTCACCTTCAGCAATTTCTACCAATAGACAAAAACATATTTGAAGTCTTTTTAAGTCCTGTATATTATCTACAGATTTTTACACACGACACATATTAAGCTAAAATTTAATTCAGGTAAAAATTCTCTTTAAACTACTGAAATCATTCTTCCAGAAATTACAATCCATAGGTGGTCATGTATCCAGTTCTTTGTATAGCCCTGTATATGATTTTATTTATATTCTACAAACATCACTTAGAATACTAAATATAATTCAACTTGAAGATGCATAACTCAATAAAAACCACCTTTAAGCAATTCAAGCCATTACTCAGCAACGCTTACGAATTATTTTCTGTAGCCCTGTATATAATCTACAGAATTTACACACACCTTGTAGAACACAAAAATTTAGTTACACTTAAAAACGTATGTTAAAACTGAAAATGCATTTACAGCAATTATCGCTAATAGACAGTGCTGTATTGGATATCTTTTGTGCATCCCTGTAAATGAAAATAAATGCTATGCACATCTTATTCTACAGCAAGTATCTTGTAACTTTAGATATGTATATGAATTTCATTATGTTTGAAATAGCTTAACATAATTAAAATACACTACAAACAGTTTTCTTCGTGTATACTATTATGCAACCAAACTCTTGTGTGTGACATTGTAAGTGTATGATAAATGTCAAATTCATATGAAATTCACATCAATTTCATTATGTTTGTAATAGATAAACATCATTAAAATTTAACGCAAAAGATATTCAATGTATATCATAATGTAATGTAATAATCTTCATAAATCTTAATAAATAATGTTAATAATCATCTTAATAAATAATGTGGGTTAAGCGGTTTTTGTCAAGAAAGATGAAATACATAACAACAAAAAATATGCGAAATGCTACCGCGATCGCAAAAGTTCTTGATTTATCTATTAGATTTTTCCAGTTATGCGAGGGATTAAGGAAAAAAATAAATTATGAATAAAAATAATTTGTTACAATGCTTAACATACATTTAAGGGCGACCAAACTGGTCGCCAGTGGCGGCTAGTCTCTATAATAAAACCGTAAGTCATGTGACTGTCATCAACAATTCCGGAATGCCCGCTTCACTTTTTCATATGCCAGGCGGCCATTTTTATTCAAAATTATTTTTTCGAATAAAACTTAATAAATGTTACATTTTTAGAAAGATCGTTCAAAATAAATTAATATTTGAGAGATGACTTACGTTCAATTATGTATATATTCTTCAATAACTTCAGTTGAAATTAGCCTCGCAGTTCAAATTCTCTATCCATGAAAATAAACAAAAAAAAAAAAAAAAAAAAAAAAGATTCATTCGTCGTGAAGGTTTAAAACATTAAACCATTAAACCATGGAGATAATCGTTCGTAAATAAGTTTTCCGTGAAAAATTTTTTGGAGCGCTGCCTGGTTTAAAAAAAATAATTCGTACCAGTGACACAATCAAAGTTTACCATAATTATGTGCTATACAACTCAACTTCATTCTTTATCTTTTCTTGATGTAAGCTGAATGTAAACAAATACAACTCCTGTAATGATATTTAATGAATCAAATTTCGAAACAAATTGTCAGTTAATTTGGTATTTATGTATTATACGTGCAAGGAAGAGAGACCACTGAAAATGATTGTTAATCACCAATCATATTTACCCTTATTAATGACCAATCGCTTTCAAAACAGTAATTTAATATACATTTACAAAATACATAACATCATTAAGTACTTTTGTGTTATTTGGGCGCAAATCTCGCCAATAGCATATTTAAAATCAAAAATACCAGCTTTTATTTTTCGTGTGTGCAAATTAGAAACGATACTTTGATTTTGAAATCAAATGTTCTGATGGAACAGCTGTCGTAGACGCACCGAGGCACTATATTAACTATAGAGTTGCAATATAGAGAGAAAAAACGGGTTGCTGTAATTAGAATTATAGGCGGTAATGTTGGCGTGACGTATTTACAAGTTACGGATCTTAATAGTCAGTAGACATTAAGCAGAAATGCCAAAATAAGGGAATTAAGCAGTTATGAAAACTCCTGAACTATATCAAAATAGGAGAGCAGAGAAAAACAGAGTCGAACAGAGACCGGCATCTAGAAGGAAGTTCGTGAATTTTAAACAGATTCTACGCCACGGGTCAAAAGTGCTGATAGCAAATATGGTTTAAAAGGAATGTTATTATCAAAACTGGCTTCCAAAAGTTCAATGTTTCACCAAACCATACTCGAAAATTACGTGTTATAATATGCACCCCGATTATGTCACATTATTCAAGACGTTTTAAATGAGAATAATGATAGATTTTCTAATCTTCCGTAATCAAGTCTACAGCCAAAGTTAGCGAGAAACAAACAAACAAACAAAAGAATATTGGCAACAATATGGTTCAGTGTAAATGTGGATATCATTAAAGACTTTCACAAAATAGACTTCAATGCACCAAATCGTATTAACTAAAATACGCAATTTGGCAATGGATCCAATTACGGAAAACTACTTAATATGTTTAAGAATCTCCTCATTAGCAAACATATTGCAACTGATAAGCAAACGGATATGAAGCATAAACGCTTAAATTGGTTAAGCGGCTTTTGTCAAGAAAGACGAAATACATAACAACAAAAAATATGCGAAATGCTACCATGATCGCAAAAGTTTCTGATTTGTCTATTAGAATCTTCCGGTTTGGCGAAGGATTACGGAAAAAATAAATTATGAATAAAAGTAACGTGTTACAGTGCTTAACATACATTTAAGGGAGACCAAACTGGTCGCCAGTGGCGGCTAGTCTGTATTATAATAGCACAAATCAGTTACAAGTTATAACAACATCAAATTTCATCTGCAAGTCAGCCATTTTCTTCTGAAGATATTTAAAAAAATAATAAAACTTCATAATTATAAGAACACACATTTTATCAAACAATTAAATATGACTGCAAACTGTGGCAGATGACTGTTTCCAACAAGAATAAGTATGAGAAATTCCCGTAAAGCGTATCGATCTGGGTGGCTTTGTCGCAGAGAGTCGGCACGGTATGCGTAAGGTCCCAGGTTCGAGTGCTGGCCCAGGTCAATTTTTCACTCGTGTTTGTTTAGTGCATTTAATTGTCTGATAAAATGCGTGTTCTTAAAATATTGTAAAATAAAGTAATCAGACGTAGTGTTTATGCTTTAAAAAATATTTTAAATATATAATATACGTTTTTGAAAGATCTTTAAAAATAAATTAGTTTTTGAGGGAAGATGTACCTTCTAAAATGTATACATTAAGAGTTATCGGTATTTAAAATTTCTTTCCAAACGTAAACAAAATTTTTGAAATGAATAAAATGTGATTCATTTATTTCTAAAAAAGAAAAAAAGAAAAAAAAAAAAAAAAAAAACACGGTAAAGGACAGGCATTTCGTTCGCAGGAATACCTTTCACGTCATTTTTCTAAAAATTAATGAAATCCAGTTGTTAAATTATTTTTGTTTTAGAAGTGAAATTTCCATTTAAATTTATTGTAACAGTACAATGTTTAATTGAATAAAATAATGTAAATCTAAGAAATTGCTAAGAAATTCCAAACATGCACAGGGCAATGCAAATAAATAAATAAATAAACAAAAAATAAATAAATAAATAAATAAATAAATAAATAAAAATCAGCTTTCATAAATTCTAAAAATTGTTCATATATCTCAATTACAATCTAAAGGAGGGTTTATTTTTATATTATTCTACATATAATAGTAATTTCAGCAAATATATTAAATTCCAATGCGATCTGTTTTAAACTTTAAGATAGTTTATAACACATGATAAAAAATTTATAAAAAAGAATGGCGCCTCACAGTTCGGGGAGAGGATGGGGAGGAGCGTGAACAAAATTAGGAAGTATAATAAGGCTATCTGTTTGAAACTTTACGATATTTTATAACACATAACATAAATTTTAAAAATAAAGCTGCGTCAAAAATTATAGGGAGGGGTGGAGCGCGTTTTGCCTACACAAGGGGGGGGGGGGGGGAGACACTTTTCTAAATTTTAACGATATCCGTCATGTCACATATCGTTACAAAGGACTGTGACCACTTATTCATGTTATGCACCACAGGTGAAACCCCCACATTTTGCACCCCCCCCCCCCCGACACTAATCATGTGATATATTGTTCGAAAGGCCTGTGACCGCTTATTCATATAATGTATCTTCGGGGGGGGGGGGGGGGGGGGGGGGTATTTTCTGAATTTTGCACATATCCCTCATGTGATACATCGTTGGAAAAGTCTGTGACCGCCTAATCTTATTACGCATCTCCGGTGTTCATCCCCTACTTTGCTCCCCAAACGCGATTAGCTTTCACCACCAGTGGGCGCTTTCCTATCTCTGTTTCTATGGGTCGGATCACGACGGGGTATGGCTCATTCGACTCGACATCTATAGAGCTTTCCGATTTTAGTTCGTTTTTTCACCACCAAGGGGCACTTTCCTATCTCTGGTTCTATGGGCTAGATCACGACGGGGTATAGCTCATTCGACTCGACATCTATAGCCTTAACGATTTCAGTGCCCGAGGTTTGTATAGAACAGATTGCGCTACCTGGTGGTGGAAGATAGAACTTGAGCGTGCGCAGCACAACTGCTATACGGTGCCGAAGGCAGCCGGGACCCGTGTCGGAAGTTCGTTTGTTTAGATGTTTATACAATTCGATGTGCAAATTAAGGGATTATCCGGTGCCGAAAGCAGCGTGGAACCAGGTCGGAGGTTCGTGGTTTATCTTATTCGAGGTTTTAAAAGGATTGAGGCCCCGGTGTAAATTAGGGGCCCGCTAGTGCAAATAATAAAAGAGCGTGATATCACGTTTGATTTCAAATGCAGCGCTGACACGCTATGTACGTATTCCATTTTTATTCATTTAATGGATTAGTCAGTGATATTTTTTAACGGAGGATAACAAGTATTATAACAAGCCACATTTAGTATGTTGTTTTTAAGAGTGTAATTAATTTAATTGAAAAATCTACTGCTATTTCTAGTTAACCCTTTAAACAATGACTGAAAGTAAAATGTAATTTTAAATTATTTCTCATGTTTAGATTATTTAAATTATGTTCAATATATTTAAAAAAAAGAAATGATATCTACAAAAACAACTTTTCAAAAGGCCAAGCGTAAAAAAAAAAAAAAAAAAAAAAAAAAAAAAGTTGTGGCTAAAAAATGGTGTGATATCAAATTTCCAAGCTATTATATTGCTTATTTAACTTTTTTCCATTAAATAAGTTATCATATATATAAGTCGAGTGCCTACGTATATGTTAATAGAAATCGTTTTCTCCTGTACTAAATACATCCTAACGAGTTTCTGAAAATTCAATTTTTTTCAAATTATGCATGATGGGCTTGGCGGCCATCTTTCCATATTTCTAAGCACCCAAATTTCTAAAATAAAAGCGTAATATGTTTGCAATGTAATATTTTTATAAAAATTTCGAACTTCAGATTCTAACTACGGACAGATAAATTAGATAAGACTGATATTTTGATAAATTGATTTTTACTAGTTTGAAATTAATAATTACTCTAAAAAATAAATCATAAGATGAATCTTTAAGATAGTCATCATTATCTTAAGACACAATTTTCAGAGCATACAAGTCTATAAATGAAACTTTTAAATATTTGCTTAAATAACAATTTTGAACTTCGGATTTTAACTACGGATTTGGGTGCTTAGAATTTTGTGAATAATATGTAAAGATGGCCGCCAAGCGCATCATGCATAATTTGAAAAAAATTGAATTTTCAGAAACTCATTAGGATGTATTTAGTACAGGAGAAAACGATTTCTATTAACATATACGTAGGCACTCGACTTATATATATGATAACTTATTTAATGGAAAAAAGTTAAATAAGCAATATAATAGCTTGGAAATTTGATATCACACCATTTTTTAGCCACAACTTTTTTTTTTTACTTTTGAAAAGTTGTTTTTGTAGATACCATATTCTATAGGAAGAATCTTGTAGTGCACTTCAGGGAAGTATGTAAATTTCAATGTTTGAAATAGTTTAAAATCATTAAAATACACTGCAAACGATTTCCTCCCATAGATCATAATATAATGAAATTGTTTTGAGTAACCTGTAAATGAACTATAAATGCTACACACTTCCTTTTGAATACTGAACATGCCATTGTAAACCTCAATAATGTATATCAATTGCATGGCAATCCGATTATATTTACGTGACTTAGAGTGTGGACAGATGGCCAGAGAAACCGAAATCATAAACACTTTTCAACTATGTTGGAAAATGTTAAAAAGAAAACAGATTATAGAATCCATCTAAAAAAAGTTATGGCCAATCAAATCCAAACTGCAGGTCGGGTTTGCATAAAATTGGGTTACACGTTTAAATGCAGGATCTCCATTCAATTTAAATCCCATTGTTGCTAATGTTGTTTATTTTGATGTGCAGTAAATGATGATATATTAAAATTCTTGACATGTCCCTGTAAAAAAATATATACAATACAAAGATTGTTTTAAAAACATAAAATAGTAATGTATGCTTTAACACCATATACAAAATTCAAGATGAGTGGTCAATTTTTATGAAAGTTAAAGCTTATAAAATTAAAACAAGTGGGTAAGAGTGATCGAAGATCGCTCAAAGGGTTTCGTTTAATATTCCTTTCAAAACACTTTAGCCTTTCTTTAATAAATCTAAATGAATTTAATTTAACAGAAAAAAAAAGTCATGTTTTTTATAAAGTAAAAAATTACCGGTCTATTTTTTCTTTTTTTCAAATATCTAAACCAGCCCGCTATTATATTCTGTCATAATAATATCTGTTATGTAGACTAAATGCAATATTTAAAAAAATAAAAATAATAATTTCAAAATTAAACATGTTGTATACCTTCAAAATGTTAAAATATGCGAATATTTCTATAATCGGATTTTTATCATGATTCAATATGTTTCTCAAACTCATATATTTACTATTCTCTATTACTCATATTCATAC
Organism: Maratus michaelseni; assembly: GCA_963931845.1. Taxonomy (NCBI): domain Eukaryota; kingdom Metazoa; phylum Arthropoda; class Arachnida; order Araneae; family Salticidae; genus Maratus; species Maratus michaelseni. The sequence goes on from OZ007587.1 coordinate 163,463,095, forward strand.
TCGCTTTGTATTATTCTCAAACATTTGAAAAATTCGTTAAACTTCCAATATGACGTCAGATTTTCTTTTTAATTCTCTAATGACGTGATATTAATCTGCTTTGTGTACAGACATATACTCATACTCCTTGTATTATTGAGAAATCTTTGAAAATTTCCATTTTATTACCACTATGACATCAATCATTTTAATTTCATATTAATATTTTTTTCAATTAGTGAAACTTTTTATTTCATTTTCCCTTTTCACGTGGAAATCGTTCAATAGAAAATTAATTATTGTAGAAAAAATTTCATTGTGGATTTTTAATTTTTGGCAACTGCTTTAACGAAAAATGTTTAAATTTAAAGGCTGTTAGAATTTTGGGTTTTTTTTTTAAATCTCTATTTATTAAAATAATATGATTTTTTCAAATTTTAATATTTTTGAGCTTCATAGCTGGTATTCAGCTATATATATATGTATATATATACAAAGTTTCAACTCTGTAAGTCACATAGTTTTTGAGAATGGCTCTGTGACGGACAGACAACAGAGTGGGAGTAATAGGGTTTCGTGAGATGAACGAAACCCTAAAAAGACAAGAAAACAGCAAGGCAGACAATCAAATTATTTTTAGATCCTAATCAATTAAAACGGGACCACCCATAGAATGAAACTTTTCATGTGAAAAAAACAATAAAAAAAATGAGGGAATTTGTTCAAAAGTTGTGTAGACATATATACCTCCCCCCCCCCCCTTTCACATATACAAACAAATTATATGTGTGGTAATTGTATTGTAATCTCCTTCATTGGAAATCAATTACAAAATATATTATTGCTGCTTTTATCAATCACAATTTGATAGTGGCCACTTACACGAATTACTGATTGTTCAGATCAATAGTTTTTCTGAATCAAATCACTGAAAATGAATCAATGTTAATTTTACTTTTTATAAAAATAAGCTGCTCTATAAAAAATAAATATGATGTACAAACACGATTCATCTTAACAACAATTTATTGTATAATATTTGACTTGAATTGAAGTTACCCTTGAATTAGAGCATTAAAAGCATTGGTAAAATTAGTTGTCAAGTCTGAGTTATATTTGCTAATCTATGAAAAATAAGATATTAGCAACTTTTTGAAACTACAATAATATATATAATGTTAAAAAAGATGAATGCATAAAATTTATTTATAATGGAAAAATAAGTAAAACTGAATGATTCCAAAAGAAAGTAAGAGATAACCCCTGATTACAACTGAGGAATATTTTCTATAAAACAGGCTCTATCTTTAGAAATATATATAATCTTTTGTCAGGCGTTAAAATGTTCATCAGACTGTGTTCATATATTATATAATAGAAAATAGGATTGATGCTGATATTTTCAATGCAATTTTCGGGGGAAAAGTGCAACACAAATAAAATGAAAACAGACTCAAAAAATCCACAAAAACTAAAACAAAACAAATATATTACATATTCTGTACTGACTGGCCATTGTATAAATTTAGATGGTTCATACCACAACATTTAAAATTTAACAATTCTAAAATATGACACATAAGTTTCAATGACAAATAAAGCTTTCAGTTGATGTTCACTGGAGGTGGAGCTTCAGGTATGAGAGAAGAAAAAAAAGTAGCAAGAAAAGTGAGTGGTGAAAACACTTGATTGTTGTTATTTGCAACATCTGGATTCTGTACATGAGGAGGGTTTTCCCCATCCATTGCTGCTTCTAACTCATGAGGATCCTGTCCTTCCTACAAAGAAAATGTAATTAAAATTTACTCTCTAGGAAAAAAAGCTAAAGAAGGTGGGTAAATAAGTATTGATTTTCGGCCTCGATAGGACCAAATTTTTCTTTTCTTTTTTCTAAGATCAGGGCTGCCACTGTCGAATGACACTGAAAATAGTAGCTTTAGTAGCCTTCAATGAAAAAAATTGTAGCCTAAATAGTAGCATTTTTACAAACATAGTAATCAAACTATTACATAACATAGTAATAACAACAATAATAAACATATTAATTACAAACTATTTGGAATTTCCTCGCCCTCATCTATTTGCAGCATATGTATAATAGTTATTTACTCTTTTGTTACAAACAGGAAGGGCTTGATTAAACATATTAAGCCAAAAGGTAAGTTGTAACAAATTAGATGTACTTCTAAAAGTATGCCACGTTATCACTTGCTCATTGAAAAATCTTTTCATTTTTAAATTGAGTTATGCTGTATTATTTACAATCACCATTGCTAAATAAAGTTGAATTAACTAATCTGAAGGATATATTTTCTCTAACTGTCTCTAGTGGGATGCTGATGGGTGATCATGTGAGTCTGGGTGCTTTTATTGCTTTTAGTGGTGCTGTAAGAAATGTCATTGGTTCATATTTCCCTTACAGGAGCTCTGTGCCTACCTTGGGAGGCACACCTCACTGATCGGAATCACTGTTTTAGGGGATTTGTTAAAGGCTGGGACATTATTTGGCATAATATTTGGTTGTCTTAACATATACACATAGGCATACATATATATTACAAAATTTAATTTTTTCCGCAATCTGCTAAAATATTCTATAAAATTTTTCCATTTAATAGTGTTCCGTATATAACCCCAGCTTATTAAAATAATTCTTATTCTTAAAATAGTCTTTTACTATCCATATGTAAAGCCAATTTAAGCCGTAAGTTATTCTATTATTAAATATTAAATGTCTATTAAAATATTTCTGAAAAACTTTCTTTTTTTTTTTTTTCAGTACAAAATAGCATTTAAACTCTATAAAATTCAGATTAGATTAAATTTAGTTTACTATTAAATAAACAATGAAGAACAAGAAAAATAAAACATTTTAAAAATAACAAGAAGTAATAAATATCAATATATAAAAATATCAATAAATAAAAATACCAACTTACAGTCACTCTGGAACATATTTCACAAAGCTACAAATCTTTAATTTCCTGATAACACCAAAGTCGTGCACTTTGTTAATCCATTAGAATCAGCATTACGAAAACAAGGAAAATGCTAGCATCATTATAAGTTGCGCAAGACATCATTCTTCATGGGCATCTTCGTAACACATTTTACCAAATTTGCAACTTTCACGTTTAAACTCCACATAAACTTTCTGTTGATCACCAGCTGTTTATCAAACGTCAAATCCTGTCGTACTTTAATTTGTCATATTTTCAAGTTCAAATTCGGCGTGAATGGCAATCGGAAGATCTTTGATAAACATATTTAACTCTGTGCCAGGTTTCCCTTCTAGATCGCATCAGGAGGCCGTGTGGTGTCACCAACAACAAATAACAGTCCGTTTTCAGTAGAAGAAAAAGTTTATTGACAGTTTGAAGACATCACTTCAGGAGGAATGCTCGGTAGGCTGTAGTTAAATCTATGCAGCAGTACGATCCATTGCAACAGTCAATAATTGTCCCAAATTTAATGTCATTATTTAGGTGAATGGATTGAATCCACTGGGCACGAAACCCTTCTAAAACTTTACCAAATTTCTCTACATTATTAACTAAAAGACGATGTTCTGTATTAGAAGCTAGAAGGCAGTTAAAGTTTTACTCTGCTCGTTAGTCAACGCTAAACATAAAAAATCTCTGCTGTCAAAGTTCTTTTCGATGACAACTTTCCATTATTTTCCAAAATCTGTCCCGTTTCTTTTAGCAAACACCAACGTCAAAAATTCTCTCCGAATCAGGATGTGTAAGCTTTTTTAAACTAGCTTGCGTAAGAAGACAGAATACGTCACGTGACCAACTTTTATCAAATCAAAAGGTTTTTTAAAGAACTCTATTAGTATTTCCGGTGGAATTATCTTGTCGAAAAATGGTTTCCTTACCGCGAAAAATGTTCTACGCTTTTCCAGAATATTTGGATAATCTTGTACTAGATGCCTGCCATATCATCAAACGAATTTATCTGTTTTGAGGCTGTAGTTAAACTTCGAATTTAATACGTAATAAAAAATAATAATAATAAAAAGAAAATGAATCTTTGTAGAAGGGAAAAAAAAAGAAAGAATTAAAGTTTTTCAGAAAAATTTTAATAGACATTTAATATTTAATAATAAAATAACTTACGGAAATAAGGTTTTCTGAGCGGAATAATTTAAGAGATGCGATATTTTAGCACTTAAATAAAGAAGTTATAGCAATTTGACTACACAGGAATAATACTAATGAATTTTAATAATGGATTAAAATAAAGATGTTATATTTAAAGAATAAATTAAAAAAGCTATTGCCATTTTTAGACTAACTACTTTCAAATAAATATTATTAAGTGGATTAGGATAAATTGGCTTTGCATATGGATAGTAAAAGACTATTTTAAGAATAAGAATTTTAATAAGCTGGGGTTATATACGGAACACTATTAAATGGAAAAATTGTATAGAATAATTTAGCAGATTGCGGAAAAAATGAAATTTTGTAATATATATAAACGTTTTATCTTTCAACATATTGTAACCAAATTATGCCATTTTACTGGTAATTTCACAAGAAGAAAACAAATAAACATAACACAAAAGAACAATTTAGTCATATTCATGGTTTAACAATATTTAAAACTGAATTTTGTGCATAAAAAAAAAAAAAACAGGATAAAAATAATGAAAATTTACAAATGTCTCAATTGAAACTGGGGGCCAGGATAAAAAAAAAAAAAAAAAAAAAAAAAAAGAGAGAGAGAGAGAGAGAAACATAAGTTTAATTATTTCATAAATATGTATGACAATGTTATAATGAATATTTCTATCATCATTTCACATGAAGAATTCTAGTCAAAAAAGTAGTTGGAAGGCTGACTTGCAAATATTAATTTTCATTTATAAAATTTCATTAACAATAATTTTTTAAAAGAATTAAATTTCAACTGTAAAAAAGCTTTTTTTTTTAAAATGAACAAATTGTTTAATATCAAAGAAAAAGACATTATATTTAACAAGACTAAAATTTAAGAAAAAAACCCCCAAGATGATTAATAGATGACTTTTAGTATATATATAAGAAAAACAATGTATATAAATAATTAAAAAAAAATGCATTACAAAGAATATATATATAGATATATATATATATGTTTAAAAAAATACTTTTTTTCTTTTCATTTTTTTCAAAATGTTCACGTTACATGTACAGATACATTAAATCAGTACTGATATTTTTCTAGTTTTATTTAAAGTTCATAAAAAAAAAAAAAAAAAAAAAAAAAAAAAAAAAAAAAAAAAACAACAATTATTTGCTATAAAACTAATTAACATTTTAAAAGTTTTATTTCACTGTAGCTTTAAAATGATATACTACAAATTAATAGAACAATTCTTCACAAGAGTCAGTACAGATCAAGTGTGATTTAGCGCCATCTATTGAGAATAGCTTGAAGGATAATTTTTTAAAAGAACAGTTTTAATGTAATTATTCATTAAAAATATTTTATAATAAATGTATCAAAATCTCTGGATGTTTTAAATTACAGTAATTGCAGAAAATATAATCAGTAAAATATTAAATTAAAATTTAACTATATCTTCAAATAAATACTGGAATATTAATCTAAGCAACTTACCATCACATTAGTACTCAAAGACACAAAACAGTATTCACAAAAAAAAAATCAAAATTAACTAAAAAGAAAAAAAAAGTTTTTTTTGCTTTTATTTTTGCTAAAACTTTATAAACTATTAAAAGAATTTTATTGATTATAAGAAATGCTAGAAATTTAACACCATATTAAATGATTAAGAAAAGAAATACTTTAAAATTCATATTTTAAAACTAGCAAATTTTAAATGCATAACAGTTGTGTAATTTTTTAAAGATTGCACAGTAATCAATGATTATTACTTTTTTTAATTCTAACAACTTTTAATCACAAGAAAATAAGTTTTGTTTCTTATACATTTTCCACACATTCTTACATCTCCTATCTATATTTCTGGAAGATATCTTTAGATGTAAAAATTATTCATATATTACTGAGATCTAAACTTATTTAATAACTTGTAAGAAGGAAAAAAACTTTAAATAAACTCTTTCTTCTTTAAATTTTAAGATTTTTAATAAAACTACTTTGAATTATTTGTTACAAATTTTAAAAACTTCTGGCTAAACCATGTATTTTGTTTTATTACTAGACACCAAAATGAGGACAGCTTGGAGAACAAACTCTTAAAAATACCATGTCCATTTAGCACTGAGAAAATCAGGGTTCATTTAAATTTACCTCCAGCAATCTTTAAAGTGTGTCTTTGTGCTCTATTAATAATCACAGCAAAAGTAGAACCAAGCCAGAAATTTCTGTCTTTTAAATTTAAATAATAAATCTGAAGAAATTTTAAAAGCTGAATGAGTTATGCTTTTGGCATTTATTCTCTGAAAAAATATTGAAAATCCTGTATTAGAAGTGGGAAGAGGGAGGGGGGGGGGGGGGGTTGGGTGAGGACAGAGGGAAATTGATGAAACAAATATATAACTTGATGATTAGGTAAAACAAGCAAACCACCATATGAGCCCATAGCTGCAGATGCCAAGAGGGCTGGGTTGACTGACAGGCACCTCTAGATATCTACTACCAACTAAGTAGGGAACAATACTGAAACATGTAGCTACCACAGTGTTCCTCATTGCACCTCAAAACCTTTGAAGGACTGGCCGATCTGACAGTAATACTTTGGACAAAAGAGTGATACTGTGCTGATTCAGTTGACATTGCTGGTTCCCCTCTGGAACCTCAAGTAAACAGGACACTCACAAGAGTACAAACCATGAGGCCAAACCCAAGGTTCCATAGATATGCTTGCTTTATGTGTCTCAGAATGTGTAATTCTATTTGACAATTAGGTAAAATGATCATAACTTATGGCAAGCCACCTGTTGCACCTAAGTTCACAGAACTTTTACATGTGCAAGACAGGTGGGTATGGTTGACCCAAGGACACTACACAGATATGCCCTATCGACCAAGAAGGAGCATCGCCCAATGCACAACATTCTTCCTGAAACCCCAAACTTCTTAGAACATCTGGTCACTCTGACAGTAAGACACAAAGACTAAAGGATTTTATTGCATACTTCAGGGATCACACCTCCAAGTACATTAGGAACTCCAGGTAAACCAGACACTCATAGGAGCCCCAGGCTCAAAGCTTTAACCCCGATTTCCAAAATGTGCTATTACTCTGCCAATATATCCAGACGTGAAAGTCCACAGAGACAACCACTAGCCCTTCAACTATGGATCTTGATGATTAGGCAAATCTAAGATAACAATATTTTCTAGATAATGACCATTTTCAGTCACTCAAGTTGAATGAGAAGAGTTTTAAAATCTTGGTCTTTGTAAAGCTATCTGAGCAAATCCTTCAGCTATAATGAACTGAATTTTAAGTCACATAATTTTGCTCTAACATGATTTTCCAATTGCAATATCTTAAGGCTGTTCTCAAGTTCAAACTGAATACTTTCTGACACATCTCTGATTTTTTTTTTTTTTTGCAAATGCATGAAATTGGCAAGTGTTCTTACTCAGAAACTATGTAATCAAACAGTTTTCCATGTTTCAATAAAGACAGATCTTTCAGAAAATGCTGTCAAAGTTAATGTTTTGATCTGAATTTCTGAATGTGATAGTATGGGAAAGGAAAAAAAAAAACTGCCATCACAAGATAACTACCACTTATAACTCAAAATGTAATTTATTAATCGAAAAATGAAAAAACTGTTCAATAACAAATCATTTCAATAATCATGCCTGCAAGTGTCATGCTTTTATATTTAAAAATGGGTCAGTAAATGTGTCAGAAAGCTTTGCGTTGTTGAGCGGGAGATTTTTTTTTTCTTGAGAACTATCTTAAATTTTTCACTTAACAAAGGCAGAAAGATATTTATTTTCGACAGAAAAAAGTTTACTTATGGGGGAAATTATAATTCTATAGAATTGAATCCCTATGAGAACAAACACAACAACAAAAGAAAAACAGATCAATCGAAAGAATGTGAAGAAAACTAGCAATAAAATTAGAAAAAAAAAAATGAAATATAAGAGCTTTGCTATAACTGCCTTCAATTCTAAATTATTTTCCAATTTTAAAGTGTTATAATAGTCAAATGATTAAATTTTATATGGCAAGGAAAAATATTTTTTTAAACAGCCTTAAATCTTCCACTTATCAAAAACAGGTACAGTCGAACCTCGATTTAACAAATTCATTGGGACCCACAAATCCGTTCGTTAAATCGAAGCAATTCGTTAAATTGAATATAAATTTTTGTTAAAGAGTATGGTTTAAAAATATCAATGCAAAATACCCTTAGATATACAGATATGAAAAAAGAATGATTATTGTTTACTACGAGCTTAAAAATTATAAGTTATACATTAGGAGATCAACTTTAAAATTATCTAAATTCTTTAATATTACTTGCTTTTAAAACTTAATACATAATACATACATACTTATTGTCTTATTGGCACTTTGGAAAGAAATCCTTGATAGTGCTTTGTTTTGTTTCTCTGTTTTGACTTTTCAAAGTTCTTTGTCGATATTTTCTAACTTCATAAGAACAACATCATAAACGTCGTGAGACAAAAAATAATTTTTTAGTGTTCAATCTGCAAACTGCTTCTTGGAATGTCACCTTTTTTAATTCAATTTCCGTTTCTTCGTCATCTTCATTGCTTTCAGAATCTTCATTCTCTTTCTGTTCACTATCGCAGGTACTTAGCTCTACATCGCAAGACACATATTCTGTAAAATTTCCATTACTAGGAACATGTTCCCATTCCAGCCTATCGTTATCAATGACTGTTTCATATGCGAATTTTTTTTCAGCGATTGTTGTTCATTAAATCAAAGCTAAAAATTAGTTAAATCAGAGCATTTTAGCATCCTTTTTGTCGGGACAGAAAAAATATTCGTTAAATCGGAGAATTTGTTAAATCAAAGTACGTTAAATCGAGGTTCGACTGTATATTTATTTTTCGACAGAAAAATGCTTATTTATGGAAAAAAAATGATAATTCTATATCACTGAACAACACTGGAGAAGAAAATCAATTAAACAAACAAAAAACATATAAATAAAAAAAATGTGAAGAAAAATCACAGAAAAATTACAATAGAAAATACAGGAGCTTTGCATTTAATTCAATTATTTTTTGAATTTCAAAGTGTTATATAACAGTAAAATTACAAAACTTTATATGGCAACTGTGAATAAATAAGAATATTTATTCCCGGTGCTACATGAATGGAAGCATAAAAATACGATGATGAAAAATAACATACTAATTCTAAAAACAAGCAGTCGAGAAATTACAGAAAATGTTTTTGAAAAACCTGGTAAAAACAGACCAATTCATTTCAGAGTGTGAAAATGTTCTAAATTTTAAAATTGTTAGCTTGTTACCATGCCATCTATGAATTTCTGTGCATACTGTTAATAAATATACTAAGGGATAAAAAATTAGAACAGTAATCTAGTGACATATAGGTGCAAATAATAAAGAAAAACCATTTTTACTGTACAAATTTGAAACATCAAAAGTAATATCCACTTACATCTTCAATAGATGGTGGTCGATCATTTACATTATTTGGTGCATTTGCATTCACCTCAACTTGACCTCTGTTTCTTTGCCCCATAACTGCTTCTGCAATGCCTTGTCTAACAAACCATCCTTCGTGGTATCTGTAAAGTAAAAATGTGTCAGTTTGAAATGCTACATAAAACATGTGATTTATTGCTAATGCATTAAAATTTTAATCATCTAACATTTGCAATTGAAAATATCTTATTTAAAAACAATACAGGTTTTTTGAAGTGAAAACTTCTTTAGGTGCGTTGGGCATTTTTTGAGATGGGAAAAAACCATTGAATTTGCGACACCGTTACCGTTACTGTTACCGACACCAAATTAAATTATGTTGCCAATTCATACAATGAAGCGAAAGTATCAAAAGGAAATAGTTCACGTGCAGAAAACGAAATGATTGGTATTATGAATAAAAATAATTCAGAAAATTATTTCAAGATAAATTTAGCACGCGCGGTGAAAACAGATAAAAGTGACTCAACTCGCGAGACCAAATCAAAAGATGAAAATGAAATAACAAAACACGGAAAATATTATAATTTAACTAGCACGAGAAAAGAAATAGACGGAAGTAATATAAAAAGTAAAAATTAAAATAAGGAAATATTTCATGAAAGTTTTAAGAAACGTGGTTACTGATACGGAAATGAAGTGAAATCATTTTATAGAAAAGAAAAGTTTGTTGATAGAAATTATAGATACCGCAAACAATACGCGCAGTATGAAGATAGAAAAAAAGCATAATGTTCACGAATACCATAAACAAGACAGGCAGCAAAGAAGTCATAATTTTTGGAGTGATAGGAAGCGGGAACCCTATTTTGCAGATAAATGTTATTACAAAAGATATGAAACTACATCTCATGGAAGAAATGATGAATGTATTGAGAGTTGTTAAAATTGTGGATGAAAATTCATAAGTTTCATTGGTATTCATTTCAAAGAATACCAATTAATTAAATTTCATATTTTATGTATTTGTAAATTTACGTTTTAAGCAATAGATTGCAATTTTTGTATGTAAAATAATATGCATTATTTTTCATGTACAATAGTGCATTAAATGAAAATTGTAATATAATTTTTGTAGTAGTAGTTTATAATAATGAATAAAAAAAAACACTTCATTTAAAAGTATTTCCTGCACAATAAAACATTTCCTGACAACTCAAAAAATACACACGTAATTGTTCAAGTTTTCACTTCTGTCGGCACTCCCGGAGTGCCATTGTTTTTTTTTTTAAATACATTATTAGCTAAAATAAGTAAATATGCATATTTTTGGTTAATGTAAAGTAGTTTTTATTACTTACTTAATTATTTATTTGGATAGGAGCAGTGGAGGGGGGGGGGATAGAAATAGTAGTTTCAAAATGAATCTAAATAACTCTAGTACTTGTTCATTATATAATTTTGGTATGATTTTGTGAATTTCTAATTAGGAACACATTCCATTATTGGAGCCAAGGAAATATTAGAATTTGATAATGATACGTTGAGATCGAGAATAAATTGTTATTTTTTAGGAATGAACATACCATAAATGACATATAAAACTCAACAATTGATAAAATAATTTTAAAACTTTTTATTAAAGATATGGGATGTACCATATTGATAACTGATGACTGGTTTTAAAAGTACCTTATAAAACCATCATTTTCATAGTAATTTATTAACTTTTTAAAAGTAATCTTTAATTTATTTAACAAATTTTCCCTATATTTTAAAAATATAGTAAAATCTACAGACAGCTAAATCTTATGAAAGGGAGATTAATTAAATCAAAAACTGTTTTAGAACTAGAATGAATCCAGAACTAAAGTTCTGAACTTTAATTTTTATTAACTCTGTGGGCAGTTTAACTCAACATAAAAGGAACATCCCCCCTCCCCCCCTTAAAGCAATAATTTTGTATAAACTGCGTAGAAGTGTTTTTATAAGATAAATAATTTATTTAAGATATCTTTCATTTATATCATCACATTTGATATGGTTGACAAAATACTATATATTAGTAAAAATGTCACATGAAATATGGAAGAAAGAAAGAAACAAATCATTTCATGACCTGGCTCAAGAACTATTGAACAATAAAGCAATTATAAAGTAAATTTTTTCTTAATTTTCTTAAATTAGAAAAAAATATATATATACTCACAAGAATGCAACAACAACAATAATTATCACCAGCATGAATCTCTCAGGTGTAGTATAGAAGTATATAATACACAGCAAAATTAGGAATCGGAAATATAGAAATATGTGGTCCAACCAGTCTCTGTTAATGAAGTCATTATTCTCTTCAACCTGAACTGCTGGAACATTGTTTCTTTCATTTCCTGGTTGTTGAGGAGTTTCATGTAATGAATTATTAGGATTATTTTGCAGAGTTTGAATGTTAGAAGCAACAGGCATTAAAGGTACATTTCCCATCAAACCAACTGCATTCATGCTGCAATAGAAACATTTCTAATATAAGAAATAAATAGAAGGCTCTTATTAGACAGAATTATAAGAAGAACATGAACTTAAAATATTATAACAAATTGTTAATTAATATATACATACCTGCCAACATGTCAATTTTGAAAACTGCACAATTTTAATATGTATTTTTACTACATTCTTAAAAAATGATTCTGCAAAAACCACAGATTGATTGAAAGAAACCCAAGAAAGGTGGAAATCAGTGGTTTAACAGAAAAGTGGCATTTCTGAAACCTAAATTTTTGGGATTTCGATAGAAAGAATGCAACAAATTGATGCAAAAAAATTGACTTAGACAATGCATGAAATACAAAATATCAACAATATTAATGACCACTTATACAATTATATACATAAAAACTGATTAAAAAAAATTGACTTAGACTGATTTGTTATATATGTATTTATCTACTTTTAAATTTATTAATGTAAAAATAATTTTTTTCCAAAATTCAAAAATAAAATTACCGTAAAGTGTTAAGCAATGTTTATACATGCAGAGAGGCAAATATATGGCAAGGTTTCCATGCGTCCCTGAATTTGAGTACCACTATTTCTGAATAGTAACATGTTTTATTTAATGACAGAAGCTCTGCAATTAAATAGAGATGGAGATTACTATTCAGAAAAAGTGGCACTCAACTTGAAAGATGTGTCGGAACCCTGTGTATGGGATGTTTAATAGCGACCCTTTAATTGCCTTGAAGAAGCACATAAAAGGAGTAGAGACTTAATGTCCAGTTGATATCCTTAGCATGTTAGTACCCTTAGAGGTCTGCATGGGCCGAAATTTCCTAGCCCGACCCAGTATAAAAGTTAAAAGTTCAGCTTCAGATTATGGTCAAAATGCATGAATACAAAATATTAACAATATTAATGACCACTTGCATTCAAATAAAGATACAGTAAGAGAAGAGAAATCAGGAGATAAGAAAAATCAGTTATGGACAGGTTCTATTCTTAGCAGGTACATCGTCTGTTATATATGTGTTATATACTTTTCGCACAAACCAAGACATTTTACTGTTTAATACAGGTTTTCATCATAGACTGGTTCTATTTAACAGGTTTTACTGTACTTTATTTTTTTTTCCCCTAGAAATGTATGTATAATTTTTTTTAAAGAATTTTAATTCTAAAATAATGGTCATTTAAAAAGCTATAAATTTTTTGAAAAAATTATTCCGGCAAGCCTCATTTTACTGATTTTTGAACGAGCCAGGCAGGGCTGAGCCAACACGGCTTGAGTCTTGTGAATAAAAATTGGCACGAACCAGCCTGCCGGCCCATGCCCATGCAGACTTCTATGTACTTTTGCCTAGTGTATGGTGAACAAACATATATGGGTTTCCTCTAACTTGCTTGACCAGCATGGAGAAATTTGTACCCCCTTATTTTATCATGAATTTAAAAATCAAATCACGGCCCTCATTCCCTGGTGGCCTGAATGTCCTGTAGGGATGTAGCGCAGGGTATTTTGTGGCATATGCCGTATACTTTCTGGATTAAAAAAAATAATTACATATACCGTCTACTTCTAGAATAAAGATATAGTGTATACTTTCTAGAGCAGGGCTGTCCAAAGCAGCACTATGGTGCCCTTTGAAGGTTTTTCATGGTGCTTTTACGAATGATTCCAGTTACTAGGATTTTTTAAAATAAATCTATTTTGAAAGATGCTGCTTTAAAATCACTAGTGTTTCACATGATTATTTTATTATAGGTGACGTTAAATTTTTGGCTCCTTTCTCTACAAAATATTTTGATAGGCTTCTCTCTCAGGAAAATGTAATTCTAAATTTACTATGATTTATGCTTTTCTTATGCAATTATTTTTCACTTCGAGCTCTGCATAGTAAGGGGCTTTATGACTCACATTGTTAGGTGTCTGTGCATATTATAATAAGACGTCTGCTATCGTTCATATCTACCAGGATTGCCAGTATCTATTCAGAAAATCTGAATTCATACCAGAAATTCCAAATAACAATTTTTACTTTATTTAATGACAGACATTTTAAGGTTACTAAAAGTAAAAATGATTTTTCAGGATTTCAGAATAAAAAAGATGGTCAAACTAAAACCCTGCCCCCTACTATAATGACATAATATTGTTCTATGTTTCCAAGCATGTGAATAATGGCACCCTTCAATGTTTGCCACTACATGAGGTGACTCTGTGCTTACTAAAAGGTTAGACAGCCCTGCTATAGAGTATACCTTCTGCCTATAGCCCCTCTGAATAACCTCTGTTTTTTAGGGTTTCAATCCTCTCACGAAACCCTATTACTCCCGTTCTGTTGTATGTCTGTCACAGAGCCGTTCTCAGAAACTATATAACTTACAGGACATGAAAATTTGTGTAGCTATAGCTAAATACCTACTATGAAGCTCAAAATATTAAAATTTGAAAAAATTGTATTATTGTAATAAATAGAGATAAAAAACCAAAATTCTAACAGCCTTTTCCTATTAAATTGAAACATATTTCGTTATAGCAGTTGCCAACAATTAAAAATCCACAATAAAATTTTTTCTTCAATAATTAATTTTCTATTAAAAGATTTCCACATGAAAAAATGAAAATAAAATTAAAAATTTCATGAATTGAAAAAAAAAAAGATTAATATGACGTCATATTGGTAATAAAACGGAAATTTTCAAACATTTCTCAATAATACAAGGAATATGAGTATGTGTAAGTACAGAAAGCAGATTAATATGGTGTCATTAGAGAATTAAAAATAAAATTAATCTGACATCATATTGGAAGTTTAATGGATTTTTCAAGTGTTTGAGAATAATACAACGCGAGTATCAATATGAGTAATAGAGAATAGTAAATATATGAGTTTGAGGAACGTATTGAATCATGATAAAAACCCGATTATGGAAATATTCGCATATTTTAACATTTTGAAGGTGTACAACATGTTTAATTTTGAAATTATTATTATTTTTTAATATTGCATTTAGTCCACATGGCAGATATTATTATGACAGAGTATAATAGTGCGCTTCGCCCGCTATCGGGCCTATTCAGATATTTAAAAAACTGAGTTTGTTATAAAGAGAGTTACATATGTTTTTAATTATCGGGGGGTGAAACGTTTACCTTAATTAATGCATTTATTTTTCTTTTAATGTTGTCACGGGTAACAGCTAGTAAAATATAAAATAATTAATCTTCCGTAATCTGGGGCAAGGTTAGCTCCAAACATGGGCCAAGAGCGTTTGCGAGCGATTGCGTTTGCTAGCAATAATATAGTTTAAAATCAATGTATATATTTTTAAAGAATTGTCACAAAAAATTCCATTTTCTAAAATACACAGTTTGGCAGTAGGACCTGGATTACAGAGGATTATGCAATAGGTTTAAATATCTATTTTATATAAACAATTTTTTTTAAATATCGCATTTAGTTCACATGACAGATATTATGACAGAGTATAATAGCGGGCTTCGACCGCTATCGGGCCGGTTCAGATATTCGAAAAAACGAGAAAAATAAACCAATAAATTTTTACTTTATAAAAACATGACTTTTTATTTTTGTTGCTAGAAAGGATAAAATGTTTTGAAAGGAATATTAAACGAAACCCTTTGTGCAATCTTCGATCACACTTACCCACTTGTTTTTTTTTTTCCCTACTACAGAACTGGTTCTAGGGCATTCAGAAAGACATATGAAGATAGAGGGTGTGGTTTGGCTGCCATAAGTTGATGACCTTGACTACATATAATCGATGATCCCTATCTTTGGAAAATCGTTTACAAGAATTTGAAGAATTAGAAAAGATGAACCGGGACATTTTAGGATTATGTAAAGTAAGAAGAAAAAGTAAAGAAAAGATTAATCTTCTCAATGGGCATTTACTACACAAACACAGAAGATGGAAAAACAAGTGGTGTAGGATTTCTGATTCATAAAAGTGGAAGAATTACATTTGGCAGAGTTGCAGGGTTAGTAATACAAGTGTCATGATGATACACAATGAAAGTTAGCCAAGTTTACACACCAAGAATAAGCTACACTGAAGAAGAAATTGAAGATTTCTATAAAGAACTAACATTAATGAATGAGAAGGGAAAATGCTACATCAAATTGATAATGGGACACTGGAATGCAAACATTTGAGAAAAAAAGAAGGAGAATTCTCAGTAGCAAATCACCTATATCAGATGTGAAATGAAAGAAGAAACAAATTGAATATGTTTGCAGAATGTGAGCAGATGTATATAATTAATTCTTTTTAAGAAGAAGCCACAAAGAAAATGGGCGTATAGAAGTACAAATGAAACAGCAAGCAAAATCGACTACCCTCATTATAAACCGAAAGTATCTAATTGCAGATTGCAGCATTCTTAGTAACTTCAATAGAGGAAGCAATCGCAGTTACATGCAAAAAGCTGTTAAATACTAAAGTGAAAATAATGAATTTTTTTCAACACTCCATGAAGTCAGCTGATATCATAAGTCTCCAGAAATATAAAGAAATTTTTTATCTGGAACTTAAAAACCGTTTTGAAGTACTGCAGTCAATTTTGAAAAAGAAACAACATGTTACAGTAGCAAACAAAAAAACTAATACAATAATGAAAAATACCCTACAAGAAATTACAAATGAAATAGTCAGAGAAGCAGAAGTAAAGGAGATAAATAAAATAACAGATGAAATGCAAAGAATTTAAAATGAGCAGAAACAATCCCAAATCAAGAATTGAATATGTAGAATTATGGGTACTTTTCGGTTAGCTGGGCACCAGTGATATATATACATGTATATATATACACACACACACATATATATATATATATACATACACACACACATATATATATACACACACATATATGTATAAATATATATATATCTATATACATATATCACTGGCACCCGGCTAACCAAAAAGTATCGAATTATGTAAAACAGTAAGTAAATATGTTACAGAAAACATCAAAAAATTTAACTGTGATCTTATCAAAAAAGTTCTAGACAACAACAAAGGTTTAAAATCAGCTAAGCTCAAACTGTGTGTTGGAAGAAAAGGTATTTTTGAACTGAAGAAGGTAGATGAACAATTACCAAAAACAGTAGAACAATAATAAAATTGTAAGTATTGTCAAATATTTCTATAACAATCTATATAAGTGTAAAGATAAAAAATAAAGCAACCTACCTGATCAGAGAAAAAAACAAAACAGAAACTGAGGAGATAATCCCAGTGATGATAGATGAAGTTTTACAAGACATTGGATGTATGAAAAAATGTAAATGCCCTGGCAAAGATGGAATCACAATAGATCTAATTGAAAAAGCAGAGAATTTGTAAAAATGTTAGCAATACTGTTTTTCAAATGTCTAGAGAAGTCAGATGTACCGAAAGACTGAAATAATGTTGCGATGGTGCTACTTTGCAAGAAAAGAGAGAAGAAAAATACTTAAAACTATTGTCTGATTAGCTTACTATCAATGATTTATAAAATTCTCACCAAAGTTTTAACGACAAGACTTGAATTAGCCCTGGATTCTGCTGAACAAAGAGAACAAGCAGGATTCTGAAGTAGATTTAACACAAAAACTTTACATTAATGTTATAAAGAAGATTAATAAGAAAGTGATAACAACCACAAGTTTGAAAAAAGGAAAAACAAAGATCAAGCTTGGAAAAGGAGTTAGACAAGGGATACTATTTGCCTAAACTTTTTACTGCTGTCTTAGAAAATGTTTTCAAGAAATTGGATTGGGAAAACAAAGGGATACGAATAAATGGGAAACATCTAGGTCACCTCTGGTTTGTTGACCAACATTTTAATTTTCAGTAACAGCTCTGAAAAATTGGAAGAGATGTTAGAAGATTTGGCAGAAGCCAGCATTAATGTGAGATCAAAAATAAATTTGGAAAAGACTAAGGTGATGTTCAATTCATTTGTACTAAAAAAGAAGATTGTCTACAACAACACTGAGATTAAGAAAGTGTAGTGTAGGAAATAACATTAGACAACAGCATCATGAATGAATCAACAGAAGAATAAGAAATGGATAGAGTGCTTTTGGGAAGAACAGTGTAATTCAGAAAAGTAACATGCCTCTGTCTTTGATAAGAAAAGTGTTTAACCAATGTGTTTTACCTGCATAAACTTGTGAAGCAGAGATAAAGATGCTAACAGAACGCATGGTACAAAAATTATGAATGACACACTGAAATATGGAAAGATGTATGCTAGGCATAACCAGAAGAGGCAGAAAAAAAATAACCTAGATAAGAAGTCAGATGAAAGTTTTTGATATCATCGGATGAATTAAAGATAAAATGGAAAAGGTCTGGGCACATTTCAAGAAGACAAGACAATATATGGAGTACAAACACCCAGGTGCCAATAGGTGCAGATCCACGTGGGGACTAAATTTTTTGCTTTGGCCACTAACTTTAGATGTCTAAGTCGCCAGGTGTTTTACAGGGATGCCCCTTTCCAAATTTCAGCTTTTTTTTATATATCAAATCTATGGATGGTCCTCCATAATTCCATGATATTTAGCACATTTTCTCAGCAGAAATATTCATGCTGAGAAGACAATAATTTTGGCTCTACTAAATTTAATTAAATTTGTAGCTCTGGGAATTTTTCAGATATGTTCTTATAGGTAGATAGATATTAGCATGCAATTCTTTCACAAATTAGCAGAACCCCTCAAATTATCATTTATTTATTTACTTATTTTAGATTTCCGCAAAATCAATTTCCCAGCCAGTCATGAAAAAAAAATCTAGAATTTCCTCAATTGGTTACGAACTTCATGAAAATGGTCACGGAAAAAGATCGCTCGCCAAATAAAACCATGAATTTCATCAATTGCTCATGAAATAAAACTGCAAATTTCCTCAAATGCTCTAAAAAAAAGTGAGTTTCGTCAACTAGTTGCAAAAATAAAATAAAATAAAATAATAGTAATTTTAAAAAAATCACGAAGCTCATCAGTTGATTGCAGAAAAAAAATTGCGAATGTCGCCAATCTGTCATGGAAAAAAAACGCAAGTTTCATCCAATGATCATGAAATAAAACAGTGAAATTTCGTCACTTGCTCGTGGAATGTGGATTAAAACTGCGAATCTCATCAAGCAGTTACAAAAGAAAAAAATACCCTAATTTCACAAATCTATTGCAAAAAAAAAAAAAAAAAAAAAAAAAAAAAACTGAATTTTGTCAATCAGTTGCGGGAAAAAAAAAATCGCAAATTTCATTAATCAGTCGTGGAGAAAAAAAAAATCGCAAATTTTGTTAATCAGTCTCAGAAAAAATACTGAATTTCGTCAATTTGTCACAGAAAAAAAAAGCTTGAATTTCGTCAATTAGTCTTTAAAATCTTTAATAAATCCTTAAAAAAATCCTCTTGCCAACAAAAGTTGCAACGAGGCTTATAGTGCTCGATCTTTCTCCATCATCCTTGAAAATGTCAGAAATTGTTAAATTTTTTTAAATTAAGATCTTAAAACTAAAAGAAAATAAATCTTCTCCATATTTTTTTCATGTATATTTTAAATTTTGATTTTTATAGATGTATTTTTTATGCAAATTCCTATGTTGAGCATTTCTATGTAAAATACTTTGTGGGTGGAGGGGTGAGGAGTTTATCTATAGAACAAAAAACTTTAGAGAATCATTTGCCTTACATTACAAACATTTATTCTTATTAACTGTATACAATTATGGTTGGAAGATTCTATAAAATCCCATTGTCCAAATTTAATGGAGAAAAAAATATTGTTTTTATGCGTTTGTTTCATAATGCGGACACTGGATTTTTTACGTTTAGGAGCACCTGACTTCTTCCAGATTTTAGGAATCTGCACCTATACCTACAGTGGTATACAAGAGATGTAAAATGATCAAAAAGACGACTTCAGGTAAGATGGAACTATAAAATCAGAAAAGCGACTGGAGTTAATTGGATGACCAGTGCATAATAATTCACTAGATAGGAAATAATAAGAAAATCTGGGGGGGGGGGGGGGGCCTACATCCAGCAGTAGATTAAAAATAGTTGATGATATATATATATATATACTAGCAGAACCACCCGGCTTCGCCGGGTTAACATAAATTAAAATACAATAATTACAATAATACGGCAATAACAATGACGACAATATGATTTGTGCATACTCAACCATAAATCAATAAAAAAGACAATTAGAAAAAAAAGCGTTACTTTGACTCAATCATAGTAAAATTTCTCAACTTTATAAATGAGAATGCACGTTTTCTTTGTGCATACAATATAAAAATATACGATTTCCCTGACATTGAAAAAAAATTACTAAATGTCGTAACATTTTACGAAATTCGCTTTCATATGGCATCTATCTATTAGCACGGACCTAACCATTAAATTTTGCTTGAACTGCATATTTGTAACTACTAAATATCGCATAATTTTATTTTTTAAACTATCAATTCGAAAAAAATGCATTTTCAAATGTAGTTTGAAAAGTTTATCTCAATTTACTGATTTTTTATGGATTTGAAAGTAATTTTAAAGCATGTGTATTTTTTAATCTGTGTCCAATCCAATTACGAAAGATTAACTTGTTTGATCTTTATAAAATAAAGATATTTATTTCTAAACATAGCCCATTCAATTTTTATGCGGTCAAATAAAATAAATGTACTCTCAATATTATTCGTTTGAAAAGCGTATCTCAATTTACTGATGTCTTATGGATTTTAAAGTAATTTTAAAGTAATTTAATATTCTGGAAATTTGTACGGTAAAAGGATGTTAAACTTATACTTTGGTGACCAATACATTCTGTGGAAATTACGCTACTTTGTGTAATTGCTATAAAATACTAATATTTTGTGAATGAAAACCGGCACATGATTTAAAATGTGACGACACTTTCACCTGGGCAGATTTTCCTCTGAACCGATACGTGTCTAGTTAAAACAAATTCTTTCACTTCAGGAATCAAGTACAAATATGCATTTATATTTATAGATAATGTGCACATTTGTCAACTTAACGTAGAGAAAACGTTGAGCTAAATTGTTTGAAGTTTCGCCAAGTTTCTGGCAATTTTCAAATAGTTAAAATACATTATATTATGTGTAGGAAATAATAAAATATGAATTACTAACTCCGCAAGAATGGTTAATTTTCGCCTACAGTTAATTGAGAAAAACGACTTTACTTGAGTGCGTGACGTCACATGCTCATTTGTATTTAAAACATGAAAGCGATTAAAGAAATCCAATACTACTGTACTCATAGAAAAATTTTAAACAATATTCTTAAATACTAAATTTGACTCCGAAATTATATTTACAATGTAGTTTAAACAGAATTTGCTAAAATTGCATTTTGAAATTATGTGATTTTTGATGCAAAACATTATTTTTCAAAAATATAGTGTTCTCTGAAGAATTCGATAATAATTTCGAAGCTGGTGAAAAGAAAATGTCGCCACGTTGTCAAACGTATAAAAAATATATTATTTTTTTTAATTTAAAATAAATGTTTTATATTTAAAAAAATGCATTTAAATTTTTTTTCTGATAAACCATTTTACTTTTAATCCCATTTGTTTTAACACCCATTTTTGAAGAAAAAATAATGGAAAATGCCGTATTGTTTTCTTTAAATTCAATTTTTATTAATAAGACATCTACTGTCCACCTACATCCAAGGAATTTAAGTATGTTTCCTTGGTTGAGGCTCAAGCTGAAAAAAGTTACGATGTAATGATTGCTAAATGTCAATATTTGATAGACGATTTTTGATTATGTTGAATAAATTGAATCATGAAGTTTGAATGCGCAAAAAATATGTTTTTATTTCTTAGAAAATTTACTTTAATATTAACAAACCAGTGGAAACAATTTTCCTTTGTAAAATTATGAGGTAAGTTATTTATTTTTCTCCAAGCACATTTAAATATATGTACTATGTCGTTTAAAGTACTTGTAGTAATCTTTGTAACATGCGAAAAAAATATACAATGGAGAAAATTGACGTCACTTTCAGATTTCCAATTATAGCGAGTTAATATGAAATTGGTTTATAAAAATATTGTCCATATGCAGTTCCTTTGAATGGCAACGGGAAAGAAATTGAATTAGAAATTGAGGTAAAAAAATAGATTTCTGTAATGATAAACTATGGGAGATGTTTGAAAAAAGTGGTAAAGAATGGTCTGAGAAATTTTTAAAGTTGACAGTATTTTTACTCGTGTTCTAAAGTATATGTACATCAAGTTTCATTCAAATCGGACAAAAACTGTAGATTTGTATAAGGAACATACATACATACATACATACAAAGAACGACTTTTATATATATAGATATATATAGTAACTCTTTTTTAAAAAGTAAACTAGGGGGTTTTGCTCCCTATAAGCTGAAATTGCTAACCCCTTGTTCAGACCCTGTGATTTCTAAAAATACACTAATTATCTATTTTAAAAAGAAGATAATTGCTGTAAATGTAGAAACTCAATAGCCATTTGAAAGCATTAAAAGTGCTTTCAATTTAATAAAATATCATTGCTCACTTCCCCCAAAAATAAAAGAAAGAAAAATCTGGAAACAAGAACCACGAATGGAATGTTTGGGGAATGTATGTCATTTTGTGTAATCATAATAATATTTAAGTTTTCTGGACATTTAAATATCACCAGTGGAAGCGTTAACGTTCATGATTTATAAATGTAAATGCAAGTGATCTGCTGAATATGGCATGACTTTCACATATAAAGATCACATAATTAATATTCAAAAACAGTATATTGATATTAAAATATGTTTATTCTTGCTTAGTTTACAAAAAAAAAAAAAAAAAAAAATGATGAAAATAAATTAATTATACATAAAATAAAATAAATAAATGTTTCAAATAAGCTTTTAAATCAAAATTAGACAAAAAATAAATGTCTCTTGTTAACCTTGTTGTTTTAGTTTTTGACTTAAAACCTTCCTTTATGTACTGTTATCCGAGCTCTATGTGTGAATAACAAATACTTCAACGCATAAAAATGCACTTATCATTTTCTTTTAGACAGTGTAACATCATTTTAAATATGATGTAATTTTCACCATGAAATACTTTTTGCACATAAAGCCTTTGATGATGAAAGCTTTTTGTATTTTTATAACAATGTACAGCTTTAAAATTTGAAAATCTATTAAAATTATAATAGCAAGGTTTTTTTTTATGGCAATTAAAAAACAAATATTTCTTGAATGTACATTATTAGAAAATATAAACAATACTTTAAAGGCTCATGTACTGAGAGCTAAAATACTCTCTCGCTCTTTTTTTTAATTTATAAATAATGAAAAGCAATGCGAAATCTGTTAATGTTAAGTGGAGTAAATTTCAATAAATAATTTATTATATCTGTTAACTATATTTTATTTCCATAGAATTTAAGAAATAACCTACAAAATTATATGTAAGAAAATAAATATACCTTTGCCAGTATTGTGATAGATACTGCGCATACATTTGCTGCATTGCAGCCATTTGAGTCACAGCTTGGGGATCACTAGGATATGCTGGCAAAGTGTTAAGAGACTGATGGAACTGAAAGTCGCTGAAATTAAAGACCAAAAAAGGTATTTTACAATATATTTATCTAGCATAAGTACGTAACATTTCATTTTTAAAATTTTATAGAGAATATTAATAACAATAAAATAAGACACACACAAAAAAAACCAATGTGATAAAATTCTAGGGAAAAAAAAAAAAGCCATAACTATCAAATTGATTTTTATAACATCTGCTTAAAGTAAAAACCAAGATGTAAATTACTGCTTATTTTGTAAGTGAAGCATACATTGGCTACAAAACAAAATTAATCAACTTTTTCATCTGAATCTATTTGTCTTTTCTTCTAATTATTTAAGAGCATAAATTTTTTTAATATTGAAGTAGAATTACATAGTATGAATTATCCTCTTAATTATCCAACTTTCACAGGACTAGGGATATGTCAGAAAATTGAAACTGTCAGATAATCTCAAGGGCATTATCTAATACAATTCCCATTTGTATAAAAACTGTAATGGAAATTACTATAGTAATGCAAATAGCAGCTATAATAAAGTAAAATAAATAACTGTTATCATAACACAAATATATGTATATTAATAGAATAGATATGTAAAATAAGGCAAATTTAAGAAGAAAATTCTGTAATTCTGTATCTTTGTATTTTCTGTCATAAGTCAAAATAAGAAAATTTTAAGGTGAGGAGGAGGAAAAAACCACTAATACACTTTACAAGAGATAGGGGGGAAGGCGGAGTAAGAAACTATTTTTGTACCAAGGGGAATCAGAATATGTATCAATATTAAATGATTATTGTATCAAAATTTGTATTATTTAATAAAAGTTGCAATGCAATGAAAGAAGTTAAGAATATTTTAATCACTTAGCTTTTTTACCACATTTAAAACTTTGTATATTTAATTATTAAAAATAATTTTTTTCCAAAATTTTGGAATACAATCACAAACATGCTTTAGATATGTATGCACAACACAGATGATAAAATATGTGAGGGGTGTTAGTTAACCGAGTATGTTGTATAATCAAGCGTCAAATAATTGTAAGTCTACTGTATAATAAAAAGAGGTCTGAGTATTTATATGGACATGCTAAGGATTTGGTGAATAATAATGAGCTTCAGTTCTGTGACCACAATGAAAAATAAACAGTGACTACAACATATTTTTTAGGAGCTCAGATTTATAGTCAACCTAGCTGTTACCGATGACTTTGTTCGCACAAGACTTACAGAAGAACCATTGCATTAATTAAGCAATAAATTTCACTCCCAATAATTAAAAACATATACAATTAACCAACTCTTTATCACATTTTGTAGTAGACAATACTTCTGATGATTCTAATTTACATATTTATGTTATCATATATAAGATCATTTAAATTTCTTTCATGTGCTTGAAATTTCATACACATGCCTTTAAAATTAGATGTCTAATTTTACATCCTTGTTACTAGTCGTTTCCTCCCTAGGATTCGATAATCAGAAGTTGCGGTACAGTAATGGGTTGTTGGGGTGGTTCGGCATTAGCCTAGGACCCGGTTCCCTCTTTGGGGTTTCGGCTACAAAGCCGTCGGATCGTCTCAGCGTCTGCCCAAGTGTTGTGGGGTGGTGTCCTTTGTCTTTGGACTCCACCGCATGTCGCACTGACCTCTGTCATCATTCATTTGGGAAAGGGTAGAGAGGCGTAGGAGGCTCACGCCCCCGTCTCTCCCCCGGCCGAAGAGCACCACCTTGGCGGTGTCCGGGTAAACCGGCCCTCCTCGGTCATGATCTCGCATGGATTCACGAGAATCTGGATTTGGCAGTGGAGTACAACTGCCTTCGGCAGTCGTAGCTTGTCATTCCATTTTATCGTTTCTATTTATTCTGTTTTACATTTACTGCATTCATGGATATTGATTTAATTTATGTTTTTGTATAAAAGAACATTGTTTAAAGTGATTAATTTAATAAATATTTTTTCAGGAAATTTGTTAATTAACAGGTCACTTTAGCAAATGCAAATTAATGACTTCATATTTTAGTGGGCCTTATGTAGCCATTTTTGCTATGATTTCTATATATAGTGCAATTCTGAGAACATTTTTTAATTTTTAGCATATAATATTCTTTATATCATTTACATTAATTTACAAATTAATGCATTTTTTATATAGACATTTATATAATCCACCCCCCCCCCCTTCCCTTAAAATTTTTTTTTTTTGTTACTTTAAAGAATGAATTTTACTAAAAAAATTCTTTATTGCATTTTAACTGAAACTTTTGTTAAATTGCACATTGACATTGATTGTGTTGTTTAAAAAAACTTTCGCATCTTTTTATTGAATAAACTGTCAATAATTGAATGCATATCTTATGAAGGAGTACATCCAATTCAATGTGCATTTCTGCTAGAATGTTCAGTTTCTAATCACTTACTTTTGAGCATATGATAATTTTTAGGACTGAAAACAATATCTTTCTTAAACAATTAGTAATCATTAATAATAAATAAATTTTAAAATATTTGTAAGCATTAAGAAAAACTTCATAAAGTTTATTTTGTATTAAACTACCCAAAAGTTCAACTTCAAGTGTTCTTTGATATGTTTCTGAAAATGGGCTCTTGTTTGTCTGAAAATGAAACCTTAAAGTCCAGAGAATATTTTTGGCAAGGGCTCTTGTGGCTTCTTCATTGTCTCTACAATAATACACAAAATATGGGATAGTGACGGAGAAACCTTTTATATGCAGTTAATTAATCTCCACGTGCAGCGAACGATTGAAAGAACATGTTAAAAACCAGACCCCAATTAACTATAAGTACTTTAAGTGACAACCGCAGATGCAAAACAGTGAATAAAACCAGAGACTGTCGAAACTAACTAATTGGAGAAATACTGCAGATGTCCCTCCTTCAAAGTACAGCTGTTTGTCCCGCGCGTGTGCACAGAACTCAAATAACAATCTCCCTTCAGTTTCCAAAATGTTTCCGAACAGTTAAGACGCTCTTGTATATATATGATGTAAATATATTTAATATAATGTAAAATTGGAGCACTTATACGCAGCCTCCAAAATGCGATTTTAAACATGTACATCTAGCCAAGAATTATATTATATTCAAAGGAAAATGAATCTTCTGTTTATTTCACACAATTGTCATTTTCTACTAATACTATTTATTATTCTTCCAATATAAGTGAATCAATGGATCAGATAAATATCGCTACAACACTTTGGATTACTACTGTGGGTATATTCAGCGCATAAGGAAAATCTCAGGTAAGCTGAACAAACTTCTTTAACATATCAAAGGATGAAAATGTATATTAAATTTGAAGACTGATTTAACTATTTATAAAAATAAGAAAATTTATTACGCTACCGACGGTTCCCCAACAAAGATTATGAAAGACTGATTCTGAAAAAAGAATATTATCCCAGTATCAAAAACGATAATTTAACAAATTTCTAAAATGTAATAATAAATAAAAGAACGCTAAAGAAAAAAAAAAAGAAAAAAAAATGAATGCGATAAAAGAAAATACTCAATTTATTGAAAAACTCAATTCTACGAATTATAGTACATGGAAGTTCAAGATGCAGATGTTCCTGATTAAAGAGGAACTCGACGATATTATAGTACAAGATCCACCAGCTCCACCCGACCCCGCATGGCACAAAAGAGACCGCAAGACTAGAGCTTTAATTAACTTAAGCATTGATGATTCTCAAATCGTAAATGTAAAAAACTTAGAAACTGCCAAATTAACATGGGAAGCTCTGAAAAATATACACGAGAGAAGCAATTTATCTAGTAAGCTTTACCTGTTACGAAAATTATACAGTACTAAATTAGCGGAGGGTGCAAACATGATCACGCATATCACTAATATCTTGCAAATTATAGATAAACTTAATGCCATTGGAGAAAATATTAGCGATTCACATATTTCCGCGCTATTTCTGTGTTCTCTTCACCCCAGTTACAATACTTTGATAACTGCGTTGGAGGCGAGACCAGAAAATGAGCTCACCCCTGATTTTATCAAAAACAAATTAACGGATGAATATAATCGTAGACATGAAATGTCAGAACAATCACATAGCGGATATAACAACAACGAGAGAGCATTTAAAACAAATAGGAGATATACACACACTGAAAATAGAAGAGAACAAAAATATTGCAACAACTGCAAAATGAAAAATCATTCGACTTACGAATGCTGGCACTACAAGAGCAGAAACACGGTACAATCCGGAAATCCTCGTAACAATCAATTCAAAAATAAAAAGAATTTCTCATCTTCATTATGTTATGAAAAAAACGAAACTCATAGGGAAAACAAAGTTCCAAACGAAAGAAAATACGCAAATGATCAGACGCAAAATAAAGCATTAATCACTCAAAAAGTAGGCAAAAATAACTGGATTCTCGATTCAGGATCTACCTCGCACATTTGTAACGATAAAAGGCTATTTAGTAAATTTATTGATTATAATAAAACTTCAGTAACGATCGCGAATGGTAATAAACTGACAGCGTTAGGTTCAGGAGAAGTTTTTATAAAAACATTAACCCCCGAAGGAAAAGAAAAACTAACGAAATTACGCGAAGTGCTTTATGTCCCAGACTTAGAGTCAAACCTAATTTCGGTTAGTAAAGCCGCTAAAAACGGGTGTAAACTAATCTTCGACGATAATAAATGCGATTTGATCTTTGATGAAGAAATATATATTAGGGCGAAAAATGAGAAAAATTTATACATTATTGAGGAAATAGACGATGTGGAAGAACCACAAAATTATATAAACATAACGTATAACTGTGACAGCAAATAATGCATAGATCTCTGGCATCGCAGACTCGGTCACAGAGATTATGACGCGATTAAATCAATGATAACAAATCAACTTGCGGACGGAATAAAGATAGGAAAATGCAAACATCAAAATAAAACATGCGTAACTTGTATCGAAACTAAATTAACTAACATGCCGTATCCTAAATCAGCAACAAATCGAGCTACTAATATTGCGGATTTGATCCACAGTGACGTGTGTGGACCTCTAGATACACCGACTTTAGGCGGAAAAATTTATTTTATGACTCTTATTGATGACTATTCCCGATATACTACGATATATTTATTATCTAAAAAGAGCGAAGTTGCTGAAAAGATAAAAGAGTACGTAACGATGATATACAATCAGTTCGGTAAAAAACCTAAGGAAATTAGATCGGATAACGGTCGTGAATGTGTAACTCAAGAGATAGATGAATACTTAAAACAGAACGGAATTTTACACCAATTGACTGTCTCGCATAATCCGAGCCAGAATGGAGTTGCGGAGAGAAAAAATAAAAGTTTAATAGATATGACTAGAAGTATGCTATCACAAGCAAAATTAAGCAAACATTTTTGGGGTGAAGCCATAAACACTGCAACATATTTACAAAACCGACTCCCAACTAAAGCAAACAACAACAGAACACCTTACGAATTATGGAAAGGAGTTAAACCGAATTTAAAACACTTAAGAACATTCGGTTGTAAAGCGCTATTTTACGTCGATAAAGTAAATAGAGGAAAACTCGATAACAGGGCTCAAACCGGAACGTTTGTAGGTTATGATACACGATCGACTGGTTATAGAATTCACACACAAGGAAAACAAATTATAATAGCGAGAACGGTAAAATTTCTTGAGAATGAAAATGTACACTCAGATAACATTGAGGAGATACAAATCACCACAAAAACATCAGATGACAATACACAATTACCAGATAGACATGAAAATCACTTAGAAATAAAACTTGACAGTGAGGAGACACCATCCATGCCCAAACAGCAACCAATTGAACCAAGAAGGTCTAATAGGACAAATAGAGGCGTTCCTCCTGACAGATACGTTTGTCTCATAAATAGTTCATCTGAAAACATTCCCGAAAATTGGGAAGATATCGAAAAAATGAAAAATACTAATGATAAACAAAATTGGATAAAAGCAACACAAAATGAAATCCAATGCCTAAGAAAAAATAACACTTGGACTTTAACAGATCCACCACCCGGTACAAAAATTATCGGTTCAAAATGGACCTTTAAACTAAAAAAGGACAATTTAGGAAATATTCAAAGCTATAAAGCGCGTTTAGTAGCACAAGGATATAGTCAAAGATTCGGGATTGACTATGATCAAACTTTCGCACCTGTAGTTTCGCACGCTACAATACGTGCATTTCTCATCTCTGCATTGCACAAAAATTTGAACGTGAAACATGTTGACATAACCACAGCATTTTTGCACGGTGAATTAACTGAAACTGTTTATATGAGTCAACCAGACGGGTATATTAAACCCGGCGATGAAAGAAAAGTTTGTAAACTTCAAAAAGCCATCTACGGTCTTAAGCAAGCAGCAAAGGCCTGGTACATCAAAATATCGGAAACACTCACAAACAATAATTTCACACAGAGCAAAAATGATCCATGTCTGTACTTTAAATCAAATCAAGAAAATCCGATATACATCATCATTTATGTAGATGATATCCTGATAGCAGGAAAGGACAGTGATATCGAAGAAACAATAAACCAACTTGAGAAAGAATATGAACTGAAAAACTTAGGAGAAGTGAATAATTACCTAGGCATAAACATTAATAAAATCAACGATACATATTACCTAAATCAAAACAATAAAATACAGGAACTAGTGAAAAAACTGAATTTAAACGACATGAAACCTCATTACACACCCATGATTGCTGGATTCAACAGACTTGAGGACGATGATAATCTTTTACCTAATAACACGAAATATCGACAAGCCACAGGCACATTACTTTACATATCAACAATCACGCGTCCTGACATATCCGCAGCAGTCAACATATTATGTCGTAGAAATGAAACACCACGCCAAAAGGACTGGACAGCAGTAAAAAGAATCATTCCATACCTTAAAACTACAGAAAATTTGAATTTAACTCTTAGCGCAAACAGCAAGCCCATCCTAACAGCATACGCCGATGCAGACCGGGCAGGTGACTTGAAAACACGTAAATCAACGTCAGGAAATCTATTCATGCTAGGAAAATCGCCGATTTACTGGATTACAAAAAGGCAAAATTGCATTGCACTTTCGTCAGCCGAAGCTGAATACGTTTCAGCTAGCAACGCAGCACAAGAATTAAGTTGGATAACAAACTTGCTAAGCGACCTCAACATTCCACAAAAACTACCCATCACGATTTTTGAGGATAATATGTCCTGTATAAAAATGACTGAAAACGATAAAGATACTAAGCGATCCAAGCATATCGACATACGTTTCCACAACATCAAACTTATGAAAGAAGAAGGAAAAATCGATCTACAATACTGCCCCACTGAAGAAATGATAGCCGACACTCTCACGAAGCCCACTCCCAAACCTGTGTACGAGAAACACCGTAAGAAACTGAATCTTCAACCATTCCCCACACAGGAGATTACGGGGGAGTGACGGAGAAACCTTTTATATGCAGTTAATTAATCTCCACGTGCAGCGAACGATTGAAAGAACATGTTAAAAACCAGACCCCAATTAACTATAAGTACTTTAAGTGACAACCGCAGATGCAAAACAGTGAATAAAACCAGAGACTGTCGAAACTAACTAATTGGAGAAATACTGCAGATGTCCCTCCTTCAAAGTACAGCTGTTTGTCCCGCGCGTGTGCACAGAACTCAAATAACAATCTCCCTTCAGTTTCCAAAATGTTTCCAAACAGTTAAGACGCTCTTGTATATATATGATGTAAATATATTTAATATAATGTAAAATTGGAGCACTTATACGCAGCCTCCAAAATGCGATTTTAAACATGTACATCTAGCCAAGAATTATATTATATTCAAAGGAAAATGAATCTTCTGTTTATTTCACACAATTGTCATTTTCTACTAATACTATTTATTATTCTTCCAATATAAGTGAATCAATGGATCAGATAAATATCGCTACAACACTTTGGATTACTACTGTGGGTATATTCAGCGCATAAGGAAAATCTCAGGTAAGCTGAACAAACTTCTTTAACATATCAAAGGATGAAAATGTATATTAAATTTGAAGACTGATTTAACTATTTATAAAAATAAGAAAATTTATTACGCTACCGATGGTTCCCCAACAGATAGAAATCCAAATAAGCTGCATTCGGTATGTCTATAAGTGATCTTTTTAATTACATCAATCAAACGTCTAAATTTGGTGTACAACATGCCCCCAAAAAAGTTAAAACAAACTCTTAATTTTTTGCTTGTTAGGGATAAGTAGACAATGTAAATTGAGAAAATATTCAAAGTATGATAGGAACTAAAATTATGTAAATGAAATAGCTCTACCGTTAATCAAAATAATTTACATTTTAAAACTGTTATAAGAGTCTTCTAGAGAAAGTTGATTACCGTATAGTCTGGTGTATAACATGCACTTTTGAAACAAGAAAGCTGGTCAATTTTTACAGGTGTGAGTACGCTGGGTATAAAAACATAAGCTTAAAAATAAAGCATAAGGACTGATATTTCTTTTGTAATGAACAAGAGAAAAAGACAGGAATATTTGAATGAACAAGAGTAAAATTCCAAATGCTTTGTGGAGATTTAAGTAGATAGGCTTGGCAGTAGCATATGTTACTGTACTTTAGATTTATTGTATTATGTTTTTATTAGCTTTACATTTGCTTATTTTCTTTGTGTTTGTACTAGTTATTATATTTTTTTAATGCTCTTCATTGTATTTTCATGCTATATATCTCATGAAGGTTTGTTTGTAAAAAAAGGGGTCACGTAACATGATGAATATACCTTAAAATAGAAAAATACAGTCTCAAATTGTAAGTGTATGTCATGTGCTGAAGCACTTTAGGAATGTATGGTAATTAGAATTTTTTTCTTTTGTTGAAAGAAGATCATTACTAAAACTGCAGAATATCTGCACCTTTAAAATTGAATCAGGGTCAGACTGGGCCAGAGATAAGGATGCAGACATTGGATATTCACAATGCATAAATATTTTAATGTACTTAGTCTGGAGTCATTTTATCTGCTTGTGTAATATTGGACATTACAATGTTTAACATATATGCACATCGGACCAGGTATGAAGATGATTTGGTATTATATCTCAGAGATAGGAAACTCTGCTTTATATCCGTGATGTTTGAAATAGTACTATCAAATTTATTTGCTATAAAATTTTCTATAACAAGTTTTGTGGTATTTAAAAACACCAGAAATTAGTTGAACAGAAACAACTTTCTAGTAGATTGATAGACATCAATGCTATACTTCTTTTTTAAAAAATAGATACCTAAGTACATTAACACATTGGTCAGTTGATATACATCCATGGTTATGTTCATTAACAAAGACATTTTTTCCCTTCTTTACTTTTTAGCAATATCAGTCTGGAATTCAGGCCTGATGAAATCTTCAACTTGCTGTGAAATGTGACCTGACCAGGATACAGGCAGTTTTTCCACAATTTTCAAATTTTTTTTTTGTATTTAACCACAGAAAAATATTAAAAGTATTAGGCAAAGATTTCTGATACAAAATAGTGGTGCCGTACTCCTTCGAAATTCAAGGTACGCACCATGCTTGACTAACTTTTCTCTTTTTTATATAATTCTTTCTTTTTAATTCAAGAGCAGATTCTTCAGCAACACATAGTTGTTGGATATCATTGGACCACTGTTTCTTAGTTTTGTTGGTCATCTGAACTATGTTGATCCAACATCGATTGTTGATTGGACTAATGGCTAGAAATGTATCTGAGCCAAAGACTGGCTGATCTGTAGGAGAATCATAATTTTTATTACATTTTTTCCATGCTTTTTCAATTTAATTTTGATTTAAATATTTGATATTTTATTTAAAAAGGTACCTTTATTGAATTTTTATTAACTAATTTACTAATAAAACTAACCTTAACACAATTATGCTTTCATTATTACATGAGAAAGGAAATGCACAATTAAAACACTAATAATAAAATTACTTCTGAGAATGAACAGAACAGGCTTTATGCTTATTAACCAAAGTAATTCATTTATAATAATTTATTCAATTGCTGATATATGTGAAAAACAAAATTAATAATGAAATTACCTTTGGGTATGAGAAGAATTACGCCTCTGCCTTAAAACATTTTCAGAAGGTGCATCGATATTTCCAACCCTAGTTTGTGCAGATTCAGAAGATGCAGATACATTTGGCAAAGTCTGACTAGTATTTGGAATCTAGTTAAAACACAAGTCAAAAAGTAATTTACATGTTGAAATGAAATTACACATAAAGCATATACTACAGCACTAAGTAATGTGAATATACCATATCAATTCGAATTTAAAATGCTCCAAAATCTAAAGTGCACCTAATTTTTTAGCACTGAAAATAAAGATATTTCTTTAACAATCATATAGTCCAGGCATTAGGGGATAAAAAAGAGCAAATAAAGGAAAGTTTTGGTGTAGTTTTTTTTTTGGGGTCCCTTTATGTTTTTTGGGTCGCTGAACACGAATCCGAGGTTTTCCAACAAAATTTTTTTCGGGAAATATATTTTTTTTTACAAAAAACGTGTAAAAAAACAGACTTTTTTCCGTTTTTTCAAAATAATTCCAAAATTGTGCATTTTACGTGAAAGTCGGCAATATATGAATTAAAGAAAATAAAATTTCCTATATTTTATGTAATGAAAGTTTTTTTCTCTGATCAATGGTTTAGCCGTGAGAGTGCCGCAAAAAAGGGTGTTAAAAACAAAAAACTGTAAAAAAAAAACGGGAATTACGGTAGTGTATGTCGATGTAACATAAAAACTAACCATTTTACGCAAACGGTAACCATTAATGATACTAAAGATTATATGTTTGACTGTATTTTATGCACTTGAGGTAGAGGAAAAGTGCGGATCCTGCGCCAGGGGAAGGTGGGAGCAGTGGAGCAGTTCCACATTCTCTCATGAGTCGAAGGTGCCGGGAAAATAGGGCTAAATTTGGAAAAAAATGTAAAAATCCACAAATGACGTTAGTTTTTGCTTAATAACCCACTTTTAGTGCATTTTAGAAACAAAATTGTCATAATCAACTTTTTAAAGCATAAGATAGTCAGTAGTTTCATTTATTATAGGTTGACCCGCTAATAAAAAAACCAAGTTTTCGACCTTCTACACCTTGTGCGTTTTTCACAATATTGAAAAAAAACAATATTTTTCGGCACTTTTTTCGATTTTTCTTAAATAACTCATTTTTAGTGCATTTTACAGAAAAAAGCACTTTTACCATTTTGTAGAACATAAAATTCTCTACAACATCCAGTATTCAGGTCTGTAAATTGTCCAAATAGGGGGTAAGATACGGAGCCGGGAAAATAGGGTTAAATTTGGAAAAAATGTAAAAATCCACAAATGACGTTAGTTTTGGTTTAATAACCTACTTTTAGTACGTTTTAGAGACAAAAGCACTTTCACCCATTTTATAGAGCATAAAATTCTCTACAACATGCAGTATTCATGTTTGTAAATTGTCCAAATAGGGGGTAAGATACGGAGCCGGGAAAATAGGGTTAAATTTGGAAAAAATGTAAAAATCCACAAATCACGTTAGTTTTTGCCGTATCTTACCCCCTATTTGGACAATTTACAAACATGAATACTGCATGTTGTAGATAATTTTATGCTCTACAATATGGTGAAAGTGCTTTTGTCTCTAAAACGTACTAAAAGTAGGTTATAAAATAAAAACTAACGTCATTTGTGGATTTTTACATTTTTTCCAAATTTAACCCTATTTTCCCGGCTCCGTATCTTACCCCCTATTTGGACAATTTACAAATATGAATACTGCATGTTGTAGATAATTTTATGCTCTACAAAATGTTGAAAGTGCTTTTGTCTCTAAAACGCACTAAAAGTAAGTTATTAAATAAAAACTAACGTCATTTGTGGATTTTTACATTTTTTCCAAATTTAACCCTATTTTCCCGGCTCCGTATCTTACCCCCTATTTGGACAATTTACAAATATGAATACTGCATGTTGTAGATAATTTTATGCTCTACAAAATGTTGAAAGTGCCTTTATCTCTAAAACGCACTAAAAGTAGGTTATTAAGCAAAAACTAACGTCATTTTTGGATTTTTACATTTTTTTCCAAATTTAACCCTATTTCCCGGCTCCGTATCTTACCCCCTATTTGGACAATTTACAAACATGAATACATCATGTTGTAGAGAATTTTATGCTCTACAAAATGTTGAAAGTGCTTTTGTTTCTAAAACGGACTAAAAGTAGGTTATTAAGCAAAAACTAACGTCTTTAGTGGATTTTTATATTTTTTCCAAATTTAACCCTATTTTCCCGGCTTTGTATCTTACCTCCTATTTGGACAATTTACAAACATGAATACTGCATGTTGTAGAGAATTTTATGCTCTACAAAATGGTAACTGTGCCTTTTTTTTGTAAAATGCACTAAAATTGAATTAAAGAAAAATCGAAAAAAGTGCCGAAAAATATTGTTTTTTTTTTCAATATTGTGAAAAACACACAAGATCTAGAAGGTCGAAAACTTGGTTTTTGTATTAGAGGGTCAACCTTTACAACATACCCAAAAATCAGAACTACCCGAATTTTTGTAAGGTAAAATGCTATTTCTACTGGACTACAATGTTACCGCCTCTTAGAATACGAGCTCTCCGGAGGAGTAGCACATTCGCCTCATGAGAGTAGCTGGATCTGCCCCACTGCTCCCACCTTCCCCTGGTGTCGGATCCGCGCTTTTCCTCTACCTCAAATGCATAAAATATAGTCAAACATATAATCTTTAGTAACATTAATAGTTAACATTTGCGTAAAAGGATTAGTTTCTATGTTACAATGACATACAGTACCGTAATTCCCGTTTTTTTTTTTACAGTTTTTTGTTTTTTCCACCCATTTTTGAGGCACTCTCATGGCTAAATTATTGATCAGAGAAAAAAACTTTCAATACATAAAATGTAAGAAATTTTATTTTCTTTAATTCATATATTGCCGACTTTCACGTAAAATGCATTATTTTGGAATTATTTTGAAAAAACGGAAAAAAGTCCGTTCGATAATATTTTTGAATGTAATTCTATAAAATATTATATTGTTTGAACCATGCCAAATTAGAAAATTAAAAAAAAAACTTCACCTTTGTCAGTTTTCAAATGAATGCCTTACAGTAGCAAAGTCTTGAATGTGAAAGGGTTATGAGAAAGTCTGAAAATATAGAAAACTTTTGTCCATACTGTGGTTTTTTTCCATTGGCATTTGGAGAAATTTTTTGGTCTTGCAACCGACAAGAGTCAACTTAATCCTAGAGAGGGCAGGTCAAAGGGAACAAAGCAAAGTACAAATGCATAGTATTCTGACCTTCCAAAGCAGAAATGATCTCATGAAAACAAATATTTTCTGGGATTACTTAACATATGTTTTTTTCTTCCCACTTAGTATCTCTATTTTAATTTTAAGATTTGAAAATGAAAAATTAAGCACCTATCAAAGAAAATGAAGCACCTTCACTAAAATTTAAACAGATTCAAGCCACTTTCTTCAGAAACTTCAAATATTGGAGAAGTTTGGTTGAAGTTTGGTGTTATCAGAATTTTCTACAAAAAGGTTATAATTGGTTTTTGTTGAGATTTTGCTCTTAAACATTTTTTATGAGTAGTTGATGAGTAGTAATGGGAATTCAAAGTTCCTATCCCCATATTACTGTGTTTAAATATTTTATGACAAATTTTAATCTTCCAAACCTTTTTCATTTTTTTCACCAGACTTTTTAGAAAATATCTGTAAATTCCCTGACTTTTTCTATGTATTTTAAAAATTCCCTGACTACTTTGAAATTTTCTGACATTTTTTTCTGTTTAAGACAGATTTCTATAATAGACAGTTTCTATTTCACAGGGTTTACTTACTTTAATTTTTTTTACCTAGAAATGTGTGTACTATTCTTTACAAATAATTTTACTTGAACAATAATGATCATTTAAATATCTATGCATGTTTTGAAAATATTGTTACACTGGGCCAAGCCAATGGTTTTCATATGGGCTAGGTCTCAGCCAGGTCTGTGCAGACCTCTAGGAAGAATGAAGTCCAGGCCCGGAAAAAATAAGTCCGGCCTGGCCTGAGTCTACAGAAAAAAGTTAGGCCTGGGCAAGGCCCAAAAAGAATGATGACTAGACCCGGCCAGGCCCAATCCTGCAGAAAAAAGTAAGGCCAGGGCATGACCTGACCAGGAAAGAGTGAAGACCAGGTCCCATGAATGAAAATTGAACCAAACCCAGGCCTGTGCAGAGCTGTAACATACATACATACAGACAAACAAAACAACTTACAAAATAAACTGTAAAATTAATAGATGATTAGCATTAGCCATTGAAATATCTTTTTTTCTATAACCTTTTCATGCTAAAATTATTTTGTGTCTAAAAACTTAATGCAATTAGTATAAATAATAATATAAATGTCTTGTGTGTTATAATTTACCTGGTCAGGTGATACAGAATATTCTCTTGCATTCCAAACTAAGTGAAAAATGTGCACACACGATTCCAGATCTTCCTGTATAATAATAATTTCAATTATAAACATTTGTTAAAGCAAAACATAAATGTTTATTGGTAAAAAGAATAATATTTTTTATTTAAAGTAAATGAGGGATGCCGAACCTAATCGTCAGAAAACATGGGAGTTTTTTTAAATTCACGATTATCAGACTGACAAATAAACAATAAAAAAAAAAACTTTTATTAATATAAGTTTACAAAGAATCTCAAATAAATATTTATCAATTTTTAGTAGTCAAATTTTAATTGCAAGTGTTACACTGATAAGATATTTTCATTACCTTTCATTTCACCTTATTAAGTCTAAATTAATATTTTTTGAAATTTTAGTTCAAATACCATTTTTTGTTTATCAAAGTCACCAGGATTTAAGTCAATCACACAAATAAACTTTTGAACCATTATACAGCAGCAACAAGCTCCGAAAAGTTGAATTCGGTTGAAAATGTTTTGTGTATACAGGAAAATTACAATGAAGAACACATGAAGTTTTGCAAGCGCAAAAGTTTAAATGTATGGCCCAATTTGGACAAAAGTTGTCAAATGTATGTTGATCTCATGACAGATTCACATAAAATATAATACATACCGGCAAATTTCGAGTGGTATCGAAATTGGCCCAGAAAATTCTCGAAATTCGCTTTGGATATGGAAAACATAATGTAGAACTTTCTCCATTGTGTCTTATGACTCCCACTATTTACATAAAGTTCTGCTATGTAAAGATAAGTATACAATTGCATACATTCATATATATATAATATAGAAGGCCCTTCTGTCCGTTTTGGACATTAATCATAAGAAACTGCTGAGGTAACGAATAAACATTTCTGTGCCTGTAGACTTATTTATGCAAGAAAGTTCTTGAGAAATTCATCTAACCAGGAAATTCTTTTATATAATATTGTTGATTTCAAATACTTTCCTAACTAATAAAATTACAGAATAAAAATTAAAACAACTCTTTTTTTCTAAAGACAGTCATTGCATTGTTAATTTTTCAAGATAGAAGAAAAGGCTCTATATTCTGAGAGCCAGAATGAAGAACTTTCAGATGATGAAGTGTTGAATTTAATTTCTAAGCAATTTTCATTTAAGATGTCGAATGTTTGTTTTGTATCTGAATTTCTAATAGATTATTAGAAATTTTTTTTTTATGACTTGTAGTATTACAATAGAAAATTAATTTTATCACTTTAAGTCACACTTTGTTAACAAAGTATCATTAAGATTATCAATACATACCTATTAAGTAATTAGATTAACTCATTTGTTAACTGTCTTAACGCTTTAAACGTGTTTATCCTAATTGAATGACACATAAAATGTATCAAATACATATTTCAGAATTTTAATGTCTCAAATTAATCAATTTCCAATTCAAAATAACCATCGCCAAAGAAACTTTGATTTAAAGCGTAATAAATTTTGTTTAAATGAGTTTAATATATCATTTATTTAAATAAAACATAGCGTTCAAGAGAAATAAATTGGAAAATAATTTTGGCCAGCTAGAATCGATAAATCTCCCACCGTGCATTGGCTAACTGCATTATATGCTGCCGCTGCTGATATAATTTGCAGAGTACATCATCAACGCTACTTTTTCCCCACTAATTCTGCAGACATTGCAGATGATTTTTTTAAAAAAAAACAAGAAAGCCAGAAATTTGCAGATACATGGAAAAGTGGCATCCAATGTTTAATGTATATTTTTTAAATTTTAATTATGACAAGTAAAAAAAAAAAAGCGGTAAATATCGTGGATTTGATTAAAAAAAAAAAAAAAAAAAAAAAAGCCGAAATCTGCTGTTTGGTGGAAAGTGGCATCCCTGACAATATATACTTTAAAAATATTTTTTTAGGAATATGTACAAAAACATAATGGTGTCTGTATAAAAGCACTAATTAATATTTACACAGTCTTTTTAAGTAAAATAGATAAAAATGTTTTTCAGAGTAAGTCATAATGGGAATAAGAGAGGACAGATGGGAATGCACCAAACCCTCACGCTTATAAGGGATGTCCAGTGAGGTTGAAGGAGCCTATTTTATAAAATGCTATGCTCCCCAAATTTTGCTTCAGAAACTTATATTTATAGGGCCAAAATGAGAGTAAAGGAATTTATTTTGATCGTTGAAAGTAACTGAAAACCCATATGATTTTTTTAGTTGGGTCTCTTTAAAGAGAAAAACAACAATGCCTGTGATTTGAATGGAATCATTCCCTTCATCATTGTTTCTTCTACCAGCACAGCAGCTAGGCAGGTTGTAGCCTCCAGACCTGATTGCAGCACAATAGTATTCTCCTCTTCCTCCTCCCTCATGAATTTGTTCATTTTTATATGGCGATGGTTGAGGCAATGATATTTCTAGACTTTGTCATCAAAAAGGAATTATACATAATTCTATTATTTGCCACAGGCTTTTCATAGAAAATTTTAAAGTAATATAATGATAAAGTGTTTCATACCAAGCTTTTTGGAAATGTCTGGATCACAGAGACCAAGATTTTAAAAGCATAGTGACCCCAGTAGCAGAACTTTCTGTGTTAATCTGCAACAAACCAAGATTCATCTGTGGCCCAAGAATACTGGGCCAAGCTTACTATCATAAAAAATTATAGTAGCCCATAAAATAAGCAAAATTTGCATTTACAAAGAAAATATAAGAAATAAATACAATAAATCTAGAGACAAAAATTAAATTTTAGCAATTTTTCTTTGCCCAAAAAATTTTTTAAGCTGTTAGATTGATCTGCAAGGTATAAAAAAAATCTGCAGTGCTCAGTGCCATGCTGCACTGTTTCTGGTATTGGGATAGTGACATCTCTGCTGAAATACAAGGCATGTAATATCACAAATAATCAATTATATATATATATATATATATATATAATATTATATCTTACATGTCTGATTATTTCTTTTAACTGCAAATGATCATGTAACAAGTGTCCTGAGTAAATCAATTTCTGTTCCTCAACAGCCTAGAAAAAAAAGTAGTATTCACTGTTTTAATAACAACATAACTGTAAAATTCATTGTGGCAAAATAATAATAAAATAAATATTACTGGTTTGTTAGGATACACTTCTGACAAATGACTTTTTAGTCTTAAAACTGTCCAATCTGTATTGCAATAAATGATTTGGTCATCAATGTTCTGATTAGGCGCCCTAATAATCAGCTTGACATCCATGACAGAAAATGAGATTCCTAAGAGTCTAATTAAAAAATAAAAATATTATTGAGTTAAATACAGAATATACCATGTAAAAGAAATTACATTTGTAATTAATAAATAATGCCATGACTAACTAATAAAGGTCATGAAAAATATAATAAATAATTACGCAAGAGTTAACCGAACAGTGATAATATCATTATTTTGCTAGTGCTTCATTTGATTGTTAGAGAATTAGTAACATTATTTCAATGATCCAGACTAATTAACCAATTAAAAAACTATGTAAATTAAATTTCATCAACATTACTTAATTTTAGACACTAAATTTTGTATATATTTAGTTTACCACTTAATTAATTTTTAAATTATCTATAGCCAATAGTCAAGACATGATGTCATACTCAGTTGAAGGACTGATGTAAAAGTAAAAATTGCATCACAGTGATTCTGTCGTCTGTTGTTTGAAGAAAACATATTACATTTTTATGCAGGTGAAATTAGGATTTTTTAATGTTTGAACAACTGTATTATGTTAGACAACTCCCACCAAACAGCCGACATTTTTCTTGTTTACTTTTGTTTCAATATCAACAATTGAGTTGTTGCCATCATAGGGTGAACAATAATACAACAATTTTTGAGCCTGTAATAAATTTGTGTAATGATTCACTAATTTTTTTTAAATAGTTATAATTTAATCAGTGAAGCATTTAATTTAAATATTTTTCTGAATTGTATAGATTTCTGTACCAGTGAATGATTGTTTAAGAATTACCCGAAATAGCATAATAACACAGCAGATGAAAAATCATCTTTTTGAATCGAAACCAATGCAAAAGTTTCCGATTGCAGGCGGTATCACATGATAAAAACAAACGTAAATTTTAAGCCAGTGTGGTCATGTTTCAGATCTTAAATGACGTTTTAAAATAAATTTATATTATTTTAAAATTATATCTTCTTATACTTGCTTTATATTATTTATTTCATTACCATGACATAAATTTATTGAAAAAGAATATATTTCCTTTAAGTATGTGGAATACTTATTAAAACTATTTTTGTGCACATTCATTATCTTTTTCTGATAAAGTGCTTCTATTTTTGTTAAGTGGAACATTCACATATGTTATATTAATCGCATCTATTTTAGATAACATAATTTTAAGCTTCCTATCGGTAGCAATTTGCTATTGTTTCAGTTTATTACATTTGATCGTCATTTAAAATTATTTTGCAGCCAGAGGACAGAAACAATTAATTTTTTTCTTCAATTATTGCAGTTGAGCAAAGATGATGCCTGGTTCAGATGACCTTAATTTAAGAACTACTGGTGGCCAAATTGATAGTAATTAGTTTTATTATTTTTGTTGTAGCTTGTAGTCTTCATTTGTGTTTACTTAGTACTAAAAAGTGTTATATGTGTTCATTAAATCTTCTTAGTCAATCATTTAGAATCTTCTGTTTCTCTCTCTTATTTATTTACTTATCTATTTGAAGACATTTATTTTTATGTATTTAATCATGAAGCATTTTTTCTTAGATCTAAGTTTGTGCTCTATTATGATTTAGATCAGCGGTTCCAAACTTTGTTGTTATGTGACCCATCTCAAAGGTTCACTTTTTTTTGTGACCCATTCAGGTACAGTCAAATACGAGAAGCAACGAAATTATAAAGTCCTCACATTAAACGTTACCCTACCCATGAAGATAATAAAAGTTTAAAAACACGCACATAATTAAACTAATTATCTTAATATTATAAAGTTAACATAAAATATTTA
Source organism: Maratus michaelseni (assembly GCA_963931845.1). Taxonomy (NCBI): domain Eukaryota; kingdom Metazoa; phylum Arthropoda; class Arachnida; order Araneae; family Salticidae; genus Maratus; species Maratus michaelseni. The sequence goes on from OZ007587.1 coordinate 163,506,397, forward strand.
GCCCTACTTTTGTAAATGTCATTTTCTTTAGACAAAATCACATTACTGAAGTCAAAACCTCTAAAGAACCAGTAATTCTGAATATGAGTGACATACAGTAAATGCAATTGATCACTTCTTTTTTTTTTTCAGAAAAACTTGCCTAACGTGGCAATTGCCACACCAGTTTTTGAATTATTGATTTCACATTAACCTTTTTCATTTTAACAGTGCAATAAGAGACATGAAAAGACTGGTTAATATGGCCCAGAGTTGAGGTTTAAAGAAAGAAACAAATAAATGTTTTCTTCTATGGTCCTTCCTTTCGATGGCTTAGTTGTAAATCTTACAAAGGGGCGGTATTTGAAAAGTCCTTATCTCTTTTTTTATTATCCTTTCAAGACCTCAGGACGTTCTTTTACATTATCTTGGATACAGATCTGCTTGAAGGTTGAAATTCTGTCTGGTAAAGCTGGTAAAATACTGAATTTTGACAGACAGTTGTAATGTAGAAATATTATTATGGAAAGAGAATAATGTTCGATAAGAAATAGATTTCTTTCCTAATTCTAACCTGCTTTTCACCAAACATCTCATTGATATGAACACATGTTTTGCTAGTATTATCTGTGATCTTGCTTTTATAGTTCATTAAAAACATCCAAATTTTAATATAGTTTAAATAATGAACTATTCTTAACATGCAACTGGCTTGTTTTAACCAGGGCCGAAACTAATGGGGGACATGTGCCCCAGGCGCCAGAACGGAAGACGGAAGGGGTGCCAAATGAAGATTTGGTTTGTCATTTGATGCAATGGTAATAATTCAGTGTACCTGGATGATTCTACTGATCTTAGCATTATGCCAGTAGAATTATGAAACACTGAATTATTATTTAAAACACATGTGGGTGCATCCAGGCTGATGAGTACACGTGCATGTGTTTTTTCATATCCAATTCATATTTAATTCTCATGTGGTCCAATTTTACATTGTATATGGTTTATATTTAATTTATTAATCCATTTGTATTTACTGAATTGCAACTCCAATGTATATATATATTTTTTTTTTTTTTTTTTCCCCTTTCTCTCTATTTCTTTTTTCTTTTTTCAATATTCTTTAGGTATGAGTAAAATTTGGCCAATTACCATTGAAGCACAAGCTATGGTAATATTATGTTTGCACATGTTAATTATTAGCTATGTGGTATTCTGTATACACAATATCATATCTATGTATGTATGAAGTTTGGGTAAAAATGTTTTGCAGCTGGAAAATCACAAAAAAAAAAAACTGAGCCAAGTGCATTAAACTTAACAAATAGAAAAAAGAATGGTGTGGTGGGGAGGTGACTGCCCGAGACAGAAAATACACAGTTAAAAAAAAATATATATTTTTTTTTACTACAGTTACTTTTTTTCCATCCATATCTGACCTTATAGGAGGCGAGTTGGGGCAACTGCCCAGGATACTAAACACTAAAGGGTGAAAAATTCACAAAATAAAATACTTGGTAAAAACTTCATAGTTTTTTTTTATTATTCTAAATCACTATAAGAGACTGCTTCACTTAAACAAAAACACCCGCTCACTTATGCTAATCCTATTGAGGAAATAATTTATGATATTTCGTTCGCATTTCAATATTTTTAAATGATTTTTTTTGCATTGGATAGCTAAGGTCAATCTCTATGCAGTTTCCTTTGTACTTTTTCGATTTTTGTTGCAGTTATTTTTATTGAGGATACTTTCACATTTGAAACCGGTTCTGAAAGTGAAAGTATCCCCAATAAAAAAACTGCAACAAAAATTGAAAAAGTACAAAGGAATGTGTATAGATATTGACATCAGCTATCCAATGCACAAAAAAAACATTTAAAAATATTGAAATGCAAGCAAGATATCGTTAATTATTTCCCCCATAAGATTAACATTAGCGAGCGGGTGTTTTCGCCTGAGTGAAGTAGCCTATTAAGAGTTTGAAAATTAGTGTTAGGTTCAGAAAAGCATCTAGACATACCAGTCTATTAATAGAAAGAGTGGTACAAGTGATAGTTCCACAAAACTGGCTGTGTAGCTAGCAGACAAAGATATTTTACAATATTGGATTTTATTGTTATACCTGCAGAAAATTTTGATTTTTTAGTTCTTAAGACATTGTGATGTGACTCATATCACCCTGATCTGATCATTTCCCATCTCACCAGTGGGTCGTGCCCGTGACCCATAGTTTGGAAACTACTGGTTTTTGATCATGTACAGTGAAACTCCATTTATCTGGTCTAATGTATGCAATATGACTATGCATAAATTTGGAAAATTAAGGCAAGCATAGAAAAGGGATAATCCCAAAAATTTTTCATACTCTTATGCTATCTTTTAACAATATTCAACACCATCTGCTTTTCACTTAAATAAATTGGTCAAGTGTGAGTTTAACTTGTGCTCAAAGGGTTTCATACATTAAATTTATTAATTACTATTTCTTAATTAACAAACTCCTACTACCCCTAAATTTTTCATAATTTTAGTTTTAGTACATTAGGAAATAGGAGAGTTGGGACATATTTTTGCAGTATACTTTCGACGATATCTCTGAAAATATAATACAAAAATTAAAACAAATATATTTTTGTGTTCGGTCATTTGGTGTTACGAGATCTTTTTAACGATAACCTACACGATATAGATTTTGTTTTCAAGTAACTTAATTAATATCTAGGCTAATTACCGAAAATTTTTGATTGAAATTGATACGTTGAAGTGGGTGGAGTGGCTCTTTCATCTTTTCCTATGTCCATGTCCATCCATAAATATGATTAGATGTAAAAGAATGCAAATAAGCATAATAAAAACAATTAAAATGGGTAGAATTTAGTTTTAACAATGAAAACACTTCTTTGGATAAGAAGACCATTGTTTCTTTTTAATAATAAGGATGTACTTTCAGGGTGAAAAAGGCATATTTTTGGTTTTGAGAGGCAATCAGGATGCAATTCAAATTTCACAGTGTATACAGAGCAATAAGGGCTCTAACACTTTTCTTTTAGGCTGAATGTTGTAATCATACTACATATATTTTATTAGCATAAATAATTTATTTTCTGATTTTAATTTCAGGCGTAGTTTTGTCCTTAATTGATGCCATACTTGACAGAAATGAAAATGTCACTCAAGCAATTCAGTCATCACTTTATAATATAGGAAAACACCAACCAAATTTAGTTCTTAGTAGCTGCCATTCTTATTTGACGAGACATCCAAAGGTAAAACAGTGTGTTAATTATAATTGTTGTAATTTTATTCTGTTAACACAGAAATATAATTTTGCTAGACACTATAGAAGAATGGCTATAATTTTATTGGTTATTACTGTACTAAAATTGACACCAGTTACAGTAGCATTAAGTTTATTGTTTTTAATGCAAAAAAGTACTACTGTAAAATCCCGTTAATCCACCCCCTTAAACGCGACGGAAAATCGTAAAATAATCAGGGGGGGGGGGGGGGCGCTTACACGGTATTAAAATTGTAGTATACGATATTTATGGGTGGTGGTGGGGGGAGATGCTAATGGCAGATCGTCGCAAAGTATGCATTATTTTAATAAAGTGACAAAAGAAAAACATTTTGAAAAAAAAAAAATTATATACAAAATAGAAAAACTGTATAACTTCACGATTAATGACGATTTCAGACTATAGAAAGGTCTGGATTTCATAAGCTTTGAAACTGGAATGCATTTAGATAAATATAAATAATAACACTAATATCTGTCATTAATATGGTAACAGAAAAATAAAAGGAACTAAATAATTTAAAATAATTAGAAACACTGAGAAATTGCAGTTGAAAATGTTCTGAAATACTTTCTAGAACTAGTAACATTTTATGTGGTGTCGCCATCCAGGGCCGGCCCAACAGTATTTTGGCGCCCGTGCGAATATCCATCGGTCGCCCCCCCTCCCCCCCCCCCCCCCCAAATAAAAAAAAATCTGAAAATTGACAAAAAATAAATAAATAAATAAATAGAAGATGACAAACTTCGCTATAGTGAACTATAAGATTGAAACAGGATTCCTTTTCTAAATGACGAAAATTCGCCGAAAACGCGAAAAATATCTAAAAATTGCATAAAAAAATCACGAAAAATTAAAAAATCGCTGTACGAATTCCGAATAAACTTTATTGAACAGAAAAGAAATTTACTATATTGGGCTAAAAAATTGAAACCGGATTTATTTGTAATAATGTGAAAAAAATCACTACAAAACAAAAAAAAAAAAATCTGCTAAATATCGCTAAAATTTCAAAAATTGCAGAGCGAATTTAGTATAGTGGGCTAAAACATTGTAACCAGAAAGCTTTCATGCATGTCAAAAAAATCACAGCGTAACGCTAAAAATCGCTTTGAAAATCATATTAAAAATTGTTACAAATACAAAAATCGCTAAAAATTCAATTATTGAGGTGGACAAAATTTACTATAGGCTGAAGGTTTTAAACCGAATTCCTTTTATCAATGTCAAAAATGCCCAGCAAAAGGCGAAAAAAATGATGAAAGTCGCATAAAAAGTTAAATTAAAAAAAAATCCAAAATCGAGCTTTGATGGGCATAGCTACAGATACAGAGGTTTCAATCTTTTGGCCACCCATCAGCACTTGAGAGGTGCTGTCTCAAAGCTGGTAGACGTGGAGGTGCAGGGTTCGAATCCCATCGCGATCCTCGGCCGCATCGTTCGGAGTTTTGCGTGGTTTTCTTCGGACTTTGGGTAACCTTGTGTAAATACAGGTTAGTTCCCATTATAAATACCCCCTTGGGGGCACATACTCCTCGGCGGATCTCTCGCATAGATAATCGGCCGTAATAAACAACACCGTCAATCCTTTAGGCCAATTTAATGAATTTTGTCCTCGGCAAATTTTGAATTTATCCCGAATTTTTTGTGATTTTAGCTTTTTTCGCGTCAAATCTATCGCGATTTTTTTTTACATTTGTAAAAGGAATCCGGTTTTAATCTTTTTGCCCAGTATAATATATTTTGAACTCTGCGGTTTGTGAATTTTTTGCGAATTTGTTGTGCGATTTTTAGTTTTTAACACGTTTCGCGGAGATTTTTTGACATTCATAAATGCAATCCGGTTTCTATCTTTAGCCCAATATAGTAAATTTTGTTCTCTCCAACTTTTAATTTTTTACGAATTTGTTATGCGATTTTTTGCATTCCGTGCTGATTTTTCCACATTCGTAAAAGGAACATTCTTTTAACTGAATATAGTAAATTTTGTTCTCTACAATTTTTGAGTTTTTCGTGAATTTTTCTGATTTTTTTCGCGTTTTGCGGTGATTTTTTGCAATCTGAAGATGGAATTTGGGTTCAATCGTTTAGTTTTTTTTTAATATAAAAAAATTTGTCCTCGGTGATTTTTGAATATTTTGCGAATTTTTTATGCAATTTTTAGCGTTTTGTGGCTGTTTTTTGACATTCGTAAAAAGAATCCAGTTTCAATTTTTTTTGTCCAATATAGTAAATTTTGCTCTCTACTATGTTTGAATTTGTTGTGTAATTTTTACCTTTTTTCGCATTTTGCAGTGATTCTTTCACATTATTTTCGGAAACTTAAGAATTCTTCGGTAGATTTAGCTACTTCCATGATTAAACTGAAGTTGGAAGAATAACAACTTGACACTATCGTCATAGGAAGAATTTAAATCCTATAACAACGTGAACAACGATGCTGAAAATCTTTATTTTAATCTGGATCAAAAGATAAATCGCAATAAATCAAGGTTTGTTTATTCAAGATCAGAGCGGGGATAGCCCGCACGGGTCTACACTTTCGAAGGCAGTGGGGCCCCCAAACCCAGGTTCGTTTAGGAAAAACTGGCCAGCGAAGCTCTGCTAGTAGATTAAATAATTACAAAATATAATTTATATAATTAGATTAGTAATTTATAGAGATAAAAGAAACCTAGTAAAAAAGAACAACAGATTGAACATAAGGAGATAGGCTGCAAGCACAATCACGCGGGCCCCCACTTATTGGGGCTCAAACGAAATTAAAAAGCATTTTTTTAAACTTTTGAATAAAAAAATTGGTGCATTAAAGTTTTGAACCTTGGGTCCCACATTTTCTCACGCGTTTAGGGGCCCGTCTAAAACACTAAAATACAATTTTATTTTTTAATATAATTTATAGCCTCCAAATTTTTTCTATCGGGGGACTTTTATAAAGAATGGTGGCTATAGTGGCCCCCGCAAATGGGGGATATCGGTGGTGGTCGCTATGGTACTGAATCAATCCAAGAAACAAAACGGTAAAGATATAGAAGTAATATTGAAAATTAAAGGTTTTATTGAAAGATTCTTTATTATCTTTGGAAATATGCAGCTTTAAGTATAATTATGGAAATAATCTTCACAGAATTTGGGAGATGGTTAGAGGTGCTACGGTCATCTTTTGCACACGTGGGTTAAACAAACCAGGACCTCCGTTTAAAGTGGAATTCGATCCAGTACACACATCGATGCCTGATTGGGATTCAAACCCAGCACAGCCCCCAACCCCAACCACTAGACAAGCAGGTGGGCTTTGTATCTGGGAGAAATACTTTGAACGACATATCATTTTATTACAGGAAATCAATAGGTGTCTTTATTTTTTATTCTGAATAAAAGTTTTATGTCTGTTGTTTTTTTTTAAATTTTGACTCCGAATCAAACACAAGAAAAAAGCTGTCAGATTGCACGCTTTTCTACAAAATTGATCTTTATCAGACAACGAGGTTGACTTTTTCAATTTATTTTTTAGGAAGGGGTGCTCGGACCCCTGAACCACCTATGTTGCTTGGGCATATCAAGCACTCTACTCTGCACTCACATTAAAATATCCCTTCCATTAGTTAATTCAGTTTTTGTGCAAGAAATTTATCCCTCAGCATTAATATAATTTTTGATAGAAAGGGAAGAATAGTCTCTTTCTATGTGTATCAAGTTATGATTATGGACCCCAGTTTGGGTTTTCGGGAAAATAAATCTATAACCGGGTCAGAAAAAACGCGTTGTAAAGTGAATTACAGGAAAATTGGGGAGCAACTTTATATCACGCTTCAAGTTTTATGGAAGCAGAAAACATTATCATAAAGATTTCAATTTTCATTAGACATATTTAGTAGGTACAGGACTAGAGCCAAGAAATTCTAAAGGGTGGAGAGCAGATTGTGAATAAGATCTTAAATATCATCTTAGCATAGTGAATCTCATTTATAAATTAACATTTTAAATGTTTAATAAAATGTACTATATTATTTCTGATTTCAGAGATTTTCTTTCTTTTTCCCCCTTCAAATAATAATGATTTAAGTTCGCTCGCCAGAAGTATACTTAGAAATTGTGAGGTAGAGGTCTACATGGGCCCGGGTCGAGCCAATTTTCATTCACGAGATTCGGAACGGACCCGGGTCTTTTTTTTCTGCAGGCTCGGGCTGTGCCTAACTTTTTTTGGCAGACTCGGACCAGACTTCTTTTTTTCCGGGCCAAGCTGGGCCTGGACTTTATTCCTCTTAGAGGTTTGTACGGGCCAAAATTTTCAGGTCCGTGCAAAAATCAATAAACTGAAGCCCGACACAACAATTTTTGTAAAAATAGCATAGATTTTTAAATGGCCATCATTCTACAATTAAAATTCTTTTTATAGAATAGCACATATATTTCTAAGCAAAAAAAAAAAAAAAAAAAAAAAAAGTACAGTAAAATGTGTGAAATAAAACATGTCTATGATGGAAACCCATCTTAAACTGCAAAAGGTCTTGATACATTCAAAAAGAATATAAAATACATATACATAGACGAAGACTGCTAAGAATGGAACCTGCTTATAACCGATTTTTCTTCTTTTACTGAATCTCTTCATTTGAATGTAATCGTTTATGTCAATTTTTTTAATCGGTGTCAATCAGGTACGTAATTGTCTAAAAGGTCATTAATGTTGTTGATATTTTTGCATTGTATACATTTCGAACAAAATTTGAAAATAAAATTTATGCATAAGTGTGCGTTTTGAATAATTTTTATTTTAAAATAACATTGCTTCAGAAATATAGGCATTTTTTTGTAGAAATTCTGTCAAGCCGGGCCGGGCGAAAAAAAATGACGGACTCGCCTCTTTTGTACGGTTAGGGCCGGGCCCGGGCTTTAAAATTTCGGCTCGTGCAGACCTATTTTGTGAGGTCCAGTATAGATGTTTGAGGACCCCCTCCCCCTCCCAAGTGTATAGATAATGCAAAATCCGTCTTTATGGCACCCTTTTCAGCTTAGTGTCCGATATAATTGTACCCCTTATCGCTCTCTGTGAAACTTATTCCCTAATAAAAACGACTGCTTAGTGAGGAGAATATAATTAGATACTATAGAATAGGCATGAGTGATGGTTCTACTCTAGTCCAGAGGCTCTTTTGCCTCGAGCTATAGGCTGCGGTTGGCCCTTTCAAGGAAAACAGAAAGTTCCCCCATTCCTGGTTATTTGTAAGGTGAGAAGAATGGCACTTACATTTCCGTCAAGGACGTGACAATTTTTTCCCTCGATACTGGACAAGAGATAAGACCAGAGTTTTCAATGACTTCGTTAAAAATCTAACTTCTAGAAAATGTTTTTTTTTTTTTTTCAGTTAGCTTGTAAAAGAAAGAAAATGTGCGCAAGTTCAGATTTGGAACAATATATAATTTCTTTATTTGTTCCGTCGGTCCGGGCCACCTTTGCTCCCAGGTCCCTGGTCAGTTGCCCCCTGTGCCCCCCCCCCCCTCTCACCGGCCCTGTGGCAGCCCTCTCCCCCTCCAGGGGCTGAATTTCAAAAATAGTTATACGTATCTGATATTTGTATTATTATTCTCTGTATCTTACACGATTTTATCATTGAGGTGATGACAGGTTTTGGGATACGTTTTAGAACCCCGCCCCACCTGTGCATGAATTTTAGAAAGATATGTCAAAATCAAGTATTTTATCGAATCAAAATTCGTGCAAAACAGGATCTAAACTTTTTAATTAGTAATAAGTTAAATTACGATGCAAATTTATTATGCAAATTTAAAATTAAGATAAAAAAACGTATAATATATATATATATAAAATTGTAATATATTTGAATTTCAAAATATAATATATATGTATATATATGTATATGATGGCCGGGAAACAAAATATTTATAAATATGATTTTACTTTATATTCATAATCTTTTTTATTATAATTTTATTTTCTTTAAATATAAATGTATATATGTGTTCCCTTTTAAATGTAAATTCTTTAAAGAAAATTATTTTTTTTAATCTTTAATTTTTGGCCTTGTTTAAAATTTGATATATCTTCTACAATATTCTATCTTCTAAATTTGTTCTTGCATACTTTTTCACATTTGATATGGAAATTATAAATATTGATTTGACTAAGGGATTTACAGAAATATTTATTTTTTAAAAATTACAAATTTTTAAAAGAACATATGTCTTTTTTTACAAGTACTTTTTACTAAGAGGAACAAATTTGAAACATTTTCACTTGAAATAAAAAATTCCGAAACCAGTTTAAAGATTACATAGCTGAAAAATATTGTACAAAGTTTCATGGTTTTATCTTTCATATAAATTTAAATATGAAAAGTCTTGAAAAAAAATATTTCCCCGTTCACAACACAAAACTATAGCTGAAAAATAATGTACAAAGTTTCATGGTTTTATCTTTTATATAAATTAAAATATATCAATTTAAATATAAAAAGACTTGAAAAAATATATTTCTCCGTTCAACAATACAAAACTATCTGACACACTTTTTGACTCGTTTTTAAGCATAAAAGCATGAGACTTGCAGGTATGATTTTTGAAGTGATATGTAATAAAACAGTTTTTTTTTCTTTCATTTTCCGTTAAAAGAATTGCATCTTGAATTATAAGCGATTTTTGTCTCAGGACAGCAGTTTTTTACTTTTCTGCGCTGTCGTGTCCGGAAATTCGATTCAAAATGCCAACTTTGAAAAGTCTTCTGCCTTTACCGAAAAACGGTTCGATTACATTATTTTTTAATAAAAGTACCTGCCAATTTGATACATTTTGAATAAAAAATAAATTTAAAAAATGTGTCAGAAAGCAGCCAGTTTGGATTTTGGCCTTACGCAACGAGTTTTAAAACAACCCTTCTCTCTTTCATCGGAAAAAGATTTGAAAGTTGATGGAAAGTTTGAAAAAAGCAATTTTAAATCATTGGTATGTTTCTTTAAAAAATATAAATATTAAAATTAATAAGATGAACTGACCTCACAAATTTTTCTAATACATTGTTTTATTCAATGTTAATAACATCACTCTTTAAGAATAAGTTTCCAAACGGTGTCTATTTTTTCTAAAATTTGAAGTAAAAAAAGTTTTTTTTCTAAAATGATCTAAATTTATCTGCTTTATTTCCTGAGAAAAAAAAAAAAAAAGAAAGAAAGAAAGTACGGACCAGGAAAAAACAGTTACATAGACCTAATTTCATATCAAAAAATGCTTTCACTGGGCGCATTTTACAATGTCTTATTGAAGCAAGGCCGGGGGGGGTGATGTCCTGGGCATAAGAGTAGAAGGAGGCGCCAAAAGAAGATTTGGTTCATCCTTCGGTACAAAAAACAAATAACGAAATTTAGGTAAAAATATCATGGAATCGGACGACCTAAAGTAAAGATATATTCGTTAATTTTATACTCGTTGTTTTGAACAGCGCGCGATTACATTATTAAGCGACTGCCTAGGGGCACAAGAACAATATTTGATTAACGAATTCATCCAACATACTTGCAACATTAATATACTGCCCAATTATGTTTAAATTGGTTCAATATTTTGGACATTATCGTGATGACAAATTTTGCTTTTGTGTGTCCTTGTAAATGGGGGGGGGGGGGGGTTGCCCTGGACGCCAGAGTAAAAGGGGGTGCCAAAATAAGATTTTGTTCGTCCTTCGTTACAAAAAACAAATAACGAAATTTTGGGGAAAATGTCATGGAATCGGACGACCCCAAATAGAGATGTATTCTTTAATTTTATACTCTTTGCTTTGAGCAAGGCGCGATTATTCCATTAAGTGACCGCCTAGGGGCGCCAGAACAAGATTTGATTAATGAATTCATCTAAGATATTTGCATCATTAATAAACTGCCCAGTTATGTTTGAATTGGTTCAATATTCCGGACATTATCGTGATGACAAATTTTGCTTTTGTGTGTCTCTGTAAAGGGGGAGGGGGGGTTGCCCTTGGCGCCAGAGTAGAAGAGGGCGCCAAAATAAGATTTTGTTCGTCCTTCGTTACAAAAAACAAATAACGAAATTTAGGCAAAAATGTCATGGAATCGGACGACCCAAAATAAAGATGTATTTTTTTAATTTTTATACTCGTTGTTTTAAACAACGCGCGATTACAATATTAAGTGACCGCCTAGGGGCGCCAGAACAATATTTGATTAACGAATTCATCCAAGATACTTGCAACATTAATACACTACCCAATTATGTTTGAATTGGTGACATTATCGTGATGACAAATTTTGCTTTTGTGTGTCCTTGTAAAGGGGGGGGGGGATGCCCTGGGCCCCAAAGTAGAAAGGAGCGCCAAAATAAGAATATGTCCCTTTTTCGTTACAAAAAACAAATAACGAAATTTAAGCAAAAATGTAATGGAATCGGACGATCCAAAATAAAGATGTATTCTTTAATTTTATACTCTTTGTTTTGAACAGGGCGCGATTTTTCCATTAAGTGATCGCCTAGGGGCGGGGCGCCAGAACAACATTTGATTAACGAATTCATTCAAAATACTTGCAAGATTAATGCACTGTTCCAATTAGTTTCGAATTGCTTCAATATTCGGACATTATCGTGATGACAAAATTTGGATTATATATATAGATAGATAGATAGATAGATAAAAACGGAGCGATTGCAGTAGGTCGATTTTTAAAGAAAGGAACCTAAAAATCTTAATATTAATTCAAAACGATTATTTCATATTTAAAATAAAAATTAAGGGAATATATTGAGAACTTCTCTCTGTATATTTATTTCGAAAGGGGGGGGGGCGCCAAAATTCATGCTTGTCACTAACAAAATCCTAGTTTGGGCCCTGCGTTGAAATATTCCATTATTATTGATTTAATACAGATTTAATTAAGAATAACTAAATAAAACAATGTGCTGAAGTTACATTTTTTAATAAGATTAATTACTTATATATTTTTAGTTAGAGAAACTTACCTCTATAGATTTTTCATTTACGTTGTTGTATACAAACGATTTGGCGTTCATTATTAGTAGAAGATGAGCTGATCTCCTTAGGATTTTGTTTGCTAATAATAAACTTTTTTAGATGACTAGCCTGTTTTTCATCATCTTTCTTTTTCTGTACCTTCTTGCTTCTATAATAATGTCCCGATTTTTTTTTTTCTGTCGGGAATTCTGAATATAGCTTTTTAAGAATAAGAATAATTGTACGATTCTCTGCAACTAGAGAACTTACGTACCAAAGGACTCCTGCTAGTTATCGGCTACAATCAAGGGGATAGTTGACCGCCCAGGGAGAAGAAAGAGTTCGGGGTCGCAAAAGTGTCAAATAATAATGAATTAGCCTCCCTCAGACCTGGTGTTGAATAGCGATCTTTCCAGGATGTAATTTCAGTGATAATAGCCTCGTTTTCTCAGATATAGGGACCGGACATATGGTCTGCATATGAAAATACTCCTTGAAGTGTTATCGTGTGCCCTTGAAGTGTTATTTAAACCTAAGGTAGATCAATCTCCCACACTAAAACCAACCTAGTAAAAAATTTAAAAAAACCGTGAAATTTATATTTTTAATAGGTGATCTTTTGAGCGCCCTTTAAGTCGGTTGCTGGTTTGTCGCACACTTAGCACACCCCTTGGGCCGGCTCTGTCGCCATCTGTTGTAAATTAAGGAGATTAAATAACTGTTTCTTTTTTTAAATCATGATTTCGTATCTATAAATGCTAAATAAATAGTACAAATCACAAAAATTGAGAACATACAGAACGAATTGGTAGTGTTGCCAGATTTTTAAAACAAAAAACATTGCTACCACAAAGATAGTACAAAATACGCTACAAATTCGACTGTGGCGCCATCTACTGATCAATCAATCGATAAACTTTTTGTGATTGGTTTTCATAATAAAGTTAAATACGGCTATACATTTTTTGATAAAATAAATAGATTCTTTTTTAATCAAAATATTTCACACACAGCATCAAATACACATTTTTTAACTTATTTCATGAGAAACTTTCACTATCGATATTTTTATTATCTTCATATCGCCATGGAGATAAATTTACAGTTGAAGTTGTGTATGTTACTTTTGTGTTTATACACGTTTGCAATATATCAAAGAAGCATCGTGCCTTTCTGATCTGTCAGAAAAGAAAATAAAACACTCATGAGATAAAATTTTTGATGTTAATCTTGACGTGCGCAGCGGAATTTCTTTTCGGGGAAGGCGCTTTCTCGGGATTTTTTGAATTTTCCAATTTGTTTACAAAGTGGGAGGGGGGCGCTTAATCGGGAAGGGTGGATTAACAGGATTTTACGGTAATGAAATTTTCTGGTGATATGCATGACGTAAGAGCAGATTGTAGGCAGAATTGCATTGCTGTACTTTTCAGATGCAAAAATGTTAAAAACATACGAAAATGATAATTTGGATGCTGCCTTTTTTCACATACATAGATTTAGAATTTGGAATTATGAGAAGTATAACTACAGACAGATGATAAAGAGAAGAAATATATGGTGTGTGTTTCAGTAATTAGTAAAATTGAAGTTTCGAGCTATAAGATAAAACTACTTTTCCATTATACTAACATCATGCCAAAATGTGTGCTAATGCACCATTTACTTCAATCCTGACCATGCAAAGTTCATTTTATTGCAAACCGTACCAAACATTTTGATTCGCTATTTAGTGAACGTAAATAATTAAAAAGAATTATTTAATCGTAACCATGTTTATTTTATTAGTTTATCATATAATATTTATTTGTTCTTTCATTTTAAGGATTATATTTATATTGATATAATAAAATGGTTCCTCAGAGTCTGATTTTTGAAATCTTATGTTTTTTAAATGATCACTTTTGCACCCAACAGTGTTAATTTTCTTTAAATGTTGCATTTCTCACCAACTACTATGTCTGGCGACAATAGTGTTAATTTAATGGAAAAAGTACCAGCTATAAGATATATATATGAAACATATTACTATTTTGCTCATAATTACCTATACACAGTTCTCAATAAGTAAATACAGATTATTTTTTAATTTCTCCCTTTTCATTTTAATGTTATTACTAGTAGAAAGCATGAATTATTTTAAAGGTATCCAATACAATATAATAAGAAAGTGATTAAATATCCAGAACTGGTCTTGTAAGCTGCCTATAATTTATATAAATTACAATTAGTTATTAACAAAATAGAGTATGAGCACACATGTAACCAGAAATGTGTTCACCTGCATAAATCTTCCTTATTATGAAAAAAAGTATAGTAAATAGTAATTATTTTAGTTTTCATTTAGGTTATTGTTTTCTAAATGTTTCTGTAAATAATTTTATTGCTCATGTATAATCCATGTATTTTTTTAGTTGGTCCTGGCACAAAAAATAAGCATTCTTGCTGTTATAGAAAAAATTTGCAATGAAACTTTACAGTCTGTTCAAAAAGAAGTTGCTGTTGATGTCATTAAATTGGCAATTGAAGAAATGGTTAATACTAAGGTAATATTTTTATTTTTATTATTGTTATATTCTTCGAAGTTATTAAAATTTTTATTCTTCCTTAATTAATATTTTTCTGCAGGCTCTAAAACTGTTCCTTGTCAATTTTTTTCTTTATTAATTTTTCAATTTTGATGTATGCTTTTATTCTCTGATCTCTGGGATAATCCCCCACCCCTATAATTTTCTATCATTGTTCCATTTTGGTGCATAAAACATACACCTGGGAAATGTTTATCAGCATTTTTTTAAAAATATAATTTAATTTTAGTTAATAAAATTAACATTTCATAAGTTTTAAAAGACCTGGGAAATTGACAGCATTTTTCATCATGAATTTATTTATTAAAGTAATAAAAAGTACAAATTTGATTAATACAATACATACCACACAGTTTTAAAACTTGGAACATCTTTATTCAATCAGTAGTTTAATTAAGCTTTGTAAAACAAATAAAAATAAATTGTAGTTTGCTATTAATATTTTCTCTAATTTAAAGCAGAAAATTTTTCATAAAATGTCTTGCATTGGTGAAAACAACAAATAACATCATTGACACAACTTCTTAAGATTGTAATTCTCATTGAATGGCATCCAAAGACAATCATTATTCTCAAAGCTGCATACATATTAAGAGTTCTGAGGTCACGTCAATGAAGGTCGTACGCCACGTAGTGGAAGGGGTTTGAACTACTGGAGGTTAAACACACGGCCTGTGATCGAAATATGGAAATATTAGTTATAATGTAGTGAAAGTTTGTGGTAAATGTTGAAATAAATATGTGTAATAAAATTTCAGTATCCATCTATCAAAATATGTGGATTTCTTCAAGCCACCAAAGTTACCACACTTATAAAATAATCTTCATCCAGTTTGTTGAAAGTAATGCGGAAATATTTTTATATTGTCTGCAATTAAATTATTTTATGCTATAGTTGTTGAAAGTAGATTATAATTTTTTTCGTGAATGGCAATAGAACTGTTTGTTGTCATGAAAATGAAATGTCGTTTGGTTTGATGCATGGAATAAACTTTTAGTTTTGAAATGAATTGGAGTTAGACAAATTAAAATAAAATGAATAAATAATATAGGAGCATTGGCGAAATAGAAAATTATATACGTCTAAATCTATCATCTGCACTTTCTCCTGAGTATATATTGTGTTTCTTTATTCACTCACGAAAGATATATCTTGTTTACCAGATTTATTGCAAAATATTTTTAATACAGTTTGTTTTCATAAACATATTTATATTTAAAAAACATTCACTATATATTTTTAGTTTCGGGAGAAAAGGAAATAGTGCTTATGTAATGCATATATATTATTACCTTTACTACTGAAACTAAAATGATATTGTAAATGTTTTTAAATGTGCATATTTTATCGAAACAAACTGTATCAAAAATATTTGCAATAAATCTGGTAATCAAGATAAATCTTCCATGAGTGAGTAAAGATTCACAATATGCTCAGGAGAATGCACCGATAGTAGATTTTGTCATACCTATTGACATCATTCTAAAAGCGTGCACATTGGCATTATGAACCCCGTGCACAAGGTAGTGCAGTTGATTCAATTTTGCACCCCTATTCTAGTATTAAGTTAATATGTACGCAGTTTTGCATTATTCTTGCTTTCTGGGCTTTACATGACATTTACTTTCATCACTTTCTTGGTCTTCTATGTTTACTTCCTTCTTTTCTCATACACTTTCAATGATTTATTCATCTGTGATACTATTCCTTAACAAAACTCCCTTATCAGTTTCAATGAATTTTTCAACTTTTACATCACTTTCAATACTGCCTCATTCTCCAAGAACTTGTGATATTTTCAGAATTTCAATAATTGGTTTATCATTCATGTTTTTTCCCATACAGTTTCTGAATCATTCTTAAATCCAGCTTTCAAAAAAATGTTTTAAATGATAGTTTCATTTACATATACCTAAATATTATAAATAATATTTGACAACAAATTGTACTTTTTTAAGTTGGAATTTTTCTAACATTGTTTTAAAATGGGGCAAGGTCACTTAAAAAAAGAGCCCAAGTTTTTGTTATCAAAGATGGCTATAGAATAAATTATGTTTGCTTCTACCCTATTCATACATCATCTGTGTAAATGCTACTTTTTTTTCTCTGCAGGAAATTGTGCCTGACTGGCAGAATTTATCTAGTAGAATTCTTGTTTCCCTTGGACGGAAATATCACACTCAGGTGATGGAACAACTTCTTATGAAATTTCAGCCTGGGATCTTACCTCATTTTTTTGTTGTTCAAACCATGGCTGATTTAGCATCTGCTAATGGTAATTATAATTTTTTTAAAGATTTTCTTTGTTACTATTTTGCATAAATTTAATGTGGAAATACAAGGGTTATTTGGAAGTAAGTTCCTTTATAGTTTAAAAGAAAAAGGAGACAGATGTGGACAAAGATACATATTTAATAATAAGTTACAAACATTACACTATTTTTGGGCATTGTCACCCAGCACATTAAGGCATTTATCATATCAAGATATAAGGTTTTCTATGCCAGCATCATAGAAGGTGGCCACTTGTGAAGTTAGCCAGGGTGTTATAGCATCTACCACTTCTTAATGTCATCAGAATGCTGACTGCTCAAGAATTGTTTCAAGTGCAAAAATAGATGAATGTCACTTGGCGTCAGGTCAGACGTCAGTTGATTCATTTGTTCCTATTCGAAGGGCTTGATGAGTGGCATGTGGCTTGATATTGTTGTACAACAAAATGACACTATTACTAAGCAAACTGCGTCTTTTGTTTTGAATGTCAAATTGCAGTTTTTTCAATGCTGAACTGTAAGCAGTGGCATTGATGGTTTTGTTTCTGGGTGGAAAATCCACCAATATGACATCTTTTCTTTCCCAGAAAACAGTGCACATGATTTCGCATGTCAGAATGGTCTATTTGAGCTTTAGCTGTGTTAGCATGGCGGATGCTTGCATTACATTGATTGCCAAATTCATCATTCACAACAGATGGATGGCTAATTCTCATTTCATTGTGCACATTCGTTCTGCTTGCATTGAACAATCGAATCAATCTTGAAATCACTCCCTCTCTCATAACTGTATCACCGTACACCTCACAGATGAATGCCTATGGATTTCACATTGTCACATATTCCTTGCATTTAAAAAGCAAATTATTGAACGAATTTCACAGGTGACTGGTGAATCATCTTAATCATCTTTAACGCATTATTTACACATGTCAGTGTTTTGCCATATAAGCTCTTCTGTTATGATGCATTCTTCAGTCATTGAGGATGTGATACTGCATAGGCAGATTAGTGTCATCTGTCATATACAAAAATTATTATATTCTGGAACTTATTTCCCAAATAACCTTTGTATATTAATTTGTTGAATTAAATTTATAGAAAATTTATACTGATAGTTGAACTGTCTAATTTAATGACACGTCAAAATAAAATTATCTCACGAATTTTGGTTCATGGTTTTTAATTATTAAACTTTTATAGATTAAAAATCTTATATTATCCGAACAAATAGATACTGAACCATAAAAATTTATGACTGTGATATGACTTTTTGAGATTGTCTGTACATGAAAACAAGAATTTTGAATTAAATTTCTTTTAAAATTCCCTTCTGATCTTCTGAATACACCCCTTTCCACCCTCTCTTATTACAATATGGCCAAAACAGGCTATTGCTTAATGAAATCCCATCCTTCTTTTTCAACCTTAGATTATGTTACATAAACTGTGTGATGTTCTATTTTATCTTAATGTTTGTTTCATTTATTTCTAAACATCTTGTACATTAAATTTAACTGATTTTCTGCAGCATTAAATAATTTTTTAAATTTTAAATTTGCCTTCAAACTGAAAATTAATTCAAAAAAGTGTTGTTCTGCAAACAATTCATTTGCTGCTTGCCTAAAAAATTCCTTCTTTAAAGTATTTCTTCAAGGCAATATGACCAAATTAGGTTGATACTAAATAATAATCTCCTTCAACCTGTTCAAATTGCAACTTTATTTTTTACAGCAGTTTACAAACATTCTAATCTCTCTATTCTAAAAAAAAGTAATTAACGTTGTCACTGCTGTAAATGAATTTTTTGTGACTGGAGGTCTTTTTAGGCTAATATTAAGAAAACTTTGTTAGTTTTATTGATAAACACGCTGAAGCAGATAGTTTTCAAATTGAAGAATTATTTTAAGAGCTATTTAATGTTGAATCGGTCAAAATAGTTCCATTAAAAAAGTTTTATAGGAACAAAAACTATGCATAGGAATTTAACCATCTTTTGCATGGTCAATGTTGACAAGCTTGCAGTGTGCAATGCGCAATTATTTTTTTTATTTGACTTTTTTTTTTTTAAATTTTTATTTAATTTTTCGTTATTTCAATAGAGATTTATTTCATATTTTGAAAAGGCCATTCTTTATATTGTTGTCAATTTGTTAAATAACACAAATAATAATGTTCCCTCTCAATAAAAAAATGTATTTACACGTGAAATTAAAATAGAAATAAAACTTTAAAATAATAATTAAATGATCATGTATTAAAAGCAGTAAATGAGGAAAATTTATGTCAAAAAATTTACTTGCGCATGAATATTAAAAAGAGAAATAAAACTTTAAAATATCATGCAATAAAAGCAGTAGATGGGAAAAATTACACCATATTTAAAATGCTCAAATAACATTTCAAAACAGTTTCAATTAAAAAGTATATTTACACGAGAGATTTATTTTGCAAAAAATCTTTTTACCTATTGCAAATTTTAAAACAACACAAATAATATTTTCTTTCAATTAAAAACTGTATTTTCACATTAATATTAAAAAGAAAAAGAAAACTTTTATGAGAATTAAGTCATATTAAAAAACGATACATTTAAAACGTCTTATTTAAAACAATTTTCTTATTATATCATTATAAAATTCCACGAGGCATTTAACCATTTTATACAAGTTGATTTTTAAATGTTTTAATTCATCTTATTTAATCAACTATGAAAACAGTCATTAGCTGTCTTGACAGCAGTTGATTTGGCCTTAAAATCCTTTACTCAAATGAATGGAAACCTGATTGCAGGAAATCAACACTGGTCGTTTAATTTCCGTAAATATTTTAACTTGTTCGCTACCGAGTTAAAATTAATGCACTCAAACTATGTTCCATCAGATTGAACGTGTTATGTTCAGAGGTCCGTGAAATGTCCAATAAGTAATCAAGCAACGGCACGTGTGCGTCCGTGGTAGTGAATGTGCTAAAGCAGATCAAATTAACGTGTTTTTAGAGTCTGTGATGTCTGAAGTTGGCTAGCGTAGCTCGTAGGTCCCCCTAGTATTAACAAAAGGAAACATTAATAAACAGGATTTATATCTTATTTTCAGCTTGTATGTTCATTATTTACCTAATGTAAATTACTAATATAAATTTTATTATATATTACAAATTTATCTCTTTAATTCATCATATGACAAATATATTATAATATTTAATTTATCATTTGCAAATATATAATATATTATTATATTACATTTTATGCAGAATTTAAATGACTCTTTTAATCATATTTTTGAAATTATTAATTTTTTCCCATATACTATAGCTAATATTTCTTGTTATTTTTGCTACAAATCTTAAGATTTGCAATAATTATTAAGGTATCCATATAACTATTTTAGTAATGCATATATAAAATATTTCCATGCCATATGACATTCTGTACTATTAAAATCTGTAAACATCTGTGTGTCTGTACCCAGAACTCTTCTGGGGTTTGGGGAGTTCGGGGTCGAGACCAATACTGTTCGATGAAGAAAATTACGAAAAAAATACAGATTCTATTGGCTGAAGAATCTGACCATAGTTAGTCGAGATATTAATTAAAAATTTATCAGAAACTCCAATTTTTTGCAAAATGGCGAGCCACCACTGTCAAATGCACCTTTCCGAGGCTCCGAAGCAGAAAAGAAAGACATGGGTAAGAACATTCCGTTTTTTCGCATTTTGAAACTGCCGCATCCGCTTTTCAGATCGAAATAGGGAAAGCAAAAAATATCCATTTTTTTGCTGGTACATTTGCTGTTCGAACATCTTTGTTTAAAAAAATGTATATATATATATTTACCATTTCAAAAAATATTTACTGAACATTGATTTCATGTTTTTTTTTTTTTTTTTTTCTTCTGCATATTTACAAGTTTGCACCTGCTGTTCCGATCAAAATACAAAATAACAAAAAATACTCATTTATTGCTGATATCTTTGCCTTTCTAACGATGACTTTGTCTTTAAAAAAAATTCATATTTACATTTAAAAAAAAAAAAAAAATCAAAATGTAAATTTTTTGTTTTTTGTATTTCCTACAAATTTTTTAAATCAGCATCCACATTCCAAATCAAAATACAAAAAAAAAGAAAGAAACATTTATTGATGGTATTTTTCCCATTCTAACAGCATGTTCAGTTAAAAAATATATTAATATTTACTGTTAGAAAAAAAATTCTGAATGCTGATTTCGTGTTTTTTGTTTTTTTCTGCAGATTTAAAAATATGCATCTGCTTTCCGGAACGAAATATAAAAAAAACAAAAAATACCTGATTATTCCCAGTACCTTTGCCTTTCTAATGACGTCTTTGTTTAAAAAAAATATTAATATTTACTTTTTCAAAATAATTATTTTCTAGAAGTCAATTCATGAATTCACCAGAATTTCGTTTTACTCAGTGATATCCCAGAATTTATTTTGCTTGTTAAGAGTTCAAAAGTTTAGAAATGCCCCTTTATAGTGTTAGAGTGTAAAAGTGCTCTTTTACTATTTTATACTGTAATGATCTGTCTAGTAGAACAGTATATCTATATTTACATTTTGATGAATATTAACATATACCAAGATTCCATCCCGTCCTCCCCTTTTTGTTCATTTATTAAAATGAATAAAGCGCATAAAGTCTACTTCATTACAATTATATTTTTTGTGTATCTTTCTTAGCTTTCCTCCCCCTCTCCTATTTTATGATTATGTAAATATCTCTCGAGATTGAGGGTGCTGTTTTTTTCTACTATTTATTTTTTCTTCTGGAACTATTAGTCAGAATTGAAAGTGTAATATATCTAACTATAATTAAGTTTTGGCCTCTCCACCCCTCCTGACAGCGGCAAGATTGCTGTATAATCTCGGCTCCTAATTGGACAATTTTTAAAACATTTATATAGTTGAATACATAATTCAATTCTCTATCAGTTAACATGGGTGTAGACGCTGTCACTAGAGAGATCTGTTTTTTTTTCTATTATTTAAATTTTCTTCTGGAATTATTGGTCAGAATTGAAAGTGTAAAAAGATATCTAAATATCAGAAATTGGATGTCCCCACTGCCTTCGGCAGAGTACAAGTGTGTGGGTTTCGCCCACTGACTGCAGAGCTAGGATGCTGTATAATCTTGGCTCCAAATTGCATGATTTTAAAGTGTTTATATAATTGGATACATAATTCAATTCTCTATCATTTAACATAGGTCTATATGCTGCCACTAGAGCAGCGGTCGCCAGCCTTTCAAGCCTCACAGACCACTAAATTCATAACTTGAAATCCTGCATACCCTTAGTATGTTTTTTTTTAAACATAAATATATTTGTAAAATAATGATCAAAGAACATCAGTTTTATTAATATGATGTGCATTTATTTATTATAATAAAATTAAGAATGTTTATCTCACAGATCACAGGTAGTCCATGGATCACCAATTGGCAACCTCTGCACTAGACACTGCTGGTTTTTTAAAAATTATTATTTAGGTTTTTTTAAGAAACCATTGGTCAGAATTGGAAGAGTAATATATCTAAATATCAGAAATTAAGTTTTCTGGTTCCCACTACCTTCTGAAGCATACAGGTGGGTGGGCTGCGTCGCCTGAAAGTGGTGCAGTGTATAATCTGGACTCCTAATCGGGCGATTTAAAACTGTTTTATTTAGCATACATAATTTGATTCTCTATCAATTAACATAGGTCTAAACACTGCCACTAGAGGATGCTGTTTTTTTCTATTAGATTTTCTTCAGGAGCTATTTGTCAGAATTGAAAGTGTAATATATATCTGGGCTGTAGTGGAGGGTATATGGTACAGACATTCGGGAGGGAGGGGAGGAAGGTTGCCCACTGACAGCGTGCATGGGCGTGGCATAATCTCAATTCCTAATTAGATGATTTTAAAGGGCTTTATATAGTTGAATACATAATTCACTATCATTTAACATATGTCTAGACACTGCCACTGTTTTTTCTATTATTTAGGTTTTCTTCAGGAACTATTGGTCCATATTGAAAGCGTAATAAGTCTAAATATCAGAAATTAAATTTAACATAAGTCTCGACCCTGCAACTAGAGGCAGCTGTTTTTTCTATTTGTGCTTTCTAAAGGACCTGTTGTTAAGAATTGAAACTGTAATATATCTAAATGTCAGAAATTAAATCAACTACCACTATAATGGGGCCTTTTACAGGTCGAAAGCCAACACACTCACTTGGTATCTAGCGGGTACAGCCCACACACTCTACGTTGCTGAAGTCAGTGGTGTCCCCAACACATATGTTCATTTGGAAAATTGACCAGCCTATTGGGCGAAGCATTCTAATTTAAATATTATTGAATTTATTTTTCTTTTTATATGTGAAAATTATTTTTTAAAATTATTAACAGTTAATTTTCTTGCTAGAAATTGATTAAAAGAGGTGTTTCACAATCTATAAAACAGCACAGAATCTTATCATTGAAAATATCCATGTTGATTACTTTCTATTTTATAGTTATTCCCTTTTTAGCAACAAATTTAACAGAAAATATTTTTTTCACTATGGACTTGTCTTTGTGAAGTCATAGCTCACTTTTGCTTTTGCATGGCTGTTAAATGTGGTTTCTATTTTTAGAAATGTATAACAATGATGGCAACAACCTGTGTTTTGATTTTATTGCTCTCTAGTTGACACATTTGACGTTGCCCAAGAGCCCAAGACTTGGATAAAAACCTAAAATACACCTAAAATCAGTGCAGAATTCATGCAATTTTCTTCATGATGAATTTAGTGTTCTGGATTCACTTGCCTTCAGCAGCGTACATCCTCAAATTTGTATGTAGTTTTAAATGAAAATGTATCCAAATGAACCTACAGTTAAGTGCCTTTGGCTGTGTACATGCTGGAATTTATATGATTTTATATTTTTTAACGAAAATCTACCCAAAAAAACCGAAAGTTGACGAACTCGACGCCTTCTGCAGTGTACATTCAGGTGTGCTAGGTCTGTTTTTGCAAACAAACCTCGAATTTGTATGATTTTATATTTTTAAATAAAAATCTTTCCAAACGAACTAAGGGGCCTCCATTCTAGAGATTGCCAATTTAATTTATGACATTTAGATATATTGCACTTTCAATTTTGACCAAAAGTTCCTGAGGAAAACTATAAAAAAATAATAATTAATAGCAATTTTAATTTGATATTTTCTTTTATAGTTTTACATATGGTACCATATTTGAAGTCTGTTATTAGTACAATGTTACCCCTTCTGTGTTTAGTCAAGCAAGGTGATATGAAATGGATATTTGCATATGGTAAGCAGCTGATTTTCCATTTAAAGTTTCCTATTATTATTAAAATATGGCATTCTGAGATTAAAATAAATAATTACATTTAATTCTTTTATTTATTTATTTAAAGAAAAGGAATTGCATTTAATTAGTTAATTATTTTAAAGAAAGGGGCTACTATGGGTAACCATGCAATATTATAAAATAAAGTTATCACAAAGTCTAAATGCATCTTGTCAATAGCATTCAAACTCTAACAAAAAACTTAAAAGGTAAATTAACGACCAACTTATCTGTAAAGTACACAGACTCAAATAAATTTTTGAGGGGGAAAAAAGTCTCATAAAACATTTAATATTATTTTAAAATTTGTAAAAGTTTGTAGAATAATTTAAAATTTAATACTTTGCAGAATTATTGAAATGCTATAGCAGTTATCAAGCTGTTCCAAAACAAATTATCTGAATTCTTTTCTTGTTGATATTTTGTGTAAAATACAGTATTTTCTACTTTTTTTAATGTTAATTTATAGCATTGGCCAAGTTTTGTGAAGCTATCTTAGAATATTTAACAAATGCTGAAACTAGTGCTGATTCATCTGTCACCAAGGATGCATATAATACAGAAATTTACAGTGCCTTTGAAATTTTATTCACTAACTGGCTTCCTTCTCGAGAACTGAAGGTAATTAATTCACCATTCTTTAAAATGAATACTTGTTTGATTCTTTTTTCTTTTTTACATTACTAAAAACTTTATTTTTGATTAAATAATCAAAAATACAACTTCTATCCCCTTTTTCAACACTTTCCAACATAGTTGAAATGTATTTATGGCTTCGGTTTGTCTGATTGGCCGCCTGTCTGTGCTCTTAACTCGTGTAAATGTATTTAGGTTACTATGAGTTTGGTATATGTTATTGAGGTTTACCATGGGACATTCCCTATTTAAAATGGAATGTGTAGCATTTGTAGTTCATTTACAGGGACATGCAAAAGATTTATGCTATATTTTGGTCTATGGGGATAAAATTGCAGTGTATTTTAATAAATTTACACTATATAAAACATACTAAAATTGCTAACATTTTTTAGGTGCAGTACAACATTCTATCTAGTGATGTCACTGGATCATTTTCAAATATCTGGGTCCTTTTTTTAAAAAAGTGGGTCCCCATTCATAATAATTCAAATTCATATTTTAAAGGAACAAGTGAATTTGTTTATTTGGAAAAGAGAAATGCAATAGTTATTGTTTTGATAATAATTAAATAATGAATAATTAAAACCAGTATTTCTCAATCAAATAGGATTTTTTTCTTTAAACTATTAAGAGAAATTTTCTTTGCCTTTTTTTAAATGTAAATGCTTAATTATAAAATAATGATTATTTGAGTGTAGAAGATAACAAGTATCACTAATACTTGCATTTCTTTTAAAAGGGGGAGGACGGATTTATTGAAAAGGACATTTTTGTTGGATAAAAGAATACTTTTGTTGAGTAAAGGGGCACTTTTTGTTGAATGAATGGATGCTTTGATTAAACTTCCCATTGGATTATTTGTCAGCATAGATCAGTGTTAGAATCAAACATTTTCTTTGGAAACGAGTTTCAGGAGTGATTCTGATTTAAAAAAAATATTTTCTGAAATTCACAGCAAATTTTCTGAAAGGTTACGTTACAGCAGAAAAGTGGGGGGGAATCCTCTCTCAGCACTATTTTTGTTGTTGTAGGTCAGATTAACTAACTTTTGATTCGAGTCGATTTCAGGCTGAGTGAATTTCGCATTTTTTCAGAGATCCTTTGACGAAATTTCCGTTTTTTCCGAGATCTTTCGACGAAATTTGCTCTTTTTTCCGAGATCTTTTGACGAATATTGCCGTTTTTTTTACTCCGACGAAATTTGCTGTTTTTTCTGAGATCTTTCGACGAAATTTGCCGTTTTTTCGAGATCCTTTGACGAAATTTGCCGTTTTTTCCGAGATTTTTCGACGAAATTTGCCATTTTTGGACGATCCTTCGACGAAATTTGACGTTTTTTGGCGATCCTTCGACGAAATTTGCCGAGTTTTTTTTTCGAGATCTTTCGACGAAATTTGACGTTTTTTCGAGATCTTTCGACGAAATTTACCATTTTTTTTACGATTTTTCGACGAAATGTGCCGTTTTTTTGGCGATACTTCGACGAAATGCGCTGTTTTTTCGCGATCCTTGGACGAATTTCGCGATTCTTCGAAGAATTTACGCATCCCATGGGACGCGTAAGAACTATTTTTTTGCGTCCCAACTCTAATTTTTAGTGTAATTTACGCGCTATAGTGCATCCGCGGCATCGTTGCTATCTGTAGAATATGGAGTGCATGGTATTTATCATTCATTTACGGAGAAACACAAAAGAATTTCCATACATTATGGCCTATACAAAAAAATAATTTCCAGTGTATTGTTAAAATGTTACACTATTTCCAGGGCTGCCATTTGCGACTAAAATGCAACTAAAAGCGACTATTTTCAGCATCAGGCGACTATGGCGACTATTATAAGCCAAAAACCATTAAAAAGCGACTATTTCAACTAAAACACAAAAAAAGGCGACTTTTTTCAGGTTCCAGCGACTATTTTTAGTGAAGAATCGATCTTTTTTTTCTCCCTCAAAGCGCCTGTAAAGTCATCTTCCCAAACGCACTCGGTCACCTGCCTCGCTGTTTCCTCCTTCCGTACATACGCAAGCGGTTGCTTCTATTTGCAAATTAGGGGAGGCAGGTACTGTGCTGATGGGATCGTTTCTGAATTCCAGGGAATGTTCAAGTTTCGGCAGGAATACGGAAATTCCAAGCAGATTTTGGTCGGAGAAAAACTAGTTTGGCTTAGTAGGTGGAAATGGAAATCACGTTTGGTGGTAGGTGGTTTTGGAGCCCAGAAAAGCTTGGTGTCTAGTATACATAGATGCCAACAACTCCGGAAATGCGTGGTAAAATACGGTAGTATGGAAATAACGTTGAAAATACGGAAATTGCGTCTTTTACAGCGATGCCGCGGACGCGCTATAGCGCGTAAATTACGCGGAAAATTGGAATTGGGACGCAAAAAAATAGTTCTTACGCGTCCCATGCGACGTGCAATTTTTATACGCGTAAATTCTTCGTAGAATCGCGAAATCATTTTGTCGAATAATCCGAAAAAATGGCAAATTTCGCCGAAGGATTGCGAAAAACGGCAAACTTCGTCAAAGGATCGTTAAAAAATGGCGAATTCTGTCGAAGGATCACGAAAAACGGCAAACTTCGTCAAAGAATCGTAAAAAAACAGGGAATTTCGTTGAATGATCGTGAAAAAAACGCGAAATTAATTCATTAAAAGATCGCGGAAAATGGCTAATTTCGTTGACAGATTGCGAAAAAAACGCAAATTTAGTCAAAGGACCGTGAAAACACGTGAATTTCGTCAAAAAGCCGTAAAAAAAAACTGCATTTTCGGCGGAAATTCGGCGAATTTTTCCGCATTTTTCAGCGAAATCACGGAAAAATGCGAATTTCGCCGAAGGGCCACGGAGAAAACGCCAACTTCGTCAAAGGATCGTGAAAAAAACTGCTAATTTCGTCGAAGGATAACGGAAAAACATCCAATTTCGTCGAAGAAAAGGCAAATTTCGTCATCGGATTGCGAAAAAACGGCTAATTTTGTCGAAGGATCGCGAAAAAACGGCAAATTCCGTCGAAAGATAACCAAAAAACGGCAAATTTTGTCGAAGGATCTCGAAAAAACGGCAAATTTTGTCGAAGGATCTCGAAAAAACGGTAAATTTTGTCGAAGGATCACGAAAAACGGCAAACTTCGTCAAAGAATCGTAAAAAAACAGGGAATTTCGTTGAATGATCGTGAAAAAAACGCGAAATTAATTCATTAAAAGATCGCGGAAAATGGCTAATTTCGTTGACAGATTGCGAAAAAAAACGCAAATTTAGTCAAAGGACCGTGAAAACACGTGAATTTCGTCAAAAAGCCGTAAAAAAAACTGCATTTTCGGCGGAAATTCGGCGAATTTTTCCGCGTTTTTCAGCGAAATCACGGAAAAATGCGAATTTCGCCGAAGGGCCACGGAGAAAACGCCAACTTCGTCAAAGGATCGTGGAAAAAACTGCTAATTTCGTCGAAGGATAACGGAAAAACATCCAATTTCGTCGAAGAAAAGGCAAATTTCGTCATCGGATTGCGAAAAAACGGCTAATTTTGTCGAAGGATCGCGAAAAAACGGCAAATTCCGTCGAAAGATAACCAAAAAACGGCAAATTTTGTCGAAGGATCTCGAAAAAACGGCAAATTTTGTCGAAGGATCTCGAAAAAACGGTAAATTTTGTCGAAGGATCTCGAAAAAACGGTAAATTTCGTCGAAGGATCTCTAAAAAATGGCAAATTTTGTTGAAAGATTGCCAAAAAACGGCAAATTTCGTCGAAGGATATCGAAAAAACGGTAAATTTCGTCGAAGGATATCGAAAAAACGGTAAATTTCGTCGAAGGATATCGAAAAAACGGTAAATTTCGTCGATGGATTTCGAAAAAACGGCAAATTTCGTCCAAGGATCTTGAAAAAACGGCAAATTTGGTCAAAAGATCTAAAAAAAAACGGCGAATTTTTTTTCAGAATATTTTTTTTTTCATATATTCAGAAAAAACTTCAAAACCCCGTGGAATCAATTTTCCTTCACAGATTCCTAGTTTATCTTTCAAAGCTGAGGACTCTTATTTTATTCTTTATTTTGTTTACCAAGTTCATTTTCACAAAAATTTTGCAAAATTAGTTTATTTACCATTATTGATCTTCGAAATGACGCCGAACTATTAAAAAAGTATATCTTCAAAACACTCGTATGACTCCTGAAACGACTCCTGAATTGCTTAAATTTTACTCCTGATGGATGTCCAAAACTCCTGAAATGTAACTATTTTACTCCTGATGTAGTTTTTACAATGTTGGCGTCTATATTTATTAAGGAGAGTTCAGAACTGTTTACACAATTCGTAGCATTTTTTCATTCATATCATATTCATTTTTATAGAAATGTGTATTTTTTTTATAATAAAAGTATAAAAAGTGACTTGGGCAGAAACATAAACACTGAAATAAGATGTGGACATTCATAAAGACCCTTCAGTTATTATGGAAACTTTTTAATATTGTCCTTTTTTTAGGTAAGTATGCGACTATTTTGGCTACTATTTTTGTACAAATGCTACTATTTTGGCTACTATTTCTTTCTTTGTAGGCTACTAAAGCTACTATTTTCAGTGTCATTAGGCAGTGGCAGCCCTGTATTTCATACATAATCAAATTGATGTGCATTGCTGAGTTGCATTACAAGATGCTTACTGTAGAACATGGAGTGCATAATATTTATTTATCCATTTATAGAAACAGAAAAAAAGAATTTTGTTTCACTACTATCTATGAGTGATAATCACTGGAACTGCTTTTTTAGATGTGGCATGTAGCATATGTTTTAAAAGTTTAATAAATTCTATAGCTTGTATTCAGGGATGCACAAAAAAAAATTCATAAGCATTTCGGTCTATCGGTGTGAATTGCCTAGAGGTGTTGTTTAATTGTGTTATGCATTTTCCAGCTTAACTATATTTAGTTAGTACATACCAAGATATGTTTATATGTATACAAATAAGTTTGTATACAGAACTACACACACACACACACACAAAAATATATTATAGTCTTTGTATGGTAATTGCTAGAAGTTCAATTTTAGTTGTTTTATGCATTTCCTTCTGAATTAAATTTTAGCTAAATATGTGGTGTGTATAAAAAAATTTCGATCATATGTAGGGCTGTACAAACTATTTCAAGTTACCAAATATTGGTGGTAAATGTTGAAAATAAATTTTCAAATTCATTTTATAGCTGAATTAAATTTTAGCAAACCATGTGGAGACATACAGATCTATAGAAAATATACAGGGCTGCTCAAAATAACTCAAATATCTTACTGACTGTGGGTGCTAATTGCTGAAGTTGGGAGTTCTACTATATTACCTATGGGCTTTCAAAATTGTTTATTTGGAAATTTTCTTTTATCTTATCAAATAGTGAAGTTTTGTTATAATATTCTGGAAATTTTGGAATGTTTTTCATAATTTATCCATGATGTATGATTTTTATTTGTTTCCTTTGTTTTCTGTTTTTGTTGCTTCTATGTATCTGTGTCTTCGTCCATCCTATCCATTTATGTTATTTTGAGAAGGCAGCAAAACATTTTTCTTTTATTCTTTTGTTAACTTAAATGTTTAATTTTTACTTTCTTCTATCTATAATAGAAGAAAATATTGTAATAGAAATTTTTTTCGACTTCCAGTTTTCGACAGATTTACACGTTTTAAAAGGGTCAGAGATTTCGAAAAACATGTTTTTTCAAAATGTGTGTCTGTCTGTGAGTATGTCCTCTTTGTATCATCGAAAAGTGTACGAAGCTATGCACAGAATTTAACCAGATTTCATTTATAGGTTTTCGGCTATGGCCAGCCGGTCCTACTTGAATTTGGGGATATTCTGCCGGAAGGGGACGGGACGGTGTGATAGCGATTTTTGTTCCATTTTCATTATTGTATCATAGAAAAGTGTATGAAGTTATGCATAGAATTGAACCAAATTTTATGTACATGTTTTTGACAATGGCCTGCAGTTCCCAGTTGAATTTGGGGATATTCTGCCAGAAGGACGCACTGTGATAACCACTTAAAGATTTCACATTCAAAAAAATGTACAAAAATATTAGAAATCCTAAAAGTTTTTTCCGTTAAATGTGCTGCCTTGATCCAAGGATTCTGGGGCAATTTTTGTTTTGTCTCTATCTAAAAAAATGGCTAAGATGGCAGTAAGAGCAGTTTGAAATTTTAGGGTGGCCAACATTTTGAAACAAGACAGCAGGATTCCTCCATAAAAAGGTTTAATTTATGAGTTTTAGTGAACATGCTTTCTGCCAAATTTTCTTTCATTGTTGTAGCCATCGTTCCAACTCTTATGTGCTTAACATTAAATATTCATATTTGCCAGCATCAAATTCTTGTCAAGCTTGGCAAAACTTGGCATCACCAAATTTGGCAAAAAAATAGGTTGCCATAAATGAAGCCAATTTGGCTACAGCTGACTAATTTGGCGAAATTCTGATTCAAATTCAATATGGATGAAAACTGGGAATGAATCTTCTGTAATCAGTTTCCATTCATTTTAGCTTAGCGTTTTCCAGTAAAATTAGCTAAAATCTTAAAACCAAGGAATAGGGAGACTATCTTTTCCCACCAATACAGGCCAGAAAGACTTCGTAGTCTGTTGTACATCGGCTGCTCATGCAATGAAGGGTGCTTCTCATCCAGGTAACCTGACGATTCGCAAGCAGCTGACATACAACAGAATGACGAAAAATATTAATTTTATTAGCAATATGATAGCGAATTTTGAAATATTAACATGTATGAGATAGAATGAAGTTTTGGAATTGCACATCCAACTAGTTATAAATTAATTTTGCTCTCATGAAGTTTGGAAGATCAGATTTTTTTCCTCATCTTTATTTTCTCTTATATACACATTTTAGTTATTTGGATCTCAAATTCCTGTTTATATGCATACATATAAAAATTGTTGTGTTTGAAATGCTTTGATTTCCCATTGCTAAATTTTAATATTTTTATTTCTGTCTTTAGGATTAGTCTTTACAAAGTTGAAATTTATATTGACAAAAAAAATCTAAAATTGAATCTGATTTAGAGTAAACAAGATAGATTCTGGGGAGAGGGAATGTGTTTTACTATTTGTGTTTAAGGAATCTGAAACATCAGTTTGACATAGATGAAGCTGCTAACTTTTATGCTGTGGCATACATTAAAAGATTTAACCCTTCAAATTCAACATTAATTAATATTAATCACGCGAATTAATGAATATTTATTAGTTATTTATTCAGAAATCTAATCAATTTTTGTTTCAACCAATCTTCAAAATAAAACTATATTTCTTCATTAAAATTTATTTATTCTATCTCTAAATTAAAATAAATTATTTCTATTATTAAATTTATTTAATATTAATCATTTAAAAATTGTTCATTAAATATATTCATTTAAATGTAAATTAATTTTCAATTATTCACTTTCTAAAAACGATCTTCTTTCAAATAAAGATAATTTCTATTAAGTAACTAAAATTCAATTTTTATTTATAAAAATATATATTTTAGCATAATTATTTATTTTTTAGGCTAATATAACTAATTTTTCTTATTTTGCTAATCATTTTTAAGTATTTTTGGACAAAAACTTAAACATAGAAGCAAAAAAGATAACTTTCCTTATTTCTTACTTTTTAAATCGGCCACTATTAACTCTTATAAATTCAGCCATAAGCCATTTTTTCTATCTCTTCTTCCCATGTAAAACAACTAGTTTAGCGTTCTATTACATTAGTTTGAGCGCTATACAGATAGCGTTCATTGACCGTATCTCCCACACACAGAAAATATAATAAAAAATATTTTTCTTTACAAAATCATTGTCACATGCAACACCTTCTAATTTTAAGTGCACCTACAATAAACTATGTTAGGGGCAATAAGAAATTCTGTTATTTTCTCAATGCAGCTGATATTTGTTTTCAGCCCATGTTCTTTGATTGGAACAATTCCACTGTGCAACTTACTTTCATTGTTTTCATTACTTTCATTATATCATGTTAGAGGGTTAATTCTCAAATGGCTATAAAATGTTTCAATTTTAGAAGCAGATCACTACATATGTTTACTTCAATATAATATAATATGTTTCATACAGAATCGACAGTTATTCCTCTATACAAAGCTTTCACAAATTCAAATCATTTTTCACAACAGCAAAAATGTTTAATGTATTGTTTATTCTGTTTAAAATTCTATCATACACCTTATATGACTTGTTTTCATATTGCTAAACCAATATTTTCACTACAAAGTATTTTACAGAAAAAAAAGGAAGAGCGAGAATTCAAAACAAACATTGTCAAATTTATTTAATTATAAATTACACAAATTTATTCAAGAATATAATGTAACACACTCTCGAAAAGATTTCTATAGATTTTCATTTGACCTTCTCTAAGCTTTGCAGATTTTATATATTACAAATTTAAAAATTTCTCAAACTTTTTGAATTTTTTTTCTAAAAGTACCAAAGTTTCTTCCCCTTCATAAACAAGTTGGAAATTGTACGTCAAACGTTACAAACGAGGTGCGTTCGTATGCACGTTTTAGAATTAAATTCATGATCTCCCGTCCGTAGAACGGGTTAAACAGCTAGTTAAGTATATATTTTATGACACTGTTCATACAAATATCTTAACTAGTTATATAAATATTCAGATATATATGTATCAGCTAGTTATATAAATATTCAGATCTTGATGATTTCTAATTCTGTGAAATGAATTCTATCGTCTGCAGATTAATTTCTGTCATAAAATAAGTATCTCGGTCGCTTGACGATTAAACTTCGGAAGCTCCTATAACAAAAAAGCACCAATTTAAAAAAAAAAAATCAAATTTCTTAATAAATATTTTTATTAATATCTCCTAAAGTTTTGATTCGATTTTAATAAAATTTGAAATGTCTCGACAAAATTCTGTAAAGATAATATATTTTAAATTGCAAACCATTCGGTTGGGTAGTTTTTGCGTTGTTATATGCGGACGGACGGACAGACAGACGGACAAAGCGACGACTATAGGTGCTACGTATTTATATAATTACGAACGCACCTAAAAATCCAGAAGCACCCCTCGACCCCAGGTGCCTGTGTGCACTTCACACTTTATATACGCTATGTGTCGGACCTATATATTAGGGCGGATCGAAAAAATCCAATTTTTTTAGATCTTTTAGCGGTAGTGCGGAAAAGTTGTGAATTCCCTTTATTAAAAAGTGTGCGAAATCTTAAAACCGTGGGTTGATATCTTCTGTCGCCTCAGTGGGCTGAAAGTTCCAAAAATTGGACTAAAAATGATTAAAATACAAAAATTAATAAATAATCACAGATTTCGCTCGTCGGTTTGGGGTAGTGGTTACAAGGTACAGTTTTATAACAACAACAACCATAGACAATTGCATAATTATAGGTTAATATCTTCTGTCGCCTTATCGGCATCGAATTTTTTAAATTTTGATACAGTTTAGTAGTTTTCTGCATTACTGTTTACTGCTTGCACAATGCACAATCGAGACAGACTGGGTTTGTCGATCTGCCAAAATAGTGGAACACCCTTATTTTCACGCCGAGAAACAACAACAGCCATAAAAAAATTTAGAATTGTACGTTGATATCTTCTGCCATTTCATCGACACCAAATTTTGGAAAATGAAGGCAAAATTTTAAATAAATTAACAATACACTTACCTCATTTTAATGCGAACACAAACTTTATTTTACCTTTCGAACATATAAATGACAAAAGCATTACTGGCTTGTAATCATTTTTGGTCTCAAATTTTTACATGTGTTTTTGGATTATAGTGTCGCTCTAATAAATCTATCCCTGTTCTGCGTCCCAACTGTTTTTAAGGAGGCTGCAGTGACTAGTTTCACAATCCGCTCTACCGCTTTTGTGTGTGAAGCAAATTTAATAAAGTACCAGCAATACATTGGCATACTGCCCTGTATCATCTTCTTGAGAACTGATCTCTGTGAGAACAGAAGGCGATATCACATAACAAGCTCGCCAATTAATGAGATCTACATAGTCTGTAGCTCCAAAGTTAACAACAGGAATAACGAATTTGCAAACACAATTTTCGTCTGGGCTAATTTCTCTTGCCTTGATAATCCGCCGATCTGCAAGGGTCCTAATACGGCACCTATGATCAGATAACACGGCCAAAAGCATATTTACTTGAGCCGCAAAGTAAGCGTTGCGAGAAATAATCAGGGTTGTAAAAAACCCAGCCCGGGCGGGTTTTATTAAAAAACCCGGGTTAAATGGGCAATTTTCCCCGGGTAAATTGGGTTAAAATGTCAAAATGTGGACTATGATTCCACCTTCCTCACAAATAATAATCTTCAGGGTTGCTACTGTATAGGGAAAACTGGAAAAACTGAGGGAATTTAAAAATGAGTATTAAAAAACAAAAGAATTTTACTAAATTTTGGTATGCAAAATTTATCCATTGAAATTTTGAAAATTCTCAGAGGAATTATTCAGGGCAAATTAAATTTTTTGCTCAGGAAAGCAGAAGGAATTTGATTGTCGAAATAAGTAGCAATCCTGAACTCAAATACAATCTTTGTGAACACTTCATAGTCTAATAGATGGCAATGACTTCATAGTCTTAATAATGATCTCAATATTTTTCTTAAAATATTTCTTAAAATACACACTATATTTCTTAAAATACATATATGATCCCTTTAATTTTAATAACAAACAAATTTTAAATTGCAAAGCTATCAATTACATGTTATTTAATAATAAAATATAAATATAACTTTAAAAAAATTACTCCTTTGAAATTATCATAAGATTAGCAAATGTTGATACAAGAAAATATCTTACAACAAAAATTTTTCTTATATGTATGTATAATCTATTCATATATGGTTAAATTTTTAGTTTTTAATACAATTCATTTAGAAGAAATTATTCCTATTCAAAAACTTCACCTAATATTACCATGTGACCTCCATTTTGCCTTATCCTAAATGCATTTCTTTTTTAATTAAAAGAGTAGCTGTGCACAACTATCCTTAATAGGCTATTCTTATTTTAATTAAAAAAAAATTATTATGTCCATTATAAATAATTATAAATATGATATATATATGTATATATATCACAAACACAAAGTAGATTACTTTAATTTTTAATAGGCTGATGCAATAAGACTAAATCAAATGATCATTTGCTAAGTTTAGTTTTAAACATTTACATTTTGCCTTCACTATTCAATAAAAAACAACTAAAAAATGATGCAGTCTGTAGAAGGATTATCATCACTGCTCATTGTTATTACTTGTATTTAAAATTCCAAAACAGCTCTCTGACTGGTTAATGGTATTTATAAAACGTTTTTTAATGGTAATTCTATAACTAATTTTTTTTATTATAACTATGAATAAAATATTTTCTTTGCATATGCTATTCTAATTAATTTAACAAATATAATAAGTTTAGTAAATATAATACTCTTGAAGCTAACTGAAAAGCTTAAATTTACGTTTTAAATTAAAATCTAAAACGTTTTAAAATTACAGGGTTCCCAATCTAAAAGTGCAAGTAAATTAGTACAAACATATTTTCTCAGATTCAAAGAAGAGAATAAATAAAACAAAATAACCATAAACTGTTAACAAATACATCATTTGTTCCTTTCCAGAAATATATTTTTTAAAAAGCCCGTTTTTTTTTTTTTTAAAAAAGCCCGTTTTTTTTTTTTTAAAAACCCACCCCGGGCGGGCAGCTGGGTGGGTACCCGGGCAGCTGCCCACTACAACCCTGGAAATAATTGGGTCGATTATGTCACAATACTTTTTTGGCAATTACCGAGATGAGCTGATGAAATGCCACAGGTGTCTAGCACCATCCTTTATGGAATGACGAATCTTAATTCGGAACCATGACAGTGCGTAGACTCTTAGAATGAATACAACCAATGTTAGCAACTCATTTGATGGGTCTGATATTGATATATATAACCTCAGTATTCGATTGGAAGTTGTTAGCCAGCGGGACAAATCCAACGTTCCCGGTTCCCGGATAGCTAGATCTGAACAACAAACGCCAGAACTAATGGTGGTGCAAATGTCTAATAAGTATTTATGATCTGAACTGCGGGTGGTTGGATCAATGTGTGGCAACTTGCATTCAATACTATTAAAAGAAACAATTGAAAGCTTTTCGCATCCTTTAAGGTTTCGTACAATGCCTCCGGTGTAAGATGTGGAGCCAGATGACTTGGAGTCTATGGACTCAAACAGGTGTCGTAATGGCAACTCATTAAAATAAAGTAAGCAGATAATCCATTGAACTAGTCTCTGAAGTTTCAATTCAAGCCTGTGAATTACGCCATTAGACATTCCTGTGTTCACTACAGTGCCGTCACACCCGAGAACAATAAGGTTGCTAAAATCATCCAATAAATCACTTGTTACGTATTCGTAAATGCTATTAGATTTATCAAGACTAGATCCGCTTTCAAGTGTAATATGTCCCATATACGTAGAACCAGGCTCCGATACAATACAGCAATGCACTTCTACAATTGTTCGTAAGAACTGCTTGTCCTCGAGTGTTTCTGATGTTAAGGTTTTGTCATGTCGTCCATCAAAATAAAGGCCAGATAGAGTGGAACGATTTTCATTTAATTTTGAGACCAATTTTATGTAAATTCTCAATTTTCCCCTACATATTTTATTCTTGCCTGTGACGAGGCTGGTATCTGATTCCGATATTAAACCCAAATCTTGCATAACACGCAATGCAATAGCAGCCGTGGCTCTGTTGGAAACACCATACCTTTCACTGACAAGAACTGTGTTGTCCAGTTTTAAACGTATTTGAACACTCCTTGTGGGTCCCCACATTGTCTTCACTATTTTGGCAGACCGCCAAACCCAGTCTGTCTTGATTGTGTATTGTGCAAGCAGTAAACAGTTATGCAGAAGTAAACAGTTATGCAGAAAACTACCAAAATGCGTCAAAATTCCCAATATTCGATGCTGATGAGGCGACAGAAGATATTAATCTATAATTCTACAATTTTCTATGGTTGTTGTCATTACAAAATAGTAACTTATAAGCACTACCTCAAACCGATGAACGAAATCTGTGATTATTTATTAATTTTTGATTTTTAATCATTTTTAGACCAATTTTTATAACTTTAGGCCCACTGAGGCGACAGAAGATATCAACATACAGTTTTAAGATTTTGCACATTTTTTAATAAAGGGAGTTCACAACTTTTCCGCTCTACCGCAAAAAGATCTAAGAAATTTGGATTTTTTCGATACGCCCTACTATATATATATATTGTTTTCTTAAATTTGTACTATGTAATTAATATGAAGACTTTGATATGTAAGCTCACATGTATATATTTTTCAAAGCATTTATTATTTTAACTAGGTTAAATCTGAAGTTGTTGTTGCTTTGGGTTACATGACTCATCTAATGGTTCCTGAGAAATTAGAAGAATTGCTCCCAAAAGTTATTCCAGCTATTCTTTTCATTTATAGGCAACACCAAGACTATCAACAAACAACACAAGTAAGTTTTATTTTGTATTATAATTGTATTTAACTTTTCTAAGGCATGTTTACTGGAATTGTAACTGCAGATAAATTATATCGCATTTTTATTCGTAATGTGACACCTCAAAATCTAAAGTTTTCGGGGACAATGAATTTTCAAGCAGGAAAATGAACTGTTTGTTATTTAAAATGAATTGAGAAATTCATGCTTTTCATATCTAGAGTCAAAAGTAGCATATTTACTTCAATATGAATCATATAACATCTGATCAGGGCCATATTTAGGTCACATACAACACGTGCATTTTTTAAACAGTATTTCAGAATACTAATCTTTGCCTTATCTAATTGCAGAGTTCTCAGATTAAATAAGGCGAAGATTACTATTTTAAAATACTAGTAATAAAATACACATGTTGTTCAAGGTGTTCCAAATAAAGCTCTGCATCGAATTATCTGAAAATTTTGTATGCAGTGGAGTTGTAAAATGTTATAAGTGAAAAAATGATAAAACTAATCTAATTACCTCATTTTTTTAAAGAATATATTTAAACATGCTTTTAAAGACAGATGGGGAAGTATGACTTTAATCACTCTTATTACTATCATATTAAAAATAATATTTTTTGAGTTTTGTCACATTATGAATAAGTGTAGGATTGCTTAAAGTGTTTTCATTATCAATAACTTAATTAAACGTTGTTGGAATCTTACTTTGTTGGGAACATTGTTGAAATAAGTCTCTGAAAGAATTTTAAGATCAATTTGCAGCAATATAAATTACATATTTAATAAAGTTTTATTTACATGATATGTTGCATCTTTTATTTTATTTTTAATGACTTTTAAAATATTATCACAAAAGAGTAAACATGAAATATTAAGAGTATACATGATGAAAATTGAGGCTCGTTAGAAATGTATTATTTTATGCTTCTATGACGAAATTTTGATCCATGAAGATAAAAAGAAAATACAACAGTTATAATAATAATAATTTATATTAAATTACACAAGAACACTGTTTTATTTTCATCCCACAGTTAATAAATACTGTTTTTTAATTTTAAAAGATGTATTATTCCCTACTAGTGCATCAATAAAATCTGAAGAGGGGGCAGATATTTAATGTTTTCAGTTGAGAAACTCTTCATAATTTTTCTTCATCGTTTTTTGTGTAATTTGAGTACTTGTTTCTTTTCTGTGATCAAGGTTTCTTTCTGTCCTGTAAAATGGCATGCAAAATTTGTCTTAAAATGAAAATCATTATGATGCAATTACAAGAAAAGTATTTTATATCTTAAATGAAAAACACATTTTTATTCAAAACTATAATTCATTGTGCTTGCATTAGTTTGCATTAAAAAAATCCTGATTTAACTAAAATTTAATAAATACACATTTAAAATGAAGAATCTTCCATAATTGAAATTTCCTATCTTTTTCTTTATATATATAACAATACTTTTTTACAAATGTTAAAAATAGCTATTCTGTTACTAAAAATGGATGAGAGATTTATTAAAGATGTTATTGTACTATAAGAAAAAATATATATATGAATAATAATATATAGCTGAATAAAAATAAGGAACCATTACCTCATAATTATTTAATTTAATTTTTTGTCTACTTCATATTAAAAAAAAATCAAAAATCATAGTTTTATTTCATATTTTTTTCAGGGTTTATGCCTAATTTTGGAATCATCTGTATCCAACCACAGTGTTATTCTTGAATCACAATTAGACAGTATTTTAAACATTCTTTTTCCCCAGGTAAAAAGCTTGTGTTTCTCTAAATATTTTTAAAATTTATTACAGTGAATTTATGAATGTTTCATTTGTATAATTGTGGTTTTTGTATTTATTCTTCTATTACATAATGATTGTAGGGGGTCAGTAACATCAATATCAACAATTTTTATTTCCACTTATTGTTTTAGATTATTTTAATAATTATTATATGATGATGTTATTATTATATAATGTTTATACTAAACTATCTCAAATTCTATAATTTATAGTCTTTGTCTGTTCACATTTTTGTGTTGCATCTGAATTTTATTTAATCTTGTTTAGATTGTTTTCATTAAAGCAAGTTTTTTGACATAATTGTAGTACAATTATTTATTACATTGATTTTTTAGGGCTGTGATATTTTCTACTAAATTGCAATTTGTCCTATGCAACACTTCTAAAGTTCACTTTTTCTCTCTTTCTTGTATCTTTTGATCTTAAGTTTGCTTCACACAAACTTTATTATTTTAATTGGTATTAGTTTATATTTTAAAAGAAAAAAAATATAAAAATACCAAGAAATCATTAAAAAAAGCTTAATTTAAAACAGTATATTTAACTTTTTAAAAATGAACTTCAAAGAAATATATTACTAAATTCAACAATCTATGTATTTTTTTTTTTTTTTTTTTTGTGTGTGTGTGTGTGTGTGTGTGTGTGTGTGTGTGTGTGTGTGTGTGTGTGTGTGTGTGTGTGTGTGTGTGTGTGTGTGTGTGTGTGTGTGTGTGTGTGTGTGTGTGTGTGTGTGTGTGTGTGTGTGTGTGTGTGTGTGTGTGTGTGTGTGTGTGTGTGTGTGTGTGTGTGTGTGTGTGTGTGTGTTCTCACATAGTTTCTCAATCAATATTCCAATTTTCATAATTCTTTTTTTGTTGGAAAGGTCTTGTTTGTGTGGTGATCACAATTACTAGGATTAAAAAAGGATTGTTAAGGAAAGATTTATTAGGATTAAAAAAATGTAATGTTTTTCTATTTTCTTGCTCTTTGCTCTCTTAATTTTCATAAAAATATTAAATCACTGCAAATTTGGGGTATTTAGTTAAAATATATAGTAATATTTTACATTAAAAAAAGAATTATTATGCAATATATATATATATATACAGTAGATTCCCATTAAAACAAAAAATCCAGTTACTACGATATTTGATAAATCCCCTTTTCAAATTGCATTAAGCTCAATGTATAAAAAATTCCGATTTAACTAAGTACATTTTATTATAAATTCCGTTACAACAAAAAATCTTCATCGAGCTAAATTTTTTTTATTCAATTGCTTAAAAGAAATGAAATATTTTTCAAATAGAATGTGGAAGATAAAGTGTAGTATTGTTGTTTTGGGGACAGTAACCATTTCAACAGGTTTTTCTTCCTTTTGCCCTTTGCTCTTTTGTCTACTTCCATTCCCCTCTCCTCTTCAAAATGAGCAGGTAACAGACCATAGATGGATATCACAGTGAAAGGAATGTTTATGTTTATTCTGGGTTTTCTATATCGCTAGTATCTGTTGCAGTTTGTTTCTTACTTCGTTCGGTGATAAAATGACTTGTGTAAAATGAAAGCAGTTTTCTTTGGAAGAAAAAAAGCCATAATTTCTGAGATTGTTAAAGGATTCCAAAAAAGTGATATTGCCAAAAAATAGGAAATAACACCATCAACTTTATCTGAATTTTTAAAAGATAAAGGAAAGATTGAGAGACAATTACAAAATCCAAGAATTAGTTCCCATAGAAAACGAATGAGACTGTCCTAATTTCAAGATATTGATAAAGCTGTGTTCAAATGCTTAAAAAATGTTCATTTACGCAACATACCTGTAAGTGGTCCTCTGATAAGAGAGAAAACTCAAGAGTCCGAGACAGTGCTTGGGATTGAAAACTTCCAAGCCAGTGTTGGATGGCTCAATCACTTTCATAGTTGATATGGAATTGTAATGAAATCAATTTCATTCTCATTTGTAAACTTAATTGATTTCTCCTTAATTATAAAAACATGTTTGTAATGTTTCAAACCAAGAAGTAAAAAAGGCTGTGGACATTGTCAATAAAAAATTCTTTTCTAAAAAGAAACAGATTCATTCTATTTTTTTAATAGTTTTGTTGTATTATTGTTCGTTTGTTTACTAAATTTGAGTTTTTTGTTTGGCGAAGCAAGAGATGTGCTTACAAAGACAGCAAATGAATGGAGAGCTGGAGAAGTAGCTGCCCTTATAGACATACAGCACTGATGATGTTTTTAGTGCTGATGAGGTTGGGATATTTTACCAACTTGAACCAGGGAAAACATTAGCATTTAAAT
This sequence comes from Maratus michaelseni, assembly GCA_963931845.1. Classification (NCBI taxonomy): domain Eukaryota; kingdom Metazoa; phylum Arthropoda; class Arachnida; order Araneae; family Salticidae; genus Maratus; species Maratus michaelseni. The sequence continues at coordinate 163,549,184 of OZ007587.1, forward strand.
GAGACAAATGCATTGGAGGAAAAACTTCAAAGCAACAAATTACAGCAATCTTTTGTTGTAACAAATCTGGAACCGAAAAGAGAAAAATATTAATTGTTGGACACTCTTGCAATCTTTGTTGCTTTAATAACTGTCATTCATTACCTTGTGATTATAAATTTAATAAGAAAGCATGGATAACACAAGAATCTTTAATGACTGATTTGACAAAGAAATGAAAGCTAAATATATGGAAAATTCTTCTGATTGATAATTGCATGCCTCATAATAATCCCCAAAATTAGACTGTGACCAAGTTGAATACTTTCTGCCAAATTGCACTTCTATTCTGCAGCCTCTGGACCAAGGTGTCATCCATGCTGTAAAATCTCGCTACTGATCTCTTTTCCTAGAAAAAACTTTTGCGGGTTGGAAAATGGCGAAATCTCAAAGAAGCTATTGAAATGATCTCTGGTTCATGGCAAAAAATTAGCCAGAAAACAATTTATAACTTTTGGAAACATACTGAGACTGAAGGAAATGAATCAGAAATTTTAGATTTGGATAAGTCCTCTGAGCTAAACACAATTTGAAAGGTTGTCAAAAAATTAACATCAGCCCCTGATCAGGTAGACTTGGAGGATTTCTTATCCTGTGGATGACAGCATTCAAACATGCTCAGAAGTAACTGATAAAAATATCATTCTGTCCATTAAAAATATGCTAGTTCTACAAAGTGACAAAAACAGCGATGTTGATGTTGACGATTAATCAAAAATTACTGCTTCGGAAGCCCTCTCATGCTTGGAGAAAATGTGTACTTTTGTTTCTCATCTAAAGAATGTTCCAGAGAAGGTATTTTCTCACATTCATTCATTACGTTTTTTTATCACCAACTACAGATTCCCTTGTACAAACAAAAATCACAGAATTTCTGAAATAATGTACTATGAAATAAAGGTTAAACCTTAATTTTGCATTTTTAATATTGAATTTTATTTCACTAACTTTTCCTATGTTAATTTAACTAGTCTTTCATTAAAATCCTCTATAACAAGAGGTAAATCTACCTTTCATATTAAATTTATGTGTATATGTAATGCATTAGTTAAATTAGGAGTAATTCCATTACAACAAAAAAATCATTACATTGAAATATTTTAGTGTTCCTGTGGAGTTTGTTATAATGGGAATCTACTGTGTGTGTATATATATATATTAAATTTTACATAAAGTTTTATATATATATATATAGAGAGAGAGAGGCACATCAAAAGCTTGATTATATTATCCACGACTGTTAATGTAAAATGGATCAAATTTTTATGAAATTTTAATATGTTGCTAATGTAGATTACAATAATTTTTCTTTTGGAAATAGTCATACTATTTTATATATATAATTTAAAGGAAGAGATTAAACAAATTTTAATTTATGGCAATGAATGTTTAAATAATTTATATATTATTTTATATTGTGACCTGTGTTTTACAATGATGCAATAAGTATTGGATTATCCATTTCAATAACTCGTAGGATCCAAGTAGTGTATGTTCATGGCCATGATATGTTTGCAAAATTTTATACTAAATATACAATAGTACTCAAGTATGCCAAATCCAGAAAAAAATACATAAGGCTATGATAATCAAGTTTCAAAGTTTACTGCTCAAATATAGGGTAATAAGTGGATTTAAGCAAATACTAAAAAAAAAAAAAAAAACCTCTTTTTAATATTAAAAAAAATAAAAAGTACTTGTTTAAGAAAAACATAGCAATTGCTATGACATCAGGTAAATAATATCATATTGAATAAAGCATGAACAAAAGCTACCCTGCATATTTTAGATATTAAATACATTTTCTTATAAAATTATAAATGGGGACAGATACTTGTAAATTGCAATATACAGTCAGAAAATGTCCATGGTTTCTCATCTGTAAACTTAATTGATTTCTCCTTAATTATAAAAACAATTTTTAATGTTTCAAAACAAGAAGTAAAAAGTGCTGTGGACATTGTCAATAGAAGGTTCTTTTCTAAAAAGAAATAGATTTATTATATTTTTTAATAGTTTTGTTGCATTGTTGTATGTTTGTTTACTAAATTTGAGTTTTTTGTTTTTCTCTTTACAAAATAAAAGGGCATACAACTGTTAAATCTCCTACAAAAAAAAAAAAAAAAAAAAAAAAAAAAGTGCATATGAAAGAGCAAATTTTTTTAAACATACTAAAACAGTCCACAAAAATGTTGTGATAAAAATTATTCTAGTTATGACTAAAAATGTGTCAAGTATTCTTTAAGTAAGTAATGATTAAAAGGGTGTTTTAAAGTAATTTATCTCAAAATGACAAAAACGTGATTTTTAACACTTTCCAACATAGTTGAAAAATGTTTATGGCTTCACTTTGTCTGTCTGCCATCTACTTGTACTCTAACTCTCATAACTATACTCGAATTATCATGCAATAGATTTATGTTATTGAGGTTTACTATAGCATATTCGCTATTAAATTGAAGTGTGTATAGTACAAGTAAAATACAAGTTTTTTTAAACAACTGATGGCCGCCATTCCTCAAAATTTGTGAAGAACTTCGTTTTGGCACTAGAATTGACGATCCAATGAGTCCCCCAAAAATAAAGTTGTTTTACCCTATTTTTTTTGGGGGGGGGGGGGGAAATAGAGGGAAACTTTGACTCAGGGAGGGGAGGAGAAATAATTTTTTTTAAGTAGGTCAAGTGGGGTATCAATAGTTATGAATTTTTTAATTCTGAATCGAATGACACCATCTGCAAGTCGATACAATGATTCGTTACAAAGTTACACCAGGTTTTACAAATACAAAGTCGACGATTTTATCTCGGTGCAGTTAATGTAGGTTTTTACAGAAACAATGATAGCCATTCACAAAAATTTGGGAAGAACTTCGTTTTGGCACTAGAAAAGAAAGTCCAATAAGTCCCCAAGAAATAAAGTTGTTTTATGGTGTTTAGAGGGGGGCATTTTAACTTGGGGGGGGGGCAGAGGAAGGGATAGTTATTATTATTATTTTTTTAAATAAGGAAAGTGGGGTATTGTTTATAATCATTTTTTTTTTAAATTCTGAATTGAACGACACAATCCGCAAGTTGATATGATCATTTGTTGCAAAGTTATGCCATGTTTTAGGAATACAAAATCAAAAATTTTACTTTAGTGCAGGTAAAATATACTTTGCCCCCTTTGAACACCCCCTCCCCATAAACACCATAAAACAACTTTATTTTTTGGGGACTCATTGGATCTTCTTTTTTAGTGCCAAAATGAAGTTCTTCCCAAATTTTCGTGAATACCTATCAGTTGTTTCTGTAAAAACCTACATTAACTGCATTGGAATAAAATTTTTGATTTTGTATTCCTAAAACCTGGCATAACTTTGCAACAAAAGATCGTAACGACTTGCTGATTGTGTGGTTTGATTCAAAATTAAAAAATACATAATAAATGATACCCCACTTTACTTATTTAAAAAAAATTGAATTATCCCTTCCCCCTTGAGTTAAAATCCCCCCTTTGCCTCCCCCCTAAACACCATAAAACAACTTTATTTTTTGGAGACTAATCAGATCTTCTTTTCTAGTGGCAAAACAAAGTTGTTCCCAAATTTCCGTGAATGCCCATCAGTTGTTTCTGTAAAAACCTATATTAATTGCATTGAAATAAAATTTTCGACTTAGTATTCCTAAAACCTGTTGTAACTTTGTAATGAATCATCTTGCGGATGATGTCGTTCGATTCAGAATTTAAAACTGCATAACCAATGATATCCCACTTGACATACTTAAAAAAAAATCATTTCCTCCCCCCCTTTCTGAGTTACAATTTCTCCCCTTTTCCCCCCGAAAAGCAGGGTGAAACAACTTTATTTTTTGAGGATTCATCATATTTTCATTTCTAGTGCCAAAACAAAGTTCTTCCCAAATTTTCGTGAATGCCCATCAGTTATTGTATTTTACTCAATTTATGAATCTGTACTCGACTTTGTATTCCTAAAACCTGGCATAACTTTGCAACAAAAGATCGTAACGACTTGCGGATGGTGTGGTTTGATTCAAAATTAAAAAATACATAGTAAATGATACCCCACTTTACTTATTTAAAAAAAATTATCCTCCCTGAGTTAAAATTCCCCCTTTTGCCTCCCCCCGAAACACCGTAAAGCAACTTTATTTTTTGGAAACTCATCAGATCTTCTTTTCTAGTTCCAAAACAAAGTTGTTCAATAAATTTCCATGAATGTCCATCAGTTGTTTCTGTCAAAACCTATATTAATTGCATTGAAATAAAATTTTCGACTGTGTATTCCAAAAACCTGGTGTAACTTTGTAATGAATCATCGTATCGACTTGGGAATGGTGTCATTCGATTCAGAATTAAAAAATGTATAATCAATGGTACCCTACTTGACCTACTTAAAAAAAAATTATCCCCCCCCCCCCCCCTTAAGTTAAAATTTCTCCCCATTTCCATCCCAAAAAACAGGGTGAAACAACTTTATTTTTTGAGGATTCATCATATTTTCATTTCTAGTGCCAAAACAAAGTTCTTCCCAAATTTTCGTGAATGGCCATCAATTGTTGTATTTTACTCAATTTTTGAACCTGTACTATGTAGCATTTATAGTTTGTTTACAGATACACTTGAAAGAATTCTGTTACAATATGGTCTATAGGATCGTTTGCAGTGTATTTTAATGATGTTACACTATTTCAAGCATAATGAAATTTATATAAGTTATTGAGGTACACTAAAAGATGCTAACTGCAAAATATGATGTGCTTAGCTTTTCTCATTCATTTACAGGATACACACAAAATAATTCAGTTATAGTACTGTCTATGAGTGTGAATTGCTGGAAGTGTGTTTTCTGTTATGATACGTGTTTTTATTTAAGTTTAACTAAAATTTTAAATATTATGTGGTGTGTATAAATTTTATAGATCATATACAGGCTGCACAAAAGAAGTTGACTATCTTTACGACTATGGATGGTAATTGCTGAAATTGGCTTTTCAAATGTGTTTTCTAAATTATTTTCTTAGATTTCATCTTTCACCTTATTAAATGATGACGTTTCATTATAGTATTCTGAAGTATTGGAAAGCATATCATAACATGTGTTTGATTGTGATTTTTTGTGTGATTTTTTGTGTGATTTTTCTTTCTTGTTAATTATGTTATACTTTTTCCTATATACTAATATTTAACTTTCTCACTACCGCGAACTGATATATCTGTTCACTATGCTGCAGATTTCACTGCAATATGAGCATTATTTAAATTAATATAATTCTACAAATATAATGTAGTTTTAAAACATTAAGTAATGATTAGCAGTCTCAAGCGTTACATTCATATACGTAATTAAGTTTTTAATATAATTTTTGAAATATCATGTTTTTTTATCAGTTAAAAAAAAATTACAGAGAAAACATTATAATTTTGCCCTTTTGCTCGGCAGTCAAAGGGTTAGTAATATATAAACTATATTTAATGTACTAAGAAATGTTTGTAGATTGTAGAATATAAATAAATTTATATACAGGGCTACACAAAGAATTAGATATTTTGCCATCTATGGATAGGAATTGTTGGGAGTACATTTTTTGCCTGAATTAAATTTTAAATTAATATGGGAAGTGTGTATAAAAATCTGTAGATAATGTACAGGGCTACACCAAAGAATTAGAGTATATTTCCATTTATTGGCAGAAATTTCTAAAGGGGGATTTTCTATTGTTTTAGGCATTTTAAAAATTGAATAAAGTTTAGCATACTGTGTGGTACACATATATACAAATTTATAGATCATATTCATGGCTACTCAAAAGAATTTGACTACCTTTCTGACTAATGGACAATGATTGCTGAAATTGGCTTTTCAAATGTATTATGTATTTTCTAATTTGTTTACTGAGATTAGCTGGGTTCCCGGGGCTGTCATTCATCCCTTGTCATCTGAGATACTTTTTTCACTTTGCTGAAATTTCATCATAATGTACTGGAGATATTGAAAAGTGCTCATAATTTATGCTTGATATATTATTTTTCTTTCTTGTTTTAAATTGTACACAAAATTTCTCTGACTATTTTTTACATGAAATTTTCATTGATTTATTGATTATAGCTATATCATAAGACTGAACAAACAGTTTTTCTATTTTTAGTAAAATTTTTATTCTAAATAAAATTGAAAGTATTGCTCTTTTTTTGTTGTTGTTGTTTATCTATGCAATTCTTTTTTAATTTATTTATGCATTTTTTTTTTTTTTTTTAATTTATGCTTTTTTTTTTTTTTTTTCTCGGCTGGAATAATGAACAAATTTAAGTTTACTCTTAAGATATAGATGTAATCTATAAATCCATGAACAATTCATGTAAAAATATTAAGAAAAATCGTGCATGCAATTAAACAAATACACATTTTTAACATTTTGAGATAAACACTTTAAAGTGTCTATAATCATTGCTTGCATTGAGAACAACTAACACTTTTTTAGTTATAAAACTAGTATAATTATAGGATTTTTTTTTTGAGTGGTTCGTTTTAAAATGCTCTGAAAGTATTGTTCTTTCCTGCATACTTTTTTTGAAAGATTGATTTTTTTTGAAAATTTAACAGTTACATATCTTTTTAATGCATTTTAAGCATTTTTAGGGTTTCGTTCATCTCACGAAACCCTATTACCCCCGCTCCGTCACAGAGCCATTCTCAAAAAGTATGTAAGTTACAGAGTTGAAACTTAGTGTATAAATCTGAATAGCAGCTGTGAAGAGCTCAAAATATTAAAATTTGAAAAATTCGTATTATTTTAATAAATAGAGATAAAAAACCAAAATTCTAACAGCCTTTTCCTATTAAATTGAAACATTTTTAGTTATAGCCGATGCCAAAAACTAAAAATCCACAACGAAATTCTTTCTACAATAATTAATTTTCTATCAGACAATTTTCACGTGAAAAATGAAAATGAAATAAAAAGTTTCACCAATTGAAAAAAAGATAAATATGAAATAAAATTGATTGACGTCATAGTCGTAATAAAACGGAAAATGTCTAAGATTTCTCAATAATACAAGGAGTATGAGTATGTGTAAGTGGACAAAGCAGATTAATTCACGTCATTAGAGAATTAAAAAGAAAATCTGACGTCATATAAGAAGTTTAACTAATTTTTCAAATGTTTGAGAATAATACAAAGCGAGTATCAATATAAATAATAGAGAATAGTAAATATATGAGTTTGAGAAACATATTGAATCGTGATAAAAATCCGATTATGGAAATATTCGCATATTTTAACATTTTGTAGGTGTACAATTTGTTTAATTTTGAAATTATTTTTTTAAATATTGCATTTAGTCCATATGACGGATATTAGTATGACAGAATATAATAGTGGGCTTGGACCGCTATCCGGCTGGTTTAGATATTCGAAAAAAGGAAAAAATAGACTGGTAAATTTTTACTTTATAAAAAACATGACTTTTTTTAGTTGTTGCTAAATGAAATTTGTTTGAATTTATTAAAGAAAGGATAAAGTGTTTCGAAAGGAATATTAAACGAAACCCTTTGAGCAATCTTCGATCACACTTACCCACTTGTTTTTAAATGCTTTTGGTTTATATATATTTTTTTCCTTTCCTTCTTTTTCTTTTTTGGCTTGATATAAACCTCTCATTTAAATGCATTTTACATATCTTTAAGAAATTTATAATGCTGCCACCATTGTTTTCTTGAAGTTGATGTATATATTTGCTTTCAAATTGTAGTTGTAATATTTTTCTATTTTTGTTGTATAGATATGTTCATTGCCCGATTATTCTTCCCCATCCAGTGCTAGAAATTATAATGAAGTATTAAGATGTTTTGCAGTTCTAAGTAGGTATTTTTACTTTTTAAGTACAAAGTTTTATGTTTTTTTTTCTTAGGCAGTATAGCTTATTATACTAAATTTATTAAATTCCTTCTCCATTTAAGTAATGTCATATTTTTTTTTACATATAACACCAAGAAAATTATTGCAATTTTGTTTTTCAAATGTATATTTTTATTTCCTCTTATTCATATGAATATTTTTATTATCAAAATGTATAATTTTTTTAAAATTAAATGTCATCAAATTACCTATTTTATATGTGTTGGTTTATGATGCATGCTGAATAAGCAGAGCAGCTCGACTTAAAGCATATGAATAACACAAACTCATCACTCTCAGAGCAATCTAGTAGGGATGTCACTATAGGCATACACACAATATGTGTGGAAATGGAAAAGAGAAAGTGCATGTTCTATTCAAACAATTCCCCCTTACTATGTATATTTTAAAAAAACTTTATTTTCCTATTAAGCAAATATTATATTTGCAAATTGCATTGAAACAATATTAGTATAAAATTACAAATACAAACATATATTGTAAACTTATATGTAAAAAAAAAAAAATACAAAAATTAGTCTTATCAATTTACAGCATTTCTTATGTTTATAAGTATTTACTGCTTTAGTTATAATGTCTGCTGCCATATTTGCTCTCTCTCTAAATATTTAACGTTGTTTACATCTGAAGCCCAATCAGCGTCAACAAATGCAATTAATGACGTAGCATCATGTATAATGATCTGTTCTTGATCTTGGGTACCTTTAAGTTATCTTAGCACTCATTTTGCAGCTATTCAATGAGGTTTGCTTGGATTATTGTTGAATTGATTTAGAAAAATCATAAGTTATGTCCGGTCTAGTTATGACTAATGAGATCCTATTAGTTGCCGATTGGGAAATTATTCATTTTAGATTTTAGATAGCTTTCATTACAAAAAGTAAAAAGCTACCTATTGCTGCCGCTCAGAGGAAAGCAATTCCAGAAATTTTTGGTATATTTTCACTGATCATAACCCACAGACTCCAAAACCACCCTCCTTTCAAATGTTGATTTATATATATATTCTTTTTTTAAATATATATAATCTGACATTTGTCATGCTGTAACTTTCTTATTTATGAACTGATTTGGATGTGACTGAATATGTGCATAGGACATACCAATGTCTCGAGCGAGTTCATGGCCAGCTTCATTTGCCATCTTGTTTCAAAATGGCAGCCAGTTAAAAAATTTAAAATTTTTAAAAATTCAAAAGGATGTATAAGAAAATTTTTAATTGAAAAAATTCTTTCTGTTCTGTGTTAGATCAAAATACAAGGTTTCTGGAATATCTTTTATTTTGGCTTTATCTTAAAAAATGGCTGAGATATAGCTGTTTAAAATTCTAGATTGGCTAATATTTTGAAACAATCTTATTTTTGTTATACTGTAACTCTTATGCTGAAATTCACATTCAAATTTAGTATTAACGAAAATTGGGATTCAATCTTCTATAATCAGGTTCCAAGCATTTTAGCTTTGGCGTTTGAGTAAAATGAGTCGAATCTTTAAAAACATGGAATATGGAAACTACCTTTTCCTCCTGGTACAGGCCGGAAGGACTTTTTCTTCTTCAGTTATGCGCAGGGTTGTTTGGTTTAAACCAAAGTTTTTTTTTTTTAACTCCAAAACTAATAAAAAAAAAAAGTCTTTTTTTTTTTAAAATTATTTTTTTAATGTGATGATTGTATTTAAATTAGGATAGACTAATTTGAATTCTGATGCAGTGAAACATGCTTATTGCATAAGAAAATGGATGCAACTCAGACTCTGATGCAAGATGTCTGGTGTCATCAGGTATCTCCTTATTAGTTGATTGTTGGCTGATTGGTTGATTCCATCTATAAAGGGAAAAGCAAAATTGTGCTACAATTTTAAAATATGAAACTGTCTGCCTTGGATTTAATGGATAGTCAAATGTACATAATAAATTAGTGATAATATGTGTAACTGTTACAACCAAGACAGATAATGTGTACTTTGATACAATCAATACTACCAGTAGAAAAGCTCATACATCTGGAAATTTGAAAAAATAAAAATGGTTATTGCTAGTATCAAAAAATGTAAATTGGAGTTGCAGTGCTCCATCCGATCAGTTGTAACCATCCTATCAGTTGCTCCAAAAATGTGGCATTTATTAAACGCAAATGAATATTTTAATGTTATAACATATGGCTGCTCAGCACATGTGTTAAATTTATTATCCAATAACATACAAGATCAATATCCTACAATCAAAGAAAACTTGTTAAAAATTATTCAGTACTTTTGCAATAATCACTTTGCAAATGCATTATATAGGTCACATACAAATGTTCTGAAATTAGTTTTCCTTTCCAAAACTCGGTAGAATTCAATGAAAGGTATTCTTGAAGTTTACATTAAAAGATGGGCCACTTTACTGAACATTCACAAAGAAAACAAATAGAAAATCAACACAAACATTAAAAACCTTGTGTCCAATTTTGTTTTGAAAAGATGCATTGAAGAAATGTTTAAAGAACTAGAGCCAATTGCAAATGCCCTCAACAACATTCAACAAGATAATTGTGCCATTGCTGATGCTGTGAATATCTGGAAAGAACAACTTAACAGCAAAGGCATCTTCTGCCAGTGTAGAAAAACTATTTTCAAAATTTGGACTTGTTCAAGCTAAACTGCAAAATAGATTAGGACTCGAAAAAAACGTCAAAACTTGTGATTTTTAACTAAAATGTAAACTTTCATATGTTGTAATATTAAAAAATTTCTATAATAGGGATTGATTGTTTAGGTATCTAAGTAATCACATGTTTTATTGCTTATTATATGTAAAAAATATTAAAATATTGTAATGCTTAAATTAAAATAGTAAAAATTATATTATTAAATTGTAACAAAATAACTTAAAGTAATGCTTGACTTCAAATATTTGAAAATATGAATGTTCAGCACTCTTCCAAAAGGTAAAATCATTTAAACCAAAAAAAACCTGGTTTAAATAAAAAAAAAAGGTTTAAATAAAAAAAACCCCAGGTTTAAACCAAAAAAACCCTGGTTTTGGAAGGTTTTTTTTACAACCCTGGTGGGATACATATCTTTAATAAGCATCACATTGTTAACAAAAGGTGTAAATATTGATTTTGATTCTTGCATGTTTAATTTGCATAAAATATCTTCAACAGACTTCTTTTGAGTCATCATAATACTGTCCCTCTTTTGCATAAGTTCTATGCAGGCCTTAATTTCTAAGAAAAAAGTACCGGAGCTCTAATATTCTGCAGTACTAAACTGTTCTGTAGTGTACCCCCCCCCCCCTCCTCTGTCATCACTCCAATCTGCATATATATATATTTCATACATTATTTCCAAAATTTAAAGCATTGTTTTTTTATTTAGCAAAATAAAAATTTTAAATATCTAGCTCTTAGCTATCAACTATTCCATTTTTTACTTATTACTACTTCCAAATAGAAACCTTTGCCTAATGTTAATTAATTGCAGAATTCTGTGATTAAATAAGCTCAGGATTATGAGTAAGAAAGAGTGTTAACACAAAAAATGAATAGTTCGTAGCTATGCAGATTAGAAAAAGACTATTTCTACTCTTTATTCTGATCAAAATAGCATTAAAATGATTTGAAAAGGAAATAAATAAAATTTTGAATTTAAGACAGATTGAGATTGAGCCTGCCCAAACCTGAAGACTGATATAAAAATTAAGCCCGTTTCATCTCCATCTCTTACGTGAGCGACACATTACGTCACTTATAAGTGTTTTGATGCAAAAGAAAGCAAAAGATTGGAGATGGGAGGAAAAAGAAAGGGTAATTTAGGATTTGTTTTTTGGAGTGCAATGTTTATGAGCTCTGGTGAATTCTGGCCAATATTTAAATATTTACTAAAAACTTAGAAGTATCAGAACTGAGCTCCAGTGGGCTCCAGCGCAAATTAAGCCCTGGTTCTATGCCAAAACAATTGTGTAAGAGACCTAAATCTTTGACTTGAAATAATTTTGCTAATTCATCTCTTAATTTATTCCTAATCTTGTTTACATTAATTGTACTGTAGACCATTAATAAGCATAAAATCCCAAATGTTTTGGGTGATGTTTCAGTGCATGGTAAAAGCATTCATAAGAAGACATTTTCTTGTTTTTTTACTTAGAGTCATTTCATAGTTTAAAAAAAAATAGATTTTGTTGTCTGAACTCATTGAAATTTTTAGCAGTTATAAGTATAACGGTTTTGCAGCCCATGTGAAAATTTTGTGAAAATATATTGTTAAGAATTGAAAAAAAAAAGTTACTATTCTGAAATAATGGTGACAGATAAATTTGGAATAAGTATTTAAATTATTTAAACTTTGATTTCTAAAACAGAGGATAGAAATTTTTAAGGCCAAAAGATGAAAGTATAGTGTTATAATAATAATACATTGCAATTATTAAATTATGGAAGACAACAAACACTTCATGGTAAAAATTAACAACAGAATCACTCACCTGAACTATAGAATACAGCTACAAACCCTGATAACATATTTACACAACACTAGAATTTAAGATATGCTCAATATTTTTATAAATATTTAATTCATTATAATCTCTGTAAAATGCTAAGTAATTCAATTTCTTCCAAGTCTTGTCTGAATCATTTTATTATTAATAAATATCATTGATATTATATGTATTTTTTTTTTTCAAAATTAGAAATATTCCTGCATTATTAATATTGCATTATATTATTTTAAATTGCTCTCTTTATCATAGCTCTTCAAGATATTTATTTATAAATCTATTAAAATGATATTAATAATGTAGGCATATTGAAACACGAACATACGAAAAATGACACACTTAAGTAACCAACTGAAAAATCATGAAAATCAAAATCATCAAAACTTCATGAAAATGAAATGAAAGAAAAAAAAAATTATTATTTGTCTGATCTCTTATTACAACTTCTCTAAAATATTACTTATGCACATAGTTATATTCAAAGGCTGTATATTATTTTATATACAATCTATTATTTTAATAAGATATTAAGGTCTCACCATTATGCTTAAATTAGATGAAGACTTAATTTACATTTCTATTGATATTTCTGCGAAACAAAATGGACATTTTAGTAGGAAATTCTTGAAATTGAAAAACAGTTATAATTAACAGATGTATTAAATGTGTTCAGCATTATTTCTTATCCCATGAAAATCAAATATATTGCCACTGATAAGGAAAAAAGGAACAGTTCAAAGTAGTTCATATTAATTAAAGTTTTTTCATGAATGAAATAAATGAAATCTCTTCAGAGACATGCTGAAAATGACAATTGTACGAAGGTAACTAAACTTTATTGTGATTTACTCATATAACAAAATATTGACAAAAAAATCATAATACTATAATTTGAGATGAAACTGTCATTATTATATTGGATCTCAGACACAACTGGTCATCTATTCTTTTAAGAAAGATTTTTCATCACAGAACAATTTGCAAAACTGTCTTCATAACAACATATCAAGAACACTGTTCTGTTCTTGTAAAAATTACATTTGTTTACATTAGATGGTTGATAAAGCTGGAGTTGGTTTTAAATTTTAATATTTTTAAGGTGTATATGATTAGAGGAATTTGCTGTAGTAACCGAAGAACCCATTTAATCCAACCGTCAAACCGAATATTTTGAATGCCACAGAAAATACCTGAAAGAATCAATTTGTGATACGCAATTATGAGATAACAACTTGCAAAGCATATTACAAAAATAGGTAATCATGCTGCTGCTGCTCATGCTGCTGTATTTGCTGAGTTGAAAGATTGTAGAATTGGCAACTGGAAATAAATGTTTGAAAATATGTAGGAACGAAAATCCGTTAAATAAAAAGATGGTGAACAAACTGAAATATTGCTATGAGACAATGCGCAAATCCCGTCACAACAAAACAGTCTACAGACCATGAGCATTTTAAATCAAAAAGAAATTAAAGGAAATATGGCAGAATTTAAGAGGATTTTATGGGATAAATAAAATAAAGGTTATTTAAAGGTGTAACGACAAAAATTGTTGGCAATGGGGGTGAATTAAAATTATATTAAAATTTTGAGAATTACCTACGTATAATACAGAATTCTTTGGGATTTTTATGTTTATAATGCTTTATAATTTTAATTAATAAGTTATTATTTACATGGCTATATCGGACGAGAACCCGTTTAGTCCCCGCCCGATATGCCTAAAATTTCGTAGACGCGGACAAAACTACGTCCGATCGTCTTGAAGATTTTTAGGAAGAGAGAGAGATAACGCTCAGATCATCCCGAATTCAAAGAAACGGCGGGAAACTCGAGCCGTTAAAAGGCCAGTTAAAATATCTCAACCGCTGGAACTGAAGACTTCCACCAATCAAAAAAAAGTATTCGCGATCGGGTTAATCGCAATTAACCGATGCTGTGTTCAAAATCCCCGAACAGGTGGATGTCGCTGAAGCAGTGAACCGTAAGTCAATGACCTCAGCAGCCACCCAGACACGCTAGGATGAAAGGAATTTTAACTGAGAGGCCAAAAAGGGGGATTCTTCCTTTGTAGACTAAACAGAAACGTTAGATAAGATATTGAAAAAGGAAGATGCAGAAATATTATGAATGTAATAGTATTTTATAAAGGACTATCTTTTAAAGTGAAAATTGAATAATAATATTAGAAATAAATAATTTAAAATGATTTAAATTAGGACTTAATAAAATATAGATTTTAAAATAATTAAATTGCAAAAGATTTAAATTAAAGATATTTAAATTTTAAAATAGAATTAATACACAGCCGTCGCGTAACAAAAGGGAATATTATTTATTAATAGTAATTTATTAAAAATTGCCAGTTCAGAATAAAATTAATAATTTTGAATGAGGAGAGATTAATTGATGATAAATTAGAGGATGGAATTTGGATAATTACAATTTCTTTAAAGTAAAAAAAAATATATACATTTAATTGATTTAGGATACTTAAAATTAATTTAAAAAGACATTTTAAGCAAAAGCATTGTTTACCAAGTAGCATCTAGTTGTAAAAGAAATATGTTTTCTTCTCGCTTTTATTTTTATTGTTTTATTTTTGGGTCATGTTCCTTAACATAACAACAACAACAACAAAAAATAGTTCTCATTGTCCAAACTCTCTGAAATTTTAATCAGTTATAAATATAACTGTACCCAAGCTCTCTTTAAAATTTCATGGGATAATATGCATATATAGTAGTGAAAACATGAGCCAAAGATGCACCGAAACAGGTTTGCCATTTTCATTAAAAATTTGTCTGATTTTTCTTTTTTTTTTGAAAAATACTTCTACTTGTCCTAATGCTTTGAAATTTTTATAGGTGATGTAACTCTAAAAATATTGTATTGAAATACGGATATTTAGTTACTTTTAGCGTTTAAAAAAAAACCTCTGGGAGGTGCCAAATGACCTGTGGTTGTGAATTTTTTTTAAAGGATTAAAATTCGTATTTTTGAAAAGGAATTGCACCGTCAAAAAGTAGAAGGTTATTTCAAAGAGTTAACAAAAATATATTTTTTAACTGATTGGGGCATTTAAGATGTAAAAATACAAAATTTAAGAATGCCTTCTATTTTTGTGTATCACAAATGGTTCAAAAAATGGACGTGAAGGCAAATGGCCAAATTAAACAGCATTTGGTTCTTCTTTTCTAAGCACTCAGTAAAGCAGGGACTTAGTATGTGCAAACATGCCTCTGCCGATTTGCAAAAAACGATCGGTTTTTGGTGAGTTTTTAATTGATATCTCGGCTAATTATCAAAAAATAAAAAAATTGAGCCTCAGGTGCATGAGGACCTGCCTTGGATTATCATCATACAAATTTTCAAACTTCTACGTGTGGTAGATTTCGCTAGCCATTGCCGAGAGACACACAGAGTGAAACTTTCTTTTATTAATATAGATTGCAGCACATAAAATTAACTATACAGCTTTGAAGATCTGACCGATCATTCTGTGATCCACCAGTGAGTCGTGACTTATAGTTTTGGAACTGGGATGAAGGGGTGGGGTATAACTAATGAAGGGAAAAAAAGAACTCTTCCAGTTAAAAAAAAACACATTATTGTTTCTGGAATTCTCTGAAAAATACTCAAACTTAAGAGAGAGTTTCTGATAATATGCTAAATTCTATGATACATATTTATGAGTTGGGCTTTTCATGACTTTATAAATAATAATTTTTATTGTTTACAATTATCTATGTTATTTTGCATAGTGTGCCTTTTTTGTTTAGTTTCTGAAAATTTTATAAATGTACTTTATTTTTACTTTCATTTCATTGTAGCTCCTGTGTACTCCAATCGCATAATTTCATTTCTTCTGCAGAAGCTAGAAAATGGTAATGAAGCATTTAGAATAGGCTCCGTCACCGTTTTAAAGCATCTAATTAATTCATGTGGTAGGTTTTCTTTTCTTTTCTTTTTTTTTTTTTTGTTAAGTGGAGTTATTATAAAATTGTTTTTAAATATATTTTGTTTAAATAAATAAAACTTTAATCATTTCAAATTCAAATTTCTGTATTTTATATGAATCAACAATTTTCTTAAGAATACCAACTGAGTTGTTTATTGAGTGTGAAGTTAATACACTTCTTATATTCTAGTAATATTTTTATGGTTACAATACTTCTGGATTCTGTCTTTAAATATGCTTAGTTAAAAATGAAAAGGAGTTTTTCAAGGATTAGAGGAGAAAAGCCTATATACTGGCAAAATAATCTTATTTTGAAAAAAAAAAAAGTATTTACTGTTTGCCATTAGAAAAGAATTTATATCAAATTATTTTTTAAATACTTTAAATAGTTTATCCTGACAAAAGTCATCATCCATGAAAGAAACAAATCATATAAAGCAAAAATTCATGTTTGTGAACAATTAAACTAATATGAATTGAAGATGTGGTTGCAAATAATGGAATTTTGCTAAATACTTATATTTTTTTACTCTATGCAACTGACATTAAAGTTTCTTATTTTCAGATACTTATGTATATTTATTAATCACAACATGATTCTCCTGGGAACACAAGTTACTGAATGCTATGTATTTATGAAGAAAATGTTTGACTATATTAAAAAAATAAATTATTTTATGCATAATAAAATAAAACAATTTTCTTGTCTGTATACAATATTTGGTACTTCTCCATTATCCCATTGACCATTTTTCATTAAAAAAAACTATCACCAAACTGTAGGATTTAAGTCAAAAAATGCAGTCCCATTCACTTGACGTCAGAAGCATTAAACGTGTTTGTTATGTCATGAAGCAGTTTTTAATTCGACATGTACCTGTATTTTTCATTATGTTTTACCGATTTATTAGTTATTTCATTAATTAAAATAACAGTTGCATCCTTAAACGGCTATGCCATGATATTAAAAGAGAAAATGCATTGAAAAAATTTTGCTTTGCATAGTTAAGTGCAATAGATCAATTTCAACTGACATCAATAGATCAATTTCAACTGACGTCAAAAACATTTATTCACCAGCCGAGCAGGATAATTAAGAAAAATAATGTAAATAAATAAATATCCAAGATTTTGTTTTTCTATTTTCATTAATATATTGTAATTTTTTGTGTTTAAACTTACTGATAGTTGACACTTTGGTGAGTGGAACTTTTCCAGATTTATTTTATTTTATTTTATTTATTTTGATATTCCAATGGCAACATTCTTCCATTTGTTCATTTGGCGTTACTGTTTGGCGATAATTTTTTTTTAATCAAAAGTGGTCAACGGGATAATGGAGAAGTACCCAATATTTTGTATAACAATTCAATAGCATTAAGAAACTTTTGATTTGGTTTTCAGCGCTTCTATGCTGAAAACCTACAGGCTCTCTAACTACATTAAGTGCAGCAGCATCTATCTGTTCATAAATCTAGACTCTTCATTGATAAACATGTTTATTTCCATCTCAGTTGTCATTTATCAAACTTGTAATGGCATAAAGTCTTTATTTTATTTTTAATGAATTTAAAGTTTGATTGGTATCCATACTATTAAATATTGCCAAGCATATATATATCTATATATGTCTGTTAAGGGCAATCCCCAGTTTGAAGATGTCATATGTGTTAAAATTTTGCATAGGCTTCAGAGGAGCAATTTTGACAATCTGTTTTTTGAAATTAGAAATATTTTATTTCGTTTTTTAAGGCTTTGTGGAAAAATTTAGCTAAATTTTGGCCAAAGTAGGTTTTTTTTCAACAATTAAAATAATTTTTTCTTTCCTGTTGCCATATCTTAAAAAAGAAATTGAGCAAGAATTAAATAAAAAAATGATATTGTGTGGACAATGTTCAAGCACATGGCTTTTTAGAATTATTTAATTAATTTACATGTTAAAGTATATTAAATGTATTTAAACATGTATACTTCATGCTTAGAAGGAATAAAAAATCACATTTATATTCATTGTAACATCATGAGTATATTGTTTATAAATTTAACTTTTTTTTCCCCCAAGAATTATTTGCTACAGAATTACCTTATTTTTGACAACAAAGTAGATTTTTGATTAGATTTTTTTTTCACAAGACCATTTTTCTTGGAGAATTTTTGATTAGATTTTTCTTATTCATGTATTTATTTATAAGTTATTTTTACTTTTTCATATTGTAAAGATCTGATTACAATTTTTAATCAAAATATAGTATCTCTTCTTTTCAGTAAACTTATTTGAAAGTAGAAATTTACAATTTAAATACTGATTGCCACCTTAATGAATTATGGTTTCAAAGTGCATAAATCGTTAATAGCAACCCAGTTATAGTGAAGGCCTCTGTTATGATGATTACCATATTAAGAGTATGGAACCCATCAAAACTTTACGGCAAACAATTTTATGGTATCATAGAAATAAAAGTTCATGGCTGCTTTAGAATGTTAGAATTTTTTACAGAATAATTCGTAGCAATAATTCAAATAAATAAAAAAACACCCTCTTGTTAAATCCAGGCTGGGGACCTGCAATTAAGTTACACTCACACATGCACTCACAGAATTTCTCTCAAATCTCTAATCTGACACTTCCATTTACCAGCACAACACTGATAAATAAACGATTGTCATTATCCAACATTGTTGTTGGATAATAACATGCTTCTACCTACTGATTCAATAAATATTTTGTCATTATAGTTTATATATACGTATGATATTGTAAAGGAGGCAGGGAGTCCAAAATTACCAAAAAGTTGATAATGCTATATATTTACTGCCCCTTACTAGTATTGAACAATATTAGAATTCAAATAAATACATATCAAGATTGGAACATTTCCTAATCAGCAGAAATAAACAAGTGTTAGACAACACAAAATATCTGGTCAACTGGTGGCAACTGGTCATTAACTAGAAATTTCATTGTTGTAAAACTGTTCTTAATAGAAAAAAAAACACAATTGATGACTTTCTCTTGCCCCACTCACACCCACATTCTTTTCATGCAATTCTCTTTATTTTACTTAGTGAGAGACAAAAGATAAGAAAGTGATGGTTAGTTGCAGGTACATTTCTTACAATAGGCTTATCCTGCACAATAAGCAATCTGATAAGAAAAAGAGGAGGAGCCATAGAAAAGTCATATGCATTCCAATTACACTGAGTCTAAAAAATAGTGCAATTTCATTCCAGAATCAAGAGTCTGTTTTATGCTTGTTTATATTTTTGCAATTTCTTTCTCAGATTGTAGGAATTATTTATAAGTCTGCTTCTAAGAGTTCAAAGTTTAAATTTCTAGTATTACTAATTACTCATTAGATAAACAAAGATAAAGCATGGTTGAAGGTCTAACCATGCAGTTTGACAGCACTTTCATGAGGTAGACAAAGATGGAAAGCATAAGCAAAATGCATTCATTGTGGAGTTATTTGATCTAATCGTGTGGATAGAATGGAGGGCCATATGACTCAGTATCTGCAGAGTGATGTTGATGATCCAATTCTAATGACATTCACCCCATCTAAGTCTTCAGAATCAAGTTCTTCACAGCCTACTGCTATTCAATTGAAATCTTCAACAGAATTTGACGTTTTGCCAGTGAAAAAGGGAGAAAAAGTATGACTTTGTTACAAAAACAAATGCTGTTGCTGCTAAAAAAATTAGATTTATTTGTGGTTAAGGTTTTTTTTATGTCAATAATATCCCAATCAGCATTGTGGAACATTCAAGTTCTCAGAAGCTGATATCAGGTTTATGACCTGGTTACTCTGCTCCAAGCAGGAAAGCCTTAGTTAGATCATGGCTTGATGAAATTACATTGGAAGTTGAGCAAAATGCAAAGGACAATCTTAACGAAAAGTTGTAATTCTGATTGAAGATAAGTGTAGCAACATCCATAGTGATCCCATCATAGTTACGTGTGTTCCTTCTGAAGATAAATCGAATGCCTAAGGGAGGCCACCGGCCCAGCAAAGACAGGCAGTAGAGTGTTAGTGTCCCCTATTCTCTTCAAGCTGTTGAGTGTAGTGATGTTACTAAAATTGCTAATTAACATAAGCAAATAGTCACTAATGCTATACATATGGCCCTGAATAAGAAATCTTGTGAAGTAAAGGTACACAGAATTAATAAAACCCTAGCTGCCAAGTGATACATGCTGGAATAACCAACCCCCCACTTGCCTTGGAATCTTTACTGCAATGGGTCATTATTTCAAAAAATAATGGAAGACCATGAGCATGCTATTGAAATTGGAATTACTCGTCTCATTAATGATTATAAGTTATATGAATAGTGCAAAGATCTTTTTCTCCAGCTTAAGCCCATAATGGTTACACTGGATGTTCTGCAAAAGATTCAGCTACAATTGCTGATGCATGCCATGTTTGACTCTGTCTTCTAAAAGAAGGGTCACTTGAGCTCCATATTGAAAGAGTATGTAATAAAATGGATTAAATTTTCAAACCCTCTCATTATTTGGGATATATTTTGCACACCAAACATAAAGAAGAAGGATTGACGGATGCACAAATTGATTCAGCTCGCACATGGGCTACAGAAAGAATTAATGGTTGTTTGCCTATGCTAATTTCATATGAAGCTGAAGCAACCCCATTCCCCATTTCTTATTTTATCATTACAGGAAGAATAATTAATCCCATTACTTGGTGGAAATGGATCTTTAAATGCAATAGCTTTGCAACTGAGCCTGCCTCTGAACTTGCTAAACTGACAGTGCTTTTGCTAACAAGCCCTGCCAACTCAGCTTCCATTGAAAGAGTGTTTTCCAACTTTGGACTCATGCACTCTAAGCTGAGGCTCAGATATCATTTGAGTGTAAATAAATGTGCAAAATTAGTTATGTGCTACAGGATGCTGCATGGTAAAACAGATTATTATTATGCTACACATTTCTGCAGATCAGAAATTTACAGAAAAAAGTCATTTTGTTAAATGTAATAATTAAAAATTTGTAATAATTAAATTACTGTAATTGAAAACAATTAAAAATAAAAATATTAACATTACAAATTGCTTACAGTTTAATTTCTTTCTATATTTTTAACATATATTTATTGTTGTTAAAGATCGGTTTTTACAGTTTAAATTAGTGCTCCCGATACGATACGCATTTCAGTTATACATGTAACTGATATACATGTATATGTATTATATGTCTGTAAGTATACCTTAAACTATGCGTTTAAACATATCCAGATTCATATAAGCATACATTGGTTAAACGTATAATTCAAGTTTATGTATATTTCAAAGTATTTACTTTTAATACAAATGGACTATATCAGTCTTACATCAGTGAATGGAGAACAAGTTGGAAATCTGTAGATTTACCATGGCAATCTGCATAATATGTTTCATAATATGTACAAAAATAAAGTTTTGCATGAAGTGTCCACTCCATAAATCAACAAGTGGGTAAGTGTGATTGAAGATCGCTCAAAGAGTTTCGTTTAATATTCCTTTCAAACCACTTTATCCTTTCTTTAATAAATCCAAATAAATTTCATTTAGACAAAAAAAAAAAAAAAAAAAACCTTTTTTATAAAGTAAAATTTATTGGTCTATTTTTTCGTTTTTTCGAATATCTAAACCGGCCCGATAGCAGCTGTTGTGGGTTTGGGGTTCTTTCTAAAATAATTTACTTAAACTTAAAAGGCTCATTTGTTACTCAATCTTCACTTGACAATTAAATATTTTAAAAAAAATAAGTATACCCTGATTAGCTCTACTGAAATCTGTTGCCATGGAAAAGGGAGCAAATTATATTAAACTAATCAAAATATCAAAACTTAAGAATCCGAATAGGTTAATACAACAATGATAATTTTGAACTCATCATTTTAAGACAATATTAAATGTAGTAAGGGGCAACAGATTTCTAAATCAAGTAGCATACTGGATTGCATAAAGAACACCCAACTCCACTCCAACCCGATCAAGCTCAAATCTCCATATACATTAAATTAACAAAAGTGTAATCATCATATAATTTGGAAAAATGCAGACAACCTGAAATTCCTCCAATATGAGGACCAAAAGGAGAAGGAGTTAAATCCGTTAATAGAATAGGGATATGATGATGTACTAAAATTTTAGGACAACCATGGAGATTCTGAACAAGATCAGATCGGTTAACCAAGAATCGTATAGTGGTATAAAATAACTGGATACTTTTTTTTTTTTTTTTTACTTTATTAAAAAACAACCATTTTGTTGTTTGTTTTGAATAATACTTCAAAGAAAGGATAATTAAAAATTAAATTAATCAATTATGAAATTAGACTTAATTTTACTTTAGCATCAATTATCAGTATATCCATTACTGAGATAGGAACAATAATTACATCTAATAACCTTACGTAAACCTCAATTAATTTTCAAATAAATTATTACTATGAATTTAAAATTTAAGAAATTAAAAAAATATTAATTTAGTAAGATCATAGCTTTCATAACCTTACTCACAGTAATTGAGAGGTTAAGCCTCTCTTATAGGATTGCTGTAGATATAAGAATACTAATTAAAGATCTTATAAAGAAGAACATACCAAATTTGAGAATGAAAAAAAAAAACAATCTTTATTTGAATACTTAAAATTTATAAAAAACAATGTAATTCCCAAAAAAAAATTTACTATAACAACACCAAATAAAAGTTGATTAATATTGATTATTAAATGTCTTTAAATCAAATATTAAAATTCTCAAGACTAACATAACATCATAAATTAAAGGATGATCAACTTTTCTGAGATAAGTCATTAATTACCTTTCAAATACGCATTGTAATGCTTAACATATTATAATATTAATATACATATATGAATTTACAAGTTATTTTTGCTTATTTTGCATCTTACTCTCCAACTCTAAATCACACAAATATATATATTCCCTCATCAGGGAGACATGTAAATAAAAACTATGTAAATTCTACTTACAGAGGATGAAGAATTCAATGGTTGAATCAGTGGGCAGGTTTTTACACTCCCCTTTCCTCTTTTAATGTTGCAGCCGATTGCACAACATATTTTTCTTTCCTCTTTGTTTTGAGAGAAAAACTATTGCTATATACCAGCAGGCGAGCTGACAGGTTTCTTCACAGTCGTGGGTTAGATCACTACTCCGCACATCTTATTAAGCTTCACTATCAGTCACCACGTCGTCAATTATTGGCTTTCGCATCTTGTCAGGAGGGGGTTTGTCCCACAATAGAGACCTTTACAGTCAGATTTCACACTACCAGCATAAACTATTGGATCACTGAATTTTTACTACTGGGTTGACTGAGATGTATCTTTATTCTAAAATAACAATCATGTTAATTTGGAACGACACACTGACCACACGCTCAAATATTCGCAAGGGCATACTCGGCGTCACCGTATCAGAACTTCACTTAAGTCCTCTTTCATGCTTTTCACGTATATCTGATAATATCACTTCATTTCAACCGTTCCTCGCCGGACTCCTTTCTTTTTACAAGAATTTATTTTTTTCATTCAGTCGCATTCTACCGGTCACGAATCAATAATTATTAAAACACGAGAACCGACTGCCGTCATAAAACACGGGTGTTCGCATGCTATTCCCAGTGTTTCATCCTCCAACCAGCTCACGATCCAAACAACCAGTCAGTTTACGCGCCAAGTAATAATTCGTAAACATTCTCTCTCCTGCGCTGCTTACAAAAACTGGCCGGAACCACTCTGTCAAAGGGGATACGGGAATGGAAACAATAGGAATGGACTAACCCTGGTGGCGGCACTGTGTCGCTCATTCCCACCCGGCCGCTACATGGGGGAAGACAACCGTGCCTCACCCCCATGGCGTGTGCTGAAGGGGGGTCCTGTGAGCCTCTGTTTACATGGGCGCCAGCTATCCGCCTGATAGCAGAGCCAATTGAAGCCTGTCGTAAACTTACAAAGCCTAATTGCGTGTATAGTACACTCATAAGATAACGTAATTCTTATACAGGGCGGTCGGTCATTCTTATATCAAAGTCAGACTAGATGACTCCAAATTTTCCACCTGTGCGGTCTTTAACTGACAAACATCCCTCCTTGCTATCTATTTTTCGTATATGAAAACAGGAAGCTACGTTAGACTATGAAAGTTGAAATTGCTTTGCTTAAAAGAAATGGAAAGAAGAGGAAAAAAAAAACTGCTTTTATTATTAATATTACAATTACTTTTATTTATATATTTATTTAAAACAGAAACAAAAAGAAAACTTCTAAATAAATATTGAGAGAGTGATTTAAGGTAATTAATGTAGATAAAAAAAAAATTGGTTGAAACCAACCGTAACAAGATTGCTCCCCCCGGCTAATTAAAAAAAATTTTTTTTGAGAAAACAAATTATTTTTTTTGAAAGGTAACTGGGTACCACATGGCATGCTGGGACCTCAACACTGAAAAAACTGACCCACAAACACAAATCATACATCGATCCGGGACGGGATCCAGAGAGTTCACCGCTGAAATACCACCCTGACAATATATTCCGGATATATACAACCAGAGCTCGCACATCCGTAGAAACCATTACCTAAAATATTACCTGAAACATGACCATAAAAGAGTACTACCAGAGGAGGGACCACAAGGCTGATTTTACCACTAAAATGACCAAGATATTTTCTGCACCTGTAAAAGAACACATGTTCCACCTGACTGTGAAACCTCACTTCCCTACTACTGTCATTCCTACGCATAACTGCATCTCACCTGAAATTTCTGGTAACAGAACTGTAAACAATACATAAATTGAATTTTGAGAGAAAAATTAAGCCGAAAAAGAAGGAAGTGCCCACTGATTAAGTTTCTTTACACTGCGTATATACATAAATTTGATAATTGGCATCACAATATATTACAACACTATATATTAATGTAAAAGTACTAGTAATAATATAGTTATAACACTGTACATGTAATGCATTTTCTTGTTTAAAACACACATTAACTCTACCATACAAAAAAAACACAAGAGCAACTGGCGACATAAAAATAAAAATATATACATACTGTAAGACACATATTATGGTATCACAGACCATGTTATAGAATCACGTACACATTTATACGTGAATTTATGTTTGTATTCGAAGAAAGTCCTTTGATTCGGGATACTATGTAGATTTTACAAATGCACGTACAGGCAATGTGCAAAGGAAAGAGTATCTCTGCCTCTGTGCTACTTATAGCAAAAGCAGTTTCAGGCTTTTGGGCACTACAGGGAAAACATTCCACAAAATAAAATAAAAAACAGGGGTGGTGACATATATCACCAGGAAGGAAAAACACACACACACCACCAAAAATAGGAAGTAAAATTAAGAAAATACTTAATTCTAGTAATTTTAGCCATACACAACAACATCCAGGTATGTACATGAGAACGTATGTACAAGAAAAAAGAAAAAGGGTCCACACTCCTTAAAGTTTAAGTTCAAATAAAACCACAAATTGCATAGTAAATAATAAATCCATCTAATTAAAATGCATTAATTAAAGTAAACACACTCTTAAAAGGTTATGTATAGAACACAGATGCATAAAAAAAAATAAAAACACAGAACAACTTCGGCAAGAGGGTATACCAAACATACCATCCCAAAAAAATGTTACAGTAACGAAAATTACACTCGTTTTTTTTTTCAAAAATACACCCAAAATCTACGAAGACGGTGTGCGGAAGGGTACATACCACAAAATCTACCATAAAACAGACAAAAACCTTAAGTATAAGCATAAAAAGGGTTAAAAATGCCTACATGAAAGTATCAAAACACAATCAAAACAAACCTTTAATACGCTAGAAAAACTAAGTTCCGTTTTAAAAATGCCCAAGAAAATAATTAAATATACATACACATTAACTAAACTATAAATAAATACAAATAAACAAGGTAAAATTGAATAAAAATGCTTGAATAACGAAAAAAGGTAGTTAGTATTTATAACTCGGACGGTCTCGCCTATCCCGTAGCGAATAGTCGGTTCTAGAAATCGATATTGAACGACTACTTCTATTCGATTTAGCAGCTGGACGAATCGATGAACGAGACCTGCGCGAAACGCTGTGCTCAGCAGTTGAACTGCTTTCTGCCGTGGCTGAATTTTTACCTACGCACATTTCGCTGCCTCCTGCCGTTGCTAAATTTTTATTTACGCACATCTCGTTATTCTCTGGCGCTGCTAAAGTATACCTTTCGTTGCTTTCCGTCGTCGCTACCTCCGGAGACACGGGAGGTGGGGAACAGGGAGTTATGATTTCAGTCGCGTCGCTGTCTGTTTCTTCCACTTCCGGCGCTACCGGAGTTTCGTAATTGTTGACGTTCACTTCTGCTGGTGCGCGGTTATTATCATATGGTGCCCAGGGAATAAATCGGTTGCGTTTACATCTGCGTACAGGAGGAGAAATGCACGATTGTTGTGGTGAATCGATGGTCACGTTTTCAGTCGATCCCAGGTCAATTGTTTGTTTTGGTTCACTGGACCAGATGGGAAGTCTGTCTTTGAAAGAAGACAACCTGTCAACATGGACAACCTGACAATTTTTGGGATTAGCAACTAGCGCTATTTTAAAATTAACTTCATTTAGCTTCTCAATTATAGTAAAAGGACCATTATTTTGCTTGCTTAATTTTTTTGTATTACCAGGGGCGACTGCGGGTGTAAATAACCACACAAGATCTCCTATTTTAAAATTTTTATCAACAGCTGTCTTTTCACGGTATTTTTCCTGCTGCTCAGAAACTTTAATTAAATTACTATGTACTTCAGTGTATACTTTTTGAAGAGCTGGGATTAAGAGTTCGCAAAAAGAGGGTGCATCATTATAATTAAAAGAAGGTGGTTGAGAAAAGAGATTATATGGTAGATTCATATTTCTGCCATACATAACTGCAGCTGGGCTAAGTTTAGTTGAAGAGTGGACAGCTGAACGCATAGCTAGTAGCGCAAATTTTAGTTTAGTGTCCCAGTCAGATTGATTTTGGTTGACTATGTGACAAAGTGCATTTTTAAGAGTACAATTCTGTCTCTCCACTTGCGAGTTGCCAGCCGGGTGATAAGATGAGGTCTTAATATGTTTAATACCAAACATTTTATATACGTGCTCTATCGCATCTGAAATTAGATTCTTCGCGTTGTCCATCGTAATAAAACAGGGCGCTCCGTAGCGTGAGATGAAGTCAGCTAAAGTGTCCGCAATGAGATCTGAAGTGGTTGAACTAACCGCATATGCTTCTGGCCACTTAGTAAATGAATCTATATATGCGACAATATACTTATTTCCCGAAAAAGTTTGCGGTAAGGGTCCAATGAGATCCAAATGAACCTTGTTCATGGGAAACTGGGGGGTCGGCATACGTTGCAGAGGGGCGAGCTGGTTCGCTCTATAAGCTCTCTTCTGCTGGCAACTAATACATGACTCCACTAGATGCTTGACATCTGACGACATTCCTGGCCAATAGAAGTGCTCACGAATGCGATCAATGGTCTTTTGAAAGGCTTGATGACAAGCCGCTAGGGACTCATGTGTTAGTGCAAAAACTTGAGTAACCAATTCTTTTGTCACGACTAACTTTACAGATTTATTCAAAATAGCTGATTCCCTTGTATCCCCACAAACTAAAATGTCATCTCTAAAAAAAAATTTCATGTATTTAGGAGCAATTTCTACACCTTGGTCTAATTTTCTTGCAATCTCGCAGCATTTCTTGTCTGATTTTTGTAATTCACCAATTTTTTCAAGTAGATTGGAATGAGGCATAAAAGTAACTTCCTTTTCGACTTGTATACAAAAATTACAATTAACAGTATCATTGGAGTTATCATTGTTGACATACCTCGAAAGGAAATCTGCGACACTGTTACACTTACCTTTAACAAACTTTATTGTAAAATTAAAGTCTGAGAGAGTGCAGATCCATTTAGCCATGCGAGATGTAGGGTTGTGAATTTTTAACATAAATGTTAGAGGCGCATGGTCTGTATAGATGAAAAAATGGGTATTAGCAATGTAACATTTAAAGTGGGCAGTTGCCCAAACTAAAGCTAGTAATTCCCTTTCAGTGGTGGAGTAGCGGGTCTCAGCATCTTTCAATTTTCTGCTGGCAAAGGCAACAGGATGGAGCATGTTATTTTCATCTAATTGTGATAACACTGCCCCTAATGCCTCGCCACTGGCATCACTATATAAATGGAATTCCTTCTCAAAATCAGGGAGTGCAAGACATGGTTTTGAAATAAGAGCCATTTTAAGGTCTTCGAATTCTTTCTGTGCATCTTCATTCCATGAAAACTTTCCTGTCTCTTTCGTTAAGTTGATTAGATTTTTAGCTCTCTTAGTAAAATCTGGTATAAATCTCCTATAAAAGGATAGAGTTCCAATGAATGACCTAACAGCCTTTCGGGTAGTTGGAGGTTTAAAATTTTCTATTACGGCAATATTTTTATTGATAGGTGATACTTGGCCACTACAAATCTCAAAACCTAGATATTGTATTTTATTCGAAAGGAAAGTGCATTTACTGGGCTTAAGTTTAAGTTTATGCAGTCTTAACCTTTCAAAGACCATGCTAAGCTTCTCAAAATGAGAATTAACATCACTGGAGGCAATTACAATGTCGTCGATATAAACAAGAATTCCAAGATTGCCTAAATCACTGAAAATAGCATTCATAAGTCTTTGGAAACTGTTACCTGAATTTAAGAGCCCAAAACAGTTACGGGTCCACTCAAAAAGTCCCTTGTGGGTGATTATAGCAGTTTTATGCCTATCCTCTGGGCGAATAACCTGTTGAAAGAAACCACTAGTTAAATCTAATGTTGAAAAAAATTTAGCCCCACTTAAAGCATCAACAGAGTCGGTGATGTTAGGTATTGGATAAGCATCTTTAACAAGATTTTTATTTAATCTTCTGTAGTCAACAGCAAGTCGATAGGAACCGTCTGATTTCCGAACCAGAATAACCGGAGAAGCAAATTCCGACATGGAAGGTGAAATTATGTCCGCCTGTAACAAAGTATTAAGTTGGTCTTCCATTTCTTGACGTAATTTGTAGGGGACTCTATAAGCTTTGCCTTTAACTGGTTTATTTGAAGTTAAGTTAATTTCATGCGGGATTGTATCACAGCCGGGTAAATCTAAGACCGATGCTGCAAATACATCTTTGTTTTTGTCTAGAAAATTTTGCATTTTAAGTTTTAATGGGGGTTCTAAATGATCTAAATTAATTTCAGAGCTCCAAGTGAGATCAGCGTGATCAAAGTCACCAATTGGAGGGGCCAGATTTACATTACAAGTAAGGTTATTTTCAGTTACGGGTATATTTGACTGGTCTACACATTTTTGAATTTTGGCAACAAAGGTTCCTTTATTTAAATGGATACTATTGTCTGAAAAATTAGCAAAAGAAATAAACAGACCATGTTCTTTAGTGCAAATGGCTCTGGAGGTAAGGAGACCTTGATTTAAATTTTTCGCCAAAGGTTCTAACATAACAATATCATTTTCCTTAATAAAATTTTCCTTATAGCTTTTAACCTCGGCTAACATTTTTGACTGCGGGGGAATTGAAATTTTACTACATAACACAGCGAAACTTATATTTTTATTTTTATTGGTTTTATCACTACTGCTATCTTCATTGCTCTCCTCCTCGACTTCAGGTACCTTATCCTCTATACTTACCCAATCTTCACTTTCATCAATATTACAAATTTCAGTAGTATCTTCAGCTAAATTACCCTAGGTTACCTGACTCGCTGCTGATAGATTACTGTCGACATTTTGAATACTTGAAAAATTTGCAGTATTATTACCCTCCAAGCTACCGCCTGATATAGTTTGCATGCAAAAGTTCTGCGCAACACTTTTAACTTCCTTATCTGACTCAGTTTGAATGATTATCTCAACATCTTTTCCCATATTACTCAACTGCGGGTCCTGAACTACCATATTTTCACTACTATTATTCCCATTTTCAATATTAACTGAGTCATGAACTTTCTCACATGCACAATTGTCAGGAGGGCTATTGGCATTACTACTTTTTGAATTCTCCCCTACTTTGTTGACACATTTTATATTTACAGAACTATTTTCAACACAATCATTATTTATACAATTATTATTTGAATTTACATTATATACAGAGTTAGAAATATTTACAGAATTAGTAGCAAGACAAGTATTAGACCCTGAAGTATTACTTGGGGTTTCTACGCTTTGTTTACTTTGGCTTGCAACTGGCACTTTAAGAGCGACAGCATTTGTATCACAATTTATACATGCCCGGTACTCTTTCAAAAATGGCATTCCCAAAATCATATTAAATTCCTCTGCTAATTTACCTTCCACTACATAGAATTCAGCTTGACATTGAACATTATCAAAAACAAATTTTAAAAATACTTTCTTATTTAGGTGAACTTTCTCACCGGTGACAGTCAAAATGGGGATATTGCAATTCTCCATTTCAAAATTCTCTAAATAGTTACAATCAGTACCACTCAGGAGATTAATTGCTGAACCCGTGTCACATAATGCATTCAGGCAAACTTTATTTATGTAAATTCTTGCAGTTGGTAATGTATATGATTGGGGCTGAAACATACTATACACAGTTGGGGGGTCCAGGGGCCTGTTGGGGATCGACTTGACCATATCTGATCCGGCCACTAATAGTTTAAAGCCTCACTTTCATTGTTAGCTACTGGGGTGTTATTTACCGCCTGCTCCTCATTTCTGTTCGCAGCTGTGTTCCTACTGTTTTGGTAATAACCACCTCTTCTTCCCCTGTATCCGCCTCGCTGATTGTGGTTCCCTGTAGGATTTTCACCTCTGTTTCTATAATTTTGCCCACGGCTCCTGAAATTTTGACCACCTCCCCTTCTAAAATTATAGTCGACAAAATTTAGTGGACAATCTCTGGCATAGTGGCCCTGTACGGAACACCTATAGCAGGTTACGGGTCTTACTTCCTGGTTTTTCTCCTGTACATCCCGAGCCCTAAGATCAACTAAACTATCTATCTTTGCTGCTAAAACATCAATTTGAGATTTTAGTTGGTCTATCTCCTTCTTTTGTGAGCTGTCTTGCTGAAAAACAGCAGCACAGGGTAGGTTTTGGGTCAAATTAGGGTTGAGAATTTCCTCGCGGTGGTTGTAAAAAGGGTTAATGCTCCTATAAGCCTTTTCCTCAAGAAGCGCAATTTTGAGAACTTCTTCTGGGGATTGTGGATTTCTCGCAATTACCCCCTTTCGCACTTCTGGTGTAAGGTTGCTCAAAAGCATGGAGTGGAGTAGAGCCGTTCGGCTTTTATCGACTATTTCACCCTGGATACCTTCAATTACAAGGGCTCTTAATGACATATCATATGCCTTGTCATAAAACTCCTGAACACTCATATTGGGTGGCTGTTTAAAATTTAAAAAATGACTGAGGGCAACATCTGGTGTGGCCTGTGAAGTATAACTCTCTTTTAAGATTTTTAATAGCTCATCAGATGTTTTTGCTTTGTGAATTTTTATTCGCCTAGAAGGAGCTCCTGATAATCTAGCTAACAAAACGAATTTTTTCTCCTCCTCATTCCAGTCGAATAATTTGGCAAAACTCTCAAATTTCTCAGAAAAATCTGAGAAGCAGACTGAGCTGGCCTCTCCATTGAATGGGGGAATATTAGACAAATTATCCACTAAAGCATTTTTCCGCTGAATAGTGGCAATTGCTTCCGAGTGCTTATCAGCCATAGTTAGAGTTAGAAAATGACAAACAAACCAAAAAAATGAAAAATGGGGGGAGGGGGGCAACTTAAAAATGAGAAACAGAGAGGGGAAAGGAAAACCTTATAAATACATAAAACTTAAGTACAGGACTATGCTTTTAGTAACTAAGCTAAAGTTATGTACACAAAACATAATTTTGACTGGGGATTGTAATTAATAGCACAGAGAGAGAGCCTAGACCTCTTTTTACACTTGAACATACAATAAAATTTTAATTGCAAAAACACCCAGTTGCTCTTTGATACATAAATACATACAAGTAAAAAAAAATCAATAACCCAGAGACCGAAATGTTACGGCTCCATTTGTTGTGGGTTTGGGGTTCTTTCTAAAATAATTTACTTAAACTTAAAAGGCTCATTTGTTACTCAATCTTTACTTGACAATTAAATATTTAAAAAAAAAAATAAGTATACCCTGATTAGCTCTACTGAAATCTGTTGCCATGGAAAAGGGAGCAAATTATATTAAACTAATCAAAATATCAAAACTTAAGAATCCGAATAGGTTAATACAACAATGATAATTTTGAACTCATCATTTTAAGACAATATTAAATGTAGTAAGGGGCAACAGATTTCTAAATCAAGTAGCATACTGGATTGCATAAAGAACACCCAACTCCACTCCAACCCGATCAAGCTCAAATCTCCATATACATTAAATTAACAAAAGTGTAATCATCATATAATTTGGAAAAATGCAGACAACCTGAAATTCCTCCAATATGAGGACCAAAAGGAGAAGGAGTTAAATCCGTTAATAGAATAGGGATATGATGATGTACTAAAATTTTAGGACAACCATGGAGATTCTGAACAAGATCAGATCGGTTAACCAAGAATCGTATAGTGGTATAAAATAACTGGATACTTTTTTTTTTTACTTTATTAAAAAACAACCATTTTGTTGTTTGTTTTGAATAATACTTCAAAGAAAGGATAATTAAAAATTAAATTAATCAATTATGAAATTAGACTTAATTTTACTTTAGCATCAATTATCAGTATATCCATTACTGAGATAGGAACAATAATTACATCTAATAACCTTACGTAAACCTCAATTAATTTTCAAATAAATTATTACTATGAATTTAAAATTTAAGAAATTAAAAAAATATTAATTTAGTAAGATCATAGCTTTCATAACCTTACTCACAGTAATTGAGAGGTTAAGCCTCTCTTATAGGATTGCTGTAGATATAAGAATACTAATTAAAGATCTTATAAAGAAGAACATACCAAATTTGAGAATGAAAAAAAAAAAACAATCTTTATTTGAATACTTAAAATTTATAAAAAACAATGTAATTCCCAAAAAAAAATTTACTATAACAACACCAAATAAAAGTTGATTAATATTGATTATTAAATGTCTTTAAATCAAATATTAAAATTCTCAAGACTAACATAACATCATAAATTAAAGGATGATCAACTTTTCTGAGATAAGTCATTAATTACCTTTCAAATACGCATTGTAATGCTTAACATATTATAATATTAATATACATATATGAATTTACAAGTTATTTTTGCTTATTTTGCATCTTACTCTCCAACTCTAAATCACACAAATATATATATTCCCTCATCAGGGAGACATGTAAATAAAAACTATGTAAATTCTACTTACAGAGGATGAAGAATTCAATGGTTGAATCAGTGGGCAGGTTTTTACACTCCCCTTTCCTCTTTTAATGTTGCAGCCGATTGCACAACATATTTTTCTTTCCTCTTTGTTTTGAGAGAAAAACTATTGCTATATACCAGCAGGCGAGCTGACAGGTTTCTTCACAGTCGTGGGTTAGATCACTACTCCGCACATCTTATTAAGCTTCACTATCAGTCACCACGTCGTCAATTATTGGCTTTCGCATCTTGTCAGGAGGGGGTTTGTCCCACAATAGAGACCTTTACAGTCAGATTTCACACTACCAGCATAAACTATTGGATCACTGAATTTTTACTACTTGACTGAGATGTATCTTTATTCTAAAATAACAATCATGTTAATTTGGAACGACACACTGACCACACGCTCAAATATTCGCAAGGGCATACTCGGCGTCACCGTATCAGAACTTCACTTAAGTCCTCTTTCATGCTTTTCACGTATATCTGATAATATCACTTCATTTCAACCGTTCCTCGCCGGACTCCTTTCTTTTTACAAGAATTTATTTTTTTCATTCAGTCGCATTCTACCGGTCACGAATCAATAATTATTAAAACACGAGAACCGACTGCCGTCATAAAACACGGGTGTTCGCATGCTATTCCCAGTGTTTCATCCTCCAACCAGCTCACGATCCAAACAACCAGTCAGTTTACGCGCCAAGTAATAATTCGTAAACATTCTCTCTCCCGCGCTGCTTACAAAAACTGGCCGGAACCACTCTGTCAAAGGGGGTACGGGAATGGAAACAATAGGAATGGACTAACCCTGGTGGCGGCACTGTGTCGCTCATTCCCACCCGGCCGCTACATGGGGGAAGACAACCGTGCCTCACCCCCATGGCGTGTGCTGAAGGGGGGTCCTGTGAGCCTCTGTTTACATGGGCGCCAGTTATCCGCCTGATAGCAGAGCCAATTGAAGCCTGTCGTAAACTTACAAAGCCTAATTGCGTGTATAGTACACTCATAAGATAACGTAATTCTTATACAGGGCGGTCGGTCATTCTTATATCAAAGTCAGACTAGATGACTCCAAATTTTCCACCTGTGCGGTCTTTAACTGACAAACATCCCTCCTTGCTATCTATTTTTCGTATATGAAAACAGGAAGCTACGTTAGACTATGAAAGTTGAAATTGCTTTGCTTAAAAGAAATGGAAAGAAGAGGAAAAAAAAAAACTGCTTTTATTATTAATATTACAATTACTTTTATTTATATATTTATTTAAAACAGAAACAAAAAGAAAACTTCTAAATAAATATTGAGAGAGTGATTTAAGGTAATTAATGTAGATAAAAAAAAATTGGTTGAAACCAACCGTAACACAGCTAAGCCCGCTATTATATTCTGTCATAATAATATCTGTCATGTAGACTAAATGTGATATTTAAAAAAATAATTTAAAAATTAAACATGTTGTACACCTTCAAAATGTTAAAATATGTCAATATTTCCATAATCTGATTTTGATCATGATTCAATATGTTTCTCAAACTCATATATTTACTATTCTCTATTACTCACATTGATACTCCCTTTGTATTATTCTCAAACATTTGAAAAATTTGTTAAACTTCCAATATGACATCAGATTTTCTTTTTAATTCTCTAATGACGTGATATTAATTGGCTTTGTGTACATACACATACTCATACTCCTTGTATTATTGAGAAATCTTAGAAATTTTCCGTTTGATTACCACTATGATGTCAATCAATTTTATTTCATATTTATCTTTTTTTCAATTGGTGAAACTTTTTATTTCATTTTCATTTTTCACGTGGAAATCGTTCAATAGAAAATTAATTATTGTAGAAAGAATTTCATTGTGGATTTTTTATTTTTGGCAATTACTATAACGAATCATGTTTAAATTTAATAGGAAAAGGCTGTTAGAATTTTGTTTTTTTCTCTATTTATTAAAATAATAGACTTTTTTCAAATTTTAATATTTTGAGCTTCATAGCTGGTATTCAGCTATATATACGCAAAGTTTCAACTCTGTAAGTTACATAGTTTCTGTGAATGGTTCTGTGACGGACAGACAACGGAGTGGGAGTAATAGGGTTTCGTGAGATGAACGAAACCCTGAAAAAGATATATACAGGTGTTACAGACCTGCAAAAGGTAGCTTCGAAGCTACCCACTACCCATAGTAAAACATTTCATAATTAATAGCTTAGTGTCCAAAATCTAAACTGAGGAAAATTTTTTTCAGATATATTTTTTTTGTAAGCACCTGCTACTTGCAGATGAAACCACAAGACAGGTAAACTTGGGGTCATTGTGGTTCTTTGATCAAGGACCCCGGCAAACCACAAGAATGCAGGACTCTAGCAGGCGTTTCTCAATGTCTTTGATCTTCAGACCAGCAGAAGAAAAGCATATTTTTTTATGCAATGAATGAAAAATGCTTATATGTTTAACTGTTGTGGTAAGTTCTGTACATCCACTGTATCATATATAGTGTTTCGTGTAATACACGTGTTCCTTGGCCACATCATACATATCCAAAATCTGTACCCCATAAAATACATATGCGTATACTCCTATAAACATTTAATAGGGAGCACTAGTTTAAATCAGTTTTGATGTTTGTCACAGCAAAAACTCAACCCAGGCTTGCAATGTCTGATATTGAAACATGTTGATATGGCACAAAGTTCTCCTAAATATTGAAGTTCTATTGAGAGGATTCTATATTTGAATCTTGGATAAGGTGTGATTAAATGAAAAAGGTATTTAAATATCACTTTTATTTTTAAAAATACCTTTTTTAATCTGTGTGAATGCAAATTTAAATGCATGTTAGAACTCCTAAATTCTTAGCTGACTTTATTGTTTGACATTCACTAGTTTCTCAGTATATCTTACGTGAACTCTACCCTTGAGGAAAAATCCTGCTACTCCTTCCCCAATTGAATAGACTTTTGTCTATTTCAGTGGTACTGGTAAGTATTTAAAAATTCTGTAATAGCCAAAATCTGGTAGAAAAATGAGCTCAAGGGCCATACTGATGTTTTTGCTGTTATATACCTATATATTATAATGAGCAACTATTATGTACTAATTATTATTATGTAAATATTAAAAATTATAATAATGTTTACTTCTGATAGTATTTTGCTAAGAAAGAAAGCATATAAAAAATTTGTGTTTTCTAAAAATTCTTTTGAAATACATGAAATGCTGTCAAACTATGAAAATAACTAATTTATGTAAAATATAAACAGATTGAAGAAGTTAAAAATTAAAATGTATGAAAAGTGTAAAAAATAAAGTTATTGAATGCTTATTTAAAGATAGGAGATAATCATGTTGTGCACAACAGTTAAACTGTGGTTAAAAGCCTATCTAGACACATGGCAGTGTGTCAGCCAAGTTCCCAAAGCAAAAAAGTCGATACACCGGCCGTGGGTATATTTAAAACGAACCATTTCGAGCTGTTTTCGCCAAATTTTGACACTCTACTACTGAAAATCTATTTGACCTACATACTTGAAATTTTAAATGTGTAGTAAGGCTTCCTTAATTATCCAGAATGCAAAATTTTATAAATAACGCATAGTTAGTTTCCAAGATAATGATATTTGAAAATGTCTGATAATCGATAATTTTACCACTGACTCACTCACTCATCAAAAAGATTTCATATATCTACTGCACCTATGGACTTGAAATTTGGTAAAAAGTTTGTTTACACTATAAAAAATCGAAAAAAAATCAAAAAATTCTGAAAATCAATTAATTACCTACTTGGTCTTATAATGGACCCACTTTGGTCCATTTTTACTTTAACGTTACGTCTATTAGGCAAAATTTTAATTTGCGAAAAAAAGCACCAAATGTTGAATTCGGGCTGACCTTGCAGCAAAATATTTGATTATGAACCATTTTGGGCTGATTTCAGAGAATTAATTTTTTGAGTAATGGTGCATAAAATTTACCTTTTCAGGTGAAAAAACAAAAACATCTTGATCAAAATACGCATATATTTCAAGACATCCACAGTTGAAATTCGTCTAATCCCAGAATTAAAAAGGTAGACAAAAGAGAGTCATTTCTATGATTCAAATAAATATTGATCATGGATGTGTAGCTACCATGGGTTTAGGCAGTGTAGCTGTGGCAAAATATCAGATCATTTTTTCCATCAAACTTACAAAAAGGCATGTGCGAGAAAAAAAATAACAATCGTATTTTAATTGCATAAAAAAAAACATGGGACAATCCATGGTGTCTTTCTCTCCTAAACATTGCAATTTCAATTTTGCTTTTTATTCATACAATATGAAATAAACACGTGCGGAGATGTCACACTTTATCTTTTTTGTGCTCTTTATTTCTTTATTAATCATTGTTGAGCATTATATAGTCCAGAATTTTATTTTTGTGGCAGCACTACTTTGAGGAAAATTTCATTTCATTTATGAAAACAATGCCAATTTAATTTTCAATTATCTGTAAATTTTATACCATTTGTTTGATATTATTTAGATAGCTTTGTCATTTTATTTGTAAATATGAATCGGACTGTTGATTTATATGTTAATGAGTCTGTAATGGTAAAACATAAAATTATGTCAATATGATTATTGTTATTTCAGAAATAAAAATTTCGAATCAATACACTTCGTTTCAAAACAAATATTAAATACAGCAGTATTAAAATACAGATTTCTGCCGCAAATTGACAGCCAAATATTTTATTGTAGGAAATTTAAATTAAATTGAATGTTGCCTGGTGAATAAAAAAGTCACTTGTAAACACATTAAAAACCATTAAGTATAGTGTTTAAGTATATTGTAACTGTACAAAAAGTAATGAAATCCCATCAAAAACATACATGTGAAAGAATGCCAAGTTCGTTAACGGTTTCGCTAATAAAAGAAGTGAAATCTAACTGGAAACCAAGTTCTCTCGAAGCTCCTTAAATCATAGCTCCTGTCATGCAAAACATTCTTCAATTGCTTAAAATGATTTGTTATGTTATTTGCTACTCAATAGAGCGACTTAGCAAGTTTTCTCTTATTCAAATTTCTGTACTTGATTGATCTGAACTTAAAGTTAATCACTTCCTTAACTTATCAATACCTTAACTTAGACATACTTATTTGAATACTTGATTGACTACATCTTTGCCAATGACATACTAGACTAAATTGTACTCAGACTCAAAGATTAAAGTTGGTGGGTGAAAACTTGCAAAGTCGCTCTATTAAGTAACAAATAACATAACAAATCATTTTAAGCAATTGAAGAACGTTATGCATGACAGGAGCTATGATTTAAGGAGCTTCGAAAAAACTTGGTTTCCAGTTAGATCTCACTTCTTTTATTAACAAAACCGTTAACGAACTTGGCATTCTTTCACATGATTGTTTTTGATGCTGATTTAATAAACATGATGTGTTTAGATTATGTTTCTGTGTAGAAAGTTGATGTGATTGTTAACAAATAATGTACTCAATTCATTAAAGAAAGTGTAAAATGTATGCACTTACTTTATCTGTTCTGTCATAATATTAATTTTTGTGACATGGAATTATTTTTTTTTCCAGACTCGTCTGTCTCTTCAAAAGTGCCTCTTATTATATCAGGCATAAAACCTGCTCTGGATTCCGGAAATAAGGTAAAATACTTTAGTATAAAACAATATAGTTTTATAATTTTAATCAATGTAAGTATTGTTTGTGTTGCTCACAAAATATTATTTGTCTTCAGTAACATGAATAATTAAAAAAGAACTAGATCGAACCTGTCAAAACTTGATGGAAAAAAATTGCAATAGCAGTATTAGTAAAACAAGCTTCTTATTTACGTAAGAAGGGGTGCGTATGAAAGTCTTTCAAATATTTTATTGTAATCCTTTACTTTTGTGAATTTTTTTATTAAAAAATGAAATCTTCTAACCTATGATTAAAAAAAAAAAAGTAATTGGTAACATGTAATCAAGGTATGCAATCAAGATGAAGCAACAAATAAAGGATCCAATTCTGACCTTTAAAATTAAAAATTGAAAAATCAGTTAACATTATGTCATGTTGACACAATCAAGTTTTCTTTTTAGTTTTATCAATGTTAAAAAGCATTTCAAGCTAAGCATAACGTCATTTTCCCCGGCGCAAACTTTTCACACGTACTTTGTATAAGTTACTTTTATGCTTAAACACCATGTATACAAATAAAAATATATTTTGTATTTAATTGTAATGAAAAAATGGTATCAACAAAGTTATAATGCATAATGATAAAATAAACCCAATGGACAATATTCCGCTGACGTCACAATAAATATGAATTATTATTCGTTTATAAAACACACGGATAAATATTTTCACGGAAATTTAACTTGCAAATTATAAAATATGGCCTAAAAGCCCCGTGCTTTTAATAATTTTTTTTTTCTTTTATCTTTGCAACCACAGAGTTTCTCGTTACTCTGTGCCTTGGTCACAGTGGGAGTTATTGCTGACTTTATGACATCATACGCAGAAGTAAAAGTTTAATTTAAAATTACAGCTAATTAATTAAATTTCCGAACAAACCAATGTACGATAACGAATCTGTGTCCATACATGTTTTATTTAAAAAAAGAATGATGTAATTTGATGCAGTAGTTTGTTCTCACGGACTGTCGAAAGAAAACGCTTAGTGTTTTAAATATATAGATGTTTTCCCAGTGCCACCAGGGCCATCTGTGAAGTAAGCATTGGGTATGTTTGTATTATTTTGTTTCACTAAAGAAATAATATTGTTTATAATAAATCTCTGCTCTTCATTGGGATCTTGTATGTCGCAAAAAATTCATGATTGTGGAGTCACATTCACTTGCATCAAATGCATACATATGCTTGTTATCTCATCAAGTGATTTTTAATTTGACGTTAAATGTATTTACAATGATGTTTTACTGATGTATTAGTTATTACATTAATTAAAATAAAAATTACGTATTCAAAACCACGATTATTAAAATAAAAAAGCAATGTTGTGATGCGTAGTTTCGTACAATCGATAAAATTCAATTGACGTCACAAACATTTATCCAACAGTCAAAAGGGATAATTAAGAGAAATAATGTAAATAAATAAATATCCAAGATTATTTTTGATTCTGTTTTTATTAATGTATTGTAAATTTTATTATTTAAAGTTACTGATAAATGATACTTTAGTGAATAGAGCGTTTCCTAATTATTTTATTATTATTATTATTATTTTTTAGATTTAATGGCAACATTCTTCCGTTTGATTGGGCACTACAGTTTGATGAATAATTTGGGGTACTCTTCGGTTAGCCGGGCGCCAGTGAAGTTTATAGATACACAGTATATATATTCATATATATATATATATATATATATATATATATATATATATATATATATATATATATATACATACATACAGATATGCACATATATATATATATATACATACATACAGATATACACATATATATATATATAAATATACATACATACATACATACAGATATACACATATATATAATATATATATATTTATTTACTGGCACCGGTTAACCGAAAAGTACCTAATTTGGATTTAGTTTTTTTTTTCTTAATGGGAGGAGGGGTAATGAACGGAATTTCGATGGGATAATGAAGAAGTACCAGAATATTTTTCTGCATTTTATAGTTATATTAAGAAACACATATTTTTAAGATTTACTAAATCACTTATTTGTTTACTTTTTCATGCATTATATTATTGAAGGTTGTTAGTTCTCTTATTCTTTTAAAATCCCCTACTTAATATAAAAATAGCATGTGTTCTCTGTGGTGTTTCGCAAAAATGTTGTAAAATTTAGGTTATTAGATTTTATCCAACTTTGCTGTCATAACTGCTGATGAAGCAGTCATTTTTGGCAATTTTTCTGTTACCTATAAAATGTTTGTTTTTGGTATAGCCCGAACTAAGAAAAATTTGGGTACTTTTCTATTATACGGACACCTTTGTTGCCAAGCATACATTTACATACATTTAATACATACATTTACATGTATGGCATGGTGTTCGTATAACGGAAAAGTACCAAAATTTGCGATTGATCAAATAATTGAATTTTGTTAAGCATTAAATTTTCTTATTTTTAATCTGAGAAAGAAACAATAATCATGGATTTAATTAATTTTGCAATATACGGTGCAACCAAAACAATTTTGATTAAATTGGTACAGATATCGCAGACACATCGGTGTTAATTTTTGGCGCCTAAATGACGATTTTTGCTTTGTATGGCAACCTGGTGTTTTTTAATAAAATTGAATATGTGTGTAAATAAATAAACTGAAATAGGTACTTTTATGTTAGCTGAGCGTCAGGGATAACTCTCCAAATCTTGTTTCAATTGGAATAATTTAAATTGTAACATTTAACGTGAGATTTGATATTCATATTGATATGTTTATTATTTATTGTCCATTTTACCAATTTTCATTCAGACATTATTTAAAAAACATGGTCAAAAATTTTCACTCAAAAGTCCCCCATTTAAAAAATGTAAAAACAGTTTCGAATAAAAAATCTTCACCACTCCACAAAAGCGCTTTCGCCCTAGCTAGAGCATCATCAGTTGTGATCTTCAATTCTCTGCCTCTCTGCTATATATATGACTGCTGGTTGAAGAGCTCCCCCTATCGGCATACAATTCTCTCTCTCTCTCTTTCTCTTCCCCTCTTCTAACATTTTTTTCCATTTGGCAATCAAGCAATGAATGAACCATATCATTGCATGCAACTTTGGATGCAATGATTTCTATTGGTTCTCTTATTAAAGCATTATGTAAATTTTCGTAGTTCGCTATTTTCTGTATTTGTAAGGTTTCAAGTTTTATTGGGGTTTTAGTGTTTAATCTTGCAAGAGCTGTTGACTGTTTATTTAGTTTTATATCTCTGATATGTTCTTTCATTCTTTCCTCTATTTTTCTCTTCGTCATTCCTATGTAAGTAAGCTTTTCATTTCTGTTGTTTAGACAATTTATTTTGTATATTCCTGCTGTTTGTATTTCCTCATATTTTTATATTTCATTTCTTATTGATTTGAAGAGGGATGGATTGGGGGTTAGTGGGACTATTTTTCCTAATTTTTCTAATTCTCGTTTTATTTTCAAAGATAACCTTTTATATATGGAATAGGAGAAGTATATGTTAGATTCTTCTGTGCTGGTTGTATATGGTCAATTCTTTCTCTTACTCTTTCAATTAGTTTAAGTATAGTTTTTCTCGGATGTCCTGCCTTTAAACCTATGTTTTCAATGATTTTTAATTTTTCTTTCAGTGATTTTTCTGTTGAACAAACATGTAGGGCTCTATTTATATATGTATTCATGGCTGCTAATCTGTACGGTAGTGGAGTATCGGCTTTATGGGAGATTATATTTAAGTTTGCTGTGGGTTTTCTATATACTGTAGTATTTATTTTAATTATATCATGAGTTATTTTTACATCTAAGTAGTTGATCGAATGCTTTATTTCTTTTTCTATTGTAAACTGGATATTCTTGTCATACGAATTTACTTTGTCAAGGAGGTTATCTAGATTAATTCGTTTATTTGTGATAATAAATATGTCGTCTACATATCTAAGCCATAGCCTGATTTCAGTTTTGTGTTCGTTTATGATTATTGTTTCTAGATTTCTTAATTTTCATTCTGTGACTATATTAGAAATTGGGGATCCCATAAGTACCCCTTTAATTTGTTTATATATTTTGCTATTGAACTTAAAATAACTTTCATTCAGGATCAGGTTTGTTGTGCTTTGTAATAGAGTACTTAAGTTAGATTCTGTATAATACTTTTTTATTTTATTATTGATTACATCTGTCATTTCTTTCAAGTTAATAGACTGATAGAGGTTTTGGACATCCAGGCTTAACATGTAGTCATCAGGCTGTGGTTCATATTCTTTTAACTTTTGTATGAAGCTTTTTGTTGAATTGATCAAAATTTCTGGGGAGGGGGGGGGGGGATTATTTTTTCATATTGCTTTTTCATATATTTTTCAATGTCATATGTTGGGCTGATGGTTTTATTTACAACTAGATGGAACCCGTCAAAATTTGACGGCAAACAACTTGATAGTACAGTTGAAGCACTTTATAACGAATTACGATATAACGAAAAGCACGCTATAACGAAATGCTCATAACCATGTAGTTGGTCTGTATGTTAAAGGATACTGAAATCGAAATGATATAACGAAATATTTATAACGAAAGGCACGATATAACGAAAAGAAATCGAGCATGAAAAGTGAGAAAAAAACGATATAGCGAATTTTTCACTTTTTTTTTTACTTAAAAAATGGCCGAAAAATAGAATATATATATTTTTTAAATGCCAGTTATTTTTTTCATGAGATAACCTTCAATCTTTTTCTCTACGGCCAATCACATATTTTCAATACTTCCAAGAGAGATTTGGGGGAGGAGCAGTGTTTTAAGACAGACAGAGGTGCGACAGCTTAGCTGAACTTGAATTATGTTCTTTTTTATTTGATGACTGATTTCATTGACATTTACTTTTCCTGTAAATTTATAGCAAGTTAATTTTTAAAACTTTTTGTAAGCTGGCTAAAGAAAATGTTTGAGTTTAGAAGTGAAAGTCGAACTTATAAAATGCATAGAAAATAATGTTAAAAAAAGAGATGTATCGAAAAAATTTGAGATTCCAGGTAGCACTCTCAGCACAATATTGCAAAATTGAGAAAAAATTCTTAAAATATTCAAAATGGGTGCAGTTTCCTCATCATTTAAATGTATACGCAAAGCGAAATATTCCGATGTGGAGGAAGTATTATTTTCATAGTTTAAAGATGCAAGATTCCAAAACATCCATGTTACAGTGGAAGTAATTTGCAATACAAAGCATATGCGCTTGCCGAAAAACTTGTATATAAAGACTTTCATGTAAATGACGGTTGGTTGTGTAAATTCAAAAAAATATATGAAATTGTGTGTAAAAAAATTATATGGAGA
Source organism: Maratus michaelseni (assembly GCA_963931845.1). Classification (NCBI taxonomy): domain Eukaryota; kingdom Metazoa; phylum Arthropoda; class Arachnida; order Araneae; family Salticidae; genus Maratus; species Maratus michaelseni. The sequence continues at coordinate 163,594,137 of OZ007587.1, forward strand.
AGCAGCCTCTGTTTCAGAAGAAACAAATAAAGAATGGAAGAACGAAAAGTCAAACATTGTTGAGGATTACAATCGAAAAGATATGTTTAATATGCATCAAACAGAATTGTCTTTTCGTTTAATGCCTGATAAAAGATAGATTTAAAAAAATAAACTTGTCGTGGTGGAAAAAGGAGCAAAGACCGACTTTCACTAACATCATGCTGCAATGTTGACGGCTCTGAAAGGCGAAAACCTCTTGTAATTGGAAAAGCAAAGAATCCACAGTGTATCCCGAAAAACGTAATAAAAACTTTGCCAGTAATGTACATGCATAATTGAAAAGTTTGGATGATGAAATGCCTTTTTGAAGAATGGATTTTAGATTTTGACAAATAGATGCAAAAAGCCAAAAGTAAAGCTCTCCTTATTTTAGACAACGTCTCAACGTCTCTTCGCATGCGACTTCTGTTTGTGTTAAGTCTATTAAATTACTTTCTTTGCCACCTAACACTGCATCCAGAGTACAACCATTAGACCAAAGAATTGGAATTATTCTTTCGTTTAAAGGTAAATATACGAAGATGCTTGTGAAAAAAAAAATCGTGAATTCAGATATATGAAATAAACACAAATAGACGAGCTGAAAGCAATTTATATGATAAATAAAGTTCTGTGTGATGTTCTGTCGTTAACGCTTTTTCAGTTTTGAGATTTTCCTCATCACCTTCAAATAATAAGGAAATTGTTTCTTTACCTGAATTGGAAGATACAGATGAACGGATTTCATCGTTATAAATCTGACTTACGATTTTAAATTTGATCAGTACGTTAATGTTGATGAAAACATAATGGCAAATGAAGCATTCAATGAAGAGAATATCATTAAAAAAATTACAGTAGATGAGTCGTGCGTAGGAAATGTCAGTAAAGAAGGGGAATTCATAGAAGCTGGTGAGAAACTTTTACCATCTGATGTACTTGAGTATTTATAGAAAATTTTATGTTACGTGCACAATGAAAACTTGTTAACGAATCAAATTAACATGTATGTTGTCAAAATAGGGTGCACAATATTAGGCAATGCTGCTAAGAAAAAAACCCAGAGCTTTTTAACTTCATTCTTCAAACCTATATAAGTATGTAAAACTGCCCTTTAAGAGAATTACATCAATAATATATTTTCTTTACATTTAAATTTGCACGTTTTTTTCATGTGTAGCATAGTACTTAAAATAGTACAGCAAAACTCTAATTCTCTGAAATCTCTATCAGCACAAAATAAAAATTTTGTGTTATGAATTTTACGTATTTATTCGTAAAAATATAATTTCCTTGAAATTCCTTTTTAAATCAACACCTTACTTCACTTTTCTGTTTGTAGTCAAACTGATCCTTACTATGGAGGCTTAATATAACATGAATACAAAAGGAGGAGCTTTTTTTTTAATTAAACAAAACTAATTTTAAGAGATATATCTTTATGTAATAAAACGCCCTTTTTTATGATTGTCTTAATTATATGGACTTCTGCCTACTCAGATTACGTCCAGACCACATTAGCCGGGGTAATTGGAGTTCTTACTATATAACGAAATAATTCGTTATAACGTTTTAACGAAAGCACGTTATAACGAGCAAATCTTTGGAGCACTTTCGATTTCGTTATAAGGTGCTTTGACTGTACCATAAAAATAAAATTCATAGCTGCTTTAAAATGTTTGAAACTTTTGCAGAATAATTCAAATAAATAAAAAACCCACCTTAAATTAAAGCTAGATTGGAGAACAGCAATTGGCTAAGTTTCACTGGCACATGCACTCACAGAATTTCTTACATCTGACACATTTAGCACTATTCTGCCAGTAAATGGAAAACCATGGCACAACAGCGATAAATCATACACAATTGTCATTATACAATGTCAGTTAATGCAAAATGCATTTATATATGCTACACACTTTTCCATCTACTGATCAAATAACCATTTTGTCATTAAAGTGCATCTAAATACAGTTTGAGATATAGTAAAAAATTAGCATTCGTCACTCAGCGAGTAATACTGAAAATTTGACAATTGACTTGATTGCCAAACTTAATAGTCACACTTATCAATTGCAACGATTGAATGGAAAATTAGATTTTTTTTCTGCTGTCGTTTGACAAAGTTCATAGTGGGGAACATAATATGATTAAGTGGTCACAGACCTTTCCATCGATATATCACATGAGGGGTGTGTGCAAAATTTAGAAAAGTACCCCCCTTGGGGGCAAAGTGGCGGGATAGACTCCGGAGATGCATAACATGAATAAGCGGTCAAAGACCCTTCCAGTGATATGTAACATGAGGGGTGTGTGCAAAATTTAGAAAAGTACCCCCTTGGGGGGGTCAAAGTGTCGGGATGGACACGGGCGATGCATAATAGGATTAAGTGGTCACAGACCTTTCCAATGATATATAACATGAGGGTTGTGTGCAAAATTTAGAAAAGTACCCCCCTTGGGGGGAAAAGTGGAGGGATGGACCCTGGAGATGCATAACATGAATAAGCGGTCAAAGACCCTTCCAGTGATATGTAACATGAGGGGTGTGTGCAAAATTTAGAAAAGTACCCCCTTGGGGGGGTCAAAGTGTCGGGATGGACACGGCGATGCATAATAGGATTAAGTGGTCACAGACCTTTCCAATGATATATAACATGAGGGTTGTGTGCAAAATTTAGAAAGTACCCCTTGGGGGGGGGGACAAAGTGGGGAGATGGACATCAGAGATGCATAATATGATTAAGCGGTCACAGACCTTTCCAACAATATATGACATGAGGGTTGTCAACAAAATTTAGAAAAGTGCACCCCCTTCGGGGGAGGGGGGGAAGTGGCGGGATGGACCCCGGAGATGCATAACATGAATAAGCTGTCAAAGACTTTTCCAGCGATATATCACATGAGGGGTGTGTGCAAAATTTAGAAAAGTGTGGGGTCAAAGTGGAACAGTCCGGAACAGTTGATGCCGGTTCAGGGGCTTCCTAGTTGCAGCAACTTAACGCCCAGTCGAGTGTGAGTTGAATGTCATTTCAAAGTGAGCCGTTGGGGGAAGGTAAAGATTGCTTATAGCAATTAAAGAAAAAAAAAAAAATAAAGATTGCATATAGCAATTAAAAGTAAAATTTAAGATAATTAATAGCAATTAAAAAGATAAATTTAAAAATGGATGAAGAAATTTGGAATAAGAGAAGAAGTGATAGAGACTATTAAACATGAAGTAATTGGTTTAGCTGTAGTAAATACTACTGGGAAGGAAAAAGAGTAAAATAGGGTTCGGGACATGTTCCAAGATCAGTACAAAATGCCAGACGGAAAGGCGGGCAAAGCAACATAAAAAAAAGACACTTTTCAGTGGCCATACAGTTTTTTTTTTTTTTTTTTTTTTTTTTATTTTAAATAATGGTATAGCTGGGGAATGTATGTAAATAGGCTATACAAAGTTTTTTTTTTTTTTTTTTAAAGAGTAATAATTCGAGAGAAGATAGCTGAGATAGCTGAGATTGGTGAGCACTAATGATTACTATCAGTTAAGCATGAGTATTTTGGCCATTTACGGTGATGTGGCTCGGATGCGTCGTAATCCGGCAGCTCAGCAATTATTTCATTGGGGAGGTCGTAAAGATTGTCAAAAATTTTTTTGGAAGGATGGTTGATACGTTTAACAAGAGAGGTAGTGTTGAGGTCTCTGTAGACTGTGCTGTTACGGAGGTAGCGCGAGGCACCCCTGACATTGCGCAGGTGTCTGTTGTGTAGTTGACTGAGATTTTTGATGGAGGATTTGCAAGTGAAGGCCCAGACCGGACAAGCATATGTGATTATGGGTAGAATGCATGAGTTATAGAGTAGAAGTTTATTGTGAATAGCAAGGGTTTTGATTTTAAGAAGAGGTTTGAGTGCAATGGAAGCGCCGGCGACTTTTCTCCTAATGTTGATGATATGTTTGTTGAATGTAAGTCTACGGTCAAGTGTCACCCCTAGGTACTTTGCCTCGTTGGTCCAAGGAATGGTGGTATTGTTAATTGTGATTCTGTTAGGATAGGTATATTTCTTGGAGAAGTAGACAGCGGCAGTTTTGTTTTCGTTAAGTTTAACGCACCAAAGGTCGCACCAGTTTAGGAAGTCATCAATGTGGGTCTGTAGGTACCTGTATAGTGTATATGGGGGTCAAAGTGGGGGGATGGACACGGGAGATGCATAATATGATTAAGTGGTCACAGACCTTTACAATGACATATAACATGAGGGTTGTGTGCAAAATTTAGAAAGTACCCTTGGAGGGGGGGGAGTGGGTGGATGACCCCAGCGATGCATAACATGAAAAAGTGGTCATAGGCATTTGACAATATTAAATTTTTTTTTTACCGAGACAATTTGACGATATTCTTAATTTTTTTTGCGTAATTCGGCAAATATTCATGGAAAAAATCCTGAAATTCGCTAATCAATAGTCGATAAATTATAAAATTCAACAATCGATAGCAGTAAAATTGGTCAATCGATAATGGAAAAATCATGAAATTCATCAAATGCTCTCCCGTAAAAAAATTGTCCTGCACACTGATGTGATGATCAAAAGGGTTTTGAAGTATAAGACAAAATTAGCACTCGCCAATCGGCGAGTAATACTGAAAATTTGGTGATGGACTTTATTGCCACCACTGGTCAAACATAATAGTCACACTCACCAATTGCGATGATTGAATGGAAAAATATTTTTTCCCCGCAGTCGCTAGACAAATTTCGAAACCATTTGGCGAATTTCAAGATTTTTCCCCCGAAATTGACGGATTGTGATTTTTTTTTTCTCGAAGCCATTTGACGATATTCGAAATTTTTTTTCCCCGAAACCAGTTGATGAATTTTGTGATTTTCCCACTGTTGATTAATGAATTTTGCGATTTTTCTGCTATCGATTGATGAATTTCGCGATTTATCGACTATCGATTAACAAATTTCATGATTTTTTCCATGAACGAACAAATTGCGCACTTTCTTTCCACTAATGTTTGATAAATTTCACACTTTATTTCTGCTGCTGTTCGACGATTTTTGCAATTCTTTTCCGCGATTGTTAGACAAATTTCACTATTTTTCTTTCGAGATCATTTGACAAATTTTGCGATTTTTTTTCCCCCTGAACCAATTTGATGAATTTCTCGAATTTTTTTATGACAATTAGACAAAATTAATTTTTTTCCTACAATGCCTGATTTCTTTCCTGAAACCATTTGACAAATGTCGCGATTTCTTTCCCGACACCATTTGACGAATTTCGCAAATATTTTATCAAGTATTTGTAAATTTGTTATTGGCCAGTGCTGAAAAACACTGGCGAGTACAAAAATCCATGTACTGGCCAGTGAGTAAAAAAGTTAATTTTTACCTATATTTTGAAGGTATTTATTTTATTTGTTGTATCGTGTATAAATACCTCGGTGTTGATGATCTTTCCCAAAACGAAATGTGAATCTCAACAAAAAGATTCAGAAAAAATGCGAATTTCGTTAAAGGATCACGAAGAAAATGCAAAATTTGTTGAAGGATTGCGCAAAAAATGTGAATTTTGTGAAAGGTTCACGAAAAAATGCAACTGTCTTTATTAAAAAACAGCACACGCACAAACATCTATACAAACCTGCAGAAAAATCATTAATTTCATCGGGCAGGTGTGGAAAAATCCTTAATTTCATTGATCGGGTGAGGAAAAATAATGAATTTTGTCGAACTGATGCAGAAAAAATGCAAAAAAAAAAAAGAAAGTCAGAAAATCCTGCATTTGGCCAGCTTTTTCCATATTTTTAATCGCCAGTTTTTCAAGTTTTATCTCCGAGTGGCAACTAATTTTCATCTTTAGGTGGCAATAAAGTCAATCGCCAATTTTGAGTATTTCTCACTGACTGGCGAGTGCTAATTTTGACCTATATCACAAATACTGTATTTAGATACACTATAATGACAAAATGATTATTGGATTAATAGATGGAAAAATGTGTAGTGTATTCTGCATTTAGTACTCAGCCAATTGCCGATCCCCAACCTAGCTTTAATTCAAGGTGGGTGTTTTATTTATTTGAATTATTCTGCAAAAATTTCAAACATTTTAAAGAAGCTATGAATTTTATTTTTATGGTACTATCAAGTTGTTTGGCGTCAAATTTTGACGGATTACATCTAGTTACATATTAAAATGTGTACAGAATGATATAAAATTTTTTAAAAAACTGAAATTTTACACTTATATCTTAATTGTAAGTTTCATTGTTTACATCTGAAACAATGTGCGGATTTTAAGAATCTCATTCATTCACACTATCATGACAAAATCATCAAAATGCGCTGGTAAAGCATCTAATGCATATGACTGCATATTTTGAACTGGTTTGTTTTATTCTTTGGGGGTTCATCAAAACTTGACGGCAAACAACTTGATAGTACCATGAAAATAAAATTCATACCGAACGATTGTTGAATTTCAAGATATTTTCCTGCAACTAATCAATAAATTTCACAATATTTTATTGTGATACCATGTTATTTATGAACTCTATACGTATCTGTATGCATGTCAACGCAAACACATTAAGAGAGGTTTCCATTTACTGACGGAACACAGATTAATAATATACGATTGTGATTATCTGACATTTATTCCTCACAAAATGCGCATTTAATAAAGTTAAATTTAAGAAATGTAAACAATGCATTTTTAATGAGAGAAATAGTATTTAATGATGGAACCACAGAAAAATATTCATAACCGCTTCAAAATGTTAAAATTTTTAACAAAATACTTCTTATCAATAATTCAAATAAATAAAAAACCCACCTCAATTCCAAATCCAAGCTGGGGACTGGCAATTGGCAGATGTACTCACAGAACCTAACCTCATCCGAAGCTCTTTCTACTTATCAGCACACCACCAACAAACAATACGCTAATGTACTATCTAACATTGGTAGTACATGGATTTTTTTTACTCGGCAGTTTTTTTTAAACACTACTGGCCAGTAACAAATTTACAAATACTTGATAAAAAAAATTGCAAAATTCATCAAATGATTGTGAAATAAATAGCAAAATTTATCAAATGGTGTTGGGAAAGAAATCAGGACATTCATCAAATGGTCTAGGGAAAGAAATCAGCAAATTCGGCAAATTGTCTCAGTTAATAAATCGCTAAATTTGTCAATCAACTGCAGAAAAATCATGAAATTCATCAAACAATTGCAAGAAAAGAAAGCTAATTTTGTCAAGGAATCATGGAAATAAATAGCAGATTTTGTCAATCGATCATGAAAAATATAGTGAATATCTCAAAATTATTGCGTACAAAAAATGCCTTTCATTTTAAATATATAGATTGGCGACACAGCAAGTTTCTAAATTTGTCCCTGCTGGTGAGTTTTTTTTTTTTTTTTTCATGCAACTGCTGGTCGAATTTTGCAATTTTTCTCCCTGCAGAAAACTGAAGAATTTTCCATTTTTCTTCACATAATCGATTGAAAATTTCGTGTAATTTATGTGGCATCAAAATTACTAAATTTACAATCTCCCCCCCCCCCCCCCGAGTGAGTGGTGTTTTGGATGGAACCACAGAAAAATATTCCTTATCGCTTCAAAATGTTAAAATTTTTAACAAAATACTTCTTATCTCTAATTCAAATAAATAAAAAACCCACCTTAATTCCAAATCCAAGCTGGGGAATGGCATTTGGCAGATGCATTCACAGAACCTAACCTCATCCAAAGCTCTTACTACTTATCAGTACCCCACCAACAAATGATACGCTAATGTACTATCTAACATTGGTAGTACATGGATTATTTTTACTCTGCAGTTTTTTTTTAAGCACTGGCCAGTAACAAATGTACAAATACTTGATAAAAAAAATTGCAAAATTCATCAAATGATTGTGAAATAAATAGCAAAATTTGTCAAATGGTGTTTGGAAAAAAATCGGGACATTCATCAAATGGTCTCGGGGAAAGAAATCAGCAAATTCGGGAAATTGTGTCTTAATAAATCGCTAAATTTGTCAATCAACTGCAGAAAAATCATGAAATTCGTCAAACAATTGCAAGAAAAGAAAGCTAATTTTGTCAAGGAATCATGGAAATAAATAGCAGATTTTGTCAATCGATCATGAAAAATATAGTGAATATCTCAAAATTATTGCGTACAAAAAATGCCTTTCATTTTAAATATATAGATTGGCGACACAGCAAGTTTCTAAATTTGTCCCTGCTGGTGAGTTTTTTTTTTTTTTTTCATGCAACTGCTGGTCGAATTTTGCAATTTTTCTCCCCGCAGAAAACTGAAGAATTTTCCATTTTTCTTCACATAATAGATTGAAAATTTCGTGTAATTTATGTGGCATCAAAATTACTAAATTTACAATCTCCCCTCCCTGAGTGAGTGGTGTTTTGGATGGAACCACAGAAAAATATTCCTTATCGCTTCAAAATGTTAAAATTTTTAACAAAATACTTCTTATCTCTAATTCAAATAAATAAAAAACCCACCTTAATTCCAAATCCAAGCTGGGGAATGGCATTTGGCAGATGCATTCACAGAACCTAACCTCATCCGAAGCTCTTACTACTTATCAGTACACCACCAACAAATGATACGCTAATGTACTATCTAACATTGGTAGTACATGGATTATTTTTACTCTGCAGTTTTTTTTTTAAGCACTGGCCAGTAACAAATGTACAAATACTTGATAAAAAAAATTGCAAAATTCATCAAATGATTGTGAAATAAATAGCAAAATTTGTCAAATGGTGTTTGGAAAAAAATCGGGACATTCATCAAATGGTCTCGGGGAAAGAAATCAGCAAATTCGGGAAATTGTGTCTTAATAAATCGCTAAATTTGTCAATCAACTGCAGAAAAATCATGAAATTCGTCAAACAATTGCAAGAAAAGAAAGCTAATTTTGTCAAGGAATCATGGAAATAAATAGCAGATTTTGTCAATCGATCATGAAAAATATAGTGAATATCTCAAAATTATTGCGTACAAAAAATGCCTTTCATTTTAAATATATAGATTGGCGACACAGCAAGTTTCTAAATTTGTCCCTGCTGGTGAGTTTTTTTTTTTTTCATGCAACTGCTGGTCGAATTTTGCAATTTTTCTCCCCGCAGCAAACTGAAGAATTTTCCATTTTTCTTCACACGATCGATTGAAAATTTTGGATTACAATAAATATTTGGTACTTTTTCATTTTATCATTATTTATTCTGGTTTGTTGAATTCTTTGGATTCTATATTGAATTCTTTGGATTATATATACATAGAAACCTTATTAAACTTGGTATAAATTTTACAGTATCATTTTCTTTTTTAATTCTAAATAAATGCTTATAATTTTTGTATTAGATATAAGTTTAATCCATTTTATTTACATTTATGATATCTCTTTAGGTTAAAAAAGTAATAGCACAAATAATTCTTACTCTTGCACATCATGATTATTTAAAAGCAGAAGGAGGCCAAGATATGATTTGGTTTATTGTTCACCAGTGTGCTTTACCCGATGATCCTCCGGTAAGTTTCTGTAAACATTATTATACTTTATGCTATTTTTTTATAACTATGAAAAATTTCACTATTTTTATGACTGCAGAAAATAGTAGATTTTGAAAGTGTGTGTAAATTTTGTGTTCAAAGCTTTTGTTATTTAGTTGATTTGAGCTTAAAAAATTTTGTTTCATTGAAATAAAAATAATTTAATGAAAAAATAAATTTCATTCATATTTTTTACCATGAAAATTTAAAAAATAAGTTAGAGTGATAATAAAGAATTTTAAGCAAGGTAACATCAACTGTAAAGTAAACATGACCTAGATTTGGTATTGTTACACTTTATTGTCAAATCTTGACATAAAACTAAAGGAGGGTGGGGGGGGGGGCATTTTTGGAATAAACACTGTTTAAAGTCATAGTAGTAGTAATCCTATCGTAATCATATATTCTAATACGAGCAAATCTTGTGTGTGGTTATATATATATATATAATGGTCAAATACGAAATTTCGTCAAAATCGTTAGAGCCATTTTTAAGATAATTTTTGCATATATATATATATATATATATATATATATATATATATATATATATATGCAAAAATTATCTTAAAAACGGCTCTAACGATTTTGACAAAATTTCGTATCCTACCATTTTGGGGCACCAGAAAACCATTGGGCTAGGTCACATGTTCGAGAAAATTCGATTAGTGGGTCATTTTGGGTCATGGTCTAGCTAATTGTATCTAAAAAATGGTTCAAACGATTTTGACGAAATTTTGTATTCGACCATTTTCGTGCACGAGAAGACTATTGGGCTGGGTCACATGTTCGAGAACTTTCGATTAGTGGGTCATTTTTGGGTCAGCGCGGGTCAAATTAATTTTTTCTAAAAAACGGCTCTAACGATTTTGATTAAATTTTGTGTCCTACGAGTTTCGAGCACGATAAAAGCATTGGGCTAGGTCACATGTCCGAGAAAATTCGATTAATGGGTCATTTCTAGGTCATTGTGGGTCAAGATCTAAAAAGCGGTTCAATTTACACTAAATTTTGCATCTAATGGTTTTCGGGCACGAGAAGACTGTTGGGCTAGGTCACATGTTCGAGAAAATTCAATTAGTGGGTCATTTGGGGTCATTTTGGGTCATGGTCAAGCTAATTGTATCTAAAAACGGTTCAAACGATTTTGACGAAATTTTGTATCTGACTATTTTCAGGCACGAGAAGGCTATTGGGCTGGGTCACATGTTCGAGAACTTTCGATTAGTGGGTCATTTTTGGGTCAAAGCGGGTCAAATTATTTTTTTCTAAAAAACGGCTCTAACGATTTTGATTAAATTTTGTATCCTACGAGTTTTGGGCACGCGAAAATCATTGGGCTAGGTCACATGTTCGAGAAAATTCGATTAGTGGGTCATTTCTGGGTCATTGTGGGTCAAGATCTAAAAAGCGGCTCAATTTACACTAAATTTTGCATCCTATGGTTTTCGGGCACAAAAAGACTGTTGGGCTAGTCGCATGTTCGAGAAAATTCAATTAGTGGGTCATTTTGGTCATGGGTCATGATATTTGATCTCAGATTTAATTTTGACCGAGCATAGCTCGGTCTTCCCTGCTCGTAATATTATAAATCTGATTGTGTGCAAATGTTAGGCTGAAGCCAGCGTCAAAATGGAGCATTTAATGATCCTGTATCTTTGCATATAGGTTGATTATAACCCTCAAATGAACATAGGCTGGTTTTTGTTTATTTTATTCAAATATTTTTCTTAATTCAAAATTTCGTTATTTTCATAGAGAATAAATGGACATTTTCCCATAGAATTTAGCCATTTTACTTTATCGTTGCTAGGGCTTTGATCGTTGCCAATAAATAAAGACACGAAAAAATAATTTTTCCTCAAGAATTAATTTTCAATTGAACGATTTTCACGTAAAAACTGAAAATTAAAAAGAATTCAAAAGAAGGTGAATTTCCGTGATATTTGAAACAAAAATATGGAGTATTTGTTATTATACATGAAGTATGAATATCAGTTACATTAAAAAGATCTTTTTCTGTCAAAAACTGTGTTATAATTAGAAGGAAAAATGAACAATAATTATATTATTAAAAATAAATTTAGCTTGGACATGGAACTATGAAAAGGATCTTCCTCAGCTTGGACAAATATGTCATCATAAATAAAACATGTATTTTCAACTATTCGTAATAATACAAGGAGCATGAATATCAATGTATAATGAAAGCAGATATAGATAATAGACGTAATATTTAAGATGAAAAACTGAAATATTTCTTATAGATACTGATTAATATTTAGCTTGAATACCCGTTACATGCAAATGTGAGTTTTCCGCAAAAATTTACGTCCTGATTGCCAGAAACAGAAAATTAACAAGAATTATGCCATTAAAAAGAGATTTCTCTGACGAAAAAGCAACGTCATATTTGAAATAAAACGAGAATTTTCAAATGTGTTTTACAAGGAGCGTGAATCGATTCCTTACATTAATAATACAAGGATTGGTAAGTTTAGAAAGTAGATGAGTTTCACGCCATATTTGAAACAAAAAATTTAAATATTTTTTTATCTATACCGATTATTAAGCATGAATATCAGTTACATACAGATGAGAGTTTTTTGCCAAAAACCACACCATGATTATTAGGAAAAGAAAAATAAATACGAATCTATTACATTAAAATTTGACTGCTAGTTTGTATTTCACAACTACTCCTTTCAGATTGTCGAACGCAACGCGATTTACGTAACACCGGTTATCATTGATCCGAGAATGTCATAAACTCTCAGTTTGGCGCAGCTTGTCCCCAATGGGACCTTGCGCCATTAAACCTTATACAACCATAAACTCTCAGAATTTAAAAAAATGATTTAAATTCCGAAATTTTTTTTTTTTTTTTTGTTAAATTTTAACGAAGTTTCTCTAAAAATGACAACTAAATTATTCTAATTTTGTGGATAAAAAAGAAATAAAACGGATTAATATATTTTTTCTCATTAAAACTGAAAAAAAAAGAATTTATTGTCAATTTGAATAGACGGTAAAAGAAAAAAAAATCTTGATTGCAGTAAAATTTTTGAAAAATAAAAGCGTATTTTTACATATTCAAACTTCATGAATCGATTTATTCTGGAGAACAAAAATCGTCTGTCAACATATTTTCATTTAGAAATAAAGATTTTTTTTTCAGTTATAAATTAAATCAAGGAGGCAAATTTAAGCTCCTTGCATTTAGGTCTACAATTATTGCTCCCTATTCACAAGAATTGAATGTAATGAAAAAGAATATACTATTTCCATTATTTTTGAAAGATGGCTATTAAAATGTTTCAAAAAGGCGTTAAAAGTAAAATGGTTTACCAGGTAAACTTGACATATGTTTTTACACAATTCGCCGATTTCCACGATTTTATTTGGCAACACCTTTTTTCATTGGTTGCAGTTTCCTTTTCGTGTGATTATTTGTCACAAAATTTCACTTTTTAAAAACTTAGTTATGGCAAGGCCTCTATAACATAGAAATACTGTATTGTCTCCTATGGAATGTGATAAAGAGTTAGTTAATTATTTACGTTTCTAATTATCAGGAATGAAATATTTTGCTTAATTAATGCATTTAATCTTCTTTTAATGATACGTGAACGAAGTCACAGGTAACAGCTAGTTTTAGAATAAGTATGTCTTTTATCAAATTTAAACTGAGTTATAAAATTATGTAAGGTGTGTTTTCAGTATGCAATTTTATTAAATTTATTCAACAAAAACACAAAAAAAGGTAATTTTTCATATTAAAATTATATCTGTTTTCATGCACTGCAGAAAGTAGCTTCCAATAAAAAGTTTGCTTTTCAAAATAAATTTGGGTTAATATTTCAATAGTTTTAAGATAATATATAAGACTCTGGATGCTCTTATATTATGAAATGTATTTGTATTTATAGAGTTTATTTAGAAAATTGCTCAAAACTGTATTTGTGGTAGAAAATATGTACTGAATCTGCAATAAATTTTTCTTATAAGAATCATGTTTGCTGTTACAATTTTGATTCTTATAAGCTGTCAATTTTTGTAACTGAAATTGATAGCTGTAATTTGCATTTATAAGAATCACATTTGTTATTTTGACTTTGATTCTTATAAACAGTTAATTCTTATAACCTGTGATCAGAGTAAGCAATAGTTACTATAGTTGGGATATTTTTATGCCCACTATCCCAATTTTTTTTCATTGTTATTATAAACAGAAAAATATTTAAAATTTACTTTTTTCTAATTTTATCTTTATTGTTATATTTTTTTATTCAGGGTAAAAGAACAGAAGATCCAAATTATGTCAGCAATGAAGCTTTGAGGGGAATGTGTGAAAATGTTATACATCTATTAACAACAACGGTGGATAAAATGGAGAATGTTAGTATTTAAATAATAATAATTTTACGATAACTATGTCATTTCATTTGACATTGAAAAAATTAAACAAATGTATTTATTCAATGTTTACATTTGTTATATTAAATTTAGCTTGTTTTATTACGAGTATGTATTGTTTCAATGATTTTGTCACATTTTTTTTTTTTTTTTTTTTTTTTAAATTAGGTTTTATGGCCTACAATTTTAGATGGTTTATTGAATGAAAATTTAACATCTGCTGTCAGCCCTATTTGCAAAAGTTTAACACACCTTGCATCAAAAAAGAAAGATGAATTAGGTTCTGACTTTTCAATTGATTATGGGAAATTATGTAAGTTTGACTCATTTTATTTTAAGTAAATTTTTATACATGTTTTTTTGCAAAGATTTTTCGTAGATAAAAGCTGGTCAAGTTTCTCACACACACATACAATTAAAAATGCAAGTAATATAAATTGTTAATATTCATCATTTGTTTTGTTTTTTAAAATCACAATAATTTTTTTATTTTGACACATTATGAATAATTAAATAAATCAAATTGTGGAGTATAATTTATAATGTTACAGGATTAGAAAATCTCTTCTAAGCTATGGCAATAAGTATTTACAGGGATTAAATTATTTCAATACTAGCTGACCTGCCCGGCGTTGCACAAGCCTGTGTAATAAATTTAAATCTCTTAAAAAAACTAAACTCTGGCCATGGTCTTCGATGGCTTTGACACCATATACCGGGCATGCTCGTATGCTCCGGAAAATCTTTTATTTCCCCTTCCTCCGCCAGAAGAGCATTCTGTTCTAAACAAACTTCTTTCAGAAAAAACCTCTGAGACAGGTCCCTGCTGCCTACGGTACTGTATAGTATGCGTGCTACAAAATTCAGCTGGTTTCGAGAAGATGAGAACATTATAAGCAGAGTTATTGAAATAAGGCACAGTTAGAGAAAATAACCTTGAGTGAGGTGCCGGGGGGGATGTTCAAGTGTCCTTCAGAAAGTGACTAATTAAGAGGACCACGATGTATCTTTAAAAATTCGTTCGTTTGCTTAAGCCGGATGGTGGCTGTATAAGGGGGAAGACTGTGTATCCGACAAGTCAGTGAGAAAGTGGAGTGCCCATTTTCTTGAAGGCCAGGAGTGTTTGAGTGATGAAACGAGACTACAGCGGGCAAACATGGTAATCACAGCCGAACTCATCGACAAGGTGAATGACCTGGTGAGAAGTGATACATGCACTTCCGCGTCAATTGGACAGGACACACAACTGTGGGCTATTATAAATATAATAGCTTGGGGTTTAAATAAATTAGCAGAGTTATCACATATCAGTTGAAGCATTAAGCTGATTTTATAACTCCGAGAAAAAGTAACTAAAATAAAGTTTGAATATCTAACTAAGCTGAACACGAAAATATGCATAGTGGCTTTTAAATAAAGATAATATATTTAAAACAACAAGATATTTATTTAACGTTTAAACAAACAGCATATAAATCAATTAAATAAACTTTAAATAAATTAGATTCAAGATTCAATACTACATTAATAAAAGTAAAAAATAACTTAACTTACAATTGACAACATGGCGATGTAAAATAGTGAGCATAACATCAATGACTGAGGTTGAATTCTTTAGCACTTCTGTAACTCGAAAACAAAGAAAAACAATTTATTATTATCCAGAAGATTTCCCTGTTCAATAACTGAATAACTTTACAGGCTTAGCAACATGACAATTCGTTTAAAGTTCTCCAGCTCCTTTAGAAAAATGTTAAGACAGGTAGCAGTTCAATTCTTGAAATACCACAACAGCTAGATGAATATTAATTCCATAATTAACTTTAAAAGAAGTAAGCTAAACCTTGCATCAATTCATCTTTCTGAAAAGTTCAAATGCATCCACAACCACGTTCACCATTCTAACACAATGTTCATTTATCAAAATGCACGAACCACTTTCAGATGATTAAAAATACCATTCAATAAGCTGCTTGAGCTTTATTTAAAAATAGATTAACTATGTAAAGCCTTTTAAAGACATTTAAAACATTTCTGAAAAACTTAATTTAAAAACCAAACATACCTGCTAACAGCCACAAGACGTAGACACTAATGGGAAGCAAACAAGACGAAAGATGAAATGAGTGAGCGAGAGAGAGAGATAATTACAGTCGGTACAAATAACTATTTATACTATGCTGTCCTCCTGAAAATGTCTACCATGCATATCCGAAACAACTTTCCACCAGCTTCCAAAACAACTGAAACTTTTGCTATATGCAAATCTAATGCTCCGACGTTAGCTCCTGAAACATACTGTGACTACGTCACACTACAATGCCATCTCGTGGCATCTAAACTAACTATGCCGATAGAAATCGAATTTGATTAAACATACATAGATGACACATGGGAAAAGACTGCCGCGAGTTACGAAGACACATACTGTAAACAGATGGTTTGAAAAACAAAGTGTTGTTTTTAAACAGAATAATTAAAAGCCAAAAGTATATTGCCATTGAACTTAAGAAGATATAAATGGATTCATTAGAATAAGTAAGTTTATTGATTAAAGTAAAATGTATTTTTATGAAAGTTTTTGAATAAAAATATTGTTTAATTTAATGACTTTGAAAATAAGACAGGATTATATTTTAAACAATATATGTGTAGAATGATGAGACATTTGATTAAAAGGGACTATATTTTCTGACATGTGCTAATTTTCCTAACAACAACTTCCTGCTTCATGCGCAGGCACCTGCACAGAACAATGCCGTGCCGTACACTCCATTCGTGTCTCTAAATGTCTCACTACATTATCTCAAAGCGGCATATTAAAATTTCAACCGGTTTGGTTGCTATGACGTTTTGTACCTTTTCATTTGAACACCCCTCTATAGAATGTAAGCTCCTGTATTTAGATTTTTACAACTTCTAAATTCACTTAGTTTTGTCCAAATATAATTCTAATAAGAACAAAATTTGAAAGTTTGATGTTAGTAGGACAGCTGTTTTATACAGCATTTTTTAAATTTTATAGATTGAAAATGAAAACAGACACCCAGTATATAAAAATTAATATTCAAATGTTTTATTTACCTTTGATAAATTTGTTATCTTTTGATTTTGTCATGGAATCAGCAGCTATCCATTTTGTTGTCATATCTTCATTTGTTAGGAACCTGTATACTCGAGCATGAGGTGCATTGTCATAATTTCCATTGCAGCCAGTAACGAAACATTTATGTGGCATAACTGTCTGGCGAATCCCAGAATTATATAAAATTATATTTACTGTATAATATATTTCTACCATTCAATTTGTATATGATATAGGTGAAAATTAGCAGTCGCCACTCGCCACGAGGCGATTAAAAAATCAGCAATCGATCGCCACTCGCCAAGTGGCGATTAAAAAATCTATTATCGATCGCCAAGTGAAATACACCATTTTTTATGGAAATATGCATCTCTACATTGATTACATCTAATTAGATAACTGGTTAAATCTTTTTCCTACCAGATGCAAACAGATTTCAACGACTTAGCTGTATTTTCAATATTTCTGCTTTTTCTCATGCGCTTACTCTTTAAGTTGGATTATTTTTTTCAAGAAATGCAGTTTTATTTTGCAAAATATATTCATTAGCTTTGATTCCACATGCATTGCATTTCAAGTAATTTATTCCTTTTTTCCCAACGGATACAAGAGGATTTTACAACATTTCAGTATTTTCAATATTTTGACTTTTGCCACATGCTCACCAGTTGGATTATTTTTCTTCAAGAGGTACTGTTTAATGATGCAAAATACACTCATACTCATGCAATAGGTATAAAACTCTTATAGAAAAATATGTTTATATACAAATACAAAGATTGAAAGTTTGAAACATAATAGTGGCCACTAACTAAATTTCCCAGTTTTCACCTATAGTATATGATAAATAACAATTCTGTTGCTTCAAAAATAAGCATGTTTGAAATGGCAGCCACTATGCAAGTGAATGAGGGCGATGCTGCACCATGAAGGAGATGAGTGATCAAGTAGGTCAATTAGCAGTGCTGTTACATGAAAATTTTCAGAGCATCATTTGGCCCTGAGTATGACAATGGTAATGGCGGGGCCCCGACCCTAGGTTTGTTTGCATAGATTTTCATTAAAAAACATAAAATAATACAAATTTGAGGGCATAACTGTACTAATATTATAAAGGAGTAACGATTGTTTTTTTATTTGTTCGTTTGTTTGTAGGGGGTAATCTCTGAAACTACTGAAGCAATTTCAAAAGTGATGGTGGCAAATTGATAGTGACAATCATTGCTCCAACATAGCCTATGTTTTAGGTCGGTGCCACTAACCCAGGGGGTGCAGAAGCGAAAAACGTTCTAAAATTTCGATTTTTTTATACTGAAGGAGCTAAAAACATGAAATTTGGCATGGTAGTTATTTATGAGATGTAAATGCTCTCTAAGAACAAATTCTAAAAAAATTCTAAATTTAAAACTGTGAGATGAGCGAAAAGTGTTCTAAAAACATTCTAAATTACAAATTCTATGGAATCTCTGAAACTACAGAAAAATTTTCAAAAGTGATGGTGGCAAATTGATAGTGACAGTCCTTTCTCCAACGTAGGCTATATTTTATGTCTGTGCCACTATCACATGGGGGTGCAAGAGTGAAAAACGTTCTCAAATTTCGATTTTTTTTTTATACTGAAGGAACTAGAAACTTGGAATTTGATGGTAACAGTCCCTGCTGTAACATAGGCTATATTTTATGTCGGTGCCAGTACCCCCAGGGGGGGGGGGGGTGCAGGAGCAAAAAGCATTCTAAAAAACATTCTAAATTACAATTTCTATGGAATCTCTGGAACTACAGAACCATTTTCAAAAGTGATGGTGGTAAATTGATGGTAACAGTCCCTGCTGTAATATAGGCTATATTTTATGTCGGTGCCACTACCCCCAGGGGGGTGCAGGAGCGAAAAGCATTCTAAAAATATTCTAAATTACCATTTCTATGCGATCTCTGGAACTACAGAATCATTTTCAAAAGTGATGGTGGCAAATTGATGGTGACAGTCCTTGCTCCAACATAGGCTCTATTTTATGTTGGTACCACTACCCTCAGGGGGGTGCAGGAGCGAAAAATGTTCTAAAATTTCGTTTTTTTATATACTGAAGGAGTTAGAAACATGAAATTTGGCATGGTAGTTACTTATAAGATGTAAATGCTCTCTAAGAACAAATTCTAAAAAAATTCGATATTTAAAAGGGTGAGATGAGTGAAAAGCATTCTAAAAACATTCTAAATTACAAATTCTATGGAATCTCTGGAACTATAGAACCATTTTCAAAAGTGATGGTGGCAAATTGATGGTGACAGTCCTTGCTCCAACATAGGCTATATTTTATGTTGGTGCCACTACCCCCAGGGGGATGCAGGAGCGAAGAGTGTTCTAAAAATATTCTAAATTACAATTTCTATGCAATCTCTGGAACTACAGAACCATTTTCAAAAGTGATGGTGGCAAATTGATGGTGACAGTCCTTGCTCCAACATAGGATATATTTTATGTTGGTACCACTACCCTTAGGGTGGAGCAGGAGCGAAAAACGTTCTAAAATTTCGATTTTTTTTATAATGAAGGAGCTAGGAACATGAAATTTGGCATGGTAGTTACTTATAAGATGTAAATGCTCAGTAAAAACAAATTCTAAAAACATTCGAAATTTAAAAAGATGTGATGAGCAAAAAGCATTCTAAAAATATTCTAAATTACAATTTCTATGAAATCTCTGGAACTACAGAACCATTTTCAAAAGTGATGGTGGCAAATTGATGGTAACAATCCTTGCGGTAACATAGACTATATTTTATATAGGTGCCATTACCAAAGAGGATGAAAGAGTGAAAAACGTTCTAAAATTTCGATTTTTTTTATACTGAAGGAATTAGAAACTTGAAATTTGGCATGGTAGTTACTTATAAGATGTAAATGCTCTCTAAGAACAGTTTCTAAAAAGTTCGAAATTTAAAAGAGTGAAATGTGCTAAATGTGTTCTAAAAACATTCTAAATTACAATTTCTATGGAATCTTTGAAACTACTGAACTGATTTTAAACGTAATGCTCGCAAATTTATAGTGACAGTCTGTGCTCTAACACAGGTTATATTTTATATCAGTGCCACCACCCTCAAGGGGTTGCAAGAGTGAAGAACGTTCTAAAATTGCAATTTATATTATACTCGCGAGATTAGAAACTTTAAATGGGGCAAGATAGTAACTTATAAGATATACATGCTCTCTAAGGACAGTTTTTAAAAAAATCGAAATTTAAGAAACTGATATGAGGGAAAACTGTTCTATAAACATTCTAAATTATCATTTTTATGGAATTGTTAAAGTCCGAAACTTGAAATTTAACATGGCTGATACTTTTTAAGACACAAGTGCACACACAGAACAGTTTTTTAAAATAAATCGAAATTTAAAAGGGTAAAAGAGGGAAAAAAGTTCTAAATTACGATTTTTTTTGTTACTAACAGGATTAGAAACTTCAAATTTGGCATGGTGGTTACTTTTAAGATACAAATGCTCGCTAACAATGGTTTGTAAAGAAATTTAAAATTTCAAGGGTTGAAATGAGCGGAAAGCATTTAAAAAGTGTTCTAAATTGCAATTACAATGGAGTTAGGGATAGAAACTTAAAATTTTGCATGGGCTGATTTGGTCACACAGAACAATTTGAAAAAATAATCAAAATTTAAAAGAGTGAAATGCGCGAAAAGCGTTCAAAATTACGATTTATTTGGAACTATTAAGGCTTGAAACTTAAAATTTCACCTTGCTGTTACTCACGTAAATGATCACCCAGAACAGTTTACTAAAAATGCTAAATGTAAAAGGACAGGAGCAAAAAAAAAAAAAAAAAGGACTAAAATTACAATTTATGTGATACAGCTGGTATGAAGCTTTGTATTTAGTATGGTGGTTACTCTTAAAATGCAAATGCTCACTAAGACCAGTTTCTAAAAAATCTAAATTTAACAGACTGAAATAAGTGGAAAACGGTCTAAAGAGTTCTACATTATGATTTAATTGGATTTATTCAGGTTAGAACCTGGAAATTTAGTATAGTTGTAACTTTTAAGGTGCAGACGCTCGGTATAAACAGTCAATTAAAAATCCGAAGTTTAAATGTGTAAACTGAGCGGAAAACGTTATAAATTTTGTTTTTTTCTAAATTGTTAGCGATAGAAACTTGGAATTTAACATGCCTGTTATTTTTTATACTTAAATGCTTCCACAGAACAGTTTTTACAGAATTCGAAATTTTAAAAAGGTGCAGAAGCAAAAAACATTCCAAAATTGGGATTTTAGTGATGCTGCTGGTATAGGAAGTTGAAATTTGGCATGGTGGCTATTTTTAAGATTTCAGTGCTCGCTAAAAATGGTTTCCATTAAAAAAAAAAGTGAAATAAGCTGAAAAAGTTCTAAAAACCTTCTAAGCAATTATTTATATGAAATTGTTAGGGATAGAAACTTGAAATTTTACATGGTTGTTACGTTAGAGACACAAATGCATCCATAGAACAGTTTTAAAATTTTTTGAATTTTAATGTGAGCAGGAACAGAAAAGTTTTAAAATTGCAATTTCTGTGATATAGTCATTACAGAAATTTGCTTAATTAGTGTGGCTTAATTAGTAATTTCTAAATTATCTGAGGCAATAAAATTTCTTCTAATGAATATAAGCTAAGGAATATCACTTGGCATTTTTCAAGAATTACGCGAGCAAAGCCACGGGTTTTGCTAGTACTGCCAAAAGCAGAGTGACCACCTAACACTAAACCCCTCTCAGACAGAAATGACTGAATTCGACACTGATTTTAGGTATATTTGATGCTTTTTTCCTGGTCCCAGACAATGCTGTGCAGATCCGCTAGCAATAATAACAAAAGAAAAATCTAAAATTTGTGCATTTCTTTATTTATCTGGCACATGCAGATAAAATTACAAATATTAAATAAATAAAACCTATGTAATATTTTGACAAAAATAAATAAATAAGTAAATATAAAAATTAATTACTAATGAATACCACCCAAAAAATTACATTGGCCTACAACATCCATCATCTATTTTACTTTGTATAGCTATAGACTGAAAGGAGCAGGTGTATATTAGTTCTTTTAATTCTATTATTATACATTCATTTTCTTTTATAATGATTGCTTTAAAAATAATGCATGGTAAGTACTCATGATTGCATGTTGTAAAAAGATGTTATTTATTGTGATTGTTACGTTAATTAGCGTAAGAATAAAGCCTTAATTTGTTTTTCTAATTTATTTTCAGCTCTTATTTCATCCTCTCAATCTCTTCTTGCCAGACTCATAGTTCTCATTTGTCAACCAAATGAAGGACGGGGAAGAGGGATAAATGTTTTAAAATTGATGAAAGTGCTTGCCCCTGCAATTAATAAAAATATGAAAGCTTTGTGGGATACTAAAATTCCTTCGTTGATCCAGTTTATAGAATGTAAGCTCCTTTATTTTAAAAAGAAACCTACCATTATTCATATAAATATTGTACATAACATTATTATTTATTTTTATTATTGTAAATTAAATATATCTTAAGATATTTTACTTTTAAAGTTTTCATAATTTCAAGCAAAGTAGATTTAAAATTTGTTTTTATTTTTGGTGTTATTTTTTGCTTTATTCACCAAATTTTCACGAAATTAAAAAATTTCAGTGGCTTAGAAAAATAAAATTTTAATTTTTCATAATTTATATAATAATTTATTTAATTTAGCATCTGACTGTGGATATTGGGATGAAAAGGCCTGGGAAAATCAGGTTACTGAATTTGCTATTAACACTCTTGAAGAAATTGATCGTGAAGAGTGGACTTTAAAATTTGGAAAAGCACTGCAAAGTCAATTTTCTCTCTATACCAACTTTTCTGATGATAAGGTATATTTTCAACTCTTGATTATATCACATACATATATAATTTGAAAATATCAGAAAAATTTAAGACAATTTTTACTACATTATTATTTTAGTGAAATACTGAATTTTTTTTTTTTATGTTACACTGGCGAGAAAAATTAAAGGAACAACTATAGAAACTCATCTAACTTGAATAGTTTTGCAGATAATAACATGAAACTTGCACAAGATCTTTATTTTGTCATGCCTGACATATTTTCAAAATGCAGAACTGCCTATTTCTCCCAAAAATATATTAACATAAAAACATAGGAATGTGTGATATAAGTGGGGATAAGGAAATTGTACTGTTACAATATTTTAGAGACACACAGGAAAAATCAATAAAGTAATTAGTCACTAATGACCGAAATGAAAGTTTTACAGCGATTTTCCATATTGTGGATTAGATTAACAAGAAGTGCTTGTGTTAACAAAGTGTATTCAATATGAACAGTGCTCTGAAGTTCCTGGAGTGTGCTAGTTGGGGGTTACCGAGATCCAAGTCGGCATACTGGTGCGTCCCACACATGTTCTATCGGGTTTAAATCCAGAGAATATTCAGGGCACTCCATTCGCTGGATTCCTTCGCCCTCAAGATAATCAGTCACTATTGCAGCACAATGAGGTCGTTTTCATCACATACTGAAATTAATTAAAATCAAGTTTCTCAAAAAATGCTTTTTAAGTTTTACTTTTAAAAATTAAATGGTATTAAGGTTACTTGCAACACTTAAAATAGAAATGATTTATATAGCAGGCAATCCTGTCAATAATAGTTATTTATGGTATATGCAATATTTTCAGTTTTGAATGTGCAACAATTTTCCACATTTTTTTTCCTATTTGATTGTTAATTAAAGTAATTAAAGACGAGCAAGTAAGACCAAGCTATGCTCAGTCAAAATTAGCTGTTAGTTCAAATATCATATGAAATATCTTCCAATTTGCACCAAGTATGTGATTTGTCATTGGTAATCTTGAAAGTTAATTTTGCAGCCTAATGTCGCCAATATTTCTCCAAATTTGGCGAAATGATGACAACTTTCCGGCTTCGTTTACTGTCAACTATTCAACAATTTAATAACTGTTGCATTTTTCATTTCCATTGAAACGCATTACGCATAGTGATACCAAAATGATCCACTAATCGAATTTTCTCAAACATGTGATCTAACCTAATGGTCTTCCCGTAATCCAAAACGGTAAGAAAAAAATTTATTCAAAATCGTTAGATTTGTTTTTTAGATAAAATTAGCTTGACCCACAGTGAAACCAAAATGACCGATTAATCGATTTTTCTCTCAAAAATGTGACTTAGCCTAATGACCTTCTAGTTTCCGAAAATCATAAGATACAAAACTCAATTAAATAGTTAGGGCTGTTTTTGATTAAATAAGTTTGACCCACAGTGACCCAAAAATGACTCACTAATTGAAATTTCTTGAACATGTGAGCTAGCCCAATAGTCTTCTCGTTCCTGAAAACCGTAGGATACTAAATTTAGTTCAAATCGTCTGAGCCGTTTTTAAGATAAAAATAACTTGACCCATAATCACCCATAATCAAAATTACCCACTAATCGAATTTTCTCGAACATGTGACCAACCTCAATTGTCTTCTCTCGCCCGAAATCCATACGATATAAAATTTAGTCAAAATAGTCTGAGTCGTTTTTTAGATAAAATGAGCTTGACCCACAGTGACCCAAAAAAGACCCACTTATCGAATTTTCTCGAGCATGTGACCTATACCAATGATTTTCTCGTGCCCAAAAACCATAGGATACAAAATTTAGTTCAAATCGTCTGAGCCGTTTTTAAGATTAAAAATACCTTGACCCATATTTACCCATGACCAAAATGACCCATTAATCTAAATTTCTTGAGCATGTGACCTAGCCCAATAGTCTTAAATAAAAAGAAGTTTGAGAGGATGATTAAATTAAAGGTATTTTTTTATAGAGGATAATACTGGTCAGCAAAAAAAATTAAATTTTTCTTTCCCTTTAAATCAAATATGTACACTATATAAATGTAACATTCCTAAATCTATATATGATATACAAATTGTATCAGCAAACATATATACATTTTATTTATACAATTTCCACTTATTTTTAGAAAGTCATAAAATACCTGAACTAGCAAGTCCCTCCACTTAAAAAAATGGTAGATGATACAGTAATTTCATCGTCATAATTTGTTTTTGTAATGTGAAATCTATAAAAATGAACTATTATTTTTACAGTAAGGAATTTTGGTGCTGGCCAGTATAATTAGTAAAATTTTAATCTATTAGATGAGAGTGTTAAATTCTTGTATTTCATACTTACATGTATATGCACCAACATTATAGATTTTGATTATTTCATGACTATTTTATGTACAAAAAGTTATACATATCTAAAGTTTTCCATTTCTCTTTTTAGTATTTTCTTCTAAAAATTCTTGGATTGGTCATGAAAAAAGTGAGCAACAAGAATTTTATTAATGAAGCCTTAGACACCATTTTTCGTCATGTGGATCACTCAAATCAGACTGAAAGACAGGTAAGTTATTCTCTATATTAAATTCCAGTTTCATTGTCTTAAAATTAACGTTCCTCTTTATTGCAGACAGTGCCTGTTTATTTCATTATTTATTGTTTTGTTTTATTATTTTGAAATTGATGCAGTAATGCCTGCTTTTATCTTCCATGTTCGATTCAGACTGAAAATAAAAAAATAATTAAAAAATAAAAATTATGCATAAAATATGAAACACTTTCCAACACTTTCAGAATATTGTAACACTATTGTATATAAAACTCCACCATTTAATAAGTTAAAATAAGATTTCTAAATATAAAATTTAGAAAATGCCTAAAATGCAGTTAAACATCCAACTCCAGCAATTGGCACCCATAGTCAGTAAAGTATTTTAGTTCTTTTAATCACCCCTGTATAAGATCTGTCGATTTGTATGCACACACTACATGGTTTTCTAAAATTTATTTCAGCTAGAAAATACATCACACATTTAAAAATTTACTTTCAGCAATTACCCAGATAGAAAATAATTTAAGGAGGTTTTTTTTTTGTGCAGCCTTGTATATGATCTATAGATTTTATACACACCACATATTAAGCTAAAATTTAATTCAGCTAGGAAACACATAACACAACTAAAAATGCAATCCAGCAATTACCAGCCATAGAAGGAGATATATATTTTTTTTTCAAAGACCTGTATATTCATTTATTTATATTCTACAAACATATCTTAGTATACTAAATATAGTTAAATTAATAAATCTTAAACAATTAAAAAACACCTCTAAGAAATTCATGCCCATAGATAGTAATTCTTATGACTTCCTGTATATGAGATATAGAATTTATGCATGCAATGTAATGTACTAAAATTTCATTAAATTTTTTTAAAAAGCATACTGCATCTGAAAACACACTTCCGGCAATTATTGCCTATAAACAGTACTGCAACTGACTTCTTTTTTGTGACCCTGTGAATAAACAAGTAAATGCTATGCATTCCATATTCTACTGTAAGCATTGTTGTAGGGCATCTCAGTAATGCACACCAATTTCATTATAATTGAAATAGTTGTGATAATTATTTTTGACCATATATTACAAGCTATTGTGAACTCAAAATTTACAGCAGTGCAACCTTTCATTCTTTTAGGTCAAAAATTAGAAATATGTGGAAAAGTTTTTTCTTACCAAAGGCTTGGAATAATGTTAATGGAACTCTTATTAAACACATATTTAGAATCTATATATTTAAAACGCTAAGCGATATCTTTCGACAATCCATGATAACAAACTACTGCATAAAATTACACCATTCTTTTTTTTAATGAAAGATATTTGGACACAGATTTGTTATCGTGCATTCGTCTGTTTGAAAATTTAATTAATTAGCCGTAATTTTCAATTAAACTTTTACTTCTGCTTATGACGTCATAAAGTCGGCAACTCCCATTTATGCGAGGCATAAAGTTTATTCTCTTAACTCTGTGGTTTGCCAATCTTTTGACATTAGCTAATATCAACTAGGTAATATTTTAACATTGTAATATAAAATCTTGAAAAAACTTGCTTAAAATTAGCTAGAATATAATCATAATAAAATGTCTAAACATAAACATATCAATATGAATAACAAATCTCACGTAAAATGTTGCAATTTAAATGATTCCAATTGAAACAAGATTTGGAGAGTTATCCCTGATGCCCAGTTAACATAAAAGTACCTATTTTATTTTATTTATTTACACACATATTCAATTTTATTATAAAATACCAGGTTGCCATACAAAGCAAAAATCGTCATTTAGGCACCAAAAATTAACCCCGGTGCGTCTGCGATATCTGTACCGATTCAATCAAAATTGTTTTGGTTGCACCGCATATTGCAAAATTAATTAAATCCATGATTATTGTTTCTTTCTCAGATTAAAAATAAGAAAATTGGTACTTCTCTATTATCCCGTCGACCACTTTTCATGACAAAAAACTATCGCCAAAGTGTAACGCCAAATAAACGATAGAACATTGCCATTGGAATATCAAAATAAATAAATAAATAAAATATAAGAATTTAAGGACACGATTGTTATTTTAATTTATGAAATAACTAATAAATCAGTAAAACATAATGAAAAATAAACGCAAATGTCGAATTAAAAACCACTTGATGACGTAACAAACACGTATCTGCGTACGCTTCTGACATCAAGTAAATCGGACTGCATTGTTGGCATTTAATTTTACATTTTGGCGAGAGTTTTTTGTTATGAAAAGTAGTCGACCAGATAATAGAGAAGTACCAGAAAATTTAATGCTTAACGAAATTCAATTATTTGATCGATCGCAGATTTTGGTACTTTTCCGTTATACCGACACCATGCCATACATGTAAATGTATGCTTGGCAAGAATGGTGTCTGTATAACAGAAAAGTACCCAAATTTTTCTTAGTTCGGGCTATACCAAAAATTAACATTTTACAGGCAACAAAAAAATCGCCAAAAATGACTGCTTCATCAGCAGTTATGACAGCAAAGTTTGATAAAATAACCTGAATTTTACAACGTTTATGCGAAACACCACAGAGAACACACGCTATTTTTATATCAGTAGAGTATATTTAACAGAATAAGAGAACTAACAACCTTCAATAATATAATGCATGAAAAAATAAACAAATAAGTGATTCAGCAAATCTTAAAAATTTGTATTTCTTAATATAACTATAAAATGCAGAAAAATATTCTGGTACCATCAAAAATATTCATTATCCCGCCGTCCCATTAAAAAAATCTATATCCAAATTAGGTACTTTACGATTAGCTGGCGGCACCCGGCTAACCGAAAAGTACACCCAAATAATTGGAATTGTATGACCCGTCATCTGCCCTTAAGATGGTAAGAACAATTAACTCTGAGTTATTTTCAGCAGGGAGAAAAAAGATATAAGACGTTGGATTTTTCCTCCGTTATGTCGGAGATTAATAAACGCCAAACTGTAGCACCCAATAAACAAACGGAAGAATGTTGCCATTAAATCTCAAAAATAAAAAAAATAATTAGGAAAAGCCCCATTTACTAAAGTATCATTTATCAGTTACTTTAAATAATAAAATTTACAATATATTAATGAAAACAGAATAAAAAAATAATCTTGGATATTTATTTATTTACATTATTTCTCTTAATTATGGAAAAGGAATAATCATCCTGATTATGTAAGGAACTGAAGAAACCATACAAATAAATTACACTTGAAAACATTAAAAATCTCCCTTATCTGCAGATTGATTTATTATTGTAAAAAAAATTCTTCATCTTTACATAAAAATTGATTAGCTTAAAACAGTGGATGCGTTTCAGAAGATATGGATTTGAAACGAACAATGATTAAAGAAGACATTTTAAAAATTTTGATCAAAACATTTTATAACTTTTTTTTAATGTTGAATTTCGACAGTGCGTTTGGGCAGATGCAATGCGCATAGGAGCTCATTCGGTTGCATTATCACAGGTGGGGGGGGGGGGAGATGTGTGCTTTATTTAGTATGTTCTTTTATTGACTGAATATGAGATGAACGTAGGGATATACTATTTGTATGATACTTCATAGTTCCAGGAAATTTTCTTTCTTGCCGTGGGGAATAGGGCGGTAATGTCAAACTGATTTACATTTTGTTTACGGATTGTTTGTTTGGAGTTTGCATTGGAAATAGTACTGTAAATCACTGAAGGAAAAAACTTTTAAAATAAAATATTTGAAAGACTGTTTCATAAGCACCCCTTCTTTTGTAATAAAGAAGCTTATTTTACTAATATTGTTATTGTAATTTTTTTTCCATCAAGTTTTGACGGGTTCCATCTAGTATAAAATTATTTCTTTATCTAAATTCTTAATTATTTTTTTTAATTTAATCCATATGGTGGTAAAGGATTTTGCTCTTGCCATCAAACTTGTAGAATTATTAAACAGTCCTAGAAAGTTTCTTATAAAAGGTTCAGTAGTAATCATCTTCATTAAAAAATTTAACAAGATTGAGAAATCATGCATCAAGCATAGATTATGAAACACTTTCCAACACATCCAGAAAACTGTAATGAAACTTCACTATTAAATAAGGTAAAAGAAGATACGTAATTAAACAGTTTAGAAAACGTATAAAACATTCCAAATAAATCCAGTTCTAGTAATTACCTTCCATAGTCTAAAAAATAGTCGAATTATTTTGTACAGCCCTGTATATGATTGGATAGATTTCAAAATATACTTCATAGCATGATAAAAGTTAGTTCAGTTGGAAAATTCACATTTAGCAATTTTTGCCAATCAAGAGAAATTCACTCGAATTCTTTTGTACAATCCTGTATATTATCTAAAGACTTTTGTACACACCACAGACCACATATTAAGCTAAAATTTAATTTGATTAAAAAACTCATAAGGCAACTTTAAACACTCTTCCAGCAATTACCAACCATAAATGACAAATTATCTTGTTCTTTGTGTAGCCCTGTATATGAACTTATTTATATTCCACAAATGTTTATCAGTCTAATAAATATAGTTTAGCAGGAAAATGTGTAACACAATTAAAAACTACCTGTAAGCAATTCACTTCCATAGGCAGTAAAACTTATGAATTCCTTTGTGTAACCCTGTATATGATCAACAGAATTTATACGCACCACGTACTATGCAAAAATTTTGTTAAACTTAAAAACACAAACTAAAGTTGAAAATGCACTTATCACACATAGACTATAATTATTGCACATATACTGTAACCAAATTCTTTTGTATGTCCCTGTAAATGAGCAATAAACAAAATACACACCATACTTTTCAGTTTGCAATTTTTAGTGCACCTGAGTAATGCATAGAAATTTCACTATGCTTGAAATAGTGTAACATTATTAAATTACATTGCAAACAACTTTTCCCTGTAAACCATTATTTAACAGAATTCTTTCGTGTGACCCTGTAAATGAATAATAAATGCTTTGCACCCCATATTCAACAGAGAACATGTTTTAGTGTACTTCATAATTGTATATCAATTTCATTATGTTTGAAATGGCATAACATCATCAAAATGCACTTGAAACGTTTTTTTTCCATAGACTGTAATGTAACGGAATACTTTTGACTGTCCCTGTAAACAAACTATAAATACTACACACTTCATTTTCAATAGGGTCGTGCTATACTAAACATCAATAACATATGAAAATTACAGAGCAATTTGAATATATTTATAAGAGTTAGAGCAGCAGCGGACAGACAAACCGAAGTCATAAACACTTTTCAACTATGTTAGAAAGTGTTAAAAAGTGGCAACTTCTTCCAGTTAAAGCAGTTGAAAGCTCAAACTTATCTGACTGTAACAGGTATGATCAAAACTATAATTTTAACAAAACAGGTAACCAAAAATAAGTACAGGAAATAAATATTTTAAAATAATATGCTGAAAATCAAAACTAACAGTCATCAAAAAGAAAAATCTAATATCAAAAAGCATGATGTCACCCAGAATGCAATCAGAACCATGTCTACCATCACAGAGAAGAGAAAGCAGCTCACAATTACCAATGATGCAATTGATGCTGTAAAAACAGGGTGCTCCTATGATGAATAAAAACAAAAGCCCCGACTGCAAAACATCATAATGCGAGATCATAATATCCTCCATCAATGTTTAAAAATTTTGGGATAGCCAATAGATGTAAAAGGTAAAATGATAAATAAAAACCTTTTACAGTAATGAAAAGACAAAATTTTTGATTGGCAAGAGAAATAACAAAAGCACTAAGAATCCATGACAATGAAAAGAGTGGCCATAGAGGAATGAAATATATATGTATGTATATATACAGGGTGTCTGAAAATGATTGATAACCTATTGAATAACACGAAAAATATACATCGGATCGAAAAACAGAAAATATGTGTTCAATATTTTTGAAAAATCTATTTACGGATATCAAAGTTGTCCCCCCCCTCAATTCTGCCCCCTGGGGGGGAAAGGGGGAAAACTTTGAAATCTTAATTGATAACCCCCCTTTTTTATTGCAGATTTAGATTGTACGGGAAAAAATATGTTACTTTTGTATTTAACATTTTCTTCGGAAAATCGTAGATGGTGCTGTAATCGAGTAAAATGCAGTGCAATCGTTTTCATTGAAAAGTCTGGAAATGATTGAATAACTTGAAAAGGGAGGTTATCATTTAAGATTTTAAAGTCCCCCCTCCCCCCCAAGGAGGCAGAGTTGGGGGGCAAATGTGACATAAAAAAAAAAAATGTAAGTGCCGTTAAAATATTATTATCTTAATGGATGGAAGAATAGATCGTATAGTAAACTTTTAAATATTGCAGTTGTGATTTAAATAGCAATTAACCCTGCACAATTTGTGCATCTGTTCTTTAGGTCAATATTCTTTGAGAAGAGAATCAAAAATAATAATAAATTAAACATTCTTACTTGTTCTTTGTTGAAAAATAAGAGACTCATACTACTTGAAATAAGAACTCGTTTAGGTTAGGATCCAATAATGTTTATTATATCTTCTTGAAGAGGGAGGAAGGATGAGATGAAAGCTGCACATCAAGTCTTTAAAAAGTACTGGCTCAAATTTCGTAAAATTCGGAGAATCTTTAAAATATTCCTTCTGGACGAATTAATTAAATTACCAGTTGATTTAAAACTTTTAAGATATTAAACTTAAAATTTACAACAGCATTTTTATAGAATAATTAAAAACTGAAAACGCGAAATTGATCTCCAAAGAATCAGCACTACGGCGATTCTAGGATACGAGCACCGGCACAGGCCAGCCTCAGATCAGACAACGTTTTGCATAAATTTACAGCATCATTTTTATTAAAATTCTGTTGGAAAAATGCGCTACATTATTATTTATACCCATAATAGGGGTGCACAAATGTTAAAGCAAGATTAATTTAAACTAATTTGTTGATTAGAAATTACGTGAAAATTAAAAGAGCAAATCAGAAACAAATTAACATTTAATAATTAAAAGAACGATTCTAATTTGTATTTGAAAGACACGCCCCTTTCGGCCGCAGCGCCAAAACAAAACAGCTCCCGAAAACATACCGAACAAGAGCGGCGGTGACGCATGCGCACAACACACGAGCGGTGAAGACCGCCGATTGAAGCGAACTCATAGCACGAAGGAGGAATGAAGCAACGCCGTGAAAAACACTTGCGCGGCGCGGAAATGCCGATAACATTGCTTTTAAAGAACGGCAAATTTAAACTGGAAAGGCTATAAAATAGAAATACGTTGAGCTGAAATATAAAGTAATTAAAAAAGATAAAACTGTGATATATCTTTATCACAATACCCCCATTCACCGACAAAAATTTTGACTGACCAGAAGGAGAAAAAGGGTTAAAAACTGTAAAAGCCTTTTTCGACACAGGGAAGACAAAATTTTTAAATGCCAAAGTAAAAATGACACAATTACATAAATTTAGAGCCATGAAAAGTAAATTAATTAAAATTTGATGTGATGTGCAGCGACCAAAAAGAAAAAGAGAAAGAATATACATCATTTAGTACATTCAAAAATCTCATCACAAATTATACAAGATGTTATAGTATACATATAACAGAGTATACAGAAGTCCCATTGCATTTTTAGCAAATAAAGGCATACCTTCCATTAATCTTGATCTCTAAACAAATACCATCATGTATATAAAAAAACAAGCTAATATTCAATTTAAATTAGCAATGAGATCATATCAAAATAGTTGCAACAGTAAAGCAACATAAAAAGAGTTGGTAATATCTTCATTATTCCGACTTGTCTAGACAAATATTTAAAATAATAATAAGTTGCAATTTTAAAGCAACAAAAAGTCAAGAATACTTTAAATTCTGACTGATGCCAAGGACTTTTAAAATATAGAGCATATAAAATTAACTCTAAATAGCATAAATGTGCACAAAAACAATCCATTGCAAGGATTTAAATTCATTCAAAAAGGCCTAAGTATGTACTTTTTTTTAAGTCATACATATTGCATTAGTAATAATTCAAATCATATAAAATTAAGTATTTAACATAATGCTCATAATACTGATATCAACAAGTATATAATAGTGCATAAGAATTATTACCCAAAATTTATATGAAAATTGTATAAAATTATGTTGCAACAAAATTTACATTCATTTGTCATAAATAATAGTAATTCATCAAAATAGTTGGATTTAGTAACAACTTTTCAATATCTAACAAATAATGAATAAGTTTTAACCAACAATAAATGAGACATTTCTTCAGTAATACTTCATACTTAATGTACTTGCAAGTACTCAATAAAAATTTCCGTAAATATTCAATAAAAATATTTTTCATGAAATATACTCATTAAAACTCTTTCTGAAATATTCAACAAAATTCTTTCAATTATATTCAATATATTTTTCTTTTAATACTCAATAAATTTTTTCTTAATATTCAATAAATTTTCCTTTTAATATACCATGGTTTTTGTTTTTTTTTTGCAAAAAAAATAATCAGAGAAAAGGTGAGGAAAGGTGAGAAAAGATGAGGATCCTCAAAAAAAAAATAATTTAACCATTAACTTTCATAAAGAAAGACAAGTTAAAATCAAATGACACATTTTATGAGAGTATAAAAACAAACACAGTGCACCGTTATGTAAAGCATGTTATTATTATAAATTTATATAATATTAATGAAAAGGGTATCTTATAGAAAAATCAGCTATTGACAATAAATGAATTATTTGGGTGATATTTACAACACTTACCAAAAGTGGTAATAGCCTCCCTTCGGTCATGAGACCATTATCAAATCAGTAAATCAAATAAATATAAACTATTAATATGTATTCATTACAATTCACAAAACACTAATAGCCCCCTTATAAACGATCAGTAGATCTGTAAACTGAACAAACACCAAAACTTACAAGACTGTCAAAGGCGAACTCCAGAACCGATGACGAATCTGCAAATCAAATAAGCATAAAACATAATATAAATTCATCAAAACTTACAAAAATGCTAATAGCGATCCGTTAAACCATTAGCAAGTATGTAAACCAGACAAAAATATACAACATTCTTGCTAAAACTACTGTAAATAAACAGATGAATATTGCTAATAAAATGCTTGAAGAGAAAAAAAATTGTTTGTTTACAGATGAAGGATATAAACATTCTGCTTTTACATAACAAATAATCAGATGTAATACCTTTAAAAAGTTCTAAAATCAGTTTTTGATTTTAAAAAGATGATTACACTGAGAAAAAAAGTAACTACTTGCTGAAAAGTTTGCAAGTTAAGTGGCACACTGGTTGGTTGATTGACACTATGGCAGTGTAGCAGCAAATTGGCCTTTTTTTTTGCCTGAAACACACATTACTAAAATAAAATTGAAGACTTTATCAGGAGATTTTAGCACTAAACAATGATGAGCATTTGAAGACACATCACGTAAGAGCATTTGAAGACACAGCAGGTAATAGCATTTGAAGACACATCAGGTAATTAGCAGACATAAATCATGAACTGTTTCCATGATGTTGAGGAATAATATGACGAAGTGGCACTTAGAATAAAATAATACAAAGAGCACAAGACTCTTGTTGAGAGGCGCTGGAAAGTCTAAGTTGCCTATATATATTTTTGTAAAGGTGTATTCAAGCAGGCAGAAATTGCAGATTTGAGGCAATACAACACTACTTGCACACTTTAGAGACGAAATTGGGATTGGTGACATTTGAAGAAAGTCACAAAGACTATAAAAGCATTTTAGATTCTTAGAAGAAAATAATATTCACCAAAATCATTTCATAAGTGGTAGAATATTTCTTTATAATGCGCTGGAAAGTTCTAAGAATATGTGTTGCTTTGCATGTAAATTTGCAATATAATTTAATGCAACAAAAAAATTTTCTTCATTTATAAATTTTCTTCATTTATAAAATAATTTTCTTTAAGTGAGGCATATGGTAAAAATGATTTAGAAAACATTTGGGTTATGAAATAATACTAGAATAAAAAGAAAAGGCACTATAATTTAAGCATACTAAAAATTTTCAAATAATCATAATAATTTTTCCAAATTTGAGAAGTTCCATTTGAGGAAGCAGCAATTTCTGTAAATGCTGCAAAACTGAACTTTAAAATAAATGACAGTACACTTCCATAATCGAGTCTTGCAACAGAGGGTAGAAAAAGATAGAAAACTATTGCAAATAGGCACAGCTATAAACTTGTAATACTTTAGATCCATAAAAATGAGTAACATTGATGAGGGAGAAACAAGATCCACAAGATGAAGAGGACTGACGAGGAGCAATCACACGGATATATTTGCCTTATATGAATGGCGACCATCAACAGTCACTTCAACTCGCAAAAGAGTGCAGGTAAGTAATTATTGTACTATCAGGAACCATCATACTTGCAGACAGCAGAGAAAATCAGCCAACAATGGATATAACACATTCTAAAGATTTTTCCACCAGGTAAAACTATCCTGCGCCGTCAGGCGCCCACGGGGGTCGCCGACGCGCATAAACGACCATCGCACCCAAGCCTCTGAAGGGCTTTTAACGCACCAGGGCTTTGTCTCGCCCGGCGCTGCGATCGGCCTGAGGCCGCTCCCCATTGCGGACCCCCAGGTCATTTTACCAAGGTACGGTGACGTAGTCGTCGCGGCAGTAACCCCACATCTCGGAGGAAACTTCCGCAGAGACGGAACCTTGATGAACCGCCGTGGAACCCCCGACGACTTCGTTCGTGAGACCCCATAGGGGGAGACGGTCGCTAGGTCATATGTCGAGCTACCACGACGGCTCTTGCTTTACCACAGCTCGAGGGGTGTGGGCAACCTACAGAGGTTGTTACGTTCCCTTTTGCCGTTTTTCCACCAGGTAAGCAAAGTCAGATGATAAAAATAACCAGTTTATTGAAGTTGTTAGTATATATATTCAGATTGTAGAATGTTAAAAATATAGCATGAGTAGACAGTAACCATTTCAGGAACAAGAATATGCAGCAGTTAGGTAATGGCTATAACTTCTCAAAAAAGAAAAAAAATAATACCAGTCTCTTTTTGTGATTATGGTATGAGAATTTCAATAAAAAGATGCAGATGCTGTGTAATATAAAATTGGTACTAGGATGAAGCAACAATTCTTTGAAATTCAAAAAACAGAGTTCTCAAAATGTAGAACAGAAAATGCAAATTATTGTGTAATATTTTCAAAATATAAATACAGTTCTTGAATTTTAATTTCTAGAAAGAACACAGACTGCTTGCACATCATAATCATACTAAATATTTGTAGAAAAATGGCGAGAGTCAATGAACTTGTAGTGTTATTGCAATAAGTAATTTAACTTTTGTAGAAGCAACCAAGAACTCAAAAAAATTATGTATGATAAAGCAACTACAAAATCACATGAAAACTTGAGCTTCTATGAAGGCAATTCATTCATATTGAGAATAAGTGCAGCAAAATTAGTAATATGATGAGAACATAAACTTCAAAAATTTAATTCCAATAAAATTTGCTTCAATAAAATTTTTTAATATTCATAAAATATATCAATTTCATTTAAAAGTGCCAATAAATTAATAAAAATTAACCCAAAATAAGAATAAAAACAACCATAGCCTCTTTAAATTTTTGTTCTCAAAAACTTAGAACAAGAACAATTTTTACATTTTTCAAAAATATTTGAATTCATCATGAATTATATATATATATTTTTTACTTTATATATATAAAAAGAGCACCATATTTTCATTTGTTAAAAAAAGAATAAATTCATTTTCTAAAAATTTCATTCTTCATTAAAATTTGCATAAAATATTCAATAAATCTCATGGAAAAATACCAGAATAAAAATTAATTTCTGTTAAAATATCATTTTTCATTTATAAATAAATTATTAAATATATGCAAGCCAGTTGAGAATAAAAGTTCCGAAATTAACGATTTATTGCAAACATCGATCTTCTGTGTAGCACAAGAATATTTTTTAAGCTTCTAAAAATTTAATCAAAATCAGCAAATCTTCAAATTATATTCCATTTTTAATATAAATTAATTAATAGAGCATCAAATCTTCAAATATATTCTATCTTATAAGTTTCAAATTTTCAGAATAATTTTTAAGAACAAAAAATTTTCAACTTTTCTCTTCATAAAAGAATAAACGGCGCCAAATGTGTCATAAAAAAAAAATGTAAGTGCCGTTAAAATATTATTATCTTAATGGATGGAAGAATAGATCGTATAGTAAACTTTTAAATATTGCAGTTGTGATTTAAATAGCAATTAACCCTGCACAATTTGTGCATCTGTTCTTTAGGTCAATATTCTTTGAGAAGAGAATCAAAAATAATAATAAATTAAACATTCTTACTTGTTCTTTGTTGAAAAATAAGAGACTCATACTACTTGAAATAAGAACTCGTTTAGGTTAGGATCCAATAATGTTTATTATATCTTCTTGAAGAGGGAGGAAGGATGAGATGAAAGCTGCACATCAAGTCTTTAAAAAGTACTGGCTCAAATTTCGTAAAATTCGGAGAATCTTTAAAATATTCCTTCTGGACGAATTAATTAAATTACCAGTTGATTTAAAACTTTTAAGATATTAAACTTAAAATTTACAACAGCATTTTTATAGAATAATTAAAAACTGAAAACGCGAAATTGATCTCCAAAGAATCAGCACTACGGCGATTCTAGGATACGAGCACCGGCACAGGCCAGCCTCAGATCAGACGACGTTTTGCATAAATTTACAGCATCATTTTTATTAAAATTCTGTTGGAAAAATGCGCTACATTATTATTTATACCCATAATAGGGGTGCACAAATGTTAAAGCAAGATTAATTTAAACTAATTTGTTGATTAGGAATTACGTGAAAATTAAAAGAGCAAATCAGAAACAAATTAACATTTAATAATTAAAAGAACGATTCTAATTTGTATTTGAAAGACACGCCCCTTTCGGCCGCAGCGCCAAAACAAAACAGCTCCCGAAAACATACCGAACAAGAGCGGTGGTGACGCATGCGCACAACACACGAGCGGGGAAGGCCGCCGATTGAAGCGAACTCATAGCACGAAGGAGGAATGAAGCAACGCCGTGAAAACCACTTGTGTGGCGCGGAAATGCCGATAACATTGCTTTTAAAGAACAGCAAATTTAAACTGGAAAGGCTATAAAATAGAAATACGTTGAGCTGAAATATAAAGTAATTAAAAAAGATAAAACTGTGATATATCTTTATCACAGCAACTTTGATAAACATAAAAAGATTTTTAAAAAATATTGAATAACATATTTTTCGTTTTCCAATCTGGCGTATATATCTTGAGTTATTTGACCGTTTCCAGACTTTTTGTACCCCCGTTATATGCACACATGTGTGCACTATTACAGGGTTGTAAAATACCCGTTTTTTTTTTTAACCCAGCCCGGGCAACTACCCACTACAACCGTACTATATAACCAAAAATCATCAGACACTTTTGATTTTGGACTTTTATTGACTATCTAGAGAGATAGTTGACGAATTCTTTTAGACTTCTGGAATATAAATAATATGTTTGATCTCATATTTTCAATCGAAGATTTGGTCATGAGAACAATTAAGGGACCAACAACAAACTGAAGAAAGAAATATTTGGGATCACCTTATAAAATAAAATACATGAAATGATCTTTCACTGCAGCACATAACTATGTAGATATTGTACAACATTTGTGTTCATTTGTGTAAGAATAGCACATAAATTCATGAAGATATAAAGTCTTATTTTTTGTTTATAGCATGCTGGGTGTGCAACCAAATTTAATGCCAGTTTCAGACCATTTGAAAAAATATAGTAGAAACAACATAGTATATATATCTAGAGTATAAATATATTAAATATTTAATGGAATATGAGCAGTTGTATGAAATAATTTTTAATTTTATATGCACAAACTATACCAACGATTTTTTTTCATGATTTGAAAATCAATTTGTTACAGTATGCAACTTAAAACTATTTGCAATAGATATTTACTTAACTTTTATCAAAAATATCAATTATTCACTCATAAGAACAATCTTTCTTCAAGTAAAGATCCTTTCTACTAAGTATTTTAATCAAACTCACATTTATTCAAAATAAATATTTTATTACAATTATTTCTTTTTCAACAGATGTAATTAATTTCCCCGGGTTTGCTGATAAATTTCGATCATTTTCTGGCAAAAACTAAAGTTTGAAAACAAAAAAAATTATTTTCTCATTTTTGCATATTTTAAATCGCCCGCTATTAGCTTTTACGATTTCTGGTTTTGGCCATTTTTTCACCCTTCCTCCTCAAGCTAAAAGAACAAGTTCAGCATCTTGTAATCCCAAATACATATTTTTTAAATTTGTTGTTGGTCTAAATCTTTGTGATCAAACCGTTTCTGAAAAATAATGAAATCAAACATTTACTTTATATTCCTGAAGTTCCAGAAGAATTCATCAAGTATGTACCTAGATCAGTGGTCACCAATTATTTTTCCCATGGGTCCGTTTCAAAACATAGTCAAACTTATGCGGTCTTAAAGATTTAAGTCTCCCCATACTCCCTCCACCGCATCCATCACGCTACCAACCTTTTACTAACCTAGACCACCTACTTTGCTTAGTAAAGCTTTTCTTTGAAATCATTTGGGGCTAGGATTTACAGATTCTTTTGGGTAAAAGTCCAAAATGATTGATGAATGTGGCATAGGATTCAGGAAATGCATGCTTAACATATTGTATTAAAACCTTATGCAGGTATCTGGTATATCAAATGCAAATAAAAATTTTTTTTTTTAATTTAACACGCTCACTACCAAGTTAAAATTAACACGAACTATGTTTCATCAGATTCTTATGTTTACGACATTCAGTAACAAGAAAGGAAACTCATCAGTGGAATGTCAAATGAGTGACCAAGCGACATCACATATGCATCCTCAGTAGCAAACGTGTTAAAAACTGTATGAGTTGAATAGTTTAATTTACTATTCAATATTTCAGATTATACTCTATATTATCTTCACTAAGTGAACGATCGTTATACGAGAAAGTTAAAATGAGAAAGCGATGTCCAATTTTGATGAGAAAGGTATTAAAATAAAGGAATTGCGATAAAACTTAAGATTAAATAAGAATATAGAGGGAATACCTGACAGAAAGTTAATTAAATGTGCGAAACATGATAAGTAGATGTTATCTACTATGACAGTAGCCTTGCCAACATGTGATAGTGAAAAGTGCCAGGCTGGGTATTGTTCCAAGTGGTTCAGTTGGTAGAATGTCAGATAGAATGCTGATGTCCCGGTAGAATACTGATGACACGGATTTGAGTCCCGGCTTCGATACTTTTTCACTATTTTCGCTATACGCCTTTTAAGCAATTAAAATTTGAAATATTGTGAATAAAAGTTTCAACAGTTCATATGAATAGTTTCTGAATAAGGAAAAAAAACAATATTAGGAGCATTCTAGAATAAGAAAAAAAAGGTTTATGTTAGCAAATGAATACAGGGAGAATTTTGATACATTTGATAGAAACATTTAGTGTAACTAAATCTTGCTCTCTTAAGAATAAAAATGTTTAGCACTTTTTATTTAGATGTATTTCCCAGATTCGGGACCAAAAAAGGCTCAAACTCTTTTAATTGCTTTGTTCAGTGCATATTTCATTTTAAGCTAATATGGAATAAATGCTTCATTCACCTTAGATTATTTTCCAGTTGCCCTGTTACTATCTATGTTAACAGAGCAGAATATTATAAATATAAAACCTCCCTTGTAATTGTTATTTTCCTAAACATTGCTAATATAAACAAATAAACACAAATGTATCACAAGACTGATGAAAACTCACTAGTACACATATTGCAGTTGAAAAGGAAAAGTCATGAGAGAATATAGAATTTGTTTTAAGATCCTAATTGGTGTATTCTAAAATGAAAGATGATTTGATACACTCAGTAAGATTAAAATTTTCATTAATTTAAATTATTGTGAAAATTACATGAATCTTTATTTTCTATTGATTTTTTTTCTTTTTCAAAAGTAGGGGTGTGAAAAATGTGTGAGGACATAAATCATGTGAATATATACCGTATATTTAATCTTAACTCAAAGGAGTTCAAATCTTGAGATTCTATTTTTTTACTTATTCATCTTTCTTTTTCTCAAATAGGGCTGTGCTATTGCTGTAGGCTATTGTGCATCTACACATTTAGATACAGTGCTTGTTAAACTAGAAAAAGTTGTGAAAGACAGAAAGAACACCGGTTGGCTTGGTCAAATAAAAGTAAGTAAATTGTTAAATAGGAATTTTAAAGAATTTAAACCAAATTAATGGAATTTTTTTATGTTAATTTTTATCAGGAGTTTATGATATTTTAGAAACAGAAATTCAATTTTAGTTCTTGATACTGATGTATAAATTGTCTTGATTTATAAATAGTTTAGTTTAAGAACATTTTCTATGTTGTCTACTTTTTAAATGGTAATCAAATGTAAAATTTATTTGAGATTTATTTATTCATAGGTAAAAGGTTTAGATGTACATAAATATTCATGTACATAAAATATTATAAATTAAATTTATTCAGAATTGCTTCTTCTCTATTAAAATAATATCAGTTGAACAATATTTTAAACTATTCCTTAAATCACTAAGATAACTTAAAATATGATTGTATGTGTACTATAAAATTGATTTAACGATTTTGTAATTATAAAATAAATAAGTAAAGTTTGCATAGTTTAACAAGAAAACACGCACACATGCCCCAGTACTACAGTCATTTTAGTACTTTTTTTGACAAATAGCGGAAAAAATTAGAACAAAGCTGGATTTTTGCTCAGGTGCTCTTTAAGGCATGTAGTTTAACATACTAAAAGTCCTCATCGATACGATGTGAGCTTTCGTCGCCAGGGGGCGCGAATGATCTTGAAAATCGTTTTTTCGTGAATATCTGATTAACGACGGCATCTAGAAAAACAAGTTGAATTTAAAAGACGTAGAAAATTTAATTTCCTACAAAAAGGTTCCATAACATTTTTTTGTCACACCAACCCTTCCCTGTCAAATATCAGAAACAGTGAACATAACTGGAAAAAATAGGGAAACAGTTGTATTGAACGCGCCCAAGAAACAGAACAAATACCTATCTACTTTCGAACCGTAGACCTCTTCTTCTGCCCTTTTCTCTGTAGACTGATTTCGCAACCTGGTAGTCATTGTCGTGCCATTCCATGCTTATGTCGAAATATACCGTGTGCTGGTATCTTTGCCGTGTTTATTTCAATTGATGAGCATTTCGTTGGTATTAAATCACCCTAACTTACTGAATGAAGTATTCTTTGTGAGTTTTTAGAAAGTAAATAGTGTTATTTTCCACTCGTATTGTAGAAAGTTTTAAATAGTTTTAAGAGTATGAAATGACTTTTTCTTGATTGTTGATCGAGAGCGTTAAAATGGAGATTGACGAAGTATTTTGTCTTGTATATGGTGAGAGCTGCATTGTAAATGATTGGAAAAAAGGCACTGAAATCACTTGTGACTTCAAGTTTAGAAAGAAGTGACAATAATTGGACATCATTTGAAGAAATGGCAGAAAACAATAGTGGAATTATAGTCCATCCAACGTGTAAAAAAATTATACAAGAAAGAATTCTGTTAAATCGTACAAGAAATCTGTTGCATAAAACCATCACCGTCCACACAAATTACGCCGTTAAATGAAAATTTGCGAAAGACAGTCGTTTGTTTGAATTCAATGAAAAATTTGTACTATTTTCCGATACATTGGATGAAGCTTTTATATGGAAGGAAAAAAGAAATCTCTAAAGTATTCCGAAAAAGTGATAATAGTTAAATCTTAGAGGTGAAAAACAGTCTAATTGTGTCTGCAATGAAGACAAATGGGACAAAGAAGTCAGTAAGCGTTTATCTAATGTTATTGACTTGGTTGCAGCTGAAGCAAGGTACCACCCCAAATTCTTTTTAATTGTTTTTACGTGATTAATTTAAGTGTTTTTTACCAAGTAAGTGGAAACCAATAAATAAGGATAGGACATGTTTACAAAGAATTCCATCAGCCAATCTACATTTTCTCCTTAGCGATCATTGCAGAAATCATCATGGCGATGCAGACCAATTATATCACAGATCTTTTTTATCTTAGACTAATCAGAACACTTGTGAACAATAGTAGTCTTAACGACTGTCAAGTATTTCTCGCTTCCCCACAGTGACGTCAGCTGCACTTTCCTCATACAGGAGTGTCGTAGAAAGTTATATTTCCTATATCTTAAGAAACTACTTTGGTAAATGTGTAACCGTTTTCGATGTTTACTCTGACGAAGTTTATAATACAAAAGAGGCCGAATGAACTCATCGCTGTTCGAAATTTTAACTCTCAACATCGATATTAACGAAGAAATGAATGTGTCAATTAATCAAAAGTTTTTATCTAATCTACAAAAAAAGACACACCTCATCTCTATTCCGAAGGAGAAATTTATGGAGAATGGTTTTGAAGTGAAACAGGCAGAGGGAAATGCTGACACACTTATTGTTAACGCAACCATTGAAGTAGCAAAGTCTGGTGAGCAGGCTGCGATTGCAGCCGACGATGCTGACTTGCTCGTATTGTTGACTGTCTTAGCACCTCCAGAGCCAGATATATTTT
The DNA here is from genome assembly GCA_963931845.1 of Maratus michaelseni. Classification (NCBI taxonomy): domain Eukaryota; kingdom Metazoa; phylum Arthropoda; class Arachnida; order Araneae; family Salticidae; genus Maratus; species Maratus michaelseni. Next base: position 163,638,458 of record OZ007587.1, read on the forward strand.
TAATAAGCCTCGAAGAACAAGAATTACAACCACCTTGTATTCATTGTTTCTTCACGCTTTTTGAGGTTGTGACTCTACACAGCAATGCTTGGGAAAGGCAAAATGTCGTTATTAAAAATTTTGAAAAGGAAAGGAAACCGTAACATACAGCTCCCAGCACTTTTAAAAGTGGCAAAGCATCCCAATTTGAAATATTCGAGAAAGGGAAAACTTTTTTCTTTCTTTATATGGTGATAAAGCAGAAATTTCTCTGAACAAGTACCATTACACATGTTTCAAGAAAGAAGTTTCTGTTGGTAGAAAAAAGGGTTTCATAGTTACCGCTTATCGTGGACGCAGCTAGATTGCACAGTTTATGTGTTTATCATCGAATACGATACTGGTTGGGCAATAAACTTCTTCCTGAGAACGTGAGAACTGGGCCTGGCAAAATTCAATTATTTTGTCTCCAATTCCAGCTACTTACCGCCCGCACCAAAAAATATTATTTAATCCATTTTTTGTACTTTCTCCAAAGGATGTTGCAAAACGTGTGGATGCCAAAAAACTGGATTCAAGTGTTCTTATATTTGCATAAATTGTTGCACAGTTTCATATCACAGTACAAGTTAAGTTGAATTAGAAGATGAGGAGGATACTGACAATATCATGTCCATTACAATGAATGAGGGAACTGCTACACCTGAATTTAGTGATGATATCGAAGGCCAACCAGAAAATAGTGAAGGTAATACAACAACTGAAGAAAAAATACAGAGGATGACGAAACTAAATCGAGTGAAAAAGTTGTAGATGTGCAAACGACTACTCAAGCAGTCAAATGATTGAGATTTGAACAAGCCAGTCATTATATGTTGATTAGGCCTAGGAGGGAAACCAGAATTTAAAAAAAATGCGCTAAATGCTTTACCTCAAGGGTGGTATGGAAATCAGTATATTATACATTCACCTCTTTTCTTCAAAAGCAAGAATTTTACACCTTTCAGTATAATTTCTTTGAAAATAGCAGCAGGTTTTTCGTATTTGTATCGCTTTTCTTCCAAGTACGTTCACTGTTCTTAATTTTTGGCAGAGAAGTATTGGTGAGACAAAAAAATGTTAAACACACTCTTTGTAGGAAATTAAATTTCCTACATCTTTGCAATTGAACTTTTTTTTCTAGATGTCATCATTAATGAGATATTCTCAAAAAACCGATTTTCAGGATCATTTGCGCCCCCTGGCGGCGAAAGCTCACACCGGATCGATAAGGACTTTTAGTATGTTAAACTACATACTCTAACTAGCACCTGTGCAAAAATCCAGCTTTGTTCTAATTTTTTCCGCTATTTTTCCTAAAATGACTGGACTACAGAGAGAACATGAAAATAAAAATCAGGGATTATTCAAGGAAAATGTTTTGGCCTTAAAATCTTATTAAATCTCATGTGAAAATCTGCAATTTTGCTCAAAAATAGGAACAAAATGTTTAGTTAATCTAGAAAAAACAAACAAGTTTATTATTAAAACTAACAATTATTTGTTAATCTTCATTGTTGAATGTTAATGTGGAAAAGTTATTTATCCTGAAAAATAGCCCAGAAAAAATTCTGGGATGTTTTTTTCTTTGAAAATTAGTATGAATCCTGTTTTAAAAAACTTAATATCTTAAATATTAGAGAATTATGCATATTCTGAATGTTTTGTTGTCAATTTAACTTAAAGCTAATTTATGTTTTCAAAATAAGTAAAATACATTCTTTAGCACAATTTTAAAAATATTTTTTTTAAATCCATATTTGTATAATTGTATCTGAAGTACATATTTATTGAACTTTCATTTCAATTTATTTTATAGGATCTAGTGTACAGTGCAGCAGAACAGGAGAAATTGAAAGCTACCATAATCCTCTGCTATGGTCATGTAACAATGAATGGGCCTGTTCCAATTTTATCAACGAGAATTGAAACTCCCATACTGAGGAGTGTAGCCAGTTTTTACCAGTCATCTAAAGTAAAAATAAATATTTTTTGACAAAATAAAGTTTTAATTTTTTGATTGTATGTTAATGCATTTTATATCTATATTTTTTATTATAGGAAATAATAGTGAAACAAAGCATGCTTGAAACAGTTAAACTGATTGCAGATGCTGTTCATCCTGATCATTTAGGGGACACATTTACATTTAGATCTCGTTCTGAATTGTTAAACTTGATGAAAAGCATTTTAAAATCCGAAGCATCCGTGCCTTTATCAAACAATATCAGATCTTTGGCTCTGTCTGCTTCAGCAAGTTTAGTGTATCCTTTAAATTTTTTTTCAGTTATTTTTATAACTGTTGAGAATATGAAATAATTTGATTTAACAATATATTTTTATCTATTTTTGTAGTATTTTTTATGGATTTTCTTGTGATATATTATATTTATTTACTTTTGAGGTGCTTATGAAGCCCTCTGTTCGTTGTTTAGCCATTGCTCAACAGGTAGCAAATGGTGAAAAGACTTCAAGGATTGCATCTCACCTGAAAGTCCCACTTTGAACTGTCCAGAAAATCATTAAGCAGTGGAAATCAGTAGGAAACGTTTATGTAAAAAATAATTATGCTGACCACTTTCTGTCAATACCCGAAGAATTCGCAATGTCATCAAGAAGAAAATTTCCTGAAATGACGGCGTAAGCTTGAGTTCCATTGCAAAGAGTCTGGATATTCCTCCAGGATATAAGTGTCCAGAATATTATTAAAAACTCTCTTGGACTTCATAGTTATTATTTGTACTGTGGGGAACATTTGTCAAACAATGCCAAGCTAAGGAGACTAACAAGATGAAAAAAGATGTTCCAAATTTTCAAGATGTGCCATGTGGAAGATGTTTTGTAGTCGGATGAGAAAATGTTTACCATCGAGAAGGCTCACAACCATCAGAATGATCAGCAACTGATAAGTCCAATACAGAAAAACATTTAAAAAAAATAAATTATCACATGATTGCTTTTAAGTTACTGCCATGGAAAAAATATCTTTAATTTCTATTGATAAAAACGTAAAGTTTAATGTTATTATGATAAAGATATATCACAGTCTTAATTCTTTTTAATTATTTTTATTTCAGCTCAACGTATTTCTATTTTATAGCCTTTCCAGTTTAATTGCTGCTCTTTTAAAATGCCTTTTTACCAGCGATCGCGCTCCTTGTACGTTGCTTTTTCAGCAGTGCTTTCACGGCGTTACTTCATCCCTCCTTCGTTCTCTGAGTTCGCTTCAATCGGCGCTGAGCTGTGATGTCATCGCTTTCGGCGGCTCTTCCCCGCTCCTGCGTTTTACGCATGCGTCGCTCTTGTTTCCTGTGTTTTCGGGAGCTGTTTTGTTTTGGGGCTGCAGGCGAAAAGGGCGTGTCTTTCAAATACAAATTAGAATGGTTCTTTTAATTATTAAATGTTAATTAGTTTCTGATTTGCTCTTTTGATTTTTCACGTAATTCCTAATCAACAAATTAGTTTAAATTAATCTTGCTGTCACATTTGTGCACCCCTTTTCTGGGTATATATACTAATGTTGCGCATTTTTCCAACAGAATTTTAACAAAAATGATGCTGTAAATTTATGCAAAACGTCGTCTGATCTGAGGCCTGGCCTGTGCCGGCGCTCGTATCCTAGAATCGCCATGCGCGGATTCTTTGGAGATCAATTTCGCGTTTTCAGTTTTTAATTATTCTATAAATATGCTGTTGTAAATTTTAAGTTTAATATTTTAAAAGTTTAAATCAACTGGTAATTTAATTAATTCTGCATTAATTCTACATCCCTTAATGGATTCGGCCAGAAGGAATATTTTAGAGATTCTTCGAATTTCATGATGATTGAGCCAGAAATTTATAAAGCAATGATGTGCAGCTGCTTTTATTCTCATCCTTCCTCCTTCCTCAAGAATTACAATAAAGATTTTATGGATCCAACTCTTATGGAGTATTCATCATTTATAGTCTGCATCTATTATTTCACTCAAGTAAGACCATTTAATTCATTTTATTATTATGATTGTTTCTCTTCTAAAGAATTTTGACCAAAAGAACAGATGCACAAATTGTGCAGGGTTATTTGCAATTTCAATCACAACTGCAATAAATAATATTTAAAAGTTTACTATATTCCTTATTCTCCATCAAATCAATACTATAACGGCACTTAAATAATATTATCATCGTCACAGTTATGTTAAAACGTTGCAAGATGAAGTGTTAGCTGTGTCCCCATGGAAGCAAAATAACCCTAAAGAAATCTTCCAACAGGATTGGGCGCCTGCACATAGAGCAAAAGCAACATTGGCTTTCCTCGACACTCATTTGCCTGGATATTTAACAAAGGATGGCCTTCGAATAGTCAGATCTTAACCCACTCAATTTGTCTGTTTGGAGCCACTTAGAAGAAAAGTTAAAGAGCAAGGAAATCTCTAGTTTGGACTGTATGTGGCTCGTGGCTTGAACTTGTGAAGGCTTGGGACGATTTAAATCGGAGTTATCTGCAGCATACCATCTATTCTGTGATCCCTCATTTTGAAGCTTGTGTAAAAGCAAATGGTGGATATTTTGAACAATTTGTTTAAATATTGTTATTTGTTATATATATATATATATATATATTATAAAAAAGTTATCTTGTAGTGTATATTTTTGACAAAATAGTGTTTTTTTTTCACACCTATACTTTTCAGCTACCTGTATGTATGTATGTATGTATGTATGTATATATATCATCATCATCAACAACTATTTTCAATCCACTGCTGGATGTAGGTCTCCTCCAGATTTTTGCATTTTTGCCTGTCTAGTGCTTTATTCATCCAATTAACACCGGCCACTTTTCTGATTTCGTCACTCCATCTTACTTGAGGTCGTCTTCTTGGTCATTTTACATCTCTGGGATACCACTGTAGGGTGTTTGTGCTCCATCTATTGTCATGTCTTCTTGCAATGTGCCCAGCCCATTTCCATTTTAGCCGTTTAATTCTCTCAATGATGTCAAAAACTTTTGTCTGACTTCTTAATATATATTTTTAATGAAATCACATGAAAAACAAAGGAAAAGATATTATAAAAATCAATGGAAAGGAATTAAACTTAATAAAATCAAAAACTATGAATATCTTATGGAATCTTCAGAGGAGCATCATTAGAATAATTCATAGTAAATATATGTTATTTCTTCAAATATTGTAAACATTATGTCTAAAATCAACAATATTAAGCTCAATATAACATATACAAAAACAAAAATAAGATTTAAAAAAAAAATACAAGAGATTAAATAACTAACTAACTAAATAAATAAACCATGAGCTAACAGTGAAAGATTTATATACTTTTGCTTTATTTACTAATATTAGGGGAGAGGGGGGCACGTTTGAACATTTTTTTAGAAAATCAACATATTTCTTACTTGAATTGTATTTATTGAATTTTAAATATTACAGGAGAAAAACAATGTATTTCTTCATCATATGAGCCACAAATTAAAAGTTTTCCAAATAAATTAAATATCTTGTGGGGCTTTAAAAAAGTGAAAGATTTCTGTTCAAACCTGCCCCATGTAGGGGTACCTTTGAACAAGCTAGGGGCACCTTTGAACAAGTAAACAAAATATGAAAATATTAAAAGTTTTTATGAAAAACTGGATATCTTTAAGAAATATAAAATTTTCAGAATTAAATTAGACAACTACATTTTACTGAAATTACTAATTTTTTATTATTTAACCAAATTTATATTCATCAAAGTTGATGTCAAAGCTCATTGTTGAAACAGCACGCAAGGTCCCTCCAGTTATGTTTGGTTGTGGCAACTTTTTTACAATATCCTTGAAATCTACTAAACTGATATCTGATGCCTCTGGAAAATAAAACTTATCATTCTCTTTTTTACGAAGAAATCTGACATTAAACTCTGTTTTATCCTGCAATTGCAATTCAATCTGACCAACGTAATGAAGAGTAGTTCTTTTTGTATGAAACTGAACTAAAATGAAATCGTTCACATGCAAATCTTCTAGAATAAGAATATTTTCTTCTTGATCCTCTATATCAGTAATTAAATCTTCAAAATCAGATTCATCATGCACAGAGAATGTGCCTTCTTCATCACTACTTGAATCAACAAAAATATTCTGTCTCTTGTGGGCTGATTTTAGAAAAGCAGAATTACACTTATTTTTCTTGTTTAGACGTGTGTTGGTTTCAGCTTCAATTATATTTTTCTCAGGGGTCAAAGTTAGTATTCTGGATCGTCCTTTCTTACGTCCACCCCGATTACTTTTCCGTGGTTGGGCTTTTGGGTAGGGCCTGACTTGTTCTGGAGTAAAAGAAGTTGAAGCTTGTGGACTCTCTTCATTTTCTGCAATAGCATTGTGTGCTGATTGTTCTGGAAAGCATGAAATTTCAGACACTGGTCTATCGGTCACATAAGCAGGCTCAAAGTCGTCTTCTGTAAAAACTGTTGTAGAAAAGGGATAAATCCCTGTTTTGCGAAAACCAGAAATAATGTTTGCCATTGTAAATGAAAGAGTATAGGCCTTGTTAGATAAACCTGCTAAATCATGAATCGTTATAGTGCGTCCTGGATTTGCAATCATCCAATCATTGAATGCCACCATCAATTTAGATTTGAAACTTCCCATCACTGAAACATCTAGAGGTTGTAATCTATGTGTACAATGAGGTGGGATTGTTAGTAATGTAAGTCCATGTTCTTTAGCATAAATTATGGCATCAAGAGAACAATGTGCTTCATGGTTATCCATCACCACAAGAATAGGGTCATCTTTTGAGCATCTTGTATGCTTTTGGATATGCTCGAGAGTTTTCATAAATAAAGCAGCTGTCATCCATCCACTGTTGGGGCTATTTGGCAAACCCAAACTCCCAATTGGTGCTCCATGCATTAAAGACTCATGCATTCGAGCCCTGGGAAATATAAACACTGGAGGAATTGTATTTCCTGAAGCAGTAATGATTCCACACATTGTTATCAAAGTTCCACGTTCAGCAGAAACAGCTTGGCCAACCCGTTTAGTACCAACTTTAGCTACAACATTTGGAGCTTGGAGGACAGTTGTCACACCAGTTTCATCAAGATTGATGATTCTGTCTGCAGAAAATGGATGCAACTTCAATGCTGAAGCTAAATTTTCTTGAAATAAGGCAACATTATGCTTATTAAAGCTTGTAGCTCGAGACAAGCTAGTATTCTCAGGCTTTCGCAAGGATAATCCAATATGCCGTTTCATAAATCCTTTCATCCAATCAATGCCAGCTTTGCTGCTTTCATTCCAACTTGAGGGGAAAGAACAACCAATTTTTGCTGCATATTCAAATGCCAGTTGTCTAATCTGAAGATATGTCATCCCATAATTAATCTTAGAACACCTCAAAATATATTCTTCAAGTAAATCTTCTTGTGCAGTCGTGAATACTTGACGAAATGTGTATTTTGTGGAATACTTATTAGGTGTAGTAAGAATTTCTCCATCTGCATTTTTGTCTTTTTTAACTCTATAAAATAGTGCTGTGTTCTTAACTCCATATATATCAGCTGCATGTCTCAATGGCATTTTCTGTTCTATCACAGCTTTTTCCATATCCTCTTCTACTATTTCTGGCCCTGTACGTTTTTTTACATAATTTCTAACCATCTTGTTGATTTTCTGTAAAAAAAAATAAAAATAATAAATTAACTGTGATGATAAATGCCTATATCATCACACTATGATGATAAATGTCAAAATAAATTTTTACGTTATAAATATTGTCAATATTTTGAAAGAAAACAAACTTTTATATGGGAAAAATGACAATATGCAATATAGAAAACAATAGTTGTAATTAAAAGTAACAGAATATCAGCAAAGCTGCCAACTTTTGTGAATACTAATGTGTAGTTCAAATTCAGAAAATGTGTAATTCTTAAGGTCAAGTGTAGTCACTGTAGTTATGAATATATTCAAGGTAAAAAAAAAAAATCTAAAAGATGATATTAAAAAATTGGCTAAAACCAAAATTAAACTGAATATTTTTATTTAAAATATTTCATGCAGTATACAAAGCTCTGCACAGTATAATATACATTTTAAATCATAATAAAATTAATATATCTTTTAAAAAGAAAAAGAATCCAAATACAAGACAAGAATCTCTCTTGTTAAAATACAACTTGACAAAATAAAGTGTTTTGTCTACACATAAAGTGTAGTAGTTGGTAGTCCTGCATCAGAACAACTTGACAAAATAAAGTGTTGTTTCTACACATAAAGTGTAGTAGTTGGTAGCCCTGTATCAGAACAACTTGACAAAATAAAGTGTAGTTTCTACACATAAAGTGTAGTAGTTGGTAGCCCTGTATAAGAACAACTTTCATATTAAGTATAATAACTCTTCATTAATCTCTTAATTTCTACATTTTCTAAAAAAAATCTAAAAATAATAATACTTAGATACATCCATAACTCTTTATTTCATAGTTTTAATTGTTCAATGGTGCCCCAACTTTTTTGTTCAATGATGCCCCAACTTTTTTGTTCAATGGTGCCCCATTACATGGTATTTAGCATTATAACTATTTACACAATTAGGCTTAAGAATTTGAATAAAACAAAGCTTATGAGCTAAAGCTAACATCTTTATTTATATATTGAACAATCAATTAAAATTTTAGGGATATAAGACTGTCAACAAAAAGCTTACAACTTTATTTTGTTAAGTTTAGAATCAAGAAAGAAAAAAATACATACCTTGCCTAGACAGTAGTGTGCATGCGAAATGGTAAAGCTTTGTATCCTTGTTGCATTGAAGCAGTAGTATTGTGCTGCCATCTATATTTTAAATATATAACTTTTTTCAAGGAAAATATTTACAGTGTTCAATGGTGCCCCCAGCTCAAAGGTGCCCCCCTCTCCCCTACATAAAAAAATTCTTGAAGAAATTCTAAAATCTTTTTTAAGCATTAAACTTCTCTTAATACATTTCTTTTTAATGTGCTATTGTTGTATTTTTAGCTTTATATATATATATATATATATATATATATATATATATATATATATAAAATAAATTATTTGTTTAAAAGTTGCTTTCTTGTTTCAATAAAATTCAAAATGTTTTTAAGCATGATAATATGCTTATTTATACTTTTAAATAATCATTTATACTTATACTCCAGATTGATTTTTGCTTATGCACAAAATAAAGTTTTTAATTTTAACTTCTTTCTGTTGTTGTTATAAAAGTGTTGTACTTTTGAAAAAAATGCCTGTAAATGACAGAACTTACTGTTTTTGATCTAGTCTCTGACTGTTAATCAGTCTATGAAGTTTTTATTTCTCTTCTTTAAGAGGTAACAAAATTACGATTTATGTTTCTTGGAAGTGCTACATCCATTCTTCTTCTTTTCCCCCTCTCCAGTGGTGTAGTCATAAAAACACCAGAGAATATCTGCTATTGGTAAAAGGTATATGGACTTTCTTTAAAAAATCCAGAAGGTATATGGTGTGTACCACCATATAACCTCCACTACATTCCTGCCCCTCTCCTCATCAGATGTACAATAAACTTTGTCAAAAAATGACATAACTTAAAAATAATCTATTTTAACAATTGAAAATAGTTGGAGCATGTTCAAGTATTATATTACAAATTCATTGCACAACAGAAAGATTTAAATTCTGCTGTGTGTGTTGATTCATTGTTTTGTATGAGTTTATCCTTTTCTGAAGTGTGACGTACTGAATGCTACATTGATTTGCAAATGAATATTAAGAAGAATTCCATTTGCATTTATTTGAATCAATAACATATCTAATAAAGTATTTTAACAATAAAATTTGGTAAATTTATTTTAAATTTTATGCATTTGACAGTTAAAAAAAAAAAATGTTTATTATTTATATTATCTTAACTTATATAACTAGAGCTCTTGATCCTGCTTTGAGTGAAGAAGAAAAGAGATCTCTTATTTCTGTTGCTGTTAGCTCTGTATTTTCTTTACCCAGAGACTTTCTTTTAGAAAAACCCAGAGAAGAAAGTGTAGACCCACTTTTAGATTTTGATCAGCTTCTTATATCTACCGTTGAATCTTTAAATTATTTTCTACAGAAACTGTTATTGAAAGAGAAGAATTTTACTAATTTGGAGACAATTCTTCAGGTACTTTTTGTTTTTATTTTCTTTAATAATTTATTTTATTGATAATATGATTTAGTCTTAAAAGTGTTTGTAATTTTCATTTTATGTTCTTATACCAGGGTGGTCACAGACCTGGAAAACCTGGAAAACATGGAAATATCATGGAAAAATCCTGGAAATTCGTCCGAACAAATTTTAATTTCCATTTACTGCGAAATGTGTTATGTGTAATCATTTCAGGAAACAGAAAGGGCTATTCAGTATATATAACATTGGGGAATTCTGAAATATTTTAGCATATTGCTTATTTAAAGTGAGCAATTTCATATGTTTCCTGTAATGATAAGTGTAAGTTCAACTGTAATCTTAAATGGGAAAAAAGAAAAACTTTTTCTCCATCGCACCAGCTCTTCAAAGGTGGGGTTAGACAGATCATATTTCATTGGCAGTAGGTTTGTGAAGTTTGAGTAGAGGAGAAACATAATTAGTAGGTTAGATTCATCTAAATCATTGAGTGTTGGGGTTTCATCGAATTCCTTTCCATCATCTATTGCAGGTTCATTGTGTACAAATTCATCTAAAACATCTGTACTTTCCATTTCTTATTCGTCAACTGAGGACATTGATAATACTCTCATTTCAGAGAAAGTTTCAGTTGCAGAAAACATAACTCAATTAACAGTTTCCAATCCTTGTGGCTTAGTCTCTACTTTCTAATGAAAATGTGTTAAAAGCTGAAATATTATGGTGCATTCATTCAGTAGTGACACATAAATCAATGGGAATGTCAGAAAGGGATGTTTCACTATTTCAAACACTTTTTCTAGATAGCGAAATTGCATAGAAAATGAAATTAGGAAAGAGTAAAATTGCATATTTCTGTACTATATGGAATCCCGTCATATTTTCAAAATGAACTGTTGGATAAATTATCAAAAAGTAAATACGTAACAGTAGGATTTGACGAATCTTTAAATAAAATATAACAGAAAACTCAAATGGATGTAAATGTAAGATTTTGGTGTTTTGATGAAAATCAAGTTTGTGCACGTTACTTAACTTCAACTTTTTTAGGTAGTTCAACATCTGATAAAATTCGAAAAAGCTTTAAAACTGCTTTATCTTCTTTAAACTTGAAAACTATACTTCAGATTTCATTGGATGGACCTAATGTTAATTTAAAGTTTTACAAAGATTTAAAAGCGGAACTAGAGTGTGCCAAATATTGGTACCTAATTTTACTGAACATTGATACCTGTGATTTACATATTTTGTATGGAGCCTTTATGAAAGGTATTCAAGTGACCAATTGGTCATTAATCAGTCTTTTCAATAGCCTCTACAATTTGTTTAAAGATGTACCAGCTCCTCTAGTTCTATATTCTGAATATACAGATTTAGATCTATATCCTAAAAAATTTTGTTCAATTAGGTGACTGCAGAATAGTTAGTCATGTGTGTCAATGTGCTATTGATACTTTGTCACATGAAAAGACTAAAAAGAACCAGCTTTTGCTAGCTTCAAAACTGTGGCAAATTTTGAGGAAGATGAACTTTTAGAAGCCAAATTGTTTTTTTTCAAATCTCTCTCAAAGGAAGTCGAACTTTTTTTGAAAGAGTATCAAACAGATGTTCCAATGGCACCTTTTCTTTGTAATTTTCTAACATCAATAGTTAGAAATATAATGTCAAAATTTGTTAAAGAGAGCGTACTTATTGATGGTTGTATTCATAAAATAGGTTTGTCCAACAATAAAAACTTGAAATCAGCATCTACAATTGACTTAGGTTATGGCACATGGAGTACTTTTATAAAAAGAAACAAACAGAAAATTTCTTATAAGATTTTACAATTCCGCAAAGATTCTGTATCTTGTCTAAAGCATTATGCATAAAGTTATTGCAAAGATCCCCCCTTATTTATCCTCTAGCATAAGCATTAACTTGATTTGACCCAGATGTAGCCAGAAATGAAACTCAACAAAAAACGCATAAAAAATCTTCTGACAATGTTAGTAGACAGCAGAATTATCAGTGATAATGAAGTCGACAATGCTGGAAGAGAATATTTAAAGGTATGCTTTGACATTGACACCAAAGAAAAATGGAAAGCTTATAAACACCAAGATTCCAGAATTGACATATTTTGGGGAGATATATTTAATAAGTTTGGTGATTGTTAGGGTATAAATATGGTCATGAAAATAGTCATGGTATTATCTCATGGAAATGCCAATGTAGAAAGAGGTTTTTCAATTAATTCAGAATGTATCATTGACAATCTTAAAGAGGATACCCTGATTGTACAAAGAGTTGTCCATGACAAAATAAAGTCATCCATAAGCAATGTTAATAATTATGAGATTCCTTAGAATTCACTCAAAGTTATAAAAATGCATGTTCAGAGCTCTAGCTGATGCTGTAAAAGAAAATAAAATAAAATAAAAAGATTTCTTAGAAAAAGATGCTTCCGAAGCTAAAAAAAGAATAAAGTTTGCGACTACAGAAATTAATAACAAAATTGAAAGTATAAAACTGAATGTAAAAGCAAATAAAGAAATTGAAATACTAATGGAGGATATAAAAGCAATAAAAGAGTAAATATTAAAAAAAAATGAAAAAACTTTGAGTTTTGGTACTTTTTTAACAGTTACTTTTTTGTTTTTTGTAAACTTTTAATATTAAAATGAAACTTATTAAATTTCTTGTAATATGTACTCATTCAATTACATATGTATGCTTATTCTTTATGAGTTATGTTATTTATATTAATAAAAAGTAAGTACTACATATGCACAATACTAAGGTATTTTTATTGGTTATAATAAAAACACTTTAACATTAAATAAATTCAGAATTTCTTGAATAAAAATGAAAAAAAAAAATTATTTAAATAATCACTGTTTAAATATCTTGTGTGATTTCTTAAAAATAAATAATGACTGTATATGGAAATTTCATTATTTTAACGCTAACCTGGAAATTTGAGGTTAACCTGGAAATATCATGGAAAAATCATAGAATTTTAACATAAGATATTTGTGACCACCCTGTTATACCCCTTTTTTAATATTTTTAATATTTTTATTGCCTATTTGCAAGTATTTCTACATACATAGTTTTCCAATTTATTTAATACAGTGAAATTTGTAAAACAGAACTATCTATTGCAGAAAATTTTCATTTTGCCGAGAAAAGTAATATCATACCTCTTAAGACACAAACGTATCTTCAAAAAACTTGTAAGATGAAAAAAAAAAGTGCTATTCAATTGAAATAACATGTTTCTTTCTTTTTTTTTTCCAATGATAAAATTTTGTTATGCTGCAGAAAATAATTTTCATCTACAAAATATAATGTATGTTTGAGTCAGAAAGACCTATTTTAAATTGGCTTATATGTAATTTACATCACTGCATTGCATTACTGCACTCAAGATTACTAAAAACTCATATATATATATATATATGAGTTTTTAGTTTTCTGTGATATATATATGAGTTTTTAGTATTTTTTTTTTTTTTCATAATTTCAGAATCAGCCTTAGTTGTCACATGGCCTCAAAAAAATTATTTTTGTGAAGCCAGAGTCCAAACCCTGTTGTAAAACTACTACAAAACTCCTGATTCCAAAAATTGTTTCTTCAGGGCAATTCAAACTCCTGAATTTTGATACCCCTTCTTTCAAAACTCTTGAATTTCTATTTGCAGAAACCATCTTCTTTAAATGTCTGCAAAGATTAAGGGTAAAAATCTTCCAAGTTTCGGAAAATTTCTACTTTTTTTAGGATTTACTCCCCCCCCCCCCTTTCCTGCATGAATTTACCCCTTGCCCCCAGTACACAAAGTTTAAAATCTTTAAAAAATTTAGTTAAAGTCTTCTGCTCTATTTGTTGCTCTCTAGTAATAATAAATTAGTAATCAATCATCTGAATTGTCCCAAACAGCATACAAAGTTTAAAATTTTAAAAGATTTTAATTAAAAAAAATCTTCTGCCCTATTTGTTGCTCTCTATTAACAAATAATCTCATCTAAATTACCTCCTTTCCCCTGAAATTTTCACATTCAATCTTTGACGCCCCCCCCCCCCCCCCCCTTTATCCCGCATACTACAATTTTTAAAATCTTGAAATTTAGTTTTTAAAAGTATCTTCTCTCTTGTTTGTCACTCTCTCATAACAATACAATAAATAATCAATCATTTAAATTTCACTCATGCTTCCTCCTTTTGCTGTTCCCCTTTGATACACAAAGTTTAAAATCTTCAAAACTCTTTATTTAAAAAATATCTGCTCTGTTGCTCTGTAGTAACAATAAATAAATAATCACTCATCTAAATTCTCCCTTTTCCCACAAAAAGTTTGTCTCCCCCTCCCCCTTAGAGTACAAGGTTTAAAATATTTATAACTCTTCATTTAAAAAAAATCTTTTGCTCTATTTGTTGCTATCTAGTAATATTAAAAAAACTAGGGAGCTCTGGCCCTTACTCGCTAACACTCGCCAATCCCCATGAATTGCGAAGCAATTCACATTAAGACACTACATGGTCCCAGTTTGCTTCGCTCACTTGCCCCTTTTTAACACTTTCCAACCTAGTTGAAAAGTGTTTATGACTTCGGTTTGTCTGCCATATGGCCGTCTGCTGTCTGTCCGTGCTCTAACTCCCGTAAATATGCTCCGATTGCTCTGCAATTTTTATATGTTATTGTCGTTATCTATAGCATGTTCCCTATTTCAACTGGAGTGTGTAGCACTTATAGTTTTTTTACAGGGACACTCAAAAGAGTTCCGTTACATTATGGTCTATGGGGAAAATCATTTGCGGTTTATTTTAATGATGTTACACAATTTCAAACAGATTGTAATTGATATATATCACTAAGGTGCATTACAAGAAGCTTAATATGGAATATAGTGCATAGCACTTATAGTTACTTTACAGGGACAATCAAAAGAATTCCGTTACATTACGTCTATGGAGAAAAATCGTTTGCAGTTTAATTAAATAATGTTTCACTATTTTAAACGCATTGAAATTTATATATATGACTAAGGTACATTACAAGAGGCTTACTACAGAATATTGTGTGTATAGCAGTCATCGTTCATTTACAGGGACACACATAAGAATTCTCTACTGTCTGTTAACAATAATTCCTGGAAGTGCGTTTTAAGTTGCTGAATGCGATTTTAAATTTAAATCACTTTTTGTCTATTACTTGGTGTGTATAAATTCTGTAGATCCTATACAGGGCAGCACAATAGTTCTCAAACACATTTCCGTTTATTGACAGAAACTCCAGAAGAGGATTTTAAACTGTGCTATGCGTTTCCTAACTAAAATAAAATTTAGCATCCTATGTAGTACATATACAAAAACTATAGATCATATACAGGGCTGAATAAAAGTATTCAGATATTTTTCCAAATAATGTATATGTTGGAAATTTCTGAAATTAAGTTTTCGAATATGTTATATGTTTTCCAAATTGTTTACTTAGATGTTATCTTTCAGCTTATTAAACGGTAATGATTTGTAAAATTATTTTGGAAGTGTTTGAAATCACTTTTTGTCTATTACTTGGTGTGTATAAATTCTGTAGATCCTATACAGGGCAGCACAATAGTTCACAAACACATTTCCATTTATTGACAGAAACTCCAGAAGAGGATTTTAAACTGTGCTATGCGTTTCCTAACTAAAATAAAATTTAGCATCCTACGTAGTACATATACAAAAACTATAGATCATATACAGGGCTGAATAAAAGTATTCAGATATTTTTCCAAATAATGTATATGTTGGAAATTTCTGAAATTAAGTTTTCGAATATGTTATATGTTTTCCAAATTGTTTACTTAGATGTTATCTTTCAGCTTATTAAACGGTAATGATTTGTAAAATTATTTTGGAAGTGTTTGAAAGTGTTACATAATCTATGCTTGACGCATGATTTTTCAGTCTTGTTGTTTTTGCAGCAACTCTAGCTGGAATAAATACTACCATAAATCATTTTAACATATGAAATTGACAATTTTTTCTATGTAAAAAAAAGTAATTGAAAACTTTGTTGAAAACGCAATTAAAAATTCATTTAGTTAGTGCGACCAATGAGCATAAATTAATTAAATACTATGAAAAAATGATCTTGGAAACACAATTATTTTTAAAACTTATTGCACCTATAATATTGTACAGCATGGCTTAAATTCATTTTTAAAATAACTACGTAATAGGAAAATAGTTTATATATATCATCAATCATTGTTCAAATTTCGTTCAACATTTTACTGTTCTAATTGATTATAGATTTTTGCAAAATAATTTTTATTTTACTTGACCAAGATAGCAACAGATGCAATCTAGACAGTTGATATTTTTATTCTCTCCGATTTTCGTGTGAGTGAAATTCGTAAATAAATTCTAAATAAGAGTTGAGAATTCATTTGAAATTAACGAAATTACTCATAATTAAAATGAGAAATCATCTCAAATACTTTGGATTACATACATGCTATTTTATTTTTAATAATTGCTGGTTTGAGTTTGACTGCTCTCACACTGGCCGCCATATTGGAGGCAGAGCTAATCTTACCCAATGTACTCTGTTCATTGGTCTGAGTTCTGGAAACTACAGTTGTTGCCAAATGGTAAGCTACAAATTCAGTCTTATTTCTGTGCCACGTTAAAGAAATATGTTTATAGAAAATCAATCATTTAAATTATGCCCCTCTGCTCTGAAATTTAAACTCTAATTTTTTAGAAAAATTCTGTCCTATTAGTTACTTTCTAGTAAAGATAAATTTCAGTCACCTGAACCTTCCACACACACACCTTCTTCCTCCCATTGTTCTCCCACATAAAAAAAATGAGGATACTTCTAGATATGTTGAGGAACTAAACTAAAATTTTTCTCTTTTTTGCAGTTTGGCTGTTTTTACCACTAAGTAAATCAGTTGACTTTTTTTATCATTACAATTTCTAAAACAATTCCTACAAAGCTTCTACATTTTTATTTCCAAAATTGAATATGAACCCTGGTATCCTTTTCTTAAAACAGTTAGGTTTTTGACATTGGTTTTGGTTTACAAATTCAATTGAACTTTGTTAATACAATAAGCAAGGGAATTATAAAAGTCCTCATATTAACTGTTACTCCTAATGCTTGTGAAGATAATAAATATCTTTAAAACGCACATATAGTTAAACTAATTACTACTATTAATTGTTCTAATTATCTAAATGCTAAAATGAACTTAATACCATAAAGTTAGCAAAAAAATATTCATTCTTACCTTTGTCATATCATTTTCTTTTAGGCAGGGGGGGAGAAGAAAGTACATACACACAAAAGTTTTTTCTTTTTCCTTCTTGACATATCAATATGTTACCATCCCCATGCAGGACCCTGAAGCAACTGCCCACTTCTGCCCTTAAAGTCACCTCTGCATAATATATCAAGTACATGAAAATTGAGGTCTAAAGCTTATGAGTTCTTATAAATTTTCTGCTTGCAAAAAGTGTCTTTGTATGTGCAGAAAAAATATTCATAATTCTAATATAATATCCTCAAGAAGGCATATTTTTGATTGGATCATTTGAAATTTGTTTTTTATTCCAAAATTTTTTGTTTGCTTGAGGGCAGGATTTGAATGTTTAGTTTGAAGATGAGACTGGATGTGAAGATAATGTCTATATATGTAAAATAGAATTATTGCAATATATACAGTAAAATCTCTCATGACCAGCACCCTATTAACTGGTAATATCAAAATAACAGCACTTTAGAAGGTCTAAACGTGAATCCCAAAATTAGACCTATGAAAAAAAAAATGTAATGGGCTAATAATTTTGCAGTACTGTCAAATATAAAGCCCTGTTGTACATGCTCCCAGACTACACAATATGACTTCCGCTACTTCATAATGTAAAATACGCATGGTAATTTTTTTTTAATTTAATTTTTGTTTCTGAAACAAAATTAAATTTTAAATAATCTTTATAACTTTCGATATTATTTATTTAAGTGGCCAATAGATCTAAAAACACAACCAACATTCTTCACATTCTGCAATTTCTACAGATAGTTTCACAAAACATGAACAAGTAGATTCTAGAAATATATATTCAGTTATCTACAAAATCTCTTTTTTGAAATCAGCAAGGTCCCATCACTATCAGATAACAGAAATTCTACTGTAATAAGTTTCTTTTATTTCTCTATTTTGACAGTTCATAGTTTAAAAAAAAAAAAAAAAAAAAAAAAAGTGTTGTTGTTTGTGTTTGTAAAATAATATTTTATACTGAAAAAAAAAAGTATTTTGATTTAATAATTAAATATTTACTATACTGTTATATGTATAGGTATTTTTTGCTATTCTTACATCATATTAAATATTTCTTTAGATTTTAAGCCAGTGGATGATATCAAAAAGTGCTGTTGAAAGAGAAAGATGCTTACATTCCACTCTTCATTTATTCAGAGCTTACGCTGAAGCTTCAGATGGTGATGTAAGAGTGATTTTTTATTGTACATGTTATTGTAAACATGTGTACATGTAATTGTATATGTGCAGTAGACTCCCTGAAATCAGTTTATCTTTGCCGATGCAAACAGTGAAACTTACAGTTAAGTTGAAAGAACAAATTCAAGATGGCATTGAAATCGGTGGTGTTTGCAATTTTTTTTTTTTTTTTACTAAATTTTTTGTTAATCAAGTTTTTTTAACTATTGCAGCTGGTTAATTATTAAATAAAATTCCATTACTTATGATTTTTATGTAAATTAACGTATCTAAAGCAAAACTTCACCATATTGCATCCTGCACAATATTCGCAAATGTAAACTGTAACCAAATTGTTTGGATACAGTTTGGATCCAAACTGTATCCTTTGGATACGTATGGACTTTAGTATGTAATATGGACAAACTCAAGCTTTTTCATGAGAAAAATATGAATTTTTTTCTGAAAAATTTCAAGATGGCACTAATTTAATGAGGATCACAATCTTTTTTCCAAGGCAATTTTAATTAATCAAGCTTTTTTATTTATTATATCTGTATAAATCTGAAATAAAGTTTCATTATTTTACAATTCTGATGTAAATAATTTTCATATCTGAGGTAATAATATGTCAACTAACTGTTGAAGCCGTATTATTTATGTTTGTTTTTTACTTTTGATTCTTTGATATTAAATTTTCAGTTTTAATATGCAATTATTTTTATTTTTTTTGTAAGTAATATAGCCAATTCCAATATTTCTAATGAAAAAATAAGAAAAGAAAGCACATAAGTTTGACAATAATTCAAAAAGTAGATATCATAAAAAAAGCTAAAATCTGATTCATATACCCGATTTTTGGTACAGTCATAATGGAATAAGCCCTAAAACGGTGTATGACATTAAGAAACAAAAATAACAAACCTAAAAACTTAAGCAGACAAAAATTTTGTCCATGTTTACAAAAAATAATGTAAAGAAATGAATGAAACTTGTAAAAAAAAAAAAAAAAAAAAAAAAAAAAAAAAAAGTAATAAAAAATATACAGTATAGAACCATTTATCCGGAATGGCTGGGGTCACACGTATTCCGGATAACTGGTTTTTCTGGATAACTGGTTGGGCATTAAAGCAACATGTATTTGTAGAATATATGTGGCTGTGGCATTGTTTCTGATTTCAAATTAATTATTAGATTACACAGATTAAGAATCGGATCCAATCAAGATCAACAATTTATTCAGATTTGAGAAAAGACAATTTATTGTAATCCCTTGTTTCTGCATAACACTTCCCCAACAACATTTCTGCATAAAAATCAAAACTCCCAATATCTAACTATATATTCTTCCATTTAAAATCCCAGATATTGGCATTAAATTATACCATGCATGTGAGTAATGTATCAAACAATGAACATGTCAAATTAGCACTGTGGCACTTTTTTCTGGAGAAATTCTGAAATCAGACAATTGGAAATATCATTCTGGATAACTGGTTTTCCGGTTAACTGGATTCCGGATAAACGGTTCCATACTGTACTTTCCTTTATACTGAGTTTTCATTGAATAAAACAAGATAAATTTATATATCATTATTATACATATTTAGTACTGCATCTTAATTATTACACTTAACTTTATTTTTAATAGTTTAATCTTTTTTAAAACTTTTATTATTTTACATAATTATTTTAATATTTTATTTAAGTTATTTTGATATTTTACTTAATTATTTTAATTTACTTTATTGTAAGCATTCGTTATCTTTTCTAATGCTTTACTACATTCAAATTACTGTTTTAAAAATGTAAGTAAAAAAATGACCAGAAATCTGCACAACCCCTGGTTTTAAGCTGTGCGGATTTGAGAGAGTCTACTGTATTGTTTCTTATTTAAAATTCAACACATTATAATTACATTTCATGTGTCATTATGCATTGTATATTGTTTTTTTTTTCTTTCCCATAAGCTATGTAGTTAAAACTTGATTTTTAATATTTTATTTTCTTTGTAATAATATTGTATTCTGCAATATCTATCTACAAATCAATGCTTTAAATAATGTCTGTTTTAGGTAGCTTTCAATACAAAAAAGTATAAAGCTACCTATTGCAGCCGTTCGGAGGAAAGCAGTTCCGGAAATTTTCGATATATTTTCACCGATCATGACCCCCAGACCCCAAAACCACCCTCCTTTCAAATATTGATATATATATATATATATATATATATATATATATATATATATAATCTGACCTATGTCATACGATAACGCCCGTATTTATGAATCGATTTTGATGAAACTAATTGTGTGTATTAAGGTTACTAATGTCTTGACCGAGTTTGTTGGCCAGCTTGGTCCGCCATTTTGTTTCAAGATGGTGGCCATTTAAAAATTTAAAACTAAAATAAATATACAAAAAAAATAATAATTCAAATTTATTTTTTAATTACGTGTTAGGCCTTTATACAAGGATTCCAGAGCATTTTTTGGTTTACCGCTATCTTAAAAAATGGTTGAGATAGAGCAGTTTGAAATTCTAGGGTGGCTGACATTTTGAAACAAAACAGCACATTAATGCGATTACTCGCAAATTATTTTCTTTCATTGTTGTAATAATTTTCTCAATCATATGCATAAAACTATATATTCATATTCGTTAGCGCCAAATTCTCGCCAAATTTGGCGACCAAAATAAATCTTCATAAATGAAGCCAATTTGGCTATTGCTCAATAATTTGGCGAATTTCTTATTCAAATTCAGTATTAACGAATCTTTTGTAAACGTTTCTTTGCATTTTAACTTGCTGTTTTCGTGTAACATTAGCTAAAATTTTAAAATGAAGATGTAGGAAAGCTACCTTTTCCTCCCGGTACAGGCCGGAAGGACTTTTTTCTTTTTTTTTTATCCAACCCTTTGCACTTCGAGTTTTTCTTCACTCAATGCAGTTTGGCTCTTTAAACAGAGCCTACAGAATACAAAGGGTATCCAAAAAAATTTTTTTCATTTTTTTCTCTAACTCTTTTTGGGTTTCATAAAAATGTGTTACATTTTATAAAACAGGTTTTTAAGTCTATGACAGTTTTGAAGAAAAAGTTCTAAATTATAACAATATTTAGAATGATGCAGAGCAATTAACATATTTCTTTACTTATTTATTTATTTTTATTTGTTCATTTATTTATTTTGTAGTGAAGAGGTTGTTGGAAGGGAGGGGGGGTTGAAAAAGAATAAAATTATGAACACTTAATAAAAATCTCTTCATATTTTATTTCAGTCATATATATTTAACCTTACATAAATATCTTACTTGTAAGAAGATTTTGGTTCAGTTTTCTTTAAAAAGTCTTTTTTGGCAGCATTTCTTCCCAGGGCATTATGATTAAAGTTAATCTTTATTCTGTAATTAATAGATTTCATTTTGATAATGACTAAGGATACACATACTCTATATATCCCCCCTCCCCTCTGCTGCAGTTGCAGGGTATTCAATTCGCTAGCTACACCATTGATAAATTTTAATAAAAGATGAGAGTAAACCTCTTTAAAATCTATGCAGGTTTTTTTTTATAGCTCTCCTATTAATCAAGAATTTTAACTACTCTTATATTTATGAATTTGGTCTAATACCATCTATGTGATGTATATTTCTTCAAAAGTTTCCTTGAATTGAGCCGGTTGAGGTGGCAGACCTCCCAAATGGTCCTCTTTTTAGAAAAGATCCTCTTTTATGCATTTTGGTCCCCTTAATCCCCTTTTTAGTTTGGATTTTTTTTTTTTTTTTTTTTTTTTTTTTTTTTTTTTTTTTTTGCTAATGTGAAAAAAAATATTGCTAAATGCAAAAATTGCTAAAAGTTAAAAAAATCATAAAGAACAAAATTTTCTATAATGGGTTAATCAGAATTCTTTCACAAATGTTATAAAATCACCATAGAATGTGGAAAAACATTAAACACATTAAAAATCTCATTAAAAATCACTAAAAATTAAAAAAAAAAACAGAAGATAAAACAAAATTTGGTGTCAAAAAATTGCCGCAAAATGCAAAAAAATTCTAATTGTATAAAAAATTAGCCAAATATTCAAAAATCGCTGCACGAATTCTGATTAAATTTTATTGGAAAGAGGGCAAAATTTATTAAACTGGGCTAAAATATTGTAATCAGATTCCTTTTCAGAATGTCAAAAAATTGCTGGAGAATGTGAAAAAACTCTAAAAATCACAAAAAATTGACAAAATTAAAAAATTGCTGCCCGAATTCCCAATAAACTTTATTAAAATGAGGACATCATTTATTATATTGAGCTAAAAAAATTTAAACTAGATTCCTTTTACTACTCTGCAAAATGTATAAAAATCACTGAAGAAAAAATTTACTATAGTTAACATTGTAACCGAAATTCTTTCACAAATGCTAAAAAATTGCCACGAAATGTGAAAAATAAAAATAAAATAAAAGCTAAAAATTGGTAAAAATTCAAATCAAAGGACGCAACTGCAGAAGGACAAAATATATGACATTAAGGCTAAAAGTTTGAGGCTGAATTCTGTTTACAAAAGTTAAAAATTACCACAAGTCGTGAAAAAAACTGAAATTCTCATAAAAATTTTTTTTTTTAATTTACAAATCACTACAAATTCCAAATAAATTTTATTGAAAAAAGGAAAAAATTTACTTCTGGGCTTAAAAAATTGAAATCGAATTGCTTTTATTATTGTGAAAAATTGCCATGAAACATAAAAAAAAATTGTAAAAATTATATTAAAAAAAATCTAATCAAAAAATCCAAAAACTAACTTTAAACATACAGGTATCTTCCTGCCAAATTTTTTGTAGTTCTAAACAAAATAGTCTCCTCAGTATATAGACAAACTTCTATGTTATTATAGATGTAGTTTTGTTTTCGGTTTTGATGGAAAAGTATATCCCAGCTATTAAAGGAAATCTTAATTAATTTTTTTTAAGTACATTCCTTAATATATATTTATCAGAAGGATGTATTGGATCATGAAAATAATTTCCATTTTTTGATGGATTCACATATTTTAGGTTGACTTGAATACAATTTGATAAGTTTTTAAGAATCTCTCTCTGTATGTAATACAAATTTTGTAGCCATTCTATATGAAAAATTGAAGCATGGAATTTCATCAAATGCCATATTTACTTAGACTTTAGCATGTAGAAGTGCTGATTATGTTTTGGTGTTTATGGTTCAACAGGTGGTGCTGCTATGCTGCATTTTTTACATTTGACATGAGGTATTTTAATAAAGCAATTTCAGCACCTTAGGGGTGAAATTTCATCAAACTTCATATTCAGTTAACCCTTAACATAATGGTGATGACATGTTCATTAGATTTTGGTGTATTTCACTCAATAGTTCACCCACACTACTGGGTCGCATTTTTAACGATTTCCATATCTCAGCATGTTTGGGATAGAATTTCACCAAATTTAATATCCAAGACGATTACATATAACATTTAATTCAATATTGGTTTTGATCACTCCCCATGGGGCGTTGTTATGCTTTTTTGGATAAACATCATAGCTTATCTCAGCTTCTGTTGTATAGAAAGGAACTGAATTTTATGTTTGAGATTAATAATTAACAATATATATGTTAATCTAATTTTTAATTTTATTACTCAATAAAAGGTGCTGTTATACTGTGCTTTTTTAAATTTTTGTTAATGTGTAACCCCGCTAGCAATTGATTGATTTAATATTTTCTTAAATGCATTAATTTTTAA
Organism: Maratus michaelseni; assembly: GCA_963931845.1. NCBI lineage: Eukaryota > Metazoa > Arthropoda > Arachnida > Araneae > Salticidae > Maratus > Maratus michaelseni. Next base: position 163,662,875 of record OZ007587.1, read on the forward strand.
TGTTTATATTTTATTCCAAATAATTTTTTCCTGTTCTAAATATTACCCATCTTGCAATAGGATATTTAAGTGTGTTAAGTAAAGCTGTGTACATTGTTTAGTGACATGTTTGTAAAGATAACCAATTAACATATTTTCTGAGGTAAATTTAAAAAACTTGCATATTTAGGAAAACTTTGTGCTGTATTTTTAAACATGTGGTCCCTTTTTAGTATTTTTAATATAAATGGTTCCCAAAGTCCCTTTTTTAAATAAAAATGGTCCTCTTTCCCCTTTTTGAAGGACTAAAATGTGTTGGGAACCCTGAGGTGGGGATCAGTACACCTAGTTTATCCTGTTAAATATTTTTCTTTATTATTTTAGTATTGAATGATTAAATATTTCTCAATGTATTTTACATGTATTAATGAATGTTTTATTTTCAGGCTTATTGTCCTTTCAGTACTCTAGGCAGTATACTAGGGCTGTTGGTACCCAGATGTACTGATCCAGAAGTCACCGTTAGGCATCTTGCTTTTGATTCGATAGACATTGCTATTTCATTAGCAATGAGAACTCAAAGTAAATAAATTTCTGATTGCAATAATTATATTTGAATTCATAATTGATAAAAATTGAATTTTCAATCATTTATAATTTTTTTGTGGTTATAATTTAATATGTTAAATTGAAAAGTTTAGTTTGTAGTTCACAATTAATCATGATTACTAATAAAGTAAAAGATATCATATATTCAAAATACACTTATTTTTAACCCACCAATATTTATATCATTAAATAAACTGAGGATAAATCAAAGAAAATAAATAAGTAGAAAAGAAACAGTGAAACCATAAAAGGTATAATTTATGATGCAAAGATTCTTAAGACTAGATACCTGTGATATGTATTATCTTATTTTATTTGTTTTTTTGTTCTTGCTTAGTTAACAAATTGTAAAACTTTTATCGTACTTCATATTTATCTAACATGCAGTCATGCTATTTTTCTGCAGATTTCTACTTTCTTTTTTATCAATCTGTGATTTCTATGGAATACTTCTCAACAATTTTGCAATGCTTTGCATTTTTTTATTTTATTTATTTATTTTATATAAATTGCCCAAAATTGAAAAATATGTATTAAACTACTATCTTCCTTTGAAAAATCAGTCGTCTCAAATATTCTCATTTATCATGTTGAAAAAAATAAAATAAAGTAAAATATTATATTGATTTGTTCAATAATTGGTGATGGCGGTGTAATATAATTAGCCAGTGGCACAGATAAAATAGGGTCTGTAGGATCCATGATGAGAATAATTTTGAATTCCACTAATTAAAATTAGTATTAATGCCGTACTGTTAAAATTCAGAAGAAAAGAAATCAAAGATATGTTCTAAATGGCAAACACCAGAAATAAAGAATGGACATACTTTAAAAATGACTTTATATGCTTAAATTAAATCTAAAACTACCTTCATTTCCGGTAGATAAGCCGCCCTGATGTACATGCCACTATGCCCTAAAAGATAGAAAAAACCCTGAAATTCCTTCAGATATGCTGCACTTATTGAAACTTGTATTGTACTACTGTAGATGCCATATTGAACATTTTTGCACTTTTATTTTAAACACCTTAAAAATTAGCATTTTAAATTTAGTACTGTTATGTCATGTTTATTTATTAAAGTTTCAGGTTGGTTTTTATTTCCAGATACTCAAAAATATTAAATGATATGATTTTTTTGTTCTGGAAAAAATCGAGAATTTTTTGTATATGCCACACTGATAGATAAGCTGCAAAAGATAAAATTTAACTTTTAAACACATATAAGCCGATACATATATACACAAAATTACAGTGCATAAATCTAGAATTTAAATTTAACTTTGCTTATAATTTTCCAAATATATTTTAAATTTTTGTAAAAATGCAATAATTTAACTTTCTACTAATTTAACATTTTAAATTTTTTGTTTGAACAAATTTGTCTCTAAAAATATTTGACATTTTTTTATAAGTCATGCACAGTTTATTGAGTAATTTTTTTTTAATGGTTGTTTCTTAATTGTGACTAAACATCAGTCTTATACAATATGTTGGTATACAGAAAATATTAAAATTTCTGATTTTAACATAACAAATTTGTCAACATATTTTATACTAGCTGTTACCCGCAACTTCGTTTACATAACATTAAAAGAATAATGAAGTCATTAATTAAGCAAACCATTTCACTCCTGATAATTAAAAACATATATAATTAATCAACGCTTCAGCACTTTTTATAGGAGACAATGTGGTATTTATTTGATATAAGGGCATTAATATAACTTGTCTTAAAAAAGTGAAATTTTGTGCCAAATAATATAAGGAATCACGAAAATAAAACTGCAACCTATTGAAAAAGGAGTCCAAGGTGACAGAAAAAATAATAATCTACAATACCATTAAGTGTTTACCATGCAAAAAAAAAAAAAAAAAAAAAAAAAAAAACTGGTTAAAAAAAATGTATTTATTTTTGCGACAAATTTACCTCACTAAAGAAAGCAAATTGGCTACAGAGCCTAACCATCCTATTCTTGGCTATTTTCTACCTATATTTGAAATCAATTTTACTATATACAATGAACTTTAACTTTTACAATATTAGGAATTTGCTTATTTTTAGGCGTTGGCACAATCGGCTTGTTCAAGTCTACGCAATTAAAATTGAGGAAACTTTTTATTATTTTTTTATTTCTTCTTTGCTCTTGCATTAAGTGAATTTTTCGATAAATTTTATTTTCATTTCAATAACATCGTTGTTTATTAATTTTTTTTTTAAATATTGCAAATACATTATTCTAATTAATTAATTAATAAATTACTTATTACCATTATTCTATTCTATACAGTATTCTAAAAATCCATTTTTATTGTAACGGAATCTGTGCCATTTTTCTCATCCTGTAAAACTTCACAAAAATCTGTTAACCCCCCTCAAAAAAAAAGAAGAGAAAATGCTATTTTTAAAAATAACAATAAACTCTTTAATCCTTTAAAGCTGAAAGAAACGTGGAATTAAAATCCAGTTGCCAAACCAATTTCTAAAAACATGTCTCGATTGTACCAATGTACTTCAAGTCTCTAGCTTTAATTTTAATATTGTAGAGGGAAAATGATGTTCTTTGATACAATAAAATTAAATCTTTAGTTTTTATGAACAAAAATTCTACTTTCTTTATTTTTAAGTCATTTTTATTCAGTTTTCCTGAAATGAATTCCTTAAAGAATCAATGCTCGTCAAATATTGTATTTTTCAGGCAATCAAGTTATTATTTTTTTTTTTTTTGTTTCTATGAATGAAAATAACTACTTTCTGCTAATCATGACGTCATTTTCGACATGGATAATTTTGCAGTGCATATTATTGACATTTGTTATCAATTTTCTTTTCAAACTCTTTTTTAACTTTTTAAAAATTTAAATTAAAAATACAGTATATTTATGTTAGCTGCACGCAGACAATAAAGTACACAAAATTTCAAGTCTGTAAGTTATATAGTTTCTGAGAACTGGCTCTGTGACGGACACACAACTTAGTAGGACAAATAGGGTTTCGTGATATGAATGAAACCCTGGAAAAGAAACAAAATAATAAGAAATATTTTCATAACCCAGGATAATTTTATTTCAACATCAAAGCATATCCTTTTTGTTTTCAATATTTATGACATCATATTCGCCTGCTTTGCGTACTTGTATTTATGCATCTTGTATTATTATCAAATTCTTGAAAATGTATGTTTTATTTCTAATAATGTTATTTCATCTTTTTAATTCTTAAATTTTTTATTTCATTTTCAAGTGGAAAACTTTCTATTGAAAATAAATTGTTGAGTAAAAATCATTATTCCGGGTTTTGATTTAGTATTGGTAACGACTATTGTATTGTATTAACAATGATAAAGTAAATTTAACCATTTTAAAATTTTATATGAAAAAAATGTCCATTTATTTTCTATGAAAATAAAGAAATTTTGAATTATTAAGAAATGTTTGAAAATATGTGTTTTATTTCTAAGAATGCTATTTCATCTTCTTTTTAATTCTTAAGATTTTTATTTCACTTTCATTTTTCATGGATTTTTCAACTGAAAATAAATTTTTGTGTAAAAAATATTATTCTTAGTTTTTATTTAGTATTGGCAACGATAAAATATATTTAACCATTTTAAAATTTTATACGAAAAAATGTCCATTTATTCTCTATGAAAATAATGAAATTTTGAATTATTAAAAAAAATATTTGAATAAAATAAACAAAATCTAGCCTATGTTAATTTCTGGGTTATAATCCATTTATATGCAAAGATACAGGGCCATTAAATCCTCTGTTTCAACACTGGCTTCAGCCAAATGTTCACACACACAATCACATTTATAATATTACTAGCTGTTACCCGTGACTTCGTTCACGTATCATTAAAAAAAGCATAAATGCATTAATTAAGTAAAATATTTCATTCCCGATAATTAGAAACATAAATAATTAACTAACTCTTTACCACATTCCATAGGAGATAATACAGTATTTCTATGTTATAGAGGCCTTGCCATAACTAAGTTTTAAAAAAGTGAAATTTTGTGACAAATAATTACGAAAAGAAAACTGCAACCAATGAAAAAAGGCGGACCAAATAAAATCATGGAAATCGGCGAATTGTGCAAAAACATATGTCAAGTTTACCTGGTAAACCATTTTACTTTTAACGCCTTTGTGAAATGTTTTAATAGCCATCCTTCAAAGATAATGGAAATAGTATATTCTTTTTCATTAAATTTAATTCTTGTGAATAGGGAGCAATAATTGTAGACCTAAATGCAAGGAGCTTAAATTTGCCTCTTTAATTTAATCTATAACTGAAAAAAAATCTTTATTTCTAAATGAAAATATGTTGACAGACGATTTTTGTTCTCCAAAATAAATTGATTCATAAAGTTTGAATACGTGAAAATACGTTTTTTTTCTTTCACTATCTATTCAAATTGGAAATAAATTCTTTTTTTCAGTTTTAATGAGAAAAAATATATTAATCTGTTTTATTTCTTCTTTTTTATCCACAAAAATGGAATAATTTAGTTGCCATTTTTAGAGAAACTTCGTTAAAATTTACAAAAAAAATAATATCTTGAAATTTAAATCATTTTTTTTTATGCTGAGAGTTTATGACATCCTCAGATCAATGATAACCGGTGTTAATACCAGTGTTAAATAAATCGCGTTGTGTTTGACAATCTGAAAACATTAGTTGCGAAATACAAACAGGCGGTCAGATTTTAATATAATAGATTCGTATTTATTTTTCTTTTCCTAATAATCATAGTGTGGTTTTTGCAAAAAACTCTCATCTGTATGTAACTGATATACATGCTTAATAATCGGTATAGATAAAAAATATATTTAAATTTTTTGTTTTAAATATGGCGTGAAACACATCTACTTTCTAAACTTACCTATCCTTGTATTATTAATGGAAGGAATTGAATCACACTCCTTGTAAAACACATTTGAAAATTCCCGTTTTATTTCAAATATGACGTCACTTTTTCCTCACAGAAATCTCTTTTTAATGGCATAATTCTTGTTAATTTTCTTTTTTCTGGCAATCAGGGCATAAAATTTAGCGGAAAACTCACATTTGTATGCAACTGGTATTCAAGCTAATTATTAATTAGTATCAATAAAAAATATTTCAGTTTTTCATCTTAAATATTACGTCCATTATCTATCTACTTTCATTAAACATTGATTTCATGCTTCTTGTATTATTACGAACATTTGAAAATACATGTTTTATTTATGACGTCATATTTGTCGAAGCCGAGGAGGATCCTTTTCATAGTTCCATGGTCCAAGCGAAATCTATTTTTAATAATATAATTATTGTTCATTTTTCCTTCAAATTATAACACAGTTTTTGACAGAAAAAGATCTTTTTAATGTAACCGATATTCATACTTTATGTATAATAACAAGTACTCCATATTTTTGTTTCAAATATCATGGAAATTTATCTTCTTTTGAATTATTTTTATTTTCATTTTTCACGTGAAAATCGTTCAATTGAAAATTAATTGGTGAGGAAAAAATATTTTTCAGTGTTTTTATTTATTGGCAACGATCAAAGCCCTAGCAACGATAAAGTAAAATGGTTAATTTTTATGGAAAAATGTCCATTTATTCTCTATGAAAATAATGAAATTTTTAATTATTAAGGAAAATATTTGAATAAAATAAATAAAATCTAGCCTATGTTCATTCCCGGGTTATAATCAATCTATATGTAATTAAATTCTCCATTTTGACGCTGGCTTCAGCTTAACATTTGCACACAATCAGATTTATAATATTATTAGGATTAGGATTCAATTCAATATAGTTTACAGAATTCACACATGAATGTTGCAGTTTTTTTTTTTTTTCCCCACAGAGTTTCATCTTTGAACATGCATGAGGAAGGCATTTTGTGTAATTGCATGTATCATTTTTAATTTTATCAGTTTTATTTCTGTTTTCAAAGGAAGACAACTTCTGATTTTCACCTGTTTTTTCATATTCCTCATTTTGTATATATTTTTCTTGATTATCTGATACATATTTTACATATTCTGTTATTTTATTACAATTGTGTTGCCATTGAGGGATAAAAAATGTAAAACTTAATAATATTTTCTTTCCTCTGTGATTGCTCAGTGGTATTTAAAGCTACGAATTTATGTTCAGATTAAATATAAGTAAGTAATAGGATCCTTTAAAAAATTCTGAATGTTGCTGTGAGGCACGCTTCATTTTTAAATAATACAACATTTGCTACTCCACTCTATTTTTTTAATAGAAGAAAAATGCAACTTGAATGTAATCATAATGTACTTTTTTTTATTACTGATAATTTGTTTCTATTATGTTACAATTACTAAAACTCTTCATTATTATTCTAAGTAGACTGTTTATGAGAAAACAAAGTCTGACTCTGTTATTTGTAATTGGGTTGAAATTATGATAAAGTACCCTACTAGTCATTCACTTATTTCAGTAACAGTGATAGATATGTTATATATATATATATATATATATATTCACATCAATCACACTTCATTTTAAATTAAGTTTGTATCACGTGTTTGCATGAAAAAGTTTTTTTAAAGAGTATCTATGGATCTCTCAGTACTACTGAAGAAATAAAAAGTCAGTAGAAAACTATATCAATTTGATATAATTATAATTTTTTTCAATGTTGTAAATGAAAATGTACATTTCTGACATCATTTTTCACTGACAGAAGCATTCTGCTGTTTTCTGATTAAAACCCCCAAATTTCTTACAAATCATGTTTGTTTGTTTGTTTGTAAGAAAAATTGTCTATTTTTTGTGTAATTTTAATTTTTTTTTGCAGTTTCAGCTGTTACTTTCAACGAACAGCCTGAAATTTCACTGTCATATTTGAAACAACAGATTATAAATGATGATCCGTCATCTTTATTTGCTGTTACAAAAAACTTGGGAAAGGTAACTTGCTTATTATTATTATAATTATTATTATTATTATAAGCCTGGCTTTGTCCCTCTAGACAGTCAGTTTGTGGACTCTGCTGCATTAGGCAACATATCAGTGGACTTCGCCCGTCTATCTCTGATGAAAATAAACTTTGAATAGATTATCGATACACAGTTCTATGATCAGGGCTTGATAAATACGGTCACCAGGTCACCACTGGCTACCAAGTTCTTTTACATAAAAATTGGCCTAAAAAATTAATGCATGGCAAATTTTCTCTCCCTCCAATATTATGAAATAAACTTAGAAAATATATTCAAACAAAAAATATTTTTTACTTTTTTAATTTAGCAAAAATAAGTTCATTAACAGCAAATTTTAAAATAATAAAATCTGAATAATTTGACTGACTTTGACAGAACGAAAATAGGCAAAATAAATGTTTTCCTGCTTTACTATTTTATCAATGACCCCCCCCCCCCCCCCTCATCAGATTTAGATTTTGTAGCACTCAACTATCTGGACATTTGTAGCACTTGGCAATCAGCATTTTCCAAACATTTTGAGACCATTCAGCCTTTACAGTATTTCTTTTCTTTTTTTTTTTTTTTTCAGAGATATATAATTTTGATAAATTTTATCAGAATACTTAGAAAATATTTCTAAATTATGTTACTCTTGAACAAATAATATTAAATTGTCTTGTTATTATTTTTTCTCAATTATTATTATTATTGAAAATCAATGACAGGGCAGGGGGAGGAGGATATTTCTTACTGGCGACTAGAATTTTTTTGCTGGCTATCAGATTTTATGAAATTTGTAAAGCCCTGTCTATGATAATCATATTTATTTTTATACATGTTTCCATTATAGACAAGTATTTTGTATATTTTGTTGAAATAGGGGGTTATGAAAATAAGCTTAAAACAATTATTAAATTACATAAAAATTGATTTCTTATTGAAGCAATAATGTAATATAAAACAATTCAATTTGAAAGAGCAGCATTTTTTTTTTTCAGATATTTACACATTCATAGCTCTGTGCTTTCATTTATTACTCTATTATCACATGATCAATTGTTTGGGAAAAACATGACACACTTTTACATTTGCTTGTATTTTATTTGAATTTACCACTTATATACATAATTTATGGCATTATTTATGTTTATGATTTTGATTTGAATAAATTTCTATCAAAACTCTTTTCTTATTTTATGCTGTTGTGATACTTACATTTAACTTTAAAGAAACAGTTGGGCAGACTGGTAAAAACCCAGTTCAATGCAGGCCAAAAGAATAATAAAGAAATTAATTTGCTTTGATTAAAAAACTTCTTAAAAATAACAATCTTATTTTAAAATCAATTTGTAAAAATATAGTAATTTTCTCTAATGGTCATCTAAGTCCCCTTTCTATATTAGAAACTATTTTATCTTTAATATATATTTTTATTTTTTTTAACTAAAACTATCACAAGTAACAGATTATACAAAAAAAAAAAAAATAAAAAAAAATCTCTAAGTTCTGAAAATACAATTTCATCATTTATTCTGCGAATCTTAAGAAAATACATATTAAAAATAAAACTTTCAAAGAATATAATCTTTTTATTTTAAAATAGATTCATAATACATACACAACAATATAATAATTTCCTCTAACAGTCAGCTAGTAGTCTATTTTCTTTATTAAAAAAAACTATTACCTGTCTTATTTTTTTAATACTAAAAAAAAATAGCTAATAGATTGCACAAAAAGATATTTTTCTCTAAGTTTTCAAAATGAAATTTCAATCTTTATTCTGCAAATCCTGAGAAAATACAAATTAAAAATAGAAGTAGATGACAGCACTCTCACAGCTTTTGCAAAAAAATGACACATTTTCTAATCAAAACATAAATAATTGAAAAGGTCATTTTTTTGTGCTCTTTTTAAATAAAAAATATACAAAGTGTGCATCGTTAATTCATTCAAAATAATCTGATATAATCTGCGAAGCGCAAAGAGTTTAGAACTTTATTTCCTGCAAAAATAGTTTCCAGAAGCAGAAGTGAAAAAAAAGATTCCCCTTATCCGAGATTCTAAAAATAGATAGCATCTGTTTTTTCGTTGCCAGATTCTAAAAACTTAAGTACTGGCCCTCGTAATAACCTAGATAGAAATATATTGATCCCAAAACCTGTTTATCCCAAAAGTTATAAAATCAGCACTCTTTATGTTATTATTTTGTTGAAATAGGGAGTTATGAAAATAACCTCAAAACAGTTATTAAATTACATAAGAATTGATTTCTTATTGAAGTAATAATTTAGTATAAAATAATTCAATTTGAAAGAGCAGCATTTTTTTTTCAGATATTTACACATTTACAGCCTTGTGCTTTCATTTATTACTCTGTTATCACATGATCTATTGAATGGGAAATCAACATTGACACACTTTTACATTTGCTTGTATTTTATTTGAATTTACCACTTATATACATAATTTATGTCATAATTTGTGTTTATGATTTTGATTTGAATAAATTTCTATCAAAACTCTTTACTTATTTTATGCTGTTGTGATACTTACAATCCTAAGTATCATTGTCATTAAGGTTTTGTATTATCACCCAGTTCTAACTGCTAAACATTTATTTAGAAAGCTTTATGTCATACATTGTTTGTTTATTTTACTAATAAATCTGCAGATCAGGAGTCTCAACGTCTGCTCTGAAAGTGATTGTTTTTTAATCTCACTTTTCATAATATTTAATATCTTACAATCCGCAAATTAAATTTTTAAAATTACATATATATTTATAGGAATATAAAATAATTCAAAGGTTTCAGAAATTAGAAACGTTAAATTAAACACGGTTTATGCAATAATATTCTGACATTCTTATGAACTTCTTATTCTTGTAAGTTTTTAGATAAAAAAAATACATTTCACCCCCCGTAATCTTATTAAATTTATATTCCTGATTTCCTGTTGATTGTGTGAAAGATTCTAGTATATTTTGGAGTTTGTTCTACATAGTGGTTTTATTAGGCTAAGCAACAATTTCAAAAATAATTTCATGTTATCCTAATACCAAATAGCAATATTTACTTACCTGCCAACCACGAAACACCTGCATCTGCTAGATAAGTTGAATAATATCTCATGTACAAAAGCAAGGAAATGTAAACTGAATCTACTATATTTCGCCTATACCTATTTTAGAAATCTAGTGTTATTACAATTTTTGTTTTGGAAAAACAGTTTTGATGGTCATTCTATAATATTTATTTTTTCTAAATACATCCTGATCTAACTCGATGGCAATAGCATACTAAAATCTCCCAAATATAGGCTTATTTGGAAACTTTTAGACCTATTGAGTAATCAATCGTGATTTGGCACTATAAAGTATTTTTTGCGATAGCTTTTTATGATCTCAATTTCCAGTAATTGTAATATTTCAGGATCATTTTACTAATCTAATTTCTTTAGATTATGCACCTCGTTGTATGCAAGATTTTATCCTATTTTTTAAATTATGAAACATCCACATCTGTTCCAGAAAATGAATAATATCTCATGTAAGAAACATATACAAATGTAAACACATACTATGACACTTTAATCCAAACGAGCAGGGAAGACCGAGCTATGCTCGGTCAAAATTAAATTTGAGTTCAAATATCATGACCCATGACCAAAATGACCCACTAATTGAATTTTCTCGAACATGTGACTTAGCCCAACAGTCTTCTCGTGCCGGAAAACCATAGGATGCAAAATTTAGTGTAAATTGAGCCGCTTTTTAGATATTGATCCACAATGACCCAGAAATGACCCACTAATCAAATTTTCTCGAGCATGTGACCTAGTCTAATGATTTTCGCGTGCCCGAAACTCGTAAAATACAAAATTTAATCAAAACGTTAGAGCCGTTTTTAGATAAAATTAATTTGACCCGCTTTGACCCAAAAATGACCCCCTAATCGAAAGTTCTCGAACATGTGACCCAGCCCAATGGTCTTCTCGTGCCCGAAAATAGTCGGATACAAAATTTCGTCAAAATCGTTTGGACCGTTTTTTAGATACAATTAGCTTGACCATGACCCAAAATGACCCACTAATTGAATTTTCTCGAACATGTGACCTAGCCCAACAGTCTTCTCGTGCCCGGAAACCATTGGATGCAAAATTTAGTGTAAATTGAGCCGCTTTTTAGATCTTGACCCACAATGACCCAGAAATGACCCACTAATCGAATTTTCTTGGACATGCGACCTAGCCCAATGCTTTTATCGTGCTCGAAACTCGTAGGACACAAAATTTAATCAAAATCGTTAAAGCCGTTTTTTAGATAAAATTAATTTGACCCGCGTTGACCCAAAAATGACCCACTAATCGAAAGTTCTCGAACATGTGACCCAGCCCAATTGACTTCTCATGCCCGAAAATGGTCGGATACAAAATTTCGTCAAAATCGTTTGAACCGTTTTTTAGATACAATTAGCTAGACCATGACCCAAAATGACCCATTAATCGAATTTTCTCGAGCATGTGACCTAGCCCAATGGTTTTCTGGTGCCCCAAAACGGTAAGATACGAAATTTCGTCAAAATCGTTAGAGCCGTTTTTAAGATAATTTTTGCATATATATATATATATATATATATATATATATATAACCACCCACAAGATTTGCTCGTATTAGAATATATGTATAACGGTATCTGGGGATCGTGATGAATATAAAAGGAAAAATTAATAAAGGGTGAATCACCAGCGACTCGCGCCGGAGTGATTCAGAAAACCAAAAAATTTTGACAAAACATATATTCAACACTTTCCCCAAACACCATTATAGGCATGATCGTAAGTAGCAGCACATAATGCGATGCCAAAAAGTTAAGCTTAAAGTTACGTTAAATTCATAAAGTTAAATATTAAGTTATAATATACTTATATCAATTAGGAAATAGAACTTATTCCATTACTTCAAACATAGCTGAAACACATAAATATAAATAATAGAAAAAGACAAACTCACCAAGATGAAGTTAAACTGTAATTTATTCACAAAATAGTGCACCAAAATAAATAAAACACTTAATAACTTCAAACGTAAAATCATTATCACCACATTGCTGATTGTGCTTCCTTTTAACAATATTATTGAATTATGAAAATACAAGATTGTAAAATTTATACCACATTCCTAGTTGTCAGCATCAAGAGAAATCTCTATTATTCATTATTACATTTTATTCTATTATATCTACTCTATACAAAGTAATTAATTCTCCATGTATGTGATAAAGTGAGTCATAAGAATCAATGATCCGATTCAGATTAGGGTATGGTATATTATTATGGAGATCGATGTGAGTTCATCTTATCAAATCAGGATATTTAAAGTTAAAAGTTATTGTTGAAGTAAGTTCATCTTAACAGAACGAGATATTCAATGTTAAAAGTTATTATAGAAATAAGTTCATCTTAGCAGATCGTGATATTCGAAGTTCAGAGTTGTTATTTATGTTTAAGAAGATATGGCTGTAGTACATCATTAATGAACTAAAGAAACGCTCCATCAGCAAGGTGAAGAAAACCATACACTAAATACGAAATGCATCTCGAATACCGAAGGATGAAGAAATTAATCCAATAATCTTACTACTGACTGTATGTGAACATCTTGACAGGAGAATGAAAATTGATGAAGAAGAAATGCTGATTCATCACTAAAAAAACGGACATCTTGAGATGAAAGCCAAAATGTAATTCACAGAGGAAGTAGTATCAAACTTCTATCACTCTAGTAAGTCATTTTTACAATGACATGTCCAGTATATTTTAGATTACATTATTATTAAATTATTTATTTTATTAAAAATTATAAGATATTATTTATAAAGAATTATCAGAACTCCGCACTCTATTGTTATTCATCATCCCTAACTCTCGCCAAAAATGGCTCAAGTCCGGAGAGCAAGATTTTCTGCCTTGCTACATCTTAAGATTATTTCAGAAGACTGATAGACTCTCTAGAATTTCCCTCTCAGGTAAAGGTTCCAGGCGGTTACGCAACAACCAATCAAAAAATCCGAACCGTCTGAAAGTCACTGAACAAACCCCAACAGACCATAGTCAAAGTTACAGTCAGACGTTTCACTGACACTTCCAACCCTAGCAACAGCATTAAATAGCATTTAGAACATTCGATCGCGACCTTGGAGCGCTGTCAAAACGACCTTGTTCAAAATCCGCGGGAAGAAAGGTTCTTGTTTACTTGAAACATCCAAATACCCATCAATGGCGTCTGATCGCAAATCTCGACGAAATTCAAAACAGAAAAAACGAAAGTAATTAAAAATCTATAACTGCCAAGCTAATGGATGAAAATAAATGAACTTTTAGCAATCTAAATAAAATTAAAATTTCTTTCCACCAGATATGTTTTGAAAGTAAAAATATTTAATTTAAGAAATTTTGAAAAATGATTATTGGACTTAGAAATTTTGAAATGAAATATGGAAAAGTTCGTTATTCTGAAAGAATTTGCCTGAATTAAAATAAATGAATTTGAACTTTCTGAAAAGAATAAAATTAACAATTAACCAATTTTTTAATCAATATTATTAAAAAGGAAATATACTATATTTTGTAATAATTTATTTTAGACTGTATATTATTTAAAAGTTAGAAAAAGTAAGTTATAAATATTTTTATTTTAGATCATTTGAAATGAAGTTTAATTAATATTGTAAAGTGAATGAAATGTAAATTAAAATTGAAATGAATATCCTAAAACATATGTAATGGAAAGATTCTGAAATTAAATTATACTCTCACCAAAAGTAAACAATTTAAAAAGAATGTTAGATTTAAAATGCAAAAATGAAATTTAGCTTAATTAATTTAAATGAATTTAATGAATTTAATTAAATTGATGAATAAATTAAGGTTAAATATTAAAATACTGAATAAAATTAAGAGTCAAATTTTTAAATCATAACAATATGATTACATGTTCAATGTTGTTGTAATTTTCGTTTGGAAAAAAATATTTTGGTAATCATTCTATAGTACTTAAATGGTAACTTGTATCATAATGAATTCTCATTTATGTCAATAAAATACTAAAATCACTTGAAAATAATTTATTTTGCAAAAACAATATTGCAGCAAAATAGTGCGAGTTACTTGAATTTTAATATCTTGATATTGTTTGAAATATGGTTGCTAAGCAACTGATAAATTAAAGAGCAAAGTAAAAAGAAATACATTTTAAAATTTGTAAAAAATATGAAAGTATAATATTTTATATTTCCCGAACAGATGCAAAAAATTTCCAATAATTTAAACAATTAATTTCTAAATTCTAATAAAGGTATCGGCAAATTTTCAAAGCTATTGGATATATTTAAAACCCCCATAAGAAAAATTTAGCATCCATAATTTTAGGTTTAAATCCATTATTCCAATATGTTATTTTCAGTTCAATTAAAAGTTAAATTAGAAAATCGTCACCATTTCCATAGGAAAGCATTATGGCCTAAAAAGAAATGTTCTATATTTTTCGAACAAATAAACCAATTGTAACTAAAAACTATACAGCTAATTCCAGGTCCTCACCAACATACCCACCAAAAATCAACCTAATAGGACAATTTTTATGACAGTTATCGCAGAACAGACAGACGGAAACAAAAAACTTCACATCTCCACAGTGAGCCTTCACTGGCATTTTGGCAATTAGATAAAAAACATATTATTCTATAAACACCTGTTTCCTCCATGTCTATAAATTAGTTTAATAGAGGGCGCAACAGAGCGCATGAAAACTGTAATGATGAGCGGGAAGAGATCCCGCCAGTTCTGTGATCAGCCTTGGACGTAAGCGCAGTGAACCCACCGCTGCCTGTCATTTCATCTTTATTTTGTAAATAAATTGTGTGTTTTAACATGAAGTTTCATTAACGAAAATCACAACGTAATAATACAGTCCACTGAAAATCGCCGGATCATTTATGGTCCGAGGAGCCGCAGTGCTCATATTTAATTGAACATTGTTCGAATCAGGACTTTTGGATAGAAAAAAGAAGCGTGATACCTACTCACGTAGCTAAAAATGGCAACTACAATTTCTGGAGCTGTGGTGCTAAACAGAAAACGAGGAAACATTCGAGGACAAATAACAAGAATCGCTAATGCGTTGAAATCAAAAATGAGCGAAAAAGAACTGGAAATCAAGATGAATTCAATACAGAATTTAAAGAAAAAAAACAATGAGCTGAGAAACGAAGCGTACGCCATAATACCTGAAGATCAGTTGGAAGAATTCGAAAATTCTTTAACGGATATTGATGGGCAACTGGAATCTATAGAGGTGAGTCTTCTCGATCTAATAAAACCCTGTAGTTCTAATATTGTTCAAAATGCTACTCACGATAGAATAATATCTAGTGATTCAAATATAAAATTGCCACAAATAACTCTACCACAATTTTCAGGTCGTTATACAGAGTGGATGAATTTTAAGTCACAGTTCACCACTCTAATTGACAATAACGACCAGTTAAATGATTCACAAAAATTGTATTACCTGCAGTCAGCCTTGACAGGCCCAGTGAAACTTCTTCAGAATATCGATGATTCTTATGAGTCCTTATTCGAAGCCTTAAAGAAAAGGTTTGAAAACAAAAGATTGATTGTTAACGGACATGTAGCAGAACTGCTAAATATGAACAAAATAAAAATTGAAAACTCTAAAGAAATCCGTAATTTGGTAGACAATTTACTTAGTCATTTAAGAGCACTTAAGCAATTAGGATTAGAAAAAAATAATTTGTCTGAAGCAATTTTAATGCATTTTGTGTTGCAACGCATTGATGACGAGTCGAGAAAGGCTTTTGAAATGACTTTAAACTGTAACGAATTGCCACAATGGGATGTTTTCATTGATTTTCTACTAAAAAGAATTCAAGCGTTAGAAAATATACAGAGAAATGTCTCAGCTTCAAGGCCCAAAACGGAATTCGTTCATAAACAAAAAAGTTTTGTTTTGCAAAATGATCGAATTGTATGTCCCATGTGTAATCAATCTCATTTAATTTTCAAATGTAAAGATTACCAAGATTTATCGGTTCAGGATAGATTAAATTTTGTGCGGAAATTAATGCTTTGTTTTAATTGTTTAAATAAACATGTGGTTTCTCGTTGCCCGAAATTAAATAATAAATGCAAGTCATGTTTTTTGAATCATCATACTACATTATGTGGAGCTAATTTTTCGAAATATAAACAAAATGACAGTAATCAAATTAATCAGTCGAATAAAAGCCAAACTCAATCAGAAAAAAACGAAAGACGCGTAAATTCGGAACTTTCAACTTGTGGAGAAACTAGGTCAACTTCTTTAACGTTGAGCTGTCAGAAAAAAGGCGAAGCGTATTTTCCATCTGGTGTTTTTTATAATGGGTTATTATCGACTGCGATAGTTTATATTAAGGGAAATAATGATTATTTTTTTCCGTTCCTAGCTATTTTAGATTCAGCAAGCACAATTTCTTTAGTTACTTATTCAGCTTTAGATATTTTGGGATTGAAAAAATATAATCTAAACTGTTTAATTAGCGGCTTAAATGGATCAATCTGTAAAATTAAAAATGGAATAAAAACGGAAATATCTAATAAAAACAAAGATTTTCAGAAATCAGTGAATATGTTTGTCGTTCCCAAAATTACTGATTTAACCCCTTCAAGTCCGATCGAAATTTCTAGTCTCCATTTGCCTGAGAATATAGCATATGCGAACCCGAAATTCTTTGAACCTCATAGAGTTGACATCTTATTAGGAGTAGATATATTTTATGAATTACTATTGTCCGGCCAGATAAAATTACCGGATAGTTCCGTCATTTTACAGAATTCTTGTTTTGGATGGATTGTAGCTGGGACATTGCATGATAAAAATGACAGAGAATTTCAGTGCCATTTATTGCAAAATGAAGAGGAATCGTCATATTTAAGGGCGTTTTGGGAATTGGAGCAGATGGGCATAAAAGATGACCCAAACAGTGTTAAAAACGAGAAAATTGTAGAACAATTTCATGAAACTGTGCGTTTTGAAAATAACAGATATGAAATCAGTCTCCCTTGGACAAGAGATTGGAACCATTTAGAAAATAATTATAAAACCGCCGAAGTGCGACTCACAGGTCTTATAAAAAAAATGAAACGTGATACAAAGTTATACGAACAATATTGCAATATTTTGAATGAGTATTTAGAGATGAACATAATTGAAAGTGTACCCAATTTAGAAAACCCTTCAGATAAACCAGTTTTTTACTTACCGCACCATACAGTATTTAGAGAAGATAGTGTTTATACTAAATGTCGAATAGTTTTTGACGCAAGTTCCCATGAAGCAGGACAATTGTCTTTGAACGACTGCCTTGACGCAGGAACTAATTTAAACCCTAATATTTTTCACTTATTGATTTTTTTCAGACTAAACAAAATTGCCTTTCTAGCAGATATAGAAAAGCCTTTTCTACAAATTGCCATAAACGACAAGGACAGGGATGTTCTGAGATTCTTGTTTATAGATAAGAATCCTGTCGACAATGACGCATTTAATGTTATCGTCTACAGATTTTTACGCCTAACATTTGGCTTGAACTCAAGCCCATTTTTGCTATCTGCTACAATTAAGCATCATCTTAACAAATTTGAAACGGAATATCCGATAACGTCAGAAGTACTCCACAATTGTATTTATGTGGATGATTTGATAACCGGGACAGACACAGTCGAAGATGCGGTGAACATTTCGGAACAATCTCATAAAATAATGAAGGAAGCTAGCATGAATTTACGGAAGTGGATTTCAAATAACAAACTCTTAATGGAAATATGGGGTAATCGTGGATTTAGTACTATGCCACAACCTTTTGAGGATACTACAATACATAAAGTTTTGGGAATATCGTGGCAACCCAAGCAAGATATACTTTTGATAGATATTGATAATTTGCTCGAATTTTTGCGTAACTCAAAAAATACAAAACGTTTTGTATTACAAGTTGCAGGTAGAATATTTGACCCTCTGGGTCTAATTTCTCCGTACATAATAAGAATAAAATGTTTATTACAAGAACTATGGAGTAGAAAGTTGTCTTGGGATGAAGAATTGCCTTCCGATATTAGAGAGACGTGGGAACAGTGGAGTTCCGAACTTCCCCAGTTGAGAAATCTAAAAATTCAAATGAACATTTTTCAGTTTCCCGATGACTCCAATTATACCCTAACGTTGCATACCTTTGCCGATGCCAGTCCAAAAGCATACGGTGCTTCCGTTTACTTAGAAATCAATTCACTAAATGAATCGTCTATAAATCTGATTACATCTAAATCCAGAGTGGCACCATTGAAAAAAGTGTCACTTCCGCGACTTGAACTTCTAGCAGCATTAGTTGCTGCACGTTTAACCTGTGAAGTGAAAAAGGTACTAGATCGCAAGGGACCATCTTCTGTGTATTTGTGGACAGATTCGCAAATTGTCTTGTACTGGATCAAAGGCTCCGCAAATAGGTGGAAATCGTTTGTGTCCAATAGAGTACGAGAAATACAAACACTCACCGACCCATCACGATGGTTTCATTGTGCAGGGTCAGAGAATCCTGCAGATTTGCTAACAAGAGGCATTAAGTGTGACCTTCTCGTTCAGAATTCAAAATGGTGGACTGGACCAGAGTTTTTGAAAGACTTAGATCTGTGTAACAACGACAAGACTTTAGTGATTCCTAACAAGGACATATATATAAACGAACTAAAAAAAAACTGTGATAACCTAGAAAACAGTGACTTTACAACGTTGACACTCTCACCTGAAGTTCCTATGATGGAACATATTTTTTCTTTATCTAATAACCTTGTTAAATTAATTCGTATAATTAGTTTTATTTTTAGGTTCATATGTAATTGCTCTCACGCGCGTGAGCGCAAAGGGGTAAGTTTGGTGAAGAAATCGCTTGTCTTGAAAAGGGTAAGCCTATTAAAGGTAAGAGCAGACTTTCATCGCTAAATGTATTTTTGGATGATGATGGTTTAATTAGAGTAGGTGGACGTTTATGCCAAGCAGATATACCGTTTAACGCCAAATTTCCAATAATTTTGCCTGAAAGGCATAAATTAACCAATATTGTATTGAAATATTTTCACTTAAAATATTTGCACTTGGGCCCACAAGCCTTGCTTTTCCAGGTTAGGCAAAAATTCTGGCCACTGAATGGCAGAAATAACTGCCGTAGAATTGTTCATAAATGTATCACTTGTTTCAAAAACAAACCTGTAATTAATTCACAATTAATGGCCGACCTGCCAAGGGAACGTATAACTCCAAATTTTGCCTTTGCCGTAACAGGCATAGATTACTGTGGCCCATTTTTTGTAAAATTTAAACACCAAAGAAAGGGTGTATTAAACAAGGTATATGTTGTGGTATATGTATGTTTATGTACGAAGGCAATACACCTGGACTTTGTATCAGATTTGACAACTCAGGCCTTTATAGCTAGTTTAAAACGTTTCTTTGGCAGAAGAGGCAAATGTTCGAAAATTATGTCTGACAATGCAAAAACATTCATTGGAGCGGACATTGAATTGAAAAAATTACAAAAATTGATTAGCTCTCCAGATGAGGAATTGTATAATTTTTTAACCCATGAAGGAATCGAGTGGGAGTTTATTTCCCCCAAATCCCCAAACTTTGGCGGAATATGGGAAGCGGGTGTAAAATCCTTCAAGTTTCATTTGAAACGGGTAATAGGGAATCAAAATTTAACTTTAGAGGAATTCTTGACGATACTAGCCGAAATTGAAGGTGTTTTAAACTCGCGGCCACTCACCCCGTTATCCTCAGAATTTGAAAATTTCGAGACTTTAACCCCTTCTCATTTTCTGATTGGAAGAGCTATCACTTCGATCGCAGAACCACAATTAGATAATATCAATGAGAACAGACTAGGTAAATGGCAGAAAATACAAAAATTTAGTCAGAGAATTTGGAAACTCTGGAAACGAGATTATTTGAATAATCTCCAAGAGAGGAATAAATGGAAATTCAAAAAAGATGATGTACAGAAAGGAACTTTGGTACTGTTGAAGCAGGAAAATTTACCTTCTACCAAATGGTTGGTTGGTAGAATAATTGAGGTTTTTAAAGGAAGAGATAACATAATCAGAATTATAAATTTACGTCTGCCAGACGGACGAATTTTGAAGCGAAATGTCAGAGACGTATGCATTTTACCAGTTGAGTAACAAATTTCCTTTCTTCCTTTAAGTATAACTGTACGGTACAATAATTCAGTATTTAATCTAATGTGATAGTGCATTTAATGTTGTATTTATTTTGTGTGTAACTTTATAATTTTCCTTTGTGTGATAATTTTTGCAAATTTATATATTGACTTTATATTGAAAGTTTGATTTCAATCGCCGGGGGAATGTTTCCTCCATGTCTATAAATTAGTTTAATAGAGGGCGCAACAGAGCGCATGAAAACTGTAATGATGAGCGGGAAGAGATCCCGCCAGTTCTGTGATCAGCCTTGGACGTAAGCGCAGTGAACCCACCGCTGCCTGTCATTTCATCTTTATTTTGTAAATAAATTGTGTGTTTTAACATGAAGTTTCATTAACGAAAATCACAACGTAATAATACAGTCCACTGAAAATCGCCGGATCAACACCATTAACCAAAGTAAACACCATTTAGTCTTAAGTCATTTCTTTATTTATTTTTCCATGACCTTACTGGAATTGAAATAAAATTATTTTGCTATTGGTGTTATGCTAAAGCGAACATTTTATTTTTACAGTTTGTTTCTAGTAAATTACCCTTGGAACAACTCTATCCTTTTTTGAGATCTCTTGTAGATGGATTATGTGATCCACATCCTCAGAGTTCATCTGGCGCTTCAGTTGTTTTGAATACAGTTATTAAATGTAGGGGTCGAGAAATAAGACAAGAGGTAAAGTTTTATCTCTATTTTTCATTTGTTAGAAGATTTACTTTAATTCAATTACTGTTTATTTAAGTATTTAATTTTGTTTCTTTTTTTCTTTTTATTTATTTTAATGTTTTATGTTAGTTGAAATTCTGTTTTAGTTGTGAATTTCTTTCTTCTTTACTTATTTATACTGCTGTAATATTTTCAGCCCCATTTTATGACTACACAGTAGCGGGTTCTGACTAACTTCATGTGAGGTCCCAGGGCACAAATATCATATTGGGTCCTCTTTCTCAAAAAAATCTTCTGTTACAAAATTCATGTATTATAAACATGACATAGAACAGCTTTATGTGTACTTTGAAAATTAAACCATAGTTTTATGAAAAAAATATTATAAAGTTACAAACACAAGTAATATATTTGCCAAATCTCCTGTTTTTATGGAGACTCCCTTATTTTAACATTGTCCCCTTTTCACATTCAAATTTTTTCTCCTGTTTTCTTGTGTAGTTTGGTGTAGTGTCATGTTGATTCAAAATTTAAGATAATTGCCCATATAGCTATAAAAAATCAAATCAATGCTTTTTTTTTTCTTTTTACTGATAGCTTTTTTTTCCTTGTCAGATCACACGTGTGCACAGGGCAACACTGCCGGTTAGCATTCATTTATCACTTGCATTGGCTTGCCACAGGCGCTGTTTTTGTATGCACTGATTGGCTGATTGGTGTTTTGATGCATTTCAGAGTCAAAGCCCACAATGACATAAAGGAATTAGACAGTTGTTGTTTTCAATCTTGCACAAGAAGCACATATCATCTTTAATTGATCCAGCACAATGGATAGCATTTATATTTTCAATAGTTTTAAATTTAAAAAAAAACACAAGTCTTTTGCTTAAGTCCTCTAAATTTCTTTTCATGAAATATAAATAAGATTTAGTTTAAATTTTTATGTTCCATAATATTTTCATTTTAAAAAATGTTTATGTCATCAGGATCTTATCCTTTGGCAAACATTTTGTAAGTATGTAAAAATCAACACTGAACTTCACAGGATAAAGTTTATCCTTTTAGAATTCTGATTTTTTACTCATTTACTGTTTTCAATTTCAAATTGTGTCTCCCATGAATTTTGAACTTTACAGCGAGATTGATAATGAATTTGGGTGTTGCTAACAATGCAATTTCAAAGTTTAACAATCTCCAGAAGTTACCTAGTTCAATTATATGAAAAATATTATATCATGCCAAATGATTTTAGATTTGTGTTGTCAAGAAAGTCCGCTATGCAGATTGATCTCATTGTCACCATGTGTTTTTCTCCATTTCATTTAAGCTCCTAATATTTTTGATTTACCATTGTACATCTAAATCATTAACTCCTTATTTATTACTGTAACTATATTTATTAGTGTGACTTTTAGTGTCATAACCAGGATCATGTCACATCAGTTTGAAAGAGAAAAGACATATATAATTTTATTATGAAATAAAGTAATATTTTAAGAAAAATTTAGATATCTTTCCCACTTTCAGAATATATAATTTTTTAAGAAAATTTTCTTGAAAATTTATTTAATATTTTAAAGCACAATTTACTCATTTTAAAATGAATACTTTTATTCTGCAATTGATGTCATATTTAAGCTGTGGATTGAATATCAAAAATTTACTTTTCAGCACTTCTAATAAATTTATTGCTACATATAAGCTATCATTTCATACTAAATTGAGAATGCTCTACAACTTTGTAATTGACTTTTCTCCTGTATCTCATACCATTTTCAAGATAGGAATGTTAACTCAGTTGTTTGCCTATAAGTGGCACTGTAAGCAGTCTCATCATAGCCACCACTTTTATGACTATAGCTGTTGCTGTTCTGAAGTTAAAGGAGGTGAACAAGACTTTAGTGGGCATCCTGTATATATATTAGTAGTTAAAAATGCTAGGTTCTTATGGCAAAAATTAATTTTATTAAAATTTGACAAATGGATTGAAAATTATTTTGTGTACTACAATTAGTAATTGACTAAAAAAAATCATTTTGTTTTGCACCTGTCATATTTAAATTGTATGCCAATACCTTTGAATTCAACATGTTTGTCATTCTGCAAACTCGATATCTTCACATCATCTGTTCCTTTTTATATGGTTGAAATAATTATATACAATTTTAAGAACTCTGTTATCAAAGCTAATAACATCAGAAATATTTCCATCTGAAGCAAATAGATGCACATAATCTTAGCAAAATAAGTAAAGCAAGACGAATAAAAATTATATAAATATTACTCTATCTGTAATAAGGAAATTGCTTATTTTATGGTAAAAGATGCAATATTTAACTTATTTTGTTATAAAGTAGTCCCTCAAAGTCTTTTATTTTATAAAGACACATATGATGATATCCAAAAACATAACTTTTAATACTTTAGACTAAAAAAAAAAAAAAAAAAAACTGTAATGAAACATTTGTTACAAGAATATATTTTATGTTAAAGTTTTTTCAATATTTATAGTCGCATATTAAAAGCATTATAATAAACTTTTGGCCACTTTCCTGATTCATGTTTTTTTTTTTTTGTTGTACTATGCAATGATATATATAATAATGTGCCAATGTAATGTGATTATATAAATTCAATATGGAATTGAATCAACAAGGTCTTGAAAAATATTTTCTAACATTATATGTATCAGAATATGTAACCAGTATTATATGTACTTTGATAATTTAATACTTTTCATAGGAACTTTACTATTTCTTATTGAACTCGTTTTAATTAAAAAAAAAATATTTAAGAATATATTTTATCAAGCAGTTCGCAGCAATATCTAATTGTATTAATTTAAAAAAATTAACCAATTTAATGTTCCATTTATTCTATAAAAATGTCAACCATGTGTGCAATTTTGTAGCTGTGATTTTGCTTTTGATCTTCTTAATGAATTATAGACATGAAGAACTAAATGTACTATGTAATAATATAGAGATTAATAGCTGTTGCATAGAAAATTTAAGCCATTTTCTCTGAATCTAGCTTATTTTCTTATTTCACTTCTACTTCAAAATATAAATATTCAAATTCTCTTTGATATTTGTCTTTTGTCCCTTTCTCTAGTTCTCAAAATAGTTCACTAATGCAAAATTCGCAAATGAATAAATAAATAACAACATACAAGATATTCAAAAATCAATGGGGTTTTTTTTCTTTTCATCATATTGAAAAGTTACTTGAATTACAATTTTTTTTAAATATTTGTAGTAAAATTAGGCTAAGGTATAAAATTATACAAGTTGTAATTTTCCAAATGAGTGAAAAAGTGTCCAGGCAAGGATTTGAAACAAGGACCTTTGGCTTAAGCTGCTGCAGCTTAAACCAAAAGTCCTTGTTTCAAAACCTGTTCTGGACACTTTTTCACTCAGTTGGAAAATTACAACTTGGACTAGTTGACCTGCCTGGCGTTGCCTGGGCCCGTGATAAAACCTTAAGTGAACCCAAATAAAAAATACTGATAATTAGTGATGAAAGTGCTCATAAGAAAACATAAAAAAAAAAACTTTTGTTGTCCAAACCCTTTGAAATTTTTAATGGTTATAAATATAAAGGTTTTACAGCGCATGTAAAAATTATGTCAAAAATATTGTTATCTGGTTGTAAAATAAATATATTTTCTTTCCCAGAAAACGACCCTTTTTCAAATTCTATAGAGGCGGAGAATCCCCCCCCCCTCCCATTTTCTTTTCCAGTCTTCAAAAAAAGTGAAAGCACATCCCTCCCTTTCCTTTTTGTTCACCCTTCTCTCAAACCAAGCAGGTGGAAGAATGAATGCCCCCTCCAGGAAAAGGGAATAAAAATAGAATGAAGAAGAATTTAGACGGAGTATTTCCTAGGAGTAGGGTTGTGAATAGTGAAGGTCAATAAACAAGCTTTTCTTTCCCCAACCCTCTTGATTCTTCTTAATTCTATTTCCTGCTTTATTCATCCTTCAAAAAAAGTTGAGGCATGCACAGTAAGGTCGAATTTGCACTGAAATTTAAGACTTATGCTTCTCGCTTGACTATATCAAATGATTTAATTACTGATTAGAATAACTGTGATAAAATTAATTAAGTATGGTTTAAAAGTTGCTTCTTCTTATATAAAAACTGTATCCCAGTATCCTTAGTAGCTTTCTCAATTTTAAAGTGGTATTAAAAATTATATATACTTGTTATAAAAGAAAAGATATTCTTCATCAACTACTTTTTAAATAATCCTTTAATGTGTAATGGAAAAAATCAAAAATTGTGTTCAAAAAAAGAAACTTTCAATAAAACATGTTAGAGTATTCAATTCATTAAATACCTTAATTTGCTAATTTATAATAACTTAGAAAAATAGAATGTGATTAATTCAATTTAATTTTCTTGATGACTTTTTATAGATTCCGAATGTATTAGAAGCTGTAAGAGATAAATTAAGTGATATTCAGTGCTCTCATACACGGAAAGGAACTTTATTAACTTTTCAAAATTTGGCAAATCATCATTTATCTGCTGTGCTGTCATCATTGCTTGATTCTGTTGTTCCTTACGATGTGTAAGTATCATTTAAAGTATGTTATATCTTAATATAGTGCATGCAGTTTAAGGAGGTGACAACAGTTGCAATATCACATGTAAAGCAGCTGATATTGAGGCACCTTTTCTCTGAAACTACTGAAATAATTTTGTTGTGAAAGTAAATGATGTCATTTAATAATTCTGCTGATTTATAGTGGTTCTGTCAATTAAAAAAAAGAGCATAGATGGAATTTTAAGAGTTGAAAAAATTTTAATGATCGTATAGAATTTTATTTTAGGCTATTTTATTTTGAAATCAGAAGAATATAGGTTCCTTTTGGCCTATCCACTTTTTAATAAATAACAGAAACAGTTCCATCGGATTAATATCAGTGAAACTTCAGTGAAATCTTTTGTTTTAAATTTTTAAGAAAACAGCATTTTTTAAACACCACTTCATACAATTCACATCAGACTCTGTTTTAAATCTTAACATTTCGAGCTTAAATATGAAACAAACAGAGCATCCAAATTAAAATCAAAAGAATTTAAAAATTATTTTATTCAAGCAAACTACGAGATTTAAAACCTAACAATCAAAACATTCCCATCTGAGAACATCTTATGATACATAATCAAGACATGTCACATGGAGCATGCATCCTGTGCTGACACACAAGCCAGGTCCTCGTACATGAGGAGAAATGAAGTAGCATAGAAAAAGATGCTCAGACTGGTAGAAGAAAAATCATACAGCAAGCACACAAAATAAAGATAATGCAGTGAATTTAAAATGCTGAGGAACACCAATTGGGAAATGCAATGTGAGAATCCTCACAAATTTTATGAGTCTTATTTTTTTATTTTGGTACTAGCTAAACTACACTGCTGTTCAAAAATTAAGGGGGAGTGACCGGACGCTTTCACTTTTTTACACAGTTTGTCGAATATCGATGAAATTCTTGACAAATTGTCCTTGCACTTCGAGAATGTAAAGCACATGGAAAGAGATAGAAAACATATTTTTTAACTTTGTTGCTTTTATTCATTTTATTTCCTGTTGACTGCTTGTTATATTTTTAATTTTATATTTTCAAGCAGTAAGTAGTTATCACTGTAATATAAATACATTTAGTAAAAGCTTGGAATGCATAATTTTGTTTTCTTTTTCCAAATTGCAATATTTAAATTTACTGGTTTTCAGTTTTATTATTTTTAGATATATAACGTTGTTGTGAACCCTATTTATCTTTAATTCTTGTTCATTTATTTAACATTATTGTGATTTATGTATAAATAATCAATATATTTTTGTAAAAAAAAAAAAAAAAAAAAGAAAAGAAAAGAAAAATGCACATATATATGTGTATATGTATGCTTAAAAAGTATTTAATTTAACATTATTGTGATTTATGTATAAATAATCAATATATTTTTGTAAAAAAAAAATAAATAAATAAATAAATAAAAAATTGCACACATATGTGTATATGTATGCTTAAAAAAGTATTTAATAAAATACTTGATAATGTATTTTAAAGTTATAGTTTTCTATTTTACTTGAAGTTCCCTTTTTCTTAAAATGTATAACATTTAGAATGTTTTACAGTATATTTTTCAGTTATTATTTAAAATAATTAGCACTCTGTTATTATTAAAATTAATATAATTAAGACTGTTGAAATAAAAATCAGAGTGGTTCTATATTGAAATATATGATGGCTTTCAGTTCTAATATAATTTGATCTTTTTTTGTTATAGATTTTCTCAAATTGACCTTTCTTTACAACTTTCTTATACTTAGTAAGCAAATAGTTTTAGATAGTATTTTTCAATTTTGTGTGCACATTTTTGTTTTGAATAATATGTAGTGAATTCCAGCTGTTATTTCCTTTAACACTTAATTTATCTGAATAGCATTTTGAGTATTTTTATCTCTATCTTATAATTTAATATTTTATTTAAGCATTTAAAACAAAGAAAATTGCATATAATTGTTTTAGTTGGATTTTCTGCTTGTTTTCTATACATTTTTGCTATGACACTTCCAAATATTAAATTATATTAACCATACTAATTATTATATAATAACTAACATGAAAATTTCAAATTAACTGAAGCATGATTAATTTGGAATGATGCCGTAGCATTCTAATATGACAAGGCTTGAATTTTTTTTAGGGGGAGAATCTCTGTACCAACATTTGTAAATCGTGGCGAGTAGGCCTGTTTGGGAAGGAAAAAGAATTAGCTTTAACTCTTCATTTATTTAAGCATACTATTTAAATTTATCATACACTTGGCAAAATAGCACATGTCAACAATTCAGGAAATTTTAACCAAATGTTATGTACTCTTAATTTATGTTTCCCTTGTTTCCTAATAATTGAATTTCATGAAGTTTCTAGAATCTTAATTTTGCAGTGGTCATTGCACTTCTCCCATTTGATTGTTCAAAAAAAAAAAAAAAAAAAAAAAAAAAATTGTTGAAACTTCTTGGGTGGAATTTTGAAAATTTAGGCATGGATCCCATCATCTTACCTTGCCCTGAATTTCAGTTCCTGTTTGATATATAAATTTAAGTAAATATTTCTTCTGACTAGATTGTTCTCTTCCATTATTTTATATTATGTAACAAATCCATATGTATTTAATGCTGTCACTAAATCCGATGTAATTTCTTATTCTTTTCTTTTTTCTTTCATTGCCACCAGTCATACTATAGATATATGGAGAACCTTAATTCAGGATAAAGAAACTGCTAATCAAATAATTGAAAACTTTTTAGAATTGTTTTCTGAAAATGTTCTCTCCAGTATTCCTGATCCTCATGGTCGGAATTTAACACTAATTGCTGCTCACAAGCCTTTAGCTGTAAGTTTAAGACTTTGAATTTTAGATGTCTTTTATACTTTCATTTGGATTAGAGTAATCTTGAATTTGTATTTTATAAGTGACTTTTAATTGAAATTTATAGTATTTTGCTTTCTGCTAATCCACCAGTTCCCAACCAGGGGTCTGCAGCGCCCTATGGGCTATTCTTGAACTTTCCAGGGGCTCTGTGACTCTCCAGGGAAAAAAAAAATAATATTTAAAGGAAATTAACACAATGCAACTGATGATTTTTTTCCAAAAAATGTGATACAAATTTTATTGTCAAAAATACTAAGATAAATTAAAAACTACTTGCAACTAACTGTACACTTGTAGTTGTGTTAACCTGTTGTTATTTTCTGTGTAAAATTTCTGCTAAAAACATTAATTTCTACTACTACTTTATTTTTATGCTTTGCATATACAATGTGTTAATGTGTTAAGAATTGAGAAACAAAAAAGTAGATTCAAAATAAGAAAGAGAAAAATTGCATTCTGAGCAGAAATTTTCAAACTTCAATATCGCACATAGCAGAGGTAGAGGCCTGCACAAGCTGAAATTTCCAGGCCCGGCCCGGTATAAAAGTTAAAAGTTTGGCGCAAGCCCGTACAAAAAATTTTCTTAACCCAGCCTGGCCCTGTATAAAAGCAAAAAGTTTGGCCCAAGCCTGGCCTGTATGAAAGCTAAAACCTCGGACCGAGCCTGGCCTGGTATAGAATATAAAAGTTTGGCTTGACTGAATTTCTACAAAGCATGCTGATATTTCTGAAGGAACATTATCCTAAAATTAAAATTATTTGAAAAGCACACTTATGCATAGATTTTATGTTCAGATTATGTTTGAAATGCATAGAATGCAAAATAACAACATTAATGACCACTTAGACAATTATGTACATAAAAACTGATAAAAAAGTTTCTTAAATAATTTCATTCAAATGAAGATATTCAGTAAGAGAAGAAAAATCTGTTATAGAGATGTTCCATTCTTAGCAGGTACATTGTCTGTTGTATATGTATTACATTCTTTTTGCATGGATCAAGACAATTTTCCATTTAAGGCAGGTTTAAGTCATAGATAAGTTTTATTTTACATGTTTTACTGTACTTTAATTTTTTTACCTGGAAATGTATATACTATTCTTTTTTAAAAATTTTAATTGTAGAACAATGGCCACTTAAAAATATATGCATTTTTTGTGAAAATTGTTGTGCCAAGGCTCATTTTACTGATTTTAGCATGAGCCAAAAAATTTCAGTCCATGTAGACCTCTAGTCCAGCCCCTGCTTGGCCCAGAAAAAATAAGTTTGGCCCGGCCCAATTCTGTAGAAAAAAAGTTAGGATTGGGCCTGGTTCGGCTCAATCCTGCAGAAAAATTTAGGCCTGGACCTGGCTCAGCTTGATCCTGCAGAAAAATTTAGACCTGGCTCGGCTTGATCCTGCTGAAAAATTTAGGCCTGGACGCGGACTATGTTTTGTGAATAAAAATTGTTATGGGCTGGGCTTTGCCGAGCTTGGGCTTTAGAACCCGGCCCTGCAGTTTTTCACACAGGCGATTCTGCGATTAAATAAGGCAATGACTACTATACGGATAAACTGGTTACAAACAATCATATCAGTTGGCAGCTATGCACTTGTTCAAAGTCATATTATTCCGCTTCAAAACAGTGGGCGGAGTTATGTTACAAGACTAAAAGAAACTGACAGACAAAGATATTTTCTAAAGGCTGAACGAAGATTTTTTCTGTGTTATGTGTTTTTAAATTGTTTATTTAGGTATCTCATTTTATTGTATGAAATTTTTTAGCAATTTTCTGAAAAGTATCTCATAATTTATGCTTTATGCATATTTTTTTGCTCTTGTTTATACATGCCTTTTTATAGAAAAAAATCAGTTTATTTTTTAAGACATATTTGTTGCTGGAGCTATCTTGAATTGCCTTATTAATTATAATTTATACTTATACTTTCTGTTCCATAAATAGGCAGTGTTTGCATTACGTGAAATTTTCAAGGTCTCCAGCATGGAAAACTGCTGCAAAGTTTACTTTGATAGACTATTTTCATCATTGTTACTAGTAATTGGAAGCTATCTTGGGGCTATTTTTCCAGTCTACAGCTCAGATAGTGTGAAAACTTTATCTAGGAAGATGGATAAATCACCTGTTCCATCACCAGTCAGGTACATCATTTGATACACATATATTAAAATAAATCTGTATTTGCATCTAAATTTTATTTCAAGATTATTAAAATTACTTCAAAAATTCTTTTAATTTGCAGCAAATCATGTGTAATTGAAACCTTCACAACTTCTATGATATTTTAAAAATAAGCTATGATTTCTGATAGACATAGCAACTTTCTTCTTTTATTGTTTTTAAATTATTATCATTCTATTGTTTGTTTATTTAAAACAAAGTTATTTCAATAAGCAAATTAGTAAATAAATATTCCTTTTTATAGTTTTTGTAATGAATATTTTTTTCTCAACTGTTAATAAGTACTTTTTTTTATGCTTTGTAAAATTTTCTTTGTGTCTAATTTTTCTAATTTTACCCCAAATTAACTGTATATCAGAATAAACTACAATCAACTCTCTCTAATTTGCAAGTCTTTGGACTAAAGGCTGTGCAAATTATAGGTCAATATTTGTTTACATTTTTATTTTCCAAATGCAAAATAATTTATCATTATTAATCCATCAATGAATGTTAAAAAGGAAAGCTAATGATTTCAAATATTTTTTGCAAGTTATTTTGTGTGTCCTCTTAGATTTTTCAAGTAGCTTAAATGTAAAATTTTAATGTACTAAATAAAACAGTACAACTGCTGTAGTTTAAAATAGTTTTTTTTTTTAACCATTGGGAAAATGGTTGTTGTTTTGATATGAAAAAAATCCGAATTCAAAAATTGACGTCGGATGAGAAATCGACTTATAAAGCAAAAAATGTTTATTCAACTTTAATTTCCTCAAAATACCTTTAGCTCAGACATCAATCTAAACAAGAGTTAAAGCAATGCTTAAATTTTGCTTAGGGGATGGTCTACAAATAGAAATTGTACCAAACTTTAAATTGTTTCTGTTTTCATTAATGTATTGTAAATTTGATACTTTCGTGTTATAGCAGCCCCCTAGGATGAATCGCCAAGCGACCAAGATTTATCGCCAAATTATAAAGCATATATGACATTATACTAATATATGATATATATATATAACATTTCTTGACATATGTGGCCAAGTTATAGTCATATATGATGTATGTATATGACGTGTATATGATGTATATACAACATATAAGACCTAAATAATATGTGTATAATGACATATATGGCACATATTTAAATAGCAATGTTTGGAATATATATATGCGTATATAGGATGCATATATAAGCTTTGCAATGATCTTGGTGATATCATAACTACAAGCTTGACATAATCATAATTGTGGGGGGGGGGGGCACTATAACACAAAAGCATGGTAATATTTTTTTTTTAAGTTTTTTTTTTTTTAAGTTTTTGGAACATTTTCCCAATGGTTATTGTAATTTGTTAAATTGTAATTTTTTTTTTTTGTTGTTGTTGTTTGAATGAAACTTGTTTAACTGATATTCTTATTCTGACTTTTTTATATCAGAATTTAAATACAGCAAGTTTTCAAAATCAGAGATCTTTTATTTAATTTACTTTTTAAAAATATATGTAATTTCTCATTTTATAAATCTTGAAATGATCTATTAAAGTAATTAAATCGTGTTTTTATTATTATTATTTAATAGGTGTGCTATTGAAGCTATGAAAAATTTCCTCATGTGTGTCAAAGAAGAAGTCGTTGTTACTTCCTTGACTGAAGGTGGTTACTGGGTTTTGATGGAGAACAGCGATAGATATCCTGAAGCTGTAGCTGCTCTAGGGAGGTCAGTTTGTAATAGTTTAAAGAATGTTATATAAATATTTATAATTATTGTGGTATATTGTATTTGCAGTTTGGCTTCACTCATGTTTGTGATAATTGTTAGCTGCTAAATAAAAGTTTAAATATTGCATATTCTGTAAATAAATAAATAATGTTAATTAAATGTTTTAAAAATGCGAGTAAAAAAACTAACATCTTGTATAGCATAAGACAATTTTTAATTTGATAACTGCAATAATTTAATGCACTTTTTGAATAGTAACATAGCTCTTTTTTTTATTATTGTAGACCTATCATAATTGTATATAAAGACAGAAAATTTACTTAATGGTACATAGAAACAAGAACAATTATATGAACTTGTAAAATTTAATAATGATTATAGATACATAAAATCAACGTTTTGACCTACATCTACAGTCATCTTCAGGATGTAAAGTCTTTACATCCTGAAAACGACTGCAGATGCAGGTCGAAATGCTGATTTTATATATATATATATATATATATAATCATAATTAAATTTTACAAGTTCATATAATTGTTCTTGATTTTATGTAAGTAAATTTTCTGTTTTTATATAATATTATAAGATGCAGCTAGCTGTCCAACATATATTATTATCATAATTGGTTTTAAATAAAATCAAGAATTTTAAAAAAAAGGCCTTATTGGCAGATTTCATTTACACACCAGAATCATTTAGATTAAAAATATTTTTTAAATTTTTAAATTTGCTGCCTCCATACTTATATGAATTCGTTTCTTACTTTAATTCCATACTTACATCCATCTTATAAAATGCAAGCAACAACTTTCAATATTACAACAGACAACTTTTTAATAGAGGAAAATAATAATGACCAATCAAGAATCTTTCTTAAATCTGATTGAATTAAAACTTAAAATATTTTTGGTTGATGCAAAAGTTGTTGTCATTTAATTTCTATTTGAGATGAATAGCATACAGAAATGAATCGGTAATAGATTCTTTATCACAGTATAAAATGTTTTTTCCCTGATCAGGGTGCTTATATGTTACATGACACAAAAATTTTCTTGAGATTGAAAGCAATAAACAACTCTGTCGCTTAATACTTAAATTTAAATATCATATTATTTTAAAGAATGAAATGAAGAAAAATCTTCTAATTAGTTCAGTGAAATCTTATCTGCATTTCTTATTTGGTGATGATTATATCACAATTAACTAGATAATATACAGTGCTAATCAAAACATATTATTATTTAATACATTTTGTAGAAATTGATTTTGATCTGTAAGCATTATTCATTTATATATTTAACTGTACATTTTGAACCATTTGTATTATATTTTTGTGTGTTTATTTTTATCTATAGGTCTATTTGTGTCTGTTGCCCAGATCAAGTTCCAAAGATTATTACTTTCCTAAACCCTTTGTTAAACAGCTCAGTAGATGTCCAGAGAATTATTTCAGTATCTCTCTTTGTAGAATTTCTCTCTCAAACTTATAGAGGTAAACAATCTCTTACAGAGCCATTAATTAACAACCTTCTGGGAAGATTAGTAGATAATTCTCCAGTTGTAAGAGGTCTCTGCATTTCTGGTCTTGGTAGTATTGCAATGTTGGATAAGGACCAGGTAATTTGCATTTTTTACTAATTTATTTATTTATGGTAATTTTTGTTTGTAAAGTGAATAGGGGAGAGTTAGAAATTTAAGATGGATAAAATTTTGCCTTTTTTCTCTAGCACAGCGATTCCCAAATTATGGATTGTGACACACTAGATTTGACTGTGGGTCTGGGAACAATTGGTCAGGTTTTCAAAAATGTATAGTAATTATTTTATCTGCTGTAAAAATGTAATGAAAACTCTATTTTTTACAATACTGCATTCTTTTATTGAATATGCTTTTTTTCAAGGTTTTGATTATTCCACTTTCACATTTGTATTATCTGTTACCATTATCATATGGATACTTTGTGTGAAAGTTAACCTTTTGCGTTGGATAGGTCATACAAAAGACGCTATATTCTCAAACATTACTGCGTCATGAAAAAATTTTAGACCTCAAGGAGAATTGCCTAATAATAAAGTTTGGGAATCGCTGCTCTAAAGTAATCATAAAAATGAAATTTTACGTCAAAGCCATTCTTTTTATTTCATTTTTAGTAAAAAATAGGAAATTTATGTCTAATTTATATGAAAAAAAATAATAGTAAGTCTAATTGATAACTCTTCTAAAAGAGCATGTTAGCCTAATTTTAACATCTTCTTTCTTTTTTCTTTTCCGTTTTTCTTTCTTTCTTTCTTTTTTTTTTTTTTTTTTACTTTGGCCATTATTTATAAATTTTATACCTAAACTATTATTTATTTATAGTTATTTTTTTTTTATTTTATATAAATATTTTATATTATTTCAAAGAGTTCACATCTGTATTATAAAGCAAAAAAGTGTTTGTCAGTAATACTGATGTCATTTTGATGGTGGCAAAGACCTGACCAATAAATTTTGCTTTTACTGCAATCAGACAGAGAGTGTGAAATATGCCAGTCAGAAACAGACACAACAGAACAGAAGGAAAAATATGAAGGAAATGGAATTTTAAAAAAAAGAAGAGTTCGAAAAAAGAAAATTATAAGAAAATATGTAAAATATATAATAACAAAGAAAAAAAAATTAAAAAAATAAATTAATTAAAATTTTAAATTAAAAAATTAAATTAATTAAAATGTTAAATTAAAAAATTAAATAAAACATTAAATATACACATATGAATTAAATTAAATACCAGAAAGGGATGTCACTTTTTTGCAAATTTGCAGATTTCTGCTTTTCTTGTGTATTTATTTTTTAAATCAATCTGCAATTTCCTCATAATAATAATAATAATAATAATAATAATAATAAATGTATTGATGTGTGCAGGGCTGTGGAGTCATTGTGAAATATGACCGACTCTAACTCCTGAAATTTTAAAGAAACCGACCTTGACTCTGGGATGGCTAATGTACTAGAATTACCTGTTAGGTGGGTTCCTATTATTCAGGTTGCTTCATTACTATAATTTGTTTTGAAATAGTAATAGTTGCTTTATTAAATTTGTTATTAAATAAATGAAATATTACTATTTAAAAAAAAATGATAGCAATCAAGCAATCAGAATTTAAAAAAATATTCATCTGGAAACACAAGCAACTTACTGACACATTGCTGTTTGACCTTGAAGTGCAAATGGTGTGCATATAGACTGATAATGTTTTTTTTTTTTTTTTCTTTTTTTTTCCCACTTAATTTCTTTGGATGAATTATGGGTGTAAGCTGTGATAGGTTGTCAAGACCAAGACCCAGTTACTGCAGGATAAACAGTCAACAGTATTTTAGTATAAAAAATTTCACCCTCCCGCTGGTGTTCCTGCCTTGTCGGGGCAGTGAGGCTTGCGTGCACCAATGACCCAAAGAACTATAACCGGTAGTGGCATAGCCACTGGTAGGGTCTCCCAAGCCGGACAGGTCGGAGGGTAGGTGCTAGATGAAAAGGAACACCAGACGAAAGGATGGATACTGATCGAATACCAAAAGCAGCCTTTAAATATAAGCCAAGGGGGAAAAGAGACAGAGGAAGGCCGCGAAAAAGATGGATTGGGGCCGGAACAGGCTTATAGCCTGAAAGTTTTGGGATGATGATGATGAAAAATTTCACCTTTTTTAAATTCAGAATTTTTGTTTTGAATAAGGCAAAAATACTCTTATAAAATACCAGTGGAGTTTTGTCCTTGCATTACTTGGCTCTGGTCAAGACTGAAAATATTTTTAATTTATCCCCCTTTTCCAGATACTCTATGTGCACTCGCACAAAAACACAATCTACATTAAATGTTACATGCAGTAAAATTTAATTATATCCAAACTGTACAAAAACAGAACTGCATATGTATGTTAAATATTTATATGAATGTAAATTGTAATCAAAATGTTAAATAGAAGGTATTAGATAGAAACAACAGTTGAAATCTAATCAATCTCCAAAATTTATTTTGAACAACACACACAAAGTTATTACATATCAGTCGAATCCAAACAACATATATTTCGCTTGTATGTCATTTTAAGACAATAACTAAAATATGTTATGCCAAATATGGGGGCAATACCAAATATATATCATACCAAAATATGGAGGAAACAATGTTTAATTTTGGTTTTATATCCATTCCTGTAGACTTGAAAAATAGAAGGTGGAAATTTTACAATTGGAGTCTCCAGGACCCGAAAAATTACGAGGGAACACAAGAAAAATAGAAGTGAAAATTTTATTATTTTGGCATTAAATCTGTTCTCATGACTTTGAAAAAAAGGACAAAATTTTTATATTTTCTGCATTATTAATTTTACAATTCTTGGTCCCGCAGACCCGAAAAATCCAAATATCGAAATCTAAAGCAGAAAACAGAATGGAAATTTTACTATTTTGGATCCCATGAACTCAGGAAAATAAAAAGCAAAGCTGTTACAATTTTGGATTTTCGTGTCCTCCTGACCCGACAAATTCCAATGTAAAGGAAGAAAAATAAAAATGAAAATTTTAGCTATGTCGGAAATAATTCAAGTTCTGCATATTTGAAAGAAAAAATGAAAATTTTACATTTTCCGCATTAATTTGATAATTTCGGCTTTATTTCAGATCCTGTGGACCTGAAAATCAAAAGGAGAAAAATAACAGAAATTTCACTATTTCATCATCATTTCAGGTATCGTAGACTAAGGGAAAAAATTACAATTTCACATTATATTGGGTCTTGCGCGCACACACAAAAAAGGGGTAGAAAATTTACAATTTCAGTATTACTCCTGGTCCCACAGACCCGTAGAATCTGAAGGAAAACAAGAAAAAGGGTAAAAGGTTTTAATCACAATGAAATTTCAGGTTCTATGGACGCCAAATATAATATAGCAGAAATTTACAATTTTCGCATTACCACACACACACAAACTCCAAACAACCAAGATAAAGTATAAATGTAAAATATCTACTAGAGTTTTCAATTAAAAACAGTTTTCATCTACGCTGTACACTGGACAGTATGTTGGGCATCGTTAACCTGAGTTGCCTGATACAGATAGTTCAAAAATGAAAATAATGATTCAGTATATAAATTTTAAATTTAGATATAATTGGTTTAATTTCTCTTCAAACTGTCCAAAAAAAAAAGCTGGAGTCAGAGTCGCAGTGTCTTTTAGCAACTCTAATTCTGACACTTTTGACCCAAAATGGGCCTGACTGCAAATCCACAGCTCTGGATGTGTGCTGCGAATGGAGTCAGCGATCATAACACAATTAGCCAGTGGTGCAGAAAAACTCATATAGAGAAGAGAATAATTTTGGAAGTTTTTAGCTCGGAGATTTTTCAAAGATGTTCTTAAAGGCAGACACTAGATATCAGCATGTGATTCTTCCACAAATTAGTGGAATTTTGCAAGCTATTTAGTTTTTGCCGATTCTGTAAAATCAATTCATTGATCAGTCAAGGAAAAAAATCATGAGTTTACTCAATTCGCTGCAAAAAAATTATGAATTTCGACAATACGTCTCATATTTCTTGAAACAGTCACAGAACGATCCCCATATCTTGTCAATTGCTTGCAAAATAAAACTGTGAATTTTGCAGAACGACCTTGGGAAAAATCGTAAATTTAGTCCTGCAGAAAAAATCTCGAATTTCGTCAAGAGGTCACAGAAAAAAATCATAAAATTTGACAACCGACCATGAATTTTCTCAATCGGTCATGAACTTTGTAACCAAAATTTCCTCCATAGAGATTTTTTTTAAAAAATCTTTACCATATTTTATGGAACAATTGCCGCACCCATTGTACACACCACATCCCTCAAAATTGGCCTCAATAAGCTTAAAAATATCGTAATCGCTGCACCCGTCGTAAACATAGCACTGGTGAGAACCGTTACTTTTGTCGACAGCGCCACATTGACCTAACTGTAATCAAAGTTTTTTGCGCAGTGTAGGGCACCTCCTTTTTTTAATGCCATTAAGAAGATGTCTAAAATTTATTAAAAATATTTAAATATCTGATTTTAAATATTTTTTTTTAAATTAAGGCAATGTTTGTTGGTATTTTAACCCTCCCCCCAGAGCACAGGACATGGACCTTAGGCATTCCACATTTTTTTAAGTGGTTGGTGCCACTTGGCACACTTTTTATGAGTGGGTCGCATCCACTTTAAGGCTTCTGTAGTTTTTATTCAAACCCCTCTAAATATTAGTCATCAATATCAGAGTGGAAAAGCTGTAAATTTTCTTTGTTCAATAAATTGCTGTATTTTATTGTATCACTATTGGAAACGTCACAGTTTTCATTGTTGGCAATAATTCCAGCCTTTATAAAACCAGATTTTATTGAAAAAACAGGCACATTTTTCCAAGCCTGTGACACCGATTTTGTCACCTCTTCATATGTGGCCTTCTTCATATTACCATTTTTAGTAAAAGAATGAAGATCATATGCCATCCACTTCTCCAAATATTTTCGTATGTGGGTTTTAAAGCTGTGATTTTCAGTTAAATCCAAGGGCTGGAATTTTTTGGTTAGCCCACCAGGTATAATGGGCAGATGAGTGCCAGACTTCCGAGATTCTTTTTTCACGGAGTCCATCACTAAAATACTATTTCGCTGAAGGAAAGCCCCTTTCCGTTTACGCCAAACTTCATGAAGCCAGTCAAGCATAATTTCCTCGCACATCCAGCCTTTGATGTTTGCCCTGATGATCATTTCCGAGTTGAAATTGCCTTTGGGCAACGTCTTTCACTTAAAAATAAGCATTGGTTTTAACTTCTGGCCATTGGCAGCACAGGCAAGTATGCAAGTAAACGAAGTTTTTTCATTGCCTGTGGTAGTTATAGAAATAGACTTCTCTCCACTTTTATTCACTGTCCTGTTGGGCAGACAATCAAAACACAGGGCGACTTCATCCATGTTGGTTATTTGACTATTATTGCACTTTTTTTGATTGATTTATTTTTTGATGAATTCCAAAAATGTAGACATAATTTCTTCCCAATCAACAGGAAGTTTTTGGCCAACTGTGGTTCGACTTCGGGCAGATAGTTGCTTTCACTTCATAAAGCGACAGCACCAATTGAGAGTACCATTGAAATTGGTGATGCCTTTACTTAATGCCATATGTTTTACTTGAAGTTGGATCTGAACTGTTGTCACAGATAGTCCTTTAGCACGCTATTCAAGTATCCACTTTTCCAATTCATCTTCCAAATCAGGCCATACCACATTTCCTCCTCGTCGTGCACGTCTTGTTTTTGATATATTTTCAATCGCTGGTTTCTCAGCCCTCCAACATCGAACACATCGTTCATCAATGCCAAACTCAACTCCTGCTGCACGATATGCATTTTGCTCTCGCAATTTCTTGCATTTTGAATGTAGCTGGTAGCTCATGTGACGTTTAGGAGCCATTTAATCTCTAAAAAAATTTTAAATTGCTAATCTAATCACAAACACGAAAGGACAGCAAAAACGAAAGAGCGAAATTCTTAGAACAAAAAGTTGATGTCCATACTTCAGTAAAATAGGAAGAGAAAAGAAGACCTGTACATTTTCTTAAAACAGCGATCGGAAAAAGGAATGATCAAGGTTGAACAAACCATCTTGACCAACCCATTTTCAGAATGGAGGGAAACTCAAGTGGTGAAAAAAGCTTCTGTTAACAAAATCGTCTTAAGATAAGTGAGGGAAAAATAATTATGGAAATTTTATTTTCTTCCAATTTTGCACACTTAAAAAAATTTTTTTTAAACACTGCAGATGGTGTAAATGCTACATTCAAAATTTTTTTTACTTTCAAACTTGTAAACACCACGGTGTTTCTTTCATAAAATATGGTAATAATTTTCCTCCAACAAAAGCCACAACAAGGCTTATAGTGTTCGATCTTTCTCCATCCACAATATGAATGTAAGAATTTATATTAAATTATTTTATTAATCTCTGAAAAATAAACACTCTCCATATTTCTTGCATATATATACATTTTTTTTTTATTATTGATGTCTTTCTTGTCATGCTAATAAATAATAAAATTCATCACTGAACTCATTGAATTGGTTGCTAAGTTGCCTCAATTGATTTAAAATGCTGTGAAGAATTAACTAAAGAATTATATTTATTTACTAAATAGTATAATTTTTCATGCATGATGCACTAACAGCATTAAATAGGCAGAAAATAACAAGTTTGATGGAAAGTATTAAGGTTTACAAAAAAAAAAAAAGTTTACCTTTCTTTTTTAAGCTAGTTGAAAGATGTTAAGGATTTTAATTTGTCTAGATATTCAATCTCTGCTCCAGATTTTATTAAATTGCAAAAATCTTTAGGAATTTATAAAGTTTGTGAGGTGGGTTTGTTTTAAAAAATAATTAGTATAATTTTCAAATGTATGTATATTTTAAAATCACTCTGAAAATTGAAGTGCATTTCCCTGGAACTATTTTGTAAATACTGAATTTTAATGATATTATGCTTTTTAAAATTCATTGGAACTTATTTAAGTAGTTTTATGTAAATAATATAATAGTGTTTGATTGTGGATTCAGGGCTGACACAAAATCCTAAGTCATTACTGGTATATTGATTTTTGATATAAGTTTCTAGTTTCTAAGTGTTATGTATCCATAAAAAATTGATTCATACCTGAATATAGTAATTCCTTTTTATAACTGTTATATATTGAAATAAAATCTTAATTTTTAGTTACTGAAAAAATGCTTTGAAATATTAGGTATACAAAAGTATTCAAAGCATGCTGTATTTATGTAAAGTAAACCTTTACATTTGCATGACTAATGATGTGGTTTTTGCAACTGTTTAAATTATTAATATTTATATTATTGAAAATAACATAAGATTTCCTATCAAACATAACCAAGTGGAATCCTAAAACCACTGGTATTTTATTGTTATGTACTTATATACACTATATTGTTAGTAAAACAATTAAAAAAATATCTTATTATTGAATCTGATCCAAGTTATGGTTTTCTGTA
The DNA here is from genome assembly GCA_963931845.1 of Maratus michaelseni. Lineage (NCBI taxonomy): Eukaryota > Metazoa > Arthropoda > Arachnida > Araneae > Salticidae > Maratus > Maratus michaelseni. The sequence continues at coordinate 163,704,821 of OZ007587.1, forward strand.
CATGTAAAAATTATAATTAACTATATATCATTCTTACATTATTTGTTTCTGATTAGAATAAATGGAAACATTACTCTACATTTGTCTGAAAGATTGTTAATGTAGTATGAAACTGTACAAGTTGACAAGTAGTCATTTCATTCAGAACTCAACTATGAATATGCAATATATATTTATTACAGAAAATATTATAAAACATTTTAATGTAACAAATTTGTCAATGTATTTATTTTATATTCAATAAAATGCCAATTTTATATTCAATGTAAATTTTACTTCACACATAATTTCTTCTTTTTTGCTATTTTCTGGGTGGCATCCCTGAAATACCAAAAAATGTAAAAAAGTTATATAGTTGAATTGAACAAGTTTTTTAAACTGTAGAGAGCATGGTAGTATGATATGAAATATCACAATTTCATAATTTTTATTCGCCGTTCTGTAATTTTTATATTACTAAGTATGCTGTTGTCAGCTTCTCCCTCGCCGGCATGCTTTTTCCATTGCGCCTAGCGCTCTCTCTCTTGGTAGCGTTTCCCCCTCTCTCCCATGCCTTGCCGAGCGCCCGACAATCTCTTTTGCGCATGCGCGCAGCCTACTGCATCGTATGTTTTGGTTCTGTTTTCCGCCGATACAATGTACGGCGCGGCGTTCAAGTGCCGTTTCTACGGAATCTAAAGTTTTCTTATTTTTATTTGGCAATAATTAATTATCAAATCAATTTAATTCTTTCTTTATTTTACCTGTGTGATCCCTGTGGTGGTCATATTTATATCGGTGCAACGGCATTTTGTATCAGAAGTATTCGAAAATTCGATCATGTAAGATCGCGGAAATTTTATTTTATCGCCGCGTTCTCCGGTAACGGAGATTCGCATTTTTCATGCCGAGTTTGTTCTTTAAGTTCATTAAAGTTTTTAATAGTTAAATTTTAAGCTTTTTAAATTTGATGCAGTGATTTTTTTTAAATTGTTAATAATTTATTTAAAACGAGCTTGCCAAGAAATCTCTTCTTCATATTCTCAAGAAATTTTGTGATACATCTTGATAAATGCCGTCAGAAAAATTAATATTTCGTCCTTCTAAAGTTAAAGACTTTCGGTTCTCATGGTACAGTGGCCAACTGGATTTATGTGGATAAAGCCTTCCTTCTATATGCTACAAAGATCTTTAATAAAGAAATTTGGATTTAAAAAAGCAAGAATGACTTCGTTTTCTTTGCAACGGCTGTGTGTCTCCTTTTTAAAGTAAGATGAATTATTTTATTATATTTTATTATTAATCTTTAACGTTGACCAAAAAGAACTATCTCTTGAAGATTGAGGTTATTGCTTCCTTCAACAGCAATGTACTCTTTTTCCACTATTCCACTATACGAAAAATAAAATTAATAACAGCACCAATCATCATTAGTTACATCACAGGTAGAATCAGATTTTTCATTAACAGTAACATCATGACTAAGATTATAAATTTTCTAAAAAGTCTGATTCAGAGGTGCAATGTTTTTTATATTTTTTGGTATTTAATTTATTTTACATGTATACATTTATTGTTTTTAATTTAAATTTTATTTTAATTATTATTTTCTTTTTTGTTATTTTTCTTTTCTTTTATTATTATTATTTAATTATGTATGTTCTTGTAATTTCTTTTTCTGCTTTTTTTTAAAATTCTATTTGCTTCATATTTCTCCTGGTCTGTTGTGTCATCTTCTGATTGGCTGGAATTTTCTGTCTAATTGGCTAATGCCTTCTACTTTCCTATTGGCTGTTTTTCTTTAACTTGTCCCTTTCTCTTCCATTTCATTTCAGTCTTGCTCTTGTCTTCAAAGGATGGAGAAAGCCAAAGTTCTTTCAAAACACGTTCTGCATTTTTTATCTTTGTGGTGCTATTAAGAAATTTTCCTTTAATTATGTATCACATTTTTGTGATACTATTTTTGTTGTATTATGTGCAATGCATGATTTCATTAAAATTATGTAGCTATCAACTAGGTTGTTTAAGTGTAAAAGCAAAACAAATTAACCTACTTTTAAAACATGTCATGTAAGTTTCATTACAAGAAAAGTTATTTTTTCCTGACTTTTTATAATTAAAAAATCATAATTTGTTTAATTGGTTTTTTTTTTCGTTTTATTTCAGGTAGAAAGGTACTCTACTACTATTCTATCTGCTATGATGGCAGGGATGGATGACCGAGAAGACCCTGGTTGCAGCATTACATTGGAGGCTATGAATGGATTATCTTCCATTTTGTCTCAAGTTTCTGAAGAAGATGTTAGGAATATTCTTATCAACATTGCCTTAAGAATAAAACCTCTATTTGAAAAGGTAATATATATATTTTTTTATTGATAATCATTGATCACTGCAACTGGTTTATATCATATGATACATAAATCAATTTAGATGTGTCAAAGTAAAAAAAAAGGATTGACAATAATGTTTACAAAATCAGAATTTTATGTTAATGGCTAAAATTAAGAAATAATAGTTAATAACATTTTATTTTAGCAAAGTGTAAATCAGATGACATATCAAAGATGTCTTTGAATGTAAAATAATAAAATTAAAAAAATCCCTTAAGTTAGTAGATAATTGTTCTTATTATTATTATTATACATTTTGTTTATCTGGAGGGGACTTTTTGGTACTTTTCGGTTAGCTGGGCGCCAGTGATATATGTACATATATAAATACATATGTATATCAGAGCTGCCAACTGCTACGAAAAAATCGTAGTTGCTACGATTTTGAACCACAAACTACGATGCTACGAAAATCTGTCTAAAACTACAATTTTCTGAAAAAAAAAAAAAAAAAAAAAAAAAAACGCGAATTTCGTTACAGGATCGCGCGAAAAATCACGAATTTCGTTACAGGATCGCGCGAAAAATCACTAATTTCGTCACAGGATCGCACGAAAAATCACGAATTTTGTCAAGGATCGAGCGAAGAAATGCGAATTTCGTTATAGGATCGCTGAAAAAAACGCGAATTTTGTCAGAAAATTGGCAGGAAAAAGCAAATTTCGCCAAAGTATCGCCGAAAAAACATGAATTTCATTCAACTGATTGCTGAAAAAATGCGAATTTCATCAAAGGATCGTTCAGGGGTGATTCTGGTCCAAATTTTCCGAAAAATTAAGGCAATGATTTTCGAAAAAAAAAAATATCTGTCATAAATCCGAAAATTCGGACATTAAATGTATCGGTATTTCGGCAAATGATCGCTGAAAAAAATCAATCTCATCTTTAGTTCGAAGAAAAGTTGCCAATTTTGTCAAAGGATCGCGGGAAAAACATGACTTTCGTTAGAAAATCGCGAAAAAATGGCAAATTTCGTCAAAAACATTGCGAAAAGCGGCAAATTTCGTTAAAAGATCGCAAAAAAACAGCAAATTTTGTCAACAGATCGTGGGAAAAACGTGTCTTTCGTCAGAAAATCATGAAAAAACAGCAAATTTCGTCAAAAACATTGCGAAAAACGGCAAATTTCGTTAAAAAATCGCGAAAAAACGGCAAATTTCGTCAAAAGATCGAGAAAAAACGGCAAATTTTTGTCAACAGATCACGGAAAAAACGTGACTTTCGTCAGAAAATCACGAAAAAACGGCCAATTTCGTCAAAACATGGCAAAAAACGGCAAATTTCGTCAAAAAATGGCGAAAAACAACAAATTTCGTGAAAAACATTGCAAAAAATGGCAAATTTCGTCAAAAGATCGCGAAAAAACGACAAATTTTGTCAACAGATCGTGGAAAAAACCTGACTTTCGTCAGAGAATCGCGTAAAAACAGCAAATTCCGTCAAAAACATTGCGAAAAACGACAAATTTCGTCAAAAAATATCGAAAAAAATGGAAATTTTATCAACAGATCTTCAAAAAAACTGCATATTTCGTCAAAAGATCGCGAAAAACGCAAATTTCGTCAAAGGGATGCAAAAAAAAGTGGCGGGAGTGAACACCCCCCACTCCCAGTTGCATCAGCTTACTCGACCTGATGAAGGACTCTAACTCAGACATTTTTCTCTGGAAGGTATACCCGTAATTCCATCACCCCCTCCCCCCAACTGCCTTGGAATCTTTCAGAAAATGCACTGTGAAGTTCAGAAATTTGGCTTAGGAGTGGACAGAGCATTAATTGAATAGGAATTATTATGTTTAATCAATCCCACCTGCAACAAAAAAATTAGCAAAAACAAAAGAGTCTCCTACTTTGTGTGCTTATGGATATACACATGCGTTTAATTGATTAGTATTTGCTCGCTTAAAATTTAAGCGTAAAAAATAGCCACCAACCAACCAACATTCAGATAAAATTGAATTTGGTGTGCTACTATTTCTCATTTTCAAAGGTTGGCAGGTCTGGTATATACATATATGTATATATGTGTATGTATGAAATGAATGTGAAAAAGTATGAAAGAATTTTGAATGTGAACGAATGTGGATTGATATGAAAGGATAGTTTAGTTAAACCCATTCCAAATCAGAAACTAAAATATAAAAATTCAAAGTTTAAAATCCCTAAAATCGCGTGTCAAAATTTTAAAGTTTTGCCTTCATTTCTAGTTGCCCCTGTAACTTAACTTTCCTTACGATACATTTATAACGATGTTGTGGTGTTTGGGGTTCTTTCTAAAACACAATTTACTTAATTTAAAAGGCTCATTTGTTACTCAATCTTCACTTGACAATTAAATATTTAAAAAAAAAGAATAGTATGCCTTGATTAACTCCACTGAAATCTGTTGCCATGAAATGAAGGAGCAATTTAGAATAAATTTACCAAAATAACAAAACAAAGAAAAACTGTTATAAGTTAATATAATATGATATTTTTGAACTCATCACTTTAGAATAATCTTAAATGTAGTAAGGGGCAACAGATTTCTAAATCAAGTAGTATACTGAATTGCATAAAGAACACCCAACTCCACTCCAACCCGATCAAGCTTAAATCTCCATACACAGTAAATTAGCAAAATTTAATCATCATATAATTTAGAAAAATGAAGAGAATCTGAAACTCCTCCAATATGAGGACCAGAAGGGAAAAAGAAAGTTTAACAAAATAGAGATATGATGAGATACTAAAATTTTAGAACAATTATGATTTTGAACCAGAGAAGATTGGTTAACCGAAAATCGTATAGTGGTATAAAATAACTGAATACTTTTTTTTTTTTTTTTTTTTTTTACTTTTTTAAAAAACAACCATTTTGTTGTTTGTTTTGAATAATACTTCAAAGAAAGGATAATTAAAAATTAAATTAATCAATTATGAAATTAGACTTAATTTTACTTTAGCATCAATTATCAGTATATCCAATACTGAGATAGGAACAATAATTACATCTAATAACCTTACGTAAACCTCAATTAATTTTCAAATAAACTATTACTATGAATTTAAAATCTAAGAAATTTAAAAATATTAATTTAGTAAGATCATAGCTTTCATAACCTTACTCACAATAATTGAGAGGTTAAACCTCTCTTATAGGATTGCTGTAGATATAAGAATACTAATTAAAGATCATATAAAGAAGAACATACCATATTTGAGAGTGAACAAAAAACAATCTTTATTTGAATAATTAAAATTTATAAAAACAATGTAATTCCCCAAAAAAAATTTACTATAATAACACCAAATAAAAGTTGATTAATATTGATTATTAAATATCTTTAAATCAAATATTAAGGTTCTCAAGACTAACATAACATCATAAATTAAAGGATGATCAACTTTTCTGAGATAAGTCATTAATTACCTTTCAAATACGCATTGTAATTCTTAACATATCATAATATAAATATACATATATGAATTTGCAAGTTATTCTTGCTTATTTTGCATCTTACTCTCCAACTCTGAGTCACACAAATATATATTCCCTCATCAGGGAGACATGTAAATAAAAACTATGTAAAGTCTACTTACAGAGGACGAAGAATTCAATGGTTGAATCAGTGGGCAGGTTTTTACACTCCCCTTTCCTCTTTTAATGTTGCAGCCGATTGCACAACATGCTTCTCTTTCCTCTTTGTTTTGAGAAAAAAACTATTGCTATATACCAGCAGGCGAGCTGACAGGTTTCTTTTCATTCTTGGCTAAGTCACCTAATTTCAACAGGTTGGGTAGCCTCCGTACATCTAGTTGCCTTCTAATAACGAACAATACTTGGAATCTTCGTCTTAATAAGGACAGAATAGTCTCATGATGAGGACTTTTGAAGCCTGATTTTTGGAGCAGGACTATTAATTTTCTCAGCTTTTAACAATATTTCCTTCGCCCTTCACACTGGAGACTATAGGGTATTAGCAGTGGTAAGAGCCCAGTAAGAGATTCATCTCTATTCTAAGACAACGATCATTCTATTTAAGCAAAATGCCGATCACAAACTCGAGTATTCATAGCTCTAGACCTTTACCATGTCTCTGCTAATGTTACTTCAACTCAGTAACACAGAATACATCATTTCGAGCGCCGCTACGCAACACCTACTAAATTTACGAACCAAGTAATGAGTGTCTCAACCAAGCACCAAGCAACAAGTCAGTTTACGAGCCAAGTGATAATTCGTAAACATTCTCTCTCCCGCGCTGCTTACAAAAACTGGCCGGAACCACTCTGTCAAAGGGGGTATGGGAATGGAAACAATAGGAATGGACTAACCCTGGTGGCGGCACTGTGTCGCTCATTCCCTGCCGGCCGCTACATGGGGGAAGACAACCGTGTCTCACCCCCATGGCGTGTGCTGAAGGGGGTCCCATGAGCTTATGTTTACATGCGCGTCAGCCAGACGCTATGGACAAGTATTTCTTTTACTGCAGGTTGTAACACACAATGCTTAATTGCGTCCATAGTCTATTCACCAGACAACGTAATACCTCTTGGGGTGTACTCGCTTTCTTTTAGCCAAAGATAAACACAGTGTCACCAATCCCTGATTCCAAGCATGGGAAAGTGCATGGCTGTCTCCAAATTTGCCATCTGTGTGGTCTTTAACTGACAAACATCCCTCCTTGCTATATATTTTTCGTATTTGAAAACAGGAAGCAAAGCTAGACTATAAACGTTGCAATTACTTTGCAAAAAGAAAAAGAAAGAAGAAAAAATAAAAACTGATTTTATTATTATTATTATTACAATTACTTTTAATTAATTTATTTATTTATTAAAAACATAAAAAGAGTGTTGTTAAATAAATGTTGAGAAAGTGATTTAAGGTAATTAATGTAGATTAAAAAAAAAAAAAAAAAATGGTTGAAACCAACCGTAACAAGATTGCTCCCCTAGGCTAAATAAAAAAAAAAAAATTTGAAAAAACAAATTCTTTTTTTTTTTTTTTTTTTTTTTTTTTTTTTTTTTTTGAAAGGCAGCTGGGTACCACATGGTATGCTGGGGCCTCAACACTGAAAAAACTGACCCACATACACAAATCATACAACGATCCGTGACGGGATCTAGATAATTCACCGCTGAAACACCACCCTAAAAGTATATTCCGGACATATACAACCAGAGCTCGCACATCCGTAGCAACCATTACCTAAAATACTACTTCAAACATTACTATAAAGGAGTATTACCACAAGAGGGACCATAAGGCTGATTTTACCACTAAAATGAAAAAGATACATTCTGCACCTGTAAAAAACACAAGTTCCACTTGGACTGTGAAACCTCACTTCCCTACTACTGCCATTCCTACGCATAACTGCATCCTACCTGAAATTTCTGGTAACAGAACTGTAAACAATACATAAATTGAATTTTGAGAGAAAAATTAAGCCGAAAAAGAAGGAAGTGCCCACTGATTAAGTTTCTTTACACTGCGTATATACATAAATTTGATAATTGGCATCACAATATATTACAACACTATATATTAATGTAAAAAGTACTAGTAATAATATAGTTATAACACTGTACATGTAACGCATTTTCTTGTTTAAAACACACATTAACTCTACCATACAAAATACACAAGAGCAACTGGCGACATAAAAATAAAAATATATACATACTGTAATAGAAGGTTATACATATAGTAAATTAAGAGCAAGACACACAATTTGGTAATTATAGACCATGTTATTGAATCACGTATACATTTGTTCGTGAAGTTATGTTTGTATTTGAAGAAAGTTCTTAGAACCGTGTAACTGTGTAGATTTTACAAATGCACTTACAAGTAATGTGCATGGGAAAGAGTATCTCTGCCTCTGTGCTACTTATAGCAAAAGCAGTTTCGGGCTTTTGGGCACTACAGGGAAAACATTCCACAAAATAAAATAAAAAACAGGGGTGGTGACATATATCACCAGGAAGGAAAAACACACACTCCACCAAAAATAGGAAGTAAAATTAAGAAAATACTTAATTCTAGTAATTTTAGCCATACACAACCACATCCAGGTATGTACATGAGAACGTATGTACAAGAAAGAGAAAAAAAAAATAAAGGTCCACAATCCTTAAAGTTAAAGTTCAAATAAACCCACAAATTGCATAGTAAATAATAAATCCATCTAATTAAAGTGTATTAATTAAAGTAAACACACACTTAAAAGGTTATATACAAAACACAGATGCATTTAAAAAAATGAAAACACAGAACAACTTTGGCAAAAGGGTAACCAAACATACCATCCTAAAAAAATGTTAAAGTCACGAAAATTACACTCGTTTTTTTTTTTCAAAAATACACCCAAAATCTACGAAGACGGTGTGCGGAAGGGTACATACCACAAAATCTACCATAAAACAGACAAAAACCTTAAGTATAAGCATAAAAAGGGTTAAAAATGCCTACATGAAAGTATCAAAACACAATCAAAACAAACCTTTAATACGCTAGAAAAACTAAGTTCCGTTTTAAAAATGCCAAAAAAAAAATAATAATTAAATATACATACACATTAACTAAACTATAAATGAATACAAATAAACAAGGTAAAATTGAATAAAAATGCCTGAATAACGAAAAAAGGTAGTTAGTATTTATAACTCGGACGATCTCTCCTATCCCGTAGCGAATAGTCGGTTCTAGAAATCGATATTGAACGACTACTTCTATTCGATTTAGCAGCTGGACGAATCGATGAACGAGACCTGCGCGAATCGCTGTGCGCAGCAGCTGAACGGCTTACTGCTGTTGCTGAATTTTTACTTACGCTCATCGTGTTGCTTTCTGTCGTTGCCGAATTTTCATTTACGTACATCACGTTGCTATCTGCCGTTGCTGAATTTTTACTGGTTTTATCACTACTGCTATCTTCATTGCTCTCCTCCTCGACTTCAGGTACCTTATCCTCTATATTTACCAAATCTTCACTTTCATCAATATTACAAATTTCAGTAGTATCTTCAGCTAAATTACCCTGGGTTACCTGACTCGCTGCTGATAGATTATTGTCGACATTTTGAATACTTGAAAAATTTGCAGTATTATTACCCTCAGAGCTACCGCCTGATATAGTTTGCATGCAAAAGTTCTGCGCAACATTTTCAACTTCCTTATCTGACTCAGTTTGAATGATTATCTCAACATCTTTTCCTATATTACTCAACTGTGGGTCCTGAACTACCATATCTTCACTACTATGATTCCCATTTTCAACACTGACTGAGTCATGAACATTAATACATGCAAAACTTTCAGGGGGGCTATTGGCATTACTACTTTTTGTATTTTCCTCTACTTTGTTGACACATTTTATATTTACAGAATTATTTTTGACAATATCATTATTCACACAATTATTATTAGAATTTACACTATATACAGAATTAGAAATATTTACAGAATTAGTAGCAAGACAAGTATTAGACCCTGAAGTATTACTTGGGGTTTCTACGCTTTGTTTACATTGGCCTGCAACTGGCACTTTAAGAGCGACAGCATTTGTATCACAATTTATACCTGCCCGGTACTCTTTCAAAAATGGCATTCCCAAAATCATATTAAATTCCTCTGCTAATTTACCTTCCACTACATAGAATTCAGCTTGACATTGAACATTATCAAAAACAAATTTTAAAAATACTTTCTTATTTAGGTGAACTCTCTCACCGGTGACAGTCATAATGGGGATATTGCAATTCTCCATTTCAAAATTCTCTAAATAGTTACAATCAGTACCACTCAGGAGATTAATTGCAGAACCCGTGTCACATAATGCATTCAGGCAAACTTTATTTATGTAAATTCTTGCAGTTGGTAATGTATATGATTGGGGGTGAAAAACGCTATATACAGCTGGGGGGTCCAGGGGCCTGTGGGGGATCGAGTTGACAACATCTGATTCGGCCACTAATAGTTTAAAGGTTCATTTACACTATTTGCTATTGGGGTGTTATTTACCGCCTGCTCTTCATTTCTGTTCGCAGCTGTATTCCTACTGTTTTGGTAATAACCACCTCTTCTTCCCCTGTATCCGCCTCGCTGATTGTGGTTCCCTCTAGGATTTTCACCTCTGTTTCTATAATTTTGCCCACGGCTCCTGAAATTTTGACCACCTCCCCTTCTAAAATTATAGTCGACAAAATTTAGTGGACAATCTCTGGCATAGTGGCCCTGTACGGAACACCTATAGCAGGTTACGGGTCTTACTTCCTGGTTTTTCTCCTGTACATCCCGAGCCCTAAGATCAACTAAACTATCTATCTTTGCTGCTAAAACATCAATTTGAGATTTTAGTTGGTCTATCTCCTTCTTTTGTGAGCTGTCTTGCTGAAAAACAGCAGCACAGGGTAGGTTTTGGGTCAAATTAGGGTTGAGAATTTCCTCGCGGTGGTTGTAAAAAGGGTTAATGCTCCTATAAGCTTTTTCCTCAAGAATCGCAATTTTAAGAACTTCTTCTGGGGATTGTGGATTTCTCGCAATTACCCCCTTTCGCACTTCTGGTGTAAGGTTGCTCAAAAGCATGGAGTGGAGTAGAGCCGATCGGCTTTTATCGACTACTTCACCCTGGATACCTTCAATTACAAGGGCTCTTAATGACATATCATATGCCTTGTCATAAAACTCCTGAACACTCATATTGGGTAGCTGTTTAAAATTTAGAAAGTGACTGAGTGCAACATCTGGTGTGGCCTGTGAAGTGTAACTCTCTTTTAGTATTTTCAATAACTCATCAGATGTTTTCGCTTTGTGAATTTTTATCCGCCTAGATGCAGCTCCTGAAAGTCTAGCAAGTAAAACAAACTTCTTTTCCTCCTCAGTCCAGTCGAATAATTTTGAAAAACTCTCAAATTTCTCAGAAAAATCTGAGAAGCAGACTGAGCTGGCCTCTCCATTGAATGTTGGAATATTAGACAAATTGTCCACTAATGCATTTTTTCGCGGAATAGTGGCAATTGCCTCTGAATGTTTATCAGCCATGGTTAGAGTTAGAAAATGACAAACAGACCCAAAAAAAAGGAAAATTGGGGGGGGGGGGGGGGCAACTTAAAAATGGGAAAAAGAGAGGAAAAGAAAAAACCCTTACAAATACATAAAACTTAAGTACAGGATTATGATTTTAGTAAATGAGGTAAAGTTATGCATACGACACATAATTTTGACTGGGAATTGTAACTAATAGCACAGAGAGAGAGCCTAGACCTCTTTTTACACTTGAACATATAAATAAAATTTTAATTGCAAAAACACCCAGTTGCTCTTTGAGATATAAATACATACAAGTAAACAATAATAAATAACCCAGAGACCGAATTGTTACGGCTCCATTTGTTGTGGTGTTTGGGGTTCTTTCTAAAACACAATTTACTTAATTTAAAAGGCTCATTTGTTACTCAATCTTCACTTGACAATTAAATATTTAAAAAAAAAAAATAGTATGCCTTGATTAACTCCACTGAAATCTGTTGCCATGAAATGAAGGAGCAATTTAGAATAAATTTACCAAAATAACAAAACAAAGAAAAACTGTTATAAGTTAATATAATATGATATTTTTGAACTCATCACTTTAGAATAATCTTAAATGTAGTAAGGGGCAACAGATTTCTAAATCAAGTAGTATACTGAATTGCATAAAGAACACCCAACTCCACTCCAACCCGATCAAGCTTAAATCTCCATACACAGTAAATTAGCAAAATTTAATCATCATATAATTTAGAAAAATGAAGAGAATCTGAAACTCCTCCAATATGAGAACCAGAAGGGAAAAAGAAAGTTTAACAAAATAGAGATATGATGAGATACCAAAATTTTAGAACAATTATGGAGATTTTGAACCAGATCAGATCGGTTAACCGAAAATCGTATAGTGGTATAAAATAACTGAATACTTTTTTTTTTTTTTACTTTTTTAAAAAACAACCATTTTGTTGTTTGTTTTGAATAATACTTCAAAGAAAGGATAATTAAAAATTAAATTAATCAATTATGAAATTAGACTTAATTTTACTTTAGCATCAATTATCAGTATATCCAATACTGAGATAGGAACAATAATTACATCTAATAACCTTACGTAAACCTCAATTAATTTTCAAATAAACTATTACTATGAATTTAAAATCTAAGAAATTTAAAAATATTAATTTAGTAAGATCATAGCTTTCATAACCTTACTCACAATAATTGAGAGGTTAAACCTCTCTTATAAGATTGCTGTAGATATAAGAATACTAATTAAAGATCATATAAAGAAGAACATACCATATTTGAGAGTGAACAAAAAACAATCTTTATTTGAATAATTAAAATTTATAAAAACAATGTAATTCCCCAAAAAAAATTTACTATAATAACACCAAATAAAAGTTGATTAATATTGATTATTAAATATCTTTAAATCAAATATTAAGGTTCTCAAGACTAACATAACATCATAAATTAAAGGATGATCAACTTTTCTGAGATAAGTCATTAATTACCTTTCAAATACGCATTGTAATTCTTAACATATCATAATATAAATATACATATATGAATTTGCAAGTTATTCTTGCTTATTTTGCATCTTACTCTCCAACTCTGAGTCACACAAATATATATTCCCTCATCAGGGAGACATGTAAATAAAAACTATGTAAAGTCTACTTACAGAGGACGAAGAATTCAATGGTTGAATCAGTGGGCAGGTTTTTACACTCCCCTTTCCTCTTTTAATGTTGCAGCCGATTGCACAACATGCTTCTCTTTCCTCTTTGTTTTGAGAAAAAAACTATTGCTATATACCAGCAGGCGAGCTGACAGGTTTCTTTTCGTTCTTGGCTAAGTCACCTAATTTCAACGGGTTGGGTAGCCTCCGTACATCTAGTTGCCTTCTAATAACGAACAATACTTGGAATCTTCGTCTTAATAAGGACAGAATAGTCTCATGATGAGGACTTTTGAAGCCTGATTTTTGGAGCAGGACTATTAATTTTCTCAGCTTTTAACAATATTTCCTTCGCCCTTCACACTGGAGACTATAGGGTATTAGCAGTGGTAAGAGCCCGGTAAGAGATTCATCTCTATTCTAAGACAACGATCATTCTATTTAAGCAAAATGCCGATCACAAACTCGAGTATTCATAGCTCTAGACCTTTACCATGTCTCTGCTAATGTTACTTCAACTCAGTAACACAGAATACATCATTTCGAGCGCCGCTACGCAACACCTACTAAATTTACAAACCAAGTAATGAGTGTCTCAACCAAGCACCAAGCAACAAGTCAGTTTACGAGCCAAGTGATAATTCGTAAACATTCTCTCTCCCGCGCTGCTTACAAAAACTGGCCGGAACCACTCTGTCAAAGGGGGTACGGGAATGGAAACAATAGGAATGGACTAACCCTGGTGGCGGCACTGTGTCGCTCATTCCCTGCCGGCCGCTACATGGGGGAAGACAACCGTGTCTCACCCCCATGGCGTGTGCTGAAGGGGGTCCCATGAGCTTATGTTTACATGCGCGTCAGCCAGACGCTATGGACAAGTATTTCTTTTACTGCAGGTTGTAACACACAATGCTTAATTGCGTCCATAGTCTATTCACCAGACAACGTAATACCTCTTGGGGTGTACTCGCTTTCTTTTAGCCAAAGATAGACACAGTGTCACCAATCCCTGATTCCAAGCATGGGAAAGTGCATGGCTGTCTCCAAATTTGCCATCTGTGTGGTCTTTAACTGACAAACATCCCTCCTTGCTATATATTTTTCGTATTTGAAAACAGGAAGCAAAGCTAGACTATAAACGTTGCAATTACTTTGCAAAAAGAAAAAGAAAGAAGAAAAAATAAAAACTGATTTTATTATTATTATTATTACAATTACTTTTAATTAATTTATTTATTTATTAAAAACATAAAAAGAGTGTTGTTAAATAAATGTTGAGAAAGTGATTTAAGGTAATTAATGTAGATTAAAAAAAAAAAAAAAATGGTTGAAACCAACCGTAACAACGAACAGATATCAATTTTGAATCGTCGTTAAGATTAAAAGTGCTGACGGTAGCGCATCTCTCTTCTCCCGGTGGCTAGATCTTGCATGTTAATTATCTGGGCTACTTACCCAGATATGAGTCAAGGGCTAATTAGCCAATTAAATTACATTATTTCATAAGTTGCAAAGCGGTCTCTGGCGGTGGTCCGGCCGTATATAATGCGAGGAGCACGTTTTTGCGTGGCTTTTGACTCTAATCACCCTCCCCAATAACTACGGCCGTTATAAGTCCGATAATTCACGATCTCTAACCGATAAGACGATGTTTTCCCGGTGAAAGACTCCTCAAACTCTGGCCTGGGCCTAGCTTAATCAAAGAGACTTGTAATTAATTGGAATAAAAGCTAGTTCCCAGGAAAATGTCTGCTGATTTGCCCTACACTCGTCCGACTACATACTTTTATCTTCTAGCCTATGAATTACACGGTGATTCGACGAAAGAGTGCCGTGTAACTACCTTAACGGCGCTAAATATGGTCCTTCGAACATCGTGATATCTAGTAATGGGATGTGTGATAGCGGTGATCGACCGCTCGTTACAGAGAGATCGATGTGTGTTCGTTATATCGAGGTGCGCCCGTTATACAGAGGCGTATCGATATCTTACAGTGAGTCTGCTAGGATTAAATATCTGTCATGGGAAAATCCTTTCTTTTAAATAACTATTCATTAATAAGAAACATCGTAATCGAACCAACCATAAAAAGACTATTTTTAATCACCGGGCCTTTAAAAGAAAATAACAGAAGACTAGTGTGTTTAACTGAAAAGAAAAAGTTTGTGTCCAAAATAAAGAAATAAATATCTACAATCAGTTAATAAAAGAGCTCCTGCTTCCTCATTAAGCTATCAAATCTCGGATAAACATTTTATTTCGTTGCCTACTTAAAATAAACAATTTTTCTTCAGCGCTTCACTCCAAAAGAAAAAGTTTTGTTCGTTCACTTTCAATAGTTATCTCAAATGACCTACTATCCAGCGAAAGGGATGGTTCACAGATGGTTTGTGGAAAATTCAAGGTCAACGATCTCCTGGCAGAAGGAGGAATGTTCTTTTTTTCTCCCTTTCTTTGTGTGTGTCAAGAGTTCGTTGTTTTGTTGATGCTCCCTGTTTTGGTTTCGTTTTAATGGTGATAAAAAAAAATTTCTTTTTTTTACGTGAGTAGTTCTGTGCAATAAAATGGATTAATGAAAAAGAAAGAAAAAATAGGTAGGTTAAGATTTTATTATTTTTTAAAAAGAGATTAAAAGCTATCAAGGACTTTTTATTTTATTTTTTGACAAAGTGAACACTTAAAGGTTTTTAGGAGAAAAACCATTAAACAAAAACAATTTGAAATTTTATTATTTTTTAAGTGTTATTTTTATGAAAAATACTATTATTATTATTTTACTATTATTATTATTATTATTTTTTTATTATTTTATTATTATCTCTATGTTACAACTTAAGTGATTAAATGAAGCAGATTATTTTTGTTTATTATTTTGGAAATTTAAGCGGGATTTAATGAAAAATTAAGAAAAAAAAAAATTTGGATTTTTTCTAGTAAAAATATTTTTTTTAATGTTTTGTTTAATGAGATTGTAAAAATAAGTAATAAAAATGAGTGCAGAAGACAAATCCACTCAGGTGGGTGAAGGTAGCGAATTTTTGAAAGAAAAAAATACAGAAATTGAGGGAAATGGGAATCCCCTTGAAAGTCCTCCAAATACGGAAATACATGAAAGTGCCCCTGTAAATATGAATGGAGCTATCAGTCAAGTGAGCCAACAACCTGTTAAAAATCAGGCCCTAATCCCTGAAATAGAGTCAATCAAAAAGGCCGCTGTAGGTAGCTATGCAGCAAATAGTGAGGAAAAAACAAAAGACCCCGAGATTATCCCGTTTTTGCCGGAAGCTAAGATGATCTTTGCCTCTTGGCTTGCTTATTTTAAAGCTGTATGTATTGAATCCAAAAAAGATGATGTTTGGAAGATAAGAAACATCCAGAAATTTTTAAAAGATAGTGCCCTTACCCTATACATTAACAACTGTCTTAATGTTTTGCACTGGAATGAGTTTGTTTCACTATTCCATGAAAATTTTTCTACCCCAGATACACTATCCCTAAGCGATTTTGCTAGTATTCGGTATAGGTCAGGTGATGACCTCAACGAGTACTACCAAAAGAAAACGAAAATGGGCCGTAATCTGGGTTTAGATAACAAATTCATTCTAGAAGGGTTATCAGAAGGTTTGCCAATTTCTATGCAAAGATTAATTGTGACTAATGCCCCCAAATCTGCCACAGAATGGAGAGAATTGGTTTTTAAACTTACTAAGCTTGAAGTAGCAGGCAAGAGTCCTGAAAATAAACCAGATCAAACTCCCCAAAATCAGTTCAGACAATGGCGACCATATCGCCCTAATACCACTGAGCAGAATTTTCCAATGCGATCCTGGAATTATAGATACCCTTATCAAAACCCCCAGAATCGCCCAAATGTGCCTAACCCTCAAAGAACTTTCCAAAATGTGAGACCATTTCAACCGTCTCCTCCTAGACCAAATATACACTACCAGGCTACATTGCCACCATCGCCATGCCGCGTATGCCTTAATCTTAATATTCCAAATGCTTACCATTGGGTACGAGATTGTCCTTTTCGAAAGCAATCTTTAGAGGCCTCCTCTCTAACCCAACAACCAAACATTCAAATCCAAAATCCAAATCAAACACAAAGTGATTTTTCTGCAAACCCAAGTAGTAATCAATGACAACTAATTGTACCCGGGTACATAGAAAAAAGAAAAGGATCCAAAGAAAACCCAAAGAAACGTCAAATTACTATGCTAGGGATACCGGAAAACTCAATACCCTGTTTGATCGACTCAGGAAGCTCGTTAAGTGTCATTCCATTACATTTAGTCCAAAAATTCCAATTAAACACTTCCAAAATTCGTAAAAGTCTATCGGTCGCTCAAACACAAGGCATTCTCACCTTGCAGGAAAAATGTCGTGTTAATTTGAAAATTGCCCGCATATCCAAATATGTTGATCTTTATGTTATTGATAATAAATTACCCTATACCCTTATTGGACTTAACCATTGCCAAAGTTTCCAGTTAAATATTGATTGTGTTAAGATGCAAATTTTCCAAAATAACCAAAGAGTGCTTCTCCTGAACCAATTACGAAATATTCCAACAGTTAATTCCTTGCACGTGTCAGAACCTAATGAAGATGTCTCAGAAAAGGAAAATGCAGGGATATTTGGCGAAAATTATGAGCCGGAGTTTGTAAACGCCACTGAACCTATCCAAGTTCAGTCTGCACCTAACAAACTGCCTACTCTCTTAGCTAAATATGTCGGTATTTTTGCCAAAGATAAATATGATGTAGGATGTGTCAACATGGAACCCCAGAGAATACATTTAACTTCTGACTTACCAATTTCGCTTAGAGCTTATCGTACTTCCCCTAAGGAAGAAGAAGAAATTAGAGAACAAGTTAAAAATTTGTTAAAAGCCGGTATCATCAAAGAAAGTCATTCCCCTTATTCCGCACCTGTAACCTTAGTTTATAAACGTGAAGAAGGAAAGAAAACTCGGTTGTGTGTCGATTTCCGAAAATTAAATGCCATAACCAAAACAGATGCAGAACCCTTACCCCGAATCGACACTTTATTGGACAAATTGGTGCAAGCTAAAGTGTTTTCCACTCTCGATTTAGCAAGTGGATATTGGCATATACCTATCCATCCTAAAGATACTGAAAAATTAGCTTTTGCCACAACGTTTGGCTTATTTGAGTGGAAACGTCTCGCGTTCGGCTTGAAAAACGCGCCTGCAAATTTCAACCGTATTCTTCGAAGAATCCTAAATAAATATAAAATTGAGTTTGCATGCAGTTATTTTGATGATATTATTGTATTCTCACAAAATGAAGAAGAACATTACCATCATTTGGAAATCATTTTTGATATTTGTGTCCAGGAAAATCTTAAATTAAAGCTGTCTAAATGTAATTTTGTTAAAAAAACAATTAATTTTCTTGGATATGAAGTGTCGAATGGTTGTATTACACCCGATAACCCGAATATTGAAACCATCAAGAGGTTAAAACCACCAACCAATGTTAAAGAGTTACAACGCTTTTTGGGATCTATTAATGTTTATAATAAATTCATTCATAAATATGCTGAGGTTAGATATCCTCTTAATAATTTGTTAAAGAAAAATGTTCCCTATGTATGGGACCAGGACTGTCAAAATTCTTTTGAAAAATTAAAAGCAGCTCTAATTCAAAAACCTATCTTAAGATTGTTTGATCCCAAAACACCTTGTAATTTATTTGTAGATGCATCAAGTCTTGGAGTGGGATGTGTTGTGAAACAGGCTGATGAAAATGGTATTTTGCACCCCATAGCATATCATTCTAGAAATCTTCGCGACTATGAAAAAAATTATGCAATTACTGAACTCGAATGTTTGGCAATTGTGGATGCTTTAGATAAATTTTACCATTATTTACACGGTCAAAAATTTGTCATTCATACAGACCATGCGGCTCTCACTTGGCTCAAAAATGTTAAAAACTTAAGAGGGCGTCTTTTCCGCTGGTCCCTTAAACTGAGTATGTTTGACTATGATATTAAATATAAAAAGGGCTCCACTAATGTAGAGGCTGATATGCTATCTAGATTACCTGTTTCAGAAGACCCCCCACATCATACACATTTACTCAACTTGAATGATATCAGAGAAAATCAGAAAAAAGAAAATGTCAAGGTAGATGGTAAAAAATATGTTGAAATTAATGATGTTATTGTGATTAAAAAGAAAAGTTTGTATAAGATTGTCGTCCCCATGGCTTTACGTTTACCCCTCTTGGAAAAAACCCACACAGATTTTGGTCATCCTGGAATTTATAAGATGATAAATTTAATTACAAATCAATATTATTGGCCTAATCTTAATAAAGATATTGAGAATTTTGTTAAACATTGTCATACCTGCCAAATCAACAAAAAAAGTAGGCAAAAAAGATTTGGTTTGTTGCAGCTCATGCCCCCAACGGATATACCTTTTGAATGCTGGGCATTGGACTCTGTTGGCGGATTTAATCATTATAATTCGGCAAAGAAATATCTGCATTTGGTCATAGACCATGCAACTCGCTATGTGTGGGGTTTCGCGTCAAAAAGTGTAACAACTGAAACTTATACAAACATTTTGAAACAATTATTTCAAACTCAAGTACCAGAAAAAATACTTACTGATAGAAATGGAGCATTTACAGCTTCTAGATTTAAACGTTTTCTTCGTAATTATAATATCAAACACCGATTAACCTCCAGTCATCACCTGGAAACGAATGGGAAAATTGAGCGTTTGAATCAAACTATTGTCACCAGATTAAAATGTATTGTAAATTCATCACCAACTAAATTACCTTGGACAAAATTTTTAGATGAAGTATTATACCAATATAATGCTACTCCGCATTCTGTAACTCAGTTTCCACCTAGTTATTTGCTGTTAGGAAAATTACCTTATGATCCTCTTTTGCCAGATAATGATTATTACCCTCCTGTTGAAGAAGCTAGAAAATTGGCTAAGGAAAGAACAATAGCTTACCATAAAAAAAACAAAATCCATTATGATGCTCGTTTTCTTCCTGTAAAGTTTAAAGTTGGTGACATTGTAATGTATGAAGAATTCCACTATCCTAATACACGTAAATTGACTCCACCATATTCTGGACCATATACTATCTTAAAACAACTATCTGATGTAAGTTTTGAAATTGATAAACCCAGTATACATTTTAAGAGAAATTCTGAAATAGTGCACGCCTCCAAGTTGAGATTCTATAACCCTCCTCAAAATTTAAAACTCTACCATGAATAACCCCCGTCTATTTCTTTCATCTTTCAATTTTTTATTTTTGCTTTCCTATCGTCCCTCTATCATTTTAGTGTTTGGATGAGGACCCAGCTGGATGTTAATTTAAAACCCAGCGGTGTAGTTGGCGGAGCAGTTTTAAAGTACTGCTAACCTTTTTATTTTTTTTATTACTTATACAATGACAAAACTAGGAACACGTTAGGGGTCCTCCGCTCCGTGGCCTCCCGTCTATAGTCTAACTGTTTTCCCATTTTCTCTTTCCATGTAGAATGGAGAATTTGGCAAAACTGCTTCGCTTTCCCTCTGTAGGTGATTATCGGGCATCCACTTTTCCTTTTTCCTTGTGCAAGAGACACATTTTTTGGATGATAATCACCTCAGAGTTTAGAAATCCCTGTCTCACTGAGCATGATGGAAAGGACTGCCTAATTTTTTTAATTTTTTGGTTAGAATTTCCTATTTTTACAAAGTTTTCCAGTTCAATCTTTTTTTTTTTTTTTCTCCTGAGAATAATTCCCACTAGAGTGTCCTATAAGCCCAAAGATGCTTGTAAATAGATATTTTGGAGTAGTAACAGAATTTGTAACTGCTCATATGACATTTTCATGTTTGTGTTGTTTTTATTGCATTTGTAGTAATTGTTTTGTCCTATATTTACAATATATTTGAAATATCTTTTATGATATATTTTTAAAATTTAATGTTTTGAATAAGTGTTTATATCATGTTGAAGTATTTTTATAAGTTTAAAAGCATATTTTAATTGTTTGTGTTTTGTAAATAATATAAGTAATTGCCATATTATATTTCTGTTTTCAAGTATCATATTATTTAGTTTTTATTGTATTGTATGTTTAAAGAAAGGTGCAATGTTTACCTTTCCTGATGAACCAACCCCCAAGAACAATTCACACAGGACATGTTGGTTAACAAAAACTTTCGCAATGTGCTAAAAGACTTTCAAAAAATAGCACACAATGTTCTCGAGAAATGTTCAATATTTTTTTTTGCTGCAGCTGTGTTTTGTTTACAGTATATGTCATATGTTTAATCTTCAGTGTATATCATCAAATAGTACCAGTATTTTATGTAAAAGTAAGCCCAAGCAGTTTGAGAGTCTAATTAGAATTCCGTAGAAAAAAAAAAAAAAATTCGATAGCCTAGTTTAAAATGTGTTTAACTTATGGGGTTGAGCCCCACAGCCCTTGCTGGCAAGTACTGTGGCGCTCATTTTTAAAGGGGGGGGATGTGAAATGAATGTGAAAAAGTATGAAAGAATTTTGAATGTGAACGAATGTGGATTGATATGAAAGGATAGTTTAGTTAAACCCATTCCAAATCAGAAACTAAAATATAAAAAATCAAAGTTTAAAATCCCTAAATCGCGTGTCAAAATTTTAAAGTTTTGCCTTCATTTCTAGTTGCCCCTGTAACTTAACTTTCCTTACGATACATTTATTACGAACAGATATCAATTTTGAATCGTCGTTAAGATTAAAAGTGCTGACGGTAGCGCATCTCTCTTCTCCCGGTGGCTAGATCTTGCATGTTAATTATCTGGGCTACTTACCCAGATATGAGTCAAGGGCTAATTAGTCAATTAAATTACATTATTTCATAAGTTGCAAAGCGGTCTCTGGCGGTGGTCCGGCCGTATATAATGCGAGGAGCACGTTTTTGCGTGGCTTTTAACTCTAATCACCCTCCCCAATAACTACGGCCGTTATAAGTCCGATAATTCGCGATCTCTGACCGATAAGACGATGTTTTCCCGGTGAAAGACTCCTCAAACTCTGGCCTGGGCCTAGCTTAATCAAAGAGACTTGTAATTAATTGGAATAAAAGCTAGTTCCCAGGAAAATGTCTGCTGATTTGCCCTACACTCGTCCGACTACATACTTTTATCTTCTAGCCTATGAATTACACGGTGATTCGACGAAAGAGTGCCGTGAAACTACCTTAACGGCGCTAAATATGGTCCTTCGAACATCGTGATATCTAGTAATGGGATGTGTGATAGCGGTGATCGACCGCTCTTTACAGAGAGATCGATGTGTGTTCGTTATATCGAGGCGCGCCCGTTATACAGAGGCGTATCGATATCTTACATGTATATATATGTATTTATAGATATGTGTATATGTGTGTGTGTGTGTGTATATATATCACTGGCGCCCGGCTTACCGAAAAGTACAGACTTTTTTTATTGATTTATGTAAAAATGTAGAGAAGCTTTTCATTATGATAAATTCCAGTATGAAATATACTTTCATTGGATTTCAATGTATGTTTTACACTCACCTTTCTATGATATCAAATAAATTGTTCTGGTTACCATTGTATTTCGGAACTGAAATTCTACATATTTTAGCCTCATTTATAATATATTATCTAATGATCTCTGAAGGTTAGCAATACAACTGTTTTCTATTTCTGATCACATTTTTTTTTATGATCTAGCTGGTCAGCATACTTGTTAAGTCATTAAGCACCTTTAATGTACCCGTCAGAAGTAAAGAATCATTGAGTAAGGTTGCCATCTGCTTTGTATAATGAGATCTACTATACATTTTAGTTAACTGCTTCTTTTAATCATTTGTCTTTTTGTTAATCTGTAATCGGGAAGTTGCTGTCTCCGAGACTGCACTGTGTTGGCTAAGGCTAATGAGATTTTTTGATGAAGTAGCCACCATGTTTTTAAAATGTCTTCTGTGTAAAAAACTTTTAAATTTATTTATTTTTTTCTCAGGGGTCTTATTTTAAAGTACACATTTATACAGTTTCATATTAATATTCAAATAAAGAAACTTTAGTGAATCCATAAATAAATTTGATCTCTGAGACTGCACATCTGCTGTTATGTTTCACTTTTCACCTCTTACGGGTTAATCTCTTCTTAAACTTTACTTTTCAAAAATAATTATTGTATCATGTATAATTTTGAGTTTTTTTACTGAGACATGTCAAAAATTTTAATTTGTCATCATCTGCTGTGTATCAAACATGACTGACGCTGTCAGCAATCCAGTTTAAAGTTAATGTGGATAATAATACAGTTGTCATAAAAAGCTAGTTGTGGCCAACCACTCTCACAAAACTATACCAACTGGCATGCAATAAGTAAAGAAATAAGTCATTAGTTAAGAACCAGACACTTCAATTTCATTTTTTTCTTAATACTGCCAGTCTTGAGAAAATGTATGCATTTCCCAATAAGCTTGGCAGTCAGCATGTTAAAGTTATTTGTTTGGGAAGGGAGGAAAGAGTGCATTCATCTAAATTTTATTTAAATTAACATAAGGTACCTGTTTTTTTAGAAAAGCAATATTTATGATGTAAAGAAAAGTTACATAGAAATTATTTCCCTCTAGGTATCTGTTGAAAATTTAGCTATGCCCTCAATAAAGAATGCCATTCTCTCTCTTTTTATTTGGGGGAGGGAGTGCAACTATTTAAATCAGCACATGGTACACTTTTTTTTAAAAAGCAATAGTTACCTTAAAAAAAAAAAAAAAAAAAAAAAAATCATATAGAAAATTTCATTTTAGGTACCTGTCAGGGTCTAAGAGAGTAAAAAATGGAACAAATTTTTTTCTTATGGGAAAAGCAATACTTTTTGTACTTTCATTCTTTTTAGTAAATTTAATAAAAAGTATTATGCTTTGTATTAATCTGAACTGCTACTGTTAACTTTGATATTCTTATTATTCATTATTTATTTTATTGTGTCGTTATTTATTTTATCATGTGTGTCTGTAGGAGAAGTTTTTACTAACATTTTTAGAGAGTCTTAGGTTTAATGTGTATAATAACAGGACTTTACTTGTGCTTATATTTTGTAACATATCAACATAAAAACATGATAGTTTTATTATTTTTTTTTTAAAGGAAAAACCTTTAGTTAGAGGTGCTGCAATAACTTTATTTGGAGATTTGTCTCGTTTTGGAAGCGGCCCATCAAAAGAACAATTCATTGAACAAGTTCACAGCAACCTTGTTCCTCTTCTTCTGCACTTAAATGATGAAGATAAGCATGTCATTAAGGTAAATTTATACTGCTGGTAATTTTTTTCTTTGCAGTTATTTCTATTGCCAGCAAAACTTTTGATTAAAGGAATTTATTAATGTATGTTTACTAAGAACTGTTTCAAGAATTTAAATTTAGTGTTATAACATTAGCCCTGTGAAATATTATTAAATATTTCCCTTAATAAAGGCTTATGCCAGTATTATAAAACATTTGCAAAAATAAAAACTTTTTTGTTAGTCCAGACTAGATTGTTATGATCAATTTATATATAAACATATTTCCACCAAATAAATTTAAATTTAATTTTATAGTATATAGATTATATTGTTGCTTACATTATTTTCAGTAGAATATTAGACAATAGTAATACAGTCGAACCTCGTTAACACGAAATTGAAGGGACTGGGAATTTTTTCGTGTTATCCGAAATTTCGTGTTAACCGTCATAATAGTGGCGCCATCTATGTTAGATATAAAAACTAAATAAATTAACCTACAAATATATCCCTGCTCAAAAAATCATAAATTAATAAGAATAGTAAATTTCATTAACAAATTAATTATTGTTTTTTAGGCAATAATAATTTTATTTACATGCTAATCATATTTTTAAATAGTCCGTTATTGACTTTGGCTTCAATTTTTGTAGAGTGCTTTTTTTAGGAACGTATGGACTTAATCTAATTTGTCCAAAGCTCTGGAAGTATCCTCTTGAATCATAAGGAAACGTTGTACAGTTTTCAATGCTGCGCTAGATTCATTTATTGACACTAAACTTTTCTGTTCTGTGTCAATTTCTTCTTCCTCGTCTGACACTTCAATGTTGTCATCTTTATTTTTCAGCAATTATTTTTTCCTCTGTCGTCAAATCCGAAGTCAGCACATCTTCTTTTATGCAAATGTACTTGAAAAAAACAATGTCTAAGAAAGAATTTACCGATTTTGGCTACATATCTTTCTGCAGACCAGTCTATGACGCTATTTAAATCTTGTCAGTCATCCGTTAGAAAATATGAAATCGCTCTCACCGAGAGCATCAGCAAAAGCCTCTGCTTCATCTTGCAAAACTGCAAAAGTTAAAACAATGGTCTGGCTTATTGCCTCTTTTATCCACCGCAAGAGAGCAATTTCAATTTGTTCATTCTTTCTTCTACACATTCGTTTTCTTACTCGTTTGAATTAACTCACAGCATAAACCGCTTCAATCTTTTCGCGATTCTTTAAAATTGTAGAAGAATTGTAGATATCCCATACTTTGCCGCATTTTGTGATATTTTTCAGCACCATTTAATTTTTTTGCTTGGTTTCTTGAGATACTGATTGCTGTTTTCGACTCACCTTTCACAGAATTTTACAGAGCAACTGTGAACAGCATTTCCATTATGTTAGTTAGGTAGGTAGTGAAGTAGAGATAGTCACTTCTATCACTCACAGATAGGAGAATTCAGACCCCCGGTTTATAGTTTGTGTTACTGTCAATACAGTCAACCGAGTTATGGAACAATCTGTTGGAATTACATTCCATACATGTCTATATTTTAGTCTTGTCACTTCATTTAAAGCATTCATATAAATTCATTCATTCATTCATATAAATTCATTCATTCATTCAATTCATTCATTAGAAGTTCTTAAGTTATTATCAGTTTCATATTTATTTCTAAGTTCCTGCTTACTCACACATATCTTTGGTTTATGATTTATTTATTTCAATAGTTAAATATCGTATTTAATATTTCCTTTAGTTTACTTACCTTTAATACCTTTATAAATATCCTGGCATATTCACTTTATTTTTACATGGCATCTTTAAAAGTCCACGTATCTTTGTTTACATTCTACCGGCTTCTTACTCCCGTACGCATTCTAGTGCTACGATGTTCCGGAGCGACTCCGGCAGCCGACAGCAGATGGCGTGACCATCTGTTTCCTCCTTCGTTTCGCTCTCTCATCGCTGTTAAGCATTTCTCGATCTTTCACGAAGCCGGCAGTGACGTATTTCTCATTTAATATGGAAGGCCGTGTGATTGGGTGTTTACCTGGGAAGATACATTTAAATACCAGCTCTCAGATATCTCATCAGCTTCGAATCGTTTTCCGTTTTCAGTATGTTGTGGCAAGGCAACGATGTCGTCGTTTAGTCATGGCTAGGTATAATAATGAGATGATTCAAGATGTCCAGTTCTTGTTTCTAAATAGTGCTGTTGGTTCTTCATAAAAAGTAAAGACTTTATGTTTTGATAGTGTGTAAAGCCAGATGAAGATGGAGTTAATGTTTTTAAGCATTTTCTGTTCCAATAGACGATAAAGCTACGCCATCTGAATAATTGGATAGTTTGAAAAGAAAATGGCGGTTTGTTGACACCTTGCATCGGAGTCCTGGCTGTTAAAGCAACACGTTCAGCATTTAATATTTTGAGTTTAGTGGTTAATATTTTGGGTTCAGTGTTCAGTTGTTTTAGTTAATTTATATTTAAGTTTGTTTTTATCAACGTTGTTTTTCCCTCTTCTTGGATTTTTAAACCGGCTTATCATTCATCATCTGAATGTATATTATCAGATGGATTTCAGAAAGTCGTGTTCATATTTTTACATACTGTTATGGAAGTAGGTGAATTACACGCTGAAGTTTTAGTAATTTTATTTCTAATTAGTTTTTTTTTTAGTTTGCTTTTATATTCATACAACTTTATTTAATTGATGGTTTAAGTCTCTTTAAATAAAGTTTTAGTTTACGTTTCTTCCCTCTTAAGTTTTAACATCTATTTTTTAAGTCTCTCGTTTCGTTTTCTCGCCTTAAAGAATCTGACAGATAATCTTGGTGTTACGGAATTCATCATGTTCCCTAGCTTTAGGTGAAGGTCCGTATGGTTCGCCATGTTTGGTCAGCTTTGTTAGTTTCGGCATACTAATGACGGTTACTGCATGGTATGTCGGAAGTTTTTCCAAAAAGCAGAAGTTAAGTAGAAACGGAGATTAACGATCTTTTAAACTGGATCGTAATTGAAAGAGGGGGAGATGTGTAAAGTTTATTTAATCTTGTTTTAAATTAAAGTTAAGTTGTTTTAAAATTATAAATTGTTTTGAAGTATAAAGTTTTATTAATGATAATCTTTAAAGTAAATTGAACTTAAATAAAAGTAATTTCCTTTATGAAAAATATTGTTTCTTAATAAGCTCCAGTTCATATTAAGTATATTTTTCATTTGTTTAATTTGTTGAAATTGTATTTGTCTTTTTAGTTTTTATTTCTGTTTTTATTCAATAAACATTAAGTTACTTTTTTAAAAACAGTTGTGTTTATTTCAAGACACATTTCACCTAATTTATTTTTCAGCTTTTCTCTCATGCATAAATTAGGCAACTAATCGCCAGCTTATACGCTCCATTTGCGTTTGCTAATCTGCTCCTTTTAAATTACTAGTAATTACACTAGTAATTACTTTTTCTAACACAATCACTTTCAAAAAAAGAAATTCCTTCCCCAAACTTTCATTGTGACTAATCTATTGCTCATATGGTTAATGTGGGAACACTTGCGCATATCAGAGATCAAAGAAAAGCAGGGATTATTCAGGAATTCGGTATTTCAGAATTTTCTGAAACCCTTTTTCACTTTAAATCGTTTTCAAAGCATGAGAAAATTCCACTTTTAATAAGAGTATGTGACATTTAAGTTTGAAATATTGAAAACATTGCATAAGGAATCATGTTTTGACTTTGAAGCGAAAAAAAAAAAAATTCACCTTAAGCGGGATTTTCCGAAATTCTATTTCGTGTTAAACGAATTAATTAACGTTGATTTTCAGACTCATCTGACGGGACTTGAAAATTATTTTGTGGTAAGCGAAATTTCACGTTAAGCGATTTCGTGTTAACGAGGTTCGACTGTATTAAAAAATATTTTTTCTATGAATTTTTTAACTTATTATAATATTTTATGTGTAATTTTATACCTATGATGTGCATTTATTTGTCAAGAGTTTTGCATGATCCTATGTGTAGTACTTGCAACTGTGAAAATCATTTAATTTTGCAATTATGAAGGCAACAACCCCTTAAATAAAATATTTAAGTTCATTCTTTTAACAGTCACTAAGATGGAGAAAATATAAAAGATTATTTTAAAATGTACGTTCAGGTGGCGAGAGTAATGTGGATGAGAATAATGATAAATTTTCTAATCTTCCATAAGCGAGTCTACTGCCAAGGTTAGCATAAAATAAAAAAGATGTTAGCAACAATATGGTTTAATGTAAATATGGATATTATTAAAGGCCAGAGCCCGATAAAAGTTGTATCTGACTCAAAACCCAGCACCTTTCATCACCCCCTCACATTAAAATAGTTGCTAGATTCTTTTTTTTTTTTGGAGTATTCGGGTTTATCATTAGATATTATGATATGGTTTCCAAGTGGATCAAAATTGTTTTTGGTTTTGAGAAAATAATTGCAGAAAATTGCAATTTTAAGATTTTTTTTTCTAAAGCAGTTAATTTTATTTGGTGCCCTATCAGCAGTGCACCAAAAGCTATGGCCTAGTTGGCCTGTACGGTAATCAGGTCCTGTTAAAGGCTTTTCACCAAAGCACTCCATCGCACCAAATTGTATTAGCTAAAATATGCCAATTGGCAGTGAACTCAATTACGGAAAATTACTTAATATGATTTAAAATCTCAGTATTAGCCTACATATTACAAACGATAAGCAAATGAACATGAAGCATAGATGTCTAAGACTTCTTTATCGTACTTATAATAAAATCCGAAGGCAAGAAAGTGTATGTAACCAATCCGGGCTGGACCACTCTGGTCTGCGAGTCGACAGTAGTTAAACGCCATGTTAGGCTTACTGAAAAACATATGCTAACACATGACCACTAAATGATAATTTCTTCTACTTGAAATAATATCTGTTCAGCATATTTTCGTATAAAACATGTATATTACATCCAGTTATAATGTTTTAAGTTTTAAATTAAAAATAACAGATTAAACATCGCATTACCTGATGTAAACAAACAAATACTGTTGTCATGCAGAATCATAAATTCCATATCTAGAAAAAAAAAAAAGAATGACTCTTTGAACGTTTCATTAAAATATCCGATTATGCTCTTAAAATATTTGTAAAAGCATATTAAATTCTTTAAATATATTAAAGGATTTCTTTAATTTATTTCTGTAAGCATTTTTTTTCCTGTAAGTACTTTTTCAGAAATAGCCGTGATAGCTTTTATAGAGAGGCTTTTTTTGCAGTGATCTATCAGCAATTTTATTTCGTTCCGAAGTACTTTTCTGGCACCACCTATTGGCAATAAATATAAATGAATGAGGTTTCTGTTGTTTTTTATTTGATAATTGATAGTTGATATTTTATGTAACATAATAATAAAGTTGTAAAATAATATAAAATGCATGTAAGCATATTTTTAAACTAAGAAAAATTCAGGGTGTATTCATTTATTTTAAGATCAACTTTTAAAAGCTTCAGCTTAATATAATTTCTTTCTTAAAAATTTAACTTGGTTAAATCAAATTTTAATCGCCTAGCTTATATCCAATTACATCTGAAATTTTGCTTGCATTGTAAAATGAATATTTCTTATGAAACACAATTAAAATATAAGGAATATATAGTACCGCATACCACATATGTTAATTATATCAATGCAGATCAAATTTTGATTTTTAACATGGTAACATTTAAACCTAACTTTGTAGTGAAAAAAAAAATTATAATTTAATAAGAGAAAATGAAAAGATATTTTTCAGTTATACTAATGCATTTAATAATTTCAATTTACTTATGAAATAAAATAAGAAGATTTTTAATGATCATTTAAATTTTTAACACGTTACAATGTTGATAGATATATTTTTTTGAAATGATGATACCCGCGCATAATAAGGTTTTCCTTTCCTGTCCTATGGATTTGGCTACTAAGTCCCGAAAGGAAACAAAACAAAAAGTCCTTCCGGCCTGTACCGGGTGGAAAAGGTAGCTTTCCTATATCTTCGTTTTAAAATTTTAGCTAATGTTACATGAAAACAGCAAGTTAAAATGCAAAGAAACGTTTACAAAAGATTCGTTAAAATTTGAATAAGAAATTCGCCAAATTATTGAGCAATAGCCAAATTGGCTTCATTTATGAAGACTTATTTTGGTCGCCAAATTTGCCGAGAATTTGCACTAACGGATATGAATAGATAGTTTTATGCATGTGATTGGGAAAATTATTACAACAATGAAAGAAAATAATTTGCGAGTAATCGCGTTAATGTACTGTTTTGTTTCAAAATGTCAGCCACCCTAGAGTTTCAAACTGCTCTATCTCAGCCATTTTTTAAGATAGAGGTAAACCAAAAAATGCTCTGGAATCCTTGTATCAAGGCCTAACACGCAATAAAAAAAGAAATTTGAATTTTTAACTTTTTTGTATATTTATTTTAGTTTTAAATTTTTAAATGGCCGCCATCTTAAAACAAAATGGCGGACCAAGCCGGCCAACGGGGTCATGATCGGTGAAAATATATCGAAATTTTCCGGAACTGCTTTCCTCTGAACGGCTGCAATAGGTAGCTTTATACTTTTTTGTATTGAAAGCTACCTAATAAGACAAAATCAGGTTTTACTTTGATGAATACTTTTAAAAGTTAAAGCTATATAATCTACTTTCATCGTTGTATTTCTTTTAACTATTTCTTCATTACTGGAAAACTTTGTTTTTTCTGTTATTTTAAATGGGATATTTTTCTACTGTGAATTAAGAAGCTAATATCCAGAAACATGCAATTGTCTGTCTCTTTTTATGTCTTTCTGCTATGTAGTTGTTTCTTCATGACTGGAAAACTTTGTTCTTCAAGAAATATTAAAATTCAACTCTATTATACTATTAACTTAGACAATATAAAACGAACAAAATTTTAATGTTTTGTGCAATCGTTAAACCATTTCAGAATTTAATTTTTTTTATGTAACCAAACAATGAACTGTAAGTCAAGTTCTTTAGAAACTCATTAATATATATATATTTTTTTTTAAACCTTTCGCACGTGCATTATTTTTTAAATATTTTTGAATGTTTTGTCCAATTGTTGAACTATTTCAGAAATTGAATATTGGGTAAAAGAAAAAATCCTCATCATTTGTATTTGTAGAAATCATTTGCCATTCTTAAAATGTACTTTCTACAATACAAACCTTTCAATAACAAAATCTTCATGCTGTTTGTTTGTATGAAGTCTTATGAAAATGTAGATCAACATTCCATCATTCTTGATGGGAGTTATATACTAGTATTTAATAAATTTTGATAAATATTTAAAAAATTGTTTGTATATATGAAACAGTGAATAGGTTACCAGAAAATATGTTGCCAAATTTTTTTCTCGCGCCAGAGCAATTTTCTCTAACTTGCCAAGGCAATTTTTTTTATCTCGCCTATACTAGAAAAGAACTGAATCTGGTGTTAGGCTGATTTTCATGTGTTCCAGTAATACCAAAGACAGTATTAAACTTTGTATTTCTTTCAACATTTTGTTGTCATATGGCCTCGTTAATAATTTGCTCTGTTCTAAGTCACTTAGTGCAATATGATCCAATGTTTTAATAAGACTTGATGTTTGCCATAACTTGGCTAACAAGAAGTTTTTCCTTATCTTAGAAATTTAAAATCTAAAAAAGGAAGTGAAATGATGTGTGTAAAATAAATCACATAACAGTTTAAAACTTAACTTTCCGTTTATTGAAAAAATTTAGCTTAAATAAAAACATCTTAAAGCTACAAACTCAACTTGAGCTAAACATTCTTTAACTATTAAGTAAAGTGTCAGGTTATTCCCAATACAAAACATCGTTCTAATAACATAAGAATGGAATATGTGGCGAGATCGCATTTCTATCCTATTGCCTCCCTCTCTTGCCGGCAATCTCAAATTGTGACTTATGGAAGCTCGTTGGCAAGACGCTCATAAATTAGACTAATTCTGAGTTTGCACTGGTTGTCCGACTCGTTAGCAAGACGTTGGTATATTACACTCAGTCTGTGCTCTTACTGCTCAGCAAACTTTGTACTCAACCAGTGATGTATTACACTTAGTCTGTGTTGCTACTCTGTAGCATTTTCTTGCCTCAGACATCAATGTGTGTGAGCAATGGGCTTTACGGGCTTCAGAAGTTTCTAGATATTGAGATCTTTCATTTCGAAGAGTATTTTTTGTAAGCAGGAATTGTTTTTTTTCGTCAGTTTCGATAGACTGATACTTTTTCATGCGAGCAGCACCTTTTGTTGGTCTACCCATATTTAAATAGACAAAAAAAATTAACAAATTAAGAAAGCCATACAGTCTGACAGGGATTAAATGCTATATTTATAAAGAATTTTCACAAAAAGACTGTGTTATGAATGTATACAAAAATCAGGACAGAAGTACTTACTTATAAAAATTAATTTCTTAAAAGTTTCATTAAATGTCTGTAATTTCCACCAAAAGAAATCATAATCGCCACATGTTAACATTTTACTAAAAAGCAAAAAATAAACTTTATAACAAAAATAGAACCAACTTCAAAAACTACTACAAAGTAAAAAAAAAAAAAAAAAAAAATTTACACAATAGTTAATAAGAAATTAAAAGCATTGTATTTACCATGCATATTATTATATTTATGTACATTAATTTGATCTTTTGGAATCAGTGCCAGCCAAGCCAAGTTTAAAATTCAAAACAAAATATCCAATATAAATCATAACACACATATAAATTATATCTACATAAATACGAGACAATAAAAAAAAATACATGAGTGCGTGGCAGCCATGCGTGTTAGAAATGAATTGAAACTACAAAGATAGAGGGATAGGAAATTTGTAGGGGTCATAAATATTTGAAAGATGCGTAATTAAGCTTTTGTAAACAGATCTTTATTACTTCACATAAGATTCAGCTAAAACTTTGTGAAAAGAAATTCCATTCGCAGTCAATCAAATCTGAAAGCATCCTGCATTTTAAAATCTGTGGTTTGCTACGATTTGTTTTTAAGAACTGCCTGAATAAACGCACTGACTTTATACTGACCCGGTGCTTTAATGCTTGTAAATATAATATAAAATCGACGTTGATAAACACTTTTATTCCATTAAGCTCAAAGCTGCAGCGGTTGTCTGATGATCTCACAGCCCCAAGCACAACCCTTTCTGCTTTTCGAGCATTAAATTTAAGGGATTTACACTTTAAAATTTTTCAGTATTGAATTCAGCTTTTAAAGAGTCCGGTCAAGTTGTCGGGGTAAAGGGCAGGGGATGTTGGAAGGACGCTCTGCCGTCTTCTCCACAAATTCGGCGGTAATCTGTTTAAGAAATGGTAATATTAAGAACGTTCAAAATAACTCATCAATTGGTAGAAAATACAATGATTTAAATGATTAACTAGTTTCCAAAGCAATGTTTGTCGACATATAGTTGCTAATCTCATTTTAAAATACACATTTTTAACATCAGATGAAATCTTTAAAAATGGTAACATGGCTTTAACTTGGCTTACCAACTCTAAAAAATCAAATTAATGTACATAAATAAAATAGTATGCATGGTAAATACAATGCTCTTAATTTAATTTCTTATTAACTATTATGTAAAAAGAAATTATTTTTTACTTTGTAATAGTTTAAAAAGTTATATAAGTATATTATAAAAGTTTTAAAAAGTTTATAGTAGAATAAATTAAATTGCATATGTTGTGTTACATATTTTTTTAATTACTTTTTGATTACTTCGTATCTGAATGCAGAGTATTCTTTAAAGTGTTCGGAAAATCAAATGGAGTCACTCCATTTTTTTTTTGTTTTTTTTTTCCAAGAAACACTTTTGCTATTTGGACTATATCTAAGATCTGTAGATTTTTATTTTCACTCTTGATGTTACTATCTTTGTATCTTAATTTATCTTCATATTCAGAGCTTTGTTATTATATATGAGCTTGTAAATAAATAAATATTAAAAGTCTGCTTACAATTATTTAAACATTTGACAGAAAATGGGAGTGTATAAATAAATTAATACATATAAATGTATACCATAAAATCTTGACATTTTGAATTGAAATTTCTTAGAGTTATCATTTTAAATTATGAAGCTGCTTGCATTTTTGTATTGCAATATTAATGACTGGTATTAGTATTATTATTTATCTAAAAGCATTTGAGTTTCAAAATTTCTGTAATCTGGAAATTTCCATAACCTGGATTCATCATCGTTCTGATGATTTTGAATTAAAGAAGTTATACTGTATAACTATTTTATTACTTTAAATGAAATAAGAAAATTCTCTTTGAAGGAGTTAATTTGTTTTTCTAAATCATTGTATTGATTTTACAAATTCAGTCTATCCAATTTGAATATATCTTTAAACATATCATTAAAAGTATGCAAATTGTGTATTTTAGGCATGTAAGTACAGTTTACGTCAGGTTGGACCTTTGCTTGAATCTGAGACCATGAATGCAATGTTCCAGAAGCTCCTGTTAGAAGACTCACACATACATTACACTGAGTTTATCAATGACTTGACAAAAACATTAGTAAGATTATTTTAATATTTTAAATATATTTTCTGTTGTATATAAAAAAAAAAAGATTAATTATGTAAATATTTATTTTAGATTTCAGATTTTTCTGAAAAGATTTCTTTCTATGCCACCACATGTTTATCGTACCTTAAAAGTCCATTTCCAGTTATACAATGTAATGCTGCTATATTTTTAGGTAAGAATAACTTTTAAGTATATATTATCATAAATTAACTTAATAATCAACTCTTTCAATATCATGTACTTACATTTAAGTGAATATGATTGTTCTATTGAATTGTCTCACTTGAATCCAGGTATGCATGAACTTCTTGTGCTTTTGATGTCCATTACAAACTCTTTGAAAACATACAAGTCAAGAAAGAAAAACTTGCACTCAAACTTTCCTGTTAGCAAAATAATTACCTCACTTGCGACAAAGATTTTTAATCTTTCAAACACTTCTTAAAATACTTACTTGACCACTGGCTAAATGTAAGCTGAGCTTACTGAAACGACTTATTTATAAGTGTGCACTGCTTTCTTTTCATTGTTATTTTATTTCTCAACAGGCTTGGTTTAACTTTTTTTTTTTTTTTTTTCCTGGGAGGGGGGCAATGTAGTCAAAGTATTAACTTTACAGTATAATAATGTCAAAACCTCAGGAATAAATTAATCTCACATTTTAAATAATTACAATCATGACTTTTAGAATAAAACTTTACGATTTTTTTCCCTTTTTCTGCATTTTTATAACAATATTGTAAAAATTATAGCCATATTTAAATTTTGTTTAATTAAATTTGATGTACATATAAATTGTTCTAAATGAAAGTCCATATTTTCTATTAATGTTGTATTTTAACTCAAAGAGACTGGTTGTAAAAGCTTTAGATATATATTTATTAAAGATAATAACTATCCCTTTTTATAACGGATAACGCTATCTAAACTAATTATAATTGACAAAAAAAATTCTAAAAAAAATAAAATGACAAAGTTCTCAATTATTAGAACACTTTCATACTAATTTCAAAACTTATTGTAATTTTTTAGTTTATGTTAGAAAGAGAATGAAATGGGCTATAGAGATTAATTAGTTAGTACCGTCAAGATTTGATAGTAAAAAACTTGAAAGTTTCATTAGAAAAAGTTTGAATTTTTAATTAGTTGCTTTTAAATTAATTAAGTATTGAAAACTTGAAGAATTGTTATGTTGTATAAGTGATTCCTATAGATATAGGACAATAGATGTTGCTTTCAGTCCAATATGCTCAATTAATGAAGTGAAAGAATTTTAAACTTGTAATTTATAACATATATTTATTTTTTAGCAGAAGGCTAACTAAAAATATTAATTGAATGGATAGGACATTTATTTTTACTTATTGCAATCTGATGTCATGCTGATGTACAGCAAATGACCTGGGGCATCATATTTGTAGACTTAGGTACATAGAAGGTTGTAACAGAAGTCCATACTAAAAAACTATGTCCATGTAGCTAATTAATAACTTCCAAATCAACTGAAACATCTTTATTTATTGCCAAGCTTTAACAAGACAAACTGAGAATACACTAAAGAAAAACTAACACAAGCAACAAAATTAACATTAGCATATTCCAATATCCTTCCAAACTCCACTACCCAGAACTAGAATCCTGCTTCGAGCTGAATAAACTGATTTGTTGCGTTGATGCCATTTTTTTTCATTGCATATAGGGTTCAGGTGAGGTTGACTTTAAATTTTTCGAGTTCAGGTTGACCTTATTTTTTAAAAGAAAGTCCTGAATATTTTTCAAATGAAAAAAACTATATATTGGAATATTAATGAGTGTGCATTATATTTGTTCATTTTTATACAAAAAGATAAAATTGATGTATTAAAATGTAGATTACTTTTCTTTCATTTCGGGTTTGGGTCAGTTTCGTGAAAAAAAGTATTGGGTTTGGGTCGGGTTTTGAATTGAGAATTTTTTTTTTTTTTGTCTAGTAACTAGCAAATAAATTTCCAAAAACATTTTAGTCCTCTAATTACATAAAAAGTCAGCAATCTGCCATCTGGTGAAAGAAATCTTAACTAGTATGTTGTGGCCATCACAAAACTTTTTTCTGTATAAATCATATCTTGAAAATAGCAATAATGAAGATTCTACAAGCAAAGGTTTGTTGAATTGTGTGCATTTAAACTGGAAATATAAGCATTGCATTTTTTTAAGCAAATCATTTCAGCAAACTCTTAGATGTCTGCAACCAAACTTGAATGACAATGTATTCCCACATTCAGTATGCTAAGCGTGAAGTTTTGTTGAATTCTCTGCATTTAAACTGGTGATATAAGCATCGCATATATTTAACAAATCATCTAATTTCAGCATCCTCCCTTAGATGACTGCAACAAAAATTGAATGACAATTTATTCCTATAATGAGTATTCTAAATTTGATGTTTCGTTGAATTCTGCACTCATAAAATGAAGATATAAGCTTCACATAAAACAAACAAATCATCAATTTATGGCCCCACTCTTGAGGGATTTTTCCCAAAATCCAGTTCATATAAGGATACAACTTCATATGAAATTTCATCCTATTCTACACAGTAGTTCATGAGTTAGAGCACTTACAAAATTTGTGTCACATACAGACCAACTGACTCATGGATGGACATTTTCTAAAAACAGCCAAATCGTGTTCAGGTGCTTCTAAAATATATAAAGCCATCGAAAACTGAAAGTCAAAATTTTCACAAATCCTTCTTCTTTTATATCACTTTCTTCTTTTATAGATAGAAGAAAATAAAAAAGATAAACAACTGAATCACTAGTGAAAAAAAAAAAAAAAAACTAAATCAAACAACAATATTTAGCCAAAATATAATTTTCTTAACAAGAATGGTCATTAGGGTGGTACAAAAAAAAATTGAAGATATAAGCATTGAAAAATTTATTTTTTGATTCACTATAGTGAAGAAAAGTTGCCTTTTCCATTTATAAGAAAGATTAAAAGAAGATTTTTGTATTCGGATAGTGTAGGCTTAAAGTTATATTTTTGTGTTTTCCCAGCTCCTCATTTTATTTAATAACCACCACCACCATATAAAAGCTTGCTTCTATGTTTAGTTTAATTTATTTTCTAAGTATCTTATTTA
This sequence comes from Maratus michaelseni, assembly GCA_963931845.1. Lineage (NCBI taxonomy): Eukaryota > Metazoa > Arthropoda > Arachnida > Araneae > Salticidae > Maratus > Maratus michaelseni. The sequence continues at coordinate 163,742,923 of OZ007587.1, forward strand.
GTTAATCATTTTTAATGTTTAAATTCAATAGTCTGGTACTTACAGCAAGTGTGCATGCTTGTTTACCTTTTTCAGCATATGGTTGGGTGGTTGGTAGTGAAGTTAACTTTCTGTTACTTTTTAGTTAACCTTTTTCTGATTTGTTGTTTCTTCTGATGTCATTCTGACACAGTGATGTCATTTTGTTCTAGTGGGTTTGTCTATCACTTATTGAAAGTTATATTTACTAATTTGGCAACATTAAAATGCAGATTTTGTATTGTGTTTGAAGTATATATTTGGGAAGTTTGTAGTTTGACAAGTCAGTTCAACATGTGAGTAGCTTTTGCAAATAGGTCTTATTTTGAAGATGTTTTTTTACTTAGTGTTTTATTTAGTAGCAGGTGACTACTTGTTTTTTAGTGTATAAAATATTCAGTTAATATATGCAGTATAAATGAACTATGTTTGGACTTCAGAAATTATTGAGAGTTTGACTTATTATGTGCCTGTGATGATGTATCTTCTAAAAGATGTGTTTGCTACCTATAACCTACAGTTTTAATAAACCTTTTTTGTTTCCTTCAGAAAATGTTGCAATTATTTTAGCCTCCATCATGCACATAGTTATTTTAATTAAATGGTAAGCAGTGTGGCTCAAGATATTGTGGGGGAGGTGTTATCTAACCCTACAATGTGGTAGCAGAGCGTGGTTGGGCGCTCTGCTTACCTTTACTGCTTTACCTTTTATTTTGTGGTGCTGTATTTTGTGATAAAATGAGTAAGATAACTGAGCAGACTCTCTCTTTCCCTAAATTGGGTAATGATAATTGGAAGGCATGGAGGTTCAGCATGGATATGATGCTAATTAGCCAAGGCTTAGAAATTTATACTTCTGATAAAGAAAAAGGTAAAGCAAAAGCCGATGGAGGAAATATTGAAAATTTTGAGGAGTATATGAAGAAAAGTAAGAAGGCATTGGCATACATATGTTTAAGCTTGACTGAAGAGATCAAAAGTGTAGTTTTTAGTGCTGAATCATCTTTTGAGGCGTGGCAGTTATTAAAAAGTGCTTATGAACCTACGTCACGTGCAAGAGTTGCTCACCTTCGGAGAAAGTTCATAAATACAAAGTTTGAGGCCAGTGATACTATGAGTCAGTATATTGGAAAAGTTTTGGAAATAGTTAGAGATTTAGAGCAAACAGGAAAGAGTGTGCCTAAAGATGAAATTGCTTTTCAAATCTTAGAGAGTTTACCGCCATCTTATGAAACCCTTATATCTCGTCTTTATCAATTGGCTGATGATGAATTCACTGTGGAAGGTCTTCGACCATTTTTGCTTGCTGAATATGACCGTTTGCAAAATAAACAGATCGATGACCAAGATATATTCAAAAATCAAAATACAGCTCTAATGTCTTCTAGAAATTTTTCGACTGATACTATACCAAAGGTCCATCCTCCTAGTGCTGTGAATTCAACTGTGCAACAAGAAACCCGAAAGTGCTATCGGTGTGGTCAAGTTGGCCACTTAATCAAGAATTGTAGACATAGATCCCAAACCAGGAGATTAAATCAGTATAGACCAAGATTCAGATCAAGTTCAAGGAAATCCCAACTGCCTAATCAAGCTTTCTTCGCATCCGCCCTATTGTCTGATGGACCTGAACTTGAATTTATTTTGGATTCTGCAGCAACAGATCACTTCAGTTATGATCGATCTCTCTTCTACAATTTCAGAGAATTAGAAAGTCAAGCTGTTATAGCAAAAGGAATTGCTGACATTTGTGGTATAGGGGACATTGACTTACGAGTGAACTGTGGTACTGTAGTAAGAACTTTTACTTTAAAAAATGTGTATTATGTTCCTGATATGGTGAGAAATCTTGTGTCTGTTAGAAAATTAACTGATAAAAATTTTAAAGTAAAATTTGAGAAATGTAAAGCTATAATTTTTAATCCTGATAATTCTGAATTTTTAACAGTGCCTTTAGTAACTAAATTTTATTGTATTACTGCTAAATGTGTGTCTAATGAATCTTGTGCTTATGTTGTTAGAAATAGTAAGTTAAATAATTGTTCTAATGATTTAGTGCTATGGCATAGGCGTTTCAGTCATTTAAATGCTAAAAACTTGATAAAATTTTCAAAAACAAATTATGTAACTGGACTTAAAAATTTATCCGGTGAAATGGGGTCATGTGAAGTTTGTAATTTAGCTAAAAGTACTAGAGAATCTCATCATGTTATAGATGATATTAAGACAGGTGGCATTTTAGAGTTAGTGCACCTCGACATTTGGGGACCAGCTCCTGAACCTTCTTTAGGTGGGGCTAGGTTTTTCTTGAGTTTAGTTGATGATTTCTCTAGGTATGCACATGTATACATTCTTAAATATAAAAGTCAGGCATTTGATTATTTCAAGCATTATAAAGCTTTAGTTGAGAAGCAGACAGGTCATGTAATTAAAAGACTTCGTTCTGATTGGGGTAAAGAATTTGATTCTAATCAATTTGAGAAATTCTTAAAAGATGAGGGGATTAAACATGAGCACTCGAATACGTATTCGCCACAGATGAATGGCATCGCGGAAAGATACAACCGTACTTTAATGGAGGGAGTTAGAGCTATGTTAATTCAGACAAATTTACCTAAAGAATTATGGGCTGAAATGGTTTGTACTGTAAATTACTTAAAAAATAGATACCCTCACACTAAATTGCATGGGAAAGCCCCTCTGAATGTTTGGAAAGGTGGAAATTTTTCGGTTAAGTACTTAAGAGTTATAGGAAGTACTGTTTTTGTTCATATTTCAAAAAGGTATCGTAATAAATTAGAGGCAAGATCTAAAAAGGGAATTTTAATTGGCTACGCCAGGAGCACGAGAGGTTATAGAGTATGGTTTCAAGGGACTAAAGAAGTGCAGGAAACTAAACATTTGAAAATCATTGAAAATGATTTTATTTCAGAACCAGTTAAAGACTCTAGCAATAGAATGGTTAAATTTAAAGTGCAAGATGACCCAGTTGAAAATACTTCTTTTTCAGATTGGAAGAGAATTGAAAAGGTTAGAGAGTCAGGTAGTTCTGCAGGTCGTGTAGATGTTTACTACTATCCAGAACCTGGTATTAGGTTAAGAAGTAAAAATGATGTGAAGGATTATTGTAAGGAAAAGGGTCTAGTTTTTAAATCTGAGGAATTTGATTTTAAACCACTTAAAACTAATTCAGATCCCTCCCAGCCTGAAGTTAAACTGAAAAGTGACTCTAATTCTAAACCTGTAATAGAAACTGATGAAGAGGACTTAGAATCTAACCCAGAAGCACATTGTGCTGAAATAAAAATTCCAATTAGTTTTAGTGAGTCCCAAAATCTTCCTGAGAAACAAGAGTGGGTTAAAGCTATGAGTACTGAACTTAAAATATTAAAAGATAGGGAAGTGTATGACCTTGTGATCCGTCCTGAAAAGAGTAAAGTTCTTGGTACAAAATGGGTATATACACTGAAAAAGGATGTCAGGTAAAATTAAAAGTTTTAAAGCTAGGTTAGTAGCGAAGGGATTCCGACAAGTTGAGGGAATCGATTATTTTGACACATTTTCACCTGTCATAGCTTTTCCACTTGTTAGATTTTTCTTTATTGTACTTGTGGTTCTAAAGGGATGGTTTAGCCAGCATATTGACGTGAAAGGTGCATACTTATATGCAAAATTAAATGAACAAATTTATGTTGAGCAGCCAGATGGTTTCCGGGAAGTTGATGAAAAGTATGTATGGAAACTTAACAAGGCATTATATGGACTCCACCAGGCTGGCCGCGAATGGTTTAATGAATTAGACAAAACTTTTAAGGATTTAGGTTTTGATAAAGTATTGAATTGTAACTGCATATACTGCATTTATATTATTGTAACTGCATTTATAAATTAAAAGTAGTAATTCTAGTTTATGTTGATGACTTAGCAATTTTTGCAGAGAATGAGAAAATATTAAACCAAGTAATTGAATTAATAAAATCTAAGTTTGAAATAAAAACTCTAGGTGAAATTAGAAATTTTCTAGGAGTTTAATTCGAGCAACGTAAGGGGTCTTATGTACTGCATCAAACTAAATATATTGAAAAAATTGCAGAAATTTTTAAGGTTCCTAGAATAAAATGCAAATTGCCGTTAACACCAGGAACAGTGTTAAACTTAACGAATGAGGGGGAACAAATAGATGTCCCTTACAGACAGTTGATAGGTTGTTTGTTGTTTTTAGCTTCTAGAAGTAGACCTGATATTCAATTTTCAGTTATTGCTTTATCTCAGTTTTCTAATAAGCCATCATGGGATCATTGGAGAAATTTGTGTCAGGTTTTGCAATATGTTATTGATACAAAAGAACTGAGTTTAAATCTATCTAGAATTTCAAATTGTAATATTAATGTCTATACTGATGCTACATGGGCTTCAGATTTAGTTGATCGTAAATCAGTTAGTGGTTTGGTAATTTTTGTAGACCAAGTACCTATTATATGGAACTCTTCTAAACAGAAATGTGTTGCCTTATCAAGTATGGAATCTGAATATGTTGCTTTATCAGACTCGGTCAAGGAACTGTGTTGGTTAACAAGAATAATTGATGACTTTTCCTTTTTGAACTTAAACTTAACTAAACCAACAATTCATTGTGACAATCAAAGTACTATAAGTTTTTCTAAAAACAATATAGAAAATACAAGAACCAAATATATTGATACTCGTAGTTATTTTGTAAAGGAAAATATTGGAAATTTTGAATTTAAGTATGTATCTAGTAAATGTAATGTTGCTGATGTAATGACAAAAGCATTGTCAAGTGAAAAATTTTTCTATTTTAGAAAATGGTTGTTTGGCTAGGCAGAGGACCTGGGAAAAAAGGGGGCATTTGTAGGCTTAAAGTTATATTTTTGTGTTTTCCCAGCTCCTCATTTTATTTAATAACCACCACCACCATATAAAAGCTTGCTTCTATGTTTAGTTTAATTTATTTTCTAAGTATCTTATTTAGTTAATCATTTTTAATGTTTAAATTCAATAGTCTGGTACTTACAGCAAGTGTGCATGCTTGTTTACCTTTTTCAGCATATGGTTGGGTGGTTGGTAGTGAAGTTAACTTTCTGTTACTTTTTAGTTAACCTTTTTCTGATTTGTTGTTTCTTCTGATGTCATTCTGACACAGTGATGTCATTTTGTTCTAGTGGGTTTGTCTATCACTTATTGAAAGTTATATTTACTAATTTGGCAACATTAAAATGCAGATTTTGTATTGTGTTTGAAGTATATATTTGGGAAGTTTGTAGTTTGACAAGTCAGTTCAACATGTGAGTAGCTTTTGCAAATAGGTCTTATTTTGAAGATGTTTTTTTACTTAGTGTTTTATTTAGTAGCAGGTGACTACTTGTTTTTTAGTGTATAAAATATTCAGTTAATATATGCAGTATAAATGAACTATGTTTGGACTTCAGAAATTATTGAGAGTTTGACTTATTATGTGCCTGTGATGATGTATCTTCTAAAAGATGTGTTTGCTACCTATAACCTACAGTTTTAATAAACCTTTTTTGTTTCCTTCAGAAAATGTTGCAATTATTTTAGCCTCCATCATGCACATAGTTATTTTAATTAAATGGTAAGCAGTGTGGCTCAAGATATTGTGGGGGAGGTGTTATCTAACCCTACAGATAGCATCTTCCTATCAAGCATACAGCCTAAAATTTCCGAAAAATATTGAATTTCAAGGTTTTTTCATAATAAAAAGAAAAAGAATTCCAGCAATATATTTACATGCTATATAGTGTGAATAAGTTGCCTACGGCATTGTTAAAGAAGATTTAAAAATATTTTTGAAATAGATTAACATCTTCCAATCGCGCATATAGCTTAAAATTTATAAAAAATGCAATTTTTTTACTATTTTGCAATTTTTTTTTTTTAATAAAATGCATTATATTTTTTATCAATATAGTTGGATTTTTTTCCAGCGAACCTCCCCACGGCAAAGCATGCATCTCTTAGCTTGTTATGAAATATTAAGAAGGATGAATCAATTTCGGTTTTAACAAAACAACCCAGAACTGCTGCAACAACTGAACAACTGGTTGCTGCATTTTAAGTTCCACTCACATGCTTCCTGTCCAACCAGCCATAAACACTAACAGTTTGTGTTATCTATCTACAATATATAATATGTAATACATGCATTATTATTTCCTGTAGAATATTTTCAATAACCATAAAATTGTCACATTTAAAGCCACTGGTATCGCTATTTTAAACTATCTTTTTAACAAAACCAACTTTATAATATGTATAAATCGAATACTTTGTGCAAAATTTAATTCATACACCAAAACCAATTACAACGTTGTAACGCACAAATATAAAAATTGAGACAAAAAACCACATACGGCCGTTTCAAAGATGCATCGATCCCCTTCCTCAGTGCGAGGAAAAAAAAAAAAAAAAAAAAAAAAAAAAAAGATGGATTCAAGGAACCCCTTGGTTATAGCCCCGAGTACTGGCTTGAATAAAATGCTAAAGCAAGAGTTTATATATACCAAAGAAGTGACGTAGTTGACCGGAATTAACTGAAGAAAGGAGTCACTGCGCAGGATCCCTCCACACGTGCGAGAGAAAAGGCGTGCTGCAGAGCTGCCAACTGCTACGAAAAAATCGTAGTTGCTACGATTTTGAACCACAAACTACGATGCTACAAAAATCTGTCTAAAACTACGATTTTCTGGGGAAAAAAAAAAAAAAAAAAAAAAAAAAAATGCGAATTTGGTCACAGGATCACTCGAAAAATCACGAATTTCGTCACAGGATTGCGCGAAAAATCACGAATTTCGTCACAGGATTGAGCTAAGAAATGCGAATTTCGTTACAGGATCGCTGAAAAAACGCGAATTTCGTCAAAAAATTGGCGGGAAAAAGCAAATTTCGCCAAAGTATCGCTGAAAAAACGTGAATTTCATTCAACTGATTGCTGAAAAAATGCGAATTTTTTCAAAAGATCGTTCAGGGGTGATTCTGGTCCGAATTTAAGGCAATGATTTCTGAAAAAAAAAATATCGGTCATAAATCCGAAAATTCTGACAAATGTATTTCGACAAATGATCGCCGAAAAAAAATCAATCTCGCCTTTCGTTCGAAGAAAAGTCGGCAATTTTGTCAAAGGATCACGGGTAAAACGTGACTTTCGTCAGAAAATCGCGAAAAAACAACAAATTTCTGTCAAAAACATTGCGAAAAACGACAAATTTCGTCAAAAGATCGCGAAAAAACGGCAAATTTCATCATAAACATTGCGAAAAACAGCAAATTTCGCCAAAAGATCGCGTAAAAACGACAAATTTTTGTCAATAGATCGCGGGGAAAATGTGACTTTCATCAGAAAATCTCAAAAAAACGGCCAATTTTGTCAAACATTGCGAAAAATGACAAATTTTGTCAAAAGATTGCAAAAAAAACCGACAAATTTCGTGAAAAACATTGTGAAAAATGGCAAATTTCGTCAAAAGATCGCAAAAAAAAGACAAATTTTGTCAACAGATCGCGGGAAAAACGTGACTTTTGTCAGAAAATCGCGTAAAAACGGCAAATTCCGTCAAAAAATATCGAAAAAAAAACGGAAATTTTATCAACAGATCTTAAAAAAAAAAACTGCATATTTCGTCAAAAGATCGCGAAAAACGCAAATTTCGTCAAAGGGATGCAAAAAAAAAAGTGGCGGGAGTGGACACCCCCACTCCCGGTTGTATCAGCTTACTCAACCTGATGAAGGACTCTAACTCAGACATTTTTCTCTGGAAGATATACCCGTAGTTCCATCACCCCCTCCCCCCAACTGCCTTGGAATCTTTCAGAAAATTCACTGTGAAGTTCAGAAATTTGGCTTAGGAGTGGACAGAGCATTAATTGAATAGGAATACTTATGTTTAATCAATCCCACCCGCAACAAAAAAATTAGCAAAAACAAAAGTCTCCTACTTTGTGTGCTTATGGATATACAGATGCGTTTAATTGATTAGTATTTGCTCGCTTAAAATTTACAGCGTAAAAAACAGCCACCAACCAACCAACCTTCAGATAAAATTGAATTTGGTGTGCTACTATTTCTCATTTTCAAAGGTTGGCAGGTCTGGTGCTGGTCATATCATTCACCAAGGATGAACTGTGTTTGTGAATAAGGTAAGCTTCGTGAAAGTCGAGATCTATAACTAACTGAATTACATTTTTGGATAATTTTAGCTTCTGAATATTTAAACCTATAATTGAATCCCAAAAATGTTTAGCTATTGTAGATTTCTCACACTCCTGCTTTTTAACATAATTTTGGTGTTCTTTCAGCCTAATTCTTTATAACTTTATAATATGTTTCTTGTGAAACATCAGTTACGATTGATCTGGATTGTAAGGTTGTTCTAATGTAACCATCTCTCGACTCTGGTCCACAAACTTTTTGTGATGCTTCTGAAACTAATTTTCCACATCTTTCCACAAACTAAATGTTAATTTTGTTACGTTCCATTTTGGCATGTCACCAGATTGTATGAAAGATTTGATATCATCATTAGTTATGTTTAAAAGTAGAGGTGGAGAAAGTACAAGTCCAATCAATGAGTTAACTTTAATCTGATGCCTTGCAATTGAGAGTTAGAGTAACAAAGTTTCTGATAGATTTCTCTTTAAAAACACATTCTCTGGCCTTTAAAACTGTTCTCAGAACAAGGTCTCTTATATGTATGCTCTTGTGGAAAATCATAGTCAACAATGTATCTTCATTGTTAAAAAAGACTGCATTTTGTTTGATCATGGGTTCTACAATGTGTTTCGTGTTATGCAGCAAATAACGAGAAGTTAATGTCTCAGTAAAAATGAATAGGGCCAGCCGTAAAGATGTTGTTTACCATATTTTCGGGAATACCCGCTACACCAATGAAAATCTGTTTTTAAAAAAAAGTATATCCATGTATGCACTGCACCATCGTAAGTGCTGCATATATGAAAATCTATTTTTTAAAGTATATCCACGTAAGCGCTGCACCCAAGAAACTCAAATCACTACATAGTATAAAACAAAGTCGCTTTTTCTGTCCCTATATCCCTATGTACGCTTAAATCTTTAAAACTACGCAACGGATTTTGATGCGGTTTTTTATTAATAGATAGAGTGATTCAAGAGGAAGGTTTATATGTATAATAACATCCATTAAACAGTGGAGAAATACTGTTATTTTTGAGGTTTTTAATGTGATGTCGTAAATAATTTCATTTTTTACATAATTTAATCATATATAACGGAAATTTCGTTCTGTTCCTTTATAACTCGAGTTCTGCCAAATGGATTTTGATGGAACTTGCACTGTTCGAGAGATAATTTTTCAGGGAAGGTTTTAGTATATAACACGACGTTCTACGTAGATTAGTTATTGAATTATGATAGAAAGTTTTGTTATTTTGGCCGAAAAGGTTACCATTGCTATTTTTTTGGCGATCATTATTGTTGCAGAAAGAAATGAAAAGGCCATACATCTCCAAAAATAAAAGAAAAACTGTGTTAAATTAATTTTAAAAAAAAAAAAAAGAAAAAGAAAGAAAAAAGAGTTTTGATGAGAGAATATTATAAAACGAAAATATTTAATTTAAACATGATTGGGAATGTTCGCAATGCTTAAAAAATTATTCAAGGGGCAAGATTGCTATCGAAACAATATTTCGCGATTTATCTTTTGTTTTTGGCGATTTTGATTTTACTTTTGATCCTAAACAATTTGATTTTAAGCCAAAAGGTGTCTTTTTTTTTTTTTTTTTTTGATGCAGAAAGAATTGAAATGGCTATACAGCTGGAAAAATAAAAGAAAAAGCTGTTATTAATTTTATTTTAAAAAAAGAAAGGAATTATAGGGGGAAATTCGAAAATCAGGTGATATTTTTTTTTATCAAATATTAGCTTAGTATTTGATTCGGATTATGAAAGATTAGCCTTCTGAAAAAGTTCTACTGGACGGATTTTGATGAGAATTGTATTGTTATTCAGATGCTATTTCAGGAATGGTTTTAATGTACTACATATTGTTCTACGCTGCTTAGTCAAACAGTTGTGTGAAGGTTATACAGTCAGGAGAACCCGATTCCGAAAGATTAGCCTTTTTGAAAGTTTTTACTGGGCGTATTTTTTGCGACTTGCATTGTTAAGTAGATAATTTGTAAGGATGGTTTTAGTATATTTTATATTGTTCTGTTTTAGAATTACGTGGAAAAGTTCTATAATCAGATGAACCCGATTATAAAAGATTAGCCTTTATAAAAACTTCTACTGAATGGATTTTGTTAATTAGTTTGCATTGTTAGTTCGATAATTTTTAGTGATGATTTTAGTATATTGCATATAGTTTTATCATTCTTTAGCAAACCTTAACTGTAAATGACCAAATAAAAGAGTTGGTCCTTAACAGCTAAAATTTTGACTGCACATTAGAAAATATAATAGCGCAATCACGTCATTTTTCAGTAATGTGGAACGATATTCCAGGTAAATATACAGATTGCTTTCAAATACAAGGTCAAATTAAACGATATATTTTGTTTGCTTCAAGGTTCATTTGTAGAAACTGACCAGCGAAGCGGGTGTAGCTTGCTAGTTTATTTATAAATATTTTCACTTAAACGCCACAAACAAATAAATTATACCAGTAATTAAATATAAAGAAATATTGTATTATTGGGACTTAAAAAGGCCTATAGAGACGCTGCACAGTGTGGTATTTAGTCCCAAAACCTGGCCAAAAATATTTTATACCTCTAAAAGCTACACATCTACGTTTTTATTAGCTCACAGGCTATCAAAGCCTGAGAGTTCATGTTCCCGTCTGTTCTGTATGTATGTACGTATGTACGTAACGCGATAACTCTTGATAAAAATAAACGTTTTGCTTCAAATTTTGTTTATAGGTCCATTGTGATAAGGCGTTTCTCTGATTAGTTTTGAGGGTTCGTTGGTTAAGTATAAAAGGGGGAACGGGGGGCTAACTCCCCCTTAATTTAGATAAATGAGTTTTTCATGTAGAATTATCCGATTTTCTTCAAACTTTGTATATATATTCATTGTAATAAGGCACTTCTCTAGTTAGTTTTGGGGTTTCATTGGTTAAATATAAAGGGGGGAATGGGGGCATGATCCCCCTTAATATATAGTTGATTTCTTTATTTTTCAAGAGGCAAGAGTACAATATAAAATTAGTGTGAAAAGCCTATGCGCTCAATGTCCTCACTTTAACTAAGCAGTTTTCTTTTTTATTTGAATTGTAGAGTGAAAACGGTAAAATAAAGTCTTATTTATAAATTAAAGTATTTATTCATCAGTTTCATCACTATTACTGTCTTTAAGAATATTAACATTTGTAATATCACTTTCTGATAACAGATGTAAAACTTCAGAAGATAAGGGCTTTCTTTTCTTGTTTGTGTTGCATTTCAGGCCAGTTATTAGGGGTCAGAAGTTAAAAGAAGCCTATTCAGGACATCCATGTACAGACCACTCGCAAAAACTTTTTCCGTAGTTTAATTTAAATGATCTAATATGTTTATTGTGAGCTTCTGCAGCCTCTTCAGATAGTTGGCCTATTGGCAGAATACCTTCTTTCATAACGTCTGCTCCATGACAAAGTACATTGTGCATTGAAGGGGACATGGGGTGAAAACCATATAGCGACACATTCAGTTCAGCCGTCTTTTAGCAATATTTTTCTAATTATTCTGTATTAATTTTGTAGCAGTATTGTTTTCTCCAAATATTGTCCTTGTTTTTATGAGTAGCTACCCATTTTTGTTTGAACTGATTTTTAATAACGCAAAGCTTTTGCTTCATCTCAGCTATCCTTGGATAACTTTCAGAATAATTTCTCAATAATTCTTACTCCATAAATTGTTGATTTTCATCAAACGTTGACTCATTTGAGCATTGCATGATGGTATACAACTCATTTTGAGTCATAGATCTCAATTCAGAAGGCCCTGTTACCAAAAAAATATATAAATAATAAATAGCAGTAATTTATATAAAAATTGTAGGAACCAACAAAAAAATTCGTTAAAAAGAGGGGGGTGGTTTCGGACGGCTGATTTTTTTTATAATTGCCTTATATACTAAGTACTGCATATTACACAATAGTTTTCATCGCTTAAATATGGTTAAAAATATAACAAAATCCTTTCTAAATATTATAAATAATTATTTATGCCATTACAGTAGAACTCCAATTATCCGAATCAATTGGGACCGGACCCCATTCGGATAATCAAAAATTCGGATAATTGGATTTTTTCCGAAAAAAAGGGTTTATTTTAATTAATTACTGTATGTATGTTGAAAATGGAAGAAAAAAACTATTAAAAAAAGAGCTTTTAATTAATTAAATGAAAAGGCAACACTTTTACATGTTAAGCGTACTTACAAGTGCTGTACATTAGTACATTATGTACGTACCGTACTGTAAATGAAAGTCACTGCTTGCTGAATATCTCGGTTAAAGTAAGTAAAGTCAATCCGTTTTCGGGCAGCCAAGTCGCGCTTCCGCTTGACAGTGAGAAGTTGCATGAGGTCACACTCGGGCTGGCGCTCCATCCACTTCAACGCAGTTTCAAGGCCGGCAAATGCTTCACTAGCTGATGGTCCCATGTCTGCTTCAACTTCGACATTAAGCTTATCTTATTCCTCGACACTTTCTTCTCTCACACTTTCAATAAGTTCATCATCATTTAGAATTTGGAACCCAAGATCAGATGAATCACACACCATCCACTCTCCTATATCTTCAACATTAACTTCTGAACATCCAGGAATTTCAGGAACATTCTGAACACCAGGTTTCTGAATTCCTCAAGTGGCACGTCATCCTCATCTTCTCCTGTCTCTTCCACGGAGGGAAGGGCAATAGCGTGCATAAACAGAATCATTATTTTGCGAATCGCAGTACGTTTCAGTCTTAATTTTTTTTCTGAAATTCTGAAAGTGATTCAGATAATCAGCGATTCAGATAGTCGGAGTTCGGATAATTGGAGTTCTACTGTATTAACTATACCTAAGTTGTCGACCCTATAAACAAAAAATCCGCAGGATATTCATTAGGTAAATGTAGTGTGTATAAAGTACATACCCGGTTCAGAATAATCCATCACAACAACCACCACTAAATAGTTTAGACACAAAACTACAAGAGATTTTAAAACACTAAAATCAGAGCGCATCGTAAAATCACAGGACCACTGGAAACGAACGGCAACTTTGGACTGATCGCGTGGAAAGCTGTGTCGTGCTAGGGCATTGCACGTTTCACCTTTGGATGCAGTAACTATTAAACTTTTTGAGGAATAATATACAGGGTAGGAAACAGATTTTTAAAAAAATCATTTTTGGCCATGTTTTGGGACTAAATACTACACTGTGTGCTGATCGCAGCCATCGTTACAGGGAAATTCTCCCTTTAACTAATGCTAAAGTGCCATTGAAACCATTATTTATTGTAAACGCGTTTGAAAGTGTTAGATATTTAAATTTGGATAATTTTTACCTTGTCATATAAACACAGAACACAAATATCACATGAAATCTGAAATTGCACAAAAAAATAATCATTATGAACAAATTAAAAATGCATGTAATGCAATCGGCTTGCAAGAGATTTTCCTGAAGCGAGAAGTTATATCTTTGCTCCAACAGATGGCGTATTCGAATGCTTGAATTCTCAATTATTAATATACAGGTAGAACTTCTAAAATCCAGAATCGCTCGAGACTCTGCAATTTCATATTTTCGAAATTTCCTGATTTTAGAGACTGAGAAATAACAATTTAAATTCTAAGTTAAAGCCAGACTTAAAAATAAGAAACATATACTGTAGAGTTTTTAATACTCTACATCCGAGCGATTCCGGATTTTAGAAGTTTTACCTGTATACATATAAATATTTTCACTTAAAATGCCAGAAAAATAAATATATAAAAGAATATCATATAGTGATTTTGACGAAATCACGTCAGCATAACTAGTAGTGTTCCTGTTTTTTTTTTCTTTTTTTTTAAAGTGGGGGTGGGAGATCCGTTTGACAAAAGATACGTTAAAATTACTAAGACATTTGCATATGAATCATGAAATAAACAGTTAGTCATCTGGACAAAGTACAGTGTAGCATATGTCATAAAAAGTATGGCGTCATGCAACCACATAACACCACCGCCACCTATACACCCTGCAAAAAATACCTTTTCACACAATGAAGTAATCATGAGACAGCTAAACCTAGAAAAAGTGTTGGCGAAAAGGTAAACAAGCAATAGCACTGAAACAAAATTACATTCTCTGAAAGGGTGGACGAACACATAGTTTAAGAGGACAATATTTGAGCAAATGGTAAGCTAAACTTACCACTAACACAAAATATTTCCAACATTAGCGAAAAAGGTCGCGACGGCTCTATAGGGTTATTCCATGCAAAATGAGCAAAAATTAAGAAAAAGTCGTGGCCACATAGTAACTGATTTTAATAAAATTTGGTACACAGATTCAATTCATATTTAAATAGTAATTCAAAATATCTTGACAAAAAATAAAATATTTTGGAAGTTCTGGACATTTAAAAAACTTGTGACATAGAATGGCATGTATGGAATCGTTTAAAGTTGCAAGTTTAAAGTTCCATATCTTGAAAACTATTTAATATAAATAAAAAAATTTCATAATATTGTAACCCATGGGCAGTTATTATCATATTTATTTAGTAATAATAATTTCGTAACACTATGGTTAACTTTAAATTGGTTGTAAAAATTGAAAAATTTGAGAAAATTAATAGCATTAAAAAAATTGAAGAAATTTAAAAACATATGTGAAATTGATGTATAAAGTAATGTTACATATGAAAACCAAATTTCTCAAATTTGGAAGTTGCCATTTATTTTCTTCATCTTCAAAATAGCTTAGAAACTTTAAAAAAAATTACAAAATCACAATTTTTTCCTCTTATGTATACTCAAAAAATCAAATGAAGGAAAAACCTGACATTAACAATATTGCAGAAGCATAAAGTTAGAAAAGCCCATGATATGCTGAAAAAAATTGAAGATTGCCTTTTGATTCCTAACATATCAGAAATGAGTTCAAAAAGGTAATATTTGCTACTATTTCACTTCAAATTTGTGTGCCTTTCCATGCTTTTCTGCCATCTTGCAAAAAAAAAAAAAAAAAATGTAGTGCTGCCATCTATATGGAGCTTTGATTACTATATAATTGTTTGTTAAACCACTGTCCCATTTAAATCAATAATTTATTCTACTCTAATTTAAAATATTGTTGAGGAAAAATAAACTGAAGGCAAGAATGGAAGTTTCTATATTTAAAATATACACTTTTATCTATAATGTCAAATAATTTAAAAATTTTAAGATGTTTCCTTCATGTTCAAACAAGTAATAGAAATATTGAATTTTTCCCTCAAAATTTTCCATTATTTATTTTTTTCTCATTAAGGAATAAAAAGGCAAGAATGAAAGTTTCTATATTTAAAATATATACTTTTATCTATAACGTCAAACAATTTTAAAATTTTAAGACCTTTCCTTTATGTTCAAACAAATAATAGAAATATTGCATTTTCCTCTCAAAATTTTTCATTATTTATTTTTTTTTCTCATTATGGAATAAAAGGACAATTACTAAATCACTCCAATCTGTTACTTATTATTCATTCTTAATTATAAATAATTTTTGATAAAGTCTTTCCACTCCTACGGCTAATAATGAAAATTGAAATTTCAAGCATGTAGACAAAGCCTCGGATCTTATATCAACAATCCTGAAATCTATTATTTTACATTTACTCACAAATAAATATGATCTACTTATATGCTAATTTTCATTCAAATCTATGACATGTCAGCCACAGCTGATTTGCTCATTTAGCATGGAATGACCCTATATCCATTCTAATATCCCGAGGATACAGTGCTTATTGATGGATGTACAAAAAACATAATCATTTTTAACTTGAGAGCTGCTGAGACCAACATTTTTCACTCCACTGATTGCTCAAAAATACACAAATAACCTTTCACGGACATCCGAAGTTGGGAGACGTTTTCTAATGTTTTAGTACAAATTTGAGAGCATGTGATAGTTGATCAAAGAAGTAAAAATGGCATCGTAAGATATTGGTACGGAAAAAACAGGTATTATAAGACATCTCTATGAAAAAAAAAAATCACTGTACCTGCCGCCCTGCTGTAAGAGCCGCACTTACAATATTTTATACTTTTAAACGTATCTGTGCCACGGCTCATATGCCCGAAAATATAGTATACTTAAATTTTAAACAAGACTGGCATGTAAGATTTAGTTATAACATTAACTATTACTTTTAGCTTATATGAGGGACTTGCTGTACTCACATAAAGTCTAAGGAGTATATTGCCCTCTGGAATACAAAATAGGATGAGAAAAAGAAAATTCATTTGGACAGTTGTCTGTTTTGGTTGCAATGCAAATATGTAGAATTTTTTTTATCTTGATCCTCCACATGAGTTGTACAATCTATTGATTTAAAGTCCACCACTGGCACTGTCATACCCCATAAGTTGTTCAATAAGTCCTCAAAATGAATTAGGTCCTGTAGTCACTCTTTCTATGTGCTCTAACAGGTGACAGAATGACACTTGATGAAACGGAGCAAACAGATGTCCCATTGTAATGGACGCCCAACATAGATTTCAATTTGAGGAATCATGCTGTTTTCCCAGCCAATATTAAAGCTAGTATAGCATCTAACAACGTCTAGGTCTACTAGTGAAATCATGTTTTTGTTCAGGCATGACAGCATGCTGCATGTGGTTTGTCTGCTAATGAGAAAGTATTCTTTTCAATATGATCTGGGTTTCTGTTATGACTTCATGCTAGCGACAAACCGCCTTCAACGGCAGTTGAGTGAAAAATGAACTATTGATACCACGTAATTCATTAATAGCTGTAGAAAAGTAAATATTGAATCATCACAGAACTTTCTATATTCTATAATAATTTCAAGAGCCTCAAATGAATAATAAGTATTAGATTTATTTTAGAAAATAAAACAAATGTTTTCTTTTACAAACTTTTTTTTTTAATTAAATGTAAGGTATATGCCCGATCGCAACATATTATTCGTTTCAACAATCTTTTTTAATCATTTTTGTCAATACCATATACAACTTTTCAACACTATAGTCTGTTAAAATATTACTAAAATTATTTTTATTTTTAACACAAAAAACCTTGAAATTCATCAATTTTTGGCAGTATGCATGATTGGCAAATGTTATCCTATATAAAAAATCTTTTAAAAATCTTTTTAACAATGCCATAGGCAACTTATTCATGCTATAGCGTGTGAATATATTACTGGAATTATTTTTATTAAGAAAAAAACCTTGAATTTCATCAATTTTCAGAAATTTTAGTCTGTATGTGCGATTGGAAGATGCTATCTGAACAAAAATCTTTTTTTAATCTTTCTTATTAGTGGAACAGGCAACTTTTCCATGCTATAGCAAATCAGAAATAGATATTCTTATTTTTTCGCACCACCCTAATGATCATCCTAACGAATATGCGATTCTTTGGCATCTATTACTGATCTTCATGACATTGTTCTTTGGCTTTTTCACAAGTAGCAAATGACAGAACATTTGCCATTTAGGGAGGTTATTTTGGATTGTCACTGGCTCCCTTCAAGGTGCCCTATTATTATTATCCCCTATCACCTGGACTCATTTTTCAAAATTTTTTGTTGTTTTGAAATAATCACTCATCTGATTAAAAAAAAAAATCTTTGAATCACTATTTTTAAAACTATGGCAATTCACAGAAATGTATTTACTATCATTTTATAGGATATTTATTGGGAAATCTTCCTGTTGAAAAGCAATCTACAATTCCAAAAGAGAGAGTCTGTTCAGGTAAAAATTTAGAACTTTATTGTTTTGAGTTATATAAATTCAGGGTTACATAATTTCAATTCTTCACCCATTTTTTTTTTTCTGTGTGACATGTATTATGCAAGCTCTTGTAAATTTCCGTAGATATGTTTTATGTACAGTCGGTGTAAAAGAAAAAAAATATATATACTAGGGGGCCTACCCCCTGCGAGCTATGCTCGCCAACCCCCGCTCAGACTTCGAGGCCTCTAAAAACATGACAGCGTGCTTTATCTTAAAAATATTGATAAATCTGTAATTGGGTTGCCATGCTTTTAACGTTTTAATGGGGCATTTTTTTATTATCATGGCCTCATACACAGCTGTTGCAACAACTGACGACTGTTTTCGGGATTGATAAGTAAAATCAATTACAACTTGAAAACCAGCTTGTATAAAATGGTTAGGTTTAAATTGTGGCTACCTCTCGGACTTTTATAACAATGATCTGTATTCTATTCTTCCTTTGCGTTTAAGGATGAGAAAAATTCCATCTGCTTGTGAATAACATTAAGAACCACGGTATTGAAAAGTACTTTGTTATAGACATTTTCAGTAACAGGTTTTAATTTTCTCTCTATTTTAGTGCATCATCATTCATATTTTCATGTTATTTTAAATATGTAAATTATTTATTTTAATTACTATGTATATACGAATTTTCTAATAATTATTTATCATACAAAATTAATTAAATATGTTGTGCGTGCATGCCTGCATTTATTCGGCATCAATTGATGAGATATTTAAACAAATTTGCTATCCGCGATAATTTTACACCATGTTATGTCACTTGAATATTGTCCATAAGAAAATCGGGTACTTTTCCAGTATAGGATCCTTTGCTTTTAGGTTTGGCGTAATTCGAGCTTCAAAAAGGGATAGATTCGTTAATATACATAGATTTGTTGCCAAAAGTTATGAAAACAAACCCAATGAACTTGTGGTGCTTTTCTATTATAGGGGTCTTGACGCTTTTTTAAAAAGCTTGGCGGAAAAAACCAAGCAGGATATTTTATTCTCCTTCCATTCAGTTGGGCAATTATTATTTTATATATTAATTTCAAATATCCGAATTAGTGATTTTATAAATTCGTTTAATTAAAATTTACAAAAAAATAACAAAATGATATCAATAAATAATAATTACTATTAATTCCTTTCCCTCCCCCTTTCTTTTGTGTTTACATAAATGACGTCATTTGGACGAATTTATTCAAAATATTTTCAGTTTATAAATTAAATTAAATGCTGACAGACGATTGAATCCTGACGATAGAAATGTGATTTTTTTTTTCAAATTTTCCTGAAAAACATAATTTAATCACAATCTTGTCTTCATTATCGATTGAAATAAAAGATAATTTCAATTTCAATTTGAAAATGACGAATAAAAAGAAATCAATAATCCCTATCGGGATCCTTTTCAATTTTTTTCCCTTTTTTGTCACAAAAAAACTGAGTAATCAGTTGCCATTATTACAGAAATGTCATTAAAATTAGAAAAAAAATAATATCTCGAAAACTAATTCCAATTTCAAAATTCTATTACCAGTTTTGACATCCGCGGATTTTTATGGACAATTGGTATTAATTTCACCATCAAGCGTTTAATATTTTATTAAAAATAGACCTGAAAACATAATCAGTCGTTTCATAAAATCGTTTCACAAATTCGTTTCATTAGGATTTTATATATATAGGGTAGATGTATATACACCCTATACATTTTAATTGCCAAATTGTCACTGAGAAAAGTGAAATTTGGATTCAATTTGAAATTATGTCTTCTTGTATATTTGAAACCTCTAGAAATCAATTTCTGTTAAAAAAAAATTCATAAATTTTTTCGAAAATCAATTTCAAAATATGTATATTTTTGAAATTAGTTTGATGATATGAACTGTAACATATAAATTTTTTAACAGCAATAAATTTCTAGAAGCTTCAAATATGCATATCCAAAATTACAGCTCATTCCTCCAAATAGTTTTTCACTTTCAATATGCTTTAAAAATTACCGAATCTATTTTGCAATGATTAAAAATGAATTTAACATTAGAACTTCCAAACTTTAAGGCTTCATAATATCTAAAATATTTGATGAAATGACTTCCTGTGTGGTACCCCTAATATAAAATGTACTGAAAAATCCAAATATACAGCCAAAATTAGGTGTTCATATTGAAAATTTCAGAGTTTGGTACAATTTCAGTATGAAGATAAGCCCCCCCCCCCCCAATCCAATATATATATATGTATGTATGTTACATAAAGTGAAAGAAGACATAATTTCTAATTGAATGGCTATTTTTGTTTTCCTCTTTGAGAATTTGGTAATTAAAATGTATGGGATAAAACTTTTTTTTTCAACTGTACATATACATTTCAATTTCCTACTACTACATGTTGTTTTTTTAGTAGCTTATACTTCAGTTGTTTATTAGACTAAATAATTATCACTAGACCAATAAAATTGCAAAGTCTCTTTACTACTTTGAATTTTTCTAAAGAAAATATAAATCTTTAAATTTGGAACAAAAACATAACTACGCATTTTTAAGATGGAATGAATATCTATGAAATAGTTTAGAAGTTTAACATGCTTTACTCAACTCTCCAATCATATAAAATAGTAAATTATTTATGCCTTTAAAACTGCTCATTTCTAAATTAAAGCTTAGTTCAGAAATGGCATGTAATTATTCATTTATTGGTTAGGAGTGTATAATTAAAGTTATTTATAGCAAAGTCTTATATTTTGATTTTTTTTAACCAATTAAGATCACATTATTACTAAAATTAGAATTTTATGACAATTTATGTTCTGATTTATATTATTCATTCCAGTCTCACCTATTATGTAACTCTGAGGTTATTTAAATTTTAATGAGTGGACAAAATGTAAAATCAATAAATTATTCCATTATTATTTATTAATAAATTTGTAATTTTTCAGCCTTATTGATTTTATTGAAGGATCAGTCATCTGAAGTAAGAATAAGAGCTGCTGAATCGTTAAGTTTACTTTATAATTACTGATTATCTTAAATCTGTTTTAACAGAGAATACCTTGGGTTATATATATTTTTTAAAATCTCAATTCAAAACTGAATAAATGTTCTGTGTTGCAGCATGTTTGTTTGGTGCAATCAATTTATCTAACTGAAATATGTAAATACTTTCTATAGAGTATAATTAATGTAATACTATAGCTTGGCAAGAGTTATATGTGACAGAATCATGTAATAAAATATATTACAGTTTAACTTCTATTTAATGAAATCGGCTATTTAACGAAATTTTCTCAAGAATCTTGAACAAAAATAAAACGTAGGAAAAATCTCTAACTACCAAACACTAATTTCTATGTAACAATTTTTTTTTTTTTCAGACCAAAATTTAAAAGTTCAAATCATTTTCAACCTTCCAAACCATTTTTAAAAAAATTTTGGTCACAGTCTACCATTAGTAATATCTATCTAATTATGATCTTTCAGATATCCATTTTGCTTTTAATTGTATTCAGAGATATCTCAAAGGTTACTTTATTGCTGATGCTGTAAATTAAAAGAAACAAAATTTTGAAAGGTGGGCTTCGTTTTTTATTTAATAAAAATCAGTATGCACTAAAAAAATAGAAATATGTAAAAATTCCTAAAATGTAGTAGTTTAAACAGAGATATGTATAATTTTCTATGTTTAAAAAAAAAGATATTTGAATAAATTTCATTTAATGAAATTTCACCATTAAGAATTTTTTCAGGGGAATTGCGAAACTTGTTAAATAGAAGTTCAACTGTATATGAAGTATATTTGTTAAGCTTTGTACTTAAAAATACTCTTCCTATCTAAAAATGACATATTGTTGTGATAGTGTTTTTGTTTGATGCTGTTATTATAAACTGGTGATAATTTTGTTTTGTTATCTTACAACTATTTACATTGTCTTTATATGTATTGTTATGTTTTATAAAATCTTTACAGGATGCTTTAAAACATAAAGACATTCAATATATGTATTATAAACTTAGAGTAAGATATTAATTATTTCACAGATTTTACTAAGACATAATCATCTACATATTTATGAACATTTTATATTCCATTTGATTTTTTATTTATTTATTTTTTAATAAAAAAGAAATTTAATTGGCCAACATTAAATATAAAAAAAATAATAATAAATTTCTCAAAAATAAATAAATAAATAAATAATGCTTTTTGCTATTAATTAGAAGAATGATGAGTTAATACTCAATCAATTGGTCTATTTACCTATTGACCCCCATTTCTTTATAGCAGCACTGGTTATAATTTGAAGCTGATAAAAGTAATGTATTTATGTATTTGCATTCTATTAAACAGAAATTTATAATTTGTTAAAGGTATTTATTTTATACTAAAAATAATTTTATATAATTCTGTTTATTTACAATTATTCTACAAAAGAAAACTTGGATTTTCAAATAATTTTAATTAGTAAATCCATATCCCTGTACTACAACCGGATAAAAACTTATTTTTATTTCACATTATTTTAGGTGTGGTTCAGAAATTTTTTAACTGTTACTTAATATAAAAAATTCATTTTTTTAGAGAGAAAATATTTTATTAAATGTAATTATTTACTTATTAGAAATTTGCAATACTTTCTATTCATGAGTTTATAATGCCATTAGTACCTTAAAGTAATCTTTTAAAAAGTGAACTAGAAATCATTTTATAGAGTATTAGTAGCAATAACATAGGCTCTATTTTCATCTACCTTTTTTAAAAAAAAAAATTCTCCAATTTTTGTCAATAAATATTTTATGGGTTTTGTAAACATATATTCTTTTGATCAAAAACAGTATATGTGTCAGCTTATGTAATTAATTTTAAATATTTTCCAGTTTTAAAAATTGTAATTTTCATTTAAAACTACCACTGATAAAGAGAGCTAAATTTTGATAGAATATGTATATGTTCATTAATCTGTGACCATGTGAACTAAACAATTAAATTAGTTAAATAATTAATGATGAACTAAACAACAAATGAACTTGAACTAAACAATTAAAAATATTTTTATAAATTAAATGCATGTATACCAGAACTTATTATATTTATATACACAAAAGAGAGAGAAACACTGTAAAATATAACTTGTTGGATTGCATTTTATGAAGATTTATTTTTCTCCTGTTCATTCCAGTCATGTATGAATGACAAATTATAAATTATATTTCAATAATAGTATATAATATTTGCAAATAATTATTTTTATGTATAGCAGTTTAAATGTAATAACTGTACATGTGTATATTAATATATCAACTGATAAGGGAACTACTTTTGGCAAAGCGCACACTTAGCATTGAGACCTTGTGCATTTTATAGCCCTATAGGCCAAAGTTAGAGAACTGATAAAATTTGACTGCAAAAATCATACTGTATATATTTTTATATACATTTAATTTTAAATTATTGAATTTTTAATTGTTAATTTCATGCCAAAAGTGAGTTAAATTGCCAAATATGGTGCTATGAATCCAAACTACTACTCACACGTAACAGACTACTATGACATTCAGCCAGGTTTACCGGAGAAAATTATATGGTATGTAATAAAGCCAATTTCACACCACCAATAATGATGAATTTTTTCAAAATGAAATTCGTAGGGTTCTTGAAGGAATTTTTAAATTTTATTCAATATTTTCTTATTATTATTAACTAATTTGTATTTTAAAGTACTTAAAAAAAAAACGTAAAAACTTTAATAGTCTGCTAAGTAGTCTCAAAAATTGCATTTTTAGAAAATTATACTGCTGTAAAATCAATAAATATGATTTTTGCAGCCAAATTTTATCAGTTCTCTAACTCTGGCCTATAGGACTATAAATTGCACCAGGTCTCAATACTAGGTGTGAACTTAACCAAGTGGTTACCTTGTGAGAAATAAGATGTAAAAGAAAGTTGTGTAAATTTAGAAGTATTTGTTTGGTGACTAAGACATTCAATGCATAGTTAGTTTGCTTATGATTCAAGTATAGATTAGTTGTTCTGCTGAGAAAATGATATATAATGAATAATGCAAATAAGAAGTGTGAATCTACGAGGGTGGGTTAGATATAAAGGAGACTTTTTTAATAATAATAATAGAATTTTTTTATACTTGTTGTCATGACAATTATGATAAAATGTTTACAGTCTAAAAATTTGTCTGACATCATCTTATTATTTATACATTTGTTTATTTAATCGCTAGCATTATGAATAAACACAAAATACCTAGTGTGGTTGCATAAAGTATAGAAGACTTTCAAAAATGAAAATGTCAAACCTATTGAAATTTGGCACAGATTGGATGTACAATTCAGAAATGATACCCCATGAAGGTCTGAAGTATATAAATGATACAGTCTATTTTTTTTTTTTTAGATGGCCATGAAGAAAGTGAAGTGAAAGAAAGCTAACTGGTATAGAATACCATACAAATTGCTCCAATGAAGCAAAATTTGACAAAGTTCTCACTAATAATTTTTGGGATTTACAGTGTATTTTGTACATGAATGACATACATATGATGCAGTATAGTAACATTAATTGTCGGGAAAGAATAGCACGTCAGTCCTAAAAATTTTCTGTTCCAATCTGAATATTGATCTTCTAAGGGGAAATCAAATACCTCACATAATAAGTGTAACAAAACAAAAATTTTACCGTAAATCACTCGATTACTTAAATGTTTACAATAATAGTCCAAACTTATCATCCAAAAAAAAAATGTTGAAGAAAGTGTGTAGATGTAAAAGAAAGCTATCTAGAAAAATAATTTTGTATAAATTTGGTAAATAGTTAAAAAATTATCTATTAAAAAGTAAAATCTTTTATATTTGATCCACCCTCATAACATTTTTTTTTTTTTAAATATTCTTATCATTATGTAGTATTATATTTTTTAGTTATTTTTGATGGTCAATTTCATTTTTGTAAGTTGCACCTAATGACTTTTCTTCATGCTTAACACCAATTTTAATAAATGTCAAAAAGGTTGTTTATTTTTCAGCCCTAAAGGTTAACATAAAATATGAAATTGTTTTCATTTAAAAATTTCTTGCTAGGTACCTACTTTATTTAACTGATAAATTATTTTAGTTGGGAGATGTACTCTTTTCTAAATAATTTATACTCTTAAGATATTTTTAAATATTATTGTAGAATTTACTAAATGTTAAAATGTTTAGAATAGCTTTTAACACAAAAGTTTATCCCTAGAGCTAACTTATTTCTACAAACAAGAACAAAATGTCTTTTTCTATTTGCAGCTCGGATTGATAAAATATTTATATTGATTAAGAACATTCCAGTATTTTTTTACTCCTTTGCAAAGAGTAGTAAATGTTTTGTAGAAAGTTCTCTATTATTAAAAACATGTTTCTAGTGTTATACTACACATGATTGAATCAGTTAAAACATATCCTACATTAGAAGTATAAAGAATAATGGTGTCTTTCTTTTTTTCAAATAGCTGTTTATTTGTTAGACAGCTGAATTAACTTTTAAAAAAGCAAAGGAATTATTATATTGTTTACAAATTTTAGACTTTTACGATAACCTTCTTTATGTTATTTTATGTACTTCATAAAATAATTAACTTTTTTTTTATTGTTAAAAGTTTCATTAAAAAAATTTATAAAAGTTTGAAAATTTTCAACTACCATTTATGCTGATAAATATTTAATATTGCATAATGATTCATTAGACTTTTAATTATTTTAAAATTTTTATTGGTTGTATGCTTTTACATGTATTTTATTTTGTTGATTTTCAAATATATGTGTAAAATGGACTTTATAATATTCATATGAGTATTGTGAAATATGAAATCCTGTTAATATTTGTGCCATATGCATTTATATCTTTGAAAATGTTTGTAATTATTTTGTGTAAGATTACATGTTACACTAGAATAGATTAAGAAACTGCATTTTTTTCAGTATGATTCTTTGTTTTCTTTTGTTTATGAAACAATATATATATATATACAGGGCTATTTTTAAAAAAAGTTAGGAAAGAGACTCAGTTTGATTCAAGAAAATTGCCGGCAATCTGTCTTTGAGTGATTTCTGCCCGGATTATTTTTAAAATATCAAAATTTATTAAAACATATTAAACTTTATAAAAATTTAATTTTCTTTTTCACCTTTGTTTCAGAAAATGTTTAGAAAAATATGTCTTCTGAGGAAAAAAAAAAAAGCCTTGTTTATCAGTTTTATATTAATATATTGGCCTGATTTTTATTTTCTGCACAGTTAAAATTCTAAATAAAATTATGAAGCAATTGTTTGATAATTTTAGTTTACTTCTCTTATTTAAACTTTAAACAGGAAAATCAGTTAATTAAAGAAATCATAGATTGTAATAACAGGGTTCATACTCTTTTTTTTTTTTTTTTTTTCAGATGAAAAATCAAGCGCTTTCTCAGAAATTTAAAAAATGAAAACTTTAATACTATAAAATACTATATTGTTGATGCAATGCAAAACTATTAGATGTGAAAAAAACTTCTTTTTCAAAGGTAACTAAAATATATGTTTAGAGCTAAAGTATAAAGAATGCAATAAATAGGGCAAGTGCAACACCATATCGTATACCAGGGTTCTCACATGGTCTTGTATTTGGGAATGTTTTTTCATATTTGTGGAAAACCTAGTCATAATTTTGTGATTATGAAATTATTGTTGGGTATATTCAAATTCCTATATTTTTAACAAAACTTTTTGCATGTATAAAAGCTAAATAATAGATTCTTTGGCAACATCAGCTGTTTTGTGAAAGATTCAGCTTGAGGATGGAAAAATTTTATGAAAAGAAATGAATTCTTTGAAGGTCGCTTTAAGGTGAAAATTTTGTGAAGGGTTCTTTAAAAGACCCAAATTTTTCCTAAACAGATCCCTGTATACATACTATTTAACCATTGGGAATCAATTAATTTAAAAAAAAAAATAGTTTACATTTTCAGCACCTTGAACAAAAGTGACTGCAAGCTGATTTTGGGCAGTAAAATACAACTTTAGCAAAAGAGAAATTGTAACTACTAAAAAAATATTTTTAAGCCTTTTTTTACTGTCCCAAATCAGCTTGCAGTGTCAGTTTTGGTGTTTTTCTTTATAAATATATTCCTCATGGTCTAAACAGTATGTAATATATGAAATAGTGTGGGATTTGTCTCAGTACATTGCAGGGTTGCCTGCTTTTAGCCAGGCCAAAAAAAACCGGCCGGCTTTTTTTGGTTTTAACCACTTAAAAAAAGCCGGCTTTAATTGAAAAAGACCGGCTTTTATTTAAAAAAAAAAAAAAGGTGGTTTAGAGCTAATTCACATTAAATTTTCATTAATTTATTTTTAATGCACTAATAAATTTTTCCTACTAGAAAATTTATAAACTTCTATTAAACTTTATCTAATAAACAAGTCTTTATATCTGGTAGAAGGCAACTATGAAGGCTATATGTTTAAAAGAAAATTGAAATACTTTGAAAAGAATATATTAAATTAGACTGCAAGGTGGTGTTTTGAAATGTATTTTACATAGCTTGATATATACTATACATTTTAAAGATTATATTTAATTAAACAATAAAAAATCACCACCACAAAAATGAAAAATTCTTACATACTGCTATTTACTTTTAAAATTGATTAAAACTTAATAATTTATATATTTAATAAATGAAATTATCATATATAATACTTGAGAGCATCTATATTTAGTTAGTAATCAGTATTCTGATGTCTTATAAAAATATATTTTAAAAAGTTTTTATCTACTAAGCAATTACATAACTCATTCCAGTTACATTCATATGATGAGATTAAATCATAGAATGATCAACGTTGAAAGAGGAATTTGGAAGAATACATAATATTTGAGAAGATTTTAGTAGATGTAAGTGCATAAAGCAGAGAGAACAATTTTTAAAAAAATTCTCAAAATAAAACTTGATAAAATAAAAGTTTGAAAATCTTGCTGCTATTTTCTTCATGCATATATCAGAGTTTCTCCCAGACAGTTTCAGTAGGGTGCTGCACCCTGCCTGCCCTTTGGTCTATAAAATTGCACCCTTCTTGCCCCTCATAAAAAGAATTAGCACCCTTCTTGCCCCTCATAAAAAGAATTAGCACCCTTCTTGCCCCTCATAAAAAGAATTAGCACCCTTCTTGCCCCTCAGTAAAAAAAGTGCCCTTTCTCCTTTTTGCATTACAAAATTTACTTTCATAGTAAAAATTGACTCAATGTTGTCCTGACTTTTAAATATCAAAAGTGGCTTTAAAAAACAAAATAATACCTTTAACAATTAAAAAAGTGCCCTTAAGAAGCAGAAAGTGCCCTTAAGAATAAAAAAGTGCTCTTTTCTCACCAGTAGCACCCTGCCCTTTTTTAAACCTGGGGGAAACTCTGATATATTATTCCAGCATTTTTTAAGCTATTAGATTAATCTTCAAGTCTAAAATCTGCAATGCCCACTGTCATGTTGCATAATTCCTACTAGTGGGTCAATCACACTTAAAATTAGTTAATTAATAAAATATGTAATTAAATAACTATTGTCCTATTTAATTATTTAAAGCAATAAGACTGAAAAAAGTGTAAATCAATTTAAAAAAAAGCTTTTATCTAAAAATATAGCATTAGTTAAGCAATGAGTATGCCTTTTTAAAATTTAGCTAACATATTTACAATTCTGACTCAAATCACCAGTCAGCTATCTGTTATTCCAACATTAATGTCTTCATTATTGAGAAATTAGGTTATTTATTAAATTCTAACTTAGTAAAATGTCTTTTAAATTAGTTAATAAACACTTAAAAATCTACAGTTTATAAATAAAATGCTTCACTGTATAAAAGCCTATTTTGGCCAAAAAAAGCCGCTGGCATGGCTTTTATTAATTTTAGCCGGCTTTTTTGCAACCCTGGTACATTCTTTATAATTAAGCTCTAAACACCTATACTTTAATTATGATCCCCCTGTATATTACTAGAGTAGATTACAACATTTTTTTATTAATAAGTTATCAAGAAAAATGTTTCCATATGGAAGCAAAGTGGCCACTGATTCAGAGATTGTTGCATGAGGCAGAATCCTAACTGTCCTAGTTCCTACGACAGCGTTTCTTAAACTTTATGATTTCGCGGGGACCCCCTTTGATATGATATGCATTTCGGGGACCCCAACATTCCATTCATTTTCTGATTGAGGGAGGAAAATAACATCTAAAAGATTTTTTTACATACTCCAAGTGTATAACAAAATTTTTGATAATATCAGGAGGAATTGTATTGCCAAACGCTTGTAAGAAATCGAATAATGTTGGGAATGATTCAAATATTATTTTCAAGTTGATTTGCCTACAAATAATTTTTTTTTGTTGTTGTTGATTTTACTTAGTTCTGGACTTTGAAAATATGTACCAATGTTCCATGTAAGCTTAAATTCAGTTCATTAAGAAAAATAATTGTCAAATACGCCACCTTGACAAGCCAGGAGAAATCATTGAACTGATCTTTCAAATGGAATTTGGAGCCCATTAAAAGCAGTCTTACTTCATCATGCAGTGCAAAAATGTAATTTAACCCTCATGACAGCCACATAATTTCTGTAGCCAAAAGTACCTTTTTCTGTGGACTCCAATTTCTTCACATATTATTTTAAAAAATCCTGAATTCAATGGACTATCCTTGATATAATTTGCTACTGAAACAATTTCATTGAATGTAGTTTTCAAATCTCCAAACATTTTTTGGCAACTAGTGACTTACAGTGAATACAATAGTGTGTCCAAACTACATGTGGTGCTGTAGTTTTAACCAAGCTGATCACACCATTCACAGATTTACAGTTTCACTCATAGCACAACCTTTATCTGTACTTATTCCGACACACCTTGAACAGCTTAATTCTTTTTCTTGAATGTAACTGTTTAAATATGTGAATAGAGCTGCACTTTTTGTGTGAGTTGGAAGAGATTTGCAAAAAAAAAAAAAAAATAGTCACATATCTTACCACTAAATTCATAATGAACAAAAACTATCAAACTTACAATGCTGTATCAAACAAACAATACAGTATTAGGAATGTCTAAAAACTCCTCTAGTTGCAATGAGAAGAAAGGACGAATTATTTACATGTTCAATAAATTGGTTCTTAATATTTTCACATATATTCCACCTCCGGAGCATTGAAATGTCTCCATCGGCAGATTTGGGGTTTTATGCTTATGAATGACCCCCCCCCGCTCGCAGACCACACGCTCGCGGACCACAGTGTAAGAAACGCTGCTCTAGGACAACATTTCTCAACTGGGGACCACTTTTATGATTTTTTATTATTCTTGAGTTTTTGAGCTATAGTATTTTGTAAATAATTTATTTTAATTTTTTTTAAAATCTAAAGCAGGCCTTAAGGATAACTAGTGGTCCGGATACCCCAGTTTGAGAAACATTAGGATGTCTGCATGTGCATGATCCAAATGAAAGCAAGATTATACATTCTGTCTTGAGTAAAAAAGGAAAAGATTGTCAAATCCTTTAGACATAGACACAATATATAATGTAATACTTTATTTTCATATATGCATATAAAAAATTAGATAATATTCACAATATAAAACTTTTAAATTACTTATAAATAACACAGATCTTGTACTTAAAATCACTAGAAGCAAAGGAAATTATTAAGTTCCTGCCAGCTAAAAGAATAGCACATCACTTCAAATGAATTTAAAAATAAGTTAACTAGCTTATATAATAATTTAAGAAATTAGTACATAAATGTTAACAAACACCCAGTTAAGGTATGAAATGGATATAAAATGCATTGTCACAAAACACTTTTTGGCACATTCATTCAAAACATGCAATCATTCATCATTTACAAAAAATTATAAATATTTTGTTATTATAGTACAGTTACGTTAAAGTAAACAAAGATAAAACTCAAATTACTTCACTTTGGTAAAACAAAACACACAGAATTAAAGGGTCTATGAGAAAAAACACTTCAGTCTATGAAAATTAATTTAGAGTAAAACACAAAATTTGGATTGACTTGTTTCATTCTCAACAATGTTTTATTTCTGTGTAATTTTATGTGAACATATATGATTTTGCACAGAAAGTGATAAAATGCTGTCAAAGTTTCTCTTATGAATGATTACTTAACAATAACAATTTTATGAAAAAATGGAATGAAATGGTTTTTCCATTGTACCCATAAATTGTCAAAACAAAATTTTTAAAATGTCATTTGATTATGTTGCAGTATGAATTTGGTTGATATACTCTTAAAACAAGGATTTAGCTTAACAAATTGAAATACAGTCAAACCTCATTAACATGAACCTCAAGGGGAATTAAATTTGTGTTCATGTTATCAGTAAGAAAAAATCCAGATAAAAAATATTGAGAAAAATATATATGGGGAAGACTGAGGGCTAATGGAAGCTAACGGGACAACAGGGTTTTCTCGTAAAATTTAACAGTCAAAGTTTATCAGTAACCGTCATTTCCAGTGTTATACAAGACCATGCAGTGAACCACATTTTTTCATTAGCTATTTGCTTATTTAGCACACAAGCTGTTTCAATTTTGTTTCTACCTCTTAAAATCATTGATACCGTACTTTTAGCGATTCCATATTTCTTAGCAATTTCAGATTTTCTTTAATTTCTGGAATCTACTTCATGTAATATATCAAGCTCTTTTTGCAAGCTTAAGGATTGCTGAAATTTGCGACTCATTTTGAGCAATTGTACTGTATATGTGAATGCCTTTATAAATTCATACGGGTAAACGAAGTAAAAACTAGTCGGTTGTGCCAATCCCAAAACTTTCTTCTATTTCGCATACACTAGAAAGAATCAGTACCAATTTATATCAAGGTCTCACTGAATCGATATGACTATTGCTAAAATTGTGTAAATCCTGCAAAATGTAGCATAGCAGCGTCACCTGTTGGGAGATTTACACCAAAACCTAATCAGCAACAACTTATGTCAACCTCTAAGTGAATGTGAAGTTTGATGAAAATCCGTGCATTAGTTCTTGAGATATAGTTATCATGATAATAATGAAAAAAGTAGCATAGCAGCGCCACCTGTTGGGATATCTGCACCAAAATCTAATCAGCGTTTATTTATGTCAAGGTCTAACTGAATCTGAAATTTGCTGAAATTCTGTGCATTAGTTCTCGAGATAGAGCTATTGCGGAAATCGCGAAAAATGCAGCATAGCAGCGCCACCTGTCGGGCGATTAGTACCAAAAACTAATCAGCACCAATTTATATCAGGGAATAACTGAATATAAAGTTTGATTAAATTTCGTTCATTAGTTCTTCAGATAGAGCGCCCACAAAATTTTTGTCACATACAGACAGACAGAGTCACAGACAGACATTTTCTAAAAATGGTCAAATCGTGTTCAAGACCTTCTGAAACGTATAAATCCGTCGAAAACCGGAAGTTGGAAATTATCATGAATCCAATACTTTCTTGTAAAGATAGAAGAAAGTAAAAAAAAAGAATAAAAGACTAAACGCATGCTACCTTTCATATGAAAGTTGCAATAATAAAACTGTAAATTTTCCAAGTGTAAAGAAAGAAACAATGCATAAAAATACCCCCTTTAGGTAGCATCTTTCCCTAATCCTGGTGGAATGTAGTTGATGACAGGTATTGTATTGTCCAAAAGTGAGAACATTCTAATGGCAATAGTATACTCGTTTTTATCGCTCTAAAGTATAATCCTTTTCATAAAGCTCTAAAGAATAACCCATTGTTCCCTAGGGAAAAAGAAGCTTTCACACTTTTCTAGAAATTTTCGTTCACGTTAAGCGTCAAAATCTTTCATGGGGACATCGAGAATTGTTCATATTAAGCGAAATTTCATCTTAAACGTGTTCATCTTAAAAGGAGAAAAAACAGTAGAATCCGTATTCATTTTGACGGGGACAGTGACAACTGTTCATGTTAAAAGTAATTCACGTTAAGCGTGTTCACGTTAACGAGGTTCGACTGTAATAATGATTTAGAAATTCCTGTGTATGTACTCATATGGTATTTAGTCAATTGTAAAAGAGCCTGGGAGGGAAAAAAATGATTAAGTTGGTAAAGTTTTGCAGTATTATAGACATACTTTTGCATATCAGAGCTAAATAGATTGGTGACTATTTGAGCAATGTTCTTGGAATGAAGTTACACTTGAAATATTCAGTGTTACTACAGATTTTACTTTGTCAGTGAGAACAACAATATTCCATAAAACAACATATAAACAGTTAATATAAGCCATTCATATAAATTTTGTGTTTATTTAACTGCTCAGAATGTAATTTCAATTTTAAGAAAAAAAAGTAGAATTAAAAAATGTAATCTTTAATTTCATTCAATTTTTATTTATTTTCTTGTAACAGCTGCATAGTTTTTTGGAGGCGTATGTGGAGCTTTGAAGGTTCTATGGAGCAGAGGTTGTGAACTGCTGCCCTAGATAAACACATTTTACTGCGACACTCATAACAATTATTTTTATCCATTCTATGAAAACAGTTTTTCATCAATTTATTTACTTAAGTGAATAAAAAACTTAAAATATGCAACCATTTCAGTTAAGTTATGAAAGTTATTTCTTAGTGCATGTTTAGATGACAATTCACTACATATCTTTAATGAATGGAGGATTCTTTTAAAAGTAGGTTCAGTATAAATATTTTTTATTATTGAACTTGTAATACATAGGAATTAGCTTTTGTGATACAAAATCATTGGGGAGGGTTGAAGAAATAAACTCAATAATTTATTTTAAATGAACGTAAAAAATTCAAATCGGAGTGAAACAGAGCAATTTCTAAAGAAATTACGACATTAAAACATTTATCTTGTGTTTCTTCTATTTATTTTTTGAATAATAAAAACACACAGAAAGATGCTGATGAATAAGAGCACATATATATTTTTCAAAACTGTCAAAGAATAATATTTGTCAGTAAATTGATCATTCTTTTTTCTGTCTTTAATAAGAATAATTCAAAATGAAAGTAGTCTAAATTCTCTTTGTTAAATTTGCTTTTGTTAAAACAAAAACCATTAAAATTGTTTTGTATGCATGATAATTAAGAATAGTAACTATTTTACAGAATTTGAATTAAATGATTAGGCCAATATCATATTGTACGAGCAATATTTTGGTAAATTAAAAGAAAATATATCAGCAAATGCCAAAATAATTTGTTAATTTCCAATAAATTTGTGAGCATGTTAGAGTTTCTAAAATAAGGCTGTAAAATTGAACTGGAGATTTTAGTAAATCAAAATGAAAATAATATTTTAAACATTCTGAGTATTCAGCTGTAATCTGTAAATGCATGGTTTCAGTTTCTTTACTAATTAAAAATAAAAAACAAGATGTCAAATTTTCAAAGTGTATTTTTATTACAACTGAATCATGTTTTCCAACTTCATTGTATGGTGAGATCTTGGAAATGCAACTAAGAGGAAGATATAAATGGGAAAAATAGGGAAATATACTTAAGATACAGTTTTTGGCATTGACTTTTCAAATCATTCTTAGAAATAAGAGAGTGATTGGGGAAAAATTTGCGTTCTGATACATAAACCCATTGTACCATGTTTGCTTTTAAAAAATTAAAATGAGGTCACTTGACTCACAGATAAAAATAATATTAAATAAATAACATGATACAATTTATAGAATTATATTAATACTATGTAAATTCAAGAAAAAATAAATGCTTTGATATTTTAAGTTTAAATATTTACAAAAATACATTGATTATACAGTCTTTCTAATATTTGAATTTTTAACAAATTGGAATGAAACTGTTTTAATTGCATAAAATGTTTTCAATTACAGCAGCTAAACAAAGAAAAAAACAAATCAAAGGAGAGGTTATCTAACCTGAATACCCATATTTATCAGATCGATATATATTAATCATTTCAATGAAAACTATGTCTTTAAAAAAAACCTAACAAAATTTCTTGCTTCATTTCTCACAAGTTTTGAAATCATATCATTTAATGTACAAACAAATATATGTGTATATTGCTGGAAGGAAAGTTTTCAACAAAACTGAAATCTGAATTTTAATTATTTGATGTTCTTTTCAATTGTTTTTAGGTGATTGACAAAAACAAAAAGGTAACAACCAACATTCAAAACAAGTGCATTTTATAAAATTCAAACAAAATAGCGTATACTGCTTAAATTATCTTAAATGTTGCTATACAATTTATGCAGAATAATTTCAATGATCCGGCAGATCTATTATAAACAAAGTTCAACAATAAAAGTCCTAATTTCAACAGTATAACCTAATTAACTCCCACTCAATCGAAGCCAGTCTAATACTACTGGTAGTATACCAGAAAAGCATTACTCAGCTAGTCACTCAACAATCTTTTATATTCAACAGCTTACCAATATTAAAGTTTGTATGTGTATGTACATACAAATATAACTAAGTTTTCAGTTCTAAAATACATTATATCGATGTATCATATAAGAACACTATTAAACTTTCAACTAAAATTTTTTAATGTTGGATCTTAATTGAATATAGACATTAATATTTTTCAGCTTTCTATAGTGTAATTCTAGAAACTAATACTCATGGCAGAATTCAAAATTCTCAAGCATAAGCAACAAAAGTAAATATTCAGTCAACTCATGAATTCAGCATTTTTCTTTTAAATGGTTTAGTTATCATTATATCAGACATATTTAGGGATATCTTATAAAATGCATGCCATTTTCCCCCCCAAAATGCTGTATAGAAAACATATTACATATGCATTCCTACATAAGTATTAGCCAGCACTCAAAGCTTGGTAATACGCATAACTGTTATAATTAAATATTTTTTTTTTTTAGAAATGACTGCTTGAAAGGACACTGAAAAAAAAATCTTGCATATGGTGTAATAACTATTAAAGCTCACTCTGACGGTAGCATATAAATGCATCCCTATATCAGAAGAAAAAGAAAAGTCTTTTCCTGAGAAAAGTACTCTAATTTGTACATACTAATAAATGGACAAAACTTTAACAAACACTACAAAACATTTAAGAGAAATTGAAATAAACAGTACAATACAATGTACAAATTCTTAAAATATGACATGGGTCTTCAGAAATCCAAATTATCATCTTCACTCATAGGATCTGCTTGCACAAAACTGTTGCTAGCATGTCGAGTCAGCAGGGCATGACTCGCTGAGTTCCTGAGTCTAAAATAAATTAATAAATTCATTTATTACAAACTAAAGCAAAAAAATATATAAATAAATATTGCAAAAGCTTGATCACAATAAAAAACAACACTTTTTGGAAGTAAGAATATAATAATTAAACAAAATGAACAGATCAAACTACAAAGAAAAAATATTTCAGCAATAGTATTAAAAATGTGAAGGCCTTCTATTAAAAGAGCAATGTATATTATTGGAAAAGAATTGATAAAGAAATAAGAGTAGTTAGTACTAACCAGACATTTGGCAGGTGGTTCTTTTCCTTGACTACATATAGAAAACCAAAGCCATGTGAAAAAGAAAATAGATTATAAGATCATGTTATAGAATTAAAAGATAAGAAAAACATGCAATTGAAAATAAGAATTATTTGAATGTATGTTATTTACTAGTTATATTTAAATATTTTAAAAGAAATACACATTTGAAAACAAATATACCTTGTTTGCAAGTGCTCAACCTGCACCTGCAAACTTTCTATTTGTTCTTGCAGCTCATCATTAGTTCTTTGAAGTTTACGTATATTATTAGTAGCGCTATCAACCTACAAAATACATAAAACAGAAGTATGGTTTAAAAATTACATAAAAATCCAGAATTTAAATATCAGTAAAAATATTATTTATCAAAGACAAAATTTATTAATAATTTCAAAATGTATTAATGAAAACTAATATTCTTTTTAACACCTTACTAATTACACCTTTTAAAAAATATATTCTGTTTTAATCTGTAATTTCTTTATTTTATTTTTACTTCTTCTAGTTTCATTTCAAATCCCAAACATATCTTTTCAGTGTTTCTCGTAAAACCTAAAATAGAATGTTATTTTCTGAATAATAATTCAGATGATTTTATTGTGACATCACTGCTTCTCAGCTGTCTAATCACCTTTCTGCTACTCTACTTTCATAATGCCTTTCTGTTTCTCTCAACTTATCAGGACTTTGGAATTAAACATCTACTGTACATTAATGATAAATAACAGTACTTTTGAGATTAAAGTTAATAAGGTTATTTATGATTAAAATTTACAAGTAAGAACTTTAGTTAATTTCTTTTTTTGTAATTTACTTTTTTCCAAAAGGAAGCAAACAGATGAGGAGTTGTATCCAAATATACTAGCATTTGAAAGTTGACATACTAAGAATGAAACGTCTCTCATTCTATATTTGATACAACCCTTCATCTTTTTGCTTCCTTTTGGAAACAGCGAATTTCGAGCTTATTCTATCGACGATCACTATCAGAATTTTCAAGCTATGTTTTTGAGACTTTCATAAAAGTTGGTCTATATATTTAGCTAATATATTATGCACAGTATATTTTGATTGAATTCGCGCATGCGCAGTGAAAAAATATTTAGTAAACCTGCTCATTTTTCATGCAATTTTTATTATTTTTTAATTCTGATTGCAGGGTATTGTGTATAATTTTGTTTGTCATATTTTCTGAAAATAACTTGTTTTTATATTAAAAACTCTGCAAATTATAAGCAAAAAACTTGATAAAATTTGGGTCTGTTTTTATAAAAACCTGAATTTCTTTTCGAGTATACATGCTATCTTCATAAAAATGAACCCAAATTATTACAATAAGCCTCCTAAGCGTGTGATATCGTTTCAACGCTTCTGTGATATTAGTTTTTACAGGGTTATCCAAAAGATATTTGTTTTTCTTCAATTTGTTGACGGCCCCTTATGGGGTTTCAAGAAAAAAATCATCTCGGAAATATATGACGTTTATCATGTTGTTTACACTCCTAAAGTTTCAAGATAATTCCTCATGTATCTTTCCAGATATTTAACAAATTATAATAAAAACGACTGCGTCTAATAATTTGGCCAGGGACTGTATCTACAAAATTTGAAAAAATCAGATAATTCTGCATGAAAAACCCATTTATCTAAATTAAGGGGGGCGGGTTAGCCCCCCGTCCCCCCTTTATACGTAACCAAAGAACCCCCAAAACTAATCAGAGAAGCGCCTTATCACAATGAACATATATATAAAATTTGAAGAAAATCGGATAATTCTGCTTAAAAAACCCATTTATCTATATTAAGGAAGGTTAGTCCCCCCTCCCCCCCGTTCCCCCCTTTATACTTTACCAGTGAACCCCCAAAACTAATCAGGGAAGTGCCTTACCACAATGAGCCTATATACAAAATTTGGAGTAAATTGGATAATTCTGCATGAAAAACCCATTTATCAAAATTAAGGGGGAGGGGGGTTTACACTTCACCAATGAATCCCCAAAACTAATCAGGGAAGCCCCTTACCACAATGAGCCCATATAGAAAGTTTGAAGAAAATCGGATAACTCTGCATGAAAAAATCATTTATCTAAAATAAGGGGGGAGGATTAACCCTCCCGTTACCCCCTTTATACTTAACCTATGAACCCCCAAAACTAATCAGGAAAGAACCTTATCACAATGAACCTATATACAAAATTTGAAGAAAATCGGATAACTCTGCATGAAAAAAATAATTTATCTAAAATAAGGGGGGAGGATTACCCCCCCCCCCTTACCCCCTTTATGCTTAACCTATGAACCCCCAAAACTAATCAGGAAAGAACCTTATCACAATGAACCTATATACAAAATTTGAAGAAAATCCGATAACTCTGCATGAAAAAAATAATTTATCTAAAATAAGGGGGGAGGATAACCCCCCCCCCCTTACCCCCTTTATGCTTAACCTATGAACCCTTAAAACTAATCAGGAAAGAACCTTATCACAATGAACCTATATACAAAATTTGAAGAAAATTGGATAATTCTGCATGAAAAAACCATTTATCCAAATTAAGGGGGGGTTAGCCCCCCGTTCCTCCCCCTTTATAGCTAACCAATCAATCCCCAAAACTAATCAGGGAAGCGCCTTATCACAAGAAACCTATAAACAAAATTGGAAGAAAATCGGATAACTCTGCATGAAAAATTCATTTATCTAAATTAAGGGGGAGGATTCCCCCCCCCCCGTTAGCCCCTTTATACTTAACCTATGAACCCCCAAAACTAATCAGGAAAGAACCTTATCACAATGAACCTATATACAAAATTTGAAGAAAATTGGACAATTCTGCATGAAAAAACCATTTATCTTAATTAAGGGGGGTTAGCCCCCCTGTTCCCCCCTTTATAGTTAAACAATCAATCCCCAAAACTAACCAGGGAAGCGCCTTATCACAAGGAACCTATAAACAAAATTGGAAGCAAAACGGTTATTTCTGTCAAGAGTTATCGCGTTACGTACATACATACATACATACAGAACGGGCAGGCACATAAGCTCTCAGGCTTTCATAGCCTGTGAGCTAAAAACTATTAAATTTAACTCTATTAAAGATGCACTAAATATTATATTAACTTTTATCAGTTCCAAGCAAAATTCCATATTCACAATTAAATTAAACACACATAATCATTCTTTTCATTGGAAGGTGCAATTTTTTTTCAAATAAAACATTTTTATTTCAATAAAATAATTACATTTTATCTATATTTATATACAGTAGACTCCCTTAAATCAACATAGCTCAAAACCAGAGGTTGTGCGGATTTCTGGTCACTATTTGTTTAAATTTTTAAACAGTAATTTGAATTTAATAATGCACTCGAAGTTCTAATGAATGCTTACAATAAAGAAAAATAAGAAAATGTATTATTATTTTTTAAATATTAAAAGCAAATGTCAAGTAAATAATTTATAATGCATAACTAAATACGCATAATGATGAGATAATTTTTTCTTGAATTATTCAGTGAAACTCTCCTTATAAATATACACTAATAATTCATATCAAAATCTTAAAATAACAAAGTTTTATTTCATGTTTAGCCCTACTTAATAACCAAAACACTTTATTAATACATAAATGTATTTGGTAAAAAGATCGTGATTGCCACTGATATCAGCACTATCTTGCAATTTTTCAGAAATAAATTTATACTTCCTTCATGAGACAAAACTAGTTCAATCATATTAACCAGAATTCCATATTAAAATGTGTACAGAATGATATTTAAAAAAAAAAAAAAAAAAAAAAAAAACTTAAATTTTTCATCCACAATTTAACTGTAAGTTTCATTGTTTATATCTGAAATGATGTGCAGATTTTAGGAGTTTGTGGATTTTAGGGTTGCAGATTTGAGGGAGTCTACTGTATAAAAAACAATAATAATTATGCTCCAGTTATATTGTTCCTGTAAAGTTATATAAAGTAAAACAAAAGCAAGAATTTATTATGTCAATTTTGTACTTGCAGCATAAAATTTAAAATTAGCAAACATGAAAAGGAGTTATTTTAATACATAACAATAGTGTTTTTTTTTTTTTTTTTTTTTTTCAACTAACTTCTATTTTTTTAATTACTCCATGTCAAAAACTGTAGGAAAGTTTTGGATGCCTGCTAGAAAACGGGTTGCTGTTTTTATTGTTCATACAAAAATTTTAAATACCACAATTTCGATTTGTACATCATCAAATATGTAAAAAATGTACTTTCAAATTAAATTTATTTTAAAACTATAGCTCAATTTAGTGACCTTTTTTATAACTTTTTAAAATAATTTCCAAGCATGATTTTTTTTAAATATTTTTCAACAAAAAGTATTTGTTTGCTACAATAATATAAAGTAACTTGTGGCAGGTTAACAGAATTGGCCAATTGATTGCTTAGAGAAAAGGAAAAAAGCTTTTTTTTTCATTCCATTGATGTTTTGTAGTTGAGTCCACTTCCAAGACTTGCGACCATGGCTACATTTAGAATGTCCTTAAAATTAATGTGAATAT
Source organism: Maratus michaelseni (assembly GCA_963931845.1). Classification (NCBI taxonomy): domain Eukaryota; kingdom Metazoa; phylum Arthropoda; class Arachnida; order Araneae; family Salticidae; genus Maratus; species Maratus michaelseni. Next base: position 163,784,045 of record OZ007587.1, read on the forward strand.
TATTGAAGGGTTTTTTTTTTTTTTTTTAACTTTTATGTCAAATTGCATTTGCTCAAATATGCCATTTGGCTATAGACTGAATTACGGAAGAGTAACCATAAGATACCATACTTTGGCAATAAACTGAAATCTCCAATGAAATGACAGATTATAATAATAATTATTATTATACAGTTTCTGAGTAACCCCAAAATATGGAATGTTATTATTTTTTCCAATTAAAAGTATTTTATGTTCTGTGCTATGTCTAACACCATGCACAAAAAATTATACTAATTGGTTTAAACACTGAAATCTAAAAGCATTTCAAAACATGGATTTTTTTTTATAAAATAAGTACAGCTTTTACAATACAATTTAAATTAGCTCTTTAGGGTATTAAAATTATGTATTTTACCTCATCTTCAGCAGAAGCTAATTCTTTTTTCAATTCTTCAATCCTTCCTCGAAGCTTTTTAACTTCAGCTTCATACTGTTCAGATCTCCTTAAGGCATGAGCAAGTTCAGTAGATTTATCTTGTAATACCTTCTTTAGTTTTGTATGTGCATGCTTTAAATCAGCTAATTCCTAATAATAATAATAACAATATAATAAAATACAACAGAAACCATCTTATTAAACTTTTAAAAATTATCGAAAATTACGTAGCATTTTAACTTTGCGAAGCAAGAAAGAGTAATATGACCAAAGTATATATTGCAGTAATTTTCATAAAATGTTACATTTATATAAAAAATTCTATTATAAAAAGATTTCTTATTGAAACAGAAATTTTATAAAGTCTAAAGAGTAAGTATTATTCTATAAATTGGAAATATTAAATTAAATAACATAATTCTGAAAGGAGGAAAAGGGTGACAAATAAAAAGCATTTATGTTGTAATGACTTCATTAAATTATGTGGGAATATTGAATGAAGCATTCCATCCTAGACTATTTTCTCACGCCTGGGAAAGGGATTTTCCCACGACCAAGTCAACGCCACGGTGTCTGGGGGCTTAAAGGAAAATTGATGTGCAGAATTTGGACGGCGGGAAGTTGATGGATATGATTTTTCTACAGAGACAAAGTACGAGGGTATTTCCCTGATTTTATGAGAAGACAGAAATTGGCAACAAGGCGCCAGGTAAGAACTGTGATTTCCCAATCAGAGAGGGTGAACGGACTGTATTGGGCTTTGAGAAACCGGTAAACGCCCAAACCCCCCCCCCCCCCCCCTTCGGGGAGCTCCGAAGAAGAAGAGTTGGGAGCGAGGAGTTGGATGTTGGAGATCAACTGAGGAGGTCGGAGATTATCAGACCTGCCAAAGGTGGAAAATCATCTTCCGGAAAAGAGATAGGATTTTATCGGCCGGACACCTCGTCCGGAGATTTGAACATCGCTGAACACCAGCAAAAAGGAAGAAGAGACCCGAGACATCACGTCTCGTTTCTGAAATAGTTGTAGTTCACCGTCAGCGTGTTTGCAACTGGTGGGACACCCTGTCACCACTAAATTATCGAACTTTTCTTCGGAACTGGGACTTGCATTCCTGGAGCAGTATTTGGCAATTAGTTAATGAAATAGACGACGAATCAACTATATATTTTCTGTAAAACAAAAATGATTTCAGTGTAAATAATCAAAAGAAATAAATATATTTCTCTGGATTAAATATTCAACGTTTGTGTTTCGCTACCATAAAAATTTTATAACACTAAGTAGGAAATCTTTACAATGTATTTTTAAAATTATACAGCCACAATACTTAAAAAAAAAAAAAATAGAGTTTGCATAATAAAGAGTACAATTATTCAGAGACATAATTCATTTTAATTTATTTTTAGAATAATTTTGGAGTGCAAGTAAATATTTATTATTTGAATGGCTGATCTGACTGTCTTAGGACAGTTTAACTCTTTGAAAATCACTAGAATAATAATAAACAGAATTCCTTTTATAAGTATAGGATGTAAAACATTTTCTTGATAATATGATGAGTTAATTTTAACATTTTCCTCATATTTAATTTTCCATTATTAATGAAATCTGAAGCGTTCATAAACTTTTTACTGGAACCTCTTACAATACATATATATACAAATACTAGCAGTACAGTCAAAGCACCTTATAATGTAATTGAAAGTGCTCCAAAGATTTGCTCGTTATAACGTGCTTTTGTTAAAAGGTTATAACGAATTATTTTGTTAAAACGTTATGACGAATTATTTCATTATACAGTAAAAATTCCAATTATCCGGATTAATGTGGTCTGAATGTAATCTGAGTATGCAGCAGTCCGGATAATGGAGAAATGATAAAAAAAAGGGCGGTTTATTACATAAAAGTATCTCTTAAAATTTCTTTTGTTTAATAAAAAAAGCTACGCCTAATTTATTCATATTAAATTAAAGCCTTCATAGGAAGGATCCCTTTTACCACAAAAAGTGAAAAGAAGACAAGCGTTGATTTAAAAAAGAATTTCAAGATAATTATATTTTTATGAATATATATGTACAATTCATATCATAAAATTTTCATTTTGTGATTATATATCAGGATGACTGGATTTCTGATGATTAGAGTTTTGTTGCTTTATTTTAACAGTATATATATGAAAGGTTTTGTATGGATGCATTAAAAATTCATGGGAAACTGGCAGCTTGTGAACGGTGATGCGATTTTGCAGTCGACAAATTCAGTCACTTTGCGTGAATCTGTTGATAATAGCTGTTATAAAGTAATTCCCATTGCGAACACAAGGTGGTTATTTGCAGTCGCATTTATTAATCCAGACAATCAGGGCAAAAGAGTAGTAAGGCAATGAATTGAACAATCCGGAGATTTCTCTTTTAAAGAACAAGCCAGTTTTCATTCTAAGGCTTTTATTTATCTAACATGAAAAACGTAAAACAAATCCCACATCATGAAGATGTTCGTAAAGCTATCAGGCTTAAGTATGAATCACTACTTCATGCTGTTAGATCTTAAAAAGCGAATTTAGAATGCCACAAGATTTATAAACATCAGATAACAGGTTGTTAAGCACTTGAAGCAAGACAGAATTCTGAGTTCCGAAATTACTACATCTGCTTTTTGTCAGACTAGCAGAGGGCAACAGATATTGACGTAATACAGAAACAAACCAATAAGTGAGAATATAACATTGAGACCTGGGGCGGCTAAGCGAATAACGCGAGAGGGGAGGGTTTAAGGAGAAAGAATCCCATATGTAGTAACGCAGTGTTTTCGAAGTTAAAAAGTCTAGCGCGGGAAGCCAGCTCTGAGGAATTAAAACTGGAAATAAAAATAACAAAATGGCTTTTAAAACCATTCGAAATGAAAAACTAGCTTCTCTCAGAATATTATAGATTGGATAGTTGATAAAAGTTTATGAATTAACTTAAACCTTTTGTTCAAGATTTTGAATAAGATAATTATTAATAAACGTGTTTTGAATTTAAAGGGAAATTAAATAGAAATAAATAATAGCTATTATTAAGAAATAGAGAAATAATGAATATGTCAGAATTTAGAATAATTTAAAGGAATATCGCGAAGTAAAATTTTTATATAACATATATATACATATATATATATATATACACACAATATCTATGCTACACATGAAAAACCAGGCAAATTTAAATGTAAAAAAATATAGATTTAAGTCTCTTAAAGGGCAGTTTTACTTATCTATATAGGTTTGAAGAATGAAGTTAACAAGCTCTGCTTTCTTTTCGTAATAACATTGTCTGATATTATACGCTCCATTTTGTCAACATACATGTTAATTTCATTCATTAACAAGTTTTCATTATGCATGTAACACAATTTTCTGTAAATACTTGAGTGCATCAGATGGTAAAAGTTTCTCGCCAGCTTCTATAAATTCTTCTTCCTCACTGACACTGCCATCGGAAGACTCATTTTCTGCACCTTTTTTATGATATTCTCTTCATTGAATTCTTTATTTGTTATTATGTGTTCATCCACATTAACGTATTGATCAAAGTTAAAGTCGGAAGTCGGGCTGAAGGATGAAATCAGTTCATCTGTATTATCCAGTTCAGGTAAAGAAATAGTTTCATTATTATTTGAAAGTGATGGGAATATTCCCGAAACTGAAAAAGTGTTAACAATAGTTTCTTGCGAAACATTGCACCAAGCGTTATTTATCATATAAATTGATTTCAGCGCGTCTATTTTTGTTTCTTTCTTGTCATCTGAATTCACGACTATTTTTTTCACAAGCACCTTCCAGTATTTAGTTTTAAACGAATTAATAATTCCTTGGTCTAATGGTTTTATTTTGAATGTAGTGTTAGGTAGCAAAAAAGTAATTTTATACATTTAAGATGAACAGAACTCACATATGAGGATACATTGTCTAAAATAGGCAGAACTTTTCTTTTGGCTTTTTGCATCTCTTTGTCAAAATTTAAAATACATTCTTCAAAAAGACATAGTCATCCGACATAGAGTCATCCAAGCTTTTCAGTTATTCCTGTACAATACATTAAAGGTAAAGCTTTCATTACGTCTTTTGGGATACACCATGGATTTTTTGCTTTTTCAATTACAAGAAGTTTTTGCTAAAAAGCAAAAAACATGTAAGAATTTTTTTTATTTAATAAAAAAGTCACTATATCTCAATTAATATACATGCTATTCTTACACAAATGAATACACATATTGTACAATGTCTGCCCACGGGTGCAGAAAATGTTTTTACTCCCAACATTTCCCCCAATCCATATGAAAATTTCCCCAAAATGTTACGATATGTTACCGGCTTACATAGGCTTCTGTATTATCGTTAGAGATGTGTCATTTGTCAAGGAACGATTCCAAAGGAAAGACTCCGGCAGTGAAATTGAAGGAACGATTCCAGTCTTTAAAAAGGAATGATTCCTCGGATTCGGTCCTTTTTGGAACGATTCCTCGGATTCGGTCCAAAATATATCGAATCCAAAAAGAATAGATTCCTCGGAATTGGTCCAAAATGTACCGACTCCGAAAAGCACTGAGTCCTCGGAATCCTCTCCAAAAAGGACAGATTCCTCGGAATTAATCCAAAATGTAGCGATTCCGAAAAGGAACGATTCCTAGGAATCGGCCCAAAATATACCGACTCTGGAAAGGACCGACTCCTCGGAATCGACTCCGAAAAGGATCGATTCCTCAGAACTAGTCCAAAATCTAGCGATTCCAAAAAGGAATGATTCCTAGAAATCTGTCCAAAATATACCGACTCCGGAAAGGACAGAGTCCTCAGAATTGACTTAAAAAAGAACAGATTCCTCGGAATTAGTCCAAAATCTAACGATTCCTAGGAATCGGCCCAAAATATACCAATTCCAAAAAGGATCGACTCCTCGGAATCGGTCCTGAATGTACAGACTCCGAAAAGATAGAGTCCTCGGAATCGGTCCTTGTTCTTTTAGACTGGCCAGTTTTAATAAATTAAAATACGCTATTTTATTTTAAAATAGCAGGTTTTGATTCTATTAAAGCAGAGTTTCTGGCCAAAAAATTCTTCTAATGTGTACGTGATAAAAAATAATGAGAGAGAGAAGTGCGGGGGGGGGGGGGAGAGGCAATTGATTATATTATAAAAAAATATTATTACTTTCTCTTAAATTTATCTTAAAATAAATAGAAGTATATTATTGTACTTCAGTTAAAATATTGTCTATTATTTAGCTATGTACTTATCACCTGCGACTTAATTACATTGCTATTGAAACTTTTTGTGCTAAATTGATCAGAAAGAAAAAAATTAATGTAAAGTAAATGCTTGTTTAAATAATAGTGGGAAATATATATATTTTTTTAATCTGATTAGAAACAGTTTTGAATAATATAAGAAATACATCGCTATGCCCTGAACAATTGCATTTTAATCAGTTAATAATAACTGATTTTTTTTATCTGAAAAAAACTGATTTTCAATCAATTTTAACAATTGCATGGTTATGCACTTTTGTGTATATTTCACTGTTACATATGTTTCAAGCATAATTTTAATTTGAGGATCCTCTCTATCAAAAGAAAAATAAACAAATCCCTGACGGCTCAGCCAGCAGACACAGGTAGATTTCGAAGAAGCAGACCGTGGGGCGCTTGTTTGTTGGGGAATTGCAGAAGAAATGACCTTTTTGCCATGATGCTGCAGTTGGGACTGCTCACTTCGAAATTTAACTTGTCTGCAGGTGGAGCCGGCAGGGATTTTTTTTTTGCTATAAGGTTTGTTGATATAAAAAACTTGTCAATATAAAAGTTTTAGATAATATTAAGAGGATTTATAATAAATTTAAGCGGATTTGATATCTTGTGAATTGACGAAGTTATGAATTTTTTTCTTCTGAAACCCACCTTTTTTCCCCCTTTGGGGCCATTTTTAATGATATCAAAAATCTGTCATACATAAATTAATGATAACTTTAAGTGGATTTGATACGTATCATAATTAAGAAGTAATGGGTTTTTTTCTGTTTTTACAAAAAGCCTCCCCATTCCTCCCCCCCCCCCCTCCTTGGTTCGATTTTGCCCATTAACGAACTTGACCGAGATTTTATGCCCCTTGATTTTATGTATCAGTTTGGAAGAGATTTTTGCAAGAATTATTGAAGTTATCGTGTCCATAAAAAAGCCACATAGATAGATAGATAGATAGATAGATAGATAGATAGATAAAGTTTTGAACTAGGGGTGGTTTTGGGTTCTGGAAGTCATAATCGGCATAGATCTACAAAATTTTTTCAAAAATTCCAACTTAGGGGAGAATATAATAGGTAGTATTTCTTACGAAATCTACCTAATAAGAGCATTTACGAGCGCTCGAGTACCACTTTGTTTCCTCAGTTAGGGGTCTTATTTTTCTCTCCTGAAAAAAATGATTCAAAAGATCTCGGAACTCCCGTAGATAGTTTTGATCAACTTACAGTGGATACATAAAGGAAAACCTATTTGAACAAGGAATTTTTGCAAAACGCTTTCAATTCTTTCTTAAAATTCCTATAATAAAGATTAAAAAAACAAAAACATGCCTAATAATAATAAAAATATAACAGTAGCAGTAGTGGGTGGAATTCAAATAATTTAACCGCTGTTCGCTACCCTTATATGACCGTTTTGAGTATGAACGGGAAAGAAAAGTTGCATGCTACATATAGATTATCAGACATTTCCCAACATTGTGACATATATGTAAAGCTGCGTATTTTATGCTTTTTCTGTTTAATAGATTTATGTTAAGATTACATTAAACTAGTTTTATAATATATGTATATAGTAAAAAAGTATAAAGTATATAGTAAAAATATATAGTAAAAAAAACAAAAAAAAAACAATTTACAGTAAAGACATTTATGTTTTTTTCTTTTCTTTACTTTTTTTTTTTTTTTTTTAAACTGATTCTAGTGCTAATATAATTCTATAATTGTGTACGTGTATACAGATTAATAGACACTTTTATATTTTGCCAAAAAAAAAATGAAGCAGCACTATTACGCTAATTTTTTTTTAAATTATTGACTGCTAAAGAATGCACTATTACGCTAATTTCTTTTTTAATTATTGACTACTAAAGAATGCAAGTTGTGATTTTGTATATATATATATTGTCATTTTATTTCTATTTCTTGCTAAATAATAAGAGGTTAAATATCTTTGACTTTGTTTTAATACAACGTAAAATAAAATCAAGACAAAAATCATTTTTCATAATAATTTCTTGTGACAATCGCAATTCCACGATCGGGATTGATACTCACAACTTCCGAAACCACTTCCTGGATTAATGGCTGTTACTGTGGTGGTGGATAACAGATATTTGTAGTGTCGAAACTACGGAGGAGCAAAGGGGGCATATGCTCCAGGCGCCAGTGTAGAAGGGGGCGCCAAAATAGGATTTGAATTTTCTTTCGGTACAAAAAACAAATAACGAAATTTGAACAAAAAAGACTTGTAATCAGGCAACCTAAAATAAAAACATATTCGTTCATTTTATTATCTTTGCTTTCAATAGGGCTGGTTTTTATCATTAGGTGATCACATAGGGGCAACAAAGCAGTACTTGATTAACGTGCCTTCCAAGATACTTGCAAGAACAATATACTGTCCTAATTCGGTTTAAATATGCTCAGTAGATTTCGGATGTTATCGCGATGACAAGCTTTGAATGTTTTTTGCTTTTGTGTGCTGCTGTGAATGAACTATAACAGCTACATACTTGATTAACGAACTCATCGAAGATACTGGCAGATCAATTTACTGTCCCAAATAGGTTCGAATTGATTCTGTATTTCAGACTTTATCGTGAATTTTTTCCATATATTGAAAGTTTAACAGAGTTTTGGAATTATATAGCAGTAATTCTTATTAAACAAAAATTATTAGTGTAACGAAGAAAACTTGAAGAGGGGGGTTTATTTAAAAATATAAATTAAGATGTAGAGAATTAATTGAAAGTGGGGAAAAGGCAAAGAAAGGGGGAAAGATTTAATTTTGAATATTAATAAAAAGAGAAGGATTTGAATTTTGAAGATGAGCCAGTGATCAAAAATTATTATAAGTATAGTGGCAGTGCTGTAGTATGAAAGTAATATAAAAGAAGGTTCATGGTGAAATAACACATAAGATCTCTTACCTGATTTGAAAAAATAGATACCTTTAACATATATGTCCTCTACGCTGAAATATATCACTATGAATATTTAAGACTGAGAAGTTCTCTTAGAATTTCTTCAATTATCAATTCATTAGCATTTTTTATACAAATAGCGTAGATATAAATATAAAGAAAAAGACAGGACATTATAACGTTTAAATTATTTATTATATATATGTTCAAAAAATAAAAAAGGAAAGTTACTGCGCAGAAACCCCTATACAATAATTACTTAATATAACAGTAAACTAACATTATGGCATTGACTTAGGATGGATTTAAAACATTATTTGAAGCAGTACTCTACAGTCTTAAGGTAATCAATAAAGATGTTGTCTTAGAGAAAGTTCATACTTAACGTTCCTTAACACAAAAAGGTTTCTTCAGAAAACAAAATAAAATTGTACATTATCCCATGTTGGAGAAATCATAATTGATTATACTCAGAATAAATACTTGTACAGTTGAAGAGAGGCACCGAACATCGTATATTCGTCATAACCTTCGTAACTGATATTGTACACAAAATGATACATCTTGAACATCACTTAACACGAAATCTGAGACTGATGGCGACCGTCGAAATTTCGATATTATATCTATTTTGATGATTTCTCTAGGTGACTGATATGATGAAAAGTTTCTCAAGATATTTGAATTGTGAAATCTTCTTCCAAAATGATACTGAGATTAGTATCTGGAAAACACCTATAGAATCTCAGCACCCATTGATAAGCTTCTCATGAAGAGAAAGGTTGCTCGGCCAAACATCTAATGAGAAGAAGTATTACTCTGAGCTGCAGGCATCATTTGTAATAAGTACTGAGTAATTATACTCGAAGGGATATGGAAACGCCAGTATTTGTAAATTCTAAAGTTACCACTGCAGAACTGAATTTAATTAAATGGATACCATCTTCAACGCCTAAAGTTGTTGTTCGCTGCAGACTCCGTGTGATTCCAAAACGGTTCTTTTATTGAAGTTATTTTTAGGAGCACCGGGATGTACGTCCTTACACCCCGGCGTCCAGACAAGCAAGAGAAGGGACGCTACCAAGGATTCAAAGAAGTCGCGGGAAAATACTAGCCGTTAAAGGCCAGTTAAATTATCTCAACCGTTGAGATTAAAGAGTTCCTCCAATCAAAAAAGAAGTGTTAGCGATCGGGGTAATCGCAACTAACCGACGCTGTGTTCAAGATCCCCGAACGGGTCCGCGTTATTGAAGAAGTGAACCTTAAAGTCAATGACCTCAGCAACCGTGCAGACACGCTGCGATGAAAGGAATTTTACTGAGAGACGAAAAAAGGGGATGCTTCCTTTCCAGACTCAACGGTAACGTAAGATAAGATAATTGTGGAAGGAAGATGCAGAGATTTTACGAATGTAATAATATTTAAGAAAGGACTAACTTTTAATGAAAAATTTATGAATAATATTAGAAATAAAAAAATTAGAATGATTTAAATTAAGACTTATTAAAATATTGAGTTTAAATATTTAAATTGCAAAAGATTTAAAATAAAGATACTTAAAATAATAAAATTAGAATTAATACACAGCCGTCGCGTAACAATTAGAAAAAAAAATCGATTTAAAAAAAAAATGTTTACACCAATGAATGAAAAATTTTAGAAACAAATTACCATTCTTGGTTGTTTTATATTATTGATGTTAATTTTCTTTACTATCATGAAACTGTTGTTGAATTGTTTGTTGTACTAACATTTTAGCCTGCTCTTTTGTTGCGGATTATTTTAGGATTTCACCAAATCAACAAATTTTATATACTCCTATTTTTGAAATAAAATCTTTTTTAAGAGTATCGTATTTTGTATTTTCTTATTTATTTTGTGTATTTGAAATTGTATTTGTATTAAACTATAAAGTTGATGAAAGTTAGTTAAGTTATTGAAACATATTGAATTATATAGTTATGATTTTGTTTCTTATCTCAATATCTACAGTTCTAATTATGTGCAATTTCTAAATTTAAATATACTGGTATACCTTTTCAAAAACTTTCAATCACCTAACAGTTTAATTTCAGAAAACACCTTTTTAATGGATTTTTATGTCATAACAGGAAGTAACAGCTAAAATTTTACGATTTCAGGTGCAGGCATTTCTGTTTCGGCTGTGCATTGATAATGCAGTCAAAAAGGACATTGTTATAGATTAAGACTCTCAAATATACTTCGTTTAATGAATTATGTTTTCCCAAATCGACAGGTATCCGAATTTGATTTTATAAAAGATTCTATCCATGCATGAACTTAATACTAAAAGGAGATAGTCCTGGGAATTGTTTAGAAATGGGCAGACTGAGAAAATGACCGATTTCTAAATAATCGTACCAAAATGGAGTGACTCTGAAAACGGCCGGTTCCGAGGACTGACATATAAATGAATGGTTGGTTATCTTGGGGTGGATTTTGAAGAGGGATCTAATAATAAGGCTTAAAATTGCGTAGACCCTGGTGCCAAACATCAGCACTAGAATAAAGATTCCTGCATAAAATAATTAATAGTATAAATGGAGGGTCATTCAACGATATATTTTCAAGAGGAAACCCCATTACACTAAAAATGGAATTTGTCGCCACCCTGGTAGGCAAAACAAACAGTTACAATAAAATTTCTTTGATAAACTATAGCGGTAAAATATTTTTTTCATTTTACAATTACTAACTGACATGTATCCTTATTTCCAAAGCATATGTATCTGAGAGTAAGCCACTCTTTTTGCCATCATACATTGCTAGATATAGGCTAGACAAATGCTTTCGTTTGATAATTAACTCTGATCATCTGCTACATTTAGCTATTGCAAACTGAAAATTTACAATAACTCAACCTTTCATTCTTTTAGATTGAAAAATTAGGAAATATGTAGAAAAGTTCATTCTTACCAAAGATTTGGAATAATGTTAATGAAAGTCTTAATGAAGACATCCTTTGAATATAAAATTATTTCTTTATCAATCCATATGGTAGTAAAAGGGTCTTCTTGGCCATCCAATTTAGTAGAATAACTTAAACAATCCTGGAGAGTTACTTATAAAATGTTCACCAGCAATCATTGTGATTGAAAATTAAAAAATGGCAAATTCCTTCAGTTAAGCACACCACCAACTCGCCAATGAAAAGCTCAAATTATCAGACTTTGTCAGGTATAATCAACACTCAAATTTTAATAAAACAAGGTCACCAATAATAAATACAGGAAAACTTTAGAAGTATATGCTGAAAATTAAAACTAACTCTTTGCTTCGTCAAAGAGAGAAATCTGATAGGCTGATAGCGTGATGTAACACATGACACAATCAGAACCACACCTACTATTGCAGAAAAGAAAAGACATACACACAATTGTTAATGGTATGATTGGTGCTGGAAAACCAGAGCACTCCAACAGTATAAAAACAAAAGTGCTGAACGCAAAACACCACAATGTGAAAGAATCAACAAGCTTCCATTTCTGTAAATCAGTCCCTGGTTTTCTTTCTATGTAAAAGTAAAGATTAACAATTTTTCTTTTACATTTAATAATGTTGCTTATTTTGCACTTAGAAATTTTAATATGAAGTATTTTATACTGTTTCTGGATTATAGATTAAAAATATTTATCTTTAAGAAATGCAAAAATATATCTATCGAGCTATGCTCGGTCAAAATTAGCTTTGAGCTCAAATATTTATTTTTAATTAATTGCAATTTTTAATCAAAATACATGTTTTAACGAAATGTGAGTGTACTATGTTAGAAGCCTGTTCAAAATCCTTTCATATAGTATCTCACGAGCAGGGAAGACCGAGCTATGCTCGGTCAAAATTAGCTTTGAGTTCAAATATCATGACCAAAATGACCCACTAATCAAATTTTCTCGAACATGTGACCAAGCCCAATTGTCTTCTTGTGCCTGAAACCCATAGGATATAAAATTTAGTCAAAATAGTCCGAGCCGTTTTTTAGATAAAATTAGCTTGACCCACAGTGACCCAAAAATGACCCACTAATTTGATTTTCTCGAGCATGTGACCTAGCCCAATGATTTTCTTGTGCCCAAAAACTGTAGGATACAAAATTTAGTTTAAATCGTCTGAGCTGTTTTTAAGATAAAAATATCTTGACCCATAATGACCCACTAATCAAAATTTATTGAACATGTGACCTACTCCAATAGTCTTCTCATTCTCTAAAACTGTAGGATACTAAATTTAGTTGAAATCTTCTGAGCCGTTTTAAGATAAAATTAGCTTGACCCACAGTGATCCAAAAATGACCCACTAATCGAATTTTCTTGTGCCTAAAACTCATAGGATACAAAATTTAATCAAAATCGTTAGAGCCGTTTTTTAGATAAAATTAACTTGACCCGCATTGACCCAAAAATTACCCACTAATCGAAAGTTCTTGAACATGTGACTCAGCCCAATAGTCTTCTCGTGCCCGAAAATGGTAGTATACAAAATTTAGTTAAAATCGTTTGAACTATTTTTTAGATACAATTAGTTTGACCCTGACCCATGGTGACCCAAACTGACCCACTAATCAAATTTTCTTGAACATGTGACCTAGCACTATGTTTTTCTGATGTCCCAAAACGATATGATAGAAAATTTCGTCAAAATCGTTAGAGCCGTTTTTAAGATAAAATTTGCATATATATATATATATATATATATATATATATATATATATACACACACACACACAATTTTTCCTCATATTAGAATATAAGATTAAAAAAGTTCCACGATAAAACTACATAAATTATACAAATGCTTAACATTTAACAATTAAAAAAAAAATCTAAGAACAAATATTATCACAAAAAAAAAAAAAGAATGCATAATAATTTTGCCATACTTTGTTCTTTTCGTGTAATTCAATCTGTAGAGCTTTTACATCAGAGTCAGAAGCCATGGTCATTTGCTTTGTTTTTCTTTCTAACCTTTCATCTAAATCCTCTATTTGAGTTCTTAATTTTTTATTTTCTCGTTCTAAAGCTAATTTTTCTGTTTCCAGTCGTTCTCTTCTACCCCATTCTGCAGCATTTTCACTCTGAAGTCTCTCCAACTAAAAGAATGGTAAATCGAATAACTAGCAAGGAACAAAGGAAGTGCTGAAAATTGCTATAGCTTCAAAAGTAGAAATTAAGTGATTAATTCAAACAGAAGAAACACATAATATTCAAATGCAAAAGTAGCAACTTTTATTCTTTAAAATATAAGATGCTAAAAAATAGAGTGTAAAAGTTAACTTTAAATTACTCACAAAATAATATCTCATATTTTTTTAGACTACTCTGTAAAATAAAAATATATTTGCAAATGAAACACAGATTTTCATAAAAAAATTATTATGAACAAAAAGATAATGCTAGAAAAAAAAAGGGGAGAAGAGAGAAAAGAAAATGTAGATAACTTATGTTATTTAAAAGTGATTTTATTAAATACCATATTTACTCATGTATAATAAGCATTTTTTTTTCTAAAAATTTAGTGCAAAAACCCTAGGTGAGCTTTATACACGGAATAATTTTTTACTGCTGGGTGTAATCACACAATATACATAAGATACAATATACACAAATCAAGAAATGTATTCAAAGAAGAAATTGAAACTAGAAAAATCTTACTTAATAGAAGTATTGCATCTTTATTTCACTCCTTGCACTTCTTAATACAACACCACTAGTAACTTTATTTAAACGCTAATTAGCAATTCTCACTGCCGCTACTGCTGTTGTCCTCGTTATCACTGGAACAGTCAATATCCTCCTAAATCATATCGTCTTCATTTCCATCCATCTGACTGAAAACTTCAGTCATTTTAAAGCTTTTTATTATCATCTCAGCTGCGATGGAATTCCAAGCTTCACATATCCACTCACATACAATTGGGAGTGACACACACTTCATTCATCTGCTTGCAAAGTGAGGTTGTCATCCATTGATTGCAGGCATGCCAAAATGCAACCTTAAATGGTCAGTTGATGACAACATCTAAGGGCTGATGCACTTTCGTCATCCCACCTGGTATCATAACCAAATCACTTGAGCGACAAATTTTTGCTTTTACTCCAGGCGCCGCGTGTCCACAGAAGCTGTCCAGGACCAGCATCATTGGCTGACATAAAGCACCTAATCGACATTCCCACACAACATTAATTCAATCTTTCATGAGCTCATCTGTCATCCACCCTTTTTCCTGTGCTCTTACAACTATGCTGACTGGAAAAGATTCTTTTAAGATAGTTTTACGTTTAAAAAACACATATGGTGTCAACTTGCAGCCATCAGCTGTAATGGTCAGCATGACGGTGCATCGTTGCTTGTCTGCTCCTGTTGTGTGCACTTGAATGCTTCAATCTCCAATGGGATGAACGGTTGTGGCTTCCAGCATATCAAACCACAATGGAGTTTGATCTACATTGCCAATTTACGTCATCTGATATCCCTTTTGTTTTCATAGACTTATAACGTACTGGAAGAACTTCGTATGCTGTTCTTCATATTCTTCCGGCAGCTTCTGCGATAGCGTTGTTTTCTCTTTGATAGAGAGACTGTTACAGATCATAAAGCATTGCTCCCAGCCATAACTCCCCTTGATATCTTCTCTTGTAATATTCATTTTCCTAGCAATTTTACAGGCCTCGAACATAACATTTCCATTGAGACTGAGTACCTTGAATGCTGCAAATCTGTTACATGAGTTAAAAGCTGCTGCTCCACTTGCAGATATTTACACAATTTCTGCCAAAAAGCATGCTGTTTTCAGTTTTTCTTTTATATTCTGCCACTCTTGCACACTTGACACACCAACGCCAAACTTCCGACTTGAAGCACTGTTAGCATTTCTTTTGCATACTGAAATGTCACAGTATAACTACATCAATTCTCCATCTTACTCGTACGTTGTCAAAAGACGATCTCAAGTATTTCATTAAGCGAGTGACTTCACCACAGCATGATATGTGACTCACTCCTACCCCCCGTCACTCATTGGGGATGCGTCACGGCTATGGGTATTTCAATCAGGAGTGTAAAAGGGTGTGTCAACGAGTACCTTTGACAATATAAATTCCCCTTTCTTTTCCCCTTGATTTTTCCATCCCCTCCTGTGAAGCTGACATCAAGTCCACTCATTACCTCCCACGCTCACTCCCTACCTGAAATCTAAAAATAGATTTTCGCCTTCTTTTCTGCCCTGACGTAACATTTGTTTTGACTTTCTTCACTGAAATTCATTTGGTCATTAATTCACTTGCATGTCAAATTTATGATGTGCATTATATACGAGATAAAAAAATTCACCATTTTTTCTTGTAAAGTATGGGGTGTGCATTATACACGAATAAATATGGTACATCTTTAATGAAAACAAACATATGTTAAGTTGCCGCAAATCAAAACATTGAAAATATTAACATTGTCTTTGCGAAAGTGATCATTTAAAAATTATAACATTTGAAAATTAGAGGCTTTCATGAACTATTTTAATTAATCAATACAAATATATGCTTAAAAAAACAAATAAATATTATGCAATAAATTAATAAAATAAAACTCAATTTAAACTGCATGCATGAAATTGTAAATGTCTCTTAGCATTGCAGTAAACATTTAATTTTTTTTTAAAATAAAGACATCACGTGGCCACATACAAACTATAAGATAGAATTGTACATAATAACAAACAGTGACGCGATGTTTTTTATTAAGCCATTTAGCGATATTCGATAACAGACGATAGCGATCTCTCAACAGATTGAGTATAACACCCACTGTTAGGGTCAACAAAATTATATTTGTGATTTAGTGTGGAAAATGTTCATAGCCGGCATCTCGAAAAAAAACTTTTTTTTTTTTCATGCCTTGCTCATCATCAGGTAACTGCCAAATGGTAAAATTCATCTTCGTAATGTTTTATATTCTAAAATTTAGTAAGTGAAGTATGGGGTGATCAATAGTCATTTGTATACATTAATACTAAATGTGAGCAGAAATCTTTCAAAAAATATATCTTCAGAAACAGGTTGAATTTCTGATCTGAAAATGAATTATTTAAAAAAATTTCAAAAAGAGACACTTTTAAGTAAGACAATACTATCAAAAATTCATTTAAAAAAGAGTTGATAGATAATTCTGAGCATTTTATTATTATTTTAAAATAGTGAAGGATAAATATTTTCATAAGAGTAAAACAATATAGTTTGAATTCTGGTTAGAATATCCATCATTCACACAAAAATGTTTTCAAACATCAGGTTTCATTAGGCCTATATGCTACTTAGATAACCTTTGATTAAATATTTAGATACTTTGGGTTATAGAAGTTCTTACAATTACAATTATGCCAAGATTACAGTTACGACTTCACCAAGATCCTTACAAACCTTATATATGCATTATACGCATATACAAACTCTAAACCAACATATATGCTCTATATACGTCATTATATACATATTATTTACATCTTATACACATGTTATATATATACATCATATATGATTGTAACTGGGCTATATGTGTCACAAAATTTTATATACATCATATATTATTACAATATCATGCATGCTTTATAATTTGGTGATAAATCTTGGTCGCTTGGCAATTCATCTTTGGAGGTCACTATAACCCAATAATACTAATATTATTCTAAACATATATGACTTCTTACTTGTTCACCAGTCAATGAAAAAAATCTTATGGACTACATGGCTTTTATTTGTGAAGTTGTAAACTTGATTTTTAGCTGCTTTCAGTTAACAAGCAGTTTTCTGGATTTTCCTTTTGCAGATACAAGAATGTCTAATATAAATTACCAAGCAAATCATTGTCACTTTCAAAATAAATATATAAAAGAATATCCTGATTAAAACAAATCTTAATCGTTGAATGGAAATCATATAATGATTAAGTCTAAAGACTGTTAAAAATGAAGGAAAAATGTTATATTATTCAGAAAATCAACATAATTAAATCTAAAGTTACATAAAGAGTGTATTTCAAGATCTAACAAAAAAAAAAAAAAAATTAATAAAAACATCAAAAGAGAGAAGTTTGGCTAAAAAAAAAACTATTAAAAACTTTGGTAAGTCAGACTGACCAATTTAACTTCATAAAGGGAAAGCATTCTATTACATTCAAACATTCTACTGACATACAAATAACAAGACTTTTATAATATGGTAACTGTCACTCAAGTAAATCAAATGTGAGATTTAAAACTGGATTTAATAAAATGTCTGACCCAAAAACAAAATATAGCAAAAATAATAATTTTTGTTTTATTCTTGGTGATTTATTGATAAAAGTGGCTAGTGCATAATTAACCAGCGACTCACATACAGTGGTGGCCAAAAGTGTGGACATTTTTTGAAAGTTTCATGTTTTTCAACTTTGTGTGCTTGTAGAATATATTAATTTTCACTTAAATACAAACGTTTATATATCAAATTGAAGGTAATTTAATGTAGAATTTAATAATAAAAACAGTATTACAATATCTGTATTACAAAAAAAGTTATGCAACTAATAGTAAGATCTATTTTAGATTTGCATTTTTTTAAAGTGATACTTACACAATCAATACTTAGTAGGATAACCCTTATTTTTTAAGACAGCTTCACAGCGTCTTTTCATTGAGTGAATGAGTGTTTGGAGTTCATCTTTCGTAATCACATGGTGCCAAGAATCAATTATAGCTTCAATAAGTTGTCTTTTATTGGATGGACGTTTTTTTCGTACAAGAATTTTCAAACATCTCCACAAATTTTCAATTGGATTGAGATCAGGACTGTTTCCTGGCCATGGTAATATATCTATACCTTTATTTTGAAACCATGCTTTGCATACTTTTGCTGTGTGGCATGGAGCTGAATCTTGCTGAAAAATAAATGGTGCATTGTTGGGGAAGAGATCCCTGTTGGAAGGTATCAATTTTTGTTCCAGGACAGTTTCGGTGTATTTTTTGGCATTCAGGATGCCATCAATCACTTGAATTCGGCCCACACCATCTGCAGACATACATGCCCAAACCATGACATTTGTTGGGTTTTTTGTAGTTGCTTCAATGCAATCAGGATGAAGTGCTTCTCCTACTCTACGTCTCATGTATTTTCTACCATCACTACCAAAGAGCGATATTTTACTCTCATCGCTCCAGATTACTTGCTTCCATTGATTTTCTGACCATTTATTGTGCTCTTTTGCCCACTTAACTCATTTTTCGCGTTGCTTTTGATTTAAATATGGTTTTTTCCTTGGAATTCTAGCTTGTAGTCCAAATCCTGATAACCTTCTTCTTATTGTTCTTGAACTTACTGCAATACCCGCTGCATTCATTTCACATCTAATGAAATTTTTCTATCTTGAAGGCATAGCCGTTTAATTTTTCTATCGGCAGTAGCACTCATGCATTTTTTTTCGGCTTGATTTGGCCTTATTTTCTACTGATTTCATTTTTTCATAACGTAAACAGAACTTTCGTACACCAGAACAAGTCACTGAACCACCAACTTGTCTTGCAATTTCAGCATAAAAGAGGTCATTTTCTCTCAATATGACAATTCGGCTTCTTTTTGTAGATGTCCAATTAGTTCTTCTTGTTGATGACATTGTTTAAAATTAGTTTAATTAAAAAAAATGACTTTAAATATTCAAAAACAGCAATACTCTATTTAATTGTACTAGTATGCATCATTCCGCAAAATATTTCCACAACAATAACTCTTTTACCATCCAAATAACCTAAACTATAGTTACAGACATTTGATTGGTCCTCAGAACAGTGTTTGTGATTGGCTAGTACGCTTTTATTACAAAACACGTCCTTATTCAAAACGATTTGAGTTTGTTTGTTCTACTAAAATGAGCATAAATTTTTTTGTAATACAGATATTGTAATACTGTTTTATTATTAAATTCTACATTAAATTACCTTCAATTTGATATATAAACATTTGTATTTATGTGAAAATTAATATATTCTACAAGCACACAAAGTTGGGGAACATGAAACTTTAAAAAAATGTCCAAACTTTTGGCCACCACTGTAAGTAGCAGCTACTGTATCAGATATTATAAAATATAAATCCACTAGAATACTATAAACTTAACATATTTTTAACGAAAGACTAAATTTTTAAAACACAATTTTTTTTAAATTCCTGATTATACTTCAACTTACCTCTGTGCGTAGTTCTGCTAATCTTTGGTCTAAAGTTGAACGACTATTAGCTTCATCCTCTAAATCTAATCTCATATTGTCAATTTCATCTTGATGTTCTGCTTTTATCTGACTTAGCTAACATGAAAAACAAAATGAATAAAACTATAAGAATAATTTTTTGTATATTTTTCTAATATATCATAAGCAGTTTCAGTAATATAAAAAATACCTCTTTCAATGTATCTTGTTTTGATTTCTTTAAATCTTCATATTTCATACGAATCTGATTACATTCACCTTGTAATTTTTCTATTGTTTTCATCAATTTGTTCTTTTCTCTTAAAAATTAAAAAAGACAAACCAAATGTAGTAAAACTTTTAAATATAGTTCAGTTTATTGCATGTAATTTACATAAGGAAGACACACTGGTTCACTGAGTCATTGTTTAAATGAATAAATTTTAACAGAATTATTTATTTTTCTCCATTTATTTAGTGATTTAGAATAGAAACACAATTATTAATTTATAAACTTACACTAAGATATTTAATAAAAATACTTAAAAAAAAAATTATCTATGGTTTGAAACCTCAGAGTAACCATATACTAAAGGGAGAATCTCCCTACCCATTCTGCAGCCAAGATAAAATCACGTGACTCAGGGCAAGAAACATCCCGTTCAGCATACTAGTAGCATTGGTTTCTATGGGCAATACAGTCGAGCCCGCATATTACGAAGTCGGCAGTTCCTTGAAAAACCTTCGCAATAACCGATATTCGTAATAGCTGATACACCATAGAAAATAGGAAAAAATAACAGAAAGAGACTTACCTTTTTTCCTGAAGAATATAATACATTTGTTTTCAAACTTTTATTATATTTTTGGGAAATTTTAAATTGTTTAATTAAATTTTCTTTACTTTTAAACCATTCTTCGATTACCGAGTTTTCTACTTGTGTAATTTCTCCCCTTACAGTTTTAAAAACAATTGCATGGCAATCCTTAAAGCATTGTAGTCATTTATTGCCTGCAACAAAATAATTTTTCCTACACTTTTAGCAAATTGAATTGCTTTTTCCTTCAAAATAGGTCCATTAATTAGTACATTTTTTGCTCTTACTGACAGAAACCACTTAAAAAGGCATTTTTCTACATTGAATGGTTTCATTATACATTGAATAATGAAACCATTTTCTGTCAGAGGCAATACAACTTTTGTAGTATATTAGCTGGAATCCCGAATTTCTTTGCGATTTCACACTTTTTCAATCAACCTTCATCCACCAGTCTTATAATTTCGATTTTAGTTTCTAATGACAAACACTTTTTCTTTTCCCCTGTCATAGTTTAAACACACATAAAAAAGTTCACTTCTCAGTCCTTAATGAAAAGCAACTAAACATCTCAGGAACTGCGATCGTAACATGTAAAATTTCAGTGTCAAAATAACCCTTTAACTGTATTTTCACTCTCAAGGGTGAAATTCTTAACAAAAGTGCCCCACTCAGCATTCCACAAAAAGACATGGATCCGTCGCTACCTTTTTCAAACTTTTCTTCTTCTGATGATGCCTAACCCCACATTCCAAGAAAAGGCAGGGATCCCTCCATGCATTTCTCAAGCCTTTGTTCTTCCAATATCACATTTTTTAGGTAGATTTCGTAAGAAATACTACCTATTACATTCTTCCCTAAGTTGGAATTTTTGAAAAATTTTTGCAAATCTATGCCAATTATGACTCCCAGAAACCAAAACCACCCCCAGTTCAAAACTTTATATATATACATATCTATCTATCTATCTATGTCACTTTTTTATGGACACGATAACTCCCATAATTCTGCACAAATCTCTTCCAAACTGGTACATAAAATCAAGGGGCATAAAATCTTGGTCAAGTTCGTTAATGTACAAAATTGAACCAAGGAGGGCTTTTTGTGAAAACAGAAAAAAAAAACATAATTTCTTAATTATGATACGTATCGAGTCCGTTTAAAGTTATTATTACTTCTAAAAAAAGGGCCGAAAATTTATGTACGACAGATTTTTGATATTATTAAAAATGGCCTCAAGGGGGGGGAAGGGGGGTTTTAGAAGAAAAAAATTCATAACTTCGTCAATTCAGAAGACATCAAATCCGCTTAAATTTATTATAAATCCTCTTAATACTATCTAAAACTTTTATATTGACAAGTTTTTTACAGGACCAACCCTTATAGCAAAAAAAAAAATTAAAAACAAAAACAATCCCTGCCGGCTCCGCCCGGAAACAAGTTAGGTTTCGAAGTGGGCTTTTCCAAAATGCTGCATCATGGCAAAAATGTCTTTTCTTCCACATTTCCCAACAAACATGCGCCCCACGGTCTGCATCTTCGAAATCTACCTTTGCCTGTAGGTCGAGCCGTCAGGGATTTTTTTTTTTAGCACAGACAGTAAAATTGTTAAGATTTAGTTTTGTACTTGAACAGAAAAACTTTGCAATATCAGATAATGACGTTTTCAGTTGTTCGTTCTAAGCGATCTCTTTAACATAATTAAAGTATTGGAGATCCAAGGGCACAGAAAAAAAAATCATATTAACCAATACTTCGCTACATCCGATTTTGCAGTAAGCGGGCTCGACTCTATTAGATGGTTTCATGTTTACAATTAAAAAATATAATGGTAGCAAGCTGTTGTACCAACGAGTGTAAAGAAAAAGCAAACAAAATAGGCTCTGTTACCTTTCATCGATATGTATTTAATTATTATGTTGGTTTTTTTATATTTAAAGGATTTTTTTTTTAATATTAAAAGTGTAATTACTTGAAAAAGTTGGATTAATTTGCATTTTAAGAACATCTTGAGTAACAGTGCTTGGCAATACAAATTTTTGCCAACAGAGACTTGTTTTTGTTCTTTTAAAACCAAAAATTATGTTTAAAAAAATTAAATTTCCTTATTTTAGATTAAATTTATGCTTTAAATAAGTATAAATGGGTGTGTAGATATATATATATATTAGAAGGACAATTTTTAAATGTTACCTATTTAGGTAACATTTAAAAATTGTCAAATTGTTAATTATGTAATTTTATAATTTTTATTTGAGATTGAAGAAAATATTTGAGGTTGTTTTTTTATCTTGTTACACTTTCAGAAAAGTTTTGAAACTAAAATTAGTTTGTTGTGAAGTATTATAAAACTTATTATTTTGCTAAAATTATACAAAAAAATTGATTGGAAAATTATATTAAAAATTACCTTTTCATCTAGCAACAATTTTACAATATGGTGTGTTATTTACTTATTAAGTCTTTATTTTATATGTTTAAACTTGAATATGTTTTATACTTTTTTTGAATTTCTTCACATTTATTAATTTAAGTAAATGAATTTAATTCAAAATATTAAACCAATTATTTGAAATCATCTAGAACTCCAGTGCCGGAACTCATGAATTTGTCTTCATACACCCCTACAGATCAATAGACTAGCCCTTGTTCAAACTCCGTTACGTTTTGGCACAGTGAAAGCGCAATTGTATGATCAGTTCAGTCAAAAGTTCCCCTTGATGATGAGCACGTTTGTGCTCGAAAGATCTCAGGTGTAAATAAATATGTTTTGACATCTTTTTTGGCACCTTTTAATGTGTATTTTATCGATTTTAACTACAAGGTGAATCTTTCATTCCACATTAAATTAGTTTTCAAATTTTTTTTTTTAAATATATTTTTGTCTGGGAAAAAGGGATGGCATTTAAAACTGTAGAAAAAGATGAAAACAAACATGTATTGACCTCCGAGATTTTTTTTTTTTTTTTTTTTTTTTTTTTGTAAATAGTAAATAATATTTTTCAAAACTAAAGATACTGTTAGAACTGGAAAGTATGCTGAATGAAAGGACATTAAATATATATTTTTTCATCCAGAAACCAGATGCAACAGTTTGAAAATGTAGAAAAAAACAGGAAACTTGAAAAGGAATCAGAACACATGGAATTGAACTTCGAAAAACATTTTCTTTGGAAATAGTAAATATTAATAATAATAATTTAAAAAAAACATCATTAGAAAAAAAAAGTTATCGAAT
The DNA here is from genome assembly GCA_963931845.1 of Maratus michaelseni. Taxonomy (NCBI): domain Eukaryota; kingdom Metazoa; phylum Arthropoda; class Arachnida; order Araneae; family Salticidae; genus Maratus; species Maratus michaelseni. The sequence goes on from OZ007587.1 coordinate 163,807,955, forward strand.
AAGTGTTTTTTTTTTTCTTTTCTTTAGGGAAAGGAGATGGCATTTAAAACTGGAAAAAAAATGAAAAAGATAAAAATGAATGCATATCAACTTTTGAAACTTTTTCTTTTTGAAATAGTAATTATTAATTTTTTTTCGAAACAAAAGATACTGATAGAGCCGGAACATTTTTTTTCTTTTTTAATATTTCTATCTGGGAAGCGGATACAGCAGTTTCAAAATGTAAAAAACCCCCAGAAAACTTGAAAAAGAATCAGAAAACATGGAGAAGATTCAAGGTAAGCCCGCAAAGGTGCAAGCACAGTCGACAGAATGATGGAAGCTTGCCATTTTGTGATCTTCATTAGGATTTTAAAATAACATCTCAGCAAATTATCAAAACATGAAAGATATAAGCCTCAGGTTCATTCAGATTTGTCTTCATCTATTCTCATCCACATTTTCAGACCTCTATGTGTGCTACATTCCTACCCATCGCCGACAAATATCTTTCTTTTATTAACCTTTACGTGAGGATCATGACAGCATCTGCTACACTTTAACATGTGTTCATGAAACAGCCTCTTTTAAAAGGTTAATATAGATATATTGTAATAAAATCTTGCAGTCATATTACTTATGAAGACGCAGTAGACTCATAATGGGATGGAATTATTCCTTTAATTAAGCTTTTAAACTAATAACAATATAGCAAGAGACTCATCTAAGCACATGTTAACTGAAGTACAAAGATCTGAACATATTTGATCCTACATAGATATAAGGTATTTGTTAGAAAGAGTTTGAGAAGAATGGAAAACTCATGTCTAGGGATTCATAAAATAAAATATAAAAGGTAAAGAATAAAATTAATTAAAGATTATAAAACAGAATAATTTAAGAAAAAGAGACAATCAGTAAGACATTAAAAGGAATAATTAAAATTTTGTTACAATAAAAGAATATTAAACGTTTACATTTCACATATATATTAATATATATATTTAATACATAGTCATAGTAAATAATATAATAATACATATATAATATATAATATATATATATATATATATATATATATATATAAATTTTCTCTAAAAACTTACTGCCTTTCAGCTATAATAGTTTTAGTAGCTTCGTCCAACCTAAGTTGCAACATAACAATTTTTTGTTCAGTCAAATCTTGAATTGGAACATTAAAATCATCAAGACCTCTATGAGATATATGAGAACATTTCTTTTCGTTAATGGCAGGAATAGTGTTGAGAGTAATAGATTCTTTGCAGTCTCTTTGCAATAATTTATCTAAAAACTGCAAGTCCTGATTGGCTGTCTGAGATGAATCTGAGACTTCAACAACAGTGGACGATACTTCAGTATTCTCATCATCAACATTATCTTGATTAAAAACCTTTGAAGATGAGTGAGTAAGAGCATCACAGTCTGAGATTTTTTCACCAGGTCCAACATCCCTTTCAGCCACAACTCGTTCATTATTTTGATTCCCTGAGTATAATAAGAGATCATCTTTTTTCTCATCAATAAAATCAGATTTACCATTAAACAATTGATTTTCTTTTTTGAGTCTTTCAATTTGGCAATATAATTCTTGTTTTTCTCTCTTTAAAGTATTACACTCTTTTGCAGCTACTTCAAGTTTACCACTGAAAAAGAAAAAAAAAGGATAAGAGTACAGTATTAAATTATAAATGCTAAATAAAAAAAATTAACTTGTTTAGTGTGAGGGCTTCTGTCATAATACAAGTACTCTAACTTTATAAAAATTACATTTTTAAATCAGTCGTCTGACTTTATTTGTTTACTGATCTGAAGAAATGGTAAAAAATATATCTTACTTATAATAAAATCCAAAGGCGAGAAAGTGTCTGTAACCAATCCGGGCTGGACCACTCTGATCTGCGAATTGACCGTAGTTAAACGCCATGTTAGGCTTAATGAAGACTCTGTTCTAACATATAACAACTAAACGATAATTTATCCTACTTGAAATCATGTCTTTCAAAATAAATTAATGTTTGTGAGATGGCTTACAATAAATTATGTTTATATTTTGAGATAACTTCAGTTGAAATTAGTTTTATTGCTCCATGAAAGTAAACAAACAAATGATTCATTCGTCGTGGACGTTTAAAATATTAAACCATGAATGCAACCATTCGGAAAGCGATCGCAAACGGAGAAAGTTACTTTCCTCCGTGATACTCGCTAAACTACTACGTTCATTCGTTGTGAACCTTTATCGCCATCTATCGGAGATTAATATAAACAAAATTTTAAACTGAATACAGTGACCTCACACTTATACGCGATACACTGTAATTATTTTTCAGCACCAGTTCCTTTTTAAAGTAATTTTCTCCTTATTTAATCGTAGAATTTATGAATCGAATTTTACTGTTTTAAAATAGTGGTACAAAAAGTAATTACTGAACATCGTGTATAAGTGAGAGGTCACTGTATTTCTTATAAAATGTAATTAGAATATAAGGAACATGTAATTGTAATACTGTGTACTACATATATTAATTATATCAATGATTAGAATATAAGGAACATGTAATTCTAATACCGTGTACTACATATATTAATTATATCAAGGAAATAAAATTTTGTATTTTAACATAGTAGAAACTTTGTAGTGAAAATAAATTTGTAATTTAATAAGAGAATTAAAAAAAATATACTTATTTAATAAAAGGTGATCTTTAATGATCAAAATTTATCACAGATTTCTTTAGGCATGTTTACAAAAAATCCGAATTTAATTTGAGATAAACTTTTTAAAATTTAAGTTATTTAATTATTATTTTGGCAAATAAATTTTCTGTCGAAATTGCACTTTGTTCCGTATTTAATCAATTTTGCTTGCATTGTAAATAAAATTAATATTTTATATCAAACATAATTAAAATATAAGGAATATAATGTAATACTGTGGTACAACAAGTATTACTTATATCAATGCAGATAAAATTTTGAATTTTAACATAGTAACTTTGTAGTGAAAAAAAATGATCAGTCATATTAATACAATTAATAGATGCGATTTAATCAAGAAATAAAATAAAAGAAATTATTTTAATCATCGAAATTTATTACAGTTGTATACAGTTGTGAAATCGGAATTTGAATACTGAAATGTTTACTCTGATATAGCAGGGCAGTTTAAAAGGTCAAAACGACGCAGATTGCCGAAATGACTCGAAATTTTTAATGTCGCTTAAAAATATGCTTTGCAGCGCTGCCTCGTGAAGTATTAGAGCAGCTTTTTACGAGGTTTGTATGCAAGTCAAAGTCCCGATGTAATTAGGGGGCCGCTAGCGGGCCCGGAGATGTGTTAACCCAGCAATGGGTGTTTAAACAACTTTGTTGATCTAAATAATGTTTTGAAGATTTTATCGTTCTTAATCTTTACAGAATTTTTTTTATAGTGAAATTTTTAAACTATTGAAGTTCAATCAAAACAGTTTATTTCCTTCGGGAATGGTGTTGTTTATATCAAAGGATTGAATATTATTTCATAACATCTTAATGCTGTTTGTTTGTATGAAGTCTTAATGAAAATGAAACGTAACATTCCGTCATTTTTGACGGGGGTTATATGCTAGTATAATAATAATAAAAGACTATATTTCAAAACATCTATCTCCAGACTTTTCATAGGTCAAATGAAAAAAATATTTTGATTCTGATATTGAGGATAGAATATATTCATTGAATTTCCTTACATGCTTTAGTTGATGTTTACTGATCAGTGATCAAAAGATGAAGATTTTCTTTGTTAGTTATTCACAGAGAAATTAAATGTAATTGCCTGCGCAGAAACTTCATTCCAGTTTCTCTCAAATATCAGAATTTAATATTATACAAGAAAAATATGCCAAAATAGTAAAACAAAATAACTACTTATGTAAGGAATAAAATCTAGGTATAACGTGATAAAGTAGTAACAATGCTTGGATAAGCAAAAAAAAAATATATTGCTCCTGTTTTTAGTTTCAGATAGAGACAAAATGTTGTGAATGATTAAAGTTAAATTATTAAAACATGAACATAAAAACAGACCACATTTCATATTTGACATGTGACATATTCATCATATTTGACATTGTTACCTGTCATACTTGTTTATTTAAATAAAGGAAACAATTGGCTGCAAAACACTTGCAAATACTAAATTTAAAACATAAAACATCATACCCCATATAAGAATACCAAGCTCTGCTCTTATGATTTTATAAAATCGTTCCATGAGGAGATAAAATTATTACACCTTGTTACCTTGGAATGACAAGGTTCTAACTGCTTTGACTCATGTTTTAAGTAAAATAACATCAAAGTTTCATTTTTCCATAGATGACACTGTAATTAGAATATTTTGAAATTTGCTAATTCTCAAAATATTTGCTAGAATGTGTTATAAATATGCACAAAAAGTGTGCAATGATAGAAGATGACAATTCATTTTATTTTAAATATGTTTAAGAAGATATGTATCAAGGGAATGATATCATCTATTTGAGATTTTCAAATAATGAAACAACTTTCTATTTTTAAGACAGATAAAATAGACAGTTTAATATAGCTCGCCTGTTATATAGTTTACTTTGAAAGAATTGTGAAATAGAATTCTTCCATAACTATTTTATTACTTTTATGGCAGAGGTAAAAAATTAAGTAAAAGAAAAATATCTAATATTAAATAAAAATGCTTAGAAAATTATCCCGAATATTGCAAAAAAAAGAAATTAATTCAAATCATGAGCATGCAAACAATACACATGTATAATTTTTTTCCATATTAGTATATTTATACATGAAAATATACATGTAGTATATTTTCACACAATTTCATTTGAAAGCAACATTCAAGTTCTATGGAAATAAAATTATTAGCATATCACACATTTATAAGTAATAAAACTAAAAAAAGTTAGGAGTTGAGATAGTAATATGAGAAAAAACTAAAAAAAAATTTTTATTTTGCAATAGTAATATATGAGTGAATCACAAACACAATCACAACTTTGTCCTCTATCATTAATCTTGTGAGTAGCATCACTTTCTAAATAAGTAGGTATGTGATATGATAACATGGCATGAACAAATAATAAATTTTTACTAAAAGTTAAAAAAAAAAAAGTGTGAAAAGAGGAAAATTTTAACAGCCAAACATGAAAGACAAAAGGACTTCCAACTGAAGGCAAAAATTAGGGCTTGCTTCGGGCCCCTTAACAAAATTTCATTTTATAAAAAAAAGACCCTTCACAAAATTCCATTTAATGAAAGAGGCCTCTTTTACAAAATTCTTAATAAAAGAGGTCTTGTCACAAAATTTGATTTAAAAAAAAAGAGACTCTTCAAAACTTTTTTATTTTAAATTTGTGTAGTTTGCAAACAAAGCAAACTCACCAGTCAGAAAAACTAGCAGGATGACTTTATGTACAATTTTTTTTTCACAAAATGAACCGCCCCCCCCCCCCCCCCCTAAAAAAAAAAAATCTCATATCTTACATTTTAAATGTTAGTTTAAATTTTGAGGATGGTTTTGGTTTCACCTTGTTTTGAATTTAAAAGTATAATTTACCGTAGCACTCTAGATTCTTCTCTAGCTTTATTTCTTTCTGTTCTGACTTTACTCCATTTTTCTCTCCAGTTGGCAGTACAATCTGACCACCATCTCATAGTTTTTTCCATCTGTGCTGCTCGAGCCCGAGCTTCTTCAAGTTCTCGCAAACGCAGCTCTTCCTTGGCATCCCATTCAGTATCATAACTACGGTGGTGATGATGATGAGATGACAGAGAATGCTGGGAAACATCACTTGGAATATCTGAATGATCAGACCATTGTGACAGCGAGTTTCCTACATGGCGCTTGACTGAACTGGCAGCAGAGCCAGAATGAGACATGGTGGGACACTATATTAAATCTAAAAAAAATATTATGTTTTAATTACAAAATTTTTGTATTAAAAGTACAACATTTGAAAATTTTGTATAAAAAATAGGATTATTTCTGAAGAAAGAGGTCTATTCTAGATTTATGCAGATTATCACACACACAAAACATCAAACTTGGAAAAAGAAAACTTAAGAACTTGATTAAGCACAATGCATACATTGTTTTTAACAACTATTTTTTTTTTTTTTTTTTTGTAATTTCAGAAACTTGAAATCCATTTAGTTCAAAAGGAGTTAGATAGATGAGGCTCATAATTGCTCCTTTTCCCCAACCTCTCTCCACATAGAACCAACATATTTTTTTTTCTAAGATGCTTTGACTGTTTTAATATATAATTTAGGATCTGTAATCGTCTCTCTGATTGATTTTTGTTTGAAGATTGTTTTAATTTGTTATACAAGATCAGAAACATAGGTATATTTAGCAAATTATAATGTACTAGCAAGTAAAACCATAGTTTTGCATGTGTGGTTGTTGAAATAAGCCAAGCAGTATTTGGGTGCCTATTCACATAAGTAGAAATTACACAGCTATGGATAATTGATATATTTCTAATTAAAACACATTTTGAGGAAACTTCATTCCCATCAAAATCCATTTAGCAGAATTCAAGTTATAAATGGTAATCATCATATATATAAAATGAAATATGAATTTGCATTTTATATACATAGTAGAATAGCTGTTACCCGTGATTTCGTTCACATAACATTTAAAGAAAATTAATACATTAATTAAGCAACATATACAATTAACAAACTCTTTATAATATTTTATAGTAGAAAATACTTTTGATAATCACAGTTTGCATATTTTCGTTTTTATATGTATGATTATTTAAATTTCTTTCGTGAGCTTGAAATTTCATACTTTTTCAATAAGATTAAGTGTGGAACACATTTTTTTCTTTCTTATTCTATTTTAGCACTTCTATTTATTCTATTTTACATTTATTCTGTTCATGGAAATTGATTTAAGTTTTCGTGTTGAAGAATATTTTTTAAAGTGATTACTGTTTGTGATCTGTTACTACTAGTGATTATATTAGTGAATATAGGTGAAAATTAGCGGTCGCCACTCACCACGTGGCGATTAAAGTTTAAAAAGTGGCGATTAAAAAATCAGCCATCGATCGCCACCCTAGTCGCCACTCGCCAAGTGGCGATTAAAAAATCTGTTATCGATTGCCAAGTGAAATACACCATTTTTCATGGAAATATGCATCTGTAGATTGATTACATCTAATTATAGAACTGGTTAATTCTTTTTCTTACCAGATGCAAACAGATTTCAATGACTTAGCTGTATTTTCAATATTTCAGCTTTTTCTCATGTGCTGTTACCTGCATGTTATGATTGCTCTTTAGCTGGATTATTTTTTCAAGAAATACAGTTTTATTCTGAAAAACATATTAATCAGCTTTGATTCCACATGCATTTCAAGTAATTTATTCCTTTTTTCCCACCAGATACAAGCATATTTTAAGGCCATTTCAGTATCTTCAATATTTCGACTCCTGCCACATGCTCACCAGTTAGATTATTTTTCTTCAAGAGATACTGTTTAATCATGCGAAATACACTCATACTCATACAATAGAAGATATAAAACTCTTATAGAAAAATATGTTTATATACAACGATTATAATTTATCTAGATGTCAAGAAAGTTTGAAACATAATAGTGGTCACTAATCAAACTAAGTCTACCGGCCACTGGCTACTAACTAAATTTCCCAGTTTTCACCTATATTAGTGAATATTTTTGAAAATAAAGAAAATAAGTACAAAAAAACACCTTTAACCATATATTTTTATTTCACAGTGCTACACTTTTAGCAGTCTGTAGATCTACCAATATCAAAATGTTTATCATGCTTCATTGACTTTCAAAGCCTAAATGCTTATTTGTTAAGCAATATTGCTTGAGTTGCTTATTTGTTTCAATGGCAGAAAAAAATCTGAAAAAGCACCCCAATGGTGGATAAACATTGTCATATTGATTTTTGTGTTGTAGTTTAGGATTATGGGAGTTTCGAAATTTGACTGGAATGTATTCCAATGAGGGATAAATATTACCTGCAGAGATATTTTTAACTATAGATTTAGATAATTTAAAATTATAAGGAATTATATAAGTGTCAGAGAAAGATAACTAATAATACCTGGATTTTGTAATTGGCTTTTCTCTTGCGCTTTTCCATAATCATGGTACCTTTAAAAAATAGGAGGGGGATTTTCTTGTTTAATTAGTGACATCTACTCTTCCTTGAATTTCACAAGAACTATGTCAAAGGCAAATCCTATGAAAATTGCATATGCTAACAACTTTTACATCGACTTATATATTAATATTCCATTTTATCAAAATTTAATATTCTGGAAGATTGTACGGTAAAAGGATGTTAAACTTATGTTTTGGTGACCAATACATTCTGCAGAAATTACGCTACTTTGTGTAATTGCTATAAAATTTCAAAATGAGAACCGGCACATGATTTAAAATATGACGCAACTTTCACCAAGGATAGTTTTTCCTATGAACTGATACTTGTCTAATTAAAAAAAATTCTTTCACTTCATGAATCATATACAAATATGCATTTATATTTCCAGATAATGTGCATGTGTTTGTAAACAAATTGGTTTGTTGCGTGTCTATACTCAACTTAATGCATGCAAAAAGGTTGAGCTAAATTACTTGAAGTTCTGCTAAATATCCAGCAATTTTCAAGTAGTTAGAAAAAATTATATTATGTGTAGGAAATAATACATTATGAATTACTAACTCTGCAAGTATTGTTACTTTTCGCCTACAATTTGTTGAGAAATATGACTTTACTTGAATGAGCGACATGCAAATTATTTATTTAAAACATGAAAGCGCTTACAGAAATCCATTATTATTGTACTCATACAAAAATTTTAAACATTAGTATTATTAAATACTAAATTTAACTAAGAAATTATATTCACAATGTAATTTAAACAGAATTTTCTAAAACTGCACTTTGAAGTTATCTGATTTTTGATGCAAAACATTATTTCTCCAAAATGTATTTTTCTTTTAAAAATTGGACAATAATTTCGAAGCTGGTGAAATAAAAATGATGCCACTTTGTCAAACTTATAAAAAATACATTAATTTTTAAAATTAAAATGAATGTTTTACGTAAAAAAAAAAAAAAAAGTCATTTTTTTTTTCGAGAAACTATTTTACTTTTAATCCCTCTTTTTTAACACCCATTAATTAATGGAAAATACTATTGTGTTTTTTTTTTTAATGTAATTATTGTCCACCTACTAAATCCAAGGAGCTTAAATATTCCCCCTTGGTTGAAGCTAAAGCTGTAAAGTAAAAATTACGATGTAATGATTTCTAAATGTCAATATTTGACAGATGATTGTTGGTTATGTAAAATAAATTGAATCATGAACTTTGAATATGTAAACATGTTTTTATATCTTTGAAAATATAGTTTAATATTAACAAACCAGTGGAAACAATTTACCTTTGTAAAATTAGCAGCTAAGTTATTTATTTTTATCTCCAAACACATTTAAATAAATGTACAATATCATTTAAACACACTTATAGTAATCTTTTTAATATGCAAAAAAATCACATTATCTTCTTTGTATGACGTCAGTTTCAGATTTCAAATTATTGTGAGTGAATCTGAATTTTTATTGGTTTATAAGAATATTGTTCATATGCAGTTTCTCTTAATGGCAATGGAAAAGAAATCGCATTAGAAATTGAAAAGAAAAATAGATTTCTGTAATGATAAACTATGGAAGATGTTTGAAAAAAGTGGTATAGAATGGTCTGAGAATTTTTTTAAGTTGACAGTAACTTTACTCGTGTTCTAAAGCATATGTAGGAGAGACTGGTACTGATGCACCACGCTTGATAGAACCCTGGAGCGAACTGCGCATGGGCGAAAATGGCTAGTCCATGTCGAAAATGGGGAAGTCCGTGAGCCGCAAGTACGCTGCCTAAGATAAAGAGTGGTGATTTCAGCTTCTTTTGCCGGGGCTATTATCCCTACAGTGTGAATGGAATCGGCTTGGCATTCTGCCAACCGGGGTTCTTAGAAGCGTGGTTGAACAGTACACACTGGACCTATGGGCACAGTAGACCACCCCCTAATATTTTATTTATTTAATTTTTTTTTAAGCTTTTCTTCCATCCTAATAGACAAAAGCACTGCACAGATTATTTATAGCCTTCAGAAAATATGTTTAGCTCAGATTGAACTATTTTATCCTGATTGGTTGTTTTGAGCTTCTAAAAGTAAAATTTTTCCTCATCATATTTTTATTTTTTAGTAATTAAAGGTTGTAGATAAATAAGATAAAACAGCTTTTTTGCAAAAACTAAGATACTTGTTTTTAACTTTAAAGTTAAAATGTTTAAAAGAAAGCTATAAACAATATTAATATGATTATTTATTGAACTTCAACATGGGGCACAGTAGTCCACAATCCACTCTGCTCCTGTAATGCAGAATGTTCAAAATATTTAATAATTGCTTATTTTCTATCAAGAAATATTGTTTTAAAGTAGTTATTTAACTGTAAAATAAAGTAAAGAAAAATAACAATTTATTTAACATAGTAAGAGATATTTTGTTTTGTATTTATATTTACTGCCTTTGATAACTGTAGTCTAATTGGTGATGATTCTATTCAAGTAAGATTCATGAGATGCAAATTGAATGGAAATCACTTTATTTTTCCCGAAACTGTAGATCTACAGTTGTTGAAACTGTTGTTGATGTCAATGATTTCATAATATCTCTCCTAGACGCAAAAGTTTTTCAGGAAAATTCCAGGCTCAATTTTATTCATAAGTATTTTAGAATTTCATTTGCAAATTTTAATGTGTGCTGATTTTTTTTTTACTTAAGTAATAACTTCAACTAAATTGCAACTGTTCCTGTATTAATCTGTTATTATTTTCAAATTATATATATATATATTGTTTCAAAATGTTATTTGTAAATTTATATTACTATGTTATTTCTGGGTAAAGGAGAAATAAAAAGGAATTAAAATAATCAAAAATAGATTTATATTGTATTTCAGATAATACCTAATAGCGGTCCACTGTGCCCCACTTCTGGGGCACACTGGTCCACTTTACGGGTGCATATAATTTTTTTTTTAATGTATTGAAAACTATGTTCTGAAAAAATTCTGATGAATGTATAAAGGTTTAAGGAATATTCAAAAATATTTTCATGCAGATCGGCTTGTCCATTAAAGAGAGAAAAAAAAAATAACTGAAAAAGTGGTCCACTGTGTACCAGTCTCCCCTACATCAAGTTTCGTTCAAATCGGACAAAAACTGTAAATTTGTATGAGGAACATACACACATACCAAGAATGGCTTTTATATATATAGATAATGATCTTTTCTACTGAACTAGTGCAATTCATTAGTGACTATAGAGACATTTGGAAGATTTAATTTTTATATCCCAGATTCACAAAACCTTTTGATAGATGATATTTAGCAGAAGATATAAGTCATTGCTAAGTCTTGGCTAAATTTTTATTTGAAATTAACATAGATATAAAATGACACTGAGGATGATGCCTGAGCATAATTAACAAAATACAGCAATTATATAAATTCATTAACCAGGAGCAAGTGGGCTCTTCTGAACATAGCAATTACATTAATGAATACAATTTATCTCAGACAATGTTACCAAGAGAAATGTGTTGTCATAAAAGAAAAAATAGATTCCAAACTCAAAGTGATTAATGTACATGTAAAATTATCATTAAGTCAGAAAAAGTAATGTAAAATTTTGAATTGAGTGTTATCAATCATGATACAGTTATTACTTTTGATGAAATTCATGCAGCCTTTTTGCAAATGTATGAGAAAGGCAAAAGAGCTGCTGAATTATTGAATACCAGGGGTAAATGTCAATTCTTTACGAATAAAAAAAATAAGACAACCAAAATAAATATATGATGATCATCGGCAGAAGAAAGATAAATTCTAATTGTTCTAAAATTGCTTGGATACGGGGGAATGACAAAGTAAAATTTAAAAAAGAGATGACATTTTAGAAATATATTAAATGGTTTTAATTATATAAATTTTGATAAACAGGTCTAAATAATGATAAAAAATAAATAAATATTTTTTATAATTAAATTTGAAGGAGAAAATTTGAGAATTATTAACTTTTAACTTATTTTAAAGTGAAATTAGAAATAAAATATGTGATAGCATAACACTGCCCTTTTGAGTGACTAAAACCCTGCTCCCCTTTTTTTTCCTAGAGTAAATACTAAATAAGTACAAAGAGTTTGATGAACAGAAGAAAATTAGAATAGGAGACACATTAATATATGAGTTCATTCTTGTTTCTTTTAACTGAGAATCCTTAAATAACCATAAATTACCATTACTAATGCATTTCTACTAAACCCTTTATAGATACCTTGATGATGTCCTACTATAAAAACTCAGCAACAAAACTATATTATCAAATTGCCTAACAATGAGAGGTATTATGTAATATAAAATATTAGATAAATAGTACATATATTATGAATATAAATAAAGAATACTATTTAATTATAAAGATTAAATTACATTATTTATCACTAAAAATTATATTATCACTTTTATAAGAGACTTTTTTAAAAAATGCAGGGTTTTTTTTTTCTTTCTTTCTTTTTATAATATGCTGTATGTTATCAAGGTATACTAATTTGAAAATATATAAATTCACAGAAAAATTGGATATTCATATTTGTATTAAACTACAAACAATTTTTTTTTCACGTTATATTATTACAATAAAATTATTATAGTTAATACGACGGAAGATTTTTTTTAAACAAAGGATTTTATTAAATTCAATGGGAGTGAGTTTTGCTACAACCATCATAACACTTTTAATCTGCACAGAATAGTATAACTAATTACACATTGATTACAGAGCATTTCTAAATCAATTAAAGAAAATATTAGTACATTTTACTAACATAAACATACCCAATAACACAAACAATGCAGCACAAAAGTAGCCATGGCTACTGCAGATTATTTTAGACCTTGCAGATTAATTCAACAGCTTTAAACAACCAAAAAACAGTTAGAAAATTGCTAAAATCAGCAGATTTATTTTACATTTATTTTATTTTTGAAGTGCAATTTTATAGATTATATATTAATTAAATTAAATTACTATATTTATCTATTCTAATAACTTCTTCAAATTGGAAATAAGAGTGCTCTCAAAATCCGATTAAAAAAACTTATTATTATTTACATTACGAAGTGCTCCAATAGATGATATTTGGATGGCCTTATGGCCATTCACTGAAAAAGAACAACAACAAAAGAGAAAAGTTAAGTAACTAATTTTATTGTATTTATTTGAGTAATATAGAAAAATTCAGATCAAAAAGGCGACTCTGAATTAAAATATGATACGTTCTTTTAAAAAAATAGCGAATTTTTAAATAAAACAAAGGCATATTTAATATGACTAGTCATTCACATTTATAAATAATAACCCGATTATTAACAATGACACTCCAACAGAAAAGAAAAAAAAAACACAAGCAGACAATATATTGCAAATGCTTTAAAAACACATAATAATAAATACTTTTCTCTCACCGTATTTAGCAGTGAAAATATTCATTTAAATAAAATATTAAAAACTAATGACAATTACATGTAATAGTTAAATAAAAAATTTGAAATGAGATTCATCGTCAACAAAACATAAACAAAATAAAATAAACATCAAGGCTGGGTGAAAAGTCGATACCCTCCCAATATCGATACGTCAATATTCGTGATCGATATAACATAGAGTAACCATAAATAGACATGACCACTTTCTTTTCAGATTACAGTTTTTAATGTGAAATTTGAAGGTGATTAATCGCACCCAGCATTTCAGTGAAAAACTCTTTTCATGTGGATAACCAAACAGTGTTACAAAATTGAATGCCATAAATGTTGAACGATGGTGGACGATAAATGTCGATCACAGCGACTTTTGGTAGCTCAAACGGTGCAGAGCAAGCAGATGTCGTTGCGATGCGATTTTAGAAATTGTGTTCGATTCAGCACCTTGGCGAAAAAGTTTGGTGAAAAACCTTGGCGAGAGTCCTGCGCGTAGGGTTGCACAAGATTTTCAGATCAGCAGCATCTGGACTGGACGTGGACGACTACATGTGCTTACTGCATGGTGATTGTGATATTTGCTTGAATCCGTTAGCTTTATTTTTTCGTAATAGCTGAGTTCACAGTATCATTATTGGAGAGTCTAAACTATAATTTTACAGTTGACGAAAAATCCACAACTAAACAATTTGCTGTTATTAGAACGTCCTTTCAAAATTCTGATGAAGTGTGCTCTTTTGTGCAAGAAATACAGAAAGCTACAAATACGAACTTTCGAATAAAACTTGCAAAGCCGAACATGTAAAGGTAATTTTTTAATATTGTTATTGCATATTATATATAAATTATGTCGTTTTGTTGCAGACTTGCTTTGTTTTTCTGAAATTTAATATAAAATGAATGATCAGACTGATTGGAAAGGTTCTTATTTAATTTTGGAATAAGCATTCACATATAATGTAAAAAATATATTTATTTTTATCAAATGCAGTTCCTTATTATTATCTATTGCGTGCAGAATTAGCATGTTTTTAATGCAGTGATATTTTACTCTGTTTTAACCATGCTTTTTGCTGTGATATCAAAACACTGAATAGTGCTTTATTTCTACGTATACATTTCATGCAACATTTAAAATGGAAATATCAATTACTTATTCCAATGTTCTTGTCTTTAAGTCATCTGGTAAAACAACTGCTATAGAATAGTTTCAACAAATACTATGGTACTATAAAAATAAATTCTTACATCCAATATAAAATATTGAATCTTATTAATAAATTAATTTAAAACCTGTGATTTTCAAATCGATATTCTTGCTCATTCAACTTAAATTTCTAATTATGTATGTAATGTAATAATGTATTAATTTCTTTCATTATATTATTAATCAATTATTTATTAAATTATTTATAAAATTTAAAATAAAATAAATTAAAAATTATTAAATTCATTATATTATTAATCAATTATTTATTAAATTATGTATAAAATTTAAAGTAAATTAAAAATTATTAAATTCATTATATTATTAATACATTTCATTAATTATAGGGTGCAGTGTGTACTATATGTGTACTCTTGTATGACAACATGAAAATAAGAAATATTGTTTTCCTGATATTCCCCACTACCATGATTGCTTATCTTAATCTGATATATGTATTTTAAACTTCTATCTTCTCTGTCATATAATTGACTGATCATAGCAATCTCTGTACATGATTTGCATTGTTATTCATCAGCTTTAAATGTGTTAATTTTTTCAATGAATCAATCCTAATATATCTAAAATATTGCAGAGATTTTAGATTGTATTTAGTTTCTTAGCCATCTCGCCGTCCCCCCCCCCCCCCTACAAAAAAAAAAAAAAAAAAAAAAAAACACTCAGGATAACTACACAAATATAAAATTTAACTTTTGTTAAGGTGAACAAACATGTTTTTAAGTAAACAGTTTTTACATTTAGTTGTTATTATTAAACCATTCCTTATTCTTTTAAAAATTTTATTAGTTGTTTATTTTTTGAAATTTCCTTTAATAATTAATCAGTAGTACATTACATGAATTATTGTAACCCCCCACCCCTTCCCTTTCTCAACAAGGATTGGTTTAAGTTGGAAAACTTCATATTTTTTTTTTTTTCAGAAAAAGTTTGAAAACTTTCAAAATTCATGAATGGTGCAAGAGGGATTGTCTGGTGAATCTACTGGTCCCAGGATATGTTGCTCTCAGGAGATCACTCATGCGTAGTTTTACTGTAGTAATTGGCTATCATTTGTGATCTTCTGCAAGAAATTTTAATTTGGGCCTTGGACATGTGCTATTTTTGCTTCCAAATTTGTCAAGCAGGAACTGTGGTAAATATAATGTCAATCAATGAAGTATATTGACTGTAAGTATGTAGTTTTTCAACGTATATTTAGTTTGTTGCATAATAAAGAGGGATTTTAAAATACTACATTCTACATTATTTGTTGTTTGGTACTTTCATATTTCTCTTCTTTATTAATTAAATTGTTAATTTACTGTCTCCCTAAATCCATGAGAAAATAAGTTTATAAATTATGTAAAGCAATTAAACATTTAATTTGTTGCTTTGCTTGTAATACAGGCAGCTGAAAATTAATTCTTAAAAATGGAATTTAACTATTACTCTTCATAATTTATTTTACTCAAATTACTTTATTGTTTACTCCAAGTGATTTAACAAAAATGCAATTTTTGAAAACTGAAATTTAAACATTGTCAGGTGTGCGTTGCTATTGACCATCCCAAAACTACAGCAGTGAATGTTTCGAGATAATAAATGCAAATGTGCTGTATGTTTTCCGATATAAGTTTAAAAAAAAAATTATTGAATATCAAGGGAAGGAGGAAACAGTGTTGAATTCAAGGGGTGGCCCTTGAAAAAATGTCCCCCCTCTTCCCTAGAAGTTTTGAGATTTTATGCTTTTAATGGTCAAAAAGTACAATTTCCCCTCCAGAGCTTTATAATGTCCCTCCCGGAGCCACAGAAATCCCTTCCGGAGAAAAATGTCTGAATTCAACACTGGGGATAAATTTTCTGATTTTTTATTTATTTACTGCATTATGTGTCATATTAGCCATAGTATTCCTGAAAATATTACATAAACGATTAAAGAAACATTAAAAACATACTAGAATAACAATTATAGTTGTCTTTTTTAAAGAAGATATTTAACATTGGATTTCCTTTAAACATGTCATTTTAATATAGACATATGGAACCTTGAAAGTAGCATTTTCGCATTTTATCTGTAAAAAATAAAGATAATACTGTAGTAGCTTCCTATTAAATTGCTCATTCAGATATAGCCCTATTTTTTTTTATCCCCCCCCCCCCAACTTGGGGAAAAAAATAAAGGTTTGTGCAGTAACACCACCACTTTATAATTTTATTTGATTACAAGAAATGTGTTAATTTTTTTTAAAAAGTTTATGCATATACAAATACTTTTTTTTTCACGTACATTTCGATATAATTCTACTTTTTTGTTTCTTTAATGAATGGCAAATGTGATAAAAAATATAATGCTATGAAATTTATAATCAGTTTGAAGTTAAAAGTTGCTTTAACACACCCTCCCCCCAATTCCCACTTAATGAATAATTCCATGCACTTTTTTAAATATTTAGTGAGTTTTTTTTTCTGAAAACAACCCTATCATGCCAATTTTCTTTCCATCGATAAGTTTCTTTAACATGGGTTGATCCAGGCAAAATTTGGGGCCTATTTAGGGCCCCTTTACAAAAATCAATTTAATAAAATGGGAACCTTCACAAAAATCAATTTGACAAAATGGGCCCCTTCACAAAATTCTTTTTACTAAAATAAAACTTTTCACAAAATTCCATTTCATAAAAACTATTTATTATTTATTTATTGTTTTGTGATGTTTTAAAATGTGTAATTTGTAAACAAACAAGTTCACCAGAGAAGAAAACTTCACCAAAAGGATTTTAAAAAGTTTTTGTTTATAAATGCTTGGTTCGAATTTGATTAACTGGATTTCAACTTCCATTATAAAATGTTATTTTTCACAAAAATATAATAAATTTCACAAAAATAACCTTTACTTTTCACAAAATGGACCCCAAGAAAAAAAAAACCTGCATCGACCCCTGTTTAATTAATGAGTGGCTGTAACACATACTGCACTATATATAAAATATAATATAGTAATATTTTTTCTTTTTATTGGAACTGGAGTTAAAACTACTTGCAGACTTGCCAAGTCTCCGGCTTTTTGAACACCAGTATTATCTTAGAGAAAATGTTGTTCTTTTGAATCGCAGAATGTTCCGATTACATAAAACAAAATTTTCTGTACTAAAATACTGGTGTCCAAAAAGCCGGAGACTTGGCAACTCTGTACTTGTATTTCTGATATCTTCAAATCCACAGATATTCTTAGCAGTTTGAATGAGACATTTCTTTTCATCTCGCTGATTAATTTATGTATTTTAATAATAGACTGAAATTTGTTTTTCTTTCTTTTCTTTAAGCATGCCAGTGCTTGATGTTATTATTTTTCATTTTTTAATTATAATAACTGAATATTATTAATAACTTGTTTCTCCCATTAGATTAATACATACCTGTTTTTGCAGGCTAATAGAATACAGTTTTCTGCTGAGTATCGTGCCATCATCATTAGCATGCCAAACTGTTATTTATGTATTTTATTTCTGATATGTAGTATATCATTATTTTCAGTAATAAATTTGTTATATGATAATATTTATAATATAGAACAATATTTTGTTGTTTTATTTCTGTAACTTGAATTTTCAAATAAAGGAAGTTTATTAAAAATTTTCTGTTATCATTTGACTATAATTTTATTATAAATGATCATTTCATATATCTACTTGTGTTTAAATAACATAATGTATATTAAGATATTAAGAAAATACTCAAAGCATTTTTTAATTAAAAAAAGGGTTAAAAAGAAAGTTTATTTAAATTTTACTATTAAAATTTTTATTTTAATACTAGCAAATCCACTCTGCATTGCCCGGTCCCGTCAACAAATAATACGGAATGCAAAATTGCCGTACGAAACCCTTCTTCTGGTAACGCTTTGTCTTTCGGAAATTAAATAGAGAGATTTACACAAAGTGGAAGTAAATTTAATACCACCTCCTCAAATGTCTGGATCATTTGATTCAAAACGGGTCAGTTTTTAGTCAAAAATTAAAAAAGGTAATTTTTAGGTAAAAAAGGTCTGATTTTCACAAAATTTACATTTTCGGAATCAGAAGAAAACTGAGTTTCGATTCAAATAATCCAATACTTTTCTTAATACTCGAAAATGAGTGAAAATGAAAATTTTTCGTTTTCTGAGATTATCAAGTTGGTAACTTTCTTTTGCAGTTTCAATAAAAATACTTTGTACAGGATGAAAACAGAGTTTTTAAAATCCACATCGTTCATAATGTTTTTGTTTATATTTTGAAAGTCCATTTTCAGGTTCAGACATGTTTATATTATGGATGTAAACAAAATTTTTTCTAGAAATATTGCAATTTTCTTTATAAAATATTTTATTTCCTCTTCAAGTTTAGTTTCCATTTTGTCAGCACTAGAATTATTACTGTCACGACACCAGAGAAAAGGGAAAAAAACTGTCTTCCTGTGACGACAATCGTTTATAACTCAAGATATAATTCATTTATTAGTAAATGCATCTGAATTTGGAAATATTCTTTTGAAATACTAAGAAATCAAATAGCGTTTCAGGTTTTCTGATAAATAAAAATTACCTCTCCGATAATGGTAATAAAAATTGCATATTGTGTCAATTTCCCAGGCACTACAGTCATATAAATGTTGTCATTGTTTTGTAATTCAAGGAATATCAAATTTATAGGAAAATAAAAAATGTAGGGCCATTCTTTGACAAAATCCCTGCTGGCTCTGCATGCAAACAAGTTAGGTTTCGAAGTGGGCGGTTTCAACTGCTGCATCATGGCAAAAAGCTCATTTCTTCCACAATTCCCAACAGACAGGCATCCCACGGCCTGCACCTTCGAAATCTACCTGTGCCTGTAGTCCGAGCCGTTAGGGATTTTTTATATTTCTGAATAGATAAAATTTTCACTTTGAGCCCGACTCGGAAGGATTGTTATGAAAACAGAACCTGAGCCCATCTCATCTCTATTTCATACCAACTGTAGCATAATTAGCACAGTCAGCAAAAGAGACAATCTCACTCCACCATTCCAACTACTTTTCAGTCTATTTTGATAACATAACAGTTCAACAATGTATGGAAATTAGCTTATCTTAATCATGTGAGATAGAAGTATTGTAGTTTGCCTCTTTTGTTGGCTGTGGATATTACCTACTGACATGCTCATAGAGCTCAAGATTACTTTGTATAAATGTAGAAGCAACTTTTTTGGTGAGAATATTCACAAATCAAACAGATAAATAGCACACTTTTAGTCACATTTTCTGACAAAAAAGGATTGAGCCAGCTTTCGTAGACATGCACAAAAACATGCATATTTTGATATAGTTCATAACTCAAGTTGTTTTTGTTT
The DNA here is from genome assembly GCA_963931845.1 of Maratus michaelseni. NCBI lineage: Eukaryota > Metazoa > Arthropoda > Arachnida > Araneae > Salticidae > Maratus > Maratus michaelseni. Next base: position 163,828,162 of record OZ007587.1, read on the forward strand.
TTCACATCTTTTTTAAAGGTTAATTTTATGCAGTTTTATTGAAAAAATTAAAAATAAAATGGCTGATTTTAAAGGAAGATTATCATGATCCGGATGAGTTCACTCCGGAAGTGTTATAAATTTAGCACTATTATATATATATACCCGTATACAAATACGTAGGGTGACACCACCCCGCCAGTAGTTGATCAAATTTTTGATATATTGTGCCATTTAAAACAGAAACCAGTTTTATATGTAGCACTAGACAATATTTTTGTTTGAATATTAGTGCACCTGTTATTACATTGTTGTCAACCGTCTGCTGTAAGAGAAGCCATTTTATGAAATTTTTTTATTAAAAAGTATAAATATTTAGTTTTTGATTAGTTGGAGACAATTACAATAAGTTAAATTAATCCACTTCCATCTAGCTTATTTCAACTAATATTTTTATAAGAATTATTGTTAATCACAGGCCAATGATATTTTAAAAAGATTAATTTTTAGATTTTCGATTGATCAACCACTGGGAAAATGACAATTAAAAAAACTATATATTTATAGTTTTGTTGGTATTTAATTTCAGCGGATTTCATTTTTGTCCATTATAAGACATTCATTAAGGGTTGTAGCCCTGTTTAATGAAAAATTATAAATTTTGTCGTTTGTCCAAAGTTGTATATATAGGTAGGTATAAAGGAAAAAAAGCTGACTCATAGTGGAACTTGTGCAGAAATGAAAAGCAGTATTGTCACATCTGAAAAGAAGATAATGATTGTCAAGGTTTCCTTAAAGCGCATACTTAAATTAGTTTGAAAAAAAAATTCCAATGAAACTATTTATGTAAAAAAATACTTTTAAATATTTTATGCTAAAAAGATGCGATTTGACAAGAAACATTTTTTCTTTGCCAAATGCAAGTGATTTTAAGGCATTTGGAAATTGTTAAATAAATAAGTGTTTACATTCTTAAGGAACTTAAACAATCAAATACTTTATTATTTCTATTATGCTTATTGCTTATATACTATAACTTCTTAATCCAAAATCATCATGATAAGAGAAATACTAAGTACCCAGTAGATAGTCTCGCTCGGTAGTTTTTTCAAAATATTTTTTTGTTAGTTTATTTGATTTAATATTTTTTTTATGCATGGAATTTTGCAATAGATTTTTAACCCACTTCTTGAGAGGCTAGAATTATATAAATTATGTACAAAGGTGTGTTTCCAATGACAATACATTTTAATATTTTTACAACTTAATTTTAAATTGATACATTAATATTAAGACATTTTTCAATTAGTGACCATGTGGATTAAATCACCAAATATACTCTGTAACTCGTGCAATTGTGTGGGAGTTGAAAAAAAAACAATGGATTTAATTATGTGACAAATGTTCACCAAAATATGCCAAAGCGCTATTTTAAAGAGTTAAAAGTAGAAAATAAATTATAACTAAAGAAGAGTGTAATGGGCAATTCCATCGTTATGTATGTGGCTTTTAGAGAGTTTTTTTTTTTTGCAAATTGCGACATGACATTTTTTAGATAAGCTTTATTTTTTTTATTGCTATTACAGGACACATACAGAATCATTTTTGAAGTGACACCTTTAGTCTAAAGTAATAACAATTTTTTAAAAAAAATAGAGAAAAAAATTCTGAGTTGAAAATAAAAACTAAAAGAATAATTGTTCTGAAATGTTTGGATTACTGAAGTGTCCAGAACAAAGATGTTATATTGTATAATACAGTATAAGATCTTTATAACACGAGTCTATATAATGCAATTCTCTATATATCATACAACTTCTCAGACATAAACAATGAATTCTGTATTTAAGAAGCATTTGCATTCCCACATTGTTTAAAAAAAAAAAAAAAAAAAAAAAAATGCTGCTCTTTAAAAGACTAAATTTCATTCATTAGTTCAACTTTATCTCCTTAATTTGGAGCACTTTAATGAAATAATTGCTATTACAATAAAAAAATTTTAAAGGGGAAAATAATGAATTATATAATTATTTTGTCCAGACACATTTGGAACATGTTTTATAAAGTAAATTTAACAATGAAATTTATAATCTGCACAACTTCTGCACCAAGGAATGTAATAAAGATATTGTACTGTATTTTGAGATATATAATTTAGGCTTATTTGGCCAAAATCACACTTCAATACATACTTTCAGTTAACTGGAATTCATCATATTCTTTATTCATGCAGAAACAAGTGAAAGCATCAAAGATATTATAAACAAAAAAAGAAATCTTAAGATTGTTTTGCATACAGATCCAATACAACTTCTATTATAGTAAAATTTAGTGATACTATCTGGTTTTATTTTTATCACTACAAATAATAAACAGTTATTGTTATAACTAAGTGCTTTGTTTTGATTAATACTGCTACAACTGTTTGAATTATCAATTAATGATAACATAAATAAAGAATACCTGAAGACACAATGGGCTGTTATTGGTTTACATAAGCAAGCACTTATGAGAATTAGATCTAATTAAAAAATCTTTTTGCACCATTCCCCCCCCCCCCCCCCCACTGAAACAGAGTTTTGGCAAACTTTACTTAATCACCCTAATTATCTTATAAACAAGAAAACTAATTTGGTTAATGATAAATTCTGAGGCAAGAACAGCCTTTACTTAATCTCTATAAACAAGCAAAGTGATTTTTTTTTTTTTTTAATTCTGCTTATTTTTTTTTATTTACAATTCATATGATATTTGTATATGATTAGCAGACTGTTTTTCAAAATTCACTCATGTTCTATTATGTTATAGTTCTAAACATTAAAACAGAAAAATTTGTCAAATAAAGTGATGTATATATTTTTTAAATACATTTACAATTTAAACTGTTCAACATTTTCTGTTGTCACATGAAACATGTGGGAAATTTTAACAGGACTTAGGCAAACAGAATTAAATAAAAAATGCACCCTCCTATTGCTGCTCTTAGTTTAAAAAAAAAAAAAAAAAAAAAAAAAAAAAAGAAAGAAAGAAACGTTATTTCAAATACACTGAAAATTGAAAGCAAACAGGACAACCCATTTTAAAAAGCATAAAAACAAAACAAAAAAGGGAAATTCTGTAAAACTATGAATAATTTAAATAACATTGCTCATATGCAAAACTTACCACGTGTTACTGAGCCATTATACGTAAATTTATTAATTAGGCATAAAACTGTTCATGCAATTGAGTGTGTTTACTTTTGAAAACATATAAAACAGTTAAAAAATTGTCATTAAAAAGTAAGAAGTTAAATTAAAGATTCAATTTTTGTACTATAAAATAAGTAAATAAACCGATTTCTATTAAAGATATGATATTTTAAATCTTACTAATAAAACACAACTACTTGATAGAAAGAAACAAATGTAAACAACGTTATCGTTTGTAAACAAACCTATTTATGTACTACAGGCGCCATCTATTGGTTAATAATGAAACGTTATGGTTTCAAAATATGGTTGCATAAAGAATAAATTTGAATAATGATTCTTTTGGTAAAAGAAATTCAAACATATGAAATGCTGGTGAAGCTTTTTAAAAGTAATATTTAAAAAAAAAAATCTAAATAAAATGATTCAAACAATATTATGAATGCAGGTTTTCAATTAATAAAATATTTTTTTTAATGTAATGATTAAAAACTGTATTATAAATGCTACTTTTTATTTAATTTATTACTGTTTTACTCTACAATATCAGAGAATAAACTCAGAATATTACAGAATAAACTCATCTCTAAATAAACTAGCCTAGATTAAAACTAATTTCATTATATAGGGTAGATGTGCCAGTAATGGGCCGCCTTCAAAGTTTTTGGTTTATAAAAAAATAACCAATAAAAATAGCTTTTGATATATTTTTTCATTACTCCCTCTTCCATGTTTTATAATCTGGGTTATCGTTGACACTCTTAATTAAACCAATCAAGAAGCAGAAAATAATGTTTCACTGTTTTTCTGTGAAAATCTTAATGAAAATGCTTAGAGCTGGCTTCACTTAATTAATTTATATATTTTTTATTTTCTTGAAAAAATTGCATGTTTTTGTTTTAATAGTAATAGAAAACTTTGAATTTTATGTACCAATGTCCATTTACAAAATTTCATTTATTTTTCAGATTTTAAGACCAGATTTTCAGTAATGGACACCCCATGTGGACGTTACTAAAAAAGCAATTTCAGTAATGTTCATAGTGCATAATTTTTTTTTATTTAACTGAAAAGCTAAGTAATTACATTTAATTTTTTAAGTTTCACTTACTAGAATGTAATAATATTTTTTTTAAATCGTGCCTAGCATACTTTATAATACAGCAATCAACATCCAATTAGGAAGCAGAGAATAATGTTTAAGGGCACAGGAAAATGAGGAGCTCATGGGGCTCAAGCTCTCCCCATTTAAATAAAGACAATTTTTTAAGTTACATAAGTTATTAAAAATCTATTTTCTATCTTAAATGTTTGATTTTTCATCTCTGACAAAACAACTAGAGCATACATTAAAAATAAAATAAAATTATAGTAGCAATGAAACTAGTAAATCTGCAGATCATGGGGCTCAAATCTCAATTCTGCTATTTTATTTTGAAATAATTTTATTTAGTATTTAAAAAACATTCAATCCATACTTTCATTTATTTGATATTTTTTATATAAATTACAAAAAATAATATATCAAGCAGTTTTAGGAAGTTTAAATTATTAAAAATAATAGGAAATAAAATTCCATGCAGTAGTACTCAGATTTTTTTTTAACTAACCCTTCTACCCCCCCCCCCCCCCCTATGTCTCAATAATTAAAATATTGATCTTGTGATAGTGACAATTAATATAAACAGTGAATTATTCTCATAAATATTTTATTTAATTATTGATATCCTAATTGTTAAATTTATTTGAAAATTGCTATTTTATTTCATTAATATGCTTTCTTTAAATTCTAGTTTTAAATACAATCATAATATCAATTATCTATTACTTTTTGTGGGGTGTCCATTACTGGACCAGAGAGTGTCCCATTACTGGACCAGAGGGTGTCCATTACTGGAATTTAGGGTGTTTTGATATATCTCTGTTATTTACAATTAAATTTCGATTCACATTGGGAAATGTGACTATGAGCATGATTAAATATTGTTGGTAGATTAATATAACATTAAAAAACGTGGAATATAATAACAGAGTTTACGCCAGACAGTTTCAGAAGGGTGCTGCACCCTGCCTGCCCTTTGGTTTACAAAATAGCACCCTTCTTGCCCCTTATAAAAAGAATTAGCACCCTTCTTGCCCCTCAGTAAAAAAAGGTGTCCTTTTTCCTTTTTGCATTAAAAAAATTTGCTTTTATAGTAAAAACTGACTCAGTGTTGTCTTAAAAAGAGTGTTTTGACTTTTAAATATCAAAAGTGGCTTTAAAAACCAAAAGAAAATCTCTAACAATTAAAAAAAGTGCCCTTAAGAATCTGAAAAATGCCCTCAAGAATCCAAAAAGTGCCCTTAAGAATAAAAAAGTGCCTTTTTCTCACCAGCAGCACCCTGCCTTTTTTATACCTGGGGAAACTCTGTAATAATTAATTAAAAAATACTTTTTAAAGAAATTCCTTAAGGGTGTCCATTACTGGCACATCTACCCTATAATTAAATAGCAGGATATCAAACTACATTTAAAATCTTAACTACATACTACAAGCTTGACCTGGTTTAAATCAGTTGATTTAAATAAGTTAAATTTTCAATCAACAGTTTTTTTTTTTTTTAATAAAGAGCATGTATTTTCATTTATAAATGGTAATCTCAGGCACTCCCCATTCAGATGAAGGAACTTTCTTTTTAAAGTTACAAATGCTGTTCCAAAGGATGTCACTTTTTTATTTGCAATGTTTGATAATTCATCTGTGAAAAAACACTTCTATACATAACGAAGCAGTACAAATATTGATTATAACATGCAATTCTGCAGATCAGGGGCCCCAACACCCACTATTCAAATCACATCTTCATTTTATTTTATATTTGAAACTTTCAATCCACAGTTTCATTTCTTCATATTATTAATACTATAAGTACAATTTCAGCGATTCACTTATGAATTGTAATTCAAAATCGACTATATGCACTCACTGACACAGAAAAAAAAGGAGGGGGGAGAGGTTATGGTTAAAACCCCTTCCAGACCATTTAAAAATTAAGATAACCTTAAAAAAACCTGCATCGACATCTGTATTCACAGAAAATGAAAAACGTTATTCGATACTTTGGCACTTAACTAGTATTTTCTTTTAATTTCATGCATGTACAGCCAAAAATGAGTTCGTAAATGTATCAAAGTTTCGTCCCCTCCCCCTTTTTTTTAGCACATTTTAATAATTTTTACTCTGTTCATTAAACCATTATAATGATTCATTCAGTTTAAAGATTTCCTGTTACATCATCAGTTACAAATCTGGAAAGTGTATCATAATCAGTTAACAATGAACGATACTTCTTTCATTTTCTTATATTTTTTTAGTGCAGATATACATATATCATGGATATAGATTCAATATTGTGAAATTTAAAAAATAAATTCCATTAAATTCAGTATTCTCGTATATATGTCTATTTGTTATTATTATTATTGATTTTTTTTAAAGAAAAAAAAAGGGGGATATTATGTTGTTATTATTATCAAATTATATTGGGAAAGTGTTGACATTTTAAATTTCAGAGACAGAGCTCAAAATGTTTTTGATAAATCATATAGCAAAGTCCTAATTAAATTTAGGAAATGATATATTACTTGAATTATTTGATTATATCTAAACATATTTAAATCATATTAGCAATATTAGGCAATAAATATTTTAAAACCACTTATTTATATTCCATACTGAATGCTAGCGAAAATACAATTGCAATTACACTTGTATTCATTATGCTTCATCAGAAGCAAAATGTTTAAGAACCAATGAGTGGTACAATTCTGTGATGTCTTCTATTAAAATAATGTATAACTAGATGTGTCTCTATTTCACATTTTAAGATAAAGGGAAACTCTCTACAATTCCTCTACAAGAAGAAATTTTATTAAAAATCACTTTTGTATTTTCTCTGCTGGAATGTAATTTGAGTTTTAACTATTTTATATAGTTAAAATTTTTATTAACTAATTTAACTATTATTATATAGTTATTTCTTTAAATAATTACAAAAGTAATAAAATTTTAAAACAAAGAAATGTAAAATGAATAATGTACTTCTAAGAAATCACTCTACAACAGAAAAATAAATTGAAACATGTGCCAACAAATATATAGCCTTCTACACAGAGCAATTGCAGACGTTATTAAAGATTATTTAAGCAAATTACCTAACATATTGAAAAAGTTTTAAAAACTGATTTTTGTCTACCCAAATTAGCACTTTTTTCTTGTGTGTGACAGGGAAGAATTCTGGGGCTTTTGTGTTGGTGAAACCAGCCATTAGTGCAAATCCAGAGGGAAAGGAAAATTCACTCCACACTAATAAAAGTTTATAAAATCCTGAATTTTGCCAAAGGCCTATGATAATACATTCAATCATTCATTTATTTATATATTTCATGCAGCATGCAACAATTTTCGTTGCAAGAATTTAATTTTAAATTTGGTTTCCAAACTATATATTTTTTAATATGATAGTTTGAAGGATCAGGATGTATTTTAGATCACAGCGTATCGTTAATCTTTTGTGCATTTTAATATTTACATGATAAAATAACTGAGCATGAAATTACCAAAACTAAAACATTTACAACAACAGCCAACAACCATTTTAGTTTATAAATAAATTTTAGATACTTAATAATTAATAAACCATTATTTTCAAGCAATTATTGTGACTTAACTATTAGGACAAAATAATTCATATGAGTGAAAAATGCACCAAAATACTTTTATTTTATTTTATCACAGGAGCTAGGAATCTCAGGTACATCTACTAGATGAAAGGATACGATGAGAGAAAAACAATTTTGCTATTTCTAAGAAAAATTAGTTTCCATGGATGTAAAACTGATTTTTGCCCATATGCAGCTTATAATTTCCAATTTAATATCATTATGATATGCAGTTTTATAGATTTGACATTATTAAAAATATATAATTGCAACATAGGGGAGAATGCAATAGGTAGTATTTCTTAGGAAATCTACTTAAAAATACTGATATACTGTGGTCAAATGTAAGCATTGCAACTGCTACATAGTACATACTGTGTATTACTTAATATTGATAATTGCAAATTACATTATTAAAATATGTCATTGCACTCTTCATTTTCTTTATCATAGTTCACCATAGTACAACAATTTCTTTTTTTGCAGAGCAATTTTGCAATAGATTTCTCAGTTTAGAATGAATTAATACAAAAGAAGAAACAACCCATTTGAGTATGCAGAATTAAAAGGACAGATTAAAAGCACTTCAACGTATCCATTCCATTCACCTGGTATGTTATTGACTTACAAACACCCTTCCACCATGTTAATTTTTTCTGTTTGAGCCATTAAAATGTGTCTTGATATCAGGGCCACACAAAGAAACCATGGGCCACGGGAATAATTCCTATACAGGGCCCCCTGCCATAAGTATGATACAATAAAACCTGAAGTGCAAACTACCAGCGAAAAATTCCATTTTATACAGGTTATTTTCATCTTATAAGGTATGACTGCATAATATTTGTATTTATTTATTTCATTTATTTAGGTACTTTTCGGTTAGCCGGGCGCCAGTGTTAATACATGTATATATATACACACACACATATATATACATATATACACATATCGACATATATATACATACACACATATATGTATGTATGTATATATATGTGTGTGTGTCTATACATATGCGTTTATATATGTACATATATTACTGGCGCCCGGCTAACCAGTAATATATGTACCTTTATTACTGGTAGGTACTTTATAGGTACTTTTATATGTACCTATAAAAGTACCTTTATTTTATTTTTTTTATTGGGGGGGGGGGGGGGGTGGCGCTGGACCATCTCTCTCTCTCTCTTTTTTTTTTTTTCCTTCAGTTTATTGCAAGATTTTGTTATACAGGCTTTACTCTATTAGAAAATAAATTTGCTGGATAGTACTTTTCTTAAAAATCTATACAGTATTTGCTGACAATTTTGAAATATTTCTTTTACAGTATTACAGTTTATGATACATTTATCACACTTTTTTCATCTAAAGATTTAAAATAAAAATATGAAAAGTATAATTAAATTTTAATTGAATTCACCAATTAATTTTTAATAAAAAAAGTTTTAAGTATGAAAGAAATAAAATTCGAAACCTTTTTTTTCTCATGTCAACACCAGAATTAGCCAAAAAAAATTATTTCAAGGAATAATTTCGCTTCTTTTAAAAGTTTTTTCAATTGCATTTTATTTCTAATTTTACCTTTAATATTAAGAAACATATAAGTTATATTGAAAGGCAGAATTTAAGTACAAAATCAACTTTTATTATTAACAAATGTTTATATTTAATAAACAATTCTTTAACTTGCATTCTTGAAAGATTTTTATGAAATGTTCTGGTTCTAGTCTTGTGACAAGATATTTAAAAATTTTCCAGAAATATTTATGCTCAATTTTACTCTTAAACATTTTATTTTACAATTGACAACAAAGCACACCATCCGTTGAAAGATATTAAATGTGTCAAAATATCTTTTACAGTGAAAATCTACAGAATAAAACGACAAAAATAAAATATAAACATATTATTACTATATCCTGATAAACAATAATACAGCTAATTCAGAAAAAAAATGATATGCTCGTTAAGCATAAACCCACAAGAAACAACAACAAAAAAAAAAGGCGTTGGGAGTAGCGATTCTTTATTTATTGTTATTAGTAAAACAAACGTGTAACGCGAATAAAATTCAAAAACAGACGCAAAAATAAGTTGACATAGTAATAGAAAATCAGTAAACACAACAGTTTTGCCTGCCGAATCCACGACAGCGAAAGGAACGCCAGATACCAGACACGAGCTATCGGAGTTCCATATTTGAATTTCTTCTCAAACACCGCTCTCGCCAAGGCTTTTCGCCAAAATTTTTCGCCAAGGTGCTGAATCGAACACAATTTCAAAAATCGCCGTTGCGATCGACATTTATCGTTCGCCATTTAAGGGATCCCGTTTAATAACGCCCGTTTTTTAGCACTTTTTAAAGTATTACTTTACTGGAATAGCCGGAATCTAGGATTTTTAACTAGCGTTTGTGTACAACGCGATCAATGCTTAATTTGCGCCAAAGGTCATAAATACTGCGCTTCGGAGCCCAGCGGTAAAGCACTTCCGAAAAAACAAAATCTAAATTATATTTTCTTTTGCCAAAGCGCTTACATTAAGACTCCTATAATAGGAGCTGACGCACATCCATTTTGTTTCGGATTATTGGTACCCAGTTCAGCATCAATCTATAGATTGATGCTGAACTGGCATCCCCAGCCGGAGTTGGGGTTGCTTAAGATTCGGTTTTGATTAGCTTGTTTTTTTGACTGGGCTCCAATTCGGGTGCCAAATCTGCGAGGATGCGTCAGCCTCTATTATAGGAGTTCTAGCTTCAGGGGTTGATCCAGGAAAAATTTGGGGCCTATTTAGGGCCCCTTCACAAAAATCTATTTTATAAAATGGGCCCCTTCACAAAATTCTATTCCAAAAAAACTTACTATTTATTATTTTGTGATGTTTTAAAATGTGTAAATTGTAAACAAAGAAGTTCACCAGAGAGGAAAACTTCAGCAAAAGGGTTTAAAAAGTTTTTGTTTATAAATGCTTGGTTCGAATTTGATTAACTGGATTTTAACTTTCGTTACAAAATGTTATTTTTCACATAAATGTAATAAATTTCACAAAAATAACCTTTACTTTTCACAAAATGGGCCCCAAGAAAAAAAACCTGCATCGACTCCTGAGCTTACATATGTGACGTAGCGTGTTGCACACATAGGCGCATACTTCTATCCCTAGCTCGCAAGTGTAAGCTCAAAGAACTAGGAACAATAAGTTGTTCCTAGTTCTATGCTTTGGAGCTATGAAGGTAAAAGGAGTCGAGATAAATGACTCAGCTTCTCATTCCGTCCACTATTTTGCTTTGCCTAGCTTGTCTTGCCGCACTGTGTGTATGCAGTCCTGAATTTAGATACCGTGCCACTAGACACACCTAAAAGCTGGGATGTTTTGGTTGCAGTTGCTCCAGCTATGTAGTCAGGCTCCCACAATTTGGCCTCTTTGAAAGTCTGCGAGGTCTGACATTTTACACGTCTGACAAAAATCCAAGGCGTATACAATTTCACTAAAGCCTACCACATACTACCGTGATATACACTGTTTATATTAAAAAAAAAATGGCAGCTAGAATGATATTTTAAGGCCTACGAAGCGCATTCTTAAATGCCACTTTTATTCACAGGTGTTTCCATTATTTTGATAACCACCTGTAAATAAAATGCAAATAGGAATTTCGTTCCGGCTGTTTATAACGAGTTCTGGTGAATGGATTTTGATGGAACTTGCGCTTAGTTAGAAAATTTTCAGGGAAGATTTCAGTATATTTCCTATCGTTATACGTTGCTTAGTTATAGAGCTATCGGGGGAAGTTCTATAATCAGGTGAACCCGATTACGAAATATTAGCCTTTTTAACACTTTCCAATCTAGTTGAAAAGTGTTTATGACTTTGGTTTGTCTGCCGTCTGTCTGTCTAACGTCTGTCCGTCCTCTAACTCGCATAAATATACTCGGATTGCTGTAAAATATTTGTATGTTATAGTAATGATCCCTAGTGAAAATGACGTGTATAGCACTTATCGTTTTTTTTATAGGGACAGTCAAAAGTATTCCGTTACATTACAGTCAATGAGGGAAAAATCGTTCCACGTGCATTTTGAAGATACTACGCCATTTGAAACATGATGAAAATGATATACGATTATGAAGCGCACTAAAACATGCTTTTTGTAGAAAATGGGGTGCAATGCATTTATTATTCCATTACAGGGTCAAACAAAAGAATTCTATTGCAAATTGTCCTACGTGGAAAAATCGTTTGCAGTGTAATTCAATGATGTTTCACTATTACAAACATAATGAAATTTATATGCATTACTGACGTGCACAATGAATTGCTCACTTAAAAGTATGGTGGGCATTGCGTTCATCGTTAATTTACAGGGACACACAAAATATTTCAGTTACATTATACTTGCAATAATTACTATCGATGTGTGATAAGTGCGTTTCCAACATTGGTTTGCGTTTTTAAGTTTAACTAAGTTGTTGCATAGTACGTGGTGTGTATAAAGGTTGATAATATACAGGGCTACAGAAGGGAATTCGTAAGTATTACAGACTATAGGAGTGAATTGCATAGGATAGTTTTTAATTGCGTTACGCATTTTCCTGCTGAACTATAGTTAGTAGACTTATAGATGTTTGTGGAAAATAAATACGTTCATGTACAGGGCTACGCAAAGGACAAGGTGCAGTCGTGAAAAAAAAAGTGAACACCCATACTAACACAGCAACAAATTATCGTAGAAAAAAGTTACTGGTACCAAACAATTGGAAATAAAGTCTACTTTTAAATGACATGTATAAAATTTTTTTAAGGGGGGGGGGGATCTACATATGAAAACAAACCCAAACTATATTTTTTTCAATGGCAAGACCCAATTTTGACAAGATATTCTAAATTTTCAGTTCAAATAATGCCTAGATACCAAATTTCATGAAATTCCTACGATTAGTTTCAGAGAAATTAATTATTTTAAAATGAGCATATTTTAGGAGGTGTATCAAAATTTAAGTTCGGTACTCGTTTGTTGAAATGCTACAGAATGACTAAGTCACTTCTATTAATGTATTAGTTCTTGCCAATATGACCATTTTACTCACTTAATATGTTTCGGCTATTATTATGTACGGTAAAATCCTTTTCAATTTCAGTATTCATTTTATAATGTTTACAAGAATTGAATTATCCGATTAAAATATATATAAGGTTCTCTGAGATCAAAATAGTTTTCGAATATCTGAATGTGATTGGAATTTTATAGGTGTTTTTATAATGCTTTTTCTCAGATTTTGAATTCATTTTACTTGATCTTTTCTAAATTTATATGTGAAGAATATCAGCGAATACAAAATTTAGAATAAAAAATAATATGAAGCAATATAAGGAAGCGGTGTAGGAAAAACCCAGAAAAATTGCTTTTCAGTCTGAATATAAATCTTAACTCGATTGCTAATGGCACATTTTTAAAACTTTTCCAGCAAATACACAACACATATGCAGTTATAAGAAATTTTACATCGAGCATATATACCACAGAAAAACTAAAATAAGTTTATCAGACTGGAGAAGAACCTAGAAATTCATTTAAAGGTAACAAAAATAATGAGTAAGATTTTTTTTTTCTAAGGTAGGACTGTTCATTTTAAAAAAGTCCTTCCGGCCTGTACCGAGAGGAAAGGGTATCTTTCATAGTCGACGTTTTTAAAAATTCAACTCATTTTACTCAAACACTCGAAGCTAAAATAATTGGAACCCGATTATAGAAGACTCAATCCCGGTTTTCGTCAATACTGAATTTGAATGCGAATTTCAGCAATGAGAGTTATAGCCTAACAAAAATCAGATTGTTTCAAAATGTTAGCCACCCTAGAATTTCAAACTGCCATATCTCAGCCATTTTCTAAGATAAAGCCAAAACAAGAAATGTTCTGGAATCCTTGTATCTTGTATCACGATCTAATACTTAACGGAAACAACTTTTTCAATTTATAATTTTTTATACACCTTTTTGAATTTTTAAAAAATTAAAAAAAAAATTAACTTGCCGCTGTGACATGTTGAAAATTTCCATTGCTCAATACTCAGAAGATCAATCTAATCCTTTATGAAAGGGGTCTTGTGAATTGTCACTATTCAAGTAAGAGTGCTATACAGAAGGGTGACAGGTGGACGTGAATCAACTAATCAATTACTTGGAAAAAGGGGATAATCTCCTAAGAATGAAAAATAGAACTAGAGATTGGGGTCTTTCATTGTCAACTGGAGATAAGAGACTGGTGCAGGTGTGGGAGTGAAAGAATGCTTTCTGCAGAAATTCCTGGAATGCAAGGAAAGCCCCTAGGAAGTGAAATTGCAGACGGCAGTTGAATGTTGAAGAAGTTAGAGGTTGAAGGAGATGGGAGGAAGGTCCTTTTTTGAGCGGACGGGAGAATCTGAGTTTTTCGGACAGCGTAATTTTACAAGACGAATATGATTGTCATATTTTTTCATTTTTACTTTTGTTTCTTTTTTTCCAATGTGTTAATTTAAAATAAAGTTTTTTTTCGTTTCAAACGAAAATGGATTTTATTAATTATATATACGAGTGTCCACGTTACCACAGCAATAGTATATATAATTAATTGGTGGCAGCAACTGGGATATGTAATCTAGAGTAAATTAGATTACGTATCTATGTTAACCTGATTAAACAGATGAAGAGCCAGTGGAAAACGGACAAGCAGAGTTGTGGAGTCTTGAAGTCTAATTGGAGTCGTGGCTTTTTCTCGGAGTTCTAGCAAGCAGAGAACTGGTAAAAGAACTTTATCGACAAAAACTGTGTAGTGTATGGACAGTCAACTATAGATTTGGTGATACGTGTTTGTGATTCTTAATATATCCAGTGGAATGAAGATATGCGGCGTACCATCTGAGTTGTCTGCATACCGATCTAAGGTGAAATTAGTGCCTCATCAGCGGAATTAGTGTCTTCAAATCTTCAAAAATCTGTGTGCGTGTCATCTTTAAAAGTGCTTGGAAGCCTGGTATCAGTGTGGAGGAAATATCTGCATCTGGAGGTAAGCTCTTTTATGAAATTTTCTATAGAGGTCTTTTTTAAATTAAATTTTGTGTATAAATTTTAATTTTGGGGAACAAAACTCTGTGTGAAATTTAAGAATTCTAGGGAAGCTATTAATTTGGTACTTAAATTTTTAGTTAGAATTTTTATGTTTGTTGATTTTCTGGTATCTGTTTGGTATAATATTGGGTTAAGAAAATTATATACTTATGTATATGTTAAAATTTACTTGGGGTATAGTAAATTGTTATTGATTAATTGAGATTATTAATCAGGATATTTTAATCATAATTTTGTATAAAACTTTTGGAAATAAGAGTTTTGTTTGCATACATTTTATTTATTACAGTAATAAAGTTTTAGCTTAATTTTAGGGGTATACTGTGGATGATTATGATTAATGTTTCAAAATAAATTGATGTTATACTGTACTGTTGGGTATAAAATTTATTTTGGGGGATATACTCAGTTTGAAAGACTTCACTGTTGCATGATAATTTGCTATAGTAAAAGTGTGTCGTTTTTAAATACATTATTATACGTATAGTGAAAAAAATTCTATTTCTGTATTTATTGTATTATTGTAAATTGAATATATCTGATTTTTTGAAATTTATTATATTTTGGGGGAAAATATGGCAGACTATTTAGTAAAATATAATAAAAGCGTCTTGCTATTATTAGCAGAGGAATTTGAGACCAGTGTGTCAAAATCGTGTAAAAATCAAGCTATAATTCAGGCCATTGTTAGTGCTGAAGATTATAAAGAAAGTTACGCAAAACTTCGCTTGCAATATATTCTTGAACAGGAGGCAGAGCGGAAAGAACAGGAAAAACAATTTGAAAAAGATCGTAAAGAAAGAGAGAGGCAAATTGAGTTAGATAGGATTGCGCAAGAGGAAAAAGATAAACTTAGGAAATTTGAGTTAGATAAACTTGAAAAACAACTTGAGGTAGATAAACTTGAGAAACAACAGCAATTTGAATTAGAAAAATTGCGTATTCAAAATTCTGCGGATATTGTTAGTGTTTCATCTAATGAATCAAATGTAGATTTTCATAGAACTCCTAAGGTAAATTTAAAGGATTTGGTTCCGCGCTTTGATTCTAAATTAATTGATATAACTCTTAACTCTTATCTTTATGATTTTTGAAAGGCAAGCCGAGAAAGCTAAAATTTCTCAGGAAGATTTGGTTAGTCAATTAATTCCTTTATTACCTTCTGACATTGCCGAAATTATAGTTAAACAACCGTCAGACAAATGTGATGATTTTCAACATATCAAGAAAGTTTTGTTAGATAGGTTTAGGCTAAGTACAGGCGCATTAAAACAAAAATTTGAAACTCATCAAAGAAAATCTGGTGAATTATGGGTGGATCTGATTTATGAGTTAAGGGGTTATCTTGATAATTGGTTAGAGTCATTAGAAGTGAGGAATTTTGAATCATTAAAAGAACTAATGCTCACGGAACAACTAAAAAAAGTGTCCCTTTTGAGATAAAAGAAAAATTTATGGATGATTGGGAGGAAATAAAGATTGCTTCTAAACTCGCGGAAAAATTGGATAAATTTGAGAGTATAAGAAGAGAATTTAACAGGTCGGATAGAAAACCGTGGGAAAATAAATCTTTTCAGGATAAGCAAAAAGACAGCTTTAATTCTAAAAGTAGAAAGGAAATTAAACCAAAATCGGAATTTGAGAATACGAAAGAGTGTGGGAAATTTGATCAATTTAAGAAGGACAATGCTTTCGAAAAGCAAAGACAAGTCCAATGTTATAATTGTTTGGCAGTGGGCCACATCCGTCCAAATTGTCCGGAATTGTTAAAAAGTAAAACTAATTATGAGGATAAAAGCATAGCTTGGATCATTACTAGTGATGGGAAAAGTGAAAATAATAAGGAAGGTGTGGAAACTGAATTACCTATGGTTGATTTATGCGTGAATGGTAAGAAAGTAAAAGCGATTAAGGACACAGGTGCGCAAATTGCGGTTTTTAATGCTAATGACATTCCGTGGAGTGCTAAGAAAGTGGGTAATGTATTTCTTATACCGGCCCTCGGAAATAGACAAAAAGCGGATTTGGTGTCAGTGCCGGTTGCTTTGATGGAAGGTGAAAAAGAGTATGTTGAAAAAAATGTGGTGGTTGCAGTTGTGAGAAAACTAAATTCTCCGCCCCTTATAACACCAGCTGTTTATGACTTCTTAAAGTTAGGAAATATGAAAAAGCAAAATTCGGTGTATAAACAAGTGGGGAATCAAAGAGAATTAAATGGGCAAGGAACCCTCAGATTATCTAGCGATCATGAGCAAAGAGTTGTTAGAAAAACGGTTGTGAATGAAATCTGTGAAAGGGATAATAAGTCTGTTGATGAGATGGAGGTAAATTCACCGGGGGACGTGACTGATAAGAATTTGGAAAAAGGGTCTAAATTGATCGATCTAAAAGATAATGCTTCTCAAATGGATATGGTTAAAAGGTGATGTAAGAGAGGTCAATTTCGGGAAAAGAATTCTGAGCATGATGTAAATATACCCAGGTGTTTTGTTGGTAGTATGGGATTTATACATGTTAGAAATAGAATTAGAAAGAAATTGAGTTCATCTATGACTGTGGCCAGTAAATTTATCTCTAGGATGAAGGAAAATAATAAATTGGGGGGCTAAATGCCAAGAAGATGTGAATAGGAAATCAAAGTTAAAAATAATGGAGCATTCTTCTTTTAAAATGGATCACAAAGAAAGATTTATTAAAATCAAACAAGATTTTGTAAGGAAAAATCATGACTATGAAGTTGTGAGTCGAAAATTATTGTCGAAAAGATTTTCTGATAGAAGTAATATAGATATTGGTTTTCGGGGGAATACTCTAAATTAAGTTCTGTTCTAAAATTTGGGAGTGCTCATTATTGTAATATCTATATTGGGTTTATTTATCATTTAATGCTTAATATTTTCGTAATAGTAAAACTTCATTAATTTAATAATTGCATAATTTAGTATGCTTTCTTTTTGTTTGTAGAAGTGTCCAAAATTAAGCTTTTAAGCATGTGTTTTTTAAGAGAATTGTTTTAGGCATTGTGTTGTATATAGATTTATTCTTTCTTTTTATTATTATTTTTTTTTCGTTAGAATCATGTAAAGTGTAATCTGTATTTGGTATTATATGTATGTGAAGTATTTCAAAATTGTTTCTTAGGGCATCAATTGTATAAATTATTCCTGGAATTATGCTTAGGTATTGTACGTAAGGGATTAAATACTGAGTATGGGAATGTGTTTGCATTCTATAGGGATTTCGTGTATTATTCAAAATTCCTTTATACTTTGATGACCTCTTTAGAAGTTGATTGAAGGAGCTTATTGTATTCATGTATATGCCAAATTTCCTGCAGAAATTTTTTCTTAGGTAGGAGGAGTTGTGACATGTTGAAAATTTCCATTGCTCAATACTCAGAAGATCAAGCTAATCCTTTATGAAAGGGGTCTTGTGAATTGTCACTATTCATGTAAGAGTGCTATACAGAAGGGTGACAGGTGGACGTGAATCAACTAATCAATTACTTGGAAAAAGGGGATAATCTCCTAAGAATGAAAAATAGAACTAGAGATTGGGGTCTTTCATTGTCAACTGGAGATAAGAGACTGGTGCAGGTGTGGGAGTGAAAGAATGCTTTCTGCAGAAATTCCTGGAATGCAAGGAAAGCCCCTAGGAAGTGAAATTGCAGACGGCAGTTGAATGTTGAAGAAGTTAGAGGTTGAAGGAGATGGGAGGAAGGTCCTTTTTTGAGCGGACGGGAGAATCTGAGTTTTTCGGACAGCGTAATTTTACAAGACGAATATGATTGTCATATTTTTTCATTTTTACTTTTGTTTCTTTTTTTTAGTGTGTTAATTTAAAATAAAGTTTTTTTCGTTTCAAACGAAAATGGATTTTATTAATTATATATACGAGTGTCCACGTTACCACACCGCCATTTTGAAACAAAGTGGCTCATGAAGTTGGCAAACGAACTCGGTCGAGACCTTGGTATGTTCTGTACACATGATCAGTCACATTCATATCGGTTCATAAATACCAGAGTTACAACATAACAAATATCAGATTGTTTCAAAATCTCAGTCACCCTAGAATTTCAAACTACCATATCAGCCATTTTTTAAGATATAGCCAAAACAAAAGAATGTTCCAGAATCCTTGTATTACGTTCTAACACTTAACAAAAGCAATTTTTTTCAATTTATATATATTTTTCGTACATCTTTTTGAATTTTTTAAAATTTAAAACTTTTTAACTGGCTACTATTTTGAAACAAGATGGCGGATGAAGCTGGCCAACGAACTGGGTCGAGACCTTGGTATGTCCTATACACATAGTTACATCCGAATCCGTTCATAAATAAGAGAGTTACAGCATGACATATGCCAGATATATATATACATATATATATATATATATATTATATATGTATATATATATGTATATATAAATCAACATTTTAATGGAGGGTGGTTTGGAGGTCTGGGGATCAAGATCGGTGAAAATATACCAAAAGTTTTTGGAGTTGCTTTCCACCGAACTGCAATAGGTAACTTTTTGTAATGACAGCTACCTAAAAATGAGCTTTGTTAAAATAAAAGCGAAACTAATTTACATAATTGACACAAAATTATATCTCATGCAAATGCGATTTACGTAATTTTAATAAAAAATTTAAAAGCAGATATAGAAAAAGTAAAATCTTTTTCTAATCAACAATAAAATGAGTAAAATATTTTTTCAGCTTATGCTTTTCTGCACATCATAGACGGCTCCCTTAAACCAGCATCTTGCCGTTTTTTAAGAATAATTTGAAAATTATTTGGAAGAAAAATTTTAAATTTTAAATGCGCATATAGCAGGACAAAGTAAATATAATCATCATAAAAATTGTAGGTTGTAATTCATAATTTTTTCGAATATTAACTTCATAATTCATATTATAAAATTATAAAAATTACCAATTCAACGTATTTATGTTTGGGTTTTTTAGTATTAAAACCATACTGAAAATTAGCACATTAGCGTTATAATTTCAGAAGATAATAATAAAAATATGAAAACGTAATTTAGCATTAGAAGCTCGAAATTTTGAATGTTTATAACTCAAAAATTTATCATCCAAATAATTTGAAATTTGATATCTAGGTATAGTTTGAACCGAAGATTTCAATTATCGAGTGAAAATTGAATGTTGCCATTGAAAAAACAAAGTTTGGGCTGGCTTTTAATATGTAGAATCCCCCCCCCGTAAGAAAATTTTACATACATAATTTAAAAGTATACTTTATTTCCAATCGTTTGGTTACGACTAACTTTCTTCTACGACAAATTGTTGTAGAGTTAGTAGGGGTGTTCACCTTTTTTTTCCCACGACTGTATATTATCGTTTATGGTTGGTAATTGCTGGAAGTTTGTTTTATATTGACTTATGCGTTTTTTACCTGAATTAAATTGTAGCTTAATATGGAATGTATACAAAAGTCTTTAGTACAGGTTGTACAAAAGATTTCGAGTGTTTCCATCGTTTTGCGAAAATTGCTAAATGTGAATTTTCTAAAATGAACTAAATTTTATCATGCTATGTATTATATATAAAAATCCATAGATCATATACAGGGCTGCACAAAATAATTCAAGTACATTTTTGACTGTGACGGTGATTGCTAAAACGGGACTTTTAAATGTGTTATATGTTTCCTATACTGTTTATTTACATACCTTCTTTCATTTTATTTAACGGTGAAGTTTCGTTATAGTTTTCTGGATGTGTTGGAAAGTGTTTGATAATCTAAGTTTGACGCATGATTTTTCGTCCTTGTTAAACGGTTATACTGGGCGGATTTTGATGAGACTTTCACTATTAGATTCTTTTCATGGATGGTTTTAGTATATTACATATCGTTCTACAGTGCTTAGATATAGAATTATGGGGAAAAGTCTATAATCAGGTGAACCCGATTATGAAAGATTTGCCTTTTTAAAAAGTTCTATTGGATGGATTCTGTTGGTTAGTTTGTTTGCATTGTTAGTTAGATAACATTTGTCAGGGATGGTTTTAGTATATTGCATATCGTTCTATCGTTCTTTACTAAATCCTACTGTAAATGATCGACTAAAAGAGTTGATCATTAACTGCTTAAATTTTGTCTGCACATTTGAAAATATAATAGCGCATTGGCGTTCGTATCGTTTTCATCAGTGCGGAGGGACATTCTAGATAAGGTTCATATTGCTTTAAAACATAAAGTCAAATTCACTGATATATTTCGTTTGATTTAAGGTTCGTTTGGAGAATGTATAAATAACACAACATTACATTTTTATAAACTTAACAACATCTAAAAGCCTTAAAACTCATTTGTATTATGTTAACATCACATTTTTTTTTAAAGATATCTTGGATTTTTGTTTCCGAAAAAACTCTCAGGTTTTTTTCCCTTCCTTCAAAATTCCCGTTTTTTCGCAACTCTAGTTATAGATGAATACTAGTAGTCCAGGCATTAGGGGATAAAAAAGAGCAAATAAAGGAAAGTTTTGGGGTAGTTTTTTTGGGGGGGTCCCTTTATGTTTTTTGGGTCGCTGAACACGAATCCGAGGTTTTCCAACAAATTTTTTTTCGGGAAATATGTTTTTTTTACAAAAAACGTATAAAAAAACGGACTTTTTTCCGTTTTTTCAAAATAATTTTAAAATTGTACATTTTACGTGAAAGTCGGCAATATATGAATTAAATAAAATAAAATTTCCTATATTTTATGTAATGAAAGTTTTTTTCTCTGATCAATGGTTTAGCCGTGAGAGTGCCGCAAAAAAGGATGTTAAAAACAAAAAACTGTAAAAAAACGGGAATTACGGTAGTGTATGTCGATGTAACATAAAACTAACCATTTTACGCAAACGGTAACCATTAATGATACTAAAGATTATATGTTTGACTGTATTTTATGCATTTGAGGTAGAGGAAAAGTGCGGATCCTGCGCCAGGGGAAGGTGGGAGCTTTGGAGCAGTTCCACCTTCTCTCATATGAGTCGAAGGTGCTCCTCCGCCGGAGTGCTCATACTGTAAAATTGGGAGGTGTAAAAGACAAAAAACTGTAAAAAACGGGAATTACGACTCTGTATGTCGATGTAACATGTATTCACAATATTGAAAAAAAAACAATATTTTTCGGCACTTTTTTCGATTTTTCTTAAAAAACTCAAGTTTAGTGCATTTTACAGAAAAAAGCACTTTACCATTTTGTAGAACATAAAATTCTCTACAACACGCAGTATTCAGGTTTGCAAATTGTCCAAATAGGGGGTAAGATACGGAGCCGGGAAAATAGGGTAAAATTTGCAAAAATCCACTAAAGACATTAGTTTTTGCTTAATAACCTACTTTTAATGCGTTTTACATACAAAAGCACTTTCACCATTTTGTAGAGCATAAAATTCTCTACAACATGCAGTATTCATGTTTGTAAATTGTCCAAATAGGGGGTAAGCTACGGAGCCAGGAAAATAGTGTTAAATTTGGAAAAAATGTAAAAATCCAAAAATGACGTAAGTTTTTGCTTACTAATCTACTTTTAGTACGTTTTAGAGACAAAAGCACTTTCACCATTTTGTAGAGCATAAAATTCTCTACAACATGCAGTATTCATGTTTGTAAATTGTCCAAATAGGGGGTAAGATACGGAGCCGAGAAATAGGGTTAAATTTGGAAAAAAATGTAAAAATCCACAAATGACGTTAGTTTTTGCTATAACTTACCCCCTATTTGGTTATTAAGCAAAAACTAACGTCATTTGTGGATTTTTACATTTTTTCCAAATTTAACCCTATTTTCCCGGCTCCATATCTTACCCCCTATTTGGACAATTTACAAATATGAATACTGCATGTTGTAAAGAATTTTATGCTCTACAAAATGTTGAAAGTGCTTTTGTCTCTAAAACGCACTAAAAGTAAGTTATTAAGCAAAAACTAACGTCATTTGTGGATTTTTACATTTTTTTCCAAATTTAACCCTATTTCTCGGCTCCATATTTTACCCCCTATTTGGACAATTTACAAACCTGAATACTGCATGTTGTAGAGAATTTTCTGCTCTACAAAATGGTAACTCTGCTTTTGTCTGTAAAATGCACGAAAATTGAGTTATTTAAGAAAAATCGAAAAAAGTGCCGAAAAATATTGGTTTTTCCAATATTGTGAAAAACCCACAAGGTCTAGAAGGTCGAAAACTTGTTTTTTTATTAGAGGGTCAACCTTTACAACATACCCAAAAATCAGAACTACCCGAATTTTTGTAAGGTAAAATGCTATTTCTACTGGACTACAATGTTACCGCCTCTTAGAATAGGAGCTCTCCGGAGAAGTAGCAACTTTGACTCATGAGAGTAGCTGGATCTGCCCGACTGCTCCCACCTCCACCTGGTGTCGGATCCGCACTTTTCCTCTACCTCAAATGCATAAAATATAGTCAAACATATAATCTTTAGTAACATTAATAGTTAACATTTGCGTAAAAGGATTAGTTTCTATTGTTACATTGACATACATTACCGTAATTCCCGTTTTTTTACAGTTTTTGTTTTTTCCACCCATTTTTGAGGCACTCTCATGGCTAAACTATTGATCAGAGAAAAAAACTTTCAATACATAAAATGTAAGAAATTTTATTTTCTTTAATTCATATATTGCCGACTTTCACGTAAAATGTATAATTTTGGAATTATTTTGAAAAAACGGAAAAAAATCCGTTTTTTTACACGTTTTTTCTAAAAAAAACATATTTCCCGAAAAAAATTTTGTTGGAAAACTTCGGATTCGTGTTCAGCGACCCGAAAAACATAAAGGGACCCCACAAAAAAAACTACACCAAAACTTTCCTTTATTTTCTACCAAATGCCTGGACTATAGGGGGACCTACCCCCTGCGAGCTACGCTCGCCAACCCCCGCTCAGACTTCGAGGCCACTAAAAACATGACAGCGTGCTTTATTTTAAAAATATTGGTAAATCTGTAATTGGGTTGCCATGTTTTTAACGTTTTATTGGGGCATTTTTTTATTATCATGGCCTCATACACAGCTATTGCGACAACTGACGACTGTTTTCGGGATTGATAAGTAAAATCAATTACACCTTGAAAACCAGCTTGTATAAAATGATTAGGTTTAAATTGTGGCTACCTCTCGGACTCTTATAACAACGATCTGTATTCTATTCTTCCTTTGCGTTTAAGGATGAGAAAAATTCCATCTGCTTGTGAATAACATTAAGAATCACGGTATTGAAAAGCACTATGTTATAGACATTTTCAGTAACAGGTTTTAATTTTCTCTCTATTTTTGTGCACCATCATGCATATTTTCATGTTATTTTAAATATGTAAATTATTTATTTTAATTAATATGTATATACGAATTTTCTAATAATTATTTATCATACAAAATTAATTAAATATTTTGGGCATGCATGCCTGCATTTATTCGGGATCAATTGATGAGATATTTAAACAAATTTGCGATCCGCGATAATTTTACACCATGTTATGTCACTTGAATATTGTCCATAAGAAAATCGGGTACTTTTCCATTATAGGATCCTTGCTTTTAGGTTTGGCGTAATTCGAGCTTCAAAAAGGGATGAAAACAAACCCAATGAACTTTTGGTGCTTTTCTATTATAGGGGCCTTGACGCTTTTATAAATAGCTTGGCGGAAAAAACCAAGCGGGATAGAAAACCAAGCAGGATATTTTATTCTCCTTCCGTTCAGTTGGGAAATTATTATTTTATATATTCGTTTCAAATATCCGAATTAGTGATTTTATAAATTCGTTTAATTAAATTTTACAAAAAAATAACAAAAAAATAACAATAAATAATAATTCCTATTAATTCCTCCCCCCCCCCCCTTTCTTTTGCGTTTACATAAATGACGTCATTTGGACGAATTTATTCCAAATATATTCATTTTATAAATTAAATTAAATGCTGACAGACAATTGAATCCTGACGATAGAAATGTGATTTTTTTTTTCAAATTTTCCTGAAAAACATAATTTAATCACAATCTTGTCTTCATTATCGATTGAAATAAAAGATAAATTCAATTTCAATTTGAAAATGACGAATAAAAATAAATCAATAATCCCGATCGGGATCCTTTTCAATTTTTTCCCCTTTTTTGTCACAAAAAAACCGAGTAATTAATTGCCATCATTACAGAAATGTCATTAAAATTAGAAAAAAAATAATATCTCGAAAACTAATTCCAATTTCAAAATTCCATTACCAGTTTCGACATCCGCGGATTTTTATGGACAATTGGTATTAATTTCACCCTCAAGGGTTTAATATTTTATTAAAAATAGCCCTGAAACATAATCAGTCGTTTCATAAATTCGTTTCATAAAATCGTTTCACAAATTCGTTTCATTAGGATTTTATATATATAGGGTAGATAATCAGTCGTTTAATCAGTCGTTTCATAAAATCGTTTCATAAATTCGTTTCATAAAATCGTTTCATAAATTCGTTTCATAAAATCGTTTCACAAATTCGTTTCATTAGGATTTTATATATATAGGGTAGATAATCAGTCGTTTAATCAGTCGTTTCATAAAATCGTTTCATAAATTCGTTTCATAAAATCGTTTCACAAATTCGTTTCATTAGGATTTTATATATATAGGGTAGATTTGGTGATTTCAGAATATAGGATACGGATTTATTTTTTCTCCATTTCGGTCCGCTGCTCCCACGGGGCGCAAAACTGTGTTCCACGATGTATCGGAGTCTAACAAGTGAAATTTTGCTGGATGGTTAATTTTAGAACATAGGCGTAGAATACGTAGGATTTTTTAAAATATGGCCCCAGATCTCTCTTGGGGATGAAAAGCAAAATACAGACGAAAGTTTACAGGATAGTGAATTTAAAAATATAAATGTGAGTATGGGGATTTTTCATTTCGGTATCTTGTTCCACCCGGTGACAAATCTAATGTCTCAAGATCTATTTGGGCTTTACATATAAACTTTTTAAACAACAAAAAAATCGACGTCAAAAACTACTACAAAGTAAAACAAGTTGGAAATTGTACGTCAAGCGTGACAAATGAGGTGCGTTCATACAATAGCCAGTTATATAAATATTCAGATCTTGATGATTTTTAATTCTGTGAAAGGAATTATATCGTCTGCAGATTATTTTCTGTAACAAAATAAGTATCTCGGTAGCTTGGCGATTAAACCTCGAAAGCTCCTATAACAAAAAAGCGCCGATTTAAAAAAAAAAATCAAATTACTTAACAAATATTTTTATTAATATCTTCTAAAGTTTTGATTCGATTTTCATAAAATTTAAAATGTCTCGAAAAATTCTGCAAAGGTATCTTATCAAAGGTATATCTTAAATTTCAAACCATTTGGTTGGGTAGTTTTTGTGTTGTTATATGCGGACAGACGGACGGACGGACAAGACGACGACAATAGGTGCTACGTATTTATATAATTACGAACGCACCTAATTACTACACAGTACTACAAATTGACTCTGATGGCAAGCAATGCACTGCTATAGCAGCAGTTGCGTGCGTGTTTTTTTCCCGAATCTGAACTAATTACATGGACAGTTAGAAACTATTTATTAAATTGGCAGTTTTGTCAACCGCGCACTCAGCGTACGCTAATTACTCGATTTTATATTAAATCAAAAATTTGCCAGGACTTTTGACCCACCCTGTATTAGCGTACAAATCCCTCCACCGTAAAAATATAGTTCTTCAAATGAAGCGAGTGTACCGCAAAAATCTTGTATGAATTTTAAACGCTTTACAATTGTCTACAACAATACTAGAAACAACACCGTATAAAAAAGGGAGAAAAATCTCCGGGTAGCAACTTTCTCGCAAAACAGATAGCGCTACGTAACTTGGTGAAAATAGTTAAGAATGAAATATTTTAAATATGTTTATTTATTTATTTTTGGTTTTTGTTGAATTTCTGAAAAAAAAAAAGTACTGAATTAATTTTGATGAAATTTAAATAGGACCAATTTGAGAGTATTCTCTTTTCATAAAAAGAAAATAACCTGAATAGGTGGCGTAGTTCCGGAGTAATCGGCAAAAAAAAAAAAAAAACATACACGTTGAATTGAGAACTTCCTCCTCCTTCTTTTTCCCCCTCTCCCTCTCTCTTTTTTTAAAAGTTGCTTAATAAATTTTTGAAGCAGGGTACGCAAAAATCATAATTTTTTTAAAAATTAAATCGGATTTTTTAAAAATTTAAATTGATTACTTGCAAGGTTAATTTTTTTAGGATTTAAGCATGTGGATTTAGCACGACCTCTTGATGATTATTTAAAAGTAAATGTAAGTATACTACATGAAAACTAATAAATATAAAAAAAAAATAATTTTTAAATTTGAGGAAAATATTTTTAATAATAAAAACATATTTTTTTCCCTTTTTGTAATAGATAGTATTTGCCAGCGTATAAGATGTATCCTATTTTCCAAAAACAATTTCTTTGAATGTGTAAATGTAAGTAAATATATAAGATCTAAAATCTTTTGAAATAACATTTTTTCATAAAAATATTAATATATACACATTGATTAATACAATTTATTTTAAGTATATGAGATATTTTTTCAAAGTTTTTCTCAAAAGATTAAAAAAAAAAAATAATTAAAAATGTTAATTATTCAAAAATATTCATCGGAACCATCTGCAAATAAACGCATTTTCCATTACTACAGTTCAAGAGATCTTGGCATTCTCTATCCTCGCAAAAATATTCGTTTGAACTATCACCGCAGTTATTGAAACGCATTTTCCATTACTACAGTTGAAGAGATCCCGGTATTCTCTGTCCTCGAAAAAATATTCGTCTGAACCATCTACACAATCAATCTCTCTATTGCATCTCTGACAGCGTTGAATGCATTCGTCATTCGATTGTAAGCAATGCGCCTTTCCATCATCGCATGTCGATGTCGCAGATGTTTCAACCAGCAAACGATAAACGTTGCGCGATACATAATAATATTTAACAACATAATGTCTGGAAGAATTGTTTAAACGAGTAAGTTGATAAGAGAAGCAACTGAACGCTATTGAGTAACATTAAATCGTGCAAATAAGGGGAAAGTGCTAACCAATATATGTTAAACAATATACCTTAATATTTTGTCGGGTCCTTCCTACAGTAACTTTAACTCTTGTTTAGATTGATGTCTGAGCTAAAGGTATTTTGAGGAAATTAAAGTTGAAGACCACGTTTTTTACTTTCTTCTATCTATAATAGAAGAAAGTATTGTAATCGAAATTTTTTTCGACTCCCGGTTTTCGACGGATTTACACGTTTTAGGGGTCAGAGATTCCGAAAAACATGTTTTTACAAAATGTCTGTCTGTCCGTCCGTCCGTCTGTCCGTCTGTGTGTGTCTTTTTTGTACCATCGAAAAGTGTATGAAGTTATGCTTCAAATTGAACCACATTTTTTTTTATGTTTTTGGCTATGGCAAGCAGATTCTATCAGAATGTGGGGATATTTTGACGAAAGGTGGCGCTGCGATCGATATTTTTGTTCCATTTTCACTATTGTATCATCGAAAAGTGTATGAAGTTATGCTTCAAATTGGACCAGATTTTTTTTCTATGCTTTCGGCTATGGTAAGCAGGTTCTATCAGAATTTGGGGATATTTCGACGAAAGGGGGCGCTGCGATCGATATTTTTGTTCCATTTTCACTATTGTACCATCTAAAAGTGTATGAAGTTATGCTTCAAATTGAACCAGATTTTTTTTAATGTTTTTGGCTATGGCAAGCAGATTCTATCAGAATGTGGGGATATTTTGACGAAAGGGGGCGCTGCGATCGATATTTTTGTTCCATTTTCACTATTGTACCATCTAAAAGTGTATGAAGTTATGCTTCAAATTGAACCAGATTTTTTTTTTCTATGTTTTTGGCTATGGCAAGCAGATTCTATCAGAATTTGGGGATATTTCGACTAAAGGGGGCGCTGCGATCGATATTTTTGTTCCATTTTCACTATTGTATCATCGAAAAGTGTATGAAGTTATGCTTCAAATTGGACCAGATTTTTTTTCTATGCTTTCGGCTATGGCAAGCAGGTTCTATCAGAATTTGGGGATATTTCGACGAAAGGGGGCGCTGCGATCGATATTTTTGTTCCATTTTCACTATTGTACCATCTAAAAGTGTATGAAGTTATGCTTCAAATTGAACCAGATTTTTTTTTTTATGTTTTTGGCTATTGCAAGCAGGTTCTATCAGAATTTGGGGATATTTCGACGAAAGGGGGCGCTGCGATCGATATTTTTGTTCCATTTTCACTATTGTACCATCTAAAAGTGTATGAAGTTATGCTTCAAATTGAACCAGATTTTTTTTATGTTTTTGGCTATTGCAAGCAGGTTCTATCAGAATTTGGGGATATTTCGACGAAAGGGGGCGCTGCGATCGATATTTTTGTTCCATTTTCACTATTGTACCATCTAAAAGTGTATGAAGTTATGCTTCAAATTGAACCAGATTTTTTTTTATGTTTTTGGCTATGGCAAGCAGGTTCTATCAGAATTTGGGGATATTTCGACGAAAGGGGGCGCTGTGATAGCCAAATTCAAAAGGTCAAAATAGCCAAATTCAATTTCAAATTCAAAAAGATGTGCAAAAAAATTAGAAATCCTAAAAGTTTTTTTCGTTAAATGTTCGGCCTTGATCCGGAGAATCCGGAACAATTTTTGTTTTGCCTCTATCTTAAAAAATGCCTGAGATATAGCAGTTTGAAATTTTAGGGTGGCTGACATTTTCAAACAAGACAGCAGAATTCATCCATAAACGTGTTTAACTTATGAGTTTTAGTTAACATGGTTTCGGCAAATTTTCTTTCATTGTTGTAACAATTAATCCTATTATATGCTTATCACTATATATTATATATATATATATATATTATATTCGCCAACGTCAAATTCTCGCCAAACTTGGCGACAGTTGGCGAAATATCGCCGAATTTGGCGACCAACATAAGTTACCATAAATGAAGCCAACTTGGCTGTAGAGGACTAATTTGGCGATATTCTCATTCAAATTCCATGTTGACGAGAACTGGGATTGAATCTTCTTTAATTAGGTTCCAAGCATTTTACCTTCGTGTTTTCCTGTAAAATTAGTTAAAATCGAAAAACCAAGAAATAGGGAGGCTATCAGTTCTTGTCGGTTCAGACCTGAAGGACTTTTCGTAGTTTAGTATTATATACATCAGTTGATCGCATCCCGGTAACCCGACGATTCGAAAGCAGCTGACGTACAACAGAATATCGAAAAATATTGATTTTATTGGCGATGTGATAACGAATTTTGAAGTATTAACATGACTGAGATAGAAGAAAGTTTTGGGATTGGCACATCCGACTAGTTGCTTTATAAGACGATTTTTCATCCGACGTCAATTTTTGAATTCGGCTTTTTTTCATATCTGATAGTTTGCATCTATCCTTTTTGTAACTTTAACATTTTTGTAACGATTTTATGCATTTCTATTGCCTATTCAAAGAAAAATTCTTCTAAAGTTACAGAATTTCGTTAAAAACACTTAAAAATTCTTCTAAAGTTAAAGAATTTCGTTAAAAACACTTAAAAATTCTTCAAAAGTTACAGAATTTCATTAAAAACACTTAAAAATTCTTCTAAAGTTTCAGAATTTCGTTAAAAACACTTAAAAATTCTTCTAAAGTTACAGAATTTCGTTAAAAACGCTTTAAAAAATAAAGTGACGACGTCAAGAGGTCCATTCTCGACCGAAAACAACAACCATTTTCCCAATGGTTAAAAAACAAAAAAAAAAAAAAAAAAAAAAAAAAACAATTGATACATTACCTCCATTTTCATTTCTAATTCTATAAATACCAGATAATGATATTCAATGGGAGGAATTAAATTGGAACTGCCTTGGCGACTTGTAGTAACTAGAAATATCGAAATGAAAAATAGACAAATTTTTGAAAAGATACAAAAAAATGTATTAGGTAGATTTCGTAAGAAATACTACCTATTATATTCTCACCTAAGTTGGAAATTTTGAAAAATTTTTGCAGATCTACGCCGATCATGACTCCCAGAACCCAAAACCACCCCCAGTTCAAAACTTTATATATCTATCTATCTATCTATCTATCTATCTATCTATCTATCTATCTATCTATCTATGTCACTTTTTTCTGACCACGATAACTGGAAAAATTCTGCATTAATCTTTTACAAACTGATACATAAAATCAAGGGGCATAAAATCTCGGTCAAGTTCGTTAATGGGCAAAATCGAACCAAGGGGGGGAGGGTGGGGGGGCTTTTTGTGAAAACAGAAAAAACCCCATAATTTCTTAATTATTATACGTATCGAATCCATTTAAAGTTATTAATACTTCTAGGAGAAGGGCCGAAAATTTATGTATGACAGATTTTTGATATAATTAAAAATGGCTCCAAGGGGGGGAAAAAGGGGGGGGGGGGGTTTAGAAGAAAAAAAATCATAGCTTCGTCAATTCACAAGATATCAAATCCGCGTAAATTTATTATTAATCCTCTTATTATTATCTAAAACTTTCCTATTGACAAGTTTTTTATAGGACCAACCGTTATAGCAAAAAAAAATTAAAAACAAAAAAAAATCCCTGCCGGCTCCGCCTGCAAACAAGTTACTTTTCGACGTAGGCAGTTCCAACTCCCGCATCTTTTCGAAACTGATACATAAAATCAAGGGGCATAAAATCTCGGTCAAGTTCGTTAATGGGCAAAATCGAACCAAGGGGGGGGGGGATGGGGGGGCCTTTTTGTGAAAACAGAAAAAAACCCATAATTTCTTAATTATGATACGTATCGAATCCGTTTGAAGTTATTATTACTTCTAGGAGAAAGGCCGAAAATTTATGTATGACAGATTTTTGATATAATTAAAAATTGCCTTAAGCGGGGGAAGGTGGGGGGGGGGGGGGTTAGAAGAAAAAAATTCATAACTTCATCAATTCCCAAGATTTCAAATTCGCTTAAATTTATTATAAATCCTCTTAATATTATCTAAAACTTTTATATTGACAAGTTTTTTATAGGACCAACCGTTATAGCAAAAAAAATTAAAAACAAAAAAACCCCTGCCGGCTCCGCCTGCAAACAAGTTATTTTTCGAAGTAAGCGGTTCTAACTCCCGCATCTGTTCGAAACTGATACATAAAATCAAGAGGCATAAAATCTCGGTCAAGTTCGTTAATGGGCAAAATCGAACCAGGGGGGGGGGATGGGGGGGCCTTTTTGTGAAAACAGAAAAAAACCCATAATTTCTTAATTATGATACGTATCGAATCCGTTTGAAGTTATTATTACTTCTAGGAGAAAGGCCGAAAATTTATGTATGACAGATTTTTGATATAATTAAAAATTGCCTTAAGAGGGGGGAAGGGGGGTTTTAGAAGAAAAAAAATCATAACTTCGTCAATTCCCAAGATTTCAAATCCGTTTAAATTTATTATAAATCCTCTTAATATTATCTAAAACTTTTATATTGACAAGTTTTTTATAGGACCAACCGTTATACCAAAAAAAAAAATTAAAAACAAAAAAATCCCTGCCGGATCCGCCTGCAAACAAGTTAGGTTTCGAAGTAGGCGGTTCAAACTGCCGCATCATCGTAAAAAAGGTCATTTCTTCCGCAATTCCCGACAAACAGGCGCCCCACGGTCTGCGTCTTCGAAATTTACCTGTGCCTGTAGGCCGAGCCGTCAGGGATTTTTTTTTTTTCCCGAAACATTTAGAGCTTGGAATTTAAGGTATTGTATACCAATTTTCCTGCTTTGTCATTCCCCAGTCTGTTTCTAATTTTTTAATGTAATAAACCGTAAGTAAAAAAATAGTCTTTTTACAGATGCAGAAGATTCTAACAGCTGTAAACAGGTGCTTTATTGCTTTTTCTCCTGACGTTTAAAAAAACTTGAATTGAAATGGACTGTCCACCATACCAAAGGAGACATTTGGGATACAACATTTTCCTCAAAAAGAAACTGCCATAGCTAGGAATCTCATGATTAAAGCTATAAAATTTCTAGTGTATATCTTCTTATGAAAATCAAAAGTTTTTCTTTTCAATCTCTGTCAAATAACTTCCACAGTATAGTACATCTATCAAATAGTCTATGAAATGAGCAGGTACTGGTGCTTGGTAATAACGCTGTGAAAAATGCTTCATATTATTTTAATCCAACTTCAGATCATTACATTTTATTTCAAACTATTTCCATATGTGAATATCCTCAGAAATAGAACAGTTATCTTTTTGCATTGCATCTAGAGATTGGGAAATTGATTTAAGTCTATTAATATAATCTTTTGCATTCCTTTTAATTGCAAAATTTAATACTTTGCTGTTTGAAATTGTCATTTTTTCCTTTATGATCGTCACATATTTTCATCAATATTGGCTAATTTATTTTATGTATGTTGATACACAAGAAGATAGAGTATTCCAACGAAAATCTTGAGGTACTACTAGCTTCTGACCACTTTTTTGCTTATATTTTGCTGCTGCATTGTTATTCTCTCTAAAGTATTTTACAATATGAATGACACTTCGGAATGTGCATGCCATTTGTCAATAAATTTAACAAGTGGGAGTATCAGCTGTAATGTTTGCATAACATTTAATAGTCTGTAGATGGCAGCACTAAAATTTGCAGAATAAGTAATCTTTATTTTCCCATGCCATATACATAAAAATAACAATTTTTCTTACAGCTGTTATAAGTCTCAGAATGTTATGATTCTATGTGTATGTGTTGATGTCTGTTAAATTAAACCTCTATAATATTAAGCCTATTCGGGCTCCTCATTGTATTATATGATTATTTTAATTAATTATCCTTCAAAACATAATAATGGTGACGAGCAAAAGAAGTTTTCATCAGAATTATTTTTTAAAATAAGTGTTGCACCGAGGGAAAAAAAATCCTCTACAGTATACTTACTGCTTTTGATTTCATTACGTCATGATTTATACTAAGGTACGTGAACCAAAGTGT
Organism: Maratus michaelseni; assembly: GCA_963931845.1. Taxonomy (NCBI): domain Eukaryota; kingdom Metazoa; phylum Arthropoda; class Arachnida; order Araneae; family Salticidae; genus Maratus; species Maratus michaelseni. The sequence goes on from OZ007587.1 coordinate 163,862,218, forward strand.
GGACATAGTTAAACTTTGAGGATTTTTTAAAATAATTTTCTGGTTGTGTGTGTGGCTGAATTTTTGTTTGTAAAATTTTACACTTATCTCTAACAAAAATCAAGTATACTTTTCTTTGTAAAATGCAATTTAATTACTTTTATAATACGATTTCAAAATTGTAGCTTGTGGACCACCTTTGGAGCATAGTGGCGAGAAAGGTGGCCCATGTATTGAACTTGTGTTGTTATGGGTTCTTTTAATGTAGTGAATCGTCGAAGGCTCCAATAAAGGCACAGTAAATTAACTTGCATTAATAATATTTAGGTTACACAAAACACAACATTATTTTAGTCGATTTTAGACGATTAGTGGTCTTGATGCATGATGTGCAATTTTTTATCATTTCTTCGATTTCTTTATTTATTCCAGGCCAATAGACAGATGATCTTGCTCTCGCAAGACACTTCGTAATTCCCAAATGTCCCTCATGAATTTGTTTCAGAACCTTTTTTCGTTGACTGGCAGGAATGATGATTCAGCAGCCCTTCATTATGAGTCCATCTTGGATTGATATTTCATATCGATGATTCCAATAGGGTAGACAATTTGGTTCTAAAATTTTCCTTGTTGGCCAACCGTTAATAATTAATTTTTCTAGCTCTTTGCATGTTGCATCAGACTTTTGGAATTGTCGTAACTCTTCTAACCTGTTACCTGAAGCTGATAATGAGGAAACTATCATACGAATATAAGCATCAATTTCTTCCTCCAATTCTTCAACATTTTCTTTAGTTTCTTGAGGTTTTCTTGACAAGGCGTCTGCTGCATAAACTTTCTTTCCTGGTATGTGGAATATGTAATAAGAATATCTCATCATCCTCATCTTCAACCTTTGCAACTGTGGGGATAAGTCTTCAATGTTCTTCTTTGAGAAGATTGGAATTAAAGATTTATGGTCAGTTTCTAACCCAAAGTGAGTTCCAGTTAGATAATCTCGAAATTTCTCACAACTCCAAGCTAGAGCAAGTGCCACTTTTTCTATTTGGGCATACCTCTTTTCAGTAGGTGTAAGTGTTCTGGAATCCATATGCAACAACAGAAATTTTTCCGTTCTCTTGCTCTTGTCTCAAGGTGGCTCCTATTCCATAAGAAGAAGCGTCTGTGGTGACAATTGACGTTTTTTGTGGATTATATATTTTTAAAACTGGTTGAGATGCTAGGACATTCTTCCAAGTTTGAAATGCTTGTTTTTGAGGATCGTCCCAGACAAAATCATTCTTTTGACTCAACATAGACATTAACGGTACAAACATTTCTGCATAATTTGGAACAAATCTGGCGAGAAAATTTGCCATACCTAACATCTGCTTTAATTCAGTTTTGTTCTTTGTTGGTGGATATTCTTTCACTGCTTTAATTTTATCTTCATCAGGGTGGATGCCCTTGTCATCAATAATATGTTCCAATAATTTGATTATCTTAACTGAAAATTTACATTTCTTGTCATTTAGAGTAATACCTGCTTTTTTAAGTTTTTTCAGAATGATTTTGAGTCTTTGGTCATGCTCAGTCTGATTTCTTTCCCACATTAAGGTATCGTCCATGTGAAAAATAGCACCCGGGATATTTTCTAGCAACTGTGACATTCTACGTTGGAAGTGTTCTGGAGCATATGAGAATCCAAAAGGTAGTCTTTAAAATCTATATCTTCCAAAAGGAGTGATTAAAGTCATGAGATATGACGAAGATTCATCAAGTGGAATTTGCCAAAACCTCGAATTAGCATTTAACTTTGAAAAGAATTTAGCCCCTGTCAGAAGATTAAATGAATATTCCACTGAATGTAATGGATAAAATTCTCTTTCCATAGACATGTTCAACTGGACTAGGTCGACACATAAGCGAACAGCTCCATCACCTTTAGGAACAATAACCATTGGTGAACACCATTCTGTCGGTTTGGTTACAGGAACAATAACTTTTTGGGCAATGATCTTTTTTATCTCCTTTCAGTTTTCTTCAGGAGTGGAATGGGTATCCTTCTTGGAGTTGAAATAGCAAACGGGACAGAGTTCGGATTAAAATTAATCGTATAACACCCTTGCAGTAGCCCCAGGCCTTTGAAAAATTCAGGAAAATCTTGCTTAGGATTCACTGTGCTAGTTTCTGAAATGTTTGGTCCTAATCCAAAAGCTAGTATAGCAAGTTTTCCCAATAAGTAGCTCTGCAGTCCTTCAATTACATGGATATCCTCAGTAATTTTCTTTTCCCCATATTGGATTTCTTCGATAAGTTTTCCTGAGAGTTTTAGTATTTTCCCATCCGGGCCGCAAAGCTGTTTGTCTGGTTTTAAAATTTTTGAATCCTTCAAGATTGGCGATGTAGCAGGTATAACAGTGTGGTCTGCTCCACTATCTTGAAGCGAATGGTTTTACCTCTTATTTAAATAGGTACTGACCATAACATATCATTATTATTATTATTCGAGCTTGTTTGCCTAATTGTTCCTAAGAAAGAAATTTCAGATTTACTTTCATTTTTCATAAAAATTCGAGCTAAGCGTCCTATTTTCGAACATTTTAAACATTTAGCATCTTTTGTAGGACACAATTTTCTATTATGTGTAGATTTTCCACACCATTTGCAAAGCTGAAAGGGTTTTTGGTTATCTTTTTTTCCATAGTTTCTTTTATCAGTTTCTTTAAACTGCGGGTTTTGACTGAATACCCCTTTTTTAAAATTTACTTTTGTTTTGTTTACACTGGAAACTATTTGGACAGAAGCATTGTTAGAAGTAAAGAATTTCTTGTTGCTTTTTAATCGATTCCGATAAACGAACTTTTTCTATAGCTTTGCTTAAAGAAAGTTCTGGATCTAATTGTAAATTCTCACTTAATGATTTATCTCTAATACCGACAACTATTCTATCGCGTGTTAGTGCATCATGAAGAACTCCATAATCACAATGTTCAACCAGAGAATAAAGTGAAGTTACAAAACCATTAATAGATTCCCCTTCATTTTGAATGCGTTGACTAAATTGTGCACGCTTGAAAATTGTGTTTTTCTTTATTATGAAATGATCATCAAAACGTTTGAGAACAATGTCATATTTCTGCAGGTCGGTTTCCGATAAGTTAGAAGACGTAAAAATGTCTTCTGCTTTATCTCCCATGAGATAAATAACAGAATTTACCTGCTCCACTTCTGTTTGATTTTTTAAACCGGAAGCGAATCGACACCGTTCCAAACGTTGCTTCCATTTCACTTAAAGTGCCGGTGATGAAAAAGTAAATTTTTCTGATGGTGTAACCTGAGATCTATATTTTATATTTTTAGACATTATACGTCTTAACAAAATGAATATATATGTGCCGTACAATCATGCAAGAAAAGGAATGTTCTTACTTGAAGTTTTGGTTTCGTTTCAATATTCTACTGCAGTCAACATCCTTTTAACCGCTTGCCACCATGTGTTATTATGGGTTCTGTTAATGTAGGGAACCGTCGAAGGCTCCAATAAAGACACAGTAAATTAACTTGCATTAATATATTTCACACATAACTATTCTATTTAGGTTACACAAAACACGCCATCACAAAGCACAACATAAAACCAGCTAGCGTTCCATTAATCTAAGTTACAGTTAATGTTCTTGTACCGTGACGGTTGCAGTTAATGTCCTAATACCACAGAAATCACTTTTAAAATGTAAAAAAATATCCGGCAAACTATTTTGCTTATTTTTATGCTCTGATGATTATTACTTTCTTTTGATATCTTTAGAGTTTTTATTCATAATCTTCTTATCTTATGTCATGAAAAGACCTTGAAGCCCTTTTTGTGCACGGTAGTTCAAGGATTTTCTTCGGGAGTTACTGACTTCTTTTGAGTGATCTCTGGTATTAACAATAATTAACAATCTATTAACAACAAACTAATTAACAATCTACCGATACATCAGATCTATGATTATTTTTACGGCATCGGTTGTTTAGTTTCAAAAATAGTTACATCTGAGATGAAAAGTTATTTTTAATTGTTAATGCAAGCATCACAGTGAAATTAATTTACTTAACCGATATAGTAATTCATACCTCCCATATTTGTACTTCTACCTGTATTCTATGTATAGATGTAATCATATATTCTTCCAATCTATTGTTTTGCACAGTTTGTTCTAAATTCGACATCCTTGACTATCCGCTCATAGGAGTAGTAATATTTTTTTATGGCATCTGTTTTAAGGATAAAAAATAATACTTGAAATGAAAAGTAAGTCCAAGCATAACAGCGAAATTTATTTTCTTATCAAATATAATATTACATACCTCCGATATTTGTGGTTCCAACTATTTTTTCGATAGGTGTAATCCACAAACTCCTCGAATCTACTGTTTACTGCAGAATTAGTTCTGAATCCGTTATCCATGGCTATCCACACATGTACATGAGAGTGGTGAATACGCACAGGAAACGTTCTCATACAGTACTCAGACGGAAGTTTTTGTCTAAACTATTGCAAACCTACATACAAGAACACGGCGATACTCGCTTCCGCGAGTTCGATTAGAAAACAGAGACACATTCACCTCTTCGCTACGATCGTCGAGTACACGTGACTCATAAAGTGCTCATCCTTGATTATTCCCACGAGTAATTTATAATTTAAAATTTTGCTTTTTTTAATATAAGCATTTCCTTGATTAAATTAGGCAAATATTTTTAATTACAGACTACTTTCTAAAAACTGATGAGAAAAGATTAAGGAAGCTCGTCGCGAAGCGATTAACAAACATTAGCTTGGCGATGATGGCAGGTTCGCTAAGGTGCTTTGCGATTCCTTTTTGTCCAAAATAGTCTTAACTAATAAAATTTTATATCCCTTATGCTGCTACTCTTATATAGAAGCTTACTATCGCACATTGGAGGTATTACTAGTTATTTGGTATTGGGTTTTAAGTTTCAAAAATGGTTATACTTCAAATAAAAGTTATTTTCAATTATAAATCCAAGCATACGAATGAAATTAATTTTCTTATTATAGTAATACATACCTCCGATATGTGTACTTCTATTGGTTTTTTCGATAAATGTCACCCACATACTCCTCCTATATGTTGTTTAATGCATAATTTGTTCTGAATCCAACATCCGTGGTTCTCCACACATAGGAAGGATTACTATTTTTGTGGTATCTGGTTTTATGTTTCAAGAATAGTTATACCTGAAATGAAAAGTTATTTTCAGTTATAACCCAAGCAAAGGGTTTTCTACGATAGGTGTTACCCATACGTGGTCACGCTGTTTACTGCGGAATTTGTTCTGAATCCGACATCCTTTGCTATCCACACATCGGAGGGATTACTATTTTTGTGGTATCGGGTTTTAAGCTTCAAAAATAGTTATACCTGAAATAAAAAATTATTTTCAGTTATAAATCCAAGCATAACAGTGAAATTAATTTACTTACCCAATATACGTAATACGAGGGTTGGCTTTTAATTTTTTACAAAAAGTAGGAAGAAAAAGAATTTTTTGGCAACAAACTGTTTTATTGCTTTTCAAAATATTCGCCTTTAAGATTTATACAGAGTGTCTCATTTATTTTGCAACCGCAAAAAAAGAACAATGTACAGACATTAATTTTTATTTTACAGAAGTGCTTAAACGACTACAAAAGGTGTTGGAAGTGACCGCCGTCTTCATTTTTACGTATCTGGTCCCGTTTGAGGAGGCAGATTCTGTAATGCGTTTGATGTTATAGCGTTTATCTCTTGCGTAATGCGAGTTTTCAGTTCAGTAATCGAGGCTACCGGTTCACGGAACACGCGATTTTTCAAATAGCCCCACAAGAAGAAATCGGGCGGTGACAGGTCTGGACTGCGTGGAGGCCATAGTCCTTTTGTAATTAGCTGATCATCAAAAAATTCTTGGAGAAATGACAGAGTGTCGTTGGCCGTGCCCTTTCAATCGTTTCAAGGAGCGGTATGCAGTTGCTCGGTGAACGTTTCTTTGTAAAGCTAATTTTGTTATTGACGTGGCCAGTTTCTCCTTGATTTTCGTCTCGATTTCCTTCATTTTGTGGTCAGTTAGAACAAACAACAGACAGTTCTTTCTTTTCGGTTCCACAGTCCATTCTGTTTGAAAATGGTCCACGATTCGCTTAATCGTGCTTTTATTCGGCACCACCTAGTCTGGAAACTTGTTTTCATATCGTTCATTGACTGTTTTGTACGAAGACGTTTGAAAAAAATGTTCAATAATAAATGCGCGTTTTTTCTGCACATAGAACCATGACGCAAAACTACCTTTCACTTCGTTCTCCTTAGAACTAAAGTGTCTCGTGCGGTTTTCTAGCGTGTTGGTAGTGTTGCTCGCACACCCCTCCGCGCCGCTACCTGCGCTAATGGTGCGCGCGTGCACTCGCGCGTTGTTCATTTGCTTCGCGTTTACGCGGGTTGCAAAATAAATGAGACACTCTGTACACTTTTCCATCCGTTCAAACCTATTCTTGAAACAGATTTTCCACTCTGAAGTTGATATCTCAGAAACATAGTTTTGGAAGGCATCAACAGCTTCTTAAGATGATGAAAATTGCTGCCCATGCATTTTTTGTTTGACGTAAGGGAACAAGAAAAAGTCGTTAGGCGACAAATCAGGAGAGTATGAGCAATGAGAAATTAATTCGACATTTTTATCCTTCAAATAACCAATTGTTTCACGTGCTGTGTAGAAGCTGGCGTTGTCGAGATGAAGAATGATGCGGCGTTTTTTGTTTTTTTCCTGATTTCGTTGATGACTTTTGGCAAACAAATTTCTGTATACCATTTAGCGTTAACAGTTTTTCAATCCTCTAAAGGAATGGTTGCGATATGTCCTGTAAGGCCGAAGAAAGAAGCAATCATTTTCTTGGAAGTGCTTCGTGAACGAACAACTTTCGTAGGATTTGGTTTATCTGGAAACACCCAAACAGAGGATTGTTGTTTAGTTTCCAGCTCATACGAATATATCCACGTTTCGTCACCTGTAACGATGTATACGGATTTTGCAGTTCCAAATTTGAATTTTTTAGCACTTCTTGACACCAATTTGCAGGAGCCTCTTTTTGAGCTTCTGTCAAATTGTGCAGAATCCATCTGGAACAAATATTTTTAACAGCTAAATGTTCGTGCAAAATCGAATGTATTGCAGTCTGTGATATGCCAAGAGATGCTTCTATCTCACGATACGTGAATCGCCGATCTTCAATCATCTTGCGCACAGCATCGATGTTGTTTAGAATCACTACCGATTTTGGTCGTGCTTCACGAGATTCATCATTGACGGAAGCACGACCACAACGAAATTCTGCAAACCTATTGTAAACAGTCTTTTCTGATGGTGCTTCATTACCAAAATTTTCACAAAGCGATACTAAGCATTCTTGTCGAGTGAGGCCTTTCTTAAAATCATAAAAAATCATACAACGGAAACCTTCATGAGTTATTTCCCCTTTTTCACTCAATTGTTTCTTTAGAACACTCACTGTAAACGAAATACGCAGACGATTTCTAAGATGTCACTGATTCCAAGATAAAAAAATGTGAATTTTACGAATATCCCGAAGATAAATTTCAGTAGCACCTTCTATTGGTCGTTTGAAAAACATAAAAGGCAACTTTCGTACATACCTCTAATATTTATCCTTCCATCTACTTTTTTCGATGGTGTCATCCGTATACTTCTCGAATATTCACTATTTACTGCAGAATTTGTTCTGAATCCTACATCTTTGGCTATCCACAAATCGGAGGTTTTACTATTTTTGTGTTATCGGGTTTTAAGCTTCAAAAATAGTTATACCTGGAATGAAAAATTATTTTCAGTTATAAATCTAAGCATAAAAGTGAAATTAATTTACTTACCCAATATAGGTAATACATACCTCCAATATTTGTACTTCCATCTACAGTTTTCGATGGTGCCATCCGCATATTCCTCAAATATTCACTATCTACTGCAAAATTTGTTCTGAATCAGACATCCTTCTCTATCCACACATCGAAGGGATAACTATTTTTGTGATATCGGGTTTTAAGCTTCAAAAATAGTTATACCTGAAATAAAAAAATTATTTTCAGTTATAAATATAAGCATAACAGTGAAATTAATTTACTAACCCAATATAGGTAATACATACCTCCAATATTTGTGCTTCCATCTACTTTTTTCGATGGTGTCATCCGCATACTCCTCCAATATTCACTATTTACTGCAGAATTTGTTCTGAATCCGATATCCTTGGCTATCCACACATCAGAGGGATTACTATTTTTGTGGTATCGGGTTTTAAGCTTCAAAAATAGTTATACCTAAAATGAAAAATTATTTTCAGTTATAAATCTAAGCATAACAGTCAAATTAATTTTCTAACACAATATAGGTAATACATACCTCCAATATTTGTGTTTCCATCTACTTTTTTCGATGGTGTAATCCGCATACTCCTCCAGTCTTCACTATTTACTGCAGAATTTGTTCTGAATCCGACATCTCTGGCTATCCACACATCAGAGGGATTACTATTTTTGTGGTATCGGGTTTTAAGCTTCAAAAATTGTTATACCTGAAATGAAAAATTATTTTCAGTTATAAAACCAAGCATAACAATGAAATTAATATACTAATCCAATATAGGTAATACATACCTGCAATATTTGTGCTTCCACCTACCTTTTTCGATGGTGTCACCCGCATACTTCTCGAATATTCACTATTTACTGCAAAATTTGTTCTGAATCAGACATTTTTGGCTATCCACAAATCGGAGGTTTTACTATTTCTGTGATATCGGGTTTTATGTTTCAAAAATTAGTTATACCTGAAATGAAAAGTTATTTTTTCTATTATAAATCCAAGCAAAGAGTGTAATTAATTTACTTATCCAATGAAATAATACACACATCCGATGTTTGTGCTTCGATCTGTTTCTTCGATAGGTGTTATTCACAAACTCCTCCTATCCAATGTTTACTGCAGAAAATTTTCTAAATCTGACATTCTTGGCTACCCACACATCGGAGGGATTACTATTTTCGTAGTATCGGGTTTTAAGTTTCAAAAATTGTTTCTGAAATGAAAAATAATTTTCAGCTATAAATTCAAGCATAAGAGTGAAATTAATTTACTTATTAAATATATACCCGATATTTGTGATTTTACCTGTTTTGTCGATAAATGCCATCCACATAATATTCTAATCCACTGGTTATTTTTCGAAATTTGTTCAGAATGCAGCATTTTTGGTCAGTGTACATTGGCACCGATAAATATGGCACCGTGTTTAAAATAACACGTAATCTTTTTTCATCAGCCTATATGTTTATTACTAATGCTTGGAAATAGCACAATTTTTATTGGGTTGTCTTATCATCCATAATGGTACTTGAGCCAATTGTCAGATAAATACAAAAACATAACTTCAAATTTTTGACACTGTATACACTCATACAGTAAAATCAACATCTGTTTTGTTATTTTTAAACTGTTTGTATTTAATTTTTATAAGGTTTTTTTTATATGCATCTTAGAATAATTTATTAAAACTTACTTGTAATCAAGTATTAATTAATGTCCTCAATTTGTTCGCTGAGATGAAAGACATATCTAAAAGGGAATATGAAATGAATTGTCCACTTAAACAATCGCCTGTATTGTTAAATTTGTCCTCGCAAAAGAAAAATCGCGTCGAACTAAAAGTTCACTGTAAATGAATTAATCGACAATAATTCATTTCAACAATGGAAAAATGAGTAAGACAAAGAAAAGACGATGTGTTTACATGATTAAATTAACAATGTAATGTATCTTTTAATTTTGCTCCAACAATGGAATAAATAAACAAATAAATGACTATGACGTAACAAAGAATGTGTTAATTTCAACAATATAAGATTATATAGAGTAGGGGGAACTGGGCACATTGATGCGGTTTTTTTCTAAGAATTTTTTTGGTACCCAGAAAACAAAAATTTCAAGTTATTTTTCCATGTGATGCCAGCAAATCTAGTGTAGTGTGTTATTAACAGGCACAATCGTTGTTTTATATAGTATTTCTGTGTGTAATTTAAAAAAAAACTAAAAAAAGTCATTTGTATCAATGTGCCCCGTCCCCGGGGTAGATTGATACACTTCATGGGGCACTTTGATACGTTTGGGAAAAGTGGTGAAAAAATAACAGCTACTGCATATTTTCCATAGAAAATGAGTTAGCAAACCATTTTATATTTATTCAAAGAAATTCAGATTACCCACAATTTATTTGTAAGGAATGTTAAAGCGATCAAAGTCAAAATTAACTGTATAACGAACTGATGTTCTTGCTGTTCCTTGTCTGGTTGTTGACTGGGGCAACTTTGTTATATCTGGCACTTCAATCCCACAATTAACTTCTTTCTCAGGAAAAATGAAAAAGTTACCAGGTTTTCTGTTCATAAACCCGACAAGATTGTCACCATCATCAGTTTTTCGTTTAACTTGGCCTACAAAGTGAATAACCGATCTCTTTTTTGCAAACCGCACTATAACAAAGTCATAATCAACAATATTTTGGTCAGAAGTATCTGCGTCTTACATTGTATCATCTTCCAAAGTATCTGCTTCTTCACCTAGCAGGTCACTTAGATTGAAATCATCTGATGTGGGGTCGCACCACTGTCCTAAGGGTGTTTCAGATTTATCTGTTAAATATAATTCTTCCACCTTCTTTTTCTTCGTCTGTCGCTTCAAAGGTATGGTGTCTTCTATCCCCAGCAGCATTTTTGCGTTTTTCAGTTCTTTGTCTCTATATTTTTACTGTGCTGTAGGTTGTTTCTCTTCTTGAACTTTTCTCATGTCGAAAAGCCTTTTTTTTCTCTGTAGAATCAGTTTAAATTCGAGATTTACCAGGCTGCCGTCCTTTTCTTTTGTTAATTGTTAGTTCTACTACCAATAGCTGTTGGGTAAAGTCGTGCGTCTTCAGGAGTTACAGATTTGTTTGAACAAGTAGTTGGCCATGGAGTCTGGTTAGCATCAGCAATTTGTGGAACATTGCTATCTTGTGACTGAGAGACAGTTGAGGGAGTTGCTGAGTCTGATTGAGGGGGTGTGACAACAACTGTATCAGAGTGAGAATGAGGTATGGAAACTGTGCTGGGAGAAAAATCAGAGTCAGGAAATACCAATCTGTTGAAGTGCACTATGCCTGTCCTCTCAAAACCAGACACAATATTTTCCGGAGTGAATGATTCTAAGTTTGCAAGTTTAGCCAACTTTGGAATGTCATAAATTGATAGGCGTTTCCCCGGATTATTCAGGTGCCAATCGTTGAAAGAAATTTTCAGCTTTGCTTTAAAGGGACTAATCACTGCTACGTCCAGTGGTTGCAGTTTATAAAAGGTGTGTGAGGGGGAATGACAAATAAATTATTCCATTTGCACGACAGTTGTCAATGGCATCAATAGAAACGTGTGACTCATGATTATCACATAGCAACAGTATATTCAGCAACAGTAGGTTTCAGTAGGTTCATAGCAACAGTAGGTTTTCTATTGACGAATTTGTATGTTGTTTGACGTGCTTCAGAACTATTAAGAACAAATCTGCAGACATCCTCTGCCATTTCATTACCATTCCAACTTTCAGGATACTTACAGCGTAGTTTTTTAGCAAATTCATATGCCAAGGGCCTTATCTGCTTCAGCGTTAGACCGTGATGCAACTCATTGCATTTAACAAGGTATTCATTTAATTGTTTTCTTGTTTGGCGGTAAGTGCCTGTTGAGAGGAATACTTAGAACGTGACCCCTGACTCATTCTTCACCATTTCTTACTTCCATTTTCTCCAGACGATGCTGCAGAGTAGCGGGTTTGGTGTTGACCATGAGTGCAGCTTTCCGGATTGACAAATTTCCCTCTAAAGCAGCTTTCATAGCTTTAGATACGCCATCCACGTTGATTTCAACTCTCTAGGTCTTTTTTTTTTTTTTTTTTGTAAGAGCTAATCATAGTGGTAACCATGGAATAAGAAAAAATAAAAATCACTGTTTGCAAAAGTACTATTAAATTTTCTAGTATACAATAATGGAGCTTTTTCACTTCAATAAAATTAATATTAGAAATTGTTGGTCGGAAATGATTGGATTAAGGAGTATACGAGAAAAAAATAATAAAAGATAATGAAAAAATGAACAAAAATGAATATAGTTTGTTAGCAGCTTTCATGGGGCACATTGATGCATCAATGTGCCCCAACATAGACTGTATCAATGTTCCCCAAGTAGCCATTTTGAATAATATGAATCTCAAATCCAAAACTTCATAATTTACCTAACAAAAAAGGATGAGGAACTGTTAAAGAGTACTTTTACTTACCAGGGAGGGTATTCTTTCCTGTTGAAAATACTGGAACAGCTGTATAATACCACTGCAATTGTACAACTCAAATTTACTTTTTACCTACAAAAACACTAAATCACCCGTCTCATTTCTTCAAACTACTGAATCACGCCAAGACGTTCTGTAGGTAGTTGTGTACACTAGCGCCATATTTTGGAGCTGTTGGGAAACTTCCTGTAATAACCTTGTGAGCAGCAGAGGGGGTGTATCAAGGTGCCCCATGCATCAATGTGCCCCAGTTCCCCCTACAGTTGTCGCTTACGTTAAGCACTCCTTTTAAATGAAGAAATAATTGACGGAAGTGTTAAATTAAAAATTGATTACATAATAATTATAATAATGAACTATAAAATATATTAAATAGTAAAAGTTGAAAAAAAGTAAAAGTAATTAGAAAAAATTGTTTTTATTAGTGTACTTAAAATAGTAATTATTTTTTTTTCTGAGGAAAAAAAAGCCTTTTTATGTTTTATAACTTGACATTTAAAGTGCATTAAAGTAATTTTAAAATTGTTGCAAGAATTTTGGTGTCTTTAACTGATGAAAAATGATTCAATGTTTAGAAACGTGTTGCCGTTTTCTATATTTTTATTGTATATTTAAGAAGTTAGTTTTATATTATTGTATTTTGAATTTTTACACGCTGTAAGGTCTTAACAATATAAGGGACAAAATAATAAAAGAAAACAATAATTTGCTCTATTTTCATTTATAAAATTTTTAAAAAATGTAGCTTATAAACTATCTTACTGAATTACAAAAGATATATTGTCAAAGCAATCCCTTTTACTAAGAGATCTCTTATATCGATATCATCTGAAATACGATATTTTATCTGACAAACTATAGAAAGCGTTAAAGATAAACATTGTGTTTCAAATTGAATGCTAAAGAATAAAGCTTTTGTACTTAATGTCTAAATGGAATGTTTAAGATTTTGTAGCAAGATATGGTGCTGTGTATTTTTACAAGAATAAGATTTATCTCAAAGTTGTATAATGTGAAAAGTAGTAACTATTTAAAAAAAGAAATGAAAATTAAATTGAAATTATTAAATTTAATAGACTGCCAAAAATTTTGTACACAAAAGTGCACCACGATTTTTATATTTTTTGATTCATATAGTCATTTATAAATTTTTGGCTACAACTATTTGCAACTTAAGTGTTTAATTATTATTTTTTGTAGATGACATTATGATAATTTTTACTAGATGAAGAGGACCATGATCTCCGGGTACTTCTTCCCAGGACCATCTTTGACTATCTTGAGACCATCTTGAGACCATCCAGGACCATCTTGAGACCCGAAGTTAAAATAACACTACAAATACACATTCACCAGTGGACCCATGCAAAGATTTCGCACTGCAGTCTAATATTTTCTTAGCAATATCTAATATTTTTTAGATGCAGATTTAAATATCTAGAAAAAAATAAGGGCTAAAAATATCTGTAATAATATGTGTGTAAACAATATTAGTCAAGTCAGAATATCATCTCATTTATTCCCTCAAATGTACAGTAAAAACTGACCGAAGATAGAAAACATACACATAATATATATATATATATATATATATATATATATATATAGGGTGTAACTGAAATGCTTCAACAAATTTTGAGGGATGATAGTACTCATGAAGATGAACAAAAAATGCAATAGAACACGGGGTCGCAAATGACATTTAACCCTTTCAGGGACAGTGGTATGTCTAAAAAACCACTTAATTTTAATTCCAAAACGCCACAATGGCACCAGAATTTTGCTAAAATCTTTTCCATTTAATATTTATGTGAAATATAGCCTTTTTCTTATTTACAAACAATTTTTTTTGTAAATTCCGGTGCCAGTCCATTTTCATACGCATTTTCTCTATTTTTATCCTTTAAGCCTTTTAGGGGCAAACTACTTTTAGTACTAAAATGTTGAAATAAATGACTGGCACCGGAATTTATAAAAAAATTTGTTTGTAAATAAGAAAAAGGCTATATTTCACATACATATTAAATGGAAAAGATTTTAGCAAAATTCTGGTGCCATTATGGCGTTTTGGAATTAAAATTAAGCGCTTTCATAAACATACCACTGCCCCTGAAGGGGTTAAACGTCATTTGCGACCCCATGTTCCATTGCATTTTTTGTTCGTCTTCATGAGTACTATCATCCCTCAAAGTTTGTTGAAGCATTTCAGTTACACCCTGTATATATATATATCAATCGTATTTTAATTACATTAGAGGGTAACATAATCTATTTGAAAAAAAAGAGAAACATGGGATAAAGAAAACTAAATTGAGCATTTGAATTTAAATTTTACTTTTTATTCATAAATATAAAATGAACCCATGCAACAACTATGTCCCACTTTATCTTTATTGAACATTTTATTTTAAAATAATCATTGTTGCTGTATTTTATTTTTGTGGTAACACTAATTCGAGGAAAACTTTTTATTTCATTTATGAAAGCAATGCCGATTTTATTTTTAATTAATTGCAATTTTTAATCAAAATACATATTTTAACGAAATGTGAGTGCACTATGTCAGAAGCCCATTCAAAATCCTTTCATATAGTATCTCATCTCATTTATCGTTCTGCGTTTTCTATTTGCTTAGAAAAAGGGATGCTGACAACAGAAATAATATATAGGATTGCTTTTGCACAAACAAAATGACACCATAAATGACAGAAAGAGCCCTTTTTCTGAAATCGATTCTTTAGGAGGCTTGTAATTTAGGTTCTTAAATATGAATCTAAATTTACTAGCTCCTTAAAATATCGATTTAATTGTCAATAACCTAAATTCACACAATTATACAAATTGAAGGGCTTTAAACAAGTGAACGATGTACAAATCCTCAAAATTTTTTACTGTAAAGGATTTAAGTTAAATAATTATGAATCTCGATTTTAAATTTCAGCTCCAAGAGATTGTGGGTGCAAAGATAACCAGTTGGAATGCAAGAAAGCGCGAGATCTTGAATCTAAAAAATAAAATAAAACAAATGTTTATAAATTATATCCAATGGTTGGAGTATCATAGTTGAGATGTTTTCCAACAGAGCGAAAAATACCGGAACCAGGGGACTCGAACCTGGGTACTTTGGCTTGCCGCGCCAACGCTCTTCCTACTGAGCTATCCCAACGATATCCTGGCTGGCATATTTCACTGCGAACTGCAGCTGCAGTTCACAGTGAAATATGCCAGCCAGGATATCGTTGGGATAGCTCAGTAGGAAGAACGTCTGCAGTTTGCAGTGAAATATGCCAGCCAGGATATCGTTGGGATAGCTCAGTAGGAAGAACGTCTGCAGTTTGCAGTGAAATATGCCAGCCAGGATATCGTTGGGATAGCTCAGTAGGAAGAACGTCTGCAGTTTGCAGTGAAATATGCCAGCCAGGATATCGTTGGGATAGCTCAGTAGGAAGAACGTCTGCAGTTTGCAGTGAAATATGCCAGCCAGGATATCGTTGGGATAGCTCAGTAGGAAGAGCGTTGGCGCGGCAAGCCAAAGTACCCAGGTTCGAGTCCCCTGGTTCCGGCATTTTTCGCTCTGTTGGAAAACATCTCAACTATGATACTCCAACCATTGGATATAATTTACTTAGTTGAAAATACTTTCCTCTGTTCATTATATTTATAAAATTTTTATAGTATTTTTGTTATAAGTTGTTGTGTGTTTTTATGTTGAAACTCATCTTTCAGTACGATCTTCGATTTTACATCATATTAGGAATTAGTATATGCAATATTTATTAAATACTAAGAAATGTATTAAAACAATGAATAAAATGCAGTACTAATTAAAAGCAGTTAAAGATTAAAAAAATAAAATAGTAAAATAGCCTTTAAATTAGTAGCTTTGAAAGTAATTTGTCGTAAGAATTGTCGTTTTTGTGGGGAAAAAAAAACGCTTGGAAATATTACCCAGACTTTTCACTCGTGCTCAGTCCAACATATGGATTTTAGCTTTGAGTTTTATAATTATTTTTATGACTTAGGTTAGTAATTGTGTCATTGTTAATGAGCACTGGGTGATCTTTCTCTTTTTTCTTTCATTTTTAGCACTTTCCAAAATAGTTGAAAAGTGCTTATGAATTCGGTTTGCCTGGCCGTCTGTCCGCGCTACAACTCGCGTAAATATAGTCAGATTGCCATGTAATTCATTGAAGATGACCTTAGCATGTTCGGTATTGAAAATGAAGCGTGTAGCATTTCTTGTTCGTTTACAGGGGCAATCAAAAGAATGCCGTCACATTATGGTCTATGCCGAAAAATCGTTTGCAGTGTGTTTTAATGATGCTACACTATTTCAAACCTATTGAAATTTATATACATCACTGAAGTTTACTACGAGATGCTTACTATAGAATATGGTGTACATAGCATTTATCATTTATTTACAGGATCACACAAAAGACTTAGGTTACAGTTCTGTCTCTGAGCAATAATTGCTGGAAGTGTGTTTTCAGTTGTGGTATGCGTTTTTAAATTTAATTATATTGAAATACAAAGGATGTGATTGACGTTCCATCTTGTGCTGCAAGGTTGTAGCTTAGCTATATAAGAGTGAGAGAATGCTAGACCGGATGTCGTCCGGATGGCTTAATTAGTAAAGCACTTGGTGCGCTATACCAAGAGATCCGGGATCGAACCCCGGTCTGGACATTTTTGCATTCTATTGGTTGTACGCTGTTTAGTAAAGTGATAATTAACATTCTTTGTATTTTAATAATTTACTGCGCAATTTCAGCTCTTCTGAAAAATTAATTAGTATTTAATTATTTTTTTGCATATTACTTGGTGTATATAAATTCTATAGATCATATACAGGGTTGCACAAAAGAATTCGAGTACATTTCCACTTATTGACGGAAATTGCTGAAGGGGAATTTTCAACTGTTGTATGGGTTTCCTAACTGAGCTAAATTTTAACATAGTAGAAGAATTAGCATACAATATACAAATCTATAGGTCATATACAGGGCTGCACTAAAAAATTCGGATATTTTTCCGATTACAGATGTTAATTGCTGAAAATAGGTTTTCAAACGTGTTATCCGTTTTCCAAATTATTTACTTAGATACTTTATTATAGAATTATTTACTTTAGATACTTTCATCTTATAAACGGTGAAGCTTCGTTACAGTATTCTGAATGTGTTGGAAAGTGTTTTATAATCTATAGTTGACACATGATTTTTCTTTTTTTTTTTTACTGTTATATTCGTTCTTACATGCATCTTAGGATTAATAAAAATATATTAAAGCTCTTCACCAGTTATGAACAATATAGATAAGACGGGGTCACGAGCTCGAGCCCGGTTCAGAAATGGGCTAGGCTAAATTTTTATACCGGTCTTCGAGCTCGGCGGGTTTGAGAAAAAAGAACATTTTAGGGAAAAAAATCGATTTAGACAATTTTTATATTCGAAAGAAATTTGAAAATTTATGTTTGATATGTAGAAACTCTGCTGGAGTTTCCAAGGAATGTAACTTTAAAAGACACAGCCAGCACAAAGATAAAGAAAAACTAATAAATAACTGGCCAGACTTCGGAAAGATAAACTGTCAGATTTGAAACTGATACTTCATAAAAAGCAATGTGTATTCACGAAACCTATTGAAAATAATAAGGCAGCTACTTAAAATTTGCTTTGTTATATTCAATTACACGCAAATCATTCACTATGAAAAAGAATGGATGTCTAGAGCAGCTAATGAGATTTGAATAAATATCATTGCTAGAAAGATTGATGATTTACCTGAGAATTTCAGGAAACAACTGAAATCTCTATATATATATTAACATATATATTTGTATCATTTTGCTTGTGATTTAAATTTTTAAATGCCAGATATGCACTTAAAAACTTATCTGAAACTATCAACTACGTATATTCGTGTATGCGCGGCCTCAATCATCGTCAATCTATGGTAAATATTTTGGAGATATGGGTATTGAAGATAAACAGATCTATCTTATTATATAAAAATTTGACCGCTTTCTACATATGATATTTTAACTCTTACAAGAGATTGTCATTTTTTAAATCAACAAATTATAAATATGGATTATTACAATATCACCAACGGGCAAAGAACTTAGTTTTCAATTGATATTGCAAATTTCATAATACTACCATGTTATTTGATATTATTAACAAAATAGAAATTTCAAATAGAATTTATAACCAATATCCAATGGTTGGAGTATCATAGTTGAGATTTTTCCAACAGAGCGAAAATATGCCGGGACCAGGACTCGAACCTGGGTACTTTGGTTTGCCGTTACTTTCCTCTATTCATTATGAGAATTTATAACTTTGGTAAAATAATTTTCATAAAATTTCAAATTTTTATAAAACAAATTTTATTTCTTGCTGCTAGGCATATTTCAAAATTAATCAGAGCTGAAATTTTCAGATTATACCAATTAAATAAAAAAAATTTATATTAAAAAATAAATCTGAAAAAAAGATTTTTGAATTTTAAGAAATCTGAAAAGAAAATTAATCTATTTATTTCATCTCTAATGATTAATGTTGAAAGCGTTTAGAATTCGAAATTGAGTAAGATTTCATATTGGAGCAAAAGCATATGGATGAGAGGGAGGTTTCCCAATTTCTGCAATTATATATCAGTCGACCCATTTTCTAAAGTATAAAGTGCATATCAGACATGTTTTATTTCAAGAATACCTTAAATGATCCCTTACTCATACTCGGGCGTGGGGCGTTTTCCCACTGCCCAAGTCTAGCTCTGGTATAAATTTCAATGTGTTAAAAACACTAAAACAAATTGTGAAATTTTCTATTTAAGCTAATTGAAGGGTGCAGATTATTTTTATTGTATAATATTTGGGATTTAATATTAAAAATTTATGTCTATAAGTTTGTATTTATTTTAATATGTAAATATCCCCTAAGGAATTTTAAAGATATCAAATAAAACTAGACATTATTTTCAACTGATTGGCGCCTTTATTTTTTTCTATGACAAACAGTGTTAAAAATAGCAAGGGTGGTGCGTTCTTTTTTTCTTTCCGTGATTGTACAACCATGGTAAAAAAAGCGCCACTCGTACTGGCTCTGCCGCAAATCATTGCGTATAAAAAAATTTGACTGGTAAAATCGATTAGTAAATAACGTCTACTAATAATTGCTATATTTAAAATTTGTTTGGGGGGGGGGGTCATTTACATACAAAATTATAACAAACTTTAAGATTTTCAATATTAACACGTTGACGGACGGACAGTAG
This sequence comes from Maratus michaelseni, assembly GCA_963931845.1. Taxonomy (NCBI): domain Eukaryota; kingdom Metazoa; phylum Arthropoda; class Arachnida; order Araneae; family Salticidae; genus Maratus; species Maratus michaelseni. Next base: position 163,881,890 of record OZ007587.1, read on the forward strand.
GAACAAGTGAAGTTCGAAAATTGACACTATATGTTTTTGCAATTTTTAGAATATTAGAAGTATAGTTTTACTCTTTCTGCTTAAATAAACTTAATTTTGATTAATTCAGCACCTTTAATTAGGTTGCATTACTCCCTTCAACACATGTCAGGGTGGCGAGTGGTCAGGGAAAAATACAGTCAAAAAAAGTGATAAACATCAGTATATTCTTATAGAAAAATTTATGTTGATTATTCGATCAAATAATCAATTTGAATTTTTCTATAAGAATATACTGGTAATTATAATTTTTTTTTACTGTATTTTTCCCTGACCACTAGCCATCCTGCACGTGCATACTGAAGCTGCAACTTGTATAGCAGGTGGAAAATGAACTTCAACCTAAAAAATTGTTTCCAAAACATGACACTCTGGGCTTCTACTTGTACGCCAGTAAATGCACATTTGTGCTGCTATAGCTGTAGTGTCTAAAAACGACCGTTTCGTTTTGGGCGGCTATGCCACATTGTGAACTTCGCTTTGACGGCTATAGCCGCAACTGTCCATCAACGTGTTAACAATTAATTTTGACATCACATTTGGATTCTTCTGTAAGTTTTACTTTCGGATACAGAACGGGAAGTCATTCTGTCTAATAGTTTAGGAATTATGCGGGTTTAAAGTTTGAAACTTTTAATGTTAATTTCATTTTTAATCGTTGCAAAACAGATTGAAATGTGTTAGGTTTTTAAGTATAAGTCAAAAATTATTTGGGGGAATGAACTTTAATTTTGGATTCGCATATTTCAAGCTGCTAGAAATCAATTTCTGTTAATAAATGGCATAATGGCATAGGTCACAATTCATAATTTTTAGAAAATTAAGTTTAGGAAGCAAAAAAAAAAAAAAAAAAAAAAAAAAAAATAGGAAGCCTAAAAAGGGAAAGTAAAATAGAGATTAAAAATTAATACGTAATTATGGTGTTAAGAAGTTTTTATGCTTTTATAGTAATCATGACAGTTTTCAATACTTTAACATAATACTTTTTTTTCATCCTATTTTGCAGAGGCGCAGCGAACCAACATGTGCATGGGATATAAAGTTTCATATGTATTCACATAAAAGGAGGGGGGGGGGGATAGAAGGTGGTTACAATTTATATTATAAAGCAAAAACATGCTCGCGAGTAACGATGATGTCATATTATGATAGTTGCAACATCTGACGAAGAAATTTCGCTTTTACTGCAATGTTTTTAAGTTCTAAGCATCGCACTATTTCAATTTTCATGCATGTTTTCGAATACAATTTGTTAGAAAACTGTATCTCAATTCACTGACTTTTTATGTTTTTAAAGTAGTTTTCAAGCATTTTTTTAAAAATTTTCTTTCTTTTTATCGCGTATCCCCCGATTATGAAAGATCAACCCGTTTGCACTTAAAACAATATAGCTAGTTTGGCATTTGTTTCCGGATAATATTCCATAACGAAATTAAAAATTCATCAATAAATAAATAAAATAAGAAATAATATAAACAAAATGCAAATTTAACGCGCTCTTAAACCAGTGAATTTACTACGCTCTAAATCACTGAAATTATCAGCATCAAAAAGGCTGCTGTAAATAGCGAAATCATTGGCAATTCTTCGGCTATTAACTCCTGGAATGCGGCTAATACGAAAGTATCGTTTTTATTAAATTTCAAAACTTTTTTAATTCAAACTTTATATGTTTTCAAAATTAAAAAAGTATGTTAAATGAAAAAAAAAAAAAACCTATTAAAGTTTTCAATTGAGAAAAAAAGGTTTTCACCTCTATTCTGTAACCTGGGAAGCCTGGACTGGATCCACTAGTATGTATTAAATTCGTTATCTTTAAATGAAATTAATTTACAAATTTATAGCAATTTATTCTATAATTAATTAATTTCAATTGCTACTTTTTATTAATTATATTTTAAAATCAAATTAGCATTTAATTATTAATTATGTACTGTTTGTGATGTCTATGTAAATACTATCTATATTATAAAGGACAAACGTGTCCGTGCGTAACGCTGACGTCATTTTGCGATGAAACACCGCCCCCTGAATACTAGGCCTACGCGCTGAAAAAAATGGCGGATGGTTCAGGGGGCGGTGGATGAAATTTTGACGATGAAATTTTGGTTTTGCGATTATTTCTACTGCATTTTTTAAAATTTCTAAACATCGCACATTTTCAATTTTTACACACCGTTATATAGGGAAAAAAATCTACTTTCAAATGCAATTTGTTTGTAAACTGCATCTTAATTGACTGATTTATTATAACATTTAAATTAAATTTCAAGCATGATTTTTTTTTTTTTTTAAATCTATCTATCCCGCTTGCTGACGATTACAAAATATCAATCCGTTTGTACTTTAAACAATATAAGAAGTTCAGCATTTGTTTCCTGATAATATTCAATCTCATCAAAAAGTCACCTGTAAAAAAAGCAGCCAAGTCTCGTGACTCATTTACCGTAAAAAGTACTGAGATCGTATAAAGCCAATTTTAACTATCTTATTAACTCTGAAATTTTCATTCACAAATCACTCCTAGTCTCTACATCTTTAGTTAATTATTATTTTGTGACTTGGCAATTACGTAGCACGAGAATGTGATGTATATAGTTAGTCTTAATCAAATAATACTATAACATATTAAGGTGTAATAACTTCCCTGTGCGTATATAATTTGCCTCTATTAAATTATTCCATCCCATCCCATAACATAGTAATGTGTAATAACTTCCCTGTGCTGCGTAATTGCCAAGTCACCAAATAATATTTAACTAAAGATGTAGAGACTAGGAGTGATTTGTGAATGAAAATTTCAGAGTTAATAAGATAGTTAAACTTGGCTTTATACGATCTCAGTACTTTTTACGGTAAATGAGTCACGAGACTTGGCTGCTTTTTTTACAGGTGACTTTTTGATGAGATTTCACTTCTTTTTGTAAGTAATCCTCCTTTTCTTGATTTTGGGAGATCATCCACTGATTTTCGCTAAGCCCACACTCTGTCCCTATTATTTACAGGTATAAAATATTTGAAGCTTTAGTTTCGTTTGCAAAGTACTGTAGATAAAAAGAGATTTCAGGTTCCTAGGCAAGCACTAATTTATGGGAGGGGGAGTGTCAAAAGTACTCTCAATTGCTTCCAGGATAGGTGCTATCCATCTGAGATATTACTGGCAGCCCTAGGTACTTGACATTTAACATAAAAGAACTTTTTAGTATAAAAAGAAAGCCAAAATTAAAATTTCCGGAAATTTCCAATAAATCAAACTATATTCCTTTTTTCGATGTTTTTTTTTTCGTTTTTTTAGTCTTTTTTTTTATTATTTACGGATTTTTTAATTTTTCCTTACTTTGTGTACTAAACCCTGCCTTTCTGCCAAATGTCAAGCATCTAGGACTAAAAAATCGAATTATTTTCAAATTTTCGACTTTTTATAAATTTATTGATTTTTCTATTTTAATTCTAAGTTACCTGATTGTCATGCCAATATAGTAATTATTTGATCCGTCTTCTTAGGATCATTTAGGTTCAATTTAGAGATAAATCAAGTGAATCTTAGAGTCACCATGATTTTATTTAGAAAGGACTATCAAGCCATAACCAGCCAGTAATGTCGGGAGGGTAGGGGGAGCTGTGAAAATTTTTGTGGGGCTAACATCATTTAACAATCCATATTTCATATGTGAAGTAAATAGAGTACAACCTGTGAAAGAAAATAAACCTGTCTATAAAGAAATCGCCTATATCGTAGCCAGTCTATAGCGGAACTTTTCTATAACGAAATTCGTAAACGAAAGAAAAGAAAACCATAATCCGGGGGAAATAACATAAACCAATTAGGGGCGTTGTACTAGCTAATAGGACAATTATCTTAAAACTAATGTTTCTAGCAGTACAAAATCAAATTGTTTTCGAATTTTCGATTTCTTAAAGATATTTGGATTTTTCGATTTTATTTTCGAATTTAACGAATATTTTAATTGTTCCTTTTATTGAATAGTAAATACTACCTTTACACCAAGTTTTAAGTTTCTAAGACTACAAGATAAAATTGTTTTCAATTTTTGATTTTTTCGAATTATTTTTGTAATTTTCTGGATTTTTTAATTTTTTCTTATTTTGTATCCTTTATTACAAATTTCAAGTTTCTAGCGCTACAAAATCAAATTATTTTGAAATTTCCGATCTTTTTCGAGTTTTTTATTCTATTTTCGAATTTATTGTGTTTTAATTTTTCCTTTTTCTGTATCCTAAACAATAAGTTTACGCCGAATTTTAAGTTCTAAAGCTACAAAATCGAATTTTTCTCAATTTTTCGATTTTTTTCGAATTTTACAGATTTTTTATTTATTTCTTTTTTGTATCCTAAATACTACCTTTATTCCAAATTTTAAGTTTCTAGCAAAATCGAATTATTTTCAAATTTTCGTTTTTTTTTTCGATTTTTCGATTTTATTTTCAATTTTTGTTGTGTTTTTATTTTTTTCTTTTCTGAATCCTAAACACTAACCTTTACACCAAATTTTCAGTTTCTAAGACTACGAGATCATGATATTTTCAATTTCTCTCTTTTTCTTTCTTTCTTTCTTTCTTTCTATTTTTTTTTTTTAATGATCCATATTTTTTAATGTTTCCTTATTTAGTATCTTAAATATTACCTTTTTTCCAATTTTCAAGTTTCTAGAGCTATGAAATCGAATTATTTTCAAAATTTCCTTATTTTTCGATTTCTTTCGATTTTTTAAATTTTATTTTCGAATTTTATTGCGTTTTTATTTTAACTTATTCTGAATCCTAAACACTATCTTTACCGCGAATTTTAAGTTTCTAAGGCCAAAAGATCAAATTATTTTAATTTTTTTCATTTTTTTTCGAATTTTTCGAATTTCTGATTTTTTTTTTCGAATTTTCTGGATTTTTTAATTTTTCCTTATTTTGCATCCTAAATACTACCTTTATACCGAATTCCAAGTTTCTAGCGCAACAAAATTGGATTATTCGAAATTTTTCGATTTTTCGATTTTATTTTCAATTTTTTTGTGTGTTTTTGATGTTTTCTTTTTCTGAATTCTAAACACTACCTTCACACCAAATTTTAAGTTTTTAAGACAACAAGATCGTGTTATTTTCAATTTTCAATTTTGTTCGATTTTTTAAAATTTTCGAATGTTTTTTTTTTTTTTAATTTTCCGGATTTTATAATTTTTCCTTTCTTTGTATCCGAAACACTAGCTTTATTCCAAATTTTAAGTTTCTGTGGCTGCGGGATCTACCCAATCTTTTTGATGACGCGAGAGTGAGTGAGTGTGTGAGTGACAAAAAAATCGAAACTTTGAGTTCATATATCGTCTGCACTAATTTATGGGTATTTTTTTAATTATCCATATTTTTTAATTTTTCCTTATTTAGTATCTTAAATATTACCTTTATTCCAAATTTCAAGTTTCTAGCGCTATGAAATCGAATTATTTTCAAATTCTCCTTATTTTTCGATTTTTTCGATTTTTTGATTTTAATTTCGAATTTTATTGCGTTTTTTATTTTAACTTATTCTGAATCCTAAACACTATCTTTACTGCGAATTTTAAGTTTCTAAGGCTAAAAAATCAAATTATTTTAATTATTTCAATTTTTTTCGAATTTTTCGAATTTTTGTATTTTTTTTTCGAATTTTCCGGAATTTTTAATTTTTCCTTATTTTGAATCCTAAATACTACCTTTATTCCGAATTCCAAGTTTCTAGCGCCACAAAATCGGATTATTTGAAATTTTTCGATTTTTTTTCGATTTTTCGATTTTTTCAATTTTGCTTTCGATTTTTTTGGTGTTTTTGATGTTTTCTTTTTCTGGATACTAAACACTACCTTCACACCGAATCTTAAGTTTCTAAGACTACAAGATCGTATTATTTTCAATTTTCAATTTTGATGGAATTTGTTGAATTTTCGAATGTTTTTTTTTTCGAATTTTCCGGATTTTATAATTTTTCCTTTCTTTGTATCCTAAACACTACCTTTTTTCCAAATGTCAAGTTTCTAGGGCTACGGGATCTACCTAATCTTTTTGATGACGCGTGAACGAGTGAGTGAGTGAGTGACAAAAAATCGAATGTTTGAGTTCACATATCGGCTGAACTAGATAAGACAGAAAGTTGAAATTTTAAATTTTGGTCCTATGTGCCAAATACTCTAGAAAAACGAAGTTTCAAATTTTTGGGATACTCCAGCGCGGAGATATGGGGGGGGGGTCAAAAGTGCCCTGAGTTGCTTCCAGAAAAGTATGCTTACGGGTGTCCTCTCTCGACTTGGCGGAGGCACTGCCGTGCCTCGAGATCTTGCCAAGGCTGTGGTTTTCCTATTAGACTTAATGTTAGCTATATGCTCCATTTTTCTGCAACTAAATTTCCTCATGCCAATATAGTAATTCATTGATCCGTTTTCTTAGGATCGTTTATGTTCAATTTAGAGATAAATCAAGAGAATCTTAGAATCACCATGATTTTATTTAGAAAGGACTATCAAGCCATAACCAACCAGTAATGTCGGGAGGGAGGGAGAGATGTGAAAATTTTTCTGCGACCAACATCTTTTAACAACAAATATTTCATATATAAATTAAATAGAGTAAAGCCTGTGAAAGAAAATGAACCTGTCTATAAAAAGTCCTTCCGGCCTGTACCGGGAGGAAAAGGTAGCTTTCCTATATCTTCGTTTTAAAATTTTAGCTAATGTTACACGAAAACAGCAACTTAAAATGCAAATAAAACGTTTACAAAAGATTCGTTAATACTGAATTTGAATAAGAAATTCAGCAACTTAAAATGCAAATAAAACGTTTACAAAAGATTCGTTAATACTGAATTTGAATAAGAAATTCACCAAATTATTGAGCAATAGCCAAATTGGCTTCATTTATGAAGACTTATTTTGGTCGCCAAATTTGGTGATATTTCGCCAAATGTCGCCAAGTTTGGCGAGAATTTGGCGCTAACGGATATGAATATATAGTTTTATGCGTTTGATTGGGAAAATTATTACAACAATGAAAATTTTTGTAATGTGCTGTCTTGTTTCAAAATGTCAGCCACCCTAGAATTTCAAACTGCTCTATCTCAGCCGTTTTTTAAGATAGAGGTAAAACAAAAAATGCTCTGGAATCCTCGTTTCAAGGCCTAACACTGAATTAAAAAATAAATTTGAATTTTTAACTTTATTGTATATTTATTTTAGTTTTAAATTTTTAATTGGCCGCCATCTTGAAACAAAATGGCGGACCAAGCTGGCCAACGAACTCGGTCGAGACATTGGTGAGCTTAATACACACAATTAGTTTCATCAAAATTAATTTATAAATACGAGCGTTATCGTATGACATAGGTCAGATATATATATATATATATATATGGATATATATATATATATATATATATATATATATATATAAATCAACATTTGAACGGAGGGTGGTTTTGGGGTCTGGGGGTCATGATCGGTGAAAATATATCGAAATTTTCCGGAACTGCTTTCCTCCGAACGGCTGCAATAGGTAGCTTTATACTTTTTTGTATTGAAAGCTACCTAAAAAAAAAAGGTCTATAACGTAGCCAGTCTATAGCAGAACTTTTCTATTACAAAATTCGTAAACAAAAGAAAAGAAAAGCATAATCCGGGGAAAATAACACAAAACAATAACGGAAGGTGTACTAGCTGATAGGACAATTATCTTAAAATCTATCTAAAACAAACTATCCCCATCCTGTGGGATTTGTTTTTCAATGTTTTACTTTATTTAATGCAAAACATAGATTGCATCCGACAACTCATAAAAAAGTCCTCCGGCCTGTACCGGCAGGAAAAGGTAGCTTTCCTATATCTTCGTTTTAAAATTTTAGCTAATATTACTAGAAAACAGCAAGTTAAAATGCAAAGAAACCGTTTACAAAAGATTCGTTTACACTGAATTTGAATAAGAAATTCGCCAAATTATTGAGCTATAGCCAAGTTGGCTTCATTTATGAAGACTTATTTTTGTCGCCAAATTTGGCGAGATTTCGCCAATTGTCGCCAAGTTTGGCGACAATTTGGCGCTAATGGATATGAATATATAGTTTTATGCGTATGATTGGGAAAATGATTACAACAATGAAAGAAAATAATTTGCGAGAAATCGCGTTCACTAAAACTTATAAATTTATATTAAAATCATTAAAATTACAGACATTACAATACACTTTCATAAAACATTAAAAACATATTAAAATTGGATGTTTCGGATTTACATGGAAAATCCCTCTTCAACAACAACATTTCACTTAGCGTAAATCATAGTTCAAAAATATCAACAAATAGAAAATGCAACGTATCAAAATTTCGAAGTCAAAGTTACAGTTATAATAACACGGAGTATTCATTCGGGATTGCACCTGCTTGACCATTATTGACCATAAATTTATCGTTGGTTTTTTGTAATGTGCTGTTTTGTTTCAAAATGTCAGCCACCCTAGAATTTCAAACTGCTCTATCTCAGCCAATTTTTAAGATAGAGGTAAAACAAAAAATGCTCTGGAATCCTTGTATCAAGTCCTAACACCTAATTAAAAAATAAACTTGATTTTTTAACTTTTTTGTATATTTATTTTAGTTTTAAAATTTTCCGTGGCCGCCATCTTGAAACAAGATGCCAGACCAAGCTGGCCAACGAACTCGGTCGAGGCATTGGTGAGCTTAATACACACAATTAGTTTCATCCAAATTAATTTATAAATACGAGCGTTATCGTATCAAATTATTTTCATTTTTTCAATTTTTTTCGAATTTTTTTTATTTTTTTTTTCGAATTTTCTGGATTTTTTTAATTTTCCTTTTTCTGTATCCTAAATATTACCTTTATTCCTAATTTGAATTTTCTAGCGCAACAAAATCGGATTGTCTTCAAATTTTCGGTTTTTTTCAATTTCTTCGATTTTTTCAATTTTGCTTCCGATTTTTTTGGTGTTTTTGATGTTTTCTTTTTCTGGATGTTAAACACTACCTTCACACCAAATCTTAAGTTTCCAAGACTACAAGATCGTATTATTTTCAATTTTCAATTTTGATGGAATTTGTTGAATTTTCGAATGTTTTTTTTTCGAATTTTCTGGATTTTATAATTTTTCCTTTCTTTGTATCCTAAACACTACCTTTTTTCCAAATGTCAAGTTTCTGGGGCTACGGGATCTACCCAATCTTTTTGATGACGCGTGAACGAGTGAGTAAGAAGTGACAAAAAATCGAATGTTTGAGTTCATATATCGCCTGAACTAGAAAAGACAGAAAGTTGTAATTTTAAATTTTGGTCCTGTGGGCCAAATACTCTCTATAATTGAAGTTTAAAATTTTTGGGATACTCCAGCGCGGAGATATGGGGTGGGGGGGTCAAAAGTGCCCTGAGTTGCTTCCAGAAAAGTATGCTTACGGCTGTCCTCTCTCGACTTGGCGGAGGCACTGCCGTGCCTCCAGATTACGAAATTTAAAGTTCAGTTAAGCAATCAATAAAACACAAATTTAACAGCCATGTAATCGAAATAAGCGCTTAAAACCGCTGAAAGTATGAGAATAAAGAAAAACTGCTTTAGGTAGCGAAATTTTTAGCGATTTCTTCGGCTATTAACTTGAGGCCAATACGAAATTACCGCCTTTAATGAATTTCAAAATTTTATTTGAATATATAATTGACATATTTCATGTAAAAATGCTCTTTGGTGTTGTTAGGAGTAATCTAAAAAAATTATTAAATGTAAAAAATCTGTTAGTTTTCAAAAAAAAAAAAAAAAAAAAAAAAAAAAAATGTTTTTCACCTATTTTCTCTATCCCGGGAAGCCTGTTGTTTCATGAGCAACAGAAATAAATTTTCTGTAATTTTCCATATTAACTTAGACAGAGGTATTGCATATGGCATGTTAAATTATTTTTACATTTACATAGGATGATTCCTTGAGAGGATCATATCAACAATGAATTTTGAAATAGAGTTTTGAGTACGAATCAATTTACAAATTTGTAATTTTAAGCAGCGTATTTCTCCATACCAATTTGACTTAAAAATAGGATTTAAATTTTGAAGATTCTGAAAAAAAAAATTCTTCACATAAAATTGTACTAAACGTAGCAACGGGGCTTCCTTTCCTTACGGGTTCCTGGAGATATTTTCTCACCTATTACCCACCTCCCCATCTCCCCCTTTTTATCTGCTTCACTTCTATTTTATAATACATAAAAGAAGAATTAGACGTGCATTAAGAAGACCCTCTTGGTAAAACAATAACTTGAGCGAGTGATCCTAGATGGCGTTGACTAACGAAAATTCACTTTTAGTCAGATGGCCGATTCACTTTCTTCTCATCTGTCGATATATGAACTCGCTCCCATGCTTTTCAAACATGTGCTTCGAAACTATCTTAAACAAAGTCGAGATGAAAACTTTACACTTTGAAAGTAGGGATGTATGTCACAATCTTATCGAGATCCTCAGAATAATCATTTAAGTATTGAAAACTCTTTGCATTTTCTCAAAGGTTGTCAAGGTAGATAACGATGATTTAAACAAACCAATGATGGAAAAAACTTTTGATGAAAAGCAATTTTTTTCTTAATATACTAAGTGTCTTAAACTTCTGCATCAGAATCTGATGGTCCCGAGGATGTTGAGAATATGGGAAATGGAATGAACAAGGTAGGAAAAGAATTCTTTCCCCTTATTCATTAATTTTCAGAAAGATAAATATACCAAAATGACATCATTCAGTGCTTCCACATATACTTCAGTCCCGTTTTCTCCTGAAGCATTAAATTACAACAAGTATTGATAAACTTAACTATTAAATATATATATATATATACACTTACATGTTCATACACACATACACATAATGATACACATATGTTCTCGCATTTTCCCCCATTATACATATAAATTAATGTTTATATATTCACACACATATCTCTTTATATTATAAATATAAATAAATATATTAATGAATAACTATATCTATCTACCTACCTACCTTTCTATTCATTACTGAATAGTTACAGTTATGTATTTACATACTCATACCAAAATATGCTTATAAAACTAAATAAATAAATAAATTAATATTTGTCTCAATCTATCTACTCACTCATCTATTTATTATGTTATCTTTCTATCTATCCAATCTATCGCCATATTTATTTATAATCACACTTATAATATTTCTTAAATATTTATGCGTTCATAAACTATTTGTTAATTAAAAATAAAAGGATAGAAAAGTTGACATAAATATTTTTTTCTTAAGGAATTTACTTCTGAGATATGACTTAAATCATATGGTCCATATCATATAAATCATCTTTTCCTTTAAATTTAATTTACAACAAACTTTTCATTTAGTGAGTAAATGTATCTAATTACATAAAATAAGAATATGATTTTGGATTACAACTATATGATCTGTAAAAGAAAAGTTAAATAATTTACAAACGATTTATAATTTCTTTGATTTTTCAAACAGTTTGTTTTTTCACATACAACTATAATAGATTCCCCTAATAATTTATGAAAAGTGTAATTGAAATAGCAAAAGCTGCACCTAAAAAGAAAAAAAAAATTATTGAAGGGGAAAATTTCGTTTCTAGGGAACACCTATACATTCAGTAACTAATTTTGTTCCTTAATGTGTCAGTGTAGGGGATATTTTGTTGCACAACAACTATTTTTATTGATACTTATTGAAACAGAAGTGAAATGTTTCTTCTAGAGAATTTTTTAAGGAGAAACAACTCCAATTCATGTATTTGTATAAGAAAATGTTTAATTTTCCTCATCACACTCGTCTTGGATAAAGAGTTAAATTAATGAACTTCTGCTCCGTGTTCCACATGTTCTTAAACAATTAGTTTAGAAAACATATAGAACCAATTTCATTTATTTTTTAACCCGTTCACTAACTAGATTCGAATACAGAACCCACCACCAAACTATCATGGCATAATTTTGCGCCATTATATATCGTAATAATTTGATGACAAATAATACGCATTGCGTCATTGTGGGTTTTGAGCTACAATATGAGAAACACTATAATACAAACATTAATCACCGTAAATAATAATACATTTCAACTTTTCACTTGCTTAAATAAACACACATAAATAAGTTATATATATATATATATAACTTATATGATAACCAAATATTATGAAATCACTATATCAAATAGCAGAGTCAAATTACAAATTAAATTATGTAGTCCTAAGAAATGATATATACCAGTGGACCTGTGCGAGGCTTTCGCAGTGAAATCTTTGAATTTTTTTGCTGATATTTTTTTCATGAATTTTTAATTAACAGCATATTTTTATTTTATTTTCTTTCTTTTTGTATCAAGGAATGTGTTTTTAACGAAATTAGAGTGTACTATGTCAAAAAAAAAAAACTGTTCAAAAACTTGTCGTATGATACCTCATTCATCGTTGTGCGTTTTGTATGTGCATAGAAAAAGGGAAGTTGACATCGGAAATAAAATATATATCAGTGGACCCACGAGAGAGCTTTACACTTCAGCCTAATATTTTTTAGATGCAGGCTTAAACTTAAAAAAAAGGATAAAAATATCTTTAAACAACACTAGTCAAGCCAGAATAACATCTCATTTATTCCATCAAAGTTGCAGTAAAAAAGATCAAAGATAGCAAAAGACATGCGCGAGAAAATATTAAAAATCATATTTTAACTGCATTAGAGGATGATGTCATCGCTTTGAAAAAACACGGGACAAAGAAAAATAAATTGAATACATATAAAATACAATGTAATCTAATATAACAAAGCATTATAGCTTTCAGACAACACGTAAAATACCACTGCTTCCGTCGATAGGTGATCGATGGTATCTATTCTTCTAAACATTTTAATTTTGCAATCATAACTATAAAATAAACCCGTGCGGGTCCGTCACAATTTGTCTTTTTTGTACTATTTCTTTTTTTATAATCATCGCTGAGCATGATATAACGCGATATTTTATTTTTGTGGCAACATTGTTTTGAGAAAAACCTTTCAATTAATTTATGAAAACAATGCTTATTTAATTTTTAATTAATACGCCTTAACGAAATGTGAGTGCCGGTTCAAAAACCTTTCGAAAGATATCTCATTGATTGTTCTGCGTTTTGTAGATGCATAGAAAAAAGATGTTGACAACAGAAATAATATATATATATATAATCGTAATTTTTTTCTTTTACACTCTTTATTTTTTACTTTTCACTTATATTTTATTTTCTACTTTTTAGTGATTAAAATATTTTATTGTTGCGGTTTCACAGCCAGTTGGCATATTTCAGTGAGTGTGGTTTGGCGCATAATTAACTCCTTTGTTGTTGTAACTCGTATACAGGTTGGTTGGTTGATTTATGACGGCCGATTATCTACTTGACGGATATAGACCCTAGGGGGGAGTGCCCACTGTGAGGATCTTTCTAAGGGATCCTAACCCGTATTTACGGCAAGGTTCGAAGATAACCACGGAAAACTCCGAAAGGTCAAGTCGACGAGCCCGACAGGGGTTTGAACCCAGCACCTCCCGTCTACCAGCTTTGAGAGCAGAACCTCTCAGTCACTGGTGGGGTGTAACTCGTATACAGATGTAACCATAAGAAATATTTGGTGATTTGTCATCCGCGACCGTCTAACGGAAAAATGCTTGAAAATTAATGTATTAATTTATAATTAAGTTCAAAAAATATTAAAATGTTGTATTGTCATCGGAAACATAATTGTACATAATTTTATGTTAATAATGTACATAATTTTTATAATTCTAGCATACCAGGAAGTGTATGAAAAATCGATTACAAAATTCCACTTTTACATACACAAACCAAGTTAAGTTAAATAAAAGAGTGCAATATATGCATATGTACATACAGGAGGTATACATATACGTATGATAGAAGCACAATTGTGGAAACATTGTGGGAAATATTGTGGTGAAAAAGAAAACAGTTTTTATATGGCGTCAGTGGATGTTACTATATTCGAACATTTGATTTATCCTTGATAAAACCCATATAATACGTTATGATGACCATGACCATTTTCAAAAGAGGGAGTTACTCTCATCATTTATCTTACTAAGATAATTAATTTTCATAGCATGCACCGCATTTACCACGTTTACGAATTATTTTTAAATAAGAATGAAAATTCCTGTATCAATCATAGATTATGAAAAACTTTCCAGCACATCCAGAAAACTGTAAAGTAAATTCACTGTCAATTAAGGTGAAATAAGATATGTAAGTACACAGTTTAGAAAATATATAACACATTTAAAAATTCAGTTTTAGCAATTACCTTCTATAGTAAAAAAATGTAGTCGAATTATTTTGTGCAGCCCTGTATATGACACATAGATTAGATCATATACTACATAGCATGCTAAAACTTAGTTCAGTTAGAAAATCCACTTTTAGCAATTTTCGCCAATAGATGGAAATGCACACGAAGAATTATTTTGTACAATCGTTTATATTATCTAAAGACTTTTGTACACACCTCATATTAAGCTAAAATTTAATTCAGGTTAAACAAGGGTAACACAACTTAAAACGCACTTCTAGCAATTACCTACCATAAACGACAATGTATATTGCTCTTTGTGTCGCCCTGTATATGAATTTATTTCTATTCCACAAAATTACGATATTAAATATAGTGAAGGAAAATGCATAACACAATTAAAACTACTTTTAAGCAAGTCACTCCCACCGTCAGTAGTACTTACGAATTTTTTTGTGTAGCCCTGTATATAGTCAACAGAATTTATACACACCAAGTAGTATACAATAATTTTGGTAAATTAAAAAAAGCAAATCAAAGCTGAAAACGCACTTCCAGAAATTATCGCTCATAGTAAGTACTGTAACCGAATTCTTTTGCGTGTCCCTGTAAATGAACAATAAATCCAATGCACACAACATTTTTCAGTAAACAACTTATATAATTTACCTCAGTAATGCATATAAATTCCATTATGTTTAAAATAATGTAACATCATTACAATACGCTGCAAACGATTTTTCCCTGTAGACCATTATGTAACAGAACTCATTTGTGTTACCCTGTAAGTGAATAATAAATGCTTTGCACTCCGTATTCTACAGAAAACATGTTTTACTGCACTTCATAAATGCATATCAACTAGTAAATCTGCAGATCAGGAATCTCAACGTCAGCTCTAAAAGTCATTGTTATCTCGCTTATTCATACTATTTAGCATCTTACAATTCGCAATTTAACTTTTTTTTTATATTACATACATATTTACCATATTTATAGGCATATAAAATACTTCGGAGGTTTCAGAAATTAGAAACGTTAAATTAAACACGATTTATGCAATGATATTCTGAAATTCGTATGAACTTCTTATTCATGTAACTTTTTAGATTAAAAAAATAAACTTGTATTAAAATAAATTCTTCATTTATGTCAATAGAATACAAAAATAATTTATTTTGACACTAAAATATTGCAGTACTTGAATTTTATTATTTTGATATTCTTTGAAATAGGGTTGCTAAGCAACTAAAAAATGAAAGAGCAAAGTAAAAAGAAATGCATTTTAAAATTTGTAAAAAATATGAAAATAAAGTGTTCTATATTTCCCGAACAGATGCAAAATTTTTTCCAATAATTTAAACAATTAATTTCTAAATTCTAATGAATGTATCAGAAAAATTTCAAAACTATTGTCTATATTTAAAACCCCCATATGCTCAAAAATTTAGCATTAGTAATTTTAAAAAAAACGCAAAAACTTTCTATGAATTAATTTAGAAAATAATATTAAGAATAATAGTTTAGAATTATTAGTTGCGTAGTTTAGAATAGTACATAATTTAGAAAGATAATATAAACTAAGTTTTCTAATGAAGTTTATTAAAATTATATCTCTCTGAAAAAAAAAAAAAAAAGAAATATAGTATAAAGGCTGATTTAACAGACATGTCCGAAAAATGCTGATTTCCGAATGCTTCAAATGTCCAGATAGTTGAGTACTGCAAAATCTATATCTTATGAGGGGCCATCAATTAAATAGCGAAACGATTTTTTTTTTATTTTTTTTTCACCATTTTCCTGTCGAAGTACGACAAATTATTCTGATTTTATTATTTTGAAATTTGCACTGGACGAACTTATTTTTGCGAAATTGAAAATAAAAGTAAAAAATATATTTTGTTTGAATATAATTTCTAAGTTTTTTCCCTTAATATTTTGTAACTTTGCAATATCTATAATGAGACATAGACATCTTATGAGAATTACGAGAGAAGAAGATCACTACCTGTCGCGCACTAATTATTATTAAAACTTAAGTAAAAATTAAAGGGAAAAAATAGAACTTCTTCCAAATATTAGTTGCACAACAGAGAGTCTTACAAAAATACCTATTAAATGTTTGCAGTAGCCAATACAAAGATTTTGAAATTTTTCTTATAATGTAGCTTTGACTCTTATTTCACTCTTAAATGAAAGTTTTATTCAAGGCGACAATTTTGATTCGTAGAAAAAAAAGAAAAAAGAAAAAATGAACTGCAATGTAATAATTTTTTTTAAAAATCTAAACCGTCTCATTTAAAAGGGTTTTTCTGTATGACAGCTGTAAATCTTCTTTGGTTTCGGGGCATTTATGTGCTTTGCATAAGTGAAGAAAGTAATTATTTTTTTTTGACAAAATGAAATACAGTAAAAGTGTAAGATACAGAATCATTAACTAGATAACGTTTTACTATTTTCTTTCTACGTTCTGAAAGATTGTATTTTAATTTGTGATTTTTAAAATTCTCTAATATTTTTTATAATTTGATTCTTTGTTTATTGATAGTCAGTTTGATTCGTAATTTCTAAAAGAAACTATACATATGAACTAATGCATTGAATGTTGCAATCTGTTTATACATATAAAGAACCAAAACAAATTCTATTCATAATAATTTATCTTAAAAGTTTGAAATATTACAAAAAAATAATAGAAGATATCGAGATCTTTATATTAAAGTTTCAATTCAAATGTCAAAAATCTAGGCAACAAAATATTATTCATTAAACAGTTGCTGCCTGCAATAAATCTTAAATATTATTTCGAAAGCAAAACATCTCAGTTTAATTTATTATTTAAAAACATATAGGAATATACAATTTGAAAAATTGATCTATCAAACAATGATTGAGGAATTTATTTTTTCTTCTTTCCTTTGAAAACTTGTGTAAACTTATAAAAAATGGTGGGTCGTCATTTAAATGTATTCCAGGACAGCTTGTAATTGAATATATATATATATATATATACATATTTACAATTGAAAAAAAAAAGTATGACTGAAAATTTACTAATTTTAGCACATTCTTAAAGGGAGGCCGACATAATAAAAATTACTAATGCACTTTGATGATGTTAAGTACTTTTCTGTTAACGTTAAGAGCATCAAGTTTTTGCACCAGTTAATACAGGATTGCGTCAGGCTATAGTTTCATTACGATTTTGTCTACCACTATTTCCATGCAATAATTTTCGTGATATATTTCACATAGAAATTTAACATGAAGAATTTGTCATTATTTAACACTTTCCAACATAGTTGAAAAGTGTTTCTGAATTCGGTTTGTCAGCCTGTCAGTCTGCCGTGCTCTAACTCGCTTAAATATAGTCGGATTGCCACGCAATTGACATACGTTAATAAGGGTCACTATGGCATGTTCGGTATTAAAAATGAAGCATGTAGCACTTGTGCTTCATTTACAGGGACGCTCAAAATAATTCCGTTACATTACAGCTTATGGGGGAAAATCGTTTGTTGTATATTTTAATGATGTTACACTATTTCAAACATATTTAAATTGATATATATCACTGAGATGCACTTCAAGAAAAGACTTACTATAAAATACAGTGTGCATAACATTCATCGTTCATTTACAGGGACACACAAAATAATTCCGCTACAGTACTATCTAAGAACAATAATAGCTGGAAATGCAGTTTAAGTTACGATACGTGTTTTTAAATTAAACGATTTTTTTTTTGCCTCTTACTTGGTGTGCATAAATTCTATAGATGATATACACGGCAGCACAAAAGATCTAGAGTATATTTCTGTTTATTAACGGAAATTGCTGATTTTCAACTGTGCTATGCATTTTTAAACTAAATTTTAGCATATTATATACAAATCTATAGATCATAAACATGGCTCAGCAAAATAATTCGGATATTTTTCCGACTATTGATGGTAATTCCTGAAATTGCGTTTTCAAATGCGTTATGGGTATTCCAAATTGTTTACTCAGACGGTTCCTATTTCAGCTTATTGTTTGTTCAGCTTACTGTTTGAACCATGCAAAATTACTAATTGTATTATGATTAAGTATTCTTTTCATAAATTTTCTTATTACTTTCTTTTGAACTTTTTCTTATATACACACACACATATATATATATATATATATAAATATTAAGAAATGTTGTGATCTATATCCGTATTGTAAAAACTAACTTTGTACTAATTTTATTTTAATGTCTAATGTAATATTCAACATCTGTATTCTAAAATGTGAATTTACAATAAACATTTCCCCTCGAGGAGAAAAGTTCCTATGCTTAACGGCTGGATCTCCACGAGTGGGTGATTCCATTGCATTTGTTTACTTAGACATCATCTTTCACCTTACTAAACGGGGAAGTTTTGTTACTTTTCTGAACAAAAGGGAAACTGTTTTATAATCTATGCTTGACGCATGGTTTTTCTTTCTTATTTTAAATTAGTGGTAGAAAGAGTAATAAATAATATCCCCCTTCTCTACCATAATAGACAGACATATATACCGTTAGTAGTTAATGGGTTAATACGATTAAGATTATTTTAAATGAATTCTAGAGTGATTTAAACAAACAAAACAAGAACGATCTATTAATCTAGTTAATCTATGTAAAATTCCTTTCTTTGTTTATAAAATAAATATTCATTAGAAATATTTTGATTAAATACGTCTTTTTCTCTCTTCATTAAATGCTATGTATCTTCAGCGTAACAATAATGCGGAATTTAGATTAAATCGGCAAGGAGATTTAGTGGCAAAAAAGGCACATGGAGAATGAATGTAGATAGAAAAGAAATTAATTATTCCAGAAAAATGAGAAAATTTATTTTAATCAATGTTTTCTGAATGGCCTTTACCTACTCCCTTTTCTGCGAATTATTTTTCTTCTCTTTACACTCAAATGTATACTTACATAAATTCATTCGTTATAGAATACGTCTTTTGTTTGGAAACGTAATACAATTAATGAGAATCAAACGGATTAAAATAATTTTAAAGCGTAGCTCAATTAAATTGTCAAAAGTGGGTGTTACCATCAATGCTGTCTGTAGTCGTAAAAAAAAACAAAAAAAAAAAAAACAAGTTGGAAATTGTACGTCAAACATGACAAATGAGGTGCGTTCGTAGTGTAGCTATTATATAAATATTCAGATCTTGATGATTTTAATTCTGTGAAATGAATTATATCGTCTGCAGATTAATTTCTGTAATAAAATAAGTATCTCGGTCGCTTGACGATTAAACCTCGGAAGCTCTTATAACAAGAAAGCGCCGATTTAAAAAAAAAAAATTCAGATTTCTTAATACATTTTTTTATTAATATTTTCTAAAGTTTTGTTTCGATTGTCATAAAATGTGAAATGTCTCGATAAAATTCTGCAAAGATAGTATATCTTAAATTTCAAACCATTCGGTTGGGTAGTTTTTGCGTTGTTATATGCGGGCGGACGGACAGACAGACGGACGGACCAGACGACGACAATAGGTGCTACGTATTTATATAATTACGAACGTTCCTAAAAAAATGGTATGTTTACAGTGCACTGTCCCGAAAACGGTCATTAACAACATTTTGCTTCTATAAATTTATTCATAAAGACTATAAATTTGATTAAAACGTCCGCAATTTTAGACACAGTCTTAATGTTTTTCCAAATTTACATTAAAGAAAGGGTATGTAATCATTATTTTCAAAATAATAATAAAATCCTAATCTGTTTTTAAAAAGTATTTCTAAAATAAATCTATATAATAGTAAAGTACTTTATCATTAAAAACAAGCAAAAATATTAGAATAATATACTTTTAATATATTCATTTTATTATTTTTTAAATACAGCTTATATTTTGTACTCAATAGAGATAATTTAGGAAATAATACAGGACTAAAAATTAGCCGTTTATGAAAATGTTTCTTCCCATCCATGAAAGTTAAACTGTCTAAAACAATTTTTTTTTTCAATTTAAAATTACTTATGTCAACTTTTTTGTAGGATTAGCATAGTTTTATTTAAGAAACGGAGAGTATATGGAGTTAAAAAAATTCCTTAAATTATATTGCACATTCCATCGTATATCAACCTAGAGGTTTGCACGGGCCGAAATTTCCAGATCCCAGACACGACCCGGCCCGGTATAATGGCTGAAATTTCCACCCGCGTCCCGTCCGACTCAATTTTTACAAAACATGCCGATATTTCAGAATTATCTACAATTAAAATTCAAAAATATTAGATATTATAGATATATATAGATATGTCCAATGGTTGGAGTATCATAGTTGAGAATTTTTTCAACAGAGCGAAAATATGCCGGGACCAGGACTCGAACCTGGGCAAAATGGTTTGCTGTACCAACGCTCTCCCTACTGAGCTATCCCGACGATATCCTGGACTGGCATATCTCACTCTTATTTATTGGACTAGGCTGCGAACTGCAGCGCTAATTTCATTCATCCAAGCTATAACTATAGCATTTACATGATGAATCTTGAAATAGCACGGAAACTCCTGTATACCATGTAATTATGTCATAATGAATAGAGGAAAGTATATTCAACTAGGTAAATTATGGACATAATTTACCTAGTTGAATATACTTTCCTCTATTCATTATATACAGATAGTTTTTATTTTCGGATTATATGTCGCAATTTATAGAAAACGGAATAACAATAATATTAATGACCACTTCTACAGTTATGCACAGAAACATTCATTTAAAAAATTGACTTTGTCAATTACATTCCAATGGTGAATAATTATTTATCATTGGAATGTAATTGTTTAAGTCCATTTTTTTTTAATTTGAACTTTATACGAATTAAAACGGTACTTTCTTTTATTATAGCATTAATTAGAACTAAAGTTATAGCCATCGTTCCAATTTATTTATATATTTTTACTGTTGTGATGTTCAATACATTATTTTTCATATTTAGTATGATTTATTTGCTTATTTCGTAATGCTTATTTAAACATTCGTTGTACATTTCTTATATATGCTTTATACAAATATTTCTTAAAATGTTTCTCACAGTAAAGTGTTCCATAAATACGTTCAAAGGATAACACTTTATTTTTATTGACACTAAGTAAGTGGAATTAGTATAAAAGCAATTAATAACGGAGAAAGCACACAGCGTCGAAACATGATTATCTGTAAAGTGGCTGCTTTTAGTTGCGGATTTTTCTTTTGCTCCTCTTTCATCTATTTTTTCTAAAACTTGAGTACAAAATATAATTTTTTCTCTGAAGAAAGTCTCTTAGGGAATATTTTCTGAGCAATGTTTTAAGTATCTAATATTAAACATGCAAAAATGAGGATTTTTATTGGTTCATCTGCATTTTAATTACAAAAAACTTTAAAAAACATTAAAGTGGCTTGGTTTACATTAGTCAGTCAATTCACGTTACAAATTTTTTTCACTTATATATAATGCAATTAAATAACTCTATTAAAAATATTATTTATTTTTAAAATTCCTTGGATGATTAGTGACTTCTAGAAAAAATAACTTTTTGCGAATTTCTTATATTTAAACCATTAACATATTTCAATATTAGACTATATATATATATATATATATATATATATATATATATATTTGTAGGATTTAAATTAAACATACTTCATTTCCTTTATGACGTGCGTGATCGTCATATTAACTTACGCTCTGGTATTTTTATTATCCATGATTTCAAAGCACGAGTTAGAAAAAGTTTGAATCGCGAAATCAAGATTTGAATATCTTCAAAATTGGAAAAGGAGGCAGTCTTCTAATTTTTATCATCGAGGAAGCGTCGGAATGTGAAATAGCCAATAAAGGCGCTGTTAGGCCTAATTGGACTTTTCGAAAGTAAATATATTGTACGTTTTGGGCGAGAAGTGTATTATCTGTGAAGAAATTACTAGTCAAGTATTGTAGAATTATCTTTCTAGGACTGTATTAAAGTTTATATTTTGTTATTCAACATCTAGTTGTTCAAGTAATTCAAATAAGTTAACTTTTTACATACCACCTTCTTACATATATACACTATATTGCCAAAGGTGACCGGTCACTTGCAACTTTAGACGTTTTGTTAAATATCTAGAAAAATACATGATGAATTAACCTGAAACTGCAGGTGCGTAAACAGTATAGTATAGGTTATATATTTCCGCGAAGATTTTTTCCCGAAACCCCATAGGGGACTGTCAACAAATTGAAAAAAACGAATATCTTTTGGATTACCCTGTAAAAACTAATGTAGCAAAAGCGTTCACACTCGTGATTATTAATAAGTGGCTTATTGTAATATACTGTGTTCATTTTTATGAGGATAGCATGTATACTCGAAGAGAAATTAAGGTTTTTATAAAAATAGTCCCAAATTTCACCAAGTTTTTTGCTTATAATTTGCAGAGTTCTTAATATAAAAAAAAGTTAGTTTGAGAAAATATGTCAAGCAACATTGTACATCATACTCTTCAATCAGAATTAAATAATAATAAAAATTGGATGAAAAATGAGTAGGTTTACAAAAATATGTTTCACTGCGCATGCGCGAATGCAATCTTCTTTCTTATAATAAAATCCAAAGGCGAGAAAGTGTCTGTAACCAATCCGGCTGGACCACTCTGGTCTGCGAGTCGACAGTAGTTAAACGCTATGTTAGGCTTACTGAAAAATATATGCTAACACATGACCACTAAATGATAATTTCTTCTACTTGAAATGATATCTGTTCAGCATATTTTCGTATAAAACATGTATATTATATCCAGTTATAATGTTTTAAGTTTTAAATTAAAAATAACAGATTAAACATCGCATTACCTGATGTAAACAAACAAATACTGTTGCCATTCAGAATCATAAATCCCATATCTAGAAAAAAAATGAATGACTCTTTGAACGTTTCATTAAAATATCTGATTATGCTCTTAAAATATTTGTAAAAGCATATTAAAGTCTTTAAATATATTAAAGGATTTCTTTAATTTATTTCTGTAAACATTTTTTTCCCTGTAAGTACTTTTTCAGAAATAGCCGTGATAGCTTTTATAGAGAGGCTTTTTAGCGATGATCCATCTGCAATTACATGTCGTTCCGAAGTACTTATCTGGCGCCATCTATTGGCAATAAATATAAACGAAGGAGATTTCTGTTGTTTTTTATTTGATAAATTGATAGTTGATATTTTATGTAACATAATAATAAAGTTGTAAAATAATATAAAATGCATGTAAGCATATTTTTAAACTAAGAAAAATTCAGGGTGTATTGATTTATTTTAAGATAAACTTTTAAAAACTTCAGCTTAATATCATTTATTTCTTAAAAATTTAACTTGGTTAAATGAAATTTTAATCGCCTTGCTTATATCCAATTACATCTGAAATTTTGCTTGCATTGTAAAATGAATATTTCTTATGAAACACAATTAAAATATAAGGAATATGTCCGCATACCACATATGTTAATTATATCAATGCAGATCAAATTTTGATTTTTAACATGGTAACATTTAAACCTAACTTTGAAGTGAAAAAAAAATTGTAATTTAATAAGAGAATCTTTAAAGATATTTTTCAGCTATACTAATGCATTTAATAATTTCAATTTACTTATGAAATAAAATAAGAAGATTTTTAATGATCAAAATTTTTTATAGATTTTTCAGGCATATTTTTAAAATAAGACAAAATCAGGTTTTACTTTGATGAATACTTTTAAAAGTTAAAGTTATATAATCTACTTTCATCGTTGTATTTATTTTAACTATTTCTTCATTACTGGATAACTTTATTTTTTCTGTCATTTTAAATGGGATATTTTCCTACTGTGAATTAAGAAGCTAATATCCATAAACATGCAATTTTCTGTCTTTATGCAATGTAGTTGTTTCTTCATGACTGGAAAACTTTGTTCTTCAAGAAATATTAAAATTCAACTCTATTATACTATTAACTTAGGCAATTGAAAAGGAACAAAATTTTAATGTTTTGTGCAATCGTTAAACCATTTCAGAATTTGCATTTAATTTTTCTTATGTAACCAAACAATGAGCTGTAAGTCAAGTTCTTTAGAAACTCATTAATATATATATATATATTTAGAAACTTTTTGCACATGGATTATTTTTTAAATATTTTTGAATGTTTTGTCCAATTGTTGAACTATTTCAGAAATTGAATATTGGGTAAAAGAAAAAATCCTCATCATTTGTATTTGTAGAAATCATTTGCCATTCTTAAAATGCACTTTCTACAATACAAACCTTTCAATAACAAAATCTTCATGCTGTTTGTTTGTATGAAGTCTTATGAAAATGAAACGCAGATCAACATTCCGTCATTTTTGACGGGCGTTATATACTAGTCAAAATATAATATGAATAATGTATTAGCTAAGTATATAGAGCAACTTTTGTGAAAGTCTCAAACTCATAGCTTGAAAATTCTGAAAATTATCGTCAATAGAATAAGCTCGAAATCCGTTGTTCCTAAAAAGAATAAAAAAGATGAGGGGTTGTATCAAATACCTGTTGATTAGTGCCAAGATAGCGTACACAATATTGCACGTACTACTATATTTGGATATAACCCCTCATCTTTTTGCTTCCTTTTGAGAACAACGGATTTCGAGCTTATTCTATCGACGATAATTTTCAGAATTTTCAAGCTATGATTTTGAGACTTTCACAAAAGTTTCTCTATATACTTAGCTAATACATTATGCATATTATATTTTGATTGCATGCGCAGTGAAACATTTTTTAGTAAACCTGCTCATTTTTCATACAATTTTTATTATTTTTTAATTACGATTGCAGAATATTATGTACAATGTTGTTTGACATATTTTCTCAAAATAACTTTTTTTTTATATTAAGAACTCTACAAACTATAAGCAAAAAAACTTGGCAAAATTTGGGACTGTTTTTATAAAAACCCTAATTTCTCTTCGATTATACATGCTATCCTCATAAAAATAAACACAGTATATTACAATAAGCCACTTATTAATAATCTCGAGCTTGAACGCCTTTGCTACATTAGTTTTTACAGGCTAATCCAAAAGATATTCGTTCTTTTTCAATTTGTTGACAGTCCCTTATGGGGTTTCGGGAAAAAATCTTCGCGGAAATATATAACCTATACTGTTTACACACCTGCAGTTTCAGGTTAATTCCTCATGTATTTTTCTAGCAAGTTAACAAAACGTCTAAAATCGCAAGTGACCGGTCACCTTTGGCAATATAGTGTACATAAGTATTTTATCTTTCGTACATTGTAAAAAAATAACAAATGTTTTTATTTATTTGAAAATATAATATAACCACAAACGAATCTAAACAATAACCTCTTCGGAGTTATACATAATTCTGAAAAGCATTATTTATCATTTGAAACCTCAGACACCAACATATTTTCAAGATTTAACTAATAATTTTTTTAAATGTTATTTTTCTAGCAGCGATTTTCGGAAACGTTTTCGAGTAGCTTCCATAGTGTATTAATCAGTTTGCTCAAACCAGAATATCGATTTTTAAGATGCTATCAATTCTCAATTAAACATTTTCAACAGCGTAATTTAATTTATGCATGCAAAAGTAACAAAATAATATTCATATTAATGTTAATATTAATGTTAATATTAATGCTACTAATTTATCATATTTGTCTGTAAAACATTTTGTTGAACATGAAAATGTTTACTTGAGAATTGATAGCATCCTAAAAATCGATATTCTGGTTTGAGGAAACTGATTAATACACTACACTGTAAAAAATGACCAATGTTTCTTATTTTATGAAAATATGCTATAACCCACGAACGAAAATGTAATATAATCTTCTGAGTTATCCGAAATTTCAAATAACATGTTACATTGTCTTTTGAATCCCCAGAAACGAATACATTTTCAAAATTTAAAGAATAATTTATAAAAACAAATTATTTTTAGATGTTATCCATTCTCAAGTACACGTTTTCAGCCGCATAAGTTAATTTATACATGAAAGAGTAAAGAAATAATCTTATTTTTAATGTTATTGTTAACGCTGTTACTTTTGCATGTTTGTCTGTTAAACATTTTTTTTGAGCATGAAAATGTTTACTTCAGAATGGATAGCATTCGAAAAACAGGTATTCCAGGCTGCGGACATTAATTAATACACTATAAAAACCCTTCGGAAATGTTTCTGAAAAATTCGGGCAGCTAAAAATAATTTGTTTTTATAAATTAGTCTTTAAATTTTGAAAATGTATTCGTTTCTGGGGATTCAAAAGACAATGTAACATGCTATTTGAAATTTCGGATAACTCAGAAGATTATATTATATTTTCGTTCGTGGTTATAGCATATTTTCATAAAATAAGAAACATTGGTCATTTTTTACAGTGCATAAAAACTGCTCGGAAACGATTCAAAAAGTCAGTGGCAGAAAAATAAACCCTTTGTTTTATAAATTCTTCTTTATATAACGGAAATATATTGGTTTCTGGGGATTTCTAAAGATAAAGAACACTTCTCGGAATTGTAGTAACGTGAAAGAGGTTATCGAATATTTCCGTTCGTGGCTATATTATATTTATACCTAGATTAAGAAACATCTTTTTTTTTTTTTTTTTTTTTTTTTTTTTTTTTAACAGTTCAGTTTTTATGAGATTTTTAAAAAAATATATAACAAATTGTTAATAATAATAATAATAAAGAGGAAAATAAACATTTACGTAACAGAATTTGCAAGCGGCAGAATAAATTATGTTTTAGTTTAAGGAAATAAAATAAAATAAAATCTAAACAACTTTTTATATTTGAACACTGTAAAAATGGCAGATGTTTCTTAGTCTAGAAAAATATAATATAACCCCGAACAAAAATATATATTAATCTCTCTTGAACTATCCCTCACGATACCGAAAAGTGTTCTTTATATAGGAATCTCAGAAACCAATATTTTTTCGAGATTTAAAGAAGCATTTGTAAAAACAAAGTTCCTTTCACTGGCACTGATTTCTGAAAACATTTCCGAATAGGGTTTTTAAAATTTTTATTTAAAATTTTATTTTTTGTGTGTGTGCGTGTGCGTGTGTGTGTATTAATCAGTTTAGTCAAACCGGAATATCGGTTTTTGGATGCTATTAATTTTCAAATTCAACAAACATGTTTTACAAAAAAACAAAAACATGATGAATTAATAACATTAATATTAATATTATAACTGATATTATTTCGTTATTATTTCATATATCATTTCCATCACGTAGCTGAAAGTGTGTAATTCAGAATGAGTAACATCCTAAAAATGATATTCCGGTTTGTGAAAAATGATTAATATTACAGTATAATGACCACTCGGAAATGTTTCTGAAATCAGTGGCAAGCAAATAAACCAACGTTTTTGTAAATTATTTTTTAGATCTCGAAAATATGTTCGTTTCTGAGATTTCTAATGATGAAGAATGCTATTTAGAATCAAGGATAACTCGAAAGAGGTCATTGTAAATTTTTGTACATGGTTATATTATATTTTTGTAGATTAAGAATCATTTGTCCTTTTTTACAATGAATGAGGCTCTTTACGGTCAACCATGATTCTTCAATATTTTGCTCCATTACTTGATACTCTGACACTCGTTTCATTCATTTCAACAAGTTAAGAAGAATGCAAATTATGATGTATTATACAGGGTAAGTCAAAATGAATATAGCGATTACAAACGGCTATAACTATTTAATGGAAAAGAATTTATCGATAAGATTAACACAGAATGTAGACGGAACTACAAAATTTTGTATACATGCGTCACAGATGTTCTATGTGACTTCCCTTGGTCACACGGACAACATCTAGGCGGTAGTCCATTTCACGCCATACATTCTGAAGCATTTGTTCAGTCACCGACGCAAGCGCATTACAAATGCGTACTTTGAGTTCTTCAATTGTTTTGGGCATGAGAGGACTACACACATAAGGTGTGAGGATTCACATAACCCCATAGAAAAAAATCGCAGGGTGTCAAAGAACGCATTAAATAGTTATAGCCGTTTGTAATCGCTATATTCATTTTGATTTACCCTGTAGTATGACCAAAATTTAAAGGTGTTGATAAAAAAAATTAAGGAAACATCTATATTATAAAGCAAGAACATGTCTATGAGTAGCGCTGACATCATATCAATGGTCGCAACGAAATGACCAATATATTTTGCTTTTACTGCAATTTTTTAAAAACTTACATTGATCAATTTCAATTTTTACACCATTGAATAGAGGAAATTTTTTTCTTTCAGTTGCAATTTATTTGAAAAATGTATCTCAATTTACTGAATTTGTATGTTTTTAAAATTTATTTTCAAACAGGAATTAAAAAAAAAAATTATCTGTCTTTATCGCGTACAGTTCAGTTCGATTACTAAAGATTAACTCGTTGCCATTTCAAACATTATAAATAGTTCAGAATTTGTTTCTAATATTCCAGAACGAAATTAAAACTTCATTAATAATTATATAAAAAAATAATATGAATAAAACACTAATTTAACAGATAAGTAATTGAACTACACGCTTAAATAGTGAAATAATCAGAGTAAAAAATAACTGCTGTAAATGGCTAAATTTTAGGCTGTTTCTTCGGCTATTACCACTTGGCAAGCGCCTAATAAAAAAGTATCGCTTTTGATAAATTTCAAAACTTTATTTCAATTCATAATTGCTGTTTTTCATATGAAAATATTTTTGTGTGTTGTTAGCAGGCAATCTAAAATAATATATTTAATGTAAAAAATCTGTTTGAGTTTACAGTTAAAAAAAAAAAAAAAAAAATGGTTTCACTTTATATTTTGCAGCCCGGGATGTTCACATTGGATCTTCTAGTTTAAATAAACATTACATTTAGACACGAAAATAAGTATGCACGCCTAATTAAAAAAAATAAATTCTGAATTTTTCGATTAAAAACTAGACAAACATTTCATTGGATGACATTTCTTATTATTTTGGAGATAAGTTTTACAATAAAAATAAAAATTAACAAAACATTACTTTCTCTGTGAATTTTCCATCTCTTTTTCTCATCGAACAGAAAAATTTACATCACAAAGGTAACTATAAACTCTGAAAGTTCAAAGAATATGAACTATTAAAAAGGTCTAAATTTAGTTCGTTATACATTCTTTGTAGCATAATGATGGCTTTGAAAGTTTTTCTATATTTTTAAAAGCTGTACCTCAAATTATTTTGCAATTTACTTTTGGACCTACGGGCTAAAGAAATTTGACAAGACTTAAAAGATTTACGATTTTTAAGAAAACTCTGTACGCTGTAAAAAAAAAGACAAATGTTTTTTAATTAAGGAAAATATAATATAACTACGAAAGAAAATATACAATAATCTCTTCAAAGTTAGCCAAGATTCTGAATAGCATTCTTTATATTTAGAAACTTCGGACAACATTATATTTTCGAGATTTAAAGAAGCATTTATAAAAGCAAAGTTTCTTTTGCTGCTACTGATTTTCGGAAACGTTTCCGAGTAGTTTTTATGGTATATTAATTAGTTCTATCATCCCGCAATATAGGTGTTTCGGATACTATCAATTCAAGTAAACATTTTCATGTTCAATAGACATATTTTACAAACAAACATGACAAGTTGAAATCAAGCGAAGATTTCGCACTGCAGACTAATAGTTTTTAGATGCAGGTTTAAACTTCTAAAAGAAATTAAGGAGTAAAAATATATGCAAACAACATTAGTTAAGCCAGAATATTATCTCATTTATACCATAAAAGTTACAGTAAAAACTAACCGAAGACAGCAAGCGCGAAAAATAAATAAATAAATAAATATCTAATTTTACCTGCATCATCTATTTATAAACTGGGTAACATCATCTGTTTCGAAAAAAAAAAAAAAAAAAAAAAAAAAAAACTTGGGGTGTAGAAAAATAAATTGAGCATTTAAATTTAATTTGACCGTTCTATATAAATTGAGCATTTAAATTTAAATTTTACTTTTTAATCATAAATATAATATAAAATCCGTGCAGCAATTACACTCCACTTTATCTTTATTGATTTTTTTTAAAATCATTGTTGCGGTATTTTATTTTTGTTGTAACACTTATTTGAGGAAAACCTTTCATTTCATTTGTGAAAACA
The DNA here is from genome assembly GCA_963931845.1 of Maratus michaelseni. Classification (NCBI taxonomy): domain Eukaryota; kingdom Metazoa; phylum Arthropoda; class Arachnida; order Araneae; family Salticidae; genus Maratus; species Maratus michaelseni. Next base: position 163,912,478 of record OZ007587.1, read on the forward strand.
ATGACGATTTAATGTTTAATTAACTGCAATTTTTAATCAAAATACATGTTTTAACGAAATGTGAGTGTACTGTGTCAGAAGCCGCTTCTAAATCCTTTCATATTGTATCTCATTTATTGTTCTGCGTATTTTATTTGCTTAGAAAAAGGGATGTTGACAACAGAAATAATATATAAGATAAATTAATAGGATTAACATTATCATTAAAATTAATATTATTTTGTTACTCTTGCATGTATAAATTCGATTACGCAGCTGAAAATCCTTAATGGAGAATTGATAGTGTAACTATAAAACGATATTCGTTTTGAGAAAACTGATTAATACATTATAAAAACTGTTCGAAAGCGTTTCCGAAAATCAGTGGTAGCAAAAGAATTTTTTTTTTTTTACACATGCTTCATTGAATCTTAAAAATATATTGGTTTCTGAGGTTTCTAAAGATCATGAACGCTACTTGGGTTTGTGGGTAACTCGGAAGAGGTTATTGTATACAGTTTTTTCGGATGCTATCTAATCTCAGGTAAACATTTTCATGTTCAATAGACATGTTTTACAGATAAATATGATAAAATAACAGTATTAACATTAACATTACTATTATTTTGTAACAATTGCATGTATAAATTCAGTTACGCAGCTGAAAATGTCTAATTGAGAATTTATAGCATCCTAAAAATCAATATTCCGGTTTGAGAAAACATATATGCACGGTAAAAACTATTCGGAAACGTTTCCGAAAATCAGTGGCCGCAAAAGAAACCTTGTTTTTTTTAAATGCTCTTTTAAATCTCGAAAAATATATTGGTTTCTGAAGTTTCTAAAGATAGTGAATGCTATTTGGAATTGTGGGTAGCTCGGAGGAGTTTACTGTATATTTTCGTTCGTGGTTATATTATATTTTTCTAGATTAAAAAACATTTGTCTTTTTTTACAGTGTAATAATGAGAAGAGACCCGATTTTTCAAAAGAATATGAAAACGAGGATAAATTTTTACAGAAGTGTGTAATTTCTTACTTGAGAGAAAATTTAATATCTACGGTTCAAATAGACACAAAAAAGTATGAAAAAAATAAAAAATGAAATTTTCGAACCCAACAATAACATGAGAGTATCGATAAACTACGATGATGCTTTGATTGGATTTTCATAAAATTTGAAATGACTCGACAAAATTTTACAACGATAATATATATTAAATTTCAAACCATTCGGTTGGATAGTTTTTGCGCTGTTATATGCGGACGGACGGACGGACGTACAGACGGACGGACTAGATGACGACTATAGGTGCAACGTATTTATATAATTACGAACGCACCTAATAAAAAAAATTAAATCGTCTACAACCAAAATTAAATGACAATCTATTCGTTTTTAAGATATAGCTACCAGATAGATCGTGAAAAACAGAGCATTGCAGCGAAACCTGTTGGGCGGTATATACAGGCAAACTTAATAAGGATCTATCAGTGGACCCGTAAGACGATTTCTCACTTCTGTCTAACATTTTTTAGATGGAGGTTTAAACTTCTAAAGAAAAATTAAGGATAAAAATATCTGAAAACAACATTAGTCAAGCCAGAATTTTATTCCATAAAAGTTACAGTAAAAACTGATTGAAGTTAGCAAAGACACGCGCGAGGAAAAAAAAAATAACAATCGTTTTTTCACTGCATTAGAAGATGACGTCATCCACCTCTTGAAAAACATGAAGCAAAGAAAAATAAATTGAATGCATCGAAAATACAATTTAATTTAATGTAACAAAGCATACCTTTTATTCTACTCGTAAAATACCACTGCTTCGATCGATCGATGGTGTTTTTTTCATCTAAACATTTTAATTTAAATTTTACTTTTTAACCATAAATCTATAATAAACCCATGCGGATAAATCATACTTTTGGTATCTTTTATTAATCTTTTTTGGTATTATTTAGTTTATATAATCATTGTTGAACATCATATAATGCGGTATTTTCTTTTTGAGACAACGCTAATTTAAGGAAAACCTTTCATTTCATTTACGAGAACAATGCCGATTTAATTTTTAATTAACAGCAATTTTTAATTAAAAAACATGTTTTAACGAAAGGTGAGTGCACTATGTAAGTAACTGGTTCGAAAACCTTTCGAATGATACCTCCTTTATTGTTGTGCGTTTTGTAAATCCATAGAAAAAGGGATGTTGACAACAGAAATTATATATATGGTTTATGTCAAGGACTAACCTAATATAATGTTTGGTGAAAATCCGTGCATTAGTACTTGAGATACCCCGGAAATCGTGAAAAATGTTTCATAGCAGCGTCACCTGTTAGGCGATTTATACCAAAACCCAATCAGTGTCTATTTATGTCAAGGTCTAATAGAATATGAAGTTTGGTGAAATTCCGGCGCTTAGTTATTGAGATATAGCTATCGCGAAAATCGCAAAAAAATCTGCATAGCAGCGCCACCTGTTAGGCGATTAACATCAAAACCCAATTAGCGTCTATTTATGTCAAGGATTAATAGAGTATGAAATTTGGTGAAATTCCGTCGATTTAGTTCTTCAGATATAGCTATCGCGGAAATCGTGAAAAATGCAGTATAGAAGCTCCACCTGCTGGGTAATTTACACCAATACCTAATCAGCACCAATATATATCAAGGTCTATAACTGAATCTGAAGTTTGATTAAATTCTGCGCATTAGTTCTTGAAATAAAGCGCCCACAAAATTTGTGTCGCATACAGACAGACTCACGGACTGACATTTTCTAAAATCAGTCAAATCGTGTTCAGGATCTTCTAAAACGTATAAATCCATCGAAAACCGAATGTCTTTACGAATCCAATACTTTCTTCTTATAAAGATGAAAGAAAGTAAAAAAGAGGCATTGAATTTTCGTCCTAGTTTAATCTTCTGTAATTTTCAATTTTTATTCACAAAGTTTTTGTCTATTTCGAATTATTCTTTTTTTCATTTTTCGTTTTCAATATTATAATAGATAGTTCCGGTTCATACAAAGGCAGGCACTAGTGAAATATTGTAATGATGTTGCCTCTTTTCACTTTTGGAAATTCTCCAGATGGCAATAACTGACCAATGAGTCTGCACTGCATATGAATATTTTTCAATAGTTTTTGTTCAAGAAAATGTCTTGACTTTTCCTTACATTCAAGGATTTTTTTTAAAAGTTAAATAGAATGTAAAAAATAGACGCTGTGGAAAGAAAAAATGCAAATTTACAATATTTCTAGAAATGTAGTATAACTATATTTATTTAAAATAAATAAAAATAAAAACAGTTGAAAAAAAGGAAAACATTCTTTTATAAGCATTTAAAGTTTATCTTAAAAAATACACCTAATTTGATAACTGCAATTCATGGAGTTAAAAAAAAAATTCCGTTACAAAACATTAATTTGGCATGGGTTCCGATTATTAGAAATTTACTGCTTTGTTTTACACTTGATAGAAAGTGCAAACTCGAGAATTTATTAAAAAATATCTGATTTTTCTTTTTTAAATTATGACATCAGAAAAAAGTATTATATAAACTATCTATTTAGGATTTCTAAATTGTTTTCGTAACATATCATCATAATTTAATTAATATTAAACTATTAAATGATAAAACAATATTTTAAAATAAAATTACACTCTTTATTTTTTATTTAGATTTTATACTTTTTAGTGTTTAAAATATTTCGTTGCTACCGTTTCAAACACACTTAGCATGTTTTGGTGAAAGTTATTTGGCGCATAATTAACTCCATATTCACATTTTAGTTTGTATAATGAATGTTTTAATAAAACACTTTTAAGTAATTTAAAATATACTTTTTGTTTTTTACGAAATTTTTTATGACTTATTTAAATAAGGTGAATTAAGGATTCAAGAAACTTGATATAGTTTATGTCATTTTGACCTAGTATTAACTTCATTGTTTTTGAAACACGACGATTTATCACATGCAGCTGATTAAAAGAAAAAAGCCTTAAAATTCATTTGTTAATTGATAATAAAGTTTAAAAAACATTAAAATGTCGTATTATCATCGAAAACATACCTGTGTACATATTTTTTTAAAAATACAATTCTTACATATGAGGAAGTGAATGAAAAATCGATTACAAAATTCCTTACGACAGAACATTTATACACTCAGAACATTTATGCAATCATCAATTAAATCACAGAACATTTATAAACTAACAATATCCAATTAATATTATTAAAAAAAAGCCAAGCACTCAATATACACGGTGGACACAAATTAGTTGGACAAAAAGAATGGCTTATTAATTTGCATATTTGTATATACAATAATAATTAATAATGACATTTTTACTGTTGAACTTGTCAGAGCATAGGCATTTTTTCCAAATATAGTTTACAGGACACGGATACTGTATAAAAAATGAGCAAGTGTAACTTTTTGTAAATTAACGACAAGAATTTTTGTAATTGATGTTACAATTTTTTTTGTAATTCTCCTATTACAAAATATTCTTCTGTGTGGTGTGTTTACACAAATATATCTTTAGTTTCATTGCAATAAGCCTGAAAATCATCAGGCTGATTTGAAAAAAAAATCATCATTTTACAACTAGCCCAAAGCTGCATAGTTTCATTGCAATAAACTTGAAAAATATCAGGCTGATTGGATAAATGGTAGATGATTTTCCAATCAGCCTGGCTGTTTGCGAACAGCCGGATTTCTCAATTAGCCTACAACATATACACTGCAAAAAATAATTGTTGATTTTACAGTATAAAACTGGCATCCCAGCTGCCAGTATTATACCGTAAAATTAACAGTATTAAACAGTAAAATAAGCAGTAATACGCTGCCGCGCAAGCAGTAATACGCTACCGCGCATGCGCGGTCATTGTCACATTGTCACAGTGGCCATCACAGTTCAGGCAGAGGAGCAAACAAAATAAACCTGCTTTCGTACAGCCGCACATTCCACTACAGTTTGTTTTGCATTTGCAGGATATTTTTCGCAGAATAGTTTCTGGTGAGGGAGGTTTAGTAGTTGTTATGGGTATGATACTTCTCTTGGTTTTATTCCAGCCGCATTCCTCAGCATTTTTACAGTTACCTAGTTATAGCTGCACTTGGTGGTAAACTCGCAGACAGTGATATCGAGCTGCATCTTCTGTTGGAGAGAGCGATGCAATATTTGCAGCGGTCTTAAAAGCAGATTTTATGTAGCACCTGTATCTCAGGCTGTTTAGGGAATCCATACAGGTGTACCAGAAATAACAGTCCAGCTTTGATAACATCGTCGGCTACAGCACTAGGGTTTTTAAATATATCGACCACATGTTGTAGGTCGGCAAATTTCTTCAAAATTTGAAGGTATTTTGTTTTCCTTGCAGAAGTGATATCGCATCCACTCATGGCATGTAGAAATAGGATGTGTTTGGTAATTAATTTACCGACTGCACCCAAAGGTGAATAGATCTTCTGGGGACTTTTCCCTTTTCCTGGTTTTAAGAAATAAACATTGGGAAGATCGCAAAGTCCAGTTAAGATTACCAGAAGGTATATATCTTCACCAATGACTATCACGTTCTCATGGTTAGGTGCCAACTTGAGAGCAGCGTTGATATTGAGTGTGAGCTTCTTTTGCCTGCTTGCAAACCATATTTTCAGAGCCAAATCTACACATCAGCAGGGCAATTAAACGGTTTTTATTCTTGTCGTTTGCAAGAAATTTCCCCTGAGAAACCGTTGGCATCATAGTCTCATTAAAAAAAACCTCATTTGATACCATTTTGTGAGATCGTCTATCACGCTCAACAAATTTAGTGCTCATTTCAGTAATGTTTTCTGGGTATCCATCGAAGATTACTAGAGCGTTCGCTGCGTACTTCGACTTAACAAAGTCCACATAGCTGTCACAAATTGATCCAAATGATTGACCACCCTGCAATAAAACTCTGTGCAGTAAATACCCGCAATGTTGACATATATACATCTGCTCTCAAAAGTGATGTCTGGTTCCCACCAGACATCACTTTTGAGAGCAGAATTCCTTGTGGAGTGAATTCCTTGTACAAAGAGGATTTGGCAGTTTTTCGCATTCTGGATTCGTCAAAAAGAGAGAATGGGTAGGCAGAGAGCTCGTAAGTCAAATATTCTTCAAGTTCTTTTTCAGATTACTTTGTTACACTTATTCTTTGGAAGAGTGGTGTCGGGTTGATGTGAATTTTTTTCTAATGGCTGCACTCTTTCATTACGCTTGAATGTAATGGAATGAAAGTCGCTGTTAATGATTCCTGATATGCCAACAGTGCCAACTTCCTGTGCCTTATGACAGTTTATTCTCTCATCTACAACAATCCCAGTAGAGATTGAAATGAGATCATTTGTTTCTCGGAAAGGAATGTGTTGGTGAACCCATTCATATAATTTATTCATATCAGCGTTGTCCCGGGCAACTCTGGAGTTTCTCATCTCTACATGTTGTTCAGAAGTTGTAAAATCTGTCCAACTGAACTCTTCAATTTCTTCGCATATTCGTTGAAGTGACGTCATACCCATGGTCAATCTTGCCAAAACTCCTTCACTGACCCCACGCCCATGAGTGCGTTCACTTACTGTTTTCATGGTCTTCATTAAAGATTTCTCTATCGTCATGTCAGTCCATGTTTCTGACCAGAATTTGTCCGTACGGCGAATGGCGAATCCCCCATCAGTTGTGAATTTTTCAAAGTCATCATCAGTCATTTTTTCTTTCAAATGATGCATGTCTTGAAGATATAGGTAAGAGCACTTGGTATACAAATAGTGACCACTGGCGTGGAAGTATGGCAACATTCTGTATCTAGTTTGAAGATTCAAATCCCAATCACCCTTTCTTTCAGATTCAATGAGTTGTTTGACAATAGTCACCATATCAAAGTATTGGATCCACAGTTTTGCTGTAAGGCCTTGCTGCTCGAGTGATATCATGTGCGTGGTGCCATAGGGAGCGGGGTTCAAGGACACTCTCCCACGCGTTTTGCATTCACAAAAACATTACATTCAGCGTTTTCGCCCTGCAATGATGGAATTTCAATTATATCGTTAAAATTCATTTTACTCGTATGCGAAAACTATTAACCATAGAAAAAAAACTGTATATGAAAAATGTAGGACGTTTTCTCTAGTTTAATTTGGTGCAATAATTTTTCCAAAAAAATTTAACCCTTATAATTTTTTAAGCAGACCAGATACGAGGTGGTAAAGTTGAAATTCATATTCAGCACCCCCAAAAACATAAAGGAAGAAAGAAAAAAAAACTTCTCCAAAACTTTCCAGGCAGAAGCCTTTTTAGGTCTAAATTTACTGGACTATAAATATTTCAGGATCTCGACACATTTCTCTCTCTCTCTCTCTCTCTCAGCCCGCATGACAAAACATAATCTTTTTAAAAACTTTATTTTTCCTTGTGCTCTTCTTAAAAAAACATTTTCAAATCTACTTTAGTACGATTTTATTGATGAAAACGAAAAAATAAATGTACATGCTGAATGGATGAGTAATATAAATAAATAGAGAGAATGTCATATATCAGATTTCTATGAGACTCAATTAAAGGGAAATCTAAAGCGACTACATTCCATGCTCAAACAGAGACAAGAAAACCTACTAAATATACAACAAATTAAAAATTACAACACAATCATAAAAATTACAGGACAGTAATTTTCTGTATGTAAGATGCCAAAAAAGTATTTTGATAATAATTTTTGTTGATTTTTTTTCATTTGATTGGTTTGTACTTCGTTATTTGAAATATCTATGATACGGTATGAAAATTCCATAAATGCATTATACTTTTGACAGTAATAACTTTCTTTTCTTTTTATGTCGGCTTTAACTTTATAAAAACTTCCAGCTTTTAAAAAAAAAAAAAAAAAAAAAAAAAACGTACAACATCAGTACTGGTATTTTTACTCGGATTATGTATAAAATTTTAGGTGCAACATCTTTTGCTTTGAAAAAAATATACATGTATATTTTGTAATAAATATTATTTCTCTAAGAGTTTGGCGTGATTTTAAATTGTAAATCTATATTTTATCTTATCTACCATGTTAATGTCACATAAATGTTACTACTTGTTAATTATAAAGTTTCATTTAATAACATTCTTTCATAAAGTAAAGGAGGTGTTGAAGGGTTCACCAGCTATCACAGCGCTGGGTCTTCAAATAGATATACTAAGAGTCTGGATTTTTATGATTATTTTCCAGAAAATTTAACAGAAGATTTTTTTCTTTTAAACAAAAATCCCTTTTCATTGGAGATGCATTGTTATAGAAACTGACGAGAGAAGAAAGAAAGTTTTTCAGCTATCTTGTGATAGAATGCTTCAGAAAAAAAAAAAAGCAAAGGATGAATTGACGGAGTTTTATTTTCTGAAGCGAACGGAATAGCCGCTGATTTCTGAAAAAGTTGTGAAATTTTTGCTTGCGATTAGCATAACTTATCTATGTGAGAATGCATTTTCTTAGTACTTTAAATAAAAGGCAGAATTCAGAAGTAAACTAAGCACTGAATCAGAAATGGCTGAAATTAACAAATATGAAACCATACATGAGTAAGCAACGCCTCATTAAGAAGACCCACTCTTTCCATTAGCGATACAAATCAAGTTAGCGTATGCAAGAAAATATATAAGTATATATATATATATATGAGTCAAAGTATATATGTAAGTTTAAAAAATATATAAGTCGTATGCCAAGAAGTCATAAGTTGTTGTATCACATCTCCAAATTCTTTTATGATATTTTGCATATTATTAATATATAATTATGACACTGCTCCATGTATGAAAATGTCAACAAAAGAAGAAAATTTAAATATCATTTTTAGTAATATAATCACATGCAGGTTTATATATTAGCATTCAGGAATCGAACTTGCGGGTTCTAGTTACACATGCATTTGTGAGACCCGCTAACACACTGTATATGCATGTTAATTCTGTTAATAGATAATTTTTTGCACCTCAAACATACGCCGTATGCTCCGCTGTAAATTAGTCCCTGTCATATAAATTAATCTATATGTTCGTTACCTGATGGTATGGCAAAAGCTTATAGGCTAAAAGCTTGGGAACTCTTTTTCTAGAACATTAATAACGTAATTTATCATTCCTATAATGATTATTTGATTTCCTTTTCGCTGTTTTCTATTTATTACTATTTTTTTATGGATCTATTTAATGCTATTATTAGCGTAAATAGAATGTTAGTCTGGGAGATGTTTTGAACTGTTTTTGCTTCTGAAAACTACAATTAATATTTTATTTACATTCATGAATAGGCTGACTATGCTCAAAGTTGTTTTTAACCTCTAAATGAACCTCTTCGCCGCAGCAGTGATCTCAGAATTACAAATAGAGGTAAATTATTGATTAAACGGAAATGAAAAACAGATCAATAATACAAAGTGACCAATCGTACTATTTCACAGAACTAAACGAAAAAAAAAATTTTTATAAATTGTTTAAATATTTTTCTGAATTAGTATAAGATTTATGAGCTTGTTTAACAAATACTTAAGCTAATTCATTGGTTTGAAGAAAATTATTACTTCAAAGTATAACTAATAATGCAATAATAGCTTTAAAAAAAAGGTAAATGATCCCCTTTTGGATTAATACTGCTCAATGCAATGAAATGCATACAATGTAGAAAAAAGGCAAATGTTTCTTAATCCAGGAAAGTTTGTTGTAACCACGAACGAATATATTTTCGAGATTTAATGAAGTATTTATAAAAACAAAGTTTATTTTGCAGCTGATTTTCAGAAACGTTTCCGAGTAGTTTTTATGGTGTATTAATCAGTTTTCTCAACCCGAAATATTGGTTTTTCGGATGCTGTCAATTCTCAAGAAAACATTTTTATATTCAAAAACTATATTTGACAGACAAACAGGATACATTAACGGCATTAGCATTAACATTAAAATTAATATTTTTTTGGTTACTCTTGCATGTATAAATTCAACTACGCAGCTGAAAATGTTTATTTGAAAATTGATAACATCCTAAAAACAGATATTCCGGTTTGAGAAAAGACAAATTAAAACATTATAAAAACTATTCGGAAACGTTTCCGAAAATCAGTGGCAGCAGAAGGAACTTTGTTTTTATAAATGCTTCTTTAAATCGCGAAATCTATTGGTTTTTGAGGTTTCTAACGATATAGAACGCTTTTCGGTATTATGAATAATACGAAAGACATTTATATGTTTTCTTTCGTGGTTATATTACTTTTACGTACTATGTTTTTGGTACTAAGATCTCTTAGGAAAATTGTTAACATATAATTTTTAAATCTAAAAAATTATGAACAGTATTTAAATTATTAAATATTAAAATATTAATAATAGTGGGTTTTGTAATTACATCTCGTGTGCAATTTTATGATTAAGTATTGTGAGTGGTCTCATTTTTTTCATTATGTATTGTAGATTAAGAAAAGTGATAGTGGACATCCGGGACCCGTGACTGGGGAGGGGGGGAGGGGGGGGGGGAGGGGAAAGGGCTAAAGGGAGGAAGAGAAAAAAATATTTTTTCTGTTTCAATAAAATATATGTATATATATATTAATGTTTAAAACTGTTTTATAGAATGAGAAAAGCGATGGTGGACAACCGGGACCCGCGATTTGGGAGGGGGAGGGGAGGAGAGGGGAAATGGCCAAAGGGGGAAAAGAAAAAAATATTTTTTTCTGTTTCAATTAAACATATGTACATATATTAATGTTTAAAACTGTTTTATAGAATGAGAAAAGCGATGGTGGACATCCGGAACCTGCGACTGGGGAGGGGGAGGGAAGGGAAAGGGTTGAAGGGAGGAAGTAAAAAAAAAAATTCTTTTCTCTGTTTCAATAAAACATATGTATATATATTAATGTTTAAAATTTTTTAATGGAATGAGAAAAGAGATGATGGTCATCCGGGACCCGCTACTAGGGAAGGGGAGGGGAAAGGGAGGAAAAAGGTTGAAGGGAGGAAGAAAAAAACATTTTTTTTCTGTTTCAATAAAATATATGTATATATATATATATAAATGTTTAAAACTGTTTTATAGAATGAGAAAAGCGATGGTGGACATCCGGGACCTGCGACTGGGGAGAGGGAGGGTAAGGAAAAAAGGTTTAAAGGAGGAATTTTTTTTTCTTTTTCAATAAAATATATGTATGTATATCAATGTTTAAAACTGTTTTATAGAATGAAAAAAGAAATGGTGGACATACCGGACACTCTACCGGGGTGGTAATGAGAGTGTTTGAAGGGAAGAAGCTAAAACCAAATATTTTGTTGTAGTTGTTTTTGTTGAATGTATAGTTAATGTTTAAAATGTTTTGAAATTTAATTGATGGTACCTGGACCCATAACAAGAGGGTTCAAGGGGAGTTTGAGTGGGGAGAGTCAATTTTTTTTAAGTGTTGATATAATTTTTGATGTCATAAGAATCATAACATTTATCATTATATTATGGTATTCCCAAAATTTACAGATACTTAATGGCATACCTGTGTAAAACTGAAGTTTAAAATGATGTCATTTTGATACTAAAATTTTTCACAACTAAAATCCTCAAAAAGATTTTGACACTAAAATATTTGTGTTGCAGGTAAGTACTGAATACAAAGAAGAATTATTAACAAAATGGAATCAGTAAAAAGAGGAGAACCATCCAAGAGAAAAAGATGTAATGATGTTTGTATACCGTGTAAAAGAGAAAGTAGTGATTTTTTTAAAAAAATGCTTGAGAAGAAACTTTTAAAAATCTATCAAAGACAATAATTAAATTTTTAAAATGGAAAGATGAGCAATGTGATACAGAATTTAAGAGAATAAGTAGAATATATCATTTATACAATTGTACAGATACTGGACAATTTAGGTGGTGATTTTTCAGTAGACAATATACAACAGCTTCGATTGAACTGTCATCTAACTTGTTACAGATCATTGACTCATAAGAAAAAATGGCAAACTGTAGAAAGATGCTATTTGAAGATGCAAAATGAAGCAGATTTAATGATATCTGAAGAAGCTTGTACCTCAAAACCATTTACTGGAGCTCAACATACATCTAAGTTTGATAAACAACTGTGCTTTTTCTGTTATGGAAAAGAAACAAGAAAACATCCACTTCATCATATCTCATATGATACAGGAGGTTCTAATTTGAAAGAAGCAATCGAACTAAGTGGAATATATCATCCATACAAGATCTTGCACTATTAAATTTGTCAGGTATAGTGTCTTATGTGATGTTGGAATGTCAATACTCATTGTTGGACTTTGCGGTGCCCTTGGAAAGCGAATATTCTAGGGCTGGGTAAATATTGCCTGGAATGTCAACATTTTCTTCATCAGAAACCAGGTTGAGATCTTCAGTTGCATCGCCGTCTTTAATAGTTTGGTAAATAACCTTTACTGTTCCGTGAAGAGTATTCCAACTATCAGGAGTGTCTTCTTGAAAATCCATGTTATCAATAGCAAAATGAGTGAAAGTACCTTACATTATGTCCGGTGGCAAGTAAAGTTCTTCATTAGCATTCATTTTAACCGCTACAGACTTAGCTATTCTATTATTTTCCAGATACGAGAGTAGTGTACAGAGAGGCCTAGTGAATGAATAAAATTCACAAGATTAGAACTACGAGTCACCTGATAAACTGATAAACCAGTGAAAACTTGCACTGGAAGTTCAAGTGTATGCTTGCTTACTTTTGATTTGGATCTTGAAGCCTGGTAATCAGATAACCAGCCAAATATTAGTGTTTGAGACAAACGATTATTAGGATCATCAACTTCATTCACACGTTTTTTCTCTGAAGTGATATCACCTTTTCCAACCAGACACCATTTAATGAAAATAGTCAATAATTCGGATTTTTGCTCAGTATCAGCATTTAAATTTCCTTCAAATGTCCAGCGCTTTGCGTTCAAAGCTGCTTTTCTAAATATTTTGACTGTAGAAAGAAGTACTTTAAATTGTTCATCTGGGGTATCATCTTCCAGTTTACCAATAGCAATATTTTTAGTTTCTTTTTAAAATACACGTTCAGATTAATTTTTTCGTCTAGGCACAGAAAACTCAACACCCGGAACTTCTTCTTCAAGAAAAGCCTTTAATTCCCTTCTTGATTTAAGCCGTGTTGATCGATCAACGCCATTAGAAAAACAGACATTAATGTAAGTGTTATGCAAATCGGCCATACTTGTAACATTTCCTTTAGTAAGAAGATCTTTCAACATACAGAGAAATTCAGTTTCTGACGTTACTGTGGCTGCTAAACTTTCATTGTGTTGTTCATAGAATTTATTTCTGCGAATCACATGTGTAACATTTCTAGTCCAGCAGATTCTATGATACAAATTGTCGATTGCATGGGCGTCGTTTGGGTTGATACACTCGCTAAGCCTCGCATGCCAAGTATTATACACGTTGTTCGACAGCTTTTCTCAAATTAGAAACTCCTGTGTCATATGAGACATGATGAAGTGGATGTTTTCTGGTTTCTGTTCCAACACAGAAAAAGCAAAGTTGTTTATCATATTTTGATGTGTGGTTTTCATACTTTGACAGTTTCGGGTCCCGGATGTCCACCATCACTTTTCTCATTCCATAAAACAGTTTTAAACATTAATATATATATACATATATTTTATTGAAACAGAATTTTTTTCCCCCCTTCAACCCTTTACCCTCTCTTCTCCCTCCCCCTGCCCAGTCGCGGGTCCCGGATGCCCACCATCGCTTTTCTCATTCTATAAAACAGTTTTAAACATTAATATATGTACATATGTTTAATTGAAACAGAAAAAAATTTTTTTTTTCTTCCCCCCTTCAACCCTTTCTCCTCCCTCCCCCTCCCCAGTCGTGGGTCCCGGATGTCCACATATCGCTTTTCTCATTCTATAAAACAATTTTAAACATTAATATATGTACATACGTTTAATTGAAACAGAAAAAAATATTTTTTTCTCCCCCCCTTCAACCCTTTCCCCTCCCCTCCCCCACCCCCAATCGCTGGTCCCGGATGCCCACCATCGCTCTTCTCATTCGATAAAACAGTTTTAAACATTAATATATATATATATATATATTATTGAAACAGAAAAAATAACTTTTTTTCTCTTCCTTTCTTCAGCCCTTTCCCCTCCCCTCCCCCTCCCCAGTCACGGATCCCGGATGTACACAATCACTTTTCTTAATCTACAATACATAAGGAAAAAAATGAGACCACTCACAATACTTAATCATAAAACTGCACACGGGCCTAAGAATAATGGTAGTTAGAAAACTCACTATAAAGAATGTCTCATATATTCAAGATTATTTAGAATCTTATTATTATTATTTTTTTAAGCTTTACCATAAGATAAAATATATACCCCATAACACATTCATTCATAAAATAAAAACAATTTTTTTACAAAAAGTGACGCAACATCTTCCACCAAGCTCTTCGTTTAATGTCACCCAAATCTCCAAATTTTCTTGTTTCTGCAACTGAAATACAAACCAATATATGCTATTTGAACTTCGCTTCTGACGCTGTGGTTATCATCAAGTCTTTAAATTCAAGTAAAATGGAGAAAAATAAAGAGAAGTTTTTGACTACTGGGTCTCACGGACCACCGGAATATTTTATTTCCTGGTCCTATCGTTTTTTCCCGGGTGGTCCCAGATCATTAGTGATTTTGAACGCTGCATATAATGGAATGGAGTAAAAAATTAAATCTACAGTAGAACCTCGATTAACCGAGCTTCGATTAATCGAGGTTTCTGTTAACCGAGCCGATAACGAAGTCTGTTATTTTTTTTTAGGTAGATTTCATAAGAAATACTAACTATTACATTTTCCGCTAAGTTGGTTTTTTTTTTTATTTTACAGGTCTACGCCGATTATGATTCACAGAACCCAAAACCACCCCCAATTCAAAACTTTATCTATCTATCTATGTCACTTTTTTATAGACACGATAACTTCCATAATTCTGCAAAAATCTGTTCCAAACGAATGCATAAAATCAAGGGGCATAAAATCTGGGTCAAGTTCGTGAATAGGCAAAATCGAACCAAGGGAGAGGGAATGGGGGGCGGGTGAGGGCTTTTTGTGAAAACAGAAAAAACCCATAATTTCTTAATTATGATACGTATCGAATCCGTTTAAAGTTATTATTACTTCTAGGAGAAGGGCCAAAAATGTATGTAGGACAGATTTTTGATATCATTAAAAATGGCTCCAAGGGGGGGGGGTAAAGGGGAGTTTTAGAAGAAAAAAATTCATAACTTCGTCCATTCACAAGATATCAAATCTGCTTAAATTTATTATAAATCCACTTAATATTATCTAAAACTTTTATATTGACAAGTTTTTTATAGGACCAACCCTTATAGCAAAAAACCCTGCCGGCTCCGCCAGCAAACAAGTTAGGTTTCGAAGTGGGCGCTTCCAACTGCCGCATCAAGGCAAAAAGATCATTTCTTCCGCAATTCCCAACAAACAGGCGCCCCACGGTCTGCGTCTTCGAAATCTACCTGTGTTTGTAGGTCGAGCCGTCAGGGATTTTTTTTTTCGTGAATGAGCCTTGAAAAAGACCATAACTTTATATAGATTTATTTTTATCATTTAAAAAATGTTCTATTGTTTTTTATTCCAAGAGATGTTAAATTTGCGAGCACGGTGAGTTTTTATGCACTATTTCTATATTAACCGAGATTTCCGATATCCGAGGTAGTAGCGGTCCCAATTAGCTCGGATAATCGAGGTTGCACTACTAGTATTGTGGTCATAGAATACTGGAAAAGAAGGAAATCCCAAAAATGAAAGCATTTACTCCCTTATCGCCAGAGATCCTATAACTTATTTGTTTTTTGATAAATGCATATGAATGTATCGAATAATGTTATGAATAAAGCAACAGAATATCTTCTATTTTAAAAGAAATCTTGGCAACCAAACCTATTTTAGAATTCTGTAAAAAATATAAAATAAATAAAATAAATTCAAAATATATTTTTCTACTTGAAAATTGCTCGTTCCTTCGTTTCGCTCTATTTATTCCTTGCATTAAGCCATTGTTCTAACGATTCACTTACCCAAATTAGGAAAAATCTTACAAAAACTAAGATATTCTTTACATTTCTCTGAACAAAGCCGAAAATAGCTGCATAAGAAATGAAAGGGGAAAGAAATCTCGGAATATCCTAAGAGCAACTTTTCTTTACTGAAATGCTCACTGTGTAATAAAACCAGAAGCCGTTTGTTCGGAGAGCAGTGATTGTGATGTACTTCGGAACGTAAATAGTTCGTCTGCATCAGTAAAAGTAAATGTTCTGCCTTTATATAAATAGAAGGTCATTCAATACAAATAAATATTGAAATAAGGTATCAATCTTTCGAGAAACTTTTATGGTCTCACGAGCTTAAAAATTCTACATAAATGACTTTTGCACTCAATCATGCAGAATGTGGCAGTTTCTTATATATTCTTAAACTTATATATATATATATATATATATATATATATATATATATATATATATATATATATATATATATATATATATATTATGATGAAAAAAAGTAACAATGTGTTTTGCTAATGTAATTTGTGATTATTCAAAGAATATTTTTGGAAACAATGAGTTATGTTCAACCTAAACGCCGTAGCCAGTGGTGTGGCTAAGAGGTTGGAGCCCTTACCCCCCCCCCCTCCCCCGAAATAAGTTGAAAAGGGTCCATTTATATACTTTCGTTTAAAGGAAAGACGTTGTAGATAAAAATGTATAAGGTTGGGCATACCCCCCCCCCCCAAAAAAAAAAAAAAAAAAAAAAAAAAAAAAAAATCTGGCTATGGTCTTGTTTAAATGTATTCAAATTTAGATATAAGATAAACTTACTCTAGTATCTTAAAAGTCTTCGTTAAAAAAATTAATGAATTTTTACCGTATAATTACGAGGGGCAGTCGGAAAATAAGTTTCCCCTGCCGACTGTGGACAGAGGTCTGTATGAAAGACAAAAACTGGAATGAGACATTAAAGATAAAACATAACTTTATTTTTCCACATAAGTACCAAGTACATTGAGACATTTGTCATACCGCTTTATAAGCTTCAAAAAGCCCTCTAGGAAAAAATCAGGGCTTTGCATACGGACGAAGCATTGAATGGCTATGGGCGAAAGACGACACAGCAGGTGAACGCGAACTTGCAAGACACCGATACACCATTGGGTAGAGGTCGACCGCGATCAAGCAGATGGCACTGTTGCAGTGCCTGCGCAGATGGCGCTGTTGACTGCAACAGCGCCATTAACAACGCCATCAACAGCGCCATCTGCTTGATCGCGGTCGACCTCTACCCAATGGTGTATTGGTGTCTTGCAGGTTGGCGTTCACCTGCTGTGTCGTCTTTCGCCCATAGCCGTTAAATGCTTCGTCCGTATGCAAAGCCCTGATTTTTTCCTGGAGGGCTTTTTGAAGCTTATAAAGCGGTATGACAAATGTCTCAATGTACTTGGAACTTATGTGGAAAAATAAAGTTATGTTTTATCTTTAATGTCTCATTACATTTTGTGTCTTTCATACACACCTCTGTCCATAGTCGCCAGGGGAAACTTATTTTCCGACTGCCCCTCGTAGATTCCAACTACTTTTTTTGTTTACATTCGCTTTGGGACACCATTATAGAAAGAAGAAATACATTTTATTTATACAAAAGACATTACGGGATATGCAGTTATTTACTTGAATATTTTAAGCTGAAAATCATTTCAATTTAGTTTTCTCTCAAAAAAGCAAGTATATAAAAAAAGAGAAAAATTATAATTTAACAAATTACAATAACTATTGGAAAAATGTTCCGAAAGCTTAAAAAAAAAATTACCGTACTTTCGAAAAAACTTTGAAAAAGAAAAAAAAAACCCTGAAAGTTTTGAGGGAATAATTCCTCTTTAGATGGAATAATTCCTCAAAAAACTCTATGTAATAAATAAATAAATAATAAATATTAACGATAATAATAAAGAAAACCTCCTGTAATACAATTGTTAACTCACTTCGATCATTTACCGCTCGTGGACAGGGAATCCCTGCATTCGGGATTCTGATTTCTAGTCCGGAAAATCCTGTGGTTTTCGGAATTAATATAAATGATCGGCTTTATGTGAAAATCTACTGACTCCCGCACACAAAAGTGAAATAAAGAGTTCTAAATTTTCGAGGAAGCCGTCTTGCACAATTATCGTGCAAGAGCTGGTTGTAATAGTTTATTTCAAAGTTGGTAAATTCTTACAAAATGAAAACCTCTTTTCCAATGTTTGGATATTACTCTATCAGAACAGAATAATAACGAGAAACTGAAATGGTAGACTATGACTGTTTGAGACTTCGTTTGTCTGCGATGGTTAGATAAATTTTAGTACTCGAAGGCAGATACGATTCACCTGGCACCTAGATTTTTCCTTTTTGGTAATTATCTTAGCCATTAATTAAAAACCTCCATCGAAAAATAATGAACGAGCTTCCGTTGTTACGGCGATCGCTTCTGCGCATGTCTGGGGAATCCCAATGGTTTTTCAAGCGGAGGCCTAAGTAAACGTTCCGTATTTTCTGCATTTTGAAATCGCAATCGCTTAGTCCCCTGTAGAGTTACAAAAAAAAAAAAAAAAAAAAAAAAAAAGGAAAAGGAAGAAAAATAAAGAAGAAAAATATGTATGCTTTCATGATACCTTCAAGGCTGTAAACGGCATCTTTTGTTGAAAAAATTTTATATTTGTTATTTCATAAAACATATTTTCTGAAGGTTGTTTTCGTATTTTCTCTGCAGTTTTAAACTACCATCCGCGTGGTACAACAAAAATACAAAATAAAAAAAATAAAAATAATAAAAAAAAGACTTTATAGAGCAAAGAGAAAAAACAAAAACAAAGTGTACATACATTTTATTCACCAAATAATCTCGGGAAAAAACCCAAAACAGAAATAGTTATTTGACTGGAAATTATTAGATCTTTTAATTTATGATTAAAAAAAAAAGCTTAGGGGTTATTTTCAAGCTGAAATTGTACCAAACTCTAAAATTTTCAATGCTAACACTCAATTCAGACAGCATATCTGTTTTTTTCCCGGTAAATTTTGCCTTTGGATACCAAACTGGAAGTCATTTGGTCAAATAGTTTAGTAATTATGCGGGTTTAAAGTTTGAACTTGTAATGTTAAATTCGTTTGGAATCGTTGCAAAACAGATTGTAATGTGGTTAATTTTTAAGGGATAAATCAAAAGCTACATGACGGAATGAGCTATAAATTGTTTGGATTCTCATATTTGTAGCTTCTGGAAATCGAATTCTGTTACAAATTTTATAGGTTACAATTCGTATATTTAAAAATATATAATAATAATAATAATAATAATAATAATAATAATAATTTCAAACTATGTATAGATTCGAAATTAATTTAAAAAAAATTATGAATTGTGTAGACGTTCTTTATTATCTTTTTAAAACAGAAAGCAGGATTTAGATGCTTTAAATATGCAAATCCAAAATTGCAGCTCATTCTGCCAAGTAGTTTTTGAGTTATGCTTACACAACTACCAGCATTGAAATCTTTTTTCGAAAGATTAAAATTTAATTTGGTTTTCCAAACTTTAAACCTTCAAAATTTCTAATCTATTGACCGAAGGACTTCCTGTTTTTGTATTCTACGATAAAAAGTAATATATATATATATATATATATATATATATATATACATATATATATAATATCAATGAATTTCAAAAAACATATCAAGTTCTTGTATCATTCTACTTAAATCTCCAAAGAGATAATTAATGATAATGTGTAGATAGAATACCACATAACTAATAGATTAACAAGTGCAATCATAATATTACCATAGCTTGTGCTTCAATGGTAATTGGCCAAAAATACTGAAAACATGAAGAAAATTTAAAAAAAAATAATAATAATTTGGAGTTGCTATCAAGTGAATACAAATGGATTAAGAAATGAAATATGAACCATATACAATGGAAAATTGGACAACAAGAGAATTAAATCAGAATTGGATATGAAAAAACACATGAAGATATAATCATCAGCCTGGATGTACCCACATGTGTTTTAAAAAATAATTCAGTATTTCATAATTCTACTGGCATATATGCTAAGATCAGTAGAATCACCCAGGTATACTGAATTATTACCAGAAAACAATTGGAAATATTAAAATTTGAAATAATAAAATTTGAAAAAAAAACCCCGTAAAGAATAGATAAAATATTTCACTCACATCAATTATCCTAAAATCTGTATACAACACCTCACTGAATTACTACCAGATATCAGTTTGAAATAATAAAATTGGAAATAAAAACCCGTAAAGAGTAGATAAAATATTTTACTCACAATAATTATCCAGAATCCTTAAACATCACAAGTTCTTCATGATACCACACGTCCACATGGCACACATCATGAAATATCTCATACTTGTTGACATAGTCGAGTTGAGAGAAATTATTTGAAAGACAAGTTGAGAGCACATCTTTTGAAATATTACCCTAACTATGACACCCCAACACAAATTGATTCAAAAACACACAAATTTATTCTTGTGATAATACACTAATAACAAAATTATATCCGTGAATATACAAATACTCCATTCAATTTTAATCCCTAAAAGTAAAATTAATATACAAGCGATAGCGCCCTCTATAGGTAAATTAAATATAATATTAACAATATTATCAACATCTACCTGACAAGTAATGTGCCTCCATCTATTGGTATGATAATTATTCAAAATTAAGATTGAGTTACATATCCACTATATTAGATTTAATTATATATATAAACAGTAAAAAACAATAGTACCTTGTAGTTTTACATTAAAATCGTATAAAATCTCACTATATGAATAAATTTACCCAATTAAATCCATCCTACACAGCATTTCAAATATTCTTAACAAGAGTTTGTATTATGTAAAAGATATATTATTTTTAATACAAAGTGCTGGTGCTGCCATATGTGGGTAGATGTTGGATTGAGGAGGTGTGTGGCGGAGTTGTATGGAAAAAACGCATGGTTAATTTATTTTACACAAAAAAAAAAAAAAAAAAAAAAAAGAGGGCATTTTGATTTACACATACGCTTACTAATACACTTTTTGTAATGGACTTTGATGTAGTACTTTTATATGTGAATTACCGTAGTTATATTTAAATCTTCATTAATTAATTTAAATGAATTATTCACTACTATTAAGAATGTTTATTGATTTATTGTATTTACTTTTATGCCCATGGGGGACAATATCATATTCTAATATAATGTAATACTTTATTAAACACTAATATAATATATATTAATTCAAATTAATTTTATTCCCTAACAACTTATATCATGTGAATTTAAATTTTAACTTTGTATGCAAAAACATAATTTGTTACTATTAATTTCAATATTTAATTAATATTATTTTTAAATCCATAGTATCTTAATTCACATAATTTAGTATTTTAATTTGCCCACGGTGGGCAATATCATATTCTAATATCATATTGTAATATAATGTAATACTTTATTAAATGCTAAAATTATATGTATTAATTTAAATTAATGTTATTCCCTATCCTATTGTATCATATGTTTAATATTAAATTTATCTCCATAGCACCTTTATTCACTTTTAGTATTTTAATTAATCATTACTACATCCAGTTTTACTTTAATGTAATTGGATTTATTATTAATTTTATATTTAATTTCATATGTATTTATTATTAAATATTATTTTCTTTTTATTTCATTTATATTTATTAACTAATTACGACCACTTAAGCTAGAATGAATTCATTTTTAATATTGATTTTTCCATTGTATTTCACTACATATTCTACTCATAGATAGCAGCACCATGGCTTGTTGCTTTAAAATATTCAATATTTCCATGTAGTTTATTTTCAAAATCATAGATGGCAGCACCATGGTTTGTGATGCTTTTAAAAAATTCCATATATCCATGTAATTCATTTTCTAAATGGCAACAGGGTTTATAATCTTCTAAAACTGTTTATGGCAACATTTAGTAAATTATTTTTTGAAATTCATTGCCTTTATTTGTCTTCATGTATCTGGTAAGTGTTGGTAGTAGGAATCCATCTTCATCGTGTAGATTATGGCTTTTGTCAATCTATTATCCAGTTCTTCTTTTATAATTCTGGGTAAGGTTTCTCTCTTTTTAAGTATTGTATTTGTTTTATGAATTTTCAGTCTTTTTTTAATTAGATGGTTTCTCAAACAACAAATCAACAAGTTGCACAAAATTCAAAAGCAGTGATAACAGCCATTAGGATTCAATGGACTGATCGCAAAAAGCGTATTCACGAAGGAAAAATAAAAATCAAAACCCCCAATGCTTGGGTGAGATAAAGTGACAAAGACAACAAAAATGAGTGTGCAACATCCAGAAAAGTGACAACCACCAGTAACAAAAGTTACAATGTGACAACCACCAGTAACAAAAGTTACAATGTGACAACCACCAGTAACAAAAGTTACAATGTGACAACCACTAGTAACAAAAGTTACAATATGACAACCACCAGTAACAAAAGTTACAATGTGTCAACCACCAGTAACAAAAGTTACAACGTGACAAAACCCACGATAGTGACATAATAACCAGTGGAACTCTCGAAAGAAGACCAAGATTCAAAATGTGAAAACCAGCTCTAGCACAAGCTAGAGGTAAAAATATATCAAGAAAGAGACAAAAAACCAATGAATGATAGACAAAAAACAACCCACAACAGGGGTGAGCCTATAAAAACGCTAAAAAGCCTTGACAGAGACAAATACAACAAGAAGTGAAATCAGCCCATAACAGAGGCGATAAACACTACAGCGACAACCCACCATGAACGTGACAAGCCAACAGACATGGTAAATATGTAATTCTATGTACGCTAAAGGCACCTGGTGCATGTAAAATCCGTCGTGGGTGCAAAGCCCTCCAAGTTACCTGTGAATAATACCTCTGGGGGTGCCTAGTCAGGTGAGGGTCTCGTCACCTGATCAAGGTTCTAAATTACGAGACCTATTAAATCTGTCAATTCAACAAAGTTAAACAGAAACCTTGAACCGGCAAACAAAGATAACGGTAGCAAATCACAAGAGATCAAGCACAGCAGCGATGTGAACAAATCTATAGTCAGGTGGATCACAGCCATGCTGTGATCAGGCGATTTCCGCCCCGCACCCAGGTACTAACCCGTTAAGCTAGGCATTCATGCTGGGCAGGTAGGGGCCTGGTTTGCGGTATATATATAAAAAAAAGTTAGATGGTTATGGTCATAGAGTGGTCGTCCCAAATTCATATTCTTTAGCAATTTTAATGCTAATATGAAGATGAAACCACTCATTTTATTTGTGGAATTTATGCATTTGAGACTTGATAATTCTAATTTATGCATTTGGGACTTGATAATTCTGTATAAATTCCACAAATTTCATTCATTCTATTTTATTCAATTTTTAATTTAATTTCTACTTCTTTTATATTAGTATCTAATATCTATATTCATTGTGCTGGGGTTACAATTTCGTTGTCAATAAATTATTACTTCCTAAATCATAATTTCAAGTTTCAGTTGGTGTTATCGTAATGTTTCATTAATGGTTATATATATATATACATATATCTGTCGAAAATGCGAGGTTATATAGTTTGTTACAATTTCAGTAGCAGAGTTATAAAGGCTATTGACCCATATATCTACAGATTATTAGCCATTCACAAATAATTTTAGGAAAAAATTAGGGGTGTTGGCTAATTAAGTTAATTGACATTATTATTATTATTATTATTATTATTTTATATATCGTGGGGAGTATTGTTCGAAAGATCTAGCAACACCCAATTAAAAAAACTATATATGTTTTAATTTTAGGCACTGCAAAAATATATCCCCCCCCCCCTCTCCTATTTCCGAATCTACAGAATTTAAAATTATGAAAAAATTAGGTGTAGTAGGAGGGCGCTCAGCGGGAGAGTTGACGGGCGCTCAAGGTATTTATCGACAAGGAATCATCCAAGGATTGTTGATGAAAAAAAAATTTCGAAAAAAAATGTCGGTAATTAGCCCAGATATTAATTAAGTTACTTAAAAAAAAAAAGAAACCTTTTTAGGGTTTCGTTCATCTCACGAAACCCTATTACTTCCGCTCCGTTGTCTGTCTGTCACAAAGCTATTCTCAGAAACTATGTAAATTACAGAGTTGAAACTTTGTGCATATAGCTGAATACCAGCTATGAAGAGCTCAAAATATTAAAATTTGAAAAATTCGTATTATTTTAATAAATAGAGATAAAAAACCAAAATTCTAACAGCCTTTTCCTATTAAATTTAAACATTTTTCGTTATAGCAGATGCCAAAAATTAAAAATACACGATGAAATTCTTTCTACAATAATTAATTTTTCATCAGACGATTTCACATGAAAATTGAAAATGAAATAAAAAGTTTCACCCATTGAAAAAAAAACATTGATATGAAATAAAAATGATTGGTGTCATAGTGGTAATAAAGCATAAATTTTCAAAGATTTCTCAATAATACAAGGAGTATGAGTATGTGTATGTACACAAAGCAGATTACTATCACCTCATTAGAGAATTAAAAAGAAAATCTGACGTCATATTGGAAGCTTAACAAATTTTTCAGATGTTTGAGAATAATACAAAGCGAGTATCAATATGAGTAATAGAGAATAGTAAATATATGAGTTTGAGAAACATATTGAATCATGATAAAAATCTGATTATGGAAATATTCGCATATTTAAACATTTTGAAAGTGTACAACATGTTTAATTTTGAAATTATTTTATTATATCGCATTTAGTCCGCGTGACAGATATTATTATGACAGAATATAATAGCCGGCTTCGCTCGCTATCGGGCTGGTTTGGATACTCGAAAAAACGAAAAAATAGACCGGTAAATTTTTAACAGAAAATTTCGGAATAAAAACGACATTGAAGTGGAATGAAATAATGTACATAAATGTACCTAAATGATGTACCTAAAATCTGGTTTAATATTTTGAAATTATCAAGAACCCCAGCGATAGAACTAATGGACTTTTCCTGATACACCCCTACAGAATAATAGACTGGCCCCGTTAAAACTCCGTTACATATTAGCACAGTGAAAGCGACAAGCGACATTCGTACACTCAGCTCAGTCAACAGTTCCCCACTGAAGAAGATCGCATTAGTGATAGAAAGTCTCGGGATGTAAATGTTTGTATTTTAACGTTTTTAAGATCTTTTGTCACCTTTTAAGTATGTTTTAATGTATATTTTATTGAATGGTAAATTTTTACTTAAAAAAACAAAACAAAAAACATGAGTTTTTTATTTTTTTATTTTTGGTTGGTAAATGAAATTTATTTGGATTTATTAAAGAAAGGATAAAGTGTTTTGAAAGGAATATTAAACGAAACCCTTTGAGCGATCTTCGATCACACTTACCCACTTGTTTTGTGTATATCGTGTGTGGTATCGTTCAAAATATCTCGTAAAACCGAACTCAAAAATATACTTGATTTAATTCTAGGTACTAAATTTTCGGAGATATCGTTAAAAATGTACTGCAAAAATATGCCCCCCCCCTCCCACCTCCTACTTCCGAATCTACTGAAACTAAAATTATGAAAATTTAGGGGTAGTAGAAGTTTTGTGAAATATGATTGAAAGCGTATATGATTATGCTTCTCGAGACAAATTCTGCGACCTCTTTCCGAAGCGTGGTTGGCACTATGCCAATTTTAGACTTTGTGCAAGGTCTTTGTTTTCGAGTGAGAAATTGCCATCGTTTTTCATTACAATGGAATTCAATTATGAAATGTGGTATTTATTAACATGTCGTTTTACGAATACGAGAATACATCTTTGAACAGTTTTTATATTTTGTTTAACTATGTACTTTTATTATTAAGATTTTTTCCCCCAATTTTTTCCACCATATTCATATCTCTTAACCATTACTAGGTATGTCGAGGTATGTCAAAATGTAATTATCACAGATGATTTCAATGTCAACTTCAGAAACAAAACTAGAAATGAACTGTCGGATTTTTTTTTAAATCTTGGTCTAAGTTCATTCCATTCATTCAAGAATCTACTACCAGGAAAAACACGACTATTGAGAATGTATTTACCAACATTCATCCATTTTTAGTCTGTTTGGATAAACAGATTTGGAACATAAACATATTTCATAAACAGATTTGGATAAAGTTAAAAAAAAAGTCATACAGAATAACGATTATTTGTTACTATTTAATTTAGGCTTCATATCTCTGTGAATGTTCATGATATATCCATCTATACTTTGCTAGTATATATAGCTATACCCAACCCTACTGTGTATGGTGTTTTACAAATTTTATTATTCTTTTAGCAACGATTTTTTGTACTACTGCAGTTAGTATAATTAATAAATTTATTGTACGAGTAAAACTCGCATTTGACCGACATATTTTATTTTACAAACTGTACCTATCTACAGATTGAAATTATTTTCTTATATCCTAAAAGGCATGATCAGAATAAAAAATTGAGATAAAAAGTCGTGTTAAAATAGAAATTATGTAAACGTAACAAAGTTTGGATTTCATTTTATAAAATTACAGCAGAAAAGTTTTAAAACTATTATTACGTTTAAAAAGAGGCTAATGAATATGTATGCAATGTGCGAAAAATCTAAAACACTATAGCAGTATTGTACAAATTTACATGAGAAATTTATTTTGCATGTGGGATTTTGCATTACAGCCAAAAAAAAAAAAAAAAAAAAAAAAAAAAAAAAAACTGTGGAGATAAGGAGAGTGTAAGAATAAAATTTATATTTTAAACCAGCGTTTTACTTTAAAAATGAGTAAGGTTATTCCTTAGTTGTAATTGGGGAGTAGTGTTTTGATATATATATATGTATATATTTATTTATTTATTTAAATATATAATGCTACCTTTTTGGTTCATGACAAATACAAACACTACATTCATTGCCGATCACTCTTATTTTTGAATTTGCCCTGAATCAAGAGGGTATATATATATATAATACACTGTAAACTGAAATGTCTGAAAAGAATGGTTAAAAAAAGAGACACTTTAAAGTGTCTTATTTTTTAAGACACTTATTTGTGTCTGAATTTCAGACATTTTAAACGTCTGAATCGCGGCCATTTTTATGCTCTGATTTGTCGACAATAGACAGCGATTTCTGACCACATTTTTAAAAAAAGCATTAAAGGCAGCCACATTTGACCACATTGAATCCTTACTAAATGGAAAAATATTTGAATATAAATCAGGGCTAAGGATTGTTCCTGAAGCAGAGCCAAATTAAAGCATGGGAAAACTGGGCCATGGTAATGCCTGTCTCTCTCTCCCCCCTCCTGATTTTAGGGGACCCCAAATTTGATATGCAATTTCCGTAAAGCTGATATTTTAAATCTATTTAGATATTGTACTGATTATATTCAAGGTTTTGAACTTTTACAGTAAGATAAGAATGAAAACAATTTTTTTAATCTAAAAACACTAAAACCTCTCATTAGTGGACATTTCTGTGCCGTGGCATTTGTCTGCTATTAGGAGGTGCCTGCTTTTCAGAAGTAAAAGTATGTAAATATGAATGCATCGTGAATTGAAAAAGTAGTTCGCTAAATAGAGGTATCTGTTATGGAGGTTTCACTCCGCTGTGAAGGTAAAACCTCCGTAACAAACTTTCCCGAATAGCGGAAACCTCTATTTATCGGACATCTGTATTTTTCAATCTCAACACAAATATATTTACATACTTTTACCTCTAAAAAGCACACACCTCCGAATAGCGGACAGATTCCGTGGTCAAGAGGTACTGAGAGGTTTTACAGTTTTTAGATAGGCATATTTTTTATTTTCAACCTTATATTGCTTTAAAAGGTCAAAATATTGATTATAATCAGTGCAATGTCAAAAAAGATTTAAATTATTAGCCTTACTAAAATTACACACCAAATTTTGGGCACCCTAAAATCTGTCTGTGGGGGTGGACATAAAGTGCCATAACCCAGTTTGCCTCTGCTTTAATCAGGTTTTGCTTCTGGAACAATCCCCAGCTCTGCTTTATATTCAAATAATTTCCCATTTATTACTATACAATCACAGAAAAATGAAAATTTCATTTTAATATTCATTTATTTCTCATATTATTTTAAATGTCAATTTATGTTACATGAAATCAAATTAAAGCTATGGAAATATATATTATCAAATAAAAATATCGGTTAAACAATGGCAAATTTGAATACTGATTTTATTAATAATACAAAGTCACAAATATTTGTTTCTTTTCATTGTCAAATTTATAAATGGAAAATAATTAAGATATAACAATGCAATTAAAATTTGCTTTCAAACCTTAAGGAATAATAATAATAATAAAAATAGTTAAATAAGGAACTTAATTTGAAACGTTTTTTTAGAATTAGTTTTAATGACAGTTTTAAATTAAGAATACAATTATTAAAAATTTTTAAGAGACAAAACTGGGGAAGAAAACAGTGTTTCGAAAATTGGGCATTTCAAAGCAATATAAAAATTAGATCTCAACAGATGTTTGATTATTTAAATATTTTTCATCCAATATTAAAATTTTGAGTAATTTACACGTCTTTCATAGCAAACAAACAATTACAATCAATTGTTAAGGGGTCTCAGGGCTCTTAAAATTGGAAAAAAAGAAAAAAAAAATGGCCATTTTTCACATTTAATATCTTCAAATGTATATGATTTAAAACCACAATTTTTATTGGGATGAAAAGATATAAGCATGTTCTTCCATTTCACATATTTAAAAAGTTACAAGATGCATAATTCATATTTATAGGGGACTAAACATTTGTCGAGCAGAAAATTGACATGACATTTTACGCGCGCGATTACAAAATAATTTTTGCATCTAGTATACAAATTTTGGGGCCTAATTATACTTCATATTGTAATAATTACACTGAACCTAAATAAATTTGTATTTAAAGCATTTTTATATTTTTAATGCAAAGACGTATTTAGCTAATACAATTTTTTAAAATTTTCAACATTATAACCACTTAACAAAAATACTTTTTTTAATAATAGAAATGAAATTTTAGGTTCTATTTATGTAGACTAACACGGCACATATTTTTGGAAAATTTCATGAAAAAATATTGATGAGTTTTTGAGATATCATGCGCGTTATGCCCTAAAATATCATTTTGAGAAAAATGACTTCAAAGTTTTCAGAAACGCAGCTTCAGCTTTGAGTGAGTATAATTCTAAAAGCCATAACGTCTGTTCTAAGGGGAATTTCAAGAAAACATTTACACTAAAATGTTCAGAAAAAATAGGAGTTTAATATATAAAAAAATAAAAAATTCGAAAATTTTGAAGATTTAAGGGTCCTGAGACCCCTTAATAAAATATTGTTTTAACCGTGACAGAGAATGTTACAAAGAATTCAACACATTAAACTCATTAATACATGAACTTTTTTTTTCTCTTACGAAAAAGTGTAATAATAAAAGCATTTCTTCTTTTGCGAAAGATTCAGCAGTTTTCCGTTTCTATTTTTTTATTAAAAAAATAGATATATTAAATTAAACAATTTATATATACCGTTTATATATGATGCTGTTTTTTTTTTTTTTTTTTTTTTTTTTTGCGTTAGATTAAATGCATATAAATACTTTAACATGATTCGAAGAATGTATATTTTTAGAATTAATGTACTTTTTGCAAACCGATTAAAAAATTACATTTTAAACATTATTTTATGCAATACTAGTCAAGAATAAATGTGAATATGTAAAAAAAAAAAAAAAAAAAAAAAAAAAAAAATTCTATTACACTTACTTGAAACACTTACTGAAACGAATGCATAGCATATGTGGCCCTTTGGTGGCTGCTCCTAAATTGATATTTCATAAACAAGGAGACAAACCATTACTGATAACCAGCCAAGCCATTGCCTTAAAAAGAGCAACATGTACTATGGAAATGCATATCCAAATAGATTCTGTTTGTCTTTCTATATTGTAATAAAAAAACATTCCTATCCATATAATATTTTAAACTAAAAAATCAGTCGTTCATCTTCAAAGCACCCTTTGAAAGAACTTGAAAACGTTATGAGCCACTAGGACTTACGCATCTATGTCAGCATTTCCTATCCGTTAATGATGAATCACTGACCAAAGTAGGTGCATTTCGCCAGCCCCCCCACCACCTCACATTTTTTCGAAAATATTACCAATCGTTTATACCTCGTTTGTACCCGTTTGTACCAACAATCTTTTCGTTTGCACCTCATTTGTACTAGAGTAATAAAAGATTTTTAGTGGGGGGGGCTGGAGAAACGGCCAGCCCCCCCCACCTCAATGTTTTACAAAATGGATAGTGCCAATCGTTTATACCTCGTTTGTACCCGTTTGTACCAACAATCTTTTCGTTTGCACCTCATTTGTACTAGACTAATAAAAGGGTTTTAGTGGGGGGGCTGGAGAAACGGCCAGCCCCCCCACCTCAATGTTTTACAAAATGGATAGTGCCAATCGTTTATACCTCGTTTGTACCCGTTTGTACCAACAATTTTTTCGTTTGCACCTCATTTGTACTAGAGTAATAAAATATTTTTATTGGGGGGGGGCTTGAGAAACGGCCAGTCCCCCCACCTCAATGTTTTACAAAATGGATAGTGCCAATCGTTTATACCTCGTTTGTACCCGTTTGTACCAACAATTTTTTCGTTTGCACCTCATTTGTACTAGAGTAATAAAGGGTTTTTAGTGTGGGGCTGCCATTTCTCCAGCCCCCCCACCTCAATGTTTTACAAAATGGATAGTGCCAATCGTTTATACCTCGTTTGTACCCGTTTGTACCAACAATTTTTTCGTTTGCACCTCATTTGTACTAGAGTAATAAAGGGTTTTTAGTGTGGGGCTGCCATTTCTCCAGCCCCCCCACCTCAATGTTTTACAAAATGGATAGTGCCAATCGTTTATACCTCGTTTGTACCCGTTTGTACCAACAATTTTTTCGTTTGCACCTCATTTGTACTAGAGTAATAAAGGGTTTTTAGTGTGGGTCTGCCATTTCTCCAGCCCCCCCACCTCAATGTTTTACAAAATGGATAGTGCCAATCGTTTATACCTCGTTTGTACCCGTTTGTACCAACAATTTTTCTCGTTTGCACCTCATTTGTACTAGAGTAATAAAGGGTTTTTAGTGTGAGGCTGCCATTTCTCCACCCCCACCCACCTCAATGTTTTACAAAATGGATAGTGCCAATCGTTTATACCTCGTTTGTACCCGTTTGTACCAACAATTTTTTCGTTTGCATCTCATTTGTACTAGAGTTATAAAGGGTTTTTAGTGTGGGGCTGCCATTTCTTCAGCCCCCCACCTCAATGTTTTACAAAATGTATAGTACCATTCGTTTATACCTTGTTTGTACCCGTTTGTACCAACAATTTTTTTGTTTGCACCTCATTTGTACTAGAGTAATAAAAGATTTTTATTGGGGGGGCTTGAGAAACGGCCAGCCCCCCCACCTCAATGTTTTACAAAATGGATAGTGCCAATCGTTTACACCTCGTTTGTACCCGTTTCTACCAACAAGCTTTTCGTTTGTAACTCATTTGTACATCATTTGTTTTTTTATGTGGGGCTGCCGTTTCTCTCCCCCCCCCCCCCCCCCACAATGTTTGCAAAAAGGATAGTGCCAATCGTTTATACCTCGTTTGTACTCGTGAGTACCAAAAATCTTTTCGTTTATAATTCAATTGTACTAGAGTATTAAGAATTTTTTTTGTGGTGGTTGTGGAGAAACGGCACCCCCCCCCCCCCAACACCTCAATTTATTAAAATATGGATAGTACCTATCGTTTATAGCTCGTTTGTACCCGTTTGTACCAAAAATCTTTTCGTTTGTTCTTCATTTGTACTAGAGGTATAATCGTTTATACCTCGTTTGTACTCGTGAGTACCAAAAATCTTTTCGTTTATAATTCAATTGTACTAGAGTATTAAGAATTTTTTTTGTGGTGGTTGTGGAGAAACGGCACCCCCCCCCCCCAACACCTCAATTTATTAAAATATGGATAGTACCTATCGTTTATAGCTCGTTTGTACCCGTTTGTACCAAAAATCTTTTCGTTTGTTCTTCATTTGTACTAGAGGTATAAAATGTTTTCAGTGGGTGTTGTGAAGGAATTGCCAGCCCCAACCACATCAATGCTTTAAAAAATCGATAGCGCCAATCATTTATAGTTCGTTTGTGCGCATTTGTACTAGTAATTAAAGCTTTTTAGTGGTACCCATCACTTCTTATTTAATTTACGTCAATAAATGGAAATTTACTCAAGGACTTTTGTGTTGACCTGTATATGAAAGAAAGAATTTATACACACCACGTAATCGATAAAAAATTAATTAATTTAAAAACGCTTTCAGCAACTGAAATTGCATTTCCAGCAATTATTGTTAACATACAGTTCCGAATTCTTTTGTGTGTCCGAGTAAATGAACGATGAGTAATAAACACAAAATATTTTATACTAAGCCTTTTGGAATGCACCTTAGTGACATTCTATATCAACTTCAAAATGTTTAAAATAGTGAAACATTATTAAAATAAACCCCAAACAATTTTTCTCCATAGATCGTAATGTAACGGAATTCTTTTGAGTATCCCTATAAGGGAACTATAAGTGCTATGCACACCGTATTCTATTGTAAGCTTCTTGTAGTGTACCTCATAGATATACATCAACTTCAATGTGTTTGAAATTGGTTAATAGTATTAAAATAAATCGCAAATGATTTTTTCCCGTAGACTGTAATGTAACTGAATTCTTTTGACTGTCTCTGTAAAAAAACTGTAAGTGTTACACACTTCATTTTCAATCCCGAACATGCCATAGTAAACCTCAGTAACATATATCAATTGCATGAGAATCTTATTATATTTACGCGAGTTAGAGCACGGACAGACAGAGTCAGACAAACCAAATTCATAATTCAACTATGTTGGAAAGTGTTAAATACGGATAGCGCTAATCGTTTGTGCCGCATTTACTAATGTTAGTTTTAATATTGAATAAAATTGTTCATTTGAAAAAATGTTGTTTATTAATAAAATTTTACATAAACTAATATATGGGCTGCATTCAGTAACAGCTTAAAAATATATAAATTAATTGAATAAGAAGAAAAAATATTTCTCCTTGTTCCAGAAAATACAAAAAATATGTAAAAGTAAATAATCATTATAACTTACAAATTCAATACAAAGAATGTAATACTAATTGAAGGATGAGAAATATTTGATATGTAAACATTTGTGACATAACTATTATTAAATATTTTTAGATACATATATTATTTGATGTAGACATTACATACATAAATATTTTACATATAATAGTTGATCATATAATATAAAAGTTCAATTAGAAAAGCACAAAATGGAATATTCAAGGATTCTACATTAACATAATGAATTGAACTTAAGCTTTATATAATTTAAATGATATTGTACAAAGATAGTAGTAAATTATCACTCTGCATGTTTCTTGAATATGTATGGATTTATGCAGATTCAGGTGTTATACGATAGAAAATGTTCTTATAAAGAATAATGGCTCACACACTCCTACTTTTGAAAACCACTATTTTTAAATACTAATATTTGCCTTATTTAATCAGAGTTACTATCATAAAAAATTTTGAAGTTTACAAATGGAAATAGTAGTATCCAAAATTAAGGAACAATGTTAGCTTTAATTATAATAAAAGGCTGCATCTTTCTTTTACAGAAATATATCAAAGAACATCCAGTCTTAATAATGCTAGTAATTATAATAATTTAAATAAGTTTGCCAAGACGTTAAAAAAAGGTTTAAGAAAAAGAAACATAGGTTAGAAAATATTTCACTATACATAATGCCATACAAAATTTTTATTAGAGAAATACTATAAAAATATTCTTTTATGTAGCACATTTTTAAAGTAAAAATTGAGCTCTCATTTTAAAGCATACATATATTTGCTCATGTGTTTTCTTTTGAATTTTGAATATGTCAAAATAAATGTAACAAGTAAAAAGTGAGCAATAATAAAATAGTAATAAAAATAATTACAATAGACCATATTCAAATGAAGTATAAAATAATAACTTTCAGAATTTTTCTTTTCCAAACTCGCAAAAATATGCACAATTGCTTATCGTCAACGTAACGTATCCAATTAAAAAATTAATGATAATAATAATAAAGATTATGATTATATTAAATGACCAAAAAAATATTGAAATACTAATTGAAAACTTATTGAGTTTTTAGAACAAGAGATGGAGCAATTGCACATTTACGCTGTAAAGCTTACAAATTGTAAAGAAATATTATTATTATTTTTTTTAAGGTAAGTTTTTTTTTTTATAACATGTAATATAAAATAATTGTGCAAAGTTTGTGCAAAGTTTCACATACTTTCAAAGTGAGAATATCTTATAATCAATCGCTTTTTAAAATATAACTTTATAACAATGATAATTTATATTACCATTGATTTGAAAGGTTATATAGTTTTCAGAGAACAATGCAGGAATTATAGATATTCGCTGTAATTTAATATTTTACATTTAAAACTCTTAAAATAAGAATTGAAGACAATAGTAATAAATCATAACATTGTGTAAATTAAAACGTAACACACTATTCACAGCAGTGAAATGATGACAGTATGTCATTTCTCTGTAAATAAATTCTTTACATATAATATTCCAAGAAAAAAAAATTGCTAGTTATTGAAATTGAATGGAACTTCAAAATAACAAAAAAAAAAGTGCATACAATTTCCTCATTTCATTCAGCATTATTAAAATACTTATTTGGTAATACTGAGTTTCAATACTGGTCAAAGAAAAGTGAAATACAAAATATATTTTTTTAAAACTAAGAAATACTTGTACTCAATAAAATATTTTTTACACATATGAGTATAATTATATGACATGTAAAGAGTATAATTATATGACAATGATAATTTATATTACCATTGATATGAAAGGTTATATTGTTTTCAGAGAACAATGCAGGAATTATAGATATTCGCTGTAATTTAATATATTACATTTAATACTCTTACAATATGTATTGATGACAATAGTAATAAGTCATAACATTGTGTAAATTAAAACGTAACACACTATTCACAACAGTGATATGGCAACAGAACAGATTTGCATTTCTCTGTAAATAAATTCTTTACATATAACATTCCAAGGGAAAAATATCGGTAGTTATGGAAATTGAATTGAACTTCAAAACAACAAATTAAAAAAAAATTGCATTCAATTTCCTCATTTCATTTAGCATTATTAAAATACTTATTTGGTAATCTTGAGTTTCAATACTGGTCAAAGAAAAATGAAATACAAAAAATATATATTTTTTTAAACCAAGTTAGACTTGTACTCAATAAGATATTTTTTACATATATTTATGTAAAAAGTATAATGATATAAATAAATTATACATAATAGAAAAAATAAAATTATACGAAAAGCATACATACACCATATACGACATAATTTTTAATAAATGATGTAAAAAAGTAAAAATGAATAAATAAATAAAAGTAATACTGGCATGTGCCCCACAAAATAATTTAAAGACAAAATATAGTATTCTTTTATTTTATAAAACTATTCTTTAAACTTATTTTATGTTAAATATTAAAAAAAAATAAATAAATAAACACCAAATACTTAGAAATTATATGTATATATTACTCGATTAGTAAAAGCAGGGCTCGCAGCGTCCTATATATTTTTTTAATAATCCCCACCACTATTTTCAAAATATAATATTCACAATATCCTTTTATTGCACATTTTAAAGAAATCTACCATGAAATTTATAGTTTGAAACTAGTGGTATCAAATAAAAAATATATATATATAGGACGCTGCGACCCCTGGTAAAAGGCGCGTATATTTTATATATACATATTCACAGAGCCGGAGCGTGGAAGTTTGTGTGAATGCGAAAAATTATATGGCGCCTTTTGAGAAAATATTGTCTCACGATACGAATGAATTATGACACATTTCTCAATGTATATATATATATGTTATACTATGTTAATTTTCAGTTTAATCTGTTAATTTTCATTCTGTCATCAATACATTAAAATCCCCCCAAAACTGACGTATATTTACATCTTCAAAAAATATGAATTTTACATATTCAGTGGTAGTTCTAAATATTTGCAGCTTAAATACGTTTTCTTCAATTAGATAAATAAGCATTTTTTTTTTAATTTTTTTTTTTTTTTGAGACATGCAGTTTAATACAATTCAAACTAAAACTATTGACAATTACAGTTTTGTATTATTATTTAATCCATTGTTAAAACCATGGATATTTTTAAAAAAATGTTGTTAGGAAGAGCTTTGTAGAGATTTCTAATATTGTTTTTGAAAAATTATAACAGTTTAAACCATCTAAAGTTATTTTAAAGTGTAAAAGTGGAAATCAAATTATAACTTTCGCTAGAGATAATGCTTTAATAATTTAATGTCATTTCAGAAACAAAAAAATCTGTTGCTATAAAGAAATTTTCTCATTAACAAACATAAAAAATTCTGTTTTATTTACATTTTCAAATTTAGTTTCGATTGTAGTTTATTATACAAGTTACAGTACAGTTGATAAATATCTGAAGAAAGCAGAACAATTTGTCAATCAAATAACGTATTTTCTTAAAATATTCTAATGCAATTTTGATTTAGTAATTTTTAATCCCTTCAGGAAATATCATTTCTAAATTTTTAAACAACAATTTAAATTTTTCTTAAAAATCTTTCGCTTTAAATGTTTTTCTTATTCATTTAAGGATTTTTATATTGATTTAAACTTTTCTTTTATTTCTTCGTCATTCCTTTTTCGAAAGTACTGTATAAAAATACAAACGATCTCAAAAGTTGCTGAAATATTCCAAAAGATCTTTCACTGAAGTAATTCCTGTTGAAAATGTCAAATAAATAAATAAATAAATAAATATATTATTATTATTTGAAATCAAGCTTATCAAGAATAATTGTTTTATTATCAAAAACACGTTCGCCTCTTTCGGACTCTATAACTCATAAACAAAATTATCTCTTAAATTAACCCCACTGAAAGGATATTAGCATTCAAAATATTGCCTATAAAGAATTTTCAAAATTATGAATAATACGAAAATCTATCGTTTTGTTATTGGAAATATTGTCACTTTCACATCAGTGGTCTCTGTACGCAATACATTTATCGTGCAATTTATTTTCATTAACATTCCTTGTCGAATAACTAGTTTCCAGACGAATTT
This sequence comes from Maratus michaelseni, assembly GCA_963931845.1. Lineage (NCBI taxonomy): Eukaryota > Metazoa > Arthropoda > Arachnida > Araneae > Salticidae > Maratus > Maratus michaelseni. The sequence goes on from OZ007587.1 coordinate 163,949,998, forward strand.
AAAATTATAAAATTTTAAACTTATTTTAAAGTTCCTCCAAAAAAACACCCCATGCTGAAATTTGCAATACGAACAACAAGTTTTGACATCCTATTTGACTTTTTAAGTAACTTTTACCTTAGGATACTAAGTCGGAAGTTATTCGTTCAAGTAGTTTAGGATTTAGGAAGCTTAAAATTTCGAACCCCTAATATTAAATTCATTTGTAATCGTTGCAAAAAACATTGTAATGCTTATACTTTTTGAAGCATAACTCAAGAACTACGGCGCATATTGAACTGTAAATTTGCATATTTGGAGCTTTTAGAAATCGATTTATGTTTAAAAATGTATGTTATAGTATATATTTTTCTTAAAATAATTTTCGAAAAAATATTTATTTTTGAATTTATTTTCGAAAACAAATATGAACTGTAACTTATAAACTTTTAATGGAAATTGGTTTCTAAAAAATTCCAAGATATAAATCTAAGATTACAACGCATTCCGCCCAGTAGTTCTTGTGTGTGTGAGTTATGCTTAAAATACTACCAATTACCATTTGTTTTTCCACGATTTAAAATAAAGTTAAGACTATGAGTTCCAAACTTTAAACCTTCACAACCCCTCAACTTCTTGACCGAATGACTTCCCATTTGGTATCTCGGAGCCGAAACTAAGAAGGGGGGGGGGGGAAGAGGGGGCATGTGCCCCAGTCGCCACAACAGAAGGCGAAGGGGGTGCCAAATGAAGATTTGGTTCACCGTTTTGTACAAAAAAAATATATATATGAAATTTGAGTAACAATATCTTGTAGCAAGAATGTATCTATCAGTCTATAAATAAGAAGAGCTGTATAAGAGATATTTTTACGAAACTGCTGTATAATAGTACACGAAGATATTTTACGGTATTCGAATTCATTGTTTTGCCTGCAGTAAATCCTGATTTTCGAATTCGTAAGACAATGTGACTTATATCACTATAACTTTAAACGCCGCAATTGAAATAATTTGTAATACTACAACTGCAGTAAAATCGCGGTATATAAAATTTTTCTATAATGGAATCATGTTTTAAATAAAAAAATTACATGTTCCCAACAGAAAGAATACCAACAAATATACCTGCTAAGACGAAAACCTGTGTAAAGCAGAATTTTTTCCGGTTCTTTTTCATTCCATTTTTACAAGTTTTAATGAATAGATATTTAACAGAGCTGATTACGTGTTTTATGATTACATATTTTAAATTTTAAAATAAGTCGGCTACTAACAACTTAGTAAAATTCTCTTCGTAAATTTACTTTGCGGAAGAAGGTAAGAAGGGGGGTGGGCGCCAAAATCCATGTTTGCCCCGGGTGAAAATAAAGCTAGTTTCGTCCCTCCTAAGGTAAAAATTACCGAAAAAGCTCCATATAATGTCGAAATTGGGTGTTCATTTGAAAATTACAAAGTTTGGTACAATATCAGAACAAAGATGAATACCTGAACATATTTTTGTAACATACATTTAAAGAAGAGATAATTCCCTGTTGAATGGCTATTTCGTTTTTTTCCCAAGACAATTTATTTTTTAAACTATGTGAGGTGTCCTCTTCTTTATTTTTGGACAGAATGGTCATGTGTACAATTGTTTATTTCACTCACACAAGTACAGTCTATTTTATTATAAATCAACGGTTAATTCCGGATAAAACAGTTGCTTAAGTGCAGTCCACTTTTCATTATAAAGAAAATTTTAGTACTTAGTGTTTTGCTAACCCAAACTATACGTCCTTCGCAGCATGTTTATTTCTTTGCTAAGTCGAAATTTTTTCTACAAAATAGTTTACAATCCAATTTATTTAAATTTAATGTAAATAATTTGACTTTTTACAAGAGAAGAACAAAGGTGGGCATTTTTTAACTTTTGTGCGAACAAATTTATAGTTCCGATGATAAATATTGCATTTGATGTGAATATAAACAACGATATTAAATACCATTGCTTAAGTTTAAAATTTTCTAAAATAGTTTGGAAAAAATTTCTTAGTTTTCACAAATGCATTATAAAAAAAGTATAAAAACATGTGTATAATTATTAAAATGTTCTATATATTAACTCTGTATGTTTATAGTCATACATGACAAGAAATGTAAATATATATTTATCAGTAACATTATCAGAAAACAATAGAAGAACTCGAAGATAAGTTCAATAAATTATTATTTTAATTCTATTATTGTAATTTAGAACTTCTAATAAAAATTAAATGTACAGTTTTTTGTATCAAAAGAATTAGCATCATGACTGTATAAAATTATAAAATATTATTGCACAAAATAAAGTATTAGAATTGTTTTAAAAAGAAATTTCAGAAAAGTAAGTATTGCGAAATGATACTTTACAATGACATTTTTTACTACATCTATAAGATAACGCATAAACAACTTGCATTATTTGCAACAGAACATCATACACACATAAACTTCCTGGCAGACAGGAAAAAACTACAGAAAATTGTTTGCATTAGCTGTAAATTTCCAATGTACTGAACAATTTCATTACAATCTTTTTTGTTAGTCCTCCTGTAGATGCAATATTTAGAAGTTGAAATATTGCTGAACCATTTATTTTCCATAAGCACTTAATATAAACTTTAGAAAGGAATATAATTTTTTTTCCAGCAGTTACAAACTAGTTCCTAACACACTAGTAATTAAGACGGAACTGATTGAAAATTAAATATAAACAAGCTTAACTATAACTACACAGAGATTTATCATATAAAAATGCACTGAAATTGTAATTAATATTACAAAACATTTTTTTAATAGTAAATACTTATCAACAAATATATATGAATATATAAAATGTATCATTATATACCTTATATATATTCGCATATACATGAATATATAATGGGTGTATTGATGAAAATCATTTAAACGATTAGATTATATTGTATATACTAATATTTCACAGTTAAATATACTTTGATTAGAAATAGGAATTTTTTTATCTTTCATATCATCGTATAATTCCCATTGATCATCAGATCGGAGGCAGATGGCTCTATAATGCCCAATATCCGTTATTTTATCTACAATATCTGGTGGCGTAAAGCATATGATACCTCTGAGCCAGTATTCTGTTTGTTGTAAGTATAATTTTCTAGGTATGCTATCCAAACTTACCTCGAATGTCGAGATCTCAGTCTCGGCCACATCATCTTCAGGAACATCGGAATTTACTAGTTCAATGATTATATGAGTCTTTTGTAAAACGAACGATCGCAGTACTTTCTCCGCACATATGCTGTCCTCATTACTGAAATTGCAATTCATTTCCACTTCTAGCAAATATGCATCTATATACTGTATCAAATTGCTAATATCGTGTGGATATACAGCTATAGAAATAAGTTCTCTTTTAACTGTTTTATTATGTTCCGAGACTCTGCAATTGTAATTTTCTACAACAGACGGAATTTCTTTAAAAAAATGATCGGTAACTGTTTTTGCTGTGTTTTGACATGCAATTTTTAAGACTTTACTTGGAAGTTCTACAACGTTACTGATCATGAGCAGCAACTCCCCACGTAGTTTGTAACTTTTGGATGATATATTCTTTGAAATATCCAATATCAATTTGTTAAATGAATTTTCTTTTTCCAATTCGAAATGCCTCTTATAAATTTCACTGTCACTAACAGCCGCAGCAACAACTTGACAAATCGAATCAAAAGCGCAGGTATTACTTAAAACGTATTTTTTGTTGTTAATTGTTAATGATTTTAATTCTGTGTAACGATTTCCATTTTTTAAAATACCAATCGCTAAAGATTTTTTGGAAGACATATCTGCATTTAATAATTCTGGATGAGTATTTAAATATGACTTCCTTGGTCTCTTTTTCAAAGGTAGAGCTTCACCTCTCCAATTTTCTGTGTCTTCAATATGACTTTCAAAATTTTCACGTAACGTAGTTTTATCAAAATCGGATACAATTGACTGAGTGATGCTGACAGTTTTTTGTTTAACTAAATCTTCTTCCGCTGTATGCTGTTTCCCTTTTCGATTATCAATTTTTTTTGCAGCTGATATAATCATAGAACCTTCAAGGGATTTAATATGAATGGATAGAAAGTCATCGGCTCGAATTGGAAGCTTTTTTTCAGAAAACACTCGTTTTTTTAAATTGTTAAAACTGCTTTCTACGGATGCGCTACTAGCTGTTGTGGATCCATATTCAAATAGAGGCACCATAATAGCTGTCCACAGGGGTAATTTTTTCGATAAATTTACACACAAATCAACTATGTGCGGTAAATACTGTGAATTGTCATGATCTCCTTCTTCTTCTTCTACCAAAAGTTTGGATTTGTTCGCTAAGTCTTGTACCCAAGAACTAAAACCTGTTGGTCTGTCATGGTCTTCCTGCATTTCATAAATATCGTCAATATTATTTAAAACCAATTTCTCGACTTCAGAACCAGTTCCAACAGCAATTCTACGCTTTATTGTAGATTTTACTAATTCGCAATGTGTAAATTGTCCTGTGTTCATATCCCGCCCTTCTGTTTCGCTTAGTGCTACTGTGAATATATTTTCGAATAAATCTTTAATTTCTGTGATGTTTGTTGACATCATAATTTGAGGTAAAGCACAGACATAGAAAAGTTTGCTTCGCTTCGTAACATTTTTAAATACATTCCATGAACAAATTAATTTCATAGTATGGGCGACATCTGTTCTAAGGAAGCATTTTGGCAAAATTACTGTATCGGTAAAATGTAAAATTGCTTTGAAGCAAATATCAATGTAAGAATAAATGTCAAAAACGGATGTAAACGCTTTAGCTGAAGCTGATAATAGGGCCATTGAATGATCCATTATAATTTCTTTGGGGGATTCTCCGACATCTTTTTTCCATTCTGATAACCAGTATGAAATAATATTCGTATCATGTTTTTCAGATAACATATTGGACACAGAATACTGTTGTCCAGTTCCTGTATCATGAACTGTGACTTCATACAAAAAAATAGTACTTGATTTGTTACCCTGCGGTCTCTTGATTTTTTTTACTACACCTCCTGTAGCGTCAATGCTTATTTTTGATTCTGGACTTTTTGCGTATTCTCTAAATACGTATATTTGAGTTGGAAGCCAATAGAATACATAAAAGGGATCCAAACCTATAGCTCTTATAGCTTTCCCGTCTGTATTAGCGTATCTCATTGCATGGATGGAAGAAATGGGATCTTTAAAAGATCTACTTTCAGCTATAACTCTGCTTTTTAAAACTCTTAAAGCATTTGAAGATGGCAAGTCACTTGGTTCTTTATCATTAAAATTCATCCTCAGTCTCGCTTGTTCCTTTCGGAATTCATTAGCTGTGACATTAGTGTATTTTAACGCTGCAACTGACATATCTCTTATTCGGCCTATTTGCCTGCGCTTCATATTTGTATGACAGTTTAGATATTCTCCTATATACGTGCATAAAAGTAAAACTTTTGAATTTTCTTTTGGCTCGTTCTCAATTGTCACGGAAAGTCTTGATCCGCAGTCAGAACAAGTTGCTTTTGAAATAGCATAACATTCCCCACTTTCATAGATTTTGGCTCGTTTGAAAGATAAGCAGCACGTTAGTTTTGTATGAAGGTAAAAATTTTCAGCAATAATCGGTGTCCATCTATTTGGAGAAAATATTTTGTATTTCCGAGAAGATCTTTTTCCATCCGAACATTTATACCACACATCATTAGGGCGTATTTCATCCCATTCACTGGGAGTCAGAGTTATCGTGAATTTTAACTCTGGTGATTCAGATTTGTTAGAAGAAATTGATGATGAATCAGAACTCTTTAATTCTGCATCAATGGTAATTTCATCTTTTGTAGTTTCATCATAAGTTTCTATTACAGTACTCAGATTATTCTGATTATCATCTTCTTTTCGTAAACCTAGCTTTTCCAGAAGATTATACTTGTTTGTTTTAACTAAAATATAAATATATTTAGGATTATATTTTCCTTCTAAAATTTGCGCTATTCTAAACCATACCAAATTAGATGGAGGTTGAATAAAACCGTTTTCTGACACTATTTCCGATTTTGAAGCTATAATAGCATCAATAATTCGATCAGGTTCCAAATATTTCTTTTTAGGCATTTTTCACGAAACTTTAATCGGAACGTTCTGTCTGATTACAAAGAAAGTTCTCTCCAGGATTCTTGGTCGAGATAGTATATATAGTCTTGCCGTTTTTTAAGTGTTTCTTAGTCGGTACTCTTATGATATAAGTATTCTGAAGAGGCTAAAAGTTTAGGAGCAATATCTGTCCAAAATACTGTCAATTAAGGATTTTTACGATCGCTGAAATGTCAAGTTTGATTATATTAAACACTTCACAAGAAATAAATGGCTAACGCCAGTGTTTATGAACGGCGTTGTAATGCTCAGCTAAGTAGTTTAATCTCTTCAATACAACAGGTGGTAGATGATAATAAAATTATTAAAATGAAAGGAATTTCTTCAAAGTTTGTATATTCAAATCTTGAGTAGTTTAAAGCAAATTTATAAATAATGAGTAGGGGTTGGGGAAAATCTGAATAGTCTTTATTACAGGTTTTGAATGAAAATATCAAATTTTTTTTTAATTCAAACTTTCCCTAAAGGTCATAATTATAAAGGAGATAAAATATATAAAATTCAATTACAATTTTTTGTTTTAAAAAATAATTTACAGTGTGTATTTATTTCATTCATACATCTAAAAAATTATTCAAATCTATTCCGTTACATTTGGAATCTGTTCTACGTACTCACGCTATTTTTAAATTTAAATTTGAAATCAGCGATTATTACCAAAATAATAATCAATTTAGTTTAGAAAATTCAATAAAGTTTTCTTTTTTTGTTTTCTCCTTTTCTTTATTTACGTCTTTTCAAAAATGCCTGTTTATGACATCGGTTCATCCGTCCTTTTACCGCGTTTTAGCTTTAGTAAATATAGTTAGATTACAATGTATCTGATATATATTATTGGAATTCACCAAGGCATATTTTCAATTGAAAGTGAAGTGTACATTCGTTAACGCTTTTAGAGGGCACTCAAAAGAATTGTGATATGTTATCTGGGGACGATAAGTATTTGAAGTACATTTTAATGATGTTACACTACTTCAAACTACTAAATTGGTATGTAACGTTGATATACACTACAACATGTTTTTATATATTATATATATATATATATATATATATATATATATCAAATGGTTTGTATTATCCGTTATTGTTTATTTACAGAGGCACACAAAAAGAATTAGTTTACATTCAACAGAGTAGACAGCAATTATTTAAAGGTTTTGAAGGTAGCTTTATGAAATTGATATACTTTATTGAGGTGCGCGATAACAGGGAATTTAATATGTTTAATGTTCGTTTAAAGGACTAGAAAGAAAAAAAATACGTTATCGTCTATGAGCAATTATTTCCAGAAGTGCATTGTCAGTTGTATTGTGCGTTTTCATACTTATCTAAATGTTAATATCTTATGTGATATGTATAAATTCATAGATATACAAGGCTATTCCAAATTATTTTAATTAAATAACTTTTATTGATAGGGATTAGCTGAAAACGTGTTTTAAACTGTGCTGTATAATTTTCAGCTGAACTAAATTTTAGAATATTATCTGGTGTGAGTATAATATAAAACATTTCAAATAATTAACTGCACAAAATAATAGGGATACATTGCCGTATATGAATATAAATTGTCAGAAATGTCTTTTTAGTTTTTTTATTACCTTTTTAGCTGAATTAAATTTTAGTTTCACTATCATCATCATAAACCGTTTTTTATAGACTGCTGGATGTAGGTCACCCTACGTTTTTCACATTATTTCCTATATAACGTTTGGTCATCTAATCAACTCCAGCCACTTTTCTGATTTCGACGCTCCATCTAATGGTACGTATATATATAAATATATAGTATAAAAATGTATAGATTATACACACGGCTTCAGGAGGAAAGGATGCAAGATATTTCCATCGCTCCTTCTTGGATTTTGAAATTTTGTTAAATTTCTTTTACTTCTGATGATTTGAAATGAAAAATAGCACAATTTACTTTTCGTAATTAGTATAAAATAATTAAACACAAAGAGAAAAGAACTAAGATTTTTTTGACATGGAGATCTGCACCCTTAACAATTTTCAATTATTATTATTTTCTTTTTAGACTTATATGTTTCAAATTTATCTTAAGCAAAGGCTTCTGACCTTGATATGTTTAAAGATTGTCTTGTACGAGAAGTTCTGAGAAAAAAACTTATTTTAGCTATTTTTTTCACGTTTACATTCTTAATTTTTAAAAGAACATTCTAGGTATGCAATGTAGGCGCATTCGTTCCATAATACTGCTCCACCCTAGATTTCTTTCTGTCCATGTAAATTATATTGATTTGTTAATGAATCTCTATTTTTATGTCATTGTCAGATGTGTTATTAATATCGTTAATCCATAATCCATGGCTTCGAGATTTAAAAAATCTGAAAAATACAATAGAAACTAAAAATTAAATTTTAAGTTTGTATTGCATTATTATAAATTTATATTCGTAATTTTTTTCTAACACAGAATAGCATAGGAGAGAAGAAAAATCCGTTATAGACACGTTTCCTACTTAGCGGGTACATCGTCTGTTGTAAATGTATTATATTCTTTTCGAATATAATATGTGTCAGAGTTATCTTTAATCCATAGTCCATGGCTTGTAGATTTAAAAATCTCAAAAACGTTACACAATAAAATTTTCTAACATGAAATAGCATAGGAGAGATGAAAAATCCGTTATTGACAGGTTTCCTTCTTAGCGGGTACATCATCTGTCGTAAATGTATTATGTAATTTTCTTACGATTATTATATTTATTTTGCACGGATAAAGACATTTTTACGTTTTAGACAGGTTCTTTTTCACAGGTTTTACTGTATTTTATTTTTTTATTTTTTGCCTAGAAATACCCTTTGTACTCTTGATTTTGTGGTATTCTTTAAAAAGAATTTTAAATCTATAATAATGGCAATTTAGAAATATAAGCATTTTTTGCAAAATTTGTTTGGTCAGGCATCATTTTTCAGATTTTTGCTCGGGCGAGCCTTGTTTTACGGATTTTTACACATACCATGCCAATGGTTTCCATACGGGCTGAGTCGAGACCGGAGCTGAAAATTTTGATCTGTGCAGACTTCTGGGAAGAATTAAGTCTAGACCTGGATCGACACGGAAAAATGAATTCAGGCCCGGTTCGGACCGAGTCTACAGAAATTAGTAAGGGCTGGGACTAGCCCGAGTCTCGAGAATTAAAATTAGTCCGAGCCTGTACAGCCCTTTAATATGTATATTATATATAATAGTGGAGCTTCGCAGGTCGTTTTATCCCAAACGAACCTCGAATTAAACAAAGCCAATTTGAGGCCCCGCTGTTTTCGGCAACGTGCACCCGTGCAGGCGTAGACCACACGGGTCTTGTATAAAGCAAACCTTGAATTATAGTGATTTTGTTTCCTATGCAGATTAAAATTCAAATTTTCGGCATCGTCATTCAAGTGCTTTAGGAATAGGTTTGGCATTCTTACAACTTACATTTATTAAAGGCAGTAAAAAAAAAAAAAAAAAAATCCAAAGAGTTCCATCTGCTTTCGAAAAAAATTGCTAAAAATTTCGCCGAGGAACGCAGGAAAACGCTAAAAAGAAATTTTGAGAAAAATATGAAAAAATACAAAGAACAAAATTACTATATTGAGTTAAAAAATTGCGACATGATACTTTTTACGACTGTCAAAAAATCGCCGTGATACCCAAAAATATTCTAAAAATCACATTTAAAATTTACAATAAATTTTAATTGAAAGAGAACGAAATGTACTACATTGGGCTAAAACACTAAAACATGATTATTTCAGAATATAAAAGAAAATCGTCGCGAAATTCAAAATATCGCATAAAGATTTGCTAAAAATTCAAACATATCAAGAAACAAAATTTACTATATTGTGCTAAAATATTGAAACAGGATTTCTTTTACGAAAGTCAAAAAATCACATGAAGCGAGAAAAATTAATAAAAGATGTGTGTAATGCAGAAAATCGTTAATGTGAACTACTTTAACATGAACTGTTTTAACAATTACGGTCAACAAGAATACAAAGGTTTAGTTACTGATAGTATGAACTACTGTTAACATGAATAAAATTCTAATTCCCCTTGAGATTCTTGTTAACGAGATCTGAATTACATTAAACACGCTGACATTGTACGCAATAAAGATTGTAGTTATAGAAGACCCTTCTCCCCTTCAAGAGCAATTTGCCAAGACCTGCCCTTTGCGACATGTGTCATATAAACAATCCTAAACCTAGAAATCTTAGAAAAATGAAGTATACGGGGTTCTCGAAGTTGGAGTCAGATATTTCAAGTATAAACAACGCGTATCTGTGCAAGTGCGGGGATTTAGTGTGTTGATGACAGCAAGGAACTAAAAAAATAAGTAATTTCTGTCTTCGAATGGTTGTTGTTAGTAGTGCTGGCGAGAATTAAAAGGAACTAAAGCGATAATTCAAAAGATTGATCAAAGTTGAAAGAATCGATGTTACTAAAACCATTAAGAGTATTTGAAGAATTACATTCAAAATGGGCAGGGCATAAATGAAAAATGTAGTGAAGATTTTAAAAGTAATAATTATGTAATTCGCTATTTTGATTGAGATTTAGGTTGTAAAAAACGGCAATACGACTGTAAATTATTATTTTAATTTGTAAAGGAGAAGATCTTAAAAAATATTTTGATGTGAGAAAGAATGCTAAAAGAAAAAAGGACAGGAATTTAAAAGAATATATAAAATCTCGCAATGCTTGGCGAAAGTATAAGGAAATAATTGAAGAGCAAGTAAGAGAAAGTATGCTTGAAGACAGCTTTACTGAAATCAATTAGGCATTTAATCTGTATTAATTATATTATGTCTTCATTATGTTATTATTATACCAGTATAGCTCTGAAGTAAATTAGAAATTAGCATGCTTTTAGTTTATTATACTGTATGTTGACTTATTAAGTTCTCGGTCAGCTCTTACTTTGTTGAAGTGTAATTTTTTTATTTATTTAAAATTGTCACATTCATTTATCATTTTGGTTTACCACAGTTATATATTTGAATATGATATTTCACCATGTTTATGTTTGAATTACACGTATATAGTTAAATTACACCGAGTTCCAGGTAATTTCTTTCATTGCGGGTGGGATTAGGGCCGGCTTGACACTAAATGCTTCTGGTTAGTTTTGATTCATGCGGGTCAGGTTTCGGTTGACCTATTTCAGAAGAGAAGCTACATTTGAAATGTGAATGAGTCTTTACATATTCCTTATTTTACATAAAAGATAAAATTGATTTTAGAGGTATGATAATAGATTATTTTTCCACATTTGCATTAAATAGTGGATCAGTTTCCTTTAATTTTGGGATGCAAATCATCGAAAAGATATTTGTTAATTGGTCGTGTGAGGCAGTGTTAAATTCAAACACTTTTCTCCGGGAGGGATTTCTGTGGCTCCGGGGAGGAAATTGCACTTTTTAACCATTAAAAGCATAAAATCTCAAATCATCCGGGGGGGACATTTCAATGATCCGGGTAGGAATTGTCCCCCCTCGCCCCCCCCGGGCCACCCACTGAATTCAACACTGAGATGTAGATTTGAATTTACGAAGAATTTCCGGGTTCGTGCGGGGCCTCCGAGATGTCGCTGTGTGTCCTTAACCGGGCCTGCTACAAGTGACGTCACAACCTGCTGACGTCAAAACAGTGATCCATAATAACTTAAAATTTTTCATGTACTTTGTTCGTTTGTACGGATTGTTTACGATAATATTTTGATTTTATTTATTGTTTTATATAGTAATTAATAATATTTTTCAGTGTATTTAGATTATAATGCTATCAATAATTATTGATTATAATTATTAAAGAAAGTGTAGATTATATCTATAAAATAATGAGAAGAAAATGTTGTGCTCCTAGTTTCTAATCTAAGTCTTCAAATTCGCTACTGATAATGAAAAGAAGAAATTTTAGCTACGAAAATTACCTTGTGATAATTTTATTTACATTTCAACAGAAGTGGTCTGCTTTAAATGTTTCGATATACGTTTCATAATTCGTGAAGCTAGAATTAATATGATGGTATTGAACTTGCTGTGCTGAGAAAAAAAAAATAACCCTAACAACGAATGTCCATTCTACTGTAATGGAAATATTCCGGCACATTTGAATGAATTTGTACTTCCAAATCAAAAAGAGTCAAATGATCTTTAGAAAAAAAAAATAAATAAATAAAAGAAGCAGACGACAAACAGTTTAAAAAATGATTTTGAAAGAAATACTGTAATAAATTGAATGAAATCTGGATACATTTAGTTAGAAGTGAGTGTGCTTTGTTTATAAAATTAAAAGTAACTGATTTACACAACTTAGTAGTTCTACGTAGTTCCATTTAACATTTTAGCTAACTTAAGTGTACAAATATATTATGAAAATAAAACTTTTGATAAGTTAATTTGAGTGGTTATTACGTCCTAGACCCAAGTACAATAAATAGACAATTATTAAAATATTACAAGTCAGTTACAAAGTTAAGATAGAAAATTGGGTACTTTTCGGTTAGCCGGGCGCCAGTGATATATATATATATACACACACACACATATATATACATACACATATCTACACACACATATATGTATGAATTAATATATATATATTTATATATGTACATGTATCACTGGCGCCCGGCTAACCGAAAAGTACCGAAAAAGGCTTATGGCGAGAGAAGGAAAGTTGGCAACATATTTTCTGGCAACCTATTCGTAGTTTCATATAAATAAGTTTTTTTTTTTTTTCAATATTTATATAATTTATTTAATATAAAGAAGCCATATATCTCTTTTTATATGCAGGTAGAACAGAATTGTATATATAAATAAACATAAAAGTTCATTAGATTTGTTTTCATAATTGTGTATATAATTTAAAAACATATCTAACTTTCTGAAGCCCGGATTACGCCAAAGCGTTAAAAAAAAGTGCCAATGTCTCTATAGTTAAAAAATGTCGATTTCTGTATTTAAATTGACATTTATTGCGTTTTGGTGGTTAAACTATGGTATGTAGTTGTAAAAGGAAGGAATGGGATTGATTTTGTAAAGTTTTTGGTAGATTTATTATATTTTTTGTACGTATATTTATTGTAAAATAATGTGTTTAGGAAAAGGTAAGTCAATGGGTTCAATCTGATTTATTAATCTTAGCATTTTTTTTAATTTAAAACTTTTAATTTCCTTTAATAAAACAAGTGTATTGATTCCCTTTTATTTCACGATTATGAAATTTAATATTATTTATGTAATCACAAATTATAAGAGCGGAAATGCTCTTTTTATTACATCTTTCTGCTGCGATACATTGATCAAAGTGGATCACTACTGTGACGTCACTAATACTTGTAGCAGGCCCGGTGAAGGACACACAGCGACATCTCGGAGGCCCCGGTTCGTGTCGGGTATAACTCGACCCGCACAGGATGCTACTTTAAACATAATGCAACTGCTATGTGTTACTGGGGTGTACGTGTTTTCTACAGAATATGGAGTGGCTTTTACTTTTTAAATAATCCGTATAAAATCATAAATGTTAAAGAAACATGCATAGGGAAATTTTACTATTTTCTTTTATCTTTTCACATTGTATTTTTCATTATACAAAGTTTGTGCTGCATTAATTACGTTAAAATAGAATCTTTGAATATTCTATTTTGTCATTTTCTAATTAAATTAATATATTAGATAATCAATGTTTGTAAATTTACCTAATAACAGGTTATGTCAAAACTGTTTATAGGAAATATTTCTCAACATTCATTTAGTATTACACTCTTAATATTGAATTTGTAAGTTTTAGTGATTACTTACTTTTAACTAATTTTTCGTATTTTCAAGACTTTGGAAAAATATTTTTTCTTATTATTCAATTTACTTATTTAATCTTAAGATGTTTTTCTGAATACAGCACTTTATTTGCTTATGCAAAAATATTATTACTGAGCAACACTTAATTCAAATGATCTATTTCCTTCATTATTAAAAGTAACATTAGTAAACAAATACACATTATTATTTGATACTTACATTCTATTCCTTAGTTTCATTTAGAAAGGAGCTGCTTTAAAATTAAGAAAAAAAAAGTATACAGACTAGGTATTAAACATTTTGGCACTACATTAAAAAATAAAAGAAAAAAGCTCTCTGTGTGGAAAGGGGAGGGTCAATTTCTTCAGCACCTTCTTGAAAATCCATTACGAAAATGAAAATTATGTGCAAACAAAAATATTATCGATAAAAAGGCTTACACACTAGATGCAAGACACAAATGCATTAAAAAAATCCCTGACGGCTCGGCCTACAGGCACAGGTAGATTTCGAAGACGCAGACCGTGGCGCGCCTGTTTGTCGGGAATTGCGGAAGAAATTACCTTTTTACGATGATGCGGCAGTTGGAACCGCCTACTTCGAAACCTAACTTATTTGCAGGCGGGGCCGCCAGGGATTTTTTTGTTTTTAATTTTTTTTTGCTGTAACGGTTGGTCCTATAAAAAACTTGTCAATATAAAAGTTTTAGATAATATTAAGAGGATTAATAATAAATTTAAGCGGATTTGAAATCTTGAGAATTGGCGAAGTTATAAGTTTTCTTCTTCTAAACCCCCTCCCCCCTCCCCTTAAGGCAATTTTTAATTATATCAAAAATCTGTCATACATAAATCTTCGGCCCTTCTCCTAGAAGTAATAATAACTTCAAACGGATTCGATACGTATCATAATTAAGAAATTATGGGTTTTTTTCTGTTTTCACAAAAAGCCCCCCCCCCCCATTCCCCCTTTGTTCGATTTTGCCCATTAACGAACTTGACCGAGATTGTATGCCCCTTGATTTTATGTATCAATTTCAGAAAGATGCGGGAGTTGGAACCGCCTACTTAGAAAAATAACTTGTTTGCAGGCGGAGCCGGCAGGGATTTTTTGGTTTTTTATTTTTTATTTTATTATTTTTTTTTTTTTTGCTATAACGGTTGGTCCTATAAAAAACTTGTGAATATAAAAGTTTTAGATAATATTAAGAGGATTTATAATAAGTTTAAGCGGATTTAAAATCTTGGGAATTGACGAAGTTATGAATTCTTTTCTTCTAAAACCCTCCTTCACGCCCCCCCCCCCTTAAGGCAATTTTTAACTTTATCAAAAATCTGTCATACATAAATCTTCGGCCCTTCTCCTAGAAGTAATAATAACTTCAAACGGATTCGATACGTATCATAATTAAGAAATTATGGGTTTTTTTCTGTTTTCACAAAAAGCCCCCCTATCCCCCCCCCCTTGGTTCGATTTTGTCCATTAACGAACTTGACAGAGATTTTATGCACCTTGATTTTATATATCAGTTTCGAAAAGATACGGGAGTTGGAACCACCTACTTCGAAAAATAACTTGTTTGCAGGCGGAGCCGGCATGGATTTTTTTGTTTTTAATTTTTTTTTTTTTTTTTGCTATAACAGTTGGTCCTATAAAAAACTTGTCAATATAAAAGTTTTAGATAATATTAAGAGAATTAATAATAAACCTACGCGGATTTGATATCTTGTGAATTGACGAAGCTATGATTTTTCTTCTTCTAAAAACCCCCTTCCCTCCCCCCCCCCCTTGGGGCCATTTTTAATTATATCAAAAATCTGTCATACATACATTTTCAGCCCTTCTCCTAGAAGTAATAATAACTTAAAACGGATTCGATACGTATAATAATTAAGAAATTATGGGGGATTTTCTGTTTTCACAAAAAGCCCCCCCCCCCCATTCCCCCCCCCCCCCTTGGTTCGATTTTGCCCATTAACGAACTTGACCGAGATTTTATGACCCTTGATTTTATGTATCAGTTTGGAAGAGATTTATGCAGAATTTTTCCGTTTCTGCCCCCCTAGGTACATTTCACTGGCCCCTACACCCCCGGACCTAGGAAGTTCGTATTCACCAATCGTTTGTACTTCTTTAGTACCCGCTGAGGTACCGAGTTATTCTAAATTCAAGTTGGAGGGCCCGGTGAAACGGGATTTCCCAAAGTAAAAAAATGAAGTGTTTCAGATTTTGACGACAATTTGTCAGTCGTTTGTCCTAAGTTAGTACCGGTAAGTACCGAGATATTTTCGTTTGTACCGGCTCCGGTACTGAGTTATTCTAAGTTTTATTTTGAGGGACTATTCCATTGGCCCCTCCACCCCCGGACCTGGCAATGTCGCATTCACCAATCGTTTGTACTTCGTTACTACCAGTAAGTACCGAGAGATTTTCGTTTGTACCGGCTTCGGTACCGAGTTATTCAGTTATTCAAATTTTTAGTTTGAGGGACCATTTCACTGGCCACTCCGCCCCCGGACCTGGCAATTTGGCATTCACCAGCTGTTTGTACTTCGTTAGTACCGGTAAGTACCGAGAGATTTTCGTTTGTACCGGCTCCGGTACCGAGATATTCAAAATTTTAGGTAGAGGCACCATTTCACTAGCCCCTCCAGTCCCGGACCTGCAAATTTCGCATAACTAGAAGTTTTTATTTCATTGGCACCGGTCAGTACCGAAATATTTTCGTTTGTACCGGCTCCGGTAGAGAGTTATTCAAAGCTTATTTTGGAGGGACCGTTTCACTAGCTCCTCCACCCCGTGACCTAGAAATTTAGCATGCACTAATCGTCTTTATTAATTTATCACTGGGCATATATGTACCGAGACATTTTTTTTTGTACCGGCTCCGGTAAGGAGAAATTTAAAATTTTAAGATTTAGAGGACCTTTCACTGGCCCCTCCACCCCCGAACCTGGAAATTTCGTATACACGAATAGTTTGTATTTCGTTAGTACTGTATGTACCGAGTGATTTTCGATTGTATCGTCTCCGATACCGAGATATTCACTTTTTTAGGTTGCGGGACCATTTCACATTCCCCTCCAACCGCGGACCCGGAAAGCTCGCAGTCACCAATTGTTTGTACATCATTAGTACCGGTAAGTGCCAAGAGATTTTGTTTTTATCGCTTTCGTTACTGTGTTATTTAAAATTCAAGGTGGAGGAGCTGGTGAAACGATAATTTCTCGTTGTTGAAAATTGAAGAATTTCCGGATGTTGCTTAAATTGATTTTTTTTATTTGACTTTCATTCTTTATGTATGCTTTGTTTTCCAAAGTTTAATTTTCACTGGTATTCTTTTAAATTATTTTGTACGTGGATAAAAGATTATTATTATTTTTTTTAATTGTTAAATTATGTAATATATTTTGTATGAATACCATAATATATATATTAAAAAATTTTCGAATAAAGTACCAGTCTGTTGAACGCAATTGTCTGTTTATATATTTGTTTATTTATTTAAGTGTGTGTGTAGGTGTGTGTTGATGTTGGCTTGGAAATCTACCGCACGTAGAAGTATGAAAGGCATGTCCGAATGCAACTAAAGCAGATTTTTTTTTTTTTTTTTTTTTTTTTTTTTTTTTTTTTTTTTTTGCTGATTAGCTAAGATATTAATTAAAAACCATAATGAACATCGCAAAATGTCCTGGCGCAATTTTCTATGCCAAAACGGAAATTCCTAGATTCTTGAAGCAGAGATCAATGAAGTGTGGACAAACATTTCTTTTTTTCGCATTTTCAAACTGCCGCAGATCGAAATACGAAAAAATAAAAAAATACCCATTTGTTCTTGGTACTTTCCTGATTACCCCAAAATGTTGTTAGTGAAAAAAATATTTAGCGTATCAAAAAAAGTATTGAACCTGGAAATTTCGCATTCACAAATCGTTTGTACTATATTAGTACCGGTAAGTATACCTAGAGATTTTTGTTTGTACTGGCTCAGGAACCGAGTTATTCTAAATTCAAGGTGGAGGGGCCAGTGAAACGGGAATTTCCTATAGTAAAATAAATGAAGTGTTTCCGATTTTGCCGAAAGTTTGTCAGTCGTTTGTACTGGCTCCGGTATCGAGTTATTCTAAATTCAAAGTGGAGGGGGGCTAGTGAAATGGGATTTTCCATATTAAAAATTGAAGTATTTCTGATTTTGACGAAAATTTGTCAGTCGTTTGTACTTCATTAGTACTGGTAAGTACCGGAATATTTTCGTTTATACCGGATCCGGCAGAGTTATTCTAAGCTTATTGTGGAGAGACCATTTGACTAGTCCCTCCACCCCACGACCTAGTAATTTCGCATGCACTAATGTTATCATTGGAAAAAAAAAAAAGATTTGTCAAAATTTTTAGTATGCGTGCAAAAGCACTTTGAATGTAAAAATAATGCTTATATTTTAAAAGAGAGTTTTATTTTATTTATAACGACACATTTGCAGTGATATTGTTGCAAAAAATTTATGGATAACGACTTTTTTTTTTCTAACTGGGATTATATAATTAAATATTGTCAAATTTTGTTTTTGTTGTGTTTCACATAAACAGAACCGAGTTCGTTTCTTAACGAATATCATTATATCATTTTATAGTGTATTAGAAGGTGGTAGCATTTAAAAAAAAATTGATTGTTAGTAATATGATTAGCATGTGAAAAGGAATAGTTTGAAAATCGCTTTTTGACACTAAAACTTTTCTAGGTATTTTAGAACGTTAGTAAAGCTGTATCACTCACCATATAAAAGCAGTACAAAAACAGAAAATATTTACACGCCTGTATTTTCAGACCTTTCCGAATTTAAATATATTTTGACACTGTGCAAAACTGTAGGAGTGACTCAGTGTGAAATGATAAGATTTGTAATAAATCATGCACTTAAATCCAGAACTGGTCAGACCTTATTTTACAGAAAATAACAGATCGTGATCGGGCCTCATTAAAATACCGTATGTTGCTGAGGGAATTCTGACACTTGTATCATTTAATAACGTGTCTCTGATAAAAAAGTATGCTTACCCTCTCTAGATGCTTTAAATTTTACCGAAATCCCATAGCAGGAAAATAAGCAACCTTCCAAACAAGAAGGCCGCTTTAAGATGTAAACAGATAAGACACTCAAACAAATTTATTGACACTCAAATGTCATCTTTAGACATGGCTATCATTTTACAGCGCTTTTGGTTTTATATGTGATAAACAGATTTGACCCTGTTAACGTGGACCTCGTGGTGATAAAGATCTTTAAATTTTCATTATGTAGTAGAGTGATAAAAAAAAGAAAAGGTTTTATTTATAATAAACAATAAACGACCTTAAAGAGCTATCTTTAAAATTCAACTTTTTAAATAGCCTTAAATAATCAGAGAAAAAATAACAAAATAGAGAAAAAATAACAATTTTAAACGGAAATAATCATAATGATTCTCGAAAATACATATTATGTGTAATGTGTTACAAAAGTGGTGAACTAAATATTTAATAGAAAAGTTAATGATTCAGTCTACGATTTTAATCTTAATTTACAGATTTACCAAATTAGTATGTTAAAATTACAAACTTTACGTATCGGCAGAACGTTAAAAAATATACAATATATCCATATATAGTAAAAACGATTAAAAAAAATAGAAATATTTTGTACTAGCTGGTATTAATGTAGTAATGGTTGTCAATTACGGAAAAATTCAGAAGTACTCATATTTTTAACATGGCAATTGAGTAATTACCTAGCTCACTAACCTCTCCAAAAATGAATGTGGAATATCTCGGCACCGGAGCGGATACAAACGAAAATCTCTTGGTACTTACCGGTACTAACGAAGTACAAACGATTGGTGAATGCGAAATCGCCAGGTCCAGGGGAGGAGGGACCAGTGAAATGGTCCCTCAAATTAAAAATTATAATAACGCGGCACCGGAGCCGGTACAAACGAAAATCTCTTAGTACTTACCGGTACTAACGAAGTACAAACGATTGGTGAATGCAAAATTTCCAGGTCCGGGGGTGGAGGGGCCAGTGAAATGGTCCCTCAACCTAAAAAATTAAATAACTCGGCACCGGAGCCGGCACAAAGGAAAATATCTCGGTACTTACCGGTACTAACGTAGTACAAACGACTGACAAATTTTCGTCAAAATCTGAAACACTTCATTTTTTTACTATGGGAAAACAGGTTTCACTGGCCCTTCCCCCTTGAATTTAAAATAACACGGTACCGGAACCGGTACAAACGAAAATCTCTCGGTACTTACCGGTACTAACGAAGTACAAACGATCGGTGAATACAAAATGACCATGTCCGGGGGTGGAGGGGACAGTGAAATGTACCACCCCCCCAACTAAAAACCCTTTCTTACTCTAGTACAAATGAGGAGCAAACGAAAAGATATTTGGTACAAACGGGTACAAACAAGGTATAAACGATTGGCACTATACATTTTGTAAAACATTGAGGTGGGGGGGGGGGCTGAAGAAATGGCAGCCCCACACTAAAAAGCCTTTATAACTCTAGTACAAATGAGATGCAAACGAAAAAATTGTTGGTACAAACGGGTACAAACGAGGTATAAACGATTGGCACTATCCATTTTGTAAAACATTGAGGCGGGGGGGGGGGGTGGAGAAATGGCGGCCTCACACTAAAAAGCCTTTATAACTCTAGTACAAATGAGTTGCAAATGAAAAGATTGTCGGTACAAACGGGTACAAACAAGGTATAAACGATTGGCACTATCCATTTTGTAAAACATTGAAGTGGGGGGAGGGCTGGAGAAATGGCTGCCCCACACTAAAAACCTTTTGCTACTCTAGTACAAATGAGGTGCAAACGAAAAGATTGTTGGTACAAACGGGTACAAACGAGGTATAAACGATTGGCACTATTAATTTTGTAAAACATTGAGGTGGGGGGGCGGGCCGTTTCTCCAGCCCCCCCCCCACTAAAAAGCTTTTCTTACTCTAGTACAAATGAGGTGCAAACGAAAAGATTGTTGGTACAAACGGGTACAAACGATTGGCACTATCCATTTTGTAAAACATTGAGGTGGGGGGGGGTGGCCGTTTCTCCAGCCCCCCCCCACTAAAAATCTTTTATTACTCTAGTACAAATGAGGTGCAAACGAAAAGATTGTTGGTACAAACGGGTACAAACGAGGTATAAACGATTGGCACTATCAATTTTGTAAAACATTGAGGTGGGGGGGCTGGCCGTTTCTCCAGCCCCCCCCCCCCCCACACACACACAAAAATCTTTTATTACTCTAGTACAAATGAAGTGCAAACGAAAAGATTGTTGGTACAAACGGGTATAAACGATTGGCACTATCCATTTTGTAAAACATTGAGGTGGGGGGGGGGTGGAGAAATGGCAACCTCACAATAAAAACCCTTTATTACTCTAGTACAAATGAGGTGCAAACGAAAAGATTGTTGGTACAAACGGGTACAAACGAGGTGTAAACGATTGGCACTATCCATTTTGTAAAACATTGAGGTGGGGGGGCTGGAGAAATGGCAGCCCCACACTAAAAACCCTTTATTACTCTAGTACAAATGAGGTGCAAACGAAAAAATTGTTGGTACAAACGGGTACAAACGAGGTATAAACGATTGGCACTATCCATTTTGTAAAACATTGAGGTGGGGGGGGGGTGGAGAAATGGCAGCCTCACACTAAAAACCCTTTATTACTCTAGTACAAATGAGGTGCAAACGAAAAAATTGTTGGTACAAACGGGTACAAACGAGGTATAAACGATTGGCACTATCCATTTTGTAAAACATTGAGGTGGGGGGGCTGGAGAAATGGCAGACCCACACTAAAAACCCTTTATTACTCTAGTACAAATGAGGTGCAAACGAAAAAATTGTTGGTACAAACGGGTACAAACGAGGTATAAACGATTGGCACTATCCATTTTGTAAAACATTGAGGTGGGGGGGCTGGAGAAATGGCAGACCCACACTAAAAACCCTTTATTACTCTAGTACAAATGAGGTGCAAACGAAAAAATTGTTGGTACAAACGAGGTATAAACGATTGGCACTATCCATTTTGTAAAACATTGAGGTGGGGGGGGGGGCTGGAGAAATGGCAGCCCCACACTAAAAACCCTTTATTACTCTAGTACAAATGAGGTGCAAACGAAAAAATTGTTGGTACAAACGGGTACAAACGAGGTATAAACGATTGGCACTATCCATTTTGTAAAACATTGAGGTGGGGGGGCTGGAGAAATGGCAGCCCCACACTAAAAACCCTTTATTACTCTAGTACAAATGAGGTGCAAACGAAAAAATTGTTGGTACAAACGAGGTATAAACGATTGGCACTATCCATTTTGTAAAACATTGAGGTGGGGGGGCTGGCCGTTTCTCAAGCCCCCCCCCCCCCCCAATAAAAATCTTTTATTACTCTAGTACAAATGAGGTGCAAACGAAAAAATTGTTGGTACAAACGGGTACAAACGAGGTATAAACGATTGGCACTATCCATTTTGTAAAACATTGAGGTGGGGGGGCTGGCCGTTTCTCCAGACCCCCCACTAAAACCCTTTTATTAGTCTAGTACAAATGAGGTGCAAACGAAAAGATTGTTGGTACAAACGGGTACAAACGAGGTATAAACGATTGGCACTATCCATTTTGTAAAACATTGAGGTGGGGGGGGGGCTGGAGAAATGGCAGCCCCACACTAAAAACCCTTTATTACTCTAGTACAAATGAGGTGCAAACGAAAAAATTGTTGGTACAAACGGGTACAAACGAGGTATAAACGATTGGCACTATCCATTTTGTAAAACATTGAGGTGGGGGGGCTGGAGAAATGGCAGACTCACACTAAAAACCCTTTATTACTCTAGTACAAATGAGGTGCAAACGGAAAAATTGTTGGTACAAACGGGTACAAACGAGGTATAAACGATTGGCACTATCCATTTTGTAAAACATTGAGGTGGGGGGGCTGGCCGTTTCTCAAGCCCCCCCAATAAAAATCTTTTATTACTCTAGTACAAATGAGGTGCAAACGAAAAAATTGTTGGTACAAACGGGTACAAACGAGGTATAAACGATTGGCACTATCCATTTTGTAAAACATTGAGGTGGGGGGGCTGGCCGTTTCTCCAGCCCCCCTACTAAAACCCTTTTATTAGTCTAGTACAAATGAGGTGCAAACGAAAAGATTGTTGGTACAAACGGGTACAAACGAGGTATAAACGATTGGCACTATCCATTTTGTAAAACATTGAGGTGGGGGGGCTGGCCGTTTCTCCAGCCCCCCCCACTAAAAATCTTTTATTACTCTAGTACAAATGAGGTGCAAACGAAAAGATTGTTGGTACAAACGGGTACAAACGAGGTATAAACGATTGGTAATATTTTCGAAAAAATGTGAGGTGGTGGGGGGGCTGGCGAAATGCACCTGACCAAAGTTGGGTCGCTGCCTAGACTCGATTTTCAGTGAGTTACAGAAGTTGAGAACAAATCACACAAATCACAATTTTTTTATCAGCGGGGAAAAAAAACGTTGTGGTAATACAAACTGATAAAACAAACGTTGTGGGAATATAAACTGATTTTTTTTCTTACTTTCTATCGTTTTTAATGCGTTACAATAATCAATTATGTGAATATAGGCATTATTATGTGAATTTAAATAAAGATTGCCGTCGTCAAAGCTTTTAAATAATTTATCGAATTCAGTAATTGTTTGTTATGTTTTTTAAGTTGATACGTTTAAAAATTATCTTGCACGATGCTGTTTCGCAATTTATTCTTAGTTTAGCTTATTTAAACTTTATAATCTGCATTTTAGAAAATCGATCTAGGTTGTGAACCGCAGGCATAGCTTTTCCAAAATCTTGTCACATCCTGTATTTTTTTCTGCCGGCGCTCATGTCTCTTTGTATTTCAAAATGTATATCTTACTATTTTCAAATATTTAGATAGGGGCCGTCCTTCTTGCACCCCGTGCGTAACATCCGTAAGTGCAAGTAATTTTTGAATATTTTTGTGAAAATAATTCTTTAATTAATTCAGAAAAATAACTTATTTTCAAGATTTATAAACAACCTTGTAAAATTTCGACATATACCTTATTGTCTAATCAAGTTACCTCTTCTATAAAGTAATACTAGTTAGTCACTGGAAAATAATTTTAACTCCTTTCATCAATTAGAAAACATTCTTTGATGGTGATGGTGCTGGCATTTTTACAAGTGATACAATGGCATCACGATCATCGCATGTAGAACACAATTGCGTCAAATTCGGACACTTAAGCGTCTGAATTTCTAAATATCTTATTTTCAGACATATCGCCAGTATTTAGACATTTTTCTCAGCTCGTTTACACCATGTTCATAATAAGACACGTGTGTACTTTTTCAGACGCATATGTGTCTGAATTTAAGACGCCTCTATTTTCAGTGTAAATAAAACACTACTAGTACTGAATTACCACTTGTTCTCAATTCCGCTCGTTTACCCTATATCTTTTGATTTATATTATTAGTAATACATATATATTTTTTGTACATTTTGATGCTACCTTTTAGAATGAAATTCATTCCTTTTTGTATATTTGATTATAAGATAATAATTTACACTCGTTCGATTGATTACTCATAGTTATTTGACTTAGAGTAATTTTGTACTCATTTCTTACCAGAAAAATGCTTCAAATATAAATAGATACATATTATTTTTCTTTTGGTCAAACAGAAAAATCACTTTTTAAAAAAATTTTTCATGTGTCAGTGTATGAATATTTTTATGTTAAATATGTCTTAGGGGAAAGGAAAAACGCATAAAAAATAAATGAAAATATACAAAATTTTTAAAAATTTATTTATTTGACAAATGAATTATAAAATAAATCACTTCCCCATCTTTTACCTAATTTCTTTAACATTTCATAATTAAAAATATATATAGGTTGGCCATAGTATAGGTGTTTAGAGCTCAATTATAAAGAATGCACTGCACTGTAAAAAAAAATCCTCAGGTTACTAAAAATTTTTTAGTATATTCGTATTCCACAGATTTTTTTAGTAACCAGCACTAAAAACCGGAATCGTTGCTAGCTGTTTTCTAGTAATTCTCACAGATTTTCTTGTAACCGAAAAAGAATACAAAAAAATTTTTAGTAATTGCAAAAATCATTCAGAAAAACTAAAATTTTTTTAGTAGATCGACTCATTTTTTTACAGTGTGGGATAAACGCAACGATATTGGGAATACATACTATTTAGACAATAGGAAATCAATTTATAAAGATTAAAAATAGTTTACATTTTCGGCGCCGGGGACAAAAGTGACGCTGCTGACTGTTTTGTGACAGTAAAATAGACATAAAACTATATATATATATAAAAAATCGTTTTACGTGATTGACTATCATTTAACGGAGATTTTAAACACAGAAATAATTTTTTTTTACAGTTACATTCGTTTTCTAAAAATTTACAGTTTGTCTTTTGTAAAAAGGTTGTGAGAATGTGAACTGTATTTTCTTGCACAAAATCAGCCTTTTACATCCGGTGCCGAAAATGTTATTATTTTTTTTTAATTTTCAAATAAATTTTTCGTAGTCTAAATAGCATGTTTACGAAAGGGTTTTGCGTTTCCCCCTGTACATTTTTTATAATTGAGCTCTAAACAACTATACTTTTATGATAGCCACCTGTTATATATCTATTTCTAACGATTTAGGAATTAGCTAATCGTCAACGATAAGTGGGTATCGCCCTGTATATTAAAAAACTGCTTTTCACAAAGAAGCTGGAATGCAAGTTTGGTATTTTGCAACTGGATAGAGTGAACTTCTGTTTATATTTTATCTCGTGATTAATTGAATGTTTAATTCTAAATGTACAAATTTCTTTCGAAAAGCATAGCATTGTTCATATCAACATTTAATTCTCTTGTCAACCCCCTGTTGTGTATGGTACTTATCAGCAGTGTTCGCAAATGTGCTCAGACCTCATTTAATATAGATAAACTGTGAATAAATAATCAGTTTTAACTTGTAGCCCTGTCAAGAAGGTTAATTTTCATTACGATAAAGGTCCTTTGGGAAGACACTAAAATGTATCAAGTTTCAAAATCCTGTGTCATATAATGGGATGTAGCTGTTTTATAAATTACAAAGATAAAATTTTCTTTCGCAACTCAAGATGAATTATTTAATAGCCCAATTTCCACTAATGTTTAACATTATTAGTGGGAACGAGAACATAAATAGGCACTTAATAAATTATAATACTTTTTAAAAAAGTTAAGCGATTTTATTTAACTTAAATAACTGCATAAGAAAATCCAAAATGTACAATCGAACTCGGATAATACGAGAAGAAAAGTAATTGTAAAATGTCCAAATATTGTCCGTTATTCATACTATCCGTGAAGAAAAAAAAATCTTGAAAACACACACATAATTAAACTAATTGCTGCTATTAATTGATCTAAATTAACTTAATATCATAACATAACACAATTAATTCCAACATATATCAAACATTATTCAGCCTTATCTTTGTCAGTGTCCTTTTCTTTAAACGGATTTTTGGTTTAGAAAAAAATCACAGTACGGAAGTCAAAGCCTCTAAAAAGCTAATAATTCCAAAAGACATGAATAATGTACAGTAACTAAACTGTAACATTGGGCTAACATTCCAATAGTCACAGCAATTTTCGACCTATTGATTTTACATATTCTTTTCATTTTCAAATGGACATGAAAAGTGTAGATAATATGGCCAAGAATCCGGACTTAAAATAAGAGACAAAGACAGATTTTCTTCTATGTTTCTTCCTTTCGTATTAAACGAATTCGACTGTATATAATTATGGGCGTTGAAATTAAAAGTAGATTTGCATTAACAAAAGAACTCTGACTCAAAATCAGATTAAGAGTAATAAAAAAAAAGAGAAATCAACATCACCTAAACCACAAATGAATTTACTTGAATGTTTCTTCACAGTAAAGGAAAATCCTGTGTTCTTCAACGGATACTTACTACATATGTGAACACTAGCTAATAGCTTCCGTATGGGGCCAGATGCCTTCTGCAGCGTATGGTCCAAACTTCACTTGGGGCCCAGAAAGTACATTTTACATGCAAACAGAAAAATATAAATCAAATGCTTTATTTTAAACTATACGAAAATAATTAATAAGAATATCAATAAAGCACGTAAATAAAGATTTCACGACATAAGTAATTTTTTTTTCATAAGACCCGCTTGGCCTTGCCCGTGGGAAAGGGAGAGCTTAATAAATAAAAATGGGATAGCCTAAGATACATGGCGTTCATTGTAAATGGGTACTGTGGTTTCACGCCCATAAATTGTTAATACGGCAATCAAAATAATGGAACCATATGTGCTTCTCAACCACATATCGTTAATACAACGATCCCTATAACGGGGCCCTGTGAAATTTGCGTACATAAATCGTTAAAATGACAATCATTTTAACGAATCTCTGAGGGTTTCACGCCTATAAACTGATTATACGGTAATCACTATAACGAAGCCTTGTCCTTACCCGAGTCCATAAATATGGCAATCAGTATTTATATCTCAAAGCTTTACTTCCAAAAACGTATTTTTAAAAGAAGAGGAAATGTACTATATTTCGTATGAAAATTGAAATCCGACCGAAGAAGAAAAGCGCAAAAACAATTTATAAAGTACAAAATTACAAAAAAAAAAAAAAAGAGCGAAAGAAAGAAACTTTTTTTTGGAAAAATGTCACGCAAAATATCTAATAAAAGATAAGCAGTAGTTGTCTTATTGGTCTAATCTTCCATAATGTGGTTCACAGTCGATGTTGGCGACAAAATCGCTAGCTCTAAAATATCTGAAATACGTGTTTATCTACTTTTTTAGTAGAATTGTTATGCTGAATTTCACATCCCTACCTAAAACTGCCGTTGAGATACAGCGAAATGACCTGAAACTTTTGACCTCCCATTGAAACCCCTTTTTGTTGAATTTCTAAAGTAGTTGAAATACGTGTTTATCTACTTTTTTAGTAGAATTGTTATCCTGAATTTCACGCTCCTACCTAAAACTGCTGCTGATAAATGGCGAAATAACCTAAAACTTTCAACTCCCCATTTAACCACTTTAGGGGGGGGGGGGGGGGAGTGAATTTTCAATTTCCTTTCTTAGTGGGTGCCTACTTGTGTAAGGAACATGTCTTCTAAATTTCATTGTCCTAGGAGCAACGGTTGAGGCTCGGAGTTGATTATGAGTCATCAGGACATGTTCTTTTATAAGTATAGATTGAGGGTAATGAAATTGCTGACTTACTAGCAAAAAAATCTTCAAACCAAACCTATCTTTCATTCACATTAGTGGATACGATCACAAGTGTAGACTTTTCAATCAGCATCTAAAAAAACCCCTATTAATTCATAGGTCTACAATCAAGTTTTTTGCTATAAATAAAGGGTGTTTCTAATGTATTTTTTAATGATGATTTCGTTAAAAGTACTCGTGCAGTTTTGGCACAAATTGATAATTTCTGACTAGTTGATAAATTAAAACTTTGTCCTAAAAACATCAGTATTTGTAGTAGGCCAATTATAAATTTAGTCATAAAGACACCAGATACCACTAAACACCACAGAACAGCATTTCTTCAAACTTTTTCCTCGCTGTCCGGTAACTTTCATACCTCTCCTTCTTGCCTCAATAAATTTCCCCTTGGTTAACTATGGGTTAGGGTAAACATTCATAGGCGTGTGAAATTGTGTTATCTTTATGAATCATCCTGAAATTATATACTGTACATCTGTGTCTCAGGAGTTTAAACTTATTTTAATAGGCATTTTGGGAATCCTGACGCCCCCCTCCCTCCTCCCTCCTCCCAAACTTTTAGCTCAGTATCTAGAAGAACTGTCTCATTTGACCTCTTTGTCCATTCCCTGTATATATTATGTAATACCATTTACATAAAAATATGTACATTAAATGCAAACAGATACATGATGCATTGATATCAGGTTTGGCAATCAATGAATTATGCATACAAAGGAACCGATCATGAGGATTATCACAAAATGAAAACAAAAATTGTCTTCAAAATATGCAGTGGCTATATTTTCATTGTAGATAAACATTTGAAAAATGATAAAGTTGCTTATCCATGTAATAATGTTTATTTATTTTAATTTACTTATTCTCTTTATAAAAAGCATTCTAACGCATTTTTATCCAAATAAAAAATTACGAATAACGGTTGATTAAATTCATTATACTGTACTAGTTAAAATTTTTAAATAAGTAAAAAATAAAAAGTTTTTTAATACTTTTTTATAAGCATTTAATGTTTATTTTGGAAAATCACGCCTAATTTCATTGCCTGCAATTCATGTTTTTTCCCAAATATTTCAATTACAATATATTAATCTCGCACTGAATTCTATTTAGGAAATTCACTGGTTTTTTTTTCTCTTGGTAGAAAGTGCGAGTTAGTTGTTAACTTAATTTTAAAAAAATGTAATTTTTGCTTTGTTTCTTTTTTAAGATATGGCAACAAGAAATGCAAAATGAAACATTATTTAAGCTATCTTTTTAGAATTTCTAAATTGATTTCTTAACGTATAATCACAACTTAATTAATATGAAACTATTAATTGATTAAAGCGCATTTAAAAAAATATATATATTATACTCTTTATTTTGTATTTTCATTTTCTACTTTTTAGTGTTTAAAATATTTCGTTGTTGTAGTTTCACAGCCAGATGGCCTTTTATGGCAAGCGTGGTTTTGCTGACAATTAAATCCATTGTTGTTGTAACTCGTATACAATTGTAACCATAAAAAATATTTGGTATTTGGAAAAATATTTGGCGATTTATCACCTGTAGCCATCTAACGAAAACATGCATTAAATGAATTTATTAACGTATAATTCAGTTCGAAAATATTAAAAATGATGTATTATCATCGGAAAAACACATGTGAGCATAATTTTTATAATTATAGCATATCAAGAATTGAGTGAAAAATCGATTAAGTAATTCCACCTTTACATTAAAAAAAACAAGTTGAGTGAAATAAAACATTGTAAAAAGAATTTGAGAATTCTGTAGCATAACTAATAGCCTGGACAACAAACAATTAAGTAGATTTATTACCTACAATTCGTAAAAACGGGAATCGTTCGCACTATTCAGCTAAAAAATGACTATAATCTTTAAGCAAGATAGAAGTGCCCATAAAAATCTAGCCACCTAATTATGTAAACCATAACATTTATGGAACTGCTTTTAAACGCTATTTACATGCAATGAGGCATAAAATTGCTTTTCAAGCAACGTGATAAATCTTAATAAAGTAATCCATTATGAGATATCAATTTTTACTTCTTTTCTGTCTAAGAAAAGCTGCTATACTTACGTCGGTCCATGAACAAAAGGAATAACTAAACAAAGACTAATTTTTGTAGGGATTGAGGGAAATTTTTCTCCAAAATTATTTTTATGTTTTAGATTAATGCCATAATAACCCTCTTGCTTATCTAAACTTCAAATGAGGCTCCTAAATTAAGTGATAAAAAAAAAGTGTTTTAAAATCGGATTTCTACTAAATTTTGTTTTGAGTGATTCATAGTTTACAATAACCATATCTTTTTTTCCCTTTTTATGCAATCTGAAATAGTATTTTTACTATACCATTTCAAAAATTGCTTTTGTCAATTACCCCTTTGGACAACAATTGCTGAAAACCGATTTCTACTGAGTTATGTGATTTTTAAATTGCTTATCTAGATATCTCATTTCATTGTTTGGAAAAATTACATTTCTTAATAATATTCTGTTAGTGTTGGAAAGTATTTCATAATCTATGCCTGGTGCATGATTTTTTAAAGCGCTGTTTTTGTTAATTAATATAGATATATTTGGGATTAAGCTGAAAATGCCAATTATGAAGAACGGCAACCTTTTAAAAGAAACTGAATATGCATAATTATGAAATTTCCCGTAGCAATTCAAGCGAAATTTTAAGTAGTAAGCACAAAGGAATAAAAATGAGTGGTAACGTAGCATGAGGAATATTTTACATTTTATTTCATAAAAGTAAGATAAAAAATATTCAATTAATCTAGTTGCTTTCTTTTATAACATTTTAATGATCGTAAAATGTTTGTGCAATTCCATGATGCCACGCTGAAAAAAAACCCATTTTTTTTTTTGTTTATTGTAATTACAGCAATATTAGACTTGCAAAGTAAGAAAACACCTTTATTAAAAAGAACCAAATAAAACTAATACTTCTGAATTTCTTAAAAGTCATAATTAGGAGGAAATATTAACGATTAAATACCGGCTTACGAAATATATCCCCTCCCCTCCATGCTTTCCAAAGTAATATTATTTTTCTCGTACTTAGAGGATTTTAGAATTAAAAAATAGCTGAATTGAGTTTATTGGTCTACACTTATTATTTATTAATGACTTTATATGTTTTTGAAGTATAATGAAAAATGGAAGTTATATAAAAGTTTTGGTTTTTTCAGTTAAGTGTTATGAATTGAAAATTCTTCAAAATATGGAAGCATTAAAATTTTAAACAAATTACTGCAGTTCAATTTATGATGATTTTTTTTAAATTTTTACTAGAATAGTAAGGCTGAAAAAATTATATCTGTTACACAGTAAAGGAAAATCTTGCGTCAAGCATAGGATATGAAACACTTTACAACACTTCCAGAATTCTGCAACGGAACTTTACTTTACCGTTTAAAAAGGGGATCCGAGATTTCAGCAATTACCATCTATAGCTAGAAACGGGCTTGAATTATTTTGTCCACACCTGTATATGATCAAAAGATCTATATATACACTACATAGTGTGCTAAAATTTAGCTTAGTTACAAATCGCATAACACATTCGAAAATTCACCTTCCGCAATTTCCACCAATAGACAAAAATGCGCTCGAATAATTTTATACAGACCTGTGTATTATTTATAGATCTTTATACACTCCTCATATTAAACTAAATTTTAATTCATGGAAAAAAACACAACACAACTGAAAACGTTTTTTCAGATATTACCATCTATAGGCGGCAATGTATCCGGTTCTTTTCTCTGACGTATATATGGATTTATTTAAATTCTACAAAAATCTCTTAGTATACTGAATATAGTTCAGTTAGAAAATGCACAACTTAATTATTACACAGTAATGCTTACGAATTACTTTGTGTAGCCCTGTATATGATCTACATAATTTAAACACAAGACGTAGTATGCAAAAATATAGCGAAGTACAAAAATGCATGCCACATCAAAAACCTTTCTTCCAATTTTTATGGTGCTCTGCCAGTACTATAACCGAAATATTTTGTGTGTCCCTGTAAATGAATGATAACTGTTATGCGTGTAATATTCTACAGTAAGTATCCTGTAGCGCACCTCAATAATGTATATAAATTTCACAGTGGTTTAACATAGTGTAATATTATTAGAATACACTGCAAATAATTCCCCTCCGTATAAATTATTATACGTATAACCGATTATTATTATTATTATTATTATTATTTTTTTGTGACGCTCTAATAAATGAATGAGAAACGTTTGCACGCCATATTCTACAGAAAGCATGTTTTAGTGCACTTCATAAATGCATATCAATTTCATTATACGTTTGATAAAGTGCAGCGTCATTAAAATACACCACAAAAGATTTTTCACCAATGACCATAATGTAATGGGATTCTTTTGAGTGTCGCTATAAACGAATTATAAATGATACACACTCCATTTTCAATAGAGAATATACCATAGTAAACTCGCTATAACATACATCAATTGCATAGCAATCCGACTTTATTTACGAGAGCTAGAGCACGGACAGACAAACCGAAGTCATAAACACTTTTCAACTATGTTGAAAAGTGTTAAAAATTAGTTAATTTTATAAAATAAATAATCTAAAACTTTTGAGTTTTTATTTTCTGATAATTAACAGAGACCATTATTCAGTGAATAAAGCTTTGGAAAATAAAGATAATATTTTTTTAAAGTGTATATATTTATCTTTTTTTTAAAAATTAAAATAAGTCCGAGTTGCGTTCATTAGACACAAATTATTATTCACTAACAAAACCCTGCTCACGTAATTGTTGAAATATGCCAAGTGGTATTCATGGGCCTAATTATAATAGAGAAAATTACACTGCTACGGATAATTCTAAAATTACTAATTAAACCACATTTTGAGTAAACTTCACTCTGATACTATTGGAAAACCCTAATAAATAATCACCCAATTTAAGAAAGAAATATGTTACATCAGTGATCTTCAACCGAGAATCGTAATAGGAGGTGTGTCTTGCATCATCCTAAAGCGCAACGGATGACGACATGACTGTTTTTCTCCACCTGTAATAACCAGAGACAATTGCATCATTCAAAAACTGAACTTTCTTCTAAAGGACTAAAAACTCACCTTTTAATCTCTCTCTTGATCTGAACGGATCAAAATGTAAAACTAAATATTTACGAGGAGCAAAAATGTTAATGTCCTCAATTCTTGTATAAATCTAATACTTATTAAAAGTAATTCTTTAACCAGCTAACAAGTTTTAAATTCAATACGAAACCATGCATTTTGTTTATAAAACCTTTGCTAATTACAATTTTATCTTAAGGTAATGTAGGACATAGCAAAGAAATATTTTAGTGCATTATTTGTGATGGATATAATCAAGTTTTGTGCTCTATTGGATTAAAACGCTCGATGTGCCTGACCCTGCTCTTACGCCGAAATAGGTAAGCTGGAAAACTTTCCTTACCATTTGTTTGTTTTTTGAAGTATTAAAAGATTAGTGCGCGCTACTGAGTTTCCTGATGATATTTAGTTTAATGCTTTGTATCTCGCAAATTCGCAACAATTTGATTATGTTAGACTGATATGAAATCTTTTAAAACAAAGCAGGCAGGCAATACATAAATACATAAATAAAATAAAATAAAATAAAAACATCGAGATTTGAAAAATGGCTTCGTTTAGCAATAGCCAATTAATTGAGAAATTAAATTCTCAAAATTATTCGAATTGGCGCTTTAAAATAGAAATGATGCTCATAAAAGAGGAATTGCTTGAAGTTACAACAGAAAATCCCCTAGAACAATCCAATGCTGATTGGATTAAGATAGATAAAAAGGCCAGAGCCTTAATAAACCTCAGCACTGAAGATGATCAAATAGTGCACGTCAAGCACTTAAATAGCGCAAGAGAGACGTGGACCGCGATTAAAGAAATTCATGAGAGATCAAACCTCTCCAGTAAATTGTTCTTATTAAGAAAGCTATATAGCACTAAACTAAACGAAAATGGGAATATGATAGTCCATATAACTAAAATTTTAGAACTAGTGGATAAACTATCAGCCATCGGGGAAAACATAAGTGACTCCCATATTTGAGCACTATTATTGTGCTCACTGCCCCACTCATACGACACTTTAATAACCGCCCTTGAGGCAAGAGCCGAACAAGAATTAACCCCCGCTTTCATTAGAAGCAAGTTGACCGATGAATATACCCGAAGAATAGAAAATTCAGAAAATTCGGAAAATACATCGAAAGCATTTAAAACTCAAAAAAGATACGGAAATGCAGATAATAAAAAAGACGCAAAGTTTTGTTCGCATTGCCGAATGAGAAACCATTCAAATTCCCAATGTTGGTTCCAAAAGGGAAAAAATACCAACACATACGCACAAAATAATAAAAGCTATAAAAATAAAAATCATTCTACTTCACTATGCTTTGCGAAAAATGAAGAAAACTTAAAATTTCACAATCACAAAACTCATAAAAGTGAAATACATGAAGAGATTAAAAGAGAAAATATAGCATTTCTAGTAGAAAATACAGAAAAACATACATGGGTCGTGGACAGTGGCAGTTCCACACACGTAACAAATTCTAAAATATGTTAACGAATTTTAAAGAACTGACAGAAACTCAAATAACTGTAGCAAATGGAAGTAAATTAGAATCTTACGGTTCCGGTGAAGTGATTATAGAAAATGGTAAAAGTAACGGCCAAATTATACTGAAAGAGGTACTATATGTCCCTGAAATAGAATCAAACCTTTTGTCCATAAGTAAAGCAACCAAGAATGGTTGTAAAGTTATTTTCGAGAAAAATCATTGCTACATAAATTATAAAAATAAAACAATCCTCGAAGGCACATTAAAAAATAATTTATATGAAATACAACTCGTGTACAACAAAACCACCAATTGCGCGAATCTTACACACACATGTAAAAACTCCAACTGCATAGAAACGTGGCATAGAAGGATGGGTCACCGAAATTACCAAACAATTAAAACAATTACGTCCAAACAATTAGTGAACGGAATTAAATTAGATAACTGTAAGCACGAAAGTATTTGTGAGGTATGCATAGAAGCAAAAACCAGCGAGACCCCATATCCAAAATCGGCCGAATACAGAGCGAAGAGAAAATTGGAATTAATACACTCCGACGTTTGTGGTCCGATTCAGACACCTACAATAGGCGGAAAAACCTATTTCGTAACATTCATAGACGACTATTCAACATTCTGTATCATATATTTAATGTCTAAAAAGAGCGAAGTGTTTGAAAAATTAAAAGACTATGTCGCGACAGTACACAATAAATTTGGAAGATTGCCGAACGCAATCAGATCCGATAACGGAGGTGAGTACACAAGCTCAGAAATGGAACAATATCTTAAAAATAATGGAATTGAACACCTAATAACAGTTCCACAATCACCGAGCCAGAATGGCGTTGCGGAGCGTAAGAACAGATCTCTGTTAGACATGACAAGAAGCATGCTATTGGAAGCGAATTTACCTCATGAGCTATGGGGAGAGGCTATAAGCACCGCTAACCATCTACAAAACCGGCTTCCAACCAAACCAAATGATAAAACTCCATACGAACTTTGGTTGAATCGAAAACCAATCCTACACTATTTAAAAGTCATTGGCTGTATAGCTTACGCTTACGTACACAAGACAAAACGCGGAAAATTAGACAGCAGAGCTGAACAAGGAACTTTCGTTGGTTACGAAAACCGCTCTAAAGCGTACAGACTTTATATGAAAGACGGAAGAGTAATACTTTCCCGATCGGTCAAATTCGTCGAAAACAAGTTCTTAAATGCTAAAAATGATGTAAATTTAAATTCAAATGAAATTACATTAAGCAAAAATGAACAACCAAGAACCAGCGATACAAGTAACATAGAAATAAGCATTGCACCCACTCCTTGTGAACACTCGAACCCCGTAGATCACAAAGAACAAACAGAGGCGTAACACCTGATAGATTTGCATACACCGTAAAATATGAACCGATCAACGAACCTAAAAGTTGGAAAGAAATGTTAGAAATAGAAAATCCGGAAAGAAAAGAAAAACTGGCTAATCGCTACACAGGACGAAATTAACTCCCTAAAAGAAAATAAAACTTGGATACTAGTAGATCCACCGCAAGGAAAAAGAGTAATTGGTTCCAAATGGACTTATAAAACTAAATACGACGAAACGGGAAAAATAAAACGGTATAAAGCTCGATTGGTAGCAAAAGGATTTTTACAAAAGTACGGAGAAAATTATGATGAAACCTTTGCCCCAGTTGTGACACACACTACGATCAGAGTATTCCTAACCGCAGCATCGTATCATAAGTTAGAAGTAAAACATTTAGATATAAAGACAGCTTTCTTACACGGCGATCTAGAAGAAGAGATTTATATGGCTCAACCAGAAGGTTACGTTGTTTATAACGAACGCAATAAAGTGTGCAAATTGACAAAAGCCATCTATGGGCTTAAACAGGCAGCAAGAGCCTGGCACACAAAAATAAGCGAAACACTAAATAAGCTAAACTTTACACAAAGTACTGCAGATAATTGTTTATTCATCCGCGGAGTAGAGGAAAACACAGTTTACATAATTGTGTACGTGGACGATATTCTCATAGCTGGAAAAGAGAAACAAATCGAAGAAATAATTCTAAGCCTAAAATCACAATATACATTAAATGATTTAGGACAGGTAAACAATTATTTAGGAATTAAAATCGACAAAATCGAAAACGGATTTACTCTGAACCAAAAATCTAAAATTGAAGAAATCGCGAGAAAATTTAATCTTGAAGAATCCAAACCCTATAGTACACCTATGGATACAGGGTACTTACGTCTTGAAAACGACGACAAACAAATGCCAAACAATACACAATATAGAAAGGCCATTGGAGGATTACTTTACATAGCAACCATAACAAGACCCGACATTACCACAGCCACTAATATATTAAGCAGAAAATGTGAAAGTCCCACCGAAAGGGATTGGAAGGCTGTAAAACGAGTTATAAGATACTTGAACTCAACAAAAGATTTAAACTTAATTTTAAGCACCGAATCAGATCCAATCTTTGAAGCATACTCTGATGCTGACTGGGCAGGCGACGTTAAAACGAGAAAATCAACTAGCGGCAACATTTTCCTACTAGGGAAAAATCCTATTCAGTGGAATTCAAAAAGACAGACTTGCATAGCCCAATCGTCTGCGGAAGCGGAGTATATTTCTGCCGCAAATGCTACTCAAGAAATTGTATGGATCATTAAACTTCTTGAAGACTTAAATTTACCACAAAAACTCCCGATCAAATTACATGAGCATACATCCACCTTGTGCATTACATACATCCACATTACATACATCCACATTACATACATCCACATTACATACATCTTGCATCAAAATGATAGAATCCGAAAAACATACAAATAGAAGCAAGCATATCGACATGAAGTATCACGTAATAAAACATCTGAAAGAATCAGGAACTATAGAACTAATCTATTGCCCAAGTAAAGAGATGATAGCAGATATCATGACCAAGCCCACGCCTAAACCTGATTTTCTGCGGAACAGACTGAAACTAAAACTCCAGAACTTTCCACCATTGGGCGATTAAGGGGGAATATTGGAAAACCCTAATAAATAATCACCCAATTTAAGAAAGAAATATGTTACATCAGTGATCTTCAACCGAGAATCGTAATAGGAGGTGTGTCTTGCATCATCCTAAAGCGCAACGGATGACGACATGACTGTTTTTCTCCACCTGTAATAACCAGAGACAATTGCATCAATCAAAAACTGAACTTTCTTCTAAAGGACTAAAAACTCACCTTCTAATCTCTCTCTTGATCTGAACGGATCAAAATGTAAAACTAAATATTTACGAGGAGCAAAAATGTTAATCTCCTCAATTCTTGTATAAATCTAATACTTATTAAAAATAATTCTTTAACCAGTTAACAAGTTTTAAATTCAATACGAAACCATGCATTTTGTTTATAAAACCTTTGCTAATTACAATTTTATCTTAAGGTAATGTAGGAAATAGCAAAGAAATATTTTAGTGCATTATTTGTGATGGATATAATCAAGTTTTGTGCTCTATTGGATTAAAACGCTCGATGTGCCTGACCCTGCTCTTACGCCGAAATAGGTAAGCTGGAAAACTTTCCTTACCATTTGTTTGTTTTTTGAAGTATTAAAAGATTAGTGCGCGCTACTGAGTTTCCTGATGATATTTAGTTTAATGCTTTGTATCTCGCAAATTCGCAACAGATACTGCATTAGGCAAATAAGAGACTTAAATGAATGAGAATAGCTAAAATTAATTCCAAATAAATGGTAATTTAGAATGTATTTTGAAGGTTTTCTGCTAATTTCATTTGAAAGTTAGAAATTTTTAGAAACTGTTCTAATCGAACATTTACATCTTAAAAGTAAGCACCTTGCCAAATTCCAAGCTTCTGGTTAAGAAAACTTCTATAATAACGATACCATAGAAACCGTAATTTTAGAATTTTTTTGTTCCTGCACAAATTAAAATTTCTAAATTTTTAAAAACTCTTCTGTGAATGTCTGTAACGTAATAGCCATGTAAAATTTCAAGTTTCTATCCCTAACTGTTGCAGATAAATCATATTTTAGAACGTTTTTAGAACATTTGCCACTCATTTCACCCTTTTAAAATTCGAATTTTTTTAGAAACCGTTCTTAGCGAGCACTGAAATCTTAAAAATATCCACCACGCTAAATTTTAAGTTTCTAGACCAGCAGAATCACTAAAATCGTAATTTTGGAACGTCTTTTGCTTCTGCTCTCTTTTAAATGTCGAATTTTGTAAAAACTGTTCGGTGCGAGCATTTACGTCTAAAAAGTAACAGACATGTCATATTTTAAGTTTCTATGATTAACAATTCTGAATAAACCACAATTTAGAACGTTTTCCATTCATTTTACATCTTTAAATTTCAAAAATTAATAAATTGTTTATACCGAGCGTCTGCATCTTAAAAGTTAGCAGTATACTAAATTTGAAGTTTCTAACCCGAATGAATCCAATTAAATCATAATTTAGAAGGCTTTTAAAACGTTTTCCACTCATTTCACCCTTTTAAATTATTTTTTTTTTTTAGAAATCGATCTTAGCATACATTTGCATTTTAAAATTAACCACAATGCTAAATACCAAGCTTCTGTACCCCATAAAGCGCAATTTTAGAACGTTTTTTTTTTTTTGCTCCTGTACCCTTTTAAATTTTGCATTTTTAGAAATCGATCTTAGCATACATTTGCATTTTAAAATTAACCACAATGCTAAATACCAAGCTTCTGTACCCCATAAAGCGCAATTTTAGAACGTTTTTTTTTTTGCTCCTGTACCCTTTTAAATTTTGCATTTTTAGAAAACTGTTCTGGGCAAAAATTTACGTCTCTAGAGTAACAACCATGTCAAATTTCAAGTTTCTAACATTACTTTCTTACAAGTTTCTAACCAGTTCCAAATAAATCGCAATTTAGAATGTTTTTAGAACGCGTTTCGAGCTTTCGAGTTTTCACACTTTTAAATTTAATTTTTTTTTAAACGGTTCTGTGCGACCATAAGTTTATATCCTAAACAACTCCATAGAAATCGTAATTTAGAAAGTTTTAAAACGCATTTCGCGCATTTCTTTCTTTAAAATTTTGATTTATTTTAAATTGTTCTGTGGGACCATTTATGTCTTAAAAGCAACAGCCATGTCAAATTTCAAATTTCTACCGCTAACATTTCTAGAGGAATCGTAATTTAGAACGCTTTTAGAATGCTTTCCACTCATTTCATCCTTTTAAATTTCGCATTTCTTTAGAAATCATTGTTAGCGAGCATTTGTATCTCAAAAGCAACCACGACGCCAAATTTCAAGTTTCTAGTCCTTTCAGTATCACAAAAATCGTAATTTAGATTTTTTTTTTCTGCTTTACTCTTTTAAATTTCGATAAAAAGAAAAACTGTTTTGCGTTTTTAGAACATTTTTTAGAACATTTTTAGAACATTTTCCCCTCATACCACCCTTTTCAGTTTCAAAATTTTTCGAAACTGATCCTAGAGAGCATTTATATCTTATAAGTAACTATATTTCCAAATTTCAAGTTTATAATCCTTTCAATATCACAAAAATAGCAATTTTAGAACGTTTTTCGCTACCGCACACCCCTGGGGTAGTGACACCGACATGAAATGTAGCCTGTGTTAGAGCAGAGATTGTCACCATAAATTTGCCTCCATTAAGTTTAAAATAGGTTTGGTCGATAGGCTCCAGAGATTTCATAGAAATTGAAATTCAGAGTGTTAATAGAACGCTTTTCGCTCATTTCACCCTTTTAATTTTTTTAGAATCTGTTCTTAGAGAGCATTTACAATTGTATAAGTAACTACCATGCCAAATTTCAAGTTTCTAGCTCCTTCAAAATCACAAAATTGCAATTTTAGAAAGATTTTTTGCTCCGGCACCCCCTTGGGGATAGTAGTACCGACATAAAATACAGCCTATGTTGGAGCAGGGATTGTCACCATCAATTTGCCACAATCACTTTTAAATTCGATTTGGTAGTTCCAGAGATTACCACCTAAGACAAAAAAAAGTTACTTCTTTATGATATTAGTATAGATTAATCTTGTTCATTTTTGTTAAGTGGCTTATAACAAAATTTAATTTTTAAATCTATCGAAATTGAATTGATAAAAGTTTTAGTTTAATGAGCTTAATTTTATGAGTTTGAAATCCAAGTGAAATATATTATTACTTTGAAGGATGTGATGATGCTTTTTCATTCCGAAAACTTATTTTATTTATTACTAACTAACCCGCCAGGCGTTGCACGGGCCAAAAATATTAATATCTGTTCTATACGAAACTTAAACCAAACCCCGTCGTAATCGGGTCCATAGTTACACCTTCCACCACCAGGGGGCGCAGTCTGTTCTGGAAGAGGCCTTTTCAGAACACTCGACCCAACCAAATTTCCTAGTAGAATTGAAATCCACGGGTAAACATTGCCAAAAAAAAACGGAAATCGCGAATGTTGGTTACGTAATCGATCGGTTTCTAAAGGGTTAATGTAGATATTTTTTAAAACCCAATCATGCGTTTTGAAGAAAATGAACGCGTCTATGATCTGGAGTCTACTGTTTGTCCGTACTCACATTTCCTGAGTCGATGCTGATTTTTAAACCTGGACCGAAAAACGAAAATCGCGTGCGTGAGATTTGGAAAGGATTTTTTTTTGGAGGGTTAAAATTAAAAATTTTCAAAACGGATACCAGATTTTAAAAAACAAAGTGATGTAGATTATTTGAGGTATTTTTAGTTTTTCGTATCTTGTTTATAAACGCCAATTCGGATTTTTAAAGATAGGGGAAATAGTTAAAAAAGCGAAATTGACTTACGGTAAAAAACGTTTTCGAAAGGATTAACGTGATTTTATTTTTAAACTAAAGGTTTCTCCCTAAATTCGACAGAACGTAGATGTCTTTAGGTGTGTTTGATTTTTGTTTGGTTATTTTAGAAAGCCGATGCCAGATTTTATATATCATAGAAAATCGGAATTCGCAAAAGAGAGTCCTGCGCACGAATTTTTTTGAAGGGTTAATATTTGTATTTTTCAAAAACAAATACAGATGTCGAAAAAGGAATAAATGTAGATATTGTCTGGTATTTTTAGTTTTTCGTACCTTTCTCTGAATCGCCGATGCGAATTTTTAAAAATTCCCAAAATCGCAAAAATCACAAAACGGCATACAGAAAATATACTTTTTAGAAGGGTTAATTTTTGTATTTTTTAAAACCAAAGGGGGCTTTGGAAAGGGCAAATTCAGTTCTTTAATTTGGTGACCTTCGTTTTTCCGTATTTTTTGTATTTCGGTGGATGCAAGCCTCGGAAAACGGGAGAAAAAAAAAACGAATTCGATACTTTTTGATTATTTTTTTTGAAAGGGTTAAATGTAAATTTTTTTCAAACCAACCAGATCGTTTGAGACGTAAAAGTATTTTCTTTCAGAATATGTAGACGGTTTTTCCGTATTTCTAACCGTTTGCCCATGGCGAATTTAGAAAAACTTAAAACAAAAACGGGATGTGTTGTTCTTTCTTTCTTCTATTCCGGAAGATACGGATATTGGTTTCTGCACATGCGCCAGCTAGCTTTTGAATAATGACGTTTTTATTTGTGATCTTTGATCAGTTTTTAATTAATAACTACTTTAATTTTCAAAATATTAAAATTCTGACGTAATGGTGCACCAGGAGAGGGTTTGGACTACCTATATCTAAATTTGCAGCCTTCTAGGTGGGCTGGATTTTCCTAGCCATCGCCAACAGACACACAGACACACACACAGAGCGAAACTTTCTTTTATTAGTATAGATTATATAAAATATTCTAAATTAAATTCGAATAGTTTATTCAGGAATATTAGATTAATTTTTGTTCTGTACAAACTTTTCGATACTGATTTTAAAGTTCTATCTGTATCTACCACTAGACATATGGATTTTGGATTACATTTATAAATTTTCGTTCCGCTTTTTTTTTTAACTATAGTAATTTGTTTATGACTGTTAGATTGGAGAAAAATGCACCTTTTTTTACTATACCCAGTCTTACTTCTTTTTGTATCATTAAAGAAATGGATTTTCAAACTATTACATTTATTCAAAGTTATTTTTCTTTTCTTTTTTTTCTTTCTTTCTTTTTTCTTTTTTCTTTCTTTCTTTCTTTTTTCTTTTTTTTTCTTTCTTTCTTTTTTCTTTTTTTTCAGTAGAAGAATTTTATGTTGGAAATAAATCTCGCTAATGATAGATGCATAAAATATTTTTCAAATGATTTAATCTCTCACAAGACATTGTCTAGACCAGCCATACTAAAACTGCGGCCCGGCGAACTTTTCTGTGCGGCCCGAGACGCATAATAATTAATACATATTTATAAAATTGAGATATTCATAGAAAATATTTAAGACGTTCACCTTTGTTTTATATATTTTCATGGGAAGACAAAGTCTGTCTTGTGTTTTATAATTAATTAAAAATTGTGTTAAAACACCTTAAATGCCGTTTTCTTATTCAAAAGTTATATTTACATGTTGTCCTATATTTCTGCTACAGCGGTGTATACGTTTCTTAATCTTCGACACTAATCAAACATTATCCCAAACTAATTAAATGTGTAATATATATACTATACATATTCTGCAATTAAAAAATAATAATACAAAGTTTTTGCATTGATCAGAAACTGATTTATTAGAGAAATTGCCCTGAGTTTTATTCCTCTTTAGATATTCTGCATTGTAATATTGTTATACATTTTGTACCTTTTTATGTAACTAATACTGCTTTTTTAGGGTTCAACATCTGTCTTGGGAAAAATTGTAACTAAACTATTTTTACAATACTATTTCCGAACAACAAACTTTGCGGCCTATTTCTATAACATTTGCAATAGAAATCAACCATACGAAGTTCATAGTTTGGAAATACTGGTGTTAAATTTTTTTTGGAAACATTTCTTTCAGAAGAAACGTTCAACCCTACTGATAATATTAACTTTTGTTAAATTTATTTGTTATACTACTTATGTATCTTACTATTTTAATTATCTTCTTTTTTACATTATTATATAAGTGTGTTGGGGTCCGCGTAACGTCGCAAACGTATGTTTGCGGCCCGCGAGAAAAAAAGGTTGAGTACGGCTGATCTACACACTTTACAGCTTACACTAGTTACGCGAAAACACGCGCAATCTAATGTTAAACCAATGGGAGCGTCCTTTTCAAATTTTTCGTTCGCATTTCAATATTTTTTAACAGATTTTTTTTTTCCTTAGGATATCTGAGGTCTAACCAGATATCTTTTCCTTTTTTGATTTTGGTAGGATACTTTCACTTTCGGAAACAGTTCTTAAATTTAAAATGTACTCAGAGAAAAGAAGAAAAAAATTGCAAACTGGAAAAAATACCAGGCTGGACATCAACATCAGATATCCCCCCCCCCTTCTCTCTCTCTCTCTCTCTCTCTGTATATATATATATATATATATATATATATGTAGCATTTTGACGAGGTTGAGATATTACGATGAATAATATTCGATGAAAAGATGGCAGTCCTTCAACAATATAGCAAGTTGCAGTCGATATTAGCAAGTATGGCGAAGTAGAAGGCAATGAAATGATTCCACCAAAGTTTTCCAATAAATCCAGCCAATCTCCAGACGAATAATTTTATTAGAAGACGAACAACAC
This sequence comes from Maratus michaelseni, assembly GCA_963931845.1. Taxonomy (NCBI): domain Eukaryota; kingdom Metazoa; phylum Arthropoda; class Arachnida; order Araneae; family Salticidae; genus Maratus; species Maratus michaelseni. The sequence goes on from OZ007587.1 coordinate 163,994,732, forward strand.
AGAACAATTCCCAAAAGGTCTAAAACTTATAGCCCTCGGGCTAACGTTGCTTCACTTCATTGAATTAAGATGTTACTGGGCCAGATGAATATTCTACGGACATACAAATACCAGACACATATTTGTTTAGCTTCCGAAAACGTCAAAAATCTCCTGCTCCGACCGGTGCGGGCGAGTTTTGTTCTCTCCGCGGAAACATACACAGAATTACGTCACGAGCGCACAACCCAATGAGTGAGAAGCTAGCTCCAGCCCAACGAATGAGGCTAGAGGGTGAGGCTAAAACATTAAAGAATCCCTTACTTGGGTGCGGACCAATTTAGAAGTTAAAATCCCAAGCGCGCGAAAAATTCAGAGCAATAATAATAATAATAATAAAAAGAAAATGGCTTTAAAAAACATTCGAAATGAGAACGCGTCTCAGAATTTTATAGATTGGGGAACTGATAAAAGCTACGAATGATCTTAAATTTTTAGATTAAGATTTAGAATAAGATAATTATTAATATACGGATATTTACTTTTAAAAGGGCTTTAAATAGGAATAAATGTTATTAAGAATTAAGGAAATACTGACTATGACAGAAGTTAGATTAAATTTAAAAGATTAATGCGAATAAAATTGAAGGATACGAAGGAAATAAATTTTTATATAACATTATCCCCCCCCCCCCTAAAAATCCGAATGACGGGTAGATCCGTTGATCTACAAGTTCATTAAGGCAAGCAAGAATTTGGATTACAAAATACAGTCAAAGCACCTTATAACGAAATCGAAAGTGCTCCGACGATTTGCTCGTTATAACGTGCTTTCGTTAAAACGTTATAACGAATTATTTCGTTATATAGTAAGAACGCCAATTATCCCAACTATTATGGTCTGAACGTAATCTGAGTATGCAGAATTCCATATAATGGAGACAATCATAAACTAGTCGTTGGGGGCCACCGTAATACTTACCCATCATGGATATGCATAATTATAAAATATTAAAATAAAAATTTGTAAACTACTTATAAAATGCATTGCAATTCAAATAAAATCGTGGCTTGATGACGTCACAAACTTTAAAGGCTCGATTACTGAATTGCTTGAAATACACATCCTTATAACTCCAAAAATAATTCTATTAACTACCGGTTTATTGCGTCTGATTAAGCGTCAAATTTCCAATTAAAATATATCTTTCAAGTGAAATTTGGATGAAATACAGGGTCATGAAAAATCGAAGAGTGTAGAAAATGGGATTCCAAATATTTCGGCAACTCATTATCCGATCGACTTCATGCTGCATGCAAAATTTGATTTTTTATTGCCTTTTATATTCATTTCTAAAAATAACCAATTTCGAAAATTTTTATATACCTTTTATCAGAACGAATATTTCGAGAGTCCGAAAAAAAATAGTTCCGGTTAATCGAGGTTATTGAAATGAAATAGGCTTCTTCCCATTATTACATACTAAATACATACCAAATTGCAAGTCTCTATCTCAATTTTTTCGGGAGATAGAGCTTTTACAGACACACAGACGGACGGCAAATTTTTTTTTTTCTAAAAATATGTTTTTCGGAATCTCCAGTGTCTGAAACGTGTAAAACTGTCAAAAAAAATTTTCGATTTTCAAAACGATTACAAGATTTACCCTATACTACAAATGATGGGTAAGTAAAAGGACTTTTTATTACATAAAGATATGTCTTAAAATAACGTTTCTTTAATAATAAAAAAAAGCTAGGCCTTATGTATTCATATTATATTAAGCCTCCATAGTAAGGAACATTTTTACTACAAAAAGAACAATTCACAGTCATAACACAGAATTTGTATTTTGAGATGATAGATCTGGATGACTGAATTTCAGATATTATATATATATATATCTTATATATATCAGATATTATATATCTGACTATGCTACACATAAAAAAACGGGCAAATTTAAATGTAAAAAAATATTATTGATTTAATTCTTTTAAAAGGGCCGTTTTACATACCTATAGGTTTGAAGAATGGAGTTAATAAGCTCTGCTTTCTTTTCTTAATAGCATTGACTAATATTGTACACTCTATTTTAACAACATACATGTTAATTTCATTCGTTAACAAGTTTTCATTGTGCATGTAACGCACAATTATATGTAAATACTCAACTGCATCAGATGGTAAAATCTTCTCGAAGGATGTTTTTTTCAGGAAAAGGAATTCATTCCTCATTCTCACTGACAGTGCCAACGCACGCCTCATCTTCTCTACTTTTTAGGGTTTCGTTCATCTCACGAAACCCTATTACTCCCGCTCCGTTGTCTGTCCGTCACAGAGTCATTCTCGAAAACTATTTAACTTACAGAGTTGAAACTTCGTGTATATAGAAGAATACCAACTGTGAAGAGCTCAAAATATTAAAATTTGAAAAATTCGTATTATTTTAATAAATGGAGATAAAAAAACAAAATTCTAACAGCCTTTTCCTATTAAATTGAAACATTTTTCGTTATAGCAGATGCCCAAGATTTAAAATCCACAATGAAATTCTTTCTACAATAATTAATTTTCTATCAGACGATTTCCACGTAAAAAAATGAAAATTAAATAAAAAGTTTCACCAATTGAAAAAAAGATAAATATGAAATAAAATTGATTGACGTCATAGTCGTAATAAAACCGAAAATGTCTAAGATTTCTCAATAATACAAGGAGTATGAATATGTGTAAGTACACAAAGCAGATTAATATCACGTCATTAGAGAATTAAAAAGAAAATCGGACGTCATATGGGAAGTTTAACAAGTTTTTCAAATGTTTGAGAATAATACAAAGCGAGTATCAATATAAATAATAGCGAATAGTAAATATATGAGTTTGAGAAACACATTGAATCGTGATAAAAATCCTATTATGGAAATTTTCGCCTATTTTAACATTTTGAAGGTGTACAATTTGTTTAATTTTTAAATTATTTTTTTAAATATTGCATTTAGTCCGTATGACGGATATTATTATGACAGAATATAATAGCGGGCTTGGCCCGTTATTCGGCTGGTTTAGATATTCGAAAAAACGAAAAAAAAATAGACCGGTAAATTTTTACTTTATAAAAAAACATGACTTTTTTTATGTTGTTGTTGCTAAATGAAATTTGTTTGAATTTATTAAAGAAAGGATAAAGTGTTTTGAAAGGAATATTAAACGAAACCCTTTGAGCGATCTTCGATCACACTTACCCACTTGTTTTATGATATTCTCTTCATTGAATTCTTCATTTCACATTGTATTTGAATCAACATTAACATATTGATCAAATTTAAACTAGGAAATCAGATTTAAAAGGATGAAATCAGTTCATCTGTATTTTCCAATTTAGGTAAAGAAACAGTTTCATTATTATCTGAAGGTGATGGGAAAAATATCGAAACTGAAAAAGCGTTAACAACAGAACATCGCACCAAGCTTTATTTATCAAATAAATTGCTTTCAGTTCGTCTATTTTTGTTTATTTCGTGTCATCTGAATTCACGATTATTTTTTCACAAGCACCTTCCAGTATTTAGCTTTAAACGAATGAATAGCTCCTTGGTCTCATGGTTGCACTTTATATGTAGTGTTAGGTGGTAAAATAAGTAATTTAATAAATTAAATACGAACAGAACTCGCATGCGAAGAAACGTTGAAACGGTGTCTAAAATAAGCAGGACGTTTGGCTTTTTGCATCTATTCGTCAAAATCTAAAATCCATTCTTTAAAAAGGTATTTCATCATGCAAGCTTTTCAATTATGCATGTACATTAATGTACATGCATCGCTTATTTTAACATTTTTTTCGACACTTTTTATAATTTCAACTTTCTCTTCTAAACTCAAACTTTTTTTTTTTTTTGACAGACATAGCCAGCTTACAAAAAGTTTTAAAAATTAACACGTGATAAATTTACAGGAAATGAAAATGTCAATGAAATAAGTCATCAAATAAAAAATAACATAATTCCAGTTCAGCTAAGCTGTCGCCCCTCTGTCTGTCTTAAAATGCCCCTCCTCCAAATCTATCTTGGAAGTATTGAAAATATGTGATTGGTCGTAGAGAAAAAGATTGAAGTTTATCTCATGAAAAAAATATCTGGTATTTAAGAAATAAAATTATATTTTCCCGGCCATTTTTTAGGTAAAAAAAAGTAAAAAATTCGCTATATCTTTTTTTTCTCACTTTGTATGCTCGAATTATTTTCGTTATATCGTGCTTTTCGTTATAAATGTTTCGTTATATCGTTTCGAATTCAATATTCTTTAACATACAGACCAACTAAATGGTTATCAGCATTTCGTTATATCGTGCTTTTCGTTATATCGTAGTTCGTTATAAAGTGCTTCAACTGTATTTATCTGGTATTCTAGTTAATGCTAAAAATTCTTTGATTTTATTAAAGTTAATTCAATAATTATTTTTGTAAACGCGAACCTCTGGGAATTGTTTAAATACAGAAATACATACAATTACAATATAAATTAGTTAGTAACAAATATATATATATATATATATTTTTTTTTTTCACTCTTCAAGCATAAATAGTAAAAAGGATGAAAATGAAGTAAACAAAGCATTTTTGTCTAAGCAGTGAAAAGTATAAATGTCTAATAGTCCCCTTAATCAGTAACAGTCTGAGTTATAGACCTCTCATTTCCAAAAAAAGTTTCTTGGTATGGATATGAAGGCACAGATATGTCAAGTATTAGCCAGTAATACAGTTTACGGCAATACAGTGTATTGATTCTGCCCCTGTTACATTAGTAATGAAAAGAGAAGAAGGTAACAAACTAGATTATGTGTTGACTATAGAAAATTAAATGCAATAATGAAAAATGACGCCGAACCCCTACCTCGTATCCATGGAATTTTAGATAAACTGAGTAGTGCACAGTATTTTTCAACTTTAGATTTAGCCTCTGGCTACTGGCACATACCCATACATCCATCCGATACTGAAAAATTGGCTTTTGCTACCAACTTTGTGCTCTTTGAATGGTTAGTTCTGCCCTTCGGGATTAAATTAGGCCCCCCCGATATTTAATAGAACCCTTAGAAGAATACTTACTAAATACAAAATAGACTTTGCTTGCCATTATTTTGATGATATTATTTTTTCTTCCTCATTAGAAGAACACATGCAACATTTAAACCAAATATTTGAATTATGTAGACGTGAAAACATTAAACTTAAACTATCTAAATGCAATGTTGTTCAAAGTAAAATTAACTTCTTAGGATATACCATCCAGAATGGCACATTAACTCCTGCTAATGCTAATATTGAAGTAATAAAAAAACTAAAACCCCCTTCAAATGTAAAAGAACTTCAGAGATTCTTAGGATCTATCAATGTTTATCACAAGTTTATAGATAAATATGCCGAAATTCGAGTCCCTCTTAATAGATTACTCAGGAAAAATACATTATGGGAATGGAATACAGATTGTCAAAATTCTTTTCAAAAATTAAAAGATGCCTTAATAGCCAAACCTATCTTAAAAATTTATGACCCGAAGTTACCCCTCCATATGTTTGTTGATGCGACCTGGTTTTGTTCCTTCAGCGGAGACATACAGTAATTTACGTCACGAGCGTACAAACCAATGAGTGAGAGGCTAGCTCCAGCCCAGCAAATGAGGTGCGAAGGAGGAGCTAAGACGGTAAAGAATTCCGAACCTGGTAGCGGATTAATTTTGGAGTGAAACTACCTCAGCGCGTGAAAAATTTAGCATAATAATAATAATAAAAAGAAAATGGCTTTTAAAAAACATTCGAAATGAGAACGCGTCTCAGAATTTTATAGATTGGGGAACTGATAAAAGCTACGAATGATCTTAAATTTTAGATTAAGATTTGGAATAAAATAATTATTAATATACGGATATTTACTTTTAAAAGGACTTTAAATAGGAATAGATATTATTAAGAATTAAGGAAATACTGACTATGATAGAAGTTAGATTAATTTTAAAATATTAATGCGAATAAAATGGAAGGATACGAAGGAAATAAATTTTTATATAACATATATATACGTATATATGTACATAATAAAAACTTTTGTGTATAATAACCATTAAATCACATAAAAATTCGACATATATGAAACGGTAATTATAATACCATACAAAGACATGTATCCATAAATGTAAGATTCTCAAAATATAATAAGTGGAAAAATAATAAAAGAAGAAATATGGACACACAGACACACATATATATATAGAAATGCAAACGAGAAATTTGTAAAAAACGCTGTCATTGGTTTAACAGTAGTTTGCGTGTGCCTTCGTATGACTGGTGTAGGCTTTTAAGGAATAATGCCACATTGCAATCAATAAAATTAGTCACGTACACTGTTAAAAATTTGCAGCAAACTATCCAGTCATTCGACCGTTTTTACTGAAAACGGTTACATAACCGTAATTTAACTATTCTGACCATATTATTGCATATATTATGGTCGGAATAGAGTTAAATTATGGTTATATAACGGTCGACTGGACAGTTTGTTGCAAACTGTGTTGCAAATTTTTAACAGTGTGCGGTGTTACTGTCCTACAAATATATTCTCTCTATTGAAGAGTTTGATAGACATCACTGTTTAGATATCTATTTACATAATACGCAAGTGTTGCAACGATTCTAGGCAGAACCACTCCATCTAACCAACAATGTACATTTGTTATAATGTAAGATTTTAATATATTGTTGGTAAATGTACATTGTTGGTTAGATGGCTGTGTAGTGAGTGAGTCATTCATTTTTGAGATTCATTGATGAAATAAAAAAAAAAAAACTTCCATTGTTGCAGTGAAAAGAGAAATAATGAAACATATTTTGACACGTGGCTTTTTGGATGTACTTTATTTGCAAGATAAATTTATGCACGTGTACTTCATTTTTATAAGCAAATAAAAATTCATATTGATTGTAACGTTACGAGAATATTATCTATCGGGTTTATATTATCTTTATGCCTATTGATGCCATTTTTTCATTAATATTAAGTAGAAAATATATTTTTATTTGAATACATGTTGGTTAATCATAAAAGTAGGTACATAAAGTACGAGTGAAAAGTTTACGCCGGTGAAAATGACATTGTGCATAGCTTGAAATTTATTTTTATATTAAAAAAAAACTAAAGAGAAAAATTGATATAATTGTGTAAACATGACATAATTTTTGATTTTTCATTTCAAGTTATATATTTGATTGAGAGCCTTTATTGATTACTTCATCTGGATTGTATACCTTGATTACATGTTACCGATAGCTTAAAAAAATATGTATGTTAGATGAATTAATTTTTTAAGAAATAATTCAGAAAAGTAAAGGATTTCAGGACAATTAAAATGATTGAAAGTGGTGTTATAGTAAAAAAAAAAAAAAAAAAAAAAAAAAAAAAAAAAAAAAAAAAAACTTGAAATAATAATTGTTTTGGAGTTTTATTTTATTATTTTTAAAGGATCCATTGGGTATACTACTTTATAACAGTGACAAGCTCCCGGATTGTGGAAAAGGGACAGTCATCCCGATTAAGGAAATAGAACTAAGAAACCAAACAAAGAAATTATCTGCTGCAAACTTAAAAAATCTGTCTCATCTGTAGATTGTATATTATTATTGTAATATAATTTCCCATTTTTACATAAAAATTGATTTACAAATGTGTTGTTAAAACCCAAGAAGCCCTTGCATTAATCAGGTCCTGAGCTGCAGGTCATGCCCAGTTTCAGGTGTTTTCCTTATTGTCGGTGAATAGCATAGGAATATTTTTTATCAGTTATTTCAAATTTTAAGCGAAAACCAGGATGTTTATCTACTGTCTTAGGACGGGCATTTATACTAGTGTTTTAGTAATTAGATAGATTTCGAATCTTTATCGATTTGTATGGATTTGAAAAATAAAGGTAAATAAATTATTTTGCTTTCTTGTCATTGAAATGCAAGTAGAATATAATATTTCTCTCATTATAAAAAATGAAGATTATGAAACTAATTTAAGAGTTTTTGACATGCATATCTTTAATTTATGCGATACTATATTTTAATGTTCTTTATAATTACTTCTTTATTTGTCTTATTTCTTAATTCCTCCCATAAAGTAAAAATCATTATCTCAAAGATAAAATCCTTGTACAAAAAATAATTTATGACTTGATGAAATGAAAGTCACTGGAGAAAAATTACACTTGCACAGTCTATAATCTACTTATAATAAAATCCGAAGGCAAGAAAGTGTCTGTAACCATTCCGGGCGGGACCACTATGGTCTGCGAATTGACCGTAGTTAAACGCCATGTTAGGCTTAATGAAAAACCTATGGTAACATATGACAGCTAAATGATAATATCTTCTACTTCAAATCAAGTATGTTCAGCATATTTTCCCTATAAAACATGTATATCATATCCTATTGTAATGTTTTAAGTTCTTAATTAAAATCCAGATTAAATATCGGAATCCCAAACGAAAACTGTTGCGAACAATATTATTTTGGCGCCATCTACCGGCTTTAAAAAGTACTTTTCTACAATACAAACCTTTAAATAGTAAAATCTTCATGCTGTTTGTATGAAGTCTAAGGAAAATGGAACGCAGACCAACAATCCGTCATTTTTGACGGGAGTTATATACTAGCTTTTTACAAACTTACTGTATCTATTTTTTTTTTTTTTATAAGCATAAGGAATTAAGTTTAGAAACAATTATTCAAAGCTTTTTTTGTTTATTCATAAGGTAAAATATCCATAAAAACTTTCCAAATTATGTTAATTTTAGATTTTTTTTTAATGACATTTTAAACATTTACTAAATTTATGATTAAAAAAAATCAGTTGATTTAAATCAATGATTTAAAAAAATCAGTTGATTTAAATCAATGATTTAAAAAAACCAGTGGATTTAAATCATGATTTAATCACCAATTTAAATCATCTGATTAAAATGGTTGACACCTATATTGTTTTGGCGCCATCTACCGGCTTTAAAATGTACTTTTCTTCAATGCAAACCGTTCAATAATAAAATCTTCATGCTGTTTGTATGAAGTCTTATGAAAATGGAACGCAGATCAACAATCCGTCATTTTTGACGGGGGTTATATACTACTACTAATAATAATAGGTGTTTGTCTCTCTCTCTGTGTGTGTGAGTGTGTGTGTGTGTGTGTGTGTGTGCTATGTCGCAGAACTACAAGATTTGGCAGAAAGGTAGACATATATTCTATTTAATAATGGGGAAAAATTGCCGTAAAACGTGAAAAACGTTTAAAATCACACAAAACATTAAATTTAAAACAATCTAATCCAAAAATCCAAAAACTGGCTTCATATCTGAAGTTATGCCCTTGAAGCCGGTTTTTGGATTTTTGTATTAGATTGTTTTAAATTTAATGTTTTGTGTGATTTTAAACGTTTTTCACGTTATGCGGCAATTTTTCCACATTATTAAATAGAATCCGGTTCCAATCATCATTCATAGTAAATTTTGTTCTCTTTTGAACAAAAATTATTCTGAAGTCATACAGAGATTCTTAATTTTTCGCAGATTTTTATGCAACTTTTAGAGTTTTCTCGCGTTCCGCGGAGATTTTTAGACTTTCCTAAATAGTATTGATTGCGAATATTTTCAGTGATTTACTTAAATTTAATTAAGCAATCGTGGTTAATTTATAAACTTAAATGCATTAATTTATATATATATTTTGCAGGTTCTTCCGGGCCTATATCTAGGTAGCTTTCGGGATGGTAAAGATTATGAGCAACTACGAGCTAATAAAATTACACACATTGTTTCCATACATGACACAGCAAAAGTTGTCGCAGAGGTGAGTGATGTTACTGACTTTTGACTTACACGATGCTAAAGAGAAAACTAATTGAGGCATTGACATGGAAAAAGTAGTAAGTCAAGAAAAATCGATTTTGAGATTTTTAATAGAAGAAGTAGTAAAAAGTTGTGCCAATGGCATGGAAAGAACAGTAAGTCAGTGTAAAGCTGAGATATACATACATGGATTTCATATGCTTATTTTTTGTGAATAAAACTTTGTAATTTAGCAGTGTAAAACCGTTTTTTGCTTCCCCTGTAAAATTAGGTTTTCTTGACTTACTACTTTTTCTATGTCAATGCCTCAATTAGTATTGAAACCATAGTCCTGGCGTTATAATATCTTTTTTAAGTTTCAATATTTACCCCCTTAAGTAATTGATTTATCTCCAGAATTTTTACCCTCTCTCTAACAAGGAAGGTCTGCTTAAAGCACATACTCAAAATATTTTGAAAAAATTGCTAAGGAAACTACTCATGTAAGCTATAAATTATTTTGGTCAAGTGTTTGTAAGTCAAATTTTGCTGCAGAATTTCAGTAGAAAACCTGTAAAAAAAAAAGTGTTTCAGTATTTTGCTCAAAAAGACGCGATTTGGCGTTTTTCCTTGCCAAATAGAAGCGATTTAAATAAATGCATTTATGGGAATTGCTCGTTACATGAGAGTTTAAATGCGGAGCTCTTAATGAATTTAAACTTAAACGACGAAATGGCTTATTATTATTTCTATAAGCTTATATAATATAGTATATAAGTTGTGTTTTACTGCAGTTTTGTTTTACTGCAGTTTACATGGTTTCACTGGCTGATCATAAAAGTGTATTTCTTGAAATTTCTTTGTGTCGCCAACCAACGATAAATCGCAAAAAAAAAAAAAAAAAAAAAAAAAAAAAAAAAAAAATCTCTCTCTTATATATATATATATATATATATATATATATATATATTATTTTTTTCTTTTTAAACAGACGCTATATCGAGGTTCAGCAGGAAATTTATTCATAGACATATATATTCTCCTGAACAGAATATTGTGTAATTTTTTTCGAATTTTTCTGACTATATGCTTATGGAGGCCTTCTCTTTGGACCTTTACTGTATTATTTATTCTTTATGGAGTAAGTATACCAATGATTGTAAGTCAGTGAAACTGTTCAAGTAAAACGCTATGTATTAAATATTTTTTATCTTTCCATAGGACAAGCAATATTTATGTATCAGAGTGCCTGACTCTCCGGAGGAGAATTTGACCAAGTATTTTTCCAGGTGCAACGATTTTATACATGCCGCTAGAATGGGAGGCGGAGGTGTTCTTATTCACTGGTAAGCGGCCTACAATACTTTATCAAACAAAATATGAAGCATTCAACTAATAGAAGCTTATATATGTTATAAAAACTGAGATATGTGATGTTACAAAAATTTAAATTTCCATGTTAAATTTTCCTTTTTAAACAGTAATCCTTATCATTTTTAATGCGAGTAAAGTTAGAAAATTTACTTTGATTTCTATGTTTCGTGATGCTGTATCACATGCAGGTCACATTTCAATAAATACACACATTTTTGCAGAACAATTGCCTTTAGACGATGTTAAAGTTTAATCCAGGATATGTTTTCTTTTGACCACTTAATAGACTGGAGTAAACCGATTTTTTTGTTTGCCAAATTGGCTTTACCCGTGATTTTTTTAATGCACGTGCAAGTTTTTAGTAAAAATATCACCCCTCCTAAACTATACAGAGTATTTTTATACAACTTCAAAATTCAGGAAGAATAATAAAATTAAAATTATTTAGTTAAAGCCTTTTTTAACTACTAGAACAGCCTGTTCAATCATAAAAATGAGTAATAATAAATCATAAAAAAGAGAAACAATAAATAATAAAAATGAGTTAAAAGTAAATCATTAAAATGATGAAATTATTAAGTGAAATGAATCAGAATGAAAGGGTTAACCATACTGATGAAATCATTACAATTAAAAATTAAAAATCCTTAAAGGATTAATCATAAAAATGAGTTAAAACTAAAATCTTTTAGAGAGAGACAATCTTGCATAATGAAACTTCGTATGCAATAACTTTTAATTATAAGGGATTATTGTTATACTCTAAATTCATTCGGCCGCCATGTTACATTTGAAATTCAATGTTCTTTAGCCCTCAAGCTTTCAGCTACTAAAAATTGTCGCCAGTTCAAAAAAAAAAAAAAAAAAAAAAAAAAAAAAGGTTAAAAAAATAATGAAAATTTAATTATTTAAAGTTTACATAATATTCAGGGGGGGGGGGGGGGGGCATAAAAAGAACTTTGCCTGAATACTAGACTCAAGTGACGGGTGAGTCCAAGGATTCAGAAAAAAAGTGGTATGTAGATAGGTATTTCAAAGTATATGTCCGAGATGGTTTGGGGGTAAAGAACAACAATCCAGCTCTCACATTTCCGGTTACAAATATAAAAGTTTGAAAATTTAAGCAGTGGGAACAATAAAAGAGAACAGACATGCAGCAAGAAAACAAATAATTTTTTCCGGATTATAAAAATTTCAAGGGGCCACTTTCACAGGTGAAAATTTATGATCCCAATAAAATATTTTAGGAGCAAATATTGCTTATCAACTATGATGTGATAAATAGAAAAAAGTTATCAGAAATAAATTAAATGAGAAATGAAATAAAAACAATATTAGTTTTGCAATTTCTCAACATACACAGAAAATCATTTTTGAGCTATTACATCAGATATTATTTGCTAAAATACTTTATTTGCTGTTTTCTACTTTTAAAAACGTACTTGCCAATTTTTTTAATTTTTATTCTATACATGTTTCATTTCATCTTATAAGATTAAAAAAAAATGGATGAACTATTACTATTTGATACTGATAATATTTATTTCCTACACATATCTCCTGTATATAATAAAATTTTTCATTCGTCTCTTCTGTAATAAAAAATAGGATATCTCGAAACTGATGTCAAACAAGTGCAGTTTTAAAGAGTTCTAGAAATATGCCATAAAATACTTCGCGATTTTATAATTTAGTTATAAAATATTTCAAAAGCAACTCATAAAACTTCTTGAACATATTTGTTGTACTACTATAAATAAATGTTGCTCGTAAATATGTCCAGTGATAAGTTTTCACGGTACATAAAATATTTATTTAATACAAGTTTAATATTAGGAGATAATTCGTTTGATATATACTATTTTTATGATATGGTTGATAAAAAATATTTTTCCAAATAATTGAATTTTCTTATGCCGCAAAAGAAAACAAGTTGGAAATTGTACGTTAAACGTGACAAATGATGTGCGTTCGCACGATAACTTGTTTTACAATGTAAAAAAATCATCGTTATTATTTCAGTCAAAAAATTTTATAGTATGTTATGAGCGAAATGAGCATGCCTTTTTTTTCTTATTACGTATGCCATGTTTACGGATACGAATTTTTTTTTCGACACCAGACAGCGCTGCGAAATTCACCATGGAAATCTTGTTTTGCGAATGATTACCTCCATGATTTAATATTTCTATGACTCTCGATGAACGAATATCTTGTGTTTAGTTACTTTAATGAGTTGAGATATTCGGCTGTTAACCCAATTTCCACTGAAGTTATCTTAGAATCTATACATTTTTTAATGTAACTCATCTCTCAAGCAAACAGTTTTTTTGAACGATCTTTCTAGAAATGTAACTTTTATGCAATTTTATTTAAAAAAAAATAATTTTGAATACAATGACCGCTTGGCATATGAAAAAAGAAGTGGTTAGCCCGTATTTGTTTTCCCCAGTCACATGACTTGCACTTTAATCATATAAATTACGTACGATAGGATTTAATAGAATAAAGAAAACTTTTATTAGAATCTTTCTAAGTTTTGATTCGATTTTCATAAAATTTGAAATGACTGGAAAAAATTCTGCAACGATTATATATATATTAAATTTTAAACCATTCGGTTTGGTAGTTTTTGCGCTGTTATAAGCGGACAGACGGTCAGACTGACGGACCAGACGACGGCTATGGGTATACGAACGCACCTAAAAAAGGCTAATAATTTGTAGCTTTAAAATTATTTAATAATTATTAACTATAATTAGAGAAATAGGTTTCTGATGTTTATTATTATTATTGTTATCATCATCACCAAATATTTGTATTTTTTTGCAGAAGTTTTAATAGTTAAAAATATATTACATTGACGTTTAATAGCTTACATTGACAAATGCTTTTAAGTTTCAGCATCGATATTTTAAAGTTTTTGCTATATGTTAAATCCCAGAAAGCCAAAATAATAATTTTTAGAAGGAAAAATAATATCACTTTGGTGTCATTACAATAAAATTTATATCAAGCTATAATTAGTTGTATTTGAATGAAAATATAAGGTTTATTTTATGGTGAATCGTCACCACAATCAGACTTACATATGATAATGTTACTTCATGAAAAAGGCAGTTCAGTAATATTGAAAACTAAGATTATATAATATTTCTGCTTCATTAATGTTATACTATGTTTATATACAAGGTATCCCACCCACTTTTCTTTACCAGTATCTAATTTTTAAATCGTTAGTTGTAAAGACATGGTTCCAAAAAGTTTCAGATGTTGTTCTTCATCATGAAAACCTAACCCATTTACGTAAAAAAAGTTATATTTTTAAAAAGTTACGAAATTAAAATTTTTATACGGTCCATGGGTCCTATAATTTATATTTATAAAACTTTCTCCGCGCTCTAACAGGTAACGCAGTAAAAATTCCGCTATTTTACGACCAAAACTTACTGACTTATGATACTTTAAATTATATATTTTTTTGCCTTTTACTGGCACCAAAAACAGAAAAAAACGCAGTTTTAGTGCCAGAAAAAGTTGTCAATTCATAAAATTCAAAGTATCAAAACTTGGTAAGTATTGGTCGAACAAAAATGGAATGTTAGGTGTTTTACTTGTTAAAAATGGAGAATGTAGAGGCCATGAGGTTGGACCATTTTTATTTACCGACCTATTTGGGCCAATTGTTTTATTGAGGAAATAATGTACAGTCATGGAAAATAGCACCCCCCCACACACACTGATTCTTAAACAAATTAATTCATATAGTAACAATATTGGCACCAACCAATCTACTTATAATAAAATGCAATGTAACCATGCCAGTTCCGACCACTTTGGTTTGCGAATCGACCGTAGCTAAACGCCAAACGCCATGTTAGGCTTAATGAAAAACATATGCTAACATATAACATCTGAATGATAATTTCTTCTACTTAAAATCATGTCTGTTTAGCATATTGTCATATAAAACATGTATATCACATCCAATTATAATGTTTGCCGTTAAAAATTACCTGAATAAACATCGGTTTACCAGATATAAACAAACAAACACTGTTGCCATTCAGAATTACAAATTCGACAAATGAATTTTACAAATGAACCTTTGAACGCTTCATTAAAAAAATACAGAGATTAACATCCTGTTGTACTTTAAAAATATTTATAAAAGCTTATTAAAGTCTTTAAATATTTTGAAATATAAAAGCCTTTAAATATTTGCGTTTTTCACTTTTCCATACCGGATTTATATCGACTGATGTTTTTGTGAAAAATGGAGTTAATTGCCGATTAAAGCGCTCAAGTACGCCATCTGGCGAAGAAAAGATTTAACTGATCTCTTCAGGAAAATCCTGTGCAAGCCCATGTATTGCATGTATTTTTAATTTGTTTATAATTTAATCATTATTAGTTTTTTTTTTTGTACAATTTCCGATTTTATGTGACATTAGTGTTCTGTGTTTACATAACACCTGTACCGACAGCTGCGATTAGACCTCTTTTTAAAGTTCTTATAAGTCCCAATTATTAATTTTTTAATGAAATGATCCAAAAATCGTTCTCGCTTCAATTTGGTGGCGACATCTACCAAGCGTAAAATAAAATATTTTAAGATGCTATTTTTTCACAATTAGCATTTTTAAAATACTCCGAGGGAAAAAAAACAAAAAAGGAAAGGAAAGGACATACTTTATATGCAAGGATTAATGCAATTTTTTTTTTTTTTTACTTTCGTGACAAATAGAATTTTACACTGAAAGATCGAATACTGCAAATTAGGAATTTTTTATTAGCATTTTTAAAAAAATTAAAAATAATATTAAAAATATAGATTTTTGTATGCCTAAAATTTTTAACCATTCTTAAATTTTTCTGCACCTCCGCCCCCCTTTTAGCATTCAATTTTTGTTCCTCTGAGGTTGACTTTTGCAAACACAGTTTTTTGGGGTGATTTTGATGACTTGCCACTGTTGGAATGATTGTGCATAACACAAGATGATAGTAAGATAAACTACAGAAATCCCCATATTGGATCTCCAATTAAAACACACGCAACATTTCATTTTATATCATCTGTTTAAATGAAATAATATGTCAGTAACATGACTTAACGTTCCAAACTTAAAATAACCCCTTCCGTCATTTTTGACGGGGGTGGGGGGGGGGGAGGGCATATGCTAGTTGTTAATAATCTCGTAATTGTAACTAACGTTGGGGGCTGCCTATATAGTAAAAATTGTGCCTACTTCCTTTTTTCAAAATTTTAATCCCCACTTTTAACACTACATTTGAGTTCCTTGGACCAAATCAGTTCGGAAAAGTACATATTTCTGATTATTATTATTATGCATAGAGAAAATGTACTGAAATTGTACTAGGGCTTATGCATAAATTTTTAAAAATAAAATTAAGGGAAAAGTACGAAAGTTACTTTGATTCGATACTTAGATTTTTCTTTATTGTAAATGCTAATTAAACTGATGATTGGAATGTGCTGTAAATTTACATACCCATGTTTTTGACGATGTTGATTCTTTTTATGTAAAAAAAATGAATGTAAGTCATAAATCATAAATATTTTCAATATACATTTATGAATAATTTCATAATTTATTAATACATTTATGGAAATTAATAATTATGGATATTATTTTTTTAAGTTTTTAAATTAAAAAAAATATAAAGACCCAGATTATGTTTAGATATTTTTTTATCTTATTAAAAAAGAAACATTTCAATCGGATGATTGTTTGAGAAAATATAAATTAAAATTTGTCACGTGGATTTTAGCATTAACAACTTCAAATTTTGATCACTTCCAAATCTGTGAAATAAAACTCTTCAAACTATGTACTTTTTGGGGCTGCTTAATCCAAGAAACTCAAATATAGTATCAAAAGTGCATGTTTAATTTGAAAAAAAAAAGTTGGTACAGTTTTTAACATGTAGACGGCCCACAAACTCTTATCCATGCATAAAACTTAATAGTAGACATTATTATCAATCGTGACATTATCATTTTTAAATGATAATTTGCAGTAGCATTAGTAGGAATGAGTATTATTTTCTCTTATTTTAGCGGCAAAGTCTTATTTCTTTCACTACGGATTTCCGTGTCGTCGTCAGAAATATGTAGGCCAATTTTGGACGGCTGTTAAAATCCTGTTTCTATTTTTATCACTCGTACATGACTTCTAAATATCGCATAACTTAAATTTTATACCATAGAATAGAGAAACAAATGTACTTTGAAAGAAATTTTTCTGAAACCAACTTGATGGAATGCTACAGAGTGATCAATTAAATTATTTGAATTTAAGTCTGACTGCATAGGATTTACCACTATATTGCTGTTAATTGATTAATATGAGTATTTTAAATTATCCGAGACGTATAGTATTTATTTTGCACCTATGACTCTAAGGATCTGATATGATAATTTATACTTAGAAAATTTTATTAGACAAATTATCAATTAATTATAGAAAAGAAAAAGTTGCGTTGTGAATTATTTTTGAAGTTCGGATCCTCTTTGAGCCAATTACAATCATCAAAGGTTACCTGCAGAGAGTTACGTAACATTAAATATATAATGGCTTATTTTAAAACCTAGATTGTAATATTAAAGAAAACATTTCCTAAAATAAAAGACTTAATATTAATTCAATAAATTAAGTAAACAAAAGGAAAACTGACTAAAATTAATTGAATATAAAATTGAGTTTATTTACAAGGTAATTATAAGCATATGATTAAAAACAAACATAAATGTTTAAAAAAAATAAAATATTCAATCCTAGTTGAGAACTGTATTCTCAACATTTATTTTCTGAGAATTACAGTTTGTCTTACTGAATTAAAAAAATTCGATTTTGAAAGGCAGGGTTCCATACCCTAGAAGTATTTCTTTGATTAGCCTTTTTATGTTTAGATCGGGGTAGGATCTTCATACACACTTAAATTCGTATTATTAAAAGAATATAGCTTAATTAAATAAAATGGAACAATGGTGAAGGAGGATTGTTTGTTACCTTATATTACTAGATAACGTTGACAGCAGGAGGTAATGGCTGACGCGTTTTCGCTTTTTCTTAGCGCGTACATTTCCATCTATTGGCACACACACTCAAAATCTGTTTTTTTAGTTAGAGAGCAGTCAACCTTCTACTTTTCCATCTTTTTTGAATCTGAACTCTCAAGAAAAATCACATTCTTTTCGTGGAGCAAAAAAAAAGGGATGGAACCATTTTTCCCTTTTCACATAAAATTAAGGCCTTATACGTTTTAACTTCTTGAAAATTTGCATGTTTCGGCCATACCTCTGATTTTAGAGAGATGCCCATTGGCATGCGGGAGAAATTTGGTACTCCCCTTGAGTGTTTCATAGGTCCGTCGGTACAATAGCGATTCCTCTTGACGCCGTGCTGTGTCTGGGAGGTAAAGATGCTTTGACTTGTGAGGTCTTCGTGCCTATTTAAGCTCTCATAAATAAATGTGTCATATTATTGTTCTGACAATTTTCTCCATGACATTTTTATTAGGTGTAGTTAAATCATTCGTGGGAACGGAAAACCAAATATTTCCTTGACTGCCGTGGTTCACTTTGTTCCACAATTATCTATCTGTATGCGCTGATCCTAAAATGGATCATTAATTTGTATTGTTCACTGTTCACTGATTAAAATGATACCAAATACTCTGTTAATATGCAGAAAAAAAAACCAAATACTTTTTTTTTTTATAGTGTGTGCTAGTTTAGATCTAGATGGTGGTATTTCTCACCATCATCTCTTCCCCCGACATTAGAAAAAAAAAGGTCCACAGTATCTTTTTTTTTATATATATATATAGCCACAAAGTACTCGATGAAAGTCCATCGTCGTATTATATTGAAGATCAAAACTGAAAATGTTCACATGGAAAAGTCTAGGAACTTGGGATAAGCTGGGGTGTCACTAGGTTTGGAGTGTAAGTAGGTTTGCAACACCAGAAAAAAGTTTTACACATTGGTGAAATAAAGCGTAATCAAAAGTTCACTGTTGAAAAATCTGATGAAAGACATGACTTCTTCAGCAAGTTATCATGTGTAGTTGGTATCAATTTCCATTGTTCCAAAAACATTTATTAAAATTTTGAGTTTTAATAGGTCCAAATCCAAATAAAGCAGGAAAATTTGAATAAGCCAAATAATAAAATAGAATGCCCGAGAGAAGAAAGAAAAAAAAAATTAATTTTCTTTTCCACTCTTATATTTTTAGTTATTACATACATATAAATTGGCAAATCTTTTATTTTAATTATTACAGGCTAATTAGGTACCCATACGTTGAAACACAATATACAGAATCATTTAAAACAAATACTCAATATAATCAGTAAGCTGTATGCATTGATAATGAATACCATACAATTAAAAAAAAATTATATAATATATGAAAAACATTGAGAGAAAATACATCTATATAATCACATGTCTGTTGTACTACAATCTGTATTATAAACATTATAATCTAATTCTCACATGAATTATTTTCTCTTGAGCGGAAAGGAAAACTTCTTTATTTTTATTTATATATATATAAAGAAAATGTTATGTTAAAAAAAAAAAAATCTTATCATTCTTACTAAAACAATTGTTTTGGAATATGTGAAAAGGCTACTTTTCTGAATGACAGATATTCTCAATAATAATATATTTTCATAAAAGAAACAGATCGAAAAAATGAAAATTTGTTTTCTTCTTTCGATACCAAAAATTTAAATATCCATCTATAAAGTCAAACACAAAACCCTTTTAAACTGCCTGCCTTGGAATGGACGGGGTTGGGAAAAAAAAAAAAAAAAAACAAGGCAGAAGAAGAAAAAGAAAAAAAACAGTAATCTTTTCTCCCTCTAATCCATCACCGCTAAGCGGAAGGATAGAGAATGACAGCTAGATGACCCTACCTGTGGACAATGACTCATCCTTTTTTTTTTTTTTTTTTTTTTTTTTACATTCGTATCCAGGTGTACACAAGGGAAGATTTGCGAAATGCATGTACTAGCGATCGTTGCTATCCCTCAGGTGTATGATTACTAAACTCCTGGATTACTGACAGTGGGAAAAAAAAAAAAATCAGTGAAACGATTTGATTGCACGTGTGTCTGTGGAGATTTTGGATTACTCGCCAAAATTCAGCTATCTGTATTTTATTGCTGAAATAAGATTACTGTGTGATTAAAATAAAAAAAAGTCGTGTATACCCGGCTTGGATTTAAAAAAAAAAAAATGAGGTATGTTTAAATCTGTATATCTGCTTAATATTTTCTATAAAAAAAAAAAAAATCGGTACACGTGTAACGTGGTCAAATCCGTTTGCATCGCACTATCTTCTCGTCAATTTATATATTTACTTATTTATTTATATTGTGTATAAAAACGTAATGTATTATAATATATATATTTTTTTAATATAATATTGATTTTCTAGTTACAATTTAAGTTAGCGAGAACAAGCGAGCGTTGCTTTGCACAAACGAAAATGTGCATGCAATTGTAAAATATTTATTTAATTATTTATTCTTCTTATTATTATTATTTTAAAATATATTAACGTGTAAATATACATATTTAAGGAATCGAAAGCGAGCGTTCGCTTTTCTTTTCTCTTATTATTTTTTTGTTTTATAAAATATTACATATAATAGTTAGAAAAAAAAAATTAAACAAATTCTTTTTTTTTGTAAAGTTTGGAAATTTAGTTAATTAGAAATATCTCAGCTAAATGCATTATTAGATGCTCTGCGCAGATAGTCTCAATTTCGCCTGCAAAAACGAGACTTTAACATCCAATAAATTGCTGAAATGATCATTGACATGTATCCAACACCTTTTTATCATTATTATTTTTTAAGTATGAAATAATTTACCTAAATATTTAAGGTATAAATTAAACATCCAATTTATGTTTTGTAATAATTGAAACGTTCAATGGTATTTTTTTTTATTTATTATTTTTTTTTGTAATTAAATTATCTGAAATGTTAATCCTTAGGGACAACTAATAAAATTTTTTTTTTTTTTTTTTACTTGTTTGTTTTATAATATGAAATCGTACGATTATTCTAAAATTAAAATTGAAACGCGTTGTTCTAACCCAGTTATAGATTATATCAAATATTAAACTAAAATAATTTTGTAAAATCTGACCGATTTTTTTTTTGTTATAATAATTCAAGTGGATTCGTCAATCCGTGGCTTTAAGCAAAGGATGAATTATTATAAAAATTGGTCAATATAAAATGTTGTATTATTATTATTTATATTTGTGTCGCCGAGTGAATAGATGTTGACTTGTAATTTTAAATCGATTAGTTATATGTTTTGTGCTACATATCAAGATTTTTATTTTCACTTTTAGTAGAGAGGGTAAGGTTATATAATAAAAATTTTTTTTGTTTTGTTATATAAATTAGTATAAAATGGGTTTGAAAGGGTGATACCCTGGCAAGGCTGCCTCTGTTTTTATTTTTACCGTAATTATTATTATTTTTTATTTAACGTGCATGTTTGTTCATAACTCCCTCTGACGAGCCAAATCCCTCAGTAGTACACTGTGTAGCAAAGAAAAAAAAACTTGCAGTATCCTCCCTAAATGATCTTTTTTTTTTTTTTTTTTTTTTTTTTTTTTTTTTTTTTTTTTTAAATAGTAACCTGTCCTCAATGTACTGTAAATAAACAATAATGGAAAATTATAAAATGTGTACTAAACTAAAGAAAAATAAGACATCTATAAACGATAAAAATTTAAAATAAATATATACATATTGCCTCGAGAGCAATAAAAGAGAAAAAAAATTTCTCGCTTCCCTATCTAGGAATTTATGTGTATAGTCTGTGATTCCACTTTCGTTGGTGAGAATAATTTATTTATGTGGCGTTTAATAGTCGCTTTATCTGGGAATGCAATTTCCTTTAATAGGTAATTGTTATTCCTAAGCTTCCTTACCACCTCGAATGGTCCCAAGAATTTTGGCTGAAGTACACCTGGTTTACCCACGACTTTTAAGTAGCATTCTTGTCCCGTTTGTAGAAATTTTACTTTTTGGACTGGAGTACTGTCGATGTACTCCGCCATCATTTTTTTTTGGTTTTGTAAGGCTAATTTCTTTATTTCCTCAATATGTTGGACTCTATTTTTAACGTAGGTTTTGACAATTATGTCTTGGTCGGGCAAGTGTATGGAAAAAGGAGTTCTTATTTCTCTACCGAAAAATAGAAGTGCCGGAGAAAATCCCGTAGCTCTGTGCGGCGTACTGTTATAATTAATTTTAAAAAAATCAATCCTGGTATCCCATTCTAAAGAGTTTTTACACATAGCCACAATTGAATTTTTTAATATTTTATTACTGATTTCACAGAGCCCATTACTGCGTGGATTATTCACGGACGTAAAATCTAGGTCTATGTTAAGAGAATCCATGTATTCTTTGAATAAATCAGAGTGAAAATACCGGCCATTATCCAATTTTATGGATCGCGCCAATCCGAAATTACTAAAATAGCGATTCAATACATTTAGAAGTGTTTGTGATTCACAATTGCGAACCGGTACAGCCTCCAAGAATCTTGATGTGGAATCAATAATCATAAATACAAATTTATTTTTGCGTAGCGTCATTGGAAGCAAACCAATTAAATCTATATGCAAAACTGATCCGATTTCTTTATCTTTGATTATTTTTTGTGTGGGAACTTTAATAGTTTGATGTTGTTTAGTCGTGTTACATGGTATACATTTAGTACAATAATTCTTTACATCCCTGTACATCCCGTACCAGTAGAATCTAGCTTTTATTATTTGATAAGTTTTAAAAAATCCGAAATGTGGTTTATGAGCTTCCTGTATTATTTCAGCTTTAAGTTTATCCGGAGCAATTAACAGTTCATTTGTATCAGAGCCTGGCTTTAATATTAATATTTCTTTTTGATTGAGAGTGAATTTTTTTGTGGTTTTGTTTTGTTTGTCAGTTTTAATTTTGTTTATTATTTTATTTAATTTTTCGTCTTCTAATTGTTGTAGTTTAATGTTTTCATCTGATAGAGCTTTGTTTACCGTAAACAATGAATTTTGCAATTTTTCTCTTGAAATTATATTATTAATGTTCCTCGAAACATAATCAGCAGGATTTTTAGATCCCTCGATATGCTGAAAAGAGTAGTTAAAAGGGGACAAATTGTCCAACCACCTTGCTACAATGTCTGGTTGCTTTTCCAAATTTAAAAAATACGTTAGCGCTTTGGAGTCTGTATAAATATTAAATTTTCTCCCTGCGAGAATATGCTTGAAATACATCACCGCTTCATGAACCGCCAGTAGTTCGAGTTTGAAACTGGGGTAGTTCTTTTCGGGATCCCTTAATTTTCGCCCAAAATGTTCAATTGGCAGCTGTTCTCCGTCGTATTCTTGTGCTAAAATTCCAGAAATAGCTGTTTTAGAAGCGTCTGTGATTAAAATGAAATCTTTTGAGAAATCCGGGGGTTTTAATGTGGGATTTTTAACTATCGCTGCTTGGATTTCTTTGAATGCATTTTCTTCTATGTCAGACCATTTAAATTTCACTTTGTCTTTAGTAAGATTAATTAATGGGTCAACTATTTTAGAATAGTCTTTAATAAGCGATCTAAAATAATTCGAAAGACCAAGTAGAGATTTAACTCCCTTCTTATTTTTAGGTTTAACTAAATTTTGAATTTTATCTATGTTTCTTTTTGAAGGAGAGTATCCTTCGCTGTTTAGGGTGAAACCGAGAAATTCGATTTCTGACATACAGACTTGTATTTTAGTAGGCTCAATAGTTAAATTATTTTCAATAAAAGCTTTAAGGACTTTGTCTAACAGATCTAACATTTCTTCGAGTGAGTCGGCTGCTAGGATCACATCGTCAACAAAATAAGCGACTTGATCTTCATTAAAGTGGCCCAACACTTTATCAATTAATTCTGCAAACACCGCAGTACTGAGTCGCGTTCCGAAAGGCAATCTTAAAAAGGAGAATTTACCGTGCTCCGTTATGAAAGCTAATTTTTCAGTGTCTTCTTCACGTAAATTTATTTGGAAAAACGCACTGTGTAGATCCAGTACTGTATAATATTTTTTTCCACTCATTCTCCGCAGAATCTCTTTAATTTCGGGTATGGGGTACGCATAATTTTGAAGTATTTCATTTAAAAGTCTATAATCGACCGCCATACGATATTTAACTTCATTAGCCTGTTCGTTTTTCTGCAAAGATTTTTTTTTAACGAAAATAACAGGGAAAGCGTAATCAGAGTTGGATTTACGAATGATATTTGCTCTCAAAAGTTTTTCAATTTCTTTTTTAGCATACTCCTTAACATTGTGTGCAGTTTTGTATGGTTTAGTCTGCAGAGGATAATTATGTATTAAATTAAATCTTGGGACGACTAATGAAGATTGTCCGAGTGTATCGTAATTCTTAGAAAAGGCATGTGCATTATTTAGAAGTATTTTTTTTAATTTTTCTGCTGTGTCCGAGTCTAAATGTTGTAAATTAAAGTCGTCTGATCTAAGTTCTGCTTTTCTCCGTTCACGAACTTGCTCTAAATTCAGATTATTAATGTGCACTACCTGCTTCGTTACTTCTTGACCCTCAGTGTCAACTGATTTTATTTCAAAATGTTTAGAAATTTTGCCAATGTTCATTCCCTCTGTTAAGATTAATTTTTGTTGTGATTTGTTAGTGATTATTATATGAATTGCAATTTCGTGAATTGATGTTTTATAATAAATTTTCATATTATGTTTAATCGGTTCCAAGAGTATTGTATTTGTAGTTGCGAATTTATCTGGATCTAATAGTAATGCAACAATTTTTTTTTCGCCTGGTAGTAACTCCGTTGTCTGTGTTAGTTTTGCTGTAACAAAATTTTTGTGCGAGATACGTTTTTTTTTCTTTTTGTGTATTGTTTCTTTATTTTGATTCTCATTAGAGTTAGCAGTTAAGTTACTTATCAGACTTTGAGGTTCATTTTCTAGAAATTGAAGTGCAATGTTTTTGTTTTTTAATTTCATGGTTTTATCTTCAAAATCTAGGATAATATTATTTGTTTTGAGGAAATCGAATCCCAATAGCATATTGTAGTTCCGACCAAAATCTTGAGTTGTAACATAGAATGCCCCCGATACAAAAACGTTTTCCAATTTGAAAGTTAATTTAATGCATTGCTTAAAAGAGATTGTCGAATTTGTTAATGTTTGAATTTTTACCTGGTTACAGAGATTTTTATATTTTACGTGTGCATTCTTTAATTGTTCGAACAATATAGGTGATGCCAAAGTTACTGCCGCCCCACTGTCTGTCAAAGCATTAATCTTAACACCATTAATTTCAAAAGTAATAATCGGAAGTTGAGAATTGTCATTACTTTTGACACTAGCAATAATTTTGTTATTTTTTTTAGACCCGCAGTGAGACTTACGCGGGTGCCTTGTATTTGAGAATGTAAGTCCCGACTTTAGTTTCCCTTATTGTTACTAGAATTCTGATCATGATCTTTATCTTGTTTATTGTTTTCAAATGTCTGCTGTGAATTATTTTTTTTTGTATAATCATGTTTTTTATAATTATTTTGCTTGTAGCCCCCTCTATGCCCTCTATAATTTCTTCGCTGGTCATATGATCTCTGTTCGTTGAAATTGCCTCCATAATTTCCGAAACTGGGATATGATATCGGCATAAATTGTTGGTGGGGTGGGGGTGGTGCATAGTACATGTACTGAGGAGCAGAATATTGCATAGGGTTGAAGTTTTGGTGCGTGTAATTTGGGGTTTGCTGAAAGTTTCCCTGAGCTTGTTGGTTTCCCCCTTGATAAAAATTTGGTTTTTCGATTTGAATATTCTCAGGAATTTTTTTATTTTCGTCCACGTAATTACTGCTGTTTTGTTCGTTGCCCTTGTAAAACCAACAATGTGGGTTCGTATGGGATGTGGATTTACAGTATTTGCAAAACCTAGTTGTATCATTGTTAGTGGCATTTACCTTTAATTTTATGTTATTTAATTCCGCGGTTAATAATTTTATATTCTCTGCACTTTCTACATTGAGTTTAAGCAGTTCATTTAACAAATCAGAATCTTTAGTTTTGGAAATGTTGTTGATGTCCTTTAAATTGACATGTGAATAAGCCTCCTCTAATTTTAAGGCTATGTTGCACGCTGTTTTAAAGTCCGGCGGAGAGTTTTTTCTTACTTCCAGACTTAAATCACTACGAATTGATTCCAAAAACTGAGATAATTTGATCATTTCCATGAATGTAGAGCTGTTGTTAGCTCCTATATCTTGCCCACTTTTTTTTAGATAAAGGTCTGCTGCCGCATTAAACTCTAATATAAATTCGTTCATGTTTTGTTCCGGTTTTTGTTTGAGATTGCAAAATTTCTTTTGCGCTTCTAAAAATGTGGTTTTGGGTTCGAATAATTGTTTTAACTTTGTTTTAAAGGTTTCTAAGTTCTGTTCCACGAACAAATTTTGATCCCTCATCAATTTATCTTTAGCAGGTCCTACAATTTTCGCCTTTAATATAGTTAATTTAGAATCATTATTCAATTCAGTTTTATTGATGAGATTGTCAAATTGTAAGAAAAAATGGTTAATATTTGCTTCCTTTTTTCCATCATAGTATGGAATCAGATTAATTAGGCTATCTGCATTTGGGGTGTCCATTGTAGTAATTTTAGGAGTAGCTTTTTCAGAATTTATAATTTTCTTCTCTTTCTTTTTTTTCTTATTATTATTATTACTATTATTACAAATAATATTAGTGTCTACAGTTTGATTATTTAATTCGCGTAATTGTTGTCTAGTTTTGACACCAGTATCTATTCTACTAATTCTTTGACTTTTACGATTATTCATCCAATTAAAGTACAAAAATCATAAAATAGAGAGAGAGCAAAAAAAAAAATTGTTTAACATAAAATAAAAGATACCCAATGGTGAATTGTTATGCACTGTTCGAGAAATTAATTATATATAATATATATCATTTCAATATTTGAGCATTATTATGTATTTATTTTATATTTGCTGCTGTTGCAGTATATGTAACACAAGTCATATTTTCAATTCTTTGTTAATACAAATCAATCCAATAACACTTATTATTATTTAATATATCATTATATATTTAGTGAGGTACCCAAAAAGAATTGCCAGGTATATGCATGTTACAGAGTGTATGAAGATTCCCCAATGAATGCTTAAATTTTTTTTTTTTTTTTTTTTTTTTTTTTTTAATTAGTTGTTGAAAAGAGGAAAAAAAATTTTTTTCAAAAGAATTAGAATTAAGAACATTTATGTTAGCAAAAAAAAAAAATTTTTTTGTTAGTCTTAATATTGCATATATATTTTTATATTTAAAAAATTATACAATAACCTAAAGTTCTATTTCTAAAATTAAATTAATATATTAAAATAATTTAGAAAGAGGTAACGGTACCACTTCTTATTCGGTAAACCCTATGATGGAATGCTACAGAGTGATCAATTAAATTATTTGAATTTAAGTCTGACTGCATAGGATTTACCACTATATTGCTGTTAATTGATTAATATGAGTATTTTAAATTATCCGAGACGTATAGTATTTATTTTGCACCTATGACTCTAAGGATCTGATATGATAATTTATACTTAGAAAATTTTATTAGACAAATTATCAATTAATTATAGAAAAGAAAAAGTTGCGTTGTGAATTATTTTTGAAGTTCGGATCCTCTTTGAGCCAATTACAATCATCAAAGGTTACCTGCAGAGAGTTATGTAACATTAAATATATAATGGCTTATTTTAAAACCTAGATTGTAATATTAAAGAAAACATTTCCTAAAATAAAAGACTTAATATTAATTCAATAAATTAAGTAAACAAAAGGAAAACTGACTAAAATTAATTGAATATAAAATTGAGTTTATTTACAAGGTAATTATAAGCATATGATTAAAAACAAACATAAATGTTTAAAAAAAATAAAATATTCAATCCTAGTTGAGAACTGTATTCTCAACATTTATTTTCTGAGAATTACAGTTTGTCTTACTGAATTAAAAAAATTCGATTTTGAAAGGCAGGGTTCCATACCCTAGAAGTATTTCTTTGATTAGCCTTTTTATGTTTAGATCGGGGTAGGATCTTCATACACACTTAAATTCGTATTATTAAAAGAATATAGCTTAATTAAATAAAATGGAACAATGGTGAAGGAGGATTGTTTGTTACCTTATATTACTAGATAACGTTGACAGCAGGAGGTAATGGCTGACGCGTTTTCGCTTTTTCTTAGCGCGTACATTTCCATCTATTGGCACACACACTCAAAATCTGTTTTTTTAGTTAGAGAGCAGTCAACCTTCTACTTTTCCATCTTTTTTGAATCTGAACTCTCAAGAAAAATCACATTCTTTTCGTGGAGCAAAAAAAAAGGGATGGAACCATTTTTCCCTTTTCACATAAAATTAAGGCCTTATACGTTTTAACTTCTTGAAAATTTGCATGTTTCGGCCATACCTCTGATTTTAGAGAGATGCCCATTGGCATGCGGGAGAAATTTGGTACTCCCCTTGAGTGTTTCATAGGTCCGTCGGTACAATAGCGATTCCTCTTGACGCCGTGCTGTGTCTGGGAGGTAAAGATGCTTTGACTTGTGAGGTCTTCGTGCCTATTTAAGCTCTCATAAATAAATGTGTCATATTATTGTTCTGACAATTTTCTCCATGACATTTTTATTAGGTGTAGTTAAATCATTCGTGGGAACGGAAAACCAAATATTTCCTTGACTGCCGTGGTTCACTTTGTTCCACAATTATCTATCTGTATGCGCTGATCCTAAAATGGATCATTAATTTGTATTGTTCACTGTTCACTGATTAAAATGATACCAAATACTCTGTTAATATGCAGAAAAAAAACCAAATACTTTTTTTTTTTATAGTGTGTGCTAGTTTAGATCTAGATGGTGGTATTTCTCACCATCACAACTACTTAATTTAGCGACATTTTATGACTTTTTAAATACTTTTCAAGGATGATTTAAAAAAAAAATCTATCTGAACATTGAGCAATTTGCTACAATGATATAAAGTAACTAGTGGCGGAGATCCATAATTGACAATGATTTCCCTGAGTAAATTAAAAAGAATAAAAAGCAGATTAACCATAAGATTAGCCTAACCATAAAGTACCGCACTTTAGTGCTAAACTAAAACCTGTCAACTAAAAGACAGATTTTAATTTTATGGTATATAGATTTTGAGAATAAAATCTATAGGTTACTTTTGGTTGACCTAGAACCTTGAAATTTGGCACGAAGAAAGGTCTTAAGCACATGTAAAGGAAAAAATCCTAAAATCATTAATTTTTAAATATATGTCGATTTATTATGTGACAAATTCATAAATTTCTTAATCGGTACTAACGTTAAATTAACGCATTATAACGGAATTTTTTGTAATGGTAATATAACATAGCTGAACGGAACGCTCAGAGTGCGAGTCCTATTCGCACCTGTCTTGTAAAGAACTGCATTATATTTACTTTATTTTCCCTTATTAAAGAAAGCTTCCCAAGATATCCTGAACTGTTTCTCAACCAAGAGTGCCGATTGCACATAAAGTTCTTTATAACGCTCCCCAAAAAACCCCAACCATTTAACTTCAAACACGACAGAAATAGAACAACAAATTTTAAGGTACTCCAATAATCAGATGTGCCACTTGGAACTTCTTAGAAGTCGCTTTGGTATAAATACATTGTGCAGGAGGCCTAAGTTAGGAACTCCGATTTGAAAAGCTGAAAGAAACACGTTGGCTCAGAGCGAAAGGTTATCTGGAATGAATGGACATTTTTGCGGCAGAGTTTAACACTCTTGACGGACACCAAACTTTGCTAAGTTCCGTAAAAGTACTAGTTTGTACTTGGAGCCCCTCACGTCTAGACCCACTGGTACTCCTAGACTTCTGACAAGACTATCTTTTAGTCTTTACGTAAAGTTTACTGTACAAATTTCTATCCAATTTCATATTTGTTGTGTGTCTGAATAAAAAAACCCGTTATAAAAAAGAACTTCGCTATTCTGAAATTCCTTCATATTATGTCACAATCCTGAATTTTTACAGTATATTAAGTTTCAATCGTTCCCTTGCCATAAATCTTTAGTCAGCGTCTATATTTCGTTCAAGTTTTCGACATAAAATAAATTAAAACTTTTCACTTACTGGTTGTTTTTTAAATGCAACATTTTCTCCAACTTTTGCGATACCAATTAAATTTTCAGGTCTCAATTTCATGCAGTTTATGAAATTGAACACTGGAACGTATTTTTGATCAAACGAGTCACTTAGCGAAAATAGGACTTTAGAGGAAAACATCGAAAAGTGCCCTGACAATAAATTTACAGGGATTAAATTTGAACTGACATATATCCGTCTGTTCAAAATAAGAGCTTATAAAGCTAAGTTTGTTAAATAGTAGAGTTAGATAGATAATATTGACTTGAAAATTGCTTTTAAATAACTTTAAGAGAAGTGTAGAAATTGTTTCAAATGTTATCAATAAAACAGATTACCTTATATACCACTAATATATCTCAAATTTGCTTTTTGCTCATATAAAATGTGTTTAATATAGGACAATTCGTTTAAAACTACTAAATCTGCAGATCAGGGGTCCTAATGCCAGCTCTGCAAGTCTTTGTCTTTTAATGTCACTTGGCTGGCATAATACTTTTTCTCGCCTTTTTATTTTTATTTTTATTTTTTTTTTTTAAGGTTATATGTATATTTATAAGTATATAAGACTTTTTGAAGCTTCAGAAAACTGACCAATTTAACATTTTTTTTTTTTTTTTTTTTTTTTTTTTTTTTTTTTTTTTACAATAATATTCTGGAACGGTGAAATTTTTTTGGGTAGCAAACCAAATTTGTTTAGGGTAAAAAATACATTTATTTAGGGGAAGGCTATGCCCCCTGAACCCCCCCATTGCCACTTTAATTTTATGTTAGCATTTTCTAGTAATTGTATGGGTACGTTTTACACTGTAATTATATTAGCATACATATCACGTTGTGCAGGATATTTTTATCCTATCTTTATAAAAACATCTACTTACCTTTCAACCACGAAACATGTGTATTTGTAGCAGAAATTGAATAAAAAGATTGAATAAAAAGATCGAAATTGAATAAAAATATCTCGTATAACAAATATATGCAAATGTAAACTCGTTTTATGTGATATCTAATTTATACATCCAACGTTTTTATAATTTTTGCTAAGAGAAAATGGTTTTGTTAATATTTCTATAATTTTTAAAAGAGAGATTTTATTGAAATAAATCCTCATCTATTTCAATAGAAAATCATACTAAAATCATCCAAAAATAAGCTATTTTCCTAATAAAATATTGTGTCATAATAATGCGATTTTAAGTTATTTTATTTATTTATTATTTATTTTTTATTTTTTAATTTTGATACGATATGAAATACAGTTGTTAGGCAATTGTTAAATGGAAGAGGAAAAAAAAAAGAAATAGGTTGAAAAATTTGTAAAAATCGAGAAAATAAAAAGTTTTATATTTTTTGAACAGATGCATGGACTTTCACAATAAGTTATACAATTATTTTCGAAATTCTGACAAATTTATTGACAAATTTTCAAACCGATTTTATTAATTTAAGACTTCCTATATAGAAAATTTAGCATCCATAAGTTAACGTTTAATCAATTATTCAAATGTGCCATTTTCTTTTTCGGGAATGATGAAATTTTAAAATCGTCTCAATTCCTATGGAAAATCACTATGGCATGAAATGAAATCTGCTAAATTTTCCGAACAAATGAGCCAAGTTAAAGGAAAAACTGTAAAGCTATTTACGAAAATCGCACCAACATATCTATAAAATATAAAGCTAATGGGATCTTTATGTGACAGTTTTTGGGATGACATATATTCTGACATATACCAAAAACTTTTCGACTCTACAGTAAGCCTTCACTTGACGGGGTTTTGGCAAATATACTACACTCTTCGTTTTGATTTAAAATTCATTATTTAATGTATACATAAAATATTTCCATGCTTCATTATAAGTGTTGATATTTAATCATTGATTTCGTTGGCTGTAAATGAGATTGAAAATGTCAAAGAGCAATCCAATTAAGAGAGTTGAATAGCTTTTGAATTTTATCAAAGATTAATAGAGTTCTAATAAATATATATATAGAGAGAGTTTGTGTCATTAAAGCCTAATGAAAAGAATCTGTTGATATTCAATTTCAAAATTTATGCATAGTTTAAGTGTTGATTGTTCTAACATGAATTAATATCACGTTATTTTAATAAGTATTTGATTTTGACATCACTAATTTAAACTACCGATATTCAATTCATAATTACAGTCGACTTCTTTTAATTTTATATATTAAGTAGGAAATCACTTAATGTGATAAATATATCTTTGATATCTAGTAGCACTAAGAAAAATGAAAAGTGTTTCAAGTTATAGAAAGTAAATAACCATGAAATTGAACTTGGAAATGTAAAACTGCTCCGAAATACGTAAGGAAATTCAAAATGTAGACATTCAAATGATAAAAATAGATAAGAATAGTAGAATATGGGTGATTTTCAAATTTGAGGTATTTTTTATGTCGAAAAAAGACTTTTTTACTTTTAAGTTGAATAATCCTGATGGATTCAATGTTGGTTTTTCCAAAAGTACATAGTGTTAAAAGTTATCCATGTATGTTATTGTGCGAATATTCATTACATATTTTTTGAAATAAAATTTTATCAAAGAGTAAACCTAGAAAATGGGCTGTCCGAAATGACAAAGTCAAATTCCTTGATGAAACTTAACCTATTTTAAATTAAAAATAACTTTCAAAAACCCATGTATTTAAAAAGGCATAATGTAATAATATAATAAATCTATAAATATCTTTGAAATTTATGTTATTTTTTTAGTGTATAGTTGTTTTGTTTTTTCCAAGAGAAATGTCAGATCTGTTACTGTCTTGTCTGTTACCATTAAAAATAGTTGTCAAAATTACTCTGTATATGGCAGCACAAGCTTTAACCCCTTGGGGACGAGCGACACGTATACGTGCCGCATAAGATGCTCAGAATCCCCGATTATTCCCACCAGTTACTTTTTATTGTAAGCTTTGTCTTATTTAATGTTAGCATTTCTTCAATTCAATTAGGCGAAAATTTCTGTTTTGAAAAAACGGTGGTAAAAGATTAAAAAATCTGTAAAGGACGCTCGTCGGAAAGTTGTTAAATATTATTTTCATGATTCAGTAAGTAGTAGAATCCATTTTGAAATTATATGCTGAACCTAAAGTATGTTAACCATTAAAAGTAACAGACCTGACATGTTTAAATAATACCACTATTTACTTTCTTATTGTCAATAGCTAAAAGTGTTGAAGTGATATCTGTGATAACTGTGTGTAGAAGCATATTCAAGTAATTGTGATTTCATGCTAAAATTAAAAAAAAAAAAAAGTCCAGTAACAGACCCGACATTTTTTGCTTCATATTTATGTATAAGTGCCTTACAGAACAAAATTTTAATAAAAGTTGTTGCTGACCATGTAAACATGTACCAGATATATGCCAAAAAATTATGTTAATCACAAACAATCGTAAATTTAATTATTTTTGTTATTTTAATTTCAAACTCAAAAGTGCCTCAAATTTGAAAATCGCCCATTACAAATATAATATCACAAACCACTCTAGTTTGCTTCTATGGTCAAATTTTCATTAAATGGACACACATATTAAGAAAACCCAGTGTGAGGAATATTTGTAACTGTCTGGCAGCCAAATTCATGATTTTTTTTTTTTACTGCCAGTTTTAGATTAATTTTTTTTTTTTTAAGCGTATTTCCAAAACCGATATTTTGAAATTACATAAAAAAACTATTATTAGAGCTGTTATTTATTATGCGTAATATTGTCTTAGCAATGATATCGTAGTAAGGCAATCATATCTATAACAGTGGATATAGTGGATTTTATCCTATCCTATTATAGAATAAACTCAGCATGTCTATGAAACATCTTTAGGTTTGAGAGTAAAATGCTTGTGATTCAAAGTTCAAATGAAGAAAGAGGAGAACAATCAAAAGATGACTGTTATTAGAAGAAATAAACCTCGATTTTCATTATAAGAGGCTCAAAAATCAAAGAACGCAAAAACCTCTGCATTATTTTTTGGGGAATAACTTAATGACTGTAAACGACGAAGAAACAGCTGCGTCAGAATTTTTCTTGTTTTGCAGAAGTTTATTACCTTAAATATATATACTAAATTGAGTTACCTAAAGTATTTTAAGTTTTTACAAATTTAATTATTAAATTTATATAAACGAACTAAAATACCTAAAGTAAAAAGCGTGGCAGAGCGTGAATTCGCTTATTATAATAATTCTTATAGCAAAATGACTATCCCAGCTACATTGAAAAAACATTTGTTTCATAAAATATCTACAGACTAGGTTAAATGCTGTAAAAACCCGTAAAATGTCTGTTTTAATTAAAGTTTTGTTGATGAGACTACTAGAAATTTAGAAACTAACAAATATTGCTTACTCTTTAATTGTATTTTACATGCTAGCAACCTATATTCAGTAAATACTGGGAAATATTGGAAATCATTTGTAAATAATAATAAATGTTTGCTTATGTTTATAAAAATATATTTCTAAAATAACATTAATACGTCTTTCACAGTAGGAAAAAGAATCGTGAGCAGTTTTATTTATGGATGAATGCTCGTTGAAATAGATAGCCAATACCTGCTTCCGTTAAAATAATCTGCTATATATATAAAATGCAAATGGGAATTTCGTTCTGGCTGCTTATAATTTGAGTTCTACTGAATGGATTTTAACGGGAGTTACATTGTTAGTTAGATCATTTTTCAGGGAAGGTTTTATTATATTGCATATAGTTCTACGTTGCTTAGCTTTGAAATTACAGGGAAAGTTCTATAATCAGGTGAACCCGATTATGAAAGATTAGCCTTTTTATAAAGTTCAACTCGACGGATTTTGATGAAACTTGCATTGTTAGATAATTTTTCAGGAATGGCTTTAGTATATTGCGTATCGTTTTTTGACAAATTATACTGTAAATAATCAATTCAAAGTGATTATTCAACTAAAAGCAGCAATACGGAAGGATATTTTTGATAAAGGTTCATATTGCTTTAAAACACATGGTTAATTTCACGTATATGTTTCGTTGCATTCAAGGTTCGTTTGGAAAAACCGACAGGCGTAGCGGGCAATGCCTGCTAGTTTTAAATATAATGTATTTTAAAAAATGTAAACTTAAAATAAACATGAAAAGTTTCGTTCAATAATTTCAAAATTATGAATAAATATGTTTTCTTTTGTTTTTGTTTGAAATGTAAAAAATTATTAGAATGCATTTATTTCCAGTAACTCTTTTTAATTTTATTAAATACATTTTAAATGAAAATCCACAGTATAAATAAGATTTGTATCAATTTATACAACAGGCATACACACACAATGATTCTTCTAGATGTATTTTGTTCAATTCATACATTTAAAAAAAAATTAAAATAAAGTTTCACGACAATTTTAGCGATACAGCTATGAAGAAAGCTTATGAATTTATATGCTTGGAATACTAATACCTTACTAAACACATTTTATTAAACACATAAATTAAAAAAGAGAGAGTAATACGTTACCGTTAGGGATATTTGAAGAGGTAAAACAAAAGTAATTTATTAATTAAATTAACGTATTGGAAATAAAATTTTCTATTCAAAAGAATATTACAAATAAGGTGTTTCTAGTTGTTTTTAATTAAGGTAAAATCAATAATATTTTGACACTTATTAATTTTACAGCATTATTAGAAACATACATGCATTAGAGTGATCATTTTGTTTTTGTTTTCAGCCTTGGTACAGCCTTAATAACGTTCCTTCTAGATTAAAATAATTTGTTGAAAATTTCTATTTTATTCAAAATGCCATATTATTTTCATAAAAATAAAGTAGAATCATTTTTTTTTTTTTATTTGTTGTTGTAGTTATTAATTTCAATGCATTCTAAGGATAACATCAAAGAAAGCCCTTTTTGCATTACTTGCAAAAAAAAAAAAGTATATTGTTCTGAACAAGTAATTTTATACTCTGTACTTCATTGACGATAAATATTGTTAAGAATATTCTTAAAATAGAATAACCAAAAATTAAATTTGCCCAAGTCAACACTAATCAAAATTAGCCCCATTAAATTTCTATCATTATGTTGGCATAAATCTTTAGTTGACTTTTGCATTTCTTCCACGTTTTTTTTATATAAAATAAACTAAAATTTTTCGTGTAATAGTCGTTTTCTAAACGCAACATATTTTGTAACTTTTACGATACGAATTACATTTTGAGGTTTTATTTTCATGCTCCTAAACTCTAGAAAGTATTTTTGATGAAATGAGGTACTTAGCGGAAATAGGACTTTAGAGGAAAATATTGAAAAGTTTCTTGACAATAAATTTCCAGGGATTAAATTTGAACTGACATATATCCATGTGTTCAAAAGAAGAGTTTATAAAGCTAAGTTTGTTAAGTATTTGACGCAGATAAATACCATTAGCGTTTGTAATATAATATTGAGATAAAAGTATAGATAACTTTTCAGATTTCCGCTATGCAACAAATTGCTATACACACTATTAAATCCTCTTTTCTTTTAAGCAAGAGAATTATTTTAATTTTCCCACAATGTATTTATGCTATTTTAAGCATTTCCATTGATGTAATCATTATTGAAACAATATAATAGCATAGGTACTTACAAGGAAGGTATCCATAAGCGCATACTCAGAAAAATTTGAAAACATTACAGAATATTCTTCTCATGAGGATATATACGTTTATAAAAAAATTTCCCGAGGAACCTTGATATAACGTCCGTAAAAAAATTATGAAATTTTCGTTTTTTTGGCGATTTATCGCTGGTTGGCGACAGAATGAAAAAAAATACGCTTTTTTGATAAATACTGTTTCAGGGAAAAAAAAATGTATTTTTCAGACTGAACTATTTTAAGTACGCTTAACTTATATAAGTGCACTTTTACAACTAAGGATTTGCCATATGCACTTATACGCAGATATAAAGAAAATTAATGATCATATTCTACGGTTTAAAACAAAATTTAAATTGATTAGAAATTCTTCAAATTTAAAATTAAAGTTCGATTCAGAAGAGACAAGAAGCTAAAAGTATTGTTGCCATGGAAACAGCAACTTATTCAGTATCGAAATTCAGACCCGAGAATGTTCTTAACCGGGCATTTATTGTTGAAATACAAAACAGCAACTTATTCAGTATCGAAATGTATAATGAGACACGAGAATGTTCTTAACTGAGCATTTACTGTTGAAATACACTTAAAACCTATCCACTAGTGAAACCGTATAAAATTAAATAATTTCAGCAACACACAACTTGTATATATTACATAAACTTATAGGAAAAATAATAAACCATTTCATCGTTTAAGTTTAAATTCATAATGTACTGCGCATTTAAGTACATTTATTTAACCAGGAATTTACAAATGCATTGAAATCGTTTGCATATTTGACGAGGAAAAAGTGTTGCTAGACAAATAGCGTCTTTTTGCGCCAAATACTCTAAAGTAATTTATTTTTTTAAAGAATTTCTACTGGGATTTCGCCTCTAAATTTGATTGATCTTTTATTACGTACATGAGTAGTTTCATTAGGATTTTTTTTCAAAATATTCTGAGTATGCGCTTTAAGAAGACCTTCCTTGTTAGGCTCTTAAATGATTATTATTTTTAATTTTCTCTGTTCAACACGTTCACGAACTCGTCTTTGCATGTAAACTAATTAAATTTACAGTTATTACTTATTTAAATGCCTAAAAATTGAATAGCGTTTTTCATGTTTTCCTCTGAAAGGGATGTATCTTGAATTATAATCGATTGCTGGCGAACTGATGACGATCTTTCCCAGACTCTCGTGTCCTTAAAATAGACTTAAGGGGCTTAGTCAGCCAGATCTCAAATTCTCCTCGCTAATCTTAAATCTATGGGAGTGGAATGCATTCTTGTTCATAAAATATTTCATCAGGAAATTAATATTTTTACTTCTTTTTTCTGTGAAATATTCCTAAAGGATGTCTCCTTTTTTTCTTAGCTGTCAAGATATTTCTAAAATATATGCCTAATTTAATATTTTATGTGTTAAAACCGTACGAGCTGTGACTGACATTTTAACACTTTAGATAAAATTAAGCATATAGTTTAGAAATATTTTGACAACTAAAAAGAAAGAGACATCCTTTAAGAAGAGTATACAGAAAAAAGAAAAGAAAAATATTATTTTTCTGAGGATATATATATATATATATATGTTTGATTAATCCGGTCATTATTATTAATGACCGGACATAGGCTGGTTATTATTAATAATGACCAGATTAATCATATTGACCTTAACACACACACACACACACACACACATATATATATATATATATATATATACAGGGTGTCCAAAAAGTCTGGAAACGGTCAAATAACTCGAAAAATATACATCAGATTGAAAAACGGCAAAATGCATGTTCAATATTTTTGAAAAAATCTATTTAGGGATATGAAAGTTCCCCCCCCCCAACTGTGCCCTCCCCCGGGGGGAAAGGGGGGCGACTTTGAAATCTTAAATGATGACCCCCATTTTTTATTGCAGATTCGGATTCGACGGGAAAAAATACGTAACTTTTGTATTGAACATTTTCTTCGAAACATTGTAGATGGCGCTGTAATCGAGTGCAATGCTGTGAGAATCGTTACCATTGCAATGTCTGGAAACGCTCCAATAACTCGAGAAATATACATCAGATTGAGAACCGGAAAAATACGTGTTTAATATTTTAGAAAAATGGCGACTTTGATATCCCTAAATAAATTTTTCAAAACTATTGAACATGCATTTTTCCGTTTTTCAATACGATGTATATTTCTCGAGTTATTCCAGCGTTTCCAGACATTGCAATGGTAACGATTCTCACAGCATTGCACCCGATTACAGCGCCATCTACAATGTTTCGAAGAAAATGTTCAATACAAAAGTTAGGTATTTTTTCCCGTAGAATCTGAATCTGCAATAAAAAATGGGGGTCATCATTTAAGATTTCAAAGTTGCCCCCCTTTCCCCCCCGGGGGACAAAGTTGGGGGGGGGGCAACTTCCATATCCCTAAATAGATTTTTCAAAAATATTGAACATGCATTTTGCCGTTTTTCAATCTGATGTATATTTCTCGAGTTATTTGACCGTTTCCAGACTTTTCGGACACCCTGTATATATATATATATATATATATATATATATATATATATATATAAAGAATGCATTCGTACTCCCATAAGTTTAACATTAGGAAGAGGAATTTGAGATCTGACTGTCCAACCCTCTAAAAACGCTAACTTTGAAATATTTGCTGAAAGATCCCGTATCTTTATGAGAAAATGGAAAAAGTTGTTCAATTACTTGCTATCTGAATGAAAGTAGCTCAAAAATTTTTGCATTTATGAATGAAAAGGACTTCGTGAATGCGTGTAAGTGGCGACAGTTTGGATTTGAGAAAAAACCTTAAGAGAATTTATGATTTTTAAAATTTTGTTACTGAAAGTTTTGAATTTATCTTTACATTTTAATATTTTACTAAACAAAGTTTAATAATAATAATAATAATAAAAGTAAAAGTTAAAAAACCACACACACACTTCTTTTAAGTGCTTTTATTTTTATGTAAAATACCGCTTTTAAAGTGATAAAACTGCGAGAAATACTGTTCAAAATGTAATTTCTTTTCATATTCATCTTTAAAGTATTTAATAGAATTAATAAAGGTTAAGACAACACGTTTTATCTTAAAATTTTAAACAATGATATGCATTTTCATTTTTTACTTTTTTTCAGTGTATTGCAAAATACACACCTAATCATAATAAAAATTTTAACCTGGATACTCAATAATAATAATAATAATAATAATAATAATAATAATAATACAATTATTTGAGACGCGTCGATTAAAGTTTAAATGCAGCTTTAAATAAAACATTAAAATTGTAACGTTTAAGAGACAATTATAAGTTTTTAACTGTCCCCTAAAATAATAAGTTTTAATTATTTTCAGAGATAACTAATTGAAAGCTTTCAATTACAAGGAAAAATAAATTAAAAATGCATTGAGCCTCCTTAACATTTCGAATGAAAGGAAAATATTATACATAAATTATCCATCTTATATTCATATCATAACTATCTTAGCCCAAGAAGCTCTTTGTTATTTTATTCTTAGTTAATACAGTTATTAATTTTTGCATTTACTAATTAGGTATAATATGATATTTTACTTAAAATATTTACGTTTATTATTAAATGACAACCGATTCAAGTTAATATATTTTCATTAATAAAATATAAGGGAAAATCAGCCTAAGAAGGATTTGCCACGTGTTCAATAGTTCAGTTATTTCTTAATTAAGTATTCTTGATGACAAACTATTTTTACATTCTCTTATTTAATTTAATTTGGTTCATGTATGTAAAGATGAATTTTGTAATTGATTTTTCGCTCACTTCCTGATATGTTAGAATCATAAAAACTATGTACAGATGTGTGTTTCCGATAAAAATACAATATTATGTTATTTTAAAAACTTAATTATAAATTTATATATTTGTATTAAGGCATTTTTCCGTCAGCAAGGCACAGGTAATAAAACTCCAAATATCCTCTCAAATAAACAATATGGTTACAACTGGTACTATACTAGTAATAACAATGACGTTATGTGTTAAACCGCTCTCGCTAAAATATGCTAATTGACTGTGAAACTGCAACAATGAAATATTTTAAACGCTAAAAAGTATGAAATAAAAAATATATATACATAAAAGAGAGTGTAGTAATTTTAAACAAGTGGGTAAGTGTGATCGAAGATCGCTCAAAGGGTTTCGTATAATATTCCTTTCAAAACACTTTATCCTTTCTTTAATAAGTCCAAATAAATTTCATTTAGCAACAAAAAAAAAAAAAAAAAAAAAAAAAAAAAAAAAAAAAAACTCACGTTTTTTGTTTTTTATAAAGTAAAAATTTACTGGTCTATTTTTTCGTTTTTTTCGAGTATCCAAACCAGCTCGATAGCGGGCGAAGCCGGCTATTATATTCTGTCATAATAATATCTGTCACGCGGACTAAATGCGATATAAAAAAATAATTTCAAAATTAAACATGTTGTACACTTTCAAAATGTTAAAATATGCGAATATTTCCATAATCGGATTTTTATCATGATTCAATATGTTTCTATAACTCATATATTTACTATTCTCTATTGCTCATATTGATACTCGTTTTGTATTATTCTCAAACAAATGAAAAATTCGTTAAACTTCCAATATGACGTCAGATTTTCTTTTTAATTCTCTAATGACGTGATACTAATCTGCTTTGTGTACATACACAAACTCATACTACTTGTATTATTGAGAAATCTTTGAAAATTTCCGTTTCATTACCGCTATGACGTCAATCATTTTTATTTCATATTAATCTTTTTAGGTAGATTTCGTAAGAAATACTACCTATTACATTCTCACCTAAATTGGAAATTTTGAAAAATTTTTGCAGATCTACGCCGATCATGACTCCCAGAACCCAAAACCACCCCCAGTTCAAAACTTTATCTATCTATCTATCTATCTATCTATCTATCTATCTATGTCACTTTTTTCTGACCACGATAACTGGAAAAATTCTGCATTAATCTTTTACAAACTGATACATAAAATCAAGGGGCATAAAATCTCGGTCAAGTTCGTTAATGGGCAAAATCGAACCAGGGGGGGGGGTGGGGGGGGCTTTTTGTGAAAACAGAAAAAACCCATAATTTCTTAATTATGATACATATCGAATCCGTTTAAAGTTATTATTACTTCTAGGAGAAGGGCCGAAAATGCATGTATGACAGATTTTTGATATAATTAAAAATGGCCCCAAGGGGGGGGGGGAAGGGGGGTTTTAGAAGAAAAAAAATCATAGCTTCGTCAATTCACAAGATATCAAATTCGCGTAAATTTATTATTAATCCTCTTAATATTATCTAAAACTTTTATATTGACAAGCTTTTTATAGGACCAACCGTTCTAGCAAAAAAAAAAAATTAAA
Source organism: Maratus michaelseni (assembly GCA_963931845.1). Lineage (NCBI taxonomy): Eukaryota > Metazoa > Arthropoda > Arachnida > Araneae > Salticidae > Maratus > Maratus michaelseni. The sequence goes on from OZ007587.1 coordinate 164,037,267, forward strand.
AACAAAATAAATCCCTGCCGGCTCCGCCTGCAAACAAGTTATTTTTCGAAGTAGGCGGTTCCAACTCCCGCATCTTTTCGAAACTGATACATAAAATCAAGGGGCATACAGTCTCGGTCAAGTTCGTTAATGGACAAAATCGAACCAAGGGGGGGGGGGGCTTTTTGTGAAAACAGAAAAAACCTCATAATTTCTTACTTGTGATACGTATCGAATCCGTTTGAAGTTATTATTACTTCTAGGAAAAGGGCCGAAAATTTATGTATGACTGATTTTTGATATAATTAAAAATTGCCTTAAGGGGGGGGGGGGGGGAGGGGGGTATAGAAGAAAAAAATTCATAACTTCTCCAATTCTCAAGATTTCAAATCCGCTTAAATTTATTATTAATCCTCTTAATATTATTTAAAACTTTTATATTGACAAGTTTTTTATAGGACCAACCGTTATAGCAAAAAAAAAAAAAAAAAAAAAAAAAAAAAAAAAAAAAAAAAAAATTAAAAAAAAAAAATCCCTGCCGATTCCGCCTGCAAACAAGTTAGGTTTCGAAGTAGGCGGTTCCAACTGCCGCATCATCGTAAAAAGGTCATTTCTTCCGCAATTCCCGACAAACAGGCGCCCCACGGTCTGCGTTTTCGAAATCTACCTGTGCCTGTAGGCCGAGCCGTCAGGGATTTTTTTCAATTGGTGATACTTCTTATTTCATTTTCATTTTTCACATGGAAATCGTCTGATAGAAAATTAATTACTGTAGAAAGAATTTCATCGTGGATTTTTAATTTTTGCCATCTGCCATAACGAAAAATGTTTAAATTTAATAGGAAAAGGCTGTTAGAATTTTGGTTTTTTAGCTCTATTTATTAAAATAATACGAATTTTTCAAATTTTAATATTTTGAGCTCTTTATAGCTGGTATTCAGCTATATACACAAAGTTTCAACTCTGTAAGTTACATAGTTTCTGAGAATAGCTCTGTGACAGACAGACAACGGAGCGGTAGTAATAGGGTTTCGTAAGATGAACTAAACGCTAAAAAGACATGTTTTTGTTACTGAAAAAAATGTTTCAACATCAAAGAAAATATTTTATGAATGTAGATTGAATCGGCCGCGCTTTACTTTTTTCACGTACATCATTCATTAGAATTTTCTTTTTTAAAAATCGCTTTATTACTTGCGATTATTTTAGAAGCTATTTATAAATAAGGTATTTTAAAGGTTGTTGACACACTTTTAGTACCTATATTATGTCTTTAAGAGTTTCTACTTGAAAACTACTAAAATATAAAAGAAGAGCAAAGCCGGCAAAGAATCTACTTATAGATTAATTGTATAGTTACTTTCTACTTAATGTTAAAGAGTGCAGCTATTTTTCAGTCACAAAAAAGATTAGGTATAAATTTGAGAGGATTGACCTCGAGGTGTAATTGATAAGGCAAAGAAATTGAAAATGCGTTTTTTTAAAAAAGGAAAAATAAATAAATAAAAAGAAAGAATATTTTAAAAGACATATACTTATAAAACATTAAAAATCTACTGAATCATATCACAATAAAGTTGTAAACAAGCATAATTACTTTTTGACCCTTTTTTTAAGTATAAATATTTTTTTATTACGTAAAATTTCTTATAAATGATTATTCAACTAAACAAGTAAACAGATAAGAAAATCCTACACATTTTTCCAGAGTTTAGCTAGACAACGGAGTACTTTAAATAATTAGATGCTGTTAATTTCGTAGTCATACAACATACGTATTTCAAAGATTATGATTTTTTAGATTTTATACCGCAATTATAACACACATTAATTAGATTGAAAAATGTGATAAAATTTATAATCAATTTTCGATTTTTTTCTTTTTTTTTTATTCTTTAATTAGTCACTAAAAATCTTTTACTAATTTTTTTAAAAGGTGTTGACACAATAATAGTAGAAGAAGCACTGAATATTTGAATCTTTTATATATATTTTTCTTGGAAAAGTTTCTTTGAAAAATTTCGCAATGCAACTAAAACAATTTTTAATCAGACAAAAGGAAGAAGTTAAAATGTAATTTTTTCGTACAATTATTATCGTTTAAAACATATTTGTAGCTGTTATTACCCTTTTAATGATTTGAAATTGATTTCCCAGACGCCAGTTCATTTTGTTGGAAATTCCTTTTGTTTAGAATTTCTGAGATCAAATAATCTTGGAAAACTTAATATGTAGAAGTATAAATTAGGCAATAAGAATTTTTTTTCCATTATCAGATTAATTTTGTCATTTCAGATTTTAATTTTAATTATATTTTGTTATTGTTCCAGATATTAAAAGGTATTGAAGACTTAGCATTTTTTTTATAGTTAAGCCCGAAAAGTATTTATTATTTTATTATAGAAATTGGGAACGATTTTGAAAAAAAGTATATATTTTTTTATATTATGTTCATCAGTTATCACACAAACAAAAATTTGGAGTTACGTTAAAAATTAAAAAATTACGTTACCCAGAAAGCGTTTGTGAATATAATTTTCGTTTAATTTTATTTTTCAGTAAAATCATTTCGATTTACCTGATTAAAATTTAGAGTGGACACAAAATAATTGACCCTATTGAAAGTGGTTTAACGTAAGTTATATTCAATTTATCGCCATGGAATTGTGATATTTGTATGAAATGGATCGCGAGGATGCGGTTATTAGGTTAAAAAAAAAAAAATTCACATTTTAACCACTAGACCGAAATTTGGCACTACCAGACTGAAAACGTCAACAAGCATTTAAATTTAAGATAATTAGAATTTATTACAAGTAACTATTACAGTTTTATTTAAGATGTGATCAGCGCGCAGTTTACTTACAGTTAAAACGTGTGAAACGCACATAACGGCATACTTGCCAACCTTCCACTTTTTTCCGTAAAAACTGTGTTAATTTGATGAAATCAAATAAGTTCCACAGAGAAACATGAAATATATTTTTTAGTTAATATTTAATAAATTTTCTGGAACGTGCTCGACATTGTTCAAAATAACCCAGTTTTTTGGAATAACTTGGCAAGTATGTGTAACCATCATCTACTGGTTGGAAATTGAACTATGTTTTAAAACCCTAAGATCGTTTCTTTATAGTCCATTTCTTTCCGATTAAATTCCAAATTTTATAGTGATATGTTAGATACAGCTCTGCATAGTGTCACTTACTTTATAGCCTTCTTCGACTGACAATTATTAAGAGGGAGTAGCTTTTGTGTTTCTTATATAAGTCTTGGTAAACATATTCCTCTGCTGATAGGTTTCGGTAGAATTGTTTGGAAAATAAGCTAAATCTAACGCAAAATTTTATTTTTGAAACTTTTTAATTCATTAACGGTTTAAAATATTAAAATTTAAAATATCTAGTTCTCTTTGATACGTTCCGATTCCGTATCATTTTGCAAGACAAGCGTTACTATTTCAAAAGAATGTTATTCATTCAAAAAATATTAGTATTAATATAAAATATTAAAAAATGTAAGTATTTTCATAATGACTGGAGCCTTAAAAAAATTAAAACATCCATTTTTAGCTATATTTTAATTAATTTGAGATTTTTTAAAATTTGAGATTTTTATTTTTTGTGTTTATAAACGTAGTTTATAAACACACTACGTTTTTTCCATTATTTTACAATTATTAACATTTGCCTTTTGTTTGTAAATTAACAGAAGGAAGAATTGCCATTCCATTAGGAAGAGAATATATTTCCATTAAAATATCACATTTTCATTTTTAGTAGGATTTTCAGAAATAAATTCTACTTGAGAAATTTTCAACATGTTCATTTTACTGATTACTTATTGATTATTCATTGATTCATTTTACTGATTACATATTTATTTACTGATTGCATGTTCATTTTACATTTTCAGCAATTTTTCAACATACTTGAAAAGCGTTCATGACTTAATTTTGTGTGTCACTCTGTCTTAATTTTCGTAAATGTGCTTATTAAAGCCACAAAATTTACACTTGTGTCCAAAAATTAAGGCTATTTTTCGAACACAAAAGTTAATTGCGAGTACTAAAAAAACAGCTATATTAACGGCAGTTACTATTCTGACGCCACAGCCAGTCAATATGACGTCGCCTTGACGTCACAAATGATCAGAAGTGTCACTACGGTGAACTAAAATGTGATAGCTTTTAATTGTATCGTCTCATTATTACTCTCAAGAGGCCGTCATTTGGTGACTCCAATGAAAAGTCACCATTTGTTTTCTAACGAGTCACCAGGTGATGTTACAATAAAGTCACAATATAGTCAAGCTTGTGATTCTCATGTGACCATCATTTGGAGATTCCATGGTGAAGCCACCATGACTGTTAAAATTTGAAGAGCCATCTAATGACGTCACATGGTGGTTCTCAAGTGACTAACATTTGGACTTACTATTGTGTAGTCGTCATGAGCGTTATTGCTTTGTCACAAGTCATCAGATGACTCCACTTTGATGTCACTTGGGGACTCGTCATCATGCAAATATCATAATAACTTCAAAATAGAGCCTGCAAATGACGATCAGAAGAGAGTCACAAAGTTTCATTGTAATGACACCCACTGATCCGTATCAAAGCAACAGTCACGATGACTTCTCAATGCAGTCACGAAATTACGGTCTTTTGAGACTAATAATGAGGCGATTGAAATATATCACATTTTAGTGCATCGTAGTGACGTCATACCCATTGATTATATATATATATTTTTAGTACTAAATTAACTTTCGTGTTCGAAAGATAGTTTTTCGTGTTCGTCCCTTTTGGACACCAGTGTAAATTTCGTGGCTTTAATAAGCACATTTACGAAAGTTAAGTCAGAGTGACTGACAAAATGAAGTAATGAATACTTTGAACTACGTTGAAAAGTTTTCATGTTGAAAAATAGGCATAATGAAAAATTGCTGAAAATGTAAAATGTATAATAATAGAAAATAAATATATAACCAGTAAAATGTATCAATGAATAATCACAGAGTAATCAATAGAATGAATATGTTGAAAATTTCTCAAGGAGAATTTTTTTCAGACAATCGTACCAAAAATTAATGCGATATTTTAATGAAATTTCTAAAATTCTGCATGTAATGTTAATATTTTGTTACAAGACTTCAGAAAAAAAAATCGGATATATAATCATACTCGTACATAATTTAGAGAACTTTTTTAATTTTAAAAATACAATAAATAAATTGATTTATTATAAATATGATTTATTATAAAACATCGTATTTTTTTATATTCATGACATGATGAAAATGTTCCTTTATGAAGAGAGCTATTTATTCAGAAGCTTTAAACGTTTTGTATTGGAATCAATTAAAAGAAAATTATTGTATGTGCAATCAGTTAACAGAAAAAAGGGAATCCCCATAGTATTTTATCAACAAATTGTCTCAGACAGATACAATTGGGTATTGTATCTTCTTTCCGAATATTAAAGTAGATAAAATAGAAGCTGTCTACATATTAAAAATTGTATCACCTTTGATTAGTCAAATAGTAACACGCATTTTTCACACCATATCAGTGTTCTTCCTATCTAATTAACCCGGATAAAGTGTAGGTTATGTACTTACTAAATCTTCATAGAGTTATAAAAGAAAATGTATTAGGGATTTATCCATAAATTTTGGAAAATAATGATTAAGATCTTACAAGAAAAAATGTACCGAAAACATTCAATTAGTAAAAGTACACACCAGTAAAATTATACATAAATTCTACACATAAAATAAACTCATTTTTTTAAAGAATTTTTAGGGTTTTTTTTTCCTTTTGCCGATACTTTGATAACAGAAGACGGCCTCTTTAACCCGTCAAAAATAAAATTTCTCTATATCTTGAAAACTAATCATAGGATTGAGTTGTAAATGCACATAGCCCTGTTTTGGATGACACTCATTCATTTTTTTTTTTTTTAATGTAGGTCTTCATTATACATATTCTTTTAATTATGAAAGTATTAATAACTTTTATAGTTTAAAATATGTTTTTGAATAAAAAAGATGCCTGGAATATGTCGTTGAAAAATAAATATTTCAGTCGGATGATTTTTGGGGAAGACCCCCCAAGTCTGCCACGTGCATTTAACATTCGCATCCTCAAACATTGACACATCTTCTTACTTTATAAGGATTTAAAGAAAAATATATAAACTGTACCTTTCTGGACTGCTTTGATCCAAAGAACTAAAAAAAAAGATGTCAAAAGTGGGTGTTACTATTTAAAAAGCCAAAGTTGGTGCAACTTTTAATATGTAGATAACCCTTATTTAAAAAATTGCATTACAATCGAAAGTAGATACAATTTCCAGTCGAATGACATCATTTGCATCTATCTGCGATTATTTGATAATAAAATAATACGAGAGGGAGGATGGAGTCCATTTTTTTTTTCATTTTAATCGGTTGTACAATTGAGCAATGATATTTTCAGTAATTTTTGGAGAGTAATGTTTGATAAAGGTTGATCTTATGTGATTAAATTATAATGAAATATGAATAAAACCTTGTCAAAATATTTTCCAGCCTTGCCGGCGTCTCTAGAAGTGCCACAATTGCAACAGCTTACATCATGTCTGTCACAAGCCTTAATTGCAAAGATGCTTTGAAAGTTATCCGAGGGGCCAGGAATATTGCGAATCCCAACTATGGATTTCACTCGCAACTTAAGGAGTTTGAAACTTACGCTCTCACATCGGTAAGAAGACTCTTTTTCTTTAGGTATGAATTGCTTATCGTTGAATTGCTTGAACATGTTTAATATATATATATATATATATACACCAACCAGAAGATTTGCTGTTATTTTATGGATAATGAATGACTAAAATTAAATGTAAAGGATTAAGGCTCTTAACATTTGTACAGAATGAAAAGCCAGTGAAAATCATGCTATTGTAATAAAACTATAAATATATTGGTGTCCAAAAGTTACAGTTATATTTTTAAAAAAAGTTTCTTCTATGTTAAGCTTGGAAATACATACTGTAAAAAAAAAAAAAAAAAAAAAAAAAGAGGAATATTTCTTGTTTCTAGCAAGAAGGTTTATGAAAATATAATATATCCTCTCCCGAGTTACTCACGATTCGTAAAAGCGTTACTTTACCTCCAGAAATCTCAGATACCAATAGATTTCTAAGAGTTAAAGAGGCATTTATGAAACAAGAGTTTCTTTTGCTGCCCTTAATTTCAAGAAACGTTTCCGAATCATTTTTACAGTGCATTAATCAATTTTCTCAACCCGATATCTACACGAAACATCAGTTTTTCAGATGCTTTAAATTCTCAAGTACACATTTTCATGTTCTGGAGATAGACATTGTTCGATAGACAAACATGCTATATTAGCAGAGTAAAATGACCATTATTTTGGTGCCCTTTCATGTATAAATTCCGTTACGCAGCTGAAAATGTTTGAGATTTGATAGCATACCAAAAACCAATATTTGCTGTTGATACTCAGTTGAGAAAACTGGTTAATATACTGTAAAAATTACTCGGAAACACTTCCGAAAGTTACGGACAGCAAAAGAAATTTTTGATTCAGAAATGTTTCTTTAAATCTCGAAATTTATTGGTTTCTGAGGATATCTTGGGAATTCAAGGAACGCTTTTCGGTATCGTGAGTAACTCGGAAGAAGCTATATTATATATTCTAAACCTTCTTGTTAGATCAAGAAAAAATTAATCTTTTTTACAATGTACAAACATATGTAGAACTGTAAAAAATAATTATTTTGAAATTCACAAAAATACAGGAAATTACAAAATGTTCTCTATTTGAAAGTCTGTCTAAAGTACAACAATGTTGAAGAAACAAATGACAAAATTTAACAACAAATATTAATATGATGTATATAGAGACCTCTTAACTGCCAGGTAATCAAGACATCGATTGCACATACTTCGAAGAAAATTGCTTTAAGTTCCCTGGGAAGGTTTCATCATTCTTGTTTAGTACTATAATAATCAGCTTCATTTTGCGAAAATGTAGTCTTTTACGTTTATTAGTGCGTCTAAATCTATCTCAAACGTGCTCCATTTGATTTAGATCTGGTAAGTATGTAGGCCAATACATTTTGTTAATTCTTTCAATTTTCAGTTGCTTTTCAACATACGCTGAACCATTACAGCAAGCATTTTAGTCCACAAATATAAATTAACTTCAGAAAATCCTCACATCAGGTATGAAGGTCTTGTTGCAATATTTGGAACCAATAATAGATCATTTAGGTAAAACAACAAGTCCATTAAGCATTCATTGATCATTATAGCACTTTATACCATTCACTTCGTTTTTACTGGTCAACCTTAACGTCAGCAACATTACTTTCGTCATAGGTAATGCAACATTCATGCCATAAGTACTGTCATATTTATATCAGCATAGATCTGGAGGTAAAAGCTACACTTTTATCTGACCATGAGCTTATTCATCCTCAGTGCAGTTGTAGTGGTTTGAAAGCCGCTGATAATGTGGTACTTCGTTTGCATCAGGGTCAAAGGAATTTATGAAACAAAGCTTCGCATATGAAGTTTGAAAAAGTGGGGTGGGACCGTATAGTCCGGTGAAATCGGATAGCTCAGTTGTGACACGGTTTGAGCAGCCCTCTAACGGATAGTGGCTAAATTACTTAGCTTCAGGCAAGAAGAAAGGGCGGTCATTATGGTATTTCGAAAACGACTACATTTGTGTAGTTTATGTGTTTGACAGTTTATTTTAAGTTTTTTCTTTTATTGTTTCCTAGTTTCCAAAATATATAGGGACGCATTTAAAGTTACCAAAATTGCCAGGTTTTACCCCACCGGTTAGGTAAAGCACGAAGATTGACTTTTTCTATAAAATTACGCATTAATAAAAATGCGATAACTATTCATATATTATTGAAAAAGGATATGTTCAGAGTATTTACGGATAGTTTCATATTATTCTACAAATTTATTTTTTCCAACTAAGCCAAATACATGCCCATGCCAGGATTCGAAATTAATTGATTTCGCTCAGTTCGATAAATTCAATTTGTATGATATTTTTACCAATCAGTATGATTGAGAAAAAAAAATAGTCATATTATTCTGTTTGTTGAAATTTGTGGCTTTAAAAAGAGGCTAATAATAATACAGTAATTTTACCCTACTTTCTTCTACCACCACATTTTATCAGAAATTATGCAGATATTATCATACTTGTAATCGAATAAGGTACATCTGATAATTGAACTGCAGGAATACTTCGGTTTCTTTTTGTTGTTACCACAAAAAAATTGTCTTCCGTTGGGGGTCATTGCACTTGTTCGACCACACCGTAATATAGCAGATGACCCAGTTCATTGAAATATCTTTCACAACAGACAACACTTTGATGTATTCCAAACTTCTGCGCAACATCCATTATTTTTTACTGCACATTTTACAACTTTTCAACAGTTTCTACGTAAAAGACCCCAAATCCCAGTTTTGATTTATTTCAAAATTCAACATAACGCAACACGAAGAAATTTAGAGTAGATGTATACAATTAGAGCTTAGTTTTTTACAGCCTTTGACAACCTTGTCCAACTGAGACTTATAAAGTTTGTTACCTATATTTTGACTAACTAAAGGAGGTTTCATCTTCATAGCTAATAAGGGAAAATGATGTCACTTTATTCCTTTACCATTAAATATGACTTTTTTGTTACATTTCTTCACTAATCAGTATTTATTTGAACTGACATTGATATTATATTCTACTTAGATTTTTAAATTAAACATAATGGTCACAATAAAAACATTAAATCACAATTAAGTTAAAATAACAAAAAAACATTTTAAAAATTATAAAAATACAAAAACATTTATTTTTTTCAATTAAATATTGAATTGATATTTTCAATTAAATATTCAATTGAATATATATATAAAGCTCCATACAACCGTCTTACAAAATATTTCAGTTTTTTCTTTCTTTCTTTCTTTTTTTTTTTTTTTTTTTTTTTTTATTCCCGGTAAGTGAAACATTTTTTTCGTCTATGATTTTTTATTAGAATAAAAAATATCCTGAAATTATCTTTGAATATACTATTCCTTTTGATAGAAGAACTCCATAATTACAAATTAAACATTTTCACATTAAAATATGTAAATCAATATAATTGCTGTACTTTTTTAGTAATAGGAAAAAGATGCAAGTGGTTGACTTTCATAAATTTGATAACATCAATAAAACTCATATTACCAATTAATTCCAATCTTTTATTTTTTATTATTTTCATAAATTCAGATAAAATAGTGAACAATAGGCTCATTTTAATCATTTCTGTTTATAATGTTGAATTAATGCAGTAAAATGAAGTATTTTTTTTATATTTTATGCAATAATAAAAGATTTTAATTAACTGATAATGTTTGATCGACGTTATTTAATGTATGAAAGTCAACTACTGGCACTTTTTCTATGAATAATAAAAGTAAAAAGTAAAAAGAATGAAAGCGTTTATTTTGTTTCGTTTATTATATTGAAGTTGTGACATCTTGTGATTCAAAATATTATAAAGTTTTTCTTGCATTTATCAGTAGCGGAAATAATGTTTTTCTGATTTTTTTCATACGCTGATATTGGATGATTTTACGATTGAAATATTTTGCATTAAAGAATTCTTCAACAAAAATGAAACAGTAAAACAAATCATTTTTAGAGTGACTTTTTTTCTGCATAGAATATTAGTTTATTAGTTAGTATGGTGAGTGTCTAAAACACCAAATAATGTGCAGCGTCAATTTATTGCGATTATAAAGGTTATCAAGGTTTTCCACGTAAAAATATGATTATTTATTATTATTAAAAAAGTTACAACATAATCAAAATAATTTTCTTTTGCAATTGAGAATTATAATTTTGATAAATTTAAGATAGAAATATTTAAACGAATACAGCAAGTATTTAAAATATTTTTCTGGTTAAACATTTTTTATTAATCGTTTGTATATATATTTGTAAAATACACTTTCTTTTTCAGTCATGGAATTGTTGCAAAAAACCAATATACAATAAAATAAAGAAATATTAACTTTAAAAGATAGATAGGTCTAAAAAATTACTTTTTTTTTCTCACTCCCAGGGCAAATTTAAATAAATTACATAATGTATATATCCGGGGCAAAAACATAACTCAGACGAGACATTTCAATAAAACTTTTTTTCTTGCGAGCTGAAAACATATGTTTTTTACGTTAGGTGGGCCGCTGGTATATGTTTTCTACGTTAGGTGGGCCACAAACATATGTTTTACGCTAAGTGGGCTACAAATATATGTTTTCTACATTAGAAGGGCCACAAACGTATATTTTCTAAGTTAGATGGCCTGCAATACGCGATACTTATAATAATGCAAAATAATATACAGTAGAAAGTTAAACTATTAAATACATTGATAAAAATTTAGAGACCTTAGTAAAATATTGAATTCCTTACTTTTAAAATAGTAATATAATAGTTTTATTATTATTATTATTATTATTTTAAATCTAAGCAACATTATTTAAAAAATTTACCTAATATATTTGCAAGTTACATAACTTAATATATATATATATATATATATAAATGTTTGAAATGGAAAACAGTAAAGCAGCCATCAACATCAAAAGATACTTTATTGAAAAAATTAATTTATAAAATGAAAAAAAAAAAAAATCCTCACAATCTCGAAACAATTCAATAAAGTATGGAAATTATGCCCAAGCACATAAAACCCATCATCGCAGCTAAAGGAGGCTACAAAAAACTGAAAAATATTTTCTTCATTTTCAATAACAACATTTTTATCTTTATCTTTAATGAAAAAAAATAAAATAAAATAAAACAGTGTAAATTTTTCTTTTCAGGCCAGAATAAGCGATATTCTCTTAAGAGAATAGAAATAGTCTTTCGCAATTTATACTTTTTATCTTGTTAGCTTAGACTGAATTTTTTTTTCCTTTTTGTGTTTGGCCCAACAATTTGGCAAGATACTTTAATTAAAGGAATAAGATAACAAAAATAGTATAACAAAACTAATAAAACCAGTATTAGCTGTATAATAAATATAAAACAATAATATAATAATGCAAATTTTTAAAGTTCTAAAGACAAAAAAAAAACAAAAAAAACAGGAGATTTAAAAAAAAAATAAATTAGAATTTTGCTGAACGGAAAAACATTTTTATGTTTTAAAATGTAAAAATATGTAGTGCAAATTTAATTAATTTTAATTAATGTTTGATTATTGTTAAAGATTATAAAAACATACTCCAATTTAACGCAAATAAGACTATGTGCTAAAAGAACTTTTGACTAAGGAAATGACAAGTAGAATGTTTTAAGATAATTTTAAATTCATTATATAGAGCACGGCAGATTTTGTCTTCCCATACAAATATATAAAAAATAGCGAAGGTTTTAAGTGCAATTTATGCGCATCTGAAAATTTTACAGGTATGGATTAATGATTATGTACGTCGGGTTGCGCATAAAAAGTCGACGGGCACAATTTAGTATGTCTGATTTATATGTTCAATGAACCATGAAAATCTAATATCAACAAAAGTTTCTAATCACACAATTTCGGCATTTGAGGCGTTGCAAAATAAGGAAGTACTAGGGTGCTGATCTCTTCTCTAATTTTTAAGGAAATCCTCTTGGATCAATAAAAGTATCTGCGATTTCTTTTTCAGTAATTGAAAGTCTCAAATGAGAATGAATTTTCAGTGTTGGTTTCTTCCTCAAATCCTGACGTCTTCACAACTTTCTAGATCCGAAATATCTTCCTGAATTATACTTAAAAATACTGATATTTTGAAAGAAAAGGAATACACTTGCCTGAATTAATATTCTTGCCAATTTGGCACAAGTGACAATATTTTCGATCAATCCCTTTTTCGGAAATGTTGCCATAGAAGGCGAAATAAATGAGTTGCATTACAGTTTTTTCTTAAGCAATTCTGCATTTGAATTGTAAATTTTAAACAGTTGTAAAAAATTAGATGAATTTTAATAGGTTATAATATGAAGGTTTTAATATGAAGATAGAATTGAATTAGTTTTCCTTTAGAGTAGACATTTAAATATATATAATTCGTTATTTTCTCACCATTATTAAGATATTTGTGAGGGGAACTTGGTAGCATAGTTAAGATGTTAAAATATTTAGTTAAGATGAGTTAAGGTGTTATCTTGAAAATATAAAAGTAGTATCTAGGAATTATATTTGGATGTATTATTTCAATCGTTTTTTCAGTCATGAAGTTGGACTGAAATATCTCACATTAAAGTAACATTATCTTTAAAAATAGAATGCTCTGAGAAAAAAAAATTACAACCACGGATTATTAAAAATATATATATATATATATACATAATGCATAAATATAACCTTGGCAAAAACATAATTTAAAATGACAATAGACCAAATTCTGATACCAACAAAAGTTTTTATTCGCACATTTTCGATATTTGAAGCGTGGCAAAATATGAAAATACTAGGGTCAATATAATAGGTATCTGATTTCTCTTCCAGTAATTGAAAGTCTCAGGTGATAACGAATTTTCATTAATGGAGTATTTATTAAATCTTGTCAAGTCATTATTACTCTTCTGGATCCCAAATCTCTTCATGAACTATACTTAAAAAGCTCTATCTTGTATGTAAGTAGTGCACGTACGTGAATTGTTGTGTAAGTCGATCTCCAAATTTGAGAGGAAAAAGAAGATAATACCAGCATTTCCTAATGAATTTCTTCAACTTTTTAACTGAAGAATTCATAATCATTTTCTTCGATTAAATAAAGCTAAGATAATTATTATTAAATACTGGTATTAAACCTGCTTTTTTTTCTATAATTTAAAGGTTTACTTATATGCGACTATATACGGTATATGGTGCCAATTTGGCGCAAAAGAAATATATTTGATTTAGAAATGTTGCCATGGACAACCAAAGAAATGAGTTATACATATGCTAAGAGCTTCTGCATTTGAACTATAATTTTAAACTGGAACAAAGGAATGAGATAAAACTAACAGTTTATAATTTATGTAAAAGAAAAATAATTTTGATTATACTGAAACTCTAATATGATTATAACAACATTGAAAATAGAGATTTAACAGAAAATCTGAAGATGAGAACAAAATAAAGCTTGTTCAACAGAAAAGGGAATCATTTGAAATATGTTACATTTTTTAAAACTTTCTAAATCTTAATCTTTTTAAAATAAAAAAATGATAATTTACTCAGAAGAAAATTATAATAATTGCGCCATAAATCTAAACTACGTTAATAACTAAAACAAATAACCAAAACAAATGAGAGTGTTTCAAAAACGTACTCAAACAAAATTATGTGAAATATTAGTATATTTAATATATATTTTTTAATTTTTCTAAATGAATAATTTGCATAAAGAAAAGTAAAAGTAAAAATAAAATATAAAATGAAACTATACTATAAATTTAATATAAAAAGAAAATGATAATAATTGTATTATAAATTAAAACTCTTTAACAATTATGAGGAATTTCAAACTTAATTTTGTTATGAGAACAAAAGAATGTGTTTTTAAAAATAAGAAAAAGAATTTTTCATTGCAAATATTTTCGAATTAAAAATTTCTAAATCTTAAATTTCTCAATTTTTTAATTTATAATTCACTTAAATTTTAATAAAAGTAGTTATTCTACAAATCTAATGTTTTTTAAATATTTTAATGAGTTTCAGAGATTATATTGTTATGAAAACTAAGGAAGACTTCTTTTAAAACAAAAAAAGTCTGGGAAAGAACATTTAATTCCAAATATTTGCAACGATAAAACATTTCTACATCTTAATTTTTCAATTTTTATAATTCTTTGGGAATCAGAAAGTTTTGAAATGACGAAAACTGTGGGAAGTTTGATCATGGATTAAGAACCTAATTAATTTAGACTATTACTTCTGTTTGAATTCATTTATTTATGCTGCATAGAAAAAAAAATGTATTTGTTAAATTGTATAAACCAACAACAAAAGTTTTAATATTGTAAACGAAAAAAAAAATCTTGCAAAACTAGTTTTGATACGATTTTGAAGGTCGGCCTCTATATTTTTGGCCCGTCGTTTCCTTTATATACAGCTTATTACGTTGTCTCTTGTTTATACCTAAAAAATAAACAAAGTTTATACAAAAAAAATCTAAAATATTGTGTAAAAATTTCCCGTAAATAAGTATGCAGTATTCATTAAAATAATTTTAATTGTATGTTAAGAAAAATCAGAATTTTTTGTAGAAATTGAGTCGGGTCGGGTCAGGCCGGGGCTGATTTTATTGATTTTTGTACGGGCTGGACCGGGCCTGTTTTCACTGATTTTTGAATGGGATGGGCCGAAACGTGAACCGCAGAATCATAAACGGGCGGAGCTGGACCCCGGCCTGGAAATTCCGGCTGCAGACCTCTACTCTCCACACACTCAGCTGCTTCTACTTTTCTGCAGAATAGTATTTGTCTTTTCTCCCGCTCCTGATCTCGTAATCGACCGTGTAATTAAACAAAAATATGAGATTCAATTTTCTAAATATATTAGGACAAAAATATTCTTGATAAAGAAAAGTTTAGTTTAAATTCAATGCAAAGTTCCATTGACTTTCCATTATAGAGTTTGTACATCATTTATTATTATTTTGCAATGTAATAGTGCAAAATGTAACCATGATCATATTTTCATTAAAAGTTTTACAACTTTTAAGCAAATTACGGATTTTATTATATATTTTATTTTATTATTTAATCATTTTTATTAATAGAAGATGGTTTTTATATTTTATGTAAACCCAATATTTAACTGACTGAAACCCAAAATTTATCTGACTGCCAATATATTTAACTAATGTTGCAATTGACAGGTAAACTGCAATAGATAAATAACAGGAACAAAAATTCATGCATCAGGTATAGATTATGACACGCTTTACAGCACTAGCAAAACATTATTATTAATATTTTTAAAACAATTAAATGAAAATATCTATATAAGCAATTTTAATAAAATGTACCGCAAACGATTCTTCCCTATAGACCATAATGTAACAGAATTATTTTGTGTGTCCCTGTAAACGAACTATAAATGCTACACACTTCATTTTCAATTCATTAATATATAAAAATTACATATCATTTCGAATATATATACGCGCGTTAGAGCACGGCCAGATAGATAAATCGAATTCATAAATACTTTTCAACTATGTTGTAAAGCTTTAAAATATGATAAAAAAGATGCACATTACATCGTCAGACGATATGTGTAGAACTTTTAACTGCTATAAAATTGTGGCGATCAGCGTAGCCTGGTGACCGCTATTACACTTCAAATTTCGCCACCCGAGTTAGGACCTTATGTTGAAATCTATGGCTATTTGAAAATGAATCATTGTTTCCAGAGAATAAATTCTCACTATACTGTTTAAACTATTTTTAGCAGCTGGCATTTCTATTTGCGAAAAACTCACGAGAAGTTTCTTCGCCCCACCCTTGATTACAATCTTTTATTTAACTTAACTTGGTTTTTGTATGTAAAGATGGAAATTTGTAATGGATTTTTCGCTCACTTTTTGATATGTTAGATTTATTAAAATTTTGTACAGAGGTGTGTTTCCGATAAGAATACGTCACTTTAATATTTTTAGATGTTAATTATAAATTAATAAATTGATTTTAAGGTATTTTTCCGTTAGCCAGACATAGGTGATAAATCGCCAAATCTTTTGATGTCGACTGTATACGAGTAAAACAATGGATTTACTTATGCGCCATACCACGCCTGTGAAATGGGGCCAACTGGCTGGGAAACTGCAATAACGAAATATTTTAAGTACTAAAAAGTAGGAAACATAAATCAAAAATGATGAATGTAAAATTTAATAAAAGAAAATGCACTTTTATCATTTAACAGTTTAATAGTAGTTAATTTCTTATTATTATTACATAGCGAAAATAATATAGAAATCCTGAATAAATTGTTTAAATAATGTTTTTGTTTCTTTTCTGTTGCTGTATCTTATAAAAGAAACACATCAAACTTTAAATTTTTTTTTTCAATAAATTAAATAGTTCTCGCTTTTTATCACGCGTAAATCAAAGCGGCGAATTTTCTATAATCGGGGCTCAGGCCAAATTAATAAGTTAACAGATTTTTTTTTGGAACTACACGAATTGCAGTCATGAAATTAAGCGTGATTTTTAAGATAAAAAGTAAATGTTTAAAAAAAGAGTATTAAAAAACTATTTTTACTTTTATTTTGTTATTAATTCTTTTCTTAATTTTATATTAATGTGTAATGCTTTTTAATATCAATTCAAGAAAAAAATTGACTCTCTGTTTACTCATAGAACTTTATGTATACTCCTTGTTAAATGTTGTGGGAATAGAAAAGTCTCTTTTGAAGCTTGCGAAAACTTTTTTAAGCGTTGCTATGGGCAACCAATCAGCCATTAATCGATTTCAGGATTTTTTCTTTTGTTGTTGTTTTTGTTGTTATCTTTAATAAACTGATGTCTGATATCTCCTTTTAAAAAATAATATTATCACTACTAAAAATATTAATAGTTATAACAATAATAAAACAGTAACAAGTAATAAAATTCACAAGATCATCAGAATATAAATGGATGAAAAAAAGTGGATTATCGCTGTAGGTTATCAAAACATTCAAATATAAGCGCACTCGTATATAGGTTTTAAAAATTAAAATACGTCAATTATTCCAAACGGATATATAAAAAAAAAATAGGGAATTAATTCTGGATACTGTTTCTTTCAAGAGTATTCAATTTTTGAATCCTCAAGATAGAACCTGCCCTTTTTATAATTCACTAAGTAAAAGGTATGCTGCTAGGTATGCTGGTATATATGTTACGGTCAATATGATTAATCCGGTCATTATTCATAATAACCGGTTATTATTAATAATGACCGGATTAATCATACTGACCGTAACATTACACGTATATTACTCAAGGTAATCTGTCCAAATAGCGGCCCAAAGTTCTAGTACAATAGGGGGGCAGAAAAGTCGATTTTTTTTTTTTTTTTTTTTTTTTTTTTTTTTTTTTTTTTTGTATTGAGATTTTAATGTATTTTATAGATTTGCGGATTTTATAATACGTTTATTGAAAATATTGATTCAAGATTATGTGAGTATAAATGTACTGTTAAAAGAATGCGTTGAATACACTTCCTGTATTACACTGAAAGAAAAAAAAAAGAAAAAAGATGATTCTTAATCTAGGAAAATAATATTTAACCTTTAACGAAAATATACAATAACCTCTTCCGGATTACAAACGATAACAAAAAGCGTTCTTTATATTTAGAAACCTTAGAAGCCAATATATTTTCGAGATTTAAAGAAACATTTATAAAAACAAAATTTCTTTTGCTGCCACTGATTTTTGGAAATGTTTCCAAGTAATTTTTATAGTGTATTAATCAGTTTTTTCATCCCGGAATTGAGGTTTTTCGGATGCTATCCATTCTCAACATTCTGAAATAAACATTTTTATGTTCAACAAACATTTTCACAGGCAAACACGCTAAATTAACAGCCTTAACATTAACATTAAAATTAATTTTATTTTGTTACTCTGGTATTTATAAATTCAGTTACACAGCTGAAAATGTTTAATTGAGAATTGATAGCATTTTAAAAACCGATATTCCGAATTGAGAAAACTGATTAATACACTACAAAAACTATTCGGAAAAGAATAAAAAAAAAATCAGTGGCAGCAAATTAAACTTTGTTATGCTTCTTTAAATCTCGAAAATATATTAGTTTCTGAGGTTTCTAAAGATAAAGAACGCTTTTCAAAATCGTGAGTAACTCGGAAATGGTTATTGTATATTTTTGTTCGTGGTTATATTACATTTTCAGAGATTAGGAAACTTTTTTTTTTTTTTTTTTTTTTTTTTTTTTTACAGTGTACTATGAGAAGATAAACCATGATAACAACTCGTGTGCGCCCAAATGAGTCTGAAATATAATTTCGTGTGACAATTTGAAAAGGCATGTAAGAGATGCTGAAGATATAAACCGACAATTTTGATGAATCAATGTAGACATAATAGCGAAGGTTTTTTATTTTAATTACATCGATTAAGACTAATTTGTATAGCTGTTCTGCTGCTCAGAATGAGTATATTTGTAGTTGCTGAACTGAGCAGTCACAAACTACCTTCTAATAAAATAGTGAAATTTCAGTGACCTATGCTTGAATATTTGATACAATGTACATTTGGGCATTTCTTGGAGAAGTTTTTATTTTTTAGGTGGATTTCGTAAGAAATACTACCTATTACATTTTCACCTAAGTTGGAAATTTTGAAAAAAATTTGCAGATCTACGCCGATCATGACTCCCAGAACCCAAAACCACCCCCAGTTCAAAACTTTATCTATCTATCTATCTATCTATCTATCTATCTATGTCACTTTTTCTTGACCACGATAACTGGAAAAATTCTGCATACATATCTTCCAAACTGATACATAAAGTCAAGAGGCATAAAATCTCGGTCAAGTTCATTAATGGGCAAAATCGAACCAGGGGGGGATGGGGGGGCTTTTTGTGAAAACAAAAAAAAAACCCATAATTTCTTAATTATGATACGTATAGAATCCGTTTGAAGTTATTGTTACTTCTGGGAGAAGGGCCGATAACTTATGTATGACAGATTTTTGATATAATTAAAAATTGCCTTAAGGGGGGGGGAGGGGGGTTTTAGAAGAAAAAAATTCATAACTTCGTCAATTCCCAAGATTTCAAATCCGCTTAAATTTATTATAAATCCTCTTAATATTATCTAAAACTTTTATACTGACAAGTTTTTTATAGGACCAACTCTTATAGCAAAAAAAAAAAAAAAAAAAAAAAAAAAAAATTCCTGCTGGCTCCGCTTGCAAACAAGTTAGGTTTCGAAGTAGGTGGTTCCAACGGCCGCATCATCGCAAAAAGGTTATTTCTTCCGCAATTCCCCACAAACAGGCGCCCCACGGTCTGTGTCTTCGAAATCTACCTGTGCCTGTAGGCCGAGCCGTCAGGGATTTTTTATTTCTTAGACCGCTGACCAGGCCCCTACCTGCCAGGCTTTTGCCTAGCTTAACGAGTTGATACCTGGCAACGGGGCGAGGATTCGCCTGCTCTCCGCTTGGCGAATATGTGTTTGTTAAATCTAAAGGCCAGCGTGGCTTCAGTGCGTCTTGTTGCTTTAATTGCTTTTTCTTAGTTGGCCGGTTGCTAATTGATTTTTGATGAGGTGGTTCAGCACTGCGCAGTGTAGCGAAGTCCTGCCGGACGGATGTGAGATGCTAGGATATTTACTATTTCCTCGCTGCATCGCTCTTCCATACGTCATGCCATCGCTACTCGAGTTGGTCTCGTAATGTAGAACCTTGATCTGCTGACGAGACCTTCACCAGACAGGCACTTTGTTGAAGAGTTTAAAGTCTACTGGAAGAAGAATAGCAGATTTTTTGCGCACCTAAATTGAATCAACACAATTTTCTTAATTTTCGGGCTCATCTGCTCAATAATTTTAAAAGCGTTTCTATAAAAAAAAAAAAAAAAAAAAAAAAAAAAATCAGTGATTTTTCTTCAACTGTCACGAATATCTGAGTTGTCTGATTTGCTGCTCGGATAGATACCCTTTTTCCTCAACAAACTGGATTTTTAGACTAAATCACCCAGATTTTTTTGGGGGGAAAATGGGTTTTCCTTTTTATATCATAAAATAGCATTAAATTTTTTTATTTAAGTATGTTTTGAAAGCAGAAATACAACAGTAAAACATCTTTTAAATACAATTGTAATACATTCATTCTGAAGGCAATTAAAAATAATGTTTTCATTTTTGATACAGTACACCACACATTGTTTACAAAATAAATTACACATTATTTATAACTTTTTAAAAGTAAACTAAACTTGTAAACTAAATTTAAAGATTGCAAAATCCTCTTTCCTCTATAATATATTCCTTCATGGCCTCGTTAAAATGATGCCCTTCTCTGCTAATATTTTTATTTCCTAAACTGATTCTTTCCTTACGTCGACAAAACAGATTATTATTTATTGCAATAATCAAAAAGGAATGAAATATAAAAATTATAGGCAAAATGAAAAAAAAAAGTAGAAATGAATTTATGCAAAGAACAGCAAAAAGATAGTTTTCACAACTTCTTATCAAATAATAATGATTTTTCTTCTAATTTGTATTTAAGACTAAAATAATTATAAACTATTAAGTAGCTTAACTGAGATGCTATTAGTTTAAGGCGACAAACTTCAAAAAATGTTTCAACATCTAAGATTTTAAAACTTTTAAATTTATAATTTTTTAAGCTTTACCTTTTTTAAAATTTCATAAATTAATTACTTTTTTTAAGCTCAATAAATTTTGTAAAACAAAAAGCCGACCCTCTATATGTCAACCACATTCTCAAGAATTGACGACGTTTGGTTACCTTATCGTAGGTAAGAGGGGGGGGGGTGCAATTAAGTAGAATGTTACATACATGGCAACTTTCCGGTTTTTTTAAATAAAGAAGAAAAAAAAACCTTCGAAGAGAAAAAGTTATTTAATTAAATGCACCTTGGTTTTATGTGGTAGTCCTTTGATGTCTATTTGATTTTATTCATAAAATAAAGTTTCTGGATCAAATATGTTTGATTGAACTGGAGTCTCCGTTAAAAATGGGATAGTTGGCAAGTAGGATGTTGAAATGAGATAAAGTAAAGTACATTTTATAGGTAGCTGAAGCAAAAGAAAAAGAAAAAAAAACGTAAAAAAGAAATGAAGGAAGCGATAACAATTGATAGTGCATTTTTGATAGTATGTTAATTTTGAAAAGTTTTTGCTTCGTAGTTTGACGGGTTATGACCATTTTGGTGAGCACTCGTGCCCGTGGGTTTAAAAAGCTTTATTGAAATTTAGATTTGAGAAATTCTTAGAGTTATTTTTAAGAAAACTAAAGCAAGAAAAATACTAATAGATAGGTGAGCTAAAGTTATATTCTAACAAAATTGGCACAAAAAAGCTGGATATCAAAATAGATAAAGAGGAAAATATATGATTTTAAAAAACAAATAAAAAAAGACGATTTCCGGATCAGATTGTCAATTCCAAATTTATGCACGAACACATACAAAGACAAAACAGTACTTTGTCCAATTCGAAAAACCATCCTTTTTTTCTGAAATTGATTAAAACAAAATAAAATTTTATTCTATTTCATATACTTTAAAAATTTATTACATACAATAGTGCGCAAATTATTTTTGACAGTTGAACAAGATGGATAAAATTTCAATTCCTGATATTTTTCGAATTTCTTTAGAAGTAACAGACAATTTGTTCTTCTTTTCTGGCCATGTAAAGTACCTGCATGAACTCGAAATTATCAATGAGGATTCAGTCTCGAGGACATTTAGTTAGGCAACAACAAATTTAATAAGAAGATATTTTAGAACGTAACTAAAATTTAACTCACTCTGAAGCCGATATCTTTTTGAATTTCAATGATATTTAACTAGTGTGTTTATATAATTTGTCTTATAACCAGGGATGGCGAATCTAAGCCACGCGTACCCGAGATGGCACGTATGATAATTTCTCTGGCATTGTAAAAATTAAATTTGATAATCATTATATAGCTTTTTCTTTTTGTTATAAAAAATAACATTTTGTTTAATATGTACAGATTAACATAAATGATACAATTATTTTTTGTATTAATTGGGCGATTAGGAAATTTTCTTTTGCTGTGATGCTGTGTAGCGTTTTTGACGTGCATTACGTTGCATTTATGTATGAATTTAAAAAGCTTTATTTCGATATATGATTTTTATAAGACAACCATTTCAATGAAATGACCAGTGGATCCAATTTTATTATGTACATTATTAAACATATACATATATGTATGAATCAGGTATAAAACATTCTCTAATAAACATTCAACAGCAAAAATCTCAATTAAAAATTATTAATACATATTTCAAACATATCTTAGGTTATTATAAGTTAAATGTTATCATAAGTTAAAAATTACCAAAATAAAAAATTATATATATTTTTTCCATTTGTATGCGTTACTTAACACATTGAAGGGTGGCGTTATGTATTTATGCCACTTATTTTTAATTTTCAACTGCCGAAATTGTACCAGATTTTTTTAATAGCTTTTATGATACACAGCAAAGCATTTGTTTATTTTAAATCAATTTGTTCATAATTTATTGTAGCAGTTAAATATTTCAACAGTTTAGCAAAAAAATTATTTTTCCATGAAAGGATTAAATACATATTTCCGAATCAAAATTTCATTAAATTAATTGCTGATCAAAAACTGATAACCTCTTAGGAAATATGCAACCATTTTTTTTTGTAACGTGTTTTTCGCCTTTTTTAACCTCATAATTCTACGATAAAATAAGACGAAAGAAGCTTTCCGAAAAAAGTGGTAAAAATTTGCATAGGCGGTAATCACGCTTTGTTGCTGATTACTATATATCGAAAAATCGCATTTGAATTATTTTTTTAATGCATAAATTTAATGCATAATTATTTAATGCGTGAAAGCGACTTATTCTATTAACCATTATTTAGTATAACTAACATTTGCTGGCATAATTTATAGGCAAAATTTTAACACGTTACAATGTTGATAGATATATTTTTTTGAAATGATGATACGCGCGCATAATAAGGTTTTCCTTTCCTGTCCTATGGATTTGGCTACTAAGTCCCGAAAGGAAACAAAAAAAAAAAAAAGGAGGGCTATCTTTGCGCGTGCGCAGTAAATTATCTTTTCCTATAAATGCTGATATCTCATGGAATATTCAATGACATTCCAGCATTGTGTTTCAACTATAGGTTTCAAGTTTCTCGAAGTTTCATTAAATTTCGTAAAACACATTCGAAAAGAAATGCAATAAAAAAAAAAATTATGTCTTCGTGAATACAAGTTCTATTCTTATGAAAACGAATATAAATATTTCACATAGCAAGAAAGAGTTTTTGTAAAAGTAACGGTGTCATCTTTCCCTAATACAAAACGGATTATATAAATCGTCTGTCCATTCGTTAGTGATTATGCATTTAACCAAATTAAGAACTCTCTTCATTTTGAAAGTTAAAAATGGCAGTTTCTTTGACATGGGTGATATTTATAAATTTTAATAATATTTTTAATTTACTTCTATTCAGAAGAGTATATGCAGTTTTATTAATATATTTCAAAATATTTCTATGCATGTTCATTCATAAAATTCGAATGGGTATACCGATTTTCATAAGCGTTTTTTGATTTTGATAAATATATTTTCCGAATGGTCCCGTAAAATGTACTTTGAACCCAATAATTATCTATATTCACATTACGCTTTTTCAAATCTTCTTTTGACCTCCAATTTTGATAAAAAAAAAGAGTTATTTTCTACTTTCAAATATGCTAGCTAAAACAAGTGTGTGTGTTTTTTTTTAAAAAGTTATTTTTATTTTGTCTAGAATGGAGTGTCATAACGGGATAAAATTCAACTGTCTTAGAATAAAAATATTTCGTTAATTAGATTTACTTTAACCCTTAACTGTAGTTAGCGGCCTCACACACCGCTGTTTTTTTCATTATTCACAATTAACTTGTAATTTTCAGTTTAACTACAAATACTACTGAAATTTTGTTTCGTTTGAAGCTTTCTTTCTATCTAGATACTTCTTAATAGGTGAATTTTAATTATAATAGTCCGCTACATAAAATTTAGTACAAAAACAGTACCCTATAAGTTAATCGAGCCTTTTATTCATCTTTTGGATTAAGCGGTCTCAAAGACCGCTCACAGTATGCAAAGCAACAATTTCTGTGACAGCCGTTAAGTTTTAAGTTCATCATGTCAACTGCTGTGTTTAATAATTTAATTGTGGGGTTGGGACATATGTCGTCCCAGCGACTATTTCTTCATTCTACTCGCACCACTTTCTGAAAAAAAAAATCTCTGCCATATACTTATACTAGTATGCTTTCAAGTTAAATTTATCTAAAAGAATTTTTTTTGTAAATTGTGGTACTAGTGAATATAAAAAGAGTAACCTGTCCAAGACCGTAGTCAAAAGGCCAATAGAAGCTATTCATAATGATTTGTTTATGATACTGAAAATGTATACAATATCTGAGATATTAATTTGACCAAAATTACATTAAATGAACTCAATGGACTGTAGTTTTCGTTAATAAGTCAAACAGAATACATAAAAATGTGAACGTCTACAATTTGATTATACGAGGGTAAGTCATTAAGTAAGTCACAAAAGATAATTAAATAATAACTTACAATGATATTCCCTTCAAAACTATTTTTATTTCTCAACATATTCTCCACCAATATTTATGCACTTATATCACCGTTTTATTAGTGCCCCAACACCAGCTGCATAACATTCTTTGGGTTGCTGTCTCAGCCACATTAGGACTTCAAGTTGAACACAGGAGACAATTCAAAAGTTTGGTTGGCAACTTCTTCAACATCCACCATACAGCTTCGACGTAGCACTTCGATTTTCATCTGTTTAGTCCACTAAAAAACCATCTTGGAAGCAAGATGATGTTCACAGAGAATGAAAAGGTTCAACTTGAAGTCCTAATGTGGCTGAGACAGCAACCCAAAGAATGTTATGCAGCTGGTGTTGGGACACAGATAAAAGGGTGATATAAGTGCATAAATACTGGTGGAGAATATGTTGAGAAATAAAAATAGTTTTGAATGGAATATTATTGTAAGTTATTATTTAATTATCTTTTGTGACTTACTTAATGACTTTCCCTCGTATGTCAAATAAAAGAAATATCGACTTTATAATAAAAAGAAGAAAAGTTTTAACTAAAGACAAATGAAATAATAAGGGTTTAAGGAATCCTAAACCGAGAGTATTTAGAGTAAAACGTATATCATAAACTTTGTGAAAGTTCCCGTTTAATGATATTCGCCTGATTTCCATTTCCCTATGGACACCGACCTTTCCTCTCATAAATTTGCGCACCACTTATATTTCCAAACATCATATTCCTCTAATCTAAACAGAATTAAACACGTTCCATATTTTCTAATGAGCACAGTCAATTTTAATTACTGTTTACTTGGAAAGTTAGAACAAACGATACTACTTTTGTGCGCTATCGAAAACACAATCATCTATCAACTCTTTCCCGTTGTAGGCTGCAGGTGATGTTCGCTGTTGAGGATACTACAGTAATTTTTTATTGATCCGTGGGCGTATCCGGTTTTTATTTTGAGCACACAACGAAATTTCTTATGACCTGTGTATTTAATGCTGTTTTGCATAGCCAGATTGTTTGAAGCTATAAAGAATTGTTTGAAGCTATCTGAAATAAATTAGCATTCAAAGATTTTTAAAAGTAAATTATTGCCCCAAAATATTCTTTAACTATTTCTCATACACTGTATATGTATTCAGATATTTTCGTGTGGTTCATTAAAAAACTAAGCACGCTACACCGAATGTTTTCAAAAGGAAAATTACTTCATGCTTTTAACTAACGTTTTCACATTTTATATGGCACATTTTAAAAATTATGATATTTAAAGACAAACAGCAGCATAGTCGATATAAACCAACAGGCATAAATTAGAATTTTAATGACATTCATAATGTATTTTAAATTTTACTGAATGTTTGGCAATTTTTTTCTTATTATTTTCATTGTGGCTTAATTTCCTTATCATATTGTTTTCAACGTCTCACACTCTTATGATTTTTATTTTGACTTACAGAATTTTGATAAAGAAGTTATTTTATGTTTATAAGTACGCTAATAAACCACGTTTATTTATTTTTTATTTATATTTCATTTTCTAATTTTTTGTCTTTTATATATTTTATTATTATAATTATTTTGTAATTAGAAAATATTGAAGAGCAGGAGGAAGAACCCTTACCAACTTTGGGAAGTCAATCGTCCAGTGTAGTTTTCCAGCTACTTTCTATTTAGTTGTGCATATTTATTTATATTACTGCAAATATTACTTTATATTATTGTAGTAAAACAAATGTTTATTGTTGAGTCACGCGGTAACATATCTAAAAAATATGCGTGCAAATTATTTTAAAAAATCACATTTGGGTTTTTTTTCAGCATATAATCAAAATTTATTTTAAATTTAATATATTAACCTTCTAGCCGCGGGCGATGTTTCCATTTTCTTATATAAAACCGCGGCCAATTTTTATTCGCAACTTATAATAGTTATAAGGATTTAATGTCACCGGAATTAAAAAACAAATTTATTTCTAAATAAGTAAAAGCAGTTTCTTCATGTATATTATAAAAACAAAGTTTTATTTCAAAATTCCGGTGAGAATGTGGCATTTATCGATTAAAATTATTTAAAAAAACCTCAGAACTTTCCGAATGACCTAGTATATGAAATGATATATGTATTATAATTTGTAAACGAATCTCTCTATTTCTAAATAAAAGAAGATAGATTCAACGAAGAAAAAGTCTCCCGATGCTTAAGTACTATAAAAATTGTAGGCAACACCAAAATAGCGTTCCCCGCAGAATTGTATAGAATAAGCGAAACGCGATAGGAGCGTTACCCGCGGCTGGAGGGATAATTGATAATTAAGTTTTAAATCATTATATTGTTATCGGGAATATACCAGCTGCACATAGTTTCAGAACTGTAGCACATCTGAAAGTGAGTGAAAAAAAAAAGATTATAAAATTTCTTTATTATATCATGAAATTAAGTTAATAAAAAGCTTGTAAAAAATGAATTTGCAATTCCAATATAAACCTGGAGGTGAATGCAGAAATTTCTATATCATTGAATACCATGACAATTTAAATATCATTTGAAAGTTGATGTTGTCTGTAGTTCAATTAAAATTAAAAGAAAACTTAAATAAACATATGGGTTATCACTTTATGCCATGGAGTGCGCTTTTCTTTGTTTCTTTGGAAATTTTATGAAAATAAATATTTGCAACGCCCACCCCCTTTCTTTATAGCATACTTGTAATTTATTTGTTTTCTAAGCCGTGATTCTTATAAAGCTTTAAATAATTATCGTCTTCTATAAAAATGAAATAATGGAATATAGATATTCAACGTAATCAGTGACAGTAGTCATTAAAAATATGAAGTACGTTATTTAATTAAACGATATTAAACATACCTCAGCCAAAGTGAAAATGAGATTCATTTATTTTGTGCAATGCTGATAATAAGGCCGACACAGAAGCAAGCAAACTAAAAGAATTTTTGGATAGGCACCAAGAATCAGGCTATTGAGAGCTAAAAGAGATGTGAGAATTAATGAAATGAAATTCCATTTGTACTGAAATCGTCGATTATTAATCTTAAAAGTGAATTCCAGTTTCGCTAAGAATTTAAACTATATGGTAATTATTATTTTTATTGCTTTTTGGAAAGCTTAAAGGGGTAGAATTGTTTTAGGAAAAACCATAAAAAAATCGTTTGCTCCAGAAAAAATATTATTTTTAACTTTTCACAAGATGAAAAATATATTGAAAGAAAAGTTAAAAAAAAACTAAGAAAATTGTATGAAATTTAAAAAGAATTACCGTTTAAATTTATGTATATAAAAAAATAAGCTGCATCTAAAAAAGATTTGGTTAGTTGCCTTTAGAAGAGAATTCCTTATTGCTGAATTTGTCACATCATGAACTTCAAATCATGCCGGTGCAGTCAAAAGGCAACCACTACTACAACGGGAAAACTTCTAACAGCGGAAATAGCTTCAAATTCGTGACGAGACAAATCCAGCGCTACGGCCGGCATTCGATTCCTTAGTCCGCGGCTGGCTTGACTTTGGTGTGTAATAAAGATGATGTTTTATAGAATATTATGTAAAAAAAAAAAATTCAACTGAAATTATTTCATGAAAATCACTTCATTCATTTATTGCAAATAATGATTTTAGACTTGAAAATTATGGATTATTATTTGGAATTGTTCTTAACTAAAGGCATAAAATCATGATCGAATCCAAATGCCGTTTAGATAGAGACATTTTCGTAGCTTGATTTTGTTTAAATTATCATAAAAAGCAGTTTTTAAAAAGTCTTTACGAACAATTTCAGTTAAAGTTTTTCTCCATATCGCTCACAGTTTTTCCCCCCACAAATTATACTTTGAATTAACAGAATTAAGATGCTATAAAAGATTGCGATAAGAAATGGATTTATGCCATAAATTAGGTCTGGATGTATAAAAGACATTACTCGAAATAAAATTTTGTTGAAAGCCTTTTCTAAAACACTGCGTTTTGTCATTTAAGTTAGTAGTCTCATCTAGGATCAGGTGAGCGAGAGGGTTAAAACTATGAACATGAAAACAGGCCCATATTATCGCATGGGCACACCGAAACTTCATCCACCCCTAACCCCAAATACATAAATATTAAATTGTGAAACATTCGTTTATTTGTAGCAAAATTTTATTACTGATTTTATTTTCTCAGTTGTAAGAAATGTCAATTTTATCTTCAAAAAGTGCTAATAAACTTCATTGAAAATAGCTTTATTTTTTTACAGTTTCTGGTAGAAATTAAACTGCCATCTGTCGACTACTAAATTAAACACGCCTGTAATAAAATTACCAGTTCTGTTTGGTGTAGTTAGAAATTTCTGTGGTCAAATGCTCGTAACTAGCAAAATGCATATTTGGTAACATCGGACCCAACTCTGAGCGCTGTCGGTGCGATTTCGATAACGTTGGTATTAAAGCTACAACAGAGAAAACTATTGTTTCCATGAAAACAACGAAATGTATAACGATAGCGTTCAGAATAGATTGTTGATCAAAAACCATAAACATGCCAATAATGTGCACGTAACATCATTGTAGGTAGTGCAGGCAGACTGAGGTCAACTGTTTGGAGAATCCTATGTAGAACGTGCACAATTTCCATATGAAGAGTCCCACTAAACGAGGAAAGGGGCACGTAGCCTATGTAACTCTGTAAACAAAAAGGTAAATCAAAAATATAAAAAGTATTATAAATCCCAAAGACAAAATAACCTTTTCATGTATTCTACATATTCTTGTCCATAGTCACATTGGGATGAGATATCACTCCCCTTTACACATTTTGATTTGCTAGGTTTATCTTTGCCCAGGGCCCAGTTTCTCATAATCGGTTCTTGCATGAAAATGTGAGCAGTGCTGATCTAATAATTAAATCCAATATATAATAATGAAATCCTTTTATTACACGTATTTCATAAAATCAAAACGAGCAGGGAAGACCAAGCTGTGCTCGGTCAAAATTATCTTTGAGTTCAAATATCATGACCCATGACCAAAATGACCCACTAATCAAATTTTCTCGAAAATGTGACCCAGCCCAAAGGTCTTCTCGTGCCCGAAACGCGTAGGATATAACATTTAGTCAAAATAATCTAAGCTGTTTTCTAGATAAAGTTAGCTTAACCCACAGTGACCCCAAAATGATATACTAATCGGATTTTTTCCAGCATGTAACCTACCCAAATGATTTTCTCGTGCCCAAAAACCGTAGGATGCAAAATTTAGTTCAAATCGTCTGAGCCGTTTTTAAGAAAAAATAGCTTGACCCATAATGACCCACTAATCAAATTTTCTCGAACATGTGACCTAGCCCAACAGTCTTCTCGTGCCCAAAAACCATATGATGCAAAATTTAGTGTAAATAGTCTGAGCCGTTTTTAAGATAAAATAGCTTGACCCATAATGACCCATGACCAAAATGACCCACTAATTGGGTTTTCTCGAACATGTGACCTAGTCCAATAGTCTACTCGTTCCCTAAAACTGTTTTATACTAAATTTAGTTCAAATCCTCTGAGCCGTTTTTAAGATAAAATAGCTTGACCCATAATGACCCATGACCAAAATGACCCACTAATTGAATTTTCTCGAACATGTGACCTAGCCCAACAGTCTTCTCGTGCCCGAAAACCATAGGATGCAAAATTTAGTGTAAATAGTCTGATATGTTTTTAAGATAAAATAGCTTGACCCATAACGACCCATGACCAAAATGACCCACTAATTGAATTTTCTCGAACATGTGACCTAGCCCAACAGTCTTCTCGTGCCCGAAAACCATAGGATGCAAAATTTAGTGTATATAGTCTGAGCCACGTTTTAGAAAAATTAGCTTGACCCACAATGACCCCAAAATGACCCATTAATCGAATTTTCTGGGACATGTGACCTAGCCCAATGATTTTCTCGTGCGCGAAACTAGTAGGATACAAAATTTAATAAAAATCGTTAGAGCCGTTTTTTAGATAAAATTAACTTGACCCGCGTTGACCCAAAAATGACTCACTAATCGAAAGTTCTCGAACATGTGACCCCACCCAATAGTCTTCTCATGCCCGAAAATGGTAGGCTACAGAATTTAGTCAAAATCGTTTGAACCGTTTTTTAGATACATTTAGCTTGGCCATGACCGAAAATGACCCCAAATGACCCACTAATCGAATTTTCTCGAACATGTGACCTAGCCCAATGATTTTCTAGTGCCCCAAAACAGTAGGATACAAAATTTCGTCAAAATCGTTAGAGCCGTTTTTGAGATAAAATTTGCAAATATATATATATATATAACCACACACACACAATATTTGCTCGTATTAGAATATATGATACAGTACGTAGAAAATAATAATAATAAAGAGATGGTCATTACTCCAACTCTAGAAGTTACAAAATATATATGTTTGCATAAAAGCTCCTTGTTTGTTATTTTCTTCAAACCTATTATAGTGAAATTTTCCTGAGGGGTCGTCTACATACTGAAATTAGTATCAAACTTTAAATATTCAATACTAATACCTAATTTTACCATCATAATTTGTATTCTCCAGTATATTTTACTATCAGATATCAAACATTAAGTCATTTGATCAAGTAGTTTAGGAATCATGCAGATTTAAAGTTTGCAACGCCGCCGTAATCTTAAATTCGTTTTTAATCGTTTCAAAACGTATTGCAATGGGTGTAGGTTTTTAAGAATAACGCAAACACTGCTTGTCGGAATGAACTGTAATATTAGATTCGCATACTTTAAGTCTATAGAAGTTAATTTATTTAAGAAAAATGTTAGGTTACAATTAATATTGTTTTCGAATATTAATTTCAAATAATATATATTTCGAAATTAATATTTGAAAAAATACCGATTATAATATATGATTTAAAAAAAAAAAAAGAAATCTATTTCTAGAAGCTTCAAATATGAGAGTTCAGTATTACAATTCATTATGCCAAGGTCTTTGAGTTACGCTTCAAAAACTACCAGCATTACAATCTGTCTTGTTACGAATTAAAATGAAATTAACATAAAAAATTACAAGTTTTTTTTTAATATACTGCTAATCAGACCTGCCGGGTACATGAGTGCCCAACTGGACGAGTTAGTACCTGGGCGCCGGAAGATATTTGCCTGATCACAGCATGGCTGTGATCCACCCGACAAGAGTCTTGTTGGCATCGCTGCAGTGTTCTCTAGTGGTTTGCCAGATTTCTTAATTTGCTGGTTCAAGGTTTCCATTTAACTTTGTTTAATTGGCAGATTTAAAAGAAAGCAAAAATTAAGGAAGTGAAAGATATTGGTGTCATAATTTAGAACCTTGATCTAGTGATGAGACCTTCACATGAATAGTCACGTCCAGAGGTATAATTCATAGGGAACTTAGAGGACATTACACCCACGACGGATTTTACATGCACCAGGCGCCATTAGCGCCTGGTGCATGGATTTACATATTTCTCATGTATGTTGGCTTGCCACGTTTATGGTGGGTTGTCGCTGTAGTGTTTATCGCCGCTTTTATGGGCTGATTTCACTTTTTGGTTTATTTGTCTCTGTAAGGGTTTTTTTGCCGTTTTTATGGGCTCACCCCTGTTGTGGGTTGTTTCTGTCTATTATCATTGGTTGGGTTTTTGTCTCTATCTTGATAAATTGATAACTCTAACTTGTACTAGTGTTGATTGTCACATTTTGAAGCTTGGTCTTTTTACGAGAGTTTCACTGGTTATTATGTCACTATTGTGGGTTTTGTCCATCCACCGGCATAATTCCTAAACTACTTGACTGAATGATTTCCTATTTTGTATCCAAAGGTAATATTTACCAAAAAATCCAAACATGATATTAAACTTAGGTGTTAGTATTAAAAATTTTTAATTTTGATACAATTGCAAAATGTAAACGCCCTTCCAGAAAAATTTACTATAATAGAATTGTAGAAAATAATGATCTTTGGTGCAAACATATTTATTCTGTGACTTTTAGAATTGGAGTATTGATCATCGTTCAGGGGATTTTTTTTTACTCGCATTATTTTATGAGTTTTACTAGCGCTAACCCAAAGGTCTTCGATTCATTCATTTCTCCTTCTAATTACACTGTCTAAGGGTGATTATATTTATTATTATCGATAGCTATACACAGGGCTTGACAAATGCGGTCACCTGTTGGTCGCCAAATACGGGTTTTTTACCTGGCGAAAAAATTATTTAATCTTTCTTTGTACAAATATTGACCTAAAAAAATCAACAAATTTCATAAGATGCCTCATTATATATATTGTAAAGTTACAAAATATTATAAAATAAACTTAGAAATTATATTCAAACAAAAAATATTTTTAATTTGGCAAAATTAAGTTCATTAAGTGCAAAATTTAAAATAATAAAATCAAAATTGTTTGACTGACTTTGACGGGAAAATAGGCATAAAAATATTTTCTTGCTATACTATTTTATCGATGACCTCCTCATTATATATAGATTTTCTAACACACTACTATCCGGACATTTGAGGCATTCGGCAATCATCATTTCCGGAACATGCCGGTTAATTCCGCTTAAAAATATTTTTGTTTTTCAGAGATATATAATTTTGATAAGTTTCATTAGAAAACTTAGTTTATATTAGCTTTCTAAATTATGTACTATTCTAAACTACTATGTGAGTAATAATTCTAAACTATGCTTGTTAGTATTTTTTCTTAATTAATTCATAAAAAAAAAATTATGCTTTTTGAAAATCAATGATGGGGTCGAGGGGCTGGGGGTTAAATATTTTTTCTGGCGACTAGAATTTTTTGCTGGCTACCAGATTTTATCAAATTTATAAAACCCTGGCTGTACATATAATATAATAAATGTAATATACACGAAGTTTTCTGGGATCTAAAAATATTTTTTTCTCTTGCGTCTACAGTACGACGGTCTTCGCATAATATGCTAAACATATTACATGATTTTTTTCATTTTCTGAAAATATTCAAAATAAGTATAATTTGATTTTTTGTGCTGTTTTACATTTCTTGAAAAATAAACAAAAGCGATTAATTATTGTTTA
The DNA here is from genome assembly GCA_963931845.1 of Maratus michaelseni. Lineage (NCBI taxonomy): Eukaryota > Metazoa > Arthropoda > Arachnida > Araneae > Salticidae > Maratus > Maratus michaelseni. The sequence continues at coordinate 164,071,749 of OZ007587.1, forward strand.
GAAATGTTTTACATTATATTTTTCATCCAAATCCCTAATAAAATGATGATTTTTCTTATGTACATGAACTCAGTTCTGTCATATTTACTTTAATGCTGCAAGTTTTAAAAATTCATTATACAAATTAAGCCGAAAATTTAATTTTTTAAAACGTAAAATATTTTTATCCATGAACTATGATTAATACTGTGTATCATCACATGGTCGATTTCACATATTCTTGGAAAATCGTATTCAGCTTGATCACAATGTTAAATGAGATAAGGAAATGTTTTAACGACATATTTAAATACTAGCTGTTACCCGTGACTTCGTTCACGTAACATTAAAAAAGAATAAATGCATTAATTTAGCAAAACATTTCACTTGATAATTAACAACATATATAATTAACCAAAGCTGTATCACATTTTATAGGAGACCATACGGTATTTCTTTGCTATAGGGGCCTTGACATAACCCAGTCTTAAAAAAGTGAAATTTCTTGCCAAATAATATATACAATCGCGAAAATGAAACTGCAACTAATGAAAAAAGGAGGACCCAGTAAAATCGTGAAAATCGAGGAATTCCTTTTCGTAAAACGGAAAACAACACTGGCAGAATTCTTCTATACAACAGTGCATTGTAGGGGGTATTTGGTGTACAATTTGTATATGTGTGCATTGCTAAATGGGCATTATTATATTGTATATTTGCATAGACATATGTTATATATTTCTTACTACATTATCTTGTTTATGTATATATTAAATTAAGTGTTTCACGCTAAGCGGTGTAAATAGTGAACAAACTGCTTGTGGATTTTATACATTGATAGATATTTCACAAAGATATAACAATCTGATGCGATTCTAAAATGTAAATAAAGGTTTATATAGGATTATTTTTATTTATTTCATGCGCTTGAAATTTTTTACGCTTTCTCTAGGGTTAGGTGTCGAATAAATGTACTTTCTTGTTATTTTATTTTGCCATTTCAATTTATTCTATTTTCCATTCATCCCATTTATGGATATTGATTTAATTTACATATTCGTGTCAAAGAATATTCTTTAAAGTTATTATCAGGATTAGGATAGGATACGATGAGGGTTAGGATTAGGAATAAAAATTGAACGACAATGGCATGACCGATTCAGGTTTAAAGTATGAACCATCATGAAGCAATAAGAAAATTAGAAAATTATTGGCTAATAGATTTTAATATGCTTTACAGTCATAGTTGGCATCAAAGGTGAGCGGGGAAATGATCATCTAAAATACCATTAAGTGTTTACCACGCAAAAAACAAATCTGGTTACAACAATGTATTTAATTTTGCGCAAATTTCACATGATAAAAAAAAAAAAAAGCAAATTGACTATGGACGTAATTACAGACCCCTAACCTTGTTATTCTCGGAAATTTTCTACCTATATGTAAAAAAAAACTACTATATAGAACGCGCTTTCACGTTTATAATGTTATGAATTGGCACGATCGGCTTGTTCAAGTTTACCCAATTCGGCTGGAAGAAAAGATTAATTACTTTTTGATTTCTTCTTTGCTTTTGCATTACGCGAATTTGTTGGTAAAATCGATTTTCTTTTCGATAACATTGTTGTTTTTTAAGTTTAAAAAATATTGTAATTTTACTTAAACATTGCTTTAAAATCTATGCAATTTTTCTTATCCTACAAGACTTTACAAAAATCTATTATGAAACAACTTTAAAAAAAGCTATATTTAAAAACGACAACAAAGTTTTTCCTATTTTAAAACTAAAAGAAATGTAAAATTAAATTCCGGTTCGAAACGACAATTTACAAATGTGTTTCGATTGTGGGAAAATGATAGAGGAAAAATTCTGTTACTTCGACACAATCATATTAAATCTTTATCTTTTATGAGAAAAGCAACTTTCTTTTAAAAATTATAGTTATTTTTATTAAGATTTTCTGATTTTTGATACGGATAATTTTGCGATGCATATCATTGACATTTGCCATCCAATATTTTTTTTTTTTTTTTTTTTTTTTACTTTTTAAAATTTAAATTAAAAATCTGGTATCTTTATGTCAGCCGTGTGCAGACGACAAATCGCCAACCTATCCTATCATTCGTATTGAATTCATTAAAAATATAAATCTTTCACTCATTTCATTTAAAACACAGAACTTTAATTTACAACACATTTAAAATACATATATTACGTACATTTAAAATAATTCCTTTCATGTGAAAAAGAAAAAGAAAAAAAAGAGAAATTAATCACAAATAATTTGATAACCCAAGATCATTTTATTTCAACATCACAACAAATCTGTTTTATTTTTCTATATATGACATCATATTCGCTTGCTTTCCATACTTACTCGTATTTATGCATTTTGTATTATTATCAAATATTTGAAAACGCACGTTTTATTTCTAATATGACATCATTTCATATTCTGTTTAATTCTTAAATAATTCATTTCATTTTCATTTTTCACCTGGAAAATTTTCACTTGAAAATAAATTGTTGATTAAAAATTATTATTCGGGGGTTTTAATTTATATTGGCAACGATAAAGTATTAGCAACGGTAAAATAAATTTAACCATTTAAAAAAAAGCTGCAAAACCGGGCCCTTTGGGCCAAACCAACCAAACCAACCAACCATTGTAAAATATACGAAAAAATGTCCATTTATTCTGTATGAAAATAATGAAAATTTTAATTTTTAAGAAAAATATTGAAATAAAATAAACGAGAACCAGTCTATATTCATTTGAGGGTTATAATCAACTTATATGCAAAGATACAGGATAATTAAATGCTTCATTTTGACGCTGGCTTCAGCCTAACATTTGCACACAATCAGATTTATAATATTATTAGGATTTCTCAAAACAATGTTTACTCTGTTAATCCATTTAAATTTTTCATTATTATAAATTTAATTACGAACTAATTGTTTACAATAAACAAACTCCTACACGAAGAATGTTGTTTCTCAGTAGATATTCGATCTCTTGTTGCTATAAACTAATCTTTAAAATACAACATACTCGATTCGATGGGAAAATGACACACGTAACAAACAACAATATACTAAAAAAAGAAAGTTGATCGGATTTGCTGAAGCTTTCTCGAATTTCAAACAACGGAGTAAACAACTTCAAAAATATTTTTCAAACGTTTTTTTTTTAAACATTTGACATATTTCCAACTACCAAGTAAACAACTTTATAAGAATACACAGTATGTGGATTAAGTAAATATAGAAATATTTTTAAAATAAATCATAGAAGAGTATGCAAGTTTTTATTTTATAGTTCCTAATATTGCAATGAATGTATTATGGTGAAATTAAATTTGCATGCGAGCGAATGCATTAAAGCTACAGTAGATAAAATCTTTTTTCAGAGCGATTTTTTGTCAAAATTAGCCTCATTTAAAAATAAATTCGATTTCGGTTTTATTTTACGTTTATATCCTTGTTCTCAGATGCATATTAATGAATTAAAGGGTACAAAACAAAAACAGCACTTCTCCAACAATCGAAAATTTCCAAACGATGAAAAAATGTCTCTGAACAAGTTTGTTATTCCTGTGGAACAAATATACTTATAACGAAGAAATTGGTTATTTTAGGTTAAACGGTTTAGGTGCGTTTTGATACTATTGAGAACAACTACAGGGTGAGTCTAAAATCATGGAACAAACTTTGAGGGGTGGTAGAGCTCACTATAACAAACAATTCTTGTATAGGAATATATGACCGGAAGTGACGCGTTGAGGCACAAACAAAAAATAACACATTAACAGAATCATAAAATGTTCATTAGCAGGAAACTTAACCAGTGATTTATGTTAAAACAATTTCTGGAAATTGCATCCAAGAGCAGTCACACATGCTTGGCAACCTCTATGACGTGATTGGCTGACGTAGTTGTCGATAGTTGAGGGCAGTAAAGCGGTGCGTCAGTGATTTGCTGCATCAGAAAAAAACGGCATTTGCGCTTAAGATTTTGGCCGTGATGGGTGATTTTACTAATAGCGAAAAGGCAGACATTCATCTGATGTATGGTGCTGCTAATGGTAACGGAGGAGTAGCGCTACGGCTGTATCAAGAACGATTTCCAAGTAGACGCATGCCGAACCACAAAATGTTTGAGCGATTACATCGGCAACTTTGTGAAAATGGTTCATTTAACGTCAGTACTGATGGAAGGGGTCGATCAAGAACTGTATGACAACCACACATGCAAGAAGCCGTCTTGGACCATGTGGACCAAACATCCGGCACAGGTACAAGGGCTGTAGCATGTCGTCTACATGTCAGTCAAAAAACCGTTTGGAGAGTTTTACACGCAGAAGGTTTACACCCATTCCACATGCAGAGAGTCCAATCTTTGCAGACGTGTGATTACGCTCTGCGCGTGGTTTTCTGCCAATGGTTCTTGCAGCAGGGTGCGTTGCTGCCGGCTTTTCCAACTCATGTGCTATACACAGATGAGGCGATTTTTGCACACGAAGGTGTTTTCAGTGCCCACAATTCTCATATGTGGGCAACGGGAAATCCACGCACCACACGACGACATGCATTCCAACAACGCTTCTCTGTGAACGTTTGGGCGGGTATTGTGAATGATTCCCTCATAGATCCATATCTCCTACCAACCCGACTGAATGGCCGCTGTTAGTGGATTTTTCTGGAAGAGGTTTTACCAGAATTGCTGCAAGAAGTTCCGACTGGCGTTCGCAATCAAATATGGTTTTAGCATGATGATGCGCCACCACATTTCAGTATGGACGTCCGCAATTAACTGGATGCTACTTTTGGGTGTGCTAGATTGGGCGTGGTGGGCCAGTCCGATGGCCACCACGATCTCCAGATTTATCGTTTCTCGATTTTTTCCTATGAGGGCATTTGAAAGCCCTCATTTACGAGATTCCAGTTGACTCCATTGAAGAACTCGTTGCTCGACTATCCAGTGTGGCTGCATGCGTACGTGAAATACCCAGGATATGGGAATCTGTTCGTCAATCACGCCACCGACGCTACTAAGCTTGCATTACTGTTGGTGGCCGCAATATTGAGCATTTATTGTAGACATTGCTGTAAAAAAAAGCATTTAGCGACGACGTTGTAAATAAACAATGTTTTTCATTTCATGTGCTATTTTTTGTGTTTGTGCCTCAACGCGTCACTTCCGGTCATATATTCCTATACAATAATTGTTTATTATAGTGAGCTCTTCCACCCCTAAAAGTTTGTCCCATGATTTTAGACTCACCCTGTATACAGGGGGAATCTAAACTCTTGGGCAAAATTTTAAGGGGTGATAGTACACATCAAGACAAACAATATTAAAAGGGAAACTAAGGGTCCAAACGTCTTCCGAAGGAGATAGGTGCCGTTAAAGTTTAGGGTCCAAAATTTCAAATGATTATAAAAAACGGAAAAATTGGTTGATTCGTTTGCGGTTTTTGTTAACCTATGAATGTAACCTATGAATTTTTTAACAAAAGTCAACTTCGGAAGGCTTCAAATGTCGTCTTCGGAACGAGTTTCGAGATGGCTTTAAGCAGAATTTTTCGGTTCGGTTCGGGTCGGGTCGGCTAGACACTCGACCCGTGTAGGACTCTAGCTCAAATTTCGAAATTCGAAGGTGCAAATATTTATATGCGCGTTATAGATATTCTGCTGCAGACCAAAGAGTTTTCTCTGCAGATTATTTCTATCTATTTAACCCCTTAACAGTTTCATTATTTTGACACAACAAACTCAAAATAAGGACAACACACCACTTTTTATGTACTGAAATATTTGCCTTATATAATCCAAAAATGTCTACCAAATAAAAAAGCGAAGATTACAGTTAAAAATTAGTGGTATCCAAAAGCTTTTAGTAACGAAGCAAGCAATTGTCCGGATAAAAAAAAGTTAAACTAAGTGACTTAACTTTCATAATGTGAACGCGATATAAGGGAGGGGAGGGGCACGTTTGAACTGGGGACAACTTTGAACACTGTAAATATTTTCCTTGAAATAAATTATATTTTTGAAATATAGATGGCAACACATTACTACTTGCTTCAATGCAACAAGGATACAAAGCTTTACCATTTTGCATGCACACTACTGTCTGTGCAAGGTATGTATTTTTCTCTTTCTTTAATCTAAACTTAACAAAATAAAGTTGTAAGCTTTTAGTTGACATCCTGGTATCCCTAAAATTTTAATTAATTATTCAATATTTAAATAAAGATGTCAGCTTTAGCTTATAAGCTTTGTTTTATTCAAATTCTTAAGCCTAAATGAGTAAATAGTTATAATGCTAAACACCATGTGATGGGACACTTTTGAACAAAAAAGTTGGGGCACCATTGAACAATTAAAACTATGAAGTAAAAAGTTATGGATGTATCTAAATATTATTATTTTGGATTTTTTTTTAGAAAATGTGAAAATTAAGAGATTAATTAAGAGTTATTATACTTAATATGAAAGCTGTACTGATACAGAGACAGAATATTTTTGTTGATTAAAGTAGTGATGAAGGAGGCGCATTTTCTGTGCATGATGAATCTGATTTTGAATATTTAATTACTGATATAGAGGATCAAGAAGAAAAGATTCTTGTTCTAGAAGAATTGCATGTAAATGATTTCATTTTTGTTCAATTTCCTACGAAAAGAACATTATGTTGACATCATTGTTAACATTCTTCATTATGTTGGTCGGATTGAATTGCAGTTGGAGGATAAAACAGAGTTTAATGTCAGATTTCTTCGTAAAAAAGAGGATGATAAATTTTATTTTCCAGTGGCATCAGATATCAGTTTGGTGGATTTCAAAGATATTGTAAAAAAGTTGCCACAACCAAACATAACCGGAGGGACCCTGCGTGCTGTTTTAACACTGAGCTTTGACATCAACTTTGATGGATATAAAATTGGTTAAATAATAAAAAATTAGTAATTTCAATAAAATGTAGTTAATTTTATTCTGACCATTTTATATTTCTTAAAGATATGCAGTTTTTCATAAAAACTCTTAATATTTTCATATTGTGTTTATTTGTTCAAAGGTGCCCCTAGCTTGTTCAAAGGTACCCCTACATGGGGCAGGTTTAAACAGAAATCTCTTAGCTTTTTAAAGCCTCACAACGTATTTAATTTATTTGGAAAACTAAATATTTGGCTCATATGATGAAGAAATACATTGTTTTTCCTATGTAATATTTAAAATGCAATAAATATAATTCAAGTAAGAAATATATTGATTTTATAAAAAAATGTTCAAACGTGGCCCCTTTTCCCCTAAGTAGAGACAAGTTAGCTGATTAGCTCAGATCTACACGGTACCAATATGTACCTCTCGTCTACATGAAGCAAAGGGTGTTGATTTCTTTCAACTGCCGGGATACTCCTTTCCAGAGACACGTGGGTGGTGTCCAATTATCGATAAGTCGATATAGACAGGTTGATATCGGCTTATGGGGAGTCACCCTTCTCAGGGTTCGTACGGGGTCCTGGAATTTTAAGACCAGGAAATTATTCGGTACCATTATTTTCTTATAGATAATCTCTTCTTAAATAAAGTGAAATTTTGCACGTTTGAACTTGATGTATTTTTCTGGAAAAATGTACTGGTGTGTCACCTGGAAAAGTAACGGTACCCGTACGAACCCTGCCTTCTTCTCCAAACAGCGGCTATGATGTCATACACTCACGCACCTCTCTCTTTTTTTTAAATCGGTTATAAAAATGAAAAAAGTCGCCAAATTTTGGGAATTTTTTTCTTTAATGGTAACCTGGCTATTGTATTAAGTTTATTGGTTTGGCGCGGGCTTGGAAATCGCGCCAATCAAAAAGTCGCCAAATATCGTGCGTGAGTGTAACACATCTGTTCCCAAACAGCAAACCACAATGAGAATGAAACAAATAAGAAAGTTTAGACAAGGGAAAAAAAGGAAATAGAAAAAAAGTAGAAACATTTCTTAGGATCCCTAGATCGCGAAACACGTGAATACTTAAAGATGGTTACCTGGGGTCTAAAATCCTCACTTAGAAAATCCAAATTAGATCAGCAGTTGTAAAGAGCTCGCATCCCCTAACTTTTAAAAATGATTTGGAGAAGGGAGTGAAGGTTGCCCTTAGATCCTTTCGCAGATGATCAAAAAAATTAATAAATTAGTTAATATAAAAAAATAATAATAAATGGATTTATTTTATAATATTTAAACTAAAGTAATATTATCTCTAAACATATATATTTTATTTTTGTAAATTTAAATAATGTAGTATATCAAAAAATAATTTTTTAGTAAAATTTAACTTTTATCGATATATTTTAAGATATTTTGAAATTAATCGTATTATTATTAAATAGACATTACTCTGAAATGCGAATACGTACGACCTTCACAAAAATCCTCAATTAGAAAATTCAAATTAGATCAGCAGTTGTAAAGAAGTGTCAACTCCAAACTTTTAAAAAGTATTCGGAGAAGGGAGTGAAGGTTGCGTTCAAAATCCCTTCCCAGACGATCAAAGCCGTCTAATCGATAATCTGGCGCCCCTTAATCTCAGTGTGACAGCCCGTGACAAAATAATTCAGGAGTCGGAAAGGTTAGGAGAATTTTCAGCAATATTTTGTTTTACTGGCCGCTTGCCAGTCGCTAACCGTTCACATTGTTTGATAATATGAAGACTGAAATTACATGTTTCATTATATATACGTAATAATAATAATATTGTACTGCTATTATAGACATTGTACTTATATATAAGAAGTTTATATGAAGAGGGAGATAATTGAAAATATATTTTAGAAATTTCTTTTTGACATTGAGTATTTTATTTAATAGCTCTTAAAAAGACTAAACTTAATATCGGAATTTTGATGAAGACACTGTTAAAATGTATGTTTAGATATTTTTTATAGGTTCGTCTGATGATTTTTTTAGTTGTTTTGTAAGTACGCTATTTTTCATGAACTGATATTTTTCACTTTTTTCTTTTTAATATAAAAAAGGCCTCTTTAATATATATTTTTAAATAAGTCAAGTGCTACATATTTTAAAGAGAAATTTTCAAATGTATGAAACATACCTAAAACAGTTATCATAAAATATGAACAGACCCATTTTGGATCAAAGATAAAATATGGTCATTTTGGGATATTGAGTTGAGCATTAGATCTTTGGATACTGAAAATCTGTATTTCTACGTTAAATTTGAGGAAACATAATGTTTCTGATATGTTTCTGTTATTAGAAAATGCGTAAATGAGAGAAGGATTCTCTTAATCTAGAAGTTTTCCCTCCCCACGGATATCTGGATTGCATTTGTAGCGCAAAAAATTATAAAAAACAATATTATTAGGAAATATTTATTAGATTTACTAAAACATTTTTATTTGTATACTTTATTCTATGATATTTCATGATTTCCTATAAACAATGATTTAATATAAAACATAAAATAATAATAAATTAAAATAATGAACCTTTTTTTTTTTAATTTAAATTTACGATTTTTACAATTATTATTATATTTTGTAACAAATAAATGATTCTAATCTTTTTCTGATGAATCATCACTGATTTGCTTTGATAAATTCCTTTAAGGTTCATCTAGTACATCTAAAACTCAAAGACTACGTGCTTATTTTAGTAATTTATTTATTCTTCGGAAAGCAATGCGATGTAGTACTTCAAAATTTGAAATTGAACTCTTTATACTCTAAGAAGTAACATTACAGAAATATCAGTATGTGGAAATATGTGCAATTTTCTGTACCCCATTATAAAAGTACAAATTTAAAATTTCAAAGATCGTCAACAAGTAAAACTCTATAAAACATTACTTATAAATTAAAAAAAAATAATTCCATTTATGAACTCATTTTAATAAATAATCCATTAGAGCAAAACATTTAAAAAAAATATGAATTGCGGAAAAGCAACACAGTGGACAGCCTTAAATTTTACTAACTGAATGACACATCTGAAGCTATTGTGTAAAGAATTTTTACATACATTATTATATTTAAAAAAAGTATATATATATATATATATATATATATCGCTTCAACAGCGGCGAGACATTAGATTGTATTCTGCAGGAAACAAGAACAAGACTTGTATAACTTCCAATAAAATGATCTAGATTAAATACAATTTATACATTAGAGGGAGATTTAAAATTTACAGGAGTTTTAGGCTCATGGCTCGTCATCATATTGGTTTAAGGATAGAATACCTCATTCAATACGTGTGCATCTCAATTTATAAAATAACAATTGCTGAGTCATCTCTATTTGATACAAAAAATATACGCTGAGTGAGCTCCATTTACACAAATAAACTTGTGTTATGTCAATTCCATTTTCAGACAAAGAGTTCTACGTCAGAGTAGAACTGCTAATTAAGACTGTTGCTATGCAATCTGAATCTTACTGCTGTTGTCCTGCATTATTGTGTCTCATTCAGTCTCATACCACACCCGGGAATTCGACATATGGCTGTTCAATTAGTCATACATGACAACAACATATACATATAGAATAACATGAGGAAATATATAGTATGCAATGACAACATAAAATTTAATAATGAACAACAACAAAAAAAAAATACAGACTTTCATACCTCGTTGCTATCGGCTGGCAGCATTCGTCTTAAACAAGGATAATTTCGTCTCCTATTGCCATTGCACGTCGTCAGAATATAAAAACAAAATCGTCGTCAAAAAAATTAAATTAACGTCGTTATTCATCGAATAATTTGACATATCGGTGCGTCATAAAGTATCTGTTTAGTTGCCGTTGTCCGTTGTCTGTTGTTGTCGTAGTACATACAGTTGTCAAGTAATAGTAGTTAGCACAAAGGCATAAAAAGTAAAGTTCGAAAAAGTTTTCAGTCTTTCAGATAATGTCAATAAAATAGTAAGAGTTGGTTGGAGAAAACAAGATGTTGAGCGTACCCATTCCTGAAAAAAAAGCACCAGGAGTGCCTGCTCAATTAAGGAAGTTGCATACTTCTGACAAAGCAAAAAAAGAAATTGTCTTGCATATGGTAAAGATACCATATATATTCGTTTCAAAATTAAAGAAATCTATATTTCAAGTATTTTATTAAATATATTTTCCCTTTTCTGCATTATCGTATTTTATATACATTCCCGGTTGTTAAAAGACGCACCCGCTTTCCTTGCTATCAACGAAAACTTTTAGTCAAAATCATACATATTGCTTTTAAATTATCATTAACGTACTTTAATCAGTCTCCCACATATCAATGTAAATGAAATAATACAATGCATAAAATGTTTTCTTTCTCATGGTCAATTTTGACTCCCTTAAGCAACCAAATGCTCACCCGTCTTGCTGGCGCCCTTACAACATATTTGCAAAATGCCTTTCTTTGCACTTCCCAAAACAATAAAACGGTCAAATTCTAAATCACTCTCTTTTTAGCCAAAGTGCACTCTTCGCCATAAAAGATTTCCCTACCCCTGACGTCAGTTATGAAGTTGATATGATGTATCTGTAATGGTTACAGCATCCCACGCAAAAATGCAATTCTCTTGGCTCGAAATGTAAATCGCTTGGCGTGTTTTTCTAACGCACGCTTTCATATCTCGATGGACACTTCGCCTCTGAACTCCATCTCCTCAACATCTAAGAAAATGTCTAGGGCCCCTGTGTCGCACTGGAGAAACTCTGCTTTTGCATCGACGCCCCTCAAAATGTATTATTCTTACATGGAATGTCGCCCTCACCAAAAATCAACTAACTCCTGTCCATACTGAATTTCACTTTGATTGCAAATTTTCCTTGTGTACTAATGAGATGTTGGAACTTAATTTAAAGCAAAAAAGGTCATAATTCTTGTTCTTCTTTTTTTTCTTCATGCGGACTCCAGTTCACACACTCAGGATGTAGAACCATCCAATATTGCGGCAACGCTCTTGTACCATCAGCTTATGTTCACGATCCTCCTTTTCAGCTGTGATCTGCAAGCGTGCTTTCCTGCAATCTTTACATGTTCGCTAGCGTCGACGATGTCTCCAATTATCTTTCGTGCAATCGGACTATATCTTTTATCTCATCGAATAATTATCTACCTATATATTTTTAGGTTTAACTTCATTCATCCAGACGGTCCCATTCCAACACTATATTACAACCCGAGTTGTTGAAAATATTTATTTTCACTGGACAAATCACACTAATATATTACTTTTGAAAAGGGAAAAACCCATCCGACTGCAACAAAAAATGCACCAGTCGGACTTTGTAAAAATAACATTGAAGAAGCACAGTCTTTGGGATACACGGGAAAAAAACGGAAAAATCAACCACTTTTGGACGTCAACAAGAAGAAAAAATAACACACGAGGAGTAGAATCTGTTTATGCGTCTGTGCGTCATGCTTCGAGAGGAAAGAGCAAACAAAATTGAAACCCATCGGTCTTTTGGCTGTGGATGGAAAACGAAGGGAGGGTAAAACGAAAAAAATTACGGTGAGCAGATACTATTAGACCAATTTTTCATGTTATCAGAAGCGGAAGATGTTATCTACGGGCCTTCAGTTTGACCTACTTTCTGCATGTCATATCTGTCATTGGGTCTTACGGCAGTAATTTTGTAAAATCCGTAAAACTTAGGCCATAATTTTAGGTTAGATCCAAATTGCGTTCGTAATATCGCGACTAAATCGCCGACTTAATACACAGTAGGTTCTTTTCGCTTCTTGTTATATTGTGTGCGAGCACGTTCCTGATAGCTAAGTATGTTGTTTTTTGCGGTGTCTCGTAAATTTTGTTTATCATGAACGCTGGCGTGCATCTGTTCGGATTCAAGTAGTTGTTTGATTCGCCAATCTTCTTTATTCTGCATTTCGACTCCTGTGAGCAATTTGAATGTAAAAAATTTTGTTGCCGCGGACGTAGTACTATTTATTATCCGTTGCACGAATCACTTCGCAGGATCATCTAATGTTAATTTTTTTAGTACAGGCATAATCGTAGTATGTAATCGTTCGACCTGTCCGTTCCTGCGGGGTTTGCCTGTGGTGATGGTTTCATATTCAATATTTTCGTTTTACAATAATTTTTAAAGTCAGTAGAGGTAAATGCGGGACCTTTGTCTGAGATTATGCGTCTGGGATTTCCAAATGTAGTTTGCTGTAATTTGAGCTTATATCCAATGCATCACGTGTAGATGTGGGATTTGACTAGGTGTATCCATGAAAATTTCGTGAACGCGTCTATTACTATGAACAGGTGATTATAATTTTTATTTGTAGAAGGGAATGTTCCTAAAAAATCACAATGATAAGTATCGAAGGGAGTGTCACCCTTAGGGATAGGGTGCAGAAAGCCTTCTTGTTTTCCTGCCTTCCGCGTGGCCTAAATATGCGGGACACAGCTTGTTATGCTCGTGGGAACTAGTTTTGAGAAACTGGGGATAGAAAAGTCGCAGGACACAATTTTTTGTGTTTTTTAGCTGAAAAATAGCTTTTGGTTTGTGCGTTTTGCACTATCTGGAATTGCATACTGCTTGGGATTACTAATAGATAACAACCATCTTGGATTTTATAAAGGACGCTGTTGCTTACTATGAAGTCATTTACCGGGCACTAGGACGCCGCTGTGTTGCTGCTGGAATAAATGAATATGTCAATTGGGCCTGTGTAATATTCTGTGTTATTTCATAATAAATTATGTGCATGACCGGATCGACTCAGTGAATCTACATGTTTCATTTTTGTCGCCGGTCGGTGTGTTATTTTGAAATCGTAATAACACGGTTTCGGTTTCGGAATCTGTGGTCGCTAGAAAAATACTGTTAAATGCCTCGATATCCATGAGGGCAACCAAAATTTTGCACGCTATTTCCTGTTTTGTCCCGATTATATCTATATATATATATTATATATCCGTTTATATCGTATATATATATGTTATTTAATAGACTGGCAATGCTAATTAAGTAAATTTGTAAAAAATCATCCTGTATTTTTTGTAATTTTTCCCCGAACCTATCATCGTTTATTTCGAAGTCAAACCCCGGAAAAGATCTGAGATTTTTCCTTTTCTCCGCATTTTGTCATCGTTAAAAACTAATACAGGAAGAAATTTGTTCACTCTAGCTGTCTTGAACGCGTTTTTAATCGGTGGAATATCTGATAACAGCATTCTGATATAAAGAAAGAACAAATCAAAATAGTACTCACTCGTTTAATGAAAATAAATATTTTATCTGAGGGCACTCTACATAAACGAATAAACAGATAAATCGATGTACGTCAGAAGGAAAAAAATAATCACCTTGTAACGGTCGGTGTCAGCGATTCATACACACGGTTCTGCTCCAAGAGTCACGAAAAACTGTAGGTAAATTTTTCCGAGTTCTTTTCTTCGTCGTAAATACTTCGCTATGCTATTAGCCGTGAATCTTGGACCTTTGCTTGTGTCGTCTTTACAGAAATGCAGGCTTTGGAGAACGTAGATATTTCAAGGAGATTGTTGTTTCAGAAGGTTTCAGGTACGAAAGGCCGTAGGTAAAAGAAGAGCAAGTGCCAAAAGAAAGGCTCGAACCCCTATATCCAGTGGTGAGACGTTGGATTGTATTATATAGGAGACAAGAAGAAGGCTTGTATAGCTTTCATTATTTTAATGAAATGATCTAGATTAAATACAATTTATACATTAAAAGGCGATTTAAAGTTTACAGGGGCTATAGGTTCATGGCCCGTCATCACACTGGTTTAAGGATAGAACGGCTCACTCAATAAGTGTGCATCTCAATTCATAAAATAACAATTTTTGAGTTGTCTTCATCTCAATTCATAAAATAACAATTTTTGAGTTGTCTTCATCTCAATTCATAAAATAACAATTTTTGAGTTGTCTTCATTTTATACAAAGAATATATGCTGAGTGAGCTCCATTTACAAGCAAAGAAACTTGTGTCATGTCAGCTCCATTTTAAGACAAAGAATTCTACGGCAGAGTAGAACTGTTAACTAAGACTGTTGCTATGCTATCTGGATCTTACTGCTGTTGTCATGCATGATTGTATCTCATCCCGTCTCATACCAAATATATTATGATCCTTTGATGCTTCTTTAATGTAAAACATCCTAAATACTAAGTAGAAAAAAAGTACTTAGAAAAGTTAATATTTTCGGTCTAAATATTGAAGATGAACCGCTGTACTCCCATTCATTTGGAAGTGATATATATATATATATATATATAATGTTTAATTTTTGCAATAAGTTTATATATATATATATATATATCATATGCAACTTAATTAAAGGAATTGTAGGTGTAATTTTACGGAGATATATGAGCCTGTTAAAGCCATATAGGTGTAAGTTACTAGTTTTGAAAATGAGCGCTTAGATAATGGAGCATATTCATTCTCTGACAACCCCAAGGGCAAACGGGTAGCTGGCTCTGGCTCCCACGTCTAAAAGTGCCACCCTAAATCCTGAAATGCGGTACTTTTACTAGAACTGAATACAAATTGCGGCTAAAAAAATGTCATATATCTTTGCTTTTGAACATTTCAGGAAATGCAATTTATACCACTATGATTTTAGGTGGCTCACATAGCACAATTCTTCTTAGGTTTACAGTTATTTTTATAGCATAAATAATAACGAACCATTCGTTACGCTAAAGACAACTAAATTAGCGCACATTCGCACACTGTGACGAAATGGCTTTCTTTGCAAACATTGACAAAGCGGTTTGCATGGTTTATTGAGTCAGTTTACGGTTCTCACTCATGGCAATTTTTCTTAATTTTATACAAAGTGTTAATTATATATTTTTTTAATTCAAAAATCTCAAATTTCTGTTATTTTTTTAAAAAAAAGTTTTTTTTTCTTAATGAGGTTGGTGCAGAAGCATGTTTTTTTTTTTTTTTTACATGGACTTTCATTCAATCTCACACCGCTAACTGCCAAAGTCGCACCTGGATGCAGATAATCCCAATGTTTCTTACGCCTCAAATGCCTACAAAAGAGGTATGTACGAGCGATTTTGCGGGATATAGCGGATATATATAGATTATAATAATATAAAATTAAATTTACAAGACAAAAATTTTGAAAATTATATAAATTTCAAAAACTATACTTCATGTATCAAAACCCAATTAATGAAAAAAAAAAAGGTTTAGAATATTGCTCACAAGACGAAAAACAAATAATTTACAACATTATAAAATATTGGACTTATATAATTTGTTTTGAATCAGTTACTCATTTTTGGATTTCAACTGTTTTTCCTACTTTTCCAATAATTTCCATCTAAAAACGCGACTAGATGGTTTCTCCTGCTGTGTGACTTATAGAACAACTCTATATTATTGATAAACCTTAGGAAAATACATACAATTTTCACCTATTTTGCGAAAATTCGAAGTTTCGGCACACTGTGAGTCTTCTAGATTGTGATGTGAGTCGTCTAGATTCATAACGAGAAAGAATTGTTGCACGTGATGTTTTTGGTTACATAAGACATTATTTCGATAATTTTACGATATTATTGAATCTAGTGACAGCATAAGGTAATGGAAGATATCTTCGTTAGAGAAATGATCAAACAATATCCAGTTACATGATTTTTAATCGATTTGTTTGAAAACTTAGACAAAGTTTAGTTTCGTATATTCTTGAAATTTAATTCATTTCTTCATCAGGTAGAAAATGTTCGAAGTTTGAAATCGAACTCTTTACTCTAAAACAGCGGTGGCCAACCTTTTTGGGAAGAGTGCCACTATCTGAAAAAAAATAGCGCGGCCACTTCCAACTTTTTCAACATACTAAATATAAAAAGGTAAAAAAAATGTTATTTATAGGCTGATTATGGGATTTTTACGCAAACAGCACATTTTTTTTCATGTAAGTCTGAGTAGTGGAGGTTTAAAAAATAATATAATAAATAAAACAAAAGTACAAACCTAGATTTTTATTGTTAATAAACATTTTTAAAAGTTCAGTCAGTTAGGTTATGCATAAAATAAAAATGAATAACTTGAAACATTTAATCCTAAATAATTATTAAACAGTCAGTACTAACTTAATTAATGTGGCTTTTGGATTTATAGTGTTTTTGCCAAGTCATCTATATTAGGATTAGTTCTTGAAGACGAATTTTGGTATGAATTTTGAATTTAGATGAATTAAAAGGCTATTTTTTATTATCTCCTCTCCGTCAGAATAGGGGTTTTCTAGCGCTGCTGCCTATTAAACGTTTATACGATTATATGTATGATACGTATTATACGGGGTGCAGTTTGGGATACGTTTGGTTTGATCAAGGCAGTTACACATACTATACGAAACAGTATATATACGGTACAGCGTATATACGGAACTTACCCTAGCGGTTAAACGTATAAACGTTTAAACGATTTTCGTTCATTCCTTGAAAAAATATGTCTTTCTCCTGCTGATCTGCGGATCAGAGACATTGAGAAACACCCGCTAGAGTGCATTCTCACAGTTTATAGGGACCATCGTGATCCCTTCGATGACCACGATTTACCTGCCTTGCGGTTCCTGTCCAGGTAGCTGGTACTTATAAATTTGAAAAAAAAAAAAAAATAAAAAAACAAATCGGAATAATTTTTTCCTCAGTTTAGATTTTGGTTTTTTTTCCACAAATCTAAATTATTAATTGTGACATGTTTTACTATGGCTTAGCGAGTAGCTTCGAAGCTACTTTTCGAATGTCTGTAACACACGCACATAGCTTATTTTGATCTATGGCATTTCGCGCGAAACATTTTTGCGTACAGCCACAGAACACGGACTTACATTGACTTTATATTTTATAGTGACATTGATCAATCCAACTCCTGGGAAGTTTCATAATCATACTTTTATTTTATTTAAGAATACATTTTTTTATATTAAAAATATTTTGAAAACACGTTTTACAGCAAAAAATAAAAGAAAAGGCAAGTCATTTAAAACTTGTGTGATTGCGTTCAAAAACCTGCAGTGATGATTATTTGTCAGGTTAAGTAATCGAAATTTATAGGTACTTCACACAAAAAATGAAATTTGTCAAGATCAACAAAAAATCTTAAAACGTAAGATCTTATAATGCACACATACACTTTGTATAAAAAATACCATGAGCGCCATGGTTAAAAAAATGAAATTGCGGTATACATTAACACTGAGTAAACACCGTGGTAAGAATAACATTTGCGCCCGGACAAATTTTGAGTGTACGCACACACAAATAAAGATTTTTTTTTTTTAAATCAAAAAAGAAAAAAACATACTTAATAAGGATTGACAATAAATCTGAAACATCTATATTCTCCTCCTGCTCAAATTTTCTCAAAAAGTGTTTACTTTCGCTATATATTTACAGTAATCGTTTATAGGGGAACATAACAAGATTCTATGCATGAAACATACCATGCAGAATGCTGAACTAACTCCACCGATTTCCAACTTATTCTCCGTTCAGTGACGTAAGACTAAAGCGGTCCATTGGTATAAAAAATAAAATACGATACTTGAATTATACGTATACTTGAATTATACATTTAACCGATATGCGCTTATACGTATCCGGATACGTTTAAACGTATAGTTTAAGGTATACGTGTTTGTTATCTACGTATTATACGTATATACGTATATCGGTTAAACGTATAACTGAAATACGTATCGCATTGGGAGCACTAGATTTTTCTTGCGGGCTAACAACAGAGAAAGTTCACAGGAAGCCTTCACCATAGTTTCCATTTCGTGATTTCTCTTCTGAAACAAGGATTGTTGGCCGGCTAAAGATTTTTTTTATTGATAAATTCCATTCGCAAGTGTGATCCAACAAGATATATTTGCTGTTGGAATGACTATGCAGTTGTACGAAATGTCGGTCCAGGTTAAATTTTTCGGCACTGCTACACAAGTTCCACATATCCAACAAACAGGCTTGGAAGTACCTTGATTCGTAAACAAAAGTTGTTCTTCCCAGACAGTTTTAAAATCACGAATTGCAATATCCGCTTCATATTTTCTTTTCTTTTCTTGAACTTCTTTTAAGTTAATTGCGAAAATTAACTTTGGACAGCTAACAAGGAACATTTTTCGCTAACAGCGCAAAATCTATCTGGATTCTTGCATATTATTTTTTCAATAAGTCTTCGCGTGCCACCACGTTGGCTATCTCCGCTCTAAAGGGCAAATCATGACATATCTAAATATAAATATGTGGAAATATGTGCACTTTTTTGTACGTCAATATAAAAGTACAAATTTACAATTCCAAAGAAAGTGAAAAAGATACTATAAAAGTTTACTTATAACCAATGTAATAATAAAAAAAATTATTTTTTGAATTTACAGAATGGGTTACAAATATTATAGCTGAGCAAATTGAATATTCCCATAAGATAATGCGTCCTACCCCTCATACAAGTAAACGAAAGAGTGGCTGTGGATTACAAATATTATAGCTGAGCAAATTGAATATTCCAATTCCAATACCTCATACAAGTAATCGAAACAGTGACTGTGGGTTACAATTATTATAGCTGAGCAAATTGAATATTCTAACAAGATAATGCGTCCATCCGCTCCTAAAAAGAAACGAAACAGTGGCTATTAACTACAAATATTATATCTGAGCAAATTGGGTAAGATAATGCGTCCATCCCCTCATACAAGTAAACGAAACAGTGGCTGTGGGTAACGAATATTACAGCTCTTGATTGGAATACTTAAATTCCTGACGTTATTTCAGAAAAGTTATGCTTTGATACAGTTAAGATGTTGCTAACTACAGAAAACAAAGTTGGTGTTTCAATTGTAAACGACAAATATCTTTCGAATTTAAACACCATCCAAAAGAAAATCCGTCTGCTAAAGATCTCAATACTTCCTGTATATGTGTTACACTTTCGAATGACAGTAATATATACACATACAAAAATACCTTATCATATACGCGCACGCATGTAATATTTGCGTGTAAATAAATCGGATAGGAATTCGTATACATAATTTTAGTTGTATAAATAAGTAGGTGACAAGAAGTTCATAGGCGAAACGTTGTATTCACAGACACATAATTGAAACATAGATAAGCATGTAGGCGGATTTATGTGTAGTAGCGCATACACATTATGTGCACGTAGGCTATTAACCACTCGCATAGAGGCACTCCATTTACATAAATATAACTTAAAACAAATAAGCCTGTGCGAGTGTATTTTTTCATAAATTGTTGAAAAATCATCAATGATTTTTTTTTATGCATCCGTTGATGTAATTGAAATATCTTTATGTTATGAAATAGAAATAAATTCTTTTAAATAATTTTTTATATTTGATTTACTGTTATGTTAGTATTAAGCCCCCTGTCTTATTTTCTGACTTTACTAGTTCAGTTTTTAGTACTTAGTCATTTCGTTTTGATTAGAAATGATTCTCATGTTAAGAACCAAATGTTTGCGAGCTGTTTGATATATATACTAATATTATTTCTTTTAACTATACCAGAGAGATAAGAACATTATGTTTCATGGACTCATTAGACAAATGGATATCCCTCTTTTCCCCCAAGAGAAGTAGGACAATGGGTGATAAATCATCCTGGAACATAAATCAGACGCTTTTTGCTCACCCTAGGAGATTTACATTGCTATTTTTCCAATGACAGCAAAGATTCATATGTACATTTTCTATCGATTTCCATACTTATAAAGAACTACATTTTTCTATTATTGCTATATTTCTATGTAATGCTATATTTCTATGTAATATTTTCTATTATTTCTATTATTTCTATTGTACTGTTTGTTGTTCTACATACAATTGTTTCTGAAAATGCTTTCTTTTTCATTTAGGCTTGGGCACAGCACAATGTGAGGAAATAGCTTTTATTTAAAAATTAAATCATGTTACTAAATTGTAACTTATTTCATTGTTTCACAATTTAATTATTTTCGAAATTTTCCCCTTTCAATTAGTTTGCAATTATTAACTCTTTACTGCTGTTGGCAGTTTCACCGACCACTGCTTTTTTCAATTTGCATTGTTTAATTTGTATTTTTCAATTTAACTATGGATAGTGGATAATTTTTGCTTCGTTTGGAGCGCTAGTACTATCACTAGCCACTTCTGAATAGGTGAATTTTAATTATAATAGTTTTGTGCACAAAGTTAGGTGCAGAAACAGTATGTTATTAGTTAAGCAAGCCTTTTATTTACATTTTTGACTAAGCAGTCTCAGAGACCGTTCACAATATGCGACGATTTCTGCCACAGCAGTTATGTGCCTGCACTAGTCACGCTAAGAAACTCGAACGCTAATATTAAACCTATGGGAGAAATCTTTACAAACTTCTCCCTACTAGGGGAGGATCAACCCTCCTTGGGCTAATAAAGGGTCTGAAAACCAACAATAGAGGTCTGCACGGGAAAGGGACTGGCCTGGTCTTCACTCTTTTAGGGCTGAGCTCAGGCCTTACTTTTTTCTGCAGACTTCGGCTGAGCCAGATTTCTTTTTTTTTTCAGGTCGAGACATCATTCTTCCTAGAGGTCTGCACGGGCCAAAATTTACAGGCGCAGTCCCGGTCCGGATCCGACCCAGCCCGTATGAAAACCATTAGTGTCCCGGCACGTGTAGACTTCTAAATTCGATAAACCACGTTTTCTAAAGCCCGTAAATAAAACTTGATTATGGTAAAATCATCCACTCTAGAATTTCAAACTGCTATATCTCATCCGTTTTTTAAGATAGAGGTAAAACAAAACTTGCTCCGGAATCCTTGTATCAAGACCGAATACTTAAGGGTTAAAACTTTTTGGATTTCTAATTTTTTGTACATCCTTTTGAATTTTAAATATTTAAGTGGCCGCCTTTTTAAAAAAGTTGGCGGAGGAATCTGGCCAATGAACTCGGTCGAGACCTTGGTAAGTTCTGTACACATTCTAAGTCGCAATATAATCGAATATATTGAAAATATTGAAAGAGAAAAATTAGAGCCGCCGAAATTTTGAAAACGGAAAAGAAGAAATAAAAAAAGTATGACGAACTCGGTCGAAACCTTGGTAAGTTCTGTACCCAAGCTCAGTAACATCGAAATCGGGTGGTAAATACGAGTGCTACCCGAAGACAAAAATAATATATATATATATATATACAGAGGTTGGACAAAAATATGAAAACACCTCGTGAAATGCATGCTTGCACGTAAATGTTAATTCTCTCCAAGCCTCTAGCTGGCGCTGTTGTATTTGCCCATTAACTCCACTTGTACAATGTCCTCAATACGTTGAATGTATCAGTCGTTGTCAGAACAGTGTTCTGACAGATTCAGATTCAGATTCAACCAAGCAGGGAGGCCTACCATATGGCTTTAGCCCCTGCAAGCCCTGCTTGGCAAGTTTATTTTTTAAAAAAAATTACATATTTTTACATATTTGACAAAGCAGCCCAGCTTAATTTGCAGAAAAGTCATTCTCAAAAAGTCATACTCAGCAGAAAAGTCACAATTAATAAGAGTTTAAAAATTATTTGAAATTGTCAGATTTTTAGCGTAAAATATTTTAAAAGTAGAGACAGTGCATTTTTTCAATAAACTTCGTCATCATCAGGAAAAGCATCATCATCATCATCATCAACACCAATGATGTGTACTGGTGGCATTTGGAATAACAATTGGTTTTTTTCTATTAAGGACATGCATGGGGATATGTTTTTGCTTTGTTTTTTTAATTTACTGCGAATGTATTTAAGTCCATATGCCCACCGGCTTGCGTCCAGGCAGGGTGCCTAGTTGTGAGTGCATTATGTCTGAGCTAAGTGAATTCGAACGTGGACAAAGTGTTGAATTGTTGGTGCTCGTATGGTGTGTGCTTCCGTCACCAAGGGAGCCGAAGTGTTTCATATTTCAAGAGGCACCGTATCGAAAATTTTTACCGCATAAAAGAAAGCGGAAAAACATCATCCGCTAAGTCACAACGCGGACGAAAGTGCGTATTGGATGATCGTGACAGACGGTCATTGAAGAGGATTGTGACGAAAAATAAGAAGACAACAGCCACAAAAGTCACTGCTGCACTGAATATCGGGCTCACAAAGCTTGTCAGAACAAAAAAAAAATAAGATGAGAGCTCCAAAAGCAAGGATTTTCAGGACGAGCTGCAATTCCAAAACCACTCATCAGTGCTGTAAATACCTGTAAGAAGAAAACATGGTGCGGAATCCATAAACCTGGTTTATGAAGCAATGGAAGAGAGTCATTTGATTGGATGAGTATTTTTTCACACAGTTTCGAACTTCAGGCCGAGTTTACGTCTGGATAACGCCGTCCTAAGCCTACTGTACAGACTGCTTTCTGCCAAGAGTAAAACATGGCAGGATTTCGGTCATGGTTTGGGCAGCCATATCATGGTATTCCCTGGGCTCCCTGATTACTTTGCAAGGTCGCATTACTGGCAAGGATTATGGGATTGTTATCCTTTTTGGCCGATCATGTCCATCCCATGGTAAAATGTTTGTTCCCCAATGGTGATGCTATGTTTCAAGACGACAACGCCCCTGTTCACATATCTCGGATCGTCCAAGACTGGTTTTGTGAGCATGAGGATGATTTATCGTATCTCCCCAGGCCACCACAATCACCAAGTCTTCATATTATTGAGCTTTTATGGTCTACTTTGGAGATAAAGGTGCATGATTGCTATCCACCTCCATCATCGTACCTGAACTTGCCTCTATTTTGCAGGAAGAATGGTGTAAGATTCCCTTGGAACCCATACATGACCTGTATTTATCCATTACGAGAAAACTGCGAGCTGTTTTGAATGCCAAGGGTTTTTCCTACACCGTATTAGGCATGGTAATATGTTTTTTTTAGGTGTATCCATTTTTTTGTCCAATCTCATTATACATATACAGTAAAACCCGCTTAAGAAGTTTTCCAAGGGAATGGAAGGCAAAAACGTCTTAAACGGGAAAACTTCTTAAACGGGAAATTAAGAATGTTTGAAACAATCATTAGTTTAAGTTTTCATAGTCAGGAGAGGTCTTTTACATTGTTAAAATAATACATAAATTTATATAAAGTTGAGTTTTACTTAAGAAATTTAAACTGATTTGCACATTTAAAAAAAATCTGTCAATCAAGTAAAAATGCATAATTACCTTAGAAACTCTTTATTTAATCCAATGTTTGAAGACAGAGAGGGGACATTTCTCTTTAAGCATCATTTGATATGCTTTTACAGAAAAAATCGGTTATAGATTTTTGCTTATGTTTTTTCTCGGCAATTTTTAGTTGATAACAGTCCAGTTGTCTTAAGTTTTTAAAAATTTCCTCAGGCACATTTTCAACACTTTCGATAAAACGGCGAAATGTTTCTAGTCCTTTCACAGCATCCGAAAAACTAGGAATTTCCTCGTGCTCTTCCTCAGTGTCACTCATTTCTTCATCTTCTGTAACCTCACAAATATCATCTACTGTAAGCACCTCACATGGCAATATCTCGTCATCTACTGACACATACTCTTCAAACGATTCTGTGAAATCCATCCTTCTTTGTAACGTCTTCCAATCATCTTCAATGTCCAATTCATATTCTTCTGTTGATTCTCCTTCCAAAAATCCTGCTTTCTGGAAACAATTGGCAATTACAGATGGCGTTATTAACTCCCATGCAGATAAAATAAAATGAATAGATTGCAAAACGTTTACTTTTCCTATCTCTCCAGTATTGTCCAGCTTTTCAATCATCCAATTCACAAGCCGTTTTCTATAGTGCTGCTTAAACACTTTAATAACTCCCTGATCCATCGGTTGCAAAACCGAAGTCGAGTTCGGTGGTAGGAAATGCACGTTTATGTTAGTAAAGTTACTCGTGTCTTTGGAATGGGCGGCGCAATTGTCTACAAAGATGATGATGTTCCGTTTAGCTCTCCTCATTTTAACATTTAATCTTTTCAAATAGGCTTCATAAATTGTAATCGTCATCCACGCAGTTTTGTTATTTTCATAATCACAAGGCAGTGATTTCACATTTTGAAAACATCTGGGTTTCTTGGATTTCCCAACAACCAAAATTGGCAATTTCTCGGAACCGTCCATGTTTGCACCCAATAAAACTGTAAGTCGTTCTTTATTTTTTTTTACCTCCGTGACAATTTTCACCTTTATATGCATACGTTTTATCCGGTGAAAGATTATAGAAAAAGCCCACACTCATCCATGTTAAAGACATCTTTAGGATGATAGCCGGTTATCAAATCTGGTAAGATTTGTTTCCATTCTTCGATTTCTTGTGGATCGACGCTTTTACTCTCACCTTTTATAGAATTGTAACTTAAACCAGCTCTTTTTTTAATTCTATCAATCCATCCATTTGAAGGTGCAAATTCAATCACCATTTTTTTGGCAATTTCCTCAGCCTTTTCTCTAAGAATAGGTCCATTTATAGGAATATTGGCGGATCTGGCTTGCTTGAACCAAAGTAATAATTTTTCTTCCATAGCTTCATATTTTCCTTTTTTCACTTTTTTAATTTTTCGAGATTTATCAGAGGAGTCGTTTAATATAAGATTGCGTTTTGCTACAATTCCTTTCAGAGTAGTCACCAGCATATTCAATCTCTTAGCAATTTCAACTCTTGTTACGTTTGGGTTGCTATCAACTTCTTTCAAAATTTTGATTTTGTCTTCAATTGACAAGGCCTTTCTTTTAATTCCCTTGCCCGACATTTTGAAGAGGAAAAAATAAATAATAATTTTTTTCGTGAATTTTCCAAGAGAGATTTGACGCTTACACTCACTCAAAAACAGATTGAATGAGCCAAACTGAACACAGCTTTGGTTTGGAATGAACCAAACATAGCTTTGGTTCATTCCATTCCTGGAAAGGGGTGAAAGAGACTCTATTCTAAGAGAAAGCAACTGGTCAACTTAAAGAACTACCCCTGAGTAGGAGCAAACCATTTCTCTTTAATCCCTTATCAGTCACTATTGTTGCAGCCATAAGGGACTCTGACTTACCCTCTCTCTACATTTCATCAGACAAACTGATATGAAGGTAAAATAAAGGTGACGACAATCCTTTTCAATCTTAAATGTGTCCTTTTGAATAGCGAAGAATATAGAGAAATGCTTTTCCAGTACAGAATGGGGGAAAAAATCCCTCAAAAGACTGAAGTAAACGTGTTTTGAAAGTAAAATTAAGGGGAGAAAAAACTTCTTAAGCGGGAAAAAGTTTGGAACTAAACTTTTTAAATGGGTTATTTTAACATTGTAAGAATAGGAAAAAAATGGGAATCGAAAATATAAACTTCTTAAACGGGAAAACTTCTTAAGCGGGAATTTCTTAAACAGGTTTTACTGTATATATATATATATATGTTCCGGTCAATATGATTATTCCGGTCATTATTAATAATAACCGTGCTCATTATTAATAATAACTGGTTATTATTATCAATGACCTGATTAATCATACTCACCGTAACATATATACGAATACATTGAAAATATTGAAAGAGAAAAATTACGGGCGCCGAAATATCTATCTATCTATCTATATATTATATATATATATATATATATAAACCAACATTTGGACGTTTTGGGATCTGGGGGTCATGATAGGTGTAAATATACCGAAATTTTCTGAAGTTGTTTTCCTCTAAACGACTGCAATAGGTAAGCTTCTTACTTTTTGTAATACTATAATAATTACTTTTAAGCTACCTAAAATTTGTTTAAGTAACTTTCTTATTTTTACTTAGACGACAACTGAAAAGTATTACAACGCATTCTTCCTAACATTTGGAAATTATAGCTCAAATTTCATTCACCATAACGTAACATCGTCAAAGTGATACATTATTGCTTGTTACATTACTTTTCTGAAAATGCCATTGCTGAAACATTAACCCCTATCACAGGTAATTCAACTAATGCTATAATTCTCCGAAGGGATAAAAATCAATACCACATTTTTTCCTGCTCTTTCCGAAAAGAAGTGTTGACTATCTATGATGTTAAATCCTCATATCTGAATTTTTTTGGTTTGGCTTAATGCCAAAATTTTAACAATTATTTGAAGACCTTTTTTGCCAGACACATTAATAATGGAAATTAATTTCAATGTATGTCTAGTGCAATAAGGAAAGCATAATTTTATATTACATAAAGAAATGGGAATTTTTTGTATATTACATCATTTGGTACTTTCACATTAAAAAAAATAATAATTAAAGAATGGTTACAAAAATGAGAAATATTTCTTAGTAAATTATCTATTAATTTCATCAACATTTCTTTAAAATGTTCATATATTTTCAGAAGTTTTTGTTGGATAACTGACTACTTTTTGCATATTTATCTGTTTGTATATGATTTTTTTTTCATTCTTCATATAAAATTAAAGCAATTACCGTTATTGATAACTGTAAAGCAATTATATAAATGAATTTATATTACTTAATTTCTATAACAAAATGTTTGATATCTTTGTGGTTCCATATTTTCAAAGAGAGATTACGTTTCAATCATTTCTGACACATCGAATTTTTTAGAGTTCAATATATTTAAATTTCTAAAATTTGAGACATTTGAAACACATTTTTACACTGTTTATACAGTTGAATAATTAAAAAACTATTGTAAATGCTTGTCGTAGGACGGTGGGTAGAAATCATGGTTTTCAAAAGAATTTGAAATAAGTGATAAAAATATTCATATACGACATTGTGATACATTGTGATCGACAGTAAGGAAAACTGACCTGAAAGAGAGCATGTCCTGTAGCTCAGGATCTGATTAATATATGGACCTCTGGGGTTTTAGAACACATTCTTAAATCAATTTTTATGTAAATATGGAGAAATTATTTTACAATAATAATATACAATCTGCAGATCAGACTGATTTTTATTCTTTTCAACTGATATTTTCTTCGTATATGGTTTCTTCGTCCTCTTTCCATAATCGTGATGTCTGTTCTTTTTCCATAATAGGGGAACCTGTCCCTGTTACAAAATGATACACCCAATGGATCCATTAAAAATAATAAAATACAATTCCTAGTATATTCTGATGCAACACATATTTCAACCATTTCAACATGATATTAATTTTATGTTCAACATAAACTGAATATCTTTCTTTTTGTTGACAGATTTCAATTTAGCGCCAAAATGCTGTATCTTATGGATATAATATGATCTTGTGATTTATCTTTTTTTCACTTTTTAAATTAGTTAGGACAATCAATTTCCAATTCTGCTAACTTTGCTAGTAACAACTTTACATTATTGATGCAAAAAGATGGTCATTGTTCAGATAGATTTAAAAATATTCATGCTTGAAAATTATTTAAAAAGTCACATTGAGTGGCATTTTCCAAATAAATTTCAATCGAAAGTTTTCTTTTCTGTTCGATGATGTAAAAATTAAAATTGTACGGTAGTTAAAAGTGATACAAGAGCGATAAAAGGTAAAGCAATAGCACTGCTCGTTGTCCTCAGCGTTATACATTCCTAAAAATTACAACTGTGTTTTGACTGGCGTCCAATAGTAGACTACGATTTTTTGACGACGTCAGAGATATCCACAGAGAAAAAAAATTAGTATTTTGCCGCTAATAAATAGCTGTTAAATGGACTTATAATAAACCTACAAAATAATTCTTATAAAACATCAGCCTTAAATTGTTTAATCTAACTCAGAAAACAATTATTATTTCAAGCTTTTTTTTACCGTTACATTTAGTAATTTTAATTTTCCCTGAAATAGTTTACTTTTCCGAATTCTTTATTGAAAAAATAATTCACTAACCTATAGTTACTTTTTAAAGCTATCGTTAACATGTAATCAAGGTATACAATCAAGATAAAGTAATCAATAAAATCTCCCATTCAAATCCATAATCTTTAAAATTAAGAAGTGAAAAATCTGAAATCGTGTTGACACAATCATATCATTTTTTGTCTTTAGTTTATGCAATATAAAAATAAATTTCAAGATAAGCATAATTTAATTTTCATCGGCACAAACTTTTCACGCGTACTTTATTGCACGTACTTTTATGCTGCACCAACATGTAATGAACAAAAAATATATTTTCTATTTAATTGTAATGAAACAAAATGACATCAATAAGCATGAAGATAATATAAACCCAAAGGATAATATTCTCGTAACGACAAAATAAATATGAATCTGTATTCGCTTATAAAAATAAAGTACACGCACATAAATATTTTTACGGAAATTTTATTTTGCAAATAAAAGACGTCAAAAAAGCCACGTGTCAAAATATTTAACATTATGTCCTTTTCTGTGCAACAACGGAAGTTTAAAAAAAAAATTTTTATCAACGAATCTCAAAAATGAATGACTCACTACACAGCTCTATTGTTTGTTTACATGTAAGATGTTAGTACATTC
This sequence comes from Maratus michaelseni, assembly GCA_963931845.1. NCBI lineage: Eukaryota > Metazoa > Arthropoda > Arachnida > Araneae > Salticidae > Maratus > Maratus michaelseni. The sequence goes on from OZ007587.1 coordinate 164,101,203, forward strand.
TTGGAACATATACATCGTTGGTTAGATGGATGGGTACTGACCGGAATTGTCACCTCACTTGCGTATTGAATAAATAGATGTCAAAAAAATAATCCATAACCTATTCATAGGCCGGGAGGCGGCAGCACAGACAATCACCTCATCGAGTTCACGGCAAATTCTAGAATTAGTTAAAACTCGATTCGCATATTAAAACGCAATCGGTCTGCCAAGTCATATCTTGGTGGAAAACGCATTAAAATCAGATTTTAGCGGTTGACTCGTAGATTTACCATTGTGTTTTCCTGCACCCAAACGTATGAAAACATGGAGGACTGGGAGCAGGAACACACAATGGTAAACCTACGAGAGCCAACCGCTAAAATCGGGTTTTCGGGTGTTTTCCACCAAGATATGACTTGGCAGACCGATTGTGTTTTAATATGCGAATCAAGTTTTAACTAATTCTGGAATTTCAGCCGTGAACTCGATGAGGTGATTTTCTGTGCTGCCGCCTCCCGGTCTATCAGAGACGTTATGTCATAATCGTGTATATGAAAGCGCTACAATGGTATAACTGTTAGCTACCCTAGAGATTTCGAATGTGAAGAAGAAGACTTAAAAGGAGAGATTTCATTTTTTTTTCTCCACTTGCTCGTTAATATCATTTTATAATTTCAAAATTCTAGAAAAAAATCATAAGAATTTCTTTAACATTTAATAGGGATTATTCTTATTAATTATAATTTTGATGTACGTTTAATGTGAAAAAGGCAAAGAGTAGGCATCATATATATTCTGGGTCATATTTTGAATTTGTACAAATTTAAAACTACTGAAAATGAGAAATTGTAAGGATCAGAGTAAGAAATATTACTTTTTATATATGCAAAGATTTTTTTTTTTTGATAATAATGGTACTTTGGAACTCACTACCGCAAATTACCTCTGAAAAAAGGCATCTAAAATCCGGTATTTCTAATGTAGAGTTTGGATGATAACACTACTTTATAGACAAATACAGGGTGATTATAAAAAAAAACTATCCCGATATATGAGCCCCTAACTGTCATATAGTTTACAGGAACTGAACGAAATTTTGGTTTAAAGTATTTTGAGGCATGCGCTCAAGAATCATGTGAAAAACAACAATTAAACTCTAACAGTTACGCTTACAGTGACAAAATTTCGAAAATTTCAAATGGCAACACCTATTTTTTTTATTGGAATGTGATCTTCATAGGGAAAAAACATCAAAAGCGTTGGAACGGTACCTGTAGCACGAAAATCGCCGGCGCTAGACAGACTAAGAAGAAAAGTGAAAACAACCAATAAAGGACAGAGAAGCAACAGAAAGTAAAACATTTTATTGTTTAGTGCTATCCACCATCTGCCGCAAGTAAAGTGTGGTCGTGTGTGAAATGGAAAATGTATGAAACACAATAAAATGTTTTGTTTTCTGTTGCTTCTCTGTCGTTATTGGTTGTTTTCACTATTCTTCTTAGTCTGTCTAGCTCCGGCAATTTTTGTGATACAGGTACCGTTCCAACGCTTTTTATGACTTTTTACTATGAAGATCACATTCCAATAAAACAAAATAGATGTTGCCATTTGAAATTTTCGAAATTTTGTCACTGTAACCGTAATTGTTAGAATTTAACTGTTGTTTTTCACATGATTATTGAGCGCATTCCTCAAAATACTTTAAACCAAAATTTCATTCAGTTTCTGTGAACGATATGACAGTTAGGGGCTCATATATCGGGATAGTTTTTTTATAATCACCCTGTATTTAGGATATCATTAATTCAACTGTTTGACTAACTGGGTAATTTGAAGAAAACTGTGCATGAATAGTCTTTGGTCTTTAAATTTTAAAATGCGCAGTTAAAACAACAAGATTCGATAAGATATTTATTAATACGAAGATTAAAACTCACAACAAAAACTAAATAATAAACATTAAAATCTCACAGCAGCACATACAGAATTATATTTAAAAATGCCTAAAGAAAGAAATATTAGATTGCAAATACATAAATACACATATTACTTTGTAATTTATTATACGCATAAAGAAAAGTTTAACATGGATGTGAAAACTTTTCTCTTTTCTAGGTAATAATCTTATTTCATATATACTTGACAAAAATATTATAATGAAACAACTTTTAAAACACAACAGATGTATAGGAAAAAAGAAAAGCGAAAATATATGTGATATATGTTGTTAATTTTTCGATAATCTTTCTCACTCTTTTCCCTTATCTCTCTTTTGATGTTTTCTTTTTAGTTAAATTATTTAGAATTCTTGTCAGTTTAGTGTAGTGTTAAGAATTTTTTCGATTCTCGTTTTATTTTTCTGGACGAACGCCAGTCTGAGAACTTTGGCTAAATAGGGTTATATTTGGTTATTCCAAGATTAATGAAATTTGTATAGTTTAATCCACTAGCAAGAAACAATTCATAGTAAATGAAGTGAAACTTAGGAACGAAAACCTTTTGTACGATAAATATATATATTTTTTCTTTTATTTGAAACTGGTGATTATTAACTAATTTTTATAACCAATAGCTACTTTTGCAGTTAACTTCCTTTTTTTTTGTATTAAAATGTTATCGAAATTAATTGAAAGGAGATAATTTTCATTCAGAACTGTAATAAGACAATGGAAAGGCTGCAGATGACAATACTTACATGATCAGCAGTACTTTGTATTTATTATGATTAGAATCCGTAATTTTAAATTGTTGGTGTGAAAACGAAAGGTTTCTTTTGAATTATTTAAATAAAATGCAAAGAGTCCTTCCATTCGTTAATAAAGACGCAAATAAACATTGTATTATTAGTTGATATGACTTTGGGGATTTATTGAGTGACATCATTCAACTTTTAGGAAAGCAAATATATATACTAAAAAATGATAAATATATGAAACATTCATGGAAAGAGCAACAAATACTTTTAAAGTGTTCATTGATTTGTTTTAGACGTTACCGTAATAAGTATTTTGCATACGAAGACTCAACGGACTAGAATTTCCACCTATAAGAGAAATCCGAAATACTACGCATCATCGTATCATCTACGTACGTTTTTCATCGTCCTATATACACTAAAAAAAAAAAAAAAAAAAAAAAAAAAAGTTGATTATACAGTATAATATTGGCATCCTAGCTGCTAGTATTATACCGTAAAATTAACAGTAATAAAGAGTAAAATAATCAGTATTTCACAAATAATATCGTATTTTTACTTTCTTAGAAAGTATTGGATTCGTGAAAATTTGCGATTTCTAGTTTTCGACGGATTTATACATTTTAGAAAGTTCTGAACACGATTTGACAGTTTTTAGAAAATGTCTGTCCGTGAGACTGCCTGTATGTGACACAAATTTTGTGAGCGCTCTGTCTCCAGAACTAATGCACGGAATTCAATCAAACTTCAGATTCAGTTAGACCTTTAGAAAAATTGGTGCTGATTACGTTTTGGTGTAAATCGCTTAACAAGTGGCACTGCTATGCTGCATTTTTCACGTTTTCCCGATAACTATATCCCAAGGACTAATGCACGGAATTTCACCAAACTTCATATTCTGTTAGACTTTGACATAAATCGATCCTTATTAGATTTGGGTGTATATCGCCCAAAAGGTGGCGCTGATATGTTCTGTTTTTTACGATTTCCCTGATAGCTATATCTCAAGAACTAATGCATCCCAAACTGTATATTTGGCTAGACCGTGATATAAATTAGTGTTGATTAGGTTTTGGTGTACATTGCCCAATAGGTGGCGTTGCTAAGTTGTATATTTCACGATTTACGTGATAGCTACATCTCAAGAACTAATGCACGGGATTTCTCAAACTGTTATTCTGTTAGACCTTGCCATGCATTTGGTGTGATTGGATTGAGCGTATATTGCCCGACAGGTGGCGCTGCTATACTGTGTTTTTCAAGATTTGTATGATATAAATAGTTAAAGAACACATGCATGGAATTTTACCAAACTGCATATTCTGTTATACCTTGACATAAATAGATGCTGATTCAATTTTGACTTTGATCATTCAACAGGGGGCGCTGTTTTCCCATGCTTGCATTGCAAAAAAAAAAATGTTGATTTTACAGTATAATACTGGCATCCCAGCTGCCAGTATTATACTGTAAAATCAACATTTTTTTTTTGCAGTGTGGGGAAGAATACCTAATAACTGATGCAATGAGCATGGTTTGCAGTATTATTAACATCATTCTTGTAATTCTTATACACTTTTAACCACACTGTTACCAGAATTGCTTATTTTTAACGTCAACTTTTGGCTGTGGACTCTATTACGAAATATTAGCCCTATACTTTTTGCGATGAACATTGTAACTGTATATTATTTTCTATTGCGTAGAAATGCGCCAAATTTTATATTTGAGTTTAATGGTTAAAAATGTATAGGTGATCTAATTTTAAATTTTAATACCCAGCAGCGAACGTCGTTGTTCTGTTCTTCTTTTAATTAGCTAATCATTATAACGCCATGTTCGAAGTTCGAAGAAATGCACTATGCTTTATATCCTTAAACATTGATGCTATTATGAAATAAAATATTAGAATGCTATAGAAGAAAGTTTTGTGGTGACCACGGCATATTTGTTTTTGTGGAAAAGATCTCGATGATCTTGTTATCAATATCATTAGGATCTAACAAAGATACGTTTGTCTGTCTCTATGTTTTCATGCCTGTTTTTAACTTTATATGCCTTAACTTTCTTCAAAATTGACCATTCGTCACGAAAGTTTTATATGGTGTTAAGGTACACAGCATTGCTTTACTTTTTAAAAATTGTCCACGGGTCCTGTATACTTCTTTTACAGGGACACCTTAAAAATTTGAATGCATTATCGTCTACTGCGCGTCAAAATAAGTGATATTGAAAAAAAAAAAAGATATTAAAAATGAAAGCTATTTACAGTCCTGCATCAATCCTAATCCGAAATCTACCTGGACTTGATCCGCGGTTTGGGTCGGGTCGGATTGGCAAACACTTTTTCATTGTGGGTTGGGTTGACTCTGATTGTCGACTTCATATAATGTTTAGGCGCTTACAGTTCAGATTTGATAACTCATTTTTTCAAAATAATGTCCACAATATTGTTAAGAACCCCACTTTATATACTTGAATATAAATGTGTGCATGTATTTTTTTTTTTTTTTTTTTTTTTTTGCATAAAAAATAAAGTTTATATTCGAAATATAATTACAAAGTACTATGTTTTCGTAATTAGAATAAAATATGGATTAATGCATTAAAATATATGGTTGAATTACATACACTGCAAAAAATAATTGTTGATTTTACAGTATAAAACTGGCATCCCAGCTGCCAGTATTATACCGTAAAATTAACAGTATTAAACAGTAAAATAAGCAGTAATACGCTGCCGCGCATGCAGTAATACGCTACCGCGCATGCGCGGTAGCGTATTACTGCTTGCGCGGCAGCGTATTACTGCTTATTTTACTGTTTAATACTGTTAATTTTACGGTATAATACTGGCAGCTGGGATGCCAGTTTTATATTGTAAAATCAACAATTATTTTTTGCAGTGTAGCATTCGGGTGATGCTGGCTTCAAATAGATTTTTCGAGTTCGGGTCGGTATAACCCATCCCGTGCAGTACTCTCATGGGGAGAACAATACAGGATTGTGACAGAAACACAAAGGTAAAAAACAGTCCTTTGAAAAAAAAATTAAATTACTCGTTAGTATTTTTACTGACATTATTTAAATTTTAAATTTAAATAATTATGTGAAACAAAATAATAAAATTCTTTTCAAATTTGATTTTTAGAAGTTTTATATAGTATTATTGCTTACCAAAACTGAGTTTGGCTGAGTAATTGCAAAGCATATGTACGCAATTTATAGTAAGTTTATTGTTCCGCCGTCCTACATACAGGACAGTTAGTAAAAAGAAAACCAATAAAGTTTGGGCAAGTTTTTGAATTTATATTTATATCTATTGTCTCATTAATTTATAACAAATAATTTTTGAGAAAATATATTATTTTTCACTATATTTTCATGTATAAGGTTTTTACGTCAACATCAGTATAAGAATTCATAAATTTATACACCGAGTGAGAAAAAAAAAATCCTTGTGTTACAGTTATTTTTTCTTCTTGAAATATTCCAAAGATGTATGTAGTCTGCTTATACATATTATGTATTCAATTTGAGCAGTTCAATCAATAACTGTATAAGTACAATCTTTATGCATTTTCGAACTATTTTTATTTGAACATGAGTATTATAAAGATTTTATGTTGTAGAGTACACTGAAATAGAATTATGAAAAACCATTAAGAAATGATATTATTTTTGACTAATAAAAAATACTTTCTGGTTTCATCTACAGAAAACGTGAAGGTCATTTCGTAATTTGTAAAAAGTCGCTGACATACAATGACACACGCTTTTCGTGCTTAAAATCATAACAATGATAATAATAATGTCATTCGTATGATACATCGATAATGGGCTCCTCCCCATCCCACCCCTCACAAATAATTCTGCGATGCACAGAAAAGTTCAAATACCTCAAATTATTTTTTTTTTATGATTTAATATTTTTACTATATTTTCTGAGGGAGTAAAAATGATAGTTGGGTCCCAATAGATGAAAGTTATAATCTTTCATCCAGTGTTTTTTTGGGGGTTTTTTCTCTATGTTAAAGAGTTTGTTTTGATTTTAAACCTATTTTATAGTATTTATTATGCGTATGCACAGGTGCCAACTGCTACGATTTTTTACCGCCCTTTTTTACTTTTAGTAATCTTCGCTTTATTTAATCGACGAAATGTGCGATTAAAAATCTATTATTACTTTAAGGAGAAAGGAGTGACGAAAAACAATAGCAGTTGGCTGTTATGTTCTTATCAGGCATGTTTAAAACACTTTCCAACATAATTGAGAAATGTTTATGGTTTAGGTTTGTTTGCCGTCTGTCTGCCCGTCTATTTGCCCGCTGTTTAACTATTATAAATATACATGGAGTTTCCCGTAATTGGCATATGTTATTGAAGTTTACTATGAGATAATCCCATATTGGAAATATAGAATGTGCAGCATTTATGTTTCATTTACAGGGACACCCATTTTTGTTTAGTTTTAGAAAAAAAAATTCATTTTCTGCATATTTTAGAAATAAAATATGAAAATTCTGTAGGGCCTACATTCTCAAATTGAAAAAATCAGGAATTTCTAGAAGTAAAGAACACACTTTCAAAATGTCTTATGAAAGTATTTTTTAATAGACGGGACTGATTCAACAGTGATACTTCGCATTATTTTCTTACCAAAACAGAAAGTGATTCTATGTTCGTAAAGATTGGATTAACTATAAGGTTAATCCAATAGGCACTGAACTGAAATCTGTCAACCGAAAAGACAGATTTTCATTTTATGTTGAACATCAAATTAATATCAAGTTAAATTGATTAAGATACGTTGATACGTGATACGTTGTATCATCAGAATTACTCTTAATTGTATTTTAATGTATTTGTGTTATTTTAGGGAGAATATTTAAAAATGTAATCATTATAATACATCATTTTTCGTCACAAGCGAGAGAAAATACTTTAGAGTCATTTTGGATTACTGGTAGGATATTCTTTTGGCAAGTTTTAAATACTCATCTGGGCGACGACGGTTGTATCATAATAGTGCAAAAAAGTGTTAAAAGTTCTCTTTTAAAATATTAAAACATGTATATATTTTTATTTTACTGCAATATAAATAATAAGTCAATTGAGTCAATATTATATAAATGTTTAAAAATTCTTTTTTTTTTTATATATTTCATTCCTTAACTTATTTTTATCACTTTTTCCAACTACGTTACAGTTTCCCGATGAATTTTGATTTATATCTGCTATTAATATTATTGTTGTTGCTGTTATAATTATTCTGGTAAAAGAAATATTAATTCTCTGTTTTGGTCTCTGATCAAATAAAACGTAGAAATGCAGAAAACTGATCGTAGTATTTTTTAAATTGTTTTATTAAAAACTTACGAGACACATGAATCGAGGAAGAAACATATTCGCGCATTACAATACGGAAAACACTGTCTAATTAAGCAAGTAATTTTTAGCGAAAAAGTAATACCAACTTCAAGATATTGTTTCTTACATTCACGCTCAGGTCGAAATTAGCGAAAATACAGTTATCGCTACTTTTTACAGTAGTTTGTAGCGTAGCGAGCTACATTTTAAACAGTGTAATGTAGCGAATAGCGCTATACAAAAAATCAGTAGTTTTTTAGCGAGTGTAACTTCCTTCTTTTGTGCAATACGTGTTCGGATAAACATTTTGATAATCTCAGCAGCAAATCTCAGCTGATGTGTTTAGCAACGCATCGCATGAAGTCATAATTTTTTTCACTTGACACTTGCTGGTAAAGCCTACTGTCTAAGTAAAATCAAGTGCTGACCTACCAAAGAAGTTAATTTTCTTACTGGCAACACTTGTATATTTATTCGTTTGTATGTCTTCATGTTTTAATGCCTGATTTCTTCATTTGGAATTGTTTTATTTACATATTTATGCATTGTTTACATTTAGAGTTGTTTTTATGTAATTTTTTAGATTATAAAATTAGACAACTCAATATAATTAACTGTCAACTAGACTTAATACAATTAATTCATCAAGAGTGTGTTGTAGAGTTAAATAAACAAATCTGTTGGAAAATGTATGTGTCAACGGTAATTTTATGTCCCGATGCTATAAGAATTGTCATTATCCTTAGAATAGTAAATAAAATTTATGCAGTGTATATGTTTGTATATAAATATGTTATATACAATAGTAGCTCAAGCCTTTTGTTACATCGCTAGTTGAGTTACAGCTATGTTTTCGTGCTTTTTGATAAAATAAACTATAGTTTACTCGCATTTATTATGCAACTATAATTAATTGTTGATACTATGACGTATATCTGTTTTAACTTCCTTAAGAAAATTACAATATGCGTATAAATAAACGCTTTGGAGACAAAGAAATTTTCTTGTATGTTATATTTCTTAATTTTTTATATTAAGGTTATATATCTCCTTTATTTGGTTATATCGCATTTATTTTATTGTATCCGGATTTAAAAGTCTATAAAGAGGGCTCACAGTATAATTTAATCTATGCCCTCAATTTTGAGTGTAGATTAAATCCTTTGACAAAATCTAAAAGTAGCGAAGTAACGGTAATTTTATGTCCCAATGCTATAAGAATTGTTATTACCGTTAGAAAAATAAATAAAATTTATGCAGTGTATATGGTTGTGTATAAATATGTTATATACAATAGTAGCGCAAGCCCTTTGTTACATCGCTGGTTGAATTACAGCTATGTTTTCGTGCTTTTTGATAAAATAAACTATAGTTTACTCGCATTTATTATGCAACTATAATTAATTGTTGATACTATGACGTATATCGGTTTTAACTTCGTTAAGAAAATTACAATATGCGTACAAATAAACGCTTTGCAGACAAACACAAGAAATTTTCTTGTATGTTATATTTCTAAATTTTTTATATTAAGGTTATATATCTCCTTTATTTGGTTATATCGCATTTATTTTATTGTATCCCGATTAAAAGGTCTAAAAAGAGGGCTCACAGTATTATTTAATCCGTGCCCTCAATTTTGAGTGTAGATTGAATCCTTTGACAAAATCTAAAAGTAGCGAAGTAGTGACTACTTTTAAAAAGAAGTTTGTAGTCGCTAATTTTTAAAACAAATTGTTGTAATTGTAGTTAACTACACTTTCGATAAAGGTTGTGTTATAGTTCGCTAAATCTGAGTTCACTACAATAAAAAAGTAGTTTTTCTAACTACTGTTCGTGTTTATGACAACCTTTTATTGTTATCTCCACATTAGAGTCCTGCAAATGTTGGGTTGTACCCTGCCCAAAAATTCTATTTGAAGTAAATCCGAAACCCGACCGTAAATCTACGCACTTCCAACTCGAAAGCGACCCGAAACTCGAAATGAAAGAAAAAATTATTCAATGTTTTAATGCAGTTATGAAAATATAATCTATAATGTTATCTCTAATATCAATTTAATCTTTTATGTGGATTTTAATCTTTTGTGTAGACCAGATCCAAACTGCTGTTCGGTAGCGAAATACAGTGAAGCACCGTTTATACGTTTTCCAAAGGACCAAGAAAGAAAACGTATAAATGAAAAAACGTATAAACGAAATTCACAAAAGTACGAACAATTCCGTAATTACGAACAATAAAAAAATCAGAGACAAAATACACGAAATACAAGAGATATGTAATACTAAACTTCTTATTCCGGATATAATTTACAACTTACAACTATTCATATTCTTTCACCATGTACAAAATATTTTGTTATTTTAGGTTGTACTGAATTTTTGGAATGTACAGAAAAAAGTTCATTGTTCACAGTTAAAAGTGCCATCTTAACATTATCATTCAAATCACTGCTAATGAGGTAATCTTGCATGGTGCTAAAACCCGCTAAAGCTTGTTGAAAACTTGGTAGTGGCTTTTCAGTACAGTTATCCTCTTCTACACTGCTAGTTTCCTCATTTGCGATCATTTCATCGATTGTTAGAAGAGAATATGTTGCAAGTTCCGAATCACACTGCACAAAATCTTCAAATGTAGTAAGATCATTTAAATTTGAACAGTTTTTTGGTGGAACAAAATGATCAGATTTGGCGTTTTCAATAGGATTGACATCCACTGAAGTTAAAAATCCGCCAAGGGCGAAGCATTTTTTTTATCGTTTTGGGTAAAATATTTTGCCAAGCCATCATTATGAAATCCATAGCTTGTAAGATGTTAATGTTCACATGTTCGAAGTCACCGTGGTCTAAACTGGCGATAGCTGTTTTCACCAAAGGTTTTAGATAATGTTGTTTTAGAGAATTTTATGACCCCTAAATCCAGTGGCTGCTATTTGCTGGGACAATTTGCAGGGAAGAATTTGACAGTTATTGTTTTTAGAAAATCCGTATCAAGTGGATGAGCTGGACACTGATCAATTAATAAAATGATTCGCCGCTTCTGCTTTCGCATTTTATCATCTAATTATTTTAACCAATCGGTAAAGAAAGACATTGTCATCCATGATTTTTTGTTGGCCAGGTACATTGTTGGTAATGTTTTCAAATTTTTGAAGCAGCGGGGCTTTTTTGATTGGCCAATAATCAAAGGAGGCAATTTTTCTGATCCATCTACATTAGCACACAACAACACCGTTAATCGCACTTTACTCTTTTTTCCACCATGACAGGTATCCGATTTGATTGCAAGAGTTTTAGATACAGACGGTTATAAAACGAACCAGTTTCATCGGCATTGAAAATGTCTTTTTGTTCATATCCTTTTATCAGATCTGGCAATTGGTTTTGAATCCAATCATCCACTGTTTCGCAATCAACATCTCCAGACTCTCCACTTACAGTTTTGCCTGTTATGCCATGTCTTAATTTAAATTTGGGAAGCCATCCTGCAAAAAGGCTGCATCGCATTCCACATTCAGCTTCTTCGAAATTTCTCGTTCTTTCTCCATAAGCAAAGGACCGCTGATGGGAATTTTTACACTACGACACTGATTAAACCACTGTAAAAGCAATTTTTCAACATCAGCGAATTTTCCGCTTTGGACTCGAAATTTTGTTTAAGCACTACATCCACTTTGATGATGGCTTTCCTCGATCATCTTACGCTTATAAATTAGCGTGTTTAATGTTAAAACTGGTAAACCTAATTCTTTGGCAAGATCCACTTTTTTTAAATGTTGGTTTTCATCCACTTTTTTTAAAATGCACATTTTTTTCCTTCAACGACAGAGATTTTCTATTACACGAAGTCATCGTGAACCGCTAGTGATTTTGATACAAATCCAGATACTGAAGCTGAAAGGAAAAGAATTTGCCCTGCTGGGGCCTGGTGACAGCACAACAACAACCCTTATCTATAGAAAGTAGGATATTCACATTCCTTAGGGGAACGGCTTTTGTTCAATTGGCCAGGTGTTGGTCAAGGTCACCTGCCTTTTGTAAGACTGGGCAATCGTGAGTTAGGAATCTGAGATTGAAATGCGAATTTTGTCTCTTCTTGACTTGTTGAAAAAAACGTATAAATGAAATTAGCAATTTAAGGAAAAACGTATAAATGAAATTATTTAACGTTAATATCCATTGGATTTTGCCGGGACCATTAAAAAACGTATAAATGATAAAAACGTATAAACTAGAAACGTATAAGCGGTGCTCTACTGTATATATATATATATATATATATATATATTACGATAAATTGCAGGTAATAAGGGACTGTCATTAGTGACTACCGGTTTTCTTATTATGGGGTAGCCACCATGAAATTTTCGCAGTCGTCACATCATTAAGTATGTCCATTGATTCGCCGAAATCAGGTACTGAAGGAATTCCACCGAATAATTGACACACATATCCGAGCAGCAGTCAATAACAGGACTCGTTGTAGGCGATCAAATGTATTTATTCGTAGCAATGTCACCCGTTTACATAATGCAGAGTAATAATTGGTCAGCACGGGAGTACGATGTTCACATTCAATAGATAACAGACACTGAAGACACTACCATACCTTAGCTACACTCTATATACAAGATGGAACATAATGTTCTTAGATGACCCACTATGTACAAGGGAAAGAGAATGTTGAAGTAAATAATGGGGGTCGCTGGAGCCGCATATTAGTTCAACAACCAAAAATAGAGCAAAACCCCGGCGGTCCTCGCCCGAGCGGCCTGTTTTACACACAAGAAATTGGTGTAAGAACACCAACGCGTGAAAATCACCAACCAATAGAGTGGAAAAAGGGGTGTGGCCAATAAGAGAGCGCCGAAAACCCCAAACATCAAGGGCCATGAAAACAGACCAAGGGCGGCCGAACCTGACGCACAAGCAAGAGCTCACTACAAGAATCGGATGAATTCGGAAGGAAAAAATAAGCGCGCGAACGCAGGGGATGACGGGACAAATCGAACGACATCTGAAAATAACAAAACAAAAAGAATGCAAAGAAAAAATACTCTGAAAGAATAAATCCCACTGTCTCAACAAAAGGAATCCAATCAAATGCCCCCTAAGAAGTCCCTGCAATCTAGAATTATCTTTAGAACAGGGATCCAAAGAACATTTTGACCAAGATATAGAATCGAATCAAACAGGGGACCTAAGACACAAATAAAAGACAGAGAAATACTAAATAAATAAAATAGATAACATTTAGTAATTTAATAGAATGGTGATAATTTGGAATAAGGACTAAGAAAATGGCGAAAAGAAGGGAATTTTTTTTTATTATTACATATATATACACAAACGATACAACGACTATTTTAAAAACGTAAAGTAGTACTGTAAACCTAAACACCATACTGAAATTTCGTGCCAGAGCCTAGCGTGCTTTAGAAATAAGATAGTGGTAGCATAGCATACAAACACTAATATGATAGGCCGAAAGAATTTTGGACAAATAAATGTTTAACGACCCTGCCATTATAAGAAGGCTAATGTTTAATGACTCCTCTCACTCGTTCATTTCAAGGAGCTTAATTTAACCTTGTTCAGGCGTGTATTGCCAAGTTATAGTATATGGGTTGCCATAGTTTGAACAAAAACTCCCAATCTGAGCATGCGCAATGTGCGTATGTCGCGACTTTCTCATTTGTAAATGTTACTAACATAAGGCGTGGTAGATTAAATAGAATGTGGATAGCAACAAAGGGTTTTCAAAATAAAATATTCTGTTGTGCAAAACCACTTTCGCTAAAATACGTCAACTTTCAAAATTCAATTCAAAATTCAATTCAATTCAAAATTCGAATTCAATCGGGGCGTCCGAGATGACGCTGCTTGCTGTGTTTAAGAGCAAGCAGCGCCATCTCGGAGGCCCCGATTTAATTGACTGTTTCTTAATCCACGTCTTGATTGCAATTGTGCAAAAACACTCATGTTATTAATATTGTCTTTTTATTTATTTATTGCGTATGTTTACATGAGTGTTTTTGCACAACTGCAATCTTCTTTCCCGCCCAGCACTTTTAAATAAACTAAAAAACATCTTTAAGTTCTTGATGGATCTTTCTAACTTGACCCGCTCCTGAGAACATCATTCAATCTTAAACCATCTTCACTGCCCAGTGTCGCGTTGGAGGTATGTCTCTGGCAGTGAACTACCTGTAATGTACTATTTCCACCCCGCCCCCTGTCGCGTTTTCTGGCGGGTTCAACTCCAGCTAAAATATGTATTTTTTTTTTTTTTTTTTTTTTTAAGACCTTAATAAAGGGACCGGGAGGGACATCTATGCTCTACAGATCTGGTTCCCAGTCTGAGCAGTCCCTCTTAGGCATTCAATCAAATCGTGGATTAGAAAACGGTCAATTGAAGTCACTTTCATTTTTTGTTTTAAAATTACCTGTTTATTTATTTATTTATTTATGATCAGTTCTTTTACAATAGATTTTTTTTTAACTTTTTAAATTAAAGTGACAATTTTCAAGAGAGAATTTTAGAGTCAACCTAATTATTAAAGTAGTATTTTCTGATAGCTAAAAATCTAAAAATTTATCAGAAGCACGTTCAGCTTTTTTGCAAATTAAAAAAAGTAGTAATAATCAGCTTGTTGCCATTTTTCTGTCTCTCATATCTAAGACTACCAGAAACGGTTTTTATCTTATAGATTCAGTTGAACATTGCATTGAGTTGCTGAACTCCCGTTGAACGTTATATTATGTATTCTTAGATACCATTCTTTTTTTTTTTAGCATTTTTCTCTAATCATAATATATATAATTACTAGCCGCCTCTGGAATGTATGCTAAGCATTGCATCATGTTACTTTTATTTCTAATTTAATTTACTTGTTCAACCTTTTGCCAAATCGGAAGATTCTGATAGAAAAATCAAGAACTCTTTGCGATCATGGCAGCATTTCTTATATATTTTGTTGTTGTATATTTCATCTTTATTGACAAATACCGTTTAACTCAGTTATGCATTTATGGTTCATGTCCATTTGCTGATTAGTTACAATACGTTCGCTAATGCGGATATTTTAAAATCTAGTAAATAATCTTCTGTAATTGGATCCACTGCCAACTGGCGTATTCTAGTTAATACAATTTGGCGCAATTGGGTGTTTTTGTTAAAAGCCTTTAACGATATCCACATTTTCCATATTGTTGCTAATATATTTTTTGTTTTACGCAAACCTTGACAGTAGACTCGATTACGTAAGATTAGAAAATCTATCATTATTCTCATCTAATCGTCTTGGATAATGTGTCATAATTAGGATGCATACAACAGTTTTAATAAATGTGTAATTCACTGACTTCAGTATTTATGCTTAATGTCTACTGATTTTTAAGATCCGTGCCAGGTAAATACAGTGCGGCAACAACGGCGCTTATACTACTAATTGCAGTAAAATCCTTTTTTTCCTTTTTATATTGTAACCTTATAGTTAATGCAATAGAATATATTATATCTGTGCTTATTATAGTTAATATAATATAATGTAATAGAAATATTAAAAATAATTGCAGAAGCATTTTTATATAACTGTACAATTTAATATAAAGTGAATTATATTCATAGATATAGTATGTGATTAGAATGTATATCTCATAATTCCGGTGAATATAACAGCCAAAAATAAAACCACCATCGTGAATATCTTAGCTAAAAGCCATCAATTTGATGTTATGTATTTAATATATGTATATACTGAATTTCTGTTTTGAACGCGACTGGCTATTGAGAATTGTAAATATGATTGGTGATTAACAATCATTTTCGGTGATCTGTCTGGCCCGAAAAATGCGTAAATGCCAAATTAATTAACGAATCATTTTGAAATTTGATTCATTAAATACTATTACATGAGTTGGGTTTATTTACATTTAACTTACGTCGAAAAAGATCGCGAATGACGTTGAGTTGTATTGCACTGCACCTAACAAAATTATTCTAAACTTTCATTGCTTTATAGACGCGAATTATTTTGCTGACACCAGACAGCGCTGAAAAATTCATGGCTGGAGAACTTGCTTTGCGAAAGATTACCTTCATGTTTAATATTTTTATCGCTCACGTTCAATGAATCTCTTCTGTTTGTTTACTTTTATGGAATGATATGTTGGAGCGTCAACCAACTTTCAACTGAAGTTACCTCAGAATATATACATATATGAATGTAACTCATCTCTCAAACGTTAAATTTTATTGAACGATTTTTGTAAAAATGTAACTTTTATGTAGTTTTAATCGAAAAAATAATTTTGAGTACAAATGGCTCCCTGGCATATGAAAAGCTAAGCGGTCAGCACATATCTGTTTATGACAGTCACATGACTTGCGCTGTTATTATCTAGATGAATAGGCTTTTTTATTCAATAAAACTAATTAAACGAAGCATTCTGACAATGAAAACATATTGTTGTTATCTGTTTGAATATTTTCTCCACATAGTGTTAAATATGATTATTCAAGCGTTTCTGTATAACCTATGTATTGATAGTAATAGTTCTTAATCTTCTATAAATTCTGTTCTATTTTAGGAACGGAAACGGCTTAAGATCCGTTATTCTGCATTTGATAATCAAAAAGAAGATGAAGAAGAATGCGCCAAGATGATTACGGTTTATCATGCAAACCTTCCAGCCACTATCAATCCTCCTCAAACACAGAAGCAAAGCTCCAAAAGCAGTCCTTCATTAAGCACTTTTTCATTAAGCACCTCTTCGCCAATTCACAAGCGCCAAATTAGCTACAGCCTTCCTACTTCAAGCCAATCTACACCAACTCACAAACATCATTCTGTCAGTGCATCCTCATCAGCTCATACTACACCATCTCACAAGCACTATTTTAGCAGTGTTCCTTCATCTAGTCATTCTACGCCTACTCACAAGCACAACAAGCCTTCAACACCAGCCAGTAACAAGCCTTTAACATCAGCCAGTGACAAGCCTTCAACATCAGACAGTGACAAGCCTTCAACATCAGACAGTGACAAGCCTTCAACTTCAACCAGTGGCAAGCCTTCAACTTCAACTAGTAACAAGCCTTCAACTTCAACCAGTAACTCTCCATTCTCATCTCCTGTTCATAGACTGAAAAATAAGCTGAAACGCAGTGCCTCTAGTAGTTCTAAACGTAGTAAATGAGATTAGGGTGGATTCAGAACAGAATTTCGTGTGACACGAATTATTTGATCTCTGGCTTTTGTTTACTAAAAAATTCTCTTGTTTTTCTTTACTAAAAGTAATTACACAAGTAGTAATTGAAGACATGAGTGGAAGAAGGTGTTATCTAACAAAAATTAAATTTCGAGAAAATCGAAGTGAAAGCTTATTGTTGAAATGATTTTTTTTTTCATTTATATTTTTCTGATAGTAAATGTTTAAAACGTTAACAGATCGTACTAAAATCTCTCAGGAAAACTTATTAACATTTAATAATTAAATATTAAAAAATAATTATATTGTTTAAATTATTAAATATCAGAACATAATACCTCATAGCTTCACGAATTTAGCTTTACAAAATGATAGATGACCTCATTCATAAAATACAACAATTTTTGAGAAAATGTGATGTGACACCTTTCTCCATTCAGGTTTTCAACTATGTTTATTTTTTACAGGGTGTCCGAAATGTCATTCCATGATTACAAATTTATTCATTTATATCCACTATATAATAAGATAAACATGTGAAACTGGTGTCAAAATGTTGGAAAACGAATCAAGTTTTTTTGTTAAAGTCTTCCGTAACGTGGTTGTAGTGTAGCAGTGTCAGCATCCAAAAAACCGGACCACGTTCCGAGAACTGGCCGACCATCAACCTCAGAAGCTTTTTTTCTGATTTGTTAACATTTCCAGCTCTTTGGACACTGACACTGCTACACTGCAGCCACGTTACGGGAACCTGCAACAAATAAACTTGGTTAGTTTTCCAACATTTTGGCGTTCGGAGTTTTCGTGGTTTTCTTCGAGCCGTGGATTTATTCATGCGTAAATACGGATTAGGTTCCCTTAGAAAGACCCCCACGAAGGGCACTCCCCCCGGGCCTATATCCCTAGTGTAGATAATTGGCCGTCAATAATCAACCCAACCCAACATTTTGGCACCAGTTTCAGATGTCTATTTTATATATAGCAGATATGAATAAATGTTTTAATCAAGGAAAGATTTTTTGGACACTCTGTATATCTACATTTATACTATTCACATAAAAAATCCGAATACAGCAAAACTGTACGACTTTTACGCGAAGCTAATTTAGTTCTATTACTCGTTGTATTATCGCATGCATGTAACAAGCCAGCTAGTTAAATTATTGTATCCTGATCATTTCTTAAGGTATGCAACATGTTCCACGTTTTCCATACCAGCTCGCCTTTATCGTTTCTTAGGTCCCATTGAATTAAGTGTGTCACGCAAATTTCGTTCTGAAAGAACTCTATTATTATGTTATTAATTTATTAATATTCAGTCTGCAACGAACAATAGTTATATATACTTGGAAATTATTAAGCGATAGATGATTCATTAGTTTTTAGAAAATTGATTTCTTTTGTACTTTTCACACTATCTGAGCAATATAAAGATATTATCATACGCTCAAAATTTAACGCAAATGAGTCACTTTGTAATGTTGTTACTCATACAAACTTTGAATGAATGCTGAGAAATCCAGAGGCATAATTATTTTTCTTCAAGCACCGTGAGAATTTTTGCTGTGTATAATGTTCAACGTTATAACAATAATTTTAAATATTATGGGTTCAATATATTATATTATATTATATTATGAATTCTTTATAGCTTAGATTAACTGTACGGAGCTTAGAAAAAGACATTTTAAAAGTTTTTTGGAAAAGAGAAAATTTAGAGAAATGTTATTGCATGCATGGATCTTCCATTAAATGAAATTTATTAGATGTTTGTTGAAAATGTGACTGTGATATGATCTTTGAGGTATATTTAGTGTAGTTAGAATAAATGCGGTATCTAAGATCACGAGAAAGGTTATTTCTTATTTTTGAAAAGGATAATAATAAAAAAAAATGTTGTTTGCAAAATACAATTATAGCATCATAACAATTAAGATTTAATTATTTTTAATTATTTAAAGTTAATTATATCAGTTAACAACTTTTTTGGAACCAGTAAATACCCGATCTATTTATAATTTATGTTTCAATAAGACACTTAAAAACATGCTTGAATATACCATGTAATACAGTAACATGAATATGCTTTTCTTCACTAACTGTTCTTACTGCATGCTTTACGGAAGGAATAAATAATTAATAGTATCAGAACTTGTATGTTGCTAACCTAAAAATACTCTTAGAAATGCCCTAAAAATAATGTAAAAAATGTCTTCAAAAGTACCCCAAATGTCTTAAAGATTAAAATGATAATTTAAAATCTTTTGTAATGCTGAAATGTTTGTATTTCACTTTAAATGAAGTACAAATTATTTTACAAACGTGATGAGTTTAAATGCAGATATTCAATAACATCCAGTAAAGAAAAACTCGTAAAAAAATCTTGTGACTACTTACCTGCCCTGCAAATCGTTTCAGAGGTAATCATAGGGTAAATAAACTGTAAGCGCACAGTGGTCCCGATTGCATTCGTGACGCGAAAATATTGCAAGTGCATTGTTTGCACGTAAAACATCCTACCGTAATTTTGTTTTATAACTGGATCTGATGACAATATAAGGTAATGCAGAAGATCTTCTTTAGTCAAAATAATCCAATAATATGTTTTTACCACATTTTAATTAAGTCATATTCGAAAAAATATTTTGTACATTCTTCAAATTAATTTCTTTATTCTTCAGGTTGCAATGCAACTCATTTTAAAACTTGAAATTGAACTATTTATACTTTAAAGATACATGTACATGTATGTTTTATATGTACATGTCAATATGTGCAAATGCATGCAATTTTTTGTACGTCAATATAAATGCACAAATGTACAATTCCAAATATAGTATAGCCAAAAGTCAGTATAAAAGAATACTTACCAATTTAATAATAATTTTTTTCTTTGAATATATTTTAATAAACAATTTATCAAAACAATTTTTTTTAAAATATTAATTGAGAAAAAAAAGCAACAGTACTAACTGTCTGAGTTTATTAGGCTGACACGTCTGAGTTTATTAGTCAAAGTTTGCTTACATACAAAATTATATTATTTTGTATAAAAATTGTATATATTAAGATTGTTTGATGTTTCCTTCATATAAAAACTTAAAACACTAAGTAGAAGAAATGTAATACGAGAACTTACTTTTTACTTTTTATTTATTATTATTATTATTATTTGCTCTAAATTTTGAAAATCAACCACTGTGCAGCAGAGGAATTGGGGGAACAGGAGATCACTGGACATTAAACAGGAGATTTCTTCCAGTTTTTGAGAAGGAGTTAATGCAAAGCAGAATTGCTGAATGACCACTATCCAATGTCCTTACCTATTTAGTTAAGAAAGTTACGAAGATGACTTAAGTTTATTGGGAATCCCAGTTTTGCGTTTGTAGTTTAAGTCTTTCAAAATTTTAATTTAAAAACGCAACCAAAGGACATAAAACTTAAAAACCTGAAAATAATTAAAAAAGAATTACCCAACTATACAGAAAAAAGAAGAAAAAAAATATTCCTAAACATCTGGGCTTGTTTATTAGATTAAATATTGTTCAAGTTCTCTCTTAATTTAATGATTTAAATGACATTTTCTAGGCCATTTTAAGTTTCGGAGGAAAATCAATTTTTTTTTGTCTTTGTGGAACGAAATATTGAATATATTCTTTAGTCTTCGTGGAACGAATTATTTAAATAAAATAGCTTTTAAACTAATTATTTTGCTTTTAAATTTGTCATTTTCTCTAAGAAAAAGAAAACATTATGCAAAGGTATTATTAGTAATTCTTGGAGCCTTATGTAATATAGTCTGTAAAAGCTATTCATAGTATTTTTTTAAAAGCTGTATTCAAAAAGTAATGTGCAGGCTGGTAGTTATAGGTTTTGTAAAGTATATTTAAATAAAAAGTTTATGTGAAATTAAAAAGAAAATTCTAGCTGTTTCATTAATAAAAACATCAAATTTAAAATTTAGAAACAGTCTTTATTCTTACAATAAATCATTACAAGATCTGGCACGAAATCAATTCTTGAAGTTTTATTCTTTGAAATGACTTATATTTTAGCTTTAAAATTATATTCTAGATACTGCCAATATTTTCATGAACTCATATTAACAATTATCTTTAATATGTTGTAGATATTGTTTAAATATATATTTGTTTTATCTTAAAATATTCTATCTAATGATTGTAGAATGACTCTATGGCTCTATTAATAAGTAGCTCATATTCGTGTAAATTTAACTTGATATAATTTAATAATCTCTCTCCAGTTTATGAGGTCTATTATAATTTTTGGTCTTTTTCTGGATTACTTCCAAAAGCTGTTTATTTTTTCATTGAGGATTAACAAAAATGTAAATGTTTGGAAACTGCCAAATTATATGTACAAATGATAGCTTTTTCGCACAATTCTGTTGATGATATGCCATAAATGTCATTAACTTCCTTTTTTTTTACTTTCTTTTTTTTTCTAAGAAAAATACACAAACATTCATAGAAATGTTTAATATAAAGTCTTTAAGATCCAACTTTCTTCATTCTTCATTTTTCTAAAATCTTATTACCTTAAACACATGTGCTATGGATTAATTGTTATCGAAATAAATACAGTAATACCTCGAAGTTATGGGATGCATGTGACGACATAAAGCACGGAAATGTAATTCGATTACAGTTTTGCATATAAATTACAATAATTTGGCATCACAGACTAAAAAACATCTATATTATTATTATTATTATTATTATTATTATTATTCAATCGGTGAGTACATACTCAAAATTTTAAAAATGTTTAGATGAAAGTGCAGTATTTCAACAAACAGGGCTTCAAAAATGGAGCCAATTATTTTTCAGTACCCGACATTTTTTCTCATACAAAATTTCTTCATGCCAAACTAATGATTTTAAATTCCTTGCTTGGGGCTTTTATCACGTTTTTTATTACAATAGCTTAATCACCTAAACATTTCTGAAATTATTATTATTATTATTATTTTTACATTTTATTATATTTGCAGCCATTATGAATTGTTCACTTGGAGCTGAATGTAATGTATCGGCTCCTTTGCTAACATACATTACTATAAGGCATACATTTACATAACATACATTATTGATTGTAAACACATTGTTATGTGAATTTAATAGATTGTTTGATACTTTTATTACCAGATTCGGTATCTAACTTATTTGTAATGCGATAAAAATCTTTATTTTCTGAGCCATTTACTCAATTTCCGACATTACCGTTAGAATGAAATAATGAACTACGGGATGTACATTATTACGGTTGCAACCACGGTCATATTTTATTGCCAGTGACATATTATAAAACATACAAAATTTCTTTTCTTTTGGAATGAAATTCAGTCACATTACACTGAAAGAACTGTAAATTTATAAAACATTAATTACAACATAAGAAAATTAACGAATAAATACTTAATTTGTATTAAAAAATACAAATGTGCCTTTAAATCCAATTAAAATTTTTTTGGATTTAAAAAAGGCAATGGGTAGTTTAATGTAGTTTAATATTATTTTTTTAACTTAATTTGTCATTGATTGCTACCGTTAAAACTAATCATGAACTATACAAATAAAGGTTTACGCAAGTTAAAAAACAAACAAACTGTAAAGCAATATTTTCATGAATATAACAGTGATATAAAAAATACTTAAATTATTTTAATCTGGAGAAAACTCTTAAATTTCATACTAATTTTCACAAGGAACACTTTCTCATGATTTTTAAGTTTATTTAAAAAATAAAAGAGTTTTAAAATTTTAAATAATAGCTACTATTAATCCCTGAATGTTATCAGGAAATGACTCTTTTATTGTTAAAGCGAGTTATTAGACTTCATAAAAGTGTTGTCAGTGGAACGTGACATCAAATGTTCGTAGTTTCAGTTGAAGTCACGAATGTGCTGCATGTGCAACTTTAACAACAAATGACAAAAGTGGAGCTAAAAAAAAAAAAAAAAAAAAAAAAAAAATCAAATATAAGATTTTCCCCTGAAAAGATAAAATTATATTATGTCATTTTGGAAAAATGTGACAGAACTAAGCTTATGATAGTCATAAGTAAACATATTGGCAAACGTTAATGCAACCCAAAATGACTCAACTTGATTTTTCTGAGATATTCGTTAAATAAAAAAAATCGCTGGTTTTTGTATAGAATCTTAGTAAGCAACTTTTCCTAAAGAATAAAAGTAATTAATAACTATTATTAAAATAAAATTGTACTCATTTATTTGTTTGAATAAAAGTTAACACTTTTAAATCAGACGTTTTATTGTAACGCCACATAACGCACAAAAATTACTCAAGAAAAAAATAATCAGGATATTATATATCATTTTAAAATAAGTTTTCATTTAAAATACAGTTTCATTGTTATAATTTATCATAATGTTCAGCTTCTTTCTGATTAGAATAATTTGGTATTTATGAATTCACATTAATTGTTGTCATCCGTTGTAACCATCGAATTTTTTAAACTATTTATTTGCTGGTTACATATTTTTGAATTATAAGTGATAGTTATATAAGATGAGTAATGTATGTCAGACGTGTCATTTAGATTGGAAAATATACATATGTACTTTGATTCAAAAAAATTTCCAGGAATATTTTCTTGTTTGTCAATTTTTCTCTTTTATTTTCCTTTTTTTCCAGAACTAGAAGAATTCTAATTGATTTGCATCTTCACACACTGAGGGTGTAAAGATAAATTATTAAAACAATATTATACAAACATACAGTTCTCAAGTGATCAACCGTTATCTGGAAAATCCGAGAAATACTTAGATATATCTAGAGAAATCCACAAATATCCAGAAAAGTCTCGATATTACGCACTGGAAAATGCAGTTAATCAGGGTGTTTTTAACAGCATTTGTATTATTTATGATAAATAACAAATCTTGATTATTATTATTTTTTTCTATTTCAGTATGCTTTGTAGTTTGAAGACTGCATCCTCTATTCAATCTAGTAGAGTTTTCTTCAGAAATGACATGTAATGAGTAATGAAATCGCTTATTCGTCATTAAAAAGTATATGAAAATAGTTATAAATTAACTCTTTAGGATATTTTGAATAAAATAAGTTTAAATGCCTTATTTATTTTGCAATATTACAATCATGAAGTTGCGTGTTTTAGTGGCAAGAATGCCAGAGTGTTAACACCACTCTCTGGGTGTTAACTGATGGGCAATTTTGTTAAATTTTTAATTGTAAATTTCAATTGTAAATTTTAATTAATTGTAACTTGTTTGTTTCAAAATAGAAGAGCCATTTTTATTATTTGAGGCTGCCAGCTGTAAGTAGAAATGCTAAAAACCGTGTAAATACCAATTTTTAATTTAATTATTAAAATAATCATGTTCATGATAAAAAGTAATAATGATTTGGAAGACATACGAATGTAGGGATTAGAAATTGTGTTAAAAATCCTAATTACAATAACGTCAAATTTAAAAAATAAAAAGTGGCTTTTTTAGGTCATATTTTTTTTCTCCTTGAAATAAACTTATTAATCTATGAATGTTCTAGATTATCATATAAGATATCAAACCGAATATTTTCTATTAAAGTAAAGCTTTTTATTTTATTTTATTCTAATTTTGTTTTCAAAATATTTGTATTATTTATGATAAATAACAAATCTTGATTATTATTATTATTTTTTTCTATTTCAGTATGCTTTGTAGTTTGAAGACTGCATCGTCTATTCAATCTAGTAGAGTTTTCTTCAGAAATGACATCAAAATTCAGTAGAAGAAGCAGTCATAATTGCATTTACTGAAATATGTAAAAGCACAATATTTGAACTTGTTCTGTTTTGGGCGTTTAGAGAATCAATTCTCTGGATCATTCAAAAATTCAATACGCGGCTTAATAATAAATATTTACATCAAGCCATCATACTTATTTCTTTAATCTATTCATGTAAAATATGTACATAATTGTTTTCATGACAACGAAAAGGCTATTTTTTATTTATATCACTTGTTGAACTAATTCTTTATCCTTTTTTATTTATTTATTAACAATTGTGATAAAAATATATTAGTTTGGAAAAAATACCTTTTTGGAGTGGAAATTTATGTAAATTATTGTTCCACTCCTATTGTTCCGCTATGCTTTAAATTACATTTTGACGACAAAAAAAATCTTAAGAGAAATTTCATATTATTTTCTGATTTGAATAATTTGAATAACTGTTTTTCTGTTTTCAATTTTTAATAGACAAACAAAATAAAATAACAGAATTTAGATGTACATACTATGCAAATTTTTATTTTCATAAAATTGTTCTTTATAGAATTATTATTATATTATAACGTTTCAAAAATATATAATGTAGAACATATTAATTCCATGGATTTATGTTTTAGATCTAAACCACGATTTTCATTATTTATAAAATAAACAAATAATTGCAAGGTAAAAAAAAGTTTATTTCAAAATTCTTTAGTAAAATCTAACATAAAAGAGAAGATTTTACCACTTTCTTAGTAAGTAGTAAAGATAAAGAGATTAAAAAAGTTCCCATCCTTTTGTTTCAAGGGCTTTAATTTATATTATTAAAAATAATTTTCTGTAGTTATAGTTTTTATGAATATTTTTAACACTTAAATGTTAAATTAGCTTTTTCTATGATTAAGCATTTTCAAAGAAAAGGGGAAAATGCTGATTTACTCACCAGACATCTTCTAAAAATATGAGTTATTCAATGTTAAATATTATTAAAAGCTGTTAATGCTTGTATTAAATTAAGTATTGTAAATTAAGTATTGAAACAGTTATAAAAAATGAACTGGAAATGTAAATTTTGATTCTATAATATCAAAAATAACAAAGTTGTCTGTTCCAGCGTGTTATATTAAATTAGAGTTACCCTGACCAACTATGAATTCAATTAGTTTCAAATTAGGATTACTGAAAATGCTTTCAATATCAATTAATAGTCAATTTAATTCTGAAAATGAGAGGGCACTAAATTATTTTCAGAATTCCGAGAAAATTGATCTAAACTAATTTTTGCTTCTTTTATTTTGAATGTAGCATTAATTAGGGACCAATTTACCCTAGAAAATCTTTGGAATATTTACGCCTTATCTTTGAATGAGATTACTTAGATTAAAGACAAAATGACAGCTCTAATTAGTCTTTAAGTTACAGAGAAAATACCTCTTTGCATTACTTCTTAATTCTAACATATATACTAATATATCTTTAATATTTATATTAATATCCTTATCTGAATACTAACCTCGTTAAACTATTCATAGCTGAATAAATTTGACACGTTATTTCAACTAACTTTCAGTTTTTATATACCGGGAAATGTATTTAACAAAAACATATCAAATCGCTTTCAGAATGTATCGAAAAAAGCTATTGTTTTAATGTTGTGAAAATTCCAGATGCTCATAATTATGTTTTGGCAGTAATTTTTTTTTATTTTATCACGATTTGTTACAAAAACTATTCATTGCATGTGAATGAATTAATATGAAAAATGTAATGTTTTGTATGATTATCAGTAATAATTTTATTTGTAAGATGTTTTTTACATATTTTTATTTACTACAAACGGTTTGAAGTTTTCATTTTTCATTTTTTTTTCAAATGCAATATACATGCGATAAACAGTTTAAAATTAAATGTTGCTGTTCTTAACGACATTATTACATAATAACTTCATTCTTAATTTAAAGGATATTATTATAAGATGTTTATAGAATTAACGTCTGGCATAATACAAATAGGCAACATGCTATTTTTTCATCAAAAATCGAAATGCACTTAACATT
Organism: Maratus michaelseni; assembly: GCA_963931845.1. Classification (NCBI taxonomy): domain Eukaryota; kingdom Metazoa; phylum Arthropoda; class Arachnida; order Araneae; family Salticidae; genus Maratus; species Maratus michaelseni. The sequence goes on from OZ007587.1 coordinate 164,128,289, forward strand.
ATAATTATAATTTTCCAAAAGCATAATTACTACTGCAATCCAAGATCATCTGACTCTGCACTGACTTTCAATATTTATTACAAATTCTTACACAAGATACTTGTTATTTATATACATACTTGTTATGTTTAGTCCTGTACATTTTGAAGCTATAGTACAAAGGTTGAAACTAAAATCAGCCTGATAGCGACAACTGTGATAATATACTTTACTAATAGTTCTTGATAGTGTCTGATATTATTCATATATGAGTTTAAGCGCTTCAAAGCAGTTGTGTGATTTTGAGCTCTATTCTTATTTTTATGAAGTTAGCATGCATATGCATTAATTCTTTTAGTCAAACAAATGCTATTTTGTATGTATCAGTCTTTGTAAAAGATTTGATTTAGAGAAATAATAAACATATATAGAAAAACAATGTGTTCTTTTATTTTCCAGTTTTTAGCAAAGCAAGAAAAAATACTACGACAACACATATTGCACTATTATAAATAGTCATTTTATGACAGTAAGAGAAACTATGTTTATATTTAAGGGCAGATACGACATCTAGATTCGAAAACATGAAGCTTTTTTAGGCATTAATTTATAACGCTATGTGTGAAAACACATAGCGTTAGGTATAACTTTATGCTTGTAGAATTGTTTCTCGCATGAAAATGGATATATTTTCGATTGGGTTGCCGGAAAAGTTACGAAACATAGCCTCCCACTTTTATGTTTTTTTGTTACCATTATTTCCGAATAGAAATATTCGCCTTATTTAATAGTAGAATTTCTGAGATTAAATAAAGCTAATACTTCGCTGAATTCGTCGATTCTTGTTGAAATAGTTATATTCAAAATCCGTAATTACTTGGTACTTATACTTAAATGCATAAAAGTTGGCAGTTATGTTTCATTGGTCATGACTTTTCCAGGCGCGCAATATATTATCAGAATATTTCAGGTAAAATCAGCTATTCTTCAAATTTCGAATAATGCATCTTTCTTGACTATTCTTGAGTGCTTGCGGATTCGATTTTTACAAAGTTTTCGCAGAAAACTTCAGAAAGCTAGATAATTGATTTTACTTACCCATCATACGTAGTATAGGGTAAACCATGTAATCGTTTTGAAAATCGAAAAAAAATTTTTTTGACGGATTTACACGTTTCAGACACTGGAGATTCCGAAAAACATATTTTTAGAAAACAAAATTGCCGTTCGCCTGTCTGTGTGTGTGTCTGTAAACGCACACACAGTCTCCTGAACAAATTGAGATAGAGACTTGAAATTTGGTATGTACTTAGAATGTAATAATGAGAAGAAGCTTGTTGAATTTCAGTAACCTCGATTATCCGGAACTATTTTTTTCGGACTCTCGAAAGATTCGTTCTGATAAAAGGTGTATAAAAATTTTCGAAATTGTTTATTCTAAGGAGTGAATATAAAAGACAATAAAGAAACATAAATTTTGCATAAAGAATGAAGTCGATCGGATAATTAGTTGCCGAGATATTTGTAATCATATTTTCCACGCTCTTCGATTTTTCATGACCCTGTATTTCATTCAAATTTCAATTCAAAGATATTTTTTAATTAAAAATGAGATGCTTAATCCGACGCAGTAAACCGTTAGTTAATATGATTATCATTTTTGGAGTTATAAGTATGTTTCTTTTACACAATTCAGTAATAGAGCATTTAAAGTTAAGGACGTCATCAAGCCATGATTTTATTCGAATTGAAATGCATTTTATCAGTAGTTTACACATGCTTTATTTTCATATTTTATATTATGCATATCCATGATGGGTAAGTATTTGCCCCCCTCCCCCCCCAACGATTAGATTTAGTTTAACCTTACTTTATGATATCTTAAAGAAACCGTGGTTTTAATTGTTCTACCTTCAGTGAATTTGAATATAAAAGAAAAAAAAAATCTTTAGATGAAAAATTATATCAGTATAATTTTATTTCGATAAATTATTTTATTAAAATAAAATAATCTCAGTTTCTCTAAAAGTTGGATTAAGGTATCAACTAAGTTTAACGCCCATTTTTTTAATAAAGCAAAAATGAGTATAACACAGATAATTTCAAATAAGTTATTTTTTATTAGCTCTAATTTTATTAGCAGACTGTTTCCTTAAAGAGTTCAGAACGTTAAGGAGAAAGAAAGAGAAATGAATATATAATAAAAGAGAGAAAGAAAGAAAAGGAAAAGCTGAAATTCCACTTAAATAATTACCATACGTATTTAATTATGTTAATTAATAGACACAGAACTGGTATGATAAATTTTCTCAAAGTTTCGAAATACACTCTTCAAAATTTCAAAGTGAATTATGAAATTTAAGACAAAATTAATTTATTACTTTTGCTTTTATAAGCAGAAACACATTTCAAAAATTCTTGTATGGGTTCTCAAATTGTTTCAGCTGCACAAAAACTAATAACTAACAGTTTAACATATTCCACTACGTTTGACAATTAAGAAAAAATTTGAATACAAAAATGAGTATAATACTGATTGTCTCAAATAAATTAGTATTTAAATAGACAATTTGTTAAATAATTTATTTTGATGCATTTTCTATTAAATTTTTAAAAAATTAAGGGAAAATAATGAAATATTGAATATTAGCCGAAAATGCTTCCGCGGCAAAAAGAAAGATAGTTTACTCATGGTTTTTTTTCAGTAAATATACTATTTGAGTTTTAAAAAAATGTAATGAACTACAATCTGAGCCATAAAATAAAAACTTCTATAATAGGCTTTTCCAAATTATCACTTTGATTAATTTTCATGAAATATTTTGTATGTTAATTAAAATAAAATAAAAAAAAAGCTGTAAAATTTCAGGGGAATTCACAGATAGTTCACACTGGTAGTTCATTACGTTTACATTATCACATAAATTGTAGACAGTAGGTTTTAAATATATGTATAAAAAAAACATAATATTTGGAGATAGAATATCTTTTGTAACTGATTATTCATGGAAATCATGTTTTTCAGAAAACGCATTTAAAGTTTAGGTTTCTGAAAATCTGTTATAAATATTCATCTCAAATTTTTAAAATTCTCCAGATTTTTATGCTATATCTTTCTTATTATCAATATCAAAAATTCTTTTTATTTCAGGTCTTTAAAAAGAAATATCCGGTTAGACTTAAATACATACTTCCGGTTCCAGAACATTAACTACGTTTCCAAGGGTCGTTGGAAGAAAACAAAAACTGTTTTGGATAACTAATTGTTCATTATTTTAAATAAAACCATAAAATAAATTTTTTGTATACTCATATATGCCCAAAATTGGCTTTCAAACATAATGCGATGATTTGCAGTGAATTTTTATGTTCAAACAGTTGATTTTAGACTACTTGTATAATTTATTATTAATTTTTTAGATTTTTATTCTAGAATTTTATTTTTTAGACAATTCTGCTTCCACATTTCTTTTTACGTCCAATAGAAATAGAGGCCCACATTATTTAAACACATTGTCTGCTGTGTTTTTAGAGCAACTGTGCAATTTAAGTGCACTTTTCTAAGAAAAGTTTTGTGAAAGATATTTGCACAGATATCACAAATATCTCAAGCAACAGTCAAGATAATTTAATGAAACGTCCAGAAACTATTTTATATTCTATTGGCAATGAAATATGAAGTAAATTATTTCATACAGACAAAATATTTTCTTTTTTATGAATGTTTAACTTTAAAAAAGTCGAAAATTTTGGTTAAATAGCATACCAGAGTGTACAATCACCGGTATTAAGTGTTTATTTAACTTCAGGAGACTCGGTACCGTTTGAGCTTTTTTTCCTATTTGAGTATTTTATAATATTTTATTGACACATTATTAAATGGTTTTGTGAAGAAAATGATTTAATCAAGCGAAAATGCAAAAAATTGTTAGCAAAATCTGAAACACTTTATTTTTTAAACATGTTTTAAGAAAAATGTAAAACCAGATTTCTCCAATTCAGAAATCAATATTCAGAGAATTTTAAAATTCACCTCTGATTTTATATTCATTGAAACATTTTAAAGAGTATTATCATACGCATTCCTGTTTGTAAAATAATTTTAGTTGATCTCATTTGAATTTATTAGAAAATGTTATTGTGCCGATCTAAATTAACAAAAAATCATTAAAAATGTCTCAATTTTCCATAAAGCATGATAATAATAGTTAATCTTTTGAATAATTTCATGTTTTTATTTAGTATTTTATCTAAAAAACAAAAGAAACAGCTTAAAAGAAAGTGCTTCCGAACGTATTCTGACACCTTAATCTTTATCATATGATAAGTTCTAAAGACTAACAGACTTAAATGTAGGGCATGACAACCACACAGGCCTACTAGGCCGCAACCTTGGGCCCACCGCAGACGGTATCCCCAAAATAAATGAAATGATTAAAAGAAAATGTGTTACATCTCCTAGAAAATGTTTTATTTTAAGCTCCGATATTTAATTAACAGCTACCGCTATCAGCATTCCTATACATTTTTATTCTCTGCAAAGAACTTAAATAAAGTAAGCTGTAGACCAAATATTTTTATTAGAGTTATCTTTTAAAAAATACATGACATGAAGATATACAGGGTGGTCATAAAAAAAAACTTTGGCGATATATGGAGATCTAAAAAAAAAAAAAAAAAAACGATCAGTGCGCACAGAGGAAAATTGCATATGACACAGAGTCAGTACACCAATCACTGATTACAACACAGATCGGAGAAAAGAAAACTTTTATTTTGATTACACATTTTCCACATGGGTGCCATCACATGCAATTACACATTGCATGCGGGTGACTGTGGACAATACAGCCGAACGTAACATCGCATGAGGGATGTTTGCAATCTCACGTTTAATAGAATCTTTCAAGTCCGGCAAAGTTTGCGGATTGTACATGTACACTCTAGATTTGAGATATCCCCAGAACCAGAAATCCATAGGAGTGAGGTCGGGGGATCGCGGAGGCCACGGAAATGGAAAATGGCGTGAGATGACACGGTTTCCAAAATGCTGTTCCAGGACCCTGCAAACAGATTTCGCTATTTGTGGAGGTGCACCATCTTGCATCCAAACGAAGTCATTCAGTGCATTTCGCTGCAGCAATTCTGGTATGACGTAATTTTGCAGCATTGCCGTATAGCGGAGCTTGTTACAGAGCAAGTTACAAATCCCGTTGGTGTCTCTTCCTCAAAGAAGTACGGCCCGAGAATAATTGTGCCTGCAATGCCGCACCACACAGTAACTTTGACGTCGTATAAAGGTACTGGTGCCACAGCGTGCGGATTCATGTCTGCCCAGTGTACACAATTTTTGGTTTTGAAGGTGAAGGCCAGTTAAGGTGAAATGTGCCTCGTCTGTCCATAATATGCGAAGAGGCCAATCATTATCTCCATCACATCGGATAAGAAATTCATTAGCAAAGTCTGTACGTTGTTGATGGTCCCCCACTTCCAACATCTGGACGCGCTGGTACCGGTAAGGAAACATGCGGTTTACAGAGCGCAGTAGCTTTAGGACCGTTGATTTCGGTATATCCAATACACGAGATGCACTTCTTGCAGTTTGCATGTGTCCTGCAGCCACTGTGTGATGCACTTCCATAACAGTATCCTAAGAAACAGTTGGTCGTCCGGATCGCGGTCTATCACAGGTGCAGCCAGTTTCTTCGAATTTCTTTACTAAATCACGAAGAGCTTGCGGGCTACATGGGCCACGTATTTGGCGATGGTTTCGACGGTAAACACGCAAGGTTTTCGCAGCATTCATCCCATTTTGATAATAGAGTTTTACCAATTCACCACGAACTGTCGCTGGAAGAGTCATTTCGTCGGCATGTGCGTGCTCCCCACTGAAGAACTAACATTCCCACCCCACTTTTTATCCGTTTTCTACGCTGACCATCTGGCGAACGGCGTTTCATGATTGGTGTTTTGCCTCTGCCATATGCAAATTTCCTTCATGCGCTCTGATTGTGTTTTTTTTGGCTGTTCGCATAGCTGTTTTTGTGCGTGCATAACGCGTCCATTTATTGCGATACACGTACCGTTCCAACGCTCTTTAGGGTTTTCGCATGCGCTGAGCATTTTGAGATGAAAAAAAAAATGGGCGTTGCCATTTGAAAATTTCGAGTTTCTGTAGCTATAATCGTAACCGTGAGCGCCAATTTGTTGCCGATCACAGAATACCTGTGAATAACTATATCTGAAATCTCATTTCGATCGGTTGAATGGACCGGCCGCTAGAGTTCGATATATCGGCAAAGTTTTTTTTATGACCACCCTTTATTTAAGGTATTATAGCATCAAACAGTAAAAGAAAAAAAATGTTAACATAGAGACCATGAGCATTACATCAAATTTTATGAGCATTTTCATAAACTGCAGGAAAAATTTCGAATACCCTCGTAAAAAAATTCTAGCTATACAACTTTGGTTTGTGGGATGGGGTCTGAGGGGGGGGGGGGGGGTTGCTGAAAAGCTGCTGGGCACCAGATAACTTTAATGGGGCTCTGTTTAAACATGATGATGTTGTTTGATGAAAAATAAATTTATTAGTAATAAAGATCACCGCCCCCTATATACTAGGCCTAGACGTTGACCCTTTGCATTTTAATACAAGTGTTTTCTAAAAGTATTTTCCCCTTCGTTTTTGTGAGATTAAGTAAGGCGTAGAATACTTTTGGAAAATATCGGTTTTAAAATTAAAGGGACCGTACAAACGCTGAAAAAAAAAATCCGCGTACGACAGCCGCCATTTTTGTGTCAGCATTCAGGGGGCGGTGATGAAGAATATGGAAGACGTTTATTTGCGTAAAAGTCAGATGTATTAGCACTATTAGTTTTTAGGTATATCTGGATCAATCAACTATTTTTTTCTCAAAAAAATCTAGTTTTTTATTATTTTTTTTTTTGTTTGAAAATATATAAATAAATAATTAAAAATTTTATTTCGCATGTTTACTAGATTAATAAAAGGAATTTTAAATAATCTAACCAGCAGTGCAATTTTGTTTGTTTCTTTCTTTAGCCTTCAGTCATTTACACTAAAGTTCTTATTTGTCTCCTATGTTACCTCCAGAAATTTTTGTTTTATTATGTCTGTTACCATGAAAAAACAACGATATTAACAATTATTTCAAAAAATTTCACTGCTATAGCATAAATTAATTTGGGAATGAAATAATGAGTCATTTTGACTCCTTGTCTGGCTATAAAAGGTCCTTTCCAATATCGTTCCTTTAACTGCAGCGCAAGAGGAGCAGCATGGCACTTCTATGCCATGTACAGCTTAGCAGTTTTTATGAGCCCTTTTTAACTTACATTAAGATTTTTATCTCCTCCCCAGCTAAGTACTAGTCATAAACATTATATAATTTAATTATATTTAGTTAGTATATAACCATTTGTCCCTCCCCTCCCATATTTAGATTTATCAACGTTATATAAATTATATATATTAAATTATACATAGATAATATATAGCCGATGGTCCAACCTCTCTCTTAATTTAGTAAATCATTCATGTAATGTAAAGGTCTATGTGTCAGCCCTGTACGAAAAAGAAGCTCTGTAGAATCTTTAGTTTTAGTTAAAATTATCATATGGTAGAACATTGTGTAAATTAAGAGAAACAACCAAGTAAAGTAATAGTACTTAAAGTCTAAAAGTAGCACCTAGTTTCTAGTATTAAAAGTTTTATAAAATGTCTAACCCCATTTCTTTTCAGGCGCGGCGATCTTGTATATGCTAATGGCACTCGTTGCATGTAAAATCCGTCGTGGGTGCAAAGTTCTCCAAGTTCCCTGTAAATTATACCTCTGGAGGTACCTAGTCAGGTGAAGGCCTCGTCACCTGATCAAGGTTCTAAATTACAAGACCAACTCGAGCAGCAATGGCATGACGTATTGGTGTGCGATGCAGCGTGAAATTAGTAAAAACTCCAGTATCTCACATTCGTCCGGCATGACTTCGCTACACTGTGCAGTACTGAACCGTCTCATCCAACATCAATTAGCAACCTGTTAACTAAGAAAAAGCAACTTAGGCAACAATATGTACTGAAGCCACGTCGGCCTATAAATTTGTCAAACATATCTTCGCCATGCGTAGATCAGGCGAATCCTCGCCTCGTTGCCAGGCATCAACCCGTTAAGCTAGGTAAAATCCCGGCAGGTAGGGCCTGGTCAGCGGTCTAAAAAAAGGAGGTGGAGTACGCCAGGACGTGGGGAAGAACTTTGCTTGGAAAGTCACCTCAGTCACGGGAGTGCCGTTGAGAGTGTCGGGTCATTTTCAAGGAAAAATTAAATTGAGTTCCAGTAAGGTGGGTGCTCTTGATATGGCCATGTTAAAATTTAAGAATTTTCCCTGCCGTCATTTAAAAAAAAAATTAAAATCAAATTTTATTTTTTTTTAACTTTCTCATGTTAATGGACTTTCATAAAAAATATTACATTCCCCATGAAGATAGTTTTACTAGTCCAAAAAAAGAAGCGGAATTCCAAAAGTCTACCAAGTGGCCATATCAGGAACATGTGCATGTGCACATGATATGGATATGGCCACCATTGTTCCACGTTTCACAAATCGCGATTTTCTTCAATTAAAAAATGCTATTCTGCTAAATTAAATAAACATGATACTCAATAAATCTTTGTGATTTTCAAAAGTGGATTTGAAACAGGATTTTTCATCAAAAAGGAAGTTTTTACAAAATTGACATTACAATTTACGTTTTTATTTTATTTTTTTAAATGTGACATCCTTTTAGAGTTTAAAAAATTTGTTAAAACAAATTACTTATCGCAATTGGAACAAATAAAATTGTATTTATCAAAGGCTTGTATCATGCACTTGATATGGCCATGTAGATGGCCATATCAGAAGCAGGTCAGCTTTCACGAAAATCGTTTGATTTTGAACAACTCGCAAAATACAAATCATCAACGAGAGCACCAATTGATAGATCATTAAAACTGAACAGAGTATGATGATATTCATAAAAAAAATTATTTTAAAAACGTGCACAAAAAAGCGAGACTTATCGGATAAAAACAAGAAGCAAAAACATAAAATAGGAAGTTGGCGTCAAATTCCACAATCTAGCTGAATGGCAAGTGATCACACGATACATTGGGATGCTCCTTCACGGTATGCTCGTGGCATTTAGCGATTCGTTTGGTTAGCTAACGTATGCTAGGGGGATGACCATATCATGAACATGGCCATAACAGGGGTGCCTACCTTACTTGCAATAAAAGGATAAGAGTAATTCTTCCATTCCTAGGTTCGAAATAATAAAAACATTCTTCCACTCTTCGGAATAATAAAAACTACAATTAATATATTGAAAATGGACATAAAATAGATTTTTACACTTAAACAGGAATAGGTGCAAAGAATAATTATTTGAACCACCGTAGGCAGCGACGTATCTAAATGAAACCAGGAAAGGAAACTAATTTAGCAGTTTATTTCCGGTTTCGACCGGGACAGAAATTTAAGAATGTTGAAAACTTTCAAACGCAAACGCTATCTTATGACATTATATATATATATTTAAATAAACGTGCTAAGTAAATTGTCCTTTTTACTGTAATTTTACATATGTCATGACTTTATTTAGTTTTTCTCAAATTAATTAACTTTTTGGAAATATGGTTATATATAGAAAACACTCCCAAAGTAGCACAGATTGTTGGGCAATTGTTTGCTGCTTGAGGAAACTGTTGGTAAATCACATAGGGTTGATTGTAGGGTTGGAAAATGGTAGATACAATTACAGAGATTCCTCTAATTTAGAGTGTATTTGAGCAGGATTTTGAACAGGTGACGACGGTTGGACCTTTGTTGACAAATGTTCGTTGGTAAATGGTACGGCAAGGCGGGCATTTCTTACTTGGGGTCTAAAGTGGGACAACGATTTGCCAACAATTAGCCAATGTTGTCCCAACCATTTTGTGCTACTTGGGTTGTAAGAAAATTATCAAAAAATATATTTCAAAAAAATCGAAATTGTAGAGAAGTGTGAGTTTAAAATTTTCTCTTTTTTCTTTTTCTTTTTTCTTTTTTCTTTTTCTTTCTTTTCTTTTTTTTCAAATTTGACCATAAGAATATAATTTTTCTTGATTTAATTATTTTCTACATAAAATCGTTTAATATAATGTGAAAGAGGTATAAAATGCTTAAATAAGAAAATCTTTCAAAGGGTACCGAATTCCTTTAAGATATTTAGCATAATTTTAAGACATTTGTTTGGCATTTTTAAAATCGCGGTCCTATTGCATTTTATAAATTCTCTTGAGATACTTTTATAAAAAGACTGATTGGCGAACGCTTACCAGGCTGCATGCTTATTGTACTCCTAGAATGTATTCCCTAATGCAATTGGGCTCATTGCTGCTCATCCTACAAAACTTTGTCACTATATTCAAAAGCATAGTGGGCTTCAAACGAAACGTTTCTGAAGCTGTTCGAACACTTGTGAAATGTTAACATTTGCCCAAAATATTTTGTTCACATGTCCATCCATCAATTTAAGTCGAACTTGAAAAATAAATTATCTTACTGAAATAAAAATAGAAAAACCATCAAAACCTTACTTCATTAAGTTCGAGACAGTTTAATAGTGATCTTTAAAAAAATAATCTTTTTAGAACTCATTTTTATTTCAATAACTTAGAAAGTTTTGGTTACAAAGCACCATCTGAAACAAATAAATTGATATGATTGTAAAACAAAAGGGCTGATTTCCCTACAAGTTTGGACAACAAATGGTATTATTACTGGCAACTATTAAAATTTTTTGAAAGATTTTTACCTGAAATTAATTAGATGAAATGCACTTTTTTTCATATGAGCACCATGCTTGCCTGTGTCCCCCCCCCCCTACATTAATTGAAAAGAACTTACAGAACACATGACCATTTTATTATTAAAATAAAAATAATAAATGATTTTTGCTTTCGATTAAAATAATTCTCTTGTAGTAAATCAGAATCACACTGAAAAAAAAAAGATTTATGACACATCACAAGTGATAAGACTTTTTTAAAATGAAACTTATAAGAAGTCAATTCACTTGGTTAAAAAGGGAGTAACGTTATGGAACTGTTCTAAAACATTTATATTAAGCTAAAGAGTGGTTATGACATTTGATTGACGTCGCTTTAAAAATGATTGAATTAGGAAATACCTTTAATCTTAAATCGATTTTGCAGTCATAATTTAATAGGATCACATTTGATGGGTTAATTTATGTTAAAGGATTACACAAATTGCTTTTGGCTTGTAATATTGACATCTAAATCCATCTCCAAAAGAAAAGAACACCGTTTTACTTTAGAACACCGTTTACCGTAGAATTCATTCATTTTATAAAGAGACTCGGAAGACTTAGCTTTCCAGTAATATATACAGGGTGTACATAAAATATAGTCAGGGTTTCTTACTTCATAAATTTTGCTTGAAGAACACGACGAAAAATATTATTACATATTCGTAAAGTACAACTCAAAAAGGTTTTTTTTAATAACACAAAGAAAATGTACATGTGCATAAAGTTGCAACTCAAAATGTTATTAATCAAATAAAAATTACAATAAAATAATTAATATTAAAATTTAATGAAATTTATCAAAAGTTATTAATGGATTATGAGCACATGGATATGAGTTAGATGTACACATATCCATTAGATGGATATGTGTTAGATGTTACCATCGTTAGATGTTACATATTCATTAATAACTTTTGGATAATTTTGATAAAATTTTAATATTAATTATAACTTGATTATAATCGTTATTTGATTAATAACATTTTGAATTGCAGAGTTGCACGTATAACACAGTATTTTGTTATTATTATTATTATTATTATTATTATTATTGAGTTGTACATTACGAATATGTAATAACATTTTTCGTCATGTTCTTGAATCAAAAGTTATGAGATTAGGAAACCGCGAAAGTAATTTATGGACACCCTGTATAATTATCCCATGTATTCTTTAGAAGTGCTTTAAATTTACTTTTACAGAAAATAGAAAACGAAACTTCTGTGCACCAACCAATCACTTATACTTTTTTTTTAATGTTAAATTTTGAACTTTGATGTACCTTTTCTTTAAAACTATAATAAATATTTCAATAATTTTTTTTATATACACTTTTGTTAACACATAGATTAATTTAAGCTTAATGATTTTTTTTTACTGTTGCAGTGTTGTTTTTTAGGGTTTCGTTCATCTCACGAAACCCTATTATTCTCGCTCCGTTGTCTGTCCGTCACAGACCCGTTCTCAGAACCTATATAATTTATAGAGTTGAAACTTTGTGTGTATATAACTAAATACCTGCTATGAAGCTCAAAATATTAAAATTTGAAAAAATCGTATTATTCAAATATAGAGGGATAAAAAACCAAAATTGTAACAGCCTTTTCCTATTAAATTTAAACATTTTTCGTTATAGCAGTTGCCAACAATTAAAAATCCACAATAAAATTCTTTCTGCAATAATTAATTTTCTATTGAAAGATTTCCACGTGAAAAATGAAAATGAAATAAAAAGTTTCACCAATTAAAAAAAAGAAAAAAGATTATGACGTCAAATGGATAATAAAATGGAAATTTTCAAACATTTCTCAATAATGCAAGGAACATGAGTATGTGTATGTACACAAAGCAGATTAATATCACGTCATTAGAGAATTAAAAAGAAAATTAATCTGACGTCATATCGGAAGTTTAACGGATTTCTCAAATGTTTGAGAATAATACAAACCGAGTATCAATACGAGTAATAGAGAATAGTAAATATATGAGTTTGAGGAACGTATTGAATCATGATAAAAACCCGATTATGGAAATATTCGCATATTTTAACATTTTGAAGGCGTACAACATGTTTAATTTTGAAATTATTTTTTTTTAAATATCGCATTTAGTCTACATGACAGACATTATTATGACAGAGTATAATAGCGGGCTTCGCCCGCTATTGGGCTGATTTAGATATTCGAAAAAACGAAATAATAGACCGGTAAATTTTTACTTTATAAAAAACATGACTTTTTTTTTATAAAAAGGAAATTTATTTGGATTTATTAAAGAAAGGGTAAAGTGTTTTGAAAGGAATATTAAACGAAACCCTTTGTGCGATCTTCAATCACACTTACCCACTTGTTTAATTATTATTATTATTATTAATTAGCCAAAAACTTTATTTTAATTTAAGACAAGGACAGTTTTTTAAACACATTTCTCATTCATTTTTTTAAAATTTTCTCTTCAGTTGAATGTAGCATGTATGATGATATTTTTATCTTTCTATTCTAAAAGAAAGTAACTACCACTGTTGCTGCTTCTGCCGCTGACGTAATTCAATTTATTGTGACCGGGGCCTATATTAGAAAACACTATTGGATGTGAAAATATGATAAATAGTAGTTTTATAGAGAAATGTATGATAACCACGCTGAAGCAGACTCGAACGCTATTTTTTCTGACTGATCAAGACTCTTAACTCGAAGATTTATTTAAAGCGTTATTTAATGTTGAAATCGGCCAAAATAGTTCAGTTAATTTTTTTTATGGGATCAAGAACTATGCACAACAATTTAAACATCTGTTGCAGGCACATACTTGACGAGAGTGTGGTGAGTAGTGTATAATCACTTTTTAAATTTGGGTTTAAGATTTTTTTTTTTCAATTTTTAATTCCAAATTTCATTATCTGATTAGAGAATCCTTTTTTACCTGTTGTTGCCAGATTTGGAAAAAGCTCAAGTAATAATGTGTCCAAACATTTTTACACGTGAATATTAAAAAAGAAATAAACTTTAAAGTATTTAAATTATTACATGCGAAAAGCATTCAATGATGAAAATTATATCATATTTAAACGTCATCTGTAAAACGATTTTCTTATAGCGTCTAAAAAGGAAACATTTCTTCTAGACGTTGTTATAAAAGTCCATAGTCAGCGACATTTTTTACAAGCTGGTTTTCCAGTGTGTGATAGATCTTACTTAATCGATCACGAAATAAGGTGTCAGCTGTTGCGACAGCGGTGTATGCGGCCTTGTAAACAGAAAAATTCTCCAGTCAAAGGGAAATAACTGATTGAAGAAGATCGCCACTAGTCGTTATAATATCATTCAATCCTCCGTAATTGGGTAATATTTTTAAGTAGAACAAATTAGCATGTTTTTGGAGTATTCGGGTTTAGACGGGGGTTGGCCATTGGCTAGCATAGCTCGTAAAGATTAGAGCCCCACAGTATTCTAATGAAAAGTAACTAATGCTGCTGATGCTGCCGTAATTGAATTTATTGCGACCGTTTCAGTTTCTCAGCTTATAATGCAAAAACTATTGCACATGAAAACATGAAAAATGGTAGTTTTATAGAGAAATGTATGATAAACACCTTGAAACAGACAGTTTTTAAATCGAAGAATAATTTTAAGCTCTATTTAATGTTGAAGTTGCTAAAATAGTACAGTTACATAAGTTTTATAGGATAAAAAACCATGCATAGTAATTTAATCATCTTTTGCAGACATATACGTGACTAGATTGTGATGTGCAACGTACATTCATTGTTTATAAGTTTTGTTTTTCAATTTTTTATTTAAAATTTCATTATCTGAATAGAGATTTAATTCATATTTTGAAATAGTCGTGTTTTAATAATATTTTCAATTGCCCAAATAATAAAATTTTCCAAACACTTCTCAATTGAAAATATATTTACACAAAAATATTAAAAAAGACATAAAATTAAAAAAGAATTAAATTATTACGTGGAAAAAGCATTTAATAGTGAAAATTACTTCATATTTAAAACGATATATTTAAAAAGGTCATATTTAAAATGATTTTCTTATAGCGTCTAAAAGAAAACTTTTCTTCTAGATAAAAAGTCCAGACATTCTTTTACGTAACAATTTCTGCAAGCTGATTTTCAAATGTCTTATCTTACTTAATTAATTACAAAAACAGGCGTCAACTGTCGCGACAGCAGCTGATAAGGCTTTGGGAACAAAAATTCTCTGAGTCAAAGGGAAATGAATGGTGACGCGATTGCAGAAGATTGCTACTGGTCATGATAATATCGCCCAATCTTCTATAATTAGGTTAAATAGAGCAAATTAGCATTTTTTTAGAACCTAAGTGGGGGTTTGAAAGTGTAACTCGTAGGAGGCAGAACCCGCTAGTTTTGTAAAAAAAAATCAACTTGATACCATATATATAGTTTCTGAAAAAAGGTACATAGAAAATGAGTAATTTTACATTATGGGTATGGGGGGGGGGGTCAATGTCCTTGGCAAAGTACTTTTGGAGCTAAAATATTGAAATGATTGATTGACACCAAGATTCACGAACGAATTTATTTTAAAATAAGTAAAAGCTTTCCTTCTCATTTATCTTATAAGTTCAAAATTTGATTCTAAAATTCTGGTGTCAATGTGTCATTTTGGGATTAAAATTAAGTGGTATATAATATACCGGCGAACTTCAAGGGGTTAATGATCTTTTCATTAATTCCACATTTAAGATTTACAAAAGTATTTTTTTTTAATTCCTGAAATTATGGTATATCAAATCAAATCAAATCAAATGTTCGAGAGGAATTTGGAAACACATCTTTCAATTATTAAAAACCTTTTTGGCTATCTATAACACATTTCATTCAACATATAAAATCGGAGAATGTGAAACGACAGCACATAATATAACTTTTCTTATACAGATTGGTAGTATAACGAAATGATAACTCTAGATGTATAATGATTTTATTAAAGAAATAAACTCCTAATATACAGACAAACTCAACACGCAACATACAAACTTGAGATACAAAAATACTCAAAATTATAGATATAAGTAAAATTACATCTGTTTTTCCAATTCAAGTCCACACTACAAAATATTTTTTTTATTTTACTGTATAATAATGTCAGCCCAGTTGCCAGTATTATACCGTAAAATAAACAGTAAGATAAGCAGTAATACGCTGCCGCGCATGCTAGTATTATACCGTAAAAAAAAAAAAAAAAAAAAAAAAAAAAGTTATTTCCAAAACATTCATCATGAAGTTTTCCTCCAGAGTCCAATTTTTCTCTCCCTAACTTCATTACATCCAAGTGTGGTATATAATCGCCATTAATTGAAAACTTTTAAAGATAAAAAATGTTATGTTGTTTGGGCCAAATTTTTTACTGGAATTCTTTTAACAATTATTTACTCCAGTTGTTTAAAAGCATATTATTTAGAACAATATTAACCATAAAAATATGAGTTTGATCCGGATTTAAATTTTATTAAAGTTTATGATTTCATGAAATTACATTCATAAACCATATAAAACTTTCAATTATTTACTACTCTTTAGATTATCTATAACACATTTGAGTTTACAAACAAGAACAAAAAATCACGCGTCAAGAGAGATTATGAAACACAATATATTTTTATCGATTACTTCCCATAGTCAAAAAGTAGTCTAATTATTTTGTGCAGCCCTGTATATGATCTATAGATTTCCATACATACTACGTAGCATGCTAAAATTTTGGTCAGCTAGAAAATTAATTTTAGCAATTTTCGCCAATAGACGGAAATGCAATCGAATTATTTTGTACAGCCCTGTATATTATCTAAATACTTTTGTAGCATACCACATAATAGGCTAAAATTTAATTTAGGTAAAAAACGCATAAATCAACGTAAAACACACATCCAGCGATTATCAACCATAAACGGCAATGTGTCTTGTTCTTTACGTAGCTCTGTATATGAATATATTTATATTTTGCAAACTTATACTAGTATACTAAATACAGTTCATCAAGAAAATGCATAACACAATTAAAAACTACTCTTAAGCAATTCACTCCCATAGTCAGTAATACTTACGAGTTCCTTTGTGTAGCCCTGTATATGATCAACATAATTTATTCAAACCACGAACTATGCAAAAATTTAGTTAAACTTAAAAACACAAACCAAAATTGAAAACGCCCTTTCAGAAATTGTCGCTCATAGACAGTATTGCAACCGAATTTTTCGTGTATCTCTGTAAATGTGTAAATGAACGATAAATGCAATGCACACCATACTTTTCAGTAAGCAACTTACAGTACACTGCAGTAATGCATATAAATTTCGTTACGTTTAAAACAGTGTAACATATCATTAAAGTATACTGCAAACGATTTTTCCTCGTTGACCATTATATAACAGAATTCTTTTGCGTAACCTCGTAAATGACTAATAAATGCTTTGCACCACATATTCTACAGAAAGCGTGTTTCAGTGTACTTCATAAATTAATATCAATTTCATTATGCTTAAAATCGTGTAACGTCATCAAGATGCACTTGAAACGATTTTTCCCCATTGACCACACTGTAACAGAATACTTTTGACTGTCCCTGTAAACGAACTATAAATGCTACACATTTCATTTTAATTGGCGATCGTGCTATAATAAACGTCAACAACATATGCAAATTACACGGAAATCCTAGTATATTTACCAGCGTTAGATCATGGCAAGACGGCCAGACAAACCGAAGCAACAAACACTTTTCAACTATGTTGGAAAGTATTAATAGAAACAGAGAGGAAAAAGACAGCGCGCTATACTTTTTCTTGCATTAATCTCTGATATGAGGGAATGTTAAACCCAAATTGTGTAATCATTTTATTAAAGAAGTGAACTCATAATATTCAGATAGAGATAAAGTTACAAACCGAAGCAACAAACACTTTTTAACTATGTTGGAAAGTATTAATAGAAACAGAGAGGAAAAAGACAGCGCGCTATACTTTTTCTTGCATTAATCTCTGATATGAGGGAATGTTAAACCCAAATTGTGTAATCATTTTATTAAAGAAGTGAACTCATAATATTCAGATAGAGATAAAGTTACAAACCGAAGCAACAAACACTTTTTAACTATGTTGGAAAGTATTAATAGAAACAGAGAGGTAAAAGACAGCACGCTATACTTTTTCTTGCATTAATCTCTGATATGAGGGAATGTTAAACCCAAATTGTGTAATCATTTTATTAAAGAAGTGAACTCATAATATTCAGATAGAGATAAAGTTACAAACCGAAGCAACAAACACTTTTTAACTATGTTGGAAAGTATTAATAGAAACAGAGAGGAAAAAGACAACGCGCTATACTTTTTCTTGCATTAATCTCTGATATGAGGGAATGTTAAACCCAAATTGTGTAATCACTTTATTAAAGAAGTGAACTCATAATATTCAGATAGAGATAAAGTTACAAACCGAAGCAACAAACACTTTTTAACTATGTTGGAAAGTATTAATAGAAACAGAGAGGTAAAAGACAGCACGCTATACTTTTTCTTGCATTAATCTCTGATATGAGGGAATGTTAAACCCAAATTGTGTAATCATTTTATTAAAGAAGTGAACTCATAATATTCAGATAGAGATAAAGTTACAATCCGTTCTTTTTAAATTCTAGTCAAGAGATTTTTTTACTTTAATATTATTATTATTTTAATGAACATTCATCATAAAAATTTCCTGTAGAGTCCAGTTTCTTTCTCTTCTAATTTTATTATATTCATACGCAGTATATAACCACCATTAACGGAAAATATTTAAGGGTGAAATAGATTATGTTGTTCCAGACAAATTTATTATTATGATTTTTTAACAAATATTTACTCTAGTTCTAAGAGCAATTGTATAACGCTAAAGTATTTTTAATATATATAAAGTAAATAACTCAAAAGTTTAGGCACACACACAATATGATAATAAAATTGGAAGGAGAAATAAATAAAATAATTTCATAATAAATAATCAAAATATATTTGAAATAAAGCATAGTAGAGATGTTAGAATGATTACATCAGTACTATTTATTTTTAAAATACGCATTTTTGTTTTGTTATTGTTGTTGTTAAAAAAACACACTGGGCGCGCTTACGAACCGCAACCTGAGTTACGTATGTTAACACATAGGTACCCGAAGCATTCAGAGACCGATATCACGTGATTTTTTGCGGGTACTCGTAACGTTCAGAGCCGGAAATTACCCAGACTTCTGGTAACCCACATTACATACAATATTTTTGTTGGGTAAAGTCATCAGTGGTTGAGAAACCTTGTTTGTTCACTTTATAGCTAACTGCAACTGTTAACTTTGTTTTTTTTTATGACTCGTACTGTACACTTGAGTTCTGACCATTTGATTGGTCTATGTTTAACAGGTCTATCATATAATTACCAAAGTCGTCAAGACTATTCCTGCAATAATCGCTAAAAAAAAAAAATGTAGTGGTAGATTGGTTAACGGAAGTGTTTGTTTGTAAACTTGCCCACAACTTTACCCAAAAGTGTTCACAGCCATTTTAACCCAACTTTACCCTGAAAAACCCACATGACGTCATCCCCAATTATCCCCAAAGTAACCTGCCTTTCGGTCTCTGAACGCGCCCGCTGTCTCAAAAGTTTAGAGTATGCAAACACTAACAAATGCGAGATTGATTTCAACCAACGAACCAACCGTTTTCCCTAAGCCGTATAACGGCGAATGTTCAATTTCCGTTGGTTATTTAACTTTCCTACTCTGTTGAAATTTTACTCAACCTTAATAAAAACATTCCACATCAAAAGTTTTATTTAAAACTATGTAACATATTTATTTAACTTAGTTCAACTACAAATTAAACCTGATTGGCTTCTTTACGCAAGCTAATCTTGATTAGCTTTCTTACTTATTTCGGATTGGTTGATGAAGTTGACGGTGAAATCCTTTGCTTTTCTTTCATTTTACAGAGCATTTTTCCTACTTTTATACTCTTTTTTTTTTCATGGCTCCTTTAAGATGTGATACACAAATACTCATATACAGGGAGTGGAGTTACTAGCAACTGGGAATCCCCTCGAAATAATCTACTATTTCTGTTTCTCTGGAATTTAGTTCTCTGTTGTAAAATTATTTAACTCACTTTATGAAGAAATTTTCGGTTCGCATCGAATGAAATAAGTTATAGAAACTGGTCGATTAAACCCAGCATTCTGTGTAGGAAGGTTAAGATGCTAAAAGCTATGGAAATCACAAAAGAGGAAATTTTAAAGATATTTTAGTTGAAATCGAAAAATAAACCCGCTATTAAAATTTATAGAATTTTAAATTGTTCAAAGCAAAGAATATACTAAGTACTTTCTAGAAATAACAATTCCGATCGAAAACCAAGATGCGGATGATCGCGTGTAACAACTACTCATACTGATCGAAAAATTGGAGGAGTGAAGTGAAAACAAAATATGTCCCTAAGGACAAGGTTGTAAATCTCTGATGGTTTGGAGAGTGATTGGCTTTAATGTCCAAAACTTCGCCAGCATTTTTCCATGAGAAATAAAAATCAACAAAGAATCATCAAGAGAACCAGATCATCATCTACTTCCATTTGGTGACATCTTAGGGAGTCATGAGAGGAGATTTCACCACGACAATGCTTCAATTCACAAGTCACCTAGTACGAAACAGTGCTTTTCCAAATTGAATCCCAGACTGAAACCCAATTGAATACATTTGGGGTTCGTAACACGTGAAGTATACAAGAATGAAAAACATTATGACTCTACCAAACAGCTAAAAGTGGCAATTGAAAAAGCATGATATTCTCTGCAACCAATAATATTTCGAAAACTAATTGATTCAATAAAAATTCAATTATTTGAAGTTATCCAAAACAAGGGAATTACTATTTATGAATAGCATCATGCAAAAGTGTTAAATCATGTGTTTTCCCCTATTATGTTTTAAACTTTTGTGACATTGTATATTTACAGATTTTGATAAGTTTTTATGAAATTTATGATAGTGTACAAAATTATTTATTTGATATGATTTATTTGAATTATTTTACAGAATATAATAAGAAAATAATGTTTTTTTTTTAACTATATTTTTTGGTTGTACCTAAACTTTTGATATTATACGTCGTAACCATTAAATCAATTTTTCTTAGTCCCAATTTATTCCTATACATAAAATTCTTAAAATATTTCTGTATTGCATCAAATTTTGAATTATTGTTTTCTTTTATATGCTGATGTGAAAATTCCTGGTGTACATGAGAAAAGTTATTGCTCATTTCATTACAAAAACCGTGAAATTTTTATTCTTTTTTCGTTCTAACAAACAACAGTTCAGTTATATTTTATGTTCTTAAATATAATTTCGATTGCATGGGGTAGTTTAAAAGAAGAAAATTTATGGTATAGTTTTGCCAAAGCTGACCCATTAATCCCAAACAACTTCTTTGCACCAAAACAAATTGAAACGGTTGATGTTACCATAGGGGGCAATTTGTTTGCAACTTTGCAAGTGAATACGTGAAATTCGATGAATATTTATCTACTCCGAAAGTGCCTTCTTTATATAAATTGCATTTGCAGAAGCAGAAAACAAGTGATTTTTTTTTTAAAATAAATATTTGAAGATGGTAAATTACAAGTCACCACAAGAAAATATGAACCCGCCAGACGACAATCGTACAGTTGAAGAAATCAAATATAAAAATTAAAATATAATTCCGAGCATATTTTGATGCTACAAAATTTTCTAACAAATTTAACTGAACTTAATATTAATTTTATAGTCAACATAAAATGAAAATCTGTCTTGTCGTACAAAGATTTTAGTTTAGCGTAAAAGTGCGATACCGTATAGTTATTTTTTATGGGGGTGTGGGATGGATAGCACTTAATTGCTAATTGTAAAATTATGAAATTGTTAAGTTAAAAGTGATAAAAATATAAGCGATAAAAAAGCAATCATTTTCTTGGAAGGCATTCAAAAGTGGTCTACACATTTCTGACGACAATAGACAAGTCAGTAGAGAAACAATTAGGATTTTGTCCCAATAAAAGGAACTTAAGCTAGAACAACGCTCAAGAATTTGCCCCACCTCAAAATTTATTGAAGCTTGTTGAACACATGCATACATTAAGAAGTTATTTTATTTGTCAAAATATAAAGTAAAAAGTATTACTACTGTTAAATACTATACAAAATACATTGCCAACTGTCATAAATCTATACATCTTTATTATTATTTGTTTATATGCTTTTACATATTGTCCTTTCAGCGATGAATAAAAAGGTAATTTACTTTATTTGAAAAATATTGCTTTTCAAAATATTGGTTTGTTTTTGGTTTTCCTCTATTGAAGTTTATAATTTCCCCGAAGCTTTTTTCATAAATAACATTAAATGTTCTGTTCTAGAAATGAGAAGTTTTTTCAAAATTCTCATAGAATGTATTTCTCATAAGAAGCTCGTATTTGTAGACGTTACTATGGCTACAGATATGATGCATATGCAGTTGTGTTCTATTTTAGAATAAACACACACTGAACGGCTTTTCATGCCACAAAGGCTTATTTATTCTCTTTTGATGTTTTACATATATCATTTTTCTCTCAAGAAAATGTTTTATTCAAGAATATTGTGTGGTTGTAAATATGATTGATGTATCTAAAGCTTTAACCAGATATCATACAATCGCGAATTTAAGATATAACCAAATAATAAGCAATACATTTCGTATGATATATTGAGAAATATTTTTATACAGTATATTACAATCTTACATTGCAATGTCTTCGAACATCCTTAGAGACACTTTTTTGAATTGCATCATTATATTTTATTGAAGTATGAATATAAATATTTAAAAGTATGTGAAAAATGAACATTAAAATTATAAAAGAATGTACCAACAAAAATAAGGAGAAAATATGCAAAAAAGTTGACACTGCTGCAAATATGAAAACACATACGCACATAAAATACATATATTTTTTGTATTAGACTTCTTTAATGTAAATAATGAAAAAAATAATTTTGAAGATATAACCTGTCAGAGTTGATTAAAATAAAATATAGGCATTAAATAAGCATTTTAAGCACCGAAATAAATAATTATCAATAATTTTTGCTAAAGCCAGGTTCGGGTAAAATCGAATTACCCGACCCGATGCAGGACTCTAATTTCAAGTCACCCAGAAAAGAGGAAAATTAATCAATCACAACCTGACACACTTGAATCCGCAACCGAAATGAAAGAACGTTAATCCATATTTTAATACTATTATGGATAAGTAGTCTACAAATCTAGTAGTTTACTTTTTCCACGATTTCTAATATCAGTTTTATCTTTTATGTAGAAAAATTAACATATACAATATAATACTCAATAATGTTCAAATATATAGTTTTTTTCATCTGAAAAATATTCCGGATTTCGTTGAAAAATCGGGACAACCCGAACCTGACTCGCAATAGTTAAAACCCAAACCGAACCCGGAAAAAATTAAACTTATGATATCATCCGTACTCGACACGAACCGCGGGTCGATTTGGATTCCCGACCCAATCGGTTCTCGGTAAAATCGGGTTACCCGACCCGTTGCAGAAAGAACTCTATATGAGACAGAGAACATTGAAGTTTTCTGAATCATATATATTGAATAGGAAAGCAGAAAATAAATTATTAAAATTTTTACTGATAAGAAATTACTAATGAAAATTTACTTACACATATGGAGCAAAAAATTTGCAAAATTTGTGACCCATTGATGACGTTCGTGTGATGATTAGCTCATGACCGATTGAATTTCACGATTTTTTTACCACGATCATTTGACAAATTTAGCGATTTTTTTCTGCGGCCGATTGACGAAATTGATTTTTTTTACCACGACCATATTTGTCAAAATTCGCCGTATATACTTTTCCGTGACGGATTGAAGAAATTAGCTATTTGTTTCCGCGATCATTTGAAGAAATTTGCAATTTTTTTCCCACGATCGCTTGTTGAAATTCGTGTTTTTTTTTCTTTTTTTCGCAACCGACTGATGAAATTTTTGATTTTTTTGCATGATTGTTTGCTGAAATTCTCATTTATTTGCGCGATTGTTTGACTTCATACATGATTTTTTTTTCGCGACCGTTTGACGAAATTCGCTATTTTTTCCACGCGATCGTTAGATAAAATTGGGAATTTGATAAAATTTACGATTTTTTTTCCGCGACTGATCGACAAAACTCGCGGTTTTTATTATTTTATATTTTTTTAACGATTACCAAAATCCTCCCCCCCCCCTCCTTCGCGATTGATTGGATTGACGAATTTCGCGATTTTTGTGATAATGTAACTATCTAATCACCTCAAATCATTAATTATCCCTCTATTAAAACTAAAAATCTCTTTTGACAAATATATTTACTAAACACTTCCTTCCCGTTTAAAAAAAGATTAATTTCTTCTTTTTTTAGGTTAATAAATATCATTCTTTTTAAACATAAAAAAAAAGGTAAAACAAATAAACTTCCTTATCCAAAAATCTTTAACATTTCAACTGCATATTTTGCTGGCCGTTAACGAATAAATAAAAATATATTATTTTATCCTTTTTCCTTTTCCCACAGTAATCTAACCGCTTATTATTAATGCTCGCATCTGTAGTCAATACAAGTGATTATTTCTCAATTATTGATCTACTTTAGTTTACGATAAAAGGCACCATGAATTTATATAGCTGTCTCTCTTTTTGCTTCTAGTATAAACTTCCTCAAGTTTCGAGCTTAGCATTTAAATGTGTACTTAAATTTCATTACGCCAATAATTAAATTACTTTGCTGGATTGAAATTCAAAATTAATATAAAGTGAGACTGTATTAAATCAGAATGTATCAAATGAGAATTTATCTGTTAAGCTTTTAATAGATCCGAGAATTTTTCATTTTGGCTGGAAGCACACAACTATTCATGACTTTTGAGTTGATAGTCATGGCATTCGCTCTCTGACTCTGGTGGAAGCAACATCTTGTACTTTTGGGTCCCACGCTGGCACTGCTATTTTATTCATCAAACCTCATGATGTCTGTGTTTGGAAAATAAAATCAATTGGATTTGGACATACCATTTGTATTTATTGCTTCATGTTTGTCATAAAATAGTACCAAATAATTATTATAAAGAACCTAGATTATCACCGAAAACATAGAACTTCAAATCACAATCTACGCAATTATTACGCTATCTATCTATACCATGAAATACAAACGCATCCGTGCGTAACGCTGACGTCATTTTGCGAATGGCGACACTTGACAATGAAATTTCGGTTTTACGATTTTTGCTACTACAATTTTTTTAATTTCTAAACATCGCATATTTTTAATTTTTACACCGTTATATAGGGCAAAAAATCGACTTTCAAATGCAATTTGTCTGAAAACTGTATCGCAATTTACTAATTTATTAAGGTATTTAAATTAAATTTCAAGCATGATTCAAAAAAAAAAATCTATTTCTATCGTTGGCGGATGATTACAAAATACAAATCTGTTTGCACTTTAAACAATATAAAAAGTTCAGCATTTGTTTCCAGCTAATGTTCAATAACGAAATTAAAACTTCATTAAGCAATAAATAAGTAGTATAAATATAACACAAATTTAATAGATATGTAATTGAAATAAGCCCTTAAAATCGCTGAAATTATCAGAATATAAATAAAAAAAAAAAAAAACTGCTGTAAATATCGAAATTTTTAGCAATTTCTTTGGCTATTAAATTCTGGCACGACGCCAATACGAAATACTGCTTTTAATAAATTTGAAAATTTCATTTGGATATATAATTAGCTTATTTCATATAAAATGCTCTTTGGTGTTGTTAGGGGGCAATCTAAAAAAAAAGGTATTAAATGAAAAAAATCTATTAGAGTTTTCAAAAAAAAAAATAATTGGTTTTCACATAATATTCTCTATCTCGGGAAGTCCGGGTTGGATACCCTAGTTTAAATAAGGGATCACATTGAAACTCCACTAGAGTTACTTTCCGCGATACTTGATATTTGCGATATTTTTTTCACGGTTATTTGAAAAGGTTCGCGATTTTTTCTGAGATCGATGGGCAAAATTCGCGATTTTTTTCTGCGAACGATAGACGAAATTGATTTTTTTACGCGACAATTTGTCGAAATTTGTGATATATATTTTCCCGACACCTATTAATGACATTCGCTATTTGTTTCCGTGATCTTTTGACGAAATTCGCGAATCTTTGCCAAGATCGTTTGTCGAAATTCGTGATTTGTTTTTCGCAACTGACTAACAAGATTCTTGATTTTTTGTGTGAGCGTTTGACGACATTCTTGATTTTTTTTGCACGATTGTTTGACTAAATTCGTGATTTTTTTTATCCGCGACTGTTTGACGGAATACGCCATTTTATTTTATTTATTTATTTATTTATTTATTTATTTTTTGCGAATGTTAGACTAAATTTGCAGTTTTTTTTTGCGCAATCTTTTGACAAAATTTGCAGTTTTTTTTCCGCGATCGATGGCGATGGACAACTTTTTTTTTTTTTTTTTTTCTGCGAACGATTCTGAAATCTGCGATTTTTTCCCCGATCAATTGGCAAACTGCATTGGAATTTCACAAAAAAAAAGAAAACAAAATGTGGCTTTCATGAAATTTAAAAAGTAAATGTGGACCTGTGAAAGAAGTTAAAGGGGAAAGACCCCGCATAAAATTTTTTATTATGCAGGATTTTGCTATTTTGCGCCCGATTTGCAAAATCCCACACGCTATTTCAAACCCCTGAAATTCCCTCCCCCTCCCCACCCCCAGAAACTTTTGAAGTGGCCCCCTGTTGGACTTACCAGGTTTGACGTCAGATTTTTTCAAAGAATTTCACGTTACTTTGGAGATTCTGAGTAAGAAACTTTTCAATCTAGCCATTTTAACTACATTTTTGTTCCAAATATAGATCAGTGTCTTCCAAATGCCGATCCGCATAAAAAAATCTCGAAAGAGAGATGTTTCTTTTTTGGATCCATATTTCTCATGAAACTAAAACGTTCAATAAATATTTATGAGAATTATGAAGGGTAATTCGCTGTATCTTTCGTCATGGAAACTCCATAAAAGGCGAGGTAAGAGTGCAGAGTTCTCACTTTACATTAATTTGCTCGTGTCATTCATTTTATACTTTTGTAAGAGTAAATTGTTTAGTATTTAAAATATTTGAATAATACGCCTTTTAAAACGGTTTTAATTTAAAAATAGATTTTGCATTTTAATTAAAAAATAGATTTAATTGAAAAATAGATATTATTGCGTATAAAATCGGGGGTGACAAAAATTAGTTGGCCACGAAGAATAGGTATAGACTAAAAAAAAAACTTTTTGGGGAAAAAAGTTGGGCAACACTGTTGACTGATAGACCTTTAAACTTTTTAAAATGATTTTCGTTGATTGATTTAGATGGTTTTCATTTAGTTAATGAGGAGTTATATACAAATACAGATTAGCAATCTGTGGCATATAAGAATTCATAAGTTGGTAAAAAATATAAATCTTTATTTGGGAACTGGACATTTATCTTTTGGTAATTAAGTTTTAACTAAACTAATTTGAGAAGTAGTTATACAGAGGGACGGCTCTAGGCTTAGCACATTAGGCACAATCTAGGTGCGTTATTAGAATGTGCATTACTATAGTCAGTGCACGATAAGTTGACCGATAGCAATGCAAGTTTAGATGAATTTATTCGTTAGTTAAAGTAACAATCACTCGTAGCAACTAGCAGAATCTAGTTTTTAATTAAACAACGCATTACCGATGGCATCTATGTCTGTCAACGACTTTCTTTCTTTGCAGCACCTACAACTTTTTCTAGGTCATCGGCCAAGTAATATCGTGTGCCGACTATAGCTGTTGTATTAGAGACGCCCCTGCATTTTTAGGTTTTTTTTATCGATTATTTTAAATAAATAAAGTGTATAAAAAAGCACTAATGAAAGAAAGTGCCTTGGGGCGCCCGATACCATCGAATTGGTCCTAATTATGGAAATGAAATGTGTTGGAGTTAGAAGAAATTTAGGCAAGTACAGTAAACTTCTAAACTTTGCTCATGTCCAAATGCAATCACCTCCGCCAAATCCTTCCAAAAAAAAACTAGTCGGATGTGTCAATCCCAAAACTTTCTTCTATCTCACACAAGTTTCGCATAGACTAAAAAGAATCAGCACCAAGTTATATCAATGTCTAACTGAAGCTCAAGTTTTATTAAATTCCGTGCAGTATTTCTTGAGATATGACTATCGCCAAAATCGTGTAAATCCTTCAAAATGCTGCATAGCAGCGCCACCTGCTGGGTGATTTTTACCAAAAGCTAATCAGCACCAATTTATATCAGAGACTAACTGAATATAATGTTTTATTTAATTCCGAGCATTAGTTCTTGAGATAGAGCTATTGCGGAAATCGCGAAAAATGCTGCATAGCAGCGCCACCTGCCGGGCGATTTTTACCAAAAACTAATCAGCACCAATTTATATTATGGACTAACTGAATCTAAAGTTTTATTAAATTCCGAGAATTAGTTCTTGAGATAGAGCTATTGCAGAAATCGCAAAAAATGCTGCATAGCAGCGCCACCTGCCGGGCGATTTTTACCAAAATCTAATCAGCATCAATTTATATCAGGGACTAACTGAATCTAAAGTTTTATTAAATTCCGAGCATTAGTTCTTGAGATAGAGCTATTGCGGAAATCGCGAAAAATACTGCATAGCAGCGCCACCTGCTGGGCGATTTTTACCAAAAACTAATCAGCACCAATTTATATTATGGACTAACTGAATCTAAAGTTTTATTAAATTCCGAGCATTAGTTCTTGAGATAGAGCGCCTACAAAATTTTTGTCACATACATACAGACAGACAGACAGACAGACAGACGGACAGACAAACAGACAGACCGACAGACAGTCACAGACAGACATTTTCTAAAAATAGTCAAATCGTGTTCAGGACCTTCTAAAACGTATAAATCCGTCGAAAACCAGAAGTCGAAAATTTTCATGAATCCAATACTTTCTTCTTGTAAAGATAGAAGAAAGTAAAAAAAAGATTGCATTTACTTGTATATTTATATAGTCTGCTAGCTAGCTCATTAAGGAAGGTGGTCTATCTAGCTGGAGCAATAAACCTCACAATTTGCTTTTTGCCTTCGTGGTGATCTCACACCTAATAATAATCAAAAAGGCTACAAAATTCTTGCTCTTAAAAATTTTGTTTGTTTCAAGCACCTCTGAATGTTTAAAGCAACATTTAAGTTTAACAAGCTTCATCTATTTCAAACTTTGGAATCAAGTAATCCTGATAATACACTCACTTTCAGCGATTACAGAAATTTATCAGTTAAACATGCGTCCTCTGACTCAGCTAATATTTTAAGAATTTTTACTACCACTTTAAAAAAAAGGTTCATTTTGCATGTTTAATTTCTAGATATAATATAGGTATTATACTAGCAAAATATGGGTTTGATTCAGTTTTAGTTTATTGAAATTTATAATCGTTTAAGAAGTGATAAATATTTTTCTTTTAGCATTTCATTGAAATTATTCTTGTACCATGACAATTAGTGACTACAAAAACAAACAATAAAGATTTCTTGAAGGTTTTTACTATGTTTATTCCAATTGTAAAAAAACATAAAACCTGTCACATATTATAAAAAATTCATTTGCAAAATTAAATTTTTTAAATTTCAAAAAAATTTCATTTAACTTTTTTTTTTAAATTGTTAATTGGCAATCCAAAATCTCTAGTATAACGCTGAAGGATTTCACGCATAAGCAGTGTGAGCTACTAAAATTGGTTTGGTTCATCAGATTTAAAAATCATAAATAAGTAATCAGAAGATTTGTCTTAAACTCGTCGGTACAATGTTCAGTTTAACTCAAATTAGACCAAAAGATACGATAAAAAGACAGCAATTTTATTTATGCTGAAATACAGCAGATGGGTGAGGCACTTAATTACTTAAAAATCACAAATCATTTGTAATTATAATTATCACAAACCAAACCTAGATCGTAGCTAAACTCAAGCTATTTGCACGATATTATAATTTTCACCAAAATATAAATCTTTAGTTTGCTACTCACAGTGAACTCAGTAAGCTTAAAATAACTTTATATTAAATTATATTATTAATTTCTTACCACCTTTCAGATTAGCTGGAAGTCAGAACACCATTGCTCAATAAGTGTCACGTCGCCCAGACAATACCCCTAAAATCTTCATTATATAATCTTCTTAACCCTTTGTAATTCAACAACGCCGACATGAAAATTATTTAAACAATAGATGTCAGAAAATATCATTTTAAGCATGTAAAAATTAATAAAAAAATTTAGAAAATAAAAATATAAAGTTATTGAGCTGCTTTTTTTTTTTTTTTATATCTGCAATAAACAGAAAATTTTATATTTCTCTTAAATATTGTTATTTTTCTAATATAAAATTGTAACGTAAACGAACTGACCTTTGTAAAATTTCTTTTCTTTTCTTTTCTTTTTTTTTTTTTTTTTTTTTTTTTGGGCGTCCGCAGCCTTTTTAATTCTACAAAATTTATTAAGTTCATTTTAGCAATAACGATCTGAAACTCTTCATCGAATGATAAATACAATTTCGGTATGAAAAATTAATTTAGTATCACAGTATGTTGAGAATTCTACGAACAATTTATATTAACTGCTGTGTTGGAAGATAGTGGAAATAAATAAAATCGTCTTTTAAAGTCCTTTCTATAAGTAACATTGACTATTGGGTATGTTGCAGATATGCAACTCGGTGATACCAACGGTTAAATAGTATTTGAGCGACCATGTAACAGATTGTATTTACATATATTATTTTCTTCTTTAAGAAAGCCATCCAAAATCGACACTGGGAAGTTAGAGTGCCTTTATTTAGGATATACAGCGTGTCTCAAAAGTTCTTGACACATTTTAAAATCCAATAAAAGATCAAGCAATTGGCGGACGAGAATAAGGTTTGGATGAAAATGTTTCTTGCGATTGAAAATTTTGTTTAAGCAAATAAAAAATTGGTTCAAAAAATTTCTCATAGATGGCGTTGCTTCTGGAAAGTTATCTAATAGGTAGAATGCCTTTATACATAACAATGGCGAAAAACGCGCAATGCGTATGCACAGTTTTTGCCCGAACTATGCAACCCACATTCCAGAATTAAACAATACTCGTCTATCCATCCTCCACTCGTCTAATCGAACTCGGGAGGATGAGTATTGTTAAGTTCTGGAATGTGGGTTATCATAGTTATAAGAAGCATTATTGTCCAAACCGCATGCTCGTACGCCAATTGCTTGATCTTTTATTGAATTTTAAAATGTGTCAATGACTTTTGGGACATCTTGTAGTTCTATCTTTGTACATACGCTAATCTTTTGAAGACAATACATGCCATTCACACAAAATGTTCTCATTCTACAAATGTTACTATCAGATCTTCAAAGTATCTCGGTTAAAGAACTGTAAAGTGTTATTACATAGCCAAGCAAGATATTCTAATGTGAAGCTGAAATATGAAACATTTCTCGCTTCTTTAGTTTTAAGAAATGCGTTTTTAATTTTCATTGATTTTCTATAGTGTTAGCATCTAATGTACAATGCGATGAAGCATATCAAAACTAGATTAATCATTTTTTTTATTAAACACTAGCATGCTACGCCCGCTACGCTGGTCAATTTCTTTTAATGAACCTTTAATCAAACAAAATATTGACATTTAATAAATAACTTTTATATTTTAACAGAATAATAAGGCTACTATAATTTGTGACTCGTGCTATAGCCAATATACACGTCAGGACACGTCGCCCTTATCATTATCTTTTTACGCATGAAGGTTTCGCTATGGTACTCCATTGGAAAATTTGGTAATTTTTGAAATTCAATATTTGAAAAACGGCATAATCATTAGATTTGAAATTTATATCAAGAAAAATACAATTTTTTACCTTTCAAACGCAGTTTGTCTAACAATTTTCTGACAAATACTTTTTGAGCTATCATTTTTTTCAGTAACTTCAAATGTTTCATTTTCCGAGATTAATCTGGTGCAACAATTAGCGAAAAACCCAGTCGTCAGCAAAGCATAGTTTTTTATTAAAGAGGCTGTTGGAGCAGGGATTGTCACCACCAATTTGCCGCCATCACTTTTGAAATCGGTTCCGTGGTTCCAGAGATTCCATAGAAATTGTAATTTAGAATGACTTCAGAACGCTTTTCGCTCATTTCACCCATTTAAATTTCGATTTTTTTTAAAATTTATTCTTAGAGAGCATTTACATCTTATAAGTAACTACAATGCTAAATTTCAAATTTCTTGCCCCTTCAGTATAAAAAAGTCGCAATTTTCGAACATTTTTCGATCCTGCACCCCATTGATGTTAGTGGCACCGACATAAAATATAGCCTATGTTGGAGTAGGGATTGTTCCCATCAATTTGCCACCATTACTTTTGAAATCGGTTCTGTAGTTCCAGAGATTTAATAGAAATTGTAATTTAGACTGTTTTTAGAACGCTTTTCGCTTATTCCCCCCTTTTAAATTTCAATTTCTTTTTTTTTTTGTTCTTAGAGAGCATTTACATCTTATAAGTAACTACAATGACAAATTTCTAAATTTCTAGCTCCTTCAGTATTAAAAATAAAAATAAAACTGCCCAGTTAAACTGAGGGCATTGAGTTCACAGGCTATTCACACTAATTGTATATTATACTCTTATTTCAAAGAATTTGAAATAAGCCCATCGAAAAATAAAGAAATAAACAATATATTAAGGGGGGGGCATCCCCCCGTTACCCCCCCCCCATAGTTAACTAATGAACCCCTTAAACTAATCAGGTAAATCTCTAATTACAATGAATATATATACAAAATTTGAAGAAAATCGGATAATTCTGCATGAAAAACCCATTTATATAAATTAAGGCGGGGTTAGCCCCCTCCGTTCCCCCCCTTTATACTTAACCAATCAATCCCGAAAACTAATCAGGAAAGCGTCTTAACCCAATGAACCTATAAACAAATTTTGAAGCAAATAGAATAATTCTGCATGAAAAACCCATTTATATAAATTAAGGGGGATTATCCCCCCGTTCCCCCCTTTATACTTAACCAATCAATCCCGAAAAACTAATCGGGGAAGCGCCTTAACTCAGTGAACCTATAAACAAAATTTGAAGGAAAACGGAATAATTTTGCATGAAAAACCCATTTATATAAAATAAGGGAGTTTTAGCCCTCCGTTTCCCCCTTTATACTTAACCAATCAATCCCGAAATCTAATCAGGGATGCGCATTAACACAGTGAACCTATAAATAAAATTTGAAGGAAATGGGATAATTCTGCATGAAAAACCCATTTATATAAATTAAAGGCGGTATTAGCCCCCCGTTCCCCACCTTTATACTTAATCAATCAATCCCGAAAACTAATCAGGGAAGCGTCTAAACCCAATGAACCTATAAACAAATTTTGAAGCATATAGAATAATTCTGCATGAAAAACCCATTTATATAAATTAAGGGGGGGATTATCCCCCGTTCCCCCCCTTTATACTTAACCAATCAATCCCGAAAAGTAATCAGGGAAGCGCCTTAACACAGTGAACCTATAAACAAAATTTGAAGGAAAACGGAATAATTCTGCATGAAAAACACATTTATATAAAATAAGGGGGGATATGCCCCCTGTTCCCTCCTTTATACTTAACCAATCAATCCCGAAAACTAATCAGGGAAACGCCTTAACACAGTGAACCTATAAACAAAATTTGAAGGAAATGGGATAATTCTGTATGAAAAACCCATTTATATAAATTAAGGGGGGGATTATCCCCCCGTTTCCCCCCTTTATACTTAACCAATCAATCCCGAAAACTAATTAGGGAAGCGTTTTAACACAGTGAACCTTTAACCAAAATTTGAAGGAAATGGGATAATTCTGCATGAAAAACCCATTTATATTAATTAAAGGGGGGATTAGCCCCCCCCGTTCCCCCCTTTTATACTTAACCAATCAATCCCGAAAAACTAATCAGGGAAGCGACTTAACACAGTGAACCTATAAACAAAATTTGAAGGAAAACGGAATAATTCTGCATGAAAAACCCATTTATATAAATTAAGGGGGGATTACCCCCCCGATCCCCCCCTTTATACTTAACCAATCAATCCCGAAAACTAATCAGGGAAGCGCCTTAACACAGTGAACCTATAAACAAAATTTGAAGGAAATGGGATAATTCTGTATGAAAAACCCATTTATATAAATTAAGGGGGGGATTATCCCCCCGTTTCCCCCCTTTATACTTAACCAATCAATCCCGAAAACTAAATAGGGAAGCGTTTTAACACAGTGAACCTTTAACCAAAATTTGAAGGAAATGGGATAATTCTGCATGAAAAACCCATTTATATTAATTAAGGGGGGGATTAGCCCCCCCCGTTCCCCCCTTTTATACTTAACCAATCAATCCCGAAAAACTAATCAGGGAAGCGACTTAACACAGTGAACCTATAAACAAAATTTGAAGGAAAACGGAATAATTCTGCATGAAAAACCCATTTATATAAATTAAGGGGGGATTAGCCCCCCGTTCCCCCCCTTTATACTTAACCTATCAATCCCGAAAACTAATCAGGGAAGCGCCTTAACACAGTGAACCTATAAACAAAATTTGAAGGAAAACGGATATTTCTATGAAGAGTTATCGCATTACGTACGTACATACATACATACAGAACCGGCTGGCAAGCTCTCAGGGCTTGATAGCCAGTTTGATAGCTAAAAAATCGCAATTTTAGAACGTTTTTTGCTCCTGCACCCCCTGGGGTTAGTGGCACCGACATAAAATATAGCCTATGTTGGAGCAGTAGTTGTCACCATCAATTTGCCACCATCACTTTTGAAATCGGTTCGGTAATTCCAGAGATTACCCCCTACAAACAAACAAACAAACAATCTTTACTCTTTTATAATATTAGTATAGATAATTGTAACATTAAAAGGAAAGGAACAATAAGTAACTTTAAACTACATGTATGATAAAGTAGTGTTGTTTTACACTTTCCTTATAGTTTAACAATTTCCATGATGAGAATTCTCCGAAACATAAAAACTAACTGTACTACTTTAAGTCCTTTATAACTAAGATCCTTTAAGAAATCCTATTTATTGATAGCTGCTAAAATAGTTCTGAATAATAAAATGATCTTTCGAAAAATCCCTTCAAACAGCTGATGTAGAGGAGAAAAAAATAGTAAAGCGCCGCGCATCGATTCGATCTGTATTCATCGAATATCCTCTTTGGTATTTTAACCGAAGCTAAACTTTTGTCATAAAACATAAAATACTCTGGTCTTGTTTGGTTCCAGTACCATAGTATATTAGAAAATGTCAAAGTGCATTTATCCGAGAATTAATATCATCTCATGATAAGTTGTTATCGTATAATATTTATGTCTATATCTTCCTTACAATGTTTCTATGGAAATATATTGCGTTCAATCATATTAATAAATAATATGAAAAAAAGTGTTTTAATATTACAAATGAAATATTGTATTTAGGACATTTAATTATTCCTAATAAATATTATTTCATAGAATATGTAAAATTTGAATAATAAAGATTTTCTTTCTAATGAAAATGTGTCTGGATCTGAAACAGATAATTTACCAGAGACGTTTTTCATTTGCCTGCATCAGTAAGACGTTAGAGTAAATATTTATATAATAATAGCGCATGCCATGTGACTGATAATATTACAAATGAAATATTGTATTTAGGACATTTAATTATTCCTAATAAATATTATTTCATAGAATATCTAAGATTTGAATAATAAAGATTTTCTTTCTCATGAAAATGTGTCTGGATCTGAAACAGATAATTTACCAGAGACGTTTTTCATTTGCCTGCATCAGTAAGACGTTAGAGTAAATATTTATATAATAATAGCGCATGCCATGTGACTGTCTGAAACAGTTACAGTCGCCATTTTTATTAAAAATTATTTTTTGAAATAAAAACGGAATAAAAGTTGCATTTTTAGTAAGATCGTTCAAAAAAGATTAATGTTTGATAGATATGTTGCATTCAAATATGTATTATACCGCTCTTTAAATTAAAAAGACTTGTTTACGCACAACATTAATTAATTGAGCGACATCCCACACACGATAAATTTACATTAGAATACACGCAAGCGGTTCTTTGAGAGTTTTTTTACGTAAAGTTTATTTATTAGGTAGGCCTGGGATCGCTTCTCGCCAAGTTAATTTCCCGGCAATATCGTTGCCATAAGAGAAAACCTTTCTAGAAAGAAGAATAGAGAGTATAACACTCTCGTGATCAATTCAGAGGCATTACCTATTCTTGACCCCTGGAGGCTCGTATATATATGTTACGGTCAATATGATTAATGCGTTCATTATTAACAATAAACGGATAATCATATTGACCGTGAAAAATATACTATTGTACTCGTACGTGATGAGCTTTCGGCGTGTTGTTGACTGTCATTTGGGTTTTTCGACTCTGTTTCATGTCTTTGGGGGATATATTTTTTTTGTTTTTACCGACACTGATGATGCGAGTCCAAGTTACTCACAAAACGTACGTCTGTTCATTGTGCTACTGTTCGAAATCTTGTGTTAAACGTTGGATTTTTGGTGTATATTTATCCACACAAGATTTATATTCATAACTTATGAATAGTTCCTTAAAAAGAACCTTATTCCCCCTTCAATCCTATAGAAACCACCACTCAAGTGATCGCATAAAAATCATTAACAACAGAGCTATTAATTCAACTTGAACTATTTCTCCTGATGTTAAAAAATCCATAAAGTTTTCTAACGCTTTCAGCTTTGACGTTACACGAACATTTGTGGACATATAAATTCTGTAGTATTTCGAGGCTCTGAGAGAGGCACTTCAGCTATTTGAAAGGCCCAGTGCATAAATAGACATGCAGATGGGATGTTAAAAACATATATTTTAAATGCAGTAGAAGAGAGTTCTCAGAGACTTCGCTGAGAAAGCGTTGGATATATCCCTAAAACCAGTTCGGACAGCGTAAAATACAATATTTTATGGACGTTTTTAAAAGACTAAAAGAGAGAGTTCGGGCATTGTACTGAAATATCCATAGAAACAGAAGCAAAATACCTACAGAATAAATTTTCCAATACGAACAGTACCTCCACTTTAAATAATTGTCTGGTGTGTTTGTGTCCGTGTAATTCTTGTTGTGCTGTGCGTGATGGTGAGTAAAAATATAGTGTTTATTATCATTACACCAGCCTTCCTGAGTGAATTCTGGCAAAACGTCACAGGAATACTCCATCCATATTTCTTGGACACCTGGGTGTCACCAAAAAATGTTTGAAGAAAATGCACGCATAACACTTTATAAATTAAAAATATCCAGGTGGTATTTTTGAATGCAAGAATGGAAAAATGCAAAATAATTAATCTTATTAAATATAAAATAAGCTCATTTCGAGAGCAAACCTCACTTAACACAATTTTGGACTCGCTAATAATTAACACGTTTTCTATGCAGGGGAGAAGGGGCTCAGTGCCCTGTATAAAAATGCCCTGCACAGATAGTCCTGCATAAATAGACAACCAACAAGTGTTAGGTACTGGTGGGAAATTTGAGAATTTTTTAAGCTCTATGTGGTAACACTTTATTAACAAATAAAAATCCATGCCGGATCTTTTTTTTTTTATTATTTTTATACAACGATGAGGAGTTACAAAAATCTCGGCATTTAAAGGAAGAAGGTACGCAAAAATTAGTGAAATACAAAGTTTAAAAGGAAGAAGTTTGAAAAAGTGCATAAGGTACCGGGTTAATGTGACGATGGCTCAGAAGTAATGCTTCCGAGGCTTCCCAAGTCACTGGTTTTGAATGAGATTCCAAACATTCATAAGCTACCGAGAGATGTGAGCTAGAGATGAGATAAGCTCGGGCTCGATTTTCCGTTCAGTCTTCGGACTCGGGCGGGCACGGGCTCAAAATAAAAATTTTATTTATTCGCAAAATGAAAAAAGAAAAAAAGAACTTGCTATTTGAGAAACAAGAATGTAGTCCAAATTTCTTAAAGCGTTTTGCAGTACTTTAAAAATCAGTTTGGAGGAGAACTAAATGGTTATTGATGGGATAGTAAAGATTCTGAAGCCTTGGCACGTTCAGTGCTAGTTACATAAAGAAGCATTAGGATATCCCTTGTCTATCCTCGTTTTCTTTTGGAAGTACTTTCAAAAGAATTATTTGAAAACAGAATTCATGTCTTTTCTGTCGTACTTGTACAATTATATTGCTGCGTATTTCAGACAGTGGTAGGGTAAAAAGAACAAATTTGTTATTTTAAACAGATTTTCTAAGACATGAAAATCACGAAACGTTGTCACGAGGGAATATTTTGTATTAATACTTATTTCTATGTAAGAAGATATTTTCAAATAAGAAAATTAATCTTGAAGCATTTTTAAAATGCTATTAATAAGAATTATTTTTTCATGTCAATCAATATTTAATTTAATTACAAGGAAATGATTTTTTTTCTATAAAATAAATGAAATTTAGATACCATAATAGACAGATATTTCAACAAAACATTTTCTTAAAAAAATAAAAATAAATAAATAATCTATTCAATAATCTATTCAGTCTATTCACTTGTCTTGAAGCGTCACAACTTCTGTCACAACCCACTTCTAAAGTTTAACAATATTTAAACTAGTTACATTGCATCACACATTGTAGAAACAACAACGTTACTTCGGAGAGTTTCCGAAAATTGCGGGCAGCGAAGGAATCCCTTTGTTTTAGAAAGGACTCAGTAAATCTTGGAAGTTCATTGATTTCTAAGGTGTATATAATTTGTTCATCTCCTATTGTATCTGAAGATAAGGGAAATGTTTCCGTATTTGAAGATTTTACAAGGTCACATTTCATTTTCTAAAGCGGATTTCCTACATCAAGAAATTTGCCTCAAAAATTTCGCAACATATTTTATTTTAATTAATTTTTTATTCGAATTTATTTGGTGGGAAATATTATCATGCATCATTTCATAAAATATTTTTCAGTATGTTCCTATAGTTATAATACTTATTTCTCCCAGGAAATAGCCGCAATATTTAAAAGTCGTTAGCAATCAATATATGCAAATTTGAAGTAAGTGAAACAATCTTAGAAAATTTTTCTTATCGTACTCTTGGCATTTACGAAAATAATGTGTTATTTAAAAGCGAATGCCAGAATTATGGACATTTTGAAACAATTAAATAGTTAAGTCTCGCATAGCATATTGATTAGTCGTTGAGGCAATTTTGACATAGTTTTGCATGCAGACGTTCAGGTCACGCTAGGTCACGTGATAGCAACCCTGTGTTCATATGGTAGAATACATGGCAACGGTAAAATGAGAATTATTTCAAATGCACTTGTACTTAAATTTGTTATCTATGTCAAGCATTCTCACTCCCTATGCAGTTCCTAAAACACATAGAACGAAAGTTATATTATTATATAATATTGAGAACTAAGTTATTCTTCCATTAATTATTTCTTCATCAATCAATTTTAATTTAAAATGTGCCAAAATAAGCTTTTTATAATTATTTTAATAAGTTACAATATACAGGGAGATTCAAAATAGAGGTTGGCAATTGTCTCTTAAACCGCTGATGTTGCAAAGATAATTGCAACATCTTACGAAATCCCCTTACGAAAATTAAAGAAATCAAGTTACAGCTTTTAGATATGGCATTTGTTTTGCAAGGGCTGCATTTATATTAAACTGGGAAATTTATTTTTAAGCGGTCTATAAGTTCTATAAGTTATATATAGAAATATTTTCTCTATGATCTGACACGTAAAAATTCCATTCTTCTAGACCAAAACTCACCGAGTTATGGTATTTTGAATTTTATTAAATTTTGAAGCTTTCCGGAATTAAAAACGAACAGACGCTGTTTTAGTGCCGGAAAGCCCCGAAATTTCATAAAATTCAAACGTGTAGTGAGTTTTGCTCGCAGAAGAATGGAATTTTTACTTGTCAGAGCATAGAAAAATGTCTCTAAATATAACCCAAACACTGTATAAAAAATAAATTTCATGTTTTAATATGCATACACCCCTTAGATAATAAATGTCACAGCTAAAAGCTGTACTTGATTTGTATACTTTATGTAATTGGCAATATCTTTGCATTGTCTGCGATTTAAGAGACAATTACCGTAACCTCTCTTTTTAATCACTCGGTATATTTTTTTATGAACATAAAATACATTTCGTATCTATACAAGGTGTTCCAAAAGTTTGAAACGCGTTTTAATTTTTTTACCTGTTTGAGATAAGTAGGCAATGTAAATTGCAACAATGTTCAAAATAAGATAGGAAATAAGATTGTGTTAATAAATATTTCTGCTATTATTTTTCAAAAAGTTACACTTTTAAAATTTTTATGTTACTTTTTTAGACAAAAATTGATCACTTAGAAAAATTACCTTTTTCTTGTAACGAGATTATTACAAAAAAGTCCTTCCGGCCTGTACCGGGAGGAAAAGGTAGCTTTCCTATATCTTCGTTTTAAAATGTTAGCTAATGTTACTCGAAAACAGCAAGCTAAAATGCAAAGAAACCGTTTACAAAAGATTCGTTAATACTGAATTTGAATAAGAAATTTGCGAAGTTATTGAGCTATAGCCAAGCTGGCTTCATTTATGAAAACTTATTTCGGTCGCCAAATTTGGCGATATTTCGCCAAATGCCGCCAAGTTTGGCGAGAATTTGGCGCTAACGGATATGAATATATAGTTTTAAGCATATGATGGGAAAATGATTCCGACAATGAAAGATAATAATTTGCGAGAAGTCGCGTTCACAAACTTATAAATTAATCGTTGGATTTTTGTAATGTGCTATCTTGTTTCAAAATGTCTGCCACCCTAGAATTTCAAACTGCTGTATCTCAGCCGTTTTTTTTTTTAAGATAGAGGTAAAACATCACGTACGCTAATGGCGCCTGGTGCATGTAAAATCCGTCGTGGGTGTAAAGTCCTCCAAG
Organism: Maratus michaelseni; assembly: GCA_963931845.1. Lineage (NCBI taxonomy): Eukaryota > Metazoa > Arthropoda > Arachnida > Araneae > Salticidae > Maratus > Maratus michaelseni. The sequence continues at coordinate 164,169,360 of OZ007587.1, forward strand.
TTCCCTGTGAATAATACCTCTGGGGGTGCCTAATCAGGTGAAGGTCTCGTCACCTGATCAAGGCTCTAAATTACGAGACCAACTCGCATAACGATGACAGGTCCATATAAAAAGAATAACATCAATTAGCAGCAAAACAAAATGGAAACAAAACTAAGTCCTCCACATAGCCGTCCTGTCAGCAACGGAAAGCCGCTACGCGGCATCTCTTCAGTGGCGCTACGCGCCCCGGTACCAGGCACTAAACCCGTTTAAGCTAGGGAAACCTGGCAGGTAGGGGCCTGGTCGCCGGTCTCAAAAAAAAAAAAAAAAAAAAAAAAAAAAGATAGAGGTAAAACAAAAAATACTCCGGAATCCTTGTATCAAGGCCTAACACTTATTTAAAAAATAAATTTGAATTTTTAACTTTTTCGTATATTTATTTTAGTTTTAAATTTTTAAATGGCCGCCATCTTGAAACAAAATGGCGGACCAAGCTGGCCAACGAACTCGGTCGAGACATTGGTGAGCTTAATCAATTAGTTTCATCGAAATTGATTTATAAATACGAACGTTATCGTATGACATAGGTCATATATATATATATATATAAATCAACATTTGAACGGAGGGTGGTTTTGGGGTCTGGGGGTCATGATCGGTGAAAATATACCGAAATTTTCCGGAATTGCTTTCCTCCGAACGGCTTCAATAGGTAGCTTTATACTTTTTTGTATTTAAAGCTACCTAAAAGAGAAATGTTTCATAATCTACGAAAATATGATATTACTACGAATGAAAATATAGCAGGGTGGCCAGAATTAAAACACCCCTACTCCGTCCTCTCTAGTCATTGAACTACTCAGCGCATAAGCTTCAAATTTTGAACACATACTATTCAAGACATGGGGAAACTGATTATGCGAAAAAATAGTTCTAGAAAACACCGATAGATGACGCTGTACAACTGGGCATATTTTGAAAAGACACAGAAACACATTTTATGTGAACATACCAAACATTCATGTGATAAGTAACTTGTCGACGCACGGAATGCTGATCAATATGGTTCCCTTCTTGAAGATTTAAAATCTGTAGTCTATGGTCAGCTTGTTCAACTGCAGATCGTAACTGGTCGACTGAGATGCTTCTCATATGTACAGTGATATCTTCTTTAAAATCTGCCAAGGTTATCTGACGCCCTCGATAAACAAGTTTTTTAAGTGTCCCCACAGCCAAAAATTACACGTTTTAAGATCCGGAGAACAAGATGGTCAGGTTGTCGGAAACGCACAACTGACTACCCTGCCTTTAGTGAAACTTTGTCAAAGAAACTGTTGTACACAGAGTTCAATGTGTGGAGCTGCTCCATATTCCATAAAGGTAATTGAGTCAAGACATTGCCGCTTTTGCAAATGGGGTTCAACAAAAGTTTCGAACATAATTTTGAACCTGTTGACAGTCACAATGCATGTCACAGGGCCATTGCGAAATAGCCTGTTCGAAAAAAAAAAGGTCGAAGAATGAATATGGTTGTGAATTCACACCAGACTGTAACTTTCGGTGAGTGGAGTAGAATCTCTTGGAAGGTACCGGGGTTTTCAGTTTCCCAAATGCTACAGTTATGGCTGCTCACTGTTCTTTTGAGATGGAAATGGGCCTCATCTCTGCAAAGAATTTGCCATGGCCATGATGCATCCACTTTAACTGTTCAACTTATCTTTTTTTCATAGTTTCGTTGTACAGCGCCATCTATGAGTATCTCTAGAACTAATTTTTTTTCATATTTTCGTTGTACAGCGCCATCTATCAGTATCTCTGGAACTAATTTTTTTTTCGCCGAGTCCATTTCCCCATGTCTTGAATAGTACGTTCAGAAAATTTTAAGCCTTTATACTGAGGAGTTCGATACATAGGGAGGATAGAGTAGGAGTGTTTTAATTCTGGCCACCCGATAAAATAACCTCTTCCGAATTATTCCCGATTCCGAAAAGCGTTCTTTAGCTTTAGAAACCTCAGGAACCAATATATTTTCGAGATTTAAATTAGCATATATAAAAAAAAAATGTTTATTTTGCTCCCTCCGATTTTCGGAAAAGTTTCCAAATAGTTTTTGTAGTGTATTAATCAGATTTCTCAACACGGAATTTAGGTTTTTTGGATGCTATCGATTTTCAAGTACACATTTTCATGTTCATCAAACATGTTTTACAGACAAACATGATAAATTAACAGCATTAACATTAACATTAGCATTAAAATTAATATTATTTTATTATTCTTGAGCTGAAAATGTTTACTTGAGAATTGATAGCATCATTAAAATCGATATTCTGGTTTGAGAAAATTGATTGACACACTATTATAATACTCAGAAATATTTCCAAGATTTAATTTCAGCAAAATAAACTTTGTTTTTATTAATTCTTCTTTAAATCTAGAAAATATATTTGTTTCTGGTGTTTCTAAAGATAAAGAACGCCTTTCGGAATCGCGGGTAACTCGGAAAAGGTTATTGTATATTTTCGTTCGTGGTTATCTTCGTAAATTAAGAAACTTAAGTCTTTTTTTTACAGTGTGCTCTGTCACATTTCCTTGGTGTTTTTCCTTAAAGTTCGAGTTATCGTGTTCGTACACACACACACACAAATCATCATTGCAATACTTTCCTTACAGTATGTGTTTGGAAAGTAAAAAAAGTTGTATAAGAACAAAACAGATATTCGTGCGAAAAGTTAAGCAGTGTCACGTAAAGTTTTGAAAAGAAGAAAAGGGTTGCCTTGACGATATAACAATTTGGACAAAAGTATACATTTAGTTATAACTGTTTCTTTGATCTTAAGCAACAATCATTTATCCGCCTTTGGAAAATGATTCCTGTATTCAACAGTTGCACGTGGTAACTGCGAAAATTGTAACTTTATGTTTAAGTGAATTAAAAACTTTTGTGATATTCAGAAATAGAGGTGTCATATAGCTAAGCGCTAATTCTATACATATAACCCACTTTTTTTGTTGTTGTTGTTTTGTTTTGTTTTGGTGTGTTTTCCATTAAACACATAATATTTATATTTAATTTCTATAAATACTTTTGATCCCATTTTGCATACATTCATAATATGTATATTTTTTGTTCTTTAATAGTTTTATTTGTTTTTATATGCTCATAAAAAATAATTTCTTTTTTTTTTTTAAACAAGAAGGAAAGAAAAAGTCCTTCCGGCCTGTACCGGGAGGAAAACGTAGCTTTCCTATATCTTAGTTTTAAAATTTTAGCTAATGTTACACGAAAACAGCAACTTAAAATGCAAATAAAACGTTTACAAAAGATTTGTTAATACTGAATTTGAATAAGAAATTCGCCAAATTATTGAGCAATAGCCAAATTGGCTTCATTTATGAAAACTTATTTTGGTCGCCAAATTTGGCGATATTTCGCCAAATGTCGCCAAGTTTGGCGAGAATTTGGCGCTAACGGATATGAATATATAGTTTTATGCGTTTGATTGGGAAAATTATTACAACAATGAAAATTTTTGTAATGTGCTGTCTTGTTTCAAAATGTCAGCCACCCTAGAATTTCAAACTGCTCTATCTCAGCCGTTTTTTAAGATAGAGGAAAAACAAAAAATGCTCTGGAATCCTCGTTATGACATAGGTCAGATATATATATATATATATGGATATATATATATATATATATATATATAAATCAACATTTGAACGGAGGGTGGTTTTGGGGTCTGAGGGTCATGATCGGTGAAAATGTATCGAAATTTTCCGGAACTGCTTTCCTCCGAACGGCTGCAATAGGTAGCTTTATACTTTTTTGTATTGAAAGCTACCTAAAAGCTACATATTTGTATCTTTGAACGTGAATGGGTTATTCTCAATTAAAAATTACATTGTAAAAAATTTTGCAGAAAAACGGTCGAATGACCATACTTAACCGTACATAACCGTAATTTAACGCTATTTTGACCATAATATTGCTCATATTAGGGTCAGAATACTGTTAAATTACAGTTATGTAACCGTTTTTTATAAAAATGGTCGAATGACCGGTTACTCTGCTGCAATTTTTTTACAGTGTAGCCATTCTGTGTTAGAGACCATACATCAAATAAGAGTTCTGAATCTGTGAGATATGGCTAGAATATTAAAATACGAACAATAGTAAATATGCAACCAGAGGGCCCATGCGAAGATTTCGCACTGAAATCTAATATTTTTTAGGTACTTCTCTATTATCCCGTCGACCACTTTTCATAACAAAAATCTACTGCCAAAACTGTAAGATTAACCCTTTAAGCGTTAGGCCCGTGTTTTTCCGTATCTGGTAGTCATGTTAAAATTGCTGTAGACAAAAATATTTTTAACATAATACTTTTTTGAGCCGTATATAGAATGAGGAGATATAAAAAATATCATAGCATCAAACTTCGATTAAAAACTATATATTTTCTGGGATTTACAAACATATTTATAGAAATATAGGAAAATCTTCAAACGGTGAAAGGGTTAAACGCCAAAAATGCAGTCCCATTTACTTGATGTCAGAATCATTATGCATGTTTGTTACGTCATCTAGTGGTTTTACATTCGACATTTGCGTGTATTTTTCATTATGTTTTACTGATTTAGTAGTTATTTTATTAATTAAAATAACAATTGTGTCCTTAAATTCTTATATTTTATTTATTTATTTATTTTTTGATATTCCAATGGCAACGTTCTCCCGTTTATTTGGCGATAGTTTTTTGTTATGAAAAGTGGTCGACGGGATAATAGAGAAGCATCATTTTTTTATCAATATGCAATATTTATTAGATGCAGGTTTAAACTTCTAAAGAAAAAGCAAGGATAAAAATATCTGCAAACAACATTTAGTTGTTAGTCAAGCCAGAATATCATCTAATTTATTCCATCAAAGTTAGACTAAAAACTGATCCAAGATTGCTAAGGCACGCGCGAAAAAAAAATTAACAATCGTATTTGGACTGTATTAGAGGATGACGTCATCCGCTTCGGGAAAACCATGAGAATTAGAAATATAAATCTAAGCATTTCAATTTCAATTTCGCTTTTTAATCATAAGTATAAAATAAACCCGTGCGGTGTTTTTTATAATAATTGCTATAAGCATCATATAATGTGGTATTTTATTTTTTTTTTGGCAACAATAATTTCAGGAAAACCTTTCATTTCTTTTATGAAATCAATGCCAATTTAATTTTTTATTTTCAGCAAATTTTAATCAAAAACATGTTTTAACGAATTGTTAAGTGGACTATGTCAGAAGCCGGTTCTAAAACCTTTCATATGGTATCTCATTCGTTGTTCTGCGTTTCATATTTTCTTATTAAAAGGGATGTTGACAGGAGAAATAATATATATGATGATTAATTGATCTTAAATAAAAGGCAATCTATGATTCCAACAATATTAATGTCTAAAAATTCCAAAATATTTACAGAAGAATTATTGGAAGAGCTACATTTGTTAAAAGTGAAAAAAGACATTCTGATAATGCTTTGTAAATTGATTTTTTAATTATGTTTTTATGATTATAACTATTTTCCTCTCTTTAAACGATCTTTGTCTATGTAATGACTTATTAAGTATACTTGTGATGCAATATTTTCACACTTATTAACATATTTTTGATCTAAAGAACGCTTTCTTCAGATTGTGAATGGTCCATATTTTTACTGATGAAATAACATTTCAAATTATATGATAGAATAGTATGAGTTAGCTTTTTTCTTTTATTATAATTCAGTTACACTGCAAAAAAAAAAGTGTTGATTTTACAATATAATACTAGGTAAGCAGAAATAAGCAGCTAAAATAAGCAGTAATACGCTACCGCGCATGCACGGTAGCGTATTACTGCTTATTTTACTGTTTATTACTGTTAATTATACTATAAAATCAACATTTTTTTCAGTGTATTTTTAAAAATACAGATATGTAATTTTTTTAGTGATCTTGTTTGAGCAGAAGGAAAAGTTTTATACTTGACCAATTCTGTCTAGGGTTTTGTATACAAATTTAAAAAGTACAACTTTTAAAAAAAATAATCAGAGGACTATTTCATTAACATATTTATTTCTACCTTATTTTAAACACTTATACAATTTACATTGCCTACTTATCTCAAATAGGTAAACAATTAAGGGTCACTTTATATTACAAAGTACAAATGTGTCTGTCAGTAACACCTAGCATAAAAATAGCACTAGATGACACGAGACATGTCACGAGACACTCAGGACATGTGGTATCACTTTTACTTTGATTGAATATATTTTTGTTTCTAAATTTTACATAATTCTAATTTTTACTCCATCGAATAGAACAAAAATTTGACTTTGAAGTAAAGTTTCTTTGAAAGAAACTGAACTTAACTAACTGATTTTTGATGATTTTAAAAAAAATAATTTGCTGGCATGTAATTATTCAGTCCACGAATACGTCACTTAACAATAAACATTTGTTTGTCACCATATAGTGTAAAGTAACTTTTTCTGTATCATAAAATAAGTATACAAAACTAAGGATAAACTTTAGGATTACCATAACTTACGATTATAGCCCAAGCTTAGCGAGGGCACCTAATTCTGGTATAACCCAATCCAATACAACAAAAGCAAACATATACACTCTAAAAACGAAATTTTCAAAACTGAGCAAAAAATACTCAAATCTGAGTATGTCGCATAATCAAAATGGCTCCGAATCAAAATTACTCAAGTTTAAAACATGTATATTGTACACATTTCTGAAAACATGCACACACTCAAGAATAAACATCATGTACTCAGATTTGAGTATGTCCATGTTTCAAAAATGAGTATGAACTTACTTCTATGTGCCCATTTTTGAGTGTTTCCCTGTTTTAAAAATGAGTTCTAATCATTTTTGATTATGTCCATGTTTCTATATTCTGAGTATTTCTGGTATTTCAGAATTGAAAGCATTGGTTCTTATTTGAAACAAAAAGTTTCATAACAAAATGAAAACAGCGATTTACTCAAATTTGAAAGTGTCATTTTTCTCGGTGTAAGAATTGTCTTTCTTTTTCTTTTTTTAAATATTTTTTTTAATTATATCATTTATCACAAGAACTTTCCAACTGACCAATTTTCACTAGAAAGGTCTATAATTAAAAAAAAAAATGTAGATTTTGGAAAGTAATAGCGAGCTACTGCATTAACAGAATTTTATTGCCTACTTTATTTTGAACACTTTTTCAATTTATATTGCCTACATATCATACGTCACGTAACAATAAATATTTGTTTGTTACTATAGTATAAAGTATTATTTTCTGTATCATAAAATAAATGTACAAAACTAAGGATGAACTTTCAGGATTACAATATACGTACATATACATGCAGCACTTTCAAGAATATACAAAAATGTGATTATCACAGAGATAATTTTTGTTCCATAAAATCTCAATGAATATTACCACATATCAGTTTAGACATTATAGTTATTGCCTCGAATTAAAAAGAAGAAAAATGCCTAGTTGATCGAAATAATGTTCCAGAGCAATATTGCCAATGTGTGACATGTCCTTTATGTCACGATTATAAAAGAGTATTTCCCAAACTATGGTACGTGTACTAGTCTTCAATACTGCTATGCGAACTTTCTATTCTGAATGTAGTGAAATTAGACATTTAATTCGCATTTTTTAGGATCTCCTTTTCCTCATAACATCTTTCTGAACCCATGACAGAATCCAATCCTCCCGTCCCACCCCCAAAAATGTTTTTAAACTTCTGCCTTTTTTTTTTTCGTCTATGAAATGAAAAGATCATTAGTTTTAATCTTGCATAATTTAATTAATGGGAATGAAATAGTAAAATTAAGTGCTGATGAAGATAATTTGGGTACCATTTAATGCCTTTTAGGGGCAAAGTAATTATGTCGCTAAAATGTTGAAATGACTGACTGCTACCAGAATTTACGGACAGATTGATTTGAAAATAAATAAGGGCTTTTCTTCACCTATATTATAAAAACAAAGTTTAATTCAAACATTTTGCTGTTTGGGATTGAAATAAAGAGGTATAAATAATATCATACCACCGTCCTTCAAATGGTTAAAAATATAATCACGCAGTTTTAAATATTAGCATTTAAGGACAGATTTATTAACTTGAGAGATTTGAGCATACATAATTTTTTGGCGTTTCCTAGAATATTTTACTATGCATATTAATTATTTTATTGGGTTCATTTGATTGATTTTGGAACTCCGTTGAGAGTGAGAAGCCAAAGCACTTGCGCCAAATTTCCTGTTGTAAATGAGTCCTTCTTAGCTTACTTTTGTTACCTAGTTACTACCAGGTATAAACATATGTATAAATGTATAAATTTCGATTTAGTGGTACGTCAGACTAAAAATTTTGAAACCTCTGGTATAGAGGATATCCGCAAAGGATTAATGCACTTTAATTTTTTTACCTGTCTGAGATATATTCAGGCAATATAAATTGAAAAAGTGGTCAAATAAAGTAGGTAATTAGATTCTTTTAATGAAGCAGTCCGCCATTACTTTTCAAACATTTACATTAAAAAATATATATATAGACCTTTCTTGTGAAAATTGGTCAGTTAAAAAGTTATTCCTCTTGCTTCAACAAGATCATTATAAAAAGCTGAAGAGCTCAGCCTTAAAAAGAAAATATTAAAGCATGTTTCAACCTTTTTGAGGCAGTCTGTATAAATAAACTTAATTCTTATATGCATCTTAACCAAATGAAAAATTAAACTGTCAATGATTATAGCGTTTACAAAATCTAATATGCATGTAAATATAGCAAAACCTGCTAACACAAAAACACAATGAATAGTTACAAATTAACATTATAGATAGGTTTTGTGTTAGCAGGGGAAAAATTTGTTTTGTATTATTTTGTCAGGACCAAGAAATTTCACGTTTAAGCCAGGATTTTCACAGATCTTACTGTATATGAATGTGAGTGTTTATCCATAGATCTGGTAAAGAATTAGTGAAGAAATGTTTTTTTTAGAATATTTCGGAAGTGTATCAGTATAAAAAATAGTTGAAATTACTTTCAATATATTTTTTACTCTTTTAAAATGTAAGCTGTTTTATTTCCCTTTGACATATGACGTGTAATCACAACATAATAATTACACAGTTCAAAAAATAGGATAAGTAAAATTACTCACCCTTCCAAGGTAGGACGCCTTCTTAAGAATCAGGAGTTTCGATTTTAAATAGAGACGGTCATTTTGTGGGTTTTTTAAACACAAGACATGATGAAGAGACTCTGGTACAAATTTCTATTACTTTAATTCACACCTATTTACATTCTTCTATTTACATTATATACAACATTAATTAAATTGAATTTAAGACATTCGTTCTTATTTCGCGGTAAAACCGACATCGTTCACTCAAGTTACTTCTCAGAATAATAATAAAGTCTCTGAGTTGCCAAATGACAAAAACAAAAGTTTCTTTTAGCAATGAAAAAAAATGTTCATGGAGGCAAATGTTTAGAGTCTATGCACACAAAAAAATTGTCCAGTTCATGGAATTCGGTGTTTTGCGACATCCTCCTACCTTGAGGTTCGGGAAACTAACGAAGCTCAAAATATTTACAAATCAAGTCTCTGTGGCTGCTTCAGATTTCTACCAGCTCGAGATCGCCGATTGACACCTTCAGGCACAGAACATTCGTGCTTAAGATCAGGGACAGAGGCACAATCAGGTACGGAAGACTCATGCTCGAGATCAGGGACAGTGGCACCAGCAGGCACAGAAGACTCATTCTCAAGATCAGGTCCAGAGGCATCATCAGGTACGGAAGACTCGGTCACAGTAGCAGGATCAGCCATGTCATCTACAGAAACAGGAACGCTATCTATTAAAAAAGGATAGATTAGTTCATGATTAATCTCTAGAGGATATAGTCTTTTAATAGGTCTCAAAAAGGAACCTGTTTTTGTTTTAATTTTGGCTACACGAAATTTGCCATCTTTACCAGCATACAATTCTTCAATTTTGCCTAAAGGCCAATTAATTCTTTTTATCATCCCCAATTAAAACAATGTCATCCCTTTTTAATTCAGTTTCTCTTTTTCTTTCCGCACTCTCTCGAAGCTGTCCCAGGTACTCTACTCTAAAGCGTTTTCTTAGATCTTCTCTAACCTTTTGTTGATAAGCAAATCTTTTTCTAATTTTTGTTGAATCAATTATGTCGAATTCGGGAACTCTCGAATCTTTGAGATCTTGCAAGAACATTGCGGGGGTAAGAGGATCAAGATCATCATCATCTGCAACATATGTCAGCGGTCTAGAATTTATTACGCTTTCAGCGTCACATAAAACAGTGTATAATTCTTCATAATTTAGGCTGGCCTTTCCAAGCACTTTTCGTAAAATATTTTTCAACATTCCTATCATGCGTTCAAAAAAACCTCCCCACCAGGGAGCTGAAGGTGGATTAAATTTCCATTGAATTTTTCTTTCAATTGCGAATTTTTGCAAACTCTCAATATTTACTGACTTTAATTCTGTAGATGCTTTCACTAGATTTTTTTCATTATCAGAAATAATGGTAGACGGTCTCCCTCTTCTTGATATAAATCTTCTCATAGCTAAGATGAGATTTTCCGTTGAGAGCGAAGATACTAATTCTAGATGTATCGCGCGAAACACGGCGCATGTAAAAAGTGCTACCCAAACTTTCGAGCCATTCCTTAAAAATAATGGTCCGCATAGATCGAGACCAACAATTTCAAAAACTGAAGCTTCTTTGACTCGTTCTTCCGGAAGAAGGGCACTAGGTGTCTCAGCGGGTGATGCACTGAATCGCCTGCATGTCACGCAACCTTTTATTATTTTTCGAACCGTTCTTCTACATCTTAATATCCAAAATTGTTCTCTCAAAACTGACATTACAATTTGTATTCCTGCATGGCTAAGTTCAATATGTTTTCTTCTTATGAGCGAATAGGTGATATTATGATCGAAAGGCAGAACTATCGGGTATCGGAAAGAATGGGAATCTTTTCTCATTGCAATTCGTGTTTTTACTCGGACTAAACCTTGATCATCAGTAAAAGTCTGTAAAGAGGTGTAGCACGGTTTGGATTCACCTATTAAACACCTCTGAGCATATATCAATACAACATGTTCTGCGTGAGTTATTTCTTCAACTGTTAACATTTTCTCTAAATTTCGATCATTCCGCGTCTTTCTGATATTTTCAAAAAATCTATATATCCAGGCAGTTATTTTTAACCTTTTCCAATATGAAGATGTATTTTCGTATAACTCAATTGGGGTTTGAGAGACATTTACTGAAGTAATAACTGTCTTTCTTTTTTCAGAGTTAATTATTTCAAAATCAGGATTTAAACTGCCTTTAGGCCAAAATTCTTGAGGACTTTTCAACCAGTTGGGGCCCTCCCACCAGAGGGATTGTTTAAGGGATTTTGCAGAACATCCCCGGGAAGGTAGATCGGCCGGGTTAAGAGTTCCGGGCACATAGTACCAATTTTCTGGCTTACTCAGTGATCGAATTTCTTTAACACGATTGTATACGAATGGAGTCCAGTTTTCACTTCCTTTTATCCAGTATAATGCATTGCTAGAGTCTGTCCAGAAAAGTGTTGGAATGTTTTCTAATTTCAAATCGGACTTCACCCCTTTAGACAATCGTGCACCAATCGTACACGCGAGAAGTTCCAGTCTGGGAATGGTAATACATTTCAGGGGGGCTACTCTACATCGTGCTTGTATCAGCTGACAGGAGATTGATTTTTGATTTTCATTCCGTAAATATATGCATGTAGCATAGGCTACTTTGCTCGCGTCACAAAATACATGTAAACTTAAATTACCGATGTTATCTGGATCTTCGATTAAACATCTCGGTATAACAATATCTTTAAGTGAGCATAATTGTTGTTTCCATTTCCGAAATTTTTGGGCAATTGATGTTGGTAATTCAGAGTCCCAAGTTACTTTATTTTTCCATAATTCTTGCAATAGTATTTTAGGGAAAAGAGTTACTGGGCAAGTATAACCGATGGGGTCAAAAATTTTGTGAACCTCCGACAAGATTTTCCTTTTCGTGACGGGTTCATCGTCCTTATTAATTTCTCTTATATCTATGGAAAGACTATCTGCGGGTAATAGCCATCGTAGGCCTAAAACTGGAACAATTTTGTTTTCTGGGGAGGGAATTTGTTTCATCGGGGAATGAGAATAACTGTGTTCCCATCCTCTGAGGTCAAATTTAGCTTGACTAAGAATGTATTTCGATTCTGTTATAAAATCATTGAGTTGTTCCTCATTGTCCAGACTAGTGACGCAATTGTCAACATAAAATGATTCCGACAGTCTAGAAGCTGTTTCCTGCATAGAGGGAGGTGACTTTCTTAAATGGTATTGTAAAGTAGCTCCCAACAAATAGGGACTACAGGTAAGCCCGAAAACAACTCTTCTGTGTTGGAAAATTTTTGTTTTTTCAGAATTTCCTTCCTTCCACCATAAAAATCTTAAAAAGGGTCTGTCCTTTTCATTTAAACTAATTTGTAAAAAGGCTTTTCTTATGTCTGATATTACACCAATTTTCCTCAATCGGAACCGATTTATCAATGAAGGGATGAGTTCTACTAAATTGGGGCCTTTCAACAAGCAATCGTTAATAGATGGTGAGCCTTTTTCCCTCGCTGATCCATCGAAAACAGGACGTATTCGAGTCGTGGAATTTTCTTTTATGACAGCTCTGTGTGGCAGAAAAAATTCAGGTTCCGTTTCCGGAGTTGATTCGACCTCCTCAATAATACCCTCTTGAAGCCACTCATTAAATACTGATTCATAGGCAGTCAAATTGCCGGATTTCTTTAATTGATCTACGCAGTTTTTTAATCTACGTTCTGAAATTTTCCGAGCACTGGGAAGAGGGGGGTGACCTACAATCCATGGGAGACTAACCTCATATCGCCCTTCATTATTTATTTGAATATTTTTAGTAAAATGCTCTTTTACAGCTTCTTCGAGTTCTAAACTGGATCCTTTATCACCTGGATCAAGAATTCCTAAAGTGTCTAATCGCCATAAATCCGTTAATTTTGCTTCATTTACATGTAACGATAAAACTACTTTCGTAGAATCGTTATATTCATTAGTTTTACCAATCAATGTCCACCCTAGTTTGGTATGGATTGCAGTTAAATCACTATTCAAGGATTTTATTTTTCCTGTTACTAATTTCCCATAGATATCAGCTCCGATAAGTAAACTTATTTCCTGTTCATTTTTAATTTTTGGAATCCCTGTATATGTACCATAATCTGAGAATTTTATCCCATTTCTTCTAGCTTCTTTAATTCAAGGCCCATATTTTATTTTAGGAACTTCAGTACATATTTTGTCTTGATCATAGACATCGAAATTGCAATTGAAAGTGTTCTCTAAGTTACTTAAATATATTTTATATCGTTTATGAACATGTGTCTCTTGAATACCCCCAAACAAACTATGAACCATATTTTCTTCTCCCACCGCTTCATATCCCATACGATTAATAATATCTTTCGTTAAATAAGACCGTTGGCTGCCAGAATCAATCAAACATCGCACTAACATTTGTTTATTTTTATCCTTTAATTCTAAACGGACAGTTAGAGTCTGCATTAACACTTCACGATTACAAGTTTTGTTTGATAATGACGCACTTTCCTTATTTTCTGGCGCATTTTCTTTTTCAGGACACATAATTCTATAATGTCGTTTTAAACAAGCGTTGCATTTAACATATTTTCTGCAATTTTTAGCAACGTGCCCCATCTTGAGACAAACGAAGCAACATCCAAACTGCTTCAAAGATTCTTTTTTACCCTGTAACGATTTATTTTTAAATAATTCACAATCAATCAATAAATGTTTCTCTTTACATTCTGGGCATCGAATCTGTTTAGAAAATGAAACACTTTCATTGATCAAACCAGAAGCAGTCGGAATATTTTTTGACGCCTGTTTTTCTCGCACCTGCTTCCCAGACACAGTGTCGACATTCGAAGAATCTTGATTGCAGATTAAAAACGCAGTTCTTTCACGTGAAATAACTTCCAATTTTAGAAAATCTATTATTTCCGCAACTTTTAATTCTTCGTCATTTCCACATTTTTTTGTTATCTGTAATACTATGTCAGACGGTAATAATTTAATTAGAATAGGTGCGAGCAGCGCTGAATATTTTTCAATCTCTAATCCAAGAGATTTCAAATTTCTGATTTCGGTTTCACAAATATCCAGTAATCTGCGTAATGCATAAACATCACTGGATTTCTTTACTGAATTAAGCGATAACAGTTTATTGAGATGTGAATTAATAACTAAATGTTTTTTGCCGAATCTTTCTTTTAAAGTCTCTATAGCCGATAAATAGTTGCTATTAGTTAAACTATAGCCTTTTATCGAACTAGCTGCATCTGAAGTTAGATATGACTTCAAATAATTGAATTTTTCGACATCCGATAAATCTGTATTTTTATGAATAGTAGATTCGTATTGGTCCCAAAATCTTTGCCAATCTGAAGGATCGCCGTTAAATTTTTCAATTACTAGTTTGGGTAAATTTATGCGAATGGATTCTAAACCCCGAAATACGATTCTTTCTTCAGAATTATTTACTGTTGTAGTAGAAACATTTAAACTAGATTGAGATTCTAATTTCAATTTGGCTCGTTTAACTTTCGTTTTCAAAATAACTAAATTCGAATTATATTCATCACATTTTAATACCTCAGCTTCTATCTCGTCTAATTTAAGGTTTTTCTGAATTTCAGAATCGAGATAATTAAGCTCTTTTTCCTTCAATTCTAACTCAGCGAGAAGTTGTTCTAATGTCTCTTCATCGGCACTGTTTTCTGAAATTGCCGCCTCTATTTTATTCGTTAATTTAGTAGTTTGTGATCTGACAGTAGTGCGTTTCGCTTTATTAATTGCATCCATTATTTTAAATCAATATTCACTATTAATTTATCGAATAAAAATATTGCAATTATCTCATATTCAAAGCACTACGAAACTACAACAACGATATTTCTGATTCAATTTATTTCTAGGCAGTCCCTGTTTTCGGGCGCCAAATGACGTGTAATCACAAAATAATTACACAGTTCAAAAAATAGGATAAGTAAAATTACTCACCCTTCCAAGGTAGGACGCCTTCTTAAGAATCAGGAGTTTCGATTTTAAATAGAGACGGTCATTTTGTGGGTTTTTTAAACACAAGACATGATGAAGAGACTCTGGTACAAATTTCTATTACTTTAATTCACACCTATTTACATTCTTCTATTTACATTATATACAACATTAATTAAATTGAATTTAAGACATTCGTTCTTATTTCGCGGTAAAACCGACATCGTTCACTAAAGTTACTTCTCAGAATAATAATAAAGTCTCTGAGTTGCCAAATGACAAAAACAAAAGTTTCTTTTAGCAATGAAAAAAAATGTTCATGGAGGCAAATGTTTAGAGTCTATGCACACAAAAAAATTGTCCAGTTCATGGAATTCGGTGTTTTGCGACAACATATTATTTTTACTGAGTAATTTTGGAAAGAATGTATATAGTTTTGCTTATCTTTATTTTCAGACATTTTTATCCTTAAAGCTGGTTTACGATTTCCTTTAAAGAAAAAAAAAATACATTGAAAAGATACTTCTTTAATTTTTTTTAGGGGAATAAAACTTTATATATTTAGAATTGTAAGAAGAGAAAACTGTTAAAGTTTACTGACCCTTTATCTGTATTTTGTATCGTTGTCTAAAAGAGCAGAGTAAGTCCTTTTGCAGAAATGATTTCTGACAACTTCGCTTTTATAACATTTATTGATCCAACTATTATCAGATTTCTATCTCCGAATAGTTATTTAATTTCGCTAGAGTTTTCTGATGAATTTCTATCTGAAAGGCTGAATGTTCTGGAATTACTTCTCTTTTCATATTTCAATAAATAACTAATTTTTAAAATGGATAAACTATTTAAATTAATTTCTAAATTATTTGTTATATATAATTAATTACATATTTTGTTATTTCATAGATATAATTTGCTATATAATTTGTTATTTGTTCTGTAAAGTTTATTTCGTTAGTTGTTATACATGAAAGTTAAGCAATCCATGTTTTGTTCTACTATATGCCATATTAATTTATATTATAAAACTTCTTCCTGTTGAATATAATAGGTATATCAAACAATAAACAATTTATAGATTAATGCCTGAACAATGAAACAGATCAGAAATGATTTTATTTAACATTCCTGAGAGGGTTTGCTGCGCTTCTTTGATTCACATAAAAGACTATAGCTAATACGATAAAATTCTCAAGTTGCACATGCCGAGAATGTACAACAATTAACAATGTTTTCATAAAAACTAGCCTTTTTTTTTAGAAACTAGTTCCTATTCATGTAAAACAAACTTTTAAAAATTTTATATTTGTAATTTTTTTATTTTATAATGTAATATTAAAGAAATTTGGTACATTATTGACTTATTTGTGATTTGAGACAACATAAATAAAAATTTGCGAAAGAGGCAATGGATTTCATGTTTATACCTATTTGTGACGTATGTGGAATTTAATTTTAAAGATATTTTATCGAAATATTTTTCCATGGATACATTATTCTTATTTCAGCAGGCCCGGACTGGTTCCTTTGGGGGCCCTCGGCTAGAGACTGAAAAGGGGGCCCCTTACCGGGAAATTTAGAGGACATAGAATATTAGAATATTTACTTTTTGAAAATTAGGTTTACATGCCTAAAAACCACATTTAGCTACTTTGTCTTGAAAAATAGTTGGGTTAAAAAGTAAGCTTTCTCTGATGTAGTTTGTTTACTTTCACAATAAATATTTATATTATTTTTATATACCGTACCTAAACTAGTTCCATGCTAGAAAAAAGTAAGTATACTAATTAATTACGAGTTGTTTATTACTTAAAAATGAGAGTGAGAAATACTTTTAGTTTTAGGCAACCAAATAACAGAAGTTGAAGCTCTAATAATCTAAATCCTTCTGTAATACCTAAGTAAATATTAAAAAGGGACACAACGGTAGTAAAAAAATAAGCATATTGAAAAAAAACAATATCCTCATTAATTTTAATTTAATTGTTACAAATTGTAAAATAGGTTTTATAACAAAAAGAAAAATGGCTCTACAATACCTTGTTACAGATACAGCGAACTAAGAAAGTTCATGTTTACTAACCAAACTGTTTTTGGTCAGTTCATCAATAGTATCTTTATCCAAGTTATAAAAAAAATATTTCTACATTCATGAAAAGAAGATTAGAAATAAGGTATTGGCTTAAAGTAGATCTAAGTCAATTCTTAACTATTTTAAGTTTAGAAAACACCCTTTCACAGGTGTACAAACTTGTAAGCTACATACAGGTTGGTAAACATTCCAGATTCTGAGATTTCAAAAACAACAGAAAAAGCGTATGACAAACACAGAAAACATTGTTTCTTGTCAGAGCAGTAACAATAAAGATTTTTGTCTTTTTCAAATTCAGATTCTACATCGTCATACTCAGATTTCTTCAGCTCCATTCAGATTGTCATGTTTTCTTTTAATGATAGTTTTTTCAGCCATTGTAAAGCGTTCAGACTGATCTGAAAACTCTTTCAGCTCTTTCTATAACTGACTTCTTTCAAGTTTACAAAGATTAGAAATGCTACAAAGAACTTCCACAGGAAAACTATCAAGCATTACAATTTCATTAAATTTCTTTGGGTCTAACCAGGGACAATCTACTGAAATTTCTTTGCTTGGACTAAATCTTTCTTCGATACTTGCCCTGGCACAATCTAAAACACTGAAAAAGACCAATTTATAGTTTTGAACAGTTGAGATTCCAGGAGCCTCGTCTATTCATTTTTCACCAGGCCAGGCATTATCTTTTTCTTTTAAGTATTTTTCCCTTGAAATCTAATTCTACTTCAATATCAATACTGTTATCTTCTAAGTTGCTATTAACTATACTTGTATAATATTTTGTTCTGGAATACAGAGCGTGAAAGTGTTTATCACTCCTTTTATCCCTTATTTGTTGAAGCAGCTTCTCTACCAAGTTCCAGGCTGTAGAATAGTCAATGGTTTTACTTTGTAAATATTTTAAAATAGGAGATATAACAAGAAATAAATCTAATAAAACAATAGACATAAATAGGATTACAAATTTATTTTCACTACAAAGTTTCTACCATGTTAAAATACAAAATTTTATGTGCATTGATATAATTAATATATGTAGTACACGGCATTATATATTCCTTATATTAAAATTACGTTTTATAAGAAATATTCACCTTATTCGCAATGTCTTCAGAATTCATAACATGCATAGCAAAGTATAATTTCAAAAGAAAATTTCTTTATTTATATTATTTACCGACAGATGGCGCAAAAATATTTACAAACGAAGCGTAATGTGGGTAATATGTGTATTGAAGCTCTAAAATCCGCTCTCAGTCACATGATTTGGAGTTTTATTATAATGATTTTAAGGACAAAAACAAAATATATAGTCAGCATTAAGTACCCAAAAAGGGTAAATTAAAGAAAGTTTTGGTGAAGTTTTGATATTTGGTACCTTTATGTTTTTTAGGTCGCTGAACACAAATAAGAGATTTTCCAACAATTTGTTTTTCGGGAAATACGATATTTTTACAAAAAAAAAAAAAAAAAAAAAAAAAAACACACATAAAAACGGACTTGTCTCTGTTTTTTTTTTTTTTTTTTTTTTAATAACTCCAATAATGTGCATTTTATGTGAAAGACGAAAGTATATGAATTAAAGAGGATAAAATTTCCTACATTTTATGTATTAAAAGTTTTTTGCCTGAGCAGTAGTTTATCCGTGAGAGTCCGAGAAAAATCGTGGTTAAAAGCAACAAAGTGTTTATTAAAAGAAGAAAAACTAGTCGTTGGGGGCCACCGTAATACTTACCCATCATGGATATGCATAATGTAAAATATTAAAATAAAAATGTGTAAACTACTTATAAAATGCATTGCAATTCAAATAAAATATCGTGTCTTGATGACGTCACAAACTTTAAAGGCTCGATTACTGAATTGCTTGAAAGAGGTTTTTCCTTATAACTCCAAAAATAATAATCCTATTAACTAGCGGTTTATTGCATCTGATTAAGCGTCAAATTTCCAATTAAAATATATCTTTGAAGTGAAATTTGGATGAAATACAGGGTCATGAAAAATCGAAGAGTGTGGAAAATAGGATTCCAAATATCTCGGCCACTCATTATCCGATCGACTTCATGCTGTATGCAAAATTTGTTTTTTTATTGTCTTTTATATTCATTTCTTAAAATAAACAATTTCGAACGAATCAGAACGAATATTTCGAGAGTCCGAAAAAAATTGTTCCGGTTAATCGAGGTTATTGAAATGAAATAGGCTTCTTCCCATTATTACATACTAAGTACATACCCAATTGCAAGTCTCTATCTCAAATTTTTCGGGAGATAGAGCGTTTACAGACACACAGACGGACGGCAAAATTTTTTTTCTAAAAATATGTTTTTCGGAATCTCCAGTGTCTGAAACGTGTAAATCCGTCAAAAAAAATTTTCGATTTTCAAAACGATTACAAGACTTACCCTATACTACGTATGATGGGTAAGTAAAAACGAGAATTACGGCCCTATACATTGATGTAACATGCAAACTAACCATTTTACGCAAACGTTGACCATTAATGATACTAAGGACTATGTGATTGACTACATTTTACAATGAAGTTGCCTGATAACAAATACGACGACTCATTATGAATGATTATTTAATTATAAATAATTATGTACATTAGTAAGTACATTTACGTAAAAAAGCAAAAATCTTATTTCCGCATTCTTTTATTTGAAGATCCCTGCTGTTCATCGACATCTACAACATAAAAAATAGATGTATGGAATTAGTGGTTTTTTTTTTATTACTACCAATATTATAGAATAAATGTTTTCTTAATGGTAAATATCTCATACCTTGTGGCATGGCTTGTTCCTTTTCCATTGGGTTCACGGATTCAGTGGGTGGGCAATGCAGCTACAGCTCGGTTTCAAGGTAAGCTCGTCTTCCTCGTTTTGACTCACCATTGCGATGTTGTTGAAGTTCCCCTCGCAGTTGAGGCACATGTTAGAACAACAAAGCCTGCCTTCTTGCACCCAAAATTTCAGTTGCAGTTCTCTGTGCACTTGCAGGATACAAGCTTCAACAAAGCAGGGGGAGCAGGGGATAGTACAGTAAATACAGGCTCAAAACCAGCATTTGTTTTCTGCCATCCACACTCATCAGTATTTTTTTCAACCCCCAGCCATTGTTGGA
Organism: Maratus michaelseni; assembly: GCA_963931845.1. Classification (NCBI taxonomy): domain Eukaryota; kingdom Metazoa; phylum Arthropoda; class Arachnida; order Araneae; family Salticidae; genus Maratus; species Maratus michaelseni. The sequence continues at coordinate 164,189,777 of OZ007587.1, forward strand.
CTTGGTGATATACTCTTAAAGAGTGCTGTTGCGCTGCAGCTGCTGATGGTGGTAAAGCAGCAATGATAGAAATGTATGTAAAGGCTGACTTCTTGTACGAAATATACTTTAAGTAGTTCAGCGAAGGCATATTCGCCCCACTATAGCCATACAGTGAGACAAGGAAACGTTCCGCAGCAGCTGCAACCATCTCCTGAGTAGCGATCGGGTATTTGAACACTTTAACAACATCCGCAACGTATGGATTATTCCCAAGAATTTCGAGGAACTTCATTTTCCCTTGCATAAATGATGCTGACTTTGTATCGCACCCGCTCATATAGCATGTAGGAAGAGGATATTTTTCGCAACAGTTGAACTCACAGCATTTGATGGAGAAAATGTCAATGGAGAAACGGTGTCCTTCCCAGGTTTTAAAAAGAAGCTTTGCAAAGACCTATCAAAATAACCAAGAGCTTTACATACCCCCCCCCCCCCCGAACTATACTCACCATCTCATTTTATGGAGCCAAGGACAAAGCAGTGTTTACAATAAAGGTGTCTGCGTATTCTTTTGCTTGCTTACATGAAATATCTGATGATGAAAACTTGTCAATCATCATAGATATTAACCGACCCTTGTTTTTTGGATTAGCAAGAAACTTTTCTTTTGGACGTGGCAGGTATCGTTGTGCCGTCAAACAATACGTCAGTCAAAGCATGCTTCCTTAATAGTCTCATACGCTCATGAGTTTTTTAACCACTTTGTACGTCATCAGTGTAGCCATCAAAGGCAACTACCGCCTCTGGTTGATATTTTGACTGCACGTACTCAACATATTTGTGGGATATTAAAGAAGAAGAATGATTTTTAGACCAAACAGCCCTATGCGATTATAAACCACTATCAATGACGAATTGAACCATGCCGCTGAACCGCTTGGTTGTTAGGGGTTTGAATGCCTTTTAGAGAGTAGATTTGATTATTTTTCTTAAGCCATTGTCGAATAGGGACACCAATAAGGTCCTGGATCGTACGTCAAAAACTCCTCAATATCTTCTTCAGAGTGCTTTGCAACCGAAATACGTTGGAAGAAAGTTGTGGTTGTGGGATTAATAGAATCCAATTCGTCGTCTACTCGTATCACAGTATCACACTGTTCATTACAACAAGAGGTTTTATTCTGTCGCTCCGTTTAAATTTGACAGTTCCAAAGTCACCAACAACACTGTTCACGTCTTTAATGCCTGATTACCCATACTTATGGCAGTTGATCCGTTTAGGCTAAAAATAAAATCTTTAGGAACTGAAGTCCGTGTCAGCTTTTATTAGCGAAAGTGTGCTTTAATTATTTTATTTTTGTGTTATTTAAAAGGCAAAATAAAGTGCTATATTTTTGTAAAAGCAAATGGAGATTTTGATCCGATATGCTCATTTTTATTTATTTTTTAGTTATGAAGAAAACAATGAACCCCAGATGCATAAAATATAGTCAATCGTATAATTTTTAGCATCATTAATGGTCAACATTTGCGTTATAACGCCCTATCAAAGATAATCCGCGAAATAATGATTTGGTAGCGAAAGGATTAAACTTCGAAAATATTTCTTACATCCGAAAGATCATTTTATTGAATAAACAAAGATTTTCTTGGTAGCTGAAAAATAAAAATAAGATTAAAAATAAGAATAAATTTCATGAGTTCGTCGATATGACGATCATTCGTTTTAAATTATCGCTTATTAGACTTCAGTGTCTGTTCAGTCCACTAAAATTGACAGTTAGATTTGTTTTATATTAAGAGTTTTAGTACTCTACTCGATTCGTGAAAAGTTCAGATTTCTCTCTCACTCTAGTAGGATTTTTATCCAGATCATGTGTTGAATCTCAAAAGGTTTCTCGTTCCCTGTCCGTACAAAGCTTCTTGCGGCCGGACTTTCTAGCATTCGCCCGGGTACTCTCTGCGTTTCTCTCGCAGTTACTCGGGTACTTGGCGTACCCTGTATTCTCGAATAGAGGTCTGGCACCTCTCAGCGTTTTTCTCAATCTGAACTCTTAATTAAAATCCTTTCGCTCATGGTTTTCGCAATGGGAGTGGATTTTGTCCGAAGAGGGGCTTATCAGGACCACTTGTACCGTGGGACCATGACATCACCTGCAAACCAGTGCGGTATTGGTTCCTTTCTAAAAAGGGGAAAATAAGTAGTTGCACTTTGTGGTTTCTCACGGAGATCTTTTTCTGACCAAGACAGGCCACCAGCAAAGTAAGTCCTGTCATCCTTGGTGGACAATACTATCAATTATAATTCTAAATTTTTTCAGTGTTCACAAAAGAAGTTCGGGATTGCCACTATTTCAAAGCAACGCCGATGTGAGAAAATATGCTGGAAATGTTCTTTTAGAAATTTTCACACGAACTTTCAGATGCCAAAGACTGGTTTTCAGGCACCGCCACGAAAAAGTAAAAATGGATTCTTTATAGCGTAAAATAGTTAGTTTCCATGTTACATCGATGTACAGTGCCGTATTTCCCGTTGTTTCAGTTTTTTGCTTTTAACACCTATTTCTGAGGCACCGTCATGGCTAAACTTCTGATCAGAGAAAAAAAATTGAATTGATAAAATGTATGAAATTTTATCCTCTGATTCATATACTGTCGACTTTCACGTAAAATGCATAGTTTTAGAGTTATTTTGATAAAACAGAGAAAAGTCCGGGTTTTTTTTTTTTTACATTTTTGTAAAAAGAAAAGTATTTCCCGGAAAAAAGTTTGTTGGAAAACCTCAGTTTCGTATTCAGCGACTCCAGAAAACATAAAAGCACCAAATATCAAAACTCCACCAAAACTTTCTTTTATTTTCTACCAAATGACTGGACAAAAAACAAACACGGAATTCGCGACTCAAAATACTGAGTATGTGGAAAGTATTTATGAGCTAATAAACTAATTCGATTTACCTTACCTCACCTGTATTTAATGTATCACTATTGTCCTTCAAAGGCTGACTTTGCGACTGAGAAGTGGCACTAGTTAACCAAGTATTTTAACTTTTCGAACTTTTTTCAACGTCTAAAGATTCTCTTTTCTTTTTTTTTCCTTTTCGTAGCGCCACTATGGTACACACGTTTCATATTGACACAACTGTGACAGTGCACTAACTACAACCATACTACGAGACTGTGCGAATGAGCGTCGCAATGCACCTTCGAATCGAAGCCTATGAGCACTACACAGAGCTCGATTAGTAGCCAGCAGCCCTTTTCCGTCTGGCCAGCGACACGACACAGAGCCACTACGTAGGCTACCATAAACAAAAAATAACTGGGCACTGCTTAAAATTGATTGTAAACGCGTAAAATTAGTGGGAAATAGCGAAATTTGTCTAATGTAACTAATTATAAAGTTGCACACGTTTAATCATTTTTGGGGGCCCCCTTGGGCAGGTGGCCCTCGGCGATCGCCGACCAGCCGACCTGGCCAGTCCGGGCCTGTATTTCAGTCTAAAACAACAATTTCTCTACATTAAATCCAAAATATTATATCTATAAATTTAAATTATAATCCGATTTTCTCGGCATTCAAATAAATCTAATGTCATAAATTACAAGGTACAAATCTTCATTTTCAATTTATTTTGTAAGATAACATGACTTCAACAACTTTCGTATTTAAATAGCAAAAGGGACTATATTTTACTATTTAAAACAAAAATATGATTGCTGCACAGTCGACAGATTAATGCTAATAAACATTTATAATAATAGAAACGCACTATGTAAAAAAAGAGTTTATGAAACGAAAAACTCTTGAATAACTTTAATAGACTCCTAATTTAGATAACGTACAGCTATTATACACATTACTTTTTAACCGACTTAAAAAAAAAAAGGAGGAGGTTATCAATTCGACCCGTATGTATGTATTATGTTGTTCACGCATAACTCTCGTAAATGTGCATCGATTTTGATAATTTTTATTTTGTTTGAAAGAGTAAGGCCCCAAGGTGGTCCCATTTCAATTTCGTCAAAATATGATCATTATAACAAATTATTTACCGACTTAAAAAAAAGGACAGTGGCTTCTAACTCTGAGCTGTAAATATTTTTATCACCGCTATAAACTTTATTATTTAAATAATTCGACATGTAGTGCAGAAAACATTCAGTCTTTTTCTGGTTATATACTGAACACATTAAGTAGACATAGACAGTGCTCATAGTCTTTGCATCTCAGCTAGCGACTTGTGATCGGGTGTTTTATTTATAAGTTTGTTAGGCTCCAAATCACACAAAGCTAATCCTTCTAAGCTCTTAGCTCGACTTAAAGCCCATAACCTTTTCCTTTCGAAAAAAAAACTTTTTTTTACTGGAAAATTTAAACTAAAATGCGTGGAACCCGATTACAGAAGATTCATTCCAAATTCTCGTCAATCTGAATGAGAATTTCGTCAAATAAGTCAACTACAGCCACGTTGGCTTCATTTATAGCAACATATTTGGTCGCCAAATTTGGCGATATTTCGCCAATTGTCGTCCAGATTGACGAGAATTTGATTCTGTCAAAGATTTTATTAAAAAATATTTATCTAATGAATAATTTCGGTAAATTATAATTTCTATTACAAATTACTTATTTATTCAGCAGATGTTGAAATCAAGATAATTGTGTATTACTGTATTAATAACTAAAAAGTAGGAAATAAAATAAACTTTTACAAAAAAATATTAACCGACTTAAAAAAGCACTAAAAAGTATTAAATAATTCTTTAAATTATCTAATGACAAAATGTTATCCATTAACCACAAATCCGATATCATGTGTCGGAATAAAAACGATAAATTTAATATGTACAGTTTAATACTCACCAAACATGGATTTTCGGGAGAATAAATTTTACAAGAGATGCATATACAGACTTATGATTTAGTTTACGAATTTACACATATGAAAAGCAATGAATTACTTTTTGAAGTCGGTGCCAAACAACCCCAATCGATAAATTAGTAGATACTAGGTACAATATATTCACAATTCTTACTATACTTAAGGTAGTTTGGCACAGACATCAAAAAGTAATTGATTGCTTTTCATATGTGTAAATTCGTAAACTAAATCATAAGTATGTATATTCATCTCTTGTAAAATTTATTCTCCCGAAAATCCATGTTTGGTGGGTATTAAACTGTACATATTAAATTTATCGTTTTTATTCCGACACGTGATATCGGATTTGTGGTTAATGGATAACATTTTGTCATTAGAGAATTTAAAGAATTATTTAATACTTTTTAGTGCTTTTTTTTAAGTCGGTTAATATTTTTTTGTAAAAGTTTATTTTATTAAAAATTAAATCGCGCTTAGTTGTTTTTTACTGATAAAACAACAAATCAGTGCACAATGTACATGTGTTAAGTTCACGTGAAACAAAATATGAATTAACACATACAAATAAAAATCTTAGTTTTAACACTTTCCCTTGTCGAAAAAAGAAGTACAGTTAGATTTGCGCTATGCGCTATGTACTACAACTTTCACTTCAACTCCCAGAACACCCTTCTCTTTTTTTGTAAACAGAACGCAACGGAACATGGAATGCTTTAGAATAGAATGATTTTGCTGTGATTGAAAGATATGACGTTTTATCGTCATTATTAAATATGAAAGTGGAGTATTGAGTCTCCCGATATTATGATTGAAAAGCTTGTATATATCTAAAATAGTAACTGTAAATATTTTGCTTTCATTAAAATGTTTCATCAAAAAAGAATATTGAAGGCCCAGAATCTTTGACTTTCGATTTTAATATCATGATGCCTATTTACTCATTCTTCAGATTATGTTTAATTTAGATGTTTTTTAATTCATGATTCGAATACTCAAAGTGTGATATGATATTATGAATTTTAAGTCTTTTGATCTTGATTTTTTTCACCCTTGTTAATTGTATCTTTAGTCCCTAGTTTGATAATCCCATTTGATCACATAAGATCAGTAATCGAGTTGTGGTTAACGTTTAGTGAAGGTTAATCTAAGATTTACCTAGTTACTGCATTAACTTTTTATTAAAACTCAAAATATATTAAGTGTATAAATTAAATAAAACATTAAACAGGGACATCAAATATTTGTCTTAAACCACACTCCCAACGCGGCCTCTTCACTGGCCATAGCGTAAGCAAGTTGCAATTGGCCAAACAGAGAATTTCTGAATTAATTATAAAATTTACAATTTTTCAGGTCTTTCTTTTTTTTAACAGATGACCGCGAATTTCTATGTTTTTCGTAATTTAGTACAGAGTTTAAGGTCATTTGAAGTTACAGATGACCATTGCCTTATGTTTCCATAAAGTAGAAAAAAAATTATATTCAATACCAATAAATAAAATTAATTAATATTACAGCAGTAGTTTTCTTTAACGTTACAGTCGTTTGCAGTGTGCTTTCAATTGTTCAGTTATCCAATTGTTTTGCGTAACCGAACTAGACCGGGGCCTCCGAGATGTCGCTGTGTGTCCTTAACCGGTACCTTAATGCCGGTCACGGCATTTTCAGATAATCAGCGAGCGCTCTACTGTATTCTTAAATACTTTAACATAAGTCTTGACTTCATTAAGATACATCCTTAACCTGTGAAAACCCGTTGTTCCATTGAGATAAAATATTTAAAAAAATATTATATTCTGATCATATTGTATTCTGACCATAGCTGCCAAACCTTCCGATTTTTAAGTACCATTCTTTCTCAATAGAAATATTTGCTTCTTTTAAGGACAGAAGTTTGTGATTCAACAAATCGGTTAGTCGGAAATAGTATGTATTAAATAAAACCGGAAGACTGAGCATTTAAGTTGTTTTTAGAGTCGAGATTAAAAAAAAGCTTCAAAAGTTCATAATTCCAGAAATTTATTATTATTTAGCCAAACACAATACGTATACACATAACGCAGCAGTAGATTTGCAAAAATTAACAATTCTATCTAGATATTGCCCTCGACCAAAATATGTTAGTGCTTTCATGAATCTAAGCATAAAGTGTATAATACAGTATAATACAGTTTTTGTCTGAAACAGCTATGTTTCTGAAATATTTTATACTACACTCATGCTTATATATTAAGGATAACGACCGGACACTTTCACTTTTAGGCATTTTATCTAATGTCTACAGAAAGATTCGAAGTCCTTGAACTGCGAGGATACAAAGAATAAGTTTTTCGTTGATTTAGTCATGAGGGCAGTTAGAAGCTAAGAATAAATTGAATACAAAAATAATATTCCAATCACCCTGTAACAGAAAATGCTTGAAATGATGCGTCATTGTAGAAAATGACTATGTGAGCCCAGTACAATATTTGAATGCATATATTTGTACAATATTTGTATGCAATATTTGTAGAGCACGCATATTCGTGAAGATACACATTTTTCTGTAAAAAAAATCAAATGTTTTTTGTTTGTAACATGCAGAATTTTCAACCAAATTTAGCGCCATTTTCCGAGAATTTGACAAAGCGCAATAGAAATAACATAAAATTGCAATTAAAAATGAATACCTACATTGAATATCTGATGAGATTTGTAGGAAATAATTTTAACTGCACAAGCGCGGACGAAACCAAAAATAGTTTTTCGTATTTTGGTAGTCAGCTATATAATGGTACAACTTATAAACGTACATTCGCAAAAGTTCAGAAAGATATTGGCAATATAGTGAGCTGATTTTTAGTTGCTTTCTAAAAGTAGCCAGATGATAAAAGATTTTCCACAAATTGATCAATTTCAATTGATGTCGTATATCCTAGCAACTAATTTTGCAATATGATGGGCATTATGTTTGCCCACCTGTTTTTGCCAATTTTGTTTGGTACAGCGATATTACTGTCTGACATAATAACTATTTTGATTGATTGGATACAAACAGAAACAGTGTGGTCACCTGGTTGAAATTAGTCTATTGTCAATCAGCATTTGCTTACTGTATCACCACGATAATTTTCATTATATTCCACTGGCCTTTTTTATATAAGTTGGACCATATAGTTGCTTATCAAATTATGAAAAAGAAATTGATATCGTTCAGTTACAAATTATTTCATTCAAATATTCATAACTAATCAAATATTCATTATATTCAGTTTTTAGTTGTAATATAATGTTTCTATTGTACTTTGTCAATTTTTCGGGCAATGGCATTAAATGTGGTTGTATGCTATAACGCAAAGATCATTTGATTTTTTTTTCAGAAAAGTTTATGTATTCACGAATATGTGTGCTATTCTTACACAAACGCATACAAACGTTGTATAGCGCCCCTGTAGTTATTTGCTACAGTGACAAACAAGCTATTTTCAAGCATTTTCTGCTAGGTGATCGCAAATATTATTTTTGTACTCAATTTATTGTCGGTCAGTGGTGTAGTCGTACGAAAACCCAGAGGGTATACGCTATAGCTTTATTTGAGAAACAGAGGGTACACAGATTTTCTATAAAAAATCCTGAAGGTATACAGAGTATACCACCTTATTCCCTCTACTGCATCCTTGTTGTCGGCAGCCAATTTATTCTCGTTAGTAAATCTCGACTGAAAAATACGAGGTAAAGCACGTTCTTTGCATCCCCGAAGTTTAAAGACGATTATTCGAGCATTTCTGTAGATATTCGACAAAATATCTAAAATCGAAAGTGTCCGGTCATTATACTTTATTTATGAGCATAACTGTAATATATTATTAATTCTAATTTCTCCAACCAAATGTAGATTATGCTGTAATCAAAACTACATGACATTAAAGCTTTTAACATATCATTTCCTATACAGCGCATCATTTGTTTGAATTAAAAATCTGTCAAAAATTGCGTTGACGAATGTCTAATGTAATGTGTCTTTTAATGTTTATACCATTATCGTTCTAAAATCTCGTTTTATGTATTCGAATATCTTTTTGTCTACCAAACTCTTGTTGCTGGCACAGGACCAAGTTTATTTTGAATGCGGTTTTTAAAAGTTTCATTTAATCTGCTTGGATTGCTTCTGAATGTCAAATCGAAAATGTTTGTTGTAAATCTCTTACTTTTGTAAGAAGACTAGTATTTCCTGTTTCCTGCCTCTTTCTAAAATGTCATAATTTCCTTTCATGTATCATATATTTTTTAAAAAGATTTTAAAAGATTCCCTCCCCCCCCCCCCTCCTTGTTCAGCAAAAATATTTAAAAATTATTCTTATGACTAAACTGTCATGAACTTATTTTTTACGACGAATATATGAAAGAAAGCACATTTTTATTGCTTCACGATCCGATTATTTTCAGTAGCATTGCAATTTGAGATATTGCAGTGCCATCTATCGATGATGCTTCGCACTAAAGCAAAGAAGCTTGGTAAATAAATTCCTAACTTCATATGTTACTGTCCTGCAAGCTTAACTTCAATAGCTGTCACCATTTACTTGCAATTGAATTTTAAAACATTCAACTCATTTTAGGACACCCTGTATATACTGGGTCCCCCCAGTAATGGACTGAGATATTTTAAATTGGACTGACATATTATAAAATTTAATAACTTGCAAACAGCGGTGACAGATATTAAATTTAAAAAAAATCTTATAGGATGGTTATGTAAGATGTCAGGATTTTTTTTACTGTGATTACTGATTTTAGTTCGAAGTACAAACAATAGATGGCGCTGCCAGCAATAGATGTCCAATCAAAGGAGAAGCAAAAATCACCAGCATTGAAACGAAAGAAAGAGGTTAAATATATGGCGTGTGTCTGCAAATAAGGTCCTAAGAACAAGATTCTATGTGCGAATAAGACCCACTCTATACATTTAACCTCCTTCCTTCGCATCAATGCTGGGTAATTTCAGTTTTGGCCTCGATTGAGCTTCCATTTCTTACAGCGTCATCTATCGCTGCTATTTGAAACTAAGATCAGGAATCACAGTTTAAAAAAAAAAAAAAAAAACTTCTAACATCATACAGTACTCTGCTGCAAGGTTTGTTTTAAAATTTGTCACCGTTTGCAAGCTATTGAATTTTAAAATCCGTCAGTACATTTTACACCCGGTATATTGTGCAATATTTTAATTGAAATAAAAGAACTGCACGAAAGCTACTTTTTCACATAATCATCAGGTTACTTATTAATATGTCATAGTTTCTTGACAACATTTTTCAAAAAATCATTGTCAAGATTTGATAATATTTCTCATGTCACATTTTGATTTTTTTTAACAGAATGTGACAGAAAAGTTGTTTCATTAATTCTATTTATTTCTATTAGATCTAGAAGCGTGCACAGGGAATGGAGAAGAGGCACAGCCGTGCCGTGTCCTCAGTTAAAGGGGGTCCATCAGGAGTCGATTTTCGTATACAGTACTTGTATGTACAGGTCATGTAGGGGACCCAGTAGTGTAATCTGTACCGGGCATCACAATTTCTGTGAATTTCTCTGATTACACGGTGATATTACCTGATTACAATTCTTACAGTTTTTATACGCGTACAATGTTTTCATTACACATGGAAGATTATAATGTTAAGAGTGGTAGTAGTAATCAATATTGGTATCCGTGCAGTTATTGTATCGCTCATTAGCCAACACAACACACGTGATAAAAGGGAAAGAATTTCTCAATTTAATCTTAATGAAATAGTCAAAATGTAAAACTAAAATTCCAAACAATTTAAAGATTCTAGAAGCAGAAAAGTGTATTTAGTAAACAGATTATATAATATATTCATTTAATCATTATAAAATAAGATAAGGAAGGTTGTACTGCTGATGTAGGGAAAATTGGAACAATGAATCATTTTTATATATATTTAAATAGTACATAATTTATTATTATGAATGATATATTGAATGTGAAATAACAAATAAAAAAAGAATTATTTGGGAATCTATTTCTTGTAAATCATCAATGATTTTATAGTTTTTATAGTTTATAGTTTATATCATACATATATGTATACATTTTGCAATAGTGTGAAATATTACCAAACAATTAATGATGAGATGCATCGAAATTTGTTTTGGCGACAAGCATCATCCTCTGTAGTAGGACTTATATTTCTCAATTCTGGAAGCTCCCAAAGCTGTACAGGAAATTAGAGCCGAAACCAGCAGGAAAATCAGATGGGCTCTGAAATTTTTCGTGTTTTTTTTTTTTTTAATTCTGAATGTTTTTACCGTGTTTGATATTAAAACACTGTACCTAAAATGTTTTTTTAATCTTAGTTTTAGGAATTTTTGGTGTGTTTCTGTATTTTGAAATTATTAAAATATTATGAGTGTTATATAGAGCGGTCAGCCCACCCTGTTCTCATCTGGTTACGGCTTGCACGAAATTTTCAGTCTACTCAGTACATCTTTCATCTTGAACATAGAAGTAAGAAGAGCAGAACTTCACCGCCCTGCGATCCGCATGCCTGATCGGTTGATGGCGTCTCTTCGGTCTCCACAACCATTCGGAGTCCACAATCCTCCCAAGGTGTCCAAAACCCCCGACTCCAATGTACCAATGTTGAGTGATATAAAGGACCTGTGATGGTCGTCATGTCATCGTTTACCTTCCATCGATGGTGATGAGTCGATTTATCAGCCACTCCAGTGATGCTCCCCTTTCTATCAACGTATCTACTCATTCCAAGTTGGAAGTAGTGCGATTGCGATGTTCATTTAAATAAAAATTGGCTCTTTTTTGCGTTATTTAATTTTTTATTTATATTTTACTGATATTTCATTTTTATCAGTTTATATTTTTTAGTTTGCGAATTATTTCTTCATCCGCGATTGTCCCCCACAAAAGATGAAAGATCGCGTTGTCTTGAGACGTGAAAGCCACGTGTTATTTAATTATTGAAATTAAATAAGAGGAATAAATATTTCATTTTAGACAAACACAAAACCACTGTAAACTATATCTTCACATTCACATTGAATCGATCACCGATGATTTCTATTAGTACACTTACGATTACTAACTATATTTTTTGTATTATGCAATATTGAAAATACGTAAAATTATTGAATTATGAGCATAATATTACCTCATATATTCGAGAGAAAACTCTTACTTCGTCGGGCGCGAAGCCAACATTAAATAAGAAATTCCTAAAATGAAATAACAAAATTTATTACATTTTCTTATGATTTAATAAGTAGTAATTTAGAAATACTGCATGCAAATTAGTTTTGAGTTATTCAAATATAAAATAAAATTTTGATAAATGCTTCCACTTATTTAATTATCTTAAATTTTAAAATACGGTTTCGTATATTTAAAACTAGGACTTCCCTTAAAGGTATTAGTCTGAGCGATATTACTGAGAACATAGATTTAACAATAACTTCTGACAAGTAATGAAAATGATATGCTAGCTTTAATTAATTTAATAATGGTATAAGTTCAAGTAAAGAAAATGAGCAAATTAAATGGTAGAATTACAAATTATCATATATAAATTCATATACAATGTTCTAAAAAATTAGGGAAGCAAACAAACAAAGAAAACTATGCAACGCGGTAATGTATGGGTATAAAATTGAAAGCTTACATAATACTTTAAAGGTAATACAAAAAATACGACACTGAAACATCATGTATCGAAATTTTAACTCTTTTAAATGATGTCAAGAACATGAGATGCTTCGCACCAATTTGAGTACCTGTAAATGGCAAAAAATATGTTCTTTGAAGAGAATGAATGATTTTTGTTATAATGTGTGGTATTTCCATGGATGCAATGAGGTTGTCGATAAGAGTTTGGAGAATTCTGTATCATTCTTCTAAAAGTGCTTCCTCAAAGTCCCGAATAGTCAACAGAGGCATGTTCTCGCTGCAATGCGTGGTTCTAGTGTGCTCCAGGCATTCTCGATCAGATTTAAGTTGGGAGAGCATGCTGGCCCCTACATACGCCGTATTGTTTCCGTTTCAAACATATTTTCCACAAGTTGAGCTGTATTACGCATTGCCATGCATTAAAAGAAAAATATCAACAACGGCTGCAGCGTAATGTATGACATGATATCTGACTATCTCGTCTGCATACCTTTAGGCTGTCAAAGTGCCATTCCAGGCAATATATAAATCCGTGCATATTTCCTCGAAAAATCATGCTCACTAAAATATGCCAATATGAAATTACGGAACTTTTCCAGAATAATTTACTATATAAATTATAAACAATCTGTTAATGACATAATTTAGAAAATAATCTTTCTACAGATCTCTAGATCAATGAAGCCGAAAAACACAAACATACATATTAAAAATAAGCCGGTACTTAAGACTCTTTTTTTCGTGATTGATTAAGTAAAATCTAGTGTCTTGGCAATATTTGTGTTAGGAGCCTTGGCGATATCGAGAAAAGCCAAGAGAAAGAAAACTTTCAGAAATACTTTTCGGCAATCTATTCACTGTTTCACACACACAAGCATTTTTTCAATATTTTTGCAATTTATTTAATATACAGAAGCCATGTCATTATATACAAACAGAAAATATCAGTCAATATATACAAACAGAAATAATTTATCTAATACGTGCAATTAAATGCAATTTTTTTTAAAAATACAGTGAAACTTCCATTTAACGAAGTTTCATCGTTACGCTTAAAAACTTTGTTATGAAGAAAATTCGTTAAATAGAAATCAACTTAAATTCATGAAATTTTTCCTTTAAATATGACAAACAAGTATTGGATTAGGAAGAATTTGATTCAGTTTCAATTATGAAGCCGTCTTTTACAAAACAGTTCTGTACTGTCAAATATCACGTCACATTCACAAGCTATGGCTCAAGCTTTCATCAGCTCTGATACACAAGTTCTCAAACTAATGTTTTCACTATATTGTATTTTTCTGTCTTTTTCGATAATGTACTTCAAGATTTTCTATTATTCCTTAGACTAATGGCTGAAGTTTAGAAGTTGTATTGACAGGAACACAAATAACTTTGATGCTCTTCGATTTGCATTTTCAAGCACATTCTTGTGGATGTACAAAGCAATTGTCTATCAGCAATGAAAAGTCAGAATGGTTACTGTCTAACTCTAATTGACATTTTTTGCTTCAATGAATCTGACGCCATTGCGTCACTGCACCTTCTATATCATTGAACGTAAAAAGAGGATTTTGACTTCCCCCAATTGTCAGCGTTGTAGTCTCGGTGTGGGAAAGTAATGATAAGAAGTGTTTTTCTTAGTGTGACAAAAATGATTTTATTTAGCACCAAGCAGAATGGAAATTATTTAAATGTGTTCATTTTCTTACAATTCGCTGAAATAAATTCGCATATTCATCGCAACAACAACCTCTTAGTTTGAATTCTATACAAGTACAAAAGTGAAATAAACTTCGTTATATAGAATATATTTTTCGTAATATGCAGATAAATTTATATGCTAATGGTGTTCTAAGTCAAAGTTCTGCAGAAAATTTCGTTAAGTAGAAAACTTCGTTAAATAGGGACTTCGTTAAAGGGAAGTTCCACTGTACATACATAAAACAGCATAAATTATTCATCAGTTTTTTTTTTCATAGTTGTTTATATAATTTGTCAATAAATGTCACTTTCTTAAAACCGAATTGCGTCCAGCTTTTTAAAGAAACACCACAAGGTCAGTATAACAGGGAAGTACCATTAAAGCTATTAGATACATGTTAATCATTCAAGTTGTGGAGGAAAATTTCGTTATAAGGTTTGCAGCCAACTACATATTTTAAGAGCGTGGCTTAACGCCAATTTAATTTATTATTTTGTGTGGGAGAAAAGGGGATGAAGATATTCACATTTGAATTTAAAATTTTGTCTTCATTTTTATACAACTGTTGTTTGTATAAATAATTAGTACCTTGTTGATCAATATTAACTCGAAACAAATGTAAAAGCTCTCTTCTGTGGTTATTTTCAAGGAGTTACTCTTTTATGACAACAAACTAACCTTGTACGTCAAACTTGCTTGCGCATCTGAATGCGGAATATTAGCTATTTTTCTTGTACAAAGAGTGGTTTTATAATATAATTAACTGTTCCCTTTCATGTACTATTTACTATTTGCAATCACAATATTGGTATTTTTATGTTAACCAGACGCAAGTGATAAAAATGACCAAATATTGTCCCCATGCTGTATTGATATTGCATTCATTTCATGTAAAATATAAACCTTTCAGTCACTTCATTTAAAAACGTGACTTGCACTCATTTCATATTTAAATAGAAGCATTTAAAATACACGCCTTTCGCTGATTTTATTTAAAATACTAAAAGAAAAAAAAGACGTAAGAATACTATACATCAAAATACTTTATTTAAACATCAAAGAATGTTTCTAATTTACACACGCAAAATACTATAAGAACTGTAATTGATAATTTAAAAATGTTGTTGGTGAGATTTTCGCCAATTCTCTGCTACGTTACTACGGGTATTTTTCTTTCAAATAAGAAAGAAATCCAGATCTATTTTTCAATTTGATTAAATCGAAACATATTTTATTCATGCACTAAAATTAGTGCGTGCGTAATTTGTTTTGCTCCATGTGCTTTAATCCTGTAATCCTGTTGTCTACGAAAATATCAAACCTGTGAAACTGACGTACGCATTAAATTTTCGTGAATTATGTACTTTAATTGTGCTTTTTCAAAACTATTTTTTAATATAACTTCCAAACGGTTTAAAATTTATTCTTGGTAACAAAAGAGTCTCGTTGTCACCATCATAGGTATCTGTTCTGAAAATTAGAACGAAATCCGTCAAATAATTTTGTGTTATGCTTGACGAAAGATTTTATTATCTGCCTTAGCTATATATGCCAGAAGAATAATATTGCACTGTGCATGAGTCTTCGCTTCGCTCAGACAATTGTCAACATGACAGGTTCATTATCGATCAACTCACACAATTTTGCAATAATCTGGTAGAAAATAATTTTTTTAAGCAAAATTATTTCTATTGACAATGAAATAAATGCAACTTAACATTTCCATATTTCCAGAAAACGAAACGCTTATATATATACACGTCCACTTCAGACAATGTTCACACTTTCGCAATTCGACCTAAATCTGACATTTTTACATAGAAAAATTATCATTTTGCAAAAATTTAGATTATTTTCAATATTAAATATCATTGTTACTTAAAAATCCTTTACAGAAATCATGTGCTTGTTTCATTGCATCATAAAGGGGCTCTCGTAATAGAATTATGTTACTGGATAATGCACTTAAAATCGTAATCATAAACAGTCTTTCAATAAAATTATGTAACGCTTTGAAATTGCGTGCGTAAAATCATTATTGTTCCTTGGAAAAGCTACAACAATCGTCTTTTTTTTCATTATGTCTCACGAATGATTTTATACATAAAATATCTAGAAAATAACACTGTGCTACAATGAAATTGCTTCTGAAGTGAAAGCGTGCAATTCTGTATGAAGTTAACTCACTGAACACGGATATCGCCATAAAAAACCTCCATTGGCTCTTGTTTCGGATGCTGGAAAACTTATTTGAAAGTATTCATTTCTTTAAAAAAAATATGCACATTACATATCTTCTGAGTAAAGAAATTCAATTTCAAAGAATACTAAATTGCATTTTTAACATAACAGCGATGTCTTCTGTTTAAGTTGCCACTACATCCATTTTCATTATAGGGTGGGGGTAGAATGAAAAATGGATAATGCATAACATTAGTTTGAAACATTATATAAAGTATAGATATAACAGCTGAAATTTTTTACATATAAAAATTTTAGTATTAGGTGTTTATGATACATTATTAAATTTATAACGTCCGCGATAGTCTAAGATTGGCTCTGGCAGAATTTTAGTTATTCGAGAACATTTTACTTAATCATCTCTTTCTGAAAATTACTAAAAAATATCCATTTCTGATTTTTTCAAATATGCAGTTCAGAATAATTCATTGCCAGTGTTTTCACTTACCTGATCAATGAATTTGGAAATAGTTTTTTTTCACAATGTATTTCGCTAAACACTCAGTTTTCTACTGCAGTGTTATTAACAGGCTTGAAAGTTGTTGATGGAGAATGCTTAATATATCTGGTGTGTGTTTCCTCATTTCTTTATTCTTATTTACTTTCTTTTATGTTTTTTTTGCTCTAATCTTGCAATGATGCTGCAGATTCATTATAGCGCATCTGTAAAAAAACGGAAAAGAGACGCATAAAAGAAACTGTTATGGGTTTTTTAGGCTGCACATTTTCTTTCTGCAAAGCATAAAAACTTTAGTAACTAATGATAAGAAACCATATTTTGTATGAATACGTTGAAATTGTCTTATTACTGTAGCAGAGACTCACTTTTGCAAAACTGGATTCATTTTATTGAAATGGATGAGTCCCAGACACCCACGATTAGAAAATTCAAGCGGTTTCATTGATTTGATTTTCTTCTATTAATAACCGTCCATTACATTTGATTCAGTCAAGAAATTACCATTTTTAACTTAAACTCGTTTTCTTTTTCTTTTGGAATTCTGTATGATGGTTTAGTTAGTGTACTGTTGAGAAAGAGCATTATATCGCTTTTTTGAAAACATGAGCAATGCTAACAAAAATTGGTTTCAAGAATATGAGAATTACAACTTTGGTCACGATATTTTAATTAATTTTGCGCCAAACCATGCTCGCTAACATACGCCAATTGGTCGTGGGCCCGATTAGGAAAGAATCTTCAGTGGTAGCCAAGTCTATAGGTAGACAAAATATATTTATTGTTTTAACTGCGATTATATAGGAATTTCGACAAATTCTTGAATTAGTACCAATTTGGCATTGTTGTTGGATGCCTTTTTTTTTCACCCTATGTGGAAACATTTCGCAAAGTATCATTAAACTTGGTGACAGTTATGACCCGCGCGTCGTATATTTACATGCAAGTATTATTGTACACTTCCTTGATGACGTTCCGATAGAAACGAAACTTAAGAGTTACCTCTGGTCACAAAGCGGTTCAAATATGGTTGAAAAAAAAATATAACCCGTCAGCTGATTTTTCAATAAATGTATACAGTTCTTGCGATAGAGGTCGATAATGTAGTTGTCAACCGACATCTCAGTCGCAAACACCTTTCGGACATTATGGTGCTCCCTCACACGCACATACACATGGAATCATTGTAAAAATAGCTAAAGTAGATTCAGGGAAGCTCAAAATGTAAAAATATAACAAAATTTGAATAATCGGATTTTTATCATGATTACAATAGTTCCTTTATGTGACCAGAAAGTGAAAAAAATAGATTAAAAAATTTAAAAGTACAACATTCAGGCGCGTAAATAAAATTAGTTTTTTTTTTTAAATTCTTGTTTAAAAACAAGAAATTATTTTTAATGAGCATATAAAAATAAATAAAACTATTAAAGAACAAAAGATATACATATTATGAATATATACAAATGGGATCAAAAGTATTTATAGAAATTAAATATAAATATTATGTGTTTAATGGAAAACACACCAAAACAAAACAAAACAAAACAAGTTGGAAATTGTACGTCAAACGTGACAAATGAAGTGCGTTCGTACTATAGCTAGTTATATAAATATTCAGATCTTGATGATTTTTAATTCTGTGAAATGAATTATATCGTCTGCAGATTAATTTCTCTAATAAATTAAGTATTTCGATCGCTTGACGATTAAACTTCAGAGCACCGAGTTTTAAAAAAAATTCAAATTTCTTAATAAATATTTTTATTAATATCTTCTAACGTTTTGATTCGATTTTCATAAAATTTGAAATGTCTCGACAAAATTCTGCAAAGATAATATATCTTAAATTTCAAACCATTCGTTTGAGTAGTTTTTGCGTTATTATATGCGGACAGACGGACAGACGACCGGACGGGCAGACAGACAGACGGACCAGACGACGACAATAGATGCTACGTATTTATATAATTACGAACGCACCTAAAAAACGTGGGTTATATGTATAGAATTAGCGCTTAGCTATATGACACCTCTATTTCTGAATGTCACAAAAGTTTTTAATTCACTAAAAAATAAAGTTATAATTTTCGCAGTTACCACATGCAACTGTTGAATGCAGGAATTATTTTAAAAAGGCGGATAAATGATTGTTGCTTAAGATCAAAGAAACAGTCATAACTAAATGTATACTTTTGTCCAAATTGTTATATCGTCAAGGCAACCCTTTTCTTCTTTTCAAAACTTTACGTGACACTGCTTAACTTTTTGCACGAATATCTGTTCTGTTCTTATACCACTTTTTTTACTTTCCAAACATATACTGTAAGGAAAGCATTGCAATCATGATTTGTGTGTGTGTGTGAGCAAACACGATAACTCTCGAACAGTAAGGAAAAACACCAAGGAAATGTGACAGAGTACACTGTAAAAGAAAAGCCAAATGTTTCTTAATCTACGAAGATAACCACGAACGAAAATGTACAATAACCTTTTCCGAGTTACCCGCGATTCCGAAAAGCGTTCTTTATCTTTAGAAGCACCAGAAACAAATATATTTTCGAGTTTTAAAAATAATTAATAAAAACAAAGCTTATTTTGCTGAAATTTTTTCTTGGAAATGTTTCTTAGTATTTTAATAGTGTATTAATCAATTTTCTCAAATCAGAATATCGATTTTTATGATGCCATCAATTCTCAAGTAAACATTTTCATCTACGTAACTGAATTTATACATGCAAGAATAACAAAATAATATTAATTTTAATGCTATTGTTAATGCTGTTAATTTATCATGGTTGTCTGTAAAACATGTTTGATGAACATGAAAATGTGTACTTGAAAATCGATAGCAACCGAAAAACCTAAATTCCGTGTTGAGAAATCTGATTAATACACTACAAAAACTATTTGGAAACGTATCCGAAAATCGGAGGAAGCAAAATAAACTATATATATATATATATATGCTAATTTAAATCTCGAAAATATATTGGTTTCTGAGATTTCTAGTGATAAAGAACGCTTTTTGGAATCGGGGATAATTCGGAAGAGGTTATTTTACCGGGTGGCCAGAATTAAAACACTTCTACTCTGACCTCCCTAAATGCCGAACTACTCAGTATAAAGGCTTGAAATTTTCTGAACATACTATTCAAGGCAGGGGAAAATGGACTCAGCGAAAAAAAAATAGTTCCAGAAATACCGATAGATGGCGCTGTACAACGAAAATATGAAAAAAAGATAAGTTGAACAGTTAAAGGGGATGCATCATGGCCATGGCAAATTCTGTGCAGAGATGAGGCCCATTTCCACCTCAATAGAACAGTGAGTAGCTATAACTGTAGCATTTGTTAAACTGAAATCCCCGGTACCTTCCAAGAGATTCCACTCCACTCACCGAAAGGTACAGTCTGGTGTGGATTCACAACCACATTCATTCTTCGACTTTTTTTCGAACAGGCTATTCGCAATGGCCCTATGACATGCATTGTGACCAGGGTTGTAAAAAACCTGGGTTTTTTTAAAACCGAGCCCGGGTGAGTAGATGGGCGGGTACCCGGGAAGCTACTCACTACAACCCTTGTGGTTGTAAAAAACCCGTTTTTTTTTAAACCCAGCCCAGGCAGATAGCTGGGCGGGTACCCGGGCAGCTACCCACTACAACCCTGATTGTGACAGCCAACAGGTTCGAAATGATGTTCGAAACTTTTGTTGTACCCCATTTGCAAGAGCGGCTATGTATTGACTCAATTACCTTTATGGAATATGGAGCGCATCTACACAGTGAACTCTGTGTACAGCAGTTTCTTTGGCAACGTAATGACAGAGTAATCAGTGGTGTGTTTCCGACAACCTGGCCATCTCGTTCTCCGGATCTTAAAACGCGTAATTTTTGGCTGTGGGAACATTTAAAAAAACTTGGGCGTCAGATAACCTTGGCAGAGTTTTAAGAATATATCACTGTACAAGTGAGAAGCATATTATTCGACCAGTTACGATCCGAAGTTGAACAAGCTGACCACAGAATACAGATTTTAAATCTTCAAGAAGGTGACAATATTGAGCAGCATTCCCTGCGTCCATAAGGTCCTTGTCACATGAATGTTTGATATGTTCACATAAAATGTGTTTTTGTGTCTTTTCAAAATACTATGTCCAGTTGTACAGTGCCATTTATCGGTGTTTTCTAAAACTATTTTTTTCGCATAATCAGTTTCCCTATGTCTTGATCTGGATGTGTTCAAAATTTGAAGCTTATGCACTGAGTAGTTCAATGAATAGAGAGGTCGGAGTAGGGGTGTCTTAATTATGGCTATCCTGTTATATTTTCATTCGTAGTCATATCATATTTTCGTAGTTTATGAAACATTTCTCTTTTTTTGCAGTTCAGACTGTACGAACCTAATTCTTATCAACATCAATTTATATCATAGTACAACTGAATATGAAATTTCATGGAATTTTATGCATTAAGTGTTGAAATACAACACAAAAACTGTTATATACTAGGACTTCCCTCAAAGGGATTAGTCTGAGTGATATTACTAAGAACATAGGGTTAACAATTACAATATAAAGAAAAAGAGCAAATTAAATGATAGAATTACAAAATATCATATATAAATTCATATACACTGTTAAAAAAATAGAAAAGAAGTACCGTTCATCAGATGTGTTGTCATATTTTTTTTAACATGTGGCAAAGAATCTCATTTTCTTAAGCGCGTTTTGCGCAAAACTTAAAAAAAAAAGAAAAAGAAAACGCCGGATCTTACGCCAAGCTTTTTAAAGTTACGTAATTGGATTTGCAGCCAATAGATTATTGTATAACTATTTATAGAAACTCTTACACTTCAAATCACATTGATAGCATGCTTTGCTACAAACCAGATTGCAAAACTATAGTCTAAATTACTATTAAAGTATACAAAAAATCTTTCGATGACTTCTGTAAAATAACTTTTACATTAAATCTCCATATCGGCAAAATTGAAAAATTATATATATTTCAAAGTTAAGCTTAACAGATACTTCTTCATTATTCTATAGGAGGCTCTGCCCCCTGCGCCTTTACAGCGCCAATCCGCAGACTTTTCTTTTGCCTGTCTGTCTGTCTCTCCACAATCTGTCTGTTTCCCTATCCGTTCTTCTGCCCGTCTCTCTAACCGATTGTCTATCTCTCTACACGTCTCGCTACCCGTCTCTATATTTCTCTACCGGTCTCGCTACCCGCCAATCTATTTCTCTAACCGTCTGTCTATCCGTCTAACTACTTGTATGTCTAGCCGTGTCTCTATCCACTTCTCTACCCATTTGTCTATCTGTCTCACAACTTGTCTATCTGTCTCTTTACCCGTCTGGCTATACGCCTCTCTACCCATCTTCTTACCCATCTACTGTCTCTCTACTCGTCTGTATACCCGTCTCACTATCCGTCTGTTTTTGTACCAATCTCATTACCCGTCAGTCAACTCGTCTCTGTACTCATCTCTCTACTCGTCTCTTTATCTACCACGCTACGCGTCTCGCAACCTTTCTCGCTACATTTCTGTCTACCGGTGTTGCTACCCGTCTCGTGACCCATCTCGCTACCCCTCTGTCAACCCTCTTTTTTTTTTTTTACCCTTCTCTCTAGCTGTCTGTCTATTCGTTTCGCTACCCGTCAGCCTACCTATGTCGCTACTCGTCTCTCTCCACATCTCACTACCCGTCTGTCTACCCGTTTGTTTACTCGTCTTTCTCCCTCTCGCCACCTCTTCCCAATATTTAAACAATTCATTTAATATACAGAAGCCGTTTATCAGTCATTAAATGCAAACAGACGTAATTTATCTAATAAGTATAATCAGATGCAATTTTTTTTAAATACATACATAAACCTGAATAATAATTCATCAGTTTTGTGTTCATAGTTGTTTATATCATTTGACAGTAAATCTCAACTCCTTAAACCTGAATTGTCTCAAGCTTTTTAAAAAAACCACAAGGTCTGTATAACTGCAAAGTACCCTGAGGGCTATATTAGCTACATGTTATTAAGTTAAGTGAAAGTTTCGTTATCGCGTTTGCAGCCAATTGCTTATGTCAGAAAGCGTAGGAACCGCTTCCAATTGCTTATGTCAGAAAGCGTGGCTTAACGCCATTTTAAATTCATTACTGTAACTTTCTTTTCTTTTCTTTCTTTCTTTTTTTTTTTGGGGGGGGGGGGCGGGGGGAAGGGTTTCAAATATATACATTTAAATTAAAACTTTTGCCTCCATGCCATTAGTGTTGTTTGTATTATTAACTAATACATTGTAGACCGAGCTTCATTTGAAACAAATGTAAAATACTTCTATAGTTTTTTTAGGAGAAACTTTCGTCATCGGGCCCAAAGCCAATCGGAGCATTTAATATCATTATTGTAACTCTTATAGAGTTAAAACAATATTGTTGCTAGCTTTACTCTTGTGTGAGACCAGCCTTGCCTGTGTATCTGAATGGGGAAAAGTTTCGTATCCAATGTTGGTTGGCGAAAAAAATTTTAAATGGTGCCAAACGGTAGTTTTAGCATCTTAGAAAATTTTTCAAGACAGCGATAAAACATGTTTTTCAAATATTTACAAACATACGTTTATTAAAGCATGTTTTTGCACCATCTTAAAAATTTAAACACGATGCTAAAATAAAATTTTATCACCATATTCGATATTTTAATAAGTAATGAAAATACATAAACAAACTTATTTAACAAACCTAAGAGACATTTTTGTGATAAATAATTGTTATTGTCAGGGGGGTAAATTGTAAACAATTAATAAACGGCTAGTAAATAATAAATAGCATTTAAAACCTAAAAATGGAGAAGTGGTCCATATAAAAAGGCAAAACATAACATTATACGCTTGATATATGTAAATCTTTTTTTATTTTTTAATATTTCCGAATAATATTTAGAAAAAGTAAGCCAAATCCTGCAGATCCCAACAATCACATCGTAAAACTTATCACCAAAAAAGAACTCGCCAAATCTTACGGCACAGGAGATGGATTTTTCCCTCTGAATGCAGAATATTAGTTTTTTTTTCTCGTACGATGGGTGATTATAATATAATTGTTTCATTTCGTATACTACATACCGTTTGATATATTGGTACTTTTATGTTATCCTGGCGCAATTGATAAATCGCCAAATATTGTTCCTATAACATTTTCATATTGAATTCATTTCATTTAAATATAAACCTTTCACTCATTTAATTTAAAATACATGCCTTTCATTAATCCCATTTAAAATGCTAAAAAGAGAAAAAAAAAGAAATAATGCCATAAATCGAAACCTTTTATTTAAACACCAAAGAATTTTTTTTTTTTTAATTTACACACGCGAAATAAAAAAAGCTGTTTTTGCTGAGATTTGCGCCGAATCTCTGATACCAAGTCTACCAAGTTATTGCGGGCTTTTTCTTTTAAACAGAAAAAAATCCAAATTAATTTTCGATTTCTACTAAATGGAAATATATTTTATTGTGCTGAATATTAGTGCGTGCATATTTTTTTGCTCCATGTACTCCATGAACTTTTCTATTCCGATTGTTCAATTCCGAAAATCTCCCGCCGGTGAAAATGACGTACGCACAAAATTTTCGTGACGTATGTACTTTAATTGTGCTTTTTTATCTATTTTTTTTTAATATAATTTCTAAACGGTTTGACATTTATTCTTGGTAATAAATAGACGTCGTTGTCACCTTTATAGGTACCTGCTGTAAAAATTTGAACGAAATCCGTTAAATATTTTTTGAGTTATGCTTGACGAAAGGTTTTAATATCCATCGTAGCTATATATGGGGCAAAGTAATACTGCGCTGTGTATGAGTCTTCGTTGCACTCAGACAATAACACCAAACAATTTGTAGAGAGAGAGAGAGAAAGAATATAAATTTTTGGTTCAAGATAATTCAATATTTGCTAAACACTCAGTTAATAAGGCCACTACGAAAATTAGTTGTTTTCATCAGGAAATGTAATTTTCCAACGCTTGATTAACACCACAAATTTCAGTGCCTTTCCTTTTGTTTTGTTGCCACAGAAAGTTGTTGGAACCGTGAAAAAGATCTCTCTCAGCGTATTTAATCGATTATCTCGAAGAATGAACTGTCTCTAAGGGAATACAAGATAATTTTATGAATCTGGCAAATGAAAAATACGTTTGTGACAAATTACATGGATACCCACAGAATGGTGCTTTGGGACACAAAAATTTCGTAAATATCACATTTCACTTTTTTAGGCTAAAAAAATTACTCTAGCGTTTCTAAAATGACGCAGAGCATGCAAAAATTAGATAAAAAGATATGGCTCTTTTTGTATGTTATACTGTCTACGGAGTACTTAACACATTGGTGATAGCTAGTTTTCGTCTTTTGCACAGGAATCCTCGCGTATGGATGGACGTTATACTTGCATGTCACGTTATTTAAAAAATATATTGTCTCTGTTCCTGAATATATTATAAATAAATGTATATAATAATGATATTGGTCCCAATCAAAGTATTTATTTGCATAGTACTTTCATTGAAAAAATACCAATTTTGTATATGGTTTTTGAGAAATAATATAGCACATAAAAGGACCCGTGGGCCGAATTATACAAGTCCGAAGGATGTGAATTCGGTTATCCCGTTAGCAACGATTTAACACTTGATATCGATCTACTACAGAGTGTATTTTTTCAACATTCGTCATATTAAAATTGATATATCTAAATTTTTATAAAAGATAAAATTATGAAACTTTGTACAAATATTTTCTGTTATATATTGCTTAACACATTCATCGCTACGGACGAGATATCTCGTTCCGATGTTTCCGATGACAGTACAACATTTTAATACTTTTGATAAATCGCCAAATATTTTTTACGGTTATAACTGTATACGAGTTAAAATACAATGGAGTTAATCATGCGTCAAACCACGCTCGCCAAAATAGGCCAACTGGTTGTGAAACTATGACATAAAAAATATTTTAAGCACTAAAGAGTAAAAAAATAAAAATAAAGAGTGTAATATACAGGGTGTCCGAAAAGTCTCGAAAAGCGGTCAAATAACTCGAGAAATATACATCGAATTTAAAAACAGAAAATATGTGTTCAGTATTTTTGAAAATCTATTTAGGGATATCAAAGTTGCCACCCAACTCTGCTCCTGGGAGGAAGGGGGGGCAACTTTGAAATCTTAAAGGATAACTCCCCCATTTTATTGCAGATTCGGATTTTACGGGAAAAAATACGTTACTTTTGTATTTAACATTCTCTTCGGAAAATCGTAGATGGCGCTATAATCAAGTAAAATGCAGTGAGATTCGTTTCCATTGAAAGGTCTCGAAACGGTCGAATAATTCGAGAATTATACATCGGATTGAAAAATGGAAAAATACATGTTCAATATTTATCAAGAATCTATGTAGGGATATCAAAGTTGCCATTTTTCTAAAATATTGGACGCGTATTTTTCTGCTTTCCAATCCAATGTGTATTTCTTGAGTTATTTGTCCATTTCCAGACTTTTCAATGGAAACGATTCTCACTGTATTTTACTCGACTAAAGCGCCAACTACGATTTTCCGAAGAAAATGTTAAATACAAAAGTTGCGTACACTGTTAAAAATTTGGAGCAAGGTTGCACGAAATTTTGGTGCTGCAGTAGCTGCCACCATAAGATCGTGAAACGTTTCTCCAAAATTTGGTGCTAAGGTTGCACCATAAATTGGTGCAACATTTTCCCATAAATTGGTGCAACATTTCCCCAATATTTGGTGCTAAAGTTGCACCATAAATTGGCGAAACGTTTTTTCAATATTTGGTGCAAGGTTGAACATTTATTGGTAAATTTTTTAGGGGTAATTGTGTGAATTGTTTTTTTTTTAAAAGATGTTTTCATTGTTTCAATAAACTTTAAAATTGATATTTACTGCTTCTCTGATTGATCTTTGTTTGAAGATTACTTGCGTGTGTTATACAAGATCAGAAACCTGGTTTATTTAGCAAATTTTAATATATTTTAATTTAATGTTTTTAATTTGAAGCACTCATAACACCATCGTAATATTTACATGATTTACTCCTTAATTCCTGATTAACATACATAAAAACTACGATGTTGTTATGAGCGCTTTATATCGTAAAAAAAGCAAAGCAATGTAATTGAAATGCATTATAATTTGCTGAATAAACAAAGTTTCTGATCTTGTAAAACACACACTAGATATCCTAGAAAAAAAAAACAATCAGAGAAGCAGTAAATATCAATCCTAGAGTATATTGAAACAATGAAAACATCTATATAAAACAGAATCAACTACCTTATAACGCGAAGGGTGGGAATGCTTTTTTAAGTGTATGATTAGTCATTCTTTATTTAAATATTTTTTTTTATATGTATGTGGATCTGTACATTAAATTTTGCTGGCAAATGATTATTATTACGATGCTTATTTATGGAAGAACACGATAAGTCATATTTAATTTTAATATTTTATGCGTATAGATTACGTATCTTGATGCGAATACGAGCTATTTAATTCATTGTTTACTATTTTTTCTAAAAAGTTCACGAAGCCTTTTCAAATTTATGTATGACTGTTATCGATCAAAATTTACTTTTTTAAGTTTATTTTTTCATAAAATAAGAAAAATATAGAAAATGGAAAAAAAGAAGGAAATAAAAACAGAAAATTCATACAGAAATGAACAGAATGACTGCATATGTACTATTCTTCACTGTTTGGAAAACATTTTGAATATAACGTGACTTCTAAACTAATTAAAGGCTTAATTTATCATTAAAAATATTCAGTCTTACATAAGTAAGTATAAACTTATTTAAAATGAATGTTTTAAAATTACTCAATCTTGAAAATATAAAAAAGTAAACAATATCGCAGAAAAATGCATACATACAATTAAACAAATTCTACTCAGCTTAGAGTTTCGAAATATATTAACAATAAATTTTTTTGTCAGTAAATTCTTTATCTGCAGCTTATAATCAATTATAAAATAAACACAGCGTAAACCGAAAATCCCCATGCAGTTTTTCTTGTTTATCTAATTATTTTTACGATACTGCATGACGACGAGTACGAAAAGAAAAAAAAGCACCTGGTAGGAAAACGAAATCTCAGGATATGATTCATCAAAGTTTTTAATCCCTGCATATTATGGAAGTCTTTAATGTAAATGTTAATCGAAAAAGTTATCAGAATAAATGGATGAAATCTGTTACACTGAATTTAACAAAGAGAGTGGGGGGGGGGAGAGGAAAATGACTACAATTGTATATTCTTTTGAGAAAATTTGCACATTGAAATAACGGAATGAGGCAAATTTGGAAAACATACTGAAATAATTACTGAAATAAATTAATATATGATGCGATATCATAAGCTCATATATTCACAAGATACAAAATCTACAATAATAAAAGATTAAAACTAAAAATATCCTACCATGTCATTCCATAAATAATCCTAGTAATTATCTTGCCAACAATGGCGGCTATGAAAATTTTGTTTCCTTTCTCTTCTGCTTATCTCATAAAGACGCTGTAGAGATGCGCAGAAATCAGCGATTCTGATTCGCTGTTAGGTTGCACCAATTCGTGGTGCAAATAAGGCAATTTTGGAGGTTGCACCATTTCGTGGTGCTTTTAAAAATTAAGAAATACCATTTTTTGGTGCTTTTCCTTATTTTACTCCATAGATTGGTGCAACTTTGAACGGAAATTTTTAACAGTGTACTTTTTCCCGTAGAATGCGAATCTGCAATAAAAAGGGGTGTTATCTATTAAGATTTCAAAGTTGGCCCCCATTTCCCTCCAGGGGCAGATTTGGTGGGGCAACTTTGATATCCCTAAATAGATTTTTAAAAAAATATTGAACACATATTTTCTGTTTTTCAATCCGATGTATATTTCTAGAGTTATTCGACCGTTTCCAGACTTTTCGGACACCCTGTATATTTTTAAAATATCATTTTATCAATTAATAGATGATTATTAATTGAGTTATTATTATACATTGAGGAAACAATTTAGTAATCCTGAACAGCTAGCTTAAATAATGCTTTTTTTCCTTTACTCCAGCCATATCTTACAAAAAAAAAAAAAAAAAAAAGAAACCGAACAAAAAATATAATTAGTTTAATAATTTCACAAATAAGTTAGTTTAGTAAGTTCAAAATTCCTACCAAAATCAATTAAACCGGCGAACTTTTCACAATCGGAGTCCTCACCAAATGAATGTATTCAAACGGAAATGTTTTGGGAACATGAACTGTAGTCATGACCTTAGATGTGAATTTTAAGATAAACATTGAATGCTTATAAAAGAGTGAGTTTTTTTTTAACCATTTTTAAATGTTATACTTATTTTTAAATTAAACATTGAATGCTTATGAAAGCTTGCTTTTTAAAGAAATATATTTTTACGCTTGGAATTGTTCTTAATTTCTTCGCACTTTAAATAATTTCTATTAAAAATAATAGGAACTCGCTTTATTTTTACTTTAACATTAAAACAAAAGTTTTGTGAAAGCAAAATGTTCCACAGCTGATAAATAATTCATAATTTCGTTCCCAAATACATAAATTCATTTCACTTTCAAATAATTCATGAGTTCCTTGGATCATTCTTATTATATTATCCTAAGATAATAAATAAGAAAAAAAAATTCAGCCAACTCAAACGGATTTTATAAATAACTCAACCAAGCGAATGAACTAGGGTCGATAAAACTAAGAAAGTGACCTCTGTCAATGATGAAAATACAAGTTGCTTTTAACAATGTTTTTTTATAATGTTATTTATTCTTTATTATAAGTATTAAATATTATATGGAATTTATAATCATTGCACTCGTTAAACGAATTTTTAATGGTGACTTATTTTTTAAATTTCGCTATTTTTTTTTAATGTAACCTATTTCTTTCACACAAAGCAAACGAAGACACATTTGAGGGGCCCTATGCGATAACAAGACAAGTGAAAAAATGGAATTTTCAGCTGAAAGGCTTCTAAATTTACTTTCAGCATTTTAATTTAGGATATAACTTTTTTGGATATATTCTTATTAAAAAGAGTTTAGCATCTTTTCTTTGCTTATGAACATAAAATTTATATTTCCTTATATGCTGAATAATACACTATATAAAAATGAAAATTTAACACTTACCTTATTATTTCATATCCTATGGTTTTGGGTGAAAAAAAAGTACATTTGGAACACATAAATGACTTTGTTTTTACAACCTTTATAGACTGCAATACAAGAGTTTACAAAATACGAGCGCTTTTTCTTTAAAAAAAAAGTCATAATACAGCCCTCAGCCCTGTTATTAGAATTTGGAGAACTGAGACATGTGAGAGATGAAAATTTTTTACAAGCCATGATGGTTTGGATATGAAATAGTATCTAAGGTAGAGCAAGGTAAGCCAACAAGCCTTCTTTTTACACGGCTTTCCAGGAATCAAGGTAACTCCACTTGCCTTGTTATTCCATTTTGATTTTTATATATGTTTAAGTTAAGGGTATAAGGATTTATAAAAGTTAAAGTAAAACTAATACCTCAATTTGTTCATAATAAAAAAAATCCTTTTCGTTTACAAGATAGATAAAGTTGTCTAGTTATATTATATTTTTATATGGTCCAAGATCTCATTTGTGTCTTCTCAGTCCCCAGTACATCTCTCGGCATTTCTTTGCAATATAAATTCTCATTTATTGTTAAAATGTTTCTTTATGATTGTTCTACAATATTATATTACTTTTACTGTGAAAATCTGTTTTTTTTTCTTTATTTATTCTTTAAAATGGAATCGAAATATCTCAAAAGTCACTTCAACTCATACCTTGATCATTAAAACCATCAATAATTATTAAATAAATTTGAAAAACCAATGCATTTATTATAAATATGAATCACATGGAGCATAATAAAATAAATTTTATATGAGTGAAATGTGTAATATCTGTTTTTCTTGAGTTTAAAGTTGTCTCACTCACTTGTTTGGTCACTATTGTCCCGGTGTATGTATTTCCTCATATTTCCACCAGATGTAATCATTTTCAGTATTGTTTCCAGAGGGGACCATATGTTGTTCTTAAAAAGTCGCCATTGATTGCTGTTTGTTCATAAAAAAAGATTTTCTGGATTGAAAAGAATGGGGAAAAGGTAACGTACGTTTATTAACCATTATTACTGTCCCGATTGTTTTTTTTTATGTAAACCAATCTCAAGCCATTTAATCGTAGGTTTGATATGCCTTTGAAAATAGTGCATACAGTAAAGAAACTATCTTTACAGAAATGATAGAAACTCCTGGCCATGTGACAGCAGGAGAAAGAATTCTTTCTAGGTGGTCCGACTGATGTTTTCCCATGGTGTTTAACCTTTGAAGATCAAAATCTATCATAACCAATATTTTATTTAAAAGGTTTTGGACAGATTAAAGTTGCCGATGTCTACGTGTGGGGTAGATCCTTCTAGAAACAGGCTGTCGACAGTGTAGAAGGTGGAACTCTCTGAAAATGATGGACTCTAATTCCCCCCCCCCCCTTTTTCAACCAATGATGATAGAGTTTGAGGATGATATCATTTTCTCATCTTTGGATAGGACGGGTTGAGTACCTCCTATATTTAATTACGAGAAGTGAATTAAGGCATCGAGGTGATTCAGTCAGATAGAAGTCCTTAAAAGAGTAACAGCTCAGCTGAGGAGCTGGGTTTATTTTTCAGGATAAACTCTGGAATAAAGTATTGTCTCGGTAAAGAGCTGAGGGAGAGTTCTAGAATAAAAACTCTTGAGGATATTTACTATACAAATTCTTCTCTGGCTGAGACAGAGTCTTAAGCTTTCGATATCAACAAAAGCCTGGATACTTGAGAGAGGAAAGCAACGCGAAATAAACAATCTTTGAACTTAGTGAAATTACGTGATAAACTTTAGTTATCATCAACAAATGGTAAGCTTCTAAGTCAGCGAGTTTCCTTTCGAATAGTATTCCATTATCTAGAGAACTGGTGACAAAACTCTGTCTTCGATATGCAAGAACTATTTAATTCCTTTACCAACTCTCAACAATAGTCGAAGAATTCACGAAATAATTGTGTTGTTACAATTTCTATTTTTTTCTACATAAATGAAAGCGGTTGCATGTCACACGCTACCTATCATAATATGATGGATATGTAACCGTTTACAATACACTATTCCAAAAATGTTATTTTTTAAGTACAGTGGTCAAATTGCAAAAACTGTCACTACTGTCCTTACAATTTGTATTTAGTCTGATAAAAACTGCCATATCATCATATTTATTTTTCAGTAAAGTTTGTGCCCATCTACTAATTATTATTCTGCAGTATATAAGTAGTTATTAAAAATTCAAGTCGAGCATAATATGAGACTTTTAAAAATCAGATATCAGCAGAAAATCAGCAGCCAAAAATCACACTTATGGGATTTTGGCCATATGTTAATTTTCTATTTTTTACTTTCTTTTATACATATACGAAGAAAGTATTGGAATCGTTATAATTTTCAACTTCTGTTTTTTGATGGATTTACACGTTTTTGGATGTCTGGAACACATTTGGAATTTGTTTTGGCAAATGACTGTCTGTGTGTGTATGACCCAAATATTGCGGGCGCTCTGTCTGAAGAACTAGATGTCAGAATTTTTTTCAAATTTCATAATCTGTTAGACCTTTACAGTAACTGTCACTGATTGGGTGTGGGTGCATATCTCCCAAAAGGCGGCGCTACTATGCTGTGTTTTCTCGATTTCCTTGTTAGATATATCTCGGCATCTATGAAATAGAATTTCATAAACATCATATCCAGTGAGATCTTGACACATACAGCTGCTCTTTAGGTGTTGGTGTATATGACAGAACAGGTGGTGCTGCTACGGTGCTTTTTTCACGATTTCGGTGATATACTATTTCCATGGTAGCTGTATCTCAGGCTCTATGGGATGTAATTTTATCAAACGTCATATTCAGTTAAACCTTGGTACATATAGGTGCTGATTAATATTTGGTGTATGTAGGTGGGGCTGTTAAATTGTGCTTTTCACGATTTCCGTGATAGCGTACCTCGGCATCTATGGCATAAAATTTCACCAAATGTAATATGTAAGATGCTTATTGAAAATTATATTGATTCAATTTTGTTATTTTTCATTCAACAGGGGGCAGCACAGCGTTTTTTTTTTCGATGAACATTACAGTTATATTTCATTTTCGGTTGGGTAGAAATGAACCAAATTTTATATTTGAGGTTAGTAATTTAAAAATATATATGTGTTGGCTTAATTTTTAGGTAGCTTTCAATACAAAAAAGTATAAAGCTACCTATTGCAGCCGTTCGGAGGAAAGCATTTCCGGAAAATTTCGATATATTTTCACCGATCATGACCCCCAGACCCCAAAACCACCCTCCGTTCAAATGTTGATTTATATATATAGATATATCCATATATATATATATATATATACTAGGGGGCCTACCCCCTGCGAGCTACGCTCGCCAACCCCCGCTCAGACTTCAAGGCCTCTAAAAACATGACAGCGTGCTTTGTTTTAAAAACATTGGTAAATCTGTAATTGGGTTGCCATGCTTTTAACGTTTTAATGCGGCATTTTTTTTATTATCATGGCCTCATACACAGCTGTTGTGACAACTGACGACTGTTTTTGGGAGTGATAAGTAAAATCAATTACAACTTGAAAACCAGCTTGTATAAAATGGTTAGGTTTAAATTGTGGCTACCTCTCGGACTTTTATAACAACGATCTGTATTCTATTCTTCCTTTATGTTTAAGGATGAGAAAAATTCCATCTGCTTGTGAATAGCATTAAGAACCACGGTATTGAAAAGTACTATGTTATAGACATTTTCAGTAACAGGTTTTAATTTTCTCTCTATTTTAGTGCACCATCATGCATATTTTCATGTTATTTTAAATATGTAAATTATTTATTTTAATTAATATGTATATACGAATTTTGTAATAATTATTTATCATACAAAATTAGTTAAATATTTTGTGCATGCATGCCTGCATTTATTCGGCATCAATTGATGAGATATTTAAACAAATTTGCTTTCCGCGATAATTTTACGCCATGTTATGTCACTTGAATATTGTCCATAAGAAAATCGGGTACTTTTCCAGTATAGCATCCTTTGCTTTTAGGTTTGGCGTAATTCGAGCTTCAAAAAGGGATAGATTCGTTGCCAAAAGTTATGAAAACAATCCCAATGAACTTTTGGTGCTTTTCTATTATAGGGGTCTTGACGCTTTTTTTAAAAAGCTTGGCGCAATTCGGGCATCAGAAAGTGAGATTTGGTGCCAAATGACATAAACAGCCATGGAAACAAATTCGACGATTTTTTTGTTTATATGCGTATTTTAATTATACACATATTATTATTGTTTTTTTCTATACAAATTACTTCTGATTATATATAAAATAGGATAAATGACATTTTACGCTAAACAAATTGTATAAATATTGAAAAAATGCTTCTGTACACAAAATGACAAAGTGAATAGGTTGACAGAAAGTATGTTGCCAAATTTCCTTTTCCGCCAAGGCTATTTTCCCTGTTTCGTCAAGGCCCCATATACTGGAAAAGCACCGAACGTTTAAGCTTGTTTATACATGTATTTATATGTATATATACAATTTATTTATAATTGTCGTTCAATTTACCTCTTTTTGTACATAAAAATAGATAAATGGCTTCTTTATATTAAATAAATTGTATAAACATAAATGACGTATTTACATAAATGACGTCATTTGGACGAATTTATTCAAAATGTTTTCAGTTTATAAATTAAATTAAATGCTGACAGATGATTGATTCCTGACGATAGAAATGTGATTTTTTTTTCAAATTTTCCTGAAAAACATAATTTAATCACAATCTTGTTTTCATTATCGATTGAAATAAAAGATAAATTCAAATTCAATTTGAAAATGACGAATAAAAAGAAATGAAAAATCCCTATCGGGATACTTTTCAATTTTTTTCCCTTTTTTGTCACAAAAAAAAACTGAGTAATTAGTTGACATCATTACAGAAATATCATTAAAATTAGAAAAAAATTAATGTCTCGAAAACTAATTCCAATTTCAAAATTCTATTACCAGTTTTGACATCCGCGGATTTTTATGGACAATTGGTATTAATTTCACCATCAAGCGTTTAACATTTTATTAAAAATAGCCCTGAAACATAATAAGTCGTTTAATCAGTCGTTTCATAAAATCGTTTCATAAAATCGTTTCACAAATTCGTTTCATTAGGATTTTATATATATAGGATAGACATAATTTAATCACAATCTTGTCTTCATTATCGATTGAAATAAAAGATAAATTCAAATTCAATTTGAAAATGACGAATAAAAAGAAATGAAAAATCCCTATCGGGATCCTTTTCAATTTTTTTCCCTTTTTTGTCACAAAAAAAACTGAGTAATTAGTTGCCATCATTACAGAAATATCATTAAAATTAGAAAAAAAATTAATATCTCGAAAACTAATTCCAATTTCAAAATTCTATTACCAGTTTTGACATCCGCGGATTTTTATGGACAATTGGTATTAATTTCACCATCAAGCGTTTAACATTTTATTAAAAATAGCCCTGAAACATAATAAGTCGTTTAATCAGTCGTTTCATAAAATCGTTTCATAAAATCGTTTCACAAATTCGTTTCATTAGGATTTTATATATATAGGATAGACATAATTTAATCACAATCTTGTCTTCATTATCGATTGAAATAAAAGATAAATTCAAATTCAATTTGAAAATGACGAATAAAAAGAAATGAAAAATCCCTATCGGGATCCTTTTCAATTTTTTTCCCTTTTTTGTCACAAAAAAAACTGAGTAATTAGTTGCCATCATTACAGAAATATCATTAAAATTAGAAAAAAAATTAATATCTCGAAAACTAATTCCAATTTCAAAATTCTATTACCAGTTTTGACATCCGCGGATTTTTATGGACAATTGGTATTAATTTCACCATCAAGCGTTTAATATTTTATTAAAAATAGCCCTGAAACATAATCAGTCGTTTAATCAGTCGTTTCATAAAATCGTTTCATAAAATCGTTTCACAAATTCGTTTCATTAGGATTTTATATATATAGGGTAGATTAGGATTTTATATATATAGGGTAGATATATATATCTGACCTATGTCATACGATAACGCTCGTATTTATAAATCAATTTTGATGAAACTAATTGTGTGTATTAAGCTAACCAATGTCTCGACCGAGTTCGTTGGTCAGCTTGGTCCGCCATTTTGTTTCAAGATGGCGGCCATTTAAAAACATTAAAACTAAAATAAATATACAAAAAAAATATATTTTAATTACGTTTTAGGCCTTGATAAAAGGATTCCAGAGCATTTTTTGGTTTACCTCTATCTTAAAAAATGGCTGAGATAGAGCAGTTTGAAATTCTAGGGTGGCTGACATTTTGAAACAAAACAGCACATTAACGCGATTACTCGCAAATTATTTTCTTTCATTGTTGTAATAATTTTCCCAATCATACGCATAAAACTATATATTCATATCCGTTAGCACCAAAATTGGCGACATTGGCGCCAAAATTGGCGACCAAAATAAGTCTTCATAAATGAAGCCAATTTGGCTATTGCTCAATAATTTGGCGAATTTATTATTCAAATTCAGTATTAACGAATCTTTTGTAACCGTTTCTTTGCATTTTAACTTGCTGTTTTCGTGTAACATTAGCTAAAATTTTAAAACGAAGATATAGGAAAGGTACCTTTTCCTCCCGGTACAGGCCGGAAGGACTTTTTTGTTTTGGGATAAACAAGGGATGCTGCTAGTTGTGCTTTTTTATTAGTTGATTACTGTAATTTAGAATTAAATTTTAAAAAATGCATTATTCTTCGTAATTGCAGGTGTGGAACAGTGCAATTTAATTCAATATAAAAATAAAGAAGAAAGCTTTATGATGCCTACAGCATACGAGTTATACTAAAATTATACTTCTGTATTACCATTGAATAAATTATTCAAGTTTTTGCCCACGGCTACGCTCACATTGAATGTAAGTTTTGTAATTCGGAATGCTAATTTTACATGTAATTTTTACTTTGCTTTTGCATAATTTATCTAACTAACAGTGTAACTCCCATCAAAATCCGTTCAGTGGATTTTTAAAAAAAAGCTAATCCTTCATAATCTTGTTCACTTAAATACATAACATTCTCCCATAGCTATATAACTAAGCAACGTAGAACGATATGTTACACACTAAAACCTTCCTTCCAGAATTACCTAACTGACATGTAAGTCTCTTAACAATCCATTTAACAGAATGTGGGTCATAAGCTTCGGAATGAAGTGAATGAAATTCCTATTTGTATTTTAGTAGATTTCTTGAATTTTGTATATATTAGGGGATCCAACATGGCCATCTACACTAAAAAAAAAAAAAAAAAAGGTTGATTTTACAGTATAATACTGACATATTACTGCTTATTTTACTGTTTATTACTGTTAATTTTACGGTATAATACTGGCAGCTGGAATGCCAGTATTATACTGTAAAATCAACAATTTTATTTGCAGTGTAGGGCTACAGAACATAGAGGAAAACATTTTTCTTCTAACCCTAATAGATTTTTTACATTTAATGTATTTTTTTAGATTGCCCATTAACACCATCAAAACGCATTTTTTTAAATCAAAATTATCAATAAGGTAGTCAAATAAAGTTTTGAAATTTCCTAAAAGCGATACTTTCATATTAGCCAGAAGTTAATATCCGAAGAAATTGCCAAACATTTCGCTACTTACTGCAGCATTTTTTATTCTGATAATTTCAGCGATTGAAGAATTCGATTACATGTCTGTTAAATTTGTGTTTTATTTATATTATATTATTTAATTTATATATTTATTAATGCATTTTTAATGAATTCTGGAATATTAACTAGAAACGAATGCTGATTTATTTATATTGTTTTAAGTGCAAATGGAATGCGTAATGGAGAGAGATTTAAAACTTCCATTCTTGAAAATTATTTTAAAAAACATTATAAATGAGTAAATTGAGGCATGGTTTTCAAACAAATTGAATTTGAAAATGCATTTTTTTCCGTATACAACGGTGTAAAAATTGAAAATGTGCGATGTTTAGAAGTTAAAAAAATTATAGTAGTGAAAATATTGTAAAATCGAAATTTAATCGTCAGGTGTTGCCAGCTTCAAAATGATGTCAGCGTTACACACGGACACCTTTTTGTAAGGAAAGTTGACGGACATTTTCTATTTGAAACAAAAGAAGGAAAGAAAGAACGAATTTATAATGAATGGCATTCTTTCACTGTATGTTCTGTTTTATTTTCTCAGTATGTTAAGGCGTTTTTTAAACTAAAATTACTTAATAAAGTTTCTATTTTATAAAAGTGCATAAATGCCTGCCAGACGTTATTTTCCAATTTTAAGATATTGTTCCCTTGCATATATTTTGGTTAAATTTAAAATTAAATGCACTGAACAGTTTGTTTACTAAGACTTCCCTCAAAGGGACTAGTCTGGGTGATATTGCTGTGAACAGAGAGTTAACCCTTTCAGGGGCAACATATTTCTGCTGTTAAAGTGTTGAAATTTTCTGTTGACACCAGGATTTACGACAAATTGATTTGAAAATAAGTAAAATCTTTTCTTCACATACTTTATAAAAGACAAATTTTAGTTCAAAATTCAGGTGCCAATATGGAATTTGGGTATTAAAATTAAGTGGGATATATTATACCCCACCGCCCTTCATTTTTAATAGTTTCAAAACAGATTGCAATGCGAGTAGTCTTTTAAGCATAACTCAAAATCTTCTACACTGAAAAAAAATATTGTTGATTTTACGGTATAATACTGGCATTCCAGCTGCTAATATTATACCATAAAATTAATAGTAATAAGCAGTAATACAGTGCCGCGCATGCGCGGCAGTGTATCACTGCTTATTTTACTGTTTATTACTGTTAATTTTATGGTATAATATTAGCAGCTGGAATGCCAGTATTATACCGTAAAATCAACACTATTTTTTTTTTTTTTTTTTTTTTTTTTTGTAGTGTAGAAATCGCTTTCTGTTAATAAATTCATCTGTTATAATTTCTATTGATTTCGAAAATTATTTTCAAAATATACAATTTTTCGATATGGCCATATGCTTAATTCTACTAAATGACAAAATTTGTTGCTACAATAAGAAATGCACAGAAGATCACTTAACTAATTACTTTTTATAAAGTGTTGTCCGAGTAGTGTTTTGTTTTGATTAACCTAATTTATGTTGAGCTAGGATGCATTTACTTTCATGTCCATCTTTGCGTGTGGATTTCCATATGTGTAGATATTCTGACGACCATCTGTTGTTAAATTGTTTTTGCGTTGTTATGGGTACTCTGCTAGATTTTCATAACTTGCATAGTACTTGGAAATGTTCATTCTTTACATTAGAAAGTTCTTTTGCGGCACAGATTTTGAAAATAATAACAGTGAAACAGAATCCCATCTTTTTAATCTATAAAAATCGATTTTGTAACCTAGTTGTGATTACGATGGTGTAATAAGAGTGAAAGCATATGGATTTTATCAGTGAAATATAATGCTTATATTTTGCAATAAGTGGCGAACTTTTAATTTTCATTTTCATTGTGAAAAAATGTGTGATAATAAGTATTATTAATTTTTCCTGGAAGGTATTGAACGATATGAATTATTCAAAAGTTCTAAAAAGATTCACGATTACGTGTATCCTTTTAAAATATGTAATTTAATTATCCTTTTTGTTTTAAACGAATTCAGTTGATATTTTTGGATACTTTTCCTATTACAAGATGTTATAATGTTTATATTTTAATTAGACAAAATATTTCTTTAATTTAATCTTAATTTAATGTATATTAAATATAATTGTCATCTTAATTTAATATATAGTAAATAAATTCTAACTATACTGCAAAAAAATTATTGATTTTACGGCATAATACTGGCATCCCAGCTGCTAGTATTATACCCTAAAATTAACAGTAAAGTAAGCAGCAATATGTTGTCGCGCATGCGCGGCAGCGTATTACTGCTTATTTTATCAAAATAATATTCTGATAGTTTGATTTGTATTAAGTAGTCAGCTTTGTTGATAACATATATATATTTTTAAATAATAAAAATAAAAATAAGTTAATCAATTTTCTTACTCTTTCATATATTATTTTGTAAAATAATACGCAGCATAAGTTAGATCTAACTTATTCATTTTTTTTTTAAATTTTACTATATCAGAATAACAATTAATTATAATTGTGTTTCTAACACTCTTTTATTTAACTCAACTTGGTTTTTCTGTGTAAAGACGGAATTTTGTAATCGATTTTTAACTCAATTCCTCATAGGCTAGAATTATAAAAATTATGTACACAGGTGTATTTCTGGTGACAATATAACATTTTAATATTTTTAGAACTTAAATATAAATTAATAAATTATTTTTAAGGCATTTTTCATATAGCCATCCATGTTTGATAAATCGCGAAATATTCTTTAGCGTTCAACTATATTCAAGTTACAAAAACAATGGAGTTAATTTAAGCCAGACTACACTCTCCAAAATTTGCCAACTGCCTAGGAAACTACATAAATGAAATATTTTAAGCACTTAAAAGTAACTACATCATCAAAAAATTAAGAGTAATATATTTTTTTAAATACTTTATAATCAATTAATAGTTTAACATTAAATTATGATTATACGCTTTGAAACTAATTTAGAAATCCTTAATAGATAGTTATTTTTCTGTTGCCACATATTAAAAAAGAAACAAAGTAAAAATAAAATTTTTTAAATAAATTCATTAGTTCGAGCTTTCTACCAAGCTTAAATCAAAATGAAAAATTGAAAATTTTCATAATCAATATCCACGTCAAATATATGTATTGTAGCTATTTTTTGGAACAACATCAATGTCACTCATGAAATTAGACGTGATTTTTTATATAAACATTGAATGCTTATAAAAGTGTTTTTTTTTAAAGTTTTTTTTAGTTTTATACTTATATTTATATGCTTAGAAAGATTGATATTAATCCAAAATTATTTACTTACGCTGATGTTTATTTGCATATAGCTTTTTA
Organism: Maratus michaelseni; assembly: GCA_963931845.1. Lineage (NCBI taxonomy): Eukaryota > Metazoa > Arthropoda > Arachnida > Araneae > Salticidae > Maratus > Maratus michaelseni. The sequence goes on from OZ007587.1 coordinate 164,230,985, forward strand.
TTGAAATTACTCAAATGTTAAATTGCATTTCCTGCTGCTATGAGTCAAGTTTAGAAAAAGAAAATATAAATTGTAATATACTATAACTATGTAAATGATATATTCAAATTATGCAAAAGATATCATTAAGACTTTCTTTTAAAGCTAATCAATATGAAAAAAAAAAACATTTCACCTTTAAAACTTTTCTATTTTAGTGATTTTATAAAATAGTTATCTAAAACTACTTGAACGCGATTGATTTATGCACAGTTTCGAAGTTATTTAAAAATTAGATATCTTTATAAACTTTGACTTGTCTTAAAGATTACATTGATACATGAGACAATTGCAATTAAATACTGTTTCAGAAATACAAATTTCTTTTTAAATATTTATCAAAAATGTCCAATATATATATATATATATATATATATATATATATATATATATATTTTTTTTTTTTTTGGGGGGGGGGGGGGCGAGGCTGCTTGTGCCCGACGATTTGAAATTAATAATAATTCAATTCCCATTCAAACTGATTTTTAAATGATTGTAAAACACTTTAAGAAAATTAGACTACATTCCTCTTTCTCAAATACTATTTTTTTTTCTTTTTCAATTTGTGAAAAAATTGCTTGTGCTGGAATCCGCCCGAGCCTGAAGACGTGGTATAAAAATCTAACCTGAGCTCGTTATATGTATGTGCTCGAGCTCGGGCCGGGCTTTCTCATTACATTTTGTTCTAAATAACATTTTTTTTAATTAAAAGGCGTACATCTTATATGAAAAAATGAATTTTATTCTGCCATTCATATCGTGTCTAAAAATTATGTTACTAATGTTAAAATTTGAAGTCCGTTTATCACTAACTTCACTTCTTTCACTTCTTCACTTCTATCACTTTTTTTCTTAGCAATTCCCAACCCATGTTTACGAAATGCTACTTATACTGTATATCTTATCACTGTTATTAACTGTCATCTGCTACAAACAGACAATTCGAAAAAAAAATGTTAAAATCACGAAGAAAAATTAAATTTTGCCTTTCATTTATGTAAAACATAAACGCTGTACTTATTAATTCAATCATCATTGATTGTCGCATAATTTTTTTAAACTAAAAAATCATTTTTTTTTATTCTTTTTTTTTCTATAGATTTTTCAAACTAGCTTTTCTAAGAACCAATTTAATTTATTTTGAAAGCTATTTTAATTGTTTACGTTTTTCAAAAAATTCAAAGTTTGTTCAATAAAAGTTAAAATTTCAGTGTAAATTCACCTTATTTATTAACTAAAATTCATTAAGATACAACTAAATGTAAATATATTGCTTGAAGGTGCGTAAAAACATACATAAAACATTTAAAAGCACATTAAAGTCCTTTTAAAAAAATTCCAAAACGTTTTCAACCGTTACTCGGTCATCATCAGTGGAAAAAACTAAATTGTTGAGTTGAGTTGTTATCTTTTCGCGTTTTCTTGCTTTACATCCTGTCGGATTCCTCTTCTCCGTCCACACAACTTCGAAGTATAATCCGGTCTTTTGATATGCTGCCACCACCGATATGAATACGTGATATCGGACACGTTACGTGATGCATATTAAAAAAAACCTAACTTTTTCAATTAAACTTAAACTAACACTTTATTACAATATTTACACTTAAACTCGGATGTAACTTATCTGGTTCAACATTAAATCAAAAAAATACAGAAAACTACTTTCTGTGTGCCGTTAGGCTACGTTAATTCACTCAGAACCGAGATTTCTATTAATCTCACACCCGCTATATCTCTTCCTTTCGAGAGATCTCCCTCCATACACGTGTCTCAGAGCGCAATCTCTGAACGACCTTCCTCCTTCGCTCCTACGTTCAAAACTAACTTCGTCAAAACTAACTTCGTAACTCTCTCGTCATCCACCCAAGAACCCCCTCTCTCTCTACGGGGCTCGTGGCCTGTTCCCAAGGGTTCCTTGACAACATCCCTTCTTGATGGGTCAGACTTCCTAAATAATGGGTGAAATATCTGTCTTATCTATACTTATACAATGACAAAAGAAACACTTCTTCCACGATAATAAACATTCCTTCCACTCACATACAGCTAAGATTTTTCTTAAGAAAGCCTTTAACAGTACACGGCAGATACATATACAATAAGATAATCCCTTAAGAATAGTTTTTTGTCTTGCAGCTGCCAGGAAAGCCTGACACCCCCCACCTTAGCGGAAAATATGCCTTTTAGGGGCTAATTTTCCTCAAAACTATGTAATGTCTGAGAAGAGTTCAACAGTTCCTTGGTAGGTTTCTTCATTACTATAATTACAGAAATATTTCAAGGTGTCTGAAAATTACCTACTGACATCTCTAATGAATTATATACTAATGTGATAACTACAGAAAAAAAATCACACAATATGCTAACACACTTTTATAAACACAAGATGCAAATACAATTATAAATACACAAAAAAAATAAAGGTCCACTAGTATTATGTCATTTCAATGTCAGTCCTTTGGCTGACATTGCTGGAGGCGGTACAACTTTTTCCTTCCAGTCCTTCCTAGTTAACCTAATAGGTACATCCCTTTTCGTAGTACACCCACTTGAATGGCTAACTTCTGCCTCTGATGTCCTAATTAAATCTTCCTCTAACCAATCAGGCACTTGCCTGTCCAAGTCCTCTTTGTACGTAATAAAGACATTGTACAATTTCTGTTTCATCTTAACCCTCTCCGGTTTACGACCAATCCGATTTTTCTCCGTTTCTACCAGTTGTATAGGACCCATAAATAAGTCCTTATTTTTCCTTAAGATTGATTTTATGTCCCCAACTTAAATATTGGTCAACCCTTTTATTTCAAATCCCTTCATAGCTTTAATTTCCGGTTGTTCTCTATCTAACAAAAGAGTTTTCCCACGGTTTTCAAACTCTCCGTCACTATCAAAGACAATATCCACTACTTTATGTTTAGCCATAAATTCTCTCATTTCATTTTGATACACCAGTTTCTTACTCCCGTCCACTAACTCAACTATAAATGCAGGTCGACATATTTCCTCTTTCTCCTTATCATTCCCATGCATTTCCCTCGTTAACCGACATTCCCCACAGGATTCACAAAATATTTTAACTTCATCCGTCATGTCTTCCCAATAAAATGAATGCTCGATTCTTTCTAACATTTTCTTAACCGCGTGATGTTCTCCATATAAGGAAGTATGCACTAATTTTAGAATTTACTCCCTTCTAATTTTAGGTAATACTAATTGAGCTACAGTTTCATCTACTAATTTCTCTTTATGATATAATAACCCATTAACAATATAGTAAGACCCTCTATCATTTTCAGCTAATTCGCAAGCTTTCTCTAAATCTTTACAATTCATTTGGGATTTCTGAAATACCTTTGAACTACTTTCCATAACTTGATCAATCTTACTTTTCTCCACCTCGGCTTTTTCCTTCTCATGACTTTGTAAATTTACCGATCTCGTTTCTACGACATAACGGTTATTATTATCATTTCTAATCCTTTTCCCATCCTTCACTTTATTCCTACTATCTTCCTTACATTCCCGAGATTCTACCGATTCTCTTAATGATTTCTTGTGGTATAACCCTGCCAATTCATTAGCCACGTCAGGATGTAAAATTACCTGTTCCTTACTGTTATCAATTATCGCGCAAAGTACATCCTGATGACTTACATTAGTTTGACCACGTTTTGGAATAGCTAAAGGTAATTGAATTAACGGCGATTTAACTGCCTTACCAAATATCCCTTGTAAATAGAGGCTACCAGCCCCTCTTAGTTTCTCTGCTGGTACTAAATCTTTATGAACGACGCTAATTTCGCAACCAGAGTCCACTAATCCTTTTGCTATTATCCCATTTACACTAACTTCCACTTTCTCAAGTTTATTTAACTTCTCTCCAATAACTTTAGTTCTCCAATCCCCTCTTGCTCCGGTTCTTGCCATACTCGCTCCCCTTGGTAATTCTCCAATTCCTCGCACTGAGATATTATTGATACTAGCCCTTGATTCTTGTCCCTTATTATTTTGATTACTTTCCTCATTATTTCCTTTTGTACAAAATCGCTGGACATGGCCTCGTAAACCACACTTGAAACAGGTAGGCGTCGCATCATTAGGTTTCCTATATTCCGGTTTTCTACCCAAAAATGGACTAACTTCATTATTCCCATTTTGTTTTCAATTAATACTAAATCCCTCATCTTTTTCCCTTCTAGAATCTCCATTATTTACGTAGCTTTCTTTACCTTTATAACCCTTATTAAGTTACCGCATAAGATTTTTGTTTAGCATCAAAGAATTTATCACATTCCCTAGCAATCTTAGAGACTTCTAACCAATTATTCTGCTGAGTTAATCCAATATGCGTCGCGGTTTCCTCATCTAAAGTATTTAACAACTTATCCGTGACAATTAATTGATTAACCTTCTCATACGTATCTGCACCTCTAATCTTACAGTAATTTTCCCACGTTGCTATTAAACGCGATACAAATAATACATGAGTTTCATTTTGATTCCTTATAGCCTTCTTAAAGTTTTCCAAACACGCCTTCGGTGTCGGCTCATGTTCCCTTAGAACTAATTCCTTTAATTCCTCATAATTCTCAATTTGTTCCCTAGTAGTGTATATTAGCAAATTATCAGCCTTATCTCCTAACATATTTAGTAGAATTTCGGCCTGCTGGGTTTCCGGTACATTTTTTGTTTGGAATGCTCGTTCTAAACTGCTAAAAAGCAGATTCCATCCCTCAGTCCCTTCTGGAACCTTGATAGACAAAGTTTTAACACTTTTAATCAATTTCTCTATGCTACTCTCATGATTCGATTCTCTAGTCCCATTAGGGTTATTTGCCGAACTCTGAATTTTTATCCTTTCCAACTCTAACTCATGTTCTAATCTCATTTTTCAGACCTTTCTCCTCTATCTAATTTTTCACGGTCTAACTCCCTTTCTAACTTTTCCCGTTGTAACTTTTCCTCCCTTTCTAACTTTTCCTGTTGTAATTTTTCCTCCCTTTCTAACTTTTCCCGTTGTAACTTTTCTTGTTCTAACCGTTCGTAAACAATAGTGCTAGATAATTCCATAACGGCCCCCTCTTCATATTCGTCACTCTCCACTATCTTTTTTTTAAGCTTAAACCTGGTATCATCTTCCGAGACTTCAATTCCTAACTCTTCACATATCGCCTGAAGATCCACCCTTTTTATTTTTAGTAAGAAAGCCATATCTTCTACCGACAGTTATTACCCTACAATAATACTTAAGCACAATATCAACTTAATACTTCCTCAAATCCTACCTTCATAAGTTATCTCCACATATTATACTATTTAACATATTTCAAATAAGTAATAATAAAATAATAAATTTCCTTAAACAATGGTACCCCACTATTTGCTTCCAATAACAAAGTAACAATAATTTCAATTTGATTAGTATGCAATACAGATTTTAAATTTATACAATTAAATAATAAAATACAATTTACACAATAATACTGATACGTTGCAATTTGAGTAAAACACTGATGCCAATCACTACATAAAGATATCCACCTAACAAAAATTTGCATGAAATACACATAAATTCAAAAATTTAATCTCAATAAAATATTTCAATTTCCAAATTAGTTCTCACATTAAAGGGTAAAGTCACAGCACTTTTTTTTTCTCTGGGCCTTAAATTCTTCCTTGAAGGTTATTTCAATTTAATTTAAATTCTACACAAATTTGCCTTCCTCATTTACTATCAATGTTTCAAACTTAAAACAAACAATATCACTTAATTTAAATATTACTTTAATAATAATTTAAATTTAAGAAATTTCAATTATTCCTTCCAACTATTAACACAATGCATTAATTTTAATCATTAATCTTATCCGTTTAAAAAAAATTAGAAAATCACCTCTAGTAAACAATATTAGCTCCTTTTCTTATACCAATAGTATAAAAATGGTTGTCAATATCTCATTTGATTTAGCCCAATTATTATATTGCACACAAATTATCATAAATTTCCCACAACAATATACCTAAATTACCATCAATTACACACAAAAAAAACAGTAGGTTCCAGAATGTCAGTAGAGTAAAATTATCAAAACACCTTACATCGTACTTTATTCGCTGGGGCAATTCTCTGCTCACTTTTAACCCGGGTAAATATTGCACTATCGGGCAGCAATCACTGTAACTTGCTTCACTATGCACAAAAACACTACACACAACACCACACTAACACAGCACAACCATTAGTTCACTTCACTGTAATGACGATAGGCTAGCTGGCACTGGTCTACGATGATAGGGCACACACACTTCCGCTAGACGATCCGGCATAAACTGACTGTAACACGGCTAACTGGCACTGGTCTACGACGATAGGGCACAAACACTTCCGCTGGGCGATCCGGCACAAAACTCTCTGTAACACGGCTAACTGGCACTGGTCTTCGGTGATTCAGATCCCGTCGCTGCCACCATTGTCGGATTCCTCTTCTCCGTCCACACAATTTCGAAGTATAATCCGGTCTTTTGATATGCTGCAACCACCGATATGAATACGTGATATCGGACATGTTACGTGATGTATATTAAAAAAAAACCTAACTCTTTCAATTAAACTTAAACTAACACTTTATTTACAATATTTACACTTAAACTCGGATGTAACTTATCCGGTTCAACATTAAAGAAAAAAAATACAGAAAACTACTTTCTGTGTACCGTTAGGCTACGTTAATTCACTCAGAACCGAGATTTCTATTAATCTCACACCCGCTATATCTCTTCCTTTCGAGAGATCTCCCTCCATACACGTGTCTCAGAGCGCAATCTGTGAACGACCTTCCTCCTTCGCTCCTACGTTCAAAACTAACTTCACTCTCTCGTCATCCACCCGAGAACCACCTCTCTCTCTACGGGGCTCGTGGCCTGTTCCCAAGGGTTCCATGACAACACTTCATCCCCTCTTGATGGGTCTGCCTTCCTAAATAATGGGTGAAATATCTGTCTTATCTATACCTATACAATCACAAAAGAAACACTTCTTCCACGATAATAAACATTCTTTCCACTCACATACAGGTCGTTCCCCTCCGGATTAAGATTTTTCTTAAGAAAGCCTTTAACAGTACACAGCAGATACATATACAATAAGATAATCCCTTAAGAATAGTTTAAAGTCTTGCAGCTGCCAGGGAAACCTGACACATACCAAGGTTTTTTGAAAGTATGAGACATTCCCTCTTTAAGTTTGGCATTACATTAATCGCAGTCCCTCCCCCAAAGTTGCGGGGTTTGTTAAACAGAAAAATTGATCCAATCCCGGGCTATCAATAGATCAGGGGTGTATATTATACCATTCAAGAAAGATAACGAAGATTTTATGTACATAGGTATGACACTGAGGAAATTTCGTGACAGAATAAAAGAACATGAAGCAGATCTGAGATTAAATAGACCCCACACTGCGTTAGCAAGATTAGCACAAACTGAACCTATAAAAGTTGATTTCAATAGATCCAAAATTATATTCCGCACAAATAATCACCTGGAAGCTATCATAAGGGAGTCTCTAGAAATAATGTCTAAAAAAGAAATAGTCTGTAACGACGTATTATCATATGATATCCATGCAGTCTGGAATGAATTAATGCATCATTGATTACCTTTCCCATCCCACCTTATATTCCAAACCCTTGAAGTAAAATAGTTTATCCCGGGCAAGCAAGAAAACGCGAAAAGAAAACAACTCAACTCACCAATTTAGTTTTTTCCACTGATGATGATCGAGTAACGGTTGAAAACGTTTTGGGATTTTTTTAAAAGGACTTTAATGTGCTTTTAAATGTTTTATGTATGTTTTTACGCACCTTCAAGCAATATATTTACATTTAGTTGTATCTTAATGAATTTTAGTTCAAAGTTTGTGTTAAATTTCTGTAAGTAGAATTCTATGCATATTATGCAAGGCATCTTACAATGTCAAATAACATATTTTCATATTCCAAAACTTGAGTAGTTATATTTCAATACTTTCTTAAATAATAATATGAACGTTTAAGAAAAGATTTCTATATCCTACATTAAATGGAGTTCAAATGTAAAATTCTACGTTTAATTATTGAACATGATTAACGGTGCATATCCTTAATCCATTACCATGATCATGAGAATACTGTAATAAAGTGCAGAAAAAATGTCAGAAAATGACGATAAAACATAATTAAAAAAAATGTTATATTTAAAAGAAATACGTTAAATTATGTTCCTTCTGCGCCGGCATTAACGAGTTAATATTTATAAATGCAAAAGTCTATACAATTCATTGCATTTTTTATGATCTGAACTGTTAATTTATTAGTAGATTTAGTTAAAACTAGTTATTTACAATGAGTAGTTCTTAACTTATTGGTATAAAAGTGTATATATTGTAGAGTGTATCAAGTCATTTGGAAAAAAAATCTTTCAGAAGTGGTTCTTTTTTTTTTTTTTCAGATTGCACATTACATTAATTATATGTATTAATTTTACACGTGCTATGTAAACAAGTTATTATTTTACAAAGTTTTCTCTTCTATTTAAAAAATAAAAAATAAACATTTCAATATTAGAGCTCAATCCTTCATTTGTTCTTATATCACTAGCCTGACGCCTGACTTAAGATGGGGACAAATCTCTATGATTTTTATGAAATTGTTTATTTTAAGGCAATTCTCAAATGTAATGTCCCACTTTCCTGGCACAACTGCGAAATTATTATCGTCTACTCATTCATTAAATCTCCAGCTACTCTAATATAGGGTAACAAGAATAAAAAAAAGTCCTTCCGGCCTGTACCGGGAGGAAAAGGTAGCTTTCCTATATCTTCGTTTTAAAATTTTAGCTAATGTTACACGAAAACAGCAACTTAAAATGCAAATAAAACGTTTACAAAAGATTCGTTAATACTGAATTTGAATAAGAAATTCGCCAAATTATTGAGCAATAGCCAAATTGGCTTCATTTATGAAGACTTATTTTGGTCGCCACATTTGGCGATATTTCGCCAAATGGCGCCAAGTTTGGCGAGAATTTGGTGCTAACGGATATGAATATATAGTTTTATGCGTTTGATTGGGAAAATTATTACAACAATGAAAATTTTTGTAATGTGCTGTCTTGTTTCAAAATGTCAGCCACCCTAGAATTTCAAACTGCTCTATCTCAGCCGTTTTTTAAGATAAATTTAAAACAAAAAATGCTCTGGAATCCTCGTTTCAAGGCCTAAGACTGAATTAAAAAATAAATTTGAATTTTTAACTTTTTTGTACATTTATTTTAGTTTTAAATTTTTAATTGGCCGCCATCTTGAAACAAAATGGCGGACCAAGCTGGCCAACGAACTCGGTCGAGACATTGGTGAGCTTAATACACACAATTAGTTTCATCAATATTGATTTATAAATACGAGCGTTATCGTATGACATAGGTCAGATATATATATATATATATGGAGATATATATATATATATATAAATCAACATTTGAACGGAGGGTGGTTTTGGGGTCTGGGGGTCATGATCGGTGAAAATATATCGAAATTTTCCGGAACTGCTTTCCTCCGAACGGCTGCAATAGGTAGCTTTATACTTTTTTGTATTGAAAGCTACCTAAAACTATTTCATTTTACTATAAAAATGAATTATTTTTCGAAAAATGTCATTAAAATGCAAACCTTATAAATGCACAAAATGGCTTGTTGTTATTTTGTCATTATTTTTATTGTTCATTTTGATACGATTTTGAAGGTTTGCATTAAAATTAAAATGAAATTGATCGAGCGGTTCTCGAGTAATCTAAGCAGCCATGTAAAAAAATTCATTTTGAAAAAAATGCATTTCAAGTGTCAAGTTTGGTTTAGCGGCAATTAGTTATAGCGGTATATTTGTCACTGTAATAATTCGAAATTAAAAAAAAAATTTGGGGGCTTTGTTTTAAACTCTATAAGCTATATGTAAATGGAAAAAAAAGAGCAAGAAATCATTTTAGGTAGCTTTCAATACAAAAAAGTATAAAGCTACCTATTGCAGCCGTTCGGAGGAAAGCAGTTCCGGAAAATTTCGATATATTTTCACCGATCATGACCCCCAGACCCCAAAACCACCCTCCGTTGAAATGTTGATTTATATATATAGATATATCCATATATATATATATATATATATATCTGACATATGTCATACGATAACGCTCGTATTTATAAATCAATTTTGATGAAACTAATTGTGGGTATTAAGCTAACAAATGTCTCGACCGAGTTCGTTGGCCAGCTTGGTCCGCCATTTTGTTTCAAGATGGCGGCCATTTAAAAATTTAAAACTAAAATAATTACACAAAAAATTTAAAAATTCAAAATTATTTTTTAATTACGTTTTAGGCCTTGATACAAGGATTCCAGAGCATTTTTTGGTTTACCTCTATCTTAAAAAATGGCTGAGATAGAGGAGTTTGAAATTCTAGGGTGGCTGACATTTTGAAACAAAACAGCACATTAACGCGATTACTCGCAAATTATTTTCTTTCATTGTTGTAATAATTTTCCCAATCATACGCATAAAGCTATATATTCATATCCGTTAGCGCCAAAATTGGCGACATTGGCGACAAAATTGGCAAAATTGGAGACATTTGGCGAAATATCGCCAAATTTGGCGACCAAAATAAGTCTTCATAAATGAAGCCAATTTGGCTATTGCTCAATAATTTGGCGAATTTCTTATTCAAATTCAGTATTAACGAATCTTTTGTAAACGTTTCTTTGCATTTTAACTTGCTGTTTTCGTGTACCATTAGCTAAAATTTTAAAACGAAGATATAGGAAAGCTACCTTTTCCCCCCCCCGATACACAGGCCGGAAGGACTTTTTTGTATTGAAAGCTACCTAAAAGTATAAAGCTACCTATTGCAGCCGTTCGGAGGAAAGCAGTTCCGGAAAATTTCGATTTATTTTCACCGATCATGACCCCCAGACCCCAAAACCACCCTCCGTTCAAATGTTGATATATATATATATATATATATATATATATATATATATATATATATATATATATATATATATATATATCCATATATATATATATATATATATATATATATATATATATATATATATATCTGACCTATGTCATACGATAACGCTCGTATTTATAAATCAATTTTGATGAAACTAATTGTGTGTATTAAGCTCACCAATGTCTCGACCGAGTTCGTTGGCCAGCTTGGTCCGCCATTTTGTTTCAAGATCGCGGACATTTAAAAATTTAAAACTAAAATAAATATACAAAAAAGTTAAAAATTCAAATTTATTTTTTAATTAAGTGTTAAGCCTTGATACGAGTATTCCAGAGCATTTTTTGGTTTACCTCTATCTTAAAAAATGGCTCAGATAGAGTAGTTTGAAATTCTAGGGTGGCTGACATTTTGAAACAAGATAGCACATTACAAAAATTTTCATTGTTGTAATAATTTTTCCAATCATACGCATAAAACTATATATTCATATCCGTTTGCGCCAAATTCTCTCCAAACTTGGCGACATTTTGCGAAATATCGCCAAATTTGGCGACCAAAATAAGTCTTCATAAATGAAGCCAATTTGGCTATTGCTCAATAATTTGGCGAATTTCTTATTCAAATTCAGTATTAACGAATCTTTTGTAAACGTTTTCTTTGCATTTTAACTTGCTGTTTTCGTGTAACATTAGCTAAAATTTTTAAACGAAGATATAGGAAAGCTACCTTTTCCTCCCGGTACAGGCCGGAAGGACTTTTTTTTTAAATTTTTGAATTGGTCCCCCCCCCTCCACCTTTCTAAAACAAGAACCAATTTTCGAGAGATTTTGACAATAACAAAAATGTGGTTGTGGTGCAGCAATTAACTACAAAGGAAAAAGGAATCATATTTATAAACAAAGAAAAAACGCAGTTCGAGTTTTTAGCACCTGAATGCAAAAACCCGAAATTTCCCAAAACCCATCAAAATTTTATTGTTTGTTAAGTTGTTTAACATTAATAAATATAAAAATAACACTCTTTTTACAAGACATGTTTTTTCAAAGCAATAAATTTTACTTCAGTAAAAAATTCTAATTTATTCTGATATTAAAATATTAAATTATGATTTACATAAGCAATTTTAATTCTTGGAAAATAAATTACGTGAAAATCAAGTGTAAACTCTGTGACAGTGAAAGACAAATTTTTAAAAAGGCATTCAGTAATGAGTAATGCTGTAATGAATCGTCAACATTGGTTAACAGTGAATTTCAAGATTTATGATCAAAAATATATTTTCTTAGAATTTGTCTCTTAATCTTTCAGTTGAATCTAAAACAATGTTTTCGTTGCAACAAACTGACAACATGAGCAAGATTTGGAAATAACATACCGGCAGTCCAAAGAGTTTAAAAAATAAGTGAAATAAATCAGCATATTTGAATTCGGTTTTATAATAACTTATTTTAAAGAGGAGAAAATTTTTTTATCAGTGCGGTAAAACTTTTTGTTGAAATAGGTGGCTATAAACGGAGCTTCACGATTTTAGTCAATCAATTCTGTGATAATTATCAACATTTATTTACGATCAAGTACACTATAAAAACTTTTTACACACAAAATGCTTAATGTGCATGCTACCACAAAGAATTACACTTTGGAGGCAAATGAAAACAGCCTTATTTTGAGCATGCAGCATATCTGGATGAATCAAAGAAATTCCGTAACGACTGGCGAACGCCTTAACGCCTTAATTACGCCAAAAGCATAATTTTTTTGTGGCGGTGGACAAAGTTCACTTTTGGTGTTTTGATGTTGTAAAATGCTGGTACAGTTTTGCTTGGATGTAAAGAAATGCTGTTTGTGACATAATTAATTGATTTTAATTTGTGCTGCGTCCTCTATTGGCAAATGTATTAACTAATTTTTTTTGTCGTTTAAAAAAAAAAAAATAAAATAAATCTCGTCAATTAGAATAAGTTTTCTGAACACCCCATTCAACTATACCGATTCTTTTCATTTTTATGAATTTTTTAAATGTGACAGGACTTAATGAATATCTGGTATTTACTGTATTGTGTTTTTTATGTGTATTTACTTCTATTGTCGTATTCGATGACAAACCCATTTTAAATAGGCGTCTTTTATATTGCTTTAAAAAATGCATTTTCCCCTATAATGCTGATGGAAAACGTGTAAGCAATTTGACTAAATTTTTTTTAGCTTTATTATCCTAATCCATATTTGTAATTTTTGCTGAAAAATTGAATGTAGCATGAATTTATTTAATTGAATGCCATGCATGTCTTACACTTGTTTCTTTATTTTTAGGTTTTGAGAATGCAGCTAGAAATACAGATTTTTTAGAAGTTTGGAATTTTTTTCTTTGTTTTAATTATATATATATAAAGCTTAGTGCTCTCGAAGTTTATAAAATTTTTTTTATATTATAGGTCATATTTTGAACAGGAGAAGATCCTGGAAGATACATAGAATACACATATGAATAAAATGATGTTTTTAATATGCTTTCTTATGATGTTCATCTAATGTTATTATGTTACTCATAACTTGTTGCACAAAACTTTGTAATGAAGTAATGTAGTATTTGCATAATGTTTGCATAAATGATTACTTATGGTGCATCTCATGTATACCAAAGTTTATATAATCATGCATTTACGAATTATGAAATTTGTATGGAAGTATGTATGGAGCAGATAAACGAGTAAATGAATCTGGGATTTTCGTATGATAAATATGATATTTTTAGGACCATATTTACCTGTGAAATTTATGATTTTTCATGTGACAATTAGGAATTTTCAAGGAAATGATTGTGTGTTATTTATGAATTTGGATTGTTTTTGATTTTTTAAGTGTACATGATTAAGTATGAATATTGTGTATGGCCGATGATATACGAATGCGTTTATGAGTTTGAATGCTTGGAGAATTGGAATGGTTTATGAAAAGATAATTGGTGTAGAGTTATCAATCGGATGAATGAAGAAAGCTTTTTTTATGCACCCACTTTTCTGCTGCTTGCTAAGTTTATTTATATTTTTAAAATATATTTTCTTTTAGCACATTATGATATCCCTAAATGGTAAGTAATCTTTATTTTTTTATAATAATTTGCGGGATATATTTTTTAAACATTTAATGAGGTTGATAACCTGTAATAATGATTTTATATAGTTCCATAAATTTTCGAAACTGTTACAAATTATTTTTGTAAATATTAAAACGTATTCATAAAATTTTACGGATCCTAAATATGTAACATTGAGTCAGGTACAGAAATAAAACAATAACCTATTCAATCTTATAATTAATTCAATAATAGCAATACTTAAAAATATATATCTTTTAGAATAATGTATATAAACTGGGTCATTCTACAGAAAACGTTATTTTTTATAGTTGAATTTGACAGATTATTTTTAAAGGGATTTTTGGGGACTTTTACATAATGTAACACTTTTAAAAAATATATTTGATGAAAATTGATGTTTTTTTATTTAATTTTTTTATTAATTGAAGATATACGTGTATACCTCCGTTAGAGTGTATTTTTTTTTCTCTGAAAGTTCTTTTATACGTAAATGAAATTTTATTTTGAAAAAATATATATATTTATTTATTTTCAAAAACTATGTTTAATTATTGTTACAAGCCTTTCGTGTATCCTCCGTTACTATTAAGTTATGTGCGATAATTTCCAAAATGTAGCAACTTGTATCATCTAATAGAAATATTCAGAGGCAGGAGGCATCCTTTTTTAAATTCAGTTATTTACCATGGATGTACACATTGTCGATAGTCATTAATTTTGACGTATTTTATTCAATAAAAGTGCATTTTAAATTTGTATATATTAAAATTTCTTGCAGATATTTATCCCAAGTTTTATATTCTACACTAAATAAGCCTGGTACTATAAAACAAAACAATGTTTATTTGTATCCTCCAAAGCTGTTGTATCCCAGTTATAACATTATTAAGACAATTGCCCGCTAAATCATTATAAAATGAATTAAGCATCAAATAATGAAAGAAATATACGACCGCCTACATAAATCTTATAAGAAGTGAAAAACAAGCTATGGATATTAATATATTTCTTTTAAATGCTAAAAGGTGTAAATTATCAACATAATAAATACACAGCAAAATAACTTTTATTAGGTTGTTTGACAAGTTTCGGTTCACGACATTTTCAAAACTTCAAATTTTTATACTCAAAAAGTAACGTTTTTAGTAGAATGACACAACTATATAAGCCATTGATTTAGTAAACGTTTTTAGTAGAATGACACAACTATATAAGCCATTGATTTAGTAAAGTCGAAAAAATATTTATACTTATAAACATTCAATATTTTTGTAATTAGCTGTAGATAATTCTACAATCGTGTTATTAAAAAAAATATTTATACGCTAAAATTGAATAGCTGATGTTATATTTCTTAGATAAAGAAGATACATCAACATACATTTTAGCATTTAAAAGAAATGTATTATTACAAGGTGTTATAATTTCTTATATTGTTATAGATAGTCAGTATAAAAATTTTTGGGTCAAATTTATTTTCTCAAATTTTTAGGCTCAAAAAGTAAAGTTTTCAGTAGAATGACACAACTATATAAGTCATAGATTTAGTAAAGTAGAAAAATATTTATACTTATAAACATTCAAATTTTTTGTAATTAGCTGTAGATAAAACCTTAATTTATTTATAACTCCGATAATATAAATATATTAAAATATCAAAAAATCCATTGAAAAGTTAATTTGAAAAAAGTAAACATTAAAATTTCACAGTTTAAGCACTTGTGATCAATACTGAAAAGTAAAAGATGTTTAAAGCGCAACTACACGCGCGTCACAATTTCCATTACAGCTTATTTCGTCATTTCCGTTTCTAAAACAATTTTTACTGCTCAAGCCCGACGTAATTACTTTTCATTAAAAAAACTGTAAACCTGATATTAAGTCTTGTAAACTTGATATTAAGAAATAAGCATAAGTTGTCATTTTGCTACACAAAATTCTTTTCACATTTAAAAAAAAATATTCTACTGTCGTATTATTTTAAAAATATATTTTTTTTTACGCAAAAATTGAGTAGCTGATGTTATATCCTTTAGATAAAGAAGATACAACAACAACTACAACAACGCCAGCATCGACGACTGAAACCACAACCGAAGAGGCAACTACTTCAACCACCGAAGTTGCAACTACTTCTACGACCACTACAACGGCAATCCCTTCAACAACCACAACAGAAAAGCAAACGACAACATCTTTAGCAACAACTACTACTACAGAAGGTAATTAATGCATATTAGACAATAATAAAGTACTAAAATAACTGAACATTTTTTAACGTCTGTTATATAGAATGTAAATAATAAAAATATACATTTAATCAGACATAAAAGTTAAAATTATTTATACTATACGCTGCCTCGCATGCATCGCAAAATCTTTTAGTTCCACCTTCCGCCGCCAGGGTGCGCACTCTGTTTCAAATAATATCTTGTCTGCTATGTCTACTCATGAAAAAACGCTTTAAAATAAATTATTTTTCTGCAGTTAAATTAATGCAAAATTATTAATGTCTTGGGATATAAATGTCGGATAATCTTAATTTTTACAAACTTGTAATGAGGAAACGGAGAAGATTCAAAAGGTGCGAATCTTAAAATCGTAGCTTATTTAGAACTGTTAATTTGAGTCCCCCCAAAAATATCTTAGTACCCTATTTCTATGTGGATTCATAATCGCAGACACCTGTCGCGGCTCAAATTTTTATTAAACAAAAGGTTCTTTCCCAGATTAAATCGCTCGAAAAATTAAAAATTTCTAATTAATATTCCAGAAAGTTGTGGATGGATTTTTTTTTAATTTGATTTTTTGAAATAGCGTTTTTTTTTAAATCCCTGCGTACCGATTTTTGAGTCTGTAGACACATTATTTCGAATTTTTTCCAAAAAGGCGATTTTATTTCCATTCTTTAGTCGCTGAATTGTTCCGGCAGTCCTGAGCTTCCGTTCAATATATCTAGCCTCGCTTCATCAAGGTCTCATTCTAGTCAGAAACGGATTTTTGCACGATTTTCAGAAACAGATGGCATTTTGGAAGTGATGATTAATGGGTTTTAATTAATATTTCGGCTAATTTTCAAAATATTAAAATTTGGAGACTCAGGTGCATCAGAAGAGGCCTTGGACTATCCTCACCTAAATTTTCCGACTTCTAGGTGCGCTAGATTTTGCTAGCAGACACACACACACAGGGCGAAACTTTCTATTATTAATATACATGTTAGAAAAATCACTTATTACCATTAAAATAAAATACATATATATGCTAAAAGTAATTTCAGCAAACTTAAACTGCACCTCTAGCCAGACTTCACAGCATAGAACCTTTACAGATAAACTTTTAAAATAGTAAAATAAGTTGTCAATCAAGATATTTCCCATTCATTATCGAGATCCACCATTCAACAGAAATGTGTTTTTTGTGTCATCAGAGCATAATCCCGATACCGAAAGTAGGCAGTAGAAAGATGTTAATAACATTTTAAAATTGTTTCAAGTTTAATTTTCTTACTTAAAAATCTCTTTGTACTTAGAAATATATACTCATCTTTAATACTCCCTCATGACAACGTTTCATATTTTTCAAGTCCCTGAAAATTTGTTTAAAATACCAAATTTGTAAATTATCTCCAACCACTGGCAGAAATCTTCAAAAGTTACAATTCTTATGGCAGAAAGACATGAGCAACTACAAGTACGACTATGACAGAAAAAAAAGAGTTCTTTATTCTAGTAATTTGGGGAAAATACTTGAAACAGAAAGTGATGACAGACAAAAGATATCACACGGCTTTTTTATATTGCTAACACTAACCCTGCCAAGGCTTCAGAATTACATAGAATATTTCTCCTTATTTTCTCATCAATAACATTTCAATTCCCTTTCGAATTGTTTTTTTAAAGGATTATAAAACACTTTCAAACTACATTCTTGTTTTTCAAATAGTAAGTTTTTTCCCCCTTTTTTCAATTTGTGAATGAATAAAGATTTCGCTTCGAGGCCGAACTTGAAGACTAGTATAAAATTGAGCCCGAGCCCGTTTCGGTGCCGGGCACGGGCTTAGCCCATCTCACTTCTACACTACATCAAACAATTTTTGTGTCGAAAACCAAGGTCGCATTCCATTAAATCAGTCTAAAACAGTGTCATACTCCAATCTGAACTCAGATTTTTGTTCTCAACTTTAACAAATAATGAAGATATTTTAACTGAATTTGCAACAGATTTACCTTTTTCGTAGGAAATATAATGATATCACGAGAAATAGTAGAATAGATGGAAATTTCCTATACTAAAAATGTTTGTTGTTGTATGTATGCCCTACCATCCATTAAAGTTTATCTAAATACTTTTGAATCACACTCATACGTAATTTATTCTGCTTAAACGAAAAAGTTTTGAAGAACAAATATTGACAAAAATTTAAATCATGAAAAAGTCTTCTTTGCTATAGCGGTTAATATTAATTTCTTTTCGCCGTGACAAAAGTGCTCTTTAAACTATTACATTATATATATATAATAGGCATAATTATAATTATTAAGGAATATGCAAAAAAAAAACTGAAGTAACATAAGCACGAAAATCAATAAACGCACCTATTTTGGCACGTGTCCATATTTTTTTTGGTGGTATGCCATGCATTTTTATTATTCTAATAATGAACTAGCTTCAATGATGGTACAGCTACCTTGCTCTGTATTCCGAATTTAAAAATATTTTATTAGGAAAAGAAGAAATTCTCTAAAGTTAAATATCATTCTTTTTATAAAGCTATTCAGGAAAACATAATTTTCGGCAAGAGTAAAAAAAAAAA
This sequence comes from Maratus michaelseni, assembly GCA_963931845.1. Lineage (NCBI taxonomy): Eukaryota > Metazoa > Arthropoda > Arachnida > Araneae > Salticidae > Maratus > Maratus michaelseni. The sequence continues at coordinate 164,249,989 of OZ007587.1, forward strand.
GGCTAAAAAGTTATTTCTATAAAATTAATTACTGTTTTTCTTTCATTTAAGATGAAATGTTCGTGGGGCCCTTTTTGTTATAATCTTTTTGCTTGATTGTTTAAAGATTATAAAAGAACTTTTAGATTTAATTGAAAAGAACATTTGTAGTTAATCTTTTATTATTATTATTATTATTATTATTATTATTATTTGCACTACCCATTTACACAGGCATTATTTTATTTTCAAACACGCCAAAGAGTAGTGTACACGTCTAAAAGCATTAAAAAACACCTTTAAAATTACACAAAAATAGTCAATCTGTTAAAAATTGTAAAAATATTTTCACCTGTCATTCTCAGGCATCCTCAGTTACTGATGTTATGTTTTCTGCTTCGTCAGTCAATCCGTTGAAAGCCCTCATTTTGCTTTTTTCTAGTAACATATGGCGCCATCTATTATCGATTTTTGCGTGCAATGATATGATCCATGCAAAAATTGATAATAGATAGCGCCGTATGTTTTTAAAGGCTGTTAGATGTGTACACTACTATTTGATGTGTTTGAAAATAAAATAATTTCTGTATAAATGGGCAGTGCAAATAATTATTATTTTAAAAATGACATTATGAACGATCATAGATAAAAAATATTATTATTATTATTTATATTTTTGTTTGATACAAAATTTAAATGTCTTTTAATTAAGACATTTAAAATACTTAAAGAAGTACAAAATAGAAAGTTAAGTTTTAATTGTCATAAATATATGAATTATAAAATATAAAAACTAAGCTAATTGAATCGGTGATTGGTAAATTTCAAAACTAGGACTTTGTTCCTTTCAAAACTAAGTCCTCGGTTTGAAATTTCCCAAGTCATGGCCTTGCAATACTCAACTTTTAAATCCCTCCCTCCCAAACATGCTTAGGTAATACCCGGACTGGGTTCTTTTCTTCACGGAACGGTCAATAAACATAGAAAAACATAGAAACCATTTTAAAATGAGGAATGACAAAATATGGATTTAGTTCCTTTCAACAATCACCGATTCAATTAAAAACTAAATTCAGACAAAATGCTGGCAGCAGAAATTACGAAAGCATATGATGAAGGATATTAATATTTTTTTTCAATATTCCGCCCAATCCATCGTTGCGGGTGTGAACCCATGCAAATAAATTATTGATGTACATAAGTACTTTAAAGCCCAAGCTTTTATATTACATTAGCTTTTTGTAGAAGTAATTTTAACTTTCACATAGTATAATTAAAAAAAAAAACAATTTTCCCCATTTAAAAAAAAATGTTTTTGTACGTTGCGGGTATGTTATAAAAGAAATAGATTTTCACTTTGTAAAGCATACTTCCGAATATCTCCGAGTTAATCATAATTAATTAAGATTTTTTTTTTCGATGAAGTTAGAATTTTCTATCAGATGTCCACTTTATCGTGGATTGGGCGATTATGATTATTTTAATAACAATATTTAAGATATTTTTTAGAAAATGTCCAAAATATATTTTTTTCAGTGTTATACATTAGTTTAAGATGCGTAAAAATTCCACTAGACAAGGTGGAAAACGTACCATCATCAAACAAAATAAACAGCAACAACAACAAAAAGTATTACCCATATATGTCTTGGTAATCCAAAATTATGATTTTACAAATACATATATATAAAAGGTATATAAAAATACACAATATAAATACCTATATATAAAAGGTGTATATTAAAATATCAGTTTAAATCTAAAATTTAATTTCTAAATAAATGCTTTCTAACTCTTAATGTCTAATTTTGAAGCAGCCCCTTATTTGTTTCTCGGCCCAGCAAATATTACTTTCAGATAGTAACTTGCAAATAACTTTAAGACTCAAAGTGCAAGATAAGTGCAATTTGTAAAAGTTTGTGATTTCAGTTACACACAGGAGCTGTTCATGTCACGTCCAGACATCAATCAAAAGCTATTTAACTAATTAAGTTAAAGTTTCCTCCCAATTTGACATATTCGCCCTCTGCTGGAAAATAATGGAGGTGCTGATAAAAAACCCAGAAAGTGCACGAACAAGGCGGATTTTGGAAGATTTTGTAGATTTTCCTACTGACCTGATATTCATGTAAGTCTACAAATTCAAACAGGGTGGTCACAGAAAATCTTCCCCGATATGTGAACCCCTAGCGGCCTAATCGCTCAACCAATCGAAAGGAAATTTCAGATATTGTTATTTGAAGGTATACGCTCGAGATCGTGATGATTTTAAACAATATAGCTCTCATGGTTACGGTTACAGTGAAAACTTTTTGACATTTTCGAATGGCAACACCCACTTTTTTTCTGCGCAAATTCATCAGCGCATTCAATAAACTATAAATGGTGTTGGAACGATACACGTGTGATGAAAATAGCCTGCGTAAAACATTTTCAAAGCAGAATATTGCAAAGGACCAATGGCAACACGAAGACGAGGTGCATTGATGCACTTTACATAATTCACAGGGATAAACAGTTGAAGCACCAAACACAAAACGTCATGTGCAAAGCACAGCGTGTGGAAAAACTTCAATAAGTAGCATGGAAAGATTGTTTTTTCAATCAGGCGTTCAAACGTGCCAACAAGATGACACCTACGAGGAAACAACGAGGTGAATCGATAAAGCTGTTTTATCTAAACGAGGAAAATGCTTCCGAAGTAGTGCGAGTTTATTGGAAAAATCATAAACATCGACGAAGCCCATCTGTCATAAAAAGTGTACGTGATTTTGAAAAAAAATTTATGAAACTGGATGCGCATATGATAGACAGCGATCCGGAAGACTATCTGTTCCTGTTGGAGTTGTTGCGGAAGTGCATAATACGATTACGGCATCTCCATTGCATACTGCAAGAAATCTTGACCGCAGTTTGAATGTACCGAAAACTACAATCATCAAGATTCTGCGATCTGTTATGCGGATGTTTCCTGATCGATTCCAGCACTTCCAGATCTTGCAACCTGGAGACGAGCAACAGCGTTTCGACTTTGCGAATTATTTCATCATCAGATATGATGAAGGTACCAGGTGGCCGCTGCGGATATAATGGGCGGATGAGGCACATTTAACTGGGGACGTAAACTCCAAGAACTGCGTTCAATGGGCTGACGAAAATCCTCACGATATGGCACCAACGCAATTTACTCGAAGCTAAAGTAACTATGTGGTGCAGCTTCGCAAGCACATTCGTTCTTCCGTACTTTTTCGAACCGATCACTTCCACAGGTATGAAAACGTGATCCATCACGAGTGCTCGGTATAGAACAATTTTGCAGAATTACATAATTCCAGAATTGCAGTAGCGAAATGTCGTTAATGGCATTGTATGGATACAAGGTGGTGCTCCTCCACACATCACCACATGTGTTCGACAAGTGCTGCTACAGCAGTTTGGTGATAGAATAACTTTGCAGTGCCGTGGCCATCGCGATCATCCGACATCACTTCGACGGATTTTTGATTCTGGGGCTATCTGAAATCGAAGGTGTAGACGTCAAATCCAAAAGATTTGTCAGAATTGAAAGGTGCCATAAAATGTGAAGCTATACAGATTTTTTCCCGCGATGTTACGTTTGTCATTGTTGTCAACAATATCCCGCATGCATTGCGTTATCGTCTACAAAGGTGGCATTGCGTTATCGTCTACAAAGTCTACAACATTTGTATGTTGAAAACTGCTAATTCCAATAAAAGTTTTTCTCCTTTTCTCTCTTGTGTTGGCACTGATTCTTTACAATGCTTTCTTTGTAAATGTTTTACGCCGGCAATTTTCGTCATACGTGTATAGTTCCAACGTCCTTTATGGTGTTTCAATGCGTTCATGAATCTGCGCAGGAAAAGAGTGGGTGTTGCGATAAGAAAATTTCGATATTTTTCCCCTGTAACTGTAACCGTGAGAGGATTATTGTTTTAAATCATCACGATCTCGAGCGCATACCTTCAAATAACAATATTAAAAATTTCCTTTCGATTGGTTGAGTGGTTAGGCCGCTTAGACGATCATGTATCGGGGAAGTTTTTTTGTGACCACCATGTACTTACGGCTCTCGTGATTTTCTCCAAACTTTCACGTTTAAGAATGTATGATTGAACTGTTAAATTAATGAGTTTGGTGAACGAAGATGTCCAGAGTGAATTATTTCCATCAACCAAGTGTTTCAAGTTATTTTATTATATCTACCTGCATTAATAAATAATTCCATATTCTGCAGATGCACCTATATCACAGAATGCACAACCGTAAAGCCAATATTCTACATATATTATATTAAGGAGTTGAACCAGGAATAAGACGGCAGGAGGAGTGTGAAAACACACTTTTTTCTTAAACTAAACACTATTATTTATTTTCATTTCTATGCAAGTCAGATTAGCTCTATAAACCCTTTTATATACGCTTAAAATTTTACAGTTGCATTATTTTAATCGTTTGTATTAGAAAAGTCTCATTTTTACAGATCGAAAATGAATATTAAATTCTATTTTGAAATCGGTTTTACACTTATAAAATTTGTAGAAATAAAATAACGAATTGTAACAGAAATTCCATATGTCCTACATTTACAAGTCACTAAATAAGTTAAGCCTAAAAAGCAGTATGGATAACGTCATAAACCATGCACTAAATATACTACCTGAGGGAGGGATGGGACATTGAGAGAGTGGGAAAAATGGAACATGTTCCATTTCTTTTTTCTGTGTTCCCAAGCAGCTATTAATGTTTAACTTCATAATTTTAAACCTTTTTTGTAATATTGATTTTGTAATAAATGTCAAAATTAATTTCAAAACAAAATACACTTACTTGCTTTGCAACCATAAAACTAGTCGTTGGGGGCCACCGTAATACTTACCCATCATGGATATGCATAATGTAAAATATTAAAATAAAAATGTGTAAACTACTTATAAAGTGCATTGCAATTCAAATAAAATCGTGGCTTGATGACGTCACAAACTTTAAAGGCTCGATTACTGAATTGCTTGAAAGAAACATCCTTATAACTCCAAACATAATAATCCTATTAACTAGCGGTTTATTGCATCTGATTAAGCGTCAAATTTCCAATTAAAATATATCTTTGAAGTGAAATTTGGATGAAATACAGGGTCATGAAAAATCGAAGATTGTGGAAAATAGGATTCCAAATATCTCGGCAACTAATTATCCGATCGACTTCATGCTTTATGCAAAATTTATGTTTTTTTATTATCTTTTATATTCATTTCTTAAAATAAACAATTTCGAAAATTTTTATATACCTTTCACCAGAACGAATATTTCGAGAGTGCGAAAAAAATTGTTCCGATTAATCGAGGTTATTGAAATGAAATAGGCTTCTTCCCATTATTACATACTAAGTACATACCAAATTGCAAGTCTCTATCTCAATTTTTCGGGTGATAGAGCGTTTACAGACACACAGACACACAGACGGACGGCAAAATTTTTTTTCTAAAAATATGTTTTTCGGAATCTCCAGTGTCTGAAACGTGTAAATCCGTCAAAAAAAATATTTCGATTTTCAAAACGATTACAAGACTTACCCTATACTATGTATGATGGGTAAGTAAAATGGTCTTTTTGAACTACAAATGTTTTTATTCTTTATCTGAAATGTTCTGGAACACATAGTAATAGATAAAGTCAAATCATGGTGTTTAGTAAGCTGAGATCTGTAAAGTATAATAGTTAAAATGAAAATTCCTCATATATTTCTTCAACTTTAGATGTGTATTCCATTCTGCGTATACTTAAGGGAGGAGGGATACAAAATATTCACAATTGTCAAATATTCTCGAAGTTAAATTTTTCAGACAATTTAAGTTATTTTATAGTTTTAGGTAGTTTCCATTACATAAAGTAGGAAGCTACGCATTGCAACCGTCCCGTCCGGAGGAAAGAAATTCCAGAAAATTTCGATATATTTTCACCTGTTTATCTGCTTTTTTCTCATGCGATAGCACTCGTATTTATGAACCTATTTCAATGTGACTATGCATGTGTACAGGACTTACCAAGGTCTCAACGGTGTTTTTTGGCCAGCTTTATTCGCCATCTTGTTTAAAAAATGGCGGTCACTTAAAGATTTCACATTCAAAAATATGTACAAAAAAAATTGAAAATCCAAAAAGTATTTTCCCTTAAGTGCTCGGTCTTGATACAAGGATACCGGAGCATTTTTTGTTCAGCTTCTATCTTAAAAAATGCTTGACATATAGTAGTTTGAAATTCTAGATTGGCTGACATTTTTAAACAAGACAACAGATTAAAAATAAAGGATTTCTCCATAAACAAATTTAGTGTGTTACTGAACGTGGATTCTCGCCAATTTTCTTTCATTGTTGTAACCATTGCTCCAGCTCTTATACGCTTAAAACTACATAGTCATATCCGCCAGCATCAAATTCTCGCCAAGCTTGGCGATACTTGGCGAAATATCGCCAAATTTGCCGAAACATTGAGTAAATATTGCCAAATTAGATGGGAAAAAATTTTGACGACAAGGTCGCCATATATGAAGCCAATTTCGTGACTTATTTTTGTAAATTCCCATTCAAATTCAATATTGACAAAAACTGTAATAATCTATAATCGGGTTTCACGCCTTTTAGTTCGTATGTTTGAGCAAAATTAGTTGAGTTTTTAAAAACAAGGAATAGGGAAGCTACCTTTTCTACCCTGTACAGGCTGGAAGGACTTTTAAACACTATTATAGAACAATTATAGTCAAAACTGGGTAGAATATATTGAATAAGAAACGATTTTATGAATATTGTCCCATTACTGCCTCCTCTCCCCTGTAGATTCCGGTTAGTTGGGGAAGCTCGTATCTAGTACGTTTTGTCCCGATTACAGGATGCCATAATTATCAGAAGAAAATTTATAAGCATTTATTTATTCTGTTCTTGATATTTTGACGTAATTAAACCCTGCTCCAAGTAACCGAAATCTATTCTTATAACATCAGAGGATGCTACACGAACTCTTTTTTTGACTGGCAAAGTAAGAACCCCTTCTATTTCTCTCTCTATATATAGCTGTCTGTATAGGTCAACAGAAAAGGACAATTATTTTATGACCGACATCGTATATGCTCTAGTTTTTATAACATTTTTCTTATCGATATCTCACCTATGACGAGTATTATTTTTAGCGCTGCTCAGATAACTGAAGGATTTTTTTCTTTTAAAGGAAAACGTATATGATAATTACTTTTCGGGGAATTTGTAAAACATTGTTGAATATGCACAGTTTATTTCCCAAGAAAATTATAAAATTATAATTTTCTATGCATACTCATTGAATATTAGTCCTTTTTTGTAAATATGAACAATTAACAAAGTACCACAATAATAATAACAAGTCTTTTATGGCCGTACAATATAAGTAGCATAAAATATTCTTTGAATCGAAATAAGTTTTGATGACATTTTTAAGCTAATTCTGTTTCATTTAAACTTGTAATTATTTTTTTAATTAGCAAATACAGAAGATGAGATTTCGAAAAATTTTGTATAATTAAATTTTTTATGTACTGATTATATATATATGCCAAGGACAGCATCTTAAATATGGTGTCTTAGACATACTTTTGAAATCTATATCACTCAAAATACTTTGGCATTTCCTTTCCTCATGTGTATGTCATTCTATGATATGAAAGCTCATTGAAGAAGAATTTAATTTTTCGTTTCAGTATTAAAAATCGGGCCACTTCAAAGCAAGTTCAAATTTTTAAAAATGCTCTTTAATTAATCTCTTAGTGCAATGCTCTTTTTGTATTTTACTGAAATAAAAAATTATCTTATTTTCCAAAGATGTTTTTAAATGAACATTTTAGAGTAATGTTAGGAAAAGTTATTCAGTTTGAAATATATTCATGTAACTAGAAAGATTTTAGAAAAATTAAACATAGATTTACAGTGTTTCCACTTTTTGCTAACATTCTGGAGAAACTTAATTCTGAATAATAAAAAAAATTATTTATATTAAACAATTTAATTTGACTTTTCTTCTCATAAATAAAGATTTTAAAATATTCGTTTATCCATAAATATTTTTACATTATTTTCTTTTATACTTTATCGGAATCAGTTAAAATAGTGCTTCCGGACTGTACCGGGAGGAAAAGGCTAGCCACCATATTATTTGGTGTAAGAATTCACCTAATTTACTTGAAAACTCGAAACTAAAATGTGTGGAACCCGAATATAGAAAATTTCCAGTTTTTGTCACTACTGAATTTGAATGAGAATTTCGAAAAATTCGTTACCTATCGCCAAGTGGGCTACATTTTATGGCGACCTATTTTTTTGCCAAATTTGACGCTATTTCGCCAAGTATCGCCACGCTTAGAGAAAAAATTGAGGCTGGACGACAGCGTTACGTATGTACGTGTACGCGTGCGTATGCGTGCTCGAATATCTTAAGAAAACAAATATTCTTTTTTTACTTTAAATATAACGTCATTTTATGATGTGTCTATGTAGTTTTAAGCGTATAAGAGTAGCATGTTTACAACAATGAAAGTAAATGTACGAAAAACCAGGTTTTCCAAAGCTCATAAATTAAACCCGATTATTGAAAAATCCCTTATATTTAATATTCCGCTGTCTTGTTACAAAACCCTAGAATTTCAAACTGCTATAATTATGCTGTTATATATACTGCAATTTTCAACTGTTAGCCCTTTTTTAAGATAGGGGAAAACAAAAAGTGCTCTAGAACCTTTGTATCAAGGCTTAACAGAAATCAAACAAAATCCAACTTTACTTTCGCCTGAATGTTTGATTTAAAGCATGTGTTCATACACACTTAAGGTAACAAATGTAAATATGTCTTGTTCCAATCTAGTAGATATAATGTTTATAGAAAGGTAAAAATTTCAATCAAAAAACATCAAAATTTTATCGATCAATGGGCTCTAGTGATTGTTTTTTATACGCGGCTACCTACAGTATTCAATTAAAATGGAACTGAGAAAAGTTCAAAAAGAATTTTTTTTAATGTAAGTTTAATACGAATTATAACATTTGGTAAAATATGCCCCATCATTTACTCCCATAAAATATCTGAAACATTATAACATTTTAAAATGTTGACAACATTTGATTATGTATGCAATTATTATGCATATAATCGCAATTTTCTGATTAAAGTTTTTAAAATATTTTTTTAAACAGCTCTTTTAAAGCTTATAAATGTGTGCGTCCGGTGTGCATTTACACCTTGTGTACTCAATCAAGAAATAAAATATTAATAATAATAATATCAAGAGACAGAATTTAATATAAATAAATATAAATTATTTTAACAGTAAATTAAACAGTAAACCTCTCGTGATTAAAAAAAGGTCAAGTTACCAGAGCAATACTTTTAAGAAAATCTTCATTTTTGAAAATATAACTGGATTTCTTAATAGGAGAAAGAATGTCTGCAGAACAATTTTCTGCCGACTTCCTTACTTGTGAATTTTTTGTTGACAATTCAATTTTTATATTCTTAATAAGCTGGAAAATATTTTTTTAATCGAAATTTCCATTTAAAAATTATGTGTGTATTAGTCAACACAGCATATTCTATATCACTGCATTATACAACAGTACACTTTACGCTAAAACTATAGAAAAAGGCAGCTATATATATTAAAATAAGTGAAGAAATATTTTATTTTAAACAGTCTGGCAAAACATGATTAGTATCATTTTTTTCATTAAAATATTTTTTTTTAATATACAGAAGAAACAACTTCAACTACTACAATGCCGACTACAACAACAACTACTTTTGAACCAACTACATCTACGACTACAACGACAACAACAGAAGCGCCTACAACTACTACAACCACAGAGGAACCTACAACTACAACTACGACTACTACTGAAGAACCAACAACAACTACAACGACAACGGAAGGTAATTTACAAATATATAATTTATTTAGAGGGTAACACTACTTTTTGACGCGAAATTAAAAAAAAAAAAATCTGGAATTTGTTTTAAAGAAATGTGAAGTGTTTATGAACACCCATTTACACTTAATTATTAAACACATATTAAAGTAGAAACTCTATTTTTGACTTGATAAATTAAAAAGTCCTTCCGGCCTGTACCGGGAGGAAAAGGTAGCTTTCCTATATCTTCGTTTTAAAATTTTAGCTAATGTTACACGAAAACAGCAAGTTAAAATGCAAAGAAACGTTTACAAAAGATTCGTTAATACTGAATTTGAATAAGAAATTCGCCAAATTATTGAGCAATAGCCAAATTGGCTTCATTTATGAAGACTTATTTTGGTCGCCAAATTTGGCGATATTTCGCCAAATGTCGCCAATTTTGTCAATTTTGTCGCCAATGTCGCCAATTTTGGCGCTAACGGATATGAATATATAGTTTTATGCGTATGATTGGGAAAATTATTACAACAATGAAAGAAAATAATTTGCAAGTAATGGCGTTAATGTGAAGGTTTTGTTTCAAAATGTCAGCCACCCTAGAATTTCAAACTGCTCTATCTCAGCCATTTTTTAAGATAGAGGTAAACCAAAAAATGCTCTGGAATCCTTGTATCAAGGCCTAACACGTAATTAAAAAATAAATTTGAATTTTTATTTTTTTTGTATATTTATTTTAGTTTTAAATTTTTAAATGGCCGCCATCTTGAAACAAAATGGCGGACCAAGCTGGCCAACGAACTCGGTCGAGACATTGGTGAGCTTAATACACGCAATTAGTTTCATCAATATTGATTTATAAATACGAGCGTTATCGTATGACATAGGTCAGATATATATATATATATATGGATATATATATATATATATATATAAATCAACATTTGAACGGAGGGTGGTTTTGGGGTCTGGGGGTCATGATTGGTGAAAATATATCGAAATTTTCCGGAACTGCTTTCCTCCGAACGGCTGCAATAGGTAGCTTTATACTTTTTAGTATTGAAAGCTACCTAAAAATGGTGGCTTAACAGCTGGTAAGCGGGAGCGCTTTAAAACAAAAGAGGGTCAAGCTGGGGACAGGATAACTCATCGTAAACTTGATTTAAAACAATGAGACAAAAAAATTAGTTTTTATGTCTAAAAGCTGGTGTATTAGTTTTAAAAAACATGCCTTTTTATTGAAATTTTTCGAATAAATCTTAAGTATTTCACTAGGAAAAATATGTAATTATTAATTTCCATAAATACCAGGTTGATTTATTGAAAATTGGAGGAGCTATATAGTATCCAACTATTATGAAAATATTGTTCTGAAAGAAAAAACTTGCTTTAAACTTTCGTTACTGTTTGTTTGCTGTGACGCGCTTTACTTCTATATCTCCAAAGGTACTCTTTCACTTCCGATAACCATTTCTAACTAATAATATATGATTATTGTGCGTATAAAAAGTATTTTAAGCAACAACCTCATCCCCCACCCAAAATTTTGAACCAGTTATCCCTTACAACAGGTGTTATCCCTTAAAATAATAGCTTAAATGCTTGTCAATATAAATAATTGAATTTGAATTTTAGCTCCTACCACCACTACTACCGAAGAACCGACTACTACTACAACAACAACTACAACCACTACTCCAGTTCCAACGACTACAACAACTACGACAGAGAAGCCAACTACCACTACTACTGCAAAAACAACTACGACTACTGAGCCTCCAACTACGACTACTGAGACTCCAACTACGACAACTACTGAACCAACAACAACGACAACTACGACTACTGAGCCACCTACCACCTCGACTACTACGACTGAACCTACCACAACAACTACAACAACTACTACAACTGAAAAACCTACTACGACGACCACAACCACCGATGCTCCAACTACTACAACTACTGCTGTGCCTACTACGACTACAACCACAGAGGAACCTACTACCACAACAACAAGTACTACTACTACTACAACAGAAACTCCAACTACTACAAAAGAGCCGACTACAACTACAACTACTGAAGCACCTACAACTACAACAACAACATTAGAACCAACCACTACCACAACTACAACTACAACCGAAGAACCCACTACAACAACAACTACTACAACTACCACAACAACCACAACAACAACTGAGACTCCGACTACTACTACTACTACAGAGGAACCTACAACGACAACGACAACAACAACAACAACTGCCGAACCAACAACTCCCGGACCTAAAACAGGTAAAAAATTTATTCTGACGTATTTTGTGAAAAATTTTTGTTCGCATGGCCCGATTAATGCACTTCGGATCCCTAAGCACAGCTTTCTTTCAAAGCCTCTCTTTCATTATAAGTAAGTTCAAAACTCAATATCTTTATGCTTAACACCTCCTATTTTATTAAAGTTTCCACAAAACTTCTGCAAACTTGAAGCTTTTCCTGGTCAGGCTATTTTGAGTGTGGAGCAAGAACTTGTTTTGGCACACCTCCCCACTTTACATTTATTTTATGCGATTATTTTCTTTATCTAGAGCGTAAAGTAATATTTTAACATATTTTATTTCTGTCATGAAACGAATACATCGAAAAAAATTTAATCTGTAGTAAAAAATAGTAGAATATATATTTTGTGAACAATACTATGTAATAGCTATTTCAAATTTTAGAAATTTATTCTGAACTATCATCTCAAATTTTAAAAGAATACAGAGTCCGCCAGAAGCCAGACCCTATCCTCTCCCCACGGAGCTTTGGTGCACGGGAAGGAGACGCTGAGGGGTTCAACTTTAAAATTTCAAACAGGAAGGGGTTCATATGGTATATCGCTGGAAAAGTCTCTTCGAGACAAACAATTTAATAAAACAGATTTCTTCTACTATGTTTCTTAACTAAATTAGTACTAATTAAAGTTTTAAATCTTAATTTCATGAAAATGTAAAAGAAAATAATAATCTAACCCAAATAATTCTCGAATTAACTGCCTTCCACGTCTTGGTAACAATAGAGCAATTGCAAAAATATATTCCGATTGTCTTAAACGTGGCTGGAGAAATATTATTACAGTTTTATGGTACTCGTTGCTTCAACTCTTCGTTGAAATTATGCGGGTTCTTGTAAACTATCGTATTTAAAAATCCACACAGAAAAAAAAGTCATTAAGCGTCAAATGTAAATAACTGAGAAGATACAGAATAAGGTAAAGCCAGGAGAGATGGCGCAGTCGGAGAGATTGCGCACATAGAAGTTCGGAGGGAAGGAGTAGAGTGAGCACGCAGCGACTCCAGGTAGTTGTACAACGACAGTAGTGGAGTGTCTACTTGAAAGTGCAGGTCGATTGCTTTGAGCGTCTAAGATAAAGTATTGCTATTTTGTTTTGTTTTCCTAAAGTAAGAGCTTGAATTTTCATAGCTATTCATCAGAATTTCTATACAATGTCAATAGTACAAAATATTTTCAACTTAAACGATTTCTCATAAGCTACTAATCTAGACTAACAATGTGAACATCAACGGTTCGTTTTAGAAGAGGTCATGTTTAAATAAAAGGCCGCGCAATCTCTCATACCGAAATTGGAGAGTTTGCGCATCTGCTACTTAGGAGAGATGGCGCAGTGTTCCCTTTAGTTTATGCTAGGAGAGATTACGCAGCTTATTGGTAAATTTGCATAAAAAATGAAAACTGAAAATGGACTAATTTTAAGTTAAACGTGTTATTAAGTAACATAATTTTATTTTGTAATCTTATTTGGACTTTTGGATTTTTTTTTCTTTTAATTAAAATTTTTTAATCGCTTTTTAAATTATTTCCTTTTTCTGATTCTTTAATCATTAGGTTGAAATATTCACTCCTAATACAATAATATTTGTTCACAAAAACCTTACAGCAATGTCATTTAAGTGTAATTATTATTGTTAACAATTTAATTGTAGTTATTATTAGTAACAATCTCTCCTACCCATGTGCGCAATCACACCAACCCTGTAAGGACAGATTGCGCAAAATAACTTTCTTCGTTTTATTACAACTGTTCTATTAAATTGCAACATAACAACAAAATAGCAATGGAAATGCATAAAAAACAAATGAAGTAAAAATTATTCATGAATAGTTTAGCAAAAAATTAATATTTAGATTTTTTATTGCTATTCATTTGAGTTGTGCGCAGACTATCCTAGCTTTACCTTATTTGATTCTAGTGCGGATCTAACTCACGAGTATTTATAGGGATACCAAGATCCAATATTACCAAAAAGATAATCTCAGGAATTATAAGAGATTATATCGGCTGTCTTTTTTTTTATTTAACCTTTAATTGGCAATCCTTAATCCTACAATGCTTTTCAGGACGCAGTCGATTCAATGACCACGCATGTTATTGAAAATTTCGGCAATTTTCTTAAAGACCAGATTATTTTCAAACAAAAGATCGTCTTCCAATAGGACGGCTACTCCTTTCATTAAAACAAACAAACAAACAAAGATGTCAGAGATTTCCTCGATCAGAATTATCCAAATCGATTCAGACTGACATAATTTTTAGAATGACCCCATGATCTGCAGATTTGATGCCTAATGATTATTTATTTATTTATTTATTTGCTCTGGGGTATTTGAATGCTCAGGTACAGTAATAGACTAGTCTGGGTAACAGAAAGTCTGTCTATGCGGTACCTGATTTGAATGCGATAGTTTACAAGATGCCACCCACAATTTCATCGAAGAGTTCTACGATCACATTCATATAAGCAACGAATTACAGAAGGTTGTAATAATATTTCTGCAGCCACATTTAAGGCAGTTACAAATGAATTTCGGAACAGCTTATCGTGATTTTTTCTATGTGTGTCTCTAATTTCATAATTTTTGTAAAATTGCGTATTGTTTTCGAATATTTTTAAAAATTCTAATATTTTGAATTGCAAATATTGTTTTTAATATTTTTATGGAAATTTAGAACTTGAACTTTAGTAAATTAACGCCAAGCACTTTTTTTGCTTAGATTTGAAATATAATGATTTCAATGAATATCAGAGAGGTACATCATTTCTTTGAATGTTACAAAAATAGTATCTTCCTGAAGTACTTTTGATATATTAATTAGAATTCAACGTGTTTGCAACTAGGGATGTAACAGCAAATATTAGATTCAGCAAATATTAGGTATTTGGCTTATTTGGTCATTTTTGTCGGATATTAGATTTAATGAATACTTTGTCAGAATATTGTTAGATATTTAGTCTAATAAATTCAGAATAGTAATTATTTTTCTTTCTTCGTTTTTAATGTTTTTTCCCGATGTTTTTCTTAAACTCAAAGTGGGTACTTTCGGACACATTCATAACGTCTTTTTTATTGTAAAGCTGACGACATTTACAGCTATTCTTATTCAAATAGTAGAAAAATCAAACATCATTACTATAAAGGCTAAGGAGTTTTAGAAAAGGGTTTCAAAGTTGGGGATTAAAAACCAATTTTAGAGACAAAATGGTCGGGAAATATTCTTCATTGGATAACAATTGATTACAACTCAAGATGTAAAATATACTCATAAGAAAATGAAAAATACTTCTCGATTGAAATTAACTTTTATATTAATGTCTGCAAATATCATTTATATAGAAATAGCTTTGTTAATGTGTCATAAATATTCGCTTTGTTCATTAGATTTTTTAAAAGATTTAAACATGTTTAATACAAAATGTTGCAGAAGATTCAGTTTTGTGTTTATTTTTAATGCGCTTTGAATAAGTTGTAGAGCTTTCTGTGTTGTTGTATCTCATTGGTTCAACCATTAAAGGTTTCGTTAAACATGTATTTTGTACTTTGATTTTATAATGTAAGATATACAGTTTCTTTTAAGAGTAGTTTCAGAAAAGATACATTCCTACAAATTTGTTGAACTAGAGAGACAAAAACTTTCCAGAATAAAATTTGCTTAACTAAGGACTATTTGAGAAGGTATCTCATTGTGAATTATAGAGGAGAACAAGCATTATAAGAGGTTCATTAATTTTGAAGTTATCAAAGGATTAAAGTATCACTGGGCAGTAGAAGTGAAGAATATTCTTTATATTTAATGGAACTTACCATCCTAACTTACAGAAAGTCCGTTTGATATGTCTAAATATAAAAGGATAAAATTATTCTTAATTTTTTGTGCTGAAATACGTATTATATATTTTTAAAAAATTGATACATTTAAAAAAGCACCTTTAACAATGATAATGATTATCTATTTTAAATAAATTACGTTATTAGTGATTAAATGATTAAATGATTCTTAATGATATTTAATTACATAAAATATGTTGCTGCCAAAAGAGGTTTCAAACTTTCTTTTATCGACAATATTGTTAATAAATTCGATAGACACTCTCTAGTAAATCTACTGTTTCTAAATTTGTCAAAATTAAACCTGATAATTTGATTGCGCTGTCTTTCTATCCTTTTTTTTGTTTCAAATTCATTAAAATTTTAAAACGTTTGGATAAGCATAATTTACCTCCCACTAAGTTTTCAGTTCCTCATCTTTGCAAATGGGAAATCTATAACGTTCCTTGTAATGGTTGACATTTACCTTATATAGATCAAACTAAAAGAAATGCCGAAACCCGCTTAAAAGAATATTCCCGTTATGTCTCTAACCAAGGAAATTTTAAATCTTCTAATGCCATACATTCTAGAGATTCCGATCATAGTTTTAATTTTCAAAATGTTAAAATTACCTTTAATGCTAATAGCACCTCTGAATTGGATTTTTTTAAATTTAGTTATTTATCTTAATCTTGATGTTATAGTATATGAAAAAATCTGATTCCGCTATGCTATTGAAGCTTGAAAAACCTTGTTCTGTTCAACCATATAAAATATACTCTTTGATATTTAATTATTTGTTTGTATATATAATTAATTTTTTGTTCCTATTTTATTTCCATTTATTTATTTATTTATTTATTTATTTATTATTATTATTATTATTATTATTCTGTTTGATTTTTAAAATTAATTATTTAATTAATTTTTATTTGTATTTATATATTTTTATTGTTTATTGTATATATATAATATTTTTTCTTATAATTTCCTTTTCCTTATCTGATTCTGTCTTCGTATTCAATTTGCTTCATACTTCTTATTCTCTTCTGTTTTTTCCGATTGGCTAATACGCTCTGTGTCATTAGCTGATGCCTTCTGCTTTCCTATTGACTGTTTCTTCTAACCTGCTCTTTTCTCTTCCATTTCCTTTCAGTCTTGCTCCTGCTTTCAAAGTGGTAGCACGTCTTTTTTTCTCTTCGTGAAAACGTGCTACCGAACTCTTGTACAGTTCTTGTGCATTTTTTAATTGTATTGTGTTCTTAAAACGTTTCCTGTCTTTATTTGTTTATAGGACCAGTTTGTTTAACATTTTGTTTGACTTCCTTTCTTTCTTGAAAAAAAAACAATATCTCATTAAATATCCCATATCTCAGGCCTTTCCTTAACTACATCGATTTTATGTGATTTGAAGTTTAAGTTTGACTCAAAGAGGGAAAAAAAGGAGTTTTATGTGTACTTTGTTTATTTCAAACTTATTTTTATTTAAAAAAAAGTGAGTCGAATGAGAAAAATGACTGCTTTTGAGAGATTTAAAAAAAACTTTTGAAAAAAAAAAATCTCATGTCCTGCATCTCGTACCTGCAGTATATATGTAGATTTTTTTTTAAGATGGTTTTCTCAAAAGTATGTATAGAAAATATTATCAAAAGAAAAATTTTTGTGCCGAATAAAGGGAATTCAATCTAATTCACGCAAGTAAAATCATTTAAATTAAAAATAATCGTAAAAAAAGTGAAGTAAATAGATTCATTAGAAATGCCAACTATTTTTTTATTTATGTGAGTAATATTTTTGCTTTTTACAAGTTTACAATATAAATAATTAGTTTTTTTAAACTTTTCGTCAGAATTTTAAAAGCATTGCAAGAATGCGCAAATTTTGGCCAATTTTTTTCTGCGAACAGGGTTAAACCCTATTAATGATCAATAAATGGTTAGCAACAGTGTATAATTTTTTTCATGGGTCTTACACAGGGCGTGACGACGAAATTCAGTAGAAAAACGCACTTGATTTGCCACTTTAGTAATAAAGGGTATCTAAAGAAATGGCATACTTTCTACTGCTATGCCGCTATACTAAAGTATACGGGACACATGAGGGCGCACTCAATCCCATAATGAATGAGTGAGGAGGGAGGCGCTCACTAGAAGCTGGGAGGGGGTGCCATACACTAGGTATGTTACTGATCAAACGAAAGACTAAGCTATGTTAATCACACACAAACACACGTTAAATTATTGTACAGTTGTGCAAATTGTACGATTGTATAATTGTATAAATTTTGTATATCTGAACCTCATCTGGCTCCGACAAGTTCCGATAATGGTCGCTCCACATCATTTATAAAAGATCCGATTCAGAGGATTGATTTTGGCGCCCCTCCAGCTCTGGCCTGGAGCGGCCGCTCCACTCGCTCAATGGTAGATACGGCACTGTTTCTGGTATCTGAAGTAAAAATTGTAAAATATTGTAGACTTGACTCTTCCGTTCTGAATTATATATAAAGACGCACATTAAATTCGTATAAAAAGAAGATACATTGCTCAAAGTATTTGTCTCTCACACTTCGGTAAATATTCCTTTAATACATATAAATCGGCAAATTTCCATCCATAACATGGAATATTTAGGAAAAATCTTTAATTTTCACCATTAAGCCTTTATTTTCATACACAAATCCCATTAACAAGATTTTGCACCAGGTTTTCTCCCTTGATTTAGCAAGTCTATCGTAAAATATCGCACAATAACGTAAAATATCGTGTATAACTGATGCTCGCCTAAATAAGTTTTTGTTCCTGGTTTCGTAATGATTTTATGGGAATGAATGAACAAACAATTTATTTTAAATTATTCTTAACACATTTTTGTTTATTATTCCTTGGTTAAAAAAATTAGATCAAAAATTTCGAATTTCTTTGGTGCCTCCCAAACTCTAGGAACCATAGACACGTGCCTATTATTCCTATGCCATAATCAGGTACCGTTCATCCGATTTAGTTTTCTTGATGCACGCTATTATTAAATTTAAAAAAAATAATTTGCAATATCATATTTTTCTTAAACCAGCATGCAATAGATCAGAAAGTTGATTGAATATAAAATTTTCTTGTATTTAATTTACATATCTGTTTAATTTAATTTCTGCAAAATAATGCTGATAGAAGATCTCAAATGACCATTGTTTTAGAAAAAGTTTTATTCATATCTGTACTAAATGAAGCTAACAGAAAATACATTTTATAATACAGAAAACTATTTTCATTTAATCTACTATTTCAGAAGGTTTAATAACCTTCAAGCATTTTAATATAAAAGTTACTTTTTTCCGTATATTTAGTATTTATTCAACTATGCTTTATACGCAAGTTGTGTTTCATACTTTATTGCAACCAGATCTTTTTTAATATTTAATATTTTACCTGTGTCGTCCAAACTCAATTCTGGCAACTAGAGCGTGGATGGGGAAATATACTTAGAGTCCACCAGTCCACTGTGGCATATAACTGGGGTGTATATTTCAGAAAAATTAAAACTTTTTTACAAGTTTTTGTTTAGTATTTGGAATCGGGTTAGCAATTGCACTGCAAATAAAGCTAGGAGTGCAGAGTGCATCGTTGCTTTAAAAATAACTTAACCTATTTTAGCATATAAGGTAAAGCTAGGAGAGTCTGCGCACAATTCAAAAGAATAACAGTAAAAAATCTAGATATTATTTTTTTGCTAAGCTATCCATAAATAATTTTGACTTCAGTTGTTTTTTATGCATTTCCATTGCTATTTTGTTGTTATGTAGTAATTTAATAGAACAGTTGTAATAAAACCTAATAGAAAGTTGTTTTGCGCAATCTGTCCTTACAGGGTGGGTGTGATTGCGCACATGGGTAGGAGAGATTGTTACTAATAATAGCTACAATTAAATTGTTAACAATAATAATTGCACTTAAATGACATTGTTGTAAGGTTTTTGTGAACAAATATTATTGTATTAGGAGTGAATATTTCAACCTAATTATTAAAGAATTATAAAAAGGAAATAATTTTAAAAACGATTAAAAAATTTTAATTAAAGGGAAAAAAATTAAATAATCAGAAAAAGAAAGTCCAGATAAGATTACAAAAAAACATTAAGTTACTTGATAACACGTTTAACTTAAAACTAGTCCATTTTAATTTTTCATCTTTTTAGGCAAATTTACCAATAGGCTACGTAATCTCTCCTAGCATGGAAACTAATGGAAACAATGCGCCATCTCTGCTAAGTAGCAGATGCGCAAACTCTCCAATTTCAGTAAGAGAGATTGTGCAGCCTTTTATATAAACAAGGCCGCTACTAAAACGAACAGTTGATGTTCACATTGTTAGTCTAGATTAGTAGCTTATGAAAAATCGTTTAAGTTTAAAATATTTTGTACAGAACATGTGACATTGTATAGAAATTCTGATGTATAGCTATGAAAATTCAAGCACTTACTTTGGGAAAACAAAACAAAATAGCAATACTTTATCTTAGACACTCAAAACAATCAACGTGCACTTTCAAGCAGACACTCTACTACTGCTGTTGTACAACTACCTGGAGTCGCTGCGCGCTCACTCCACTCCTTTCCTCCGAACCTCTAAGTGCGCAATCTCTCCGACCGCGCAATCTCTCCTGGCTTTACCTTATTTAGCCGAAAAACCATAATACAGAGACATTGCGCACATAATATATGTGCGTTACGACCTTACACTGAGAATACCTCGATTTAATAAAGTGTATACAACTTTTTAATGACGCATAATGATTATGTACAGTTGGCAAAAAGGAAAAGATACTATATATATATATATATATATATATATATATGTACATATACACATTTTTTTAGAACATTAATTTCATTATTTAAGTTTTAAGAAATACTATTCGAAAAAAAATATGCATTGTAATTTATAAAAAATATTTCAAAAATTGACTCCATGCATTTTAATCGGTGAAGTAATATCGGAATTATGATGATCTACAGTTTGGAACTTCTAATTTATGTTCCTTGTTAATAGTTGCTAAACAAACTGCAAGCGTGTAGATTTCTAAGCATAATTCAAAAACTATTTGATCGAAGGAGCTAAAATTTTAGATTAGCATATTTGAAGCTTCTAGACAACAGTTCCTGGTAGAATTTTTATAGGATGCACTACATATAACATATATATATATATATATTATGTATTGTATTTGTATATGTATATATATACAAATACTTACAATACATTTTTTTAGAACATAAATTTCATAATTTAAGTATTAAGAAATTACTTTTCGAAAATTTCAGAAATCGACTTCTAGAAGCTTCAAATATGCGATTTTAAAATTTGTAAAATTTCAGCTCATTCCGCCCAGTAGTTTTTGATTTATGCTTTAAAAAACTGCACGCATGCAGTTTGTTTTGAAACTTTTAAAAATTAAATCAATATTAGGAGTTCAAATAAAGCTTTACATCAGCATAATTTCGAAAATGCTGCACCGAATGACTTCCCGTTTGGTATCCCAAAGTAAAATGTTTTTCACAAAATCCAAACGTGATGACAAAATTGGGTGTTCGCATTGAAGATTTTAAAGTTTGATACAATTTTTATATGAAAACGATTCCTTAGGTTTTTTTTTCTTTTTCAACATGCATTTAAAGTAGACATAATACTCAACCGAATATATATTTTTGTTTTTCTCTGTGATAATTTGGTGACTAAAAAATATGAGGTGTTCTCTGTTCTTTTCCTTTCTTTTTTCACCAATTGTATACATAAGTCTATTTTCCCCATGAGAATCAGCGAAAAATAAACTTATAATAGATTTATCAATGCATCTTTTATTTCGAATTACATGTTTGTGCAACATAAAAAAGTATTTTTATCACTTTCTTGCTGTCTATGATATATAACAAAAGTAGGAAAATTGTATTTATTACGCGTAAATGAAGTAAAGCTTAGTAATAACTTTCTATATTAAAATTTATCAATGCATCTTTTATTTCGAATTACATGTTTGTGCAACATAAAAAGTATTTTTATCACTTTCTTGCTGTCTATTATATATAACAAAAGTAGGAAAATTGTATTTATTACGCGTAAATGAAGTAAAGCTTTAAAAATTAATCATTAATCATAGTAATAACTTTCTATATTAAAATTTAACAATCTAAAAAATATCTAGCATATGTATAAACCTTATACAATATAGTGTATTAGCATAATAAATTTCCCTATTTTGCATCTGAAAAATAGCATTTAATGCGCCAAAAAACGAACGACTTATTCTCCTTATTTCCATTTGAGAAAGTAAATCTTTATGGATGTCCAGAGTTGACACTAAAGGGAAATAATATATTTTTTCTCTCTATTTGTCTCTTTACATTTTACAACATTACATATTACTGTAGAATATTTTAAACAATTCTTTCCTATAACATTTTGTTACTTTTTAGATTCAATATTCCCTTTAATTCATTTTCTCTATGGTATGCGGTGTACAATTTTCAATTTGACGTACCAATTAAATTCTCGCAATTAAATCTGCTTTCGACTTTCTAGGTATCTTTTACAATGAAACGGGTGATTATTATTATCCAAATCTTGTACGTAATGGAACGTCCATACATGACAAATACGACATCGATGTTACGAATGGACCGCTAGGATTTGGTTGGGCTATCAATCTGGACAAAAACTTGGATGGTGGGAAGCATTGTCTGAAGATGAACGTGGAGTACAAGAATAATAAGGATCAACAATGCTGGGATGATCCAGCCAATTGTGAAGAAGGCATAGCTGCAAGTATATGGGAAAAAATTACATTTTACAGAGATGATGTGGAGGATAGATATATCTTCAGCACAGGTATATTGCATGAAAATTTATTTTAAAATCTTTTTTTGTAAAATAATGCAGTCAGACTATATTTTCATCTATGCCTACAATTTTGCATAATGACTTCATTATAGAAATTATAAATTTCACTTGCATAGAATAAAAGAACATCTATAAAATGTAGCATTTTTTACAAATATGTATATCTCGGACTACATTAAAACGCTTTGGCCGTTAGGCAATATTTTTTATTAAGGTATTTGCACTGTCATACGTTGACGATAATCATCTTCTGTCACATTGTTCTTCCCGAAGAAGTGATTAAAGCAAAAATTTTTATCGCAGTGAGCAGAACGAGCAAAGGCTTCTTCTTCAGTTGATTTGATGGCGCATTAAAAACAGGCCTGCTTTCTTTCTTAAATCTTAAAGAAGTAGTCTGTAGGGATGACATAACTTTCGTCTTTATTAGTGTAACCTCCTTTGGAAAATCCCTACTTATTGAATCCAGTGTATCCCTACTTAACATGTTAATAATCTTAACTGATGCAAACCGATTGAACCTTGATGACATTGTTGCTAGTCATGGGGGAAATATTAAATTTTTTGACTAAAATATAGTCTTGAAAGAATTTGACAAAGACTTTCCAAGGACGGAAACGCATCAAATCCAGCTGTTGATTGAGACTCGTTGAATTTGCAGGCATACACATCAGCTTAATTTGCATGTCTTCAACGTGTACTGGAAAATGATTCAAAAACAGAGTTTCGCATTATGCATGAGAAC
Source organism: Maratus michaelseni (assembly GCA_963931845.1). Classification (NCBI taxonomy): domain Eukaryota; kingdom Metazoa; phylum Arthropoda; class Arachnida; order Araneae; family Salticidae; genus Maratus; species Maratus michaelseni. The sequence goes on from OZ007587.1 coordinate 164,273,698, forward strand.
GACCTTTTTACTTCCTCGTCTCACTTCTGGCACAAAGACGTTGTTTTATGACTATTTTACGAGAGGAAATAGTTAATTTCCCTGACGATGAGCAGACGACGTAGCTTTAAAAGAGGAAAGGGAGGTTTGGTAAGAAATTCCTTTCGTTCTTGAAGACAAATAAAGAGAATGGGAAAGAAGATACCATTAATTGAAACTAGGCTGATTCATGTACCAATGAGTATTGGCTCTTATGGGTTATCTGAAGAAAAATTGCAGAAAATTCAGTTTAAAATCGAATTGCATAGCAACAATTTATCCGCAGTTACAATATTTTACAGTAACCGTAATAAATTAATCTCACATCTATCTACCACCAATGTATGGCAGTGTAAGAACCATAAGTAAACTTAAATCATTCTTATTTCTTTGACGGCAACTGTTTTTCAATAAATGAAATTTTGACCCAGCTTTCTGTCATTATTAATACCAATAGCCGATATGTGAGGCATCAAAGTACTAAATTCAATTAGACAAAACGAATGAGTTATAAAAAATTAAATCGTCGCGAAGGATTGGGGTCTTTTCAGTTGTTATGCACATTTCGTATCTTATTTAGGTGCTGATGGAGAAGGTGGCCAAGGTGTTGCTTTGTATTTCAGAGGAATCTATTTTTTTGCACTCGTTTCGACAGGAGATGAGCTGTGGAACCTAACTGTACCTGGACCTGTCAAGAACAACACTTGGAATGAAATTGGCATGAGATGGTCGAAAGAAACTGGATTAGAGGTAGATTTTTCGCCACGTTTTCTGAAGATGTATGTAAAACGGAATAATAGTGGGAAAGATTTAAATTATACATCTATTGATGACGTGCGTTTCAGTATTAGATACTTTTCTTCTATATTTCAAATAAAATTATATTTAAAAAATAATGTTCCAGTTTGTTATTGATTTAAATATATAAAAAATTTCAATCACATATGCTGATAAGTATAATCTAACCTCATGACTTCTTTTCCTTTTTAAAATTATAATAAGATACGATATTCTTAACACAAATATATTTTTGGGGATCCTATAAATATTTGTTCTAAATAGTGCCAACTATTTGCGTTTTTTTTTCCTCAAGTCAAATAAAACCAGAAATTTTATTGCATTTAAATTGTGGATGAATAACCACATAAAAACGAGAAGCATTCCCTTCCGGGGGGGGGGGGGGGTGTTAGCTCACCAAGCATGCTTGGTATTCATTTTATCAACCTCAAAAGAATGAAATGTTGTATGAACATTGGTCAAATGCGGTGGCGAACTTTGGACTTGTAGTGTAGCAGCGCAATGCGCTAACTATTGTACTACCGGATAATATATTAAAACATCAGTACATAAAATTTTAAAAACATGGCTATAGTTAGCTTGGTGGCTCTTTTGAAAAAAAATTTCATGAGTTAATTTGTTCTTTTGGATTTTTCAGATATATTATAACTCTAATTGCAATATTCTATTGTTTTGTTAGTTGTTCATCAATGCTGTTCGGATCGCTCATGTTTTGTATCCAGATAAAGTTAATCCTGGAGTTAAGAGAACAGGTTCCATGGAATTTAATATTGGATGCAGAAAGAACCAAAATGGAGAGTATGTTGACTTTGCCTTTGGTGAGTATGATGAGATGACCGTTTGGATGTGGGCACTGGCTGAAGATCAAGAGCATTTCTATTTAGGAGGATATGGTAATAATTGCATTATAATTATTTAATCTTTTTTTTAATAGTTGTGTTGTGCTTTAAGAATCTGTAGAATATTTGTAATGTAGTTAAAATACAATTAATGTTCTACTTTTTCAGCATTTTAAGAAAATTAAAGATAATGTGTTAGATTAAAAGATAATCAAAATTTCTGGCGTTAGAGTGCTATTTCACCTACAATTTTTGGTGCGCTTAAAAAAAGTTAATCCTCAAATTGTATGTATCACGTATGTTAAATGATTTAATTTTAAATGTTTGTGTGTAAAAGGAGGGGTGGGAGAGGATTCGTAGTTTATTTATGAAACTTGTAACCCTTAAATATATGAATTTTTCTTTTAGAATTGTGTTTTTTCATACTTATATTAAGGATTAGACACCAGGAATTTTAAGATAGATTTTTAACTTTATTTCTTAGCATACTTGTGTGATTTTTACAGGATTAATATTTCTATATCAATATAGTGGTTGCAAAGAACTTGATTTATTTATTAAAAGTTAAATAAAAAGTGTTGCAAATTTGATACACTATGCTTTTAAGGGATGAACTTGTGTATGAATATAATCTTTATGAATCAAGTACATTTATATATTTTAATTGAATAACTAAAACATATAAACGTACATACTCAGAATCTATACAGAGTGTTTTATAAACCAGTAAAAAAACGCTATACAAAATATTTCATTTGATAATTTATAATGGTAGTACAAGTATAATAAAGACTGTCGATAGAGCTTGTTTCACAAATTTATAAAAACTCGTGTATTAAATAACCACACAGTGTCCAATACAAATATATTTTACTTTTTAATGCAATTTTATGACTAAAAACGCGAGTTTTTTGAAAAAAAATTATTAATTTCATTTAATTGTACCAGTTACTTTTCAACTAAATAATCGCTTATATGGAACTTAAGATTCAAATATTCTTTCTTAGTTATATAAAATTATTCCGATATTTTAAATAATTCTATTACGAATCTTTAAAAAAAAAAGTATGACATAAAAAGCTTTACATCATTTTAATAGAACTATATTGATATTTTCTTTTAAAATGTATATGGTCTTTGATAAAATTCTTAAAATTGATCAGGGTATGCATATCTGCTATTTCTTTGGTAATTTGTCTTTAGCGATATAAGAAAGTGCCAGTAAGCATTTGCGCCTTGTGCTGAATTAGCCAGACACTTTCTTGCGCGAGTACTTTATAAAAGGACGAACATTTCTACAATGACTCCTAAAGACAGAAAGCATCGTGCTTTATCTAAGAGTTTTTAGTAAACCCTTCGGCAAAAAAGGATCTTACATTAACCTTTATGCTTACTGGCAGGTCTCATCTTTTTACAACAGATGAAAAGAATTAAATCAGCAGGTTAAAACTTTGTTTCCAAGGCTTTGAAAAGATATCGTTTCATGGAAATGTGTTTGCATTGTTTGGTTCCTTTTTTAAAAGTTTTACCCTCTTACAATTTAGCAGATTTCAATTATTTTATCGGACATATGAAAGGATTGCCAATTTCAATTATATTTTTACTTTTCATTAAAATCCTTTCTCCAATTCATATATGAATAAAAAGACGAATGTCTATTAATATCCGAAAATATAGTATAACCACGAACGAAAACATACAATAACCTCTTCCGAGTTACACACGATTCAGAGAAACGTTCGTTATCTTCAGAAAGCTCAGAAACCAATATATTTCTGAGTTAAAGAAGAATTTATAAAAACAGTTTCGTTTGCTGTCACTGATTTTCACAAACTTTTACGAGTAGTTTTTATATAGCATACTAATAAGTTTTCTGAAACCGGAATATCATTTTTAGAGTACTATCAATTCTCAACTAAACATTTCCAGCTGCGTAACTGAATTTAAAAATGCAAGAATAACACAATAATATAGAATTTTATGTTTTTATATATTTGGAATCGTGGATAACTCGGGGAGGTTATTGTATATTTTCGTCCTTGTTATATTATATTTTTTAGATTCAAAGCATTTTTTTTTGTTACACTGTAATGTTAATAATTTATCCTTTTTTATATTTGTATATTAGTAATATTAATATATACTTATATATATATATTCTTTTGCATTTCGCTGGATTTACAGACTCAAATTCAAGTAAGTATATATTTTTTTCATTATTTTTTTTCCTCTAATTATTTGTGTTCATTTTTAAATGCGAGCATCTGAATACGAGTGGTCAAAAAACAGAAGATACAAAATTGCTGCAAAGAAAATTAACTCTTGTATCAAGTACCATGTTTTCTGAGACCTGTGTAATTGTTCATAATAATGACCTTATTCGATCTAAACAGCATAAATTTACTTGACTACTGAAACAATCACTTATATTTTTTTGGAAAAAGATAAAGAAAGTTTGCATTTCCAAACATGACAGCATTTGTATTATTAATTTTGTTTTATTGTTATGGTTGAAATAGATAACCGAGAGTGTTCAGAAAAAATAATTAGTAACACAATGAAATCACATTTTTTTATATGTTTTACTGGAATAAGGCAAACATGATAAATGATTTAAAAAATGTAAAGGTTTAAGTCACCAATGAAGTATAAGTTAAACATATTAAACCGCATGGAATGTAAATAGCTTTATAATACTACTTTATTTTTTAAAATATCGATAAAACACAAAATGGTGTATTTTAAAAGGAGAAAAACTTTTACGCGCATTGACCTTGATATATTATTATTATTATGATTATTTTTTGTAAATACTTTGTAGAGATAAAACAACGTATAAATGCAGTATAAGACAATTATAAATGAAATATTAAACTCTTTTATTTATTTTTTATTTATATATATATATATATATATATATTGACAAACTCATTCAGTGATTTTTTTAAATTTAACAATATTTTAAAATTTAACTATTTATATATGGCAATTAGAATAAAACATTTATTTAATAAAAATCACTGAAAGAAAATGCACGTGGGCTTATTTTAAATTTTATATTTCAGAAAAAGACAGCATTTTGAAGCATAAAATAATAGGTATAAAAAAAATAAATATTGTTTAAAGCAAACTAAAATGGTTTCAGAATGCTTTAAAATTCCTGCAGAAAGCACTTCTAAGGAACTCGGTGTTTGGAATGACGTTTTCTTTTGAATATTTATTATTAGAATACAAAATCAATAACTTCCTTTTGTGTTATGCAAAGACATCCACGGTATTCAGGGCAAAATAGAGGTGTAGCTTTTTTTAAATGTTACGGTATAGTTTGTTCAGTGATTTTTTTTCAAGTTGTTTTCGTTCTAATTTATTTTATAAATTGAGAAACTAAAAGGGAATTAATTGCCCTGAAAATATTTTTAACACGTGTAAAGGAATTTTTTAAAGATTTTGACTTGAGCTGACTCTTTTAAAATGCAGAATTATACACGCAGTACTTATTGAAACAAAATCATTTTTGCAGCAGCACACTATTAGTGAAAGAACTTTAACTAACAAGAATATCTAAAATTGTAAATAGCATTCCTTCAAATCGATCTGAAAAAATACAAATATGTTGTTGGGAAATGCAGCTTTTTTTTATTCTTTTAAAAAGAAAAAAATTAGTATACATATTACTCATTCTGCAGTGACCGAGTCGATAGAGTTAGAATTCGTCGAAATATTCCATTTCATCTTCGTTTTCGGCATGTTTCAGCTAAAAATATCAGTTATTACGTTCAAATATTTTTCGAGAAGATATCAACCGAACCTTCGGCGTCCATGGAAAATGAGGTCACAATGCATCGTAACGTTTTTCAGAGTGTAAAAATCACATACCTTCAGGATTAAAATTCCTTTATCAAACTACACTAAATATATCCGATTTATATTATCTAAGTTTATTCTGTGTGTGAGCAATCAAGTAAAAATTCCCTTTGCAGCATCATTTAAATTATACAGTTGTATTATCAAAATAGTAAATAAAAAACATTGCATGATAGTCAGAAAAAAGTCAATACAGTGGACTTAAGTTAGTGCGGACTTCTAAGAGACGTCATTTCTCGCCCACAGTAACCGAAGTCCGCATTAAACAATGTAAGCATTTCAATGGTGTCGATCTCTTGTATTGAATAAATTGAATTCAGTTTTAACTGAAATTAATTACCAACTTTATGATAAAAGCAATAACATTTTTTAAAATTTATAATTTTACTAAAAAAGCAAGTTAATAACAGTTTGCTATAGTTTTAAAAAAAAAGTATTCAGGATTAATAACATAATAAAAAACAAATTACTCTACTAACATAATTTTATTTTATTTAATTAAAGCAATCTCTCACGTTTGTTTGCGGTAATTGAACAAATCTTTTTATCACTCCATTTTCCAGTTTTGCAGCACACTCAAAAATTGTATCGGTACTATGTGTCAAGGCGTTAGCAAAATTTGAACTTCTTATATTTTTGGTAGTGGAATGTGTCCCTTTTCTTCATCACTGTCGGTGACAATTTTTTAATACCTCAGTAACCAACGTTACACCAAAGTTGCACTTTGAGAAATATATGTACAAAACTAGTTCCAATTCTATCCAAAATTGTTCGGACTATCCAATGAATAATGTACACGCTAAGCAATGTTCTTAACATTAATTTCAAATAGAAAATGATGGGGAAGTGAAATTGTCCTGAATACCCTGAGACACTTCTTAAGCAGAGACACACTAACGCTACTCCACTGTAATTATTTTATGAAGTCCAAATATGAAAGTTTTGAATTAGTTCAATATGCACTTGAAAACCAAATGTCCCAATTCATGGTTCATATTTCCTTTTGTAGGAAAACGATTCATTTTTCTTATTTAAATTATATCCACTTGTACAATATTTTATGCTATTGTAACAATATATTTAGTAATGAATATAACCCGAGAGTTCACAATGTGAAATGATAAATTAAAATTATATACTCTTGGCGTTCTAGTTTATTTTAAAAATATTGAAGTTTAGGTCTTTCATTGTAATTTCTTTTCACAAGAGATCAGTTTGCAACCTAAACTGATAATAAAATCGAAATTTGCTTTCGCTTTGATTCAGACAGTAAAATTGTTTTCGGTTTGTTGGTAATGTTAGAATTACGAACATGTGGAAGGTCTTTATGAGGGTCTGGCCATTGAATAACCTCTTTGGGGGGGGGGGGGTACTTGAGCTTAAGTCGAAAGGTAGCCCCGGTTTGACATTGACCTTGAACAACCTCTATGACGAAAACATAAGTTTTCACTTTTCAAATTTGTTAAATGTTCTAGTTCTGGCTGTGCTCTACACTATCTAACGAAGCAATGGAGCACGTATATAATAATATACAAATCTACCTTTTAGACTTTTTAGAAAAATAGATCATGTTTGTCTTAGACAGTCTAATAAAAGTTCTATTATTCTATAAGTATTGTGTGAGAAAATGTTTTCAACCAGTTGCATGTAGCAAATTTAATTGGATTTTCCTATCAGAATAAGCTTTGTGTAAAGTAGATTCGAAATTTCCAAATTATCAGTATATAATAAGATACAGTTTTTCTTCTTTACCATCAGCATATAACCCCTATCTAATAAATTTTGAAATAAAAGAGTTTTAAATTTTCAAACAAACAGCGCATTTTCCTGTTTTATACTATTAATAGTCTGAACTAATAAGCTGTGTACAAAAAAGCTTTTAAAAATTTATGTAACTAGCAGACCCGCCAGGGGTTGTTCGTATTAACAGTAGGTTACCTCCGGATAAATCAAACTAACATGTAATATCCTAAAAATACGGCGATCACAATAACAAAACTCTGTGCATTCGCGCCCATAAACTGTTAAAACGATAAATTAAAAAAAATAACGTAACTTTCACGCAATTATAATACAATTCACCAGCTTTATAAATAAGAATACACGTTTTCTTTGGCGAGTGTAACAGAAAAATACATGATTTCCCTGACAATATCGAAAAGAAAAAATGTAGTAACTGCATTCAAATGGCATTTACAGAAATTCTACTTTGTATGGCTTGAAAATAAAGCCTTTAATTTATAGATATCTAGCTGAGCCGCTCGGCGTTGCCCGGGCCCGTGATAATAAATTTAAACAAACCTTAATTCTGTATGATTTTATATCTTTAACCAAATTTTCTATTAAATTATTTAAATGAGAAATTCGCGGAAAAATATTGATATTTAGTGATAAAAGCGCTCGTAAGAAGACATTTTCTTGTTTTTTTCGCGTAGGGTCGTTTCATATTTTTTTTTTCCTTTTTAAGTTCTTATTGTCCGAACTCTTTAAAATTTTTATCGGTTATAAACATAGCGGTTTTACAGCACGTGTAACAATTTCGTGGAAAAAGATTATCTAGTTGTAAAAGAAATGTATTTTGTTCTCGCTTTTTTTTTCTTTTTTATATCTAATACTAGTATATAATATAACAGTTTTACAACACGTGTAAAAATTTTGTGAAAAATATTGTTATCTAGTTGTAAAAGAAATGTGTTTTCTTCTCGCTTTTTTTCTTTTTTGCGTCGGCTCCTTTAACATAATAAAAAAAATCGTTCTTGTCTTCCGAACTCTCTGAAATTTTAATCGGTTATAAATATAACTGTATTCAAGCCCTCTGTCAAATTTCGTGAAAAAATATGCATATTTAGTAATGAAAACATGAGTTGAACCAGTGCGAAGCCACGCCGAAACACCTCGCTTTTTCAAAATTTTCTCAGATTTTATTATTTTTTTTAAATACTTCTTTTTAGACATCCAGATGTTTGGAAAATTTTGTAGGTCATGTAAATCTGGTCTACCGAGATGCTCTACAAAGATTGTGTCGAAATACGGACGTTTGGTTACTTTTAGCGCAGAAAAAAGATCATCTGCGTGAAGAGCGAAGTGACCTGGGTTCGCTGGTGTTTCTGAAAGAATTAAAATTTGTATTTTTTTAAACTGATTACATCGTCGATTAGAAGGTATCAGCATTAAGACCATTTATTGGTACCTCTGAAATTGTGCTCCGGAGTGGCGTTGCCTTAAGGAGAAAAACGTCCTTCGGGAAAACGACCCTTTTTGAATTTTCTTTTCAATGGGTTAACAACGATATTTTTTCGAATTGATTGCGGCATTTGAGACGTAAGAATGCGATCTTTTTGAATATGTCTTTCAATTTCAACTGAAAAAAGGTTTGGCCTTAAATCGGGCGCCACGGTTTGGCTTGAATGCGCGTTCGGCTCTTTATTTCCTCCCGATGCTTACATCGAGTTCCGGGCATACGCGAGCTCTTTTGCCGCCTCGGAAAGAAAGGGATATGTTTTTTATGAGTTTTTAATTAATATCTCGTCTAATTATCGAAAAAATAAAAATCTGAACCTCACGTGAATCAGGACCTGCCTTGAACTATCCTCATCCAAATTTTGAGACCTCTAGGTTCGATAAATTTTGATAGTAATAGCCAACAAACAAACAAACAGACAGGCACACAGAGGAAACTTTCTTCTATTAATATAGATGGCCAATTTCAGAAGAGGAAGAAGCCTCCACTGATGAAAAACGTTCAATGAAAGTCGTTCAATGGAAACTTACATTTCATTTATAAAAATTAAACCTACAATGATTACATGAAAATGGCAAAATTTTCATTACTTTTCCTAGTTAGTGCGGATCCTAATTTAAATATACAATATATTTCTTCTATCGAAAGTGACGTCATATTTAAGAGCGTATTAATTTTATCTGAATGTTTTACCTGAAATTGAAATGTCTGTGTTACATAGTAGATGTTTTAGTTCCAAATACATTTAATTCAAGGCACATATAGCAAAATGCTTTAATTTTATACTTATATAAAAAAAAGTGTATTATTTTCTCAGAATGACGCCAGTTTCAGATGCAACAATATAGCAAATGAATCAGAATTTTTATTGCCTCATAAAATCAAATTACACGTGATTAAATATGGTTATTGCAATTTAACATTGGAATTAAACAAATAAGTCCAAAAAACGCTTGTTAAATATTGTCCATACGCAGTTTCTTTTTGTGGCAATAGGAAAGAAAGAAATTTCATTTTTAAAAAGGTGATTTGTATATAAAGATATAAATTAGGGCAGGTGGTTGAAAAAAGTGGTAGAAAATTGTGAAGTAGCCAGTATTTTTCACCGGGTTCTAAAACTTATGCATGTCGCTTTTCGTGGAAATAATTCAAAAATTGTGGATTTTTATAAGAAATATATACTCAAACACTGATTTATATTATATATTAACATATATACTGCATAATAAATACTTATTTTCTTCTTTGCCATCAGCATGTGATCCTGAGTTGCATCCATTACGCTGTGAAACGAATATTGGGAAAATTTTAGAAAACATGGTAAATTAATCTTTTTATACCTAATGTATTTGTGTGCAGTTTTTTTTTATCACATTTCTTTAAATTTTTATCATAAGTTATTTCTTAATTTCCAATCTTTATGTTTTCAATCCATGTTAGCCTTCTTTTATATTTATATATATGCACGTTACCTATATGCGCATATGATTATGCAAAGTTACACATATACATGTGTAATAAAACAAGTTGAAAATTGTACGTCAAACGTGGCGACAAATGAAGTGCGTTCATACTATAGCTAGTTATATAAATATTCATATCTTGATGGTTTTTAATTCTGTGAAATGAGTTATATCGTCTGCAGATTAATTTCTGTAATAAAATAAGTATCTCGACGATTAAACCTCGGAAGCTTCTATAACAAAAAAGCACCGATTTAAAAAAAATTCAAATTTCTTAATAAATATTTTTATTAATATTTTCTAAAGTTTTGATTGGTTTTTCATAAAATTTGAAATGTCTCGACAAAATTCTGCAAAGATAATATATCTTAAATTTCAAACCATTCGTTTGGGTAGTTTTTGCGTTGTTATATGAGGACGGACGAACAGACAGACGGACGGACCAGACGACGACAATAGGTGCTACGTATTTATATAATTACGAACGCACCTAAAAAGACGAGAGAATCTACGTGGAACAATAGAAAATTTTATGAAAGTTAAATGTAATCTTGTTCAATGTTAAATGTATTATCCACCAATCTAGAAAACTTTTCATTATTGTCAGAAAACACTTACAAAAAGACCAAACAGAAATTTTAGAAATTTAATAGGATTCCATAGTTTATAGTGGTGTTTGGAAAATAAAATACCCCCTTTTCTGCTCATAAATTTAAATATGATGTTTGTATTAATTTCGGAAACTTATTCTATTATAGGGTTTTTCATTGGTTCTTTTTCTAAAAGTTTCTAAAGATACAGGAAATATTTCCAGAATAGTAAGCAATTACGAGGTTGCACTAAATTTTCGTAAATGTTTCTTCAATGTCAAGAAACTTTTCTGCACAGTTATTTGCGAACACGTATCGTATTTATTACTAAAATTTTCGTTCACTGTTATAAAACAATTTCCGAAAAGGAAAAAAAAATACATGAAGAACATGAGATAATTTAATAGAGTAAAGTAAAATTTAAGTATGTGTATTAAAAAACAACAAAAAAAAAAAGTCATTTTTCTCCGTGCTCAATTTTTACTCACTCTGCCAAAAGCGTTTGCTACATTATAAGCTGTTCTAAAATATATTTTCTGGATAACTAAAAGTTACATTTTTAATTTTTATACACCGGTTGTGAATAGCTGAAAAAGTTCGTATTCAGTCTGTTTAGGAACGTCATCTAAAAATTGTTCAAGCTGCAGTATATTTTAATTAATAATACTTGTTTATTTATTCAAATATATTATATTTAAATACTGTCCGTTGAGCCAAGGTTTGCTTTCCACAAAAATCAATATCAGACAAATGTCTTCCAAAAACAGTCTCAGTTTTCGTCCCCCACCGCATTCCTAATTTTTGTTCTGGAGATTTGACAAAATATGTGCAAAAACAGTAATACAGTGTATAAAAAGAGTAGCGCGTATTTCATTGAATTCATCTAAGAATGTGTTTGATTAAAACCAAAGAAACGGTACGTTAGGAATTCACAGTTATCGGTAGTTTCTGAAGATCAATTACGGCCTTACACTCAGTCATGCTTAAAAAATAGCGAAAACTACGGATTTTATTATTATAAAAGGAGTACAAGAAGGTGGCATCCGTAGTTAAAAATCTTAACGAATACTGGGTTATCCGTAACAAATGGCATTTCTTATTATAATTATCACCGATTTCTATTTGTAAGTAAAAAATATGAAGAAATTGTATCATATTAAAAAATCAATGAAAAAAAAACTGAATATTAAAAAAATATATGTGTTTTGAAAAGGAAGCATAATTATTAAAAGCATGTCTTAAAGTTCCCATTCATTGCAATCGTTTTCATTTGTGAAACAAAAGTTACAAATTTTAAAAGAGTGTAATGATATTTTAAGTAAACTTTGGCTTTATATATGAAGCACTCACAAAAAGAATTTACCACAATATTTTTTCTGCATAACTTAAAATCAAAAACATCCCCAAAATATTTTTTATTAAAAAACTTTTAAACTGTGGAATTTAAAAATAGAAAATCGCTTTAAATATTGTATTTTACAGGGTAATGTCGAAATAGAAAGTGCTGATGCTTTAACAGATGCTCTTGCTCATTTAAAAAAACTAACCGAAGTACAGAAAGATCCTCCAGGTATGCTTTTTTGTTGTTGTTTAGTTTAAAGTAGGGTGAAAATCAAACTTAAAAATACAAACAAAATAATATATGCTACTGTAATGTAGATAACTTTACAATCATGAGACAATTAAAATTAAATTGATTTTGAAGTTTATTGTAGAGTCATGGCAAAAAAAAAAAAAATAAAATAAAATAAAAAAAAAAATGTGATCGCCTCCTATTCACTCTGCCACAGATCATCCTATAAAAATGTGACTGGTACCAATCGAGAGCGATAACGTTTACTAATTAATGCTGTGCTGAAATTTTACTTAGGGTGATCATCGACCTTCAGAAATTGTACAAAATTTCGAAAGTTTCAATGCTGACACCTGATTTTTATATCATATTTGGATTATTTGGTAAATTTTAACTCCGGATACCGAACGGGAAGACATTCGGTCAAGTAGCTCAAATATTGTATTGCAGGGTTAGAATTTAGAACTTTTAATGTTAAATTCAATTTTAATCTTTTCAAAACAGATTGCAACGCGGATATTTTTTTAGGTATAACTCAAAAACATCTTGGCAGAATGAGCTGTAATTTTGAATTTGCATATTTAAAACTTCTAGAAATAGATTTCCGTAGAAAAAAAAATGATAGATTACAAATCATATAATTTAAAAAAAATATATGCAGGGTGGTCATAATAAAAGTATAAGTGTTTAGAGATCAAGCATAAAGAAAGTACTGAGTAGAACTCAACACCATATCGTATCCATACCATTTACGCCATGGGGAATAGATTTATATAAAATTATATTCGATTTATTATGGAATTATATATTACATATTCGGCACCAGGAGGAAAAAAAAGGCGCTCAATGCTGATTTTTGGCAGTAAAATACAATCCTGATTTAAACAACTTTTTTCAAAAGACAAATAGTAAATAATAAAAAAACAAATGTAATCGCTAAAAATTATTACTGTGTTGAAAATGTCCCTTAAATATTAGTTAGTCATTTTAAAAATTTATAACAAAACTAGCAAAACCCGCGGCTTTGCTCGCGTAATTCTTGAAAAATGCCAAGTGGTATTCGTTGGCCTATTTTCATTAGAGGGAATTTTACTGCCACAGATAGTTCAGAAATTACTAATTAAACCACACTAATGTAAAAAAAAAAAAAAAATGAAATTTTAGAACGTTTTTTGCTTTTTTACCCCCCCCCCCCCCGTCCCTGTGGTAGTGTCACCGATATAAAATATAGCCTACGTTACAGCAGGGACTGTTACCATCACTTTTGAAAACGGTTCTGTAGTTCCAGAGATTCCATAGAAATTGTAATTTTGAATGTTTTTAGAACGCTTTTTGCTCATTTCACCCTTTCAAATTTCGAATTTTTTTAGAATTTGTTCTTAGAGCGCATTTGCATGTTCTAAGTAACTACCATGCCAAATTTCATATTTCTATCTCCATCAGTATAAAAAAAATCGAAATTTTAGAACGTTTTCCGCTCCTGCACCCCCCTGGGGGTGGTGGCACCGACATAAAATATAGCCTATGTTGAAGCAGGGATTGTTGCCATCAATTTGTCACCATCACTTTTGAAATCGCTTCAGTAGTTCCAGAGATTACCCCCAAACCCAGAGATTTACCCCCAGAGATTACCAAACAAACAAACAAACAAACAAAAACAGTCGTTACTGCTTTATGATATTAGTATAGATTTAACAAAATTTTAGTATAATATTAATTAGTATAAGTTATTACTAATCCAGTGGTACCAGTCACATTTTTATGCGATGATTTGAGGCAAGATCATAGTAGAAGTGACAAAATGTACTGTATTGGGCTAAAAGATTGAAATCGTATTTCTTTTACAAATGTACAGATTTAAGCAACTTTTTGCAAAGACAAATTGTAAATGATAAAAAAAAAAAAAAAATGGAACCGCTAAAAATCATTACTGTGTTAAAAATATCCATTAAATATTAGTCAATCATTTAAAAACATTTTTTAACAAAATTTAACAAAAATTAAGTATAATATTAATTAGTAGGCGTTATTACTAATCTATTGGTACCAAACACATTTTTATACGATGATTTGAAGCAGAGTTATAGTAGAGGTAATAAAGTGTTACTATATTGGGTTAAAAGATTGAAATCGAATTCCCTTTATAAAATGTACAGATTTAGAAAGCATTTTTGCAAAAGACAAACAGTAAATGATAAAAAAAAAAATGTAACTGCTAAACTTAATTCCTGTGTTAGAAATGTCCATTAACATTCAGTCTTTAAAAAAAAAATAACAAAATTAACAAAATTTGAGTATAACATTAATTAGTAGGTGTTATTACTAATTTATTGGTAGCAATCACATTTTTATACAAACAAACTTAAAAAACAAATTTGAGGCAGGGTTGTAATAGAGGTGACAAAATGTACTGTATTGGGATAAAATATTGAAATAGTATTCCTTTTATATCAAATGTACAGATTTAAACAACTTTTTTGCAAAAGACAAATAGTAAATGATAAAAAAAAAACAAATGTAACTACTAAAAATTATTCCTGTGTTAAAAATGCCCAGTAAGTATTATTAGTCAATCATTTAATTTTTTTTTAATTTAACAAAATCCGAGTACAACAATTATTAGTAGGCGTTATTACTAATCTATTGATACCAAACACATCTTTATACGATGATTTGAAGCAGAGTTATAGTAGAGGTAACAAAGTGTATCTTCATTGGGTTTAAAGATTAAAATCGTATTCCCTTTATAAAATGTACAGATTTAAAAAACGTTTTTGCAAAAGACAAATAGTAAATGATAAAAAAAAATGTAATTACTAAACTTCATTCATGTGTTAAAAATGTCCATTAACTATTAGTCAGTCATTTAAAAAAAATAACAAAATTAACAAAATTTGAGTATAACTTTAATTAGTAGGTGTTATTACTATTCTATCTGTACCAATCACATTTTTATACAATAATTTGAGGCAGGGTTATAGTAGAGATGACAAAATATACTGTATTTTGCTGAAATATTGGAATAGTATTCCTTTTACATCAACTGTACAGATTTAAACAACTTTTTTGCAAAAGACAGATAGTAAATGATAAAAAAAAACAAATGTAACTACTAAAATTTATTCCTGAGTTAAAAATGCCCATTAAATATTAGTCAGTTATTAAAATTTTTTTTAACAAAATGTAACAAAATTTGAGTCTAACATTAATTAGTAGGCGTTATTACTAATCTATTAGTACCAAACACATTTTTATACGATGATCTGAAGCCGAGTTATAGTAGATGTAAGAAAGTGTAATTGTATTGGGTTAAAAGATTGAAATCGTATTCCATTTATAAAATGTGCAGATTAAAAAAAACTTTTTTGCAAAAGACAAATAGTAAATGATTAAAAAAATTTAAAAAAAAATGTAACTGTTAAACTGCATTCCTGTGTTAAAAATGTCCATTAACTATTAGTCAGTCATTAAAAAAAAAAAAATTAACGAAATTTGAGTATAACATTAATTAGTAGGTGTTATTACTAATCTATTGGTACCAATCCCATTTTTATACAATGATTTGAGGCAGGGTTATAGTAGAGGTGACAAATTGTACTGTATTGGGCTAAACTATTGAAATCGTATTTATTTTAAATCAAGTGTACAGATTTAAACAACTTTTTTGTAAAAGACAAATACTGAATGGTAAAAAAACCAAATGTAACTTCTAAAAATTATTCCTGTGTAAAAAAATGCCCATTAAAAATTAGTCAGTCATTAAAATTTTTTTTTAATAGTACGTAACAAAATTTTAGTATAACGTTAATTAGCAGGCGTTATTACTAATCTATTGGTACCAATCACATTTTTATACGATGATTTGATGCAGGGTTATAGTAGAGGTTACAAAATGTACTGTATTGGGCTAAAAGATTGAAGTCGTATTCCTTTTGCAAATGTAAAAAAAAACAAAAAAATCACATTAAAAAAAAAAAGAAAAAAAAAAGAAAGAAAGAAAAATAAAAAGCTGAAACACAGGAGTGTTGAAACCTGTCCTTCTCTATCTGGAACCAAATTTGCAGACCTTTACGAGCGATGGTGTTCCTTAGCCATCCTGCATGCACACACACTTTCTTTATTAATATAGAATAAATATGCATTTAATATTTTGTTATATTAAATAGATGCATATTGTATTAATTAAATGGAAGCTCTCTGATCATTGTTTGATTTTTTTAAATTCATATTTGTGATTCAGGGATTTAAAATTATGAATATGGCGGTCCGTGAGATCGGAAAATTTGGCGACTGACGCTGATTTGTTTTTTGTAAATTTGTGTAACATCAAATTAGCAAAAGCGTTAAAATCAAATTAGTTAACGATAAGTTAAGGACATGTTAGCAAAATTTAAATAATCATTTGATGATAAATTTTAGTATTACATCCAGACATGATTAATTTTGCTGTACGTTAAAAAAGATTTGGTGAACACAATATTTTTTGGCATTAAACTTAAAAATAATTGGTGAAACACACAGGAAGATATCACGCATGTAATATTTAATAATAATAATAATAATAATAATTGTTGATCAAAAGTATAAAGGTGATGAAATGTACAGTGGTATGTGTGTGTAGGGCGAAGAGGGGGGGGGGGGGGTTGACAACGTACTACTCCATGTTGTTTTATCACCAAATTGTCGCAGAGAGAATGCGAATTATCCCTACTTTCCAAACATGAATGTAATTTTTGAAATAGTGTGCACCTGCGTATTAAAATTTGTCCCAACTTTCGTTTTTCAAAAGGCAACACCCACTTTTGACGCTTTATTTGATTTATTTAGAACAAAGAATCACGAAAAACGATATAGTTTATGTAATTTTTTTATTTTATTTCATGTTAACTATGTTCTCTTTTCTTCTTTTGGATATGTAATAATACAGCTATTATTTGCATTTCCTTTATTAACATTGCCATTTTAATCTAGGGAGTGATAACGAAAAGGACGAAAATGCTGATAATAAATATAAAGAAGAAGTCCGGAACCTGGTATCTATAGTTGAAAAACTGATCAACATGACGTGGGATAAACCTAAAAATTTAAAAGTTAAAGACCTTGAAAATATGATGACGGTAACATTCATTTCTTACAACATTCCTTTCACAGAAATAAGCCTCAAATTCTTTTCTTATCTGTATACAGGGTGTCCTTAATTTTAATACAATTCTAATTAATTTGAAAAATGTATTGAAAGTTTGTTTGTATGACTGGTATTTGATTAAAAGTGCATAAATAATATTTTTATGTTCTTGTAAAAGCAAGGGATTCGCTTTAGAGATGCGTTGAAAGGTATGAGGGAAAATGAGAAGTCAGGTATCAAATTTCATTTTCCTACAAGTCATGTTGTTAAAATATTTTTATACAGGGTGTCTTTCCTTATCGTTGACCAATATATAATTCCTAAACCGTTCCTTTTAGAGGTATGGTTCCAATATCAAACACAAGAAAACGCGTTTTAATGGCCAAAAAAGTTGAAAAGTAAAAAAATTCAAAGTATTAAAACTTCGTAGGTTTTCATCATAAAAAATATATGTTTTACTGGTTTACTTCTTAGAATACGGAGAAAGTTTTCTATATATTTCACTTACAGAACCCAGGCACCATACAAGATTTAAATTTTATAACTTTTAAAAATATATATCTATTTTGACGAAAATGGCTATGGAAATGGTGAAAACAACATCTGAAATATTTTTGAATTTTTAAGAACATTCTGAAACATTTTTGAATTTGTAAGAACATTCGAAAACATTTTTGAATTCCTAAGAACATTCTGAAACATTTTTGAATTCCTAAAAGCACATTTCTTAAATTTTCCTCAAAACTGAAGAGCGCGTTTTTAGGGCATAAAAAGGTGAAAAGTTATAAAATTCAACGTATCATAACTCGATACGTTTTGATCGTAGAAGAATAGATTTTTTGCTGTTTTACTTGTTAGAACACAGAGAAAGATTTCTAAATATAACTTACAGAACCGAGTAATCATATGAAAAAAAAAAAGCTTTTTAACGCAAATGGCTTTTAAACCGATGAAAAACAAAAACTGAAACAATTTTTTGCAAATGGAACCATACTTCTAAAACTAACAGATAGAAAATTAGCCATTTGATAACAATAAGAGGATTACCTTGTATAAAACTGAATTCAGAAGTAATAATTTTATGACAATATGTACATAAAAATATTATTTTAAAAATATAAAAGTAGTATTTTTGAAATATTAAATAAGTACTGCAGTAAAAATAGTTTTAAAAATGGCTCATTTTTAAGCATTCAATATTTATCTTAAATATCACGGCTATTCCATTGTGATGAGTTGACGTGAATCAACTAATCCCTTACTTGTAGAAAAGGGATAATCTCTTTGGAATAAAAATAATCTGATAGATTGATCTCTTTTGAGAAAAATTATATCGAGTGAAGGATGTCATTGTCATCTGGAAATAAACCCTGCTGGGATGTAGATGGTGTATGGAAGACAATGCTCTCTAAAGCAATTCTTTTGGTACAAAAGAACTAAGCCCCTATGAAGTGGAAATTCAAACTTGGTTAGTAAGGAATTGTCAATCAGAAGAGATTATGGGGCGTTTCTTTCCCTATATAGAAAGACCAGTTTCCAGAACGCAGGTCACTAAGTAATTTGGAGGGAGATGCAAGAAGTATTTTGAGGAGACGAGCGAGGCAGTTGGATGTTGAACCAGTTGGAGTAAGGTTATCTCTTTGAGCGGACGTCAGAATGCTTATTTTCTTAGACTGTACATATAACTCATGGATATATTCATAATATTTTTTTCATTTTTATTTTTTTATTTTTTTAATGTGTTAATTTACAATAATTTTTTTTTCGTTTCAAACGATAATGGATTGTATTAATTATATATACAATGTCTCACGTTACCACAGCTATAGTATATATAATTAATTGGTGGCAGCAACTGGGATATGTGATCTAGAGTAAATTAGATTACGGATCTATGTGTTAACCTGATTAAACAGATGAAGAGCCAGTGGAAAATGGACATGCAGAGTTGTGGAGTCTTGAAGTCTAATTTGAGTCGTGGTTTTTTCTCGGAGTTCTAGCAAGTAGAGAACTGGTAAAAGAACTTTATCGACAAAAGCTGTGTAGTGTATGAACAGTCAACTATAGATTTGGTGATACGTGTTTGTGCTTCATAATATATCCAGTGGAATGAATATATGCGGCGTACCATCTGAGTTGTCTACATACGGATCTAAGGTGAAATTAGTGCCTCATCAGTGAAATTAGTGTCTTCAAATCTTCAAATATCTGTGTGTGTCATCTTTAAAAGTGCTTGGAATCCTGGTATCAGTGTGGAGGAAATATCTGCATCTGGAGGTAAGCTCTTTTATGAAATTGTCTATAGAGGTCTGTTTTAAATTAAATTTTGTGTATAAATTTTAATTTTGGGGAACAAAACTCTATGAGAAATTTAAGAATTCTAGGGAATCTATTAATTTGGTATTTAAATTTTTAGTTAGAATTTTTATGTTTGTTGATTTTCTGGTGTCTGTTAGGTATAATATTGGGTTAAGAAAATTATATACTTATGTATATGTTAAAATTTACTTGGGGTATAGTAAATTGTTATTGATTAATTGAGATTATTAATCAGGATATTTTAATCATAATTTGGTATAAAACTTTTGGAAATAAGAGTTTTGTTTATATACATTGTATTTATTACAGTAATAAGGTTATAGCTTAATTTTATGGGTATACTGTGGATGATTATGATTAAAGTTTCAAAATAAATTGATGTTATACTGTATTGTTGGGTATAAAATTTATTTTGGGGGATATACTCAGTTTGAAACACGTCACTGTTGCATGAGAATTTGCTATATTGAAATTGTGTTGTTTTTTAATACATTATTATACGTTCAGTGAAAAAAATTATATTTCTGTATTTATTGTATTATTGTAAATTGAATATATCTGATATTTTGAAATTTATTATATTTTGGGGGAAAATATGGCAGACTATTTAGTAAAATATAGTAAAAGCGTCTTGCTATTATTAGCAGAGGAATTTGAGACCAGTGTGTCGAAAACGTGTGAAAATCAAGCTATAATTCAGGCTATTGTTAGTGCTGAGGATTATAAAGAAAATTAAGCGAAACTTCGTTTGCAATATATTCTTGAACAGGAGGCAAAGCGGAAAGAGCAAGAGAGACAAATTGAAAAAGATCGTAAAGAAAGAGAGAGGCAAATGGAATTATATAGGATTGCGCAAGAGGAAAAAGATAAACTTAGGAAATTTGAGTTAGATAAACTTGAAAAACAACTTGAGGTAGATAAACTTGAGAAACAACTTGAGGCGGATAAACTCAAAAAACAACTTGAATTACAAAAACTTGAGAAACAACAGCAATTCGAATTAGAAAAATTGCCTATTCAGAATTCTGCGGACGTTGTTAGTGTTTCATCTAATGAATCAAATGTAGATTTTCATAGAACTCCTAAGGTAAATTTAAAGGATTTAGTTCCGCGCTTTGATTCTAAATTAATTGATATAACTCTTTTCTTTATGATTTTTGAAAGGCAAGCCGAGAAAGCTAAAATTTCTCAGGAGGATTTGGTTAGTCAATTAATTCCTTTATTATCTTCTGATATTGCCGAAATTATAGTAAAACAAACGTCAGAAAATGTGAGGATTTTCAACATATAAAGAAAGTTTTGTTAGATAGGTTTAGGCTAAGTACAGGCGCCTTAAAACAAAAATTTGAAACTCATCAAAGAAAATCTGGTGAATTATGGGTGGATCTGATTTATGAGTTAAGAAGTTATCTTGATAATTGGTTAGAGTCATTAGAAGTGAGGAATTTTGAATCCTTAAAAGAACTAATGCTCACGGAACAATTAAAAAAACGTGTCCTTTTTGAGATAAAAGAAAATTTATGGATGATTGGGAGGAAATAAAGATTGCTTCTAAACTCGCGGAGAAATCAGATAAGTTTGAGAGTATAAGAAGGGAATTTAAGAGGTCGGATAGAAAACCTTGGGAAAATAAGTCTTTTCAGGATAATCAAAAGGATAACTTTAAATCTAAAATTAGAAATGAAATTAAACCAAAATCGGAATTTGAGAATACAAAAGAGAGTGGGAAAACTGATCAATTTAAGAAGGACAATGCTTTCGAAAAGCAGAGACAAGTCCAATGTTATAATTGTCTGGCAGTGGAACACATCCGTCCAAATTGTCCTGAATTGTTAAAAAGTAAATCCAATTATGAGGATAAAAGCATAGCTTGGATTATCACTAATGATGGGAAAAGTGTAAATAATAAGGAAGGTGTGGAAACCGAATTACCTATGGTTGATTTATGCGTGAATGATAAGAAAGTAAAAGCAATTAAGGACAGAGGTGCACAAATTGCGGTTTTTGATGCTAATGACATTCCGTGGAGTGCGAAAAAAATGGGAAATGTCTTTCTTATACCGGCCCTCGGAAATAGACAAAAAGCGGATTTGGTGTCAGTGTCGATTGCTTTGATAGAAGATGAAAAAGAGTACGTTGAAAACGTTGAAAAGAATGTGGTGGTTGCAGTTGTGAGAAAACTAAATTCTCCTCCACTGATAACACCCGTTGTTTATGATTTGTTAAAGTTGGGAAATATGGATAAGCAAAATTCAGTGTGTAAACAAGTGGAAAATCGGAGAGAATTAAGTGGGCAGGGAACTCTCAGATTATCTAGCGATCATGAGAAAAAAATTGTTAGAAAAATGGTTGTAAATGAAATCTGTGATTTGGATAATAGGTCTGTTAATGAGACAGGGGTGAATTCACTGGGAGACGTGAATGATAGGAATTTAGAAAAGGGATCTGAATTGATCGATGTAAAAGATAATGCGTCTCGAATGGATAGTGATAAAAGCTCATGTAAGAGGTCAATTTCGAGAAAAGAATTCTGAGCATGATGTAAATATACTCAGGTATTTTGTTGGTAGTATGGGATTTATACATGTTAGAAATAGAATTAGAAAAAAATTGAGTTCACCTATGACTGTGGCCAGAAAAATTAACTCTAGGATGAAGGAAAATAATAGAGTAAATTGGGGGGCTATGAATGGAATGAAGAAAATATGAATGGGAAATCAAAGTTAAAAAGAAGGAAGTATTCTGTTTTTAAAACGGATCACAAAGAAAGATTTATTAAAACAAGATTCGGAACAAGATCAAACAAGATTCGGAAAAGAAAAATTATGGTTATAAAGTTGTAAGGCGAAAATTATTGTCGAAAAGATTTTCTGATAGAAGTAATTTAGATATTGGTTTTCGGGAAAACTCTCTAAATTAAGTTTTATTCGAAATTTGAGAGTACTCATTATTGTAATATCTGTATTGTGTTTATTTATCATTTAATCTATACTAATATTATAAAGGAGTAAAGATTGTTTTTTTGTTTGTTTGTTTGTTTGTAGGGGGTAATCTCTGGAACTACCGAACCGATTTCAAAAGTGATGGTGGCAAATTGATGGTGACAACCTCTGCTCCAACATAGGCTGTATTTTATGTCGGTGCCACTACCCCAGGGGGGTGCAGGAGCGAAAAACGTTCTAAAATGGCGATCTTTTCTATACTGAAGCAGCTAGAAATTTGAAATTTGGCGTTGTAGTTACTTATAAAATGTAAATGCTCTCTAAGAATGAAATAAAAAAAATCGAAATTTAAAAGGGTGAAATAAGTGAAAAGCGTTCTAAAAACATTCTAAATTACAATTTCTATGGCATCTCTAGAACTACCGAACCGATTTGAAATTTGGCGTTGTAGTTACTTAGAAGTTGTAAATGCTCTCTAAGAACAAAATAAAAAAAAATTGAAATTTAAAAGGGTGAAATGAGGCAAAAAGCGTTCTAAAAACATTCTAAATTACAATTTCTATGGAATCTCTAGAACTACTGAACCGATTTGAAATTTGGCGTTGTAGTTACTTATAAGATGTAAATGCTCTCTAAGAATAAAATAAAAAAAATTCGAAATTTAAAAGGGTGAAATGAGCGAAAAGCGTTCTAAAAACATTCTAAATTACAATTTCTATGGAATCTCTAGAACAACCGAACCGATTTGAAATTTGGCGTTGTAGTTACTTATAAGATGTTAATGCTCTCTAAGAACAAAATAAAACAAAAATTCGAAATTTAAAAGGGTGAAATGAGCGAAAAGCGTTCTAAAAACATTCTAAATTACAATTTCTATGGAATCTCCAGAACTACCGAACCGATTTGAAATTTGGCGTTGTAGTTACTTATAAGATGTAAATGCTCTCTAAGAACAAAATAAAAAAAAAATCGAAATTTAAAAGGGTGAAATGAGCGAAAAGCGTTCTAAAAACTTTCTAAATTACAATTTCTATGGAATCTCTAGAACTACCGAACCGATTTGAAATTTGGTGTCGTAGTTACTTATAAGATGTAAATGCTCTTCTAAGAACAAAATAAAAAAAAATTCGAAATTTAAAAGGGCGAGATGATCGAAAAGCGTTCTAAAAACATTCTAAATTACAATTTCTATGGAATCTCTAGAACTACCGAACCGATTTGAAAATTGGCGTTGTAGTTACTTATAAGATATAAATGCTCTTCTAAGAACGAAATAAAAAAAAATTCGAAATTTAAAAGGGCGAGATGAGCGAAAAGCGTTCTAAAAACATTCTAAATTACAATTTCTATGGAATCTCTAGAACTACCGAACCGATTTGAAATTTGGCGTTGTAGTTACTTATAAGATGTAAATGCTCTCTAAGAACAAAATAAAAAAAGTCTAAATTTAAAAGGGTGAAATGAGCGAAAAGCGTTCTAAAAACATTCTAAATTACAATTTCTATGGAATCTCTAGAACTACCGAAAAGATTTGAAATTTGGCGTTGTAGTTACTTATAACATGTAAATGCTCTCTAAGAACAAAATAAAAAAAATTCGAAATTTAAAAGGGTGAAATGAGCGAAAAGCATTCTAAAAACATTTTAAATTACAATTTCTATGGAATCTCTGGAACTGCCGAACCGATTTCAAAAGTGATGGTTGCAAATTGATGGTGACAACCCCTGCTCCAAAATAGGCTATATTTTATGTCGGTGTCACTAACTCCAGGGGGGTGCTGGAGCAAAAAAAACCGTTCTAAAATTGCGATTTTTTTTATACTGAAGGAGCTAGAAATTTGAAATTTGGCATTGTAGTTACTTATAAGATGTAAATGCTCTCTAAGAATAAAATTTTTAAAAAATTCGAAATTTAAAAGGGTGAAATGAGCGAAAAGCGTTTTAAAAACATTCTAAATTACAATTTCTATGGAATCTCTGGAACTACCGAACCGATTTCAAAAATGATGGTGGCAAATTGATAGTGACAACCCCTGCTTCAACTTAGGCTATATTTTATGTCGGTGTTACTAACCCCAGGGGGGGGGGGGTGCAGGAGCGAAAAACGTTCTAAAATTGCGATTTTTTTTATACTGAAGGAGCTAGAAATATGAAATTTGGCATTTAGTTACTTATAAGATGAAAATGCTCTCTAAAAACAAAATAAAAAAAATCGAAATTTAAAAGGGTGAAATGAGCGAAAAGCGTTCTAAAAACATTCTAAATTACAATTTCTATGGAATCTCTAGAACTACCGAACCGATTTCAAAAGTTATGGTGGCAAATTGGTGGTGACAATCCCTGCTCCAACAGCCTCTTTAATAAAAAACTATGCGTTTCTGACGACTGGGTTTTTCGCTAATTGTTGCCACAGATTAATCTCGGAAAATGAAACATTTGAAGTTACTGAAAAAAAATTGTAGCTCGAAAAGTATTTGTCAGAAAATTGTTAGGCAAACTGCGTTTGAAAGGTAAAAAATTGTATTTTTCTTGATATAAATTTCAAATCTAATGATTATGCCATTTTTCAAATATTGAATTTGAAAAATTACCAAATTTCACAATGGAGTACCATAGTGAAATCTTCATGCGTAAAAAGATAATGATAAGGGCGACGTGTCCTGGCGTGTATATTGGCTATAGCACGAGTCACAAATTATAGTACCCTTATTATTCTGTTAAAATATAAAAGTGAATTATGAAATGTCAATATTTTGTTGGATTAAAAGTTCGTTATAAGAAATTGACCAGCGTAGCGGGCGTAGCTTGCTAGTGCTTAATATTTTCGTAATAATAAAACTTCATTAATTTAATAATTGCATAATTTAGTATGCGTTCTTTTTGTTTGTAGAGGCGTCTAAATTCAGGCCTTTGAGCAATAGGTTTTTAGGAGAATTGTATTAGTCATTATATTATATACCGATTTATTCTTTCTTTTTATTATTATTTTTTTTTTTTTGTTTTGCTTGTTAGAATCATGTAAAGTGTAATCTGTATTTGGTGTTATATGTATGTGAAGTATTTCAAAATTGTTTCTTTGGTCATCAATTGTATAAATTATTCCTGGAATTATACTTAGGTATTGTAGGTAAGGGTTTATAGTAAATCCTATTGACAGTGTGGTCTATCAAATACTGAGTATGGGAATGTGTTTGTATTCTATGGGGATTTCATGTGTTATTCTAAATTCCTTTATACTTTGATGACCTCTTTGGAAGGTGATTGAAAGAGTTTATTGTTTTCATGTATATGCCAAATTTCTTCCAGAAATTTTTCCTTAGGGGGGAGGTGTTGTGATGAGTTGACGTGAATCAACTAATCCCTTACTTGTAGAAAAGGGATAATCTCTTTGGAATGAAAATAATCTGATAGATTGATCTCTTTTGAGAAAAATTATATTGAGTGAAGGATGTCATTGTCATCTGGAAATAAACCCTGCTGGGATGTAGATGGTGTATGGAACACAATGCTCTCTAAAGCAATTCTTTTGGTACAAAAGAACTAAGCCCCTATGAAGTGGAAATTCAAACTTGGTAAGTAAGGAATTGTCAATCAGAAGAGATTATGTAGCGTTTCTTTCCCTATATAGAAAGACCAGTTTACAGAAGGCGGGTCACTAAGGGATTTGGAGGGAGATGCAAGAAATATTTTGAGGAGACGAGCGAGGCAGTTGGATGTTGAACCAGTTGGAGAAAGGTTCTCTTTGAGCGGACGTCAGAATGCTTATTTTCTGATACTGTACATATAACTCATGGATATATTCATCATATTTTTTTCTTTTTTCTTTTTTTAATGTGTTAATTTACAATAAAGTTTTTTTCGTTTCAAACCATAATGGATTGTATTAATTATATATACAATGTCTCACGTTACCACACCAAAACTGAAATTCAGGCTGTCCCACAAAAAATCGTTAAAATACTTTAATTTGGTGTTGGCCCGATTATGGAAAATTAATGCTTGGTAGAATGTGCAAACTAGTGAATTTATTAAAAAATATATTTTTTGCTTTGTTTCTTTTTTTAAGATCTGGCAACAATAAATTAAAAAATATATATATTAAAATTATATTTTTAGGATTTCTAAATTGTTTTTCAGCGTATAATTATAATTTAATGAATATTATATTAAACTATTAATTGGTGAAAGAGTATTTAAAAAATACATTACATTCTTTATACATTATATATATAACACATGGGCTGATAAGTTCCCGGTCTAATAATGAAAAGACAACTTTTTAACAAAGCTTTATAACTTTATGACTTTATAACTTTATAACTTTAATAAATAACATAACTTTAATAATAAATAATAATAATTTAATAATAATAGTAATAATTTAAAAATAATAATTTTATAATAATAATTTAATAATAATAATTTTAAAAATAATTTTATAATAATAATTTTATAATAATAATTTAATAAATGATTAATAATAATAATTTAATAATAAATAACATAATTTTATAACGAAAAAGCTCCAAACAGTGCTCAGAATCCGTTGTTGTTTTTGTTCAAAAGTCAACACGCGCGGCAGCCACTTTGACAACAGCTTTTTCATAGACAAATGTTCATTCAAAATAAAACCTACACGTTCCTTGGATATCTTCAGAGTCTGAGCTATCTCCTGCAACTTCACTTTACGGTTCCCCAAAACGATTTTGTGGACTTTTTTAATGTTTTCCGGAGTAACCACCTCTTTTGCGTGGTGCATCACTGGTGTCCTTACGACCACGTTTAAATTCATCAAACCAGTCAATAATGGTTGATTTACCTGGTGCAGTGTCCGGATAACACTTATCTAGCCAAGCTTTTGTTTGAACGGTATTTTTCCCCCATCAAATAACAATTCTTGAAATTCTTGTTATCATTTTTTTGTTTATCAACAAAGTCGTTCAACTAAAACCACTCTAACGTTTTATCCACACGGCGAATCGTCATGGCATTTTTTCTACTACCTTTTAAAGGTTAGTATTTACTAAAAAAACATCGGTTCGGCGATTGCAACGCCATCTGTGTGCCAGACCGGGAACTTATCAGCCCATGTGTTATATATCTTCTACCTTTTAATGTTTAAAATATTTCGCTGTTGCAGTTGTTTCACAGCCAGTTGGCCTTTTTTGGCCAGAGTAAATTGGCGCATATTTAATACCATTATTTTTATAGTTCGTACACAAGCAATTGTAACCATAAAGTATATTTGATATATCATCTGCGAAATTCTAACGGAAAAATGTCTTAAAATATTTTAATATTATGTATTGAAATTCGAAAAATACTGGAATATTGTATTGTCATCGGAAATGCACATGTGTACATATATATATATATATATATATATATATATATATATATATATATATATATATATATATATATATATATTTATATATATGTGGGGGGGTGTGGGTGTGGGTGTGTGGGTGTGTGTGGGTGTGGTATATAAAAAAAAATTCCGCAATATTCTTTTAAATTAATCTAAATTCTGACATAGTCATTATTTCCTTAATTCTTAATAATATTTATTCCTATTTAATGTCCTTTTAAAAGTAATAACACGTATATTAATAATTATCTTATTCCAAATCTTAATCTAAAACTGTAAGTTCATTTGTAACTTTTATCAACTCCCCAATCTATAATATTTTGAGAGACGCTTGTTGTCATTTCGAATGTTTTTAAAAGCCATTTTTTTTTATTCCATGTTTCGTTTCGTGCGCTGGGTATTTTCACATCAAAATCAATGCGCAGCTGGGATCGGGATTATTTCTTGTTAAATCTTCTCCGTCGCACCTCATTGACTTAGCTTATTTTCGCCTCTCACTAATTGGCTCGTGCGCTCGTGACGTAGCTTCTGTAACTTTACGCGAAGTTTAACAAAACTCGCCGGCAAGCATTTGGAGAACAGATTTTTGTCGTGTTTGGAAGTGCCAACCAAACCGTTATCTGTTGTTCGGTGACATAGAATTTCTAACAGCATTTTAAGATCATTCAGTAATGTAGTGAGTAAACGTCAAGCCTGAGGCCTATATGATTACACCTTGATACTGTGGGAACTGTTATTGGCATCGCTCCTGTTCGTTAATAAACAATTTATCTGGAAATTGGCTGCACATTATTGGAGAAATTCTTATGGTGTTTCATCATTGCCTAACCTCCTCGCCATGATTCTTGATAACGACTGCAATAATTCTTCATCTGTAACCAACTGCGATTTTCTCGTGAAATATTAAATCATCTTCGTAAAAAGCTAACATATATATATATATATATATATATATGAGAAAAATCGATTATAAAATTCTATCTTTATGTACAAAAAACAAATTAAGTTAAATAAAAAAGTGTAAAAATGTTTCGATAAAAAAAAAATCACTTTTTTCAAATAATTTCACACAACATACAAAAAAGAAAAAAAAAATGTTTCAAGCGGATCAAATATCACAAAAAAGTTCTTAATGTTGTTAAAACAAACTAGAGTATTTCGCATTGCTCAAAAGATATAACTTAGTTAATAACGCAAACTTTCGTCTGCGAGCTTTTAGAAGACTTATCCGCCCTGAATGCTCTGGGAATTCAAAAATTTAAAGAAATAAGATAAATGTAACTAAGTACCTAACCGTCAGCGTATTTGTTATACTGTTTATTTAGTTAAAGCAAAGTAGTTTTAAAAAGCAAAGAAGATGCCAAAATAAAAGTTTCTAGAGGGAATAAAAAGCTTTCGATATTTTATTGTACTTTTTACAAGAACTTTTTAACTTGTAATTTGTACTTCTCTCTTTTGCAGTTAGAGGAAAAAAAAGTCTAAGAATTGAATAAATTATTGCATATTATTATAAACATATTTCTGAAAAATAAGAAGATTTAAAATGACAATATATTTATTAACTCTTTATTTTAGAGTGGGCGACAAAAATTATTACGTCATCCAGCTACGAGATGAAATTATGATGTAGGACAAGATTATTAAGTGTAGCTGGAAGAATGAATGGCCTGTCTCGGCATATTTTAGTACGATATGAGCAGCCGAAGGCGCCATCTTGTCATTTTGGCGGTACTATCACGTCATCGAATTCCGAGATGAAATTGGTGCCAAATTAAAGCTTAAACATAGTATTTAAAAAAATATTTTGGTCTATCTGGGCATATCTTGGTAGGAACCCCCAGCAGACTAAAATTAATGACAGAAAATGACGTCATAGGGTACTATTGATACCCAATAAACCCTGGCTCTTTTTACTTTAAGTCTGTCTATCTATTCTCTTGAATAGCTAAATATACTCCAGCGGTAACACTACCAAAAAAGACTAAAAAACGACAAAAAAAAACAAACAAACAAAAAACACCCCATATAGTTTAATCTCCAAATTATCACAGAGACAAATATAAATAGCCATTCAACTTAGAAATTGTGCATTCTTTCAACTAGTTTTTTTTTTTTTTTTTTTTAAGTTTAGAGGGTTGTTTTTATACTAAAATTATGCTGAACTAAGAAATCTACAATATGAACACCTAATGTTGGCATTATATTTGGATTTTTTGGCATATTTTACCTTAGGATACCAAACGAGAAGTCATTTAGTTAAGTAATTTAGAATTGTGAAGGCTTAAGGTGTAGAACTTGTAATGTTAAATTCATTTGTAATAGTTTCAAAACAGATAGCAATGGGGGTAGCTTTTCATGTGTAATTCAAAAATAATCTATGCAATTTTTAATTCGCATATTCGAAGCTTCTAGAAACCGATTTCTGTTAAAAATTTCATATGTTGCGATTCATAATTATTTCGAAAAAACATGTTTTCTTAAATTCGAAAAAATTATGCAATGTAACCCATAATTTATTTATAACAGAAATCGATTTCTGGAAGTTTCAGTTATGTGAAACCAAAATTACAGCCCATTCCGCCAAGTATTAGTTTTGAATTATGCTGATATTTCAATATGTTTTTAAACGATTATAAATGAATTTAATAATTGGCGTTCGAAACAAAAAACATTCTTAATTCCTAAACTAGTTTACAGAATGACATTCCGTTTAGTATCCGAACGCAAAATTTATATATATAAAAAGAAAAAAAAAAAACAATATTCTGTCAAAGATGAGTGTTCGTATTGAAATTTTACAGTTTGATGCAAATTTGGTATTGAGACTATCAAAGTTGATTTTTTTTTTTTTTTTTTTTTTTTTTTAAATTGAAAGAAGACATAAATTCCAGTCGAATGATTTTTTTTCCTTTTTTTCTGTGACAGTTTGGAGATTAAAATATATGGGGTGTTTTCTGCTTTTGGCCGGCTGTACGTGCCATTCCTATGCCTGTAAAATCTGTAATGTTGAAAATCACTTCTCTGGATTGTTGCTAGAGGGTAGGGGAGTGTACGGAAGTGAGGAAATCTGCTTTTTCTGGTTGGAATCCAAATTGTTAATGATCCCCATTCCTCCTAGATACTAACTGCAGCTTCTGTCTGCCTATAAACCCTTTCTTCACGTTCTAGTCCCCATTCATTCGTCTTTCTATCTATCTGCGTTGAATTATTCGTAAAAAATAGTTTGATTGCTCCGAAAATACACACACACACACACACACACACACACACACACACACACACACACACACACACACACATATATATATATATATATATATTTACGTTAACAGCATATTTTTTGTCGAAAATGTCCTCTCTAAAATTTAAAGTATTAACAGAGTCACATAAAAAATTACAAAGTATTCTAGTATAGTAATAAGTTATTGTTTAAAATATGCTTTCCATGTTATTTTTTTAACACTTTCCAACATAGTTGAAAAGTGTTCGTCGGTCAGTTTCGTCTATGGGAAAAAATTATTTGCAATGTATTTTAATTATGTTACACGATTACAGAAATAATGAAATTGATATGCATTTATGAAGTGCAGTAAAACATGCTTTCTGTTGAATATGGAGCATTTATTATTCATTTACAGAGTCACACAAAATAATTGGAAAAAAACGTTTGCAGAGTATTTTAAGGATGTTACACGATTTCAAACATAACGAAATTTATATACATTACTGAGGGTACAGTATTCTTACTGTACACTATAGAGTGCGTAGCATTTGTCATTCATTTACAGGGACACACAAAATAATTCGGTTACAGTACTGCCTATGAGCGATAATTGCTGGAAGTGATTTTGAAGTTTGGTTCACGTTTTTAAGTTAAACAAAATTTTTGTATAGTGCATGGTGTGTTTAAATTCTATAGATGATATACAAGGCTACAGAGAAGACTATGAAAGCATTACTGTTTATGAGCGTGAATTGTTTAATGGACGTTTTTAATTGTGTATTGCATTTTTCAGCTAAATTATAGTTAGAACACTAAAACGTGCTTGTAGACTAATCACAGAACTATATTCAATAAAGTTTATGAATAGTAATTTCTGGAAATGCATGTTTAGTTGAATTAAATTTTACCTCAATATCTGATGCATATAAAAATCTGTGAAAAACGTACAAGGTTGTGTGAAAAAAAATTCGAGTACATTTCAGTCTATTTGTCTGAAATTTCTGAAGTTGATTTTTCAAAAGTGTTACACATTTTTTAACTGGATAGAATTATGTAGTATCTATACAAAACTATTGATCATATATAGGGCTGCGCAAAAGAATTAGGGCACCTTTCCAACTATAGACGGTAATTGTTGAATGTGTTACGCATTTTCTAATTTTTCTACTCATGGAGACCTTTGAGTCAACATACAAGGTACAGCCTGGTGACGTCATCATCCTAACTGCCCTCAAAAATAAACGTTCTGAAGATTCCAAGGACTGGATAATACTGATGCCACAGACGCTGGCCCTGATGGTGATAGCAGATGGGGGCATCACCATGGGCTTATAAATTGCCAACTTCGCCCACACACCTACATACAGCGTTGCCGAAACTGCCAAAGTTTTAAACATCCGACAAAATATTGCAAGAACAACACCTTCAGCAAAAACTGCGGACAAAAACACCCTCGACGTTCTTGCGATGACGAGCCAAAATGTATCAACTGCTGCGAATCAAACGAATACAACGAAACACAATATCAGACCGATCACAAAGCGTCGGATTCGTGCTGTGAAATATACAGAACTCTATACACCAGGGAAAGGGAACGCTTAGATGACATTTTCATTCCAAGAGCCCAACTACCGGAGCCTTATCTCCCTGAAAACCAGCCACCTTCATATCCCGAAGCTCACTTTGGATACAGTCCTTTCCAGACGTCCCCCACATTGCATAGTTCTAGCCTTCATCCACGAGGACGTTCAGGTACTCAGTTCAACAACTGGCAGTCTGACGGCTACAACCACCCAGGCAACTTTTAATCTTAAACTAACATTTAATATTAAACTCACTTTTAATTTTTAAACAAATTTTTAATCTTAAACTAACTTTTAATTTTTAAACAAATTTTTAATCTTAAACTAACTTTTAATTTAAAAGTAAAGCATACTTACAGAGATGTCTCACGCACCTCCCTCTCTATCTTTAGGCCAACTAAATTTCCTACAAATTAACTTAAATCACTGAAAAGCAGCAAATGACAGTGCAAAGAAGCATATTCTTCAAAATTCTATTGATATCGCACTACTACAGGACGCCTACTGCACCAAAGATGGAACTCTCGAGGGTTTTCCAACATCATGGACAATCTTCCCCTCCAAAAAAAAAAAACAGCGCACACTTGGTCATTAGGAATGTTGAGCTAGTGTACTCGCACCTCTTCATGGGTAATCACTGTGCCTTTGTCACCATTGACGCAAAAGAAGGCAAGACCATCATAGGGTCGACCTATGCGGCGCCTTCATTCGATTTCGAAGAGTCAATGGAAGAATGGAGCTATCTAATCACACAAAAACACGCATTCATCTGCGGAGGAGACTTCAATGCCAATTCTGCTCTGTGGAATTGTGTATGGGAGGACCTCCGCGGGGAATTCCTCCGCGAAGAACACTTAGTGGTACATAACCTAGCAATTGCAAATGTCCACAATTCAGAGGCAACCTTCGTAAAAGTAAACTTTAAAGGTAATGTCATTGCCAGGGGCTGGCCAGACCTCACACTCACGAACACACAGACACTTCAAAGAATCTCTCAGTGGCAAGTTATAGACATTTATAGTGCCTCTGATCACAAATACATACATTTCACATATCAGACAACTCCACTTTACACGTTGAGAAGACGTTTTAACACCTCGAGGGATAAGGTCCATAAATTTGACAAAATTCTAAAAGCACGGAAACAGGCACTAACTGAACAACTTCACAATATCAACAACACAGAACAAATTAATACTTTCACTACCAAATTCATAGAAGAAATCCGTTTAGCAGCAAGTGCTTGCTACCGACGAAGATTAGTCAGAAAACGCGCTCGTTCCCCTTCTGGACTCCCGAACTCAAGGCACAGTGAAACCTACTTACAGCACTCAGGCGGAAAATGAAAGCAACCAGACAACTCGACCCAAATGCGGATGAGCTAAAGGTCTTGGGTGCTAGATATTCGAAGCTTGCGGCGCAGTACAAGCGCAGTGTCCTGCTGACCAAGAATGCAGCGTGGAGGAAATTCTGTAGTAGTGAGTCCCATCCTTTCGGTACATCGCAAAACTTTTTCACAGGAAAATATTTCACTCCTGATGAAATCAAGCTTGAACTGCCTCCCAGCGAAGCATCCAGACAACACAGTTTAGAATTCCTTACAGATCAGGTTTTTGGCAAGACAGCATACCCACAACACGATAACGAGGACATAGAATTCACAGCTCCACCAGACAAGCCCTTCACAAAGACTGAATTAAGAATAGCCCTTAATTTACTAAATGACAAAAATGTACCAGGTCCCGATGCTATAGAAATCCGATTGTTAAAACGGATATTCAAAATTATACCACAACTACTCACAGACTGGGCAAATCTTTGCCTCTCTCATAATTACTTTCTTTCCACTTGTCCTGAGACAGGGGGAAGTCGTATACTTCCTGAAGCGAGGGAAGTCGCCCTCTGAACCGCGCTCATACCGGCCGATCTGCCTACTACCAACGCTAGGAAAATTGCTTAAAAAGC
Source organism: Maratus michaelseni (assembly GCA_963931845.1). Lineage (NCBI taxonomy): Eukaryota > Metazoa > Arthropoda > Arachnida > Araneae > Salticidae > Maratus > Maratus michaelseni. The sequence goes on from OZ007587.1 coordinate 164,308,611, forward strand.
TTCTGGTCCAACGATTGACCTTTTTTCTAGAAACTAACAATATCCTGCACCCGCGACAATTTGGGTTAAGAGAGAGCAGATCTTGCGAAAAAGCTCTTCATGCCATCATGACTTCCTGCGCTGATAGCATTGCCCGTGGAAATTACACTTCCCTCGTCTCACTTGATATACAGGGAGCTTTCGACAACGTGGAATGGCGCGACATTATACGACAACTACAAGTACTCAATTGCCCGAGAAATATTGCTGGAGTCATCATACTTATCACAGCGCAGCGTTCTAAACAACTGGGGTGCAGGCACCTCAACACACAATTTAGAAAAGGGTTGCCCACAAGGCTCTTGCCTCGGACCCATTCTTTGGCTGCTAGTAGCAAATTTATTCCTTAAAGAATTAGATAAACTAGGTTTCCTCCTCTACGCGTTCGCGGACGACTTCACCTTTATTTTTTCGGGCCGCATCCGTCTGAATTTGGAGCAAGAGGCAGCTTCAGCTCTCCCTGTGTTCTGCCAGTTACTGCAATCCCTACACCTACAACTTTCACCAGGCAAATCTCAAGCACTGACATTTGCAAAACCACGCCTTCTGCGTGGCAGGAACCCAATCATTCGCGTCAACGGGTCCACCGTCCACCATGTTCCATATCTCAAGCTTTTAGGTATAACTATCGATAACATCAAAATTGGCTAGTACATCTGCATCAACTTAAAATAAAACTCATAATTTTTCACCACAACTCACTAAAAATGACGTCAAAAACATGGGGTATTAGCAACTTCATGCTTAAAATATGGTATCACACTATAGTAGAGAAAATTATAACATACGGGGCAAGCATATGGGGGGAACACTTAACAAAACAAGCAATAACAAAATTGATCTCACTACAGCGAATGTTTTTCTTACAAATCTCACAAGGCTACAAAACAATCTCCACGGATGCGTTAAATACCATAACTGGTATACCACCAATCGACACAATACTCGCATATGAATACACCAAGGGACGTATTCCCCACCTTAAACATGAACCGACTGCAAGCGAATTCCTTCCAAACACCAACATACAGCACAAAGTTCCAGGATGGCAGATACACCCCTCCGATGAGACATCTCACTTCCAAGTAAACACCAATCTTAATTCCTTCTCCCCATCCTCTAGGATTACTCTCTTTACTGATGGGTCCGGAACAGTCACCGGTGTGGCAGCAGAATTTTTCGCCATGGAAAGGAATGCCGTCACCCATCAGTGAGCCTGCAGACTAGATGACCACAATTCTTTTTATCAGGCAGAACTCTATGCCATCATAAAAGCACTGGACTGGATCCAGACAAACACCACACACCCCTTCGTCCAAATTTATAGCGACAGTCTCTCGGGTCTGCAGGCTATCTATGCCCATAGAACAAACATCCGCTAATCCTAGAAATCAAACTTAAGTTAAAGTCCCTTCTAAATAGAGTAGCTCTTGGCCACGTTTCAGCGCACACGGGCGTTCAAGGTAATGAAATCGCGGACGCACTCGCAAAGGAAGCAACAGCTAAACCACACATTGACATTCATCTTCCAATTCCTTCCACATACATAAAACGTTTACTTAAAGCAAATATACTCACGGAATGGCAATCAATCTGGGATAACAGCAGCAAAGGTCGACACACGTATAATTTAATACCGAAAGTCTCAATAACACACTACAACCTCTCCGCACACATAACAGCATTTCTCACGGGGCACGGTCCGTTTCGAACATACCTCTACAAATTTAAATGTGCAGACACATTCCTTTGCGAGTGTTACGCAGAGGCGTCGGCTCCCCATTATTATTTCACCTGCCCGTTAACAGCACAGTGGCATATTAGTAAGCCTGCGATCCCTCCCAAGGAATGGCTTCCTAATATTCTAAAGAGGCACACCCTAAACAGAAAGCTACATAAAATCTATATTTTTCTGACAGAACTCTCTAACCTTACCTAGTAGCCATCAGCTGCCACTCTCAATGCACAACTCCTATTCAGTCCCTGCTAACTGTAGCGAAAAGGGTCCTTCCCTAGCAGGGCCGGCTTATATATGATCTGGTCGTTGACCAGAGTTTGTATTTGTATTTGTTTTAAACATTCTATCCCGCTGCTTGTCGCGTTTAACGGCGGGTCCAGCTTCGGCTGTAGTTTGTAATTTTTTAAGACCTTAATAAAGGGGACCGGGAGGGACACTATGCTCTACAGACTTCTACTAGTCTGAGCAGTCCCTCTTAGGCTATCAAATCAAATCTTCTGTCATCTTATTAAACAATGAAGTTTCGTTACAGTAATCTGGAAGTGTTGGAAAGAGTTTCATAATCTATGCTTGAAGCATGATTTTCCTTCTTGTTTAAAATTCAACGCATTTTTAGCAAGTTATTCTTCAAAAATTTTCCATAGATGTAGTTCTATGTTTCTTCATACATCTTGCTATCAGCACCTTCTTCTAACATTATTAAAATGTGCCATATCTCAACAAAATTTCAATATATTATTGAAAATTGAATCAGGTCATTTCTTGTTGATAGTGGTTATTTTAAGATGCAGGCGTAACGTAAAATATACTACACCTTCTACACGTAAAATATATCAAATGAAAGATCTTCTATGGGTCTTTTGTTCTAACTATTTTTAATGGATCTTTATTTTTAATTTGAAAGAAACTTCAACGTACTTCTTGAATACAGCTTAGAACTTTATTAATTCTTACATTCAGATATATGTGTACCCATTTCCTTTGCAACTTTCGTATAATTATTGTGATTGAAATGGTGGTTGAAGACGTCATTGAGGTATTGGACAAGATTCGGGGAGCAGACTCCATGATAAAAATGATGATTGTAGACCGAATCTGTTTAAAATTATAAATACAGTGGAACTTCCCTTAAACGAAGTCCCTATTTAACGAAGTTTTCTACTTAACGAAATTTTCTGCAGAACTTTGACTTTGAACACCATTAGCATGTAAATTAATCTCCACATTACGAAAAATATATTCTATATAACGAAGTTTATTCCACTTTTGTACGTGTACAGAATTCAAATTAAGCGATTGCTGTTCGAAGGATATGCACATTTAATTCAGCGGATTCGATTGCATGAAAATGAACACATTTAAATAATTTCCATTCTGCTTGGTGCTAAATAAAACAATTTTTTTTCACACTAAGAAAAACACTTGTTATCACTATTCTCCCACTCCGAGACTCCAGCGCTGACAGTTGTGGGAAGTCAAAATCCCCTTTTTACCTTCAATTATATAGAAGATGAGGTGTCGCAATGGCGTCAGATGCATTGAAACAAAAAATATCTATTAGAGTCAGACAGGTACCATTCTGAACTTCCATTGCGGATAGACAATTGCTTTGTACATCCAAAAGAACGTGCTTCAAAATACAAATCGAAGAACATTGAATTTATTTTTGTTCCTGCCAATACTGCTAAACTTCAATCATTAGTCTAAGGAATAATAAAAAATTTTGAAGTACATTATCAAAAAACACAGAAAAAAGCCGATGAAGTGAAAACATTAGTTTGAGATTCTGTGTATCAGAGCTGATGAAAGCTTGGGCCAAAGCTTGGGAATGTGGCGTGATTTCATCGACCGTACACAACTGTTTTGTAAAAAACGGCTTCATATTTAAAACTGAATCAAATGCTTCTGAATCCAATACCTGTTTGTCATATCTCAAGAAAAAATTTCATGAATTTAAGTTAATTTCTATTTAACGAATTTTCTTCATAACGAAGTTTTTAAGTGTAACGATGAGACTTCGTTAAATGGAAGTTCCACTGTACTTTTTTAACAATAGATTATAAAGTAGTTTTATTATGTGTTGGATGGACATTTTTAAATGGAAGCTTACGTAAGATGAGTAAGTTGTAAAATGTATAAGCATGCATGCTCATAACGTAAAATCTAGTATTAATAAACCATGCAAAACGTGTGATTTTTGTTTATTAATTTTAAAACAAAATGGAAATTTCACTTCAAATTTGGAATGTGCAAGTTAAAGAAAAACAAAATTAACCCACTTTCATTGGTAACATAACCTTTTTTAGATTGAGATTACAATTGTAGTTACTTTCTAACTTTGTATTTAATGGTAAGCTTTTAATGTTAAAAATTTAATTATATTTAATTTATAACTTATATTTAGATTTGTTGCATGGTAAAAATGCAATTATGTTATTAGTTTTGCAGTATATTTTGATATTTTCATAATTCAGTTCTGAAAAATGTCATCGTTATTTTCTTTTATATTTTCAGTCTGTCTTAGCAATCTCAAGTAATGTGCTGGAAGAGAAATATACTGAAGGCTGGCAAGACATGACAAACGTTAGTAATTTATTTCACATCTTCACCGATCACAATACATGAATGATTTTTTTGCGCTGGCATTCTCATTTAGAGGGAAGATGTCTGACTTCAAGGGAATTGTTCATAGGAATATGGCTTCGAATTGCTTGTTTGAGTGTTTCATTAAATACTAGCATGCTACGCCCGCTACGCTGGGCCATTTTTCTAAATGTACCTTAAATCAAACGAATTGGTTTTGTATTTTAAAGTAATATGGATATTCACCTACGAATGCTACCGTAGTCAAAATTTTCAAATGAACCTTGAATCAAACGAATTATATCAATGGATTTGAGCATGTATTTTAAAGAAATAGAACGTTCACCTGGTTTTTTCCTTCAATATTGCTGTGAGCTATGCTAACGACATTGCTTTATATTATATTATACATTTGACAAAATTTGGGCTAATAAGAAGCAACTCATTTAGTTGATTATTTATAGTAGAGTTTGGTAGGGAAATGAGGCCATTATGAGATTATGACAACAGGAACTAACATGTTCTCTAGTCAACATACTGCTAAAAAAGAGAGCATTACAATGATTGCATAGATTGACCATTGAACTTAAGTAATGTGCGGATGATTCATTTTCATCTGTAAGTTCTTGAACCCCGTCCCTCTTTTTTGTCTCTATGTGAGGTTCTGATAACATAAGTACAATCTCACTCTATGTTACGTTATATTTCGTAATATACGTCCTCTTCTGGCAAGTCTACTACAGTTTTTCCTCTTTCGATTCCGGCAAATACAGTCAAAAATGTAATAAATTGTTTGCACATAAGAAACAGAGTTTAACTTTTATATTTAAAACAAAAGGGTGAAACATAAAAAGTGCATTTTTAAAGCTGAATAGTTTGAATAAAATTAAAATGACGCCCTTTTCACTGTCTTTCCTTTTTTTAGAACAATTGCATTCGTGTAACTATTAACCGGAAAAAACAAACCCGATGATTAACTCTGGTAGAAGAATAAACCTCTAGTTTGCATCTAATATAATCTTCTTACTCTTCCATAGTCTTTTCAATATTCAAGTTTGACGTCAAACATTAGAAGTGCTGGAAACGATATGATTACTAATGTACCAGATTTAGTTACAAAACGAAGCTATTTACGCGCCAAACTATGTTTCATTACATAGTGTCAAACTGATGCTAATTCAATTATCTTTCATTGACAAAATTCCATACCTTAAATAAAACTGAAAATGATAAAATTAGTTATGCAAAATGTTTAATCATAATCTTTTTGGTGAATACTTAAACCGAAGATTTTCTTTGCATTTCTGTAAAGAGTATAATAACACGCAGAAATAAATTCATTTGTCACTATGTTTAGCTGCTAGGTCTGTATGTAAGTCGAAAATGCTTTATAATGATCGAAAAGTTATCTAATCAGAATTTCAGGTACTCGTGTTTCTTATCCGGGCTGAAATGATAAATCGACAAATATTATTTAATCCATTCGCCAACAATGGCATTAAAAAGTTTTTCTGTACATTAGAAGCATCGCTTTTTTGGTAAAACTTTGCTTCATAATGAAAAAAAAAAACAAATTTAGCAATCGCTAATTTCAAAAGTCGTCTAATCTTCTGTAATCTGAATCGTCGTCCAGACTAACCGTCAAACACAAACAAAACATCCAACAATATGGTAAAAATGGCAGGTGGCCGGAATACGGACGATTAGTTCAATATCTTTTAAAAACCTTCCTGAAAGAAAGGGAGATATGCAGAAAAAACTAAAAAGAAATGACGAATCAAAAAGAGCATAGAAAATTTATTTCGGTAAGCCATTTTTATTGCAAAATGTCGCCTTTTGTGATAGTAATAACGCATAATTGCACACATCTCCTTAAGAATATTCTTTAGTTCCTAACTGTTGACGCAGTGGATATTTCTATAAGTGAAATTGCCGATATATTAAAAATAAATAAATAAATAAAAGAATAGACAATATTCACTGATCTGAGTTCGAGGCTATAAAATCATATGTTTGGTGAAAACAAACCGGCATGTTTCCGTAGTAAATTTTTAAATGTCTAAAATTCAATTATTTTACAATATGTGTTTGAGTGGCAGACATTCACTAAATTTAAATATTTGACCACATATTTATAACAATAGCTGCTATTTATATAATTTACATTTGAATATAAATATTTACTTAAAAAAGGATCTTGTATACACGAAAAAACACTATTATAGCTAATATCGCTCAAGCTGGTGTCACGCTGATGCATTTTTGGCTTAAAATCATATTGTTTGGCGACAAAAGTAAAATCAAAATGGTAAATTAACAAATAACATGTAACTCATAAATGCAGTCATTTTTACAATTACATCAGCTAGTTCGTCCTGTAAGTCATATGATAGGAGAGTTATATAAAAAAAATTAACAGAAAGAAAAAAAATGTCACTCATATTTTACCTAATCAAATTATTAGTTGCATTTTTGTTAACCTGACGCAAACGATAAATCGCCAAATATTGACTTAAATCTAATCTCATGCATTTTAAATATTTTTAAGCATTACGAACATCCCTCTTTGGGTTTTAAATTAAATAGTTTCGCCTTATAATATTATCCCTCATTAGAACAGATTTCTTTCTTTCTTTTTTTGGGAGGGGGGGGGATTTTAAATAAATTAATAACAGAATTTTTCTTTTATTTTCTATGTGTTTGTATTTATTTCTGATATAACCGTTTCAATTCTTTCGCCAACGATAACGGTCGCCAAACAAATGACCTGTGGTAACCTTATCGTCCAAAATAACAGAACTTTCCATCATAATTCTATAACTAATCTACATAGAACTATATGTTATATACTAAAACCTTCCCTGAAAAATTATCTATCCAATAGTGCAAGTTCCATCAAATTCCATTCAGCAGAACTCGAGTTATAAATGAACGAAACGAAATTTCCGTTTGTGTTTTATATATACTAGGGAATCGAACCCGGGCTTCCCGGGTTACAGAATGCAGGCGAAAACCAATTTTTCCCTAAATCTAATAGATTTTTTCATATTTTTATTTGTCAAAGTTGCTGCATTTAGTGATTTTTTTTTACTGGTTTCTTTGCTTTTCTTGTACGTGAAGCGCTCATACATGCGGTATCCATCCAGTTTCTTTCTTTTCTTTTTTTTTTTTTTTTTTTTTTTTTTTTTTTTTTTTTGTACTAAGCGTTTATACATGCGATATAGGGATCGCGACATTAACGAATTTGAAGGGTTTTGTTTATTTTTTATTTTTTTGGTATTATTAATACAGGATTCATCATCTTATGCATGCGATATAGTGGTCGCGATATTAACGAATTTCATGTATATTCGTTTTTTCTAAAATCGCAATGACCGTTAACATTATTTGTAATACTGATGAAATATGAATTAAAACGTTGTTTTTTACTGCTCATATTAACTTTTTATATGCATTTTTATTAAAAATTTGAAATAATTTTTTTTTATATTTTATTCATAAAAATGCAATATCTAAAACAAATCTTCTGTTTATATTATCTGTTAAAATATCCGATGTTTGTTTATGGTGTAAACAAATAATCTATATATTTAAAACGCTAAGCGATTTCTTTCGACAATCCGTTAGAACAAACTACTGCATAAAATTACACCATTCTTTTTTTATATGAAAGATATTAGGACACAGATTTGTTATCGTGCATTCGTTTGTTGGAAAATTTAATTAATTAGCTGTAATTTTCAATTAAACATTTACTTCTGCTTATGACGTCATAAAGTTGACAACTCCCACTTTTGAGGGCATAGAGTTTTTTCCCTGAACTCTGTGGTTCGCCAATCTTTTGACATTAACTAATATCAACTAGGTAATATTTTAACATTGTAGTATAAAATCTTTAAAAAAAAAAACTTAATTAGCAAGAATATAATCATAATAAAATATCTAAACGTAAACATGTCAATATGAATAACAAATCTCACGTAAAATGTTGCAATTTAAATGATTCCAATTGAAACAAGATTTGGAGAGTTATCCCTGATGCCCAGCTAACATAAAAGTACCTATTTTATTTTATTTATTTACACACATATTCAAATTTATTATAAAACACCAGGTTGCCATACAAAGCAAAAATAGTCATTTAGGCGCCAAAAAATAACCCAGGTGCGTCTGCGATATCTGTACTGATTTAATCAAAATTATTTTGGTTGCACCGCATATTGCAAAATTAATTAAATCCATGATTATTGTTTCATTCTCAGATTAAAAATAAGAAAATTGGTACTTCTCTATTATCCCGTCGACCACTTTTCATAACAAAAAACTATAACGCCAAATAAACGGGAGAACGTTGCCATTGGAATATCAAAATAAATAAATAAATAAAATACATGAATTTAAGGACACAATTGTTATTTTAATTAATGAAATAACTAATAAATCAGTAAAACATAATAAAAAATAGACGCAAATCTCGAATTAAAAACCACTTGATGACGTAACAAACACGTATAATGCTTCTGACATCAAGTAAATCGGACTGTGTTTTTGGCGTTTAATTTTACAGTTTGGCGATAATTTTTTGTTATAAAAAGTGGTCGACTGGATAATACAAAAGTACCAGAAAATTTAATGTTTAACGAAATTCAATTATTTGATCGATCGCAAACTTTGGTTCTTTTCCGTTATACCGACACCATGCCATACATGTAAATATATGCTTGGCGACAATGGTGTCCGTATAATGGAAAAGTACTCAATTTTTTCTTAGTTCGGGCTATACCAAAAACAAACATTTTAAAGGTAACAAAAAAAATCGCCGAAAATGGCTGCTTCATCAGCTGTTATGACAGCAAAGTTGGATAAAATCTAATAGCCTGAATTTTACAACATTTATGCGAAACACCACAGAGTTATATAAGTAGGGTATATTTAAAAGAATAAGAGAACTAACAACCTTCAATAATATAATGCATGAAAAAGTAAACAACTAAGTTTCAGCAAATCATAAAAATATGTATTTCTTAATATAACTATAAAATACAGAAAAATATTCTGGTACCATAAAAAATATTCATTATCCCGTCGAAATTCCGTGCATTATCCCGTCGTCCCATTAAGAAAAAAAAAAACTATATACAAATTAGGTACTTTTCGGTTAGCCGGCGCCAATAAAGTATATATATATATATATATATATATATATACACACATAATAACAAACTCCAATGGAAAATTACTTGGAGAATCATTATCACAAAAGCCAACCAAAATCTATAAACCACATAAATTCAATACTAGAAAAACAAAACTATATACATTATATATCTTTGTATATACTATATATATATATATATATATATTAATAATAAAATAATTAAGAAAAGCCCCATTTACTAATGTATCATTTATCAGTAACTTAACAATAAAATTTACAATATATTAATGAAAACAGAATCAAAAATAATCTTGGATATTTATTTATTTACATTATTTCTCTTAATTATGGAAAAGGAATAATCATCCTGATTATGTAAAGGAATGAAGAAACCATACAAATAAATTACACTTGAAAACATTAAAAATCTCCTTTATCTGCAGATTGATTTATTATTGTAAAAAAAATTCTTCATCTTTACATAAAAATTGATCAGCTTAAAACAATAGATGCGTTTCAGAAGATATGGATTTAAAACGAACAATGATTAAAGAAGACATTTTAAAAATTTTGATCAAAACATTTTAAAACTTTTTTTAACGTCGAATTTCGACGGTGCGTTTGGGGAAAAGCAATGCACATGCGCATAGGAGCTCATTCGGTTGCATTATCACAGAGGGGAGGGGGAATGTGTGCCTTATTTAATATGTTCTTTTATTGACTGAATATGAGATAAACGTAGGGATATGCTATTTGTATGATACTTCATAGGTTCAGGAAATTTTCTTTCTTGCCCTGGGGAATAGGGCGGTAATGTCAAACTGATTTCCATTTTGTTTACGGATTGTTTGTTTGGAGTTTGCATCGGAAATAATAACGTAATTCACTGGGGGAAATTTTTTTTAAATAAAATATTTGAAAGATTGTTTTATAAGCACCCCTACTTATGTAATAAAGAAGCTTATTTTACTAATATTGCTATTGTAATTTTTTCCGTCAAGTTTCGACGGGTACCATCTAGTTTTCTTTTAAATTTTTTAATTATTACAAAGCTTCCTTTTCTCCAAAATCGTCTGAACTAATCAAATTTTGTATCCGGTATAACGCTACTCTCATATAAAGGCACCCTATTCTTGTGACGTTTTTATTTCAAAATTCATTAATTTTACTACCTGTAACTATTTAAAAATTTATAATGGCAGCATTCTTCCATTTGTTTATTGGGCGTTTCAAAATTCATGCTTAAAAATTATTTTATAAGCCATAATATATCAGGCAATTAAGATATACACTGCTCAAAACAATTAAAGGATATTGCAGTTTTAGGTGGATTTTGTATCTGGGAAACTTTTTAGCTGATTGATACATGGTCGACAGACATAGTAGGTTATATGAGAATAAATTACACATGTTTGGCAGAAAAAAATGCATTTTATTGCGCATTTGTGTACAAAAGAAAAAAAACACAATTTGTGCATATGAGAAAAAAAGAATAAGAAAAGGTGTTTTCTTCAAAGAAAATCATTTTCAGTAGGGGGTATGGTTTCCACGGGCGGCCAGCAACGTTGAACACCTTTGAGGCATGGACTCAATGAGGCTATTAATGACGAGTTGGGGTATTCTGCCCCACTCTTCCAGAAGAGCTCTCTTTCCAGTTCTTGGAGAATTTGTGGGGGTTGTTGGCGGCCAGAAACTCGTCTTCCTAGAGCGTCCCAAACGTGCTCGATTGGATTCATGTCTGGAGAACACGCTGGCCATTCCATTCGAACGATTCCTTCCTCGGAAAGGAAATCCTCCACCAGGTTTGCACGATGTGGCCTGTAGTTATCGTCCATTAAAATGAAGTTATCTCCGATTGCTGCTGCGTAAGGGACTACAATAGGTCTGAGGATCCCATCCCTATATCGGCGACCAGTCAGAGCTCCATCTCGAATGATGTAGAGGTCAGTGCGCCCGTCAATGGAGATGCCACCATACACCAACACTCCTCCACCGCCAAATCTGACACTTTCGTGCACGAACGCAGGATTATTCCTACTGCCACGGTCCCTCCAGATGAAAATACGCCTATTATCCGGATGCACAGAAAAACGGGACTCGTCAGAAAACAGAATATTGCTCCATTCATTTCTCCTCCAGTTGACATGCTCGGTTGCCCACTCCCTGCGGTCGCGACGATGCCTTGATGTTAATCTAAAACATACCATCGGTCGGCGAGCATACAGACCTACAGCATGGAGCCGGTTTCGGACAGTCTGAGTTGAAATCGTGGTGCCTGTAGCCGAGCGAAGGTGTTGTTGGAGAAGAGTAGCGTTCGTGTTTCGGTGTCTCCGAGCTGTTAACGCTAAATACCGATCTTCATTGGGCGTTGTTGCCCGTCTGCGACCTTGCCCTGGTCTTCGGCCTGCACATCCACTCTCCAAAAAACGGTCGCAGATCCTGGAAATGACACTTTGTGACACTCCAATGGCTCGCGCTACTTCGGCTTGAGTTTGGCCCCCTTCTAACCTACCACAAATTCTCCAAGCTTCTGAATCTGTCAAATGACTTCGCTGAGACATCGTACTCATCGAAAAAAAGCAATCACTGAATGCCGATCATCCTTGTCTTCATTCTCTTTTATCCAGTTGAAAGTCAAATTTCATTCGCTGCCGCTGAAACGACCTTTTTGACGTCGAACTCAAAATTTGCATACTCCACAGTTTGAAAACCAGAAAAATTTGCATTTGTGATTCTCTTCTTCTATTTACAGCAAAAAAAATTTCGTTTATATCTTTATTTTATATAAATCTTCAAATTTCCTTTAATTGTTTTGAGCAGTGTAGTTTTCAAACAAATTGCATTTGAAAGTAATTTTTTTTCCCTCTATAACGGTGTAAAAAATGAAAATGTGCTATGTTTAGAAATTAAAAAAATTGCAATAGCAAAAATCACAAAACCGAAATTTCATCGTCAGCTGTTGCCATTCGCAAAATGACGTATGCGTTACGCACGGACACGTTTGGCCTTTATAATATAGAATATAGATAGTAGATGATGGAAATAATGTTAGTGGTTCCAACAAAAGTAAAATATCGATATTAATTTAGATGAAATAAATACAATAACCTACTACATTTGATTTGTATTAATTCCAAAAATTAAAACGGAGAGTAGTAAACTAAATAATTCACGAAGCATGGTAAAACGTAATTTTAACTGGGGAAATGCACTGCAAAAAATAATTGTTGATTTTACAGTATAATACTGGCACCCCAGGTGCCAGTATTATACCGTAGAATTAACAGTATTAAACACTAAAATAAGCAGTAATACGCAACTGTGCATGAGCGGCAGCGTATTGCTGCTTATTACTGCTTATTACTGAGTATTACTGCTTATATATGCATTGTGGTAACCCACTGAACTATTATTTTATCTAGTTGTTTTTTCTTTTTCTTTTCTCAAAAGATCGGGTGAGTATGCAGCACTAAACGAAAGAGTATCCACATAAAGAGAGTATTTCTTGATATATTTCTAACTGCTTGGCGTTAAAAAGATTTAATACTCAGATAACAAAATTTTACAACTCTTACAATGTTACAACAATGGTTTTATAAAGGGTCTTTTTTAAAGCTTTTATAACTTTAAAATTTATAATTTTTTTTAAAGCTTTACAATTTTTTTTGTCCCATGAACTTATTAAATTTTTAAAATGTAATAAGGGGTTTAAATAAAAAAAACTGCGGGAAATTTGGGAATTACAGTCTCAAAATTTGAGAAGCTGTCGAATTTCGAGGACGCTGGGTCACATTATTTAAGAATAAAGAGAAGTCTGTAGGAGTTGAAAATCTTAAATATTTCTACGATAAGTACATTTTAAAAAGCTAATTAATATTATCTACCCTACGTTACAAACACGTGGTGTAACTTAAGAAATTAATTTCAGCTAATTGATTAAAAATATAAGCTCAACTAATTTAATAGAAATAACATAAAATACCAACAATTTTCAGTGGGGATTTTTTTTTCATCTGTGAGAACCATTTATTATTGGAAAGGTATTTTAATTCATTAATAGATTTCCTAGAAATTAACATTAAATCTATAACTTCCAAACTCTTTATCAGTGAAATCAAACCAAAAAAGATTTTTGTTTAGCATTGCTAAAATATGTATTCTAACTTCTTAGTTTTGAAAATTTTCAAAATAACGTAATAACCATATCTGCAGTTCGTTGCACTTTGTTACAAGCGAAATTTGTTTATTTTTACCCCCCCCCCCCCCCCAAAAAAAAAAAAAAAAAAAAAAAAGATTGACATCGACTGTAACTACACTACGGTTTGTATCTTATACTAAATGTTTAAATGTCTTATTTTTAAAGAAAATAAATTCCATACAAAGCGTTTATCATTTTGCCATATCAGAAATATCGCAACTCCCATATATGAAAAGAAAAATGCAATGTAATTAGACAAAATCAAAAATTTGAACTAATTAGTCATTTTGTGCTTTAAAATACTCAAAAACAAATCTACAACTATTCATTTTTATTAACAGGAAGGTATTTCTTCAATTGAATTTGTCAACCGAGTAAGTTCTTATCAACTTCAAAAGGCATCCCAGACAGACAATGGAAAAGATCCTATAAAACTGAATCCTAATACACCAAACATAAGTATGAAAGTTTCATTTTATATTTTAAGTATAAAAATAACATTAAAATTATCTTCAAATAGTTCACACTGGCAATGTTTTCGTTATTTCACCAAATATGTGTCTTTATTCACTGCTTATAAAGATGTTCTAGAATTCAGGCCAAAGAATTTTATATTAAAATTAAGGACTTTTGTCTCTAAAGTAAAAAAGATTTAAAAAAAATATCCTAATCGTAAAATACTCAAGATCAGTGTCCAAATACCGATCCCAATTTAGGCGAAATTTGAGGCAAACGTGTGCAAAAACTCTTAATGTATATAGTAAAGAAACTCAAAGAAAGAAAAAAAAACTAATGATATTCAATGTGTAGAAAATAATCACTTTTTATAAACCTCAGCCGTTATTATATTAAATTATAGGTTTTTAGCTTGAGAAAAAAAATAATTACTTAAGCATCAAAGTATTTTGAAATTACTTCTTTTCGATAACAAAATAATTGATGTACGTAGATGCTGCGTGATGAATAAAAACTTAATACAGCTGATAAATGAACGATGAGCTTAAATAATAAGTGTTACAATATTGAAATAAATTAATTTTTATAATAATACTTCAAAAAATGACGTTAATAGAAAAAATTGGCCTTCACGTTTCAAAATATTGTATAACTAGCTGATTTGTCCGGCGTTGCCTAAAACCGTCGAAAAATCACAGAAAATGAAAAAAAAAAAAAAAAAAAAAAAAAAATTGCAAGAATTTTAAATACATTTTATTGAAAAGAGAAGAAAATTTATTATTATTCGGGTATAATATATAAACCTTATTTCTTTTACTAATGTGGAAAAATCGCAGCGAATCGCGAAATAACGCTGAAAAATGCACAAAAAATCGCTAAACTTTTAAAAATCACCGAGGACAAAATTTACAATATTGGGCTAAAAGATTAAAACAGATCAAACTACTTTTTACGAATTGCCGCGGAACGCGAAAAATTTCCGAAGACCGCTTACGAAAATTCACGAAAAATTCAAAAATTGCTGTACGAATTTCGAATAAATTTTATAGAAAAGAGGACAAAACTTACTATATTTGGTTAAAAGATTTAAACCGGATTTTCTTTTGTTAATGTGGAAAAATTGCCACAAAACGCAAAAAAATCCCCGTTAAAAGTAACATAAAAAATCGCTAAAATTCCAAAATCGCAACGGACAAAATTTAGTATAGTGTGCTAAAACATTATAATCGGAATTCTTTCACGAACGTCAAAAATCGGCGCTAGACGCAAACAAGTGGGTAAGTTTGATCAAAGATCGCTCAAAGGGTTTCGTTTAATATTCCTTTCAAAACACTTTATCCTTTCTTTAATAGATTCAAACAAATTTCATTTAGCAACAACAAAAAAAAAAACGTCATGTTTTTTATAAAGTAAAAATTCACCGGTCTATTTTTTCGTTGTTTCGAATATCTAAACCAGCCAGATAGCGGGCCAAGCCCGCTATTATATTCTGTCATAATAATATCCGTCATACGGACTAAATGCAACATTTAAAAAAATAATTTCAAAATTAAACAAATTGTATACCTTCAAAATGTTAAAGTATGCAAATATTTCCATATTCAGATTTTTGTCACGATTCAATAAGTTTCTCAAACTCATATATTTACCATTCTCTATTATTTATATTGATACTCGCTTTGTGTTATTCTCAAACATCTCAAAAATTAGTTAAACTTCCCATATGACGTCAGATTTTCTTTTTAATTCTCTAATGACGTGATATTAATCTGCTTTGTTTACTTACTCATACTCATACTCCTTGTATTATTGAGAAATCTTAGACATTTTCCGTTTTATTACGACTATGACGTCAATCAATTTTATTTCATATTTATCTTTTTTTCAATGGGTGAAACTTTTTATTTCATTTTCCTTTTTCACGTGGAAATCGTCTGATAGAAAATTAATTATTGTGGAAAGATTTTCATCGTGGATTTTTAATTTTTGGCACCTGCTATATTGAAAAATGTTTAAATTTAAAAGGAAAAGGCTGTTAGAATTTTGGTTTTTATCTCTGTTTATTAAAATAATACGAATTTTTCAAATTTTAACTGCGTGCAGTGGTCTCTTCAAAACACAACGTACGGACACACACTCACACAAACTTCTATCTTTATTATCATAAATAAAGATTGAAATCTGATCGCTAAAAGACAAAAAGTGAAGAAACATTTCATAAAATATGAAATAAAATATAATTTTGCTTGGAAAAATGTCTTGCACAAAATATCTAATCAAAAATCAGCAATAGTTGTCACATTCTTCTAATCTTCCATAATCAGGTATACAGCCGATGTTGGCGACAAAATCACTAAAATAGCTCTAAAATGGCTGAAATACTTGTTTAACTATCTTTTTAGTAGATTTGTTATGTCGAATTTCACGCTCCTACCTAAAACTGTTACTGAGATACGGCGAAATGACCCAAAAACTTCCGATCACCCATTTAACTTCCTTAGTGGTTGAATTCCTAAAATCGCTGAAATACATGTTTAATATTGTTTTTTTTTTAATTCTTTTTTTATATTTGTTATTCTGAATTTTACGCGCCTATCTAAAACTTCTGCTAAGATATGGCGAAACGACCTAAAACGTTTGACCTCCCATTTAATATCCTTAGTGGTTGACTTTTCCTATCTTAGTGGGTGCCTACGTTGTATAAGGAACATGTCTATCAAATTTTACTGTCCTAGAAGCAACGGTTGAGGCTCGGCGTTGATTATGAGTCAGTAAAGATCCGGACATGTTCTTTTATAAGCATAAATAGTTGAATTTATATTTTCGTACATACTTAATTTTCAATTTAAAATTTTAAAGATTTGCCTTGTAAAACATTTTCTAATATACACATAACACATATATGCATCAGATAGCAACCGAAATCATAATAAGAAAGCTTAAAAAAAAATAATAATAACTTTTTACTGTTTTTCTACTAAGCAGACCCGTAAAAGGTGGATAGGGGTCATTCCATGTCAAATCAACACAGCTAAAAACCTGACCACTTCAGAATTTCATGATATTAAGGTCAGTTGTTAGGATCATAGAGAAATGAATAAATACTCCGTGATAAGTCTCTATCTCTCTTGGTTTTGGAGATAAATAGCTTCAAAGATGGACAAAAATCGTAAATTTTTGCATTTCTTGCATTACAAATTTAGTCATATTTGGTTCCTTAACTGTCACAGGGACTTACTTTTGATGTCGTTAGAAAGTGTATGAATTGGGCTTTCATATGATACATCACATGCACATATTTAAAAAAAAATTAATTTCAAGGTCAAATATTTTGACCTTTGACCTTTAATATCTTAAAAAATGGCATTTTAATTTTTTTCCAAAAAATGTATGTTATTATTATGCTTATTTTATATAATATCTGAAAGTATTATTTTGGGACAAACATGGAATGCTGAGTTATAAATTAAAATGCAAACTGCTATTCCTAATTTCAACACCAAAATTGCTTAATTAGGTGACTTATCTACATAACTATATCTTTACCCCCCCCCCCTCTTTCTCTTTCTCTCTCTCTCTGTATATATATATATATATATATATATATATATATATATATATATATTACTGACAATATATTTTACTGCAAAGTTCACAAACATATTTTTTTTCTTCAGGTAGGGGAGGGGATTCAGATGAGGCTGGGGGTATCATGTTTGCTGTATTTTAAGTAGAAAAAGTAATTTTATGCACAATTAAAGCAAAAAGCAGTACTGACAGTATGAACTATTTCTTAATACAATTTTCCTTTTATGTTAGTACCCATTGTTGAATTCAGACATCCCCACCTCCTCCCAAGGCAATGAAGTTTTTAAACCCCCTAAAGAAGAAAGGCTGTGGATTTCCACAATATGTCAAAGCATTTCTATAATTTTGTGTAGCATTTTATTACTATACTTAAAACACAAGGCTGCTTTTTTAGTCATCTTCCTTGTGAACCAGTTTTAATACTTATTTTTTTAAATGGAAGCTATTCATTTGTAGGTGTGCTGCAATAAATATTCCTATATTTATATTTGAAATTTCTTTACATTGGTGGCAATTGGGTTTCTTCCAGACTTACAAGGGAAAAGGAAATAATGTGAATTACTATTATATTTGCTGTTGTAGCTGGCAAATGTGACATCAAGTTTGGAAATTATATTCATTAAGGATCTATTGCACGTTAAAATATTTTTAAAATAGTAGATATGGGTATGAAAATTAAAGTGGGTACACATGTAAATTTTGTGACGGTGAAAAGGACGTTATGTTAAGATTTAAATGAAACAAAAATTGTGTCAAAGTGGTGCAATTTTTTCTGCTTTTTCATTCCGTAACACAAAAGATCAAAGCCCCAATTGATAATTACATGTTACTGATTATTTATAGGAATAAATTTTAATTTTTCAATAA
Organism: Maratus michaelseni; assembly: GCA_963931845.1. NCBI lineage: Eukaryota > Metazoa > Arthropoda > Arachnida > Araneae > Salticidae > Maratus > Maratus michaelseni. The sequence continues at coordinate 164,327,238 of OZ007587.1, forward strand.
TTTTATAAGTTGAAGTTAATGGAAAAAGCAGTTTGGTAGCTTGAGTTAAAATAATATTTGTTTCTTTAGTTAGGCCAGCCAATGTAATAGATTGAATTTCTAAAACAGTTACAAAAATAAACAGTTTTTTATAAACATTTTCATTATGGGTTCCGACCATATATTCTTATAATTTTATATACAAAAATCTAATTTCATTATTTATCATTGTAAAGCAAATGAGTAAGTTGTCATCAGAAACTCTGGTTACAGACTAAGTCACAAGCTCAGCAGCAAGAGAGTTCTGTTTTATTCTAGGTCCAGCTTGCACTCACTAGAATATACATGACTCAACCATATTGTGACTCGAGAATATTGTACATTAAAAGTAGCTATTTATTTTATAATTTATTTAGTAATATATAAACCATGTTGAATGAAATTCAACTGAATCTTCTACTGCTTCTAGAAGGAAATTTGTCTTAAAATTTATAAAAAGAGGTTTTATTTAAGATTTAAAAATAATAGTAATAATGTCTCTTTATACTGTAATATTATTAAATAAATCTTTAATTATTGATAATCACAAATTATGAGACAAATCTTAATATATATTGGGGAGTTTTGTACATTACTTTATGATCAAATTCCTATTTATGTTGATTAATAATTTATCTATTTTGTTATTTGAACTCCAGTAGGTTTTTACTTTTATTTGTTTCTTATATGTTATTAGGAGCTTAATATTGCTTATTTTAGGCATAACGCTGACAATATTTGATGAAATAACGTCTATTTACTATGAATATTTTTATGAAGTTCTTCTGACGATTCCGTAAGATATTCATAGTTTTCCATTTTTTATTTTTCGATGTATTAAGTTTAATTCCTGCTGTATCCTTTCCATTATTTTTTATAATATATAATCCTTTGTTTTTCACATGTGTTTTCATTAAAAAAACAAATAAGAGGTTAGGTTGTCTGCGTTGATTTGATGCGGAATGATTCAGTAGTTTGTTACTACAGCCCAGTCTCCCCCCCCCCCCCTACCGTCACAAAAAAAAAAAAAGTAAGAGAAAATTTTGTTTTGTGAACTTTACAATGAAAAAAAATTTGTTTTCATTAATACTTAAGTTACACACATAAGTTATACAATAAGTCATACAACATAAAATTAAGCGTCCTAAATCTGTAACTTAAATTAGTACTGATGTTTGCATTTTAATTTATAACTCAGCATCCCATGATTGTCCCAAACTAATACTTTCAGATATTATAGAAAATAAGTATAACAGTAACATACATTTTAAAAAAAAAAATTAAAATACCATTTTTTAAAATATGAAAGGTCAAAGGTCAAAATGTTTGACCTTGGAGTTAAAATTTTAAAAAATATGTGCATATGATATATCATATGAAAGCCCAATTCATGCACTTTCTAACGACATCAAAGGTAAGTTCCTGTGTCAATTAGGGAATGATTATATATGATTAAATTTGTAATGCAAGAAATGCAAAAATTTACGATTTTTGTCCATTTTTGAAGCTAATTATCTCCAAAACCAAAAGAGATAGAGACTTATCATGGAATATTTAATAATTTCTCTATGATCCTAACAATTGAGCTTAATATCATAAAATTCTGAGGTGGTTAGGTAAAAAACGTCACTTTTTTGTGTTGATTTGACATGGAATGACCCATATTGGAGGTGTTTTTAATGCTGTTTGTTCTCAAATCGAAACTGACTAATTTCTGACGCACGCACTAAAATATTTTTTATTCTGAAATGGATGAAAAGTGCAATTTTTCTTAGTAGGAAACTAATAAACCAAATAGCGTTTTCCATTGTACGATAAAAGCAAAGAATGTTTCAGAAAATGTTCGTGTTGGTTTCATCAAAGTTGGCGTTCTATGCTGATTTTTTGGGATATGATAGCCATAGCGTTATGAGAGAGCAATATATCATAACTCAAAATCTAATACATTTATGAAAAACTAAAAAGGATGTGCGATTCCAAATGCTATTAATAATCATGTTTTCAAATTTAATGTTTTTATGCGCAAAAATGAGTCGTGAATATGCCAGAAAGTTTCGCAATAGTGAGTTGGTAAAAGTATTTTTTTAGAACAGTCTTAAATTCTACTATGAACTCCAGGGTGGTTGAAGGAGAGAAAGAATACCGAACTTAGTATAGAATTTCTTTCTGTTTCGGAAAAGGGACTACACAGCATAACATCTGAATCCGAATAAAATGGATACTAAAATTATTATTGAAATCTTCTCCCAGTATTCTAGAAATTTTATTCATCAGTTTTTTTCAATTTCAGACTATATCTTTAAAAAATATATGGTTTAATTTTTGCAATAACAACCGGAAAATGTAGAAAATGACCTAAATATTTTAAAAATGCCCTGAAAATGTAAAAAGTTTCTTTAAATACATTGAAATTACCTTAAAAAAACTATAAAAAACTATCTTTAGGAGTAAAAATGCTCTAAAAATGACTTATAAGTGCAAACACGCTCTAAAATGCGTCAAATGATATTTTTTATCAAAATATGAGCCCTGATTCCTGTGTTGATTACCTTTACCAAATATTATATATGTTTAGGACATTAAGTAAATACAAATATAAACAATGTGATAAAAATTAATTATAGTGCATGACATAATCACATGTATTTTTATCTACTGTTTAAAGTGAATGCTCTACACCAGTCTAATCTGTACGGTGTTTTGGCGAGAGACAAACCAATTACTTTTCCGCCAGAAGAAGTAGAAGAAAACAGTGATTATGATGAAGACGAGTCTAAAAGGAAGAAGAGGGATACAGAAAATGAAAATGAAAATACCGAGAGCGAAGAAGAGGATGAAAACACAGAGCCAAACGTCAGATTCACTATTACGAAAGAAGTTTTCGGAGAAATAGATAAAAGTAAGAATTTTGGCAATTTGATAAAAATTTCTTTCTATGCAATAACAATGATTTTTTTTAAAGTATAGCTAAACTTTTTGCTTCGATTTGCGGATATATCTGAATAACTAACTGGTTCGCTGGACTTTATTTAATGTCATTAATTTCCAAGAAATACAATTTAAACAACCACAAAGTAAATTAAATCATGAATGCTTTATTATTAAAGCATGCTTTATTATTAAAAAATAAATTAATTTTACTCTGTATATCAGATACAATTCTTAAAACTCTTATATCAGTAAACGAAATACCGCTTTCTGATTTCGAAGCAACATTTTATTTTATATAACTCTTAGCGAAAACTGAGTAGTATCATCACTCCCCACATATTTCCCCTTTTTCTACTTCACAGAAAAGGGCTTTTCACAGTTCCTTCATCCCGTAATTTATCCTCATTAAATGCATAAAAAAATTGCTTCTCATTAAAGAAAAGAATGCTAAGGTCTAGTTTTAATTCAATGCGTTATCATAACATAGTACACCTATATATTTATATATATATTTTTCAATGCAATCATCACACGTTATACATCAGCGTTTTTGTCAGGATTGCTCCATTACTTGATTAAAATTTTTACAACTTTTTATCAAATCATCGATACAAATTGGATAGTTTTATTAAGAGATAATATAAATTTCAAATAAGTATTACAAACAAAAATGCTGCACTAAACTGTTTATACAGACTAAGCTGCCAAAAATAAATAGCAAGTGAAAATCAAAAGAGGTCTACATTGTATTTTCAGACAGCAAGTAAAAGATTTCTAAGTGGTATAAAATGTTGCGAGCAATATTTTTACTCTTGGGACTGATTTTAAATTTCGTGCCTTGCCTTATATGTCCAATGGAAATAGTTTTCAAACAATTTGATCAGCATATGATTAAACCTTACCATTTCTAGAGTAGAAAATACATTAAAAACATATACTGAGAAAAAATCCTGTAATATTATATTTACTACATCAAACATTTCGCAGACTTCTGTAAAACCAATTTTATCTCGTATTCTACTGGTAGTAGAACTCTAAAATTTCACTATTATGCGTTTTATTATATAGAGATAGTTTCAAAAAAAAAAAAAAAAAAAAAAAAAGCTTAAAATCAATATTTTTGCGAAATTTATAAAATTTTCACTCTAATTAATAAGTTTAAATATCACAAATTCATAGCAATACCTCTTAAAAGGATTAATTTGTGAAAAATATTGTTGTAGAATTTTCTTTAATACAAGCATCCCATTATGACGACAGTTTGTGTAAAATTAGTATTTAATGTATTCACAATTAATTTGCAAACATCGGGCAATCTGTGCAAGAGGATTGTCTTGTTAAGGAAACCTTTCTCAAAAGGAAAAATTCTCAATTAAATAGTAATAATTAAGGAAAAATTCTCAATTAAATATGTGCTCAATATTCGAAAAACATGTGAAGAATTAAAACGAAATGTACATGAGACAGATATCAGAATAACTTTACACCTATTATTACTTACCTATCATACGTAGTATACTACTTATATTGGAAATAAGACTTACCATAAGAATTACTATAAGACTATAAAACCATAAGACTTACCCTATAGGGTAATTCTTGTAATCGTTTTAAAAGTCGAAAAACAATTTCTGACGTATTTACACGTTTCAGACACTGGAGATTCCGAAAAACATATTTTTAGAAAAAAAAAAAAATGCCGTCCGTTTGTCTGTGTGTGTGTCAGTAAACGCTCTATCTCCTGAACAAATTGAGATAGAAACTTGAAATTTGGTATATACTTAGTATGTAATAATGAGAAGAAACTTATTGAATTTAACTAACCTCGATTATCCGGAACTATTTTTTTCAGACTTTCGAAATATTCGTTCTGTTAAAAGGTAGCTATATAAAAATTCTCGAAATTGTTTAATTTAAGGAATGAATATAAAAGACAATAAAAAAGCATAAATTTTGCATAAAGAATGAAGTCGATCGGATAATTAGTTGCTGAAATATTTGTAATCATATTTTCAACACTCTTCGATTTTTCATGACACTGTATTTCATTCAAATTTCAATTCAAAGATATACTTTAATTGGAAATGAGACGCTTAATCGGACACAGTAAACTGTTAGTTAATATGATTATCATTTTTGGAGTTATTTTCATGTTTTATATTATGCATATCCATGATGTGTAAGTATTACGGTGGCCCCCAACGACTAGTTTTAAATTGCAATTGACTTGTTAACACTAATAAATCCAATTTTTAAATCTCTCTTGTCGTTTTCGATTGAAAAACTGAAATTCATCGTTCATTTTTTAAGACTGTAAATTTTGAATAAAGATAAAATTTAATATAAAATAAAATTAGCAACATTAAAAAAAACATTCATAGCACTTGTATAAATATTTTAGTTAACAATCATAATATTTTAATTAATAGCCATAATTTATTGTAGTATTGTGGACAATTTTAATGACACTTGTGATAAAAGATTATACATGTCTATGATTGATAAGAAATATAATAAGGATTTAAAAGTTTAATGCACTTGATAAGTTATGATACAAATTAATAGATTTTGGATGGTAAATGAAAATTTTGTTTCGAAAAATTATAAGATGTCTATAGAACAATAAAACCAGTTTAATTATGTTATAGTCACCCAATTTTTGCTTGTACTCGAAGAAAATTGTTCATTAAGGCATTCCACTGACTTTAAAATATCACAGTATATATTTATTTGAAAGACTGGCCATTTAAGATTATATTAGCTGTCCAAAACAGTTTCTTTCTCCTAAGATCATTAGAAGTCTATGGTTATTTCAGCTCTCAAACCTAAATTGTATATTTAAGTAACCTTAAGAAAGGAAATATTTTCTAGCATTGAGATTAAGGAGGGTGAAAAATATAAATCTGGACAGTTTTAAGAACTTGGGTTCAGTATTTCTAATAGATTTTCAAGGGTAAAAACTTTAAACGTGTTTTTTAAAGAACATGTTTTTCATGAACAATCATTTACGAAAAATGTCCCATTTTCAGAAATTATGGTTATATTTAAGTAAAACGCAACGATTACAATTTATATGATGTTGTGACTTGTGAGTATAATGAACTATCGATTTAAATATCTGAGAACTTCCTGAAATTTTGCAGTTATTTTTATAAATTAACGTACAGAATATATATGAAAAATTATCGAAGTGATAATTGGCATGTGTTTATTTTTTTTTATGACTTAGTTTGTCGATCATTACATTTTTTAATTTAATTTAATTTAATTTATTTGTTAATTCGCATCAAGTGTGCAACTTAACATAGTAAAACCTGTCAAGGCAGAACTGTCTATAATGTAAAATATATATATATACTAGCAAGCTTCGCCCGCTACGCTGGTCGGTTTCTCCAAACAAATTTTGAATCAAACGAAATATACCGGTGAATTGCATGCATCCAATAATGTACGCTTTCGATCAGACAGCTACAGGAAAATATGAAAAGAGATCGCATATCAAATTACTGCCTTGGACTACTAAGTATTTGTCTGGCTTTAATTATGTTCCTCGTATTGATCATTCCAGGAATAAGACTGTTGATCTCGGATCTTAGTTACCCTGTACCTTGTGCCGTACCTTGAAGTGGCAGGATGAGACTCCCTGGATATATTGCGGTGGCGGTAGTAACGAAGATATAGAAATAGGTGTATTTTTAGAAATTATAACTTGTAATGTTAAAAATAAGGATGTGTTGACGCTAAAAGCATCACCAAAATATAGAAAATGTGCTATATCGAAACTTTATTTCAGCAAGCATTTTTTATTTCAAAATCACAATTACATAAATATCCGTAAGAATAATAGGTACTTTTATGTTAGCTGGGCGCCAGTAAAAACTCGCCAAATCATGTTTCAATTGGCATGATTTGAATTGCAACATTTTGCGTGACATTTTATTTGTATTGATATGTTTGTGTATATGTATTTTATTATGATTATATTTTAGTTATTTTAAGTAAGTTTTTTAAGATATTATATCGCAGTGTTAAAATAATGGCTAGTTGTTATTAGCTAATGTTAAAAAATGAACGAAAAAAAGGATTGGCGAGATTTAAAAAAAAAATTGGCGATCACTGGCGTCCAGCTAACATAAAAACACCGAATAATATTCAATTCTAAATTCCCGAAGCAAAAAAAAAAAAAAAAAAAAAAAAAAAAGGTTTAAAAAAGAGCCCGAAAACGGGCATTATTGAGATTTCATATGATCAAACTTTAAGGTGCATTTTTTTCTTATCCAGTATCTTATAAATCGCCAAGTATTGTTTGATCTTTAACAGTGACGAATGTATTTTAGAAAATATCACTTGGCGATCAATGCAATAAATTTTAAGGTTTTGTTGCCAAAGACAATGCCAAATTCGAAAATGTGCAATACCTCCCGAATTGTTGGGGTTAGAATATTTTTATTTCATACCATTCGATTCAGCACGCAAAAATACATTGAAATATGTTATCATTTGACAAATAAATATAAAACACGATTTTTAAGGAATTTTGTTAATGTTTGTTCTCATTTTTACCCTCTTTAGAGATGAAATTTTAGAAAACCTTTCTTATTGCGCCTCTACATCCTAAAAAGTATTTTCCCCGCAATTTTCGTGTTTGTAACTTCAATAGTTTGAACTCTGCGTTGATGATCTCCCCAGTCAGGACTTTCCTTTACATATATAGAATTTTATATACAGATAAAATTAACCATTATTATTCCCTAGCAGGCTTTGCTCGCTACGCTGGTCGGTTTCTCCAAACACAACATGAATCAAACGAAATATATCGGTCAATTTGATCTTGTGTTTTAAAGAAACATGAACTTTTACCCTGCATGTCCTTCCGCATTTTTGTAAAACGATAGGACAGCTATTACGGGATTTAGGCTGTTAAAGACCAACTCGCTTATTTAATCATTTAGCGTAGGATTTTCTAAAGAACGATATAACGATATGCAATATACTAAAACTATCTCTGAAAAATTAACAATGCAAGTTACATCGAAATCCATTCAGCAGAATCTTTAAAAAAGTCCAATGTTTCATAATCGGGTTTAGCTGATTATAGAAATGCCTCCCCCCGCCTTCCCTAATTCTATAACTAAGCAACATAGAACGATATATACACTAAAACTTTCCCTCAAAATTTAGCTAACTAACAGTGCAAGTTCCAGCAAAATCCATTCAGCAGAATTCAAGGTATAAGCAGCAGGATCGAAATTCCCCTTTCATTATACATATACAGTAGACAGAAAAATGTATCTTTCATAATCATCTTCACCTGATTATAGAAGTTTCAGAGGTTTTGTAGAGAGTATATGCTGTTATACGCCTTCAACCTTCTGGAATTTTTAAGACGAAACTCTACATATTTTTATGCCTGCACTACTGACAACTTTCTTCCATAGCTCCATAACTAAACAATGTAGAAAATCAATTCCTAAAATCGCACTGCAAAACTCCCATCAAAATCCGTTCAGTAGAACTTTAAAAAAGGTAATCTTTCATAATCGGGTTCATCTAATTTTATCTATATCTTCCTCCTGTAGCTCTATAAATAAGCAATGTAGAACAATGTCCTTTATTTTAAAACCTTTCTAAAACAAATTACCTAACTAACAGTGAAATCCTATAAAAATCTGTTTGGTAGAATTTGAGTTTTATCCGATCGGAAGGAAATACGAATTTGCGTTTTATAAATATTGTAGATGATGATGGTATGATTTCTGTAATCGGATTCGTTGTCAAACGTTCGCTTCAGAAAACATAACGCAGACGAAAACTTTGCTTCAGATCCAGAGTAGTACCAACCATCCCCACAAAATTGCCTAACTAACAGTGTAAATCCCACCAAGTCCGTTCAGCAGAACTCAAATTATAAACGGTCGGAATGAAATACGTATTTGCATTTTATATATACAGTAGATATATCTTTCATAATTGCATTCACCTTTCCCAATCACTTTTTCATTAGCTCTATCACTAAGCAAAATAGAATGATATGTTATAGGGTCATTAACCATACCTGAAAAATCACTTCCATCAAAATTTGTTCAGTAGAATTTTTTTAATGTAATATATAATAATCTGGTTCACTTAATTTTAGAGCTTTCCTCTGTAGCTCTATAACAAAGTAACGTAGAATATCTATATGCTAAAACCTTTCAAAAAACATTAACTAACTAACAGTGTAAAACCTACCTAAAATATCATGAATAATCGGATTATAATGCGAATATGCGGTTTATACTCATAGTAGATGACGATATGATTTTTTGTAATAGAATTATTCATCATGAAGGATTCGCTTCAAACATAAACGATGCTTTCAACATTGTAGCTAATACGCCAATTGGCGAGTTATCCGGTTAGGGATAATTTGCCCGAAATCGTATGAATAACTTTCCAAAGAAAAGGGGAAACATGGCTGAAGGCTGAAAACATATAAATATGTGATACATAATACTAAACAGAGCTTCCAAACTCTATTTTAGCAAACACGTTTTATTTTAAATCGTGGCGTTTGTAGAAATAATAATACACAATTACATAAATATCCGTAAGAATAATATTCAATTCACAATTGATCAGTTAATGTAATCTGTAAAAACATCTGTAAAAATAAACAAAGGAATTAAATAACAAAAAAAGATTTAATTTGAATTTCTTCCATTGCTGTAGTAACGGGCGTAATTTTAGAAATTATCACTTGTACTGTTAGAAATTTTGAGATTTTGACGTCAAAGATATTGCCAAATTAGAAAAATGTGCAATATCTCATGAACTATTTGACTTATGAGTATTTAATTGGTGCCATTCGATTCAGCATACAAAAATACATTAAAATATGTTATCATTTGTCACGTAACTATAATTCCCGATTTTTAAGGAATTTTTTTTAAGTTTGTTCCCCTTTTTACCCCCCTTAGGGGTGGAGTTTTTGAAAATCCCGTCTTAGTGCGCCTCTACATACTAAGAAGTATTTTTCCTGCAAGTTTCGTCTTTGTAGGTTCAGTAGTTTTGGCTGTGCGTTGATCATCTAGCCAGAAAGGACTTTCTTTTATATATATAGATTATATTCCAAACACCTTACAATTCTACCTGCTTAGACGGAAACCTCTCTAAAAAGAAATTTTTGTAGTTCCTAGCTATTTTGTTTCGTAAACAGAACCTGTTAATAACGGAATTTTTTTTAAGTAAAAATTTCATTGTTCTTACGATAGGAATACTATACAATTATACCTGCGAAATTGAAATTTTGCATCAGTACCTAGCGATTCCAATTTCACAGGTTTTACTGCGAAAGAGTGTTGTGTTTTTTAGTATAATAAGATATGATAAGACGGAATAGCAAAGGACAGAAGAAAAATTCCTTTTAAAACAGGCTTTTGTCGTAATAGATATGATTGTATGACAGGATGACATGTGCGTCATAAATTCGTGCAAACTTTAAAATTCATAATAAAAGAAGTAATGCTCAGAAAAATTTTCGGTTTACGCGAGTATGATCAGAAGGATTTTGAATGTTTTTCCATGTATAATAAAAAAATATTCCAAAAGTAACCGACAGAGGGCGCTCACACGTCATACTGAGGCGTTTTATGCAAATCAGGCTCGCAATAAAACACATGACTGGAAATGGATTCGTCATCCGATCTCGGCAGCATGCTATCGTTACCAGATCGAGCGCTGGTGGTTAAACTTTTCTACAAGAATAGTGAATCCACAACTATTGCATTGCGAAAGTTTCGCACGAAGAAAGGACTTAAGGTGCAAAAAAGCCCCATTTCATTGAATGGGATACTCAATTTAGTACGACGTTTTGAGGAAACGGGAAGTTTGGAGGATTGTACACCTAGTGGCAGACCATCCTCGAGCTCGAGATTTCTTCAGGGCTAAGACTCTGAATTAGAATCAAGCAGATTCTCAATCTCTATCTAAAATCTCACTAAAAACTATGTGCATTCACTTATATAATCTGTGTTTAGGTCGTACAGATCAAAGGCTATTTCTCTCGCCACTCGGAGGACTAGAAAATGAGATCACTAACAAAGCCCACTCTCATAGGACGAGAAGATATTGCACAAATGCACAGCTGAAAGTTCAGGTTTCACTTACGGGGGCCTCAGCTGTGTGACTTTCAGTGAGTTGTAAAGGATTCCGCCCCGCCTTTTGTATTGAAACAAGTGCTGCTGCAGTGTCAACTGGGATAATTGGGGATTATGGAGCGAAACATTTGAAGTTTTGGACTCGGAATAGGAAGGGAAAGGCCTCGTAAAAGTTCTTACACCGGGCATCGCTTTCACTAAGGACGGTTCTGCTTTTGGAAACATATTTTTACTTTCACAACCCCATTTCATTGGAGGTTTTCATTTTTTTTCCATCGGTTTGTTAAAAATGCACCTTTTTGCTACAGCCTCTTAAATAAAGCCATGACTCACCCAGTGGTACCACAAATTTCTCTTTATCAGCTGCTAGGTATTTGTTAAATCAAGCGTTAGGAAAATGCCATGCACGATCATTGAAAAGATTTCAGAAAGCCTCCCATTAGGTGTTGGAGACAGTTAACATGGTCGTACTTAAAAACAGCTTACTATTATGGGAAATTAAAGCCATAGCTATAGCCAAGAATGAAAGCTATCCAATAGAGACAAATCGTTGCAAAGAATGCTACATTTATGCTCAGAAATTAACTGTGGAAATATTTTCCATAAAGTGCGAACGACCTTCTGTATATATATGCATGATTAGTAAACAATAATAATCTAATGTCCAGCTATATTCGTATCTGGCACTTAATTCAGTAAATTCTGTCTAATAAACAGCAAGAATATTTAATATTTGTCTTATTAGAAGTTAATGAAAAAATTTTTGCTTCGAGTAAGCAAATTTCCATTTTTACATAAAAAAAGAAACCTTATCATTAAAAAAAAGTCTCACCCCGATTCTATGTTGTTGCTTAAGACTATGTGAAGAGTCGTTTGTGTCGGTCTTATTTATATTACTGTACTAAGTGACCCGTCCGGCGTTGCCCAGGCTCGTGATAATAACCTTAAACAGAACTCATGTTTGTATAATTTTTTTAAAAAGAAGCTGCACGAAGTATCCAAGAAGGAGATTAATATTCAAAATTGGTGGTAGCTGAGGTCCGAAAATTTTTTTTTTCGTTCAAGTAGTAGATGAAATTCCTAAGAAGTTGTTAGAAAAAAAAATTATGAATCGGACGGTATTTAAGGTTCTATAGTAGGGGGTCCAAATATTTCCAACTGATAGTTTTGAGCAGGGCTCTAAGAGGAAAACATCTTTAAAGGTACTTTGCGCTTTAGATCTTCAATTAGTCAAAATTAAGCATCGGGTAAAATTATTTACTAGAATAAAATTTTAAAGAAATACTTAAAAAAAGGGCTCTAGGGCCATATTAAAAATATGAGGGTGGTGGCCCGAGGAGAGGAGTCCAATACTCAACTTTAAAGTTATGCATTGAGAGGGTGACACAATTAGGGGTGTAAAAAATACATGGCGCATAAAAAGTTCTAGAGGCCAGGGTTCTAACTGAAATGTAGAATTGGGAGAATAACTGAATAGGGAAAAGACCCCCAAAACGAAGAAGATCGGATTAAAAGGGGCAAGTTATTAATTAACAATTTAGGGAACAAAAATTTCAAAGGGCCCCAAGGGACCAGGGCCTTTACCGGAATGTAGAAATGGGGGAATAACTAAATGGAGAAAGGGTATCAAACACGAAGAAAATCGGATAAAAAGGGGGCAATGTTATTAATAATTTAGAGCACAAAAACTTCTTGGGCTCGGGTCTTGTCCGAGATTTTTTTTTTTTTTCTTGTCGTTCATGTAGTAACTTGAAGTCCTAAGTAGTTGTTGGGAAAAAACTAGTGAATCGGACGTTTTTTAAGGAAGCTATAGTTGGGAGCCCAAAAGGAGCCAAATAATAGTTTTGAGTAGGGCGCTAAGAGGAAAACATCTTTCAAGATCCTAGTACTTAGCACTTTAGATCTTAAATTAGTCGAAATTAAGCCTAGGGTATAAATTAATCACCAGAATGAAATTTTAAAGAAATGCTTAAAAAGAGGGCCTTAGGGTCCCAATAAAAATGAGGATGGTGGCCCGGGCAAAAAAGTTAATTTAAAGACTCAAATTTAAAGTTATGATTGAGAAGGTGACACAATTAGGGAGGTGAAAAATGCATGGCGCACAAAAAGTTCAAGGGGTCCCGAACCGGGACCCAGGGGGCACGGGGTCCTAACTGGAATGTGGAAATAACTAAATGTAGAAAAGCCGCCCCCCCCCAAAAGAAGATCGTATTAAAAGGGGGCAAGTTATTAAAAATTTTAGGGACCAAAATCGTCAAGGGGCGTACCGGTTCACAGGGATCATGGGTCTTAACTGGAACATAGAAATGGGAGAATAACTAAATGGAGAAAGGGGGGCCCTAAAACGAAGAAGGTGATCGGACAAAAATGGGACAAGTTATTAACAATTTAGGGCAAAAATCTTAAACAGGCTCCAAGGGGGCCGGATCTTAAAAAATTAAAAATCTGAGCCTCGGGTGCATCCGTACTTGCCTTGGACTATCCGCACCAAATTTTCAGACTTCTACGTGTGGTAGATTTCGCTAACCATCGCACACACGCATACAGACAAGCAAAAAACTTTCATTTATTAGTGTAGATACAGAGTAAAAATTTCACTCAGCATTTCAAAATCAGCTTAATCTACAGTTACAAAAGTAAAGATATGGTAGTAAGTAATAAGAAATACCTTAATATGGCAGTAAATGAAAAATTCGATCTGAAAAATCGATCTTCGTTTCGATCTCAAAAATAATCTAGGCCTTCGTTAGGTTGAATAACATGTTATGCAGGTTTGCATAATACAAATATCTGTTTATCAAAATGTCTTTCTTTTTGCACTTCAAAATTGTAGCAATAAAATGAAGCGTATACTGTTTTATATGTAACTTGACAGGTAAAGATATTTTATTTATTCATTTTTAATGGAAAACACTCAGTTTAATTAATTCTAAAAGAAAAAAAAAGTACAATTTAGTATAATACAAACGTTTCACACACACACAAAGAAAAAAATGTGTATATGCATAAGCGCCATTGGAGAAATTTGTGCGAAAATATATTATCAGATTATTTTGTCCTTTTAGAGAAATGAAAATTAGCATTTTAAAGCGATTAAATTATCTGATAAATTTTCTTGCAAATTGAACGAAACATAATTGCTTTCTTAGATTTGGCACTCTACCAAGTCTGGAATTTATGTCATACTAGCAATGATTTGATAGTAAGAAATTTTCATTTACACGGCTAACCGAATTCTTAGTCATAGCTTATGCTTTGTACAATGAGAGAAAGAAACCAGTGTCTTCCGCTCAAATTCAGATAATTCGTTTTCATTAAAAGCGTGGCGTAAAATTTGTTTTGAAAGATGACGCTGAAGCGCATCGCTTTCATTGTTAATTAATTCTTCATGGGAAATAAAATGCTATTATTAATATTGTTTTTACCATTGTCTTCGACGCCGCAGACGTCTCATCTATTGATAAATTCATATTTCTTATTTGTGCTTTTGTTTTCTGATTTTTAAAACTGTACGAAATGGGACAATGTTTTTATTAATGTTATTTTTATTCTAAAAAGAAAATTTGTTTAGTATGTCGTAATTAATTAAATTTGATTTAGAGTTATATTTAAAATACGTTGCAAAAGGATACCGAACAAACGTATTGATGACAACAATGTTGCAAATTTAACATTAAAAAAAAGGACATCTTCAAGAATGTCTGACCAGTATTTTTCGATTTATTTAATATGTTATTAAATAAGAAAATAATACTATTTGGAAATTCTTGTGGCTATCTGAATTAAAAAAAAGTCTCTAAATTGGCAACGCTGGATGAAATGTTTGGCCATAATTTTTAATAAAGCGATAGCTTTAATAAGAAAACAATACTAAGCCAATTTTTTTGTATTGGGTATAATTCTGCCTAATTTTGGCAATAATGGCAGGAAAAGGTTTTTGGCAGTCGTCCAAACATATATATATATGTGATATAGTGACATATTGGAGCTTTTTTTTTCTTATACCGCTAACCAGGCCCCTACCTGCCCAGCATGAATGCCTAGCTTAACGGGTTAGTACCTGGGTGCGGGGCGGAAATCGCCTGATCACAGCATGGCTGTGATCCACTTGACTATAGATTTGTTCACATCGCTGCTGTGCTTGATCTCTTGTGATTTGCTACCGTTATCTTTGTTTGCCGGTTCAAGGTTTCTGTTTAACTTTGTTGAATTGACAGATTTAATAGGTCTCGAAATTTAGAACCCTGATCAGGTGACGAGACCCTCACCTGACTAAGCTTAAAAGGCAGTTGGCAAAATCTGTTTTAGGTTCGGTTTCCATGTATCGACGCACAGGCATAGGCCGGATGGTTGTATCACTCAGATATTACTAAGAAAATGTGTGTACTCCAGAAGTAAGCAGTCGAATTTTGTATCTCAAAGCTTTATTACATAATCAGGAACAACCAAGCAGGAGGAATGCTCTAGCAAATCGTGATTAAAATGATTACTTAATCATCTTTATGTGGCAGTCGGAGCTTCAAATATTCTTTACATTATGAGGTCTTAGAATTAATACGATGATATTGCCGATGAAAGATGTTATTATATGTACCAAAGATCTTATTAGGTACGGTATAAATATCACTGGGTTTGAATATGATGGTCGTAGTGGAAACTGGACGTCTCTAAAAGCTTCGAATAAAACTTCAAACTCTCTAACCTCCGAAAAAACTTCTCTCTCTCGTTCCTCTGTGTCCCGGATTTGGCTGCGCGTGCATATTTAAGTGAATCAAGCGAAAAGTGATAATGAAGTCACCTGATTTCCCTTCTCCAATCATAATCGATTTAAGAAGGATTTATTAACAATTCCGATGAAGTAATCTTGAGGTGATTGAACTTCCGTAGCGTGAAAATTTTCTTCTAGAACAATCTATAGCCTCGAAATCAGGTACACGACGTGTAAACAAACAATAAGTTCGGATCTCGAGAATGCCGGATAAAAATAGATTTTGGATTGCCAGACGGTAATTTTAACTTACGCTAGAGAAAAACAGAAAAGAAAAAATGAATTTACTGACGCGGAATAAAACTAGAATATTAAAGCATTGAAATATAATGGACATTTTGATATTTTAATAAAATAATAACTTTAAATAAATAGGTTTTTTAGAACGGGATTATTTAGGAATTATGACATTTTAGCAAATAAATAAAGAATTTAGAGAGAATGACATTAGAATCACATTTTAATATTTTTGTGTTAACATGTGTTTGATATGCGCTCTTTGCACAAATCGAACCTTTAAAAAAGTATAGTATATAGAAGTTTTAGCATTTTAATCCTGCTGTTATATTAAAAAAAATACAAATTGAATAAAACGAATTATTAAAAAGAACTACAACTCTGTGCCATCTAAAATAAATTGGATGCTCTAAAAACCTTTTTCGCATACATTTTAATTATGCGAAATCGTTTTGTAAATATTTAATTATGCGAATCGCTGCGAAACTTCGTCAGAATCTTCCGTGGTTGTCTAAATTCATTTAAAGCAAAAAATTTCAAAAATGGTATATTTTCATCATTTTTTGCAAATTGAAAGTCCACTTTACACGACCAACATCATATCCCAAACATCAGTAATGGTAAAAGTATCAGTCTGTTAATGTCAAAAATGATCTGAAATTATGAAATTAAAAAGTTTTATCTAGCTTTCCATAGAGTTCTTTTTATATAACTAGTTCTCAACATCTTACTATTTGTCGATTGATAATAATATGATCACTTATCCTTTGAATAATAATAAAAATAAATTCACAAAAAAAAAAAAAAAAAAGTTATTCATTTTTTATCTATACACACAAAAAAACACACAAATGTTGCTTAATCATACAAATTATAGTAAAACCACGCACACAAATGTTGCTTAATCTATGTAATATAATATAAACACTAACGAATATATTGCATAGCCTCTTCCGAGTTACTCGCGATTCCAAAAACCTTTACCTTTAGAACAGAAAACAATACATTATCGAGATGGAAAGAAACATTTATAAAAACAAACTTTGTTTTCCTGTCCACAATTTTCAAAAACGTTTCCGAGTAGTTTTCTTCAGTGTATTAATCCATTTTCTCAAACCAAAATATTGATCTTTCTGATGCTATCAATTGTCAATTAAACATTTTCAGTTGCGTAAGGGAATTTTTTCCTGCAAGAGTATTAAAATAATATTAATTTTAACGTTAATGTTAATGCCGTTAATTTAACATATCTATATGTTAAACACGTTTGTAGAACATTACTTGAGAATTGTTAGCATACGAACAACCGATATTTCGTGTTCAAAAAACGGATTAATACACTGTAAAAACTACTCGGAAACGTTCGGAAAATTACGGGCAGCAAAAAAGTTTTTATAAATGCTTATTTAAATCGTGAAAATCTATTAGTTTCTGTGACTTTTAAAGATAAAGGAAAGCTTTATGGAATCGTAGATAACTCGGAAGAGTTTATATTATATTTTAGTTCGTGGTTATATTATATTTTCGTAGATTAAAAAACACTTGTCTATTTACAGTGTACTAACAACTTTATAATCACAGGCGAAAAAAAAATGTTGATCAATGTTCATTATATGTTTTGCGCAAAGCGCGCAACCTATTTATTTTTTTCGTTTATAGCATATATTGCATGAACTAGTCTGACATGTTTAATTGATTTTCATATTCTTGATAAATATATATCTCAAAAAAGTTTTAATTCGTAGGTCAGAAAGTGGCTTACCTTGGAGCTAGTTATAAGAAATTGCATAAGATTTCGCCTTTGTGGAATAGAAAAACGTAAGTTGTTTTGATTTATTACAAAATCTTGAAAATTAAATGTTACATAAATTAATTACGTTAATTTTAAGTTGGAGTAAATAATATTAAAAATTCGGCTTTGAAACGTTTGCTAAACAAAAACATATTAAACACTGAAGAAAAAAGAAAAGAACAGAAACGAGAAAAAAAAAGAATTTATATGCAATATTTTTCTTCATTCTGTTGTACGTTAGCTGCTTGTGACTTGTCGAGTTACATAGATGCAAAGCACCCTTCGCTACACGAGCAGCTGATGTAGAACACAACTACGAAAAATCGAGAAAATCGCAATGAAACCTGCTAGGAATACCTAAATATTTAGGGTGTATCAAAAAACCTTGACACATTTTAAAAAAATTATGAAACAAAATATATACAAGATAGAAACTAGAAATTCACGTATGTGATTCCTGAGATAGTAGAGTTTTTTTTATATAGTCAATAAATTTCAGTATGTGCACCTTTCGTGGTACGGAGACGACGGAGAACATTTAGTCGATAATCTATCTCGGCCCATGTGCGTTCCAACATCGATTGCATGACACAGATCACCAAAATCTGACGTTGTGGCGGTTTTCTTCACCAGAAACTTGGAATGTTGCTTTATCTGTGAAAATGATGTTTTTTTAAAAAATCGCTACCTTCTTCCATATAATTGAGCATTTGCACAGCGAAGTCAAGACGAGGTTTGTCATTCCTTTGTAAATTTTGCAGCACCTGCACTTTATACGCATGAAGGCGAAGTTTCTTATGAAGCCCGCGATGCACTGTTGGAAATGGAAATGATAATTGCGTGGCAGTGGGTAACCTCGCGGCAGTGCGTACCGATTTCTGCGCGCTACAAGAAAAAGCTTGGCGCAGATGGGCCGAGATAGATTATCGACTAGATGTTCGCTGTGCCACAAAAGGTGTGAGTTGAAATGTCAGCTTCATGAAAGTAGCATCAGAGCCATACGGCCCAGTTGGCCCATGTTTTATTTAGGCCATAGTTAATGGCAACCTGTAAAAAGTGGAGTTGGGAGATCTGATGCGACTCGGGTATAACGCTTTTTGAAGACCTTATTATTTATTTATTTTTTTCAAAAGAGAAATAAAGATTTTTAGTCACTCAAGAAGTCTCTATAAGCACAAGGTTAGGGGGCATTACACCCATCGTACCCCCTATCATGGCTAATTGAGATACGATACTAACCCAATTCCCAATCGAATGATCGAATGCTATTGTTTGCTCCTCTCTACAATAATTTTGTCGTCAGGTAATATCGTAGACAGAGAAAGAGACGGGTCGCGATACTTTACTCTTCTTGGCTGTTACGTGATCCAAATAGGCTGGTTTCCACAAATTGCCCACCTGCCGTGTGATCAAGGCTGAGAAGCAGCCGTGATCGGTAGAGTGCCGCTACCTGTCTCTTTCGGTAGTGCGTGTAATTTGGGGTGTTGCTATTTTGTTTTCTTTTTCATGTTGGCCTTACATATTTTTACCTTATTTAACCCTCTAGCCGCGGGCAACGCTCATATCACGTTTCACTTATTCTGTACAATTCCACGGGTTATGCTATTTTCGCGTTGCCTACAATTTTTATGGTATTTAAGCGTCGGGAGACGCTATTTCTTCGTTGAATCTATTTTATTTTATTTTGAAACATCCGGAGTCGTTATTAAATTATAATACATATATATTTTCATATGTCAGGTCACCCGGAAAGTTCTGCGTTTTTTGTTGCATTTGGAATCTATAAATGTCACATTCCCACTGGAATTTTGGATTAAAATTTTGCTTTTATAATGTACGTGAAGAAGCTGATTTTACTTATTTGGAAATACATTTGTTTGTAAATTCCGGTGACATTCAATGCTTATAACTATTATAAATGGCGAATAAAAATAGACCACGGTTTTATATATAAAAAAAATTAAAAAATCACCCGCTGCTGGATGGTTAATAAGCTGCTTTAAGACAAAGCATATCTAAAGGCAATATTAAGTAGCTTATTTCATTTTATAATTTATTCCTTGTAACGATTTGAAGGTGTTTGAAAATTGCTGTTTTTGCAATTGGATCATTCTAAAAAAAAAAAAAGTTACTTTTCGATACATGATAATTAATTTGCGACAGAATATATATTTTTAAAATATCTTAGATGTTTTACATATTAAAACACTTTAAAAGTATATATTTGATGAGGATCGATGATTTGGGAAATCTTTTACTGATTTATTTTAATGAACAGAGGTATATAAGCATTCCTCCGTTACGTCTTACATGTACTTCCTCTATTAGCATCTTCACTTATTTTTTCAATGAGATAAATACATTTTTTATTTAATAGTGTAATATTTTTCTCTGAAACATCCTCTAAGTTTAAATTAAATTTTATTATAATTTTTTTTTCAAAAATTATGTTTAAAATACTAACACAAGTCATCCTCCGTTGCAAGAAAATTCTGTGTTATAATTTCCAAAATATAATAGCATTTGCCACGTAATAAAAATATTCAGAGGCAGGAGACAACCCTTTTTATTTTCTTTTGTTAGCTGTTAATGTGCACATTGTCGTTCGCCATCAATTTTGAAATGGTCTCAGAGAACGAGAAATGATCATAAATAGTAGAAGGAAACGAAGGAGCAGCTCTATCATCCGTTCTTGATGTAAAACGTAAGAATAATTTAATTAACTAAAACAAATTTTTAATTTATTTACATAAAGATTCTTCTGAGATAACTACTTCACGTTTCATATCCTGCATTAAATAAACATAGAAATATATAAATAAACATTATGTATGTGTATCCTCCGTTACAAAATTATTAAGAAATTACCCCCTAAATCTTTAGCGAATAAATTAAGCACCACGTAATGAGAAGAGAAGACTGCATTGTAAATAAAGACAATTGTGCGAGTAAATAATTAGTTCTTAATCTAGGAAAATATAATATAACCACTAGCGAAAATGCACAATAACATATTCCGAGATACCCACGATTCCAAAAAGCGTTCTTTATTATTATAAACCTGAGAAACTTCAATATTTTTGAGATATAAAGAAGAAATTTTATGAAAAACAAGGTTTCTTTTTGTTTTTGTTTTCGGAAACGCATCCGAGTAGTTTTTACAGTGTATTAATCAGTTTCTGAAACAGGAATATTGGTAATTTGGGTGATATCAATTCTTAAATAAACATTTTCATGTTCAATAAACATATTGTACAGACAAACATGACAAATTAACAGCATTAATATTAGCATTAGAATTAATGTTATTTTGTTACTCTTGCATGTATAAATTCAATTACGCAGCTGAAAATGTTTAATTGAGAATCAATAGCATGATAAAAACCGATATTTTGGTTTGAGAAAATTAATTAATACCCTATAAAAAGTACTTGTCCAAAACGTTTTCGAAAATCAGCGGCAGTAAAAGAAACTTTGTTTTCATAAATGCTTCTTTAAGTCTCGAAAATGTATTGGTTTGTGTCGTTTCTAAAGATAAAGAACGCTTTTTCGGAATATTGGGTAATTCGAAAGAGGTTATTGTATATATTCGTTCGTATTTATATTGTATTTTCATAGACTAACAACATTCTTTTTTTCCAGTGTATACGAACACCTTTATAAATAGTAGAAGAAACTTCGTTTTCATAAATGCCTCTTTAAATCTCGAAAATATATTGGTTTCTGTGGTTTCTAAAGATAAAGAACGCTTTTTCGGAATCATGGGTAATTCAAAAGAGGTTATTATTGTATATTTTCGTTCGTATTTATATTATAATTTCATAGACTAACGACAATTAATTTTTGCAGTGTATACGACCACCTCTACAAATCTTTAAAAAAAATTAAAGATAAACTATGAATATTAATATAAACCTTTATTGTTATATATATATATATATATATATATATATATATATATTGAAATTTTTACGCTCAGAAAGTAGTGTTTTCCATAGAATGACTCAATTATGTTATTTCTATTTCTATTATTATCATTATAGAGGAAATGAAACCACGCTGATCTTCATCGACAGTGAAATTGCTTCCGCTATGAGCAACCCGGAACCTAGTTCCGCAAATCTGCAAAGAGAACCGGTTGCAATCACCCTGAAACACACAAGAAAAGTAACTATTGTTTTCTTTTTCAAAACGCGTTTCTGTTATACGAACTTTGATATAATCGATTTCAAAAGCATAAATCTCAACCCTTTTAAATGAATTTTGGTGAAAATTATCTCATTTCGATGCAATTGCAGCGAAATTTATGATACATATTAATGATGTTGTATTTCATCAAAACGTAATGTAATTTTACCTCAAAAACATTTCGTAAAAATTTGTATCAAGTCTTCAAATATATAAATTCAAACTTTTCAGAATTTTTTTTATTAACGATGTGAAAATTCAAATTTAGAATTAATGTACGGTAAGAAGGAATCGCAAAAGGGATGGAGAAAAAATATCCTTTTTATACAAATTCTTTCTGTGTTAAATGCACCTTCTGTTAAAATTGTATTACACTGAAACCTCGGTTCTCGAACGCTCCAGTTGTCGAACAATTCGGCTCTGGAGCAAGAAATTCAAGCAAAATTGAATGTCAACTGAATCAATAAATGTAGAAAATGTGACAGAACTGATTTTTCCCCCTTTGTACGCAAAGTTTATGTACATGAGGTACAGCCATTCCAGCACCTGACGAAACTCATTCATTTTTAACACTTTCCAACAAAGTTGAAAAGTCTTTATCAATTCGATTTGTCTGTCTGTCTGTCTGTCCGTACTCTAACTCGCGTAAATATATTCGGTTTGATATATGTTATTGGGGTTTACTGTGGCATGTTCGGTATGGAAAATGAAGTGTGTAGTACTTACAGTTTTTTTACAGGGGATATTCAAGAAGATTCCGTTACATTACGGTCTATTGAGAAATGTTATTTGCGGTTTATTTTAATGATGTTACATAATTTCAAACACTTTGAATTTGATATATATCATTGATGTTATGGGGAAGTTGTCGTGTTCCTTTATGCATATAGAAGAGTTATCGTGGGAAGTAAGTTCAGGGGGTGATTATTGAGAAGATGTCAAAGTTGGCGAATCCTTTGAAAAGACCTAAAGGATTTACTTTTACGGAGTGAAACAATTTGTTAAAACAAGAAGGTATAGTGGCACTTGGTTGTTTTGGCAATCCACAGAGTGCGTTTCCTGGGTACTGAAGTACTAAACTGGAGTGTAGTTTTCCCTTTTGTTTTGTATGGTGAAGCAAGGAAGACGAAAATCACATCACTAGAGTTAATTTTCTTTAATTGGAGAATGATGTCACACTTCACAATCTTCCACAATAGTGATATTTTGATCAATCAAAGTTTCAGATTTTTTTTAAATGAATCTGATGAATATTGGTGAGGTGACATTTTAAATTTAAAGCCAGAGGTGAAGAACACAAACGCGATCCAAAGAATAATCCAGAAATGCTGTTGAATAGGTCCGATCAAGTTCACGTAATCCAAAGAGTTTTTAAGCCATCAAGAGGATTTTTCATTATAAAACCAAAGGGTGGCCAAAGGGGCCAAGACATTTTTAGATGTTTATGAGATGAAGATCAGAGGGCAAGTGTTCTATCCGATATGAAAGTGGGCGCAAGGAAAAACACGCCAAGCGAGATACATTTCAAGCCAAGAGAATCGCATTTTTTTGCGTGGGAAATGTAACCGTTACATATATACATATCAACTTCATAATTGACGTCATTGGAAGGGAAAAATCTTTTGGCGAAGATTGCACTTTGGCTAAAAAGAGAGATTAAGAATTTTACCGTTAATTATTGTTTTGGGAATAGGGCTTTCGAGGAATGCAGCAAAGGCGCCGTTTAAATGCTATAGACATCTGGAACAATATGCGAGACAAAGCTGACCATGAAAAGGAAAACATTTTATGCCTTGTATAATTTCATTTCTTTTGATATGTGGGAGACCGAATAAGTACGTTAATGATAATTTAAAAACAATATGCATGATTTTGACTAAAAGTCTTTCGTTGAAAGAGAAAGATAAAAAGGGTGCGCTTTTTAACAGCCGGGAATGTATATGAATTACGATTATGCAGAAAGGGGAAAATATATTTGATAAAATACATAAAATATAGATTGCTTTAATTTTTTGAAAGGAATATATATGGTATCTTTACCATAGATGTGCACCACAAAAGGCTTACTGTGGAATATGGTTCGCATAGCACTTTTAGTTCCTTTACAGGGACACTAAAAATATTTCTCTTACATTAAAATCTATGGAGAAAAATCGTTTATAGTTTATTTTAATAATGTTTCACTATTTCGAAAATATTGAAATGGATAGATAGGTGCATTACAAGAGACTTAGTGAATAGCATTCATTGTTTATTTACAGGGACACACAAAAGAATTCGCTACTGTATGTTAACATTAATTGCTGGAAATGCGTTTTCAGCTTTAACTCATTTTTTGTCTATTACTTGGTGTGTATAAATTCTATAGATCATATACAAGGCAGCACATAAGTTCTCGAGTACATTTCCGTTTATTGACGGAAATTCCAGAAGGAGTATTTCAAACTCTGCTACCTGTTTCCTAACTGAACTTAAATTTAGTATTCTATATAGTATATATACAAATCTATAAGTCATAAAAAGGGCTACACAAAGGAATTAGTTTTTTTTCGAATATTGTTGATAATTCCTTAAATTGGGTTTTTAAATATGTTATGCGCTTTCCAAATTGTTTACCTAGATATTATCTTTCACCTTATTAAACGGTAATGATTTGTAAAATCATTTTGGAAGTGTTGGAAAGTGTTACATAATCTATGCTTGACGCATTATTTTTCGTTTTCGTTGAGATTCTAATCCATGAAGTTGCTGAATCCAATGATTTTTTTCTACTTTTTAATTTTGTTTTATTTGTTGTTATTGTTGTTGTTTTTGTTTCCATGGGCGCAAAGCACATATACTTGCGATAAATGATCCGGGTGGTAACGAATGTCATACAATTTGATATTAAAATGCAGCGAGTTAATTTAATTGTCGTACTGATTTCATAAAATAAGAATGCCCCTCCCCCTCTTCAGTCCGTCTCCTCAGTCTCAACTCATCCTTTTTTTGTTAAGCTTTTGTAAAATTATTATAAAATTGTCATTCTCGCCTGTAATGTACTGTAATGGTATATTTTCTTTTTATAATTTACTGAAATGCAATACACAGTATATTATTTAAAAAGGTAAATACAAGGAATAAAGGGACAATTAATCGTATTTAAATTATTTATTACTAGATAGTAACCCGTCACTTGAAAGCAAAAAACTGAAAGTTTCCAGAAAAAAAAAGTTCGTAGCATCATTAAAACGCCAGAAATTTTTATAGAATGTTTGTTAGCAATAGTTAAAAAATAAATAAAAACCTCTTATTTTATAACTGGGCTTGGGACCGGCTACATATTAACTTTCTTTACACGGATATAGACAACAGAAAATTTCCTAGCGATTTCAGTTTTCAGATCCAAAAATAGCAATTCCATGTTTTATTTCCTTCAACATGTTAGAAATAAAGAAATTTTTAAAGTTGAAATTTTATTAGTTTTCTCAAATATAAACATTTAACCGAGTTACAATTCTAATAAATGGCCTCATAGTTTTTTATATAAATATTTTTCCTTCTTTCAATGATTTTTTTATTTTCTCTTTTTTACGTAAAATAACCACCTACTCTTCTTAGCCTTATCAAGCAACTGTGTTAAATTATATACCAAAATTTGTAGATCATTTTAATTTATTTAGCCAATAATCACATGTGAAAGCTTTTAATTTAAAATTTTAAATACAAAATCCTTAATATAAAAAGTATTGGGGATGATAAATTTTCCTTAATAATAATGAAGAAAACAAAAACAAATTCTATCTCCTGGAATAAAATACAATTCACATTATAAGAACACTAACAATATCTGAGAAACAACATGCCCTGATTTGAGTACCAGAATTGCTATTTAGGTCCTCTAGAGGTCTCACGGACTCGGGCCGATTTTAATTCACGAGATTCGGGCTTGGTCTTCAGCCTTCTGGGCCGGGCCCAGACATTACTTTATTCTGCACACTCGGACCGGGGTGGGTTGGGCCAGACTTTATTCTTCTTAGAGAGCATGCCGAAACTTTGAGGCCCAGCCCGGCCTGGTCCGTATGAAAATCATTGGCCCGCTCGTCATGGCCTGATAAAAATTCAGTAATTTGAGGCCCGGCACAACAAAATTTTCAGAAAACGCATATATTTCTATATGGCGCTTATTCTACAAATAAAGGTATTTTTAAATAATAGTACATGCATTTCTAGGCAAAACAATTAAAGTACAGTAAAACCTGTGAAATAGAACTAGTTTATGACAAAAACTGTCTTGATACGTGCAAAATTAATATAATAATTCTTGCGGAAAGAATAGAATGTATTTACAACAGACGATGTACCTGATAAGAATGGACCTCGTTTTTAACGGATTTTTCTTCTCTTACTGAATCTTCATTTGAATGGAATTGTCTAAGTTAGTTTTTTTAATCAGAATTTATGTACATAACTGTCTAAGTAGTCATTAATATTGTTGATATTTTGTATTCCATGCCGAACAGAATCTGAAAATAAAATCTATGCATAAGTAAGTGTGCTTTTTAAATAATTTAAATTGTAGGACAACGTTGCTTTAGAAATACTGGCATGTTTTGTAGAAATTCAATCGGGTCATGCTCGAACCATACTTGTAGATTTTATACCGAGCCGGTATCTCACCGAGGTTTAAACTTTTATGTCGGTCCGAGTCGGGCCAAAAAAAAATGTGCAGGCCGGGCCAATAAAATTGTTGTACAGGCCGGAGCAGACTCGGGCCGTATAACTTTTATACTGAGCCGGACCAGGCTAGGTTGGGCTAGGACGGGCCGTGCCAGGACCTGGAAACGTCGGCCCATGCAGACCTCTACCTTAGATCACTCGGCTATCTGTATTTCACTCAATGTCTCTCTGAAATTAAACCAGTTGAAAACTGGTTTCCCACTCCTTTCAACGGCAGAAAAGCACCCTAAAGTACTCATTGAGCATGCTCAGATCAACCGAAATGAGTGTTAACAGATTGGCTTTGCATTTTTAATACATAGATGGTAAAATTTCTTTCAGCTCTCGAACAATTTTTTGGAATGACATTTGTTTGAAAACCGATATACCACTGTATTTTCTTTTCGACAGAACATTGAAATTTTATTTTCCGTTACATGCAGACTTCAATTATTGGCAGGTTTCATTTTTTACATATTTTTTATTGTAAAAAGATTTTGCTTTTTTTACTCAAATAAACTGAAATACAGTAGCCTTTTTGAAAAATCCGTAAATCACTGAAATCCATGTATGAGTTTATGTGATTGTTAAACAGTCTTTCCTCCCCAACAAGCCTAAGGTTTATATGGCAGTATATTGACTTTTGAAATAAAACAAAAATTTTGAAATTAATTAATGAAACAAATTTAATTAGTGGTAAAACAGTTTTAAAGTATGTGTTTTAAATTGAATTATTCGTAAGCAAAACTTGTGTAGCCTTAGTTGGCTTGCCGATCAGGAATCATCTTTTGCACAGGAGGGCCAAAAGGCTGGGACTTCCGCTTAAAATGGACTCCAGCCTACTATAAACACCCATGTCTAAACTGGGACTCGAACTCGTCACTTTATGAACAGCTGCCAGCACTCTAGCCACTAAATTAGCTGGTGTTAGTTAAAGCTTGCACAAGCAGAAGTATGAAGAGTTTGTGTGAATAGCAAGAGTTTAAATAAAAATGCTATTTCCAGGTATAATTAATAGCAGATATTTCTATGTTGGTTGGGCTATTTAATTTTAATTCTATAAAAAGGAGTTAGTTTTTTAATATTTCATTGAAATCATCTTTTAATTTATTATTTTTTAAAGAGATTTAAAATCCAAAAAATCTCTATTTTAGAGTTGGACAAATATGACAGACTATTTTGTTTCGAAAATTTTGGTTTGGTTTGGTTTGTAGGGGGCGCTATCGTCATCTTTGGCACACGAGGGCAAAACAGACCGGACATTTAAAGTAGAATCCGACACACTACCAATATCCATGCCTGAGTTGGGATTTGAAACTGGCACCTTTTGTTCAGCAGCCAGTGCCCTTACCACTAGACAAGAAGGTGGGATCGAAAAATTTGGCTCATTACAATCATACTATTAGGAGTCGAAAAAATTCTAAATTATTAGAAAAAAAAATTAACAAGTATTCTTGAAACATAATTAACATTTCATTCCTTCGTTTAACGCAACCGTAAATTAATGAACGTAATCATCTTATAAAAGGAGCTACAAATATAAAAGCATATTCTACGAAGGCGTTAGGAGAAAATCAAATTAAAGATATTTTAACATTGAATTTAATTTCAGCAGATTGCATATTTCTTTTTTCAATTTTTTCTTGTTTCAGGTAAAAGCATCGGGAAGAAAATTACTGGCTGATAAGGATCTACAAGAAAATGGTGAGGTAAGATTCTTTA
This sequence comes from Maratus michaelseni, assembly GCA_963931845.1. NCBI lineage: Eukaryota > Metazoa > Arthropoda > Arachnida > Araneae > Salticidae > Maratus > Maratus michaelseni. The sequence goes on from OZ007587.1 coordinate 164,355,730, forward strand.
CTTTATTCTGTTTACTTTATTAATATAAAACTACTTTAACTCTAAATCGCAAGTTTCTAAGTTATATTCCTACGAAAACAATGTTATAACGAAAGTACTAAAGGCAGTTGTACACTTTTGAAATTTTGCACAGTGTTTTAGTTTCGCTATTTAGCGCAAAAAAAAAAAAATTAATTATCAAAATACTTTTTCTCTACTTAATATTTGAATGTTTTCATTAGAGAAGCGTAAAAGAAACATAATTTATATACACCTTTACTCAAAATAATATAATGTATTGCCTAATAGTGTCAAAGGTGTCATTCAGTTAATAATTTATTGTTGTTCATTGTGTTGCTTTTTGCGCAATCAATTAAAAAAATTCTTTATTAAAATAAGTAAAAAAAAAAAAAAAGCATTTTTGTAATGAAGTAAATTTTTATAATGTTTTTTGGTTCCCTATTTGGGAATTTTAAATCAAATACGTACGTTCATACTGATGTCTATATTTAAAAAAACATTCGCTTTTATTTGCAGATTATTTACAATAAAACCACAACAAAGGTGTCATTAGATTTGGAATAATGTCTTTTTTTTTCGAATATGCTTGCATTTTTTATATATTAGGGGTCGTCTACATATGAAAAATTGTACCAGCTTTAAATTCTCAAATGATAATACCCACTTTTGGCACTATGTTAGAGTTCCTTGGATTAAACCAGACCGTAAAAAGGTATAATTTGTGTACTTTTACTTAAATATTACAAACAACAACAAAAAAATATATATTTGAAGGGTTTGCCCATAAATTAGAAAAATTAAAATAAAATCCCACAAGGAAAAGTACAGAGTCAATCACTACTAAAACAAAGCAATTACAGAGAAAAATCTAAGTATAAAATAAAAAAATAAAATATCTACAGAGTTAGGAGGGGACAAAATTTGCAGATGCTAATGTTAAATACACGTGACAAATTTTAATTTATATTTTCCAAAAAATCATCCAAATGATTTTTTTTAAATTAAGATACAATGAATGGACCCTAATCTAAATATTTTTTAATTATGAAAATTATGTGAAAGTTCTGAATTATGACCTACATTATTGTTTACTTAAAACGAACTAAAATCGTCAAAAACATGAGTGTGTAAATTTACAGCTCATTTCAATCATTATTTTTCAAGATACAGTAAAACTCCATAACGGACACTACCGAGCAGTGGAAACCTCTATTTAGAGGTCACTTTTTCGATCTCCAATACCTGTATATTCGTATCTTTGAATAGCGAACACATACGAACAATGCACATCTAAGAATAGCGGATAAATTCCGTGGCCCTGAATTGTCCTCTATTTAGAGGTCCTTCTGCATATAAAAATATTATTTTTCGGCTGTTTAAAGGGGCCGTATTCTGATATTGTTTAACCACATATAAGAAAATCGTAGAAAACAACCAGAAAATCTGCACAAATTTTTCTTATATGTATAAAAATTCATTTCTCTTATATTTTTTCTGTATTGTTTCTTGTTTATAATTGAATGACTGAACTTTTTCCCTCTGAGACATCAGAACTTACTAAATTTGTGGATAAACACTTAACGTATTTTCTTTTAAAACTCTCTAGGATTTAAGAAATGTACATTAAACTATACTTTCAAGAGCTGCTTTGCTCAAGCAAATCAAATATGGCTGCTACTATTTGAAAAACAAAATTGGTACATTTTTTTAATGTAGACTGTCCCTGTTTCAAAAATTGCATTTATATTCTGAAAGAAGTCAATATTTCGACTCTAATGACACCTTTTTTTTAAGTGTGTTTGTGAAAGATCTGCGAATAAAGGCGGGTGTATCTTTTTTATTTATTTATTTATTTATTTGTATATTTATTTTTTGCACAGATTGTACAAAAAATTGCACGTATTTCCACATATTGATATAAATATAAGTTATTCTTTAGATTTAGAGTATAAAGATGTTAATTTAAAATTTAAGTGTGTGTCGTTGCTATCTGATAAGAATAAATCAATGAATTTGATGAATATACAAAGTGAATATGAGTTGATAGATTTCTTTACCAATTTGAATAATTGTGTTAAAATTAATGTAATATACAAAGTGAAGTTTGCTCTGCAATCAATTACAAAAATGCTTGCAGTATTAAAATTTTCTTTTAAAATAGCCCTAATTGAGTCAAGTTTATTCCTTATGTTTTATATTTTTCCTTAAGTAAAAATTTTTAAATTGCGAGAGTTTTTTATATTACGTAATCGAATGCACTTAATTCTCCATTTCCAAAATACGTATATGTTCCTCAGTTTTGTTATTAAACGAATATTTGTTTGTGATACTACTTATTTTCTTTATTTGAATTCATTGTTCTCATAACGAGAGAAACATTTTAAAGTTATTGCTAATTGTTCATAATTTTCATTACAATGTATATTGAAACATTCCAATTATTTTATAATATTTCTTTTTAGATAAGAAAACGAGAATGTGCAAGATGGGATAAAAATCTAGAACCTAAAGGGTAAGAATTCTAGAATCTACAGAATGTAACAGAAACATTTATTCGATTTTGCAAAGTCATGCTATTTTTTTTTAACAGAAACACAGAAATATTAAGGTAAAGTAAGAACTCATAGGATTCAATATCGATATTAATAAAAGATAGATGTTTGTCTGCTTGTTTGTTGGCGATAGCTAGGAAAATATGTCACTTGTAGACGTCTGCAAATTTGGTTTTCTGATAGACGAAGACTGGTCTGCACAGCCTGAGGCTCAAATTTCGGAATTATATATATTAGATTTTTTTTTCCTTCAACGGAAACTTTTTTAAAAATTTTCTTCAACTTATTTTTTTCCCCGATTTTCCAAGTTCGCCAGCAATTTTCAGCCACTCATAAAAGCAATCAAAATTCAATCTTTTTGTCCGATACAGTAAAATTTGTCCTTTTTTCAAAAATTTTAATCGGAATTCGTACAGTGGTTTTGAATTTTTCGCGATTTCTTTTTTTAAGTTTCTATTTCGCTAAAAATAAGAAGACTGTTTTGTATCAACCAATTTATATTTGATACCTTATCCCTTCCCCCCGAAATTACACTTATACTCTAAAACGAAACCTAAATTTCTGTGGCGGTCATCCCTTGTCATCCCTTGATACCTTATCCAACCAATATTTTATTTTACATCTCTGTATGGAGCTAACTTTCGGAAATCAATTTAAAAAAAATGAAACAGTTTTTTTTTAAATTAATTATTAAAGAAAATAAGAACGTCATTTTTTTTTCTAGAAGAAAACGATGGGGGAAATTCCAGCGTGGATTTGGTATGCAACCCCCTTTATCGCCATTACTATGCCGAGGTTGGTGACATCGCAGTCGAATGATTTTTTTTTCTTTTCATTCGGTATGTGCCAAATATACCGGGTTATCGACAGAGGTTGGACAGATTTGAAAGAATCAGGACTCTAAAAGTAATTGAGTAAACGCAATTGTTTAATTTTCAAAGTACCCGGCATTTAAATGCCGGGTACGATGTAGTTAGATGTAGTTTGTTAGATGTAGTTTGTTAGATGTAGCTGTTTTAAAATCATGACATTCAGACGATGCGCAGAATCGATGATCTGAAAATGCAAATCGCACCACACATTCGCAATTTTCTTCGATGATTCCGGAGTGAAAAGCATATAAGTCTAAAACTATTGGCGGTATGGGGAAAATATCAGTTAGAAAGGTCTTCAGCATCTTCGATTTAGTAGGAAAGGATCCACTATGTACACGAACAGCCTAAGCGAAAAGTGAAAATCATCCACTTCGTAATTCATCGAATTTCGTAAGTTCTTATGAAATTCCTTTAAAATTTCAGGCACTTTTTCCAGGTGGATGCCTTGGAGTAGATGTAGGTTTCCCTTAACATGAAAATAAAATGAAAATAGCAATCATAATGAGACATCTACTTTTTTTGTATTTATAATTGAATGAATCTTCTTTCAGAATGAAAATAAGAGGAGGTTGGAATACGGACTCGTGCTCTGTGGCAAATTCTACTGCCGAGGAAACAACCTGCCAGTGTACAATGCTCGGAACTTATGCTATCATATCCAAAATTAGGCAACCTTTCGTAAGTATTTTTTTTTTATTACGATAAAAGAGAGATGTCAGAAACTATATAAAATCCTAAATCGAAATATAAATTAAAATAGCTTTCTACTTCATCGATATGGCTGCTTTTGTAAGAAAAGTAGTACCAATATTGACTTACTTTTATTTTTCTAAAAGGAAGATGTTAACAGTATGTAAGACATTTCAATAAACAGACTTCCGTTTTTTTTTTCTCTTTTTTTAATTTGCCTATTTTTTATATATTTCTTAATCTAAATTGTGTTACAATTACTCTTAACGGGAGATTTTTATTAAAATAAGCTGGTAATATTGCATTTCTCGAGTTCTTAAGAAAACATTTTTTTAAAATTTCTTATATAGATCAAAAACTAAAGCTTCCGGTACTGTCTTTTATATAAATAAACTTCAATTCGTTATAATGATAGACTAATGTGGCTTTTAGATTTCGCTCATATTTAGATCCCAATCCTAGATTTCAACTGTGAAACTTAATGAGCTAAATTCAGTGATTAAATATAGCGAATAAAAGCGCAGATTACTATTGAAAAATGGAAATTTCTCGTACTTTAAGTGTTGATTACTTAGCTATTGCAGCTTAAAAATCAAGTTCTTATCTCTATATAAAAAATTATGATAATATTTAAAATCAGTTAAGGCCATTATTCAAATAGGTGCAAATAAAGCGTAATCAGATAATCAGATGTTGTCAGGGTTTTATTTTCACATACAGCAGAGTGACACGCTGGCTGGCCTTTATAAATTTACGGAATTGAGAGAAAGCTCGGATTAGCAAATAATTAAACCTGTTACAGCCTGCGATGCACCATGCATGTTGGGGCACTTACAAGATAAAACATTTTAAGATGAAACAATAGCAATTTATTTAAAACTTAAGCAAGGATGTCAATGAGGCAATCACACTACTACTCAATCACTGAAATCAGTTTTAAAAGCACTGAACAGAAGTGTAGTCGAGACAGAACTCCCCAGCACCGTAGGTTTTGCTAAAATATATATATATATATATATATAAACTCTCAAGCTATTTAGCTTAAATGATTATTCAATCAACCACGTGCTGAACCACATTTGCATACTTTGATTGTTTTCTTCTTTTTGACATGTGTTTTTCGCTGAAACATACTTTTGAAATAAGAAACTTAATGGAGTTGTGTTAAGTTGCATTCAGTCAGTGAAATAAGTTTAAAATCACTCAACAGAAATATAGACAGAACTCCACATTATCAGAGACTTTGTACAAACGTATTCCAAAGCTCTCAAGCTATTTAGCTTAAATGCTTATTCAATTAACCACGATGTTAATTGTATGTGCATGACAGGACCTAAAGGATAACGTACCTGAAACGCACGTACAATTAATTTTGGGAGAAAAACATGTGTCCTGTAGAAAGCTTACCTTAAAAATCTACTACTACATCCCAAAATATCAAGAGTTGTATGCGTTAAATAAGATAAGAAAATAAAATATCACAAATCTTTCAACATTCATACTGAAAAAAGTAATATTTTTAGTTGCGACGTCCTACTGTAAAAAGAGCGATATGATTCAGGAATAAATATTTTAGGTTTCGAAGACTCTCCAGAAATGATTGTGTAAAAAATATTTTAATATTTAAGTATAAATTTACTTTTTACCTTTCCCGTCCTACAAGAATGTCAACTAATTTTTCACCAAATAAGATTAAACGAATTTGTTACATATTTGAGTTTAATAGCTATTTTGCTTTAAAATCATTAATAGATTTTATTAGTGGATAAAATTGAGTTTTATTTGACTTATAAATCATTTCGTAGTTTTTCATACATATCGTGTTAAAATTTGAAATAAATTTTTAAAATTCTATTTGTACCATAAATTACTATTGGTTTCAATTTATAACTACAATGACCGTTTGCCATTTATTTAAAATACGAATTCTTTATTTCCCTTTTCTATTTTTTTAGATTTTTTAAAGCCTAAAATGTAAATTTTTTAAATGTAATTTTTTGTAATGTAATATAATTTTTGTAATGAAATTTTTTTAACCTAAAATAAGCCCTTAATGTTCTTTTAACGAACCGTTGTGATTATGAAAATTTTTAAAAGTAAACTTTTCAACTTATTAAAACTTTGTTTTATTCATTATACTGTGGGACTTATTATTGTTATTATTGTTGATAGATTAGATACATATAATGGCTTTATTATGTATTTTTTTAGACAAATGATTGAAATAATTGAAACCACGTAGATCTTTAAAAAACGCATTTTTAGGTGCGTTCGTAATTATATAAATACGTAGCACCTATTGTCGTCGCTTGGTCCGTCCGTCTGTCCGTCCGTCTGTCTGTCTGTCCGTATGTCTGTCTGTCCGTATGTCTGTCCGTCCGTCCGCATATAACAACGCAAAAACTAACCAACCGAATGGTTTGGAATTTAAGATATATTATCTTTGCAGAATTTTGTCGAGACATTTCAAATTTTTTAAAAATCGAATCAAAACTTTAGGAGATATTAATAAAAATATTTATTAAGAAATTTGAATTTTTTTTCAAAATCGGTGCTTTCTTGTTAGAGAAGCTTCGAGGTTGAATCGTCAAGCGACCGAGATACTTACTTTATGACAGAAATTAATCTGCAGACGATATAATTCATTTCACAGAATTAAAAATCATCAAGATCTGAATATTTATATAACTAGCTATAGTACGAACGCACCTCATTTGTCACGTTTGACGTACAATTTCCAACTTGTTTCTATAGTTGTGCAATAACTTCTAATTTCTCTTTAATTTTCACTCACGCACGCACATAAAACAAATGAATAAATAAATTAAAATTAAAATAAGAAATCTGGATTTATCATAGTACTAGCTGACCTGCCCGGCGTTGCCCTGGCCAGTAACAGTAAATAAAAAAATAAAAAACTCAAGAATTTGATATCAAGTCGAATGACCCAAACCATGTTGAGATCGAGTCCAAAGAACCCAAGAAAAGAATGAGCCCCCAGGCGGTGGAAGGTACCCCCTGTAAATTTAACGAATTTCCTTTAACATTAACACGATATTTAATTTACGGATGAAACCCCCCCCCCTTTCCCTCTAAACTTAACCACTTATCTTTAACAGAAAGAAACGCGATTTTTTATTTACGGCTGTAGTGAGTAAACGTAAGTTAATGCCAAAAAAGAACATTAATATTTTAAAAAAAGGTGGTAGTTGTGGTCTAAGGAAATGCTTACTAGTTTATAAAGTAGAAAATTGCAAGAGAATCGGTTTATTTCTAAAGAAGCTGCACCAAGGGCTCCAAGAAGGAGATTAATATTAAAAATTTATAGCAACTGAAGTCCAAAAATTTTTTTTATTTATTTTTTATTATTTATTTATTTATTTATTTATTTATTTATTTTTTGTCGTTTAAATAGTACTGGAGGTCCTAAGAAGTTGTTAGGAAACAGAAACTAGTGAATCGGACGATATTTAAGGGAGCAATAGTAAGGGGCCCAAAAGGGTTCAACTGATAGTTTTGAGCAAGACCTTAAGAGGAAATATCTTAAAAAAAAGTCCTAGTACTTAGTGTTTTAGATCTTTAATTAGTCGAAATTAAGCATAAGTTATAAATTAATCATTAGAATAAGATTTTAAAGAAATGCTTAAAAAGGGACATAGGGCCAAAGACTCAACTTTAAAGTCCAAGACTCAACTTTAAAGTTATGCATTGACACAATTAGGGGAGGAGTGAAAAATGCAAAACGCACCAAAACTACAAGGGCCCTGGACATAAGTTATTATATTGCATGGCATAATTAATAACATATATTTCTATGTTGGCTAGGCTATTTAATTTTAATTCTATAAAAATAAATTAAAAGTATTTTTATAAATTAATTAATTTTAATTCTAGAAAAAGGAATTCGTTTCTTGGGCCATGGTCCTAACTGGAATGTAGAAAACGTGGGGAATAACTAAATAGAGAAAATACCCCAAAACGAAGAAGATCGGATTAAACGGGGACAAGTTATTAACAATTTAGGGAACAAAAACTTCAAGGAGACCTGTACCGGTTCCTAGGGGGACAGTGTGTTAACTGGAATGTAGTAAAGGATGAATAAACTAAATGGATAAAGAGGGCCCCAAAAACAAAGAAGATCGGATAAAAAGGGCAAGTAATTAAAATTTAGTGCATAAAAACGAAAAAAGGCCCAGGTGGCCCGAGGCTTGTCCGAGAAATTTTTTCGTCATTCATGTACTAGCTGGAAGTCCTAAAACGTTGTTTGAAAAAAAAAAAAAAGCTAGTGAATCGGAAGGTTTTTAATGGAGTTACAGTAGGGGACCCAAAAGGGGCCAGCTGATGAAATCTGAAGAAGGGGCGGGCCCTAAGATGAAAGCCCCTAACTGGAATGCAGAAATGGGAGAATAGCTAAATAGAGAAAAGGTCCTCAAAACGAAGAACATTGGTTTAAAAGGGGGCAAGTTGTTAACAATTTAGGGCAAGAAAAATTTAAGGGGCCCGGATCCGGATCTTGTACGATTTTTTTTGTCGTTTATGTAGTAGCTGGAAGTACTAAGAGGTTGTTAGGGGAAAAAAAGCTATTGAATAGGAAGATTTTTAAGGGAGCTTTAGTAGGAGACCCACCAGGGGCCAGCTGATAGTTTTGAACAGGGCCCTAACATGAAGGGTCTAATTGGAATGTAGAAACGGGGGAATAACTAAATGCAGAAAAGTCCCCAAAAACTATGATGATTGGATTAAAACGAAGCAAGTTATTAAAGTTTAGGAAATAAAAATTTCAACGGTTCCCGCACCGGCCCCAGTGGAGCAGAGTCTTAACTGGAACATAGAAATAGGGAAAGTTAAGTGGAGAAAGGGCCCCAAAAACGAAGAGAATCGGATAAAAATGGGACAAGTTAATAACATTTTAGGGCAAAAATTTTAAAGCGGCCTCAGAGGGCCTCAAAAAATAAAAAACTCGAGCCCCGAATCCAGGACCTGCCTTGTAATATCCGCACTCAAATTTTCAGACTTTTACGTGCGGTAGATTTTTCTAGCCATCGCACACAGACAAACAACTTTCTTTTATTAGTATAGATAATTCCGAGTAGCAATGCAATTAGATGATAATAACTTGAGTAGTAATGAACTTTCAAAATGCGTTTTTAATACACATTTTTTTCCTGAACATTTTCAAAACATAATGTGAATTGAGGTTTATGAGTCTTTTTTTTTAAACTCTGGCGTCATAGCATACACGGTTAAAATTCTGCAGCAAACTGTTCAGTCATTCAACCGTTTTTATAGATAAGGGTTACTTGACCATATTATGAAGTATTCTCACTGGTCAGAATAGAAATAATTTTTTATGCAGCCGTTTTTTTTTTATAAAAACGGTTGAATGACTGGACAGTTTGTAGCAGATTTTTAGCAAAATGTAATAAAAATAGTGTGGTTTCAAAAATCTAAGTTAATGAATGAAATAAATCTCAATTTTCACTAACAATAAAATTATAGAGATTCTTAAGTTTCTTTTTATACTTTTTCCAGTTTATACCAGAAGAAGAAGAGTGGGTGAAACTTACCAAATGGATCGGATATGGTCTGTCCATCATTCTATTGCTTTTCTACATCATCGTTATTTCCTTTAGATCGTGAGTATTTCATTTAATTACTTTTTACTACAAATAAATCAAATTTATATTGTAAATAAGACTGCATTAATTTTCGTTCAATTAATGATTATCTTGAAGTTCTTTATCGTCTTTCTTTATTTTTGTTATTGAATTCCATTATTCTGAAAGACAGATCTTAATTGGATTACAGTTTGCTTCTAAAGGAACGTCAAGATGTATTTTATCAAATTCTGTGCAACTCTGAATCAAAATGTTCACTAATAAAATAACACTTTGAGGAAAAGTTAAGAAAACTGTGGAATTTAAAAAATGGTTAAAAAGTCAAAGCAGTTTCTTTTGAAATAAATTTAATTATGAACTTATTAAGAAAAAATAAACTCAGTTCTGCTAGTAAGTCCCCAAATAATTGTTCCTAGCAGAATTTGAATAATAGACGCACTTTGAATTTTGTTTTATTTCTTTATATTAAGTGTATTTCATTTATATTGCATTATTTTGTATATTATTTGTCACGGAATTTTAAATAATATTTGAAAACGTCTAAAAACCTAAATATCATTATCAGGAATGATACATCCATAACACATTTTATTTATAACTACTAGGGGGTTCAGCCCCCTACTCGCTAACGCTCACCAACCCCCGTGAATTGCGAAGCAATTTACCTTAAGAGCGCTACGCGGTTCCAAGCAATTCTAGTCGAAATGAGTACTATCATAACTCATTTTAACATATGAAATTGACATTTTTTCTTAATGTAAAAAAAAGTAATTGAAAACTTCGTTGAAAACACAATTAAAAATTCATTTATATCCGTGCTACTTATAGGCATAAATCATTTAAATACTATGAAAAAGGGATCTTGGAAACACAATTAGTTTAAAACTCATTGCACCTATAATATTGTACAGCACGGCTTAAATTCGTTATAAAAACACTACGTGATAGGAAGATAGTTTATATATGTATAATCAGTGCCGTAACTAGGCAGGTGCAACAGGTGCAGCCGCACAGGGCCCATCTGAAAGGGGGGCCCCCAAAATGATGTGCGTAAGAAATTATATTTTTTAATTGAAAAAGAAATTTCTGCCTTTCTACTGCGCGATTTGACGGTTAAGTTTTGTGTTATTTAGATCCTAGATGTCTCTGTTTATCAACATGAACATTCGAATTAATATAGAACTGATATTTTCAACTTACCTACGTACCTGCCAAACTTATGCTAGGTTATAGTTTGAATACAGTAACGTATACTTGTGTTTTCGCTTATGTTTTTACCAAATGCCAGTTTTTTTCCGTTTTATTTTAACTTCCTTTAACCAAACCATTTGAAATATGGAAGATACAGTCTTAAAATTAGTACCTTTAAGTCTAAAATTCTGCAATTAGTTCGAAAAAATATCGTTGTTAGCCTTTTGCAAAATGTTTGCAAAAAAGAGTCGTTTTTGCAGTAAACATTTCCCATAATATGCCAACGTTCCACATTCCCCCCCCTCCCAGGTCGCAATTTTAGGGGCACCGATAAGCAAAAAATATGCCTTAATGCCGATACTTTCTTTTAATCATCAGTGCAATCGGTTTTCAAAAATAGGAAAATTTTAACTCTTTTAAAAATTTACGACAGCAGGTCACTTTACCTCTCGGAAGCGAAATTTTTTCTACATTAAAAGTAAATAAACGTCCCTATTTCGACACAATCTTTTTACAGCATCTCAGCAGACTGGATTTACAGCTACTACAAAAATTTTGAAACTTTCGGGGGAGCAGAAATATTTTAAAAAAAAATTAATGAAATCTAAGAAAAAATCGACGAAAAAAGTGGGATATTTCGCTGGATTTGGCTTACGTTTTCACTATTAAATATGCATATTGTTTCATAAAATGGTTAAGGGAACAGCATATTTTTTATTCCTAAAAATTTCGAAAAAATTGAACGATAACCACTGAAGAAAAAAAAAATATAAATTACAGGACAACCCCCCCCCCCTCTTCCCCTTCTTTTATCGGCAGACGTCAGAATTAAGCAGTGATTTCGAAAATCAAAATACGCAAAAAAAAAAAAATCCTAAGCAACATGTACGCTGAATTCGTTTCCCAACACTGCAAACCATTTCAATAAATATCATCATTAACCTTATGAAAGAAAATTCATTTCCGAAAGCCAGTTTTGTCAAATTTTGAGGACAAGTAATTCGTGGGGAAATAAATGTTCGGGAACAATAAAATTTTTCGAAAAAAACTTGGGTATTTTCTTTTCTTTATTTCACGTAAAGTTTACTTTTAGTCATTTGGCAACATTGAACCTGTCTCGAATTCTATTCTGTTTTTGCTTCCACCGAGCTCTATGTTTTTATGCGGAAAGCGAAAATAAGTACGGAAGTCGATTTTATTAAGTGGTCGTGCTTTATAACGGCACAGTTTACACTTTTATCTAATTCTAATGTCTCTTGATATTTTTAATTTGTATTTCTTATTTATTTCTTATTCAAAGAAAAAGAAGTACCAAGAAATTTAAGGACAGAATTTAAAGGTAAGTGAAATCATTGAAAATATTTATGTATATAATCTTGGAAAAACTTTTGTAGAAGAATTATTATTTTAATTATTATTATTATTATAATTATAATTATTATTTTAAATCTTATTAAAGGTAAACATATATCGAATTTGAAGGGTCCATGCAGGTTTTTGTTTCTTTCTTATCTCTCAATTTATAAAACAAGAAAATGTTATTTTTATGTAATTTATTATATTATTAAATTTTGTGAAGGGTCTTGTTCTATTAAAAGGAATTATTAAATATCTTATTTTATTGAATATATTATATATTATATATTATATATATTATTTTATTAAGTGTTAAAGGAATAATTAAAAGGGCCCATTTTTGTTAGAGTTTCGTGGAGGGATTCTAAAAAGGCCCTGTTTCTGTCTGGATCAACCAACTGGTTTGATTTAAAAGTTCTAATATTACTCGCTTATTTTTAAATCTGTGAATGAAATTGTTGTCTGGAGACTTTTATCTGCTATTTCAACATCGTTAATTAAACGTTTCCTATATTTTGCTTGATAGACTTCATCCCATCTTCTAATCAATCTGGATAGCAGACAAATGGTCGCGACTTTAGAATTGTCTACTGGCGGTAGAAAAAAAATATTTGCTTCTATTTTTTTTTCATCGCTTTAAACGAGAGGATTTATTGTTTAAATGTTTGAAACCTTTTACGATTCCTTTTACATTTGAGTTTTATGGCGACGTTTTAATAATTAATTTCATGTGTAACAAATTTTTAGATTTTTAATATTTTCTGAGAAATGTTTGATTGGAAAAAAACATCGAAATATGGCAAATAAAAGGCATTCAAGCAAGTGATATTTCGTCACACGCTTGCATTCGTTCTACAAAAAGTATTTTATGTACGTTATAACAGTTTTATACTTGTACAGGCAACATGCATATTTTGTTTTCTAGCTTAAAAATGTCAGGTGCACAAAAGAGAAATATAAGGAAACGAAAATTGGAAGAATGCAAGTCAATGTCGCAACAGTTTGGTAAATGGCTAAAAACCGAAAACTCAGAGAATAGAGGAAGTGTAGAAGAGGTCAAATCTAGCACTACTTCACATGGTGATAAAAAAAACACTACATTTGGCATCTACCCCTTCAATTAACGACAATTCTCCGAGTAACAGAAACGATCCATTGCAAGAAAAGCAATCTGCTGCTTCTCAAGATATTCTACTACAATACCCTCATTATAATTCAAAAGAGGATGAGCCTGCACAAAGTACTGTCTCACAAACTGATAATACCGAACATTCTGCTGCTTCACTGGGTATTTTACTACAATTGCCCCATAATAGTTCAAAAGAGGATCAGCCTGTACAAAGTACTGTCTCACAAACTGATATTACCGAATATTCTGGTGTTTCACAAGGTATTTCACTACATTTGCCCCATAATAATTCAAAAGAGGACGAGCCTGCACAAAGTACTGTTTCACAAACTGATAATACCGAACAAAATATGTTCTGTACTGTTCCAGAAGAAATACTGCTTAATTACAACGATCCCCATTCCTGGCCTGCCGTTACAGGTAAATTAATACATTCTCTTGTCTCACATGGTGCAGATCAAGGCGACAACATTAACTTTAATACGTTAAAAGTAGACGATTCAGATCGAAAATTTACAAAGGACTGGTTTTATGTTAAACAAATTAACGGAGAAACTGGTAAAAGAAAATGGATTTTATATTCCGTTAATCAAAATGCAGTATTTTGCTTTCCTTGCATGCTTTTTGGGCAAAAATCGCATAATCTTTCAGATCCACAAAAAGGTTTTTATGATTGGAGGCATCTTCATCCGGTTATTCCCCGACGCGAAAATTCTCCGGAACATCGAATTTCGTATGTGAAATGGAAAGTAATGCAAAAGAATATAAAATCAGGAAATGCAATTGATGATTATGTAATTAATTCCATTAACAAGGAAAAAATGATATGGCGTGAAATATTGAAAATAATATTGGATGCTATTCTATTCTGTGCCAAATATAATCTTGCTCTTAGAGGTTCAAATGAAATTATTGGAGATCCAAATTGTGGCATTTTTTTAAAATTTGATTGAATTTGCTAGCCATTATAATACTACTTTAAAGGAACATATTGAAAAACATAAAAAGGGTTCAGTGTCTTATTTCTCACCCACTATTCAAAATGTAATAATAAAATTAGTTGGGGACAAAACTAGAAATGAAATCATCTGCAGAATTAAGAAGGCAAAGTACTACACAATTTTATTCGACTGCACCCCTGATGTTTCAAGAAAAGAGCGTATGAGTCAGATTATAAGATATGTCCATGTTGACTGTAAAGGGAAGGTAATGATTGAAGAAAGCTTCATAAACTTTATTCAATCTCATGAAAAAACGGGAGAAGGTTTATCATATGAAATTTTGAATAAACCAAATGTTGATAAATTAGACATTCAGGATTGCAGAGGGCAAGGATTTGACAACGGTGCCAATATGGCTGGCAAGTATAAGGGAGTAAGTGCACGTATTTTGGAAATTAATGATTTAGCAATATTTGTACCTTGTGCAGCTCATAATCTAAATTTAGCCGGTGCCCACGGTGCATCTACAACTCCAGAAATGATTGCTTTTTTTGGTACTGTGCAGAGGTTGTTTAATTTTTCCTCGTCCTCAACAATTTGTTGGGAAACTTTAATGAAGTGCTTAAAAATATCACTTTAAAGTTTTTCTGATACAAGATGGTGATCAAAGGCCAGAGCAATAAAAGCGCTGTATTTACAATTACCTGAAGTAATGGAAGGACTTCAAATGATTACAAACGATTTTTCGAATCCGGAAGCTGTATCGAATGCGCAAAGTTTGATTCTGCAAATTAATTATAGGTTTATCTGTACACTTTCTATATGGAATAAAATTCTACAATGCATCGATCGAACAAACAAAGCATTACAACAGACAGATTTGTCAATAGATATTGGAACAAAACTAATTGCTGGTTTACGTAGTACTTTACAAGGGCTTCGAGATACAGGTTTTGAACAAAATATCCAGGAAGCACAAAGTTTGGCTGAAAAAATGGATATAGAGAAGGAATTTCTTAACAAAAGGAAAAGAAGAGTGAAGAAAATGGATATAGATGAAACATCAGATGAAGGAAGTAAATTAACAGCTGAAGAGTTATTTAAAATACAAATGTACAGTGTTCTTGACACTCTGTTGTCTCAGATAGATTTGCGTTATGAAAAAATGAGAACCATCTGTGATTATTTTTGCGTTCTGTATGGCTCGTCTTTACAACATATGAGTGTCGCTGACTTAAAAAAATCGGCTGCAGATCTCGCTATTAAGTACAGCAAAGATTTAAAAAAGTACAACTTCACATGTGAAATTGAAAGTTTTAAGTTTGAAGTAACAGCTCTTATACAAAACATACAAACTGCATCTCCGCTTGATATTCTACAGACTCTTCATGATTTTGGTTTAATTGAATCTTACCCAAATATCAGTGTCGCCCTTCGAATATTTTTAACTCTTCCCATTTCTATTGCTTCGTGCGAGCGAAGTTTTAGCAAGCTGAAATTAATAAAAAATTATTTACGATCAACTATCGGACAAGAACGTTTATCCAATCTGTCTATTATTTCAATAGAATACAATATAGTTAAAAATATTAATTATGATGATGTTATTAACGAATTTGCCGAAATGAAAGCCAGAAAAGTGCAATTAAAATAAAACTTAATAAAATTTTTTATTGTGACGTATTTTTTTATCATTTTTCCAAACCTAATTAATTAAGGGGCCCAAATGCGAATTTTTGCACAGGGCCCAGGAATGGCTAGTTACAGCTCTGTGTATAATCAATCATTGTTTAAATTTCTTTCGACATTTTACTGTTCTAATTGATTACAGATGTTTTTATTCTCTCCGATTTTTGTGTGAGTGAATTTCGTAATAAATTCTAAATAAGAGTTGAGAATTCATTTGGAATTAATGATATTACTGATAATTAAAATGAGGAATTATCTCAAACGCTTTGGATTACGTATATGTAATTTTAATTTTAATAATTGCTAGTTTGAGTTTCACTGCTATCACTCCCAATGGCCGCCATATTAGAGGTAGAGCTAATCTTACCCAATCTAGTCCGTTCATTGTTCTTAGTTCTGGAAAATATGGCTGTTGCCAAACGATAAGGTGGAAATTCAGCCTTATTTCCGCGCCACGTAAGAGAAATAAAATATATAGATTGAAATGTTGTCCATGTGATATTTATCCTGAGACATTTAATTAATAAGACTAAAACTAAAGCCATCCCTTGTGATAGATAAGTATTATTATATCGGTTATATTGTGGCCCAGCATTGTGTTAATAGTGCTTAAATTGGTAATAGTTCCAATGGAATATCAATAGGGATTAAATATTTAATTTGTGTTGTAAAGTTTGTTATGAAATGCCAATATGGCAGAAATATTGGCAGTGAATTGACGAAATAGTTCATATCAATATTGTTACAATATTGGCAATTTCAATATTATCAACATTGTTCAAGTTATATAGCGAATTATAAACACCACTGTCCCAATATTTTTTTTCTACTACCTTTTATTTTTGGAAAAACAGTGGAAATTCTGGTAGCGATTTATAAGTAAACAAACGAAATATTTTGCACATTTTACTTGCACATTCACTTCGAATACACAGCAAAAGTAAATGGCTGAAACTTGAAACCGCAGCCATCCAATTAGGATATTAAGAATTAATAAATCGACGTAGTAATCCATAAAATGTTGTTTTTTATAAATCAAAATATACTGTATTCTGCACTTGATGAAAATTCTGAATTTTCATTTCAGTTTAATAGAAATTGTTTATTTTTTAATTTTACTTTTAATGTAATTATGAACGTATAAAATTCTAAGTAAAACTCGATTATATGTATGTGGAGATCTCCTAGAGAGATTACAGTCTTCATCATAGATGACACCATCAGAGATCTTCAGAGGTGCTTGCTTACGTTACAGTACACGTTCCTGCACGGGTAATAGAAAAAGAACTAGGGAGGAAGTAATGAAGAGAATACGCCAGCGAAGTGTGACGTCACTGTAATGGCTGCTGGAGACAAGAAGTTTCGGTTTCCCATTGAACGTTAATGTAAGCAAAAAATAAAGTCGTGTTAACAGAATTAATAATTTTTTTTAAGAAATTTCTGTTACAGTTTTGCTAAATCTTAGGTAAGGCATCCATATGCATTCAACAAACTTCTGATTAAGTGCGTCATTTTTTTTTAATTCATCAAAAAAAAAAAGATATACCTTCATGAAGAGCATCAATGGCGGATGTTTTGAATATTTGAATGTAATTTTAAAATGTTTTTAAGGTTTTAATTTCTTTTAGTTGATATTTCTATTACTGAGGCGTACTCTATGTTAAGTTTCATCTGAGTTGAAATGTGTTTCTGCTGGTTTTTTTTTTTTTTTTTCTAACAGCTAGAGCATTAATGATAATTTTATCAAATGATTCTTCATAGTTACTGGATTATATTTTTTTTTGCGCGGTCATGCAGGAAGACTGACTATCTTTAAAAAAATTTATTAAATACTAGGAAAGTAAACAACTGAATATAGACATTTTCGGTAATCAAGTAAAATAATTAAGAAAAAACCAACACAGATAATATGAAAACGACTGAAAAATACATTTAAACTGCAGGAATATCAAGCAAAATATATTAAAATATGACCCTTGCTTTACGATTCAGCAGAGAAATTTATGTAAATAAAACACCAAATGAAGAAAAAAAAAAAGCAGAAACACATTTTAACTCAGATGAAACTTAACATAGAGTAAGCCTGAGTAATAGAAATATCAACTAAAAGAAATTAAAACCTTAAAAACATTTTTAAATTACATTCAAATATTCAAAACATCGGCTATTGATGCTCTGCATAAAGGCTTTTCTTTTTTGATGAATTAAAAAAAAATGACGCACTTAATCAGAAGTTTGTTGAATGCATATGAATGCCTTACCTCAGATTTAGCAAAACTGTAACAGAAATTTCTTAAAAAAATTTATTAATACTGTTAACACGACTTTATTTTTTTTTTTTTTTTGCTAACATTAACGCTCAACGGGAAACCGAAACTTCTTGTCTCCAGCAGCCATTACAGTGACGTCATCACTTCGCTGGCGTATGGGTAAAGACGTGTGACCAAGACGACCAAACTATATTTGGTTATTTGATGCCGAAGATCTTTATCTTTTATTGTGTATGTAGCAAACATTTATGTAAACAGTTTTTGTGATCGTCTTTCGTTAAATGGAATCAAGACTCGTAATTGTTTTGGTGTCAAGGTGTGTTTCTAGTCACAAGTATATATAGTTAAAATGAAATCACATGTGTGAAAAACAAAGGAAGAGATATTATAAAAATCAATGGAAAGGATACTGAAAGAATTAAATTTAATAAAATCAAAAATGAAATACTATGAATATCATATGGATTCTTCAGAATAGCATCATAAGAATAATTCATAGTAAATATATGTTATTTTATCAAATATTGTCAGCATTATGCCTAATATCGACAACATTATGCTTTTTATAACATACATAAAACCAAAATAAGATTTAAAATAACTGCAAGAGTTCGACTAACTAACTAACTAAATAAATAAACCATGAGTCAACAGCAACTGATATTAGATCATAAAGAAATGGGCTCAACTCACTATAAAAACAAAATACAGAAAATTGAACAGGATTTGAATTGCTCTTCAATATCTGGTGCACTACATCTCCCTGAAACACAAAATAACTGAGAAAGCTGAGTCATCTACACAAAAATTTATGATAAAAGACAAAAAAAATGTTTAATGCTGTCATTACCACTAATTAATAAAAGGAAAAGCTAAAACTACAATCTGGCTAAAACTACAATCTGTAGTTATAGGCAAAATCTTAGTGAAGCCATCTATCCGAAAAAAAAAGGAAAAGCTGAACTACACAGAGCTTCGGCTTAAAATAAATTTCAAACAATGTAGTAATTAATGTAAATAAAACATTGATAGCGATGAAGACTAAAGGATGCAATAAAATTTAGATAGTTATAAAGATCAAATGGGAAGCATGAAGAGACATTATAAAAATAAAATGATGAATGTATTAGCTGTGGAGTGATAAATGATGTGATGAATGCATGAAACCCTCTTTTTAAAAAATAATAAATTTTGTAGCTTTTTTTAGCAATCTCGCCACCCTCTTTTTTGATTTTATAATTTTTTGGGGGAGAAATTTTCTTATTTTCTTATTTTTTGTTAAAATTTTTGTATATATATTTTTTTAAAAGTTTGTTCAGCAGTCCACGCCCACCCTGAATAATATTGTTTTCCAATTTTATAGTTTTTATACACATTGAATGCTCATACTGGTAAAAACTACAGTTATCCGGATCAATATCAGGAATTGAACAATATGAATACATTTATATATGTGTATACTGAAATTCGAACTGTATGTACTCGTTCTTAAAAAAAAATAATTTCCTTGAAATCCCTACATAAACCAATATTGAAACATATGTTTAATTACGGTTTTTGAAGTCTATATTTGAATAATTCTAAATCAGTATTTCCCCAATTTCAAAGTTACTGTATTTCTCTATTCTGACATCCTAAGAAAATATTAAGAATTTGTGTTTTAGAGATTTTAAATCGATTTTTAATTGAAAAGCGGATACTGTTGAATATTGATAATAGATGTGGTAAGAGCAAGTCCAAAAAATATTTGGAAAAATTCAAATATAAACACAATTTTCCAAAGCACAAAACAATTAAATTTATTCGTCATGTTTAACTAACACCTCTAAATACCGTGCTAATTACTGTACTCTACTTTTCTATCATTTATAGTAAAAAAAGTGGTTTTATTTTGAATATACATTATAGTTACCTTTCTGTTAAACAAAAATTATATTCCTTTTTTTTTTTTTTTTTTTTTTTTACAACACAGTTATTTTTTAATAATTGTCCCATTTATTTGGATTTTTGCATATCCCGATCGCGTCTACAACATATTAGTCCAGATAATTGGAGTTTGTTGTATTCTGTATATCACCTTTATATATTCAATGTATTTATTTAGTAAATATAATAAAAGTATTTCTTGTTTTTTTCATTAATTTTAGAAAACTTTCCCTAATCATACACTATAAAAATTACAGATGTTTATTAATCTAGGAAAATATGATATAACCACAAATGAAAATATACAATAACCTCTTCCGAGTTACCCATGTTTCTGGAAAAGCGTTCTTTATTTTAAGAAACATCAGAAACTAATGTATTTTTGAGATTTAAAGTAGCATTTATAAAAGCAAAGTTTTACTACCATTGAGTTTCGAAAACGTTTCCTAATAAATTTTATATTGCATTAATCATTTTTCTCAACCCGTAATATAGATTTTCAGGATGCTATCAATTCTGAAGTAAACATTTACATGTCCAACAAACATGTTTTACTGATAAACATGGTAAATAAACAGCATTAACATTAACACTAAAATTAATATTATTTTTGTGCTCTTGCATACATAAATTCAATTACGCAGCTGAAAATTCTTAATGATAAAGAACTCTTTTGGGAATCGTGGACAACTAGGAAGAGGTTATTGTGTATTTTCGTTCGTGGTTATATTATATTTTCGTAGATTAAGAAACAATTGTATTTTTTAAAAGTGAACTTAACAAGCTCTTAGCTAATATTTTTATAAAATCTAAGTAGTATTTTTTAATTTATAAATCACATACTGTTTATTGCTACAGGTCATTGCACGAAGAATTCCACATAATCCGACTTAATTTGTCGATAGCTGCATTAGGAGCATTAATTTCTTTTCTACTCAGAGATTTCCTGTATGACAACGAGGTAAGGTTTAACTTGTTTTAGAATAAGCTTCCAGTTCTAATACACTGAATTTTAATCCAATCCAATGTGTATAAATAATTAGAGAATGTTTATATTCTAAAAGTGGGAGATTTACAGCTCAACATATTTCATAGAATATCTTTTGTATAAAATTAGTCAGTCATATTTATGAAGCTACAGTACAGGGGAAAAAAATCTAAACGTGGGCCACATAATTTTATTAATAATAAATGACACTTTTTTCTTAACTTCCAAAAAATTTCTTTAATCTTAAAAATTCTAATATATTTTACGTTGTCTTTTTCTTTATGTAGGTAAATACAAACCTGAAATTATTTGTGTGATATTGTAACTGTACGTGTGCGAAGGGAAAATCTAGACAGAAAATTTTAATAGATTTTAAAGACATGATGTTATACAATGCACTGGATGTTATACGCAATACATTATTATTAATTTTATTATTATTATTGTTATTATCATTATTATCACTGTTGTTGTTGTTAATATAGTATGTTCATGTATAACTTTTGCACACATACTACGGATTTTATAAATCTTTTTGTTGAAAAATTCTCGTTTTCTGGTGATCCCATATAAATTTAAGTTGCACTGAATCTTTAAAGTGTGTATACGTATTTGTCTGTTTCTTTCCATTAAATTTTTGTAAAAATAATTGCATCGCTATGAATTTTGGATGACTATGCATATATATATATATATATATATATATATATATATATATATATATATATATATATACATACATATATATATATATATATATATATATATATATATATGTACATATATATATATGTATATATATAGATATATATAAATTATAATAGGGCGGTTGGGTGGGTAGATGTTGGATTGAGGAGGTGTGTGGCGGAGTTGTATGGAAAAAAACGCATAGTTAATTTATATTTAAAAAAAGGGGGGGGGGCATTTTGATTTACACACACGTTTGATATTACACATTTTATAATGGACTGTGATGTGATATTTTTATATGTATATTAATTTAGTTATATTTACATATTCATTATTTAATTAATTTAAATGAATTTATATTCATTAATATTAAGAATGTCTTTGATCTAATGCATTTAGATTAATGCCTACGGTGGACAATATCATATTAACTTATAATATAATGTATACTTTTCTAAAGTGTTAATATAATACATGTTTTAATTTTTATTAAACGTTCTACCCTTACCACTTATATCAAGAGTATTTAATTTTTAACTTTGTATGAAACATTATATGTTAATAATTAATTTCAATATTTAATTAATATTAATTTTAAATCCTTTGTATCTTAATTCAAATATTTAGTATTTTAATTTAATTTAATTTATGTGATGTTGCATTTTTGGCAAAGCTATTTAATAGTTGCTATGTCATTTCATGGTACATATATTTTTATGTTGATTTAATTATTAATTTTTCCATCTTCCATCTTATTTTTAACATAGAATTATTCATTAATACATCCATTACTTTAATGTAATTGGATATTCTATTTATTATTCATTAATTAATTTCATTTATTTATTATTTAACTAATTGCTATCATCTTTAGATAGTATATGGTTTAATTTTTAAATATTAATTTTCATTCAATGCTATTTTTATTCAGCGTATATTAACTTTTTACCTTAATAGATGGCAGCACCATGGTTTCTGTTGCTTTACAATAATATTCATATTATTCTAACACCTATTCTGGCAACATGGTAAATCATTTTCTAAAACTAAATTTGGCAACATGTAAGGATTTTTTGCAATTCATTCCCTCTGTTAGGCTGTGTTCATGTGTGGTTCATGTGGAGCACAGGTATCTTTTTTAATCCAAATGGATTATGTACTTTATGACTCTATTTCAAGTTTTATCTGTGTATTATAGGTATGGTTTCTTTCCTTTTTAATATTGTATTTATTTTTTATTTTTCACAGGTTTGATTCATTGTTTATGAGTGGTAGTCCCAAAATCATATTCTTTAGCAATGTTATGGCTGATATGATGATGAAACCACTCATTTTATTTGTGGTATTTAGACATTTGGGACTTGATAATTCTGTCTAAATTCCACGAATTTCATTTCATTCATTCAATTTCATTTATTCAATTTTTAATTTAATTTCTTCTTCTTTTAAATAAGTTTTTGGTATCTATATTCAGTGTGTTGGGGAATACTTTCATTGTCAATTAATTATTACATACTTAATCATTATTTTATAGTTTAAGTTGGTGTTATGGTAATGTTTCATATATGGTTATATATATATATATATATATATATATATATATATATATTGCAAGGGGACATAAAAAATTAAGTATCTTATCATGAACCGTCTCCATAAGGTGTCTTCAGTTGTTGCTAAATTTGAATAGGTTTTTTATGTAGACCACGATATTTTGCCTTTTAAAAATGGTTATCTCTTTACACATAGTATTTTTATTATGCAATTTATTATACACAACAAAACTTTAAATGCATTATCATTTATGGCGATGATAGTTTGAATAATTGGTACAGTTTTTTATACTGTAACACGTGTATCTCAATAATGCAATGAACATTGAGCAATGCGTATCAATAAATAACATGACCCAAAATGTGCATACTGGTAGGAAAAAGGAAGCAGGCCTAGCAAGATTTGGTTATTTTATTAATTACGATTTGAACTTGTTAACTTCCTCAGCCCTGGCGTTGCCTGTGGGAGATACTAAACAACACCTATTAAATTAATTGAAATGCTTATTTAAGTTGCCGAAATTACTTCTAGATCTTGTGACTAAATTCTATCATATCATAAGCATTGATTTACTCTCTGAAATAAGCTATTTTTCAATCATTTAAAAATGGCTTATTTGGTCTCAAGTAATTGTCTCAACTGAGGAGGTTAAGATCCGACAGTTTGTAGATTATTACGAAGTAATTGTATTTAATTTTTTTTTTAAGGATACGTGTCGAATTATATCTGTGCTGGTCCACTTTTTCTATGTTGCTGTTGGAACATGGCTCATCTCTGAGGCACACGCACTATTTTCAGCTCTTGTGAACGGATCTTTCGGAGGCAAACTACTCTTCTACGTAATGATTGGTTGGGGTATGTATTAATATTTCTTTTTGTTTATTTTTTTAAAACTTATTTGCATTACCTTCTTTTCTCATGAAATACCTCATGTTAAAGTTTATAAATGTAATATATACCCGTAATAACAGCACACTCTCTATAACTCGTGGAAGTCCGGACCGTAAGGCATGAGAATTATAAACAAAGGCGAGTCACATGATTTTTAAAATTATAATTCTTACTTCCTCCCTCTACTAGTCACATTACACTTGACTTGAATCAATCATTTCAAGAATAACATAAGTCACATATTTAAAAAATTTCAAGTATGAATAAAAACTGAGCTAAAAACAAATGCTAGATTTTTAAGAACTTTATGTTTTCATTATATTTCTTAAATCTTTAAATTAATAAGTCGGTTATAAGTTGTTCGTTTCAGAATAATTATTTTTTTTCTATTTTAAACTTAAAAAAAGCTATTCGACTTTTTTTTTTTTTTTTTTTTTTTTTTTTAACTTATTTATTTATTTTTTTAGAAATGGGTTTTAGTGTTCTATATACATATAATATAGAAAAACGAATTAATATTTTTTTTATCAGATATTTGACAACATAGTCATAAGTCATTAACGTCTGCAGTTTAAGCGTTTACATTAAGTGTATAGGTGCCAAGTATAACGAATTTTGAATGTCAGTATTTTTAATAATAGTATTTTTGAATACCAGTATTTTCGAATATTAATATTCGCCGTATAAAATAGCAGAATTCCGCGATTAAACAAGACAAAGATTGCAATTCGAAAATAGTGGTTTTCAAAATCCGCAATCTTTGGCACATAGTCATATTCACCATAATTTTCTATCACATTTTCTTCTTGTTCTGCGTTTGGCTATAGGAATATATTTTGTTTTTGACATTAACTACTGTTGTTTTTGAAATAAGCGACATTTTTGTGCCTTTTGAGTGGCAATGGATTAAGAAAAAAAAGTTATGTACTTTTTGCATACAAACGTGAACCTACCTTCAAGTACACGTTTGCAACAAAAAATGCATTTCGAGGAAAAATATGGCTTGTGTTGTTTTTGAAATGAACGATTCACTTATATAAAATGCGCTAATATTATTCATTAATGAACAAATAATCAATGAAGAATTTAGAGAAATGATAATTAAGAATATTTTATGGCGTAATAAACAGTTGCGCGGCAGCGTATTACTGCTTATTTTACTGTATATTACTGTTAATTTTACGATATAATACTGGCAGCTGGGGTACCAGTATTATACTGTAAAATCAACACTTTTTTTTTCTTTTTTTTTTTTTTTTTTTTTTTTTTGCAGTGTACCAATCGCATGCTCATTTTAACACACACATCGCTACTAATGAAATTTTTTTAAAAAAATCTGATATTTTTGTTTGAATCGACACTGCGTTTATATTTATTTCTAGGAAACAGCGATTTTATTTTCTTATGACAACAATACCTATAAATTTCCAGTGTTTTCAATTTCTACATCAAGTAAAATCACAATATTAGTAGAGGATATCTTATGAATGAATGCTTCAAATGAATCTATAATGAAAGGATGTATAAAATCTCTTGTCGAATGAATGTGGTAAAGGAAAAGCAATTTTAGAATAAGGAAATATCATATTTGTACGAACTAAATGGTATATTAAAATTAGTATTCCGGATAAAAGAACTAAATTTAAAATGACTTGTGCGATTAGTTTTAGTAGATATGTCTGAACTCTAAACAATCATAATTTCAAGTTTTAATTGCTTTTGTCTATTTGTCCTTCACTGTTCTAAATTGTGGTTAATAGTGCAGAGAGTTTTGACTAGTAGAATATTTGTGACTAATTTAGTGTATCTTTATTACGGGAAAAGAGAAAACTATTTCGTAGATACTGAAATTTCTACTGCGGTGACGCGCTAACGCTTTTTGACTCAAAATAGATGGAAACAGTATGAAATAGAGGGCAAAAGTTGAGAGTAGCTTGTAATCCAATTCATAAAAACTATTTATTTTCATGGAGTGAGTTACTGACACCGTGATTAAATATGAGTTTGTTTAAGTAAAAAAAAAAAAAAAAAAAAATAGATATAATTAAAATATACAACAAACTGAAGACATTATTTTTATTTTAATCTTAAGGAATTATTATTATTTTTTAATAGGATACTTATTTACACTGAATTAGCTTTATTAGCTTCAAGCACCTCTCTAGGTTTTAGATTAAGCAGGTATAATCCATATTCAGACTTTCTTGACATGGGTAAAGAAGATACATGCATATCATACATATTTGATTCACATTCTTTTTTATCTTTAATTAGAATCACATATAATATGTAGTATATTTTGTAAATTAAAAAAATGAAACGATTTGGTAAATTCAGCTATTTTATACTTTCAAATATTTCTGATGTGTTTAATAGCCCACATTTGCGTTCTAGTTTTATTTTTGTTTCAAAACGTTGGATTGTTTATGAAAATAATAAATCGAGGCAAAATGACAGACAATATAATTTTCTATTAAGATTGAAAAATTGTGCAAAATTCAGTAATTTTTAAAATATCCATGAAATCATGCTTATAACTTGAGATAACGTCAGAATAACATTTTAAACATAATAAATGTGGTCTATTTTTGACATATTTATCCTAAAACAGATTTCTTCCAATAAAAATCTTTGAAATTCTCAAAATTAAAAAACATTGGTATAATAAACTGTAAATGAGAATAGAAGTCATGCATTAACAACAACAACAACAAGAAAAAAAAAGAATTTAAGTTAGTACTTTTTCTTCAAAACCTATCATCTTTTAAATAAAGAAATATGTGGAACCTCATTAAAACGGTCACCCTTTCGGACTCGACAATAAGGACATTTTAAATTGAGTGAGACTAAAATCAATTACGTCATTCATTACGTCAATGTTTTTAATTACGTCAAATCAATTACGTCATTGTTTATATTCATTTTTAATAATCATGATAACTTAGTTAAAAAAACTATGAAATATTAGTTTAATTTATTTTAGAGAGAATTTTCTTTTACAATTCGCTTAATTTGAAAATGAACATTAAAATGAGAATTATCATTTAGTAATCAAAAATACGAAATGTTTTTTTGAAATTATCCTTAAATGAAAATTCATATGATTGTTAAAACATATTACAACAATTTGATGCGTAAAATAAACATTATCTGACGAATTATGCCATAGAATTTTCTTTTCTTTTTTGGTTTCATTTATTTCATACATGATCAGGTACACGCAAAATGTTAAAATACACTACAAGAATTTAGCGAGTAAAACAAACATTACCTGAGAAATTATGACATAGAAGTTTTCTTTTTTGTTTTCATATATTTCATACATGATCACGCAGTGTTAAAATACATTACAACAATTTGGTAACATTACCTGACGAATTATGCTATAGAATTTTCTTTTCTCTTTTGGCTTCATTGGTTTCATACATGATCAGACACACGTAGAATGTTAAAATACATTACAACAATTTGGCGAGTCAAACAAACATTACCTGAAGAATTATGCCATAGAATTTCGTTTTACTTTTGGTTTCATTGATTTCATCCATGATCAGATAATGATCCAGATTTCATTCATGATCAGAAATAAAAATCGTAAGTCTAAAGTGACGGTTTAAAAGTGTCAGCTTTTTATCAAGAGATTGCTTATTAGATAATTTAATCACTGTTTCTCTATATCTGTTGACGAGAGTTTAAGAAACTGATGTTATATGCGAGGTAACATTTTAAGCGAGTAATGGATTAATGTCTTACTGTACTATTATTTATATTCCATTAAAATTCTGTGTTACATTAAAGAGAAACTTTTATTTATATTCCTTATATACTTTGTTTTAAAATATCTAATTTTTGTTTTACCAGACTTCGTTTACCAGATTTTCGGTAATTTACTACTTCAGAAAATATAAATATCCAGCATACTAGTAGAAGTAAATCTCTAATAAATCTCTAATAATTCTAGGGCAATTTTGGCCAGGTTAAATAAAATCAGCTTTCAGATTTTCGTTTTTTCATGAAGCTGGACCTGAATGTTCAGATTCACGAACACCTCTATAATATGTATTAAATCGTGCATAAACCACATAATTTGTATTATATGCTTATTTAGTTATAGCTATGAATGAAATCACAAGTCATTTTAAAGCTTTTGACAGGGTTTGTCAGTAAAATTTCCACTGTGTGTATATGATTCAATTATCTTTTTATGCATTTCAAGACTTCAAGCCAATATATGTTTCCGCCAATATTATGAGTTTCAGAGACATATAAGCTTTTAATATGCTGATTTTATCAAATGGATCACGAAGAAACTTTATCACATATTTCATTTTGAAATTGTTAACTATATTAATGTGAATTTTGTCATCTTAAACTCTAAACAGAAAATGATATTCAAATTGGATAAACGTATGACTGACGCAAGATGGTTCAAAATGATTAAGTTCTAAAAAATAGTTGCAGGATTATTATAATTTTTCATTTTCTTAATAACCTATTCAGTCATCCACTTTTTTCTTTTCAGATATTTTTAAAGAAGTATGGCGGTTTAACAATTAAAAAAAATTGCAGTGGTAAAAAAGACAAAGTAAAAACTGCAAAAGAAATCTAGTGTATTAAATTTATACAAAAAAAAAAAATAATAAAAAAACTCAAAATTTCTCGATGTTATTTTCAAGCGCAATAATAACAAAATGAAAAAAAAAAAAAAAAAAAAAAGTTTTTTTTTTCCCCAATTAAAACGTAAAGTCTTTATACTTTTCTCAAAACCAGTATTTTGAAACTGAACGAAATGCAATCCAGTTCATTTTTAAGCAAAATATTTCAAGTTCAAACTTTTTATTTGTTTTCTAATTTATCACTTTTTTCAGAATTTTAAAAACTTTCCTTTCAAAAGTCTTAATATTTTTGAAAACATTTCCGTTATTTTCTGCTTTTCAAAAATGTTTTTTATTTAAAGGAGATTAATGAAAATCAATGAATACTCTAAACTTTAAATAAATTTCGTATAAAAGCAAGTAATTCTTAATATTAATCTTTACTATGAAGAACATTCCTTTCATAATAATTCGACAAACATTTATAGTTTCACAAACAACCTCAAGCATCTTTAAAATAAATTTCACTGCCTATAAAGTTGCTATCAGACGTGACAATCTTTCGAATAACCAAGTTTTGAATCGATTTTAATTTTAATTTCTCAATGTATAAAGAAGGGTTGCAACTGACATTGCAAAAGTTGTTTAAAAAATGTGTTAAATTACCATTTATCGCACTTTCGTAGGCACAAATAAATCGCTTTCGGGTAATTTTGATGCCAAAGAAGGGTTGCAACTGACATTGCAAAAGTTGTTTAAAAAATGTGTTAAATTACTATTTATCGCACTTTCGTAGGCACAAATAAATCGCTTTCGGGTAATTTTGATGCCAATATTTCCGCTATTTCTTGATAAAAGCTTCTTTTCGGTGTTCTGTTGTGTTACAAATTGCGTTTTATATATCGTAAATGTTTTGTTTCCCCTACTGATTCTACATTTATTACCAATACGTTTATGTTCGTGGTTCCACTTCAAAATTTTCTTACTAGATTTCGTCGTGCCGGCCATCTTGGTAAATGATGCTGTAAAAAGCCTATCTCTCCATGGGTTTTCAGATGGGAAATTGATCGCGTGAAAAACTTTTTGTTAGCTAAAGTGTAAAAAGTTGCACATATTTTTTACCGTTATCACACTCGATATTGAAGCAGTTTCTCACGAAAATTGGCTCAAATCAAGAGTTAGCTTTAAAATTGGTCGAAAAGTTATTGAATGTGATAGCAGCTTATCAATAATTATTCATGTAATAAATATTCATATAATAATTCATTAATTATAATTATAAATACTTTTTTTTTAGTTTTTCCAGCAGGCATGTGTGGTGGATGTTTTTCAGTTATACACAATTATGGATATGATTACAGGTAAGTAATATAAACTCATTTAAGTACTATTATCTCTTTCTCCTTTCCTTTTCAAGTTTCAAGAGGAAGAATCCTTTATTTATTTTATTTTATTTATTTATTTTACATCTGTTTAATCTTTCTTAACTTTTACACTCTTTAACAGATGTTTAGTTGGTCCTACAACTGGCAAGAGACTGCTCCTTGTTGGACCTGTAATTTTTGCTGCAATGGTAAGTCAAAGTGTAAACCAAAATTTTAAAAGAAGTATGTTTCCTCTGTAAAGTTGATTTGTTTTTTAATTATCATTCATTCTTTTTTAAATAACGTTTTCAGGTAGCTTTTGTATTTGCTATGCTAACATGCATCAATTACGGAACACCTGCCGTTAAAAAGACAGCTATAGTAAATGAGCTCAGGTAAACATTTCCCCAAATATTAAAGAATATATCTGTTTATGATACACGAATAATACAGTATCTGAGATTTTTTTCAAAATTACCATTGCAATATGTATATTTCTTAAATATTCACTGTAAACATTCCTTATTGTATTCCAAAGTTGTTCTCCCATATCTTGATTATTCCGGAAATATAGGGGAAAGTAGGGTAAAACCGGGCACTTAATGTTTTTTCTTTGTTGACAAATGTGTAGATGGGGGAAAAATTGGAACACCCCACAAAAGTGTTTGGGGACATCGAGACTATTGAAAAACCACACCTGTTGCCACAAGAAAATTCTTCTGGACTTGGTAAAAAGCATTTTCTAAGACCATCTGATAGAGCTCCGAATTTTAGTGGTAGGGTAAAACCGGGTACTAATCAGAAATTAAGGCTTTAGACTTCCAGTAACCAAAGACTTTATTGTAATAAATTTTGAATCAAATTTTAAAAAATATATTTATTTATTAAGGTCAGTAGCAATTTTCTTTCGTTTTCAAGCGATTTTTATTGTTGTCATATAATGGCTTTCTCAGCTTTCATTTCTCGTATCCGTTGAACTCCACATGTGGCCACTTGCATACTGAACATTGTATCCATCCTTCACAATCTGTTCAGTGAAGAAACAATTATCACAGAATTCAATGCAAAACCATGGGTACGTGGTTTTGCCCCAACAGTCGACCAAAAATCAACATGGTCGCTCACCTGGATAGCTGAACGCACACACTTCTATTTGGCATCATAATATCGTGTTAAAGCTATAGAAAACTGATTTACTTATCTAAATCGATCCGTCAGGCTGGATTTATTTGAAGATCCGAAATATTTAAACTTTTGAGGTGAATTTCTTTCTGATAGCAGTGCGCGGAGACAGAGATTAACTAGCTTCAAAAGCCGATGGCACACTGCTAGGAGACGCTAAGAGATGTACATAAGATCGGTGCTGTCTGCATGGCAGCACTAATCTGAGAGAAAACAGGGTACCCCGGTTTGACCCGCCTACCCGGTTTTACCCTAGTCTCCCCTATATACTGTTTTTCAAAAACAGAGAATTAAAATTATAGACAGCGAAATTAGCTCTATATTTTTTAACTGTGCATAAAAATATGAGCAATTTTTACTCGACTGCCTGCAGAAAAGTAGGGTAATGTTTGTAACCGTGGATAATGTAAGATAATTTATTCGCTGATAAAATAAGAACGAGCGGATGTATTTTAATAAACGTTGTACCAAAATGTTTGTCTTTGTTCATCGAGTGTTATAGACTATAATTATATACCTTATGTTTCGTGCAATAACAGGATATATCTAAATAGTTTAAAAATGGTTATTTTATTAAAAAGTTGATATTGAAGCAATGAAATTATAACAATTATTCATCCCAAATGATAATAAAATGTTAATAAAATGTTTTTCCCTGCAATTGGCTCAAAAATACCACGATCGTATTCAAGAGTAGAAATCAGTCAGGCAGTTTAACATTTTGGTTCATTATCTTTATTTAAATACTGAAAAAGGTCCAGATTTTCAAAATAATCGCCTGTCTAATTAAGATATTTTCTTTTTCTTTTTCAATATGGAATCGTATATTTTAAAAAGAACATCTCAACAACGCTTTTAATTATACATTAACATTTAACTTATTTCCAATTTCATGATCAAAACACTCTTAGACATATGAATAATTCATTTTCTTTGCATAAATTCTGCTTGCAATCTACTATTTTTTTTTTAATATCGTAATCTCGTTCTTCTATATAATTAAAAAAAAATTCTGTCTATTATCTTTTTCATTATGTACATCTATGTATTCATCCATATTATGTCAAAGTCAAAAGATGAGTATTTTAATATATCTTATTAGACTATAAATTTTGAATTAATAAATCTTGTTTAATAACTTTTTCCTTTCAAGGATTAGATTGTTTGGAAAAAAAATTCAGTTTTTAATATTAAATTCCTAAATATTTTTACTTTATCTTCTAGCTCAGCCACTAGATATAATTTCATAGTCATCATTTTGTTTCTTGCGACGTGGCTGTTTGGAGTTTTTGCCATTGTCGACCTCGGATTCGATTCAGACGAAATCCCTGCTTTCAATCCTATATTTCAGATAATGAATTCATTTCTGGTAACTATTCATCATTTTCTTTTTTTCCCTTTAGTAAAACCAAAATAAAGCTCTCTCATCAATATTTTTCTCTTAATTAAATCCACGCAGCAATATCGAGGAGGAAAAATGTTCTCATAATCTTTTTTCATTATCTCTTTTTTATTCATTTCCTAGAAGAAACTGTAAAATGATTTATTGCTCTAAAAATGTAAATACTCGAAAAATAATTATTTTCAGGATCATCACATAAGGGAAAGTGACAGTTTTCTTCTTAACTAGAAATGAATGGATGGTTTTCTTTTTAATTTAGATAAATGTTCATAAAATGTTTCATAATATAATAAACAAAAATTTAATTATATTTATTGCCATCAATTTAAAGAACTTTGAAAACAGAGATTTTGTTTTATTTCTATGAGCCTGATACTACAATTTTTTTTGTTTGTTTCAATGAGTACTTTAAGAAATTGCAGTATTAGAAAATAAGAAAATGAAAAAGAGAGATCTAAATTTTTGTTTAAATTCATTCAATAAGTTTTACACAGTCTGGCTGTTTTACACATGCGCGTTCATTATGCACTTTCAAAATTATACTCATTGCTGTGAGCATCAATCTATGTGTCATACATTTTAAGTTGTCACGGTGAATCAAAAATATTTAGACAAACTTTAAGAGAATAGCGAAAATGTCCAAATATCGTCTCTTAACCTATTTGTATCCCAAGCGTGCATTTCAGGAAATTCAGAATTCATACCAAATATTCTTTATAAATTTGCTTTATTTAAAGACAGACGTTTCGTGATTACATAAAGTAAATTTTTTTCTTTCAGAATTTAGGAATAAAAAAGAAATTTCTGAAATGGGCGTATATGCGTCTGTGGTACAGGAAAATTCGTAATTTTAAAAATTATGATAGAGCTAAAATTTCCCATAAAATCAATTTAAGCAGCTATGAATCTCACCAAAAGTAATTACTATGATAATTCTGCAGAATTCATTTCTCTTACTTCTGAGAAAATCTGAAAATAAGAAATTTTGTTTAGAAGCCATGGGCCAATAGACGGCATTTTGTAAATAGCCAGTAGTTATTTTAATTAGAAACTAATAGATTGTAGGAACTTCTTTGTTTCTTTTTTCAATTGGTCACTTTTGATTGACCATTTGACTGTGGTGTTTCAGGGGAACTAATTAAAAAATCTTATGGTGGACGAATTTAGGGCTAAAAGTATTGAAAACATGTTGAGTGGTCCTGGCCAATCGATGAACCTCAAAGACCACGGGAGTTTGAATTGAAGGGGACACAGGTGCTTAAATTACAAATCGTTACTCGGGAATTCGAAAAACGTACCTCGAGGCATCAGAATCAGATTCTAAATTTAAATAAATGCTATAAAGAACTCCTCAACTTATTATTAAAAAATATTCGTCTAAACGACCACATTTCCTTTTTATTTCAAATGTCAATGCTCAGTTGGGAAGCGCAGAACTTTTTCATAAGCTTGGCAAAAGGTAGCAGCAATATCCAGAAAAGTTAACAAGAGGAAAATATTTAGACGACCGGGCGGATTTTAGATACTTTATCTAAAAACACAAATCATTTTTATATAAGAATATGTGACCTTAAATGCATCGAACGATCGCAAGAGCGGTTTTGTTTACAGCTAATTAACCAAAAGAACCATATAAATTGTACAACGCATGTTTAAGAGCCTACGCTACTCACAGACTAAATGTTAAACCTATGGGAGCGTTCATTTCAGATTTCTCGTTTGCATTTCAACATTTGAAAATAAATTTTTGCATTGGGTAGCTAAGACCGGCACTTTTTTACTTTTTTAAAATTT
The DNA here is from genome assembly GCA_963931845.1 of Maratus michaelseni. NCBI lineage: Eukaryota > Metazoa > Arthropoda > Arachnida > Araneae > Salticidae > Maratus > Maratus michaelseni. Next base: position 164,390,427 of record OZ007587.1, read on the forward strand.
TGATTGTAATTTTTTTTATGAGGATACTTTCATTTTCGGAACCGGTTCCAAAAGTGAAAGCGCCATGTTAAAAAAAACTGAAACCAAAATCGAAAAAGAACAAACGTACAACGTTAAAAATTGTCATCAAGTATCCTATGCAAAAGAAAAAAATCATTCAAAAATATTAAAATACAAGCGAGAAATTTGTAAAGAACTCTTCCATAGGTTTAACATTAGCGTGCGAGTGTCTTCGTGTGAATAGTGTAGGCTGTTAAGGCAATACTGGCTTAAAGAGTCATCCATTAATTACGTCACACTTAAAGAGGATGTAGAGGGTCGACAAAGTGCGACAGGGTAGGGGCTGAGTTAACACGTTGTGGCATCACATCTAAAATATGAAAACAATTAAGTAGGGATTGTTTTCAAGTGGAATAAATTAAATTCGTAGAAAATATGTATTTTTAATAAGAAAGTATTAGTCATGCTACAAGAAATTAAAGAAAAAGAATAAAATTCTTAACGATTTTTTGTTGTTTATTCCCTTAGATAGTAGATAGAATATACAAAATAATAATAATAATAATTATTATTATTATTACAATTTTTTAAATAAATATCAGCACTAAATAACAGTCGCACAAAAACTGTGACATTACAACTGGGAAGGGGGTATTACGTGAGTGTGACAAACTGTGATATACAGGGAGGTTGGAGTGAAAAAAACTGCGAAATTTGCGTGACGTATTTAATGGATGACACCTTAAGACGCATGTTTACAGATTTAAATATGAATAATAACGTTACTATGACAACACTTTATGGTGGTAGTTGAAAGTCTTGTCGAGAGAGTCTTTGAAGTAACTGCATGATCCGTGAGAGGACTGGTATCTTTAACAGTGTACGACAGTTCAAGCGTCGATATTGCGGGTATCACTTCGTACTCTAAAGTCTGTTGAACTTCCAAGTCTCAATATACTTTAAAATTCAAGGTTCTGTAAAAGATTTGTTGCTGGTTACATTAATTAGCAAATTACAAACTGTATATCGTTGTAACGTTATCATTCATTACTTCAATCTTTAAACCTGTGCTATAATGTTATTTAATTAAACTGTATTGAATTAAGTCTGTGTTGTACATTTTATATGTTATCATTTTATTTTTGTTAATGCATTATTAAATAACACCCTCTATATATTGGTCTATTTGTATTTTCAGTTAATTTGTTTTTCAAAATGAACCTAATATAAATCTAATTGAATTACTGAAATATTTTTTAAAAGTGGTTTGAATTACATTTATTCAAGTGAGACATGTATCCGTTATAGAATTAATTTTAATAATCCTTAAATCCTGTTAGCGGTCTCACAGACCCACTTCTATTTTCAGTTATCATACTTTAACTTGTAATTTTAGGTTTGACTATATATACTAGAGAAATTTAGATTCCTTTGAAGTCTTAATACAGGGTGATTATAAAAAAAAACTATCCCGATATATGAGCCCCTAACTGTCATACCGTTCACAGAAACTGAATGAAATTCTGGCTTAAAGTACACTGCTCAAAACAATTAAAGGATATTTGAAATTTTATATAAAATAAAGATATAAACGAAATTTTTTTGCCGAAAATAGAAGAAGAGAATCACAAATGCAAATTTTTCTGGTTTTCAAACTGTGAAGTATGCAAATTTTGAGTTCGACGTCAAAAACGTCGCTTCAGCGGCAGCGAATGAAATTTGACTTTCAACTGGATAAAAGAGAATGAAGACAAGGATGATCGGCATTCAGTGATTGCTTTGTTTCGATGAGTACGATGTCTCAGCGAAGTCATTTGACAGATTCAGAAGCTTGGAAAATTGTTGGTAGGTTAGAAGGGGGCCAAACTCAAGCCGAAGTAGCGCAAGCCATTGGAGTGTCACAAAGTGTCATTTCCAGGATCTGGAACCGTTTTTTGGAGAGTAGATGTGCAGGCCCAAGACCAGGGCAAGGTCGTAGACGGGCAACAACGCCCAATGAAGATCGGTATTTAGCGTTAACAGCTCGGAGACACCGAAACATGAACGCTACTCTTCTCCAAAAACACCTTCGCTCGGCTACAGGCACCACGATTTCAACTCAGACTGTCCGAAACCGGCTCCATGCTGTAGGTCTGTATGCTCGCCAACCGATGGTATGTATTAGATTAACATCAAGGCATCGTCGCGACCGCAGGGAATGGGCAACCGAGCATGTCAACTGGAGGAGAAAGGAATGGAGCAATATTCTGTTTTCTGACGAGTCCCGTTTTCTGTGCATCCGGATAATAGGCGTATTTTCATCTGGAGGGACCGTGGCAGTAGGAATAATCCTGCGTTCGTGCACGAAAGTGTCAGATTTGGCGGTGGAGGAGTGTTGGTGTATGGTAGCATCTCCATTGACGGGCGCACTGACCTCTACATCATTCGAGATGGAGCTCTGACTGGTCGCCGATATAGGGATGAGATCCCCAGACCTATTGTAGTCCCTTACGCTGCAGCAATCGGAGATAACTTCATTTTAATGGACGATAACTGCAGGCCACATCGTGCAAACCTGGTGGAGGATTTCCTTTTCGAGGAAGAAATCGTTCGAATGGAATGGCCAGCGTGTTCTCCAGACATGAATCCAATCGAGCACGTTTGGGACGCTCTAGGAAGACGAGTTTCTGGCCGCCAACAACCCCCACAAACTCTCCAAGAACTGGAAAGAGCTCTTCTGGAAGAGTGGGGCAGAATACCCCAACTCGTCATTAATAGCCTCATTGAGTCCATGCCTCAAAGGTGTTCAACGTTGCTGGCCGCCCGTGGAAACCATACCCCCTACTGAAAATGATTTTCTTTGAAGAAAACACCTTTTCTTATTCTTTTTTTCTCAGTTGCACAAATTGTGTTTTTTTCCTTTTGTACACAAATGCGCAATAAAATGCATTTTTTTTCTGCCAAACATGTGTAATTTATTCTCATATAACCTACTATGTCTGTCGACCATGTATCAATCAGCTAAAAAGTTTCCCAGATACAAAATCCACCTAAAACTGCAATATCCTTTAATTGTTTTGAGCAGTGTATTTTGAGGTATGCGCTCAAGAATCATGTGAAAAACAACAGTTAAATTCTAACAGTTACGGTTACAGTGACAAAATTTCGAAAATTTCAAATGGCAACACCTACTTTTTTTTTATTGGAATGTGATCTTCATAGTGAAAAACCATAAAAAGCGTTGGAACGGTACCTGTAGCACGAAAATCGCCGGCGCTAGGCAGACTAAGAAGAAAAATGAAAACAACCAATAAAGGACAGAGAAGCAACAGATAGTAAAACATTTTATTGTTCAGTGCTATCCACCTTCTGCCGCATGTAAAGTGTCGTCGTGTGTAAAATGGAAAATGTATGAAACACAATAAAATGTTTTGTTTTCTGTTGCTTCTCTGTCCTTATGGGTTATTTTCACTATTCTTCTTAGTCTGTCTAGCGCCGGAGATTTTCGTGCTACAGGTACCGTTCCAATGCTTTTTATGGTTTATCACTATGAAGATCACATTCCAATAAAAAAAAGTAGGTGTTGCCATTTGAAATTTTCGAAATTTGTCACTGTAACCGTAACTGTTAGAATTTAACTGTTGTTTTTCACATGATTCTTGAGCGCATACCTCAAAATATACTTTAAGCCAGAATTTCATTCAGTTTCTGTGAACAGTATGACAGTTAGGGGCTCATATATCGAGATAGTTTTTTTATAATCACCCTGTATATCGAGCGTACTATATCGCTAGAGACTTTTGAATGGATGAATTTTAATTATAATAGTCCTGTACATAAAGTTTAGAACAGAAACAGTGTCCTATGAGTTAATCGAGCCTTTTATTCGTCATTTGATCAGGCGGTCTCAGAAATCGCTGTAAGGGTTAAAATGTGTTGAATAACGATTCTTTCTGAGCACAAATTAAACACGTTTTAATTATAAAAATTTATTAAGTTAGTAATCACCTTTTATTGAGCCTGTGCTTTTGTTTTCCAATCTAGGGAATATTCATCGTGGCTCTAACTGGCTTCGGATCAAAATACTTCCGATATAGCCTCTGCCACTCCGAAAGAAACAAAACTGAAACCAAGGTAAATATTGAAGATATACTTCGAAGCTTCTTTATTTGATATTATATGAGGAATATTTGTTTCAGTTAAGTTCAGAAATTCACTATAAATATATTTAGAATAAAAGTGCCATGAAGTTGTGCATACACTTTGCTTCTTTCGAGATTTATTACACACTAAAATTATTGAATTGACTTGAAATTATTGTTCCAAAACTTAAAATCTAAATTACCCTTTCTGTAGAGGAAACTGAACAATTCTTTATAAAAGTTTCAAAATACATATTTTAATTAATTTTTACCGATTACCAAAACTTATTAATTGGGTTGTATACTTTTATGGTATTCGCAAGCCTTTAAAGCACCCTTTTAATAAATATATTGATATATATATATACAGGGTGTCCGAAAAGTCTGGAAACGATCAAATTACTCGAGAAATATACAACGGATTGAAAAACGGCAAAATGCATGTTCAATATTTTTGAAAAATCTATTTAGGGATATGAAAGTTTCCTCCCCCCCCAACTTTGTCCCCCCGGTGGGGGAGGGGAAGAGGCGACTTTGAAATCTTAAATGATGACCCCCATTTTTATTGCAGATTCGGACTCTACGGGAAAAAATACGTAACTTTTGTACTGAACATTTTCTTCGAAACACTGTAGATGGCGCTGTAATGGAGTGCAATGCTGTGAGAATCGTTACCATTGCAATGTCTGGAAACGCTCCAATAACTCGAGAAATATACATCAGATTGAAAAACGCGTGTTTAATATTTTAGAAAAATGGCAACTTTGATATCCCTAAATAGATTTTTCAACACTAAATAGATCCCTAAATAGATTTTCCCCCCAAAGGGGGCAAAGTTGGGGGGGAGGGAACTTTCATATCCTTAAATAGATTTTTCAAAAATATTGAACATGTATTTTGCCGTTTTTCAATCCGATGTATATTTCTCGAGTTATTTAATCGTTTCCAGACTTTTCGGACACCCTGTATATATATGTATATGAGTCTCATAATGTTATCTGAGTTAAAATAATACACAGATTATTATCATTTACTTTGAGATGGACTAAAGTACTTGTCGTAAGGTGTGATATTCCGAACCTTGAAATATGGTAGGTGTCCGTTGTGATATTTTAAAAAAGGTTTATTAGGACAAAACACGGTACAAAAAATTAAAACATTAATAATAAAAGTAAATAGGAGCTAGCACATAAAGTTTTCACAATAGTATCAACTACCAGTCGAACATCGTTAAAGTGAACCCACTGAACGTAAATTATTTTTAACGTAAATTGTCCTCATAATCCTTGTCAAAATGAACACAAATATTTAGTTGCTGATAACATGAATTATTCTTGACATACCATTTTTTAAAATTAACCTTGAGATTCATGTTAATGAGGTTTGAATGTACCAGAACAACAAGCAATACATTTTTCTCATTTCTCGTCTTGATCTTTTTTCCTCATTCTTCACTATAGCAAAAGATTCTCCAGGCTGACGGCAACACCAGAGGAAGCAGTCGATTCTGACCCTAGGGATTTATACGGGACCGGGCAGGCAGAATAAAGACAATTTTAAAGGACCAATAAAAAAATAAACGGCCAGCCGGTCCGATAAAAAAAATTATGCGGGCCGACCGGCACGATATAACAAATTTATAAAGTCAGACTAAGCCGACAAAATATGAATATTTTTCAATGGACCTGGCTGGACCGAGAGTAAGTTATAAATGGGTTTGCACGAGCTGATGTTATCTTGCCAATATCAATACAAAAATTTAACATGTACTACGTAGAGATCTGCATCGGACAGTTACATTGTGGGCTTAATTTTTTCAGCAGACTCGGGCCGGCCTCAGGCTTGCATTTTTTTCTACATTCTCGGGCCATGCTGGACTTGGAATTAATTGTGTAGGGTACACCTTTTTTTCTAATAATAATGATAATGAACTTTTGTAGCGGAATGTTTAGAAATATACTTTAATAAATTCCAGAGAAATATTTTAAAAAATTCTTTTTCTTATTATACAACTTCAAAAGTTATGATGTTTTGAACCTTTTTTTTTAAATTCTAATTTTAATTCAGGCCGTAAACTGCGAAACTATAAACGGATCGATCCTTTAGTTTTTACATCGGGCCGGGACTGGAAATCTCCAGGCCCATCAGGGTAGAGGTTTGCATGAAAAGGCCCATGCAAACATATATACTCTGGGCTTCCACGTTATCAATATCAGTTATGAAATGTACATTTTATTTTATTTCTAACTAATCTCGATTTAAGGACCAGTTTTGGCTCTGTGACAGCCGAATGTTTCGACAAATATGACAGTTACGAATAGTTTTTATTAGATATTACCAACCAGAGCATAGTTTTGTATATTTATCGTATTTAATTTACTTCAATAAACCTGTTTAAGATAGTCTATCTGTGTTAAATTTGTATGACTATATAATTTATATGTTTCCAAAATATGCTAAAGTCAAAATTTTATTTAGTGTTTGACTCTATATAGATGAATATCGAGTTCTGTTCCGTTCAAATTCTAATTAAAAATAATATTTTAGAAAGAGCAAAAATACATAGTTTTTATCAGTTTGAATTCCAAGAGAAAATCCATCTGTAAAAGCAAAAAAATATTTTGTAATTTATTGCTTCTAAAGTTCTTGTTTACAATTTGTAGATAATTATGTTAATATGAACTTATTACGATAAATAATATGAACTTATTACAATAATTTAATTTGAGTATGTATTGTTGTAAGAACTGTTAAAATTTTTAGAAAGAATTCTTATAAATCGAATTGTTTGTAAAATTCGAATGTAATCTTGTAGTTGCCCAAGATTCCGGAAAACTTTTCCTCATCTTTAAAAGCTATTTAAAAAAAAAAAAAATCAAAAATCTTATAAGACAGTGTATTTTGAAGGTTTAGAAACGTTTCTGAAACAAACAGGACCCTAATTTTCGGAAAAACATTTCCGTTAATTTCGAAACCCTGTTGATAACAGAGGCTTCAAAGCTGATTCTTTTCCTGTAAATTCTTGACGATTGGAGAAATGTTTCCTCTATTTTAAGAAACTACGACGTTACACTAATATTTTGTATATGTTTCTGCAGCTTTTTACAATATATAAGAAATATGTATATATATATATATATATATATATATATATATATATATATATATATATATATATAACGTACGTTTCAAATTTAAAAAAATCCCTGACGGCTCGGCCTACAAGCAAATGTAGATTTTGAACACGCAGATCGTGGGGCACCTGTTTATTGGGAATTGCACTAAAAATGACCTTTTTGACATGATGCGGCAGTTGGGACCACCCACTTCGAAATCTACCTGTGTCTGTAGGCGGAGCCGGCAAATTTTTTTATTATTTTCGTAAGGGTTGGTTCTATAAACAACTTGTCAAGCGGATTTAATATCTTGTGAATTGACAAAGTTATGATTTTTATTCTTCTGAAACCCCCATCCCCCTCCATCATTTGAGGCCATTTTTAATTACATCAAAAATCTGTCATACATAAATTTTCGGCACTTTTCCTAAACGGATTCGATACGTATCATAATTAAGAAGTTGTGGGCTTTCTTCTGTTTTCACAAAAAGCACCCCCATCCCCCCCCCCTGGTTCGATTTTGCCTATTAACGAACTTGACAAAGATTTTATGCCCCTTGATTTTATGTGTCAGTTTGGAAGAAATTTGTGCAGAATTTTTGAAGTTATTGTGTCCATAAAAAAGTTATATAGATAAATGCATAGATAAAGTTTTGAACTGGGGGTGGTTTTGGGTTCTGGGAGTCATGATCGGCGTAGATCTGCAACATTTTTCAGAAATTGCAACATAGGGGAAAATGTAATAGGTAGTATTTCTTACGAAATCTACCTAAAAATTAGAATCATAAAAAACGCATGGCAGTAGTTAGCAAGACAACTATTCATTCTGTGCCGTTCTAACTCATTCTCTTTTGCTTAGAACAAATTTCAGTTAACTGTTTCATGTACGCATGTATTTTCACCATCTGTTCTAACGAAATTTAGGTTATACTTTAAATTTGAGATTGATTGCATGTAAATTTATCTCTCGTTTTAGGCTCTTAATCTAGACCCATTCGATGTTCACGATAAAGCTAATATTGCAAACAGGAAGAAAATATGTAAGTCTATTCATATTTATATTAAAAATTACATTGATTAATGTTATAATGTTAAAATAATACTTTAAATACAGGGTGGTCCTAAAATATATGTCAAAAATGTAAAGGCAGGTAGAGAGGACCTATATGAGCAGATTTCGTTTAGGAATGTGGGTGCAGAAATCCTAAGTTGAGGCAATAGAGGGCGCTGTTGAGTTCGGCAAATGAAAACGTTTTGATGGCTTGAATCGTCATTCCCATACGGATTTCGAGCAATATGCATCGATACACCAATGCGGAGCTTGCCGACATGCATTTTATGTATGGGGCTGCGCAAGGAAATGGAGCGGCTGCTCAAAGGATGCGCACGTTCAATGGCTCTCGAGTCTTTCGAAGGACTATTTTTCTACAGTGCGTAATACTTCTGTTACTGCTGGTATTCTGCGATATCTTCCAGTGCCCTTATCACGCCTGGAAGCATAAAACGATTGACTCGCGCACAACTTCCGATGAAGACACTCAAATGTTCGGGGATCCGACAGATTACTACCCGGGAATCGTTCCTTTGAGCAGCCGCTCTATTTCCTTGCGCAGCCAAATACACGAAATGCATGTCGATACGTTCTGCATTGGTGTAACGATGCATGTTGCTCGAAATTCGTGCGGAAATGACGATTCCAGCCAGCGAAACGCTTTCATCCGCCGAACTCAATAGCGCCCTCTACTGCCTCAACGCTGCATTTCCGCAAACACATTCCTATAGGAAATCTGCTTATTTAGGTCCTCTCTACCTACCTTTACAGTTTTGACATATATTTTAGGACCACCCTGTATATGCATGTGAAATAATCATTTCCATTTCAATGTTATTTTATTTTATTATACATGTGAAATAATACATAATACTAAAAGAATTTTTTTTAATCCGATAAACTGGGTTCAAATTGATTGAAATTTCAAGAAATTGTAATTTGTAGGCAGTTTACTCGCTATTAAATACTACTAAAAGCAAGCATTTTCATTCATTTGTGATACATAAAAAAAACTGAGTAAGCTTATTTGCTTAACATTTCTGTACACGAAGAGCATTGTTGCCTTTTAAACGTCTTCTATTTAACTTTTACCACCCTGTAAAAAATTTTCGTGAACTTTCTCTTACACACACGCACAAGCATTTAAACGGTATTTTGTTAATGTGATGACAAACAAAGATAGAATTTATTTTTATATGAATCATATATTGATTTCATATGTTCATAATATTAACCTTTATATCCTGAATTAATTTTCCAGCTACTTTTTAATTGTATTTTTGCATGATTGGATAAGTTTTGGTGCAGAATAAACATAGGAAAGAGGAAAATAATTTTTATAATGTTTTAGTGGTTAATTATGCAACTGCAACCACCATAAATTTTTTACCCTATGATATAAAATAAAATAGTAAATTTCAAATAGTAAACTTCAAATAAAATATAGGAAATGTTCACCTGTAGAGTATAGAAAACAATAGAAAATAATAGTACTAAATAACCGGTAATAAACCACTAAAATTACTCAAATGAAGAACAACATGCATGTCAATTCTATTGCAAAATGGATTTCGAATGTAGCGTGGCAAATGTAAAATCCCTACAATGCAAAGAAAGAGAATATGTGCTTGAATTTGCCATCTCCTGCCTGCTGTCAGAAATACACTATTTGTGCCATTGTGAATACCGTTAGGAAAAACGGTCATATTACGAATATATAGGTGTTTTATTAAAATGGTACTTATAAGTACCGTCAGGATAAAAAGGGTTAATTGGTGTAAGATTTGAGATAAAAAATCCTTTCGTAATTGCTTATCTAAAAAGTCCGAGAGGCAGCGACAGTTTTTTTATACAAGCTGATCTTCAAATATGTAATTGATCTTATTTAATCGGTCACAAAATTAGCCGTCAGCTATTGCGACCATGGTGGATGTGATATTGAGGGCAGCTGCGGTAATATCGTTCGATCTCCAGTAATCGAGTTACCATTAATTTTCCTTTGACTGAGAGATGTTGCAGTTCCGAGGCCACATGCACCGCTGTCGCAACAGTTGACGGCTAGTTGCTACAGCTTTTTTCGACAGACTTGAATTTTTTTGTCTGAAATGTGCTAATACCCTAATAAAAATAGGAAGTGAACGACATCCGTGTACAAAATATACTGAGCTGGACGCCCCTTATTTTTAAATGTAGCTGACAGTAGAGTCATTATCACTAATCCCCGAATTACTGTCCGCTTCCATCACATCTTGAAATTTTATAATGCTGCTCAGAAAATAAATAAATCTATTGAAAATTCTGTTATGTTATCTTTATTAAGAATAATGAAGCTAATTTTGTCTTTTCATTAATGACTTCAAGGATATATTAATGACAATCTGGGGTAAGCTTGAATAATTTTAAAAGCATTTCTAAAAGAAAAGAAATCAAAAGACTGTTTTCTGCAACAATTATGCTTTTATTTTAGAGTGTCGGATGTAATATATTTTCTTCCAGTTTTGCTTAAAAACTGTCGTTAATAATAGTATATTGTATATGCGGCCAGCGAAACAATTTTTCACTCAAATGCGACCCGAAACAATTTTTTCTCCACAAATACGGCCCTAAGATTACAAAAAATTGCAAAACACTAGTATAGGTGAAACTGCTATGCAAAGTTTTATTTAGCATTAAAAAAAAAAAAAAAAAAAAAAAAAAAAAAACAGTGTCATTGATTGCAAATTTCTCTGAGCAGGGCAGACGAGATGAGGTCTGGAAGTCGAAAATATTAGGAATTGTTCAATTATTAGTACAATACTTTCACTATACAGGGTGTCCCAAAAACATTGACCTCGGCTTTTATTACTTAAGCCATAGACATACATTATCAATTACAAAGTTGCTCATAAAAAGATACAGGATTTTATGAAATCGATTAAAATTTTCAAGGGATTAAATTTGAAGATATACAAAATTTTTAAATTTTATACGGCCCCCGTACAAAATATTTCACAATAAGTAAAATGTGCCCCATACACTAATAAGATCATGTACAAAATTTCAACATAAATTTTTGCATAATATCTAAAGCTGTCGGTTCAAGAATTAGGCTATGGGTCAGTCATAAGCGGCAACATCCTGTATATAATTCTACGATCAAACACATTCAATTCTAAATATATATGTTGATTCACAACTATACTAGATTGTTTTGATAGCTATCTTCCTCTTTACACTCTGTTTTATCCTTTCTTTATTTGGTTTTTAAAATAATGTTAATTCAGTTTTCATTTTTCAGATGCAAGTTAGGAAATCATTTTGCAATAAAAAAATGAAGAATTGGAAAGTGGTAGATGGACATCAAAGGAAATTATTAAAAAGAAACTGTATTTTACAAATGTTCTATAGAAGATTTCTTCATGAATTGTGTGTATTTAGTTTTTAAAATACTTTATGCATTTAAGAATCATTAAAATCTCGTTCATGTCGCCTTCACAATGATATATTTTGAAATTCATTCGTTATAGGACACGTTTTATATAAAATTTTATATGAGATATTTATGTAATATTTATGTACAACAATTTGGTAACTGTATATTTAATTTTAGATATGTTCTGTGAATTCGCCTATGTGAGATTTAAAGAATCTCATTATGTTATTCCATATTGAGAAAAATGTTTAGACACTGCACAGTGTGGTATTTAGTCCCAAAACCTGGCCAAAATTATTTTATACTTCTAAAAGCTACACATCTACGTTTTTATTAGCTCACAGGCTATCAAAGCCTAAGAGCTAATGTGCCCGCCGGTTCTGTATGTACGTATGCATGTATGTACGTACGTATGTATGTATGTATGTACGTATGTATGTACGTAACGCGATAACTCTTGATAGAAATAAACGTTTTGCTTCAAATTTTGTTTATAGGTTCATTGTGATAAGGCGCTTCTCTGATTAGTTTTGAAGGTTCATTGGTTAAATATAAAAAGGGGGGACGGGGGGCTAACTCCCCCTTAATTTAGATAAATGAGTTTTTCATGCAGAATTATCCGATTTTCTTCCATTTTTGTATATATATTCATTGTGCTAAAGCACTTCTCTGGTTAGTTTTGGGGGTTCATTGGTTAAATATAAAGGGGGGAATGGGGGGATGATCCCCCTTAATATATAGTCAATTTCCTTATTTTTCGAGAGTCAAGAGTATAATATACAATTAGTGTGAAAAGCCTGTGATCTCAATGTCCTCAGTTTAACTAAGCAGTTTTCTTTTTTATTTGAATTGTAGAGTGAAAACGGTAAAATAAAGCCTTATTTATAAATGAAAGCATTTATTCATCAGTTTCATCACTATTACTGTCTTTAAGAATATTAACATTTGTAATATCACTTTCTGATAACAAATGTAAAACTTCAGAAGATAAGGGCTTTCTTTTCTAGTCTGTGTTGCATTTCATGTCAGTTATTATTGGGTCAGAAGTTAAAAGAAGCCTATTCAGGACATCAATGTACAGGCCACTCGCGAAAACTTTCTTCTGTAGTTTAATTTAAATGACCTAATATGTTTATTGCGAGCTTCTGCAGCCTCTTCCGATAGTTGGCCTATTGGCAGAATAGCCTTTTTTATAAAGTCTGCTCCATGACGAAGTACCTTGTGCATTGTAGGGGACATGGGATAAAAACTATATAGCGACACACACAGTTCAGCCGTCTCTTAGCAATATTTTTCAAATTCTTCTGTATTAATTTTGTATTAGTATTGTTTTCTCCAAATATTGTCCTTGTTTTTATGAGTAGCTAGCCATTTTTGTTTGAACTGATTTTTAATAACGGAGAGCTTTTGCTTCATCTCAGCTATCCTTGGATCACCTTCAGAATAATTTCTCAATAATTCTTGCTGCATAAATTGATGATTTCCATCAAATGTTGACTCATTAGAGCATTGTATGATGGTATACAACTCATTTCGAGTCATAGATCTCAATTCAGAAGGCCCTGTTACCAAAATAAATAAAAAAATAAATAGCAGTAATTTATATAAAAAATTGTAGGAACTAACAAAAAAATTCGTTAAAAATAGGGGGGCGGTTTCGGGCGGCTGATTTTTTTATAATTGTCTTGTATACTAAGTACTGCATATTGCACAATAGTTTTCATCGCTTAAATATGTTTAAAAATATAACAAAATCCTTTCTAAATATTATAAATAATTATTTATGCCACTATGAAGTATACCTAAGTTGTCGACCATATAGACAAAAAATCTGCAGGATATTCATTAGGTAAATGTAGTGTGTATAAAGTACATACCCAGTTCAGAATAATCCATCACAACAACAACCACTAACATTGTTTAGACAATAAACAACAAGATATTTTAAAACACTAAAATCTGAGCGCATTGTAAAATCACAGGACCACTGGAAGCGAACGGCAACTTCAGACTGATCGCGTGGCGCGCTGCGTTGTGCTAGCGCATTGCACGTTTCGCCTTTGGATTATTAAGCTTTTTGAGGAATAATATACAGGGTAGGAAACCGATTTTTTAAAAAATCATTTTTGGCCATGTTTTGGGACTAAATACCACACTGTGCACTGGCGAAAACAATTAAAAGAATAGGTATAAAACCTCGTAAAACTTTAAAGATTTCGCAGGTAAAATCATGGAACTGGAGTAAGATCTTTATTTTATCATGACTAACATATCTTGAAAATGCTGAATGTTCTATTGCAGCAAAAAATAAATTAAATAAGAACAAAGGAAATGTGATATAAAATGATGTAAAGAAACGTTGGTATTTATACTTTTACGTCTGAATACTTTTACTGAAACGTTGGTTTTAAACTTTTTAGAGCTACATAGAAAACATTAATAAGGTGTGAGTGAGTGGTCACTTCTTACCGAAAAGCAAGCTTTACAACGATTTTCCATGCTGTGTATATTATACTACGTCCACACAGGAGATAAAGGATATCTTAGACAGACAAAAATTTTGGAGGTGGTACACCCCGGTGGTAGAAATCCTGTTCACATTATGATAGTTAAATCACTTAATTTGAAGTTTTTTAAAACGGACGACACGGAATCAAATTTTTCGACTTCAGCAAATTTCTGAAACTCACTTAACTTTGAGATCCTCTCTTAACTATGAGTTGAGTGGAACTCTGCCTTCTGAACTATTTTTGCTTTTAAATATCAAGGTGAGCTCTACAAGTAATTAATCAGCTTTTTCGAATGACCCTTTCAATCGTTTATTTATTTAACAGCTGCAAAAGATGAAAACAATAATAATTATGTAGAGTTAGATGATGCAGTTACAAATTTAACAACTTATGCTCATGCACAGACATCTGTTTGGCAAATTTAATGCCCCGTTCAGACTGAATATTTAAGATATCTTCGACCGCCATTTCGGAGGCGGTACACTCCGAAATTAGAGCACCTGTTTACACCGCAAAACTCATCTTAAGATAGTATCGCGGTCATATTATGATAGTTAAATCACTTAATTTGAAGTTTTTTGAAGCGGGCGACACGGAATCAAATTTTTAGACCTCAGCAAATTTCTGAAACTCACTTAACTTTGAGATCCTCTCTTAACTATGAGTTGAGTGGAACTCTGCCTTCTGAACTATTTTTGCTTTTAAATATCGAGGTGAGCTCTACAAGTAATTAATCAGCTTTTTCGAATGACCCTTTCAATCGTTTATTTATTTAACAGCTGCAAAAGATGAAAACAATAATAATTATGTAGAGTTAGATGATGCAGTTACAAATTTAACAACTGATGCAAATGCGCAGACATCTGTTTGGCAAATTTAATACCCCGTTCAGACTGGATATTTAAGGTATCTTCGACCGCCATTTTGGAGGCAGTACACTCCGAAATTACAGCACCTGTTCACACCGCAAAACTCATTTAAGATAACTCCTTAAACGTCACTGCGTCTGAGATGTGAACAAATGTAAGATGTGCGCATGCGCATAAGTAAAATCCAGCTTCAACAGCCAATCAGTTAAAGCGAGCCTCCACAGCCAATTAAAGTGAATGGTAGTGGCTGTATCTAGCCATAGAGAGTTTTAACACACTAAGAGAGTTTGTGGAACTCTCTCGGGAACTCGGCGGTCTAAGATATCTTAAATATCCAGTCTGAACAGGGTATTAGTCCCTTAAAATATTTGGTAATGTGAACGGCTCAAGCCAAATCCCGGGTTATCCGGTTTTAAAAGTTAAACTATTACTTAACTTTCCTAATGTGAACGCGACATAACTCATTGAACGTCACTGTGTTTGATATCTGAACAAAATGGGAAGTGTGCAAGTGCGCATAAGTTAAAACGAGCCTCGACAGCAAATTAGTTAAAGCGAAACTCTACAACCAATTAGAACGAGTGGTAGTGGCTGTATCTAGCTATAGAAAGTTTCTACTTACTGAGAGTGTTTCTGGAACTTTCTCTCAGTCATTTCAGTGGTCTGAGATATCTTAAATATCTGGTCTGAACGGGGTCTTAGATTGTTCAAGAGTTCCTGTTATAACAAAGTGTATATTCACGGTGAAATAGGTGCTGCTTGAAATTCCTGAGTGATGGGGGGAGCTGCAGTGATGCAAGTTGACGTTCTGTTGCGTCCCATAGATGTTTTTACTTTCTTCTATCTATACAAGAAGAAAGTATCGGATTCGCGAAAAATTTTGACTTCCAGTTTTCAACGGATTTATGACACAACGGATTTATGTCAGGAACACGATTTGACTGTTTTTAGAAAACGTCTGCAAGTGAGTCTGTGTGTCTGTCTGTATACATATTTTGTGGGCGATTTAACTCACGAACTACTGGGTAGAATAGGATGACATTTGATATGAAATGACATCCTTATGTGAACTAATGCTGATTAGGTTTTGAACAAAATGTCCCAAGAGACGGCGCCCCAAATCGACGATTTGTTCGATTTATGTGATGCTTATATCTCCAGTTTATGTGCGTAGAATTCAACGAGATATCAAATTTAAAACCCTCATTATAAGAATAAATTGTTATTCAATTTTGGTGGCGGTCATCTAAGAAGGGGGGGGGGGTGCCAGAATTCGAGGATTTCTTCGAAATATGCTATGCTTATATCAACAGTTTAAATGCACAGAATTCAACGAAACTTAGCATCCTGAATATGCGAATACATTGTTACTCAATTTTGATTGCAGACATCTAGGAGAAGGCACCGAAATTTCCTATTTGCTAAGTCGATGTAATTTCTTGTACTATTTAAATAATTTGATTGATTTGATTTGTACAGAAGAAAGTTTTATGATGGCTACAACATACAAGTTTTGAATTTAAATCCAACAAATATTTGGGATACTTTATTAGCTGGATTCCTCCGGCTTCAAGATAATCGGTCACTAGAGCAGTGCGATCAGGTTGTACATTTTCTTCGTAATTTGTACATTTTTCACGCTTATTGTACAGTGTACGCTTAAACTTTTCGTGTACGACGATTTCTTCCGTTTTTTTAAAAAACACGTTTGAATTTTAAAATTTCAATAATTTTTATCAGTTTATTTTTCTTATTTTTTTCAAAAGTTTCCCTTTTGATACACTTTTACCACGAAAATGTGTCTGAAAAAATTATTATATAGTGTTATTAGAGTAATGTAATGCAAATGCAGTTGGAAAATAACAATTATAACAATTAATTAATAATTTGTTTTTAAGAAAAACTCTTTAAAGAATACATTATTGACATATTCTGCACAGTTCAGTAGGATGTGAACAATGCCTTTAATTTGACAAAGCAAAACAAACTAGTGTCAATAAAAATCTTTTAAAGAGAGTCTGGCAAGTATAATCCTCTTTAATAAAAAAACTATGCGTTGCTGACGACTGGGATTTTCGATAATCGTTGCCACAGATTAATCTCGGAAAATGAAACATTTGAAGTTGCTGAAAAAATTAATAGCTCGAAAAGTATTTGTCAGAAAATTGTTAGACAAACTTCGTTAGAAAGGTAAAAAATTGTATTTTTCTTGACATAAATTTCAAATCTAATGATTATGCCTTTTTCAAATATTGAATTTCAAAAATTACCAAATTTCACAATGGAGTACCATAGCGAAATCTTCACGCGTAAAAAGATAATGACAACGGCCATGTGTCCTGATGTATACTGGCTATAGTACGAGTCACAAATTATAGTAGCCTTACTATTCTGTTAAAATATAAAAGTGAATTATGATTCCACGAGTGCATGATTTTTATTTAATTTTAATGTAATCATCTTAGAAACAAAGTTTTGGAATTTTTTTTCGAATAGGACTAATAAATTGGCCAAAACTGTATATTATTTTGAGTTTAAAAGAAGAAAGGTGGGGAGTGCTTTATATTATTTAGGTTTCCTCAGGAACTTTTGGTCAGAATTGAAAGTTTAATATATCAAAACGTCAGAAATTAAATCGACAATAACTATAACGACTGTCCTTCAGTTCGTTTGAATAGATTTTCATTTAAAAATATAAAATCATTAAACATTGAATTTAGGTATTTTTAAGGTTATTATCACGGGCCCGGGCAACGCCGGGCATGTCAGCTAGTTTATTCTAGTAACTAATCGCATGATAAATAAAACTTTCAGACATGTGAATAATCGAATTTATGATGTATTTTCAGAAAGTTATCGTGTGAAATAAGACAATTGAGCTTTAGACCTCCGGTTCTTTTTCGCGTTTTAAAACTTTGTCTATGCCAAGATTAAAAAAAAAACAGAAATTTCATTAAATTTCGTATTGAATTTAAAATTGGGTTAGACTGGTGTGTCGGTGAGTGATCTTCTGCAAAACGCTCGTACTGAATTAATGCATTAAAAATGAATCTCTAATAGAACGAAATATATATATTTTTAAATAATAATAATAATAATAGTAACAACGACATATCATAGAGTAAATTAATGTAATAGATGGTATTATTGGACAAAATTTTTCAAATCCGCCGAAATTTAAAACATAACATATCCAACAGATGGCAGCACCACATTTATTTTCAATTTATCCCTTTAACAATCTTTGTAATTTAAATATTTTACAATACCATTATGGCATATTATTAAATGATTTTATCAATAAAATATGCATTTGTGTTAGTACAATAAGAAAAATTCATTTTTCAAAAGTAAAATAAAATAAAAGCTTAAAACCCTTTTTCCCCTTCCCCCACAGATATAAATATTTCGGAATATTTTATTATTATTATTATTATTATTTTAATGCTGCTCTTAGAGGTGTCGCCTATAACTTTTAAGCAGCGTTTCTGAAACTGTGGTTCGCGCACCACCAGTGATCCTAAAGGCTCTCTTAGATTTATAAAAGAATTCAAAATTTAAATAAATTGCTTGTCTCATATTATGGCTGAAAATCTCAAAGTCACGATATTACACTTGGCTTTTTATTTATTTTATTATTTATTTATTTATTTATTTTATTTTAATCATCAGATCGTTAGTCCAGGAAGACAACTGATATTATTTTGTTAATTTTCAATTATTCAATTAAAAAGCAAAAATGTTTATTTAAATCTACTAAATCTCTTACATTTGATATATATATATATTTTTTTTTAGTGATGGGCATAACGATTATTTTGATTATTCGGATGAATCATTCGGGCATGTGCAGACACATGTCTGTCAAACTTCAATTTTTTTTTAATTCAATTACTAACAAAAATTTTGAAAAAAAAAGTTTCTAATTTTAATTAGAATAATTCTAATTAAAATTAGAAACTTCCTTTTTCAAATCTAATTATTAGATAAGATAACAGATAAAAATGAAAAATGTGTTTCGTAAACGAAACATAACGATAAAAATAATACAACGATAAAAATGAAAGATGTATTTCGTTTACTAAACACATTTTTCATTTTTATCTGACACCTAATCTAATTCTAATTAAAATCAGAAACTTTTTTTTTTCTTGTAGTAATTGAATTAAAAAATTTTGAAGTTTGACAGATAGGCTTCTGCACATGCCCGAATGCCTTTTTCGAATAATCAATTATGTCCATCACTAATTTTTGTAGACGCCCACTAACAAAACCAAAAAGCATTTTTCTATGTAAAATACCAATTATGCATTCAAATGTAGTTTTGAAATTTATTAAAAGGGATACTTTCGCATTACCCGCGTGCCAGGAGTTATTACCCGACGAAATCGCCGAAGATTTCGCTACTTACAACAGCCTTTTTGATTCTGATAATTTCAGTGGTTCAAGCGCGTACTTCGATTACATGTCTGTTAAATTTGTGTTTTATTTATATTATATTATTTTTATTTATTTATTTATTTATTGATGAAGTGTTAATTTCGTTCTGGAATATTAGCCGGAAACAAATTATGAACTACCTATATTGCTTTATGTGCAAACGGGCTAATATTTTGTAATCAGTTTGCACTCGATAGAAATCGATTTTTTTTTTTTTTTTTTTTTTTTTTTTAATCAAACTTGAAAATTATTCTAAAACCCATACAAAATCAGTAAACTGAGATACAGTTTTCAAACAAATTGTATTTGAAAGAACACTTTTCTTTCCAATTCGACTGTATAAAATTTGAAATTATGGAATATTTAGAAGCTAAAAAAATTGCAGTAAAAACTAAATTCATTGGTCAGGTGTTGCAATCGTCTATAGGATGCCATCGTTACTCGCGGGTATGTTTTTCTGTATTATATAGGTTGTTATAGTACAAAAATCCAGCTGATACTACATATGAAATCTTGAAATATATCATTATAAATATTACAGAAATAAAATAAGTAGGTGCGAATAAAATAAGGAGTTACTTTTTTGTTGCAATACTTAATTATTATTTCTTTTTAAAGTAATAAACGTTTGAAAAACGCATTTAAATGATGAGTGATGAAATACTTTAATCAATATCTCCAAGCTTATTTGAATTACACAAAAGTTTAGTATAAAATGTTATTAATATTCAAAGTTTGATGGCTGATTGTTATTTATTTATTTACGTTTTTGTTTCATGGTAATCGTGAACTGTCTTTTGAGGAAAATAAGCTTCAACTTTCAAGAAAATTAATCATAAAAAAGAAAGTTCAAAAAATATTTTTTGAAGAAAATTATAATAACGAATGAAAACGTAAAAGATTTAAGTATATTCTCTTCAATCCTGAGGTACACAAAAGTAAACCTCTATATTTTTCTCATAAAAACTAAACGAATTGATTTTTTTTTTTTTAGTTTTTACTTTACTGCTATATGGCTGGATTCATATAAGGCTTTAGCCAGGAGTGATGGCGCGGTCGGAGAGATTGCGCACATAGAGGTTCGGGGGGAAGGAGTGGAGCGAGGGAGCAGTGACTCCAGGTAGTTGTACAACAGCAGTAGTGGAGTGTCTACTTGAAAGTGCCCGTTGATTGTTTTGAACGTCTAAGATAAAGAATTGCTATTTTGTTTTGTTTTCCCAAAGTAAGTGCTTGAATTTTCATAGCTGTTCATCAGAATTTCTATACAATGTCAGTAGTACAAAATATCTTTAAACTTAAACGATTCCTCATAAACTACTAATCTAGACTAACAATGTGAACATCAACGGTTCGTTTTAGTAGCGCCCATGTTTAAATAAAATACCGCGCAATCTGTCCTACCGAAATTGGAGAGTTTGCGCATCTGCTACATAGGAGAGATGGCGCATTGTCCCCGTTAGTTTAAATGCTAAGAGAGATTACGCAGCTTATTGGTAAATTTGCGTAAAAAATAAAAAATGAAAATGGACTAATTTTAAGTTAAACGTGTTTTCAAGTAACTTAATGTTATTTTGTAACCTTATCGGGACTTGCTTTTTCTGATTCTTTAATTTTTTTCCGTTTAATTAAAAAATTTTAATCGTTTTTAAAATTATTTCCTTTTTCTGATTCTTTGATCATTACGTTGAAATATTCACTCCTAATACAATAATATATGTTCACAAAAACCTTACAACACTGTCATTTAAATGTATTTATTATTGTTAACAATTTAATTGTAGTTATTATTAGTAACAATCTCTCCTACCCATGTGCGCAATCACGCCAACCCTGTATGGACGGATTGCGCAAAATAACTTTTTTGGTTTTATTACAACTGTTCTATTAAATTACAACATAACAACAAAATAGCAATGGAAATGCATAAAAAACAAATGAAGTAAAAATTATCCATGGATAGTTAAGAAAAAAATTAATATTTAGATTTTTTATTGTTACTCTTTTGAATTGTCTCCTAGCTTTACCTTAGCAGTGATGGCTGGTTTCTTTAGTATTCATAAGTTTTTTGCTTTAAAAGAAAACTAATAAATGGCCGAACTGATGCTTACTTCCTCATAAAATAAATATTACTTTCATCTGAGCTTGCAAAATGTCTTTATGACAGTGTGGCCAAGAAAGTAGGTAATTTTGATAATTATTTAAATTAAAACTTTTACAATAATTTTTTTTGAGGGTTTATAGATTATTTAATTGTTTACAGCCGTTAAATTTGTTATTGTGTGAATTTAAGTTATGGATAACTAAATTCATATTTTAAGGAGGCTAGTAATTTTAGTTTCATATCTGTGAACAAAAATTACCAATCATCTATGGTATCAATTTCAGAAAGGGGCTCTTTCTGTCATCTGTGGTGTCGTTATGTTTCAGCAAAAGCAATGAATGTGTATTTGTAATATTACTTTAACTTCGGATATCAAGAGGTTAAATATGTTTCTCCTTTTGGAATAGAATAGATAATTTCTGTAGTATTCATATAAATGTATATAATCTCATATAAAAGTTCAATAGTGACATATATATACAGGGTGACCGTTTAATTAACCTACAACTTTAAACTGAAATAACTTCTCCAAGCCTCACTAGATGGTGGAACGAATGCCGTGCTGTGAGAGAGGGCCTAACAGGAATTTGTTTGGTGTCAGTTCCATGAAATTTTGAAAAAGTCTCCCAAAGCGTCATATTCAACTGAAGATCGTAATTTTATTGTTAAAAATTTGTGTTTATGTAGAGAAAATGCAACACTATTTCTACGAAATTAATCTTCAACATTCAGAAACCGACCTAAGCCCCGAGTAAATTATTACTGCCTACCAACACCCAAATCGTTATCCAAGTGCATTGCATTCGCCACCTTACTCACCAGATATGAATACATATGATTTCTATCTTTGGGGTCATATGAAAGATTTAGTTTACAAGAAGAATCCGTTAGCCTCAAAAGTTCCATAACTGACTCATTTTCAATCATTAAGAAAGAAAAGCTTGATTTTGTTACTGACAACTTTGTGACTAAGTTGCGCTATTGTATCACCTCTGAAGGTTCTCATATTGAAAACTTTATCCATTGAATTCCTTTTCCCCATGCTCTTTTCAATAAAAAAATGTCTCTAGTGCTATCTGCAACGACATAAGAGTTATTTCAATTTAAAGTTGTAGGTCAATTAAAAGTCACCCTGTATATATTAGAGATGAGACGGGCTTGATTTTTATACCAGCCTTCAGGCTCGGGCGGGCTCGGGCTCATTCTTTCTGAAATTGGCAATTTTATTTATTCTGGTACAGAAACAAAAAATAAATAACTTTTTCCCCCTTAAAAATTACTTATTCCATTTTAAGTTATTTTAATGCTATTTTGACCAGAATGAAAGAGAAAAAGACGTTTTTTCCCCTTTGTAGTAGTAGCAGTAGAATGTTATTTTAAAAGAAAACTTGTGATATTTTCAGATTTATGTTTGGCATTGCTGTGCGACACGACCTGTCATGGTGCCAATCAGAATATAGTACATTTTTTAATTGGAAGGTTTATTTATTATTACTTTTTTAAATATCTAACGCAAAATGAATATTTTCTTTTAAGTCAATTAGCATTAGCTTTAGGCTTGCAAATTTTTAGACTGCTATTGTTTGCGAGTGCTAATCACAGTTTATATGAAAATAAACATTAGTGATTCTATCAGTTTTTCTTCTTGAACTCTTCTCATACTGTGGCTCTTCTTTTTACATTCATGAAGTCATTTTTATTCGTAAGTAGATAAAATTGGCGCGTATATTGTTATTTCCTATAGAAATCAATCGAGCAGTGTTTTCTATTTTCCTATAAAAGCCTATAAATCGGATCTTAAGGTAATGTTGTCAAATTTTTAATTTAAGCAGATTTTCAAGGACACAAGAATTACGAAAGATGTACACATTTTATAGAAAATAGAAAAACGTTGTTCGATTCTTCGTCATATAAATCGTAAGTTTTGAAATTTTCAATTATTTATTCATAAAACGCATTTCGTTAATTTGCCCATTAGATTTGCTTGTTGCGGGAGAAAAATATGAGAATCTTTTTAGGGATGTGTATTTTTATTTGATACTAAACTTCGCCTTTGATAAGATTGAATGTGAATTTCTTAAAATTAATTATATTCTAGAGATTAACAGTTATTTTCATGTACGAAGTTGTTAAGAAAATGAGATATTACATTTTTAGAACAACTTTTAAATATTATTTAATTTTTATTGTACTTTTCCTTTTAGTATCGGTTTTGGTATTTTTGATATCGGGCTCGGGCTCTAATGACAGAAAATTTTTCGGGCTCGGATTTAAAATAGTCGGGCTCAGGCGGGCCCGGGCTCCAAAAAGTGAGCCCGAACTCACCTCTAGTATATATTAATAATTTTTTGCATATTTAACTTCGCATGCCAAAAAACGTGACAATGAAAGCTTTATGCTTAGTTGGTGAGACATAAATTACTTAAAAATGGACCAATTAAAATTAAAAAGCACCATTATTTCCATATTTCATATATTTCGGCGTATAACGCGCTCTATCGCATAACGCCCACCTAGGATTTGAGACTATTTTTTCTTTTGTTTTCTGGTATATTCGCCATATTACGCACATCCCTTTGTTGGAAACGAAATCTTTATGAGATATGTAGCATAAAAACGATAAAGAGCATTGAAAGGTACAATAAATTGTGTAAGTGTAATGATAAAATTTAGCAAATAGGAAGTAAAGCCATACGATATTGCCAAGTTCGTCTATCTACGGGCCATTGAATCTCCACTAGAGCCATGTATCGGGTTGGATAATCCGATTTCATTTAATAATTTCGGTAATAATTGACCTTTTCACTTTCGTGCCTTATCCTGCAAAAACCATTGCATTTAAAAACATGAAAGCTAGTAGTTTTAGAAATGTATGATAAACACGTTAAAGCAGGCAGTTTTTAAATCGAAAAATTATATTAAGGGTAAGTATTTAATGTTGAAATCGGTCAAGCTAGTTCCGATATATAAGTTTTATAAGACCAAAAACTATGCATAGCAATTTAACCCTCTTTTTCAGGGATATACTTGACTATATTTGTGATGTGTAGTATCCAATCATTTTTTATAATTTGTCTATTTTTTAAGTTTTTTTTTCAATTTTCTATTTAAAATTTCATTATCTGGATAAAGGTTTAATTCATTGTTGGAAATGGCTGTTTTAATCTACTGCTGCCGGATTTTAAAAAGAAACCAAATACTAATATTTTTAAACACTTTTCAATTGAAAAGGGTATTTACACGTAAGTATTCAATAGGAAAAAGAAACTTTAAAATAAATAAATTATTAAGTGCGAAAAACATTTAATGGTGTAAATTATGACATATTTATAATACAGTGCATGCGCGGCAGTGTGTTACTGCTTATTTTACTGTTTAATACTGTTAATTTTACGGTATAATACTAGCAGTTGGAATGTCAGTATTATTCCGTAAAACCAACAATTTTTTTGCAGTGTAAGAAACATACTGTAAATGACTGTATAACCATACTAAAATTATTTTACCATCAGCGTTTTACAAAATCCACATTTAACATATATTCTTTTATTCAGTCGTT
Source organism: Maratus michaelseni (assembly GCA_963931845.1). Taxonomy (NCBI): domain Eukaryota; kingdom Metazoa; phylum Arthropoda; class Arachnida; order Araneae; family Salticidae; genus Maratus; species Maratus michaelseni. The sequence goes on from OZ007587.1 coordinate 164,415,606, forward strand.
TAATCAGTCGTTTCATAAAATCATTTCATTAGGATTATATATAAATATATATATATATATATACACATATGTAGGGTAGATGTATAGAGTATAGATGTATGTACAAGGTAAACGGGGAGAGAAGATTGGGTACCCGACTTTCATTTTTATTTATTTATTTATTTACAGATTTCCAACAAAGGAGCTTATACAATTCGTTTTTATACATAGAGTAAACTGCAGGAATGGTGACGCGTATTTTATTTATTTTTTATAACGCTACCCTCTTGGTGTAGGGCGAATACAGAAATAGGACTGATAGATAAGGAATATAGCTACAACTACAAGTATTTGTATTTGCCCTGAACCAAGAGGACAACGTTACAAAAAAATAAATAAAACACATCCCCGATTCCAGCAGTTTATCCTATGTAATACAAACAAATTATATCCACTCCTTTGTTGAAAATATGTTTAAAAAAAAATATTTTTTTTTAATGTAATTGAAAGGCATATCAACGTAAAGCTAATAATTCAGAATTACATTAAAATGAAATAAATTTCCATAAAGGGGTTGCGTGCAAAGCGTTTTCTGTTTACATAACAAGCAGTTTTCAATATTTCACAAGGATTTTTATTCAAAAAATGCCATTTGTATTATTTACTATAATTATGTTTCGATTATTTAATTATCTAAATTTTCTAAAACTATAATTATGTATTGATCATTAAATTATCTAAATTTTCTAGGCCAACATAAAATACTTCATTTGTATCGCAAATAAACGTTATAGTGTGTGTGGGTCAGGCATGTTTGATTTTTCTTGACACGGTGCTTGCAAAATAATATTAACGTAAGTTAAATTCATTTTAAGGTATAACTGTTTTTTTTTATTTAAATTATACTGAAGAACATTTAAATTCAATTGTAATAGTAAAAAAAAGAAGAGAAATACCTTTTTTACGATAACGAAATTGTCTGATGACGCGAATCATGCTAGTAATTGCAGCGCTAGGTAATTGATTGTTTTAATATGCTTTTATAAAAATATCTCTACCAAGAAGAATTAGTATATAATGAAATTTTCATTTATCAAACGTACATATACCAAGCAATATTTCAAGAACTAGGGCAACTACTTTTTTTAGAAACATGCAAAGTAACATGTATTGTCATTGGCTTTTGTATTGGATAAAAAGAACACTTAGTATAAAAGTGAAATATAGCCTTTAGGATATTTCGTTATACTATATCTCGTCAAAGATGTGGAAACAAATCTAGTAGAATTATATGCTGCTAAATCTTAATAAGGGCATTTACATTATTCACTCATCATGTAGTGGGTAAACACTTTTACCATTTATGAGAATTTTAAAAGAACAATTACAAATCATCATTCAACTAGATTAATTTAAGTTTTGTTTGTAGCCTCTTAGAGGACGTATGACATTTTACTTCTATACTTCTATTCCATACATCCTGATGATAACTAAATCTTGATCCGTTTTTTACCTGTCTAAAAAGGTTGATAGAAACACGTCATCCTGTTGTTTCCTACTTTTAGAATGCATCCACATTTAACAATTTTAAAAGAGCAATTATAATTCATCCATCTTTCTCTTACCATCATTTGCAACTTCTTAGAAAATCAATTGACATTTATTGCTGTACCATATTCCTTGTGGCTAACTAAAAGTCTTGATACGTTTGAAGTACTTCCAAGGATTTCTTGAAATGCATCGTCCTACGTATGGAATTCATCGGCTTTTAAGCATTTTAGAGGAGTAGTTAAAATTTTCCATTCAGCTATTGCCATTTAATTTAACTTTGTAGTATGTTAAATAGGTAATTGATATTTTATTGCTATATGTCTATTTTACATTTCTTATATCTAGCTAAGTCTTGATGCGTGTTTTAAGTATTTCCGTAGATTTCTTGAAATACATCATCCTACTAATGAAATTAATCCACGTTTGAGCAGTTTAGAGGAGCAGTTAAAATTCGTAATTCTATTACCACCATTTGATTTAACTTTGCATTGTCATAAAAAAGTAATCGACATTTGATTGCTATACTTCTATTCCATATTTCCTGATGATAATTAAATCTTGATCCTTTTTTTAAAAATCTAAGAAGATTGATTGAAACACATTATCCTTTTGTTCTACCTTTAGAATTATTCCACTTTTGAGCATTTTAAAAGAAAAATTCTAATTCATCATTCTGCTACCATTATTTGCAACTTCTTAGAGAAGTAATTGAAATTTTATAGCTGTACTTCTATTGGAAATTTCCCCAGGCTAAATAAAAGTTTTGATAAGCGTTTGAAGTATCGCGAGGATTTTCTATCCTATGTGTTAAACTCATTCAGTTTTAATCATTTTAGAGGAGTAATATAAAATTCGCTATTCAGCTATCTCCGTTGATAAATTTGTAGTAGCTTAAAGAAGTAACTGACATTTTATTTCGATGTTTATTCTGTATTTCTGGTGGATAACTAAGTCTTGATAAGTGTTTCGAGTATTCTCGAAGTTTGCTTGAAATACATCATTTTTCTTGTGAAATTTATCCTCTTTTGAGCATTTTAGAGGAGCAGTTAAAATTCGTAATTCTGCTACCAACATTTGATTTAACTTTGTCGCATATTAATGAAGTTATTGACATATTATTGCTATACTTCTATTCCACAAACCCTATGGCTAATAAAAAGTCTTGATACGAGTTTCAAGTACACCCTAGAATAGCTTGAAATACATCATCCTACTTAAGAAATGCATTCAGTTCTAAGCATTTTAAAGAAGCAGTTAAAATTCGTAATTCTGCTACTATAATTTGATTTAACTTTGCAGAATCTCAAGAAGTAATTGCCATTTTATTGCTATACGCCCATTCCATATTTCCTGATCCAATTTTCAAGTATATCTAATGGTTGATTAAAATAAATCCCCCTGTTATTAACAAATCACAGAATTCATCCAGTTTTGTGCATCTTAGAGAAGTACTAAAATTCATCATTTGGCTGTTGATCTTTGACGAATTTAATGAGACTTAACTGAAATTCTCTTTTTATAATATTATTTGCTTTTACTCTAAATCCACATTTAAGTATCATAGTGAGATGATTAAAATACGTGTTGATGCTTTTAACACTTTGCAGAATTCATCCATTTTTGAGAAACTTAGAGAAACAAATAAAATCCGTCATTCTGTTTTTACTATTTTACAATGTACATCCTTTTCTGTTCTAGAAATCCTTTAGATATCTATCTAAATTTCTGTTGCAATACAAATATGTTTTGCTGTTAACTAAAGAAAAAATATTAGCACAGCAACTAATAAGGTGAATCTTTTTCAAGTGATTGAACTAAATCGATCTATTATTTCCTATTTACAAACTACACCCTTTTTCAATATTTTAGCCCTCTAAGCGTGTGAAACGTAATATTCCGTTCACTAAGCTCCAGGTTTCACTGCAATATTTTCAATGTTTAAGATAATATAATTCTATAGATTTAATGAATTTTCAAAACATTGACGAATGATCAATACTCTCAAGGATTACATTCATATATGTAATTAAGTTTTATTTATAATGCTGAAAGAATCATATTTTTTTAGCATTTAAAACAAAATACAGATAAAACAACATTACAATTTTACCCTTTTTCAAAAACGCTCAGAGGGTTAGAGTAGTATTTAAAACTTCTGTCACTATTAAATCGCTTCGCGACGAGCGTCCATAACAAAATTTTTAATCTTTTACCACTGGTTTTTTTAAATAGATATTTTCACCTAATATAATCGCAGAAATTCTTTAATTGAATAAGGAAAAATTTTCACTTAAAAATTACTCGTAGAAATAATCCAGGATTATGAGCACTGCTGTACTGCTGCCCTGTGTTTGCTGTTGCCAACTATCATCTTCATCTACTTTTAAGTATTTTAGCTGAGTAACTTAAATTTGTTATTTTGATACTCCAGACAAAGAAATGAAAGATTGCTTCTCGAAGGCATTACGAATTAAATTAAGTAAAGAAACAAGTAAACTTAAAATGTCTGTGCCTGATAGTCTTCAAATTTTGTCACAAAATTTTCGATGCCTGGGTGTTATCGTGCCAGATAACTCAGAACATTTTTCATTGTCCGCGAAATTCATGAGGTTTGCGTATCCATTATTTGCTCATGTAATGACTATAGATATTGTTATACTTTGTATCTTTCACTTAAAACTTACTGATGACAACCCACAGATTACTCTTGCGAATGTGTTTGTGGTTATCCTTTCTCTATTAACGTGGTACTCAATTCATAACAAAAGTAACTCTTTGATAAAAGTTATTAAGCTCTTTCGAAAGGTATCGATATATTACATAAAGTCTGATACTCCAAGCCGCTGGTTTTTGAAAATCATGTTGGCAATTAATGTAATTCTAGTTTTCACGTTTTCTTTCACATTTTTCATTTATACAGATGAAGCGTATGATGTTTGCAAAGTTTACTTTTATCACAGTGAAGAAATATGTAAAAAAAATAATTTTAAATCTCAGCTATGTATCTTTTCAAAAAATTTACTGATGAGTTCTGTTTCTTCCCTTTTTAATAACGTAGTAGCTTTTATTTATTGCTGTTTTTGCTATCGCTGCTCTGTATTGTTGCATAGTTACAGAAACCATGTCAAGAAGATCAGAGTCTCAAAAAGATACAGTTTGTTACAACCTGATCTGGGTGCAGATTACATGATATTGTGTGATATCGTGACTTCTGTGAATAATATATTTTCTATTCCTTCTTTACTGCTTTTAACAATTGCTTTCTCTCAGGCTTTTATCGTGCTGGCAAGAACTTTGTTTACTTCTGAAGAACTAACTGCATTCTATATGATGGAAAAAATATGTTTGCGACTTCCGCTGGCAACTTTTGTTTTCGTGATTCCAGCTTGTGCGGCACGAGTTTCAAAAGAAATGTCTCAAATTAAAATTGAATTTGAAAGACTTTGTGAAACGATTTCGCTTAACTCTGACAGACAGATACTTTCTGAAAATCTTCAAATATTGTCATTACTGAAAGAAATTGATCCAATTCAGCTTTCTGCTTGGGAAATAATAGAATTCAAAGGAAGTACACTTCCTGCTATTATGGGTACTCTTATTACATACGGACTACTTATCATGGATTTTAAAACATAAAACATTCTTATACTAAAGTTACTGAAACACTTTGCATCCAAACGGATCGATTTCACTACCATATCACATCAATAGCATACTAGCCATACCAGTCATTAGTATACGTTCCTGAAATATATATTTCTAATGATTTTAACCTCCCAGTCAGTCCATGGCTATCCGGTCCTGAAAAATGAGGCGATTTTATGCATAGATATATTTCTCTCTATCTATATATATTACTATTCACATCTTTATAAACAATTTTAATATAATACAATAATTTTAATAGATTTTGCTATTAAACACAAATAATACAGTTCATGTGTTTTTAACGGGTATAGCTTGTAATAGTCGCTTGTGCGACTGTGTTTTTAACATTTCGTCTATAACTGTTTCCAAAAAATAATCTCCGTGGTAAATTTCTTTTTTGTTATAAAATAGTAATAGAGAAAAAAATGTATAAAAAATAGACTATGCTAATCCTTCGCAAGTGATTGTCACTTGGCCTATAATAGCGGACGAATCTGATAACACTTGGAAATCAAAGGGGTATGTGTTGGGTTAAGGGACCACTTTACCATTCGTCCCTATGATAGAAAAGATGCATATTATACTCTATGTAATTCCAATTGGCTACTCAAGGACTTCCGTTCTCCCCACTTCATTCCTTCGATGTCATGGATAAAAAATAGATTGGATTATTTTTTTTAACACAATTATTTCAAATTGGTAAAGTAATCATACAAGTTGTAAATTTCCAACTGGACGAAAAATGTCCGGGCCAGGATTCGAACCTGGGATCGCTTGGCTGAAGCCGCCACGCTCTACCACTGAGCTATCCCGGTCGAATCTCCAGCGTATCCAGCGTTTACTGGAGTTCCATTACCTGCGATCTTTTCTGTTGAGCTGATTAAAATATCAGACCAGATGCTTCGATCAATAAGGTTAACTGGATGAATTATGCCCTCCAGATTCGACCGGGATAGCTCAGTGGTAGAGCGTGGCGGCTTCAGCCAAGCGATCCCAGGTTCGAATCCTGGCCCGGACATTTTTCGGCCAGTTGGAAATTTACAACTTGTAAAAAAAAAAAAAAAAAAAAAAAAAAAAAATAGATTGGTCAGTCAACCAAATAAGATGTTACCATAGTTACTGACCTACGATAAGGACCGGAAAACTGGCCTTGAGAAGTCAATTGAATTTACATACAGTATAGCTTACATGTTCTGACGAAAGCAATAAAATATTCAACAAAATCCATTTTGATTGCAGACAATTTTTATTGCGATATAAAATTAAAGAAATTAGACGTGATTGAGAGGTAGGGGGATTAAAGAAATTTTGACACCCCTAGATTTATCCATAGTATAACTTTCCTAAAATTGTAGCTGTTTACTCCTACAGGAATATGATGCTCAAAAACCTTTCATTTTGACACTTTTTGGTAGTTTTACACAATTTTATAGTTTTAGATTGATGAGAATGTATGTTAGAACACATAACTTTTAAACAGAAGCTGATCTTTTTTTAAGCTTACCTCATGCCTAATATATAATATAAAATTTATTTGAAGTATTTGGCAACTGCTTTTCTCTCTAATGCATCTGGCATTAATGTTTTACACTTCTGATACTACAAGCCCCCATTTTGTAAGCAAGATACATTGCAAAGTTCTAGAAGCTACAAGCTCAAGTTTAGTGATAATTATAAAACAAATTAGAGGTTAGAAAAATTATATATATCTTTACCATGTCACTATATTTGTATCATGTCATATTTGTATCATGTCATATTTGTTTTCATTTTGCAAGTTTTGGTTTTGAACACATTCATTTTTCTTGTTTTTTTCTATGAAAAAAATGTTTTCCCAATTAATAAGATGTTTGTTTTGTAATATAAGTTAAGTTGTTCTTTAATTTGATGTTACCATTATTATTTAAAAAGTAATTTTCATTTAATAGATTAATTATTACTATTTTTAAAAGAAAAAGGTGTTTCTGAAGTGTTCAATGACATGGCTTCAACAGCAACAGCAACAAGAAGTCTGAATACTGAAGTTTTTCTGATTGGTCCCACGATTTTAGATGCATTGTTCACCACACTAAAACAATTACAAACTATACAACAAGTTCTACAGCGGTTTCATCATCTGCGAAAAATTAGGATAATACGAAATGCCATTCATATTTTAGTTGAAGAAGTAGTACATATATAGCTTAAAACTAATATTCGTACGATGCTTGTAACTCATGCAATTGTAAAACTTGAAAAAATTCATGAGAAATAGCTTTTAATAAAGAAGAATAAAAGACGTTCCTCAGCAGCCCAACAAGAACGAGAAAACTTTGTTTTAAGAATGAATTAGACACTCTTTATGATATTATCCATGCTGATGCTTTGATTCTAAGAAAAATAAAAGAAGACTGTGATTTCCTTATAGATCAATAAAATAGACGCAACATATATTTGGGTAATGGAGGCAGTTAATTTATAAAAAAGAAAAAGGTAATTCTGAAAAGAAAAAAAAACAAAGAGAAGAACGAAAGGAAAAAGTCTAAGGGATGATCACTTCAACAGCTGTTTATTTAAGGACTTATTCAAAAAACTCAGAGTTCACTTTCCAATCAGATGTTGAAGTTGATGATAATTTCCTTTTACCTTGTGAAAAGAAAAACCTCGTTCAGAATACAGAAAAGAAACAATATTTGTCTAAAACACAACTATTCACATCTCAAGTTACTGGTGCTTTAGATTGTAAAAAGACATCTTATCGTGAAGCTCTGCGTTGATCCAATTATATCAGCTCTGGGGCATGATCCTTATGCACTTCCTTTTTCATGAAGCACACCATACAACGATCAAGAAAAAAAGCTAGAAAAGAATACGTTGAGTCAGCAATTCGTGATTTCAAGCCAGATTGTCCTCAAGTGCTACATTGGGACGAATAACTTTTACCTGAATGTTTTGGATTAGGAAAAGTTGATCGCTTGCCAGAGTCTGTTTCGGGAGCTGGTATTGAAAATCTCCTTGGAGTGCCAAAGATGAGTGGTGGCGGGATATCAGAAAATGCAATGAATTCTATTTTTACCCTATTACACAAGTGGGGTGTAGAGAAAACATTCAAGGTTTAAGTTTTAACACTACGAGTGTAAACACTGTTTGTGTAAAAGAAGCATACATTCGTCCAAAAAATGGCCAGGAAATATTTTGGCTAACCTGCCGTCACCATGTTATGGAATTAATGTTGGCAAAAGTTTTTAGCTTGTGCCTTGGACCATCCAGTGACCCAGAAATTCCACTCTTCAACACATTTAAGAACTAATTTGAACAAACAAATTTTCGAGTGACTAAACTGAAAAAAAAGCACTAAAGATTTTAAAGATTCAACGTTTGTCTGTGTTTTATCTGTAGATAAATCTATGGTCAGTAGAGATGATTATAAAGAAATGATTGAGATGACACTTGTTATTTGGGGTAATCCAGCTGAGAAAAGTCATTGGAAAGCACCAAGTACTGTTCATCATGTTCGGTTGATGGCTAAACCCATGTACGCTTTCAAATATTTCTCTTTCGAGATCAACCAGAAAATTTCCGTCTATCTAATAAGGAAGAAATACAGCTACAAGGATCTGTGCTGTTCAGTGCTCTTCTCTGCAGCAAAGCATGGCTAGAAGCTCTCTTTTCTGCTGAACCTGCTGTAGTTGGTTTGAAATTATATAAAGACCTGAGAAAATATGAGACAATTAATTCTGATAATGGAATAACAAGGGAAGTCCTAGAAAATCATCTTTCAGATAAATTGGCTGGACTTGGCCAATTTTCAGACAGAGTAACAACAAAAGAGAAAGTAAAAATTATTGCAGGAATTACAATGGAAACTGTTCACGAAATGTAAGAGGACAATAAAAAATATTGAAAGATGATGCTTTGGAGATTTTGCAACAAAAAGAACTGTTGAACTGTTGAGCTCTTTTCTCGTTTGAATATTAGTGACTCTTTTCTACAAGTTTTGTCTGAAGAATGAAAGGACAATATCAACTATAATAATGGTAGAGATTATATAAAATAACTAAGGGTGGTGAATGATACTGCTGAGAGAAGTGTTGAGAGGATTCAAGAATTCAATACATTTTAATAAATCATGAGTAGAATAAGGAGTTTCTTTTACAAGTCGTGGAAGCAAATAGAAAGATCATCGTTACTGAGACAAAAAAATCAATTGTTATTATTTTTTCAAAAAGTAAATATATAAAAATGGGCAATGTTAACTATTTTGCTAACTTTTACTAATATTGCAAATATATTCATAAAAGATATATTTAAATAATTTGGTTTTTACCTCAACCTTTAGCAAATTCAACTACAAATGCCTAAAAATACCCAAAAAAGTCGATAGTTGATAGATCATTGAGCCTAATTTTTTATTTGGAGTAGGAGATTAAAACTCTGAAAGAATAATAGTATGGGCAGATATAAAAAAATGAGCCGGTGCTACTAGCTAACAGAACTGAAACTAGCTGAAGTTTCAATTAAACCCATGCTTTCACTAAAATTATTATTGAGCGTCGCTTTTTGGCATGTGTCATTTGAGAAATCTGGCAGTTGACTTTTTGCTTTTCATCTGTGAACATTCTCTAGCTGTATTTCTCGGTCACGACTAATTTTTTAAAAGTCATATCTCAATAAGAAAAAGTATCTGCAGTCAAAATGGAGTTGGTTTAATTTCTTGCTGCTCTTGTCAGAATCTAAAAATTAATATGGGAGCTAAGACATTTATTACAAATTATGTTATTTCAGTTTTGGCTTTGTTCATTCAACAAGGGACACTTCTATGCTGTGCTTATCACGATTTCCGTGATAGCTATATCATTGAATCTATGGGATGGAATTTCACCAATTTTAATGTGTAAGATATTTATTAAAAATTATGTTGATTCAATTTTCACTTTGTTCACTGACTTTGTTCAGGGGGTTTATTACCCAACTTTCTATACTATATTTTTACAGTGAGCATTATAGAGGTATCCCAGTTTCTATTGGATAGAAATGCATCATATATTTAAAGTTATTAATTAAAAACATACATGTTTGCCCAATTTTGTATTGGGCTTTTTTCTTATCCACTCATCTCTGTAACTCCGAGTTAAATTCAAAGAAATGCACTCTACTTCGAAAATATTGGTGCGTAACAATGCTGTTTAAATTAATACATTAGAATAATATAAATGAAGTTTTATGATGACCTTATGATGCACAGCTTATTAGTTTCTTGTTGGAAAGGTCTCAGTCCACTGATTGTCCCATAGAAATACCATTAAGATCTATAAATGATATGTTTGTCTGTCTGGGTTTTTTTTCATGTCTTTTTTTTTTTTTTTACTTTATAGGCTTTAACTTTCTTACAAATTTATCAGTCATCGCGAAATTTCAATATGGTGTTAAAGTACACAGCACTATTTTACGTTTTTAAAATAGGCGTTGTATCGTGCATGAATTTTTACAGATATACCTCAAAAAGTTTAATACATCATCTTCCATTGCCCGTCAAAATAAGGGATAATCAAAGTGATTTAACAGGAATGTGGATCATAGTCTTTCATCAGGTCGGGTAAAACCCGATTTGACCGGAACCAGATACAACCCGCGGTCTGTGTTAAGTCGGGTTGCCGAGTTTTTTTCTTTGCTGATCGGATTGACTCTAATTGTTTTGGGTTAGGATTCTGTGTTGAGTCTTGTTGTCGTGATTGGGAACCTTTTTTTTTTATCGAAAGAATGTCCACAATGTTTGAAAGGAAAAATATCTATATATTTGAATATAATTGAGTATATATATGTTTATTTTGCAACAAAAAATACAAAATTGATATTAGAAGCATAATTACAGAGCATTCTTTTCATAATTGCATTAAATAACGGTGGATTAATGCAATAAAATATGAGGTTGAACTGCGTCAGGAGCAGATCGGGTTTCAAATTGATTTCGAATCGAATTTTCGGGTTGGAGTTGGTATAACCCGACCCCTGTAGGACTCTAATATGGATAACAGTACAGGATTTCCACAAAATCCGGAAGGTAGATAACAACTCCTTGAGGTAGGTTTTATTATTTTTTACAAATTACTTATATCACTTAATTATCACAGAGGGATGCAAGAGTTACCATTCCATAGGATATTATGTCTACATTCCGAATATGAATGCAATTTTTGAAACAAGGATCGTTTAATTCAAAATTATATCAACTTTGATTTTTTAAATTGTAACATCTACTTTTGATATCTTATTAGAGTTGCTTGGATAAAATTAGCTAAGAATAATTCATATACTTTTTTTTTAAATCTTCATAGAGTTATAAAAAAATGTGACAGGTTTATCCACAAATTTCGAATAATAAAATCTTACAAGTAAAAGTACCGAAAGCTGGCTATTAATTGACAGAAGATTATACAAAAATTTTAAATATGACATTAACTCACTTTATATGAATGAAAGATTCTACAAAATTTTTCTGGTAACATGCCAAGAATTTCTTTTCTATGGAATTTTCATAACAAAAGACGGCCCCCTTAGATTACCTAAAAGTAAAAATTCTCTATCTTTAACATTAACATTCTCAAACTTAGAACTCTTCGAAGATGCTTTTATGAAGACTCTATGTGCAGATTTAAGAAAAAGTTTATAAACTATATACCTTTTTCCGGGCTGCCTTGATTCAAAGACCTCAAATATGATGGCATGAGTGTTTGTTACGACGTGAAAATTCAAAGTTGGTTTAACTTTTAATTTGTAGATGATCCCTATTTCAAAAGTTATATTCATATTCAGAAAGTTGCCACAATTTCCATCCGAACGGTACCTCTTGCAGCTCTATGCACGAATTTTGTGATAAAATAGCATGGGGTGGCACTTCTTTTTCCAACTGCTGTGCAATGTTGGTATAAACTACGATGATATGAACTGCAGTATTTATTTTTATATACTCTTTTAACTTGTAGATGACCCCTATTTCAAAAGTTATATTCATATTCAGAAAGTTGTCACAATTTCCATCCGAACGGTACCTCTTGCAGCTCTATGCGCGAATTTTGTGATAAAATAGCATGTGGTGGCACTTCTTTTTCCCAGTGCTGTGCAAAGTTGGTATAAACTACGATGATATAAACTGCAGTAATTATTTTTATATACTCTTTCCAATATATTATCCTTACTTGTTGTTGTTGTTGAAATGACCCAAAGGGCCCAGTTTTGCAGCTTTCTATTTCTATATAGCTGTCATAATCCACTACGCTTAATTCCATAAACCTGATACCTAAATCTCCTAATTTTGAACCAATTCCAGATGAGAGATTTGCATCTGGATTGGCACCCCCAGAGGTAGCGCTTATATAGAACTTGGAGGACTTTGGAGCCACGAACAGATTTAACGTGCACCAGCTCCCATTAACGTACACGGTATTATCCTTACTTCTCCTAAATAAGCCTACTAAGTAAATAAATGATGGCACGGCATCGTTAGTCAATAATGAACTTTTAAATCGAATTGCTTCTCTGGAACAACAAATTTCGCAATTTTGCGTTTCACGGCAATGCAGACCGAATACTATGTGTCGATATTCGTGAAACAAACAAAAAAGTATTTTAATTTCTGTTTCTTTATCATAAACATACACAAACACCACAATGAATGAATATCTTATTTAAATTAATAATCAACTTGAAATGAGCAATTTCGAAACAATAAAAGTTTTCAGAGATACGACTAGGGCATAATAAAGGAAAATATATGGTAGATGGGGTTTATTTCTGTTTAAAATAATAATTTTGAGCTAGATAAAATTATGTGGTTTAATTTTATTAATTAATTAATTTTGGTTTAATTAATTAATTTTGTGATACAACTTTATTTAAACTGAAGAATTTTCAATACATCAAAAACTTAGTTTCAAAAATCACCATCTAAGATTTCAAGTAGAAAAATATATTTCCTTTTTTTTTTTAACATAATTTTAATCAATTATAAACCATTTGCACAACAACAGCAACAAAATAATAATAATAATAATAAAGAAAGAAAAAAAGAAGTATATTTCTGGAAAGGCGATAAACGTCTTTAAGCATGAAAACAAATTTATTTTTATTTACAATAGATTGGAAATAAATAAAAAAAAATCATATCTAAAGTGAAAAACAGCCTTTTTATTTTAGTATACTCCGCACTACACATAATTATCTGCAAATTTATAGACAATAGGTTTGTATAACATTCATAGGCGAAAAATGAAAACTGTTTTTATTCAGCCATATTGAAATATATTTAAATGTGCTTTTAATAACAGATGGGGAAAAATATGTCTGTGATTCCATGTTAACATTCCCAGATTCACGCATTTTGTGTTATGCCACTTTAGAAATAAGTGTGTAGGGGATCTGTTATTGAGTTTAGATCCAATTAAACAAATTAAACAAATATTAAGATATTCCATTGTAAATAGATAATACTAATTTTCCTAATTGCATCTTTCCATTATATTTTTACTGTCAAGAATATTGACACCTGGAATCTTGCAACTTTCAATTTTTATATTTATTTATTTATTTATCTATTTATTTATTTAAACAACAGGGTTAGAAAATTTTTTGTTGTCATTGAAATTATGGTATTGTAAATAATCAATAATAAAACGATGATATAAACTGCAGTATTTATTTTTATATACTCTTTCTAATATATTATTCTTACTTCTCCGAAGTAAGTAAATGATGGCACAGCATCGCTATTGTCAATAATGGACTTTTAAATCGAATAGCTTCTCTGGAACAACAATTTTCGCAACTGTGCGTTTCACGACAATGCAGGCCGAATACTCAAAATAAGGGAAACAGTCTAACTAGCTAATCAGGTCTGGTAAACGATAAAACCCTAACGTCAAATTGTGTTATTTTCATTTCCGTTTTTCATCATCGTTGTTTCCATGACAAATTCACTTAGGCATGTGTGCGGGATACGAAAAACGATTCCAAACAGGAAAACTTAGATCTGCAGCAATTCTAGCGGAACATGCTACCAGAAAATGTAGAAAGTTGTCGCAAATTTCGAATATTTGTGAAAGATTTAAGAACAAATTCGCGCTTTTTTAGTTGACCGTGGCGCTGACATTAGCATTCTTCCAGCCACCAGTAACAATAAAAAATCTTTCGAATGTAAGCTATATGCAGAAAATGGAACCGAGGAAGAAACTTTTGACATAAAAATTTTAAATCTATACTTAGGGTTTCAGAGTTATCTTCAATTCCCTTTCATGATTGTTAACTCCCAAAAGAAGTTCTTGATGTAAGAAAAATATAAATGTTTTATTTTTAAATAAATATAATCTACTAATTGACCTGAAGAACAAACAATTAATTTATGGGGAAACAAAACTTTGTGTAAAAGGTGACGATTCTCCAATTGTTTTAAACACCATTAAAACACTAAACAAAACTGCTAAATTTCAAAATTTATTTTCTTCTTATACAGATATTTTAAAGCCAAATTTAGTAATTTTAAAAACCATTCATAATATACAGCGTTTTATTTGTATGGAAACTCCTCCAGTTATACAGGGTTAGCCTAAATGATTCATCGGGTTTCAAAAGACTGTTTATTTACAAATATACGACGTACAAAGACGGGTGATGCATGAAAAGATACATACACTCACCAAGTTTTTGGTGAATACTACAAATGTTCAATGTGTGCGCCCTTAGTCACTCGGCACACATCCCAACGATAATCCAGTCCCGTCCGTACGTTCAATAACATGTTTCTGTCAATGTCCGTCACAGCAGCAATCATGCGTTCCTGCAATGCTTGCAGCGTTGTTGGCATTGGGGGTACATAAACTTGCTCCTTCACATAACCCCACTGGAAGAAATCACATTGTGACAGGTCGTTTACTCTCGTCACGTGAGTAGGCGATGTTTTGAATGCGATCGTAATTTTTGTCCAATAACCGTCCATGTGCGTAAAAGTTTATCAATGTTATGTCTCTTTTCTCTAACCTTCGATGGATGTATGAATCTCGGAAGTTGTGAGTTGCTGTTTTCCTTCGATATTTATGCAAATTATTGTAGCTGGTCAATCGATACTGTGGATATATCAGCGGTGAATTTTCGTTCAGTATGGTACTTGGCATCGGTACTTAAGATTAAGCTGCATTGCTTTACGCGCCTGTTGAACTGGTGTTAGCCTGTATCAGAGCTCACCAGGATTTACCTTGAAAGTGTTTTATCGCGAATTTGCACCCTGACTCTCCGCTGTTGAAGGACTGCGAATGCTATCTTTTCCCTGATAGTCTATTTTAACTATTGGATAGTTTTTTATTTTTTATAGCGCTTCAAGTCGAAGGCTGAGCTCCTTTTTTTTTGTTAAAGTTAGGAAAAACGAGTAGTTCTCGCTCAACCTCCCTGACCGATTAGATTAAATAAACTGGTTTTAGTTTAAACCTAAACTGTTGTCTTCTCTTGCTCTACTGCACGGCTTAGTACTTAATGATGGCCGTTACAACATTACGTAAGATCCGGCGACCTGGCAGCCATGGCAACAGAAGAACATCACCCAGAACAGCGCGCCCTATCCAGCGATGTGGCAGTTTTCTGAATTTCATATGGAGTTTTTTTAAATTTGGTGAGTGTATGTATCTTGTCATGTATCACCCACCCGTCTTTGTAGGTTATACACCTCGCAATACACAGTGTTTTGAAAACTGATGAATCATTTAGGCTAACACTTCATAATAAAGCTCGTCAACTCAATCCAAAGCGACTGCCAATAGCCAAAAAAGAGTTTAAACACATGCTGGACAATGACGTTATTCGTATATTTAAATCCCAATGGGCAAGATCACTATATTCAGTGGTAGAAAGGAATAAATTATATAGTTCTTGTGGGGATTACAGTCAGCGTAATTCCCGATAAATATCCTACTTCTGGAAATGGCAATTTTAATCGCATTTTAAGAGATTGTTTTCTAAAAAATTTGTTTCCTACATTGTTTTCTAAAAAATAGATCTTTTTAAATCTTATTATCAAATACAAACTTCAGAAGACGAGAAATACAAAACAGCTATCATCACATTTCTTTCGGAATGTATGAGTTTAACGTATGAGTATCGGTCTTAAAAATGCACCGCAGATTTCCTTTTTAATAATTGGATCTCTAGATTTGGAACATCTTCCCAGCGGCTGATTACCGATCGTAAAGTTCAATTAAGTTCTAACACATTCCAAGTCCACTCAAAACTCTGCGGTTAATAGTTCATGAGTAGATTTCTCTTTTTTTCCCTGCCATAAATAAATTAATCAATTCCATCTGAGCAACGGTGTTTCAAGCTGCTCAGAGATGTTGCTAGAGAGCACTTAGTTCGACGAAGTACAGTAATCCTTTAACATTTGCGAGTGTTAGGTTCAAAATGTCAAAATCTCGAAATCTTCCCGTACTTAAAAAGGGGTTATGTTTTATGACTTTTTAAATGGAAAAAAGTAATTGAACTGTAAAAAGTAGGTTTATTAAGCATTAAAAAGTACATGCTGTAAATAAATTTGAATAATTATAAACATATTGTAGTAGGTTTATTTGCTAGTTGATGGCTGAACAAATTTAGTGATATGCGATTGTTTAGCAGAACCGATCTTCTGTTTATGAATTTCCACATAAGGAAAAGTCGCGGCCTCCATTTCTCTTTTAAATTTAAGACTCTTGACCTGTGAAGAATCGCATTCTATTGCTTTCTCAACAAGTTCTTGTTGAAACTTTAAAATTTCCCCGGCAATTTTTGCAAAAAATATTTCACCAGCAATGCAAATTTTTAATTTTATATAATTTAGGAAATTAAAAAAAATCTACATGAAAAAGATAGAAAAACGTTTGTCTGCCATTTCAGAATTCTTGCTCTCATCGTCAGTGTCGTTGTCTGGTTCTGTAATTTTTTCTTTGAGAATTTCTAGAAGTTCTTCTTCAGTAAGTCCGGTGTCATGGGATGTTATCAGATCTTTCACTTCTTCTCTCCTCATGTCGTCGAAACGATCACCTCCGACGTGATGAGCTAGTTCCACAATTTCTTTGAAATATTCGGAAATTGAAGGAATTTGGTTATTTTTTTAGTACTACTTGAGGCCAAATATTTTGCCAACAAGTGTTGATTGAACTTTCATTAAGTTCCATCAATGACGCATCAATTTGGGCAATACAGTCTACTATGTTGATTTTTTTTAACTCGATGTGACAGTGGCTTCTGATTTTTCATCAATGGATAACAAACTTCGCTTGAAAGATCGTTTTGTGTGTAGTCAGCTTTAACCCTTTCCGGCACAGTGGTCCCACTCCGGGCACACCTAATTTTAATTCCAAACTTGCATTCGGCACCAAGAATATTTTAATAAAATTTTGTTTGTATAATGAATGCTTAAAATAAGACGTTCATATTTTCTAAAAAAGTCGTTTGCAAATTCCGGTGTCAGTCAGCAATTTCTCATTTTACGAACAGGCTTTGTCTGTGCCGGAAAGGGTTAAGCGCAGCTATGATTACTTGGTCTAATGGTTGGATCTGCGAAATCATATGAGGGGTTACAAAAACCACTTCAACGTCGGGATGGGCTTATTTTAAATTAAGCTGATATCCAGGCGAATTGTCAATGAGGAGTAGAACTTTAAACGCAATATTTTTAGATGAGAGGTATTTCTTCACCTCGCGAATAATTAAACCAGAAACACAACACTAGTTACCCATGCTTTGGTATTTGCTCGCTAGAAAACAGGGAACTTGTTTTTATCTTTACCTTTGAAAGCGTGAACGTTTTGCAATCTATAAATAAATATCAGTTTTACCTTAAAATCTCCTGCAGCATTGGGTACACAACAAAAGAGATACCCTATATTTTGCTGCCTTAGAACCTGGAGCTGTGCAAGACAAGTTAAGTTCTCTTTGACATTTTCAGACAGAACAAGCTTTTCTCGTCGACGTTAGACTTATTCTGGAACATATCCTCCGCTTTCAGTATTTTTTTCAAATTCTTCAGGAACTTTTTGAGTACTTACATGATTCGCGGTTGCCGATTCGCCTACCAACTTAATGTTGTGCAAACTAGGCCTATGTTTGAAATTTTCAAACTATCCTTTTACTCGTCTGGAAGTAAAATAAGGTCAAATCCTTTACTCTTATCGAAAGAAATATTTTTTTAGCTTTGACTCGTATTAAAGCTTAACATGGGAAGACTTGCTTCTGGTTCATATTTTCTATCCAAACACTTAAGGCATTTTCAGTTTCTTCCAACGACTTGTTCTATACTTTCGATACGGTTTCCGCACTAATAGGAGCACTTGATGCGACACTGTCTCTTATAGTCTTTTCGTTTTTTAATTGATCAAACCGTAGACTCAAAATAACGACCGACCGAAGATGCTCTTTCTCTCGTTCGCAACGTATCTAAAATTTTAACTTTTTTCTCAGAAGTACAAAACATTTTTCTCTCTTTTAGCTGGAAGCGACATGATGAACTTTCTCTTATTGAGGTTTGCAAAGCACTGTGGTGAGAGAATAGACAGGCGAATCGAAACAGCAAATGCTCTCTACGGGAACTTACGTGGGTTGTAACTTTAGTCTTAAAATCTTGCCAAAAGTATGGCAATTGAAATGGTAAACGAAAGTGAGAAATATCATGCGCATTACATCCTTCGAAGAGAGGATTTTCCGTTTTGGTTTTTCAGTAGGGAATGGAGAAATGCAAGGGTCGAACAAAGATAGGAGTATAATCTATTTTTAGCATTAAGTCTTGTTTCGGGTTTCTCGGAATTGATGATCGTATATTTTACCTTAATACCAGGGTTGAAGTTCTAGGAACTTAGGCTATACAGTACAATGCAGGTGTTCAGTGATACGTAGTTAATAGAATTATTAAAAGAAAGCGAGTTTACTTTCTTTTTATATTCTGTATAAAACAAAATTCGCGAATAACCAAGTTAAGTAATAACGAATGTTGAAATGATCTTTATTTTTTATTTTGCGAATAAATAAAACTCGCGAATGTTAAATCTGCGAATGTTAAGGAATTACCGCATTCTAATGTCAATGTAAGACTTGTTGACAATGAAAGACTACGTTCGTTGGCTCTAAAATCCGAACCAGTGGTTGAAGTTGCACGAACGGTACAAATCTGATTTTCTTTTTGATATGATAAGCTACGCTGCCTTAGGCGGATGTACTTCACCGACGAATCCAGATTCTCGTGAATTCATACGAGGACACCACCAGAGAGGGTCGGTTTACCCGGGCACCTCCACAGGTGGGCTCTTCGGACTGGGGAGCATACGCCAGCTGCATATCACTCCTTTACCCCAAGCGAGGGACAAAGGTCGTCTCGCGCGATAGCAGAGTCTATGTAGAGAGGAAACTGCCACTTGACACTTGGGGGACGTACAGGAATTCTCTAGAAGCTTCGGGGCCGGAAACCCAAGAGGACGCTGGACCCTAGGCCTTAAACCAGGGAATTAGTGCAAGCTCTTGCTATACCAACGCCATCGAACGTGAGAGCTCTTTAAATGAATACTGAATGTGTGACTGTTCCTTCGCTGTTTAATGAGTGATTATATTCATTTTTCATAATTGCAATATATTCATAATTGCTCAAATGTGATTTAACATAAAAAGTGAATATTTTGGAACTAGTTTTCGTTGATTCCCGCAAGTTTCTTAAATCTGTTATCTTTCATAAATTAGGGACTACTCGTAACTCTTTTCTCTAAAGATGCTGTAATGCAATAAGATTTTTATGTACAGACCTAATTATTACAGCATTGTCCGCTCTTTTGAATACAGAATGAAATTTGCTTGAAATATCCACTTTAACATCTTAAAAAATTATCCTTTTCACCCACCCTATATATAAGCCGTATTTTGAAAATTTTCAAACTGAGTGGAAAAGTGTCCAGGCCAGTAGTCGAACCAAGGATTTATGGTTTAAACTGCCAATGCTCCCCAAGTGAGCTACCTGAACAATGCGACTCCCGGCCGACACAATTCACTCAGGCAAGTTTTGGAAATAACGTATAGTTTGTCATGCGAGATAGCTCATCATAAGGAACTGCAGGTAAAAGAACTTCAAAAAACGATGTATATGTAATTAAACTTTATTACTTTAACACAAACATATACTTACATTAGTTGACATTGCAATTAAAAATTAAGAATACATGGCGGATATAGGCTACCAATTCTATTGTAAGTAAATTTTATCTCGACAAATTCTCACCATTGTCGATATCCTTCTGTTTAAAATTCAGAATCGTTATTTCAGTTTAAAAGCCATGCCTTTAATTTGTTGTTCAGTTTTTGAGAATTTACACTTATGGTTAAAGTAAAACCAATACTATGCATTCATTTTTTTTTTTAATTTTGATTATAAATTTCATTTATGAATGTTTCAACTGAACTGTTTACGTAACATATTACATAGTTTTCCCTGAAACGGATTTTGCTTCACTGATAATTTTGGAGTTAATAGGCCGTATTTATTTGTTATCAAATTGATGTGTTTTGCTGCAAGAATAACTGATTCATAGGATAATATAATTATTCATAATTTTATTTCTATTTTTTCATTTCTATTTCAAAAATACAGTACGTTAAAGTAATATTGTCGAACTTGGTTAATACGACAAACAAGGGCATTATAAAAACCCTGGTATTAACAGTTACTCGTAATTCCCGTAAAGATACGAGGAAAAGTCATTAAGTAAGTCACGAAAGATAATTAAATAATAACTTACAATGATATTCACTTCAAAACTATTTTTATTTTTCCACATATTCTCCACCAATATTTATGCACTTATATCACTGTTTTATCAGTGCCCCCAACACCAGCTGCTTAGCATTCTTTGGGTTGCTGTCTCAGCCACATTAGAACTTCAAGTTGAATCTTTTCATCATCTGTGAACATCATCTTGCTTCCAAGATGATTTTTAGTGAACTAGACAGATGAAAATCGCTTGGGGCTAAGTCGAAGCTGTATGGTGGATGTTTAAGATGTTGCAAGATGATGTTCACAGATGATGAAACGGTTCAACTTGAAGTCCTAATGTGGCTGAGACAGCAAGCCAAAGAATGTTATGCAGCTGGTGTTGGGGCACTGATAAAACGGTGATATAAGTGCATAAATATTGGTGGAGAATATGATGAGAAATAAAAATAGTTTTGAAGTGATTATCATTGTAAGTTATTATTTAATTATCTTTCGTCACTTACTTAATGACTTTCCATCGTAAAAAAAAAGAAAAAAAAAATCTTAAAAAACAAACATAATTAAACTGATTACTACTATTAATTGCTCTTAATATCTGAATTCTAAAATTAACTTAATTTCATTAACATAAAATATTCTGCATTGCCTTTGTGAGCGTCATTTTCTTCAGACGGGTCTTTTCTATAGACAAATTCACTGTACTGAAGTCAAAGTCGCTAAAGAACTAGTAATTCCAAAAGACATGAACGTCGTACAGTAATGCTGCTGATCACTTTCATTTTTTAGGGTTTCGTTAATCTCACGAAACCCTATTGCTCCCGCTCCGTTGTCTGTCTGTCACAGAGCCATTCTCGAAAACTGTGTAACTTACAGAGTTGAAACTTTGTGTATAAATCAGAATATCAGCTGTGAAGAGCTGAAAATAT
Source organism: Maratus michaelseni (assembly GCA_963931845.1). Classification (NCBI taxonomy): domain Eukaryota; kingdom Metazoa; phylum Arthropoda; class Arachnida; order Araneae; family Salticidae; genus Maratus; species Maratus michaelseni. The sequence continues at coordinate 164,437,455 of OZ007587.1, forward strand.
TAAAATTTGAAAAATTCGTATTATTTTAATAAATAGAGATAAAAAACCAAAATTCTAACAGCCTTTTCTTATTAAATTTGAACATTTTCCCTTGTAGCAGATGCCAAAAATTAAAAATCCAAGATGAAATTCTATCTACAATAATTAATTTTCTATCAGACGATTTTCACGTGAAACATAAAAAGGAAATAAAAAGTTTCACCAGTTGCAAAAAAAGATTAATATGAAATAAAAATGATTGACGTCATAGTGGTAATAAAACAGAAAGATTTCTCAATAATACAAGGAGTATGAGTATGTGTGCATGTACACAAAGCAGATTAATTACACGTCATTAGAGAATTAAAAAGAAAATCTGACGTCATATCGCAAGTTTAACGGATTTTTAAAATGTTTCAGTATAATACAAAGCGAGTATGAATATGAGTAATAGAGAATAGTAAATATATGAGTTTGAGGAACGTTTTGAATCATGATAAAAACCCGATTATGGAAATATTCGCATATTTTAACATTTTGAAGGTGTACAACATGTTTAATTTTGAAATTATTTTTTTTTAATATCGCATTTAGTCCACATGACAGATATTATTATGACAGAATATAATAGTGGGCTTCACCCGCTATCGGGCCGGTTCAGATATTCGAAAAACAGAGAAAAATAGACTTTTTTTTTTTTTTTTTTAGAAAAGGAAATTTATTTGGATTTTTTAAAGAAAGGATAAAGTGTTTTGAAAGGAATATTAAACGAAACCCTTTGTGGGAACTTGGATCACACTTACCCACTTGTTACGTAAATTCTCGGTTAACATTGTAACAGACAATGAAATTTTCGAGCTATTGATTTTACATATCCAGATATCCTTTTCCTTTTAACAGTGCAATAGGACATAAAAAAGCTCGTTAATATATTCCTGATTTCGTATTTAAAGAAAGGAAAAAATGAAAGTTATCTTCTGTGCTCCTTCTATTCAGTGGCTCAGTTTCAAATCTTACAAAAGGGTGATATTGGAAACATACTTATCTCTCATGTCCTTTTTTTTTTTCTTTAAAGACCTCTGGATACTCTTTTCTATTTTATTGGGTAGGAGTCTCCTTGAAGGTTGAAATTCTGTCGGCTAAAACTGATAAAATACTTACATTTTGGCAGACACTTGTAATGTAGAAACATTACCACCAAAAGAGAACAATGTTCGATGAAATAGGGATTTTTTAAAGAAAATAAGTCCCTATCCCATCGAACTTTCCTGCTTTCTGCAAAACATCACATTGAAATAAACAGATGTTCGTACATATGTTCGTATTAACCGTGATTCTGGTTTTGTAGCTCGTAACTTGCGTGAACATTTTAATATAGTATAAATGATAAACTATTCTTAACGCGTAACTTGCACGTTTTAACCGTATTCTCGTTTTAGACGTGCTTGTATTAGTCTAGTTCGGCTGCATGTTAAATAAAGATTATTCTTTTTAGCAAGGTTTAATTATTTTCGTTTACGAATTTTCAACAAGAAATAAATTGTAAATGCGTAACTGTAACTCTAAGCATAAGTTTTAACATAATTATTAGGAACACCTTTATTTTCTATAACTTAAGAGAACAAACAATTGTTTTGAAAAACCTTTTATTAATAACGAAATCAAAATGAAAAAACTCATTATATCAAAAATATTTTTAAGAAATAAAAGATCTGAAAAAGAAAAAAATATAGTTTATTGAAAACTAATGTTTTGCCGAAGAACACTGTTTTGTTGTTTGAAAGAGCATGTTACTTTATCAAGGAAAAAAGGTATAATTATTTCGTAGTACTATTTTTTAAATTGCAAAAAATTCGATATGTTTCCGTAAACAAACATCTATGAAATATTTAAATGACTCGTACAAATGATTCTTACTTAGGAATATCAGTTTTCAATATTTACACTCAACGATAGTCAATTTATGTTTGTATCAATTACTATGCATTATTTATTAGTTCCAGCTTTTCATTATTTAGTAGCTCGATAAAAAATGCTAACAGAACATTTTTTTATTTAAAGATTGACATGTACTTTGTTTTGCTCTTAACTTGTGAAAGGAAAATATGGCTTTTTTCGCATTTGAAAATGCGTTATTTCCCTTATATTATACGATGTATATATTTTTTTCGTTATACTTTTACCATTACTGATCTATTAATTTAAGTTATCTCTGTTCAGACGATGATACCTTAACATATTTTTAAAATAATGTATACTATGCAACTGCAAGACATTTGGATTAATTTTGTATAAAATATGTGCTATATTAGGATTCATTTTGTATCAACATTCGATAGCAGTAAAATCCTTTCTTCAATGCGTCTTAGTTCTCCGTTTATACATCACTTGATGTTGATAAATCTTCTTAATTCCTTTTGTATAAATCATATTTTGGATTTCTGCAGGAACAATTGGTTACGTTTTTACGAAATTCTTCAATGTTATTAAAATAATGGACAACAGAAGATTGCCTACAAGTATCAGATTTGGAGAAGAAGGGAGATAATGATATTAATTTTTTTTCACTGCTATAAAACACTTGTAAAAACTTTAAATAATTAAGATAATAATTAATATCAAATTTCTTTCAAGAACAAAAAAAAACATCAAGAAAGAAAATAAAAATATTGTGGCTTTCAAATTTTGGGACTTCAGTAGAATTTAAGAATTTTGAAAATGTTGCTTTCAAATATTTAGAAGAAAATTAGAATTAAGATGCATCGTTCCCTTAAAAAAGATGGAATAAACAATTCAAATGATGTACTTTTTGTTATTTTGGATAAAAATAAAAACAAAATACGAAAAAACAAATCTGAAATAAGTGACAGTCTCGGAATTTTGCTTCAAGCTCTTATTTGGCTGGGTATTACTGAAGATGAGGATTCTGAATCTTCAATTTTTATCAAAACCTTCTTACGATTTGCCTATCCATTTTTGGCTCATCTAATTACATTAGACATTGCTTTCATTAGTATTATTCATATAAAACACAGCGATATAAACCCACAAGTTATAGCATCATATATTTTTATTGCTGTATTTGTGTTGCTAGTGTGGTATTCAATGCATAAAAAAGGTAAAAAAATTAAAATTTTATTTCAAACTTTAAGAAAGATGTCGGAAAAACACAAGCTGTCTAATAAACCAAAATCATCTTTCTTGATTTTTCTACTTATGCTTAATATTATATTACTTTTTTTGTATGCTAGCTCCTTTATCTTGCTCCCAACAGAAATTGATTATATGTGCAAATTTTATTTTTACGACATTAAAAAGATGTGCTCGCAAACATTTCCCAACCAAATTTATGTATTTCTAAAAGCATTTTTTGTGCGCATGCCTGTGTTTTTTAATAACGTAATAATTTTCGTATACTGCTGTTTATGTTATCGATGTACCGCATTGCTGCGCAATTATAGAGATCGCATACAAAAAATTGATTTTTCTAAGGAGAACTGTCTATTTCTGCGTAATCTGGTTTTAGAATATCAGAATTTACACGATGCTGTTATTAACTTACAAAATTTATTTTCTTTATCTTCTCTACTCGCACTCATTGTAGCTTTTATTGGAGCTTTCATTATGTTAGCAAGGTTCCTCTTATATTCCGAAGAAGAAGTGACACTTTTCTACATGATAGAACATTTATGTGTGAATATTCCTACCGCATCTTTTGCTTTTGTGATGCCAGCTTATGCAGCTCAGGTATCAAGAGAAATGATCCAAAACAAGGCAACATTTCATAAATTATACGAACGTATTATTTTTCATACTCTCGATAGCACAAGCCCTGAGAATTTACGTGTCTTGTCGATTTTGAAACGATTTAAGCCTGTACAGCTCTCTGGATGGGGTATGATTGAATTTACGGGTGGCACAATACCTGCTGTACTGGGTACACTTATTACGTACGGATTACTTATTTTAAACTTGAACTCTTAAAGAAATCGCACTTGTACATACTGTTAAAATACTTTTTGACATCACTTATTATAAAGGTTATTTCTGAAATGCTTTAAAAGGAACAACTTTGAAAACTTGCCCACTGTTTGTAAGAAACGACGCTCGCTCGGTATCTGAGTGATTAGCGTGTTTCGCTGTCCCACAATAGTTCCTAGATTCACCTCCGAATTTTGACAAGTTTCACTCACTCAACATTTCATTATTTATGGATCGATGAAATGAACAGTAAGTGTATAAACAGTGATTGAGGAACTAAACCAGGATAGAAAATGTAATGAGTTTTCTATTTCAAAGTATCTACCAGAATTTCCAAATAGTAATATTCGCTTTGTTGTATCACAGAATATCTGGCATTAAATAAAGTGAAAATTACTTTTCAAAAATTTTGGTAGACATTTTGAATAGAAAAACGCACGCAATTGGCAACATTAAACTAAACCATAGGGGATTCCACGTCAGACTGACTACTTGACCGGACATATGCTATATATAACAAATCAGGACCTATAGTGAAGAAAAAGGAATTTGGGACTTCAGGCCATAGTCATTCATGGATTGTATCGCCACAGAATTTCGTTTTTGTCAAAAACATTAATTGCATATATTTAATATTTTGTAATGTACTTTAGCCTGAATGGCGCTACTTTCACATAATACACCTTAATTCATAATAACCATTCTAATTCAGACAATTTTAAATACATAAACGCAACATGAGTGAAAAATTGACCGGGGTCAAGGCTCAAACCTGGGACCTTCAGCGTAACGTGCTGATGCTCTGCCACTGAGCAACCCCTGGTCGATATCCTAGCCCAGCAATTTCTCACATTTCTACATATTGGAAAGAGTCACCTGCTAGCATTTAGCAGCTTCGGATGACACAACAACGATGAAATAATAATTATTCATCGGTCCATAATTATATATATATATATATCTATATATATATATATGTGTGTGTAATAGGTATATGTGCTTTAATATGTAATTATGGATCTTTGAATAATTATTTCATCGTTGTTGTGTCATCTCTGTTGAAACTTCTAAATTCTAGCAGGTGACTCTTTCCAACATGTATAAATGTGAGAAATTGCTGGGCTAAGATATCGACCAGGGGTTGCTCAGTGGCAGAGCATCAGCACGTTACGCTGAAGGTCCCAGGTTCCAGCCCTGACCCCAGTTAATTTTTCACTCATGTTGGGTTTATGTATTTAAAATTGTCTGAAATAGAATGGTTAGTATAAATAAAGTGATCAGACGTATTGTGTATATATGCTTTACACCTTAATTCGCTTTAAAAAAATGTGCATAATATTCACATTATAATAAATGTACTGCACATATAACTAAGAAGAATCACTATTAGTATATGGATTTATTTATTATATAATATGTATGCAGAATATGTTATTTTTTTCAGTAATCTAGCAACATGCATCACTGTTAAAAATTTGCAGCAAACGGGTCAGTCATTCGACCGCTTTTATAGAAAATGGTTACATAACCATAATATAACTCTATTCTAACCATTTCATTGCCCATTTTATGATCAGAATAGAGTTAAATTACGGTTATGTAACCTTTTTTTTCAAAAAACGGTCAAATGACTAAACAGTTTGCTGCAACTTTTTAACAGTGTGAAAATAATGCTGTTAAATGGAAGGTCTACTCAAACTTTTATTAAATACCTAAGTCCTATCAAAAAGTCTATCAATTGTATTTAAATCATTTGAAGGATCATATTTGTACTGTCGGAGGAAAAGGACTAATATCCGATACCTACGTTTTGAGGAAAGCATAATTTAACGTTTTTTTGTATTTTTAACACTTTCCAACATAGTTGAAAAAAGTTTATGAATTCAGTTTGTCTGTCTATATGTCTGCCCGTGCTCTATCTCGCGTAAATAAACTCGTATTGTCATGCAATTGGTATACAGGGTGTCCATAATTAAACGACCCTACTTTAAAGTTGTCTATAGACGAAACTGTTGGTCAAAAAGTTGTGAAATTTTGCGAATGACATAATGAAGGAATGGGAATTTGTTTAAGCGAAAAAAATAGTTCAAAATTTCGCCACCAGAGGGTGTTTTTTAATGAATTACATATTTATCATACATTTACGATAGGTTACAAATTTTATTACAACAAAACACGTTGAACAAAATTTTTTTCGCGACATGTTTTTAGCATTTCCCAGAACACACTGCGGTCAACTGTGGAACATGCTATCTTACGATTCCAGGTGGTAGATGAAAATGATGGCCGTCATGTGAAACATGTTTTGTCGCAATAAAATATATAACCTATCGTAAATGCATGCTAAATGTGTAATTCATTAAAAATGCCATCTGGTGGCGAAATTTTGAACTAATTTTTTTTTCGCGTAAACAAATTCCCATTCCTTCATTATGTCCTTCACAAAATTTCACAACTTTCTGACCAATAGTTTCGTCTGTAGGCAATTTTAAAGTACGGTCGTTTAATTATGGACACCCTGTATGTTATTGAAGTTTAATATGGCATTTTCGGTATTGAAAATGAAGTATGTAGCACTTATAGTTCCTTTTCAGGAACACTCAAAATAATTCCGTTACATTACGATCTACGGGGGGGGGGGAATCATTTGCGGCTTATTTTAATAACATTTCACTATTTCAAACATATTGAAATTAATATGTATCATTGAGGTTCATTACAAGAAGCTTATACTATAGAATATTGTGTGTATAACAGTCGTCATTCATTTACAGTGACACACAAAAGAATTCGTTTAAAGTACTGTCTCTTAAGAATAGTTGCTGTAAGAGCGTTTTCAGTTGCGCTACCCGTTTTTCAATTTAACTAATTTTTTTGCCTATGACTTGGTGTGTATATATTTTATAGATCATATACAGGACAGCACAAAGGATCTCGATTACATTTCCGTTTATTGACAGAAATTTCAAAACTTGAATTTTAAACTGTGCTATGCGTTTCTATGTAGTATATATAGAAATGTTCATTCTATGTAATATATATACATGTATGCAGGTATGTAGTATACATTTACATATAAATATACATGTATACTATGTATATATGTACTTCATTCTATCTAGTTTAAATAGAAATCTACAGATCATATCTGCACAAAAGAATTCCGATATTTTTTCCGAATATTGTTGGTAACTCTTGAAATTGGGTTTTTTAATTGTGTTACGAGTTTTCCAAATTGTTTACTTAGTTAATATATCATTGTTGATTATTGTTTACTTAGTTTGTTACTTACTTTAATTGTTTACTTGTTACCTCATTAAATGGTAAAGATTTGTAAAAGTATTTTGGAAGTGTTGGAATTGTTTCATAATCTATGCTTGATGCATGGCTTTTTGTTCTTGTTTAATCTCTATGAAAGATTACTGGGAAAAAAAATTCTTACGGAATATATTAACTGGAGGACATTGACATTTTTTCTATTATACAAATGGCTGTTGATGTACTATACTTATGACTGAAAGTATTGGCGAACGTAGATTATAAAATGGTGATTATAGCAGAATACATTAAAGAAAGGTCACTGATACTTCTTTTATTATACCTGTGACAATTATGGATATATTTTTTATTTTATTTTTTACCAAGGTAAAATAAGTATATTCCAACACTGTAAAAAAAAAAAAAAAAACTATTTAAATTTGTTTAAAACGCTATTAATATTATTTTAAAAGAGGGGATAAATTTTGGCAATGATCAAATTTAGTGGACTGATTGCTATTTTAATGTATAACTTATCAATCCGTCGAATGCATTGTGACAAAAGTAAAAAAAAAGTAAGAAATTTGTTAATTATTTTTGCTCCGAAAATTCCAACCATTTGCTACTTTTTTGGTGCAATTCACACTCCGATACGACAATTTGTAATATTTTTATTGAATAGTTTTTGAAATGTGAATGAACTGACTGGTTTCTATGGACATTTTTTTTCTTTTGTCACTAAAAATTCCACATTTTGACAAGTCTTAAGATTAAACTGCTGCAGAGAGATGCGAAGGGTACCGCTCGACTAAGAATTGTATTTAATTTTCGAATACAAATGGAATTTTTCAAATAGGGGTTATTTGAATATAACAAATTGTACCAACTTTTCAAAGAGTAACACCCGCTCTTCACACCATAGTCGGGTTCCTTGGATCAAGGTAGACCGGAAGAAAGTATTGTTTATATGCTTTTAAATAAATATACATACAGTTATAAAAGAAAACGATGTTAAAAGTTTATCCATAAATTTCAAATAATAAAATTATGATTTTACAAGGAAAACTACCGGAAACATTTAATTAGTTATTAAAAAGAATATAGAAATCCTAAATATATTTTTAATTCACTTTATTAAAAAAAGTTCAAGAAAAATTTTCCAGAGACTGTCTAACATTTTTTTTTTCTCGGGGGATGTCAACGATAACTGAAAGTCCTCTTAAACTGTCAAAAAGGAAAAATATATTGAAAACTTCTGCAAAATTCAATGTGAACATAATTAAAATTTTTTAAATATCAACTTAGTAATTAATAAAAAATATATTTTTGAATCGAAAATAGGATGAAATATTTTTGTGTCTATTCATTCTATCTCTAGAAATAAAAGGGAATCTGATGATTTTTTGGGGAAGATATAAACAAAAAGTAGAAAATAATGAGCAAGCTCTTGTTCCTATTTTCAAGTGTTTTTTGTTTGTTTCTTTGTTTCTTTTTTCATTTTAAATGTGCGATATGACATTTAAAATTCCATTGATCCCTTTATTTGGAATATACTGCGGTGATATCTCCAGTCAGGCTCTCAATAACATAAAATAATAAAAGAAATATTTTTTATTAGAGTGAAATTTTAATTATTGCTACTTTTTATTAATTCGTTTTGTATGTCGGTCTGCCGTCTGTCCGTGCTCTAACTCGCGTAAATGTAGACGGATTGCCATGCAATTGATATATGTTATTCAGGTTTACTATGGCATATTCGGTATTGAAAGTGAAGTGTGTAGCATTTATAGTTCATTTACAAGGATACTCAAAAAATTCCGTTATATTACGGCCTATAGGGAAAAATTGTTTTCGCTGTATTTTAATGATGTTAATATACAGGGTGTTTCACAAAGGACCCCTAACTTTAAAAATCAATAACCCGGAAACAGTGATAGATATAAACATGAAACCAGTGGTATGTTTATTAAAAAAATCGTAAGAATCTTATACGTAAGTCTCAAAATTTAGTTAAAAATAGCACCGATAGATGGCACTGAGAGCGTTAAAAATCCTTCCAAAGAGAGATCAGAAGCATAGAAAGACTAGTCGTCGAAGATTTCGTCGTTGAAATCTGGCCTTTATTAGCGTATAGTGAAAATAATTCCGAAAGTGCTGTATACCGTGGAGGAACGTGTGTTTATTGTGTTGGAGTACCACCGATTAAATCAGATTCCTACTGCCACAAGGAGAAGTTTTCAAACGCGATTTCAAGTCGCAAAAGGCCTAGATGGAAAAACAATTCGTGAGCTTTTCAAAAAAATTCAACAGACAGGCAACGTGGCCGATGAGAATTATTTTCACTATACGAAAATAGCGGTCAGATTTCAATGGCGAAATCTTCGACGGCTAGTCTTTCTATGCTTCTGAACTCTCTTTAAAAGGATTCTTAACGCTCTCAGCGCCATCTATCGGTGCTATTTTTAACTAAATTTTGAGATTTACCTATAAGATTCTTGCGATTTTTTTAATAAACATACCACTGGTTTCATGATTCTATCTATCTCCGTTTCCGGGTTATTCATTTTTAAAGTTAGGGGTCCTTTGTGAAACACCCTGTATCTCAAACATGTTGAAATTGATATATATCATTGAGGTACATTACAAGATGCTTACTATAGATCATGGGTCGGCAACCTCTTTTGGCTGCGGGTCACAATCAACCAAAATGTGTATTAAGAAGACGTTTTGGATTAGTAGTATTTTCATTTTAAATCAGTCTTTTTTGGTGAATTATAAGAAAAAATTTATTGAGAAAATAAAATGCGCTTTTCTAAACTTTAAACATAAAAATTATTATAATTATTATAAAAAGATACAAAACTGAATGAACTTTACAATTTTTTTCAGAAATGAAAATTTGGAAGGAAGTGATTTCCAACACGTTAATATCGTGGAAAGATCATAAGTGCTTATAAAAAATAATCTTCTCAAAGAGGAGACTAACCGCCAAATTGTAACAGTAACTCAAGCCAACATTTGATTGTACAAAAGGCGAAAGTGCGGCCAATGTGTCGAAGACAACGATTGAACGCTGCCTTCCGCCGCGCCTTCGTTCGTCCATCGCTGCATTACTTATGCATGTTCGTTATTGCAACTTTGTAATCAAACAAAAATGTTACTGTTATAATTTATTTTCAGTTAATTTTTTTTGTGTGTATTCTACAAGTGTTTGCTTCATATTTATGTTTTATAATTTCTTTTGATATATATTATACTTTTTTATGGAACTCAAATGGGTCACTTGAAATTATGAAGTGGGTCACTTTTGGTCACCCGCGGATCATAGGCTACCGACACCTGCTATAGATTATGGACTGCATAGCATTCATCATTCATTTACAGGGACACACAAAAGAATTTAGTACAGTATGAACAATTGATGTAAGCGCGTTTCCAGTTGTGACACGCGTGTTTAAATTTAACTATTATTTTGCATATTGCTTTGTGTGTATAAATTCTATAGATCATATAAGGCTGCACAAAAGATGTCGAGTACATTAATGTTCATTGACCAAATTTGACGAATGGAAATTTTCAACTGTGCTGTGCGCTTTCTAACTGAACTAAATTTTAGTATACAATGTAGCATATATAGAAATCTATTGATCATATACAGGGCTGCACAAAAAAAAATCGATATTTTCCTATTATTAATGGTATTTACTAAAACTGGGTTTTCAAATATGTTATGTGTTTTCCAAATTGTTTACTTAGATATCACCTTTCAGTTTATTAATATATGAAGTTGTTTTACAGTATTCTGAATGTGTTGGAAAGTGTTTCATAATCTATGCTTGACGCATGATTTATCGCTCCTGCTAAAAGTTGATTTGTGAATTTCGAGGTATGCAAAATAATCTTTATGATAAATTACACACAATTAATGTGCATCATACTTCTTCAAAAAATCAATTTAAAAAATGATTGCGAATCCTTAACGATCAAAACAGACTAAATGTAGCCATGTATCAAGAAGCATACGTTATGTAAAAAAATATACTTCCGTGACAATTCTCATGTTTTGTGATTAAAATTGGACACTATAATTAAAGGAGATATTTGTATAAGTAAGTCTATCAAGGCGAGCAGAAAATTTATAATTCATTTTATCAGTGTTCAAATGAATGCAACCATTAGATCGATATATCGACAGAGATGACATTATGTTATATTTATATGAATTTATTTCTCGCGTCGAAAATTCAGTTTAATTTGTACGCTCAGATTTATCAAACTATTAATAGGAGATATGATATACACGATAAATAAAACGATCCGTTTTTCTTTTCCTATACAATTTTCATCCATTAATTGAATAATTTAATATCACTTCGTCAAAAGCGTGGAAGACGGAGATTGGTAAATGGTTAAATCTAACTATGTGACAAGAAGCACGCGTTACGCGAGAAATATACTTGTGTGACAGATGTCATATTTTGTATATGAAAGTAGACACTAATTAAGGAATACATTTTGATAAGTAAGTCTATGAACACGAATAGGAAATTTATAATTCATTTTATTAGTGTTTAAATAAGTATAACCATTAAATCGATTTATCGACAGAGAGGGATTAGGTAATATATATTTTTTTCAATTCATTTATCGCTTAAATCCATATGTACAGCTGCAAAGACCTTTTATTTTTCCCATAATTATAAAGAATTAACTCCTTCAGGTAGAGCGTCGCGTATACCTGACGTATAGGGTTTCAGAATTTTGATTATTTCTACACTGACAAAACAAGTGTTGATTTTACAGTATAATACTGGCATCCCTGCTGCCAGTATTATACCGGAAAATTAACAGTAATAAACAGCAAAATAAGCAATAATACGCTGCAGCGCATGCGCGTTAACGTATTACTGCTTATTTTACTGTTTATTGCTGTTAGTTTTACGGTATATGTAGAATCAACACTTTTTTTTGCAGTGTACCAGTAATTGTAGGAATAATTCAGTAATGTAACAGTTTTAGTGCAGATGTCAAGCTTGTCGGCTTGCCAACATTCGTGACAAAATTTGAAGTGAAATATATCCTAGAAAAATTAAGAAAACAAAACCCTATAATGCATTCACTCAACAGCTTGAAAAGTGACACAACCCCAAAATATTCATCTTGCTATTGTTGCACTAATGTATCTAACTTAGATAATTAGTTAATTATATAATTGTTTCTGAACTTGGAAGTATAATCAATACATTTTATAGTTTTGGAGATATGATTTACTAAAAGTTTGAAAAAATATACAAAAAAAAAAAAAAAAAAAGAAATAAAAACGATTTTACAGGAATAAAAAAAGCAACCTTCGTCACAGATTTGCACGGCGGAGACTGGTGAATGGTTAAATGTAACTGTGTGACATGAAGCATACGTTACACGAAAAATATACTTGCGTGACAAATGTCATATTTTGTAAAATAATGTAGACACTAATTAAGGAATGCATTTATATAAGTAAGTCTATGAACAAGAATAGGAAATTTACTATTCATTTTATTAGTGCTTAAATAAGTACAACCATGAAATCGATTTATCAACAGAGATGAATTATGTAATATTTTTTAAAAAATTAATTTTTTGCGTAAATTTATATGTAAAGCTACAAAAACCTTTACTTTACCCCTTAATTATAAAGAATTAACCCCTTCGGGTAGAACATCGCGTATACCTGGCGTATAGGTGATTTTCTTCGAACCTTGCCGTAAATACGGGTTAGGATCCATTAGAAAGACCCCACCCCCCTCCCCCGAAGAGAACTCCTCTTGCCGGCCTATATATCCTTAGCGCAGATAATTGGCCATAACAAATAACAAATCAACCAACCAACCTGGCGTATAATGTCTCGGAGTCATTGATTATTCCTTCTAATAATTTTGAAACTTCAATTTTGCCTTATTCAATCACGGAATTTTTGACATTCCAAATAAATTCCAAATAATCTGAATTTCCAAATAAAACTAGGCAAAATTATTTATTTGCAAAAACCGGTTATAAAAAATAAAATATTCTGTAAAGGTAGGCTCGTCGTGAAGTGGTTAAGAGATGATATACACGATAATGAAAAAACTGTGTTCTATAACTCAGTTAACATGAAAATGAATTTTAAGTTATAATTCATGTTTGTTAAACAGCTACCAGCCTTCCCGGGGTTACTTTGTTTTTCTTTTGTTAAAGTAAAATAAACATATTTTGAATCATAAATTTTATTTATTAAATAATATCAAATAAGTAACATTTAGAAAAAAGACACATTTTATTAAATAAATTTTCTGGGTTCATTTGATTTAAATAAAAAGAACAGGATATTGACAGCGATGCTATTATTACTTTTATTCTTAATGTTCATAAAATTAAGAAAATTTTAAACCTGATTGTTGCAAAAATATTTTTACAGGCATTAATATCTCTTAAACATTTTTATATGGAAAAGGCTATCAAATTACTTTTATATATCAAACACACACACACACACACATACATAAATAAAGATAAAAAGAGAAATTTTATTATTTATTGAAAAAAAAACGGGTTTTATGCATTTATTATTTTATTTACATCACAACATCATTTCTAGACCATATATAATACACTACTTGTACTATTGTAATATTGTACTTGTCATCCCATATCATCTTTATTATATTTAAATTATATTTACTTATTTAAGTTTTCTCACATTTCAACTATTATTTGCTTTGCCAATATTTTTCTTTTTTTCATTCTTTTTCTTTTATTTTATCTTCATCTAATAATAGATAGCAGCACTAGAATTTTTATTTAACTTGTCTACAATTTCAGCTTTTACCTATAATTCACGGGGCTAGAGGGCAGCACTACATATCTCTACATTATCATCTTTCTCAGCAATGTTTTGGCAACGATATGCCGCCATTTTTGAGTAGGTGTCTGGTTAATTTTCAAGTACCTTAAATCCATCTACATCTACATTAAAATTTGTCCTTTCTGGTGAGTCTTAAACATTATTTTATGTTCATATTTCTATTTAAATTGCATAATTGTTTATTTATCTAATTTCTATTTCAGTAGCATATTTATTTATTTGTTTTGTTATTTGGACCTCATGTTGGTTTTTGATTTTCTGGTTTCATTTGTGTATTTTATTAGGGGCTTAAGTGCAGATTTTAGGCATAATGCTGACACTATTTGATGAAATAACATATACTTACTATGAATATTATTATAAAGCCCTTCTGAAGATTCTATAAGATATTCATAGTTTTCCAAATTTACTTTTTCATCCTTTTGAGTATACTTCTTTCAGTGATCATTCCATAGCTTTTTATAATGTCTTTTCCTTCGTTCTTCACATGTGTTTTCATTTTTAAATAAATATATATATCCTTTATATGTTTAATAGATTATATAGAAATATACAATTATTTTCTTGTAACGAACTACCTTTGGATTTGTCAACTAATGCTTCCTTTGGTGGTTCTGAAATAAATTTTAATTTATTTTAGATCCACCAAAGGAGGGGTGGAAGAGAGGGATGAAAATAAAAAAGAACCCCGAAAGAAAACTCTTTCAATTTGCTATGGTCAATCGATAACCAATTGTGGTAACTCATCTGCCACAAGCTACTTTAAATGGTAAATAAAGATTCATTATTGAGATAAATTTACAAAATAATTCGTGCTTGAAAATCATTTAATTGCTACAGAAGTCTCAAAGTTGCCAAATTCAGCTGCACTTTTCAATCGTCCACAATTAAACTACAATTTTTTTAAATAATTTATTAAAAAATTGTTCTTTTTAATTTAATTGCGACTAAAGACTAATAGCAAGCTGAAACTAAACCGAATTGCAATTGAATTCAATTGTAATTAGATTGAATTGGAAATAATAATATTATTTGGTTGTATTCTGCAGTTAAATCGACCACAGTTAAATTAATAACAAGTGGAATTGTGCAATTAAATTAATCACAAGTACATTTTAAAGGTGTTACACTTTTATCATCATCATCTAGTTTTATGCTAAAAGCATCCTAGTCCACAAAGTTCGAAATTTTTAAAATTCTTTAATTTTATATTTTATAAATTCAGCCCCATCTTTTAGTATTATTCTGTCCTAGTTGTTTTATTTGTTGCTTTGAAATACTAATACATCATACGAAAAAGCTAAAACAACGTTGAAGCACACAAATGACAAAACTTTAAAACACATACAGCCGTTTCAAGGATACAAAGATCCCATTCATCAGTGTAAGGTGGGAATTTTTTTTAATGTTAAAAAGGGTTTAAAAGAACCACGATCGGCTATAGCCCCGAGTACAGGCTGTAATCTGACCAAAATGGCAAAGCAAGTGCAACCAGAAGAGTAGAAGTGACGCAACTGACAGGAAATCACCGAAAACAGGCATCACCGCGCAGCCTCTCTCCAAACGGGAGAAAGAAAAGGGACATTCACCAGTGTCATTCATCAATGAATCTGTATATTTATAAATATAATGTGCCTCGTAAAAGTCAAGATCAAATACTGAATTGCAATTTTGAATAATTTTGGCTCTGAAAAAGTTAAATCTATGGTCAAAATTCCAATAATGCTCCGCTGTTGTAGATTTATCAAGTTCTTGCTTTTTGAGATAACCTTCGTGTTTTTTTAATCTAAATTTAAGTGCTCGCCTCGTCTGCCCAATATAAGAAAGACCACATTCACAATTTTGGTCCATTGGGTTATTAAATGGCGGTATGATTCAGCCTGTAGTATATTAACACTAGTTACACTTGCTTTGCCATTTTGGTCAGATTACAGCCAGTACTCGGGGCTATAGCCGAGCGTGGTTCTTTTGAACCCTTTTAACATTTTTTGTTTTTATTTTTTTTGTTTTTTGCCACCTTACACTGATGAAGGGGATCATTGTATCCTTGAAACGGCCGTATGTGTTTTAAAGTTTTGTAATTTGTGTGCTTCAACGTTGTTTCAGCTTTTTCGTATTAATAACCACACAAAATGTACCTTTTATACCTACTAATACATCATATTTTAATCAATCATTCCCTCTTCTGAAATTTCCGATTCCTCCCCCCCCCCCCTTCTTAACTCATTCAGAACACAGCTCAAAATCTTTAACTCTCATTAAAGAAAAACAAAATCTGTTAGGTTTATTATCTCGAAGTGACAATTACTGAATGATCAATCGTCTGACGCATCCACTTTCCTCCGATTTTTATCTCCCTTTTGTAAGTTCTAACTATTTCTGTAAACAATCCATTCCGTGTTGGTAATTTACAAGAATACCTTATTAAAATACTCAGCCTCATCCTTTGTACAAATATTAGCTGGTAATATTATTTCTTTTCAAAGAAGATTTGTTTTAATGTAGCACACATGATTGAAAATAATATGTTAATTTAGGTAATATTGTAATTTTAAAATAAGTTATTTCGTCCGTCGCCGTTTCAAATTCAAGTTCAGATCAAAACAAAAATGACAATTGGAGATAGAACTGGCTGCACTTTCTCTCTTTCTCCAACTCGCTAAGCAGATGCTCAAAACGTACGCCTTTCAGAACTAGTAGGATGTTCCAATCCCAAAACTTTCTTCTATCTCATACAAGTTTTACAAACACCAAAAACGAATCAGCTCCAATTTATATCAAGGTCTAACTGAATCTGAAGTTTGTTGAAATTCCGTGTATTAGTTCTTGAGATATGATTATCGTCAAAGTAAATCCTGAAAAATGAAGCATAGCAGCGCCACCTGTTGGGAGATTTACACCAAAACCTAATCAATTACAACTTATGTCAACATCTAACTGAATCTGAAGTTTGATGAAATTCTGTGCATTACTTCTTGAGATATAGCTGTCGTGAAAATCATGAAAAAAAGTAGCATCGTAGCTCCACCTGTTGTGCTATTTACACCAAAACGTAATCAGCATCTATTTATGTCAAGGTCTAACAGAATCTGAAGTTTGATGAAATTCTATGCATTAGTTCTTGAGGCTATCGTGAAAATCGTGAAAAAGGTAGCATAGAAACTTCACCTGTTGCGTTATTTACACCAAAACGTAATCAGTATCTATTTATGTCAATGTCTAACATAATCTGAAGTTTGATAAAATTCTGTGCATTCGTTCTTAAGATATAGCTATCGTGAAAAAAGTGGCATAGCAGCGCCACCTGTTAGGCGATTTACACCAAAAACCAATCAGCATCAATTTATAACAGGGACTAACTGAATCTAGAGTTTGATTAAATTCCGTGCATTATTTCTTGAGATAGAGCGTCCACAAAATTTTTGTCACATACAGACAGACAGATTCACAGAGTCACAGACAGACATTTTCTAAAAACAGTCAAATCGTATTCAAGACCTTCTAAACTGTATAAATCCGTCGAAAACCGGAAGTCGAAAATTTTCATGAATCCAATATTTTCTTCTTGTAAAGATAGGAGAAAGTGAAAAGGTGCCTGCTTGACACACAATGAACAATATGAATGTAAATAATTTAATAACAAAAAAAAAAATAATAATAAATCTTACAATTTCTATATGAATTTTTAAATAGCTTAGAATTGAGCGGTTTGCCACTACATAACTTCGCTTTAAAAACTGAAGTTATTATAATTTTGTTAAGAAATTAAAATGCTTCATAACACTTATTAATAAACTCAAATGATTGCACGAAATATGTAAAATATAATTGTTTAGACTTGGAAATTATGAATGGCGATAGAGGTAGTCAAAGAAATTTAATCCCTAAAATCACTTACACAATAACATTTCCGAAATTCTATGGAAAACAGCTGATATTACAGGAACATCCCGGGGAAGGTACTAACGCTCTACGGCTTGGCTTTGCTGAGCCAAGTGGCCTCCCTTAGGCATTCAATACCGTATTTCACGAAAACTATTAAAATTATTTATATATATATATTTTTTATATAATTTTCGCAGTAATTAAACTATAAACTGATCTTTCGACAATAAATAAAAATAAAAAATGTGATAGTTACATGATAGTTATGCCTAGTGCTTAATACAGGCTAAATCATCAAGCATTTTGATGCCACATAGACGAATCAGCGATTGTTGCCCACGCGACGCAATAAGGCGTGGCCAATCGTTCTTCTACTACGGGCAATTAAATGGCGGCGTGAGTCAGCTCGGATTGTAGGAACCTGAGTTATGTCAATATCAACTGTTTTACATAAGATTTAGCAACTATTGTTGCCGTATAGATAGCGTCGGAGGACACAACTCTTCTTTTTTTATTTTAAAGGTATCAATTTCTTATTCGTCTTGAATTTTCTGTAATTATAAATAAAGTAACAAGTACAAACATTGCATCGTATTGGTTTTTATTTATCTCAACTGGTATTTAGCCATGAACGATGTCTTGGGTTCGTTCCAATAAAAATTTGAAAATACAAATATTGTCAAAAAGTGACACTGCTATTATTGTGGTATGGGAGAAACGCTTTGAAAGAAAAAATCCTGATATTGAATTTGCATTATAAATATGATTTCATACATTAATATAAAGCAAATAAATCAATAAATTGAATCAATATGTATATATTTTTTCTAACCCCACGTTTCTCTTTTTCATAAGCTTTAAAAATAACAAATTTTCTGGAATATCCTCTCCGTCGAATTTCGATGGGTGCACCTCGTTGATCTTTAGATTAGAATCACAAAATTCCAAAGTAGAACACAAAAAGGCTTATAAAAATCTTTTAATACACTGAAAAAAAATGTTGATTTTAATAGGCTGCCGCGACTGCGCGGTAGCGTATTACTGCTTATTTTACTGTTTAATACTGTTAATTTCACGGTATAATACTGGCAGCTGAAATGCCAGTATTATACTGTAAAATCAACATTTTTCTTTTTTTGCAGTGTATTAAAAGGTTTTTATAAGCCTTTTTGTGTTCTATTTTTATCACTTAAGCATTTAAATCTGTGTTTTAATGACAAAATTCATTAAATTATAAACATTTTTAAGAATTAAAAGACCTGAGAAAATAAAATTATAGTTTACTGAAAACTGATGTTTTGTCGAAGAGCATTATTTTCTCATTTAAAAGAACCTGTCACTTTTGCGGAAAAAAATTATTTCGTAGTAGTCTTTCTCAAAGTGCAAACAATTCGATATATTTCTGTGAACAAATGTCTCAGAAACGACAGATACGATCGATTCAATTACTTGAGAATATCATTTTTCAATATTTCCACTCAACAATATTCAGTATATGTTTCTGGAAATTACCATACATTATTTATTAGTTTGAGCTTTTCATTATTTAGTAGCTCGATAAAATATGCAAACAGAACATTTTGTTATTCAGAGACTAACATGCACTTTGTATTGCTCTTTACTTGTGGAAGGAAAAGGTGGTTTTTTCGCATTTGTGAACAAGTCCTTTCCTTTACGTATAATGATGTATGATTTTTTGAATACCTTCACCTTTACTGATCTATAATTTTAAGTAATTCTCTGTTCAGACGATGATACTTTAAAAAAATTTAAATCATATATAGAGTCTACAAGATTTTAGGAATGATTTTGTATAAAATAAAAATACGAAAACAGGAAGATTCTTTCTTCAATATGTATTCTTTCTATGTTTATACATCACTTAATGCTGATAGAGCTGTTTGATTATTTCGTCAGAAATCATATTTTGAATTTCTGTGGGAGCACTTGGCTATGTTTCTACGAAATTCTTCAATGTTATTAAAATAATCGAGAACAGAAAGTTGCTAACAGGTATCAGGTTTGGAAAAGGCAAAGATTATGATATTCATATTTTTCACTGCTACAAAATTCGAAAACAGGAAGTTTCTTTGTTCAATATGTATTCCTTCTAAGCTTATACATCTCTTTATGTTGATAGAGAATAGTAGATAATAAAGATAAATAATTAAGATAATAATCAGTATCAAATATCTTTCATGAACAAGGATAAAAACACCAAGAGAGAAAATCAAAATATTGTGGCTTTTCAATTTGAAACTTCGGTAAGAAATTAATAATTTTGAAAATATTGTTCTCAAATATTTAGAAGATATCTGAGATTTAAGATGCATAATTTTCTTAAAAAAGATGGGATAAGTAATTCAAGTGATGCACTTTTTGTTACTTTAAGTAAAAATAAAAACAAAATACAACAAAGCAAACCCATAATAAGTGACAGTCTCGAAATTTTGTTTCGGACTCTTATTTGGCTGGGTATTATTGAAGATGAGGATTGTGAATCTTCAATTTTCATCAAAAACTTCTTACGATTTGCCTACCCATTTTTGGCTCATCTAATTACATTAGACATTGCTTTCATTTGTATTATTCATATAAAACACAGCGATATAAACCCACAAGTTATAGCATCATATATTTTTATTGCTGTACTTGTGCTGCTAGTGTGGTATTCAATGCATAAAAAGGGTAAAACATTGAAAATTTTATTTCAAACTTTAAGAAAGATGTCGGAAAAACACAAGCTGTCTAATAAGCCGAAATCATCTGTCTTGATTTTTCTACTTATGCTTAATATTCTATTACTTTTTTTGTATTCTAGCTCCTTTATCTTGCTCCCAACAGAAATTGATTATATGTGTAAATTTTATTTTTATGGAATTAAAGAAATGTGCTCACAGACATTTCCCAACCAGATTTATGTATTTCTAAAAGCATTTTTTGTGCGCATACCTGTATTTTCTAATAACGTGATAGCTTTCGTGTACTGCTGTCTATGTTATCGATGTACCACGTTGCTGAACAATTATAGAGATCGCATTCAAAAAATTGATTTTTCAAAACAGGACTGTCTATTTCTGCGTAATCTGGCTGTAGAATATCAGAATTTACATGACGCTGTTAATGTCTTACAAGGTTCATTTTCTATATCTGCCCTATTAGCACTGATTGTTGCTTTTATTGAAGCTTTTATTGTGTTAGCAAGATTCCTCTTATATTCCGAAGAAGAAGTGACACTCTTCTACATGATAGAACATTTATGTGTGAATATTCCTACCGCATCTTTTGCTTTTGTGATGCCAGCTTACGCAGCTCAGGTATCAAGAAAAATGATGCAAAACAAAGCAACCTTTCATAAAATGTACGAAAATATAATTTTTTATACTCTTGATAATACAAGCCCTAAGAATTTACGTGTCTTGTCGATTTTGAAACGAATTAAGCCTGTACAGCTCTCTGGATGGGAAATGGTTGAATTTACTGGTGCCACAATACCTGCTGTATTGGGTACACTTATTACGTACGGATTACTTATTTTGAATTTAGACTCATAAAGAAGTCATACTTGTGCACCTTGTTAAAATACTATTTGACATTACTTATTATAAAGGTTATTGGTGTGTTTTATCGAATTTAACCAAATATTTTAATAACGAACTAAGCCTGTACAGCTCTCTGGATGGCAAATGGTTGAATTTACTGATGACACAATATCTGCTGTGTTGGGTACACTTATTACGTATGGATTAATTATTTTAAACTTTAAGAAATCACACTTGTACATCATGTTAAAATACTATTTGACATTACTTATTATAAAGGTTATTGGTGTGTTTTATCGAATTTAACCAAATATTTTAATAACGAATTAAGCCTGTACAGCTCTCTGGATGGTAAATGGTTGAATTTACTGATGACACAATATCTGCTGTGTTGGGTACACTTATTACGTACGGATTAATTATTTTAAACTTTAAGAAATCACACTTGTACATCCTGTTAAAATACTTTTTGACATTACTTACTATGGAAGTTATTTTTGAAATGTTTTAAAAGGAACTACTTTTAAATTAGCACATTGTTTGTAAGAAACGACGCTCGGTACCTTAGTGATTAGCGCGTTTCACTGTTTCACAACAGTCCTAGATTCGCCTCCAAATTTTAACAAGTTTCACTCAACGTTTCATTCTTTCCGGGTCGATAAAATAAGCAGCAAGCGTATAAACCTTGATTGAGAAACTAAACCAGGGTAGAAAATTTACCGCGGTTTTCTTTCTTTTTTTTGTGAATATTGTAAATAATATACTACTTGTGAGAAACGACGTTCGGTGGCTCAGTAATTATATCATTGCGCTATCAAACTGCATGTCCGATGTTCACCTCAGAATGTTGGCAAGTTTCACTCAACTTTTATTCATTGCGGGTCGATAAAATGAATAGCAAGTTTACAAAGCTTGATTCTGGAACCAAATCAGCGTAGCAAATTTAATGCGTTTCTTTTTTTTAAAATATCTAGCACCGCTTTCGATTAGTAAGCTTCGTTTTAACAAATCACAGAATATCTGGCATTAAATAAAATGAAGAATACTTTTCAAAAATTCTATTACATATTTTGAATAGAAATGTGCTAAATTGGCAACACAGAACCAAACCATTGGGGTTTCGCGTCAGATTGATCACTTGCCGGACACATGCTGTACATAGCAACTCAGGGCCAATATTCAAGAAAAGGAATTGGGCACATCAGGATGTGGTCCTTTATGGATTGTGTCGCCGCAGAGTTCAATTTTTGTGGGAAATATTACTTGCAGTTGTTTACCATTTTGTAATATATACTTTCGCCTGAATGGCGCTACTTGCACATAATAGACCTTAATTCTCTTTAAAAATGTGCATAAAATATACTGTACATATAAATAGGGAGAATCACTATTAATATATATATTCATATATTATAAAATGATGTATGTAGAATATGTTGATTTGTTGAGTAATGTGGCAAGATACAAGAAGTGATGCTCTTAAATAAAAGTTCTAATCAAATTTTTGTTAAGTACCGCAAGAACGTTCTTAACAAAATATTTTATCAATTATATTTAAATCATTTGAAGACCATATTTGCACTTTAGTGGAAAAAGGGCTAATGTCTGATATCGGCATTTCGTGAAAAAGATAATTTAACTTTTTTTTTAACCTTTGTGAAAGGTTATTGAAAAAATATTTCTTACGGAATATAGTAAATGGAGGGCATTTTTATTTTATACCCATGACTGTTATGAAACGATTGGCTAACATCGGCTAAAAAATGGGGATTGTTAAAGAATAGAGATTTTATAGGAATACATTAAAGGGAGGACATCGGCACTTTTTTCTTTTATGTCTGTAACTATTATGAAGTGATTGTAAACTAGTTTTATATATATAGACCAAAAATGGTAATTTTTGAAGCTGACATTTTTTTTTCTAAGATAAAAAGTATAATCCAAAGTTGTAAAAAAAACAAAACAAAAAAATGCTTAAATTTGTTTAAAACTCTATTAATATTCTGTCAAAACAGAGGATACATTTTTGAAATGCTGAAATTCAAAAGATTGCCAATTTTGTGTGTAGGGGAAGGTGGCCTAAAATGATCCCCTTAAGGGAAAAACTTGTGTAAAATGACATAACTCTTTAAATAAAACATTGTCCCTTTGCTAGTACGTTTTACACTATATTTTGCATTACAAACGAATTTTAAAAATATTTTAAGCCAAACTGAGTGATGAAAAAAATAGATTTTTTAAAAAGTGTTCAAAGGATCATTAATTTAGCCTTACCTAAAGGGCAAAATGATCCTTCATTTAAAAATAATTGTAAATTGTTTTTTATGGGAGAAATAAAGGATATAAAAGTAATTATGACAATACATAATGAAATAAAATAAGTTGTACAATCAAATAGCATACATAATTTATTTTATGAAAATAATTTCCGCCCCATCCGAAAACTTGGATTATTTGAGCACATATCGAAAATATACACATCATCCTCATTCTCATCTATCCATGGGCCCACTTAAGACACTTGTGACACTGGTACCAACCTTCACCTGCTGCAGGAAAATAGCTCATCGCAATAAACACACTTGTGTTCTACTTCTGAATCTGTTTCACTATATTCCAAATATTGGTTTTTAGGCTCCCTTTTCTTCTTTATGGGAATACTTCTTTGCTTTGACTTCATACTCTCTTCTTTGCTTGTTCTGGATATTTCGTTTTCGATTTAGCCTTTTCTAATTAGATTTCTTAGTTGCAGCCTGTTTTATCATCTCTTTCTGTTCTCTATTTTTTGCTTCCAAGCTCAGTTGATCGTTATAAGGACTGTTCGTTAAAATGGCACTTCCCATTGATTTTCTTTTTCTCAAACTGCTTGATTCCGTATCTTTGGAAACGGTAGGATATCACGTGGACTCAAAGAGAAAGAATTGGGGGGAATGGATCATTTTACCCGGCAATATGGCCGCCCATTTTAGGTAAGAAAACTTGATGACGCCGAGAAACATAACAAATTTAGCAAGTGTAATTCACATCTAAAAACATACTCCATTAACTAAACCAAGTCATATTTCTGTATACGAAAGGCTGTATATCTAAATAAATATCAAAGTTAGTGCTCACCTTATAACAGATGTTATAAAACCCAATTTTTTAAAGAATTCTATTCAGATGCGTAATACTGCAATCGCTTGAATACTGCCATTGCTTCGTCTTATCTTGGCTCAACTACTTTATGTGTTACCACGTGCATAGCGCGACCTCTGTGGAAAAAAAACGTATGTGGACCATATTTTCGACCATTGTAATTAGTTTTATGCAAAATTAATGTGCATCATAATTCATATTTTTTTAATATGAATCTTTAAAAACTTTCATAATTGAAAATATGTTTTTAAATAGAAAAAAATCCCTGACTGCTCGGCCTACAGGCACAGGTAGATATCGAAGGCGCAGACCGTTGGGCGCCTGTTTGTTGGGAATTGCGGAAGAAATGACCTTTTTGCCATGATGCGGCAGTTGGAACCGCCTACTTCGAAACCTAGCTTGTTTGCAGGTTGAGCCGGCAGGGTTTTTTTTTTTTTTTTTTTTTTGCTATAAGGGTTAGTCCTATAAAAAACTTGTCCATATAAAAGTTTTAGATAATATTAAGAGGATTTATAATAAATTTAAACGGATTTGATATCTTCTGAATTGACGAAGTTATGAATTTTTTTCTTCTAAAACCCCCACCCCCTCTTGGTGCCATTTTTAATGATAACAAAAATCTGTCATACATCAATTTTCGGCCCTTTTCCTAGAAGTAATAATAACTTCAAACGGATTCGATACGTATTATAATTAAGAAATTATAGGATTTTTCTGTTTTCACAAAAAGCCCCCCCCCCCCCACCTTGGTTCGATTTTGCCCATTAACGAACTTGACCGAGATTTTATGCCCCTTGATTTTATGTATCAGTTTCGAAAATATGCGGGAGTTGGAACCGCCTACTTTGAAAAATAACTTGTTTGCAGGCGGAGCCGGCAGGGATTTTTTTGTTTTTAATTAATTTTTTTTTTTTGCTATAACGGTTGGTCCTATAAAAAACTTGTCAATATAAAAATTTTGGATAATATTAAGAGGATTTATAATAAATTTAAGCGGATTTGAAATCTTGGGAATTGACGATGTTATGAATTTTTTTCTTCTAAAACCCCTCTTCCCCCCCCCCCCCCCCTTAAGGCAATTTTTAATTATATCAAAAATCTGTCATACATAAAATTTCGGCCCTTCTCCTAGAAGTAATAATAACTTCAAACGGATTCGATACGTATCATAATTAAGAAATTATGGGTTTTTTTCTATTTTCACAAAAAGCCCGCCCCCATCCCCCCCCCCTTGGTTCGATTTTGCCCATTAACGAACTTGACCGAGATTTTATGCGCTTTGATTTTATGTATCAGTTTCGAAAAGATGCGGGAGTTGGAACCGCCTACTTCGAAAAATAACTTGTTTGCAGGAAAAGCCGGCAGGGATTTTTTTTTTTTTATTTTCTTTTTTTTTTTGCTATAACGGTTGGTCCTATAAAAAACTTGTCAATATGAAAGTTTTAGATAATATTAAGAGGATTAATAATAAATTTACGCGGATTTGATATCTTGTGAATTGACGAAGCAATGATTTTTTTTCTTCTAACCCCCCCCCCCCTTGGGGCCATTTTTAATTATATCAAAAATCTGTCATGCATAAATTTTCGGCCCTTTTCCTAGAAGTAATAATAACTTTAAACGGATTCGATACGTACAATAATTAAGAAACTATGGGGGGTTTTCTGTTTTCACAAAATGCCCCCCATTTCCACCCCCCCCCCCTGGTTCGATTTTGCCCACTAACGAACTTGACCGAGACTTTATGCCCCTTGATTTTATGTATCAGTTTGGAAGAGATTTATGCAGAATTTTTCGTGTCCATAAAAAAGTGACATAGACAGATAGATAGATAGATAGATATAAAGTTTTAAACTGAGAGTGGTTTTGGGTTCTGGGAGTCATAATCGGCGTAGATCTGCAAAAATTTTTCAAAATTTCCAACTTAGGTGAAAATGTAATAGGTAGTATTTCTTACAAAATCTACCTAAAAAATGCTTGAAATATGTCGATTCATTCTATCTCGTTCAAGAAATGCAATCTGGTGATTTACTGTCGAATATATAAATAAAATTTGGATTTAACATTAGCATTCTCAAGTTTTGAATCCTTCGAACTCTATAAAGATTTATATAAATGTTTCCGGGCTGCCTTGATCCAAGGATCTCAAATACGGTGTCAAAATTCAAAGATGGTACAGTTTTACTATGTAGGCGACCCGTATTGTATCTGTATTTGGAAAATTATATCTATATTCGGAAAACAGACACAATTCCCAATCGAACGGTACCTTTAGCGTCACACTGCAACAATTTGATAATAAAGATATTTTTTTTTTCTTTCACAGGACTATTCCTTCTTTTCTCAGTTGAAGATAGAAACAATGAAATATTTTTAAGACACTTTATTACTGAGGCATTCTTACATTCTTTCAAGCATCTCATGTACTCAGAATAGCTGCAAGACAAAATTACTGAAATTTGAAATATATATACATTCTTATTTTTGAGACATTTTCTTCTCAAAAGTTATTCAACTTATGACCACTTTAAATGCATCTTAATCTCAAAATTCCTGCAACATTTTCTCGCTTTTATACACCCTCTTTCCAAAATTGATACGATAAGTTCTCAATGTAATAAACGCGCAGTAAGCAGCCCTTTAAATTTTGAAAGATGTATCATTGTTCAAAAAAAAAAAAAAAAAACCATACATAAATTATGAGCATAACGTTGCAATATAAATCCTATTTTTTAGGATTAAAAAGAAATAACATTTGTCATTTCTGTAAAATATGTAAGTTTTAAGTACTTACTTAAAACTCAGAAAACCAAATACTCATTTTTCAATGAAATTATTTTACAAATAATAAGCAAATAATTTTTCTGATTCTCAAGTACACTTTTAGGTGCGTTCGTAATTATATAAATACGTAGCACCTATAGTCGTCGTCTGTCTGTCCGTCTGTCCGCGTATAACAGCGCAAAAACTACCCAACCGAATGGTTTGAAATTTAATATATATAATCGTTGCAGAATTTTGTCGAATCATTTCAAATTTTATGAAAATCGAATAAAAACTTAAAAAGATAATAACAAAATAATTTATTAAGTAATTTGTATTTTTTTTAAATCGGTACTTCCTTGTTATAGCAGCTTCCAAGAATTAATCATCGAGCGACCAAGATCTATCGCCAAGTTATCTAACATGTATGACGTTAACGTTATAGTCATATATGACGTATATGACATTTTATAACCTCTATAACCAATTTATAGTTACATTCTTTATTCTATTAAATCCTACCATACGTAATTACTTCAATGATATCCCATGATAGGTAATGATTCTAGGTTGCCATGCTGATTACGTCCTATTTAAGATGGAGTCATATTATTTCCGTATTGCTGAATTTAAAAACCGAATTTGCATACTAAAATAGTTTAATTACAGCAATCATATAATCTGCCAACAGTTTTGTGGATAGATGTTTCAGGATAAATAGATGATAAATGGAAAAAGAATCTAAATATGGATTTCAAGTTCTGAAATTTTAAAGCTAGGCTTAAGGTTCCCATTTTAATTTTCATTAAATGTCAACAAAAGATAAAATGTTTCCAAAGTAAAATGTACTTATTTTATTACGGAAATTAATCACGTCATAATAACAGGCGATATAATTATTTTCACTGAGACTAATTATAGTACGAACGCAACTCATTTGTCTCGTTTGATGTACATTTTCCAACTTTTTTCTTTTTATTGTTCGATATGACTTTCTTTTTAGTGTGCGATATGACATTTAGAAATTCATTCATAGAACTCTTTATCGGTGTATACTCTCGTGATGTCTCCTGGTAGGAAGATATTATCATTAATCGCCCATTCAATAACTCAAAAGAATAAATGGAATTATTTTTTATTAGAATAAAATTTCCATTAGTGCTATTTTTTGAAACGTTAGTTTATGAATTTCGAGCGGTACAAAATAATTTTTACCATAAATTACATACAATTCAATAAGCATCATACTTCTTCAATAAATCAATTTTAAAAACTATTGCTAATTCCTAACCATCAAGATAGATTAAATGTAGCCATGTGACAAAAAGCATACATTATGTGAAAATGTATCTGCGTGACAAGTGTCATATTTTGTAATTGAGATTGGACACAGATTAAGGGATATGTTTGTATATCCAAAGTCTATCAAGGCGAATAGGAAATTTATTATTCATTTTATGAGAGTTTAAATAAATACTACCATTAGATCGATATATCGACAGAGGGGACATTGTGTAATATTTTAATGAATTCCTTTTTCGCATAGAAAATCAAGTTCGATTTGTACAGCTAGGAAAAAAAAAAGACACCCTTTTTTGCCCAGATTTATGAATTATTAAAAGGAGATATACATGATAAATGAAACGATCAGTTTTCCTATGTCTGTATATTTTTTCTCTCCAATTAATTTAAAATCATTATAGTGAGTAGGTCAAGCTTGGCGACTTGGCAACTTTGGTGATTAAATTTGGCGCCAAATACATCCTAGAAAAATCAAGAAAGCAAAACCCTATTATACATTATATGATTAGAAAAAAAGGCAACTGCTGGAAAATATGGCTGATTTCATAAGATTTAGTCAGATCATTCAATACAACATGCATTTAATCTGACTTTCATCAGATTAATCACTTAATAATCCCGTTTTTTTTTTTTTTTTTTTTTTTTTTTTTTTTGTCACTTTAAGGTTACTTTAGTGACTCAAAGAAGTCTTTAATTAGTTAATTTTATGATTCGTTCTGAACACGGAACTGTAAATGGTATAACAATACTTTTACATTAAAGACTAATAATGCTTAAAGTGATAAAAAACATAACACGAAATATTTAAAAATACCTTTTTAATGTAGATTGTATATGTTTCGTTCGCCCTATAATATATTCATTATTTAATTGAATTAAATAAAATACGTGACATCGTAAGAAATAACGGATACAAAGATATTACTATCAATAAATTAATTACGAGCATGGATAATAAAAAGAAGAAAATTTTTAATGAACGAAACTCAAAAGTATCAACTTTACAATATTTTTTTGGATTATTTGAAAGATTAAAATATAATCTTGGAAAATTTAATATCTGCCTTATTGCAAAACTCTTCACAAAATTAAAAAACATAGTATGTAGAAACACAGATCCAATAGAACCTGGTTAACTTTCCGGTGTTTATGAAATCGCATTCACCAAGGCAGATGGAGCAGTACAAAACTATATAGGAATGACAAACAGAAAATTTAAAACAAGAATAAAGGAACGTATGGCAGCTATCAAATATGACAGAAGAACTACTAGACAATATAGAAAGAAGCCGTTGCAGATTAATTTCAAGAGTAGTAAAATAATTTTTCAATCAACAGCTTATTTCCCATCCATTATCCGTGAATCAATAGAAATATATTTGCGAAAAGATAACATTTGCAACGAAGCCGCTTCTTTTGAATTACCTAAAATTTGGCACGCGCTGATCTACAGATTGAAAAAGCAATAAAAATAAAAATAAATAATAATTTTCACGTTTCCCAGTTTGACGAATTTAAGCACCTGCTTGCTTTGGACATGCGATCTCGTGGTTTATGTCTACCACTTTCAAAAAAAAGTATGCGAGAATATTGTATTTATCATTTAGATCTGAAGATGTCGCTGATAGAGCGAACGAAACATATGTAATCTACATTAAAAAGGTATTTTTAAATATTTCGTGTTATGTTTTTTATCACTTTAAGCATTATTAGACTTTAATTTAAAGTTAACAAGTGATTCTGTTATATTATTTGTAATACTTTTACAATTTAAGAGGTATATATATATATATATATATATATATTATTTTTTTTTTTTAATAAAGTTTGAACATGCATACAAAAAAGCTTCGGGTAAAAAGAAATTGGTTTAAAAAAAAAAAAATAATCATCGTTTAATCATGCCTAATGACTGAGACTGGTGAGTGGTTAAATATAACCTTTCAACAGGAAAGCATACATTACATGAAAAATATACTTGGGTGTCAGGTGTCATATTTTGCAAATGAAAGTAGATTCTAATTATGAGATATAGTTCTATAAACAAGTCTATGAGCGTGAGTAGGAAATTTATTAATTATTTTAAGTACTTATTATTTCAGTGTTTAAAAAAATACTACCATTAAATCAATATATCGACAACAATGGCATTATGTAATATTTTTATGAATTCATTTCCTGTTAAAGCCCTCTGTTCTATATGCATGGAAAAATCTTTACTTCTCCCCATATATAAAGAATTCACCCCTTCGCGACGAACGTCGAGTATACCTGACGCATTGGGTGCTCGGTATCCTTGAATATTAATACCAGTAATTTTGTAAAGTTAATTTTTCCTTATTTAATCACAAACTTTCTGCGATTAAATTAAGCAAATTTTTTTATTTGGAAAAACAAATGATAAAAGATTAAAAATTCTGTAAAGGACGCTCATCGGTGAAGAGGTTAAGAGATGATATACAAGGTAATTAAACGTTCGGTTTTTCCTGTTAAAATTGAATTCTATAATTTAGTTAACATGAAAACGAACTTAAGTTATAATTCGTGTTTGCTAAATAGCTGCCAGTCTTCCCGTTCTCTTTTCAAGTCAAATAAACATATTTTGAATCAGAAATTTTATTTAATAAAAGACATTAATTAAGTAACATTTAGGAACAAGGCACATTTTTTAAAATAAATTTTCTGGGTTTATTTGATTATTTAAAAAAGAACAGAAGATTGGAATGTATGTTATTAACTTTTATTAAAATGTCATTAAATTAGCAGAATTTTGAACCTGGCTATAGCAAAATATCTTTACAGGCATCAATAACTTTTAAAGATTTTTATATGAAAAATGAGTTCAAATTACTTTTATCTTTTATATATCCGAAAGAACAGATTATCTGAAAATTTTCTTATAGTAAAGTACCTTTGAATTTCTTAACTAACGCTTCGTCTGGTGGTTCTGAAATAAATATCAAATTTATTTCAGAACCACCCAACGAAGCATTTTCTAGTAATTTCAAAATGACATTTTTTGTTATATTAAGTGTCATTGCAACCCCGTGAATGCGTGTTTACAAAGTTCGTTTTAATAATAAAAAACAATTTTTTAATAACTAAAGAAGCAGGCCTTTTTCATTTAAGTAACCAAAATTTTATTTACAAAAATCATATAGATAAAAATATTTATGAAACAACACGAAAGGTTCACGAAAGATAAGAATGTTTAAATATGCAAAATAAAGAAAACAAAACAAGCTAAAAAACATTATAGCAGGTAAAGCTTTCTATTGAAACACAAAATATCTTCAAATTTATTTCATCAAGCTATAACTCAACGCATCTTTCTGATGTTACATTTATCGAAACATGCTTAATTTGAGTTTGCATTTGGTCCTAATGTTCAGGAGTGAATTGCTACAAAAGAAGAATAACAAAAGGAAATCTTAGGAACGGAATTTTGTTCATAATATTTAAGGCATGGTGTTCTTTCTTAAATTTGATAGATAGAGATAAGAATCAGGCCCCGATCATGACTAATTGGGGCCCTGGGCAAAGATAAATTAGAGGGGGCCCATTCGAAACGTTGCAACATTATTCAAATAGAACTGATGGTCAGTCATATGTGTAATGCATAAACAATATGTTCGCACCTTGGATTTTAAATAGAAGAAAATTCTTAGCTGTGCCAATTCTAAATTAAGTACCTTCATTAATAAAAATACTCCTTTTTTTTCTTAGAACTGAACAAAACTCTTTTATATAACTTTAGCAACTTGTTGTATTACTTTAAGCGAATTTAATAACTTCAACTTATGGAAGAGTGTCAAATACTCTAACATGTATATATGAGTTAATCAAGTTACTTTTTTTTACATCTTTTTAAGTTGTACTACACACAACATAATATCAAATCAAATAGATTCTACTTCACAAGTAGAAAATGTTTTTTCAGTAAATCTAAAAAGATGGCAATTTAGCTAATAAAGCATATAGCTATTATGTTCTATGCTCTGTGCTTGCAGCCAAAGCGGAGCAGTGCTTTGCTACTGAGTGGTTGGGGTTAGCTTTGCGAAAGTAGCTCTGTGAGTTCAAAATGAAATTTGTTTTTCAGAAAGTTTAGTAGAATCTTTTAAAGATGAAATTTGTATTTTGTATTTGAAAATTTTCAGAGTTGGAATTGGGGGGAGAAAAAAGTAAATATTTTATAAATTAATATAGGGATTTTGGGGCCCATTGAGGTCTGGGGCCCCTGGGCAATGTACAGATTTGCCCATGCAATAATAAGGGCCTGAAAGAATAACAGTTTTTGAAATCTGCAGTGAGTCGTATCCCGAATCATCAAATGACTATTTCCATTTCGCGACAGTTTGTTTATTAAAATGTTTGTGGTCATCGACAACTGTACCTATATATGTAGATTGCTTTTCCTATATTACCTGATATTTCTAGCTATATATGTTGTAACTCAAAGTTTATGGTAGTTTACTACAAGAGTTAATTGCACTTATAATCTCGATAGGAATAAAATCAATTAAGGCTTACATTAATTAAATTTTAATGCGCAAATAGTTCTTAAAATTTTATTTCTTTAGAAAAACATTAATGTTAAGAAATATAGACACATTGCATTCAAAATATCTACAATATAGTATGGAGTGCAGGGCGACAGGTAGAAAACTTTCAAGAGAAGATATCTGTATTTTTGATCTAGCAAAACATCGCTGTTTGTTTCAACTCCAACAGAAAAAAAAATCGTTTAATGGAATTACTCAAAATATAAAAAATAATTTTTGAAAATAAATTTAGGCCTCTGTTTAGAAAAGAAGAGTGAATTATTCATTAAAAAAAATAACAAAAATGTTCCCAATTAATTAATTTTCTTTAAAAAAATGTTTTTTCTCAAGTTTTATTTATATATAAAAGGCTGAAAAGTCAACCATACACAATTATCAGTGTTTCCACATTTAAACCTGTGCATTTGTGTGCAAGTAAAATTTTATATTTTCTGAAGCGTCTATATTAAATTTTATGCCTGTTGTAAATTCTGCATGCAGACACCCTTTTCGGATTTCTCTTATTTCGAGATTATAAAATTTTCCTTTATTTTTTTTTATATAGATTGCTTATATATATATATACATTTCAGGAGAAGAAAAAAAAAGAGAAAAGCTTTCGTTCAAAGATGTGTATTAGTTTGAAAGTAGGGTTACAACTCAATTTGAAAATTTCCATGCAATTTTCTCGGCTATATAATAAATACCCAAATCAATGGTCTCTAGCATTATTGCATTTTTTAGTACAATCCACCACTGATTCAATAGCTCTCACCAAAGTTTGCAGTGTTTTTTGTGCACACTGTTTTAATCTCATCCCAAAGTGCGTCCAGATTATCCGGTTTCTAGCAGTTCAACTTATCCTTTACCGTCTCGCCATGTTGATATCAATAACTCGTCACTGGCATTGTTGCGGCGCTAGCTTTTGCTAACTGCTGCTGCCATATTTTCTTTGTGAAACTTTTCACCTAGGAAAATGAAATACTACATTACTTTTCTAACGTATATAATTATCCTGGATGGCAATACGAACTTTCTATGCTTTAAATTTTCTGAGGCACTCTGTATAACTTTAAATTTCAGCTTTGATTTACCAGCACTTTACAACAATCGTGAAATATATTTTGCAATTCAGTGGTATCAATGAGTTAAAAAAAAATTATATAAAAATATCTGAATTCTACTTGTAAAAATTTACCTTTTGAAATAAAAATAGATCATGACTGTAAAAACGAACTATATGTTATAATGAGATAACATTTAAATCTGAAAGTTCACATTATTTCTATATAGTCTCTAACAAAAATATATATTCTTATGTACAGGATGCAGCTTATAAGTGACAATTGTTCTCTTTTTCGCTTTCTGGGGCTGCTTTGACGAAAACTGTGTGGTATCCATCAACATCTTCAAGTTCCTTGGACTGGAATTTAGCAATCACTGTTTTTAAACCTGAAGATGTAAAAGTAGCCTGGCATTTGACTCTCGCTTCTTCCTTCGCTGGAATTACCCTGAAATAGTTTGCGCAATTTATAATATCGGTACTTATACTGCTAATTATTACATAGTATTATATTTTACTTAAACTTATTATCACCACATATTCATAAAGTATAACACAATTTTTAAAAAATAATGAGATTTTAATAAGAAAGAATTACAGAAATACGTTCTAACTTGTCATAAAAATCGCATTTATTTATCCTTAAAAATATCCGATTTAAATCGGTTTTATCATTTTCTCTGGCTCAAAATGCTAAGCATCATTGCCCATGAATCGTTCAGTAAAGTGTTGTAACCTGGTTCACATGAAAATAATTAATGTATTCTGACTCTGGATGTGTAATCTATTTTAATTTACAGCAACAGTTTTCTATCGCGAGTTTATGTATAACAATAAATTTCTCGCATATTTTTCGAAACGTTGTGCACTTATTCTGTAATTCTATAATAAACACACACACGTAACAAAAATACAAAAAAAAAAAAAATATATATATATATTTTTTACAATGTATTAGAATTTATTCGTAGTATGAATGACAAAACTACAACCGTCTTCGGTTCTTTTTTTTCATGTAAAATTACAGCCTTCCATCCTCTTTAATAAAAAGCTATGCGTTGCTGACGACTGAGATTTTTGATAATCGTTGCCACAGATTAAACTCGGAAAATGAAATATTTGAAGTTACTGAAAAAATGAATAGCTCAAAAAGTATTTGTCAGAAAATTGTTAGACAAACTTCGTTAGAAAGGTAAAAAATTGTATTTTTCTTGATATAAATTCCAAATGTAATGATTATGCCGTTCTTCAAATATTGAATTTTAAAAATTACCAAATTTCACAATGGAGTACCATAGCGAAATCTTCACGCGTAAAAAGATAATGATAATGGCCATGTGTCCTGACGTATACTGGCTATAGCACGAGTCACAAATTATAGTAGCCTTACTATCCTGATATTAAAATATAAAAGTGAATTATGATGCCACGAGTGCATTATTTTTATTTAATTTTAATATAATCACCTTAGAAACAAGGTTTTTGAATTTTTTTTTTCGAATGGGACTAATAAATTGGCCAATACTGCATATTATTTTGAGTTTAAAAGAGGAAAGGTGGGGGAGCGCTTTATGTTATTTAGGTTTCCTCAGGAACTTTTGGTCAGAATTGAAAGTTTAATATATCAAAACGTCAGAAATTAAATCGGCATTAAATAGGCAATAACTATAACGACTGTCCTTCAGTCCGTTTGGATATATCTCCATTTAAAAATATAAAATCATTCAACATTGATTTTAGGTATTTTTAAGGTTATTATCACGGGCCCGGGCAACGCCAGGCATGTCAGCCAATGTCTGTGTCATTCTACGCCTTGCTAGACCTCAGTGGCAGATGGTGGCAGCAGTTTGTATTTGAAGATCTTAATGGAAGACGTTGTAAGAAAAAATAAATTTGAACAAAGCTGAAACGAAAGCTTTTTGTTGAAAATTTTATTGAGTTATTTTCCCTTTAGTTGCATACGTTTGAGATGTTAACCGGTGGTAGTACATTCTCTCAGTAAAACTTGTCAACATTTATTTTTTCAATATAAAAATTAAAATAATAAT
The DNA here is from genome assembly GCA_963931845.1 of Maratus michaelseni. Lineage (NCBI taxonomy): Eukaryota > Metazoa > Arthropoda > Arachnida > Araneae > Salticidae > Maratus > Maratus michaelseni. Next base: position 164,473,841 of record OZ007587.1, read on the forward strand.
ATTGTTTAAATATTATTATATATATTTAATATGTTTAATAACATTATATTTAATAATATTATATATTTAATAGTATTTAAATTATTAAATAAAATATTAAATATTAAAAAATAATGTCTTATATATCTTCAAGTTTAATTAGAATCTTAGTATTAATATACCTCATAACACCTTCATCTGTTTATAATAAATAAATATTTTGACAAAATGCTACAGAACATCTTTTTTCCACTAAAGCTTTTCATTTATTATAGACATTTTGCGTAAATATAACTGAAACTTTAATAGCTTCAACTTTCTATAATTAGATTTGTGCAAGCTAGAAATTCTTAAGTTATCGTTTGATATTTCCTTGTCTGAGCTGCAACTCTGCGAAAGTATTTTAGTAAAATCAAAAAGTCAGTTTTAGAAATAACAAACATTTTATACAGATTTGTACAATTCTATGACCAACAATTAGTCAATTACATACCCTTTAATCTTTAACTTGATTGGTTTACCTAAACCAGGTCCTTCAATGACGAATTCTCCATTCTTCAAAGGCTTGGGTAAAGGATTAGTTAGAGCAGCAATAATTGTAATTGGCTGATTTTGGACAACATCTCCATCCACCTAAAAAGAAAAATATTTCACATGCATTTTTTCAAAATGTTTTACGTTTATAAATGAAATTATTAGTATGTTTGCATTTATTACTTACTTATCTTTTGAAAACATTTTTACAGATTTTTTTTCATGATTTACTACTACCTTACCCCCATTTCCCCCCATTTTCCCCATTTGATAAAATGGGTTTTCTTATTCCAATAATACATCTTTAATTCTCTTACACGCGATAATTTTTTCATAAACATTTGACAAAACTTTAACATTTCAAAGAAAGCTAAAATTAAAAAAAATAATAACTAAGCTGAGATAAATGGGTTTAAGATTTTATTCAGTATTATAAAGGATTGACAGGTGTTTTTAAAAATAAAATTGCTTTAAAATGTCTAAGAAATATATGACTCTGAACTTTTGTTGCAACATATACTTTTAACTATGTGGTTTATTTTAGCTTATTTTATCTTAAAATCTGAATTTTCTTCACATATAGAAATTTTTTATTTATATAAATATAATTATATATACATGAATATATACAGGGTGTCCAAAAAGTCTGGAAACTGTCAAATAACTCGAGAAATATACATCGGATTGAAAAACGGCAAAATGCATGTTCAATATTTTTGAAAAATCTATTTAGGGATATGAAAGTTGCCCCCCAACTTTGCCCTCCCGGGGGCAAAGGGGGGCAACTTTGAAATCTTAAATGATGACTCCCATTTTTTATTGTAGATTCCGTTTCTACCGGAAAAAATACGTAACTTTTGTATTGAACATTTTCTTCGAAACATTGTAGATGGCGCTGTAATCGAGTGCAATGCTGTGAGAATTGTTACCATTGCAATGTCTGGAAACGCTCGAATAACTCGGGAAATATACATCGTATTGAAAAACTGGAAAATGCATGTTCAATAGTTTTGAAAAATCTATTTAGGGATATCAAAGTTGCCATTTTTCTAAAATATTAAATACGTATTTTTTCGTTTTTCAATCTGATGTAAATTTCTCGAGTTATTCGAGAGCTTCCAGACATTGCAATGGTAACAATTCTCACAGCATTGCACTCAATTACAGCGCCATCTACAATGTTTCGAAGAAAATGTTCAATACAAAAGTTACTTATTTTTCCCCGTAGAATCTGAATCTGCAATAAAAAGTTAGGGTCATCATTTAAGATTTCAAAGTTGCCCCCCTTTGCCCTCGGGAGGGCAAAGTTGGGGGGGCAACTTTATCCCTAAATAGATTTTTCAAAAATATTGAACATGCATTGTGCCGTTTTTCAATCCGATGTATATTTCTCGAGTTATTTGACCGTTTCCAGACTTTTCGGACACCCTGTATATAATGTTTATACAATTGTCAGTACGGCATTTGATCAAGCACTTTTACTTGGGAATGTGTTTTTTTTTTTTTTTTTTTTTTTTGTGTGTGTGTGTGTGTGTGTTTAGGGGGGGGGAGGGGGGAGAGAAATCAGAAAGAATGAGAAAAAGGGATTTATTATAAGTATAAAACTGAGTTTTCTCTGAGCTTTTATTTGCTGCGAGGAGAAGGGTAGAACATAAAATTTGTACAAATATTTTTTTAGATAATAAAATTATCTAACATTTTTAAGATTAATCTTTCTGCGTAAAAAATGCCATAAGCATATATCGACGATTGAAAATTCTAAATGAAGTTTCCCCATGTCTTTTTATGTCTTCTCCCATGTCTTATCGAAATAGGTGCGTAAGATAGGAAAAGACTCGTTTTCTATTTACGAATATTGAAATAATAATGTAACAATATGATAATAATATGTAATGACGCAGCAATACAATAATATAATATTTAAACTATAATAATATTAATTTATACATCTATGTATTAAGATTTTCTGTATGTTTACACACTTTTCTTAGTTTCCACTAAACTATATTTGCAATGCTAAATAACTAAAGCACTTTATCATTTCTTTAATAAATCCAAGTAAATTTCATTTTCCAAAAAAATAAAAGGTCATGTTTTTTTATAAAGTAAGAATTTACCACTCTATTTTTCTCTTATTTTCGAAAATTTGAACCGGTCCGATAGCGGACAAAGCCTGCTATTATACTCTGTCATAATAATATCTGTCATGTGGACTAAATGCGATATTAAAAAAATCAATTTCAAAATTAACCATGCTGTATAGAGACCTTCAAAATGTTAAAATATGCCAATATTTCCATAATCGGGTTTTTATCATGATTCAATACGTTCCTCAAACTTATATGACGTTATAATCACTTACTGACGTCATATCTACTTGCTTTCTGTGTTACTCATGATACTCTCTTTGTATTATTCTCAAACATTTGAAAAAGTCTTTTAAATTTCCAGTATGACGTCAGATTAATTTTTTTTAAATTCTCTAATGACATCATATTAACCTGCTTTCTGTACTTACACATACTCATACCCTTTGTATTATTGAGAAATGTTTGAAAATTTCCGTTTTATGACCAATATGACTTCATATTAATCTTTTTTTCATTGATGAAACTTTTTATTTCATTTTCATTTTTCACGTGGAAATCTTTCAATAGAAAATTAAATATTGTGGAAATAAATTTATTGTGAGTTTTAATTGTTGGCAACTGTTACAACGAAAAATGTTTAAATTTAATAAGAAAAGCCCGTTAGATATACGTTTTTTTATCTCTTTATATTAAAATAATGCGATTTAAAAAAAAAAAAAATATTGTCAGCTTCATAGTAGGTATTCAGCTATAAGTACAGAAAATTTCAAGTCTGTAAGTTATATATTTTCTGAGAACCGGCTCTGTGACGGACAGACAACGTAGCGGGACGAATAGAGTTTCGTAAGATGAACGATACCCTAAAAAGGGTGTATGAAAGTCAAAAATATTTTTAATGTGCTCGGTAACAAAACTAAGAAGTGTTTTTGACAATATATTTTTTATTTTCCATACTACCATAGCCGTCAACTTTTATGGTTTTTTGCTACCCCTAAAAATATTTAAAAATTTTTGCCATTTTGAATTACATGAGTTTGGCGATTTAATAAGTTTAAATGTACTATAAAATTTTAGTGGTAGGAAAAAAGCGTAAAAGTTGGCAGCTATAATACTACTATATGAATAACAGGATTGAATAAAAACTAACAGCACCAAACAACAGCAATTGAAAAAGCACCACTTCTTATTAACAACGATCCTGACCTCAAAAAGCAGGTTGAACCTCTGTCCAACATTAATTAATTAATTAATTAATTAATATTAATAATAAATTTTTTAAGACTGACTGACTAATTAGTGGCATTAAGCATACATTTCAGATTCAGTTTTGTATTTCTATTTTACAGTTCTTATATAGGAGAGGTTTCTATATTCGCTTATTCATAACAAAGTATCAGTGCAAGAATAAAATTATCATACCTGGATTCCAATATCAGGCATTCTAACTCTGAAATCATCTTGGGCACAGTAATCAAATCCCGTCTCTTTAACATGGGCTGTCGCACTAATTATAAAGGAACATTGGTCCAACAGACACTTTTCATAATCTTCGTATTTCACTTTCATATTCATTACTTGTTCTAAACGGTTTTTTAAAAAATCAGACAAATTAACAGAAAAAAAAACAGTAAAAACTACATATAATTTTCAAATTTATAGATAGTAAACTCAAAATAATTGAATTAAATTAAAATTAAAATTGAATAAAGTAAAAAAGAACAAGTTGGAAATTGTACGTCAAACGCGACAAACGGGGTGCGTTCGTACTATAGCCAGTTATATAAATATTCAGATCTTGATGATTTTTAATTTTGTGAAATGAATTATATCGTCTGCAGATTAATTTCTGTACTAAAATAAGTATCTCGGTCGCTTGACGATTAAACCTGGAAAGCTCCTATAACAAGAAAGCACCGATTTTTTTTAATTCAAATTTCTTTAAAAAAAAATATTTTTATTAATATCTTCTAAAGTTTTGATTCGATTTCCATAAAATTTGAAATGTCTCGACAAAATTCTGCAAAGATAATGTATCTTAAATTTCAAACCATTTGGTTGGGTAGTTTTTGCGCTGTTATATGCGGACAGACGGACGGACGGTCGGATCAGACGACGACTATAGGTGCTACATATTTATATAATTACGAACGCACCTAAAAAGGAGTGGGTTGAGAAGCGCTCCCCCGCGTTTCTTTTAAACGTATATTTAATACTTATTTTCTTATTTCTGGATTTTGAATCCGACATTATTCCGACTAACATTGGTCATATTGAACATCTTGCGACAACATATGTTGAGCAAACCAGAATTGTAAATATGCAATCTGTTTTTCTTTTGCCTACTTTATCTTGTCAACTAAATACATGCATATTTTCTTTTTATAATCTTCTCGACGATAATTTTCACATAATGCACGAGTGAGCATTCAAGAAAAAAAAATTCGTTCGCAGTTTGATGACTACTTTTCATCATACTGGATTTTTCATCGTACCATACAGCCTATGTCATTGGCAGTGTGCAAGCGAGTCAAATGACCTTTCATTTGTTAAAATCGGTTTAGCAGTTTGGGATGAAAAATTAATCTAATGAATCACGTATATATATATATATATATATATATATATATATATATATAAACAAAAAAAGTATCATCTTCAGCATTATAAATATAGCAACAAATATATAAAAAATCATCTGCGATTAAGTTCGAGAATATGACATTAAAACATCCGCCCGTTTTAGTAAACTGATGGTTTGGTGTTTTATTATATAGGTTTGTATTCCTTGAAGGCCTTTATTTTATTTCTTTTAAATATTGTGTATTGAAAAAAAAAATCCCTTATAAAACACTATTTTGATTATTTAATTATTACTAACTCCATTTTTTTTAACTACAGGTTCTAAAACCCTGTTATAATTGATAAATTCTATTTTACTTGATTAAAAAAGAAAGAAAAAACTGTCATTCAATATTCTCAAAAAAGATTTTTATCTTGTTGATGAAAAATAAAATAAAATAAACTCTTTGTATTTATACAAACTTAAAAACTTATAAAAATGGAAAAAGAAGATTGGACGAGTGAATGTATAGAAATGAGAAAAGATTGGTGGCTCTGTGTTTAAGAAAGAAGTGTCCAAATTCACAGAGATAAAATTACTGCATTAGCCGTTTTGATAAAAAAGGCACCGAAAGTTTTAAATATTTTTTTTATATAAAGTGGCTTCATAAAAAGTTGAGTTGCTAAAAGTAAATTACATATGTATAATAATACTTTATTATGAAACCTTGTATGGTTGAGACGTTTAGAGTATTTTTATAATTCACATGACTCAGAATATTTTAATCAAAACTAAAATCCTTCTAAAACACTGCATACTTTTTTTTCCATCGAAGGATTATGGCATACGATTGTGAAATGGGCAAATTTCGAGTTGAGATTTTTGATTAAACTATTTTTTCTTACAACAAATTAAATTAAATTAAATTAAATTAAACGACTGCTCGATTATTTAAAAAGTGTTATCTATATTGTACATCTAAGGTTAAAAAATTCGATGACTGGGCTGATATCTCCAGCACGGAATGAAGGAGAAAGAAGATATTTTACAGTGGTATAGAGGCCCATGTGACATGATATGTGGTAAGAAAAGAAGTACGTTTGCAGGGTTTTTTCAGACATTTCTTGTCAGGGAATTGTTGTCGTTCACGTTCGTCGAAAGCAGAAATGGTCATTGAAGAACAACGGGCTAATGTCAAATTCTCCCAGTGTTTTGAGAAATCGGCCACAGAAACATTGCACATGTGGCAGTAGGTGTACCGTGGGAGAGCAATGTGTTCTGCGAAGGTATTTTCAAAGAACACATTTTAAAGAGTGCATCTAAGCTTCAGGAAGCTGTGACGGCTGCAGTGAAGGGTACCTCGTCCAAAGACTTTCAATGATGTTTTCAGAAATTGTACTCGTGCTGGCAGAAGTGCACAGCTGTAAAAAGAGCGTAATTGGAAGGTGGTTGCATTACACATGATATCAATAAATCAGATCCGTTATGAAAGCCAGTCACTGAACCTTTTGATCCAAGTGGTATATGCATAAAATGTATAGCCAAAACCTGATTAAACAAAAGGCACATGAAGCATACGCTTCCTATCTAAAATTTAAGATGTCCCCTCAAAATGACTGTAAAATGAGGAATCTGATTCCCATTTTTATCTTTTTTACATCGAATTTATATTTTTTTAGAGGAAAGTTTGCCACATCCACACCACTTCAGAAAACTTATCTAACCAGGAAATCTGGATATAATAAATAAGTTGTTAACCAGTCATATGACATCCTGACGTATTGGTTAGAAACCATCTGGGTAACTGAACATGCAACAATTATACATACTACAATCATACACTATCTAAAGTATATACAGGGAACACAAAATAAAGCTGTTTAATGAAATATATGTGAACTCAGCTAAGCCACTTCCGAGAATAATATATGAAACGTTGATGAGTTTTCATGCATGCATAATTGAGAAAACTTTTTCTTAATGAAAGGTAGCCATCAAATTATACTGTGCTTCTCCTACCTTCAGAGGTTAATCAGGTCCTAAGGTAGAGTTTATTTCGCAGTCTAAGCAATTCTGCCTGAGGAGACATAAATAATACGACTTCATCATGTACACTAATGGCGCCCGCTGCATGTAAAATCCGTCGTGGGTGCAAAGTCCCCCAAGTTCCCTGTGAATTATACCTCTGGAGGTGCTTAGTCAGGTGAAGGTCTCGTCATCCGATCGAAATTCTAAATTACGAGATCAATCCGAGTAGCGATGGCATGACGTATGTGTGTGCGATGCAGAAATTAATAAATACTCCAGCATCTCACATCCATCCGGCATGACTTCACTACACAGTACAGTGCTGAACCATCTCAATTAACATGAATTAGCAACCGGCCAACTAAGAAAAAGCAACTTAGGCAACAAGGCGCACTGAAGCCACGTCGACCTATATTTTTATCAAACACATCTTAGCCATGCGGAGATCAGGTGAATCCTCACCCCGTTGCCAGGCATCAACCCGTTAAGCTGGCCAAAAACTCGGTAAGTAGAGGCCTTGTCAGCGGTCTAAAATTAATAATAATACAACTTGCTATTCTTTCCGAACGATGGTGTGGTTTTCAACAAAAGGAAGAGGAGTTTCAACAAAAGAAAGAGGCGTTGATGACCTGTCATCATGCTCACCTGCTTGACCTCTGAACTTTTTGACTTGCTAAGAAAGTCATAAAAGATTTTTTTTTAAAAAGCGATTGACCAGATCAAAGACTGCGCCAACTTAGACCGCGGTCTGTTTGCACCTTAAAGCTCGGGGATTGTGATTTACGATGTTAACGCTGCGTTCAGACCACATTTTCAAAAATCAGCTTCTAGAAGTCATAATTTCTAAGGCATTTCATTTCCAAAGGTTCTATGGTCATCAACAAAATAAAATGGAGGCGTTAAACATCTCAGCGAACCTCTTGAATGGAAATTTTCTTTATTCCAGTGCTTCAGAAAACTGACCACATCAAAAAAGACGACAGAGCAATCGTTGCAGCAAAACTCGGTCTCATATTGTTTCGGCCGTCTCCGAAACGATATTTTTAAACATTCACTCGGAGTAACATAAACATTGTTCATCTTGTATGTCAACCATCAAAATTAACCACATAATAATACAGAAATGAGTTCTAAAATCGTGTTTTTTCTACAATTATTACTTGAATTCTTAGTATGGCGCGCTATAGACATGCGTTACTTAAGTATTGAAACAAAAGCAACTTACCTCTTAAACTTCAGTAAATTTACTAAAGAAAAAGAACAAATAGACAAACATATAAAAAATACACAGCATAACTGCTTATTAGAGTAACCTAACGTTATTCACATTTTGTTTTCTTTTTTAATATAGCTGCGTCTTCTGCCATCACGGGAAACTTTAAAAGAATCTTTTAAATTATTTTGCACTCAGAAACAATTAGTTCTATTTAATAACGTTGAACAACGTATTCATTTCGAAGCAATGAACAAGTTTAATAATATATATATTTTTTTTTTCTTGAAGCTCGATTTGCTTTTATTAGAAGCTCGTTACTTTCGAAGATGTTTTCAAAATAATTTCTCATTATGACAATTTTTTTTATAAAAAGTATTATTAAGTTCTGTATTTTTTTGACAAATAATCATTAACATATGCATTTAAAATAAATAAAAGCCATATCATGAGAACATACCAACGCCAGGTCCAAGTTGGATTTCAAATTCGTCTCTTTTTATTAGTTTCTTCGGTTGCCCAGTGTATAAAGCAGAATGGACAAATAGTGAAATATTAACAGTGTTTTCATCACCTGCATCTCGCTTATTCATGGCCTTCAGTGTGACCTGTGAAGAAAAAAATAACTCAATCCATGTTAACACGAAAATGAAAATTTTGACGAAATCAATCACTTTTCATAAGTGCCAACCCTAAGGATGTTTGAGTACCACTATTTTCGAATAGAAATGTTATATCTTTATTTAATGAAAATATTCTGAAATTAAATAAGACAACGATCACTTTTCATATATAGTGATACTCAAAAATCCGGAGGGTTGACAACTTTAACTTTGCCTTTTGAGCAGAAAATAGGTTTATTAGATACATTTTTCATTTTTACTAAAATATTTATTGAAAACCTTACATGGAGTGTCAAAACCAATTCATTACGTACAATTCCGGTCAAGAAAGAACAAGAATGAAAAATCATGCGTCAATCATAGATTATGTAACACCACTTTCCATCACTTCCGAAATAATTTTACATATCTTTACCGTTTAATAAGGTGAAAGATTATATCTAATTAAACAAAGTCAACTCGGGCGGGGAGGCCTACCTTTCGACTTAAGCTCAACCAGCCCCGCCCAGAATGTTTGTTTACTATGCAGCGAAGCCTTACACGATAATTATTAAAGTTTAGAGAAGACAATAAATACAAAACAATACTAATAGCTCACTTATTGGACGATAAACAATTAATAAATACGATAAAGCCAAAATATAATAAACACAAATCAATGCCACCATGAGATTAGAAAGGTAGTACTGAAACACAAATTCCATAAATTGAAATTTTGATGTATAATAACGGAGATTTTTAGGAGGAGTAAATTTTGATAATTTACTAATTATACTGAGCAATACTAAATAATACTTTGTGATACTAAGCAATAATTATACTATGTAATACTGAAATACGAATTCTGAAATTACAAAATTCCGAAAAACAAATAACATATTTAAAAACCCAATTTCAGGAATTACAGACAATTTTCGTAAATATATCCAAATTCTTTTGTGCATCCCTGTATATGATATATAGATTTGTATATACACTACATAGAATGGTAAATGTTAGTTCAGTTAGGATAAGCGTAAAAATTCTCCTTATGGAATTTCCGTCAGTAAATGGAAATGTGCTATGGTAACAGTAAATGGAAATGACTTTTATGCTACCCTGTGTATAATCTATAGAATTTATACACACCAAGTAATAGACAAAAAACGAGTTAAATTTAAAAACGCGTCCAGCAACTGAAAACGCATTTACAGTAATTAATGTTAACATAAAGTACCGAATTCTTTTGTGCGTCTCTGTAAATGAGCGATGAATTTTATACACAAAATATTCTATAGTAAGCCTCTTGTAATCCTCATTTATATATATCAATTTCAATATGCTCGAAATTGTGCAACAGCATTAAAATAAACCTCAAATGATTTTTTCCTATCGACAGTAATGTAAAGGAATTCTTTTAAGTGTTCCTGTAAAAAAAAACTAAAAGTGCTACACACTTCATTTTCGATACTGGACATTCCATAGTAAACCTCAATAACATAGATCAATTGCATGACAATATATTTACGTGACGACGAATATATTTACGTGAGTTAGAGCACAGACAGATAGACAAACCGATTCATAAACACTTTTCAACTATGTTGGAAAGTGTTAAAAAGAGATACAATCGTCTTATTCACCAGTCATTTACAATAAAACCCAATAAAGGTGTCCTTAGTTTTGGAATAAAATCTTCTTTCAGAATTAAAAATAAAATAAAATAACAAACTACCTAAGCGTAATCTAGACGAATTTTAGATTCAAGCAAACTTTTGTATCATAAAAGTTAATAATTTTACATTAAAAAGTTATAAATTGTAACCTAAATTTTTTTAGATAAAAAAAAAATTAGTATTGTGAAAATTAGTATGTCAAAACTGATGCTGAACTTTTTTAACTAACTGTTTATGGAATAAGAATCTGACATTATGCAATAAATTATACTCATATCAAATAATAATTCATTCGAATTTGGCATTATTAGGAATAAATATAGGGATTTCTGGCTTTTTAAATTCCGTTTTTGCGGTTAATTTAATTATGAAAATTGTATGAAAGCAAAAAGTAAAATGCTGAAAAATAAAAATATGGTTATTAAATAAATCAATCTGAAAATTGTTTGATCGGTTTTGGATACATAAATGGGAATTCTTTAAAAAAAAAAAAAAAAAAAAAAAAAAAAAAAAAAAAAACACCATAAAGAAATTTACGTCACAGAATAAGAAAGCGACTGTGTTTAACATTATTATAAGCACAATTTTCGCTTATACTGAAGAACGGTTTTCATTGATGCATGAAAAGTCATACGAAATATTTTGTATTATGATACAAACTCGTTTAATTTCTATATTTTTTATTTAATATCTGTATCGAAAATATTTACGATGCAATTATGCAGGGTGTTCCTTCCTATTGTTGATCAATAACTAACTTCTCAACCGTTAGTGTTAGAAGCATAGTTCCAATTGTAAAAAAGTTTAAAGTGTTGTTCTTCATCATATAAAAAACCTATTTCCGTCACAATAGTTATATTTTTTTTAAAGTTACGAAATTTAATTTTTTATACGGTCCTTGGGTCCTATAAGTGATATTTAGAAAACTTTCACCATGCTCTAACCAGTAGAAAAATAAAAATTCCATTTTGTACCACTAGAAATTATCGAGTTACGATACCTTGAGTTTTATGAATTTTCAACTCTTTTGACATTAAAAACTGAAAATGTATTTTTACAGATAGAAAATACTGAACATTAAAAAAATTCAATGTATTATAACTCGGTAAGTTTTGATATAGTACAAAACAAAAGTGGAATTTTTATTATAATCCGTGCACGGCCAAAGTTATTCTAAATATAACTTATAAGACCCAGGTACCGTATAAAATTTTTTTATTTCGCAACTTCTTAAAAAATAACTATTTTGATATAAATTGGTTTTCATAACATAAAGAACTGCATCTGAAACATTTTTGTAATTGGAATTAAAGTTCTAAACATAAAGGTTTAGGAATTAGCTATTGGTCAACAAAAAGAAGCAATGCCCCGTGTAAGAAAAAACAAAAAAACAAATATCATACGTCAAGCACAGATTATGAAGCACTTTCCAAAACATTCAAGACACTGTAACAAAACTTCGCCGTTTAATAAAGTGAAAGATAAAGTATCGTATCGTTAAAAGTATCTCGTTGTGAGGAGAAAAGACTCCCTGAAACTGCCCATTGGAAATGAGCCGTTTTCGAGATACCTGACAATTTATGTCACACATTGTTTATTTAGTTTTGCTGATATTTATGAGAAACAATGAAAAAGAAGTAAGTCAAAAGTCGTTGGTTATCTATACCAGCGGTTCAAAACCTGGGGTACGTGGCGGGCCTGCTGGGGGTACGTGAAAATAATATCGGTAATGGCGGAAATCGCAAAAATGGTTTAACTGAAAACACATAAAAAAAGTTGATAGTTTGGGATTACAAAGTTAGTCTCAGTCTCAGGTGTAACTCCAATATGTCACTGTAACTCCAATATGTTGCACTCAAAATGAGCGTAAAAGCCCACTAGACTTAATAATCAATTGATTATTCTATGTCTTTAGCTCCGCCCACTGTAAATAATATTGCATGAGTAGTTATATATTTTCCCAATCTTTGCGAAAACTACCATTGATCATTATACATCTTCCATTGATCATTATACATGTTCTTTTCCCTGCCTTATTTTTATTCCCGTTTTTAATAATAATTACAAAACGCCTAAATTACGTCAGAGCTTCTGGTTTTAATGTTTTATTTAAAACTAGCAAGCTACGCCCGCTGCGCTGGTCGGTTTCTACAAATGAACCTTGAATCAAACGAAATATATCGTTCAATTTGATCTTGTATTTGAAAGCAATCTGTATATTTATCTGGAATATCCTTCCACATTACTGAAAAATGACGCCATTGCGCTATTATATTTTCTAATGTGCAGTCAAAATTTTAGCTGTTATAGACCAACTTTTTTATTTTGTCATTTACAGTTAGGGTTTGGTAAAGAACGATAAAGCTGTATGCAATATACTAAAACCATCACTAAAAATTATCGAACTAACAATGCAAACAAATTAACTAACAAAATCCATCCAGCAGAAGTTTTTATAAAGGCTAATCTTTGATAATCGGGTTCATCTGATAATAGAACTCTTCCATATAATTATAAAACTAACATAGAACGATATGAAATATACTAAAACCATCCTTAAAAAATATCTACTTAAAAATGCAAGTCGAAAAAAATACGCCCAGTAAAATCTTTCAAAAAGGCTAATCTTTCGGAATCGGGTTCACCTGACTATATAACCTTCACACATAACTGTTTGACTAAGCAACGTAGAACAATATGTAGTACACTAAAATCATTCCTGAAATAGCATCTAACTAACAATACAATTCTCATCAAAATTCGTCCAGTAGAACTATTTAAAAAGGCTAATCTTTCATAATCGGTTTCACCTGATTATAGAACTTTCCCCCATAAATCTATAACTAAGCAAAGTAGAACGATATGTTATACAATAAAACCTTCGCTGAAAAATTATCTATCTAACAGTTCAAACTCTATGAAAATCCATTCAGCAGAACTCAAGATATAAGCAGCCGGAACGAAACTTCATATATAAGTTAGAAGTAAATAGAAGTATATTGCTATTAATATAATTTACATTTGAATAAAAAAAAGGTACTTTTCGGTTAGCCGGGCGCCAGTGATATATGTACATATATAAATATGTATGTATATACATATAAGTATATATATATATATATATATATATATATATATATATATATATATATATATATATATATATATATATATCTGCACACACACACACACACACACACATATATATATATATATTATATATATATATGTGTGTGTGTGTGTGTGCAGATATAAGTGTATATATATATGAAATGAATGTGAAAAAGTATGAAAGAATTTTGAATGTGAACGAATGTGGATTGATATGAAAGGATAGTTAGTTAAACCCACTCCAAATCAGAAACTAAAATATAAAAATTCAAAGTTTAAAATCCCTAAATCGTGTGTCAAAATTTTAAAGCCCTGCATTCATTTCTAGTTGCCCCTGTAACTTAACTTTCCTTACAATACATTTATTACGAACAGATATTAATTTTGAATCCTCATTAAGATTAAAAGTGCTGACGGTAACGCATCTCTCTACTCCCGGTGGCTACATCTTGCATGTTAATTATCTGGGCTGCTTACCCAGATATGAGTCAAGGGCTAATTAGCCAATTAAATGACATTATTTCATAAGTTGCAAAGCGGTCTCTAGCGGTGGTCCGGCCGTATATAATGTCAGGAGCACGTATTTTGCATGGCTTTTGACTCTAATCACTCTCCACAAAAACTACGGCCAGTATTCTTCGAAGTGCGACGGCATCCTTGCCGTTGTAAGTCCGGCAATTCGCCGAAATATGAACGATAAGACGATGTTTCCCCGGTAAAAGACTCTTCAAACTGTCCCCTGGGCCTAGCTTATGAAGAGACTTGTAATTAATTGGAATAAAAGCTAGTTCCCAGGAAAATGCCTGCTTATCTCTCCTACTTGTGCACGACTACATTAACGATGGATATCTATTACTGGGATGTGTGATAGCGGTGATCGACCGCTCGTTACAGAGAGATCGATGTGTGTTCGTTATACCGAGATGCGCTCGTTATACAGAGGCGGTATCTTACAGTGAGTCTGGTAGGATGAGGCTCCTGTGCGGGTAACAAGTGTTTTCAACTCTCCAATTCATGAGTTCAGCGTTTCTACCGTAAGAAAACGAGTTTCTGATAAACGATTTTCTGAACTGTGGAAAGCGAAATCGGAAATAGATTTATTTTCGGTACAAAAGCAGTTATGAAGATGAAATAAATATCTACAGTCAGTCAATGAAAGAGCTCCTGCTTCACTCATTAAGTTATCAAATAATATTCTGTGTTTCTGATCATCTATCAAACAATTTTTTTTTCTTCCTTTTCATCTCGGATATTTAGAAAACAAGAAAACATTTCCTTGCTCATTCAAAAGAAAAACATTTTTTATTGCATGGGTTTTCTCCTACTTCACTTTCAAAAGACGGTATCTCAGATGACCTAGTTTGCTGCAGAGAGAAGAGCAAAAAGTGTGTCACAGACAACCACTTGTTTTGTGTTAAGATCAAGGTCAAAGTTCAATGCAGTAACGATCTCCAGCAGAAGGAGGGCTGTTCTTTTTTTTTTGTGTTTCGTTGGTGTTTCTTTCGGTTTCAGTTTAAATGGTGATAGTTTTTTTTCTTTTTTTTTTTCAAGTGAGTATTCTGTGCAATCAAATGGATTTAAAAGAAAAAGAAGAAATAGGTATGTTCGATTTTGTTATTTTTTAAGAAGAATTTAAAAGCGGACAGAAACTTTTTATTTTTATTTTTTGAAGCAGTAAGAGAGAAAAACAATTAAAGAAAAACAATTTGAAATTTTATTATTTTTTAAGTGTTATTTTTATGAAAAATACTATTAATATTTTACTATTATTATTATTATTATTATTATTATTATTATTATTTTATTATTATCTCTATGTTACAACTTAAGTGATTAAATGAAGCAGATTATTTTTGGTTATTTTTTAAATTTAAACGGGATTTGATGAAAAATTAAGAGAAAAAGGGGGGCAAATTTTTTAGGAAAAAAAAAATTCTAATAAAAGTAATTTTTTTATATTTTGTTTAATGAGATTGTAAAAATAAGTAATACAAATTAGTGTAGAAGATAAATCCACTCAAGTAGGTGAAGGTAGCGAATCTTTAAAAGAAAAAAACACAGAAGTTGATGAAAGTAGAAACCCTTTTAAAGAAAGTTCCCTGTAAATATAAATGGAGCTATCAGTCAAGAGAGCCAACAACCTGTTAAAAATCAGGCCCCAACCCCTGAATTAGAGTCAATAAAAAAGGCCGCTGTAGGTAGCTATGCAGCAAATAGTGGGGAAAAAACAACGAAAGATCCGGAAATTATCCCATTTTCACCGGAAACAAAGATGATCTTTGCTTCCTGGCTTGCTTATTTTGAGGCTGTATGTATTGAATCCAGAAAAGATGATGTTTGGAAGATTAGAAACATCCAGAAATTTTTAAAAGATAGTGCCCTTACCCTATACATTAACAACTGTCTTAATGTTTTACACTGGAATGAGTTTGTTTCACTATTCCATGAAAATTTTTCTACCCCAGATACACTATCACTAAGCGACTTTGCTAGTATTCGGTATAGGTCAGGTGAAGACCTCAACGAGTACTACCAAAAGAAAACTAAAATGGGTCGTAATCTGGGTTTAGATAACAAATTCATTCTAGAAGGGTTATCCGAAGGTTTGCCAATTTCGATGCAGAGACTTATTGTGACTAATGCCCCTAAAACTGCCACAGAATGGAGAGAATTAGTGTTTAAACTTACTAAGCTTGAAGTAGCAGGCAAGAGTCCTGAAAATAAACCAGACCCAACTCCCCAAAATCAGTTCAGACAATGGCGACCATATCGCCCTAATACCACTGAGCAGAATTTTCCAATGCGATCCTGGAATTATAGATACCCTTATCAAAACCCCCAGAATCGCCCAAATGTGACTAACCCTCAAAGAACTTTCCAAAATGTGAGACCATTTCAACCGTCTCCTCCCAGACCAAATATACACTACCAGGCTACATTGCCACCATCGCCATGCCGTGTATGCCTTAATCTTAATATTCCAAATGCTTACCATTGGGTACGAGATTGTCCTTTTCGAAAGCAATCTTTAGAGGCCTCTTCTCTAACCCAACACCCAAACATTCAAATCCAAAATCCAAATCAGACACAAAGTGATTTTTCTGCAAACCCAAGTAGTAATATATGACAATTAATAGTACCCGGGTACGTAGAAAAAAGAAAAGGATCCAAAGAAAACCCAAAGAAACGTCAAATTACTACTCTAAGGATACCGGAAAACTCAATACCATGTTTGATCGACTCTGGAAGCTCGTTAAGTGTCATTCCATTACATTTAGTCCAAAAATTCCAATTAAACACTTCCAAAATTCGTAAAGGTCTATCGGTCGCTCAAACACAAGGCATTCTAACCTTGCAGGAAAAATGCCGTGTTAATTTGAAAATTGGCCGCATATCCAAATATGTTGATCTTTATGTTATAGATAATAAATTACCCTATACACTTATTGGACTTAACCATTGCCAAAGTTTCAAGTTAAATATTGATTGTGTTAAGATGCAAATTTTCCAAAATAACCAAAGAGTGCCTCTCCTGAACCAATTACGAAATATTCCAACAGTTAATTCCTTGCACGTGTCAGAACCTAATGAAGATGTCTCAGAAAAGGAAAATGCAGGGATATTTGGTGAAAATTATGAGCCGGAGTTTGTAAACGTCACTGAACCTATCCAAGTTCAGTCTGCACCTAACAAACTGCCTACTCTCTTAGCCAAATATGTCGGTATTTTTGCCAAAGATAAATATGATGTGGGGTGTATCAACATGGAACCCCAGAGAATACATTTAACTTCCGACTTACCAATTTCACTTAGAGCTTATCGTACTTCCCCTAAGGAAGAAGAAGAAATTAGAGAACAAGTTCAAAATTTGTTAAAAGCCGGTATCATTAAAGAAAGTCATTCCCCTTATTCTTCACCTGTAACCTTAGTTTATAAACGTGAAGAAGGAAAGAAAACTCGGTTGTGTGTCGATTTCCGAAAATTAAATGCCATAACCAAAACAGATGCAGAACCCTTACCCCGAATCGACACTTTATTGGACAAATTGGTGCAAGCTAAAGTGTTTTCCACTCTCGATTTAGCAAGTGGATATTGGCATATACCTATCCACCCTAAAGATACTGAAAAATTAGCTTTTGCCACAACGTTTGGCTTATTTGAGTGGAAACGTCTCGCGTTCGGCTTGAAAAACGCGCCTGCAAATTTCAACCGTATCCTTCGAAGAATCCTAAATAAATATAAAATTGAGTTTGCATGCAGTTATTTTGATGATATTATTGTATTCTCACAAAATGAAGAAGAACATTACCATCATTTGGAAACCATTTTTGATATTTGTGTCCATGAAAATCTTAAACTAAAGCTGTCTAAATGTAATTTTGTTAAAAAAACAATTAATTTTCTTGGATATGAAGTGTCGAATGGTTGTATTACACCCGATAACCCGAATATTGAAACCATCAAGAGGTTAAAACCACCAACTAATGTTAAAGAGTTACAACGCTTTTTGGGATCTATTAATGTTTATAATAAATTCATTCATAAATATGCTGAGGTTAGATATCCTCTTAATAATTTGTTAAAGAAAAATGTTCCCTATGTATGGGACCAGAACTGTCAAAATTCTTTTGAAAAATTAAAAGCAGCTCTAATTCAAAAACCTATCTTAAGATTGTTTGATCCCAAAACACCTTGTAATTTATTTGTAGATGCATCAAGTCTTGGAGTGGGATGTGTTGTGAAACAGGCTGATGAAAATGGTATTTTGCACCCCATAGCATATCATTCTAGAAATCTTCGCGACTATGAAAAAAATTATGCAATTACTGAACTCGAATGTTTGGCAATCGTGGATGCTCTAGATAAATTTTACCATTATCTACACGGTCAAAAATTTGTCATTCATACAGACCATGCGGCTCTCACTTGGCTAAAAAATGTTAAAAACTTAAGAGGACGTCTTTTCCGCTGGTCCCTTAAACTGAGTATGTTTGACTACGATATTAAATATAAAAAGGGCTCCACTAATGTAGAGGCTGATATGCTGTCTAGATTACCTGTTTCAGAAGACCCCCCACATCATACCCATTTACTCAACTTGAATGATATCAGAGAAAATCAGAAAAAAGAAAATGTCAAGGTGAATGGTAAAAAATATGTTGAAATTAATGATGTTATTGTGATTAAAAAGAAAAGTTTGTATAAGATTGTCGTCCCCATGGCTTTACGTTTACCCCTCTTGGAAAAAGCCCACACAGATTTTGGACATCCTGGAATTTATAAGATGATAAATTTAATTACAAATCAATATTATTGGCCTAATCTTAATAAAGATATTGAAAATTTTGTAAAACATTGTCATACCTGCCAAATCAACAAAAAAAGTAGGCAAAAAAGATTTGGTTTGTTGCAGCTCATGCCCCCACCGGATATACCTTTTGAATGCTTGGCATTGGACTCTGCTGGCGGATTTAATCATTATAATTCGGCAAAGAAATATCTGCATTTGGTCATAGACCATGCAACTCGCTATGTGTGGGGTTTCGCGTCAAAAAGTGTAACAACTGAAACTTATACAAACATTTTGAAACAATTATTTCAAACTCAAGTACCAGAAAAAATACTTACTGATAGAAATGGAGCATTTACAGCTTCTAGATTTAAACGTTTTCTTCGTAATTATAATGTAAAACACCGATTAACCTCCAGTCATCACCCGGAAACGAATGGGAAAATTGAGCGTTTGAATCAAACTATTGTCACCAGATTAAAATGTATTGTAAATTCATCACCAACTAAATTACCTTGGACAAAATTTTTAGATGAAGTATTGTATCAATATAATGCTACTCCACATTCTGTAACTCAATTTCCACCTAGTTATTTGCTGTTAGGAAAATTACCTTATGATCCTCTTTTGCCAGATAATGATTATTACCCTCCTGTTGAAGAAGCTAGAAAATTAGCTAAGGAAAGAACAATAGCTTACCATGAAAAAAATAAAATCCATTACGATGCTCGTTTTCTTCCTGTAAAGTTTAAAGTTGGTGACATTGTAATGTATGAAGAATTCCACTATCCTAATACACGTAAATTGACTCCACCATATTCTGTACCATATACTATCTTAAAACAACTATCTGATGTAAGTTTTGAAATTGATAAACCCAGTATACATTTTAAGAGAGATTCTGAAATAGTGCATGCTTCCAAGTTGAGATTCTATAACCCTCCTCAAAATTTAAAACTCTACCATGAATAACCCCCGTCTATCCCTTTCATCTTTCAATTTTTTATTTTTGCTTTCCTATCGTCCCTCTATCATTTTAGTATTTGGATGAGGACTCAGCTGGATGTTAATTTAAAACCCAGCGGTGTAGTTGGCGGAGCAGTTTTAAAGTACTGCTAACCTTTTTATTTTTTTTATTATACAATGACAAAACTAGGAACACGTTAGGGGTCCTCCGCTCCGTGGCCTCCCGTCTATAGTCGAACTGTTTTCCCATTTTCTCTTTCCATGTAGAATGGAGAATTTGGCAAAACTGCTTAGCTTTCCCTCTGTAGGTGATTATCGGGCATCCACTTTTCCTTTTTCCTTGTGCAAGAGACACATTTTTTTTGGATGGTAATCACCTCAGAGTTTAGAAATCCATGTCTCACTGAGCATGGTGGAAAGGATAGTCTAATTTTTTTTTATTTTTTGGTTAGAATTTCCTATTTTTACAAAGTTTTCAAGTTCAATATTTTTTTCTCTCCTGAGAATAATTCCCACTAGTGTCCTATAAGCCCAAAGATGCTTGGAAGTAGATATTTTGGAGTAGTAACAGACCTTGTAACTGCTCATATGACATTTTCATGTTTGTGTTGTTTTTATTACATTTATAGTAATTGTTTTGTCCTATATTTACAATATATTTGAAATATCTTTTATGCTATATTTTTTAAATTTAATGTTTTGAATAAGTGTTTATATCATGTTGAAGTATTTTTATAAGTTTAAGTGCATATTTTAATTGTTTGTGTTTGTAAATAATATAAGTAATTGCCATATTATATTTCTGCTTTAAAGTATCATATTATTTAGTTTTTATTGTATTGTATGTTTGAAGAAAGGTGCAATGTTTCCCTTTCCTGATGAACCAAATATAATCCACGAACAATTCTAACAGGACATATTGGTTAACAGAAACTTTTGAAATGTGCTAAAAGACTTTAAAAAAAAATAGCACACAATGTTCTCGCGAGAAATGTTCAATTTTTTTTTTTTTTGCTGCAGCTGTGTGTTTTGTTTACAATATATGTCATATGTTTAATCTTCAGTGTATATCATCAAATAGTACCAGTATTTTATGTAAAAGTAAGCCCAAGCAGTTTGAGAGTCTAATTAGAATTCCGTAGAAAAAAAAAATTCGATAGCCTAGTTTAAAATGAGTTTAACTTATGGGGTTGAGCCCCACAGCCCTTGCTGACAAGTACTGTGGTGCTCATTTTTAAAGGGGGGGGATGTGAAATGAATGTGAAAAAGTATGAAAGAATTTTGAATGTGAACGAATGTGGATTGATATGAAAGGATAGTTAGTTAAACCCATTCCAAATCAGAAACTAAAATATAAAAATTCAAAGTTTAAAATCCCTAAATCGTGTGTCAAAATTTTAAAGCCCTGCATTCATTTCTAGTTGCCCCTGTAACTTAACTTTCCTTACAATACATTTATTACGAACAGATATTAATTTTGAATCCTCGTTAAGATTAAAAGTGCTGACGGTAACGCATCTCTCTTCTCCCGGTGGCTACATCTTGCATGTTAATTATCTGGGCTGCTTACCCAGATATGAGTCAAGGGCTAATTAGCCAATTAAATGACATTATTTCATAAGTTGCAAAGCGGTCTCTAGCGGTGGTCCGGCCGTATATAATGTCAGGAGCACGTATTTTGCATGGCTTTTGACTCTAATCACTCTCCACAAAAACTACGGCCAGTATTCTTCGAAGTGCGACGGCATCCTTGCCGTTGTAAGTCCGGCAATTCGCCGAAATATGAACGATAAGACGATGTTTCCCCGGTAAAAGACTCTTCAAACTGTCCCCTGGGCCTAGCTTATGAAGAGACTTGTAATTAATTGGAATAACAGCTAGTTCCCAGGAAAATGCCTGCTTATTTCTCCTACTTGTGCACGACTACATTAACGATGGATATCTATTACTGGGATGTGTGATAGCGGTGATCGACCGCTCGTTACAGAGAGATCGATGTGTGTTCGTTATACCGAGATGCGCTCGTTATACAGAGGCGGTATCTTACATATATGTATATGTGTAGATATATGTGTATATATATGTATATATGTGTGTGTATATATATATCACTGGCACCCGGCTAACCACAAAATACAACCCCCCCCCCCCCCAAAAAAAAAAAAAAAAAAAAAAAAAAAAAAAAAAAAAAAACCTCCAAAATGCTGTTGTACACTTGAAAAAAAAAAAAAACCTTTTGGCTGAAAATCAAATTGTTTGGGGACAAAAGTAGAATCAAAATCGCCAAAGACAAAAGATAAATCGGCCAAAATTTTTCAATAGCAGTCTTGCACATTGAATATTTTTTTAACCATTACGAACTTTCTCAATCATGTTTAAATTGAATATTTTCGTTTTATAATATTATCTCTCATCAAAACTGTTTTTCTTCTTTGCTCTGTCTTTCTTTTTTTAAATAAAATTAGTAACAGTTTTTTCTTTTATTTTTCTAGATATATAGCCATTTTTTCAATTCTTTCTGGAAAAGAAAAAAAAGAAAACCCTTTAGGCTTAAAATCAAATTGTTTAGGGTCAAAAGTAGAATCAAAATTGCCAAAAACAAAAGATAACTCACCAAATATTGTTTCAAGAGCAATCTTGCCCATTGAATAAATTTTTAAGCATTACGAACTTTCCCAATCATGTTTAAATTAAATATTTTCGTTTTATAATATTATCTCTCATCAAAACTGTTTTTCTTTCTCTTTATTTCTTTCTTTCTTTTTTTTAAAAATAAAATTAGCAACAGTTTTTTCTTTTATTTTTCGAGATGTTTAGCCTTTCTAATTATTTCTGCAACAATAATGATCGCCAAAAAATTAGCAATGGTAACCATTTCGGCCAAAATAACAGAACTTTCTATCATAATGCTATAACTAATGTACATAGAACGTTGTGTAATACACTAAAACCTTCCCTGAAAAATTATCTATCGAACAGTGCAAGTTCCATCAAAATCCAGTCAGCGGAACTCGAGTTATAAAGGAACGGAACGAAATTTCCGTTTGTGTTTTATATATATAGTAGAAGAAAACATGAGTTGAAAAGAAGGTCAATATTTTCGTTTTCGAATAGGCGGAGTTATATCATTAACGTATACTAATCGGAAAAACTTCCTTACTTTTAATGAATTTTAATTTGAAGTGTTTATTTATTATTCGAATGATTTGGTTTTGTATTTTAAAAGGGATAACTGGTTAAAATCTAGAAGTCTTAAGATCATTGCAATTGTGATTGAAATTCAACCTGATGATTCGGGAACTACCAGTTCTTCGAAACAATCTGATTGTTTTGAAATACAAGAGAACCTGAGTGCAGCTGTTAATAGGCATGTTCTCATAACTGATAAATACTGAATATTAATACTTTATAATTCATACTGAAACATCAATGCTCCCTCAATGAATAGAAAATATAATAATGAATAATTCTTAAAATATGGATTTTGCATTCACGGGAGATGAAAATGTTAATAATATATGTGGGGGGGGGAGGGGGATTATAAGATTGGGGGTACGCCGAAATGAAAAGCTTAAGCAAGGGGTACGTGAGAGAAAAAAGGTTGGGAAACGCTGATCTATACTAATATTATAAAGAAGTAACATTTGTTTTTTTTTGTTTGTTTGTGGGGGTAATCCCTGGAACCACCCAACCGATTTCAAAAGTGATGGTAGCAAATTGATGGTGACAATCCCTGCTCCAACATAGGCTATATTTTATGTCAGTGCCACTATACCCAGGGGGGGGGGGGTGCGGGAACGAAAAACGTTCTAAAATTGCGATTTTTTTTTATAGTGAAAGAGCTAAAAACTTGAAATTTGGCATGTAGTTACTTATAAGATGTAATATCTGTGCAAGAACAAATTCCAAAAAATTTCGAAATTTGAAAAGGGTGAAATCTGCGAAAAGCGTTCTAAAAACATTCTAAAATACAATTTCTGCGGAATCTCTGAAACTACAGAACCGTTTACAAAAGTGGTGGCAAATCGATGGTGACAGTTCCTGCTGTAACATAAACTATATTTCATGTCGGTGCCACTACCCCAGGGAGTGTAGGAGTGAAAAACGTTCTAAAATTGCGATTTGTTTTATACTGAAGGAGCTAGAAAGTTGAAATTTGGTATGGTAGTTATAAGATGTAAATGCTGTCCAAGAACAAATTCTAAAACAAGAACGAAAAATCATGCGTCAAGCATAGATTATGTAACACTTTCCAACGCTTCCAAAATAATTTTACAAATCATACCGTTTAATAAGCTAAAAGATAACATCTAAGTAATCCGAATACTTTTATTCAGCCCTGTATAGGATCTATAGATTTGTATATATACTACATAGGATGCTAAATTTTAGTTCAGTTAGGAAACGCGTAGCACAGTTTAAAATTCTCCGTCTGGAGTTAAATAATACGGAAAGGTGTTCGCGAACTTTTGTGCTTCCCTGTATAGGATCTACAGAATTTATACACACCACGTAATAGACAAAAAGCGAGTTAAAATTAAAATCGCGTTCAGTAACTTAAAACGCACTTCCAGGAATTATTGTTAACAGACAGTAGAGAATTCATTTGTGTGTCCCTGTAAATGAACGATGACTGCTATACACACACTATTCTGTAGTAAGCCTCTTGTAATGCACCTTATATAAATTTCAATTCGTTTAAAATAGGGAAACATTATTTAAATAAACCGCAGACGATTTTTCTCCATAGACGTAATGTAACGGAATTCTTTTGACTGTCCCTGTAAAGTAACTATAAGTGCTATGCACATCCTATTCCATATTAAGCTTCTTCTAATGCACCTTAGTGATATATATAAATTTCAATGCGTTTAAAATAGTGAAACAATTATTTAAATAAACCGCAAATGGTTTTTCCCCATAGACTGCAATGCAATGGAATTCTTTTGAGTGTCCCTGTAAAAAAACTATAAGTGCTACACACTTCCGTTGAAATAGGGAACATGCTATCGATAACGACTATAACATATAAAAATTGCAGAGCAATCCGAGCATATTTACGAGAGTTAGAGCACGGACAGACGGCCAGACAAACCGAAGTCATAAACACTTTTCAACTACGTTGGAAAGTGTTAAAAATTCGAAATTTAAAAAGGGTGAAATCTGCGAAAAGCGTTCTAAAAACATTCTAAAGTACAATCTCTACGGAATCTCTAAACTATAGAACCGTTTTCAAAAGTGATGGTGACAATCCCTGCTCCAACATAGGCTATATTTTATGTCGATGCCACTACCCTCAGGGGGGTGAAGGAGTGAAAAACGGTCTAAAATTGCGATTTGTTTTATACTGAAGGAGCTAGAAACTTGAAATATTGCATGGTAGTTACTTTTAAGATGTAAATGCTGTCCAAGGACAAATTCTAAAAAAAAATCGAAATTTAAAAGGGTGAAATTTGCAAAAAGCTTTCTAAAAATATTCTAAATTACAATTTATACGGAATCTTTGGAACAACAGAACAGTTTTCAAAAATGATGGAGGTAAATTGATGGTGACAGTTCCTGCTGTAACATAGGCTATATAGGTGCCACCACCTCCAGGGGGTGCATGAGTGTAAAACGTTCTAAAATTGCGATTTTTGCGATAGTGAAGGAGCTAGAAACTTGAAATGTTGCATGGTAGTTATTTATAAGATGTAGAATCTTTTATAAGAACAAATAAAAAAACAAAAACAAATTCGAAATTTAAAAGCCTGAATTGAGCGAAAAGCATTCTAAAAACATTCTAAATTACAATTTCTATTGAATCTCTGGAACTACCGAACCGATTTCAAACGTAATTTTGGCAAATTGATTGTGACAATCTGTGCTTTAACATGGAATATATTTTATGTCAGTGTCACTATCCCAGAGAAGTGTGGTAGCGAAAAGTGTTCTAAAATTGAAATTTTTGTAATTCTGAAGAGATTAGAAATTTGAAATTTGGCACGATAGTTACTTATAAAATATAAATGCTCTCTAAGAAAAGTTTCTAAAAAATTCGAAATTTAAAAGGATGAAATGAGCTAAAAGCGTTCTAAAATCATTCTAAATTACAATTTCTATGGAATCTATGGAACAACAGAACCCATTTGAAACGTAATGGCAATTATTAGGGTGACAGCCTCTGTCTATAGGAATTATTTTATGTCAGTGCCACTACCGTCAAGGGTTGCGGCAGCGAGAAACTTTCTAAAATTGCAATTTTTGGTGATACTGGAGGGATTAGACACTTTTGGAATTGGGCAAGGTAATTACTTGTAAGAATGCTCTCTAACAACAGTTTCTAAATAATTCGAAATTTAAATGGTGATATCAGGGAAAAGTGTTCTACAAACATTCTAAATTATGATTTCTATGGAATTGTTGAGGACAGAGTCTTAAAATTTGACATGACTGATACTTTTTAAGACGCAGGCGCACAGTGAACAGTTTTATAAAAAAAAAATCGAAATTTAAAAGGGTGAAGGGAAGAAACGGTCTAAATCACGATTTTTTTTTTATACTGACAGGATTAGAAACTTCAAATTTGGCATGGTTGGTTACTTTTAACAATTTGAAAAAATCGAAATTTAAAAGAGGGAAATGTATCTAATGTGTAATGTATCTAAATGTATCTAAGAGGGAAATGTGTAAAGCGTTCTAAATTTAGATTTCTATGGAATTGTTAATGATAGAAACTTGAAGTTTGACATGACTGTTGCTTTTAAGACGTAACTGGTCGCACAGAAGAGTTTTTTTTTAAACTGAAATTTAAAAGTGTGAAAGCGTGAAAAGCATTATAAATTAAGATTTATTTCAAACGGTTCAGGCTAGAAACTTGAAATTTTGCCCAGAACAGTCTACAAAAAATGCAAAATTTAACAAGACAAAAACAAAACAAGACAGGAACAAAAAAAAAAAAAATGTAAAAGTGTGAAAGCGCGAAAAGCGTTCTAAATTACGATTTATTTGGAACTGTCAAAACTAGAAACTTGAAATTTTGCATGGCTGTTACTAACGTAAATGATCATCCAGAAGAGTTTACTAAAAATTCGAAATATAAAAGGGAAGGAGAAAAAAAAAACGTTTTAAAATTGCAATTTATGCAGTACAGCTGGTATAGAAGCTTCGTATTTGGCATGGTGGTTACACTTAAAATGAAAATGCTCTTTAAGACCGGTTTCTAAAAAATTCGAAATTTAATAGGCTGAAATGAGCGGAAAACGTTCTAAAAACGTTCTACATTTTGATTTAATTGGATTTATTCGGGTTAGAAATTTGGAATTTAGTTTAATGGTAACTTTTAATTGCAATTTATGTAGTACAGCTGGTATAGAAGCTTCGTATTTGGCATGGTGGTTACACTTAAAATGAAAATGCTCTCTAAGACCGGTTTCTAAAAAATTCGAAATTTAATAGGCTGAAATGAGCGGAAAACGTTCTAAAAACGTTCTACATTTTGATTTAATTGGATTTATTCGGGTTAGAAACTTGGAATTTAGTTTAATGGTAACTTTTAATTGCAATTTATGTAGTACAGCTGGTATAGAAGCTTCGTATTTGGCATGGTGGTTACACTTAAAATGAAAATGCTCTCTAAGACCGGTTTCTAAAAAATTCGAAATTTAATAGGCTGAAATGAGCGGAAAACGTTTTAAAAACGTTCTACATTTTGATTTAATTGGATTTATTCGGGTTAGAAACTTGGAATTTAGTTTAATGGTAACTTTTAAGATGCAGTCGCTCGGTATAAACAATTTATTAAAAAACGAAATTTAAAGGAGTAAAATGAGAGGCAAATGTTATAAATTATAGTTTTTTCTAAATTGTTAGGGATAGAAATTAAAAATTTAACATGTCTGTTATTTTTAGACGTAATAATGCTTCTACAGAACAGTTTTTTACAAAATTTGAAATTTAAAAAGGTGCAGAATCAAAAAAATTTCTACAATTGCGATTTTAGTGATGCTGATAGTCTAGAAAGTCAAAATTTGGCGTGGTGGCTATTTTTTAATTTTCAGTGCTTGCTAAAAACGGTTTCTAAAAAAGTTCTAAATTTAAAATGGTGAAATGACTTGGAAAATTTCTAAAAATTTTCTAAACTATGATTTATCTGAAATTGTTAAGGATGGAAACTTGAAATTTTACATGGCTGTTACGTTAGAGGCACTAATTCATCCACAGAACAGTTTTTAAAAATTTAGAAATGTTAATGTGTGCAGAAACAAAAAAGTTCTAAAATTGGAATTCCTGTGATACAGTTATTACAGAAATTTGCTTAACTAGAAGATTGGAATTTGGCATGATGCTTACTTTTAAGATATAAATACTCGCTTAGAACTGTTTCTGAAAATTTCTAAATTTCTTATGAAAAATGAAATGAGCGAAAAACCTTCAAAATATAGTGTAAATTACCATTAATTTGGAAATAATTTTAGCTCTTCTTATTCATTTATGTCTGATGTCCGCCTAATGCAGTATAAGAAAGAACTTTGCTCAAAATATGGCTAAATTATTAATTTTTGAATCATCTGTGGTAGTAAAATTTCATCTCATGAAAATAGGCCCACGAATACCACTTGGTATTTTTCAACAATTACGCGAGCAAAGCCGCGGGTTTTGCTAGTATAGAATAATTGATACAATGTCTGTAATGCCAGGTACTAACTCCTCGCCCGATCCTACGAAATGAAAATACGGCATATGAAGATCCTAGTGGGAAAGATCCTTAGATGCTCAACCATGGAGAACTTCAGCAGTACCTGTGGTACTCGTTCCAGGCACGCTTGTTCAGGGGAAGCGGCACATGTCCCTGTGTTCTGAAGATGTCGTTGGTGAGTCTTCAGGCTGTAATGCTATCGCCGACAAATCCGTCATTGCCACACTTCTTCGTGGTCACTTACTGTCTCATTTCGGGAAGTTCCCGGTGGGTAGAAAAGGTATCAACGTAGAAAAACAAATCAGTCGCCGAATCTTTGACACTGCGAAACTTTTGACTGAGAATGAATTTTATAATACTATGGATATAATAATAACTGCAGACGTAGACGATAATGAATTAGAAGATGATCCCTCATACGAACCCCCTACGAAAAAAAAATAGAAGTTTCGGAGGTTTCTTTGCAAATAATGAAAAATAACAATTGAGACATATGATAAGGTGAAAGGAAACAAGTTAAAAGTAGCTAAGAATCAGTCCAGGAAAACGACAAGCCACATGGTTATTATGCGGTTTTGATAGTATTTGGAGAAAGGTAGCAATACATTGCAAAAGCAGAATGGAATTCGTCGTTATGCGTGGGCTGAGTTTGTAAAACACCGTCGATAATACAGGGTGATTGTTCATGTAGAGACCACTGGATGTGGGGAATGGACAAGGCTATTGAAGTGGATTTAGAAAACTTTAAGGCATTCGACAGAGTCATAGCCTATTATAAGAAATAATATAAAATCAAAAGCCGCAAAGTGACTCGCATTGTTCCCAGGAGGGATGCCTTCCCAGAACTTCCTCTCCAACCCATCATAGATTTCTTTCGTAATAATGTGCAAGAAAAAATAACTCTCTCAGCTCAGTCCTGAATACAGATCAGAATGCTATTTATATGAATACATATCCAAAAGAAACTATTTGACTTTCAAGATCAAAGGACAGATTTCTGCTGCTGGAAAGTTGATTGGTCCAGTATTCTTTATCCCCCAGGGACCAAAAGGTGAATTCGAGCCCTAAGTGCGAAAAAGCTACAAGAATACGTTATGACAATGTTGTCATCGTGTGCTCCAAGTCAGGGAAGAGCACCAAACAATTGACGGGGAAGTACTTCACAAAATTGAAAGCGTACAAGGCGTATTGAAAACGTACATAGGCAACGAACACACCTTTCTGCTTTTGGATCAGTTGTCAGGTCAAAAAGACATAGAGTTCATGAAAGAGAAATTAGGAAGGAGTGTAGAGCCTATGTTTCAACTTACAATACGACAAAATGCCTACAGGCAATCGATGTGCAGACCTTCCACGACTATAAGCATGTAATCAAACGTATGCTTGAATATTCTTCAAGTCATCAATGCTTGTGTGGGAATGAGGACTTAACTAAGTAAGTTCTATTTAAAATACATAATCTTGTCCACAATCAACTATCAGCCTCAGTATTCGACATCATCAGACGGTAGGTTTTCTAAAAGACGCTAATACAGACAGAAATCCCATCCTTCAAGTCAGTAAAGCAAATATGCTTCAACATACCAGAGAACGTCCGCAACAAGTGTGACCGGCGGCCACTTCTAAAATGTACCTGGCGTCAATTTTCATTGTGTTTTGCACACTTCTATATTGAAGACCACAACCACCAGTGAACCTACAAATGTCCAGCAGCAACAAACACACACACTGAACACAAAACAATACATTTACATCAATTAACTTCTCTTTATTTTACTTATTTTACTTTTTTTTGTTTGCATTGTATTTTCTAAACATAAGTAGCATAATTAAGTTTAAAGGAAATCGTTTAACAACAAAAATCATAAATTTAACGACATAACAAATGTAGCCGCATAAATAGTAAATACATTGTAATAAATAAATAAGTGAATAAACAAATTGCATCACAAATTGTCGGATATCTCGAAAACAGCTCATTTCTGACGGGTAGTTTTATTGAGTTTTTTACTTACCATGGCAAGAACTTTCCGACTATACCAATCTTGTAAAAATCGGTGACTAACTCTTCTTGCAGTTCCCTAGTAAGCAAGCAACTTGGAAAACGCATAACATATTTTGAAAACCCGATTTCAGCAATTGCCATCAATAGTGCGAAAATATCCGAATTCTTTTGTGCAGCCCTATATATATCCTATAGATATTCATACATAATACATAGTATGCTAAAATTTAGTTCAGTTAGGAAAGACATAGAACAGTTAAAAATTCTCCTTCAGGTATTTCCGTCAATAAACGGAAATGAACTCGATTTTTTTTTGTGCAGTCCTGTATATGATCTATAGAATTTCTACACACCAAGCAACATGCAAAAGATTAGTTACACTTAAAAACGCATACCACGATTTATACGTACTTCCAACGATAAATGTTATGCACACGTTATTCTATTGTAAGTATCTTGTAGCGCATCCCAGTGATGTATATCAATTTAAATCTGTTTGAAATAGTGTAATATCATTAAAATACGCTGCTGAAAATAATCTCCCCCCCTATAGACCATAATGTAATGGAATGTTTTGAGTATCCTTCTGAACGAATTATAAATGCTACACACTCCATTTTCAATACCGAACATACCATGCTATGGTAAACCTTAATAACATATATCAATTAACTGACAATACGAGTATACGTGAGTTAGAGCACGGACAGACAAACTGAATTCATAAACATTTTTCAACTATGTTTGTACGTGTTAAAAATGTGGAAGAGCAAAATAATAAAGCAATTTAATTTCT
The DNA here is from genome assembly GCA_963931845.1 of Maratus michaelseni. Classification (NCBI taxonomy): domain Eukaryota; kingdom Metazoa; phylum Arthropoda; class Arachnida; order Araneae; family Salticidae; genus Maratus; species Maratus michaelseni. The sequence continues at coordinate 164,505,368 of OZ007587.1, forward strand.
ACAATTTATATACCATTTTCCACCTACTGCAGATAAGAAATTCTCACAATTCTAAAATATTCACAATTTTAAATTTTACTTATTAGAAAATATCTAGAAACGATTTACTTTTAATAAACAGATTCGCTTTTTTATTTTAATGAAATTCTAATCGCAAAATCAAAATCAACATTCAGATTGCAACTTCTTAAAAGACGCGAACTGTGAAAAGACTCACTTGTGTGCTCTTGTTGTAAAAAAAAAGCAAGTAGACATAGCAATGAAAATATTTATCTTTATTGTTAATGGGCCTACGTTGAAGTAGAAATCATTTTACACATAGCGTGATACATTTCAAATACGTTCGAAGAATTCCTGGTTCAAGTTAGAGTATAATTTGTAAAATGCATAGAATTTGAGCTTAAGAAGAACTTAAGGTCATTGACATAAAGTTTAAACTCAGAGAGAGAGAACAGAAAAACTCCTTTAAATTTCATCACTTTGAGCCCAAACCAAAAATCGTACATTAGTATTTCTTGAATTTGTGCCACTGGTAGAACGAAACCCTTTTGATTTATAAATGCATTTCAAGTACACGCGTTATCAATAATTATGTCTTTGAAAAGATCGAACGATTAACAGGTTCTATAGATATTTTGAAGCAATACTTACGTTAAATGGCTCACCAATAACTATATCATCTAGGAGACTAAATTCAAACTGTACATCTTCTAAATCGTCATTCAAGTAATACCGAGAAAATACATCTTTGCATTGTCTCAAAGCTCTTAACATCACTTCACGCTCCTCTTTGGAACCTAAAAGAATAATCGATATTTACTATGTTTATTTCGAAAATTCATCATAAAATAACCGTTTCAAGAAAAACTTTAATTCGATTGAAAAGGGATTTCAGCTTTAGAAAAATGAAGTAAAAGAAAGGATTTTCAATTCAAAAAGAAAAGTACAAAAGTGGGAGGGGGGACGGCATTTTATGCAACCCTCCAAAGACAAATGCACAGAATTTAAACATAGTAATCTCATGAAATGAAAAAGCAAATGTTTAGAATGAATCGATTGACATAAATACTCTGAAAACGGATTACTCTTTTTAGCTCAGGATTTTCTATATAATAATGTTGTATCGAGTTTCATTTGTTATATCATGATCAACAGATTCGGATACATTATTAATCTTTCTTTAAGAAAATGGATGTATATTAAAAACAAGTAAATATTCTTTATTGATTTATAAAGATAATGCATGCTATATTTGCAGATGTGGACATGTGAAAATGAGTTTATATAGATTGCAAACCAATGTCATCTAAAAACCAATTTATACGGAGTGCTTTGAACTTTTTCTGGTAGGTTTGATATACAAATTTCAAGCATACAAAAACAAACAATATATAAGGGCATTATAGCATACAACATAATTTTACACAAGAATATGTAACAGTAAGGATACCACAAATGCACAATGAAATGAACCAAAAAAATCCTAATAAATATTCTATAACATAGATTTACTATACACTCGATAAAAAATTAATGACTAAATAAATGTGTATGTTTTTAAAAACATTAAAATATAAATTTATTTTTTAAAAGCACAGCTTCGGCTGAATGAATGAGTTTATATAACCAATGTTTAAATTTGATATATTAAATACACGTAACAAAAGAAAGAAAAAAGAAAGAAAAAAAAGAAAAGAAAGAGAAAAAAAAAGAGAAGAAAATGGAAAAGAAATGGGAACCAGATAATTGCTTCTGTTCCGTAATACAATATTGGCATTTGCTTCAGTCTAAATGCGAAACATTAATTTCTTCATCATGTGTAGGTTTTCTTTTCTTTTAATTTCTTCCTTTTATAGTGTCTTTGAAGGGTTTGGCGTAAAAAAAAACTGCACTATTGAGTGTCTCACTTTCTTCCTAGTGCGCATTCTTCGTGTTGGAATTGCACCCCATTGTATAGGATTGACTACTCAGTTCATTGTAGGCAGACCATAATCTACCTACAATGACGTCACATGAACATTATATTAACAAATGCGTTGTGCATATTTTTTCCCGATTTTTACTATATTGCCAATGGTTGAAAGATAATATGGTTTTCCCGCATTTTAAAGTACTCCGTGCAATTATAAATGTATATACGGGGTGATCCCGAATTCATGGTACAGGCAGCTTTACAGGCAGCATGGTACAACTTTAAGGGTTGGTACAGGCAGGGTCGCACCAAGGGTGGTGCGGGCGAGCTAGAGTAGGCGCTGACAAGCTTAATCGACACCAACACTAATTACTACTCATACATCTACCATCTGTGGAAAAACTAACAAGGGGTTTCGCACCAGAAAGAATAGAGTTGTTGCGATGCTGGGTACAGGACACTTTAACAATCATTTATTGTATAGGAAACCAGTGTCTGAAATCCACTTATTTAGTCAAAATGACAGGGCGTCTCACTCCAATACAAAGTCGTGTGTTCCTCCACAACTTTAACAGAAGTGAAGATATTTTAACAAAATTCACAACAAACTCATCTTTGTATGAATTGTAAGGATATTGTAAGGATTTTATTAAAGTATTTTTACTACTATTAAAGTTAAACGAAATCGCGACTTCGAATTGAAGTGAGACACCCTGTAATTTGGACTAAATAAATGGATTTCTGACCCTGGTTTCCCATACATTAAATGATTGTTACAGTGGACTGTACCAATCCTTAAAGTCTGTACCATGAATTCGGGATAACGGTGTATGTAACGAATCCATATGAATAGAATGAAATAAAACTAAGCTGGTGGAAATAATTAGTCGTGACCTCTTCATAGTTTATTTATTCAGTTCTATGATACAGGCATAGTCGTGGAAGTTCGGAGGAAGCCCCGAGAACCATATAAGATTATTTTAGAGACTTACATGTTCATAAATTAATCAGGTACCTCAAATCTACAAAATCTGTCTTTTTCGTGCGAGTTCTGAGTTTTTTAACAGCATTTTCTATATGTTCTAGCAGGGGGTGAAAGGTGTCAAATTGGGAGGACACTTAAACTTAATTGGTTTAACAGTTCTTGATTGATGCCTGGGCCTGTGACGTGAGCAAGGCCTGAGTAGAACTCCTATAATAGAGGCTGACGCATCCTAGCAGATTTGGCACCCGAAATGCAACCCAATTGAAAAACCAAGCTAATCAGAACCGGTTCAGCCAATCAGAACCGAGTCTTAGGAAACCCCAACTCCGGCTGCGGTCGATTGATGCTGAACTGGGCACCAATAATCCGAAACAAAAGGGATATGCGTCAGCTCCTATTATAGGAGTCTTAGGCCTGAGAGCAACTGAAACCACAGACTGTTGCAAATTGCGTTAACATTTGCATTTTGAATTTGAAAGTTGATTACAATTTAATATCTGAAAGTAATATTCCTTGGGCTGAGAAACAAACTTAAAATGGGCAGATTCAGAATTAAAAGTTAGAAATATTTAATTGGGAATTAATTTAAATTTTAGATTTAAAATTGGATTTTAATAATTTAGTACCTTTCATATATGTATATATATACACACACACAGAGAGAGAGAGAATATGTTTTACGCGTAACTAAAAATCACACCTAATTTAATATAAAATCTTTAAAGCAATACATTGTATGAAATTCAACTTACTTTCATCATGCTTGTAATCATCAGTGATATCTTCTCTTTCAAATTTTCCGACTGCTTTAGTACTTATGCATTGACCAATTCTGAATAGAAAAACAAAATAACAAAAGTTTGTAATACATGAATGAAGGATTTTAAAAATGTGATTTTATAAACGATTTTTTACTTATTACAGTAATCACCATTTAAAATATTCAATGTTTATGGAACAGAATTTATCCAATAAGCAGCTGATTACAATAAAATATATCAATACTTGATTTTTTTAATGATTTTATTTATAAAAGCAGCTGGTGTTGCTAACCACCGATTTAATTAAAGGGGGGATACTGTAACTATTGAAATGAATTTGAAATTTACGCGGAAATTTCTATTTATCATTGTTACAATGATAGTTATTTTTACTACTATCTGCATGAAAGAGTTTAACATACATCTGCACCATGAAATAGATAATTGCCACATATTCTAACGCATTTTTTTCTGAGAGAACAAAAAAAAATCTTTAAATAAAATCTCTGGGTTCGTATAAACAGAACTGAAATTGAAACAAGTTATTTTTATAGATGAATTACGCTTCGATCTCATTTCGAAACAGCAACAGCAACTACAACTGTGAGAAAAATCATTGGCTATGAATGAGGAGCTAACATTTATAATTACATGCGACACGGTCTATCAAGAATTTGTTAAATGAAAACATCATTCGATACAATGTTGAATTTTATCAGTCCTCCAAAGTGACGCTTTATATGCACAATCATATATTTCACAAATTATCCAAAATAGAAAATCATTATTGTTGGAATAGCTCAGTAGGGAGAGCGTTGGTACGGCAAACCAAAGTACCCAGGTTCGAGTCCTGGTCCCGGAATATTTTCACTCTGTTGGAAAAATTCTCAACTATGCTACTCCAACCATTGGATAGAAAATCATTACTAAATTCCTAGTTACTGAATTTGATAAGTATTGGCCAAAACTGTCATTTCTGTAAGGGAGACATTTTTCAACTTTTACATTAGTTTTGTAAGTCATATACTATAATCAAAATTAGACCACATTTTAAAAGAAACCTACAGTATGAATTAAACAAATACTTGCAAGTTAAAGACTGAACAGGCAAATAAATTCTTAATATTTGTGAAAAATATTCTTAATTAAAAGAAAGAAAAGCCTTCTCAGTCACATCTAATCCCGATAAGTGCCGGTATTTTTTAATACACCAATTAATAAATACGTCATCAAAATTTAAATCTCGCATACTTAGACCTTTATATATACGTAGATAAAAATGAAATCGCTAAGGGTTTTTTTTCCTTCTGAGCAGGAGTCGCACATTCCCATCAATGTTGTTGTTAAACAGCTTCGCAATAAGCTTCCTGTACAGAATTTTGAAGCTTTTACCACAGGTATTTCCAATCAGAGTTCTTTGCCTAATTTAATCACAGAGTTCCTGTGTTATAATTAGACGAAAGTTACTCTTCAAATTCACTGGTAGGAAAAAGCAAGAATTTTGAGTACCCTTATATGTCACGTATACGCGACGCATGCTGCGAAGAGGTTAAGAAAATAAAATGTTATTTTATTCATTTTAATCTGACTATTTACCAATCCGAAAATATCTCGAACCTGAAAATGTGTTTCCTTATGCGCCAAATATAGGTTTTGATAAATATTTCATTAAACTGAACACTTTTTCGAAAATTTTGTAATTTATTTGCATTTGGCGCGTTGGCGAATGGCGCCGGCCCTGATTTATTAGTATCAGTTAAAGTCATTCTTTTTAAGCTTTAGAGTATATTATCCGATTACAATTGGGCATGTTCATGTCCATGTTTTGGAATGTATACATATAGACTGCAATTTCGCTTACCATCTTGACCAGATTTCATTTCATACGAGAATTTTGAAACCCTACGACTTTCTGGAATATATAATTCTACTTGGAGATCATTTGGCTTTAAATTTCCATAATCTTGACTCACCATAGTGATATGGCTCATAATAGGATAGATTAAACATTAAAGTCATAATTGCAACATGTAAGAATGGAATTCTTCTGGTTTGTGTTAATTTTTTTAAAAACATACATTGGATATGTCTGTATTTAAAATCATTTCACGCTTTATATAAATAGATATTAAAAATAAAAATTCTGTCTCAATACGAGGTATTGTTTTTATGCGTCAACTTATTTTACCATCAAATGTATTTAAGCGGCTATTAATAGTATTTTGAGAAATAAGCTGAAAAAGAAAGCAGAATTTTTATAACAGACCATAGAACTAGAAGTTATAAAAGGTATTATTACAAATAGGTAGTGTCAGTATCCAAATTAGTAACTTTAACAGTAATTTCTTCCTGTTCAAAAAGTTAAAGACTGACCAATATAAAACAGTGTTCAAAGAATTCTATGAGTAATTTTAAAAGTTGTTCAGTTGAAAAGAAATGCGCGAACATATTTTATGTCAACTTATAAAGAAACACTTGAATTTTGGTCAGAAAAGTCTCCCACATTCAGCATATTGTCTAAATTTAATTTGATCAGATACATCGTGCGCTATAGATCGTGAGCTAACTGTATTGCATTCTTTTTATCATGAAAGTTGTCATATACCTGAAATAAGTTGCGAAATGTTGTGAAATAAGCCTTTTACTCGAAAATTGAGTAAAAAAGATTTTAAAAGGGACAAATTTCTTAATAACTCAATTTCTTTACATAAATGTATATTTTTAAAAAAAACGATAAAAAATTTAATTTACTATCTAATAATACTGAATTTTAGAATATTGGTTCACGTAGGAAAGATCGTCTTCAATCAAGAACAAGAACAAAAATAATGCATAGATTATGTAACACTTTTCAAAATTAGTAGAATATTATTCAGAAATTTCATTTTTTCATGCAATGAAATGAGATATCTAAATAAGCAATTAAAAAACGCATAACTCGGTAAAAATCCATTTTCAGCAAATGCTGTCCATATCGATATGTGTGGAAAATCTTTCGTGCATCCCTGTATCTGATCTACAAAATTTTTACAGAACAGGTAATACACTAACAATTAGATAAGTTTAAAAATGCATACCGCAGCGGAAAACGCACTTTCAGCAATGATCGATCATAGTCAGTCCTGTAACCGATTTTTTTTTTTTTTTTTTTTTTTTTTTTTTGGTGCGTCTCTAAAATGAACGATAAGTACTACACACTCCATAATCTATAGAAAACATGTTGTAGTGTAACTTAGTGATATTTTTAATTTCATTGTTTAAAGTTCATCAAAGTTTTCATCATTAAAATGCACCGCAAAAGATTTTTCCCCACAGATCATAATGTAATGGAATTATTTTGTGCATCCATGTAACCAAACAATAAATGCTGCGTATTCTATACTCCTGAGAAAGGATGCTGTAGACTATTTCAGTAGTTCATATCAATATCATGTCTGAAACATCGTAACATTAGTAAAATGTACCGCAAACAATCCCCCCATTGACTGTAAACAAACTATAAACGCTGCAATCTTCATTTTCAATATCAAAAACTTTATATCAGTAGTTACCAACCTTTTATAGGCCACGCCCCACAGAAGCATCTGTAAAATACACGATGACACCTCCACTCTGTAATATATATTTTTCTTATTATTTAAAAAGTGAACTCTAATCAATCTATGAAAAGCATAATGGAGCCTTAAAAATAACTATTAACTTCATATTTGTTAACTCATCAAAAGGTGAATGTTTTATCGCAAATGTCTTTTTAACATAACGCTATAAATGCGATGAGGCTATACATCTTCTTCTTTATCTTCTTTAATCCAAAAAGAGTTTTGTTTTGTTGTTTCTTTCTAACTTACCGCGTTGCTAAACAAAAGTGTTATATGGTCTGCGTTTTAATCTTCAGAAAATGCCTTAAAGAGAATCTCACATTTAGATTAAGAGAATCTCACATTAAAATTGATAAAATTGACGCATTTTATAATCTATTGTAGTAACTTATTAAGAGTTGATGGAAAATCTTTCGACATCCATGTCTTATCTGAATTTAAAATAATGTCATAATGAATATCATGATGTATATTTAATTGCTGTGTAGGAGGCCGGCATTAGAACCATAGATATTTATTATTTATCCATGCCTTTTCGAGCGCTATTTAAGATTTATAAATTTTATTTTTGTTTAGATATTTCAAATATTTTTTAGGTTAAATATGCTCAAGACAGTAACATTTAGATATACCTTTACGTGATTTCACTTGTAAAAAAGTTTCTTCGAGTGACACACAGCAGACAGAATAGAAATACAAAGCTCATTCAATAAATAATCGAAAAAGTTATGAAAATTGTAAAATACATTAGAAACCAGAAAATTTATAGATTTTTTAGAAAATGAAATGGACAAAAAAAAAAGAGGTTTGTGAAAATACTTCAAGGATTGTCATATAATTATTTTGGATTTGATTCTATTTTGAACTTTTGATTACGAACCATTTTAAAAGTCAACAAGCAAACTTTTTAAAAAATTTATTTAAAATTTTGCATGCATTACTTTTATTTTTAGAATACGACATTACTTTTCCAAAAAAAAAAAAAAAAAAAAAAAAAAAAACTGACAGCGAATGCGTAAGTAACAAATTTGGAATTACCCCCCCCCCCCCCCCCAGTGGAGCGTACGCCCTACGTTGGGAACCACTGCTCTATATGAAGCTCAATAACATATAAAAATTACATAGCAGACCGAGTATATTTACGAGATGTAGAGAACGGACAGATAGATAGGCAAACCGAATTCATAAACACTTTTCAACTATGTTGGAAAATGTTAAAAATAATGTTCGATGACATTTACTGTATAAAAGATGACTGTCCTACGAACATACAAATAATAATTTCAATAGGAATTGAAGTATACTTTTAACTTTAAATTAAAAAAATATTAAATTGATCAATTAGTCTACTTACTCTTCGGTAGATTTCTTTATTAACTTTAGAGGTTGGTTTGGACCGTGATATCTCCAATAGACTTTGTCCGCATTGACTTCGGCAAACAAGAAAGTTGTGTCAAAAGCTTTCTGAACCTCACCTCTTTTAATGGCTACAACACTAGAGGGCCCGCAGCGATACAGACCTGAAACACAAAATTAACATTGTAGCTATAATTATATGTGCAAGAGGATTCAAATTAAAGTATCCCTGTTTGGAGAGCTTTGGAGACAACCCATGGACATAATGCCTCCATATTAAGAATATATACATTTCTAACCATGGGAAACCATAACAACCATAACAAAAAGTTACAAAAGTGAACGATAAATGCAAATGTGGCGCTGTGAACAATGTCATGCAATAAATATAAATCTTCACTATCAATAGAGACCATCTTATGAGGTGTCATCATGTAATTTTTTTTTATTTTAACCATACGCACGCAAACTCTCAATCACGCAGAGATGTGCCTAACACCATGAAAAAAACATATGTTACTAATATAAAAGCAAATAAAGGCTTCTACACCCAGAAAAAAGTTTTGTTGAATCAACAAAAATTTGGTTGACCCAACAAAACTTTTTGTTTACATATAGGTCAATGGAAATTTTGTTTGAATCAACAAAAAAAATTTTTTTTTTGCTATTCCAAAAAAAAAAATTGCATCGTCAGCAAAAAATGTTTTGTTAATTCAAGTAAAATGGTTCAATTTTTGTTAGAGGTAATTTAATCTAAATTTTTATATTTATATTTTCATTAATATCTTAAAACATTTCTTTTTTATAAACTCATTCTATTTTAATATTTAATCAAACCCCCCTCCTCCTTTTTCTTATTTTTCTTAAACATTATTAATTAAAACTCTTATTTTCAAAATCCAAACATTTGTATTTTTCTATAAGTCAAGACCACCCAAGTTCTTCTTTTTTCACTATGAGATAGTTTCCACGCAAACAACTTTTACTTGAAATTCTCACGTAATTTAAGGGATCGTAAATTCGGAACACACACAGGCAGATTGGATAAAGTACAAAAGGCCTTTATAAGAAGTCATGGGAATAACTGAAGCATTATTGTCAGTTGTATTGTGTACAACTTTTATTACCCTAAGTAAAGAGAGTCATAAAACTATTTCGAAGGCTTGTTAGGAAGATGCATCAGTATATTGCTTTCGAGTCGTTGTTTACGAGATAGCAGGTGCAAGCGTGCACGTGGTTTCTTTCTTTTCGTGCGACCCAACAGACGGCTAATTTCCAGGAATTGTAGCTAGGATTTTTCACCTAGCAACAACTAATCCAATAGGCGTGTTATTTGCTCCCCCCACTCATCCAATCAGCGTCTACTTTTTTTTACCCCCTGGTCCAGCGTTACCAAGGAAACGAAGAGCTAGTTAGCAGAGGCAGTCATGTTTTGAAGCTCGGATAGTTTGGGTGTGTGAGGGTGGAGGGTTCCTTCCCTCACCCCGCCGGTTAGGCAGTGGCGAAATTTTCGAGAGAGAGACACTTCTCTCCCGGCAGTAGCGACAGTGGGTTGATAGAAAATGTTCGCTCATCAAGCAACCTGAAATGACCGAAAAAACTTCTGTTTTTTCTATAAGTGCATACCCACAAAGGAGATCACCTACCATATTGTCGCGATTTGGATGTTCTAAACAGTTCATGATATTGATACAGTATTTGATACGTATTTCTCGGGAGCGATTAATTGTGAGAAAATACCTGCTGAAGTGATGATGACAGCGAGAATCTTATCGAGTGCTCTAGCCGACACTACACATGCTCTTTGTAGTGTATTCTGAGAATCTGTGTAACTTTATTCTTGCAATGAATGAGCGATTAATTGTGAGAAAATACCTGCTGAAGTGATGATGACAGCGAGAATCTTATCGAGTGCTCTAGCCGACACTACACATGCTCTTTGTAGTGTATTCTGAGAATCTGTGTAACTTTATTCTTGTAATGAATGAGCGATTAATTGTGAGAAAATACCTGCTGAAGTGATGATGACAGCGAGAATCTTATCGAGTGCTCTAGCCGACACTACACATGCTCTTTGTAGTGTATTCTGAGAATCTGTGTAACTTTATTCTTGCAATGAATGGTTGATCGTCCCATTACTATTATAAAGCATGTCATCAACGTGGTAGTCTTATTATGATCCTCATAGGATAACGCTGTGTTCACTAACTTAGCTGTAGAGTTAGAAGAAAACATAAAAAAAAAACTTTCGTAACGACTATTCGTAGACTCGCAGTTCAGAGGATACTGTGAGAAAAATACAAGTAATATAACCGCAAAACGAGTCGCCAATGCATTAAATATTCACTATGCGAGAAGGTTTGTTGTCACCTTCACTCTATTCTATCGAGATGTAAGTAAAAACAATTCTTATCATTATTATGATTTATAAATTATGTTTTCTGTCTGATATGACGGAACTTATCTGTGTGTTAGTATTTTGATACATATATATATAAGATGATATTTAAATCATTTAAAGTGTTACTTGTTAATAAATGTTTGTTCTTTCTAATTTAATTCCTTCTCTGTTTTCTTTTTTTGATTATTTGCTTAATTACCTCAAAAGGTCTGCTTTCAGTATTTTACCTTTTATTTAATTTACGAAAATCAATTTCCCTAGGATTTATATTAATCCTTTTACTTAATGTCTTTTAATTGATAAAAATGTTAATTCTGTTAGAAAAAATAGATAAATAAATAAATTGATTAATTAAAGTAAATTATTGTATTCCCTAGTCATGGAATTTCTAAATATTATTTTAAGCATTAAATCTAATAAATAAAAAAATAAACTGCTAATTTACTGGATGTTGTAATTTTTAATATTCAAACTTATTTTATTTAATTAACTGAGACCTTTTACTATTCTTTAATTAATTATAGGACCTACTTATCTGAATTTTTTATATAAAGTAATTTTAACATTTTGATCTAAAGTCTTATGAAGAGCATTCTATAATAATGAATTACTTATTCAAAATTTAATTATTTACTCATGGTCTCTTAAACAAGGATTAATCTATACGATCACAGCTTCAGTGTTGCGAATTCTTGGAATTAATTTTGCATTTTTTTAATATTTGTCAAATATTATTTTGTTTAACCTATCTCATCAATTTTATACCCCCCCCCTTTCTGTACTTTCTTTAAAAGAAAGGCTTTGTCCCCTTTATTCCAAAATTTTCACTTAGTCTAAATTATTATGTCTATGAAAATTCCTTGCTGTTACCCTTCATATTAATTCTTGAATTCACAATGCTGATTGTTGGGGAATTGGATGTAGTGCAAATTGAGAATTTTGTCAGTGCTTTTAAATGATTAATTCTTATACTATTTTGAATTCAAAACTTAGAATTCAAGTAAATTTAAATTCTTTAAATTTTAATTGTTTCTGTTTAATTTAATCCATTTCCCTTTTTTCTAAATTTATTTTAGTTTGAGAATAATTTTGTTAGTATGCATATTGACAGGATTCATTTCAATTTTTAGTCATAGGTAATTTGCACTCATTCATAATTTTTGCAAAAGGTAATAGTACCTAGGCAAGAAACAAAACCCCAACATTTTACTTGAATTTTGCTAAAACAACCAAAATGTACTCAACAAAACATGTTTTGTAATCAATTCCTTTTTCTGGATGTAGAATCTGATTCACAATAGTCTCACTCTGATCAATGCCCCCCCCCCCCCCCCTCATGGTACAGGGACAACAAATGCTACTGTGTCACAACATGATTTCACAGCAGCACGTAAATGATCAGTAGAAATGTTCAAGCATACAACCTAATATGTCTGTTCTTTTATTTCTATGCTTTTTAACTTTCAGGAAACACCTTTAACTCTTGAGTACGGCTAATCCAAATTCCTCGCTATGTCGCAAGCATTATATATTCCACTGGATTTTCATTGAAGAGCTCTACAACAGCAGTTGCAACATTTTCAGCCACTTTCAGTATCCTTTATTTTCACCCTCACACTAAAAAAAATAAAATAAAGAAAAGTAAATAATAAAGAAAAAAATCCTGTCTTATGGAACTAAAGACCTATTCGTCACAAACCACAAGCTGTTAGTGGGCATCGAAGCAATCCATTCAGTTTCTTGTACTCAAAAAAAGCTTTACAAGTGTTTTCGCTGTTTTGATAAAACAAATATAGCACAACATGTTACTTCAAAGACAGAGATGTGTCAAGTTCGTCAATTAATGCTCCAAAAATTTTTGTTCCTTATTTTCACCCTCACACTAAAAAAAAATAAAATAAAGAAAAATAAATAATAAAGAAAAAAATTCCTAACTTATGGAACTAAAAACCTATTCGTCATAAACCACAAGCTGTTAGTGGACATCGAAGCAATCCATTCAGTTTCTTGTACTCGAAAAAAGCTTTACAAGCGTTTTCGCTGTTTTGGTAAAACAAATATACCACAACACGTTTCTTCAACGACAGAGCTGTGACATGTTCGTAAAATAATGCTCCAAAAATTTTTGTACGCCCTTTCATTTCTGTCCTTTATTGTGCATGTCATGCAAATTTTGGTCCTTGGTACAGATCGCAGCGCCATCTATCAGTCATTTTTGTAACTAATGTGTTTATTCTATCAATCATTTTCCTACCGTTTGAAATGTATAATCTTCCAAATATAGATATGTTATGTCCATGGAATGTCTCTCCAGACTGTCCCAAACATCAATACTTTAATTTGCATCCCCGAATCACCCTGTATAGCTTTCTTTTAAGTAACTTTTCAAAATTTTAAAAACACGTGAAGAAAACTTACTAGCTTATAAGATAATAAATTCTTATAAATATACCGTAAAAATACAGGAAAATATACCTCATATTAAAGGAGTGAATCCTTCTTCAACCACTAGCAAAGCAAAAGATTTTGTAGTGATTTTTCCTTTCTCTGTATGGGTGTATTTGAGATGCTAGTACTTAAAAAAAATTGCGGCAATATTTTACAAATATTTTTTTGAAAGTAATTAATTTCAAGAACAATAAGTTTATAGCTGTATAGATGAAGTTCTTTGTGCATTTACGGTGAGGCACATAAACTTAGCTTGATGAAGATAGCTATAAAAGTATTACTTTGAATTTTGTCTGTATTTCAAGTACATTTGTGTTTTTATAAAACTGTTGTTGCAATTTTTTCCACCTACCACTTTACTATCACATATTTCAGAAATAAAAAGCATTATAAACTAGATGAAACAATAACTAGTCTATTAGCAAATAGTTTTATTATACAGAATATATTGAATTTTTTAAAAATAATATTAACATGTATTTAAGAAGACTGTCTAAAATGAAATACTAAAATTTTAATTTATTTTCAAATTAGACGCAATGCAAATTTCCAAAAATCCATTTAAAATTTAAAAAGTACTTCTAGAGTCTACTGTTCGTTTTAGTATCAGTTCATATAATCCAAAAACAATCAAGCAACCATTTAAAATTTGACATTGTATTTATGATAATTCGTTTATGTTGTTTGTACTTTTGACCATAGACGTTACTTGCACGCAGTGCATCTATCTTACACTATTTCATATAAAATAGCCCCAATATTTGTGCAACAAATGTACAGTGTGTATTAAAAAATAGAAGAAAAATAATTACCATCATCATCATTATTATTATCATATAAGCCTGAATACAGATTTTGTTGTTGTTGTTGTTTGTTTGTTTAGCAGCTGAACATGAAAGGACATCGTCTATTACATATCGCGGTTTCAAGTTTAACAATTTAATTAAACACACTGAGCATATATCTGTAACTAAATTGTTAAAAAAAAAAAAAAAAAAACTTTAGTCTCAAAATGAAGTTTTAACATAAATTCTGGTTTATTATTATTATTATTATTATTATTATTATTATTATTATTAAATTATGTAACTATTTTTATTTCTTTAAAATAATCTAATATAGTTGAATAAAATAAGACTTACTTTGAACTTATGTTTAAGGCGGTTCTCAAATTCCTTGCTCAACAACACGAAACTTTCTGACACATCTTCTGACTCATTTTTAAACGCAAAGGCTTAAAATTGTCAAGCCTGATTATTAAAGCGATTTAGAATCGAATGGCGTTTTCCATTTTTTGATAGATAAATTACTTACGACCTATAACCCATTGTTGTCACGTCACGGTAGGTTTTTTTCCTTTCTCGTGCTGTCGCGTCCGAAAATTCGGTTCAAAACAAAAACTTGACAGTATTTTCTGAAAGTTCTTCTGCCTTTACTAAAAAATGAAAAACGCCATTCAATTACATAGTTTCTGAATAAGAACACCTGCTACTTCCATGCGTTTCCGGGCAAAAATGAATTCAGAAATGTGTCATAGAGTAGCTCATTTGGATTTGAGTACAGCCTTTAAAATGAAATACTTACCATCCGATTCTTCCTGAGGTGTAGAGTCTACAGCCTGCCAACCAGCGTACTCTCCAGGTTCTAAATCGGGTCGTTTCATCCAAACTTCATTCCAGACGTGGAAGTTCCTAAAATCAAGCACTACTTGTCAATAACAGTTGGAGCATTGAATTAAATAAATATCAAGGAAAATGTCTTAATTATAAAGTCCGTTGAGAGGGTGGGTTAGTGGGGTTGCAGTCTCCCGAATTGGGCTTTGGGAAAGAACAACAGACTTTTTGAAGGTTTGTCAGTCAGAAAACTTTAGAAAGCTCAGAAACCAATCTATTTTTTAGACTTAAAGAAGTTTCTTTTGCTGCCTCTGATTTTCAGAAACGTTTTCCTAGCGTATTAATCAGTTTTCTCAAACCAGAATATCAGTTTTTAGAATGCTATAATCAATTATCAATTAAACATTTTCACTGCGTAACGGAATTTGTACATGCAAGAGTAACAGAATAATATTAATTTTAATGTTAACGCTGTTAATTTATCATGTTTGTCTGTAAAACATGTTTGTTGAACATGAAAATGTTTACTTGAGATTAGATAGCATCCGAAAAACCTCTATTCCGAATTGAGAAAATTGATTAATACACTATAAACTAGTCGTTGGGGGCCACCGTAATACTTACTCATCATGGATATGCATAATGTAAAATATTAAAATAAAAATGTGTAAACTACTTATAAAATGCATTGCAATTCGAATAAAATCGCATGGCTTGATGACGTCATTAAACTTTAATGGCTCGATTACTGAATTGCTTAAAAGAAACATCCTTATAACTCCAAAAACAATAATCCTATTAACTAGCGGTTTATTGCATCGGATTAAGCGTCTCATTTCCAATTAAAACATATCTTTGAATTGAAATTTGGATGAAATATAGGGTCATGAAAAATCGAAGAGTGTGGGAAATAGGATTACAAATATCTCGGCAACTCGTTATCCGATCGACTTCATGCTTTATGCAAAATTTATGTTTTTTTTTATTGTCTTTTATATTCACTCCTTAAAGTAAACAATTTCGAACATTTTTATACACCTTTTATCAGAACGAATATTTCGAGAGTCCGAAAAAAAATTGTTCCGGTTAATCGAGGTTACTGAAATTCAATAAGCTTCTTCCCATTATTACATACTATGTACATACTAAATTTCAAGTCTCTATTTCAATTTTTTCGGGATATAGAACGTTTACAGACACACAGACGGACGGCAATTTTTTTCTCTCTAAAAATATGTTTTTCGGAATCTCCAGTGTCTGAAACGTGTAAATCCGTCAAAAAAAATTTTTTTTTTTTTCGATTTTCAAAACGATTACAAGATTTACCCTTTACTACGTATGATGGGTAAGTAAAATTACTCGAAAAAGTTCCCGAAAATCAGTGGCAGCAAAAGAAACTTTGTTTTTATAAATACTTCTTTAAATCTCGAAAATATATCGGTGTCACAGGCTTCTAATGACGAAGAGAGCTTTTCGGAATCGGGGTTAACTCGGAAGACGTTCTTATATATTTTTGTTCTTGAGTATGTTATATTTTCCTAGATAAAGAAATATTTGTCTTTTTTGCTGTGCCATAGACTTAATGAAAGTTGGTCAGTAAGAAAACATTTGGCATTTTATCGACTAGTAAATGTTTTCATCGAAAACTGACATAGGCATGAGAAAACGATTAAGAACACGTCTAAAATTCTAAATTCTAAACACTTCACTTTAAAAAAAATAATTTTCAAATTATTTCTCTACTTTACTCGTTGACTCGTTACAATGAGAAGTCGCTTCTTGTGGAGTGATTGATTATCATAGGAGGAGAAGAAAATAAAGTGGAAAAAATGAAAAAGTCTAATTATATAAAGAATATCTGCACTGAAAAAAAAAAAAAAAAAAATTGTTGATTTTACAGTATATTATTGCTTATTTTACTGTTAATTTTACGGAATAATACTGGCAGCTGGGATGTCAGTATTATACTGTAAAGTAAACATTTTTTTTCTTTTTTTTTTTCCAGTGTATCTTCCTGTTGAAACAAAATAAAATATTTATATTTCAATGCATAAATTAGATACACACATTTTTGCTGCGTTTTTAAGAATTTCAAAACTATCAAACATAATTTCAAAAACTCTACTTTTTTAAACTTTTTCTTTTTAACTTTCGTATTTTACACCAAATAAAGTATTTAAATTTATTTTTAATAAAAATTGTGGAAGACAATAAACAGCGACAGGTTTAAGCCATTCCATGCAAAACAAGAAATTCGAAAAATTCAAAATTTTTTTATGAGATTTCCTAAGAAAATCGAAATATTTCTGTCTCATAGAATTAATATAGATGGAAAAAAAAAAACAGAGGTTTGACTGGCTGACAATTGTTAAGATTTTAAGAAAACCTAGTCCTAACATTTCAATAGAGCTATTGGGTTAAAATTATTCCCTAGAATCTTTAATTTCTTTCCATGGCACTGCTTAACATTCCTTAGTATTACAGACGTAGGTCATGAATTTATAATTATTGCAACAATATTATTTATAGGATTTTAGCATTTTTCATTTCATGTATTTACCTGATTTATGTTAATATTAAAGTTGTTAAAAAATTATAAAACGATCATTTATATGTTAAGCTCTAGTCAAGGAGCACCTTTTAATGAATTCAATTCAATAATTAATATGCAAAACATTAAAAAATGTAACTGTGCTAATAAAGACAAAAAATTTATTAAATAATTCATTTATTTTAAAGTATTAGATAATGTTGGCTTGTAAAATAATAATAATAATAATAATAATAATAATAATAATAATGTTGTTGCAAAAATTATTAATTAAAATTTATATAACAATAGTTTGCTTTTGTAAAAGTTGCAATATATATGTAGCATTACATTACGTTACGTCTTATTTTCATTTTCTGAGCGAAAATCAATTCACCTCTCATTTTGCAATACAAACAATAGTGTTATAACTTATGTGGTGCTGCCATCTATCGACATTTATTAATACTAAATACTACAGATACTTTTAAATTTAATTTTTGGTTTCTTAAAAAGATATTTTCACCTCACCTAGTAGGACATTAAAACTTATAAATGTTGTTGCTAAAATTGATACTTAAAATTCTTGTAATAGTAATTTGCCTTTGTAAAAATTGCAATGTCTATGTAGTATTAACTTTACATCTAATTATTTTCTTTTTTGAACAAAAATCAGTCAACTCTCCTTTCGTAAAACGCCCCACCAGTGGCTGAGAGGTTGTGCTCTCGAAGCTGGTAGACGGGAGGTGCTGGGTTCGATCCCAATCGCGCCCGTCGGCTTAATCGCTCGGAGTTTTCGTGGTTTTCTTCGAGCCGTGGATTTATCCATGCGTAAATACGGATTAGGTTCCCTTAGAAAGACCCCCACGAAGGGCACTCCCTCCGGGCCTTTATCCCTAGTGTAGATAATTGGCCGTCAATAATCAACCCAACCCAATCCAACCCTTTCGTAAAACAAAATCTTATGTGGTGCTGCCATCTATCCACATTTATTAATACTAAATGCGGCAGAGACTTTTATATTTAATTTTTTGATTTCTTAAGGCGGTGATTAAAAAAAAATATATTTTTCCGCGCTCAACAACTCAAAATTTTGAGACACATTTTCAGACTCATTTTTAAAAGTAAAAACATGAAACTTGGTGGCGTGATTTATGAAAAGATTTATAAGGGACCCATGTTTTTATTTTTTGTTCAATTAACTAGACATTGATTTACAAACAGTTATTTTCACAGTACGATAAATTTTTTGTTTGTTTGTTTGTTTCCAGCGCTATCGCTTCGGGAAATTCGGTTCAAAATGTCCACTTTAACAGCATTTTTTGAAATATATTCTGCCTTTATCAAAAAATCTAGACAATACAGACATTATAAAGTTTCTGAATAAGAGAACCTGCCAATTGGATGCATTTTAGAGCAAAAATGAATTTAAAAATGTGTCTCAAAAGAAGCAGTTTGGATTTGAATACACCCTTAAAAATATATGTTACCTAGAAGCATATTGAAACTTTTAAATGTTGTTGTTCAAGTTAGTACTTAAAATTCGTGCAACAATAGCTTGCTTGTATTAAAAAAATTCAAATATCTATGTAATATTACGTTACGCTATGTCTTATTATTTTATTTTTTGAGCAAAAAAACAATCCACCGCTCATTTTCCAAGACAAACGATAGTGGTATTACTTATGGGGTTCTGCCATCTATCGACATTTATAAATACTAAATATCACTGAAACTTTTATATTTAATTTTTGATTTCTTAAGAAAAAAAAATCATCTCAATAAACTGAAGTTGTTAGGTACAAAATGTATGGATTACTTTTAATTACCTTCTTCCTGTATTAATAAACTTTAACCTTCTTTAATTGCCTTTCATGTTTCATTTCAGACTTAATTACTTCCAAAAGCTTACAGCAAGAGGAGCGTTTATGGAGTGATTATGAATTTTAATGAATTAGAATTTTCACCTATTCGAACTTGTATGGCTTCCTTTTATTAAAATTACTCCGAAAATACGATAAGTTTTTAAGTAAATACGATAGTGACTTTTTTTAAATATAGCAGCACTGGATTTTTATTATTATATTTTCCCCAAATTCTTTAACATCTTACTTTCAATACAAGATCAAATTCTCTAGGTATTATCTAAAAGATTGATTTCGAATGGCTAAAAAAATATGAAGAAAAAATTGAATGAATCAAAATGAATTGTCTATTTCAGTAACATTTTATTTCATAAAAGAAATCGCATGAATGGAATAAAATAATCATATGTTAAAAAGGAAAGAGAGAGAGAAAGAGAGGATGGTGGTATTGGTGGTGGAGTAGAGATAAATAGATAGATAGAGAGAAGATTCGTGATATGAACCACCGATATATCTTGTGAAAATACTCGAAATGAATACTCATTTTTAAAATATGCTGGCAAATGAAACCATAGTTATAATGATTTGCTAATTAACAAACAATGTTTGATAGTCGCAATTCGTCTAAGTGATACTCTGAAAATACTCGTGGGAAATGGAGAAACGAATTCGTATTTCGTGAAGATACGCTCTCAACTTTCTTGCGCATGAGGGTAATGTGAATATAATTAAAGATACGAAAAGAAGAAGGTGTTGGGTACATTTCTCTCAAAAAATGTTTTATTTTATGAGATGAAGGTATCACGAGGTAATAAATCACACGGTAAAGCTAAGCTGAAGTACTGAGATTGTAATTATTCGCGAAGATATACATATATATATATATATATATATATATATATATATGATATATTATTTTTTAATATTTAATATAGTTTTTATTTAATAATTTAAATATTTAAAAATTAAATGCTCATAAGTTTTTCTGAGAGATGTTAGTGCCAACTGCTATCATTTTGCACATATGCTATCAAACAGAAAATAAATAAAGAAAAAAGTTTACTACAAAAAGCTTTCATTTAAACTTTCTCGAAATTTAATTTTTGTTACATAACACCTTTTTCCATTTATGTCTTCAATTGTAACAATTGAATAGCATCGATATAAATATCTTTGCTTATTTACCATATGCTTATTATGAAATTTGCCGAACTTTACGTCTACGAATGCAAAAGAAATGTTTAGATCCGATTATAAAACATAAGTAAGGTCGAACCCAACCAAACTTGGTATTAATAAAATTTAAAGTATAGGATTTTTATTTTATAAGCAAATTAGCAGGCTTCGTCCGCTACACTGGTCGAGTTTTCCAAACAAACCTAGAATCAAACGAAATGGATCGGTGAATTTGACTTCGTATTTTAAAGCAATATCGACCTTACTTAAAATGTCCTTCTGCTTTGCTGAAACGATGAGAACGCCAGTGCACTATAATATTATATGTTCGACCAAATTTGAGCTAAAAGGGGCAACTCTTATAAATGATCATTGATGGCTGCATTTGGTAGAAAACTATAGAATCGTTATGACAACAAGAATTAAAATGTTCTCTAGTCGCCCCACTACTAAAATGGTGAGCATTACAATGACTGCAGAGATTGCCTATTGCACCTAAATAATGTTCGGGTGATTCATTCTCGTTTGTTAGTTCTTGAACTTTAGGCAGCTTGGTGCCATGTTTGGTTCTGGTAGTTTAAATGCAATCTCTCTGAGAGTTGGAAAAATTTGTAATTGCAACTATCTTCAATGTAATTACAATGTAATTGTATGTAATTGATTACAGTTACACGCATTCAAGTACAGAAATTTCGTCAAATAATGGGATGGGGGCTGGTTCCGGCCACAGAATATTTTTTACGCTGCAAGAATTTTTTACGGCAGGTAATTGTAACTATAATTGATTACATACAATTAAATTATTATTACATTTCAGATAATTGTAATTATAAATTTGTCCAGCTTTGATCTCACTCTACGTTCCGTTATATTGCGTAATACATGTTATCTTTTGGCAGGTCTTGCTACGTTTTTTCATCTTTAGATTTCAGCAGCTCCAATGCAGTCAAAAATTTAATAGCAGTTAAATATTCTGTAATCTCAGAAAGCCTGATGTAGCAGCAATTTTTTTACACAAAAAATAGGTGAAAATAAAGAAGCAATAACGGAGAGCTTTGTGAATTCCAAACAATTCTTTTCAAGCAATTTTTATTCCTGCTGCCATCTATATATTTAAAGCTAAAAGAGATTTTTTTTTCAGATTTCACATGAAATTGACCTCAATGCGCATATTGCTCCAACTTTTTTTCAAAGCAAAAATAGAAAGGGAAATACCAGGGGGATTCTCCCCTTCTATAGTTTGAGAGTGGGCTAGTAAAACAAAAGGGAACAAGGAGCGGTTCCAACCCACTTCCAGTGGGAAGAAAACCTTTCTCTTTCTTTGAAATGGCACCTTTTCCTTCGGATGAATTTTACAAGCAGCCATTTTGTTGCCTGGAGCCTGGGTCAATTTTCGTTAAAGAGAAACGCTTCACCCTTCGGACAAAACATAAATCAACAATCACAGATTTTAAAAATACCTTGATGCGGTTTCTGCAGGATTCTAAATAAAATTTTATTTTTTTGTCTTTTATTTAAATCCGAGTTGACCGGATCCGAAGACAGTGGGGAGCCCAATCCTAAGTTCGTTTAATTCGAGGACCATTTGGAATAAACCAATCAGCGTAGCGGACGAAGCTCTCCGCTAGTCATCAATTAAAATAAAACACATTTTTTTAATATGCACGAAGAACTCACTTAAAATAAATAGAGGGGAAAACCCCCTCTTTTTTATTCATAACATTTTACGACGATAATATCCGTAATTAGTTATTTTTTCACGTGAATAACGAAAGAGACATTTATCATTTTCAGTAGCGGAATTTTCGTTTGCATTAGGTTAGTGCATGACTGTATTATTGGGCTTAAATTAAAAAACATTCGAGGAATCAGCGGTGAAAACTTAAATGTTCCTCCGACTCCGGAGATTCAAGCTTGTTCTGTTAGCTATATAACGTGCAGAACGGACAGTAGTTTTCTTGCAATTTTTAAAAAACTTTTTTCCATACGGATTTATATATAGATATATTTATTTTAAATCAAATTTCTGTTTTAAATAAAATGAGTTAAATGGTTATATTTTAAATGAAATGAGTGGAATATGAATGACAGTGACTTATAAATTTATATTTGGTGATTTATCATCTGCGACTGGCTCAGAAAAATATCAACCATCCCCAAAATATTACCCGAACTAAAAACCCCATCAAAATTAGCTGTAATAGTATTTGCTCTGTTCTCCTTAACCCCAAATTCACTAATCCCTCGTAAATTTTACAATGCAATGTAGTGTTATACAATTGTTTTATGCCAACTAAACATAATTATTCTACCTCCTTCCTTGTTTGCTGCGGATAAATGAAGTATTTTGATGAAATATTACTGAAGCACTTTAATTATTTTATGTGTAAAATAAACAATATTTTAAAATTTGACCTATTGTCAAATTTACAAGGGGTTAGAGACGACGTCATTTCTAACTGACTTAGTGATCCAGAGTTAAAAATAACAAGATGAGTCAAGAATGAAACAACAGAATATTTAAACTCACCATATGGAATCAATATTCATTTTCTCTAATGGTTTTCCGTGGCAGTCAAAGAAACGGTCTATCGTTAAACTGTTGTGCGTGTCATGGGCGCTTGAAAAGTTAGTCACTGGACGGCAGGGAATACCAAGAGCTCTACAAACTGAAATGATGAAAATGTTACATATCTCCCTAATGATTCAGCTACATACACGCTTTAAAAACTGAAAATATTAAAACATTACACATCAAAGGTTCGAAAATAGATCACCAGATTTTATCTACTCCTGCAATTGCTTTCCATTTCTAGGCTTAACTTCAGGTGAACTTTTCTAAGAACTAAATTGTAAGGTGTATTTGCGTGTTTTGCAAAATCATACCTTTTCGATATTACCATGTTCGGGAGCCTAAATAGGAATGATGTAATTTTAGAAAGAATGAAAAAGTTTTAGATTGACCATTTCCAAAAGACTGCGTTACATTTTTTTTTCAGGGTACATTTGTTTTGTATAAATACTTTGTTCTTTAAAACGCCTCATAGAACTTCTTAAAGTCATACAGGTCTAATCCACATGTTCGAGATAGAGCTTTCGTTCTGAAAGCATGGTTGTTTTTACATTATTTCATGATGTGAGATTAACTAGCAAAAATTTAGAATAAAATGCAACGAATTTTAGAACTAAATGCTATGAATTCCACCTTCATTAGTCAAGGCCCCATCTTCTTTAGTCAGGGCCGTACTTATGCCCGTGCATTTTGTTAGGTAAGTCCCAAATAATTGGAAAACCTAACAATTGGAGGTCCGGAGTGAATTTCTGCTAAGAAGCACCTGTATACTCAATTATGTAAAATAAATATCTTGCGATTTATATTTACGTATGAGTATGGCCTTTTTAATACTGTTATGTTTGTGGAGGGGTGGAGACTGGCGAGTCTTATAACACTACAGAGTCAAAGGCTCAAAATATTGTAAGTATAACTCTGTCCACAGTTTACAGTGGTGCAGCAGAAATTTCATTAAAAGAATTTTCGCATTAAAAGAAATGATTAATCAACATTTTTTCAACACTTTCCAACATAGTTGAAAAGCGTTTATGAATTCGGTTTGTCTGCCTGTCTGCCGTCTGCCCGTGCTCTAACTCACGTAAATATACTCGGAATGCCATACAATTGATATACGTTATTGAGGTTTACTATGGCATGTTCGGTATTGAAAATGAGGTATCCTTCGTGTATAGGGGCACTCAAAAGAATGCTGTTACATTACGGTGTGTGAGGAAAAATCCTTCGCAGTGTATTTTAATGATGTTACACTGTTTCAAATATATTGAAATTGATATACATCGTTGAAGTGCACTACAAGATTCTTACTGTAGAATATAGCACGTGTAGCACTTATAATTAGTATACAGGATAACTCAAAATAATTCCGTTATATAATGGTGTATGGGGAAAAATCCTTTGCGGTGTATTTTAATCGTGTTACACTATTACAAACATATTGAAATTGATCTAATTTTCTAAGGTGCACTAAAACATGCATTCTGTAGAATATGGAGTGTAAAGCATTTATCATTCATTTACAGGGCCACACAAAAGTATTCGGTTACATAATGGTTTACGGGGAAAAACTGTTTGCAGCGTATTTTAATTATGTTACGCTGTTTGAAATATAATGAAATTGGTATACCTTACTGAGATTTACTACACGATACTTACTGAATAATATGATGTGCATAGCATTTATCGTTCATTTAGAGAGATACACAAAAGATTTCGAATACGTTACGGTATCTGAAGAATTATCAATAAGCGATAATTGCTGTAAGTGCGCTTTCACTTAGGTATACATTTAACTAAAATTTTTCATACTATGTGGTATGTATAAATGCTATACATCATATACACGGCTACACAAAAGAATTCGTAAGCATTACTGTTTATTAGCGTAAGTTGCTTAAAGGTTTTTTTTTAATCGAGTTATGAATGTTTAACGTGAAATATATTTAATATAACTAAGAGATGTTTGTTGAATATAAATAAAATCATATACAAGGCCACATAAAGAACTGGATACATGGCCGCTTCTGTATCATAATTTCTGGTAAGTATGATTTCAATAGTTTTCAACGTGTTTTTGCCTGAATTAAACTTTAGCTTAATATGTAGCGTGTATAAAAATCTTACGGTAGTATACAGCACTGTACAAAAGAATTCAAATATTTTCCGTCGACTGGTAGAAACTGCTGAAGGTCTGAATTTTGAACTGTGTTATGTGTTTTCTTATACTAAACTAAATAGCAGTATACTATATACTTAGGTATTTTATTTACCTTATAAAACAACGAAGGTTTTTTAAAAGTATTATGTTAATGTTTCATATATTCTAAGCTTGATTCATGATTTTTCTTTCTGGTTTATTTTTAAGTACGAGCAAATGAACAAGAAGTTCAATATTTCGTTTTCCTTTGTGAGTAAAAAGGCGTTTTAGCTTAAAATGAGGAAAGTAGTTAGGGCATAAATTTCAATAATTTATGCGGAAGAATTCTGCTGAGATCCCAGATAAAACAACTACAGTGTAAATATTTTCAGGAAAAACATATTAAACAATATGATTTGTCTTTTTTTTTTCAGATTGTAATTGCAGTTTCATCTTTAACATACATAATTGAATAAAAGTTATTAATGGCGAATAACATTAAAATATTATAAAAATTTATTGTTAGTAATTCTTGTAAATCAGCTCCACTAAAATAAAAAGTTTCAAAAAAGACACAGTCAGTTACAATCAAAAAGCTCAAATCAGAAACAAACTCTTGACATGTCATAAAGTTTAATATTATAAAAATTTCCTTCACATAACTAGTTAAAACAGGGCGCGAAGTTTCCAGTCGCCATCGGCGACCTGAAATTTGAGGCTGGCGACCAGGAGAGAGCATATGTAACTAAACGATAGTTTTCAGATCTCAGAACACATTTACTGCCCGAAATTAGTTAAACATCACTTGCAATGTATTTCCCCTTTTTAAATTTTCCACAGAAAGTAGCTTTCCGTTTTTTCTACCCTTGAATTCCGTAACTACTTAAACATGTGAGATTCTATTTTTAAATGTATTGAAATAACAATGTTTCTTATTTTTTAATGAGATACTAGTTTAAATTCAATGCCTGTTCCATTATAAAGCTTGCTTATGCATTTAATTATTTTGCAATGTAAGTCTGTCATATGTTAGAATGTTAGTCATATCCACGATTTGATGAAAACTTTCACAGTTTTAATCAAACCATGAATGCAATTTGAATACATTATTTATCTGCAATATCTATTATAGTTTTTGTATTTTATATAAATCTGATAAGTATTACTGACAAGATAATTATTTTTCAATAAATAGGTAACAAATGAATAAAAATGTCCGAATCTTCATACAGGATTTTCAACTGGTATAGAATTGTGGTGATCACTAATTTTAATCTGACGACTGTCTTTAGACGTGTGCCCTGAGTGAAAATACTGAAATAAATTACGTAATATTTAATACATTATACATGGTTGACTTTTAATACGTGTGTAATTAGTAATTACTCACCTGTGGTAAAAACACCAGAGAAGACCCAACATTGACCATACTTCACAGGTTTTTTATTTTTGAAATATTTCGTGAGAATTGTTTGACTTCCACCCCAGCACGTAGGTGGCTTGCCGCCCTTATATTTTCCAGACCAATTACCAACAAGTACTCCATTGTCGTCACGGCAATTCAGCTGAAGAATTAATCATAGTTTATGCTTTGGTTCAGACAAAAATACATGTCTCAAAATCAAATGACGAAAAACACATTGAACAACTATTAAATGAATAAAACTGTCACAAATAAAATTAACAAGCATAGTACCACAGCAGAGGTGTGTCGAACAACTTTGACTGGATCAGCTCGTGCTACTTTGCTCAAGCGACCGACATCAGTAAGTAAGTACAAACAGCATTCTAAAACATTCTGCTCAAACTGAAAAGAAAACCCAATCAGACTTATTTTATCAGCTCTACCAGCAATAAAATAAAATAAATAAATAAATACATATGTCACATAAATTTTTAATTAATTATTAATTTTAATTAATTTAATTAGTGATTCCTTTTTTAATTAGTTTTGTTTTAAATTATTTTTCCATCCCATCTAATAATTTTAATTATTCCCATTAATTACAGTTAATAATAAAATTAATTAACTTAATTATTATTCCTTTATTTCAAGGCAACGAAATTCATTTTTTCTCGCTAGATTATTTTATTATTATTTTGTTATTATTAAGGATCATTTTATTATTATTTTATTTCATATTAAAAGCAGTTCAATCCGGTCTTAAATGAGAAAGTGCAGACTTAAATTATACTTTTCGCGTAACTTCCCGCCCCCTAAAAGGAAGATTTCGATTTACATAAGAGCTATGAAATTACACTATTTAAATTTATCTAACCTCCCCACTAACACACACACACAGCATCCAAAAAACTCTAATGGAGCCGTAAACTATGTCGGCGCTGAATACTGATACACCAATGGCAAAAATAAACACTTGTATTCTGTAAAGAATTTTATTCAAAAAGACATGTGGAAATGAACTTCTTTGTTATTATTATTATTTTTTGAAAAAGGCTTAATAAGTCTGCTTTGTAATTTTCTGTTTTGCTTTGCGCCTATGCCTTTGTGTATATGCCTATACATTGCTGTATGGTGTAGTGTACGATAATAAAGTGACAAGATAATAAAGTTAATGATAGGTAAACATGCAAGATTTTACAATGAGTATCTTTGGATAAATGTTATCAGTGAGAATCCTTACCTTAAAATACTGTATATAATGAAATAATTATAATTTACTGGTATTATGCTATAATGTAATATAATGTAATAATTATTATAGTATACTATAAATATTATATCATATATAATGCCTACTAATGTAATATAATATTATATTAAAAGTTAAGATGCATAATTTCCTCAGAATTTCAGTAAGCTTCATATGCCATTTTATGTAATGCGGAAATATGTCCAATTCGGGAAAAAAAAAAAAAAAAAAAAAAAAAAAAAAAAAAGAAAAAAAAAGAAAAAAAAATCGGTCCTTTACGATTTCGCTGTGAAAAAGTTTTTCTAGTAATAGTCCATATGATAGTTTATATAGTATAGTCCATATAGATTCACAAGGAGGTGTACAATGCTGTAACTTGAGATGTATTGGTCTTGGGTCATAGGAAGTAGGCAGACAGTTGACTTGAAATACACAACGGATTAACGTTCATGTGCGTATGAGTTATAAAACTTCAAAAAGTACTACTTCAACATAGAGCTACACTGGTATACATAAATTGGAGCTATTGACGGCAGTTGTAGGTTTGGAGATTACGGTTTGCAATAATTTAAATCTATTACAGCATGCTGCATAAAGCACAATGGTCCGGATTGCGTTCGCAGGGCGAGAAAATGATAAAATCTGCATTATTTAAAAATACTTAATAAATTTACTAATACTTTTTTCTTTTACACTTTATTCTATGATATTTCATTATTTCATATAAATAGATCAGAAATATACCAAAAACATATTTAAATATCATATTTTTATATTTTTGTTGTTATTTTCTATTACATGTAAATTAATCCAATCTTCTTCCGACAAATTATCAGTGATTTTGTTTGAGAAATTCTATGAGAAGATTCATCAATGCATTTCAAATTTGTTAGCAACAGGCAAAGTTGTGTCGCTCTATCAAATTCGACTTCACCAAAGAAATTGGTACAAAAATTGATGGTATTATGAATGAAATCAAAATCATCCCCTTTTCATATCCAATGATTAACGACAGCTATATCTCACAAACAGTTAATCCTACGGAACATGGGGTTGGTGTTATTCGATTCAGCATAAAAAATACATGGATTTTGATACCCAAGACGACCTTTTTTTTTTTTTTTTTACAGTTGTTTTAACCCTTTAAATGCGGTTTGATTAAGCTGATAAACAAAGCCATTCAACTGTTTGGTTAGATGTATTTGTGGTCCGAATTTGAAGTCTCCCGTTCCCCCCGTTCAAAAGTTATTGATTTTTAAGATTTCGCTCCGCTGTGTGTCTGCAGATCATGCGTCAGTCAAAGCATTACACACAAGAAAATAAAAAAAATAAATAAAAAGCAAATGAGATTTTACCTGACCATAATTCCAGACACAAGGCCTCAAGCAATTGTGGCTACCTCTCCAAATCAAACCACTATCTGCCATTACATATTCTCCTTTTTTCGCTTCATCTGATAAGTATACAGTATCACCTATGAAACGAAAGGAAACGTCAATTTATTACAAATAAAACGTCCATAACTTTTAACACCTGTACAATTTGGCCAATGTTCTTGTTTCAAATATACGCCATTCTCATTATACGCCAGAATATACGGTATTTCTATTCTTTTTTTTTATTTTTAAAAATACAAAGAAAGAAAAGAATAAGCAGAAGAATTTAAAAAACAGAACACGGTATTTAAATAGAAAAACAAAATTTATCTGCACTCCATATTATGCGAGTTAAAGGTGACAAAATTTACAATTAACACACTTCTAATAGAACAAGATGTTTCGTTGAGCGAAAGTGAAATATGTTTTCAAAATTTATGTAAAACATATGACTAAAAAATTTATAGAAATAAGATATGAGTGGAACTTACTTTCACACCACGGGTTGAATAATAGCACGAAAGGTTCTTGAACTTTATATCTGAAATCAGCAGAATTTTTGTCATCTTTCTTCTTGGTGTCGACTTCTAATATCCACTCTCCTATTATGGCATTGGCTGAAGGCGTGACCTGCAAAATAGTAACATTTTGTTTTTTACTTCTAAATTTGCTATGAGCCACCACAAAACTTTCTTCTATATCATCCTGATATATTAATTTAAATAGAACAGTTACGCACTAACTATTATGAATATAAAATAGTGCATTTCTTTGAATTTAACATGGAGTTACTAGTAATCACGTTAAAATATGCAAGAACGAAAAATCATGCATCAGACATAGATTATGACATACTTTTTAAGAGTAACAGAATATCTATACTAATAAAAGAAAGTTTCGCTCTGTGTGTCTGCCTGTCTGTCTGTCTGGAATTGGCTAGGAAAATCTAGCGCACCAGAAGCTTGAAAATTTAAATGAGGATAGTCCAAGGCCTCTCCTAATACACATAATTCTCAGAATTTTAATATTTTGAAAATTAGTCGAAATATTAATGAAAACTTATTAATCATCCCATCGAAAATGCCATTTTTATATGAAAATGTCTAAAGAAAAGAAGACCTGATCTCGATTTGCAAGCAGAAATGAACGAATTTGAAACTTATTTACTAATCAGCGAATTTTAAAAAAACTAATTAAGATGTCGATTTGAAACTTGCAGAGCATATGTAAAAAAATTTCTGCATCCGACTGTCCCAGTTTTTTTCCCCCAAAAAACATTTTCTTCTATATTATGCTTCTTAAATTTTTAATGGCCTCGGTTATATCGGACTAATTTAATTGCATCTCTGCAGACCGATATAACGAGGGTTCACTGTATTATTTAATCCGTGTCTTAATTTCCAGTTAAATTAAATCCTTTGACGAAATCTGAAAGTAGCGAAGTAGTCGTGACTAGAGATGAGACGGGCTCGGGCTCATTCTTTTTGAAACTGATAATTTTATCTATTCTCATATAAAAAAAAATAACTTTTTTTCCCCATAAAAAATTACATATTCCATTTCAAATCATTTTAATGCTACTTTGATCAGAATAAATAAAAGGGGAAGCAGAAACATTATTTTTCTTTTCCAGTTTTAGAATGCTACATTAAAAGAAAATTTGAAATATTTGCAGATTGACGACTGGGTGATATGGTACCAATGAGAAGAGATACGAATAATTTCGTTTTTCGTTTGTGAAAGTAGGGTATTTTTCAATTGGAACGTTTATTTAATTATTTATTTATTTAGATATCTAACGCGAAAGGAATACTTTCCTTTGTTTTTAGTCAATCAGCTTAAGGTTTGGAAATTTTTAGTCTTCAATTGTGTGCGAGCCATGGCTCTTCATATGAAAAGAACATTAGTGATTCTATATTTCATCATGAACTCTGCTCAAGTTAAAGCTCTGTTCTGAGCATTTACGAAGTCACTTTCATTAGTAAGTCATAATAAATGTCATGTATTGTTATTGCGATAGAAAGCAATCGAAAAGTGTTTCCACTTTCCCTATAAAAACATAGGATCATTCAGATAACTGTGTCAAATTTTAAATTTAAGCTGATTTTTAGGAACACGAAATATTGTTTTAATTAAGGAGTCAATTATAATTTACGAAATACACCTTTTATAGGAAATAGAAAAACGCCATAGAAATAATAATTTCAGCAAATTTCATGCATTTATTCATAAAACGCACTTCGTTAATGTGTCCATCAGGTTTTTTTGCGGGGAGAGAAAATTATGAGAATCCTTTTAAGGAAGTATATTTTTATTTCATACCGAATTTATCTTTTGATAAGATTTTATGCGAATTCCCATAAAATTAATTATGTGCTCAAGATTAAGTTATTTTCATATAAGAAGTTTTTTTTTACAAAAATGATATATTCCTTTTAAAACAATTTTTTTAATATTATGCAATTTCTTTTTCGGTATTGGTCTCGGACGGGTTCGGGCTCTGATGACTCAAAATGTTTCGGGCTCAGGCGGGTTCGGATTTAAAATCGTCGAGCTCGGGTGGGCCCGGGCTCCAAAAAGAGGGCCCGAACTCATCTCTAGTCGTGACTACTTTTGAAAAGTAGTTTGTAGTCGCTACTTTTTAAAACAAGTAGTTGCAGTTGTAGTTAACTATATTTTCGACAAAGTAGTTGTATAGTTGTAGTCCGCTACAATAAAAAAAGCAGTTTTTCCGACCCTTATTGCCTGAAAGTTACTTTATTAGTTAAAACTTTTTCACATTGAATATCGTCAGAAAATGAACGTAAAAAGCCTTTCTTATGATGCAATACTATCATAATTTTGCATCTTCTATAAATGGTATATGCTTCTAATTTTATCGACAAGGTTGTTGAAAGACCGAACAAACATAATTAGGTGTTACTTCTGAACTCTACAGAATAAATCTTGAGCTAATTGGAGTATCTAAATATTTGTGCGTAAAAATGGAACACTGGCAGAGTCAAAAGATCAACGTAAATGTTAAAACAGTTTGTTTTTCATTTGCGAAAATGATATATTTCAAATGGAACATCTTAAGTGCTAAGATAAAATCTAATTTCGGCTGCTTCAAAAAGATTCTGTCATAAGCTAAATTAGCAGCTGGAATACAAAACTTTTCATAAAAATGCATGTAATCATTTTTTGTACGCGTTTTAGGTGCGTTCGTAATTATATAAATACGTAGCACCTATAGTCGTCGTTTGGTCCGTCCGTCTGTCCGTCCGTCTGTCTGTCTGTCTGTCCGCATATAACAACGCAAAAACTACCCAACCAAATGGTTTGCAATTTAAAATATATTATCTTTGCAGAATTTTGTCGAGACATTTCAAATTTTATTAAAATCGAATCAAAACTTTAGGAGATATTAATAAAAATATTTATTAAGAAATTTGATTTTTTTTTTTTAAATCGGTGCTTTCTTGTTATAGGAGCTTCCGATGGATGTTAAATCGTGAAGCGACCGAGATACTTATTTTATGACAGAAATTAATCTGCAGACGATATAATTCATTTCACAGAATTAAAAATCATCAAGATCTGAATATTTATGTAACTAGCTGATACATATATATCTGAATATTTATATAACTAGTTAAGATATTTGTATGAACAGTGTCATAAAATATATACTTAACTAGCTGTTTAACCCGTTCTACGCACGGAATATCATGAATTTAATTCTAAAACGTGCGTACGAACGCACCTCGTTTGTAACGTTTGACGTACAATTTCCAACTTGTTTGCTTTACTATATCAGTATTTCAATCACTATAATAGTCATTCCAGCAGAGATCATATTTGCTATTTGAGCAAATTCATGGCATTTATATTTTCTGTAAAAGAAGTTCTTATTATTTCTTATTATTTCTTATTATTTCTTATTATTTCTTATTATTTCTTATTATTCTTTATTAATTCTAATTCTAATTAAAATTATTCTAATTATTTCTTCGTTAATTCTAATTAAAAGTATTCTAATTAATTCTTTATTAATTCTAATTCTAATTCTATTAATTCTAATTCTTTATTAAGTCTTATTGTTTTCAGCAAAAGTAATAAATTATAGCATTTCCACTCATGTAACTTTTCAGATGCTTTTAAAAAGGTGAAAAGGGTGGCTAAACAGCGACAAAAACTAATTAAAAATTGATAAACAGAAACATCATTTTTCTCCAATAAACGCATGTTTGTTATTTTCTAATATTTTTTGTTCATTTAAATAATTGTGGTAATTTTTGTAAGCCCTTTGAACAAGTGTAATTAACGATCTAGTGATAGGTGCAAGTTCTACTGGCTGATAATTTATAGTCACCTCTTACACACAAGAACTAAGCAGACAGGAATTTACAGTGAAATTTTATCCACTATGAATATCCAAACCACAACCAAGATTCGAACGTGAATAGTGTAATAATGATCATCTTATTAAATGTACTAAATTTCACACAATTTTTTTCTAACTAATAATAGATATCGCTGACAAGATTTGATTATGCTGAGCGCTAAAATCAACGTTTTTTTTTTTTTTTTTTTTAAGTTCGACTCCACTTCTTGACAAGTAGCCAGCCTCTTCTCTTCTCTTATTATAGATAAGCAAGTGGCCACATTAACCCAGTTTGCATTTCTAATGGTAAAATAAGAATTAAAAGAACTCTTCTTCGGCATAACCATTGCCATAAAAAGACTATAAACGTTTAATTATTTTTTTACAATGGTGTATTTCATTCAGAGCCACACAGCCGGTAGATGTCTGCACGGACCGGAATTTCCAGGCCCGGGCCGGCCCGATGCAGAAATTAAAAGTTCGGCCAGTGCCCAGCCCGACCCGTTCGTAATTTCGCGGTTCACGGCCCAGGCTGTACAAAAATCAGTGAAAACCGGCCCGGCCCGACCTGTGCAAAAATCAATGAAATTCAGGTCCAACTCAATTTCCACATAAAATTCCGATTTTTCTTAACATACGATTAAGATTCTTTTCTAGACTATTTAGTACATGTTTATGGAAAGATTTAACAGTATATAAGATTGCTATATGTTCAGGAACCAAATCATACAGAATAATAAATATAATAATAGCTTAGACTTAGATTCTTACAGTTAAATAAAAATTCATTGAAAACAATAATAGCATTCAAAATTAAAGAAAAAAGATGTTAAAAACCTAGCTTTTGAAGCTTTATACAAGAAAAAGGGAGATTTTTGAAAATATTTCTTTGTTATAAAACATTTCTCAAATCGAAATTAGTTACTTTCTGACACATTTCTGAATTCGATTTTCTTCAGAAATGCATAAAACTGGCAAATGTTCTTATTCAGAAACTATGTAATGGAATGGCGTTTTCTATTTTTTTTTTTTAATTCAAAAGATCTTTCAGAAAATACTGACAAAATTGGTGTCTTGAAACAAATTTCCGGACGTGATAGCGCGGAAAAGGATAAAAACCTGTCGTCACGTGACAAGAATCACTTATACCTCGACAAGTAATTTATTTATCAAAAAATAAACTTCAAACAAATCCGGAAGTTTTGTTGTTCAAAAAACAATCTTGAAACAAATTTCCGGACGTGATAGCGCGGAAAAGGATAAAAACCTGTCGTCACGTGACAAGAATCACTTATACCTCGACAAGTAATTTATTTATCAAAAAATGAAAAACACTACTCGATTCCAAATCACTTCAAAAGTGAAATCCGTCAATTTTATGTATTTACAGTTAAAAATGAGTCAGAAAATATTTCAGAGAGTTTCGTGTTGTTGAGAACTAATACTTAAGGTATATTTCCACTGATTCCATTATCAGAAATTTATTATGCCTATTATTTTTATAAAACAAATTGTCTGGGAACAATTAAGTCCGTTTAAGCCTGGCTCCACTATGTAGTAAAAAAATGTAAGCCTGATCTCGGCTCAACTAGAGTCTGCTAAAGCAATTACATTCGGAATCAGACACGATGTAAAATGTCCGATGCCGATCTCTTACGCTTGAGATGTTATATTACTGAATTGTTGCTGCCGTCAGCTCGTGAAGCACATTAATACTTATTCTCGCGAAAGTCATATTAGTTGAAAATGGTTCGTATTTTATCGACTTCGTTTAAATTTTTATATCTGATCGCCTAAATGTAAAATTAATTTTGAAATTGGTATGTAATAGCGACAGTGATGAATTGATTTTGTTTCAAAGACGGAAAAATATGTTAAACTACCAAATATTCTAATTCTGACGATACAATGAAAAAGTTTCAACAAGTAAAAATCTAGATTACTGTAAGGGACGGAGGCCCGTACCCGGCCCGCGGGCCCGTTAAAAAATTTCTCCTAATTCTGCCAGCCCGGCCCGTTTGAAAGTTTGCCTTCATTTTGCTGGCCGGCCGGGTACGGGCCTCGGGCCAATGCAGATCTCTAACAGCCGGCCTGCAATTTTAACAAGTGGCGTCACTACTGGTCAATACGATTAACTGTTTTAAGCCTATCACGTTTATGTATAGTTATTTACATTCCTCTTTAAACTTTTTTTTTATGATATTAAGAAATGTTGTGATCGCAACCAGTATTGTAAAAACTAACTTTGTACTATTTTTACTTTAATCTCTAATGTAATATTCAACATCTGTACTCTAAAATAGGAATAAACATTTCCCCTCGTGGAGAAAAGTTCCTATGCTTAACGGCTGGATCTCCACGAGAGGGTGATTTCGATTTCGTCTTTAAACTTATTACTAGGAGTGACTAGTTTATTTACTTGGGCAATAGCTATAACATCAGCCCCGTTGATAATATTTTTAGTGATATACCAATATGATATGACTGAAACTGAAACTGTTGTTGTTACTAAAACATTTCCAGAAAGTTTAAGGTACTAGGTTTCAATCTAGGTTTAATATCCAGAAATATTTCATCTAATTTCTAGAGAAGTTGTCGACAAGTGTAATGATTATTTTGTGCTTTTAAATCAAAAATATAAAAAATGCACTTCAATTTAAAAAAATAAAATAAAATAAAATAAAATAAAATAAAATAATGAAAAGTGGCTGGCTTGCATGGCCGCATTTTCAAATAGACCTGAACAAGAAAGATTGAAGCATAAAAATGTCTCAGCAGTTTTAGCCTTTAACAAACTGAATATTGAATAATAATATTGAAATAGTTTTTAAACTACATAATCCCATAAACAAGTACTAAAATTTTAACTTGGAATTAGATTAAACCGGAGCTGAATCTAAATTATCTTTTCATTTCGAAAAATGAACAGAATTCATTTTTCTGCTTCGAAACTGGACCTTAAAAACTCTTTTGCTTTAAAAAAATTAATTTACAAAATTTTAGTTTCTTAAAACTTGTGACAACATTTACATGTGATCCTTGTTAACCTTACAATGCAGGTGTTTCTTTTATTATTATTTATTTAATGTGAAAAAAATGTATGTGTTTTTATTTAAGGACTAAATTATTAAACAAATAATTAAAAAAAATATATAAATAAATGTTTTAGTAGAAAATAGTTTTTTTAATTGCATATCGTAAGTATTTTTATTGCATTTTACTATGAATTGTAACATTGTTACTATTATTTGGTGTTAAAAATACAAAAAAGACACTTACACGTCTTTAGCACATAGTTTTTCCAACATTTAACACTTTCTTTTTACTTTTGAAATTTTGAACAAATGATTTTTTTAAATTTGAATTCTTATAAACAAACACTGCACAGTAATAAAAAAAGAAAGAAAGAAAAAGAAAAAGACCAGTACAGCAAGGCTTTAGCAGTTTTTGCTTGTACTAAAATGCTACTCCATCGTTTTATCAACGATACACGCTAGATATCTCTTACCTTTCGTTTATTTAGTGCTGTGGATATTAGTATTGGATGTTCCACATGTGGTACTAAATGCAATGCAATGCTAACATTTGATATAAGAAATTAAAAAGTTAAATAAGAAATAATGTATATTGATATTCATTAAGAGCAAGAATCTGAGAGAGTGTCACACCTGTGATTCATGCCATCTCAGATTTTCTCCAAAAAATTACCATTTGTCACTTACCTTGTTAAAAGACAAAATCTAGAATTTTTTTCCCCAAAGTTGAGTTGTTCGTTTTTTATGGCCCCCCAAAAGTCATCGTGTGGTGCGAAAAATTGAGCATTTTTTTGAGACATTGAAATTGCTATGACCCACAATTCTTTGCGCAAACAACTTGCCACAAAATTCTTTTTATATTTGGGATCTAAAAGGGTTAAACTTCATATAATAGATAAGAAGTCTTTGGCAAGTTGTTGCCGCAAGGTCACTAAAGGTCACAAACATATACATTTTCGCTGTTTTTTGCCATTTTTAAGGCCCAATAACAGCTTGCGCCTTCCAGTTGCCATGGCAAAAGAGATGTCGTTTGAAAGACGTGTATTAGCACTTTTAAAAAATGTATATATAATTGAGGCAAGTTGAGCGCGCTTTTAGTTACAGAGTGCCAGAATCTGAAAAATGTCATTTTTGACCGATATTCAAACTGTCATAATTTCTTGCGGCAGCGACATTTTGAAATAATTCTTTTGCCATTCTTTTATTCTGTTATTGCCCTTTACGAAAAAATAAACTCCATTGAGGCAAGTATCTTTAAAAAAAATTATTTTATTTTTAAACATACTCTATCCCTGTAGTCAGGACTTTTTTGCTTTTCGGAAAAACTTGTCTGAATAACACTACTTTTAACATTTACTTGGTTATATAAATTGTTATTTTTAATATATTGGTACATTTATGTTTGTTGAGGACAGTTTAGTTTTAAAGCCTGAAAAAAATCACAACATATCTTCTGTTTGACCTATTCAGGTAAAATGAATATATGATTTTTCCATTACTATTGAAAAAATTACTATCATTTTTCACATTTATTGACTAAAAGCAAAAGTTTTACAATGTTTTATACTTTTATAAATATTTTGTTTAATTTTTAACCTATTTGTTAAAAAATCATGTACTTCAATTCTACTTTGCAACAAATTTTAACTTACAAGACCCTGTCCTTTTTCTCACCTGAAACATATGCACAATTATAACTGAATAAAATTCATAAAGATATAAAGAAAGTAGTCTTTTTTTAAATATAAAGTATATTTTAAAATCAATATTGATCGAATATTTTTACCTCATATTAATTTCAGAACATAAAATTATTCAAAACGAAACATCCCAACTCTCCCCTTATTTGTATTACTGTTTCTACATAGTAAAAAAAATGCTGGAGCATGAGAACAATATTTCTGTAGAATAAGAATGAATTTCTATTGCTCCTTCATTAAAAATAAATAAATACATAAAACTATTATGATAATATTTTTTGTAAACTTTGGAAAAAAAAAACATTGATAAAATATTTTTAATTTACAATCATATTATTTTAGCAACATAAAATTCCGAAAAACAAAATATCTCAACTCTTCTATTGTTTGTATTACTAGTACTACATGATAGAATACTCTAAAACCATGAGAACAATATTTCTGTCCAATCATAATTTTTTATGTTCTTCCATAAAAAATAAAATTCTCTCTTCTTTTTTTTGTTTATAAAGTGTATTTAAAAAAATATATATATTATAAATTTACAACGGTAATTTAGTAACACAAAATTCTGAAAAAAAAAAAACTCGACACTTCCTTTGTCTGCAGTACTGTTTCACATGGTTGGCCATTCTTAAATATCAGAACAATATTTCTACTGAATAAGAATTTCTTATATTCATCAATTAAAAAAAATATATCAGAGTTGTGAATTTATAATTTGAATCTTTTCATATGTTTATATATTCTTAGTTTTAAAAAAATTGCTTTACAAAACATGGAAGAACCTTAGTCAGATCCTTATAAAGACTTTTTTTTTTATAATGAGCTATTAAACTGTGGAAGACATGGCAAAAGTCGAAAAGATGGATTGTTTTCAGAACCAGACTTGGAAGCATATGTGAGAAATTATCTAGAAAGAATAAATGTTAAAGCACCTGATAGAAGTATGTCTGAAAAAAAAAACTAATTTCTAGTAGAAGTGGTAAAGAATTGAGACCTGAAGGATTTAAAATTTGTGCAAAGCATCGTTTTGATTTTGGAACTTATTGGCATGTTCCAACTGTATGTTTACACCCTAATCACAAGGAAAATAAAAGAAAAAGGCCTTAGGACTGCAAGTTGGGCAATATATAAATATAACTCTTCTGTAAAATTCCCAATTGGAGGAACTGTTTGCCGTAAGCATAAAGATTATTTTCTTTCAAAATATATACATCAAATGAACAATGAAATTGAGATAAGACATCACTTCCAGCGATCCACCTTTTGCAGTTCCTAATTCTCGGTTAGTGGAAACTGATAAAACCGAGACAAATTCATTTATAAAATCGTCAACAGAAGGTGTAAGCCCTGTTAAATTTCAATTTAAATCGCCTATTTCAACATTATTATCTCGACATGAGTAAGGTAGATCATTTTTTAGATTTTTTTATTTACAACATATTCTCTACAAGATGTTGCTTATGGAACAACTACCTTAAAATATGATTGTGGGTTAAAACATGTTACCCCACATGCGGTACTCATAGCATTAAAAACACATATATCAGTTCATTATATGGAATTCTGCAAGAGTATAGAGTTTGAAAATTTCAGTAGCTCTTCATTAATTCGTTTACTTAACTCTTTTAACCCAAGTCAACATAAATTTCTCAGCGGATTAGAAAACACGACAGCTGATAGACTCAGGATTTTCCAGTCTTAAAGAAATTGTGAGAAAACTTGACCTTACGAAAGCAGAAGAAACACGTCTTATAGAAAACTTAGATTTAGGAAAAAGGTACCTGAAAACAACATATAAATTACACTGTAAAACAAGTAGTGTCTGTGCCATTCACTGCGCTCAATTTTCTTTAAGTTCACCAGTTGACGAAAACTTAAAAGTAAAATGTGATCATGAACACCATGTCATATGTGCTCAATGTCACTCATTTTTGTAATCTCTGGATGAAATTGGAAATAAAGTAAAAAACATGCAGCATTGTGCTATTACAGATAAAATCGACTATGATTTCAACTTTGCAAAAAAAATGTTATGGAGTACATGAGACAGTTCATTCATTTATTCAGTTATAATTGTGCATATGTTTCAGGTGAGAAAAAGGACAGGGTCTTGTAAGTTAAAATTTGTTGCGAAGTAGAATTGAAGTACATGATTTTTTAACAAATAGGTTAAAAATTAAACAAAATATTTATAAAAGTATAAAACATTGTAAAACTTTTGCTTTTAGTCAATAAATGTGAAAAATGATAGTAATTTTTTCAATAGTAATGGAAAAATCATATATTCATTTTACCTGAATAGGTCAAACAGAAGATATGTTGTGATTTTTTTCAGGCTTTAAAACTAAATAACTGTCCTCAACAAACATAAATGTACCAATATATTAAAAATAACAATTTTTATAACCAAGTAAATGTTAAAAGTAGTGTTATTCAGACAAGTTTTTCCGAAAAGCAAAAAAGTCCTGACTACAGGGATAGAGTATGTTTAAAAATAAAATAATTTTTTTTAAAGATACTTGCCTCAATGGAGTTTATTTTTTCGTAAAGGGCAATAACAGAATAAAAGAATGGCAAAAGAATTATTTCAAAATGTCGCTGCCGCAAGAAATTATGACAGTTTGAATATCGGTCAAAAATGACATTTTTCAGATTTTGGCACTCTGTAACTAAAAGCACGCTCAACTTGCCTCAATTATATATACATTTTTTAAAAGTGCTAATACATGTCTTTCAAACGACATCTCTTTTGCCATGGCAACTGGAAGGCGCAAGCTGTTATTGGGCCTTAAAAATGGCAAAAAACAGCGAAAATGTATATGTTTGTGACCTTCAGTGACCTTGCGGCAACAACTTGCCAAAGACTTCTCATCTATTATATGAAGTTTAACCCTTTTAGATCCCAAATATAAAAAGAATTTTGTGGCAAGTTGTTTGCGCAAAGAATTGTGGGTCATAGCAATTTCAATGTCTCAAAAAAATGCTCAATTTTTCGCACCACACGATGACTTTTGGGGGGCCATAAAAAACGAACAACTCAACTTTGGGAAAAAAAATTCTAGATTTTGTCTTTTAACAAGGTAAGTGACAAATGGTAATTTTTTGGAGAAAATCTGAGATGGCATGAATCACCCCATAATGCTAGGTGTGTCACTTTCTCAGATTGTTGCTCTTAAATAGCAAAAATGAAAATATAGTATTTTTATTGCGTTTTACTATAAATTATCACTACTATTTGGCATTAAAATATAAAGAAAGATACTTATACTTCTTTAGCACGCAGTTGTTCCAGCATATATCACTTTTTTTGTTTTTCGTTTTTTCACATTTGAAATTCTGAACAAATGATTCTCTATTCAAGTTTGAATTATTATAAACAAGAACTACACAGTGATGAAAAAAAAGGGTGGGTGCAGCACTGCTCTAGCAATTTTGTTTGTACTAAAGTGTTACCACATTGTTTGACCTACGATACATGCCAGATATCGCTACTTTAGTCTTATAGTAGTGTGGATATGGTATTGGATGTTGCAAATGCAGTACTAAATGCGATGTAAGTTTAACATTTGACAAAAGGAATGTTAAAAGTTAAATTAGAAATAATGTATACAGAAACTCATTGAATTGCAAAAATGAAAATATATATTAACTAAGATTTAGTAATGAACACAACAGTGCCATCTTAAAATGCATGTAACCTTGTATAACTCAAGTACATCATACATATATTCCTCATGCAGTGAAATGAAGTATGAGAAAGGATTTATACCGCCAAAGTCCCTGGATCACAGAAAGAAAGTATATATACAGGTGTACCAATGAAAAAGTTAATGAAAATTGTTCCATATTCGTCTATGAGAATAACTCCTTATCAAATGCGTCTATCAATAGATATTTTGAACTTACTGATATCTGCAAATAATTATTTTTTAAACATTGCATTTTCTTTTTTTTTTTTTCTTTTTTTACATTTATTTGTTTTTTTATATGTTTATCTCTCCTGTTTATGTCATGTATTCATTAGAAACCAAATGCCACAGATTGTATAGTGAAAAAAATATACGAGAAGCATACCTCTAGTAATAAGCTTTTTTCATTCGATTCTACAATGTGGACTTTCCAGGCTGTTGGCAAATTTGATTCTCCATCCAGCAAAACTGGTAGAATTATTTCAGTGTTCTGGGAATAAGATGGATTTTTGGCATCTAAAGAAGAAAAATAAATTTCATTATTCAAATTCAAATTAGTAATGTTTTTAGAGAAAGAAAATTTGTATAACAATAACCCGTGAACTCCATACCACTGCGAATTCGCACTGACCAAAATTTCAAATGTCAGCGTTTTTTGAAAACATGCTTTCATTAACAAAATGAAATTCTTGATAAAAATAAATATCACCGTTGGATTTCGCATTAAATTTTGTAGTAATTTTGTGTAATTGGTAAAGCAATCATATGAGTTGTAATTTTCCAACTGGACGAAAAATGTCCGAGCCAGGATTCGAACTTGGGATATCTTGGCTGATTTCTTTACCAATTTGAATAATTGTGTTAAAATTAATCTAGTGTAATCACGTATCCAGCGTTTACTGGAGTTCCATTACCTGCGATTTATTCTGTTGAGCTGATTCAAATATCAGACCAGATGCTATGATCAATAAGGTTAACCGGATGAATTATGCCCTCCAG
Source organism: Maratus michaelseni (assembly GCA_963931845.1). Taxonomy (NCBI): domain Eukaryota; kingdom Metazoa; phylum Arthropoda; class Arachnida; order Araneae; family Salticidae; genus Maratus; species Maratus michaelseni. Next base: position 164,548,545 of record OZ007587.1, read on the forward strand.
ACTCGAACGGGATTGCTCAGTTGGTAGAGCATGGCAGCTTCAGCCAAGAGAACCCCGGTTCGAATCCTGGCCCGGACATTTTTCGTCCAGTTGGAAAATTACAACTCATATGATTTCTTTACCAATTTTGAATAATTGTGTTAAAATTAATCCAGATAATATATTATCAAATGTCCCTTATGTAGAGAAAGCGTGCATAAAGAAATCATCTCAATCTAGGAAATAAATTATGCAGGGTGTCCCTTTATCGTTGTCCAATAGTTAGTTACTACATCGTTAGTTTTAGGGATACACTCCCAATTGCAAAATTGTTTGAAATGTTGTTTCTCCATTATATTAAAAATCATTTAAGGCGAGTCTCAAGAGATATATTTTTCCCGGTTCAACTACGTCAGACTGTCTGACACATTTCTGACTCATTTTTAAATATAAAATCTTGATATTTGCAGGTATGATTATTGAACATCATTATTTTTTTTTCCGAGAAAGGAATTATATTTTGAGTTATAAACAAAATAGCAGTTCTTTTTTTTGTTGTTTCTGCGTTGACGCGACTGAAAAGTTGGTTCATAACAGTGACTTTAACGGGAAAAAAAAACAGTTCGATTACATTTCTGAATAAGAGTACTTGCTAATTTGATACGTTTGCAAACAAAAATGAATTAAAAAATCTGTCAGAAAGTGCACAGTTTAGATTTGAGAACAGTCAATAAAGCTTTTTCATAAAACTTACGAAATTTAAAGTATTATTGTTCTCCAATATTACCAATATTGATTTACTATTAGGGGCTTCCCTCCGTCAGATAAAGCAGGTATTACCCTCAATAAAGATAAATTTGCTTCTGTAGCTTTTACCATTTTTTGCTTTTTTTCCTGACGGTAAAAGAAGCTTCTTATCTATATAACTAACTTAATATTAAAATCCCTTTATTAAGAATTCAATTTAAGGTTCACAGGATATTTGGCCAAGGATTTCATTTCATTATAATAAATAATTTTCTTTTCCATTAGATTTTCTCTTTCTATTCCTTGTAAAAGAAAACAGGAAAAAAACAAAATTAATTCTTGTCTATTCCAAATCAGAGCAACAAACTGTAAAATAAATAGTAGCTGTAGTAACTTTTTAGACAAAATAAGTCTCCTAAGAAGATTGACACGACGGTCTCGTGTTTCGTTTAAAAAATGGGGACATTTCTGATTTCATGAATAACAAATACATACCTTTCAGGGTAAACACCAAGCAGAGGACATCTTTGTCTGCATCGAATTTCCTGTTTAATGTAAGATTTAATTTGACAGCAGCTCCCCTTCTTACAACTAGACGAGGATTTTGTTGACGAGTTAGGAAGAAACAATCGGTGTAGTGGGACTTCGTGTTGGCAGAAATTCGTAAGTCAACAAGCTCGACAATCAGAGGAGAATCCTCACGAACTATAAAAAGAAAATAATAATAATAATAATAGATAAACTAAAAATTAAATTGAAACTTTGTCACTGATTATATTTAATGCGAAAATAGACAAAAAAGAAATATGAAAGTAAAAAAATATATTTTTTAAAAACCACTCTTTTAAAAGCATTCATTGTTTATCTTAAAAAACACGCCTAATTTCATGACTGTAATTCATTATTTTTATAAAAAAATTTTGATAAAATACGTGAATATGACGTGGGCACCAAACCTGAAAATGCACTGTTTTGATTTACGCTTGATAGAAAGAGCGAGCTCGTGAATTTATTTAATAAATTATGATTTTTGATCTGTTTCGTTTTTAAGATATGGCTAACAAGAAAGCAAAACAAACATGTTTGAAACTATTTTTTTAGGATTTCTTAACAGATTTCTCAACGTATAATCACAATTTAATTAATATTAAACTGTTAATTGACAAAAGAATATTTTTTTAATTATTACATGCTAATTTTTTCCTTATATTTTATTTTCTCCTTTTTGGTGTTTAAAATTGAATCGGTGTAGTTTCATAGCCATTTGGCCTATTTTGGTACATAATGAAATCCGCTGTTGTTGTAAATCGTATACGATTGTACCCCTCAAGAATATTTGGGGATTTATAACCTGTGGCGAGTAAAAGCGAAAATGTCTTGATATGAATGTATTAATTTGTAATTAAGTTCTAAAAATATTAAAATATTGTATAGTCATCGTAAAAACACCTGTGAACATATATTTTTAAATTCTAGCATATGAGAAAGATAGTGAAAAAATTATTACAAAATTCCATCTTTACATACAAAAACTAAGTGGAGTTAAATAAAAGGGTGTAATTATATGCATGGAAATTCATTGACACAATAGTCATCTCAGATTTCAGCGTATAATTAAAGGCATACAGATTCAACATCGTGACACCTGCTTCTGCCGTCGATTTGTCCAATTTTTAATTAGATCTGTGACATCAATGAAAATCACAATTTGTTGTATAAGTCTGCATAATATATTGCTTGAGTGAGGAATTTTAAGAACGAAATGAAGAAAAAAAACACCAACAATAAAGCAATTAAAATATATATATATTAGTAATTAAACGAAAATTGATGTGCTTCCCACCCCAATTAATGTATGATTATACATTAGAAAATTTTAATTTTTCGTGTTCTTAACAATAGTAAAAATTTAACGCAAAATTATATTAATATTAAAAATTCAAATTCATGCTCAATCTACTGCGTGTCTCCACCATAAACATTTACATTAAATATAATAAAATCAATTAACTTAATTACATCACTTAGTACATTAACCCTTCCAAGTATAACCCTTCCTCGGAAGACAAATCAAATGCGAGTCACTTAAATGCATTTTAAATTGATATTTACTGTACTCACTCAATATATAAGATTTTGTAAGAAGTTTATTTCAGTATTTTGCCACTTATTGGAAACAGAATCTTCAATTAATCTCGCAAAACCGGAGGAATTTGGGAAAACATTTGTCATTGTTACGTAGACTAAAAATAACAGACAATTTCAAAGTAAAAATATATCAATCAGTGATTCTTCATAAGACAAGGACTGCTACGTCATTTATTTCATACCAGCTGTTTATTCTGACAACTGTAAGTGTTCACGTGATTATGAATTAATACTACTGTATGTTACTTTTACATTTACTGCTTCGAAATATTTAAACATCATAGTATGAGATTTCTCGTACATATAAATTGACTAGGACGACTTCGTTTGATACCGAAAAAAATTTAAAATGTTTGTAATTCCCAAAAGTTTTTGAAGAGTAAAAATTGTTTTCAATTTTCGATTTAATGGATTAAGAAATATATTCACGAAATTGTGTTATTTGATGAAAATGACAATAAAAAACACTTTTAGTCGATATACTCCGAAAATAGAGGTTACTGATTAAAGATTAGAATCCTTGAAAATAATGAAATGAATGAATGAATACATTATAGTATTTTATATGTAATCCGGGAAAAAAAAAAACCTGAGTCATGATACAATATGGTATCTTACATATAAATCGTAGGTGTTTCAAGACTTTACATTCGATCACTTACATAGTGTGTACTAAAGACAGCAGAAACGAAAAAGAATGACTTAAAAAAAGACTTTTTATTGTACTGCAATATGATAATGCTGTGATAAAGATATTCTTTTCAGTGGTATATGAAATTATAATTAATTGAAAAAGTGGAAGTTAAAAAATTATGCCTGTTTCCGAAAGCAATAGCAAATGTGATAAGAGCACCAGATTTAAACTTGAGTTTTCAAAGTTCGTATGCCCTTATCTCTCATTACGCGTCAAATTTAACAACTTAATTTTTTTTTCTTATTGTTACATACATTTGCTTCTTTCGATGCAAGCTTTTAAATCTGTCTAGAAGTAGGAGTTTTTAGATATTTAACCCTTAGCTAATGAATGCCGATTGTCAATTTTCACAGTCCAAATGTTTTGTTTCCACCTGGACACTAGTATTTTTGCACAGAAAATTTCTTCTTCTCAAAATATCAGCAATTAAATAATGCAAAAAAAGTTTGTCAGACAAAGTGGTGCCAAAACAATAATAATTGGAAACAACACATTTGAACAATAAAAAATAATAGTCACGAATATGGCGGCATTCGTTAGCTAAGGGTTAAATAAATTGAAAAATGCGAACTGAAATTTGATTCCTATTATTATACCTTTCTGTTAATTATATCGTTTTAAAATAAAATTTTAAAATCTGAAAAAGGGAGAGAAGTTAAAATGTGTGAAAAATATCAATCTAACCACCATAAAGTTTTTATTTTCTTAATTTTTATGTTCTCTTAGGAAAATGTAAAATTGCGAAAATATCATCTTAATACTGCCACTTAATTTTTGATTTTATGTAAAAAACATGAAAGTTAAGAACATTAAAATTTTATGATGGTAAGAAAGGTATATAGCCTTCTTAAGGTATGTAGCACATTTTTAGCGAGTTAACAATTGATTCATGTAGCGTTTAATTTAAACTGATATAATTAATGTCCTTATGTATCGAATAAAAATTTGACTGATAATCAAATAAAAATAAAAATCGATTTATCTCATATCCTTTTACTTTGAAAAGTTTTTATTTTCTTAATTCAATGAAATGTATTAAAAGTTTGACAAAAGTTGTGTAATCACATGTAAAACAGCTGTCACTGGTGCACCACAGAGTAAAGGTTTATGTATTCACAAATTCAACTATTCGGATGTGCCAATCCCAAAACTTTCTTCTATCCCACACCGATTTCGCATACACTAAATAGAATCAGCACAAATTTATATCAAGGTCTAACTGAACCTAAAGTTTTATTAAATTCCGTGCATTAGTTCTTGAGATATGACTGTTGCTAAAATCATGTAAATCCTGCAAAATGCAGCATAGCAGCGCCACCTGTTAGGAGATTTAGACCAAAACCTAATAAACACAACTTATGTCAACGTCTAACTGAATCTGAAGTTTGATGAAAATCCGTGCATTAGTTCTTGAGATATAGTTACCGTGATAATAATGGAAAAAGCAGCATAGCAGCGCTACCTGTTGGGCTATTTACACCAAAACGTAAGAAGCATCTATTTATGTCAAGGTCTAACAGAATCTGAAGTTTGATGAAATTCCATGCATTAGTTCTTGAGATATAGTTATCGAAAAATTGAGAAAAAAGTGGTATAGAAGCGCCACCTGTTGGGATATCTACATCAAAACATAATCAGCATCTATTTATGTCAAGGTCTAACAGAATCTGAAGTTGGATGAAATTCCGTGCATTAGTTCTTGAGATATAGTTATCGTAAAAATAGAGAAAAAAAATGGTACAGCAGCGCCACCTGTTGGGATATCTACACCAAAACGTAATCAGCGTCTATTTATGTCAAGGCCTAACTGAAACAGCAGTTTGATGAAAATGAGTACATTAGTTTCTTGAGATAGAGCTATTGCGGATATTGCGAAAAATGCAGCATAGTAGCGCCACCTGTTGGGCGATTTTCACCAAAAACTAATCAGCACCAATTTATATCAGGGAATAACTGAATATAAAGTTTTATTAAATTGCGTGCATTAGTTCTTGAGATAGAGCGCCCACAAAATTTTTGTCACATACAGACAGACAGACAGACTCACAGACAGACATTTTCTAAAAACAGTCAAATCGTGTTCAGGACCTTCTAAAAAGTATAAATCTGTTGAAAACCGGAAGTCGGAAATTTTCATGAATCCAATACTTCCTTCTTGTAAAGATAGAAGAAAGTAAAAATGTAAAAAAAAAAAAAAAAATGAGAAAGAAGAATGCAGCCTAAGCTTCTTAAAGTGTTTTAAAATCCGTTTCAAAGATAGTTGAATTCTTGATGGGGATATTAAAAAAAAAAAAATCCCTGACGACTCGGCCTACATGCATAGGTAGATTTCGAAGACGCAGACCGTGGGGCACCTGTTTGTCGGGAATTGCGGAAGAAATGACCTTTTTGCGATGATGCTGCAGTTCGAACCGCATACTTCGAAACCAAACTTGTTTGCAGGCGGAGCCAGCAAGATTTTTTTTTCTTTTTTGCTATACGAGTTGGTCCTATAAAAAACATGTCAATATAAAAGTTTTAGATAATATTAAGGGGATGTATAATAAATTTAAGCGGATTTGAAATTTTGGGAATTGACGAAGTTATGAATTTTTTTCTTCTAAAACCCCCCTTCCCCCCCCCCCTTAAGACAATTTTTGATTATATCAAAAATCTGTCATACATAAGTTTTCGGCGCTTCTCATAGAAGTAATAATAACTTCAAACGGATTCGATATGTATCATAATTAAGAAATTATGGGTTTTTTTCTGTTTTCACAAAAAGTCCCCCCCATTCCCCCCCCCCCTTGGTTCGATTTTGCCCATTAACGAACTTGACCGAGATTTTATGCCCCTTGATTTTATGTATCAGTTTCGAAAAGATGCGGGAGGCGGAGGAGTTGGAACCGCCTACTTCGAAAAATAACTTGTTTGCAGGCAGAGCCGGCAGGGATTTTTTTGTTTTTAATTTTTTTTTTTGCTATAACGGTTGGTCCTATAAAAAACTTGTCAATATAAAAGTTTTAGATAATATTAAGAGGATTTATAATAAATTTAAGCGGATTTCAAATCTTGGGAATTGACGAAATTATGATTTTTTTTCTTCTAAAACTCCCCTTCCCTCCCCCCCTTAAGGCAATTTTTAATTATATCAAAAATCTGCCATACATAAGTTTTTGGCCCTGTTCCTAGAAGTAATAATAACTTTAAACGGATTCAATACGCATCATAATTAAGAAATTATGGGGTTTTTTTCTGTTTTCACAAAAAGCCCCCCCATCCCCCCTCCTTGGTTCGATTTTGCCCATTAACGAACTTGACCGAGATTTTATGCCCCTTGATTTTATGTATCAGTTTCGAAAAGATGCGGGAGTTGGAACCGCCTACTTCGAAAAATAACTTGTTTGCCGGCGGAGCCGGCAGGGATTTTTTTTTGTTTTTAATTTTTTTTTTGCTATAACGGTTGGTCCTATAAAAAACTTGTCAATATAAAAGTTTTAGATAATACTAAGAGGATTAATAATAAATTTACGTGGATTTGATATCTTGTGAATTGACGAAGCTATAATTTTTTTTCTTCTAAAACCCCCCTTCCCCCCCCCTTGTAGCCATTTTTAATTATATCAAAAATCTGTCCTACATAAATTTTCGGCCCTTTTCCTAGAAGTAATAATAACTTTAAATGGATTCGATACGTATAATAATAAAGAAATTATGAGGGTTTTTCTGTTTTCACAAAAAGCCCCCCCATTCCCCCCCCCCTTGTTCGATTTTGCCCATTAACGAACTTAAGCGAGATTTTATGACCCTTGATTTTATGTATCAGTTTGGAAGAGATTTATGCAGAATTTTTCCAGTTATCGTGGTCAGAAAAAAGTGACATAGATAGATAGATAGATAGATAGATAGATAAAGTTTTGAACTGGGGGTGGTTTTGGGTTCTGGGAGTCATGATCGGCGTAGATCTGCAAAATTTTTTCAAAATTTCCAACTTAGGTGAGAATGTAATAGGTAGTATTTCTTACGAAATCTACCTAAAAATATTCTGATTCTGATGCTTTTGCACGGTCAGTGTTAGTAACATAACGAAGCCGTGAGATAGTACTTGTCTAGCCTCGCTTTCTTTTTTATGTTGTTTTCCAGAATTACTGGAAAACAATACTCACACAATACTCATGTCATAGTTTGAAATAAAACATATATTAAAATACAACTTTTAAAAAATTTTATTTTTTTAAAAGGAAAAAGAAAATAAACATTGGTAATTGATAGTGTCTTTTTAAACTCAAATATTCTCGCATTAATTTTAGTGTATTTATTCATTCCATTCTACATGACGATGGGGTGCAACTTATTTCAATATTCCAGTTTTAACACAGATTTTTCAATAACTTATCTAGTTAAGAATACGGAATATTATTAAAGGTTTCCCCGTTTAATATTTTCAGCTATCTTTCTATAAATATTAGGATTAATTCTATGCATGGTTTACAAAAATTATTATATGCAACACTTTTTTTTAATAACAAAAACTAAAAAATCATATATCAGGCATAGATTACGAAATACTTCCCAACACTAACAGGATATTAATAAGAAATTGTATTTTGTCATTATAATGAAAAGAGACATCTAAATAATCAATTAAAAAAACACATAACCGATTAAAAATTCATTTTCATTAATTGCTGTCCACGTGCGATAATATGTGCGTATTCTGCCGTGCAATCTTGTATATGATTTGTAGAGTTTCTACATATCACGTAATGCACAAAAAATTAGATAAGTTTAAAAATTCATACGGAAATTATCAATCAGTCAGTCCTGTAACCAAATACTTTTTTGCATCACTGTAAATGAACAATATAAATTATACACACTCCATAATCTACAAGAAACAAGTTGTAATGCACTTCAAAGCTTCTTTTTAATTTCATTATGTTTGAAGTAATAGCATCACCGAAATGTACTGCAACCGATTTTTTCCCATTGATCATAAAGTAATGGAATTATTTGTACGTCCCTGTAAACGATCTATAAATGCTACTTATACTGTACTTCTGAGAAAGCATGTTTTAGTTCATCTCAGTGATGCACATCAATCTCATTATGTTTGAACTATCGTAACATCAATAACCTGCAACGTAAACAATGTTTCCCCATAGATCGTAATGTAAAGGAATGCTTTTGCGGGTCCCTGTAAGCAAACTAAAATGCTACACCCTTCATTTTGAATACCGATCGTTCTATACTAAACCTCAATAACACATAAAAATTACACGACAACACGAATTACGATATTATTTACGATAGCTAGAGCACGGCCAGACGGCCATACAGACAAACCGATTTCATAAACACTTTTCAACTTCTTTGGAAAGTGTTAAAAATTTAATGTATTTAGAATTTTAAAACTTGCAAAATTTGCACAAGATAAAACACATTACACACATTACATTTCCATCCATGGAACGCATTTATTTTTTTAATTACACTCATAAAAATAACTGAAGTAAAAACTGATGCAAATTAATGAAGAAAATTATCACTTTATTTCATTGGAATTCACCTTATAAAAAATATAATAATTTCATATTTAGTTCGACTTCACCACTAGTAAAGACCACAATGCGCTGGTTTAAAGGCACGCTGGTAATCTATTAATTATATATTATAATAAAAGCTAAAGAAAAAAATATATTATTAAAAAATATATAGTTCTGGAAATTTTGAGATAGATACGTAATCAGTATATGACTGAAACTGAAAATAATGAAAAAATATTCGATATTTGGTTTTTAGAGTACGATGCTCTTTCAAGTATTAAATAAAGAAGTTAAATGTCTTAAAAGAGTTCTTTAAAGCATAATACTATGTATGATTAAAATTAATTCTGGTAATTTTCTATGCAACTTACTGCAATTGACCTTCTTTGCATGTAAAGTCTCTTATTATTTGTTTTCTTTTTTTTTTAAGTACTCTCGCACTCTTATGCACGAATTATGATAACGGATGTAACGTTTCTCCAACAGGTTGGTCACGTTTACATTGATTATAAATTGAGAAACGATTAAAGCCCTATAATTTACAAGCGATGTTTCAATTTCAACATAGTTCGGGTTCAGGAATTCAATACCTATCTGCCAGGCAGTAATCACGATTACATGAATTTTAGAGATTTTCTTAATAATTCCTTTCAAAACAAGTGCTGTTTAGAGGCGAGGTAGAAGCAACATGCAAAAACAGCAAATATTTCTAAAAACTTTGATCCTACAAACAATTGAGGAAAAAGGTAAGAAAGTGCCCTGTCATCTCGAAAAAAAAATTGTTGAATATTTAATTATTTTTCAATAATGCATTTAATAATGAGCTAGACCCATTTATGTTTTCAAATATGGAATTCAACTAACATTTTTTATGCGTTGAACATGTTTCAATAAAAATGAATCAGGAAAATTACGCCAATTATCTGTTAAGTAATTAAAAATTTCAATTCAGATAGCTGCATATATTGCACTGTTTGTTCAGAACTTCAGAACTTTTCTGTCTTTACATTTATAAGCAAGAAAAAAATTGCGTGCTCAGAGCTCCATAACTTTTTTTGGTTTTACAACATTTTATAAGCAAGAAAAAAATTTGTGCCTCAGAGCTTCATAATTTTTTTGTTTTTAGGAGATTTTATAATTATTACAAATTTAGTGTTCTCAGAGCTTTTCATAACTTTTTTGTTATTACAACATTTTGTAAGTATGAAAAAATTTGTGTATTTATTTATTCATGTGTAAGATATTCATTTTTTACAGTGCATTTTCCCAAATGAAGTATTTTAGTCCACAGTATCTCCGATTAGTGAAATAAAAATTAAAGCATTTTTTTCTTACTTAAAATCAAACTGATTTTATTCCTTTACAATTAGTTGAGCATAGTTACATATTCTGTCCAATGGTAATGTTATAAGATTTAAAACTGAGCTGATATAGTTATATAGCGTAGTTTATCTTGTTAAAATTATACAACCAATTTACTAATAATTATGTGGTAAAGAGCGTTTAATATAATCATGAAAAAAAATATAGATTCTGTATAGCCATTTTATAAGTCGTTAATTAGTTTAGAATAGAATTGAGTTAATCTAAGTTTAAAACTTTGAATTTTTAAATCATAATTAAAAAAAATATATACTACATTTCATTTGTTTAAAATCGCATGCATGAAGAAGTAATAAACTTCAACTTTCGTTTTCTTGAAACTTATGGATACTCATTACATTTCCTGTATTAAAGCAAAACCATAATTATGCAGCTAAAATAGCAGTAATTTTTTTATTGCTGGCTAATTGCCTATATATAAAAACCATTTATAAAATTATAAAATGTTTTTTATGCGTAATTAGGGTAACAATTTTTACCTGTAGAAATAATACAAAATCTTATTCCGTTTAAAACTACCTTCCTAGATATATTTAATAGAATTAAAAGTCACTGGGAAAACGAATTGCATAGATTAAAGACCGAAGTTATACATACTCTATTTATTAAAAAGTTAATGTCAGTAGTTTTAATTCTTATGAATATACAAAAGTTCTTCAATCGAGAAAAAAGGTGTATTTAAATTTGGAAATGTTTTCACTTGTGAAAAAACTTATTTCAATAAAATTCAACAAATAACTACATGTCTTATATAAAGCAATATATGCCCCATTATAAAACTTGAAAACATTCCCCTTCTTTTTTATCTTTTTTTTCCGTGTTTAAGGGAAACGGTAACAGTTGAAAATAGCAAAAATCGACCCCAAAAAAACGGTTTTTGTTTTTGTGTTACTATTAGTTTGTTAAAATTGTAAAAATATCAATACATTGCCATATATTTGGCAGAAGGTGTGGTTTCATGCTACATAAAAATGTGTAATGAAAATAGCATATTGCTGTATGGTAAATGCATTTTTCTCAAAAGAAATTGTTCTCAGTCTACTTCTTTAAAATGCTACTATGCACTAAAACAAAATTGGGCACCATTTTTGAATTATTGATTTATTAAAGTCCTTAAATTATTAATTGAGTCTATTAACACGCGAATTTTTAATGAAAAATTACTTTCGCACCAGTTTTTTTTAATTAGATATTTTTAAGCTGCCTATCGTATTAAAAAATAGATGCACAATTTTATGCACCTATTTAATAGATGCACCTTTTAAATAATCAATTGAAAAAATTGTAAATGAAAATTAAGATATAATATGTCAGTTACAAATTTAAAAAAAAAACTATTTAATAGCTTTAATAAATTTTCAGAAAATTGAATTTTTATTTTATTTTATAATTATCGAATCCATGATAAAGAACGCTTCTTTGAGGAATTCCTTGTTATAATAACATAAATAATGAAAAATAATTTTAAAGTTCACATTCCCTTAACTAAAAACTACTAGGACGTCCCTCAAAGGGATTAGTCTGAGTGATATTGCTAAGAACACAGAGTTAAAAACTTTTGATTAGTAATGAAAATGAGACGTCTTTAATTAATTATATATCAGTAGAAAATCAAATGATAAAAATGGGCAAATTAAATGGTAGAATTACAAAATACCATACATAAATTCATATACACTGTTAGCAAAGCAAATAAACAAATAGAGAAAATTATGCATGACAGCCCTGCATAGGTATAAAATTGGAAGTACATATACATTAAAAGTAATACAGAAAATAAGACTCTTAAAAATCGTATATCGAAATTTTAACTGATTGAAATGATGTAAAGGACCTGAAGAGATTTTTAGCACCAATTTAGAGAGATTTTCCATTTGATTCCCCCCCCCTCCCTTTTCTTCAGATACATTTTATACAAGTGAATGTATCAGAGTAAACAATTTGTTTAGGTAAAGAGAAAAAAAATCAGTGTCAATATATTTAAATGTCATTAACACACGGACGTTCTTAAGTAATCTTATCTAAAATTTAGATTTTTCTCCTTGCGAAAAGATTTACTAAAATAAAAGTCAACTGATTACTAATTACTACGGATTTTGTAAAATCATATATTTGGTTCAATTCATATATTTGGCTCAATTTTTAGTTAAGGGACTGTGAACTTAAAAATTATTTTTCATTATTTATGTTATTATAACAAGGAATTCTTCAAAGAAGCGTTCTTTATCATGAATTGGATAATTATTTTCCACTTATTCCTAAACCCCTACCGCCACCCCTGTTTTTTAATTAAAAAAATAATGAAAAGGTTTTAAATCTAATTTATTCGGAGAATAGCTAGAATAATAATGTATGCTTTGGCAGGGCAGAATTTCGAAATAATTGCTAATATCATTATTTCTTCATAGTAAAGTACGAGACAAAACAAAAATTTCTGAGAACGGTAGCATAAGATTCGAATATAGAGTTTAATGAAGCAAAAAATTAGTCTTGGAAACAAAAAAAGTGCACTCCTGGTTAGATTATCTAAAATTTATTTATTAATTTAGCAAACATGCCTGGTAAAATTTTAAATTAATATTCTTCATGTATTTTAAAAAAGAAAAAAAAATCAAGCTCGTCTTTCGCCCAATAAATAAATTCAAGTAATTTTCAGAAGAAAAAAAATAATCAAGCCGACTTCGAAAGATTGTTTCTTACCTTATTGCACTGATAGTTTACCCGTTCCACGCCATTTGGCACATTTTAGTAAAAGTGGTTTGGTACAACAGAATGTTCTTCTGACTCTTGGTATTGTTACTCTCATTCACTTTAAATGCTAATGTTACCAATATAGCTCATTTTTACGAAAAAGTGCACTCCTTGTTAGCGTATCTAAAATTTATTTATTAATCTAGCAAACATGACAAGTAAAATTTTAAATTAGTATTCTTTATACATTAAAAAAAAGCTCGTTTTGTGTCAAAAGCATAGTTAATTTACCCATTTCCGATCTAAAATTTAAAAACACTGTTACCTCTTCTCTTATTTCTCCTTTTTTTCCGTGACTTCACCGTAATCCATTCAGTTGGGGCCGCTCGCTTCATCTCTATAGCAGAGAAGAATTTGTTCATCGTTGTTGTTATACTTCTGACAGTTTTAATAACGAACTAGTAAGAGTCTGCTTGGGGCCGAAATCTTGTTTTGAGAATCTTTTATCCCTCAAAGAGATAACACAAAAAGGAAATGGGTTTGGCCTGAAAACACTATGAGTGGTCAACGTCTTTCCATGAAATGGGTGCTAGGACTAAATTAGAACGATATTTATAGGTATAATCTACATCATGAAGAGAAATCAAAACTATGGTCATCGTACAGGATGTGTGTCACATGAAATGTCCACTGACAGACGTAACCTTGAGAGATTTTTTAAATAAAGACTGTTTTCGAGGCAGTGTCTGCCAAAATATTTATACCTTGCCTTGAACTCGGCTAGTTAAAATTGGAAGATTCTTGTTCGAAAGATATATTTGTACAGGGATATCGATGTAGCTTAAAAGGTCATTGGACTACTAAATCTTCAAAAAGAAAATTAATTAATTGTAAAACAGCGATACTTTCTGAGCAGTAAAAAAATAATACATAAAAAATCCTTATAATTACTTCAGTATAACAAAAAAAAATGTCGGGTGTAAACAATATATAACTCTATAAATAGTAAGTATTTTTTAGAAAAAAAATTAAACCAACTTCAAAATACCGTATTGCACTGCTAGTTTACCTATTCCGTACCATTTGGCGGATTTTAGTAAAAATGGTTTGGTACAATAGAATGATCTTGTGACTCATGTTGCTCTAATTCACTTTAAATACCACTGTTGCCAATATATCTCATTTTGACGAGAAGTAGAGGATCATTTATTAACACTTTTGACGTATCTCTGTAAAAACAAAAAAACCCAGAAAAAAACTACATACGATTTGACGACAATTTTAAAAACATGAAGTTGTACTGTGTACTTTAACAACATATTGAAATTTTGTAACGATTGAAAAAAACTCGAAAGTTAGCGCCTATACGTTCAAAACAAGCATGAAAATTCATACATGAGACATAGATTATGAAAAACTTTCCAACACTATAAAATGCTATTATGAAATTGAATTTTTTATAAAAAGGAAGGAAATATCTAAAAAAATAAAGAATTTTCAAATCACATAGCAGAATTAAAAATCCATTTTCATCAATTACTGCCTATTGATGGTAATGTATGCAAAATATTTTGTGGAGCCTTTTATACGTTGCATATATTTTCATGCGTACCTCATAGTGAAACTAAAATATAATTCTTCTAGAAAACGTTTTTGTTAGACTTGCCATCTCTAGATTACAATGTATTCATTTCTTTTGAGTAGCCATGTATATGGATTTATTTAAATATGTTACACTAACACCTCTTAATATGTTAAAATTTGGTTCAGGTGAAAGCGTAACGCAGTTTAAAATACACTTTCAGGAAATTTCGTACATAAAAGTTAATCCGAATACTTTTTTGGTAGTCCTGTATCAATACAATTCACGCATACCACATAATATATATTAAAATTTAATTCAGCTGAAAAATGATTAAACATAGCCACAAACGCATTTCCAGCAATTATCATTCTTAGGCGACGTCAATGTATCCAATTTCTCTTGCGCAACCGTGTATATGAATTTATTTACAGACACGACAAAATTCGACAGAAAGAATATTTTAGAAAATATGTTATAGTTAAACATTATGAAGAAAAAGAAATTTTGTTAGGAGAAAATATTGATTTAATGAAATTTTATATAATAAGTAAAAAATCATATTTATATTTTTTCTAAAGCGTTTTTCTCCATATCACATTAATTGTAATGGCACTTTCTGAAACTACTTGCACTTTCAAATTCTTATTAGGAACGTACCTGGTACATCGCGATATTTTGAAAGTGGGTTGGTTGGTTGATTTATGACGACCGATTATCTACTCTTGGGAGATTATCTACTCTTTCTAAGCGATCCTTGCCCGTATTTACGGGAAGGTTCGAAGAAAACTACAGAAAACTCCAAACTGTTAGGTCAACGAGCGCGGCAGGGGTTTGAACCCAACACCTCCCGTCTACCAGCTTTGAGAGCAGAACCTATCAGCCACTGGTGGTGTTGAAAGTGGGAGTAGTTATTACAAATTAACAAAAAAATTATATTTTTAATGAATTCATAATAAATATCTTTTAATATCAGTATAAATTACTACTGACTTAAGCTACTACTAATTTATTTGGTCAACGATATTTCAAATTCGTTGATTTTGAAAGAGAAGCAAATCCACTTTGAATAGAATTATTTTTTTATGTTGCAAAATATTAACAAGCACAGTCAGAACTTCATCATGAATACTTTAAAAATCTTCACTATCTGAATTAAGAAACATAATTATATGCATACAACTTATTGCTGAATATTTTTTCTAATTTTTTTTTTTCACTTTTTCTTGTAAAATCAAATTTACTTTTCTGCAGAAGAATAAAATTTTGAAATAAAATAAGTAAGTAAATAAAATAAAATATATCCAAATTTTTTTTATTATTATAATTATATTCCATTCAAATAAAATCAACGCTTTCAATAAATCACTGCTTTTGAAAGTGAGGCAAATGTATTGGAAAATACCAAAACCATGATTTTTTTTCAGCTAACACGGATAACCATTATTGCATATTAAATTTAAATACAATAAGACCACAAAATATATAAAATAAGTCTATTACTGCTTGCGAATATTTTTAAACCTATTCAAATGCAAATCATTAAATATCTAGCAATAACATAAATTGTAATTTCAAAATTAACCGTTCAATTGTCCATAGCTATACCTGTTAGGATAAATAAATACCAACACGGCGCAATGTTCTCACTTGAGCTTTATTTATGCTTACACAAAATGCAAGAAGAATAAGAAACTGGCATCTTTTAAATAAACAAGAAGGAAATATCATGCACCAAGCATAGATTATAAAACACTTTCCAACACATTCAGATACTGTAACAAAACTCTACCCTTTAATAAGGTGAAAGATGATCGAAAATAATTTGGAAAACGCATAACAGAGTTTCAGGATTTACCATCTATACTATCTATTACCATCTATTCTATCTATTTTATCTATGCTGTGGTTTTCTTGTGGTTTTGACATTAAGTATAACAGAAAAACCACATACCTGGCAAGATTATATCAAGAAGAAACGATCCAAATAAATTTCAATGAAAGTAAAATAATTTTCCCCTGCAATCTATACAATCCATCCATAATAAGAGAAACCATAGAGATACTAACACGCAAAAATACAATATGTAACGATGCGGCATCTTTTAACTTACCGAAATTGGGGCATGAGTTACTCCATGGTTACAGATATGAAAATAAACAACCAAGTAAAAATAAAAGATAACGTGCGTAATTTTTAAAAAAAGTACATGAAAATTAAATGATAGCATTTTAAATAATAACTTCAAAGCCCGTGCAATTATGAAATATTCTCATATGTTGCTCAGATAAATGCGCTACCACTAAACCACCTAGCCTACGAAAAAAAGACTGAAATTAAGGTTCGTTTTAAAACCTAAATCACAGAAATGGTCGGGTACCATTAAATTAATTCATTTAATAAAAAATAATAAAAACTTTTCCAAATATTTATGATTTGTTGTGTGATCGGATATATTCAGCTATAAGTATTCAAAATTTAAAGTATCTAACTTATATAATTTCCGAGAACGATCTCTTTGATAGACAGACAGAGGAGTGAGACGAATAGGGTTTCGTCAGATGAACGAAACCCTAAAAATAACCAAGTAACCCAACTCGAGCTACCTGGATTACAGAACAAAATACCTAGAACATACGTGGAAATACTTTTTAATTGAAAACTGATAGATTTTTCAAATTCGGATATATTCAGCTATAAGTATTCAAAATTTAAAGTATCTAACTTATATAATTTCCGAGAACGATCTCTTTGATAGACAGACAGAGGAGTGAGACGAATAGGGTTTCGTCAGATGAACGAAACCCTAAAAATAACCAAGTAACCCAACTCGAGCTACCTAGATTACAGAACAAAATACCTAGAACATACGTGGAAATACTTTTTAATTGAAAACTGATAGATTTTTCAAATTCGGATATATTCAGCTATAAGTATTCAAAATTTAAAGTATCTAACTTATATAATTTCCGAGAACGATCTCTTTGATATAGACAGACAGAGGAGTGAGACGAATAGGGTTTCGTCAGATGAACGAAACCCTAAAAATAACCAAGTAACCCAACTCGAGCTACCTGGATTACAGAACAAAATACCTAGAACATACGTGGAAATACTTTTTAATTGAAAACTGATAGATTTTTCAAATTCGGATATATTCAGCTATAAGTATTCAAAATTTAAAGTATCTAACTTATATAATTTCCGAGAACGATCTCTTTGATAGACAGACAGAGGAGTGAGACGAATAGGGTTTCGTCAGATGAACGAAACCCTAAAAATAACCAAGTAACCCAACTCGAGCTACCTGGATTACAGAACAAAATACCTAGAACATACGTGGAAATACTTTTTAATTGAAAACTGATAGATTTTTCAAATTCGGATATATTCAGCTATAAGTATTCAAAATTTAAAGTATCTAACTTATATAATTTCCGAGAACGATCTCTTTGATAGACAGACAGAGGAGTGAGACGAATAGGGTTTCGTCAGATGAACGAAACCCTAAAAATAACCAAGTAACCCAACTCGAGCTACCTGGATTACAGAACAAAATACCTAGAACATACGTGGAAATACTTTTTAATTGAAAACTGATAGATTTTTCAAATTAATCAATTGACAGTCGTGAAAATACTGCTACTTTCTCCTCAGTTTTGCATATTTATTAAAACTTGGTAATTAACAAAAACCAAATTTCGTTACATTCAAGATTCCAGTTTTCTAGAGAAAACTACAAACAAAACTTTGTAATTTCTTCCTCTAAAACAGCTAATTTGTTCAGAATAGACCTTCAGTTAACGTATGCGCAATATTTTCTTTTGCGATATATTTTATTTTATTGGGTTTACGTGCAAAGAATCTACATTATTAAAATTCCTATCTGAATTTTATCTCTGATTATTATGGCATATATTGAGTCAAAAATAAACTTTGTACTTTTAAAAGGTTGTCAAGATGCAGTTAAACAATTTTACACGAAAATTAGAAAAAAATTAAAAAATATTAGTTATCATGTTTTACACCGGTGCCAAATATCATAAATTATCATTAAATTAAGTTACAGTTTTGAAATTATTTTTTTTTAAAGAACATTTTTTTTATGTATATGATGATGTAAATAATGGAATTATACGATTTTTAGAAGCGAACATATGTATGTTAAAATTAAAATCGAAAGTGATAGCGCACGTCATTATCACCAATATTATCAGCTTAGTGACGAACATGTTTTTACTTTATAATAGAAAGTACAATTGATATAAAACTGGATTTTGTCTGAAGTAAAAAAAAAAAATAATTATAATCGATACATTAGTATTTGCCAAGTACAGGAAAATCAAACATTTTGTGGCTACTTTATAGAGAAGGTGCCAATCTTTTGTGAAATGAAGCATGTGCAAAACACTTAATTTTAAAATCACTAAAATTATAACGGTTGGAGAATTCACTGTAACTCATTAATATCACAAATTCCGTTTTCCCGTGCTATTGAAAGATAAAATTCCAATCTTAATCTGCAAGTCGATTGGGCTTCCGTCGAACGTCCAGTTGACACCAAAAGCCTACATGACGCATTTCCGGCTACGACCTGATATGTGGTCATGCCTTGTGATGCAAGGATCAGAGAATAGAAATGCAGAGTCCAGACAGTGCAGCTGAATACATAAAATATTACATCAGTAGCAGTGTCCAATTACTAAAATATTCCTGAGAATTATTTTTTGAATGTGGTTTGGGTGACATTCACAAATAAAATGCAGGCGACGTCACGAATATGAATTAAGTTGCTTAACAACGCAACTATATTCACGTTTTGCTAAGATACATATATTACAAATGAGTTCAGGTTTTTTCGGAGTCTGAGCTCGGCTGGGCCCGAAGATCTAAAGTCCGAACTCGTCCGAGACCGAAAAATTTTGTGTCATATAGCGCGATACAGCAATAAAAAGATTTTCAAGATTTTTTTTTTTTCATTTAAAAATCTCTTCTTGCATATAAATGCTTAATACTCCCTCGTAGCAACGTTTCGTAATTTTCCCGTCACCTGTTTAAAATAGCAAATTTTTTCTTTATACCCAACCACTGGCAGAAATCTGAAGACAAAATCATAATTCTTATTATTTTAAAATATTATTGAACAACTATGGGAAAGAGACAGGAGCACTATTTTCCAAGTAATTCTGGAAAAAGACTTCAAACAGAAAGTAAGGATAGACAAGAGATATCCAATGGCTTCTTTATTTTATCAAATACGTCTTCTTATATCCCATCAATAATAATCCAGTTCCATTTCAAACTGATATTTAAAGGATTGTAAAACATTTCAAGAAACTTAAAATACATTCTTGTTTCTCAAATAGAAAGTTTTTTTCCCCCTTTTTTTTCCAATTTGAGAATAAATAAAATTTTCACTATGAGCTCGAGCCCGTCTCATCTCTAATATAAAAAGCCTTGCTCAAAAGTATTGAGCATCCGATATTTCAAATATAGCTTTGAAAGTAAGATTCCGATGTGAATGTTTACATTTGAGGAAATTCTTTTTAATTGAAAACTCTAATAGATTTTTCGGTACTTTTATGCTAACCGGGCGAAAATATATATAAATATACAAAAATATATATAAATATTTACATATGAGGAAAATCTTTTTAATTAAAAACTCTAATAGATTTTTCGGTACTTTTATGCTACCGGGTGAAAATATATATAAATATACGAAAATATATATAAATATTTACATATGAGGAAATTCTTTTTAATTGAAAACTCTAATAGATTTTTTGGTACTTTTATACTAACCGGGCGAAAAAATATATAAATATACGAAAATATATATAAATATTTACATATGAGGAAATTCTTTTTAATTGAAAACTCTAATAGATTTTTTGGTACTTTTATACTAACCGGGCGAAAATATATATAAATATACGAAAATATATATAAATATTTACATATGAGGAAAATCTTTTTAATTGAAAACTCTAATAGATTTTTCGGTACTTTTATGCTAGCCGGGTGAAAAAATATATAAATATATGTAATATATATAGAAATATGTATAAATATAAATAAATATATATATATATATATATATATATATATGTGTGTGTGTGTGTGTGTGTGTGTACATATATACATATGTATATATGCATATAAATATATACATATCACTGGCACCCGGCTAACATAAAAGCACTGATTTTTCTTATATAATATATGTTTTTAGATTGTACACCAATTACAGCTAAAAACATTCTCATATGAAAGGTGTATATAAATACTAAAGTTTTATATACAAAATTTCAAAGGAATTATTTCAGCCTTTTTAAGAAAGAAAATAAATTTTTAAGGTAAGGTGAGGAATGGGAAGAAAGAGTTCTCGCTAAGCTTGGACAATCAATTCCCAACTGTGATAACGTTGCCACTTTTTCCTTATATTTACATATTTATTTATATTACTACAGATATTACTTTACATTATTGTAGTAACTTTATTCATGAGTGTTGTGATAATAGTTTTTTTAAAAAATCATACTCATAAAACAATTTATTAAATTATTATTATTATTATTATTAAAAATTATAACTTCTTCAAATAAATGGTTTTGTAAATTCCGAAGACACATTCGAATTTATTATTTTGTGTACTCAAAAATGAAAAAAATAATAATATGATAATGGATAATTCTTTCAAAAATACCTTAAATTTTTTATATTATTGTGGCTTAATTCTGAAATTTCACAAATTTAAAAAATTAAAATTTAACTTTTTAAAGAATTTACATTTCAAAAGAAATATATAAATAAATATACATTTTAAAAAAATGAGCAAAAAATATTTATAAATGAAAAAATTAAATTTTGTGTCCACTTTCAAAGTGTAAAAGGTCGAACACACAAAGGGCTACACAAACAAAACTTTTTTCCCATAAAACAGATAAAATATTACAACTGCTATTAACACTCAGTAAGTATGCAAAATTTTAAATAAATTAGTTCAGATGAAAACAACAACAGCAAAACAGTTGCACAATGGGAAAGCACATTAAAAGAATCAAGCTAAAGAAAGCAATTTTATAAGCAGTCACTATAAAATATTTTTAAAAAAAATGCAGAATTTGTGACACAAATTTTCGATTCACTGAAAAGTATAGTTATTTTAATTTTTGATTGTATTCATAATTTAATTTTGAAAAACAGTCTAATGAATAAGCAAAAGTTTTCGTAGAAAATGAATTTACAGAAATGTAAAGTTACTTGAATTGCGAAAAAAGCAGTTTTTGAAAGATATATGGTTATTAAAACTCTTCCGATAAAATCATTCTTCCGTTTTTAATAGTTTAGAAAAAATAATATCTAGAACAACTTTTTTTTTTTTTTTTGGGGGGGGGGGTGGCAGACGTTATAAACAGGTTATAGGAAGGCCGTAGCCAATAGGGAAATCACTAGGTTTGATCACGGCCAACTTCAGTTCGTGGCTTGATTTCCCTCCGAAATTTCTGTCAGGATCACTATAATATATATGCCATTAACTATCATTCATGATTGTCAAGATTTCAAAATGAAAATTTTTACGCTACCTTAACCTTATTGCTTGTTTCCGTTAGTATGTTGAGAACATAAATACATTTTCTAAGAAATCTTTAAAATTCATTCGAATATTTTGGATTGGAACTCTGTAAAAGCAGAATGTCAAAGTATATAATGTCTACAGCAGCTTGATACAGATCTTCAGACTTGTTTAGCCGAAATTCTTGAAGAATAATGAAAGTCATTTAAAGTATCCACAAACTTAGCTATTCCGACGTATAAAATATTTTTGGCAATGAAACCTTTGAAAATATATGTACAAACTTTTAAACATTAATTTGACTGATATTAACGTCAATACATCACCGAAGAAGCATTTAAATGGGATTATAATTTTATTTGCAACTAGCTGAACACCAGCCCAACATTGTTCGGGCCTGGTGAAAAATAGCACGAATCGCGAAAAAACTCAATAAAAAACAGCGAAAATTTTAAAAATCACTGCACGAATTCCGAATTAACTTTATTGAAAAGAGAACGAAATTTATTATATTGGGCTAGAAGATTGAGACCAGATTACTTTTACTAACGTGAAAAGATCGCAGCGAATCGCGAAAAAACGCATAAAACATCCATAAAAAATCACTAAAATTTATTTTAAAAATCGCAGAGGACAAAACTTACTATATTGGGCTAAAATATTAAAATAGGATTTCTTTAACGAATGTCGAATAATCACCGCAAAACGCGAAAAATTCTAAAAATCACATAAAAAAAATTCGCGAAAAATTCAAAAATCGCTATACGAACACCGAATAAACTTTATTAAAAAGACGATAAAATTTACAATATTGGGCTAAAGCTATAAAAGATTAAAACCTGATTCCTTTTACTAATGCGGAAAAATAGCCACAAAACGTTTTAAACCCAGCTAAAAACGCAGAAAAAATTACTAAAAATATCAAAAACCGAAACGTACAAAATTTACTATATTAGGCTAAAAGTTTGAAACCGAATTATTTTGTATGAATGTCAAAAAATTGCCGCGAAATGCGAAATAAAGCTAAAAATCACGTTTACAGTCGCATTAAAAATAACTAAAAATTCACAAATTCATTATAATAAGCTAAAAGTTTGAAACAGAATTCCTTATACGGATGTCAAAAAAATCGCCGCGGAATGCAAAAAAAAAAAAAAAACCTGCTAAAAATCACATAAAAAATCGCTAAAAATTCAAAAATCGCAGGACACAAAATTTACTATAGTGGACTAAAACACTGTAACCAGACTTCTTTCACGAATGTCAAAAAATCACCGTGAAACACCAAAAAACGATACAAATCGCCATAAAAATCCCTAAAAATTCAAAAATCTATGACGACAAAGTTTACTGTATTTGGCTGAAAGTTTGAAACCGAATTATTTTTACCAATGTCAAAAACAGTCGCGGAACATGAAATAACGCTAAAAATTGCGTTGAAAATCGACCCGATTCGACCCGCGGTTCAGTTAGGATAAAATCGGATTACACAACCCGATGCAGGATTCTTGAGGAAACACTGCTCTATAGTATTTGGCATTTTAAATTTATTTCAAAAATAATTAAAACATTTTATTTTGCAATAATGGTATAACAGTGGCGCAGCGAAGGGAGGGTACACTTTGAAGCGCACTTTTTGGAACAGTTTTTAGAATACTTCTGAGAACACTTATTTTGTTCATCGCACTTTCCAGTGCACGTTTTGGAAGCGATGATTTCACAAGTGTACCGAAATGTGTTCCCAATCTGTTCTCAAATGTGTTCCCAAGTTTAGATTGAACAAATAGCCTGAGCAGAACATTTTCGGTACAGTTTCTGTATAACAGAGCATTATTCGGAACACATTTCATTACACATTAAGGTAACTGGAACACTTTTTTTTAAATAAAAGTGTTCCAAATGTGTTCTCAATGTGTGCTGGGAATTTGCAGTGTATATGAATCATTGTTTTATCAAATAAGCCACTTTTATGAATTATGAAAACCAAAAAACAGTATTAGTATTTTTACCTGAGTCGGAATCCACCGTTTTCTTGAATCAAATTTTAATCAACAAACGCGATTCATTAAAACGGCGTTTATCGTACTTAAAAATGAAGAAACACATAATAGATTCCTGTTACAACTGGTCACTTATTTCGTGAAATAGCAGTGTTCTCATCCTGTCGCGCTGCTGTACAGTGAGTGGCGAGTCTTTTAACCGATTTTTTTTCTTTGCCTCTTTTTCAGAAAGGAGCAAACTATCGAAATCCACGGGAATAATGTTTTATTTCACAAATACTTTATTTTATTTTTTCTAAGAAAAAATAAAATAAAATATTTGTGACATACAGGCTGTTTCAGAAAAAAAAAAAAAAAAAAAAAGAAAAGAAAAGAAAGAAAAGAAAGAAAAGAAAAAAGAAAAAAAGAAAAAAAAGAAAAGAAAGAAAGAAAGAAAGAAAAGAACAAATTATAAGAGATGGTAGAGCAAACTAGAGCAAACAATTTTTGCCTAAGAAGCCAGGGTCGCAATAAATTTAATCAAACAAAAATTTATGATACCTACTTCAAGCCGATCCCTGATATTTATGCTGACGTTTAACAATAACGAAGATATTTTAAAGGAATTTTCAACAGATTTACCTTGCTCACGATATCACGAAAAATACTAGAAATGCGCAGTAATTCGATCAGTGACATCGTATGGAATTTCAACTTCATTCCGACATATGGAGCACCTAGTTCAGCTCTGTTTACGCGGATGATAATAACTTGCACCAGTTTTTAATCGTTACATTTGACACAAACTTTATTGATAATTTTGTTGAAATAAGCTTCATTATTGTTAAATTTATGAACAAAAATTCGTCTTCGGCTTGGAGTGAAACACACCCGTATATTTGATTGAGCAAATGGATTGCAATCCAGGTTTCTACACAAAAATTATTTTCTGTAGTGTGTTCTTCCACCCCTTAAAGTTTGTCATCTTTATTGAAACATTTCGTTTAAAAGTGACATCAGCTTTATGTTATTTCATTGGCACATTTTACGTTTTGTAACTCTAAGATAGTAAATGCTGTTTGAATAAATCATGTCTAACATAGTGTCTGATTCCAATAAACGAACAAAAAATAATAATATTATTTAATTATTTTTTTTAAGTCTGATTCGATTAACCAGTGATTCTAATAAGAGGCGAGAACTGCACTAGCTATCACTAACTTAACCCCCCTAGACCCGAATTTTGGTTGCGACACTGGTTTAATTAACTTGTTTAGAGAATAATTATTGTCATTAATATTTCATTAATTAGTGATAATCTCAATCGATTTATTCGGAAAATGACTTACTTGAGTCCGTCTCGTAATTTTTGAATTGCTACGCCACTGAATTAGAGATAATCATTAACATTTTATCCTCAAATTACCTCTCATAATCCATCAAATGAAACATGTCTGTAAATTTTTATAAAATGAAAACAGTGGCTTTCTGTCAGCGAAATTTATTTAGGTACACATAACCGTTACATATGTTTTAATTTTTCTTGAACGATCATAATTGGGTTGACATTTAGGAAGAAAGAAATGAACATAAAGCGAAATATAAAAGGGGCAAAAGGAAGCAATTGACTTCCGGTGTGTGGAGAGCTATGACAGGTCAAGTAAATAGCGAAGCCTTTATGAGACCGAAACTCTCTTTTCTTGGAATAAAGATGAACAACTAACTCTTTGTGAATAACGTTACTGGCTGAAGTCCTACAACGCACCTGCAATCCTCGATCTAGCAGATATTAGTATCAAAGTGTATTCCTTTTAACCGCGATTTTTGACAGCACTCTGATACATTCTGATACATTTTTGTTCCAAATGCTTGGAAACCATATATATTGCAGTCTGACAAATAATTTTAATCCACTCAAAATGTTGCGACAAACTATTAATTATGCGGAGTTTTAGAAAGGAGTAATGCGAATTCTGAACAAGAACGAAAAATCATGCATCAGGCATAGATTATGAAACACTTTCCAACGCTAAAAACAGAGTTATTATAACAGAAGTATTATTAAGAAACTTAATTATTAAATTCTTACTATTAGTTCACACACTATATATATATATATATATATATATATATCTTGTTCAAATTTTCAATCGTTAATAAAATATTTTCTATTCATCCAATCAAGTTCAAATAATTTTTTTTAAACTTGTAGTGGATGACACTTTATGTTAATACAGTTTTTTCAAATATTAATTCATTAATTAAATTAAATTAATTAATTTTAGTTTTAAATGGGAGAAAAAAATTCCTCCCATTGTTTTCATAAATGAAATGAAAGATTTATCTCCAATTAGAGATGCCACAGAAATAAAATACCGCAACGATGATTATAATGTTCAATAAAGATAACGTGGGACATTAATGCTGTACGGGTTTATTTTATATATTTATGATTAAAAAGTAGGAATTGACTTAAAAAAAAATTATGTTACTTGTTTTTTTTCATGCAATGGAATCGATCATAGTCCGTCCTGTAACCGGATTCTTTGGCGCGTCTCTGTAAATTAATGTAAATGCTACGCACTCCGTTTTATAGAAAACATTTTGTCATCCCCTCAGTGATATATTTTTTATTTCATTAGAAGTATCATAGCATCATTAAGGGTCCTCTCTCCTAGCGCGAAAACACACGCTCACTAATGTTAATCCAATGCATGTTAATACAATGTTATTGTTAATCCAATGTATCCAATGAAAAAAAAAAAAAAAAATCGTTTAAAAATATTGAAATGCAAACGAGATATGAGAGAGGACCCTTAAAATGTATCGCAAACGAATTTTGCCCATATATCATCATATAATGGAATTCTTTTGTGCGTCCCTGTCAGCGAAGTATAAATGCAACTTATTCTATACTATTGAGAAAGCATGTTTTAGTCCATTGTAGTGATGCATCATGTCTGAAGTATTGTAACATCATTAAAATGTACCGGATACAATTTTTCCCCTTTTTGTGTGTCCCTGTAAACTAGCTACAAATACTACATACTTCATTTCAACCTCATTACATTCTATAGTAAACATCAATAACATATAAAAATTTCATGGCAATCCGAGTATATTCGCGAGAGTTAGAGCACGGACAGACGACAGACAAACTGAATTTATAAACATTTTTTCAATTATGTTGGAAAATGTTAGATAGGACATGTACATGTATATTATGTACTGCTGGCTTCACCTAGAAAACTTTTACCTGTTTACATAGAAAAATGTCCCTGCATTTAAGAAGGACGTTAAAAAAACACACACACACACTTTTACGACAAAAACTTACCGAGTTATGATACTTTGAATTTTATGTATTTTAAATGTTTTTAACCACTAAAACTCGTCTTTCTATTTTTAGTATTAGAAACTGTTGAAAATTTATACTGGATATTCATTCAAAAAAACACTCGGTAAGTTTTTCTTGTAATAGAATGGGATTTTTTTTTTAACATCCCTCTTAGACGCAGGACTAATTATTTCTAAATATAAGTTTTAGGAAAAGGGACTGTATAAAAAATTAAATTTAATATTTTAACATTTCTACTGTCCTTATAAAACAAATACTACACTTAAAAGTTAAACTTTATTTGAATTTATTTTATAATTGAAAGTATGTTTCTAACATCCTCGGTTTAACAAGTAATCGTGATAACCTCAATTTTAAATCTCACGGTATAGCTGTTCATTATGTTTATAGATCGATTTACACTGGACTCGCAGAATTTTTTCTTTCCTTTTTTGTTAATCCTATATATTAAAACGGAAAGGGGTTTTGTTAAGATTCACATTCACAAAAAAAAATGAGCCATTTGCGTATGCGTACAATTAAATCTACAACCTATCCAGTTTTAGAGTACACTCGAACGAGGAAAGGGTGGCCGAGTGGTCAGTTTCGATCGTCGGTTCGATACCCACTCCAGACAGAATGATTTTTCTTATTTTATAGGCAATAATGCATTTTAATAATGTCATATTTAATTCAGGAGGAAAAGTTACATAATTTGTATTTTTTTTTTATTCGAATGCTTAAATAAGTAAAATTTAACACCCACGAATATTTTGTTTTAATACTAAATTTATAATAAAAGTATTTAAATTAAAAGATTGTGCATGTAATTATCGATTAAATAAATTGAACTGGTCAACAATTTTTGTTATATTTGGTATGACCATTACAAGATGTCATATATAGACTAATAAATAAGTATGTGATTAATAAATACCGTATATACTCGTGTATAAGTCGACCCTCCCAATTCTTACGCAAAATTTTGGAAAAAATTGAATTTTCGTGTATAAGTCGAACCACATTTCTGGTAGTATGTTGAAAAATGATTTGTAATCGAGGATAAAAAAAAATAATAATAAATTTTCATTAAATTAGTAAACTTTTTTTTTTTTACGTTTCTAATCATACTTCCTTTTTTTTTTAATTCAACATTTTAAAATTGTATAATTATGTAAATCTGAAGAAGGTTAAACTATTTTGAAAGCTATTCACATCAATTTAATAATTACTTACTTTTTTTTTTTTTTTTTTTTTTTTTTTGAAAAATCTATTCAAGCTTTATTTACAAGGGTAAACAACTTCTTAAACTGCTAAAATATAGTACTTCTTTGTATTGTAGGACTTTTAGGAGAGAAATCTAGAAGCATTCTCAAGTTGAACTCTTTTTAAAAAGGGGATTAAAAGTTGAAAGGAATGTCCTGTATTGAAGGGAATTCTATCCCAAGAGAAAATGAGTGCAAAACAATTACAGAGACATTATTGTTGAGCTTTTTTTTTTATCAATCACCATTGTCAGTTTTTATCTGTCTCTCCAACCTAGACCCATATGTGATTAATTAAAAGACTTGCACATTCACCAATTATCTGCGAAAAAAACTATGACTCCGGTATTTCACTCCGCAATTTTTTTTTTTTTTTTTTTTTTTTTTTTTTTTACTTACTCGTGTATAAGTCGATTCCCCATTTTCAGCTCCCAAATTTTGTCTAAAATTCCTCGACTTATACACGAGTATATACGGTAAGTATTTGACTTAATAAATAAGTATGTGATTATTTTTCGTAAAAAAAGAAAAATAAAAGGCTAAAAAACAAAAAGAAGAAAAAATATTCCTACAGGAACTCTAAATTATCTTGATATCCATGATTTAATAACTAAACAATGTATGGAAATGTAAAATAAAATTCAAGTAATTAAAAAATATGTATTATAAATCGTTAGCTGCAAACAGCAAAGTTTAAATTCAGAGTTTTAGAATGAGACTTATAAAAAATAATTTAATGAAAAATTTTTAAAGTGGCGAGTTTAAAAAAAAAAAAAAAAAAAAAAAAATAGAAATACTAAATATTTTATTTTTCAAAATACTAGGCATATACTATCTAGTTTTGAATTTAAATCTGCCTGAAAGAAGTGTTAGAAATTAATTTTTTTAAGAATACGATGTGTTTTTTTTTTCTTTGTTTAAACGGATCAGTGCTTGGTGATAAACTAACCATTTTACAAGTTACTATTATTACAACTCCATCGAGAAAAAAAAAAGGAAAACATATTTCTTTAAATGTAATTTTACATTATAAAAGATGAAGATATTAAGTATGATATTGTTTACAATACGATGTTATAATAATTTTAAAACATTGATTTACCTTTACACTATATTAAAGTGACTGATTTAAAACCTTGTGTAAATGGAAGGCTGTTATTGTTTTTTAAAATATCTTACACGAATATATTATATAATAGACAAAATGAACATTTTTAGAGTGTAATATTGTGCTTAGTGAAAGTCATAAATGATAAGAGTTTTAATATAAATAAGCTTAAGCAAATAATTTGCAATTTTGTTTAAATGTACATGTTAAAAAAAAAAAAAAAAAAAACTTAATATAATTTTTACTTTGAAGAAACTTTAGTTGTATAAAAATATGCCATTTCATATATTTTAGAAGAAATTCATCGATATTCCTTAATCAAAATAATCAACGTTTAACAGCGCATTGATGTCGCACAGCAAAAAAGATTTATCCGATTACAATATAGATTGTTAAACAGAAATATTGAAAAAACAACAACCGATTCCATCCACAGTGCAATCGACAGTTTAACATCTTTACAGCTAACATGCCCAGGGGTGTCTCTAGGGTGAGGTCAGAGGGTAAGCTTCGCGTTATTTAATCGCAATTTTCTGCGGTAAAAATAAGAAGGTTCCTATTAAAAAATTATTAATTATTTATTATTTTTCTATTAAAAAAGTGGTATGATGGCACCCTCTGGTCTCACTCTAGGAACGCCCCTGACTATGATCATTGTCAAAATCAGCTTGATATTTAAAAACTACGATTATATGAAAAGTGTACATGAACATGAAACGTCTTCTTAAAAAAAAAAAAGCGTTTGCAGTTTTTAAAATGATGACGCATAGTTAAGAATAATTTTCAAATTTGAAACTGATGCTTTTCTACATAGTTTGTTCCATACTCTGAAAAACTATTTTGGAGCAATTAATTAATTTTTGAAAAACAATCTTCGTGACTTATTGCTTCCAAATTCGAATGGAGCAGTAAATAGCAAGGTTGATGATGATATTTTCACCTGGGCGTTCACAGCAACGAGTTTTTTATGTAAAAACGCAAAACAAAACAAGCATTTTAATGTTCAAACGAGTTTGGCATTGACTGAAGAATGGTAGATATTTCAAGGCTGCTTCACCGGGCGTTAGAACGCTTGATTGATGTTTTGTTCTTATTTGATATTTTGTTTCCTATTTTGATTTTACCTGGACAATATTCGATATGTGACATCATCGCCATTTTTGTTGTTATTTAAAAAAACTGCAAGGTCATGTGACCGAAATAGCTACTTTTATACAGCACTTCAAATCAGACTAATCTTTTTTTTTTAGAAGATATGCTAATCAGTTATCAGATTCCAGTCAGAGTTATTATTGTTAAACATCAATCAAATATATTATACAACAGAAAAATAATCGGATTATTTAATCATTATTTTTATAAACAAGTTGGAAATTGTACGTCAAACGTGACAAATGAGGTGCGTTCGTACTATAACTAGTTACATAAATATTCAGATCTTTTCTGATTTTCAATTCTGTGAAATGAATGATATCGTCTGCAGATTAATTTCTGTAATAAAATAAGTATCTCGGTCGCTTGACAATTAAACTTCGGAAACTCCTATAACAAAAAAGCACCGATTTAAAAAAAAATTTCAAATTTCTTAATAAATATTTTTATTAATATCTCCTAAAGTTTTGATTCGATTTTAATAAAATTTGAAATGTCTCGACAAAATCCTGCAAAGATAATATATTTTAAATTGCAAACCATTCGGTTGGGTAGTTTTTGCGTTGTTATATGCGGACGGACGGACAGACGGACAGACAGACAGACGGACGGACAGACCAAGCGACGACAATAGGTGCTACGTATTTATATAATTACGAACGCACCTAAAAAGGTTTCACTGTTGTTTTAGTTAATTGTGCAACCGGAACTGCTGCTCTATTATGCGCAGGTTGATAGAAAATAAATTCGAAAAGTGTGGTAAATATAATATAACATGAGAATTGCCAGTATCTTTCTGCGTTGTTTACAGCTAGATAACACTTTCCCATTCATCTGACCTTTTATTTTTAAAGCGGGAATAATCCCTAACGCCTGGGAGTTGGTAATGGTATTGTAATCCACAAATTACGGGAAGGGCTCAATTTATTACTTTTAAATAAATTGAACAATTAGTATAATCATAAATTATTTAAGATAATAATTAATAGTTCAAACTATTTATTAATTGCATTATCGCAAAATCAATATTTTCATTTTACAAAGAAGATTTAAGGTGCCGATGTCGAATTCTATTGATTTACCGTTCTGAAATTAATGGGACAACGGAGGGTTCAGGGGGCTCTGCCTCCCCCTCCTGATACAATAAAAAGTTTTCACAGAAAATTAAAAGTTCTGGAATACTGGAATATTAGTGCATGTAATCATAGTTCGCGTAATAATTCGCATGAGTTAAATCTACTGAAATTACTTAGTAAGCAATACTAGTATAAAAACGTCCATCTGTTTGTCTAGTGGTGAAGATGATGATTTCTGGACAAAGAGACACATATTACATTGACCATTTAAACTTGTTATACAAGTATCCTATTCTATTCGAATCCCGACTCAGATATGGGTGTGTTTAGTGGGTATAGGATTCCACTTTAAAGGGAGGTCCTGGTTAGTTTAGAAAAGATAACTGTGGTCTCATTCTGTGTGCAAAATACAACTGTAGCACTCCCAACGAGCCAAACAAACCAAACGAGACTAGTATGAAAGAAATTAATTTGTGGATTGAAAGTTTCAAATATTAAATAAAAAGTGTTAAAAAAAAAAAAAAAAAAAAGCTTTCAGAGATGACGTTGAAGTGCTTGATCTGCAGATTTACACAATTTAATTAAATCAATGTAATTTCAGTTAAACATTTAATCAATATTTATAGTACTTCTTTATGTACATATGAGTTGTTTGTTCAGAGATGACTGACCAAACATTAGTAAAAAATATATATAGTCTTTAAAAAAGTTCATGTAACTTAATTAAAAAAAAAAAAAAAAAAAAAAAAAAAGTCTTAATTTGAATGTGGAAGGTTTCGAACCCCATGTGCCCTCTCTTTCCAACGACCTTACGAGGTGAGTAATGCATTATTTACGTGGTGGTGGTGGTGGTTATTGCGGTCGATTATCTCTGCAAAGGATTAAGGAATGTATTATTTACGGACTATTAGTAATCGGAATTCTAATCAGTGCATTTAATAGAATTTATTTTATTTTATTAGAAGAAACTGCTTTAGTTAATTAACGCTATCAAACACGGATTACATTGACCATTTAAACTTGTTATACAAATATCCTATCCTAATCTCAAAACTATTATAAATAAAACTATATTCAAGCTTTAATTATACGTCTCATATTGATGGGAAATTAATTTGTTTAAAGAATCGCTTGGAAGTTGTTACAAAATTTCAATAATTTTTTTAAAAGAACAAAAATATGCTGGCTTGTCTAATGAAGATTATTTTAAACTGAAAATTTATAAAGAAAAGAGTAACTGGTTTATATACAATAGGGGAGATGAGGGATGAATGGGACATTTTCACAAAAATATTTATTTTAAATATTTCATATAAGTTATTATCAATATTATATATCACATGTCAAACTTTAAGTGTTTGACTACATCTTATGCACAATATTTGTTCAAGATTATTATTATACAGATATATAAATTAAATTTAAAAAAAAGGTTCTTCTATGTCCTAATCAACCCTACAGCAGGGATGAATGGGACACAAACATTTTCCTGCCCGTATTCAATGTTAAGGACTAAAAGCTGACAAAAATGCCGCCTTGGCAAAAGCTGAGAGATTATAAATTGTAATATGATCTCCAGGATTATTTGTTAGTCAATGATCTTGGACTCATCTCAGCTTTGCCTTAAAAGGCCCATAAACGGTGGACTGATGACGATGGCTACAAAGAGGATGAAATCTTAAAAGAATAATTACCATAAAGTATTAATTTATCAACCTATATAATATTATTTAGTTAATAAAAAATTTTCAGTATCCTCTAGGGACGAATGAAGCAGTCCCATTCATCCCCATTTGAAATGTCCCAATCATCCCCATGATGCATATATTCAATTGTCACCTATTTTGTCTCAGAAATTATTTTGTCACAATGGTTAATATGCATTCATTTTAATTACCAATATTGAGCCTTTAAATAAAAAACTACAACATATCTCAATTGTTTATATTGCATAAGATATTTAAGTAACTTCAAATGTAAAAAAATTTACTTTTAAGCAGAGATTTCAGGAAATGCAAATTCGAAGAAAACTGAAAACAGCCATGTGCTCTTGCTTTTGGTTCTGAAGCACACTATGGTAGTGAAATCTATGAGGATAGGAAGCAACTAAAAAAAATGTTTATTGCCTGAAATATTAAGAGCGCCCCATCCATCCCTTGTCCCAATTCATCCCCCATCTCCCATACGTCATTGCAGTTTTTTTTCAGCAAAGCAAAAACATGATAGCACAATTTATATTTCTTAAATTTATATTTATTTTTCATTAGATATTAAATACGTAGTTTAAATGCTATTTCTTATAGATAAGAAATATTCTTTACAGAGCGCTAGTATGTTTAGAATTTAGTAAGTCACTAATTAAATAAATTACATATTGAAAAGTTGTAATATATATGCAATCTTTGCAATATTATTTTAAAGTTACCCTTTTTAAAATTCAAAATTACATCACGATGTGTTTTTGAATAGTCTTAAAAACTTAGAATGAAATCATAACAAATATAATAACAGCAAGACATCTTAAACAGCACTTGTTTACTGATAGTAAATACAATAAATGTCTGGAAGACAGACAGTTAAAAAATAACAAGGTTGAAACAACGACGCACTTTTCACAGAACTACTTAGCTTTGACATGCAAAGTTACTTTTCATTTGTATGCTTAACCTGAATTAACTCTAAGATTTGCATAAACAGAAAAGATAACATCTCTTATGATCATTTTTTTTAAATATCATACGGACGCAGAAAGAAGGTTTAAATAATCGTAAAATATTTTCTACAAATATTTATTTATTTGCAAGAAGGCGTATCCTGTTTATTTCACAATCCTCTGAATACAAAGGGATACTCGCTACAAATGTTATGTTATAACATTGTTATTAATTACTGTTAAATATGTTAAAAAGTATTTTCCTTTAGAAATCTAAATTTGTTTTAAATATCCAGGGTTCAAACGGATCATTGAATTTGAATACCACTTTTTCTAAAAGTTTTATTGGCCTTATTTAATGACGAAAATTCTGCGATTAAATGCGACATAAATAATTGTTCAGAACTTGTGTTTTTCAAATTCAAGGACTCGTGGAAGTCATGATAGCTTAGTAAAACATTGAAAAGTATGATCAATTAAAATCCTTTCTATGAGAATTTAATTGTGTGCAACTAGACCATTTTTTTGCCGAAACGTCAATTCAAACCTATCATCCAGATGTAAACGGATTTTCATGTCTGTCTATCTTGCCATAACTACAACAAAAATGCATGTGAATGACTTGAAATTTGGTAGATGTGTTTGTGAGGTATACCAAACTATTTATATAGTTTTTGGTGTAATTTTGTTAAAATGTGTTTGGGGGGGAAAAAGTGAACATTTAGAAGCCATACTGCTTGTCCATAGAATTAATTTTTTTGGTGTTCAGACGATTTAAAACTGTTATCATTCATTGAAAAAAGAAAAAGAAAAAAAGAAAAAAATGAACATTTGAATAGTTCGTTTAAATCTTAAATTATAGACGCTAAATTTTTGCGTTACAAGTCAAGAAAATAATTAGATTGATTAAAAGTTTGTCAATGCACGTGTTACATATTCGAAATTGGCGGCATAACTTTTAACGAAAAATTTCTCACCTGCATAAAAATAATTTAATTTTAATTTTTATTTTTTTATATTTTACATTCTTATTTTTATGTGTTTATGAATCCTCTTTCTTTTTCATTTCGCAGTTGCTTAATAGTATTTTATACCGTACCAAAAAAAGAGGTCTTAAAATTTTCAAGAAGTTTTCCTTTTAGTTTAAAAAGTTACACAGAAAGTTAAAATTAAAATTAAAATAAGGTTTTGTCTCATGATCTTTTAAATTACAAATCTACCTTCTCTGCTAATGCTATACCTATATTTTGCTTCGAAAGTGGTTTACATAGAAAAAATGTACAAAACTTGAACATTTTCAATACTAAGCATGATTTTGGCATCTTATTTTGCATTTTTGGTAAATTTTACTTTCGGATACTGACGGAGAAACCTTTTTATGCAGTTAATAATCTCCACGTGTTGTGAACTATCGAAAGAACACTTAGAACATGTTAAAAACCAGACCACAATTAACTATAAGTACTTCAAGTGATAACCGCAGCTGCAAACCAAACCATAGTGAATAAAACCAGAGACTGTCGAAACTGATCAGCTGAGAAATTCTGCAGACCTCCCTACTTCAACCTACAGCTGATACCGTGCGCTAGAACTCAATAACAATCTCCCAGAATATAAAATGTCACCGAACAGTTAAGACGCCCTTGTATATATCCCAAATATAATGTAAAATTGGAGCACTTTTATGCAGTCTCCAAAACGCGATTTAAATGTGTATATAAAGCCAAGAATTACAATAATAATATTATATTCAAAGAAAAATGGATCTACTTCTTACTTCACGCAATATTACTTTCTTCTAATAATGTTGTTTATTACTCCCATACAGCGACACTTCAATGAATCAAAAGGATAAATATCAGTGCATTATTGTGGATATTACTTTGCGCAAAAGCAGTTCTCAGGTAAGCTGAACAAACCTTTTTTACCATTATCAAGAGATGAAAATTTATATTAAAATATGAAGACTGATATAACAATTTATTAAGATAGAAAATTAATTATGCTACCGACGGTTCCCCTAACAAAGATTATGAAAGACTGAAAAAAGAATATCCCAGTATTAAAAACGATAATATAACAATTTCTAAAAATATAATAATAAATAAAAGAACACTAAAAAAGAAATAATGAATGCGATAAAAGAAAATACTCAATTTATTGAGAAACTCAATTCTACAAATTATAGTACATGGAAGTTCAAGATGCAGATGTTCCTGATTAAAGAGGAACTCGACGATATTATAGCAAAAGATCCACCGGATCCACCCGACCCCGCATTGAACAAAAAGGATCGAAAGACTAGGGCTCTAATAAACTTAAGCATCGATGATACTCAAATCGTAAATGTAAAAAACTTAGATACTGCCAAATTAACATGGGAAGCTCTGAAAAACATACATGAGAGAAGCAATTTATCCAGTAAGCTTTACCTTTTACGGAAGTTATACAGTACTAAATTAGCGGAGGGTGGAAACATGATCACGCATATCACTAATATCTTGCAAATTATCGATAAACTTAATGCCATTGGAGAAAATATTAGCGATTCACATATTTCTATGTCAGAACAATCACATCTACAGTCAGAAAAGTCAGAACAATCACATAGCGGATATAACAACAACGAGAGAGCATTTAAAACAAATAGGAGATATACACACACTGAAAATAGAAGAGAACAAAAATATTGCAATAACTGTAAAATGAAAAATCATTCCACTTACGAATGCTGGCACTACAAGAGCAGAAACACGGTACAATCCGGAAATCCTCGTAACAATCAATTCAAAAATAAAAAGAATTTCTCATCTTCATTATGTTATGAAAAGACCGAAACTCGTAGAGAAAATAAAATTCCAAACGAAAGAAAATACGCAAATGATCAGACGCGAGATAAAGCATTAATCACCGAAAAAGTAGGCAAAAATAAATGGATTCTCGATTCAGGATCTACCTCGCACATTTGTAACGATAAAAGCCTATTTAGTAAATTCATTGATTATAATAAAACTTCAGTAACGATCGCGAATGGTAATAAACAGACAGCGTTAGGTTCAGGAGAAGTTTTTATAAAAACACTAGCTTACCCGCCCGGCGTTGCCCGTGCCAACAACCTTAAATGTACCTGAAATCAGTGTTGAACATTTTTTTATTTTTAAACAAATCTAATGTTGGGGGCCCCCACTACCTTAGACAGCAAACACTGGGCGTGCCATACACATTCCCATATATTACCGTAAGTCGAGTCGAAAGAGCCATACCCCTTCATGATCCAGCCCATAGAACCAGAGATAGAAAAGCACCCCTGTTGGTGAAAATCGAAAAGCTCTATCTATGTAGAGTCGAATGAGCCATACCCCGTCGTGATCCAGCCTATAGAACCAGATATAGGAAAGCACCCCTTGTGGTGAAAATCCGAACTAAAATCAGTCAGCTCTATCGATGTCAAGTGGAAAGAGCCATACTCCAGTGATCCAGCCCATAGAAACAGAGATAGGGAAGCACCCCTTGGTGGTGAAATTCAGAACTAAAATAGGTAAGCTCTATTGATGGTGTGTCGAATGAGCCAAACAGTGTCGAGATGTGACCCATAGAACCCGAGTTAGCTGCAAAATCCTTTAGTTACACCTTCCACCGCCAGGGGGCACAATATGTCCTATACGAACATAACTGAATTCATTAAGGTTATCGATGTCGAGTCGAATGAGACATACCCCGTCATGATCCAGCCCATAGAACCAAAGATACGAACTAAAATCAGTAAGCTCTATGATGTCGGGTGGAAAGAGCCATACTGTAATGACTTAACGAACTCCAGTGATCCAAGGTGATGATTAACACCCAGCACTTTTTATTAGGCATCGTTGATACACAAGTTAAAATAAGATGAACAATTAAAAAACATTACACTCTGCCATCAAAACCCCATCGTACACAACCATCATATACTGTTCACGCGCACACATCATTTTCCGCTCACCATCGTCTGTTCAACTCTCTCTGCATCTCTCTTAGCGTAGCTCGGTTCACTACTTTTCGACCTGCCAACTAACATCTCTTGCAGTCTATTTGCATATCGAAAACTGTCCTTTCGATTCGATTACACGGCAATCAACCTCCGAAGCTAGGCGACAAAACCATGGACAAAAACTGGACAACTCTAGGCCAGCAACTCACGAGTCAGGCTAGGCCATAGATTTCTTCGGTCGTTACACTGCTCTCATTGGCTGGCTGCTTCGTTGCCACGGATGGCGTTGCCGAGGCTATTTCATGGGAGGAGCTTGAAATAGCCTCGAACCCAAAATTCCATATACACGTTTTAATTTTTTTAAAAAATCTAAATTTAAATTTAAAAATCCGGCCACGAGGTATACTGTCCAGTGACAACATCTACACATGACAAAAATTTCTGAGTCCTAGGTGTTATAATTACGGAGAAATCCGCGGGCAGGCAGACAGACACTTACTCTTTTATAGAGATAGAGATTAACCCCCGAAGGAAAAGAAAAACTAACGAAATTACGCGAAGTGCTTTATGTCCCAGACTTAGAGTCGAACCTAATTTCGGTTAGTAAAGCCGCTAAAAACGGGTGTAAACTAATCTTCGACGAGAATAAATGCGATTTGATCTTTGATGAAGAAATATATATTAGGGCGAAAAATGAGAAAAATTTATACATTATTGAGGAAATGGACGATGTGGAAGAACCACAAAATTATGTAAACATAACGTATAACTGTGACAGCAAACAATGCATAGATCTCTGGCATCGCAGACTCGGTCACAGAGATTATGACGCGATTAAATCTATAATAACAAATCAACTTGCGGACGGAATAAAGATAGGAAAATGTAAACATCAAAATAAAACATGCGTAACTTGTATCGAAACTGAATTAACTAACATGCCGTATCCTAAATCAGCAACAAACCGAGCTACTAATACTGTGGATTTGATTCACAGTGACGTATGTGGTCCTCTAGACACACCGACTTTAGGCGGAAAAATTTATTTTATGACTCTTATTGATGATTATTCCCGATATACTATGATATATTTATTATCTAAAAAGAGCGAAGTTGCTGAAAAGATAAAAGAGTATATAACGATGATATACAATCAGTTCGGTAAAAAACCTAAGGAAATTAGATCGGATAACGGTCATGAATATGTAAATCACGAGATAGATGAATACTTAAAACAGAACGGAATTTTACACCAATTGACTGTCCCGCATAATCCGAGCCAGAATGGAGTTGCGGAGAGAAAAAATAAAAGTTTATTAGATATGACTAGAAGTATGCTATCACAAGCAAAATTAAGCAAACATTTTTGGGGTGAAGCCATAAACACCGCAACATACTTACAAAACCGACTCCCAACCAAAGCAAATAACAATAGAACACCTTACGAATTATGGAAAGGAATTAAACCGAATTTAAAACACTTAAGAACATTCGGTTGTAAAGCGCTATTTTACGTCGATAAAGTAAATAGAGGAAAACTTGATAACAGGGCTCAAACCGGAACGTTCGTAGGCTATGACACACGATCGACTAGTTATAGAATTCACACACAAGCAAAACAAATTAAAATAGCGAGAACGGTGAAATTTCTTGAAAATGAAAATGTACACTCAGATAACATTGAGGAGATACAAAACACCACAAAAACATCCGATGATAATACACAATTACCGGATAGACAGGAAAATTACTTAGAAATAAAACTTGACAGTGAGGAGACACCATCCGTGCCCAAACAGCAACCAATTGAACCAAGAAGGTCTAATAGGACAAATAGAGGCGTTACTCCTGACAGATATGTTTGTCTCATAAATAGTTCATCTGAAAACATTCCCGTAAATTGGAAAGATATCGAAAACATGGAAAATACTAATGATAAACAAAATTGGATAAAAGCAACACAAAATGAAATCCAATGCCTAAGAAAAAATAACACTTGGACTTTAACAGATCCACTACCCGGAACAAAAATTATCGGTTCCAAATGGACTTTTAAACTAAAAAAGGACAATTTAGGAAATATTCAAAGCTATAAAGCGCGTTTAGTAGCACAAGGATATAG
Source organism: Maratus michaelseni (assembly GCA_963931845.1). Classification (NCBI taxonomy): domain Eukaryota; kingdom Metazoa; phylum Arthropoda; class Arachnida; order Araneae; family Salticidae; genus Maratus; species Maratus michaelseni. The sequence continues at coordinate 164,589,536 of OZ007587.1, forward strand.
TCAAAGATTCGGGATTGACTATGATCAAACTTTCGCACCTGTAGTTTCGCACGCTACAATACGTGCATTTCTCATCTCCGCATTGCACAAAAATTTGAACGTGAAACACGTTGACATCACCACAGCGTTCTTGCAAGGTGAATTAATTGAAACTGTTTATATGAGTCAACCAGACGGGTATATTAAACCCGGCGATGAAAGAAAAGTTTGTAAACTTCAAAAGGCCATCTACGGTTATCTACAGAAAGCCGCAAAGGCCTGGTACACCAAAATATCGGAAACACTCACAAACAATAATTTCATACAGAGCAAAAATGATCCATGTCTGTACTTTAAATCAAATCAAGAAAATCCGATATATATCATCATCTATGTAGATGATATCCTGATAGCAGGAAAGGACAGTGATATCGAAGAAACAATAAACCAACTTAAGAAAGAATATGAAATGAAAAACTTAGGAGAAGTGAATAATTACCTAGGCATAAACATTAATAAAATCAACGATACATATTATCTAAATCAAAACAATAAAAAACCCGAACTAGTGAAAAAACTGAATTTAAACGACATGAAACCTTATTACACACCTATGATTGCTGGATTCAACAGACTTGAGGACGATGACAATCTTTTACCTAATAACACGAAATATCGACAAGCCACAGGCACATTACTTTACATATCAACAATCACGCGTCCTGACATATCTGCCGCAGTCAACATACTATGTCGTAGAAACGAAACACCACGCCAAAAGGACTGGTCAGCAGTGAAAAGAATCATTTCATACCTTAAAACCACAGAAAATTTGAATTTAACTCTTAACGCAAACAGCAAGCCCATCTTAACAGCATACGCCGATGCAGACTGGGCTGGTGACTTGAAAACACGTAAATCAACGTCAGGAAATCTATTCATGCTAGGAAAATCACCGATTTACTGGATTACAAAAAGGCAAAATTGCATTGCACTTTCGTCAGCTGAAGCTGAATACGTTTCAGCTAGCAACGCAGCACAAGAATTAAGCTGGATAACAAACTTGCTTAGCGATCTCAACATTCCACAAAAACTACCCATCACGATATTTGAGGATAATATGTCCTGTATAAAAATGACTGAAAACGATAATGATACTAAGCGATCCAAGCATATCGACATACTTTCCACAACATCAAACTGATGAAAGAAGAAGGAAAAATTGATTTACAATACTGCCCCAGTGAAGAAATGATAGCCGACACCCTCACCAAACCCACTCCCAAACCTGTGTACGAAAAACACCGTAAGAAACTGAACCTTCAACCATTTCCCACACAGGAGATTACGGGGGAGTGACGGAGAAACCTTTTTATGCAGTTAATAATCTCCACGTGTTGTGAACTATCGAAAGAACACTTAGAACATGTTAAAAACCAGACCCCAATTAACTATAAGTACTTCAAATGATAACCGAAGCTGCAAACCAAACCATAGTGAATAAAACCAGAGACTGTCGAAACTGATCAGCTGAGAAATTCTGCAGACTTCCCTACTTCAACCTACAGCTGATACCGTGCGCTAGAACTCAATAACAATCTCCCAGAATATAAAATGTCACCGAACAGTTAAGACGCCCTTGTATATATCCCAAATATAATGTAAAATTGGAGCACTTTTATGCAGTCTCCAAAACGCGATTTAAATGTGTATATAAAGCCAAGAATTACAATAATAATATTATATTCAATGAAAAATGGATCTACTTCTTACTTCACGCAATATTACTTTCTTCTAATAATGTTGTTTATTACTCCCATACAGCGACACTTCAATGAATCAAAAGGATAAATATCAGTGCATTATTGTGGATATTACTTTGCGCAAAAGCAGTTCTCAGGTAAAGCTGAACAAACCTTTTTTACCATTATCAAGAGATGAAAATGTATATTAAAATATGAAGACTGATATAACAATTTATTAAGATAGAAAATTAATTATGCTACCGACGGTTCCCCTAACAGATACCAAACAATTCGGTCAAGTAGTTTTGGAAATATCCAGGTTTAAAGTTTGGAACACCTACGGTTAAATTCATTTTTAAACATTACAAAACAGATTGCAAAGCAGGTAGTATTTTAACCCCTTCACCAACGAGCGTCACGTATACGCATAAAGTTTTCAGAATCATTGATTATTCCTACCAGTAATTTTTAATTGAAAATTTTGCTTTATTTAATCATACCATTTCTGCGACTAAGTTAGGCAAAAATTTCTATTTTGAAAACCGGTTAAAAGATTAAAAAATCTGTAAATGGTGCTCGTTGTGAAGGGTATAAGCATAATTCAAAACCTACTCGGCAGAATAAGCCATAATTTTGAATTCGCATATTTGAAACTTCTAAAAATCGATTTCTGTTAAGAACATGATAATATACAATTCATATATATGTTGTTTAAATTAATTTGAAAATTTATATATTTTTAAAATTAATTTTCGAAAACCATATGAATTGTACCTGTGAATTTCTCTATTTCTAGGAGCTTCAAATATGCGAATCCAAAATCATATATTATTCTGCTATGAAAATTTTCAGCTATGCTTAAAAAACTAGCCGCACTGAAATCTATTTTGCAACGATTAAAAATGAATTTAATATAAGGCTTTCCAAACTTTAAGACTGCTTAATTCCTAAACTTATTTGTTCGAATGATGACTTCCCAGTTGGTATCCGAAGATAACATTTACCGAAAAAGCAAAATATGATGTCAAAATTTGGTGTTAGTAATGAAAATTTTTAAGTTTGGTGCAATTTCTCTATGTAGATGACCCCTTGAGCAAAAATTTTAATGATAACCTTAATCAACGTTATTACTAATTGATTGGAACTAGTCATATATCAACATTTAAAATTTTTATTAGTTGTTATTCAATGAATGCTAAAAAAAATTACAGTGGGTAGATAATAAATGATTTCTGGGCTCCCGATAGGATCATTTTTTTCATTTTTAACACTTTGCAATATAGTTGAAAAGTGTTTAGGAATTCGATTTGCCTGTCTGTCTGTCGTCTGTCTGTCCGTGCTATGACTCGCGTAAATATATTCGGATTGCCATGCAATTGATATATGTTATTGAGGTTTACTATGGCATGTTTGGTATTGAAAATGAAATGTGTAGTATTTATAGTTCATTTACAGGGACACTCAAAAGACTTCTGCTACATTATGGTCTATGGGAAAAAATTATTTGCGGTTTATTTGAATGATGTTGCACAATTTCAAACGTATTAAAATTGATATATATCATTTAGGTGCGCTACAAGATGCTTATTATAGAATAAATAAGTTATGTATCGTTCATTTACAGAGATACACAAAACAGTACAGTACTGTCTATCAATAATAATAGAATACTAATTGCTGGAAGTGCGTTTTCAGTTACGCGTTTTTAAATTTAACTCATTTTTTGTCTATTACTTGGCATGTATAAATTCTATCATGAGAGACGGTAGTTTCTCGAGTGACGCAGCAAAAAAACGAAAACCGAATGCTTATATGCTTAATACCGAAGATTTCCGTCACTCCATATATACAGCTAGTTTGAGTTCAAAGGAAAAGCGAAAAGCCGACATTTAATATCTCAGCAAATATGAGGTACATCGTTTTGATTTTTTGACAGCTGTCTTATATCTCCGGTCTAACTCTATCCTGAAATTTATAGATTTCTACATGCAGTAGATTTTAAGATCTGGAAATCCATTTTTAAGTAAAATGGGAAGTTTTTCGCTCTGCATGTAATGGTGTCATGGTGTAAGACAGCGTATCTCGAAAACCGCCCGAAGGATTTTTTTAAAATTAATATATGATACTAATCGGTTTTATATGAAGTGAATCCACCTATCCGCTTAAATAGGAAAACTCTAGTTTTTTATATAATCCGATTTAAAAAAATTGGACTATTTTCTTAAGCCAAGCTGTACAAATGCAATAGAGTATTCACTACCTTCTTCCGCCGGGAATTACAGTTAAAATTTGATGTACGGTTGCCGTTATCAATAAAGCTTGTGACCGGGCTAATTATTTATATTTTTTTAAATGCAAAAACAATGAATTATATACTCTAAACATGTAAAACATATGTATTAAATTCAATTGGGGTTTATATGTTTTCTCTTTTTGTTACAAAGAAATAATTTCAGATTTTAAACATGCATATATTCGAAAAATTATTTAGATTCCTTTTTCAAAATGAGGAAATATTTTTTAATTACATGTATTCAATTTTACTGCTAAATATAATAAATCTTTCATTTTCTAATGATAAAATATTTTTCATTTCTTTGTTTCTTTCGCAACGAAGACAACCAACCAACTATTATCGTATCAATGCGCGAAGCACAAATTAGCGAGAGGCATTTGGGGAAAAGATAGGCACAGAAAATCAAAGATATTATACTTACCACTCCGTGATACTTACTACTAGGTATTTTGTTTATTTATTCATTGTTTTTTATTTTATATGACTTGATGGTTCTTTTTAAAAATTTCGTTTTGGTAAGGTGCTTAGTTTGTCTTTGTCAGAGCAACTGCCAATTACATGTTTTTATGGCTTTAAAATATTACTTTTATGTTATTTTGTAAAAGAAAATGCAGAAAGTTAGTTCTGAATTAAGTGTTTTATGTTATACAATGGATAAATAAGTTCTTAATTACTTTAAATCCAGAGTTTGAAAAGTAAACAAATAGTTTTTTTTTCTTTTTCTTATTGCATTCAGGGGTCGATGCAGGTTTTTTTTCTTGGGGCCCATTTTGTGAAAAGTAAAGGTTGTTTTTGTGAAATTTATTATATTTTTGTGAAAAATAACATTTTGTAACGAAAGTTGAAATCGATTTAATCAAATTCGAACCAAGCATTTATAAACAAAACCTGTTTTAAATCCTTTTGCGGAAGTTTTCCTCTCTGGCAAACTTGTTTGTTTACAAATTATACATTTTAAAACATCACAAAATAATAAATAGTAAGTTTTTATGGAACAGAATTTTGTGAAGTGGCCCATTTTATCAAACTGATTTTTGTGAAGGGGCCCATTTTATTAAATAGATTTTTGTGAAGGGACCTTAAATAGGCCCCAAATTTTTCCTGGATCGACCCCTGGCATTACCTTATTGCATTCATATTGCCAGTATTATTACATTGTTATCATTTTTTTTTCTCATTACATTTACAAACAGTTGTGTGACAAACTTCTATCTTCATGAATGTTTTGCATTTACTTTATATTAATTTTTCACATTCATTTTTTAATAAGCTTGTTAAATAGTTTTAAAGCACTATATTGTTTCAATGACAAATGTTACATTAAAAATTGTTAAAAAATACAGTAAAAAAATTGCTATTTGCTCGCGAAACTTAAGAATATAATCATTTTAACCCACATAGATTTTTTTAGCTCTAAAATATTACTATACAATGAATAAATAAGTTCTTATTTACTTTAAATTCAGAGTTTAAAAAGTAAACAAATAGCTATTTTATCTTTCAATTTTTCTATCATTTACCTGTGACTTTAAAAATCATTTAAAATTACTAATTTAGAGGTATGAAATACCTTATATGTGCTTAAATCACAGAAAAAATACAACTTTAGTAAGTATATTGCAGGGCTCTGTTTAAGAAGAATTAAGAACACCTTTAAAGGATCCTTCACAATTTTTTTTAAATCTTAAAACAGTATCCTTCACATTTTTTTTTCATTTTAAAACAGGTTATTTCACATTTCTTTTCATATTAAAACAGGACACTTCACAAAACTTTTTCCTACCAAAAATTAACTCTTCACAAATTTAATCATCTTAAACATTTCCCAATTTTTGTATAAAATACTGTTTACTGTTGACTGTAATAAGTGTTTATTCTTCAAAGTAAATTCTGAAAAATTATTAAATTTCAACTGCTGCTAATACATTTAATTTTTTGATTACAACTTACATAAATATCCATATTTTACATAGGGTTTCTTGTACAGAGGTGTATTTTGAAAACATATAGAAGAAAGAAAAATTTTTTTTTAGAGAAAACCGCTGTTAATTTTTTCGCAATGATTTTTAATAGTCAGATCTTATAAATTAAGTGTTGGTGAGTGCAAAGTTTGAAATTGTCTGAATATGTTGAAAACAACATAGGGCTCTAAAACTATTTACTTGCATAAGTTTATTAAAAATGAATTTGAAAAATTAATATACAGTAACAGCAAAACATGCATGAAGCTTCACAAACAGCTATAGACCATCAAAGTATCAAATAAAATGAAAATTTTGAAATGGAGAACCATCAATTCAAAATAAATAAATAAACAAAATACCTGGGGGAGGGGGGGGGGAGTATTTTATCTATTATAAATTGCAGCTTGTATTTTCAAATAATTTGGAAGGGCGGATAAAATTTTATCATTTAAAATATTAAAAAAAATAATACCTTCTAAACTAGAATTTTATTATCAATTTTATAGATGATTTTCTTTGGACGATTACTCTCTATGAGAGAAAAGTTCTACTTTTTGTATTTGTTCGCCACAGTATATTTTGTTGTTTTTCAGCCAGTCTATAGAATTCTTTGCAGGAGTGCGGTTTTCAACAGGCATGTGATGTTGAGCATTGGCCATATATAGGGCACTATTCGATTGCAAATTTGGAAGAAGTTTTTCCAACACTCATTTTTGGAAGTTTTCGTAGTTCATTTGCATGGGATTGTCACCCCTTTTTGTCGACGCTTTATACAGTAGTTGAGCATCCGTAAGGAAACACGTTTCCTCATTTTTACGCTCGAGTTAAGACCTTGTACAGCTAAGTACATGGCCGTTAAAGTTTTCTTCCTGTAAATAGTTAATAACTTTCTCCTTTTAATTCGATGTTATTCGTTTTTGGGTAAAGGTGAAAATAGGCATTCGCCAATCACCACTCGGCAATAAAACTTGAAAAACTGACTTGAAAAATATGGAGAAAACCGACCAAATGCAGGATTTTCTGATTTTCTTTTTTTCCCATGTTCGTTTGACAAAATTCATGATTTTCCTCGCCAGATCGACGAAAATAGTGATTTTTCTGCACCAGATCGATGAAATTAATGATTTTAACTGCACTAGATTGGCGAAATTTATGATTTTTATGCGCCGATTAAAGAAATTCGTGATTTTTATGTGCCCGTTCAGCAAAATTTCTGATTTTTACATGCCGTTCAACAAATTTTTTTATCTTTATGTGCCCCGTTGACAAAATTTGTGATTTTTACATGCCTGATCGACTAAATTCATCATTTTTATATGCCCGATGGATGAAATTAATGATTTTTACATGCCGATCAATGAATTTCTTGATCTTTATGTGCCTGTTTGACAAAATTCATGATTTTCATGCACCGATAAACAAAATTCATGATTTTTACATCTGTGTTCGACAAAATTTATGATCTCCCCCTCCCTGATCCACAAAATTCATGTTTTTGCTGTGCCTGATTATTGAAACTCATCATTTTTACACACCCGATCGACAAAATTCATGATTTTTACACACCGATCAACGAAGTTCAAGATTTTTATGCACTTGATCGCCGAAATTCATGATTTTTTTCATGCTCGATCGATGAAATTTCATTTTTCTGAACCTGATCGATGAAATTATTGATTTTTATGCAAACGTTTGATGAAATTTGTGAATTTTATGCACCTACTTGATGAACTTGTGATTTTTAACCACCCACTTGATGAATTCGTGATTTCTATGCGACTACTCTACGAATTGGTAATTTTTATGCGTCCGTTCTACAAAATTCATGATTTTTTCGTGCCTAATCGATGAAATTCATAATTTTTACGCACCGATTGATGATTTTTATGTGCCTGATTCATAAATTTCTTGATTTTTATGCATCCGTATGATGAAATTAATGATTTTCATGTGCCGATCAAGGAATTTCTTGGTTTTTATGTATCTATTTGATGAAATACGTGATTTTTATGCGATCGATAAACAAAATTCAAGATTTTTACGTTCCCGATTGACAAAATTTATGATCTCCCCCTCCCTGATCCACAAAATTCATGTTTTTGCTGTGCCTGATTATTGAAACGCATCATTTTTACACACCCGATCGACAAAATTCATGATTTTTACACACCGATCAACGAAGTTCAAGATTTTTATGCACTTGATCACTGAAATTCATGATTTTTTTAATGTTCAATCGACGAAATTTCATTTTTCTGAACCTGATCGATGAAATTATTGATTTTTATGCAAACGTTTCATGAAATTTGTGAATTTTATGCACCTACTTGATGAACTTGTGATTTTTCACCACCCACTTGATGAATTCGTGATTTCTATGCGACTACTCTCGAATTGGTAATTTTTATGCGTCCGTTCTACAAAATTCATGATTTTTTCGTACCTAATCGATGAAATTCATAATTTTTACGCACCGATTGATGATTTTTATGTGCCTGATTCATAAATTTCTTGATTTTTATGCATCCGTTTGATGAAATTAATGATTTTCATGTGCCGATCAAGGAATTTCTTGGTTTTTATGTATCTATTTGCTGAAATACGTGATTTTTATGCGATCGATAAACAAAATTCAAGATTTTTACGTGCCCAATTGACAAAATATATGATCCCCCCTCCCCCGATCGACAAAAGTCATGTTTTTTCTGTGCTCGATTGATGAAATTCACAGATTTTTACATACCCGATCAACGAAATCATGATTTTTAAATACACTATCAACGAAATTCATGATTTTTTCATGTCCGATTGACGAAATTAATGATAATGTCCATGCCCCAATTTGACCCCCCAAGGCGGGTACTTTTTAAAATTTTGCACACACTCTTCATGTGATATACTGTTGGAAATGTCCGAGACTGTTTAATCATATTATGCATCTCCTGTGTCCACACCCCCACTTTGCCCCCCCAAGGGGGTACGTTCTGATATTTTGCACAACCCCTCATGTGATATATCGTTGGAAAGGTCTGTGACCGCTTAGTCATATTATGCATCTCTTGTGTCCATCCCCCCACTTTGCCCCCCCAAGGCGGGTACTTTTTAAAATTTTGCACACACCCTTCATGTGATATATTGTTGGAAAGGTCTGAGACTGTTTAATCATATTCTGCATCTCCTGTGTTCACACCCCCACTTTGCCCCCCCAAGAGGGTACTTTTTGAAATTTTGCACAACCCCTCATGTGATATATCGTTGGAAAGGTCTGTGACTGCTTAGTCATGTTATGCATCTCCTGTGTCCACACCCCCACTTTGCCCCCCCAAGGGGGTACTTTCTGATATTTTGCACAACCCCTCATGTGATATATCGTTGGAAAGGTCTGTGACCGCTTAGTCATATTATGCATCTCTGGTGTCCATCCCCCCACTTTGCCCCACCAAGGCGGGTACTTTTTAAAATTTTGCACACTCCCTTCATGTGATATATTGTTGGAAAGGTCTGAGACTGTTTAATCATATTCTGCATCTCCTGTGTTCACACCCCCACTTTGCCCCCCCCAAGAGGGTACTTTTTGAAATTTTGCACAACCCCTCATGTGATATATCGTTAGAAAGGTCTGTGACCGCTTAGTCATATTATGCATCTCTGGTGTCCATCCCCCCACTTTGCCCCCCCCCTCTCAAGGGGGGTACTTTTTAAAATTTTGCACAACCCTTCATGTGATATACTGTTGGAAATGTCCGAGACTGTTTAATCATATTATGCATCTCCTGTGTCCACACCCCCACTTTGCCCCCCCAAGGGGGTACTTTCTGATATTTTGCACAACCCCTCATGTGATATATCGTTGGAAAGGTCTGTGACCGCTTAGTCATATTATGCATCTCTGGTGTCCATCCCTCCACTTTGCCCCCCCAAGGCGGGTACTTTTTAAAATTTTGCACACACCCTTCATGTGATATATTGTTGGAAATGTCCGAGACTGTTTAATCATATTATGCATCTTCTGTGTCCACACCCCCACTTTGCCCCTCCAAGGGGGTACTTTCTCAAATTTTGCACAACCCCTCATGTGATATATCGTTGGAAAGGTCTGTGACTGCTTATTCATATTATGCATCTCTGGTGTCCATCCCCCCACTTTGCCCCCCAAGGCGGGTACTTTTTAAAATTTTGCACTCTCCCTTCATGTGATATATTGTTGGAAAGGTCTGTGACTGTTTAATCATATTATGCATCTCCTGCGTCCGTACCCCCACTTTGCCCCCCTCCCCAACGGAGTACTTTTTGAAATTTTGCACAACCCCTCATGTGATATATCGTTGGAAAGGTCTGTGTCCACTTAGTTAGATTATGCACCTCCGGTGTCCATCCCCCCACTTTGCCCCCTCCAGGGGGGCACTTTTTAAATTTTGCTGACACTCCTCGTGATATATTGTTGGAAAGGTCTGTGACCACTTAGTCATATTATGCATCTCCAGTATCCATCCCCCCCACTTTGCCCCTCCCACAAGGGGGTACTTTTTAAAATTTTGCACACACCCCTCATGTGATATATTGTTTAAAAGGTCTGTGACCACTTAATCTTATTATTCAGCACGGCAGCTATACGGTGCCGCAGGCAGCGGGAACCCGAGCCGGAGGTTCGTGCGGTTAGAGCTTTATACTATTCGATGTGCAAATTAAGGTATTATCCGGTGCATGCATAGCACGACCGGTATACGGTGCCGGTGGCAGCAGGGACCTGGGTTGGTGGTTCGTTCGGTTATAGGTTTATACTATTCCATGTGGAAATTAAGGGATTGTCATACAAATGGAGAATTCAGTTAGATTCGAGGCCCTGATGTAAATTGAAGGCCCACTAGCGGGCGAAGCCACTAAGTTTTATTCTTATAAATTTATACCCTAATGCTTAATTGCGACTGAAAGAAATTTTCATCAATAACCGCTTAAAAGTAATGATATCAGTACAAAAACCCTTAACGGGTTAAAAGTTGTGACGCAGCACTTTCTTTTGGCTCTAAGAATTTCAAATATGGGTCTTAAAAGTAATGATATCAAATTTGAGTGACGCTATGTTAATTTTTTTTAAATCATCATTTTCTTTTTAGTTTTATTTATATTCACAGGTGCAATTATTATCTTAACATGAAAATAATATAAAATTTATTCGCTAAAGCTTTTTCATTCAGATCTCTCAGGAATTCAAAATATGGGTTTTAAAAGAAATTATATCAAAATTTGAGTGACACCTTGACGTGAATTTAATAGGATTGTTTTAAATTTAAATTTAAATTATTTTTCGTTTGTCTTCTAAAGTATATTTACACATACAAACAATACTTTTAATTTTTCAATACACTGTTAAATATATTACTTTCACTGAGCCTATATTATGTATTGAAATGTATTTATTTCAATAGACTGATTCATGTTTTGTGCCACGGTATCCAAAATCATAAGTAAAATTTATGTAAATGATTAATTTGCGTCATAGTATCCACTTGCATACATTTTCCTTTGTTTGGATACTATGACGCAAATTAATCATTTACATAAATTTTACTTATGATTTTGGATACCGTGGCACAAAACATGAATCAGTCTATTGAAATAAATACATTTCAATACATAATATAGGCTCAGTGAAGGTAATATATTTAACAGTGTATTGAAAAATTAAAAGTATTGTTTGTATGTGTAAATATACTTTAGAAGACAAACGAAAAATAATTTAAATTTAAATTTAAAACAATCCTATTAAATTCACGTCAAGGTGTCACTCAAATTTTGATATAATTTCTTTTAAAACCCATATTTTGAATTCCTGAGAGATCTGAATGAAAAAGCTTTAGCGAATAAATTTTATATTATTTTCATGTTAAGATAATAATTGCACCTGTGAATATAAATAAAACTAAAAAGAAAATGATGATTTAAAAAAAATTAACATAGCGTCACTCAAATTTGATATCATTACTTTTAAGACCCATATTTGAAATTCTTAGAGCCAAAAGAAAGTGCTGCGTCACAACTTTTAACCCGTTAAGGGTTTTTGTACTGATAGATCATATACAGGGCAGCACAAAAGTTCTCGGGTACATTTCCGTTGATTGACGGAAATTCCAGAAGGGGAATTTCGAACTACGCTACGCGTTTCCTAACTGAACTAAAAAAGAGCATTCCATGTGGTATAGATGCATATCTATAGATCATATACAGGGCTGCACAAAATAGTTCGGATATTTTTCTTAATATTGCTGGTAATTCCTGATTTTATTTTTTTTTTAATGTTTTATGCGTTTCCAAATTGTTTACTTAGATATCATCTTTCACCTTATTAAACTGAAAAGATTTATAAATGTATTTTGGAAGTGTTGAGTGTTACATAATCTATGCTTGACCCTTTATTTTTATTTCTTGTTCTAATATGTTTTGATTGTTTTAATATAATTCAGTATGTATGTTCAGTATGCTCATGATCTGTTTGTTTTAAGATTCTTTAAATGTGTTATAACAAGATCAAAAACATAGGTTTATTTAAAAAAATGAATGTATATTTCTTATATCAAAACGATTTTTATTCGATATGAAGAACTCTTAACACCATCGTAGTTTTTAATATGTTAATATATAAATTAATAATAAATTGAAACATATTATGTAAAAATTACAATGATGTCATGTCATGACCTCTTCATATCGAACAAAATATATTTTTGATATAATTGAAATACATTAAAATATGCTAAATAAACCTATGTTTCTGATATTTATACCATATTTAGACAATCTTCAAACAAAAATCAATTATGTATTCAGTAAAAAAAAATATACAGTCTAAATTAAATTAAAATAATCAAAACATATGTGAAAGAAAAATGTATCCCAGGGCTCTAGAAATTGTCAAAAATCTGGTAGCCAGCAAAAATTTCTGGTTACCAGTATAAAATATTTACTTCCTACCAGCGGTTGTCAGTTTCTGCCCACTTTTTTATTAAATTATGGATTTTTCAAAAACACTAAAATTATTTTATGAATTTGTTAAAAAAGCATAATCATGAGCACTATATTAATATATTTTGAATTCACTTAACTCTTCAACTTAATTAACACATTAATTTAGGAAGTTAATGTAATTCAAGTTAGTCTATCAAAATTATAATTCTCAAAAAAATTAAATATAGATACATTATAAAGCTTGACTGAATAAAGTATGAGCGTCATAAGAAAAACAATTGTTTTTTAATAAAATTATTTTTTTTTCCATAAAAAAATTATTTTTGAAAAAATTACTTAGGCAAACCACTGACTAAAATCCTTAAAGTGTCAGGCAATTTTACCGAATATAAGAGTTTTAGAAACAATTTTTTTATCATGGTTCTTCAAAATCAGCATTTTTTAAATTTTTAATTCTTAAGGCTTTTCTCAAATCCAAAGGAGCTATTTTCTAACACATTTCTGAATTCATTTTTGTTCGGAAACGCATGAAATTGGCAGGTGTTCTTATTCAGAAACTATGTAATCGAATGGTGTTTTCCATTTTTTGGTAAACGTAGAAGATACGTCGAAAGATACTGTCAAAGTTTACGTTTTGAACCGAATTTCTGGACTCGACAGTGCGGAGAAGGAAAAAACCTTTCAACACGTGACACCAATCGCTTAAAGTGCGATAAGTAATTAATTTATTAAAAAATAGAAAACACATTCAATTCCAAATCGCTTCAATAATCAGGACCGTAAGTTTTATGCTTTTACGTTTAAAAATGAGTCAGAAAATGCTTCAGAAATTTTTGCCCTGTTGAGCAGGGAATTTCAGAACCGCCTTAACTATTGTCATATGTCTGTATTCTTTTAAAATCCGAAGTACACCTATCTATAGCTTTCTCTGGTTTATAGCCATTAAGTAAACTGTACAAGTGAATAATGATTAGACCATTCAATGCTAATGCTTTTAGTCGCCATAGTTATAATATTTTGATAGCCAATGGCGATCTAGCGACCGCATTTGTTGAGGCCTGTACCCTATCAGGAAGCCAAAAATCTTACTTATCTTCCCACCTCGTAGGTGTATGAACCACTCTTAAAACTTTAACCCCGTTATTTAAATTTTATATTAAAATATAAAAATTTAAATTTTTGATTTTTGGATTTGTTCATTTGCATGATTTTTACACAGGTGATGTTTTGCTAGAAATCCAGCAATTTTAACGAATATCACATGCAAAATAGTAACAAAAGAATCATGCATAATCTACACATTTTAAATTTGTAATTCTGTGTGTTGCAAATCCGATTCTTATATTTCTCACACGTGCGTGTGCTGTAACGTTAAGTAGAAAATTATTTCACGAATTTCATAAAAAAAATTAAGTCATATTCTCTATATAGACGACCCCCTAAGCAAAAAATTTAATGCTAACATTAATCGACGTTATTACTAATTGATTAATTGATTGGTACCAGTCACATTTTTAGGCCAATACAATAATACACACGAATACCAAAAAAAAAAAAAAAAAAAAAAAAAAAATCCATATGTAATTGAGATAAATACATTTAAGGTAGTCTACCTTCAAAGATGATATTTATTTCAATATTTTAACAAGAACGAAAAAGAAGAATGTAGAGTCGAAGAGAGTAGAAAATATGATTACAAATAACTCGGTAACTAATTATTCGTTCGACTTTATTCTTTATGCAAAATTTATGGGGTTTTTTTTTTTTGGTTTTTTTTTTTTTGTCTTTTATATTCCCTTCTTAAAATAAACAATTTCGAAATTTTTTACATACCTTTTATCAGAACGAATATTTCGAGAGCCCGAAAAAAATAGTTCCGGATAATCAAGGTTACTGAAATTCAATAAGCTTCTTCCCATTATCACATACTAAGTACATACCAAATTTGAAGTCCCTATCTCAATTTGTTCGAGAGATAGAGCATTTACAGACACACACACAGACAGACGGACGGCATTTTTTTTTTCTAAAAATATGTTTTTCGAAATCTCCAGTGTCTGAAACATGTAAATCCGTCAAAAAAATTTTTTCTATTTTCAAAACGATTACAAGACTTACCCTATACTACGTATGATGGGTAAGTAAAATTACGTGTTACAATCTCTATGCTTACTCTTATAATGGATGGATAGTATAGATTGGATGGAAAAATTATCTTACTTTCATTGAAATTTATTTGGATCGTTTCTTCTTGATATAGTCTTGGCAGGGCTGTACTTTTTCTATTATCAAATTAATCAGCGATATGTTCCTTTTTTCTATAACTAAATTTTCTGCTAGTCATGCCAATTCAAATCATTACATCATAGATCGTGCAAGTTTAGTTCAAATCATTCCATCATAGATCGTCCAATTTTAGAATATTCTTATCTGTTTTGATAATGGCTTCGATGGAGTCGAAACATCGTCGCTACCATGTCAAACTATCGAATGTAAAAAGGCATTTTTCATTATTTTTAAAAATGAGCCGATTGTCACCACTAAATTTTAATAGGGTTTCAGAGTTGCAATATCACGGGGGTTGCCAGTTTGGCCTCTTTTTCCATTCGGAAATTTTGAATCTATACCAGAAATTTTAAATAGATTTTTTTTACTTTATATAATGACAGCCTATTTCGTGATTACTTAAAGTAAAAAATTTTCTCTCAAAATTTCCGGTATGAGTTCGGCATCTCTGAATTAAAAGGGAGACCAAACTGGTAACCATGTTCTTCACTGAAATTGTATTAGTATTTTTATTAGCCGAAGAATTCTAATAAAATTTAGTGGTGACAATCGGCTCATTTTTAAAAGTAATGTAAAATGCATTTTTTCATATTCGATAGTTTGACATGGTAGGGACGAATGTAAACAGTCTAATATAACTTTTTTTTTACTGTTTATAATTTTTTTATTTTACACCTTTTAGAAATTAAAAGGAGTATATCATTACAGGATGTTATAATTTGTAATATATTCTTACACAAAATTAATTTTTTTACAAATAGTTTTTTTGAAAAATATATCTAATATATCCCAGACGGATATAAGAATTTTGTGAATGGCAGCAGATTCTTCTCGCGAGCGTGTCTCAGTTCGGCGGAATAATATATCTCTTGTATCTATCCCGAACTCGAGCTAGAAATAACGAAAAACACATGTGTTGAGAGAGAAGCTTTCGGCTCTCGATACACAACGTAAAAATAGTAACACTTTCCGAGAATTTGAGAAAGGCGAAGTTTTCACTTTTTACTTAAACTACTCAAAACATACGATTACTTTTGAAAGTTTTCACAAATACTAAAACATTTTCTTCGATGACAGACAAGCGCTTTTCATTCATTAAAGTCGTAATTTTAAAGAAAATTCGCAAAACAAAAAAGGAGCGGAAAAGTTAATTTATTTTCTGAAGCTTTTGTTTTAAATCTTAAATAAGTATAACTTTTACAATGCGTGAAATGAATTAAATTTTTTTCTTCGGATACAGAAACCTTATAGATATGTGCTAATAATAGAACATTGTATTAAGAAAAATTCGTGTTGCTATGTTTTCTTTTAATGTAGGTGTCTTTTATTTATTTTTTTCTCAGAATTCAATACAAAACTATCTTATCTTTATTACTATTAAAGATTGGAGAAATAATAAAAACCGCAGAAACAAATCTTTGTTATAATGATCAGAGGAAAGTATAATAAACTAGGTAAATTATATCCAAGGGTTGGAGTATCATAGTTGAGATTTTTTCCAACAGAGCGAAAATATGCCGGTACCAGGACTCGAACCTGGTTACTTTGGTTTGCGGTACCAACGCTCCCTAACTGAGATATCCCGATGATATATTGGCTGGCATATTTCACTCTTATTTCAGATTCATCATGTAAAATGCTATAGTTATAACTTGGATGAATGAAATTAGTGCTGAAGTTCGCAGCCTTGACCAACAAATAAGAGTGAAATATACCACACAGGATGTCATCGGGATAGCTCAGTAGGGAGAGCGTTGGTACTGCAAACCAAAGTACCCGGGTTCGAGTCCTGGTCCCGGCATATTTTCGCTCTGTTGGAAAAATCTCATCTATGATATTCCAACCATCGGATATAAAATCTTCTTTATTTTAAAAATAAATATATGCATCATTTATTGTTTTCTCCATTTATAAAATTTATAAATTAATAATGTATTTGCTTTGTACATTAAAGAAAATTGATTCACTTTCATTAAAAATAGTCAAACTATTTAAAATTAACTACAAATAAATATAAATAACGTTATTCATTTAAAAAAAAAAAAAAAGTGAAATAATACCATAGAAGATAAAAAATTAAGAAGATTTAAAAGAAAAGGGAATTGGGGGAGGGGATTTATATTTGATTTATAATAAAATTGCAAAAAAAAAAAAAAAAAAAAAAAAACTAAAAAAAAAAAACGAGAGGATGAGCATTATCTCAATTTTCACCAATTTTATGTGTTTATTTATTATACAGAGTGTTTGAAAATGGACTCTCTTTTTACAGTATTTTATTTAATTCAACTTGCTTTTTGTAAGTAAAGATGGAATTTTGTAATTGATTTGTCACTTATTTCATAAAATGCTAGAATTATAAAAATCATGTCAGAGATGTGTTTCCGATGACAGTAACAGATTTTAATAATCTTAGAGCTTAATTATAAATTAAAAAATTAATTTACAGCGCATTTCCGTTAGCCGGACATAGAGGATTAATCGCCAAATATTTTTTATTGTTACATTTTTACACGAGTTACACCAATAACAAAGTACAAACAGAAATAATATATAATACTTAAAAAAAAAAAAAAATCCAGAACCAGTAATTTGTGCAAACTAGAGCTGCGACAGGCCACGGACGGTATTCGTCAGGATTCTGCGGACACATTATTCGTATGAAAAATTAATAGTTTTTATTATTTAACTATTTCCATATACTGCCATGTTATTACCACGCCACATTTCCATTATAACATTTTTACTTTCAATTGCAATGACGTTTCTAATAAATATGCCATGACATCGTTTTTTACGTTTCTAGGAGCTTGATCCATACAGTAGAACTGATACTACATGATATTGAACAAAATACAAGATGTATCACCGTAAAAAAAAAAAAAAAAAAAAAAAAAAAAAAAAAAAAAAAAGGGCTTAAGTTATTCTAATTTTTTTATGATCGTCCTTGTTTGGTTTCTTTAAAATGTTTGAATTGAAAGTTTGGTCTTTAGGCTCGTATCCCGATAGCCCACTCGTTAAAACAGTATTAGTCATTCTTATTAAGAATCTGACATAAATTAAAATTTTCTGAAAATTGGCACAGATTCCATGGTCGCACGCGGGGGCGCAGAGGAAAGTCACGGCTCCCTTCTAAATCTTTGAAAATGTAAGAATTTTGTACTTTTTGCCAAATGTGGACAATTTTTAGCATTTGGTTCATCCCTGACAAAAATCCTGCGCACATCTATGATAGATCTCCCTTTCACTCACAGAAACAAAATATCTGAAGAAAGTTAAATTATATATAATTAACTGAAGTACTTTCTGCTTATTTGATTAGAACTACTGGTTTCTACCTGTCCCACTTTTAAATTTGTAGAAAGAATATATATATATATATATATATATATCTGTAAAGATCCAGAAAATTTTACATAAACAAAAAGCACCAGAATTTGAATTTTTCAAAAAGGGTAGATTTAAGTAAGTGCAAAAATAACAGTTTTATTATTTTGTCACCAGTTCTCTAGTTACTATTTACTATTTTTCGCTATGGACATGTGATACGTCATTGTAAACAATGAAACTGACATATTGATTTCAATCTATGTCTATTGTATGCCTATTGTTTTCCTTTTTTTATCTGTATAAAGAATGAAAACACTTAAATGGGCACTCATGGAAAAAAGCAATCGGAACTTAAAGAAAGAGAAACTGCTCTGAATATCAAATTTGTTTTTGGCGAGGTGTCAATTAATGAACGTACACCTTAATATTATGATTTCAATTGCAAAAATTTTCTAAAACACAAGGAAGAAAATGTCAACCAAAGCTATGAGGATGAGAGCACAGCTAAAAGAGTCAGCTATGCAAAAGAATTTGGAAAGTGACAAAATAAATAAATATTTGGTTGGAAATAGTGGATGAAAGTAACATTTGAATGATATACTGCTCTTGTATTTGAAAAGTAAAATCTGCAATGTCTCAAAAAAGATATATCTTAAATTGCATGCGGATCTCTTTGTTGCCCGTTCAATTAATTAGCCTTTGCACGAAAAAAATATATTTACCACACACAAAAAAAAAATGTATACTAATTAGCGTGTGCAAATTAAGCGTACGTAAAAAGTAAAACTTACAAATGAAGATTATTTAACAGTACTAGACGAATTAAGAGTACTTAAAAAGTAAAACTTACAGCTACATATAATTAAAAATATAATTTTGCTGAGGCAATATCTTTGTACTACTATTGTAAAAGTAATGTAATATTCGACAAATAAAATTTCAGACTTTGTATCTAAGAAGAAACAAATAGCTACAAATTATTGCAATTTGACTTGCCAATGTCTCAAAAAAGGTATGTCTTAAATTGCATGCGGATCTCTTTGTTGTCCGTTCAATTACCATTCACACAAAAAAAATATCTGCACCACAGAAAAAAAAAAAAAAAAAAAAAATTGCTGAGGCAATATCTTTCTGCTACTGTTGTAAAAGTAATGTATGCAACAAATAAAATTTCAGACTTTGACATGATCCTCATGACTTTATTTTCTGAGATATAAAACTCTTTACTTGCAGGTAATGAGAATCAGTTTAAAAACCGACAGTATCTTACTTTTCTTTATATATTTTAGTTATACAATTAACATATAACATTGTTCAGGAAGTAGTCCTAGGATCACACGTGACACTTCAATAATGTATAGAAAAGAAAATCACACAGAAAAAATATATAGTAAAACAAATACATCTTGAATGAACTAAAGATAATTAAATATGAAAGGATTAAAAAAATAAACTATAAAAACTACAAAAATCATTCTATCTCTTCTAGCTTCTTAAAACTTATAGATATACCTATGATGAGGCTGAAATAGCAGTACATTCTTTGAAAAAAATCCTATTTCGACATTATCATCACGACTTTCTAAAAGAGGAAACTACTTCAAATAACAAGAGCCAGTTTCACAACTAACAATATTTTTTCTTTCCCCTGTTCTGTAATCAGTATTTTGCTTTCGAAATAATACTAGTCCCTTATGGTAAGAAATCAAAATATTGTTCTCACTCATTAAATTTTTCACTTCTAGCATGAAAGGTTTTTCTTCTATAAATGTACACAAACACACACTACACTGCAAAAAAAAAAAAAAAAAAAAAAAAAAAAAATTGATTTTACGGTACCGTAAAATTAGCATTTTTCTTTTTTCAGTGTATAGATGAGACAAGTTCGGGCTCAGTTTTTACACCAATCTTCGGGATCGGGCTCAAAGTGAAAATTTTATTTATTCAGATATTGAAAATTGTAAAAAAAAACTTGTTATTTGAAAATCAAGAATGTAATTAAAGTTTCTTAAATTTTTTTACAATCCTTTGAAAATTAGTATGAAAGGGAATTGCATTGTTATTAATGGTATATAAAGAGAAATATTTTGATTCCGAAGCCTATGCACGGGCAGTGTTAGTCACATAAAGAGGTGTTGGGGAATCCCTTTCCCATCTTTGCTTTCTGTTTGAAGTCTTTTCCAGAATTACCGGGAAACAGTACTCATGTCTTTGTACCATAGTTGTAGAATGATATTTTAAAAGAATAAGAATTGTGACTTTTGAAGATTTTTCAAAGCTTTTGGATATAAATAACATTTTTTCTATTCTAAACAGATTTTCAGAAACATGATAATCACGAAACGTTGTCATGTGAGAGTGTTAGAATTAATACTTATTTCTATCTAAGAAGGATTTTTAAATAAGAAAATTATTCTTGAAGCACCTTTAAAATATTGTTAACAATTTTCTACTGCATGCTATCGGGCTCGGGTGGCTTAGATTTCAAATCGTCGGACTCGGGCTCAGAAAGAAAAAACCCGAATATATAACACACACACAAAGACAATAAACGTAATATAAATATCCGATAACTAATAAAGTAGATTCAGGTACGGATTATGACCTAGGCACAGTGCCTGGGACCTCCAGAGTCCAGGAAAATTCAATAGTTTTAATCGAAACATTTCTCTATATACGAGACCATAATGACCAAACATGTTATACGAACGCTTTAAATAAAATTATTTGTTCAATCATTGTATTAAAGTTACTATGAAATCATGACCAAAAACATCTGCATAAGTATCTTGTTATGCATGAGATTTATTCAATCCAGATAATAAATCTCCTCGTAAAAACTTGTTAACACGATATTTGCATGATAATGTATGATTGAAAGAAATGCCTGAAGATGAAACAGAGATTTTCTTGAAATACTACCAGTTAAGGCTAATAATAACAAATATGCTGCTTTATATGTAATTTTTAATAAATATTTGTATCTCGGTGAAAAACTCTGAAATTTTTTTCACATGAAATAATAATAGTAAATTTGTTTTCGTATGTCACTCAGAACTGACATTTTAAGTCTACCTTGTTTTGAAATTTGGGCTTGGTTTTCAATGACAGAAAAAACTGCGAGCTTACACAAATCTTTATGGAAACTTTACCTTTAGTAAACGAGGGGGTGAGGGAAGTAAAAAGGATGCTGAGTTTCTCGCTTGCTTTTAATAGTGATTATAAGACTCCAAAAGAATGCTGTGCATAGGGCCTTAAAATGTATCAAATGTACGTTGGACCCTGATCAGATTGAAAAATCTAAGTGTAATTACGATTTAAAACGATAATTACAGCTACAAGTAATAAACAAATAAGTACAAAAATAAAAATAGTTTTTATTTTAAACTCTCTTTTATAAGCGTTCAATGTTTATCTTAAAACTAATGGTTTGCGCCATAATATTTGGGAAATGGGCGGAAGTTTTGTAAAACAAAAAATAGTTGAAAGAAAATGTAAACAATTTTCTCTTTTGCTACAAAATATTCGCCCCTTTGACAAGTCTTATGTTGCAAACGATCTCAAATACGACAATTTGTTAATTTTTATAATTTTCTTCAATGTAAACCGACTTTTGGGACACCCTGTATAAAACAAGAGTTCGTACAATTCCCCCCTGAAGGAATTTATGCAGTTCCGAGATGACATGATGGAATTTCGGTGTAGAATATATACATAATGAGCAGAAAAACCAAAACCATCCGGCGTAGAAGTGCATCAAAAGCCATCATTCATGGATAAAAATCATCATAAAAGTCCCTCGCTGACCAATCCCTGAATTCATGACTGAAATATGCGTAGTTTTAACATAAATCCCATTGTTGACATTTCGATTAGGTTTTACGCACATAAAAGAAAAATATATGTGACAAGAACGATGTATAGTAAAACAAAAGTATTCAACAAACTATATGTAACTGCGACATGAAATTATAAACACTAGAGCTAAAATTAAAAACAATCATAACAACAAAAGGCCTGCTATCCCTTTTATCTTCTTGAAACTTGTAGATATCCTTGTGCTAAGGTTGAAAAAGCAATCTATCCTGCATATAAAAATTCCTATTTCGACATGATCATCATGACATGTCATTCTGCGAGAGAAAACTACTTCAAGTAAAAAGAATCAATTACAAAACATACAATAACCTTACTTTCTTCTGTCTAGCAATTAATATTTTGGTTTCGAAATACTGGTCCATGATGGTAAAAAACAAAAACAAAATAATGTTCTCCCTCATTATGATTTCGATTTCTAAAGCAGCCTGGAACTTTTTTCTTGCAAACATGCGTCACACATACACACACACGCGAACAAAAAAAACCCACTAATCGTACCAATATCTGAGACAAAGATAGTAATAAAACAGATATTAAGTGCTCCTTTTCAAGAGTCAAGGCTGGTTATGGTTGGTAAACGCCGGAACACAAAAATAGCACACGAATCTAATAAGTATTAATTAGTGTATTAACAAAAATAAATAAATAAATAAATAAAAGACGAAAAGCTTCATACTGGTTTTTCTTTTCTGTTAGAGATAATTTTTCGCGATAGGAGATTTATGCATGATGTCACTGAAGTGCATAATTATGCTTTTAAAACAAAAGGAAAAAATGATTTATTAAAAGGAATATATAAATGTTAATTAGCTTATAATTGTTTAAAATGTTAATTTCGTCTAAACAATAGCTCAACAATGAAATATTGGAAACAATGAGGGTTTTCGGGTAGATTTTTTCCTTCTTTTTATTACTAGAACATGAGAAAATTGCATCATAAATTGCAAATATAATACGTACAGCAAAATATCTGGCATACAGGATTTCTATTAATATCCATCGGATATTAAAAATATTGTATCATTAGAACATTTTGAAGACATCAACAAATGTTTAGCCCTGAATCTAAATAAATCGTCAAAGACTATTGCCAAATAGTGAGCGTTCAAAATTCAGTTATAACAAACTAGATTATGGTTTCGAATGTTCTTTAGCGTAGAATATAGAAAAACTTTCATTATAAGGACCAATTAAAGACTTTCATGAAGGTTTATCCTCTCAAGCTACCAATTTCTAGCCGCTGGACGTCATTTACAGTCATAGGCGTAGCGTCGGGGGGGGGGCACAGGGGGGCACGTGCCCCCCAACTTTCTGTCCACCAATATTTTGAAAAATGATACAGTCAATTAAAAATTGTTTTTGTCCGAAATCGAAATGACAATGAACACTGTTAGTTTCATTTTATACTAGATGGAACCCGTCAAAATTTGACGGCAAACAACTTGATAATACCATAAAAGTAAAATTTATAGTTGCTTTAACTTGACAAATTTCATAGTGGGGAGCATAATATGATTAAGTGGTCACAGACTTTTCCATCGATATATCACATGAGGGGTGTGTGCAAAATTTAGAAAAGTACACCCTTGGGGGGTCAAAGTGGGGGGATGGACATGGGAGATGCATAATATGATTAAGTGGTGACAGACCTTTCCAATGATATATAACATGAGGTTGTGTGCAAAATTTAGAAAGTACCCCTTGGGGGGGGGGGGCAAAGTGAGGAGATGGACACCGGAGATGCATAATATGATTAAGTGGTCACAGACCTTTCCAATGATATATAACATGAGGGTTGTGTGCAAAATTTAGAAAGTACCCTTGGGGGGGGGGGAGGGGGCAAAGTGGGGATATGGACATCGGAGATGCATAATATGATTAAGTGGTCACAGACCTTTCTAATGATATATAACATGAGGGTAATATGCAAAATTTAGAAAGTACCCTTTGGTGGGGGCAAAGTGGGGAGATGGACATCGGAGATGCATAATATGATAAAGCAGTTACAGATCTTTCCAATGATATATAACATGAGGGTAATGTGCAAAATTTAGAAAGTACCCTATTGGGGGGGGGGCAAAGTGGGGAGATGGACATCGGAGATGCATAATATGATTAAGCAGTTACAGACCTTTCCAACAATATATGACATGAGGGGTGTCAACAAAACTTAGAAAAGTATCCCTTGGGGGGGGGCAAAGTGGGGAGATGGACATTGGAGATGCATAAAATGATTAAGTGGTCACAGACCTTTCCAATGATATATAACATGAGGGTAATGTGCAAAATTTAGAAAGTACCCCTTCGGGGGGGGGGGGGGGAAAGTGGGGAGATGGGCATCGGAGATGCATAGTATGATTAAGTGGTCACAGACCTTTCCAATGATATATGACATGAGGGGTGTCAACAAAATTTAGAAAAGTATCCCTTAGGGGGGTGGGGGGGCAAAGTGGGGAGATGGGCATCGGAGATGCATAATATGATTAAGTGGTCTCAGACCTTTCCAATGATATATGACATGAGGGGTGTCAACAAAATTTAGAAAAGTATCCCTTAGGGGGGGGAAGGGGGCAAAGTGGGGAGATGGACATCAGAGATTCATAATATGATTAAGTGGTCACAGACCTTTCCAATGATATATAACATGAGGGTAATGTGCAAAATTTAGAAAGTACCCTTTGGGGGGGGGGCAAAATGGGGAGATGGACATCGGAGATGCATAATATGATTAAGCAGTTACAGACCTTTCCAACAATATATGACATGAGGGGTGTCAACAAAATTCAGAAAAGTATCCCTTGGGGGGGGGGTGCAAAGTGGGGAGATGGACATTGGAGATGCATAAAATGATTAAGTGGTCACAGACCTTTCCAATGATATATAACAGGAGGGTAATGTGCAAAATTTAGAAAGTACCCTTTTGGGGGGGGGGGCAAAGTGGGGAGATGGACATCGGAGATGCATAATATGATTAAGCAGTTACAGACCTTTCCAACAATATATGACATGAGGGGTGTCAACAAAATTTAGAAAAGTATCCCTTGGGGGGGGGGGGCAAAGTGGGGAGATGGACATTGGAGATGCATAAAATGATTAAGTGGTCACAGACCTTTCCAATGATATATAACAGGAGGGTAATGTGCAAAATTTAGAAAGTACCGTTTTGGGGGGGGGGGGGCAAAGTGGGGAGATGGACATCGGAGATGCATAATATGATTAAGCAGTTACAGACCTTTCCAACAATATATGACATGAGGGGTGTCAACAAAATTTAGAAAAGTATCCCTTGGGGGGGTGGGGGGGGAAGTGGGGAGATGGGCATCGGAGATGCATAATATGATTAAGTGGTCTCAGACCTTTCCAATGATATATGACATGAGGGGTGTCAACAAAATTTAGAAAAGTATCCCTTAGGGGGGTGGGGGCGGCAAAGTGGGGAGATGGACATTGGAGATGCATAATATGATTAAGTGGTCACAGACCTTTCTAATGATATATAACATGAGGGTTGTGTGCAAAATTTAGAGAAGTACCCTTGGGGGGGTGGGGGGGCAAAGTGGGGAGATGGACATTGGAGATGCATAAAATGATTAAGTGGTCACAGACCTTTCCAATGATGTATAACATGAGGGTAATGTGCAAAATTTAGAAAGTACCCTTTGGGGGGGGGGGGGGGGGCAAAGTGAGGAGATGGACACCGGAGATGCATAATATGATTAAGCAGTCACAGACCTTTCCAACAATGTATGACATGAGGGGTGTCAACAAAATTTTGAAAAGTGCCGCCCCTTAGGTGGGGGGGGCGGGAGGGACCCCGGAGATGCATAACATGAATAAGTGGTCAAAGACTTTTCCACCGATATATCACATGAGGGGTGTGTGCAAAATTTAGAAAAGTGTCCCACTGGGGGGGGGGGGAGTGGGGGGATGGACACCGGAGATGCATAACATGAAAAAGAGGTCACAGCCGTTTCAACTTGCAACTTTTTTCTCGAAGGCATTTGACAATATTAAATTTTTTTTTACCCAAGACAATTTAACGATATTCTTATTTTTTTTTGCGTAATTCGTCAAACATTCATGGAAAAAATCATGAAATTCGCTAATCAATAGTTGATAAATTATAAAATTCAACAATCGATAGCAGTAAAATTGGTCAATCGATAACGGAAAAATCACGAAATTCATCAAATGGTCTCCCGTAAAAAAAATTGTCCTGCACACTGATGTGATGATCAAAAGGGTTTTGAAGTATAGGACAAAATTAGCACTTGCCAAACAGCGAGTAATACTGAAAATTTGGCAATGGACTTTATTGCCACCATTGGTCAAACATAATAGTCACACTCACCAATTGCGATGATTGAATGGAAAAAGATTTTTTTCTCTGCTGTCGCGCGACAAATTTTGAAACCATTTGGCAAATTTCATCCCCGAAATTGGCAGATTGTGAATTTTTTTCTCGAAGCCATTCGACGATATTCGAAAATTTTTTCTCCCGAAACCAGTTGATGAATTTTGCGATTTTTCCACTGTGTCGATTAATGAATTTTGCACTTCTTCCGCTATCGATTGACGAATTTCGAATTTTATCGACTATCGGTTAACGAATTTCACGATTTTTTCCATGAACGAACAAATTGCGCACTTTCTGCTAATTGACACATTTCGCCCTTTACAATTCAGTCAATGAGTTGAACGTTGTTTCTTTCGAGAAATGTCAGGAATGAAACAATGATTCTTTAGGTTGAATTTACTTCATTCGATGCCCCATGGAAGAATGTGTGCGATGCAGCAACGGGTGTCACAGACTTTTTAGGACACCTGCAGACTAAAAACATCTAACCAATCTTCGCGGGGGGAAAATAACAGATTTTGTCAAATGATTGAGGAAAAAACCCTACTTTATCAAAGGATCATGGGAAAACATGACTTTTGTTAAAAGACCACAGAAAAAACGTAATTATGCAAAAGGATCGCGAAAGATAAGCAAATTTTGTCAAAGAATCGCAAAAAAGGAAATTTCACCAAAAGATCACGCTTTTTTACTAAATTTCGTCTAAAAATTGCGGAATAAAATGTATTTTATCAAAGAATTGCTGGAAAATGCGAATTTCGTTAAGGATCGTGAGAAAAATGCGAAATTCTTCAAAGGATCGCTGAAAAAACACTAATTTCGTCAAAGAATTGCTGAAAAAACATGAATCTCGCCCAATAACAGAAAAATCATGGTTCATAATCATTATATCTAGTAGTATATGTAAATACAGTTTGTGATATAAGACAAAATTAACATTCATCAATCGGCGAGTAATACTGGAAATTGGTGATTGATGTTATTGCCACCACTGGCTAAACTTAGTCACACTCGCCAATTGCGATGATTGAATGTAAAATGAAATTTTTTTTCCCGCTGTCACTCAAAGAATTTTGAAACCATTTGGTGAAGTTTTTTCCGAAACCATTTTGTGAATTTCCCGATTTTTTCTTCAAAATCATTTGACAAAGAGACTTTTTTCTCGATGGCATTTGACAATATTCAAAATTTTTTTACCCGAGACAATTTGACGATATTCTTAATTTTTTTTGTGCATTTCGACAAATGTTCATGGAAAAAATCATGAAATTCGTTAATCAATAGTCGATAAATTGTGAAATTCAGCAATAGTTAGCGGTAAAATCGTAAAATTTGTCAATCGATAATGGAAAAATAATGAAATTCATCAAACGGTTTCCGGTAAAAAAATTGTCTTGCACGCTGATGTGATGATCAAAAGGGTTTTGAAGGCATTTATTTTATTTGTTGTATTGCGTATAAATACCTAGGTGGAACCAGTTTGCTTATTTTGTCAAATGTTTCAACAATATTCGACCCAATACGCATGCGTAAAAAAAATCTTCCGGTAGGACCGGCCAATGAGGTGAAGGTCTATTACGGTCTCTAGAAACGTGTTTGGGATCATCTCCTGTTGTTTTTTTCTTGCACTTTGCGTTAAACCTAGGAAGGTATTTATATAGAACTCACTGTGTAGTGTTTAGAAGGTATTTTTTTATTTCATTTATTATAATTTGTATGAATACTTAGGTGTCCATTTCGGATTTACTGTTTAAAAATGAATTTAGGCTCTTTTAACGTTCGCGAAATCAATCCCGATGGAAATTGTCTTTTTAGATCTCTATCATTTTGTTTATATAGTACAGAAAATGATTATTCAAATGTATGTAAAAATATCGTAGAACACGTAATACAAAATTGAACCACTTACAGTCCGTTTATTATCGGCGATGAATCTTATGGTGTTCCGATTGCTAATGAAGACAATTATGTAAATATATGGTTCTTCATAGAGGTATATGGTTCTTCACACTTCAATAGAAGCATTGTTTAAATTAATATAATTCTACAAATATGATGCAGTTTTAAAATATCGAGTAATGATTAATACTGTCAAAGAATATAGTCATATACGTAATTAAGTTTTGGTACTTCTCTATTATCTCATCGACCACTTTTCATAAAAAAAAACTATCGCCAAATAAATGGGAGAACGTTGTCATTGGAATATCAAAATAAATAAATAAAATATAAGAATTTAAGGATACAATTGTTATTTTAATTAATGAAATAACTAATAAATCAAATAAACATAATGAAAAATACACGCAAATGTTGAATTAAAAACCACTTGATGACATAAAAAATACGTATAATGTTTTCGACATCAAGTAAATGGGACTGCATTTTTGGCATTTAATCATACAGTTTGGCGATAGTATTTTGTTATGAAAAGTGGTCGATGGGATAATAGAGAAGTACTCAAGTTTTTTATACCAAGTTTGAAAATTTATCTTTTTTTGACCTTTAAAAAAAATAACATAAAAAACATTACAAATTTGCCCATTTAAAACATTCAAGATTTGTATATATACAAACAATACAATGTAAATATTAATATTGTTACATGATACATTATATACATTGTTTGCATATATACTTCTTTGTATACATATATTGTTTGTATACATACAAACAAATATAATGTAAACATTATTCAAATATTAAGAGTTTGCAAATCAAAACATTCTAAAGATTTGTATACATACAAACAATATAATGCATACATACTCTTTACAAATAAAATAGCCCACTTATGTAATGACAAAACTTTTAAATCGAATAGAGATAATATATTTCTGTTTTGTTATGAAAAGTGGTCAATGGGATAATAGAGAAAAGTACCTAAGTTTTTTATACCAAGTTTGAAAATTTATCTTTTTTTGACATTTAAAAAAAATAACAGAAAAACATTACAAATTTGCCCATTTAAAACATTCAAGATTTCTATACATACAAACAATACAATGTAAATATTAATATTGTTACATGATACATTATACATTCTTTGTATATTACTTCTTTGTATACATATATTGTTTGTATACATACAAACAAATATAATGTAAACATTATTCAAATATTAAGAGTTTGCAAATCAAAACATTATAAAGATTTGTATACATACAAACAATATAATGCATACATACTCTTTACAAATAAAATAGCCCACTTATGTAATGACAAAACTTTTAAATCGAATAGAGATAATATATTTCTGTTTATTTTATAACTTATATTCAGATGCTCAGATTCTGCTTTTTTCGAACACATAATAATAAAAATATTACTACCGTGCGTACTGTCTTTTGACATTATATTTACATAATCGTTTTCATTATCAATCGGAACACCATAAGATTCATTCCCGATAATAAACAGACCATAAGTGGTCCAATTTTGTATTACGTGTTCTACACGTTTGAATAATTATTTTCTGTACTATATAAACAAAATGATAGAGATCTAAAAAAAAAATTTCCATCGGGATTTCGCCAACGTATCAGCCTAAATTCATTTTTAAACAGTAAATCCGAAATGGACACCTAAGTATTCATACAAATTACAATAAATAAAATAAATAAATAAAATAAATACCTTCTAAACACTCCACAGTGAGTTCTAGATAAATATCTTCCTAGGTTTAACGCAACGTGACAACAGAAAAAAACAACAGATGATACGATCCCAAACACGTTTGTAGAGACAGTCATAGACCCTCACCTCATTGGCCGGTGATTTTTTGACGCATGCGTATTCGGTCGAATTTCGATGGAATATTTGATTTGACAGAATTACCAAACAGCTTTAAATATATGGATATACATTTTATTTTTCTTACTTTTTATGGATTTACTTAGCTTAGTAGATTACCCTTTTGGTACCTAATTTTGCATGCTCAAATCGAGCTGGCCAGAACGGAATGATTGTGAAAGGTTTTCGGTCAAAAATACCTCCCTAAAGGCATTCCACTTTTGACAGTGTAGTCAAAATATGTGTTGTGCATATTTAAATATATTATTATTACATTTAGATTTTTCAATCTGATCAGGGTCCAACTAAAGCACTTTAAGGCCCTATGCAGAGCATTCTTTTAGAGTCTTATAATTACTATTAAAAGCAAGCGGGTAACTCGGCATCTTTTTTACTTCCCTCACCCGCTCTTTTTTTTATTATTTATTGTAAATAATTAATAGTCTACAATCATCTACTATCTGAATCTCTTCGCATTTCCGAAATGCCATGATCATGAATTTTAGGTATGAACTTTGAATGAGATGCTTTAATGCCAACATACAGTTGTACCCTTGTACCTTGGTTAACATCGGTAAGTTGTTAGAGGATTAATGTTCTTAACCAACACCGTTGTTGTTATCCAAGACGCGTACAAAATAATTAAATAATTTTGTGCGACACCTCTCCACAACCAACGTGTATCTTAAAAGTGCAGTTTAAAGTAATTTAAAATGTCATTTATTTATTATATTAGTTATAACTTTAATAAAATGATTTTGCGGAGCTTCGCTGGTCAGTTTTTTTTAAACGAACTTCTAATTAAAGGAACTTGGATAGGGGAACCCCATTGTTTTCACCAGCGTACACCCATGTGAGCCACACCCGCTCAAGTCTCGAATCAAATAAACCTTGAATTCTTCTTTTTTTTTTTTTTCTTTCTTCCCCGGCAGAAATTAAATTAAAATTTTCAGCATCGTCATTCACGTTGCTACAGAAACATTCTTCCAACTTTAATTTAATCAGGGCAGTACAAAAATTTACCGGAGACTTCGTTCCATTTCAGTAAAAATCGCCTGTCCAAATATCGCATCAAAACGCGAGAAAATGCCGAAAATCGCATAAAAAATTCAGTAAAAATTCAAAAATTGCAGAAATTGTTTTATTATATTGGTCAAAATTTTAAAACCGGATTCTATTTTACTGTCGAAAAGTGATCGCCGAACGTACAATCAGCATAAAAATTCAAAAATCGGAGATGACAAAATTTACTACACTGGTGTAAAAGATTGAAACCGAATTCTTACGAACGTCAAAAAATCGTCGCAAAACGAGAAAACATGCTAAAAATAACAGAAAATTTTCGCGAAAAAATCAAACATCACAGAGAACAAAATTTACTATATTAGGCTAATAAATTACACCGAATTCCTTTTACGAATTTTTAAAAAATGCTCCGTAATGTAAAAAAATGCTAAACATAAGATATTCGCGAAAAATTCAGAAATTGCAGCTGACAAATTTTACTAAATTTGTCTGAAAGATTGAAACCGGATTTCTTTTACGAAACTGAAAAAGTTTCAGCAAAACGCGAAAAAACGCTAAAAATCGCATAAACATTTCCAAAAAATTAAACAAATCTCAGAGGACAAATTTATTAAAACGATTGAAACCGGATTCATTTTAAGGATGTCTAAAAATTGCCTCAAAATGTGAATAAAAAACGGAAAATCGCATAAAATTTTTATGAAAAATTCAAAAACCGCTGAATGAATTCAGAATAAACTTTATTGAAAAGATAATAAAATTTGCTACATCGAGGTAAAAGATTTGAACCGAATTCCTACGAATGTCAAAAAATCGTCGCAAGACGAGAAAACACGCTAAAAATAACAGAAAATTGTCGCAAAAGAAAATCAAACACACAACAAAATTTAATACATTCGGCTAAAAATTCTACCAAATTTATTTTACGAATTAAAAAAAAAATGCCCCGGAATGCAAAAAAAAAAAAAAAAAAAAGCAAAAAATCCCATAAAATATTCGCGAAAAATCTAGAAATTGCAGTTGACAAATTTTACTAAATTTGGCTGAAAGATTGAAACCAGATTATTTTTACGAATGTCAAAAAGTCGCAGCGAAACACGCGAGGAAACGCTTTAAATCGCATAAAAATTTCTGAAAAATTGAGCAAATCTCAGAGGACAAATTTATTAAAATGACTGAAATGGGATTCATTTTAAGGAAATCTAAAAATCGCCTCGAAACGTGAAAAATAAAATAATAAAAACGAAAAATCGCATAAAAAATTTGTGAAAAATTCAAAAATTGCTGAACGAATTCAGAATAAACTTTATTGAAAAGAGAATAAAATTTACTATATTGGGCAGAAAGATTCCTTTTATAAATTTGCAAAAATCGCCTCAAAACGCGAAAAAACACTGATCTTTTGTTTTTAAATCTTGGGTATGATCTTTTGTTTTTAAATCTTGTAAAAAATTCAAAAGAGGTACATAACTTTAGATATACATGTATCTTCCTGCCAAATCTTGTACCCCTGTGTGTAGCGGGTTCTTCAGAAGACTCTGAAAAAACACCTTATCTTTGTTATTATAGATAAATTGCGAATGAAAACGTTAATAATTAACAGTCTTCACCAGAAGTACAATTGGACTCACTTCGGAGTTTTGTAACAAATAGACCTGTAAACAAACGTGTCTATGACTATTTTATACTGCATGTTTCTTAAATTGTTTCTGAAAGGCCGCATGGATTTTTCATTAAATAGATATGTAGTTCTGATAACTTTAGATTTATCAGAATTTCATTTTAAAGCGACATTTCGAACTTCTTCGAACTTTGCCAAAACATCTTTTGATTTCAGCAGTTGTAATATATTTTTTTCTCCCCATCTTTATCTATAGAAGAAATTTTCATTTTCTGTTATTCATATTGCTGATAGATGATTTTTTTCACCTCGTCAATTGTCAGATAACGGTCATATATCTCCAATAATTATCCA
Organism: Maratus michaelseni; assembly: GCA_963931845.1. NCBI lineage: Eukaryota > Metazoa > Arthropoda > Arachnida > Araneae > Salticidae > Maratus > Maratus michaelseni. Next base: position 164,623,125 of record OZ007587.1, read on the forward strand.
TCTTCTTCCTCTACTTTCAAGCTAATATCATGAGCAGCTGCCACAATATATTTTATCAGTTTGTGTCTTTTATCTTGAACTTTATTCATTACCAAAAGAAGGACTGTTTCTTACATGCTGTTTTGAGACAATTGATTCTTATTTCTGTCCAAGCCTTTACAATTATTGTAATTCGTATGACAGTGTTTAATTATTCCTTTAAAAATTCTCTTGGGGTTATGTCATCAAGCATTCCAAAGCGTCTGCTAAAAAGAGCCTTTGGGCAATGAGTTTCACAATTTGCAATTATCATCTTATCCTTAGGTTGAATCAGAGATATAGCTTGGGTAGAAAGAAAAATCACCTTGATAAAATCCAATTGCACTGGTATATTTTCTTGTATGCCCGTATGATGGCCGCATTACTCACAGGAAGGCGGTTTTGCTTGAGATAGGCTTTGGCAGTTGATTCGAACACTTCGAGAATACAATCACTAAATTTTATTCTTGTGACCTATTCTTTGATGTTAGACTTCCATAATACAACAGAATGGATTTAAATATATTGAACTTTTTAAATGCTAGGAGATTTTCTGACTGGTAAATTAGCATTGTTTTTTTTTTTTAACCTCCCAGTCTCCATTTGAACTTGCTGCCAGAAGCAATGTTAACCTTTCATTGGTTAACCTATCACTGATTTATGCCCAGAAACAGTTTTACCTTCGTTTATTATAAATGTCCTGCAGGACATTTTCTACCCAAATAACCCAATCTGTTTGCAATGGTAAACTTGTTGATGTAAGTATCTACAGTTCTTGCAGTAATGACATATTTATATACTTCTGCTTTGTGATCCCTAGCCGCCTCTCTCTTACTCATTTTATTAAAACTGTGCCATAGAATAATAATCAATAGTAGTTAACAAAAGCATGTGTCGTCAATCAAGGGATTTTTTTCCTACAGCCATTTGTCGTTAACCAAATACATCGATAACTGAAGTAATCTTTAACCAAGCTACTAATGTACATATATATATATATATATATATATATACAGTAGAACCCCGATTATCCAAATCCCGGTTATCCGAAAATCGGCTTAACCGAAAGACCTTAAAACTTTTTTTTTAAATATGAAAAATTTTATTTTTAAACATGCATGCTGTTTATGAAATAAACAAACAGGTCAACTTACTTATTTGGACCATTGCGTAAATGCAGGCATTTTATTGCATATCCACATACAATACTTCATTTCTTTACAAAATATGTTGTGATTTTTTTTCAATGCTGCCTTATCACGCCACCTTTTAAACAACAACAGATCTGACCCTGTTGCAACTTCCTGCTCTTCAATATATTGAGGTGCCATGCCAATATCAACTTTTTCAACTCCTTGAGCTCTGCTTATAAAAACCCATTTGTATTTTAAAAATATTACTCATCGTAAATAAAGTTTGGAGTAAATTAAAACACGTATAATCAGGAAGGGGAAATCGAATATAATATGGACTCTTGCAACACCTGCAAACACTAACGCTTTACCTGACTGTGTGGAAGTGAGAAGGGTGAGTAGTGTCATCTGGTAGAATAAAATTAAGAAGCCTCCCGGTTATCCGCAAATTCTTATGGAACCCTGGTTAACAGAAAATCCTTTGGTCTCATGCTTTTCGGATAACTGTATATCTGTTTACTGTATATCTAGTAAAATCTCCCTTACGGACACTCCCAAATAGCAGACATCTTTATTTAGCGAACACTCTTTTCAATCCACAACACATACATATTTGGATATTTTCCCCTCTGAAACGCAGACACCTCCGAATAGTGGACAATTTCTGGGGTCCTGAGGTGTCCGCTATTGAGAGGTTTTGTTGTATATATATATTTGTGTGTGTGTTTAATAAGTATATGCCCCCCTCCCCCCCCCCATCAAAAAAATTGTCACGCTACGCCCATGTTTACAGTGGCCAATATGTCAATGAATTAGTAACCGGAGAAGTTGAAAAAATATTTCAATAAAGTATTTTCATGACATAGACAGCTATTTAACACAGTTTAAATAAAATGCCAAAGGCAATACATTCAACGGTAAAAATTTCGTTGACAAATCATGATTAATACTTTTTCAGTTATAACAAATTTTATTCATTTTCTAAAGTATTTTAGAGTAAAAAAATACAGAAAAACTTTCATTAAACGGACCAACAAAATAAGTTAGGGGGCAGAATGGGGAAATAAATTCAATTTCTAGATGACATATTTACAGAAACGACACCAAATATCTCCAAAAGACCAGGACAATATTTCAGTAATGTGTCTGCGGAGACTACGCAAAATTTAACCACACGCTCCCCCTCAAAATTCTAAAACTGTAATAAAATAACAAAAACATTTTAATGATTTTAATTTGTTAATATTATCGCACATCAGATTTTTAAAAATATAAATAAAGTTATATCGGAAAGTGGCATTATAACATTTTCTTAATTTTTAGTGACACAATCCATAAAAATATCGCATTTTTATAAACTAACTTTACAAAGTGCAAATATACATGCTTACGAACATATTCATACATACATATATTTGTGTGTGCGTGTGTATGAATGAGGTACTATCTACATACGAACCACAATATTCGACATGAAATTCTTAGGAAGGTAGGTTTGAATTCGATCTAAGTAAAAACATTCGATTCATGTAAAAAGAAATAAAAAATCCATTGTAAAAAAAAAAAAAAAAAAAAAAAAAAACTGCAAAGTATTGAAATATTTCTAAATAATAATAAATATCATTTTTATAATAATTTTATTATTTGACAAAAAAAAAATTGTTGTTCTTGAATTTTAGTTTACTTATTTATTTATAATTTTGAATATATTTCTCTGAACAAAGGTTTCCATTATTCCAAGTGAAACTGTTTTTGGCATTTCAAGAGAAACATTGGCATTTTCAGGGAATTCATCAGTTTTTAACAATGACTCATGTTTTAAAACCTATGAGTTAATTTGACACCTACAGTCTAGGTCGAATTTAAGCTCTGGTGAGCATTAATTTCTACGTGAGAGACTTAAAATAATCATTAGAATCTTAAAAACTCAAATTTTTGCGCGATTACTACTTTTTAAAGATATCATTCCTAATGTAAAATAACAAAGGCTATGCAGAAAATAAAGATCAATTCTCTTTTATTTCGAACAAACAGAATGCCTTTACTTTATTCACATAAAATTTACGTCATGGTGTTGCTAATAACCAAAAACCAAGTAACCACATCATGCATTCGGGCAATGATACAAAAGGCATAGATGAAAAAAAAGAAAAAAAAACAGGGATTATTGGAAGTAAATATATTAAATTCAGGGGCCTCCTAAAAAAGGGGGCGTATAGGAAAGCCCTCCGTCTCTAAAATTGATAAATTTCTTTAAACTTGGCAAAAACACAAGCTTAATTTGCAAATTTCTTAAACTTTCTTCATTTTAAGGGTTCCGTACTTAAAAAGTAAAAACGGGATTATTATAAGATCACGCCTGCGTCTGTCCGTCCGTCTGTCAGAGCGTTTTGTCTTGTAAACTATGGGACGTGGAAAGTTATAAAGCCCTTTTACCCACATATTTTCATATTATTAGCCATTCACAAATATGTTTAGAAAAAATTTAGGGGGCTAATTAAGTTACTTGAAAAAAAGTTTTCTTTTTGTATATCGTGTGAAAGATCTCGTAATATTGAACAGAAAATATATTTGTTTTTATTTTAGGTATTATATTTTCAGAGATATCGTCGAAAATGCGCTGCAAAAATATGTCCCCAGGGGTCCTGCTTTTGTGAAATTGTGAAGAGATTTTTATAATTGTGAAAAATCTAGTCAAAATTTACGAAACTATTCAGGTTCTTGTTTATACATTTTTAAGAAGATATATGGATGTAAAATACATATATTTTCTTTACATGTGTAAAAGTGACAGTTCAGATTTTACTTTTAAATGATTAATTTGTGAAATATTCAGTTTAAAGATGGAAAAATTTTGTGAAAAACCTATTTTTAAGATAACGAATTTTGTGAAGGGTCCTGTTTCAGGGAACATATTTTTGTGAAGTGTCCTGTTTTATGAAAAATAGTATTGTGAAGGGTCCCTTAAAGGACCCGATATTTTCCTAAACAGATCCCTGGTCCCCCACCCCCTTCTATTTCCGAATCTACTGTAACTAAAATTATGGAAATATCAGGAGTAGTAGGAGTTTATTTAAACCCTGCAGGAAAACTATAGCGATTTTTCTAGGTAACATAGTTTTTGAGAAAAACGCATTTTTCTGTTACACACAAACTTTACTTTTCGGAAGGTCAGCGGGATAGTTGACGGGCGCTCGAGGTATCTATCGACGCAGAATCATCCAAGGATATTTGATAACGATTTTCGAAAACAATTGTAGGTAATTAGCCGAGATATAAATTAAGTTACTCGAAAAAAAAAACTTTCTTTTTATGTATCGTGTAGGGTATAGTTCAAAAGATCTCGTAACATCCAACTCAAAAATATATTTGTTTTAATTTTAGGTATTATATTTTCAGAGATATCGTTGAAAATATACTGGAAAAATATGTCCCCCCCCCACCCCTCCTATTTCCGAAAAATTATGACAAAAATAGGGGTAGTAGGACTTTATTAATTAATAAATAGTAATAAATTTAATGTACGGAAGCCGTTGAGCGCGAGTTATTCTCGTAATTGACCGATTTATTTTCCATACATATGCAGTAAAACCTGTTAAAACAGAATTGCTTGAAGCCGGAGGAAAAAAAAATACAGTTGTCGGTAGGTTTCTATCTTAGCAAATATAATTCTATCGTATTCCTTCAGTTGATAACGTTAAATTTTTCGTTTAAGACAGGTTTTGGCCTTTCTGATATTAAAATTTTTTTTAGACGTTCACAATCGAATATTTCTTTTAAAATAACGTCAATTTCGCAAATGTAAGTCTTAGTTCGTTTGAAGTTTCAATCTATAGATTTACTCTGAATGTATTCAGAGATCATGGAATGAAAAAGTTCTGAAAATGATGTCATTTTCACGCAATTAAAGTAAAATATTATTGTCTTATGACTTAATATAGGTGAATCAATTTATGAATTAAAAAATGACGTGATTTCAATTTTAGATTCATGAAGCTTCTTGATGCCTTATGCTTTATGCACCATCTACTCAAATGTAAAATAGTTTTATTTCTATTATAATGAAAAAATGACATCAATAAAGATAAATAAACTCCATTATTTCTCTTTTCGCTGGTTTCGCTGCAACAATGGAAGTAATCCGATTGCCACTATTTTGAAGAAATTTCATAAAAAAACATTTAAAAACAAAATTAAAATTAAAAATGAGAATATTCAAAATAATAGCTAGTCTGGAAACATCTAAAAAATGAACAGCTTTCATTTAAAAAATAATAATTAGCAAAATTAGCTCAGTAGAAAGAAAAGACAGATGATTAATTTCATCAGTCGTTTAATCAGTCGTTTCATAGTTAGGATTTTATATATACTAGGGCATCCAAACCGGGCTTCCCGGGATAGAGAATATATGTGAAAACCATTTTTAGCACTTTCCAACCTAGTTGAAAAGTGCTTATGACTTCGGTTTGTCTGGCCGTATGGCCGTCTGGCCGTCTGTCCGTGCTCTAACTCCCGTAAATATGGTCGGATTGCTCTGCAATTTTTATATGTTATTGTCTTTATCTATAGCATGTTCCCTAATGCAACGGAAGTGTGTAGCACTGATAGTTTTTTTACAGGGACACTCAAAAGAATTCCGTTACATTGCGGTCTATGGGGAAAAATCATTTGCGGTTTATTTAATTAATGTTTCACTATTGTAAACGCATTGAAATTTATATATATCACTAAGGTGCATTAGAAGAAGCTTAATATGGAATAGGGTGTGCATAGCACTTTTAGTTACTTTACAGGGACAGTCAAAAGAATTCCGTTACATTAACGTCTATGGAGAAAAATCGTCTGCGGTTTATTTAAATAATGTTTCACTATTTTAAACGCATTAAAATTTATATATATATTACTAAGGTGCATTACAAGAGGCTTACTACAGAATAGTGTGTGTATAGCAGTCATCGTTCATTTACAGGGACACACAAAAGAATTCTCTACTGTCTGTTAACAATAATTCCTGGAAGTGCGTTTTAAGTTACTGAACGCGATTTTAATTTTAACTCGCTTTTTGTCTATTATGTGGTGTGTATAAATCCTGTAGATCCTATATAGGGCAGCACAAAAGTTCGCGAACACATTTCTGTTTACTGACAGAAACTCCAGAAGGATAATTTTAAACTGTGCTACGCGTTTCCTAACTAAACTAAAATTTAGCATCCTATGTAGTATATATACAAATCTATAGATCCTATACAGGGCTGAATAAAAGTATTCGTATATTTTTCCGAATATTGTATCTGTTGGAAATTCCTGAAATTATGTTTTTAAATATGTTATGCGTTTTCCAAATTGTTTACTTAGATGTTATCTTTTAGCTTATTAAACGGTATGTTTTGTAAAATTATTTTGGAAGCGTTGGAAAGTGCTACATAATCTATGCTTGAAGCATGATTTTTCGTTCTTGTTTGATATTTAAAACTAATAGATTTTTTATATTTAATATTTTTTGTTAGATTTCCCGCTAACAATTCCAAAGAAATCGGTAAAAATTTCTTTATCTGCAGCAGTATTTTTATTCTGGTAATTTCAGCAGTTTTATGCGTTTATTTAAATTACATGTCTGTTAAATCTGTGTTTTATTTATATTATTTTATTTATTCCTCAATGAAGTTTAAATTTCTACATTGAATATCAGCTGGAGATAAATGCTGAACTTTTTATATTGTTTAAAGTGCAAACAGATTAATATTTTGTAATCGTCTGCAAGCGATAGAGGTTTTTTTTTTTTTAATCATGTTTGAAATTTAATTTAAATGCTACAATAAATCAGTCAATTAAGATACAGTTTTCAAACACATTGCATTTGAAAGTAGATTTTTTTTCCTACATAACGGTGTAAAAATTAAAAATGTGCGATGCTTAGAAATTAAAAAATTGCAGTAGCAAAAATCGCAAAACCGAAAGTTCCTCGTCAACTGTTGCCATTCGCAAAATGACGTCAGCGTTACGCACGGACACGTTTGTCCTTTATAATATAGAAGATAGATAGATAGATAGGGTAGATAAAAAAATAATAAGTTTTAAGAATTTTAATTATCTTATCAGTATATTCATATAGAACTTATATACATGTAATAACTTTGGGCTCACCCAGCAATAAGCAATATTGGGTATCTCGTGTAATTGTTTTTTTTTTTTCTTTTTTTTTTTTTTTTTTTAACTTGCTGGGGACTCTGGTTTTTTGGACACTGGGGTTCCTGGTAGATATAGGTTTTCCCCTCGTGGACTCATAGGCCTTATGCCGAGAGGTTGTCTGTCCACGAGTGGGAGGTTTCTGTTTCTGTTTAACTTTTATTGCAAATGGGGCTATGATGGAAAATTTTCTTGAGGTTAATAAATATATTTTTAAAAATTCTAGACTTTTAAGCGTTTTTTCGTAATTGTAGTTTTAGTATGCTGCGGGAGTTCAACTATCCTTAAACATACATAATTTTGAAACTTTCATTTAATGAAATCCTTTTTTGGTATATCCGAAGGTAAAATTTACCAAAATATCAAAATAAGGTGTCAAAATCGGGCGATCGTATTCAAAATTCAAAGTTTGTTACAATATTAATATAGAGAGGTGCCTAAGCTTATTTATTTAAACATAAATTTAAAGAAGACACAATTCCCAATAGAATGCCTATTTTCACTTTTCTCTGCGTCTAATTGGTGATAAAATAGTATGGAATGTTCCGTTTTTCATTTTTATTATAATATTTAATTTATTCAGCTTTACATTTAAATTAAATTACATTGTAAAAACATACAAAACTTTTAGTATGAATGTAAATTTAGCGTCTCGTGTATCGAGAAGTGTATTTAACAAATATACATTTGGACCTTTGGACGGAATCATATATATTGATTTCAAAGTAAATATAAAGTTCAAAAGTTTTATTCTATTAATATAAATTTCATATAGTTTTACCAAACATTGTTAGTAATTTCAATACAACTTTACAACTTCTCCAATACAACCTATATTTAATCCGCGTGCTGGATTTTCTGCCAACTTAAATTTTAAGTTTCGTACCACAACTTCCGAATAGTAAAATTTACCTTACTTAATGAAATAAATTGCGAATATTATTATTTGTAAATAGTCGTATTCAAAAGTTTAAAAATACGAACCCTGCTTTTTTGGACCTGCGTCACATGCAAAGAACGTAAAAAGAACAATAATTCAATTAGCCACTAATTTACACTCTAAAATTGGAAGGAGTGAGAAGTTGACTCTTTGGAGGAGTGAGAGGCATTTTCACTGTTTTAGGAGTGAATTTTATAAATATGCACTCTTTAAAGAGTGGAATTTTCCACTCTCTAGAAATGAGTGAAATATCTCACTCGGTTGTCGAGAGTGACTGTCTCACTCCGTTGACAAGAGTGAATAGTTCACTCCGTTGAGAGTGAAGAAAAATAGTTTTTTTCTAATAAAACCACAAGATGGCGCCAGCTCTCGGATACCACGTTATCGAAACAAAACGCCTAAAATGAAATCCTTTATATATAGTAGCACGATTTAAAAAAAACTGAAAAAGGCATTGAAATAATAAATGAATCGATAGAATTATGGACAGGAAATATATTTTATGCTTTACAAATTGCAGATTTGGCAGTGCTAAGAACAGTGCAAAGAAAACAAATATTTAAAGTAAATTTTTGCTTAGCTACAACACAATTTTGCTTCTATTTTATAAACAGAAATTTAATATCTCTGAATGCTAATTATATTCCTCTTTATTTAAATAACCTATTCTACATATTTTATATCATTTCTAACCTCTTTATGAATATAAAATAAATATAATTATACAGATTAAATTTTCTGTTATTTTTAGCACGTTTCAAATTAAAATGTAAAACATAACAGAAATGAAAAACGTTGCATTTAATCACTGATTTTATACCATTTATTACAGCCAAAAAAAAAAAAAAAAGAGTATAAATGTGTCGGTAATAGTCTTAGGAAAAATTTAACAGCTATAATTTAAGAAGAAAAAATACGTTTTTTACCCTGACTGAAATTTCCCCCCTAAAAATTAGTTTTGAAAAGTAAATTTGGGGGGCCCTTTGTATTTCAGTGGGTAAGCTTCGTCTTCACGGGCCTATTTGGTAAACAAGCCCTGGGCCTCGGACAATCTTAATCGGGCTCTAATTATGGAAACATTATTAGCAAGAAAAAAATGAATGAATAAATAAATAACTGCTTTGTTGTAACGGAATTTTTGTCATAGCGGAAATGTACAGACGGGTGTTCGCACATTTTTAGACGATTTCGGCGTTGTTGTTTTTAACGTTTAAAATATGAATATTGCTTTCTGAAATAATCTGTATGATAATCTTGTTTCTTGATTCTAATTCTGCGTAATGCTTTCGATGGTAGAAGGTTTTTTGTAAAATTTACAGGGTTATTGCGCTTCCCATGCCTCTTTAAAAACTTTCCAGATTCGATCAATCGTGGTGGTTTTGCCCTTTGAAAGAGCTCTTTTCAGCAGACCAAATGCACAATAAACCATAAGAGAAACGTCAGGTGACTGGAGGAATATGTTGAAAGGTATAACTACAATACCTGTGTGAGTTTTTAATGTTTTCAACGAATACAGCCGTAGTTTTTGAAGTATGAGCAGTAGCTTTGATTTGATGCAGTTTCACCCTTTAAAAGTCATTGTAATAAAGAAAATGGCATTTTTTCTGTAAATATCGGATGTAACACATTCTCTTAATAATATAATGAATTGATTGTAACATTTTTGTCCAATATTCTTATTTTTATTTTCCCATTGTAAGATAAATTTGCGATAGTCATAAATCCTTACCTGAAACTTCGTTTTCCGCCTTGAAATGGGCTCTTTTTTAACCTGTTTTTTTTTCCATCTGGTATTGTTTTACTATGTATATGTACTGATTTTTGGAATAGCACTTTCCAATCAATTGTTATGTTTATTTCGCACTAAAAAGTTTTTATATTATGCGCTTTGCAATCATTTTAGACTGCCGAATTAGCATACATCTGTTCGGAAGAAAAAAAAACGCATCTGCCCATTCACAGCTTGTTTGCATGCGCAATCTTGAAATAAGAATAAATTTGAAAGTATCATACGATAATATAAATTACACATAATAAGTTGTTGTCAGAATTTTTTCCTCTAAAATAATTCCATTTTTTTAAATCATTTATCAAATTTGGCAAAAAAATGTGCGAACAGTCTCTGTATTATATGATACAAAAAGAAGGTTTCAGTTTTCTTATTTACACAGTTGAGAAACACCGTAAATATTTGTGATTTCTACACAAATTTAATAAGTGTGCTCGAATATCACAAAAGAAACAAAGCTAAAATAATGTAATAAGAGCTTTTTTTCATTGTTAGCGGCTGTAGCATGCTGTAGATACCAGTTCTCGTCCGAGCGCAGAAGTCAGGCAGCAACGAGCTCGGTTACTACTCGGGAGGGTGATCGCCGCCTACGAACAAGCGTGTGTAAAAATGAGTTTCTCTTTTTTATTCAAGAATTTTAGTCACTCCTGAAAGAGTGACTATTCACTCCTATCAGGGGTGAAAAAACTCACTCCTTTTGCAAGAGTGGATAGTCACTCTTCTGAAAGAGTGAGTATCCACTCCTGTTCAGAGTGAATATTTACTTCTCAGGAGTGAGTATTCACTCTTTCAGAGAGTCAAGGATTTCACTTTTTCCTAGAGTGAATAGTCACTCTAAAGAGGTTGGGCAAATTTCGATCTGCGATAGAGTGAATATCCACTCATCCGGAGTGAATAGTCACTCTTTCTTATTTAGAGTGTATAACTATCCATTATTACAATCAGTTTTTGTTTACCGCATAAAATCTAATTACTAGATTTGGCGTCGTTCATGTGTTTTCACTTCATTTGTCTGTGCTGTTTCACTCAACGCTTAAGCTTAAAAATCAATACCTTTAGAACGGGGGGGGGGGCTTTTTTAGACACAAATACATCTCTACCCAAACAATTGAATGGCTTTGTTTTTCAGCTTGATCGTCTCTGTGCCCTCTACACCTCCTCCAAGTTTGTCGGTCTGGTAGTGAAACACCCTGTATTTGGACCCTGACTCGAATGAGACAAACCTCCTGTCCATATGAGTTGCCGGTTCATGAGATATGGCTCTCATTGATTGTTAGAGATGAAGGGAGTAGGTTTCTGATTTAGTTGCTAACACTATCACTTTCTTCCAACAATTTTAATAGCAGTTTCTTTGGCAAAGTCTAATTTAATAAGGCGACACATTTTCGTCGAAGAAAGACAGGGATTCACTTAGAAATTGTTATTTGGATTTGTCAATGTCCCAGACAATTGCAAAGGTAATTGCTAAAATCATTTCAACCTCATTTTCTTAGTTCCTCAAGTCCCCGTAGCTGTTTGTTGTACAGGCTCGCTTTTCAGAACTTTGTGTTAGACATTACGTAAATTTTAAACAGGCGTAAAAACTGCGCTGAGATTTGAAATCCTGATACTGATAAGATCCCTTGACTTTTTGGTACTAAATATTCAAGTTTGACTCTAAATTTACTTTAAAATGTTTTTCTTTCTTCTAAAACTATTATTGCCCAACATAAAATAAATAAAAAGATATAACTCACCATAAATAATAACATACATAAAAAGTTAACATTTTTGTAAAACTTTTTTTTTTTTTTAGATTTTCTTATATTTTTCATAGTGAGACTGCCCCTATCAGGCTTATGGTGAACGCAACGCTCTGTAACTCGAGTTCTGATGGTCTGAGATGTTGTTTAATATATATGTACTACTGATTACCCCATTAAAAAAATTAATTGATTTTTAAGCACTTTTTCGCGGTTTCGCACCGTTGTTCACTGGCAAGTTTTCTTGTTAATCAAAATATAGCTAATAATTCAACAATAAATTTCAAATATATCCTCAGGCATTAATAATAGATAGTGAAGAAAACAGTTGTGTATGTTTAAAGTAAAAAGAACCTTAAGAAATAATTATTAAAATGTACTATTAAATGAAATTTGCGTTACAGTTACTTTTATAATGAAGGAAGCTTCAATATCTCGAGTGGAACGATACATGTATATATATTACTTCAATTTAATTATTTATTTCATATATATATTTTTCATTTTTATAGGAAAATGCGATCTTTTATGTATAATGTTAAATAACACAATTCTAAACTGTACAGTTAAAGTAAAACTACCTTTAGATCGAAAGTAACTTTAATGTAAGTGGAATGAGTACATATTTATTCAACTCATTTATTTAACAGATTCGAATACCCTAGTTCTGGCATAAGCAGGTGGAGACGAATAATGATAAAAACGATTATGAATTCATTAGCCTAAGTTCAAAAGTCCAGCGATCGCATGACAACATCTTACACCTGTCTACACTTGTATAAACTTGTAAGATGGAGTCATGAAATTTTATCGTTCGCATTAATGAGCAGTAGGTTACAATGATTAACAGATAAATTGTAGAATATAAGAATATCGAAAGAAAGTTTTTAAAACAGAAAGCTGCCGGATTTTAGGTATTATGTGTGCATCTTCTCCTATTTCTTCTTCTTTTTACACATTTTTTTTTCTACATTAATACTTTGTTTTTAATAACAGTGTAATGGGCTCATTGATGAATTACGTTACGAAATTTTTTTGGTACTTTGACCCCTCCCTCCTCTTATGTTACAAGTTGTCTCACTCGAGAGCTACCCTTCTCCTTGTTGGGTCGTCACGTTTTTTGTAAGTATTAATTTAGAGCTAATCTTATGCAAAAAAGTTACATTCAACCTAGTATCTGCTGATATAAATGCTACAAAACGCGCGCCGTTAAAATCTTGTGTGGCTTTACTTCAAGCTTTTACAAGCCAAAGAAAAAGAAAAATAATAATACCTGATATTGCCTAAATAGCCCATTTTTTATGATCTTTATTATGCTGCTTGCAAATAAAGCCTATTTAATTTTTTTTTTTTTTTTTTTTTGTAATTTAGATGAGGCGTCACAATGTATTAACGCTCCCTCTTCCATACTGTGTCACACTTTGTGTATTCCTTTCCCCCTCTTGAATTGTGACATAAATAATTGATGACCAAAAATGACACTTTTTAAGATATAGTCTTTCTGTTTTTTTTTTTGTTTTTTTTATCATTATCTCATTTATATTTTTTCGAATAAAGTATCACAAATAATTTTTAATACAGTGAATACTCATCTTATTCAAAAAGCAAAGAGGTCACTAGAAATCTTTTTAATATAAATTCACCAGCACAAGGACGATAGACGTTATCACTACATAGTATAAAACAAAGTCGCTTTTTCTGTCCCTATATCCCTATGTACGCTTAAATCTTTAAAACTACGCAACGGATTTTGATGCGGTTTTTTTTAATAGATAGAGTGATTCAAGAGGAAGGTTTATATGTATAATAACCATATGTTTTGCTTTGTAATTTCAGATAAATCACTACATAGTGTAAAACAAAGTCGCTTTTTCTGTCCCTATATCCCTATGTACGCTTAAATCTTTAAAACTACGCAACGGATTTTGATGCGGTTTTTTTTAATAGATAGAGTGATTCAAGAGGAAGGTTTATATGTATATCCATTAAATAGTGGAGAAATACTGTTATTTTTGAGGTTTTTAATGTGATGTCGTAAATAATTTCATTTTTTCCGCTTATACATTGCAAACGCAGGCTGAACCCTACAAGATTCATCAAAATAATGTACTAATTATTGTTCACATTAAAAAGGTCTACAGAAAACACAAAGAGATGAAGGTTTTCAAGGTTAACCCGAAGCAAAGCGAGGGAGGGCCGCTAGTGTTGAATATAAAGATATGGGCAATATATATATAATATATATATATATAAGTTAAAACTTCTATCAGAAAAGGATTTCATCTTGTATCTTAAAATCTGTTTGAAAAAAATTGCAGTGTTTAATTTTTTTTCAAAAAGAAAGTTTTTTCTTTGGAACATGTGACTTAAATAATTGCGTTCATTTACATGGGAAAAACTTGAGCTCACTGCCCTTCCATTTCCTATGCCTCTAAATATAATTTAAACTTGAAAATCTAAATATCCATTGTTTAATTTTTTTAAAATGGGGAGTCCCAGGCCACAGTCTTGCTTTGAATTATGCTTCCCAATGTTGAGCACAATGCAGAATCTTATCTGTTCTTAGTAAGTATAGTTTATTTTAAAAGAAAAATCTACCAAAATTACTTTTATTGATGTAGAATGTAATTCTAGATTGTCTTTGAATATAATTATTATTGTCTCATGTAAAGTAAAATAATTTCTGCCGAAAAAAAATATTGAAAAAAAATGCTTGAATGATTAAACAAGTTTGAGAAATATTTTTACAACAGCATTAGTTATTTTTTCATAATATAAGCAAACCTATATCCGTTACTGTCACATTCATTCATAATACAAAGATTCTTACAGCACAATCTAAATGCGGGAACTAATTGAAGATAAATTACACTTTAGTTAATGAGGAGCAACGGTGTAAAATCTAAAAAATCATTTTTTTAAATAAATTTCTATCTTTCTTTCCGTTTTCAGAGCGGCGTCTTGCTCAATGATTATATCGCCTCAAAAAAATAAAATAAAATAAAAAAAATCCGCTTTTCTACAAGCTTTTGTTAGCATCGTCTGCCAAATACCTCTTCCAAAACATTGAAATCTGTTTCTACAAATCATCTTCTGGATCGGAGCTTCAGATTAATTTTGTTTATTGAATTTGTTGTTTAAAATTTTCAAAATGAAATGGTTATTTCCGCTTAAAATTAAGTTCTTAGGGTTTTTTTTTTATAATGCGCACTTAATTTGCGTTTTTTATAAGCATCCCTACTTTTTCATTTGGAAAAACGAAAAAAAAAATTGTTCGTGTTCATGTATAATGCATGCCATAATATTTAACCGGTTAAAAATCCAGGAATTTGAAGTCAATTCTGCAAAATTTCTGACTCAAAAAAAAAAAAAAAAAGAAAAAAAAAGAAAAGAAAAAAAGAAAAGAACAGAAAAGAAAAAAGAAAAGAAAAGAAAAGAAAGGAAATAATAATAATAATAAACAAATAAACCATAAAAATCTTAGATACAAAAATTTTCGCATTTACTCTTGTATATTTACCAGACCACAAAGTTCCAAAAAATTAAGGTTTCCGCGTTTATTTTGTTTTCAGAGAGTGTTTGCGATTATGACGGAAAAGAGGAAAACTTACACCGAGTTCTACTAATTGAACCGGATGTTACCAATCTAAAAATAAAACTGATTAAAAAATATAAAAATAAATTTATTTAATGCGTAATAATGTAATTTATACCATGAGATTTTTAATATCTGTTCTAGAAATTTACTGAGTATTTTGAATGGAGCTTACTATACGCAACATATTTTATAAATTATGAAATTATAAATAAGATTCTGATTTATATTTCGATGAAAAACAAAGGTATACGTATTTATGTAACAAATATAACCACCCAGAGAAAATGCACTTCGTTAATTGCTAAAACACATAAAATAGTAAAAAAAGGTTCCGGGTACTGAAATAAGCATAAAAATAAAAATAAAGTAAAATAACATGAGTAATCTGAGAGATAATGTGAGCAACGTAAATGGTGGCGTTTAAAATCATTGCATTATAGACCGTGCATCTGTAGAATATTCTCATTTGTTTTGAAAATGGCTTCGGCGAAACCAAAACATGTAAGCAGTTTGTATATAAAACTTTTTTTATTGTCTAATTTGACACCTTTTAGCAATTAATGAAGTATATGGTGTACGTATGCTTTTTCTGTGATTTGTTGACATGTACATCGCTTATCGGCACTCAAGTGTAAAAATTCATTTCTACATTATAGTACGTATTGAAATAGTAGCTTTAAAAGGAATATCTTTATATATCGAAACTATAAAATTAAAGTATATATATTTAAGTTAAATATAACAGGAAGAAGTCACAGTTTCCATCTGACCTGTTATTTTTATATAAGATGGGGGGAAATGTACTATTTATAAAAATTTTATATGTTATGTTTTATTTATAAATTCCTCTTTCGATATCACATGGCACTGTTAATCATACTGCCTTATTGCTGATAGAAGTTTTAACTGTAATTTTATACCAAAAAATGTTATAGTTTTTTTAATTATGTATAAAAGTAAATATTTATCTATGCCTTGTTTTTTTATTGTTTTTTTTAATCAGTAGACAGTAATGTTTTTTGTTTTTTTATCAGTAGACAGTAATGTTATTCTTTTGGTCAAAACCTCACGAAATCATCAAACAGAAAAAACAACGACGATCAATTAAAACACAGCTGCTTGAAGAACGGTTTAAACTTTCCTTTTTTTTTCTCTCTCTCCCTCTCTCCCTCTCTTCCTAAAACTCATCTCACACTTCTCACGTCCGAATGACCTGATTATATAGAAAGAGATTCATGTTTCTCTACCGTCACTCGATCTTGGAAGAAAAGTTAAATGAGAACTTTTTTGGAAAAAAAATTAATAAAGTCAGTATATCATTATGCATAAATTTACAGAAAGAAAAAAATGCAAGAGTTTTTTTGAAAAAAAAATCGAGCTGGTCCGTACAAAAATATTATTGGTCCAGCGGTCCAGCCCAGTATAAAAGCAAAAAGTTCGGTCCAAGCCTACCTCGGTCCGGTATAAAAGTTAAAACATAGGCCCGCACCTGGCCCGGTATAAAAGCTAAAAGTTCGGCCTGGCCCGGCCGGATAGACTGAATTTTCTTTCAAAACATGATGCTATTTCTGAAGCAGAAAGCACAATTATTTATGCATAGATTTTATTTTCAGTTTATGTTCGAAATGCATGGAATGCAAAACATCACCAATATTAACTGATCACTCAGATAATTACGTACATAAACATTGATGAAAAAAATTGACTTAGAAAATTAGATTCAAATGAATATTCATTAAAAGAAGAAAAATTAGTAGAGAAGAAACACCCGTTATAGACAGGGTCACTTTTTAGCAGATAACATCGTCTGTTGTATATGTATAATATACTTTTTGCACCGATCAAGACATTTTTCCGTTTAAGACACGTTTTCGTCATAGAAAGATTCTATTTCACACTTTTTATTGTACTGTAACTTTTTTTGCTTTTAAATGTATGTACTACCCTTTAAAAAGAATTTTAATTGTAGAATAATGGTAATTTAAAAATCTATGCATTTTTCGCAAAAATTGTTGTGTCGGGACTCATTTTGCTAAATTTTGCACGGGCCAGGCCGGGCTGGGCCAATGATTTTCACACTTGCTGGGTCATGACCGGACCTGAAAATTTCGGCACGGTATAATGAAGTCCAAGCCCTTGTTGGCCCGGTAAAAAGAAGTCTGGTCCAGCCGAGAAATTTGACAAGAACAATGCCATTTGTTTAACATTAGCTTTCAAGTGTTTTTGAGTTACTATCGTAGACTCAATTAGAAATCTGATATACAAAATTAATCATTTTATATCGTTTATAAGTCAATCTACAACAAACTACCCGATCTGATATTTTAAAGATACAAAATTGCATTGATGTAACGCACGACTCCTGAGAAGAGTTAAAATAAGCAGCTATCTGTGAAATTTATATGTGATACAATTCTAAAATAACAATCTTAATATTAAAATCTTAAAATTTAGTCAACATTAAAAAATGAAATTTTCCAAAGTTGTTTGAAATTTAATTAAAAAAGTATGAAAACTTTTCTGCGTTCTATCCACGTCTTTTGTTACTTATTACGAGCTTTTAATACATTTTTCATTGACGTAAAAGCCATCAGCTTCACAGAAACAACCCTTACATTTTGGCTCATGTCTTAAAATCCGCCTCTTGACAAAGTATTTCATAATACAGCCTTATTAATATTATCCCTATTGTCAATAGTTTTGTTTTTCTTCAATGGCAAATAATTATCTAATTGTTATTTGTATTGTTACGCGAGTTTGTTGCCATCAGTAACTTAATTTATATACATAATATCAATTTTCTTAGTTTTATTTATGAAACACACACACATATACGAGTCGATGAACCTTTCAGATAACTTATTCAAAATTTATCTTTAAAATTCATATCATAGAATTTTATCTCTATTTTCCCATTTCATTTTCCGTTTGAATTCATTTTAGTTAATAATCTCTAATTATAATTATTCGCAATTATGAAAATAAACAGAAAAATTGTGATTAAATTTTTTTTATTTTATTTTTTACTGTTATGAATTTAAAAGAAAAACAAGTAATATAGATTTTTTTTTTAAGTCAATTCCTACTTTTTAATCATAAATATATAAAATAAACCCGTGCAGCATTAATGTCCCACGTTATCTTTATTGAACATTATTTTATAATCATCGTTGCGGTATTTTATTTTTTGTTGGTATCACTAATTTGAGATAAATCTTTCATTTCATTTATAAAAACAATGGGAGAAATTTTTTTCTCCCATTTAAAACTAAAATTAATTAATTAAATTTAATTAATGAAATAATATTTGAAAAAACTGTCTTAACATAAAGTACCATCCACTACAAGTTAAAAAAAAATTATTTGAACTTGAGTGGATGAATAGAAAATATTTTATTAACGATTTAAAATTTGAACAAGATATATATAGAGTGTGAGCTAATAGTAGGAATTTAATAATCTGTAAATTTACTCGTTCTCAATTAAAATGTGTGACAGTTGTGGATGTTGTGAATTTTGTTTATTAATTTTATTCTTTTAATAAAATCGCACCATAAGAGTAAATTAGCTAAAATTGAAGTGTTCAATAAACGACTTCCACACAACAAAATGCCTATTATTTTTTACTAAAAATGTTTTATACCGTCACAGAAATTTTGATTTTTTTAAATCTATTTTGCGAAAGAAAAATAGGTTGGAAGACTTCTAAGTGTCCGAAATAACATCCTACTAGATCATCAAAATTGAACAAGCAATATTTTCTTTTTCACAGCAAATTGACTTAAATATCAGATAGAATGAGTATTGATTTTGTCGACTTTCAGAATGCTGTACATAAGGATTTCTGTTGGTCTGATTTTTTGTCACTTCTCCATTCAAAGTTTATTAAACTCTTAAACATATTTTAGTTCATTAAACATAGTTTAATATTAAAAATAAATGTGCAACGTTAAATTAGCACAAATTAAAATAATTTCTAATGGCAAACAGCTGTTTCAGAGCCCTTAAGCTCCATCTTCAGTGCCAACTCAAAAGGTAAATTTGAGTTGGCACTGAAGATGGAGCTTAAGGGCTCTGAAACAGCTGTTTGCCATTAGAAATGATTTTAATTTGTGCTAATTTAACGTTGCACATTTATTTTTAATATAACGGCACAAAGTTTTAATCCACCTTTTAGACATAGTTTAATAATTTCTAACAACCCTCCTTTCATTAAATTTTAAGAAATAATTATCATAAATAACATGACATTAAATTCTTAATAATGCAACTGCAATATTATGTTTAGTTAAAAGAAAAATGTAAGTAAACAATTATATTCTTAAAAAGAAAATAATAAATATTTTTACAAGGATATATACATAACCAGTAATATAAATAACCAGTGAATATTAATTAACGATAAATACATATTTTGCCTTTTTGCTTATTTTTCTTATATTTTCCCCTAAATAACTAGTTATGTTGATTAAAATAGAATAATATATTACTTATTTAATTATTTATTTTTTCACAAAGTTGTATGTTTTATATAATTAATGGATATTATAAAGAACAAAAATATTTATTACGCTTTGTCCTGCTATTAGGATATGTTAGTAATCATTACTTAGGAAGGAGTTTCGTAATTATAAATTTTTATAAATTTTTAAGTTTTGGAAAAAACTTTTAGATTAAAAATAAATAAATTTTCATTTAAATATACAATAAATTGTGAAATTTTTAAAGCCGATTTTCTTTTACCTAAAAATTAAAAAATATAATAGTTCATAGCTACAGCACAATCTAAAAATGAATTTAAAGTTAAATAAGTTCACTCAATGAAAGCTCAAAACACATCCAAATATAAAAATGTAAATATATACAGAGGTAACAATTTATCTTTCATAAGAAAAAAAATGGAGTTAATATTAAATTAGTTTAAATTTTATACTAAATGATATTAGTTTAGACTTTAAACTGATATATTTTTATATATAACGTAACATATAAACCAATATATATTATTAAGGTTTAAAGTAATTCTATGAATTAATTAATGTCTGTAAATTTTAAAGATATTAATTACTAACTGAATAGAATGTAATTTTGACTCAATCTTTATTGAACGTTTCTAGTTAGTTTTCACTGTGAATAAATTGTCGTGATAAAACCCTATTATATTTACTGTGCTATATTATTTTATTAGATTCAATCTTTTCATTAAATGAAATTATGATATATAAATGTAATTCGTTTAAACTGCAGTCACAGTACAGGTCATTTTATTTTTACACTTAATACTTAAAAAGTTTAATTTTGTACATTTAAATATTTTTTATAATATGTGTGTGTAAAAAATAGGTAGTTTTATATGAATTCATAAGTTTACTCCAAGTTGCAAATGTTTGTAAATATAGTTTATGTGCTAAAATTACGTTTGCTACAAGTTAAACATTTCGAAAAAATTATATTGTCTCGGGAAGGGAGAGGGGTATTTATTTTATTTTATTTTATTTTATTTTTTAAGCTAAACCAGAAATGGGATGTGGGAACACTCCTCCTCCTAATCTCAATAAAACGATTAAAGATTTTTTTTTTCTTTTTTTTTACATTTTGGCAAATATTTCAACATGCCGGTAGTATTATGTATGTATATTTTAGTTTAGAGTATTATATACTGATTCGTCGGCGTTGCCAGGACCCTTGATAATAACTTTAAATGAACCTCCAGTTTTTAGGATTTTATATTTTCAACCCTATTTTGTATGAATTTATACTTTTAAATGAAAAATTCGCAAAAAATTATTGATATTTAATGGTTAAAAGCGTTTGTAAAAAGTCCTTATTTGTTTTTTAAGTAGGGTAGTTTTATAGTTAAAAAATATAGTTATTGTGGATCGCAGTAGTCGAAATTTTTATCGGTTTTAAATATAACAGTTTTCCAGCTCGTGTAAAGATTTCGTGAAATTTTTTTTTATCTAATTGTAGAAAAAACTATGTTTTCTTTTCGCTTTATTTTTTGTTTTCGGTTCTTTAACATAACAAATAAATAAATAAATAAATAAAAAATTTTCATCGTCCTAACTCTCTGCAATTTTAATCCAAGCTATCGTTCAAATTTCGTGGAAAAATATGCATATTTAGTAGTGAAAACATGAGGCGAAGCCGCGCTGAAACAGCCCGCGTTTTGTCGTTTTCATCGACAATTTATCAGATTCTATTATTTTTTAAAATACTTCTTTTCATCCGAACGTTACAAAATTTTTGTAGGTGATGTAAATCTGGTCTGCCGAGATGTTCTAAAAAGATTGTGCACGTTTAGTTACTTTTTGCGTAAATATATATATATATATATATATATCGTCTCCGGGATTGATTTGTGGTCGCGAATTTTTTGAAAGGGTTAAAATTCGTATTTTTGAAAACCTATTGCACCGTCGAAAAGAAGGTCTTAGCTTTAAATAGATATATTTTATGAATTGGTATCTCTAAAATCCAGCCCTAGGAAAGCGTCCCCGAAAGGGAGAAAAAGTCCATCACGTAAACGACCCTTTTTGAAAAAAAAAATTCAAAGGGTTAACAATAATATTTTTTAGAACTGATTGTTGCTTTTTAGACGTCAAAGTTTGAAATTTAAGAATATGTCTTCTTTTTTTCCGTATCACGAACTGACATTATCAGATGGTCGTTAAGGCAGACGGCGAAAGTAAACAGCATTTGGTTGTTATTCCCTTATACGCGCTGAGAAAGGCGCTGAGCATGCGCGGGCGCGCCTCCGGCAATTTGCAAAAACAATCGCTTTTTGATGAGTTTTTAATTAATATCTCGGCTAATAATACAAAAAAATTTAAATCTGAGCTTCTTCAGATGCATCAGGACCTGCCTTGGATTATCCTCATACAAATTTTCACACTTCTACGTGCGGTAGATTTCGCTAGCTATCGCCAATAGACAGACACATGGAGCGAATTTCTTTTATTTATATAGATATTCTCTAAGGATAGTATGTTCAAACGTTTCAGAATAGATATTCGAAAACACTGATATGTTTTGCCTTATTTACTAAAATATATATTTTGAAGGTTTTTTTTTTTTTTTTTTTTTTTTTTTTTTACACTTTATTTTAAATTAATGAAAAATGTATAAAACTAAGGGAAAAAAACAATTTGGAGCTTAATAAAAAAAATTTCTTTAAATTTGTGCATGTCATTTAAGTCTTTTAAACATTGAATGTCTTACAATCAATCCTAAACGAGCTCACGAAATAGCAAGTTTAATGCAGAGCATTACGTAAGATACAATTGGATGATGTTTCATAGGTAACACCATTAAGTATTTGTCCATTATACACAGTAGTATATGAAGTTGTTACACACGTTTTCTGAGCTGAGATCATGTGTTAACATCCTTGCTAATGAATAAAAATAATACCCTCAGATAATTACATTAACCCTTTGAGGGGCGGTGGTATATATTATATACCACCTAATTTTAATCCGATTCAAACCAAGAAACTTTTAATTAAATTTTATTTTTTTAACTTTGACGAGAAAAAGTTGAAAAATTGCTTATTCTTATTTTGAACTAAATTCTTTCCTGAATTCCGGTGGGAATTCAACGTTACAGGAGTACAAGTGCTTGCCCCTGAAAGGGTTAACAGGAAGATTGAAAAAAAAATCAAAACTGCTCCTTAAAGAAATAAAATATCAGCATAGTTGAAAAGAGTTTATAAATTCGTTTGTCTATCTGTCTGTCTGTCGGTCGTCGGCCTGTGCTCTAACTCGCGTAAATATGCTCGAATCGCCATAAAAATTGTATATATTATTGAAGTTTATATAGAACGCTCGGTACTGAAAAAGAAGCGTGTAACATTTAAATTTCGTTTATAGGGACACTCAAAAGAATTCCGTTACATTATAGTCTATGGCAGGATTGGCGAACCTTTTCACATCCACGTGCGACATTTTTTCATAAAAGATTTTACTTGACCATGAAGGCCAACAACCAAAAAACAAATTTAGTGGACCGAAATTAATTAACCAACATTACTTGAATTTCCGAAAATAACGGCTCATATGCATGAATAGAGAGGGAAGTTGTCAAAATGGCAAATTTCAAGTCAAGTAATTATAATTTGATTACTGCCATTTTGCTTATAATGCCTGATGGTCCATATTTTCTTAATTTGTTTAATTATTCAGCCGAAATAGAAACAGATCAGAAATTGTATATAATTGAATAAGTTGCATTTCAATTTCAGATTTTTTTTTTTAATAGAAAAGATCAGCTTTATTAAAATTTCTTCATTTTGTTTCTTTCCATTATATTTTGTTTTAGAACCCTAATCAATGCCGTACTGATAATATTCTGCCACGTGCCACTTGTGGCACGCGTGCCATAGGTTCGTCGTCTCTGGTCTATGGGAAGAAATCGTTTGCAGTGCATTTTATTGATGTTACAATATTTCATACATAATGAGATTGATATGCATTATTGATATCGACAAGAACATAGCATTTATAGTTCGTTTACATGGATGCACGAAAAAATTCCATTACATTATCGTATAAGGAGAAAAATCGTTTGCATTGCATTTTAATGGTGTTATGATACTTCAAACATAATTTAATCATTGAAGTGCATTACAACATGTTTTCAATATATTATGGAGTGCATAGCATTTATCATTCAGTTACAGAGACGCACAAAAGAATTCGGTTTCAGGACTGATTAAGATCGAAAAATTCTGGAAGTGCGTTTTCCGTTGTGGTATGCATTTTTAAACTTATTTAATTTTGATTGTATTAGGCGGTGTGTATAAATTCTATAGGTCGCATTCAGGGTTACACAAAATATTTATAACACATTACTGAATATGGACAGCAATTGCTGAAAAATAGAAATTTACTGAGTTATGTGTCTTTTTAAGTTGATTATTTAGATATATATTTTATCGTATGAAAAATAAAATTTCTTAATAAAATTCTGGTAGTGTTGGAAAGTGTTTATGAATCTATGCCCAATGCATAATTTTTCGTTCTTGTTTAGCGATTAAGAAATGATGACCCGATGAAAAGAGCTTTATAGTTATTGTTCATATTTTCAAATCCTACTGAAGATTTAAGAAATGGTTATTTCATTCTGTTATTTTGGATGTCATGCCTTGTTGTTTTATTATGTCAAGCAAATATTAATGAAAGAGGATTTAAAAAAAAAAAAAAGTATAGAAATAAAGATACAGGGGAATCCAGCTCTCGATTTAGCGGGGGCGTCATATATTTTTTAAAGTGTAGGGTAATATCTCTCAATGAAGTTTTAATTCAATATGACAAGTACTTTCATACGAAAAAAACAGACTGTTTCAGGAAATTTATTTGGTTTATGGTTTAAGAAAAGGAAGGTGGAGGGGGCAGTGGCGTAATAATTCACAAATTACGCGAAATGTCATTTTCTAATTGATCAATTGGAATCATCAAATATTAATAACGTATTTATAAGAAAATTTAATCCTTCGAACTAATAATTAATCTATTAATGCCATCAACACGCAGTCAGGAAGGGGATTAAAAATACTGAATTCCACAGAATTATTATTATCATATCAATTTTAAATGGGGTTCTGAGAGCAGATACTCCCTCCACCAGCCCTCACTCGACTCCGATATAATTAAAAGAAATTCATAGAAAGTCCCGAAGTATCAGTGCAGGAAATAATATTTCGCGTCACAATTCAACAGATTTAAATGTCTCAAAATCACTTAGTAATATTAATATGAAAAAAATGAAACTGCGAATTAAAAGAAGTTTCAAATATTAAACAAGTTGTTTCCAAAATAAAAATTCGACATGCTAATCTGACGTTGAGGCCCTTGATCTGACGCTTTACATGTTAGGAATATAATTAATATCTACTGTGCTTCTTTATACATATAGTTGCTTTCTCAGAGATAAATTATTAAACATTAAAGTGACTTAAAAAAAAAAGTCTTAATTTGAATGGGAATGGCTCTGAGCTTCATGAACGCTCCTATCCTATGCCCCTGAGGGATGCATGACCATCATGACCCTTCTATTATATATATGCCTCCGTATGAAGAAAGAGGTAAAAACAGCAATTTTTTTCAGAGCTCAGCTATAAATTACTATCTTTGTTATCAATTTTTAGTTTTAAGATCTAATTAAAAATTAAATGCTGGAAAATTATGCGAGAAATAAATATTCAGAATTAGAATCATACCACGTAACTAGAAGGCTTTGCCCACTACGCTGATCGGTTTTTTTTTTCAAACGAGCCTTGAATCAAACAAAATATATCTGTAAATTTTCATCTTTTGTTTTAAAGCATTGTGGATCTTTACCAGGAATGTCCTTCGCAATGCTTAAAACGATACAAACACCATTCCGCATATTTTCTAATATGGCAGACAAAATTTGGGCTGTTAAAGATTAAGCCTTTTAGTTGGTCATTTACAGTAAGGTTTGGTATAAAGAACGCGATAGAATGATATGCAATATATTAAAACCATCTCTGAAAAACTATCTAATGCAACTATCAATGCAAGTCTAATCAAAATCTGTCCAGTAGAACTGGACCTTTTAAAAGGCTAACCTTTCAAAAGGCTAACCTTTTTTAAAAAGGCTAACCTTTCGTAATCGGGTTCACCTGATCATAGAACTTTCTCCCACAATTCTGTAACTAAGCAACTTAGAATATGTTATAGACTAAAACCTTCCCTGAAAAATTATCTAGCTAAGAGTAAAAGTCCTATCAAAACACATTCAGCATAATTCAAGTTATAAGCAGAAGGAACGAAATTCCCATTTGCATTTTATATATACTAGGGCATCCAACCCGAGCTTCCCGGGATAGAAACTATATCTGAAAACCTTTTTTTTTTTTAAACTCTAATAGATTTTTTACATTATATATCAAAAATGTCATATATATATCAAATATGTCATATATATATATCAAAAATGTCATATATATATCAAATATGTCATATATATATATCAAAATATGTCATATATATATATCAAATATATCAATTATGTAATTAAATAAAATTTTGAAAATTATTAAAAGAGGTAATTTCGTATTGGCCTTGTGCCAGAAGTTAATAGCCGAAGAAATCGTTAAAAATTTCGTTATCTACAGCAGTTGGTTTCATTGTGATAATTTCAGCCGCTTTAAAAGCGCTTACTTGAATTATATGTCTGTTAAATTTGCGTTTTATTTATACTATTTTATTTATTGCTAAATGAAGTCTTAATTTCGTTGTTGAATATTAGCTGGAAACAAATGCTGAAATTTTTATATTGTTTAAAGTGCAAACGGGTTAATTTTTTATAATCGTCTGCAAGCGATAGAGATAGATTTTTTTTTAAATCATGCTTGAAATTTAATTTAAATGCTGTACTAAATCAGTCAATAAAGGTACAGTTTCAAACAAATTGCATTTGAAAGTAGATTTTTTTCCCTATATAACCTATTTTCCAATATTTCCTATGTAAAAATTTAAAATGTGCGATGTTTTGAAATTAAAAAATATTGCAGCAGCAAAAATCGCTAAACAGAAATTTCATCGTCAAGTGTTGCCATTCGGAAAATGACGTCAGCATTACGAACGGACACGTTTGTCCTTTATAATATAGATAGTAGAAGAATATCGGCTTCCACCGTTAGACAGATTGACATTCTCATCTACACTATTAATCAAAGCAATAACTGAACAGTCTTATCGTCAGAATCACTATCCTCACATAGCAGACACCTTTTCATTTTTTTCTTCGACGGACTCTAGCATAATATCTGTGTTCACCTGTTGATAGCCGCATCTTCATTTGGTGCAAAATTACAACTAAATGTAATAGGACAATTTCCAATACTTGCAGAAACTACTCCACAAATATTACATTTGAAAAATAATATTCAATTGCTTGCCAAAATACCGTGTTTAAGTTTGCAAACTGTTTCATGCGATTTTTTTTGTTTTTTAAGAAAGAATGTTTATTTATACTCAAGAGAAAAATAGTGTTAGACAAATTAATAAAAACTTAAATAAGAAAATTTTATATAATTTCTGAGTTAGCAATTATTTTTCAATTATTTTTCATTTACAATTCGAATTTAAAAGTGGAGAAAGAGTCTGTTGAGGAGAAAAGGGTTGTGAATTCTTCATTTTTTAGATTTTTATCTCATCAGACGAAAAAAGAAGAAAAAAAGAAAAAAGAAAAATAATTCAGAAATTTAAAAAGTATGTTGTGCAAGCGGGAAGGTGCGAGAGAGTTTTAGATAAATTATAGAAAAACAATAAACAAAATTATTTTATGTAATTTCTTAAACAGGGGCTTTTATTTTGCAATTTCTTCATTGACATTACAATTTAAAAATGCATGCTTTTTTTTTGTACTAAATACTAAAAAGTTTACCAAAAAATTGCTTAAAAATTGAGAAACAAAATTATGGGAAATAAAAATAAATATTGATAATTAAGAATCGATTGTTATCTTCTTCACTATCAATCTTACATGGTGCTTTTTGGCTATTCTCCTCGACCGACTTTAGCACAATGCCGGTTGTCACCTTGATTAGTCGCATATTCATTTGGGGTAAATTTACTACACAAATATTATATTCAAGAACAAGATATTCAAAAACAGATATTCAAATTCTTGCCAAAATCTGACGCTTGTGTCTAAGAACTGTTTTACGTGGGTAGTTTATTTTATTTTATTTTGCATGGGGTGAGTCAGTTTTGCTCAAAGAGCAACATATCCCACGTGAGGTTTTTGCGTTTTCACCAAGCAGAAGCTGATTGCGATATGAAAGAATCAGGGCTGAAGTGCGGTATGATTCCCGCGTGCAAAACAATTCTCAAACGTATCAACATAATACAGAAATGTAACAAATAAAGCAATATTAAAAATAAAAAAAGTAACGTCCATAATTTTCTTTATAAAGAATTGAAACAGCTTAGTATTTTTAAATGAGGTTCTCTCTCCATCCCCCACCCCCTCCCTGAATCACCGTTTAAGACAATTATTTAACACACGAACATAAATAAATAAATAAAAATTGTCTTTCAGGGGATGTTTAGGAGTCTTTTACCTCCCCTCACCTTGAAGAAAAAAACCCTTAGTTCCTTTTTGTTTTAGTTTATCATTATTTTAAATTATTTGAGAAGAATAAATTTAGTCATTTTTTTTTTAAGTATGAGAGAAAAATAAAATTTAGTTAATTTAATTTTGAAAATCCGGGTACGGGCAGTTGGCCTCCTATGCTCACTTTTTCGGAGGCCTATGGAAATAATTGGGAATTGAATGTACATAAAAATTACGAAAAATAAATAAATATTCATAATTAAGAATCAACTCACGTAAAGTATCTCCACTTCCACCATTAGACAGACTAACACTCTCTTCTTCACCGTCAATCATGGGTATAGTCTTATCATCATCACTATCCTCACATAGCATCTTTTCATTTTTTTCCTCAACCGGCTTTAGCACAATATCGGTGGTCACCCCTTGATGAGTCGCTTCTTCATTTGGAGTAAATTTACCCCTAAAAGTAGAGGGACAATTTCCCATATTTGCGAAAACTCTACTCCACAAATATATTTAAAGGCAGATATTCAAATGCTTGCCAAAATACTACAATTATGTTTTCACGCTTTTTTTTTTTTCCTTTTTCTCAGAAATGTTTGCACAGGATGAGTCGGTTTTGCTCACAATCTTGACTTATCCCAGCTGAGGCTTTAGTGTTTTCACCAGACGGAAGCTGATTGCGGTATGAGAGGGATATGACGGGTAAACAGAGGCGTTATGCACATGTGTTGGTTTGAACGTTCCCAAAGCAAGTTCGATGCTACCGCACCTAGAGCGGAGCCTCCCGCATATTTCTTCTCTGCGAGACGCTCAGACCAGGGTTGCAAGTTAAACAAAGATGAGTGAAAGTTTTTTCTCGCCAATTGAGAGGAAAGAGTTTGCGAATGCGAATTATTCATTTTTTTAGATTTTTCTTTGGGCTCTTCTATCTTGTCAATAAAGAAAGAGTATGGGCGCGCGGAAGTTTGAGGGTAGGGGGTGGGGGGTGGGGGTATTGCACAAGCTGGATTTTTAAATTTAATTAACTAAATATTCTTTTCCCCTCATTAAAAAAAAATAATAATAACATTTATTAAATACTAACAGAAAAAGGACTTAGTTGTAGTTTGTTAAGTGGACCCCCCCCCCCCTCTTTCCCGTAAAAGACAATTTCTACTTCTTTTAATTTTATGTTCATGGGTTAAAAAATATTTTAACCCATTTTAGGTCGGAAGATCGTATAGGACTCATGACTTTGAATTTTTTTTTTCTTCGTTGAATTGATTTAATTGGGTTGTATAACGATGTCTGTCTCTTAAATTCATTTTGAGAAAAATTGCCCTATTGAGCGGAAAGAGTTTGTGAATTCGTTTGTTTCTTCTTCTTTTGAGCATTTCTATCTCTCAGCAAACCATGTTTTTCCGGCAGAAAGTTAAAAATAACGTAGAATAATAATAATAATAATAATAATAATAATAATAATAATAATGATAAAAAGTTTGGAATAATTTATAGAAAAAATAAATAAGATAACGTTAGGGAATTTCTGAGTGTTGAATTATTTTTAGATTCTTCGTTAAAAATTGGATTTAAAATTGCCCTGTTGAGCGGATAATGTTTTTTTTTTTTCCTACTTCTTCTTTTTTTGAGCATTTATATCTCTCAGCAAAACATTTTGCAGAAAATACGCAAAGTTAAAAAAAAAAAAAGTTTGGAATAATTTGTAGAAAAATAGATATAACTTTATGAAATTTCTGAGTAAAGAATTATTTTTAGTTTCATCATTAAAAATTGGAATTTAAAATTGCTCTACTGAGCGGAAAGAGCTTGTGAATTCGTTTTTTTCTTCTTATTACAGCCTTTATATCTCTCAGCAAAACATTTTGCAGCAAGTTAAAAATACATTTATACGCAAAGTTATATATAAAAAAAAAGTTTGGAATAATTTGTAGAAAAATAAATATGATAACTTTACGAAATTTTTGAGTGAAGAATTATTTATCACAATTATATATCACAGAGATGCACTGCAAAATATAGTATGCACAGAATGTATCGTTCATTTACAGGGACACTCAAAAGAAATTGGTTAGAGTAGTGTTTATATGAGCAATAATGCTGGTAGCTCGTTTTCAGTTGTGGTACGCGTTTTTAAATGTAACTATTTTTTGCATATTAATTGGTGCATATAAGTTCTATAGATCACATACAAGGCTGCTCAAAAGATCTCACGTATACTCCAGGTTACTGAAGGAAATTCCTTACTGAAGTAAATTTCAGCATACTGAGTAGTATATATACAAATCTGTAGGCCATATACAGGGCTGCACAAAAGAATTCAGATAGTTTGTTTGACTTTTGGTAGTACTTGCTGCAATTGGGTTTTGAAAGCAATTATGTGTTTTCTAAATTGTTTACTTGAAACTGCGAAGTTTTGTTGTTACAGTATGAATGTGTTGGAAAGTGATTCATAATCTATGCTTGACGCATGATTTTTCGCTCTTGTTTTACTTCTTCTTTTGAACATTCATATCTCTCAGCAAAATATATTTTTTCATGCAGAATGTTAAAAATAACATTTATACGTAAGATAGTTATATATATATATCATCATCATCATCAACCGTTTTCAATCCACTGCTGGATGTAGGTCTCCCCCAGATTTTTCCATTGTTGCCTGTCTAGTGCTTTAGTCATCCAATTAACACCGGCCACTTTTCTGATTTCGTCACTCCATCTTACTTGAGGTCGTCTTCTTGGTCGTTTTACATCTCTGGGATACCACTGTAGGGTGTTTGTGCTCCATCTATTGTCTTTATATATATATATATATAATTATAATATCTATGAATATATATATATATATATATATATATATATATATATATATATATATATATATATATATATATATATATAGATATTATAATTATATATATAATTATAATATCTATGAATATATATATATATATATATATATTATATATATATACAGAGGGTGTTCACATATGTTTTAGACGATTTTCATGGTACTTACAGAACTATTTTATATAAAATATTTGTGTTTTAAATGTTCAGTTTGGTTACCCTTATTCTGAACTACCTTTCTACACCATAATTTTCTTGACAATAATGAATTTTGTAGTTTTGGAAGAGGTTTTTTTGGGCCATTCCTCTTGAACAGCTTTCCAAAGTCCATATGAAGGGTGACATTATATAACGCGTCTTTTAAAAGTCCAAAAGCGCAAAAATCCATCGGAGATACATCAGGCAAATTAGCAGGTATATCAGTGAAGGCCCTGATACCCCGTTTCTCGTTCCATTTTCCCCGGATATTAACAGTGGTTTGTGATGGGTGGCTGTTTGTTTTATCTTCATGCAATTCAACACATTGATGGCACTGGGAATAAAGAGATGGTATTTCATGTGTGAAGATTGGGAGTTAAATTTTTTTCTGATAGTATGTAAAGTTGATCTTAACATTTTTCTCTACTTTCTGTAATTCTAATTTGTCGTTATATGCAATGCCAGAAACAATCATAAATTTTTTGATAAAAATTATTTTAGATACTACATTGAACAGTGTTTTAAGTTTTTTTTTTTTTTACCTCTTTGATGATAATAAATGGATCACTTTGTATTACAATCATTTAAATAAACCCAAGTTTCATTTATTGTAACAACATTTTTCCATTTTTCTCCGGATAAATGCTTCTTATAAAGAATTGCGCATAGTATTCTTCTTTCGGTGATATGTCGTTGAAAAAGACGATTATTTTTATTATTTTTTTTATGTTGTTGTTTTTGGACTTTTTAAAATTCAAACCAGTGCTAATGATTTTCTTAACAGTTGACATTGACTATTTTAACGATTTAGCTACAATCCTTTGACTTGGAGGATTTTCTTTTATCATAAAAGATCTTACCTTTGCATATTCGAAGAATTCCCTTTTGTTCTGGGGTTATATATTTGGAACACTTTTTCCCTTTGAAGACAGTCGTTCCTGTTTTTTCCATGTCTTTTTGACAATGTTAGCTATTGTGGCCTTAGATATAGAAAAACGATGCCTTTCACAGTGTTTCTTAATAACCGAATACAAATAATTATCTTTGGAAAGTGCAGAAATACGGCCTTCCATCCATCGGTTCTTTAAAATCATCATTTTGCATCTAAAAATTTTTTTCAGTTGCCAGGCAAGAATTTATACTTGCATAAACAACAAAAAACTTTCAAAACTCCAAATTTCCCTCTTCAGTATAAATCCATGCACATTTCAAATTTTCCGATTCTTCTTCATTTTTTATGCACACTCGTCTAAGGATGTCTCTCTCACTGGATTGTTTGACAAAATACTTTTTAAACATATATTTAAGAGTTAAAATATTACTCACAGTTCATTTTGTGTCTTTCTTTAAAATACACAAAATTTAAAAAAAAAAAAAGGTAATTTTATACAATTTCCGAATCAGTTCTTATTTTTTCTGATTATTTTTCTTTAATGTTGCACATTGCCTTAAACATCGGATAAGAGAAAAAAAAAAGTGATCGATTTTATTAATCAAAACATTTTAAACTATAAATACCCTATATTTTAATTTTTCTCAATAAAAATGTTTTTCCTAAATATATAACAAATCATAACACCCAGAAATAATATGCTTAATTAAATTGTTAAAAGGTGTGAAATAAAAACTATAAAAACAGCAAACAAGTTGGACATCGCACGTCAAACTAAACAAATGAGGTACGTTCGTACTGTTATTATTTCAGTGAAATGAATTATAGCGTCTCTTATTATGATATGATTAATTTCCGTAATAAAATAAGTATTATTTAAGTTGGCGACATTTTATCTTTTGTTAACATTTACTGAAAATTCCAATGGGAAACTTAAACCTAGCTTTGAAAATTTCAGACCTTGAAATCCATATTTAGACTATTTTCCATTTAATGTCTATTTCTCCGGAAACATCTATCCAAAAAACTGTCGGTAGATTATATGATTTCTATAATTAAACAAATATAGTAAAAAAATTAGATTTTTAAATTCAGTACTACGCAAATAATATTTTAGGACTAAATCTTAAATACGACGTTAATCACCATTGCAACCTAGAATCATTATGTATCATGGGATGTCATTAAATTAATTACATGTGAATTTAATAGAATAAAGAAAACTTTTATTAATATATTTTTAAGTTTTGATTCGATTTTCATAAAATTTGAAATGTCTCGACAAAATTCTGCAACGATTATATATATATTAAATTTCAAACCATTCGGTTCGGTAGATTTGCGCTGTTATATGTGGACAGACGGACGGACGGACGGACCAGACGACCACTATAGGTGCTACGTATTTATATAATTAGGAACGCCTCTAAAAAGGTTTTAATAAACTATTTATATGTTTCGGCTCCACCGAATCAAATCAAATCAAATACAAATAATCTATAGTTGCGCGATGTATAATGTAATGATTTGAAACGCCATCCTTCAGTGTTTCACGTTCTCTCAAATTACGCACGTTATTTTATTTTATTTTTTATTTTTAATTGGATGTTGATTTCCATATTCATAACCATGGAGTAACTCAACCCATAGTTTTAGTAAGTTAAATGATGTTGAATAGTTAGATATTAAATTTTTACGTGTTACAATCCGATGGTTTCTCTTATAATAAATGGATAGATTGGAGGGAGAAATTATCTTATTTTCAATGATATTTATTTGATACGGTTTCTTCTTCATATAATTTTACCAGGGTTGCGGTTTTAATGTTGTACTTTATACCGCCTATATATATGCTCCTTTATAGGTACTTTCGTAATTATATAACTACATACCACATACAGTCGTCGTCTGGTCCGTCTATCTGCCCGCATATAACAGCACAAAAACTATCCAATCAAATGGTTTGAAATTTAATATATATAATCGTTGCAGAATTTTGTCGAGTCATTTCAAATTTTATGAAAATCGAATCAAATCTTAAACAAATATTAATAAAAAGTTTTCTTCATTCTATTAAATCCTATCATACGTAAATTAATGCAATGATTTACCATGATAGGTAACGATTCTAGGTTACAATGGTGATTACGTCCTATTTAAGATAGAGTCATATTATTTCCGTATTACTGAATTTAAAAACTGAACTTGTAACTAAAATTGTTTAATTATAGAAATCCTGTAATCTACCGACAGTTTTTTTTTATAGATGTTACCGGAGAAATAGATATTAAATGGAAAAAGAGTCTAAAAATGGATTACAAGTTCTGAAAATTTCAAAGCTAGGCTTAAGTTTCCCATTGGAATTTTCAGTAAATGTTAACAAAACGTAAAGTGTTTCCAACTTAAATGTACTTATTTTATTACGGAAATTAATCATATCATTATAACAGATGATATAATTCATTTTTTCACTGGAGTAATAACGATGATTTTTTTACATTTTCTTGCATTGGATGTTTGCGCATAGTATAATTTTAATGTAACAGAATTGCAATTAATTATTTGTAAAAGTGTATTGAAACTTAATTTCATAAAATAAAATTAATATCTATAAAATGAAAATATATACTGATTTTCATATTATATTCAAAAGTAATATTATAATCAAAAATAAATTTTGTATTCATACATTTTTGCATAAGAGTGCAACAGCTATTGCATCAAGATTTGAATATTTATAAAACTAAGTATAGTACGAACGCACTCATTTGACGTACAATTTTCAAATTGTTTCTATAGCTAAATTTTCTGCTAGTCATGCCAATATAGTAATTCTTTGAACCGTTGGCTTTAATAAATGGTATTTCATATACTTACTTCTGAATAACTTTCAAAATCACATTTATCTTTTAGCAATTTAATGAAGTATAATATTTTTCCTGTTTAATACAAAGATGCCAAAGTTTTTCTCTTTGTGATAAATTGTGTAAATTTGAAAGAAAATGCACAATTACCAAATTTATTACTTTTTGTACTTTCTTTATTAAAACTAAAATTAAAAAATAGTAAAAAATATTTATAAAAATTTAAATTATTATTATTGTTTTTTTTTTCTCTCTCCAAGAAAATATTTTTTTTTAATTAAAAGAAAATGTTACTGAAAAAAAATGCTTTTGAAAAAATCAATTTAAACCTGAATTGTTTTTGAACGGACGGAAAACTCACTTTGAAACCACATTCCTTAAAAGCGAAATGATCTAAGAAATGATACCTACAAAAATAGATTTCTGTTAATATTTTTATAGATTACAATACATATTTTTTATCGAATATCAATTAAGAAATGTATAAATTGTGAAACTAATATAAAAATATATATATTATTGTAAACTATAAAAATTTTAACAGAAATTGATTTTTAGAAGCTTCAAATATGGGAATCTAAAATATCATCTTATTCCGTTCAGTCTCTGTTGAATTATGCTTGAAAAACTGCATGCATTGCAGTTCGTTTTGCAACTATTAATAATGAATTTAACATTAGGAGTCTAAAACTTTAAATTCACAGAATTCTTAAACTTCTTCACCAAATCACTTACCATCTAGCATTTTAAGGTAAAATTTACCCAAGAATCCAAAATATGATGTAGAAATTAGATGTTCGCATTGAAATTTTCGGAATTTATTGCAATTTCGGTACGGAGATGGCCTCCTAAGCTTATTTTAAAAAGTATATATAAATAGAAAGAATACATAATTTCCAGTCGGATGGCTATTTTTTTTTTCAGGGATAATTTGCTGATTAAAATCTATGGGGTCCTCTCTCTTTCTCTCTCTCTTCTTGTGTGTGTGTGTGTGTGGGGGGGGGGGGGGGTGTATTCTTGTGAAAGCGCGGGTCAGATATACTATAAAGGACTGGAAATAATTGTGGGAGCTTTTAAGCTGCGTTTAGAGTTTTCCCGAGCAAGTCAGTCTAAGATCGACATCAATCGTGTATCTTCCCTTTCTTTCCGAATCATTTTGTGGTGCAGTCATTGACAAAATAAAAGGGAGATTCAACAAAAGAAATGGGTATTTTCCAGAAGTCAGCGGCTCCCACTCTTGACCACTGACCGTTAGAAATGCAAAGAAAGTTATAAAACGTGAAAGGGAGTGCCACATAAGAGACCCGTACATTTAAACCGTTATCTGTTTGGACCTTTATACATAAACGTTTCAATGACGCTGACTATAAAAGCAAAATTCAAGATCAGTCTACCTCTTTCTCATTCACTTTCTTAAACTTGTTATAAGCATTACTGTGATTCGAAAGGGGTATCCTTGTTAAAAATTATTGAAATGCTAATTTTCTTTTCTGGCCTGACTAAAAATCATAAATTAATTTAAGAGCATCGTTAAAAGACATACTGTTATCAATTTTTCAAAAGGTAAAATATTGTATTCAAGCAGAAATTTAAGAAAAAAAAAGTAGGGTGCAATAGCACTAAAATTTTACTCATAAAAAGAAAATAGTCTTAGCGAAAGTAAAGATAAATTACGCTACAGAATTAATCATAAAACGATTAATTTTCGTTTTGTAACGTTATTTTTCTGTAAAAAAGAAAAAGAAATAAATCAATCAAAAGATAGCCAAAGGACAACTTGACTACTTCCACAAATACAGAAACTTTCTTTAAAATAATGTATATCTCGTTCTGTCTCTCTCACCCACACACACATTCAAAGGCATCTTCCTATAATTCCTTTAAATGTAATGAATGGGAAAAATGATAGCGAAATGAAATTCATCCGACCGTGTATACACGGGCGGATTTTATGTTGCTCTTATGAATGAAGTTTCCAAATGAAATTCCTTATCAGTGAATCATGATTCACCTTGTACACCTCGGCAAAAATGTAACTAATCTTACGAAAAGAATAAAAAATGTTTTTTTTTTTTTTTAAATTATCATTTTATCTGAAATGAAATACTAAAAGTTTTTTTTTTTCTCTAGAGGAAAAAATACATTTTACACTTTGATCCCACAAATGAAACCATGACGGCTATAGTACAAAGAACTGATGATACAATAAACAACTGATTTAAAACATTTTTTATTTGAGAGTTCAAATAGACCTCTCCTGAGTCTAAGTAACTTCAAGTGATGGCACTCAAAATCATTTGTAATTCTTTAACTAGTTTTTAGGCAGATTTCGTAAGAAATACTAGCTATTACATTCTCCCCTAAGTTGGAATTTTTGAAAAAATTTTGCCGATCTACGCCGATCATGACTCCCAGAACCATAAACCACCACCAGTTCAAAACTTTATCTATCTATCTATGTCACTTTTTTATGGACACGATAACTGCAATAATTCTGCCCAAATCTCTTCCAAACTGATACATAACATCAACGGGCATGAAATCTCGGTCAAGTTCGTTAATGGGCAAAATCGAACCAAGGGGAGGGGGGAAATGAAGGGTGGGGCTTTTTGTGAAAACAGAAAAATCTCCACAACTTCTTAATTATGATACGTATCGAATCCGTTTAAAGTTATTATTACTTATAGGAAAAGGGCCGAAAATTTATGTATGAACATATTTTGGATATCATTAAAAATGGCCCCAAGAGGCGAAAAAGGGGGGGGGGGGTTAGAAGAAAAAAAATCATAGCTTCGTCAATTGACAAGCTATCAAATCCGCTTAAATTTATTATAAATCCTCTTAGTACTATCTAAAACTTCTATATTGGCAAGTTTTTTTATAGGACCAACCCTTATAGAAAAAAAAAAAAAAAAAAAAAAAAAAAAATCCCTGCCGGCTCCGCCTGCAAACAAGTTAGGTTTCGAAGTGGGCGGTTCCAACTGCCGTATATGGCAAAAAGGTAATTTCTTCTGCAATTCCCAACAAACAGGCGCCCCACGGTCTACGTCTTCGAAATCTACCTGTGCCTATAGGCCGAGCCGTCAAGGATTTTTTCTTTCTCTTTTCTTCTCTTTTTTTCTTTTTACTCTAAACTTTTGATTTATTTTCTTGGAAATTATTACACCTAATAATATTAAATCGATTCGGAAAATAGTATATTATTTGTAAAAATATAAAACTTTAATGTAAAAGCAAAAAAAATAAAAATCTGTCTTTTAATATTTTAAAAATAATTAGTTCTTTTTATTTTAATAATACTTACTTTAATAATTACTTTTTAATTTCTAGTATTCGGTCATACGGAAAGTTCTACGGTTTTTAAAAGCGAAGCGCGATTTCGTCTACTTATTTTGCTACTGCATGCTGATAAGAAGTGACCTTGAATGACCAAGATATGTACGCTAAACTAGAATCAACATAAAATTAGTATCAACAGGGAAAAGTACCAGGAACATTCAAATAATCGCCGAAAACGTTTTACAGAAATTTCAACTATAAAATAAACAATTGATATAATAAAATAAACAAGCTACACATAAGTAACAGGAACATTCAAATAATCACCGAAAAAAATTACAGAAATTTTACTATAAACAAAAAAAAACGACAAAAATGACAAAACCGACATAATAAAACAAATAAACGATATGATGAAGATCATATACATATTTTCAGTATTATTTAAAATTTATAGTTCCCTTATGTTTCCTAAAGATTAATTAAATTTTTATTTAAACCCTTTCTATTTTAAAGATTAAATGCAATTATATTTCATCAAATACATTAGCGTTTCTTTTCTATCATTTTTATGTCTGGCTTTTAACCGCAAAAATGATCTTCCTTTTCTGCAAAAAAATGCAGCTGCAAAATTATTCAATATGTACGTTAGAT
This sequence comes from Maratus michaelseni, assembly GCA_963931845.1. Lineage (NCBI taxonomy): Eukaryota > Metazoa > Arthropoda > Arachnida > Araneae > Salticidae > Maratus > Maratus michaelseni. Next base: position 164,662,357 of record OZ007587.1, read on the forward strand.
ATTTTCATTATCCTTTCAAACTTTACTTTCTGTCTGAAAAAAACTTAATGATAAATTCAAAACGTTTTTACATTTACGCTTTGGACCGAGCATAATATTAACTTCCTGGTTTCAATGTAAATGCTGTCTTTAATTAATTCCCAACTGCCAAAATTCTATATGCTCATCAAAATAATTCATATACAGAAAGCCACATCTGACTTCTTTCTCATAACATTCATTAGATTGTTGCTCCAAAAATTACGAAAATAGCAATAAGTAGCCAGGCATGGCACTCCTTTGATTCATTCCCCCCTGTAAATTAATATGCCAGATGCCTAACTGTCCGAAATTCTTTCTGGCGAAAAATGTGCGATACACATGTATATTTGGTGTGGAAAACAAAGCATCGGCGAGAATGTATTGTAAAAATTACGGCAGATCCTTTTTATCTCGGGTACGGAGAAGATCTAAACTTTCATGATGTGAACTGCGTTCTGAGTGCCGAGGGGGCCACTTCAAACGTTCAACTCTCTTTCTCTCAAAATAAAAACATTCCATGGAAATCATCTGTTTATTTATTCTTCTTGTGATGCATCTTTACACGGGAGGAGAACTATGGGTCATCTGCAAAAATAACGACGCAATGTTATTATGCTTATTTCCTTCCGAAACGGCCAGAAGACACCTGGACTCGAAACAACGCCATAGATTCTTGGTGCCGGACTTATAAAGATGCAATAATAAGAGTTGTGGGTGGTCCCCTGAATATTTTATTCCCTGTACGTGATGTGATATCTTTTAAAGACCTTATAAACTAAATATTTTACGAACTTTAAAATGCTCCGGATTAAATTATTCAACGAATGCTTTCGTTCTGATAAGGACACTGTCATCGATTCTGTTGGCCTGCCGAATGCACTGGAGTGCTGCTTTTTTTTTTGCGGCGGACTTGAGTACCGGACGTATCCTGATCGACATGATACCTGTACAGACTTTTGCGGCTCCTGGATTTCAGCGCTTCTCTGGTTTCTGCCTAAGGCCACTGTTTCTGTCACTAAATATAAAATAAAGGGAAAACCAAGATTCGTGCGCCCGTTAAGCTCTCCAATTCAGATTTTTAAAACAAATAGAACTGATAAGAATGCTGTTTTTTTTTTGTTTTTTTTTGCGGACTGGTACCGGATTTGTCCCGATGAATGCATGACTGTTCCAGATTTTTTTTGGATCCCTGGACGTGTGTAAACTAAATATTGTTACTCCCTAAAGTGACCGTTGATTTACCAATATTTTTCAAGCAACTTTTTTGGGACATTTATGCGTACACGTAAAATCTACATGGATATCCCCTTGTTTATTTCTCGCTGTGCGAAGTATATTTTTCCTGCTGGATGTATGTGGAATCTGCGTGTTAAATCGCCATGTACTACGAGACGTTCCTTCATTTATGCCGGCGATTTTTTTTTATACATTTCCTAGTACTTTCTAAGCTGAAATAAAATACTTTCGAATTATAGTGGACGCATGGAATTAATGAAGATCGCCAGTCTGTGCTTTTTCTCCTCATCGAAAATGTGTAGTTTCGTTTGGTGTATCATATTCCATTCCGGACATCAGCTGCACTCAACAGAATTTTATTGTGTGTGTTTTTTTTATCGTGGTGCAAAAAAAAAAAAAAAAAAAAAAAAAAAAAGATATATTTGTTCTCTTTTCGAAAATGTCTAGTTCAAGAAGGTGTGTGAAAGCGTGAAAAAAAAATAACAATAATAGAGTGTTTACGTTTAAAAAAAAAAACAAAAAAAAAACGGACATATCCTTTATCGTGTATTCGAAGTAAGAAAGATACTTTTATGTTTATATATTCGCATATATGCATAACATTTCACTGATATTTATAATTTTTAAATAATTTTAGATACTTTAAATTTAATATCAAGCTGATTTGTCAGTAATAATAATAATAATAAATCTTTTTGTAGCTTATGCAGACATTTTAACTAATAATTTCGATTATCTGTTATATTTTGGAGATATTTTGTCATGCATATGCATATTTTATGCAATATTTTTATATGCATATTTATGGGACTAGATATGATTTAATATAAAATACATACTGCTTTTCATAGAAATATAGTTTTGAACTTACAATTTTATGCTATATTGGAAAAGATTTATATTCATTTTTCATAAAATATGTTTTCGTAGAAGCTTGAGGAATGATTTTGTGTTATCATATTAATAATAATAACAGTATTATTACATTATTATTACATAGTAAACATATTAATAATGGTAAACAAGAAATATAATTTTTGTGATTTTATTAAGTTTTATTTCAAGTATAAATAAATGTTGCAGTTATTTTCATTTTTTCTTTAGATTGCACACTTTTTATGCATATTGGTTTTAAGCATTTGTAAAGATTTTATAAGTTTTAATACTTATGTATAGACATATATAACATTTTATTACTGCTCATATTAAAATCTAAAAGAAAATTTTTGCCTTGCAACAACATGGACAAATGAACAAAAAGGCAACTGAAATAAAATTAAAATTTTTCATAATAGGTTCAGAAATAAAATGGGTTTTTTCAGTGATTTACTGTATGCAGATTTTACTCATGTTTAATAACTGGTACAGTTGATATTTTTGAATATATATACTATTTTAACATTTTATATTTGAATTTTTATTCACAACATGTAAATATTTTAACGTAAGTAAAGTGTATATTTTTAATGTTGGTTACGAGAGGATGGTTATGAAAATTCATGACTAGATAATAGTATTGTTTTGATGATTTTTATTGCAGTCATTTCTTTAAGTGCTTTATTCAGTTGTTTTTTGCGTAGAAATATTTAAAATTTTAATTTGCTGAATTTTTACTTCTGATGGAGTGATGACATATTTCTGCTTTTATTGGTCAGGTTTATATTTTTACGGAACAAAATTCATAATGTTTGATTTTTTTTAAAATAAATTATCATTCCTGTTCCTAGCTCCCTACAATTTCACATAAAAATTATATTTCAATTCGATATATTTCTATTGATATATGATAATTCAATTACACTTTTTTCTCATTAAAATTTTTTTATTAAATGCATAATATTCATGGAGGTAAATTTACAGTAAGATATCGAGTTTTTTCGTGAGTGTAGTTACTTCTGTTGTAGGACTATTTTCTAGAGATGGTCCTATGACTGAATGTTATATTTCATGTCTGAGGTGAGTAAGATGGCCACTTACTCTTCTCGGATATGCAATGTTTTTACTTACACTCATGTTAAAATAATAATAATAATAATATTGCCACAATAACTTAAGTTTAAGGTCTTTACTTTTACCTTCCTGTATTTTTCAATGTGGCGGTAATTTAAAGTGTTTATTTCTAATTATATGTTAATGGTAAATATTTTAATATCATTTTTATTGCATTAAGATATATATGTACTTTGAGACTATGGTGCGTATTAAAGCTTTGTGCCGAAATTTTCCATAAGAAAAAATCTCTTATTTCAGTTCGTTGATTAAAAAACTTCATATTCAAAATTTAATTTCCCCAATGTTATTATATAATATGATATGGTCTGGCATAAATTTTATTTACTGTTTGTGTGCATAAAAATAATAATAATAATAATAATAAAAGTTGAGTATGTTTATGGTTATAAAAAAATATTTTTTTTCTTTCAAAGATATGCTCAATTATACTCTAATTGTGCCTCATTTTTTTTTTTAATTTGATATTCAAAGGTACAATAACATGGTGACTGAACGTCAGTTAATCATGAAAATAAAATTTTAACTAGTATATGTGCATTTATATGTTTTCTTATATGTTATATTTTGCTTAAATTTTCGAGATTTTGTTGCTTTTTGTACAAAATGAATGCAATGCATATGGACACCTAATATTTCTGCGATACTGTCATATGTCCATTCAAACTTTTATAGATATGCCATATTCACTCTTATCTTCGTTCATTAAAAAAAAAAAAAAAAAAAAAAAAAAAGAAAAAACATTCTTGTACTTCATATATATTTTTAGGTCTTCTCATAGACAACATTTAAAATTTTAATGTCTTGTTACAGTCTGTTTACATTTTACAAAGATCTGTTTTTAAAATTTGGTTCAAGATTTCAAGCATTCTTTCAATATTTCATGCATTCTTATAATTCTTGATTAAAAGAGATTATACTTCTACTTCATCGAATAATTCTAAATTCCACTTTTAATTTCTGTGTTTCATTTTTAAGTGCAAGTATGTCTTTCGTTAATTGATTTCTGCAGAATTAGTCAGTGATTGTTTCCATATTGGATTATACTGAGTGATCATTGAATATGGTTTGGTGTGAAATATTTCTTACATTTTTAAAATTTTGATATCAGATATTATTATTTTTACCTTATTGTTTAAATTTTTATTCTAATTTTGCAATTCAGTTTTTTTTTCTGCTAGTCACATCGCATATTGTATGACATTTCACTACGTCGTTTCGACTCATTTTATTCTTACCTACAGTTACTCATTTCCTTCTATAATTTTTGAAATGTCAACAGTTTCACACGCCTCAGTTTATTTGGTCGTAACATTTAGTTCTACTGTCGTACTCAGTCGTATTTTTCCAGAATTTTTCTACTATTTCTTTCAACAAGAGGTATTTTGTGAGTATTCGCTGATATTTGAATTACACAGTTGTACAAGGGTTATTTACATTTTTTTCATTTCAAGTACTGGTGGATATTTGCGCAATCCTTCTTTTCGCACATTCTTGCACGCAGACTTGTATTACATAGCCGTACAATGTTTTCTTCTAGTACAAAGATTTTACAAAGTTTTTCACCTATGAGTTCTGCATGTGAGACTGTAATTTTTCACACACATTTATGTGGGTTTTTTCTTTCCTATATACACTTTTCTTTTCAACTGCAGGTTTGCTACAGGTTTGCATACATTGTTCTGTATAAAATGTTGACTTATTTTTCTCCTCATTTATATATCAATTCACATTTCTACTGTATTTTTTGCAAATTTTTCTCATTTTTTTACACACTTGTTTCGGAATTTCTTTTACATACTTATGGTGTATAAAGTTCAACGACAAATTGTTCTTTTCTTCGATTCTGTATTTGCACACATTTCCAGTTGGTTCATTATGTTTGGCATCTTTTGTAGCCAGAGTTTTTCTTTTCTTCTTCTTCATTTTACACACATACACATTTTGTTGTACTCAAAATTGCTAGGCACAAATGGTTATTTTGGGTACATTCTACACACCGTTGAATCTTTATTGCAATTTTCGTATTAAAAAAAAAAATTCTTGCATTTTATCATACTTAAATTTACTCTACCAACTAATATTTTTAGAGAATTGACATTTTCTGCTCATTTTCTTCGACGTGTAACAAGACTATTTAATTTTCTCTTTGTTCATGACATATATTTTTGCAATATATTAAAAATAATAATTAATTATTACAATATTAATTGTCCTGTTATTGTTAATTTTTTCCTTTTAGGTCACATTTCATGTACTTTTCTTATTTATATCATTATAACATGTTTGTAGTGTTTAAAAAAAAATGTATATACACACAGAATTAACATGCACCTACCAATGCCACTTGTGTCATTGTCGATATGTTGGTAAATATTTTTCATATCAATCTTCACAATATTTTCTTTTAACGTATTTTCAGGTATTCCAAGCCCACATTTTTATAATTTAGGTCCTCGAACATAATAAAATATTAATATTTATGTAAAATTTTTCTGTTTGTCAAGTTCATGAATGCCCCTTAATCATGGTACAGGTGTATTTATGCCTATTTGGTTTGTAGAATAATTGTAGTATTATTTTTTGTTTTTATGTGACATGGCTGGACCATTTTTATGTTTTATACTGCAGTGCTGCAAGACTTATATATAATTGACAAATTTTAAAATTTTTCTTGCATAGTACTTCTAATTTAAATTTAACAATTTGATTTTAAAAAATTCAGTGTTTATTTTTTGGATTGGTAAGTAATTATTTGGTATATGTGATTTTCATGAAGTACTCCATATTTTACACTTACACAAATGCTTTTTGCAGGCTTTTCATATGCAAAGGTTGTCAAGATTCCTTCATATGGTCGACGATAAGTCTTGCATACATCTCTTTTTCTTCTTTTACACATGTACTTTATTGTATCACAAAAAAAAATAATGCGCTTACCTTTTCACTTCTCTTTGGCATTTTAAATTGCATTTGTTCACATAGCATTATTTTTAAATTCAAATAATAGTCTTTAAATTTTATTGTTAAAAAAAAATTATAAATTTTATTTATTTTTCCATATTTACAATTGTCACTTTTGCTCACGTTGATAGGATTTTTTTAAGGTTAGGTATATAGTTGCAACATGTACAACAATTTCATTGGCTATACAATTTTATACCTCAAGATATTTCAGATTAACATATCTAATTAAGTATCTAATTATTTATGACTAGTTTTTTTTTTATTTTTAAAAGCATTATCAGAGTTACTCTTTACATTTCTATCCAACACAATCAAAGTTTGTATTTTCAGTTTAAAGCTTTCATGGCAATTGACAGTATCCAGTAAAAATTGTATAGTTTCAATATCAAAATACAGTGTCCATTTTTCTCTAGTTGAATGTAAATATTGGTGGTGTTTTATTTCTGCACACAGTATTTAGTACAAGTGCATATTTTTTTTCTTTTTGCTTTTACATTTTTATATGTTATTTTAAAAATATGTATTTTATTCATATGCTGATTTTTAAGATTTTATCAGCACTTCAACATATTATTTTGTGTTGATGATTAAAAAAAAAATTAATATGAAGGCCAAACAACTGCCTCATCAAATTAGCCTGCAGGTAAATTTTTATCATGATCATGTATAATAACAATTGCTAGCATTATATATATTTATGTGTACACCTTAAAAAATATATAGCATTATTATATATTGGCCATTTCCTTTATCCGTCTTTTAGGACGTGTCTTTATTAAAATAAAAGGAAAATATTAATTGTCTGCATTTTGGAAATGTTATGGTTATACGTATATATTGTATAAGCAGACGAGACATTTGAATTTGGTATACCTTGCACAACAAAGTGCTAATTTTTTTAAATCAAGTACTTGTTTATATTTTTATGTGTTTATTACTTATTTTTGTATGGTGGTCTCCCAGGCTTTGAAATGTTTGTTTTATGGATATTACAGTTTGTTTTCAGTGTGTGTACATGTGTATCGCAACAAGGTCAGCATTTTTTTTCCTATGAAGGGGGAGTATATGTATATGATGAAGATCATATACATATTTTCAGTATTATTTAAAATTTATAGTTCCCTTATGTTTCCTAAAGATTAATTAAATTTTTATTTAAACCCTTTCTATTTTAAAGATTAAATGCAATTATATTTCATCAAATACATTAGCGTTTCTTTTCTATCATTTTTATGTCTGGCTTTTAACCGCAAAAATGATCTTCCTTTTCTGCAAAAAAATGCAGCTGCAAAATTATTCAATATGTACGTTAGATATTTTCATTATCCTTTCAAACTTTACTTTCTGTCTGAAAAAAACTTAATGATAAATTCAAAACGTTTTTACATTTACGCTTTGGACCGAGCATAATATTAACTTCCTGGTTTCAATGTAAATGCTGTCTTTAATTAATTCCCAACTGCCAAAATTCTATATGCTCATCAAAATAATTCATATACAGAAAGCCACATCTGACTTCTTTCTCATAACATTCATTAGATTGTTGCTCCAAAAATTACGAAAATAGCAATAAGTAGCCAGGCATGGCACTCCTTTGATTCATTCCCCCCTGTAAATTAATATGCCAGATGCCTAACTGTCCGAAATTCTTTCTGGCGAAAAATGTGCGATACACATGTATATTTGGTGTGGAAAACAAAGCATCGGCGAGAATGTATTGTAAAAATTACGGCAGATCCTTTTTATCTCGGGTACGGAGAAGATCTAAACTTTCATGATGTGAACTGCGTTCTGAGTGCCGAGGGGGCCACCTCAAACGTTCAACTCTCTTTCTCTCAAAATAAAAACATTCCATGGAAATCATCTGTTTATTTATTCTTCTTGTGATGCATCTTTACACGGGAGGAGAACTATGGGTCATCTGCAAAAATAACGACGCAATGTTATTATGCTTATTTCCTTCCGAAACGGCCAGAAGACACCTGGACTCGAAACAACGCCATAAACGACATATAAAAGCAAATTTTGTTGAAGTTTTTTGGTGACTTTCTAAGATTTTCTCTTCTGTTATGTAAACGATTATGGGGGACCATCGCCTTAGACTGTCAAAAGGTAAAATATCTCTATTATAACTCGAAAACTATTCATAGAAATGAACGGTAAAAGTACATAGCCATTCATGTTTTCGATGGCGCTGATTCTTTTTTATGTAAAAAGTAATGTATAGGCTAAAATTCATAATTATTTTTTAATTGAATTTATTAATAATTTTTATAATTAAAAATTTGTTTTATAATTTTAAAAATACCTTGATCATCTTTGGGTCTATTCATTGTTTCTCATATAAAAAAGAAACATTTCAATCGAATGACTTTTTAGGATGATATAAATTAAAATTTATATGTGACTTCAAGATTAGAATCTACAATTTTTAAATCCTTCTAATTTTATGAGAATTTTCAGAAAAAAATGTATAAACTATCTACTTTCTCTGACTAAGGAATTCAAATTAAGGAATTCATATTCAAGGAACACAAATAAAGTGTTCAGAGGTAACGTGTTACTATTTGAAAAATGAACGTTGGGGCAATTTTAAATATGTAAACGGCCCCACAAAAATAATTTACGCATAGCATTAAATAGTAGACATTATTTCCAGTCGATTGGTGACTATAGTATCTTTTTTTATACGATTATTTGAATCACAGTTAGTATGTGAAGAAACATAAAATGAGCTTTTTATATATCAATATGTTTTATATTTTACGCATATATTGGTAAAAAATATTCAATAATTTCCCTAACTAAAATTTACTTCGCTAACGTTAGCATTAAATAATTAAGTTTACTAAATTAAAATTGTTAATAATTTAAATAATGATTTGTATGCTCAATTCGTCAAGAAACATAGTGCATATAATTGTCATTATTAACCCTTTTATTGTTCTCTTTTTTAACCCTTTTGTTATTCTTTCAAAAATTACGCCTTATAAAGCAATCATACTTAGCCTTTTTTAGTGGGGGTTGAAGGAGGCACAAATGTGTGTTTGATACGTTAGGTGGGCCACTACATACTATAGTTATATAACAATAATAATAATAAAGTAAAATAATGACAAAGGTAATTAAAATAGTAGATTGCAAAAGTAGCATAACAAAACAATAAAAAAATTAATATAATCAATTAGTTAGATAATAAGTATATTGTTAATATTAGTTATTTAATAAGTGTAAACAGCAATACAATAAGACTTGGTAAGGTTACATCGTTAGAGACCTCAGAAAAATTCCGTCTTAGACGGGTTTTCGTCAAAAGAAGTCTAATTCTAAATTCTAAGGTAATATTTTAGCCGGTATCGTGAAAATTTCTGTTCAAGACCTTTACAGACAGATTTCATTTTCACAGTTTTTTCTGTATAATAGTAGAGCATTTTCAAATTCTAAAAATAAGCAATCAGGCTTTTTTTTTTTCAAAGTCAGACCTTTTTTTATTGCAGTTTTTTTTTAATCATTTTAAATGCAAAAATGTATAGTGCAAGTTTAATTAATATAAAACAAGATGTTATTAGTTTTGGGGTTTAAATATGTTACAGTTGTAGGGGGGAAAAATACCTCCCGACCAATTCTGCCGCAAATTATCGCATAAAATGCACCAATCGATTAGTAATCATATCTACTTTTAAATGTTATTCAAGAATTATGATTTGAGGGTCGTATACATTTTTAAAAACTGTACCATTTATTTTTCAAATGATAATACCCACTTTTGTCACCTTTTTTTTAGTTCCTGGGATAAAAACATCCAGTTTATATATTTTTCCTTTACTCATCATAGACTTACGAGATGTCAAAGTTTAAGGATGCTAATATTAAATGCACGTGAAAAATTTTAATACATATTTCCAAACAATCAATCAATTGATTATTATTTATTTATTTATTTGTATGAGCTAGTATGAATTCATACTAGCCAATGTATGTATAGAATCCAAGTATGAAGTCCTAGTATGAATCCTAGTATGAATCCAAACATATACCAAGCATTCTTTCGTTTGAAAAAGATATTTTCAATTATGATTATTATTTTTAAATTCACATTAAGAAAATTATGAATTATGACCTACATTAATTGTTACATAAAAAAGACCACAATCGTCAAAAACATGGATGTGTTACGTTTACAGATCATTCGAATCGGTAATTTTCGAGCTATAGAGAATTTTTACTTTTCAACAGTTTTGGGGGGGGGGGGGGGTCCATTATCAAGGAATCCATGGAGAAACAAATGTAAGAAACTTACAAGATGTAGGAATTGCTTGTAGATGGTTGTAAGAATTAATTTCATATAAGGTAACTATATTTTATTTTTTAAAAATTCGTTTAATTTTACTGGTGACCATTTGAGTGTTTTCGGGGATTTTCTTTGTAAGATCTCAATTTCATTTCCCGAAAATTATGGTTTCACGCGTAACACATTTTAGTTTTTTATATTTTGGTGAAGATTTAAGAAAAAGTATATAAAGCAAATATGTTTTTCTGGCCTGTTTTGATCCCAGGTCCTTGGAAACTCTTGAGTTCCTTGCCAGATAGCTCAACAAGAGTGCAAAAGTGAGTGTTATCATTTTCAAAATAAAAATTGGTACAGTTTTTTAAATGTAGGGGAACTTAGGGAACTATGGAAGAGTCGGGTAATATGGAATACCAAAGTTTCTGTTTGGTAAAGTGCTGCCACCAAGCGGCAATATCATAAACTACTTAAGAACATTTCCAGAATGGCGCCCACACACAGTTCGTCGGTCGGCGTCAGGGCGCGTTGCGTGAATAAATATTTGTTCTTCATTTTAGGAAAGTTTCAGGAGATATTTTTTCAGTATTTTTTATTCATTATTATACGTAATATTTTTACATTGAAATTAAGCGTAATGTACACCGAAATACTAACAGTTTATGATGCAATACTCGTTTTTTAGCTCGCTTTTCACACCAATAAACATAGTAATTTTTCCCAAAACCGGTGGTGTCGGGTTATATGGAATTCCAATATATCATAATGCTCCATGATTATGGTAGTGAAAAGACAGATCTTTATATTTATGATTTGTGCAAATCTATAGTATGAACTGGAATATATTGGCTGACTACCTAGACACTATATTTTGATAATGCTCTCTTGATACCATTACGTCTGTTTTTTGCGAAATTTTGTTCGTTTTCTTCATTTTTAATCCCTTATTCCATATTTCCCGACTATCTCACAATACCCACAAAATATATTTATTATTATTACTATCTGTTTGCCAGTGATGAAATTTCCTGAAATTATTTTTGTCTATAAAAACTATTCTCATATAGTTGAAGTTTGTAATTGTATTTGGTTTTCAGGTTTTAAATAATTTCGAGATGTTGTATTGCCCCAAATGTAAATAATATTCCATAATACCCGAAGTTCCTTTAGATGTCTAGATGTTCCTCAAACCTTAATCCATGCTTAACATTTTAAAGAGGATGCTATTACTAATAGATTGGTACCAATTGCAATTTATCCATCATTTGGAGCAGAATTAATCTGGGGAGTGGGGAGGGATACTTTTTTTTACGGCAGTACATACGTGCACACCACTGTAATGCAAATATGGCTACATATAAAAAGAACTTTTGACTGAGCAAATGGTATTTAGGATGTTTCAACATACTGTATATTCCGGCGCATAACGTGCTTTTTTGCTACAAGAAAAAAAATTCGAAATTTAGAGGTGCGCGTTATACGCCGATTATAAAACTGAAAGCTTAAAAAGTAAGAAAAAACAGATGATCATAAGAATTGTGCATTAAAAATACATGCTATTTATTTACAAAAAAATATATCTGTATTATAAAGACCAAAAGTGTTCGTGCGTAACGCTGGCGTCATTTTGAGTTTGAGGACATCCTGACGATAAAATTTCGTTTTTGCAATTTTCGTTACGGCAATTTTTTTAACTTTTAAAAGCGCAAATTTTCAATTTTTACACTAAAAAAAAAAAAAAAAAAAAAAAAAATTGCTTGCGCGCGCAGCGTATTACTGCTTATTTTGTTATTTATTACTGTTAATTTTACGGTATAATACTGACAGCTGGAATGTCAGTATTATGCCGCAAAATCAAACTTTTTTTTTTTTTTCAGTGTACCGTCATGTTGGAAACAAATATACTTTCAAATGCAATTTTTGTAAAGATTGTATCGCAATTTCCACATTTTTTGTGGTTTTTAAAATAATATTCAAGCATGCATTTTATACATATATCTCTATCGCTTGCAGGATAATAATATCCCATTTGCTTTTAGAACATCTTTATCTTAGCAATCTTTATCGCAATTTAATTACTCCTAAACTTCGCATAATTTCCATATTTACACCCTCGAATAGGGGAAAAATGTTTTTTTTTTAATAAAATTTGTTTGAATACTGTATCTAAACTTACTGATTTTTTACAGTATTGAAAAAAAAATACCGCATGATTTTTTTCAAAAATTTATCTTTATCGCGTACAAATCATTATGGAAGATGAACCCGTTTGCAATTAAAACTATATAAATAATTCCATTTGTTCCTAATATTCTAGAACGAAATTGAAACTTCATAAATAAAATAATAATTATAATACTATAATATAAATAAAACACAAATTTAAAAGACATGTAATTGAACTACGCACTTAAACGGCTGAAATTATCAGAATAAAAGAGGCTGCAGTAAGTAGCGAAACCTTTGGCGATTTTTCCTTCTATTAACTCCTGGCATGCAGCTAATGCGTAAGTATCGCTTTTAATAAATTTCAAGACTTTGTATACATTATTGATATTTTTAATATAAAATACATTTTGGTGTCGTTAATGGGTAGTCTAAAAATATATTAAATGTAAAACAGAGATTAGAGTTAGAAAAAATTTGTTTTCACCTATGTTCTGGTAACCCGGGAAAACTGGGTTGGATTCCCATAGTTATGATTCTTCTTATAGGATTACATGAAAAATGCTAACTATTACGCTTTTTAATGTTCTTTTGAATTATTATTATATTTTCTTTTGTTACAAATCTCACGAAGATTTCTTTGCAAAGAAAGGGTTTCGCATTATACGGTGAAAATACACCAGAAATTGGAAAATGTACACCGAAATTTTAGGTGACTGGAGCGCGTTATACGCCGGAATATGCCGTAATTTTAAATTAATAATAAGTTTTAGGGAAGACAATGTCTTCCAAAATTTATAAAACAAACTGAAATGATTTTCAACTAATAGAGACAAGTTATAAATAATAAAAAATAATACACAATGATTGCATTCAATGTATACATTATAAATACAAATGAATCATTGTGTCTTCGGCTGCACATAGAAGGTCGGTGGGCCGCAGATTGAGTATATAACACCTTTTTTAAAGTGAAATCTGAGACTGTCAAAGCTAGCTAAACCAGTTCTTTCTTTTAAATCCATTATTCTATAAGATGCGAATATTTTTCTAAAATAAATTCAATTTAGTCATATCCATTAACGAAATACAAAATATCTCGGCAAAACAAACATCTGCAAGAACATGACTCAATATTTCCTGATTGTGGGCGATTTTGTCAAACGTTCTTTTCTGCTTTGTTCACATTTTCCATATATATACTTTTTAATTTATTTGCTTTCATGATATAGATATAAATGCATTTAACGTATTATTTTAAAGAGTCCCAACACGCATCCTAATTTATCTTACATATTTATAGCTGTATATACCTTAGTTAATCGGCGCCTCGTTTACGTAAGATTTAAAGACGAATCAATGCATTAATTAAGCAAACAATTTATCTCCTCAATAATTAAAACGTATGCAATTAACCAATTCATCATGGCATTTTATAGTAGATAATACTTTTGATTCTTCCATTTTGCGTATTCATGTTTTTGTATAAGATTATTTCCAGTTCTTTCATGTACTTGAAATTTCATACGCTTTCTCCAAGATTAAGGTGTCTTGAGTAAATTTACATCCTTGTTATTTTATGTAATTATCCTATCTATTCCATTTTACATTTATTGCATTCCTGGATACGGATTTAGTCTAAATTTTTGTATTAAAGAATGTTGTTTGAAATGATGACTATAAAGAATAATAGCGGTAAATATTCTTGAGGAATTTTTTTTAGTTAATCGTCACTTCATAGTTGACTAGTGAAATCTGAAAATGAACAAATAACATTGTGTTTCTTTTTCAAAATGCCTCACACTGTGAACAAAATGGCAGGTATATGCTATTTAAAAAGAAAATTCAAACGTAGTGAAGCATAACAATTCAAAAATGAATCATTAAAAAAAAAAAAAAAAAAAAAAAAAAAAAAAAAACGAAAAATGTCTTTATTTCTTATAGTATATTTAATGACGCTTCTATTTCAGAGCGGTAGAACTATTAACAACGTCAAAATATTTATCACGCTCAAACAACAGTTAAGGTCTGTGTGCTAACATTTTAAGCAATACACTGCAAAAAAAATTGTTGATTTTACAGTATAATACTGGCAACTGGGGTGCCAGTATAAGTATCAACATTTTCTTTTTAGTATAGGGTTGCTTATTGCTTTCAATCATTGATGAAAAAAAACTGTTATTTATAAAAAAAAAAAAAAAAAAAAAAAAAAAAAAAACACTCTGGTTTTGAAAAGCAATCATATCAATTATTTTGTTGTAATTTAGGATTGTGGAAGATTCGAAGTTTAGCAGGAATATTTTCCAAATGGCGGACAAATTACACCTCGCAGAGATATTTTCAAATGTAGATTAAGATATTTAACATTTAAAGGAATTGTCAATTATTCCTTTTCATTCAATAACCGATAAGTGTCGGGAGAGGTGACAGTATCAGGATTTTTTCCTGTTTTTTTTCTGGATTTTTTCCATAATCAAGGTGCAATTATAAATAGGGGGCGGATGAGCGATGGGGAATTTCTTGCTTAATTAGTGGTATTGGCTCTTCTTTAAATTTCACTTGAACGATGTCACAGGCAAAAGCAGAGACTCAACGCTCATGATTTTTGCATCAACTTAATATATTTATTAAGTTTTAGTGAAATCAGAATAATGGAAAATTGTACGATAAAAAGACAGTAAAATCATGTACCTGTGGCCGATAAAGTCTGTGGAAATTAAAACCACTTTGCGTAATTATATTAAAATACTTACGTTTTCTGAATGAAAATTTGCGAAGGGATTAAAATGTGACGATGGATGTTTTTCGTAAGGTCTAATCTTTACTTACATAAACTAAAATTCTTCCGCTTTACAAATCATGTGCTAATATGCAACTTAATTTATATCAAACATGAAAGCGTTTAATAATTTAACTTTTATGGCAGTATTTTTTTTTTTTTAAAGTGTTTTTTAAGCTCAAATAAATATATTTACGATGTAAAAAGTAATTTAGAAAGTAATTGAAAATTCGTGCTTTATAAATGGAAAGGCCGGGTAAAATATTGACTTTTTTTCATGTAAAAATAAAAAATTAAAGATTGAAAATTAATGAATTGTTATCGAAATTTCAATTTCATCTAAAAATATTGCAACGGGAAAGAAAATATAAAAAAAAAATTATTTAAATCATAAAAATTAAAATAAATTATCGGAATATGATTAAAATAAAAGTTTACTGCTTATTATAATGGTATTTTTGAGAGTAACTTTTTTTCATAATAATATTTATGCGCCTTGTAGTATTAAAAAATTATTCTAATCGATCTGTCAGGATGTCATCCTCGAGAAAAATAGTTTTCATGCATTACCCGCTCTTCGCAAAGCTGGAAAACATTACAGAAAACACAAAACGCATTCAAGAATTGCTAAAAAAAATATCAAAATATTACAAATAGTATGTGATATGCTAAATAATATAATTTATTATGCTATATACCCTCTTCGCAAGGGTAAAATGGCTAATTTTTCGTAATCGGTATCAGTAACAGTATCAGTTACATTATAAGTATAAAATGTAATAATATAATAATGGCAGAATTTCAAATTTCTATAGAGTTAAATAACCAGGAGAGCTTCTGTAATGGATCAAACGTTTGTTCAATACATAAACTTTTCATGTTTGTAATATGTAAAAATATATATCAAAAATTTTATTAATTTTAAATAATGTTATTGCTAGACATGATATGATATCAGACCACCACATCCCCCTGTCTATATTCTTAATGGAGTTATTTTATAGATCATGATACAACTTTTTTTTTTCTTATATTAATTGTGCTATATTTTTCATTTTAATCTAATAAGAGTGCTTATTTCCTAATTTTTTTAAGAGTTGAAACTAGCTTTGAATTTTTATAAATCTCTATTTAATTTCGATAAGTATTTATGATCAATCGAAGCAGACCTATTTTACATGTAATCTTAAAAGGCATGAGACTCCTTAAAAACCTATTAATAAAAGTACTGAACTGCTCAAAATCATAAAACTGGATTTCACGATATTTTCATGTTTAAAGAAATTTTTTGCATTTTTTGAATACGTATAACATTTTCGTTGTGCACAGTTTGAAAATATTTTAAATAACTTTCATCATAGGACATAGATATATTTTTTTAACATATTCCAGTATTTCAAGTATTTTAACACATTCAAGTTTTAACACATTCAGAAGACATGTGTAAGAGAAAATGCATAAAACATTCTGCTTATATTTTTTTAATGACAAAATTTTGATACAAGGCCGTAAGGTCGTATCTGTGTAAAAATCGGGTAAACCAGGGTTATAGGAATCTAGGAATAAGAGAAGAACAGCTAGTGTATTAAAAAAATATATATGCAAAGTTAAAACAAGATTTTTTTTTTTTTTTATCAATTTTAAAACGTATTGTAATAGTCCAAAGTCATTAAACTATTTTTTCCATGTTTTCGTGATGTGTAAATAATAATGAATTTTTCAATACAATATTTTTAATGTTCTAATTTCACATTCTATATATAATAATATGCAATGCCGAACATACTAGATGAAAACATTTTAGAAAATATACAAGTATAGTGTGTAAGACTACATTAAATATTTTACGACTGCCTCAAGTCTTTTTGTTGTTATTGTTACTAGGAAAATTACATATCCTTTTTACACTTTTTTTAAAACTTCGTTCATGTATGTAAAGATGGAATTTAATAATCTTTTTCTCTCACTTCCTAATACGGTAGATTTATTAAAGCTATTTATACAGGGGTATTGCCGTGTAAACTAAAACTTTTAAATATTTCTACAACTTAATTATGAATTAATAATTAATTTTAGTTAAATTAGTCGATAATAATTCAATTTTACAATGAGAAAAAATAAAACAATGAAAAGCGATAACGTAATAATGAATGGGTTTATTTCAACAACATAATGTATCCATCAATTTCACTTTTTGAAGAAGTAAATTAGGGGTATGCACTGCACAACCTTTATAAGACGAGGGACATTCACAAAAGTTACTGGCTTGTCGAGGTCCACCATCCGAAACGTTCGACAAAATTCGCGATTTGTACGAGCCAGATCGATGAAATTCGAGATTTTTGCGTGTCCGATCGACTAAATTCACAATTTTTGCGCCACTGGTCGGCGATATGCACGATTTTTGCGCGCTCGATCGGTGAAATTCATGATTTTTATGCGTCCGATTGGCGAAATTCATGATTTCTATGCACCCGATCGGCGAAATTCTTCATTTTTAAGTGCCGGATCGGCCAAATCTATGATTTCTATGCCCCCGATCGGCGAAATCCATGATTTTTATGTGCCCGATCGGCGAAATTCTTGATTTTTATGCGCCCGATCGGCGAAATTCATGAGGTTTTTCTGCGACCTATGGACAACATTTGCAATTTTTTTCGCGACTAATTGGCGAAATTTGCAATTTCTGGAGATGTTCGCATTTAGGGTGTCCGCGGGCGCAGTTAACCCATCGCGGGCTACTTTTGGTCGTGCATCGCTGAAGTAAATGATGAAAATGTTCGATGAAAAATGTATTGCAATAATAATTGTAATAATGATTATGAAATACATTAAATACTAAAAAGCAGAAAATAAAATAAAACTAGAAAACTAATTTTAAAAACACGCTTTTATTAGTGTACTTAGAAGTAGAAAAAAAAATTGGAGTTCAAAACAAAAAGCGTGAAATTGTAAAACAAAAAGAAAAATCACAAGATAAAAAGAAAAATCCTTAAAAAATCCTTAAAATCTAAATTATGATTGTGATTAAAATTCCAATTTACTAGAGTATTTTTATCAGCGCCACACGGTTTTAGGATTTTTGTTTTGACCTTGAGATGTTTTATAATAAAAACATTTTTAACTTTTAAATACACTGATAAAAGCATACATATTTTGTAAAATTTTTCTTTTATTTAATTCTTATGAGTAGGTACAATTAAAATTTATTTACTTCTGAGTTAAAAATTATTTTATTTATTTATTTATTTTTAAAGCATTGCAAATTTCCTTTCATTTGGAAATGTGAAATAATTTTTATTGACATTGGTACCATTTGCTTTCACTTATTGCTAACAATAGCTTTTCAATAAAAAATATTACTTGTCGTTAACAATTAAGTCCCTATCATTCTGTCATTAAAAGAATACAGTTAACAAAAACAAACTGAAGCCTTTAACGGAGCGATAAATATACTTTTCTTGTAACCCTGATAGGCTCATTTATTTTCCATCCGGGAATTCATAAAGAGGGAAAAAAGTTTCTTTAACATTACCATAATTTTTTTATTCTTTTTCTTGTATGTAGTCTTGACCTTTGACTGCTAATCTCAGTGCGATTTTTTCCCCTTTTGCTTTCATACCAGCTAGTTTGCCGTAGTACGCACAATCTTTGCTTGGCGATTATTTTGTTTATTTAAAGATTTGCGTAGTGTTTAAGGAATGTTACTAACGTAGCATCCATCCTTTTAACATGCAACGACCATATTTAACCCCTTGAGTTCATTTTTTTTGGATAATGAATGAATGCTTATGTATGTGGTCATTTCCTGTAGTTGACTGTTGTGTAGTGTTTCATCGCAATTATACTTCGTGGTTCTCAGTTGCATTTTATAGCTTTATGAATAGAATTGTACTGATTTTCTTTTTCTTTTTTTAATTAGAAGATGTAAGATGTGTATGCATACATTACTGCTAAAAAATATTAGGCTGTCTAGTAGTATAATAAAAAAGTTATGCATGGAATGTTTTGAAATGAGATGGGTTAAGTTTTGGCTCCCGGCAGAATCAATTTGATATATTTTCTACAATGTTTCAATTGTTTTGATAAAATTTAAGAATATATTTACAGGTTTTATGATGATATTGATTTATGCCTGAAGACTCTTTAAATATTTATATAAGATCTGAAACTTTTTCTTTTTTAGCATATTTTAAATTATTTGAGTCATTTTCCCAGAAAATGTATATTTTCTACAATGTTAAATTTTCTGAAATAAAATAAAAACGCATAAAATACTAAGATTGTTTCATAAGAACTTCTTATCAAAAAAAAAAAAAAAAGAAAAGAAAAGAAAGAAAGAAAGAAAGAAAGGAGGGAGGAAAGGAAAAAAAAAGAAAGAAAAGTAAAGAAAAGAAAAGTAAATGTTTCAATTTATAAAAGTTAAATATTAGATCTGGTATAATATTTTAAAGCATTCTTCAGAAGAAAATTAATTATAGAACCAGTAAATTTATATCTTAATGTTATCAAAATATCTTAAAAATAAGAAAAAAAAAATGTTTTGACTCTATCGGAGGGCAAAAATGGACCTTATTCACACACCTACTTTTGCACAAATGTTGAAAATATAATTGCGGAAGAAAAAAAAAAAAAACTACGTGTATAATTCTAAATCAATAAGATTATGAATTAGAATGTTAAAATGCTTAATATTAAGAAATTTAAAAAAGTTGCATTGTCTGTTGTAAAATGTGAAAATTTCGAAAAATATTTATTGTTACTTTATTGACTTTATGCTGATAGCAATATATTAATATAAAAATGTACCACAGCCGTGATGCTAGTCCTTTTTTTATAAAGTGTTATATTGAATAAAATAAGAATTAGTGAAAACTACTCAAAATTACCAGCATTCTATAATTCATAATTTTTTTAATTTAGAAACACACAGGTTGGCTTTATCCTCAAATAGTTATGTACTTCAAAAATTCATTCAAAATTTTAAAACATTTAATTCGCATTTTTTCCCCTTTATGCTATTATGTTGCCGAACACTTTTGATCAATAGTGTATAAGCAAGCAACAATGTATAACAGATTTTATTTATTTAAAAAAAAAAATATATATATATATATATTTTTTTTTTACTAATGAACATTAAAATATAATAATTTTGAAGTGAAAAATTTTAAAGAAAAATGTGTACACAGCATAAAATTATTTAATATTTTTCTACAAGTCTAGTGGGGGGGAAGTATACTACCCCATGCTATTTTATCACAAAATTGTCGCAGAGAGATGCGAGGAGCACCATTCGGTAGGAATTTCTGGCTACATCTGAATATTAATGCATTTTTCAACATATTAAATATTGCACCAACTTTCAATTGTCGAATGGTAACGCCTACTTTTAATACATTATTTGAGAGCCTTGGATCAAAGCAACTCGGAAAAATGTGTAGTTTTTACACTTTTTCTTATATTTTCATAAAGTTACAAACGGCAAATGTGGTAAAATTTATTCACAAATTTCGAAAAATAAAATTAAGGCCTTAAAATGATAAGTACATGGAACACTAAATTTTTTATCAGAAAAATTATAGATAATTTCTAAATGTAAAATAAACTGACTATGAAAGGAACTGCAAAAAGAAAAGAAGTCTATGAAAGAAAATTCCATACATTTTTATTTCGGTTACTTTCTAAGATTTTCTTTTCTGTGGATGCCTTAAAAGAGAGGGTCCGTTTAAACAAGTGGTACTCATTAAAATTTCTGGTGAAGAAGTGAGATCAAGGGTCACCCTTACGTTTTTACAGCCAAATGTCTACATATTATAGGTTGGGTTGATTATTGACGGCCAATTATCTACACTAGGGATATAGGCCCGGGGGGAGTGCCCTTCGTGGGGATCTTTCTAAGGGAACCTAATCCGCATTTACGCATGGATAAATCCACGGTTCGAAGAAAACCACGAAAACTCCGAACGATTAGGCCGACGGGCGCGATTGGGATCGAACCCAGCACCTCCCATCTACCAGCTTCGAGAGCACAACCTCTCAGCCACTGGTGGGGCCTACATATTATAATGAACTACTATTATATACTAACTAGCAAACCCGTCCGGCGTTACCTGGACCGACAGAAAGGTACCCTCTTATCAATATGTATTCTTTAATTTTTGTTTTATAACACTTTCCATTATAATTGAAAAGTGTTTATGACTTCGGTTTGTCTGGTCGTCTCACTTTTCATGCTCTAACTCGCGTAAATATACTTGGATAGACAAAGATAAGCAAGAATGATAATGATGAGCTTGATGAGTTATTTTATAATAATCAAATTTTAGTTGCTTAATAGGCGTATAGCCAACATAGTCAAAAAGTACCCAAGCCGGGACTCGAACCCAGGTCATCAGTATAGCGCATTGACGTTCTACCAACTGAACCACTTGGGAAAGATACTCAGCCTGGAACTTTCTCACTATAACATGTTGGCAAGGCTACAAACGCAGTACAAGATGGAATGTTTTCCGTGAGCCACCAACCCTGGGGCAAACACGAAATCAAAGAAAATCCATGGATTTTGCCCTAGGGTTGGTGGCTCACGGAAAATATTCCATCTTGTGCTGCGTTTGTAGCCTTGCCAAAATGTTATAGTAAGTTCCAGGCTGAGTATCTTTCCCAAGTGGTTCAGTTGGTACAACGTCAATGCGCTATACTGATGACCCGAGTTCGAGTCCCGGCTTGAGTACTTTTTCACTATGTTGGATATACGCCTATTAAGCGATTAAAATTTGATTATTATAAATGCAAGGCGTGTGAAAATTTCCGGAATTTCCAGATTTTTTTTTTTTTTTTTTTTTTTTAAGTGCTAAATGTCATTCGCGATTATACTTTGCACTTAATCAAAGAAAAAACCTTTCGTATATTTCGATTTGCGCCATATGATGCTAGCCGTAAGTATTGGCACGAAAGCGAATACAGATGGGAATTATTGAAATATGCTTAAAAGAAATGTTTTTACTTACTATATATGTATATACTGTGGAGCCAGAATAACTCGACGCCTGTATAATTCGACTACCTCGGCAACTCGGCATTTGTTATTCACATAGTAGACATGGTACAATATTAAATTCAATGTGGGATAATATCGCTAACTCGAAACATGTTAGACATTACCATTACAAAACATTACCCACTTAAGTGCACTACAATTTAAAAATTTCTATCATAACTAATCTTAAAAAAATTGTTCATTCATTGATCAGTACATTTTGATTAAAATTCATTATTTATTTCTAAAAATTAAAATAACTTCTTATTTTACTCAAAATCACTTCTGTTGAATTCTGGTAACGTTCTTCTAGCGTATTCATCAGAAATTAACTCATCTAGATGTAAATGAAAACCAGCTTATTAATTGGAGTCGTTCCACTTCTTAATAATTATAATATTTAAAACATATACTGTACTGTAGTTATAATGGATCTATGCCATATATACGATATCATCCTTACTTATTATACATATCTTATGATTTGAAAATCATACACAGTCCGTCCCAAAATTTCCAGGACTGGTAAAATTACTGGTCAATAGATGGCGCTGCGTGTCCGCATATGATCTCGAAAGCAAGACTACACTTCGTCTTGTAAAGCCGTACAATTTATTGTTGCTATTTGTTGTGTGATGCTAAATGCATTTGGTTTGTTGTAACAGTGTAACGTGATCATGTTAAAGCTCGCGAAGGTAGAACAACAAACAAACATAAAATTGAAGGTAACTACTGTTACTGCACATTGCCATTTGGAAGTGTTGAAGCGTTTCATGGACAGATTTCGCAGAGATCGTACTCGATATTGGTAGCAAGGCTGTTGGTCGTTCTTGCACGACAACGCACCAGCACATACTTTCATCATTGAGTAAAAATTTCTGACTTCTGAAGGTGTCGTCGTGCTCAATCAACCTCCTTACTCCCCAGATTTATCCCACTGTGACTATTTCCTGTTCCCCACCTAAATCTCCCCCCCTAATTTGCACCTAAAGGGGACCGCCTCAAGCGACTGCGACCGACTATTTGAGGCACGTTGCAAAGGCGGACTTCCAGAAGTGTTTTGATGACTATTACAGTCGTTGTAAAATGTGAATTGAGTCCAGCGGGGATTATTTCGAATAAATATAGGTCAAAATTTTCCTTTTAGTTCTTAATTTTTTGTTTATAGGATCAGTCCGAGAAATTTTGCGACACACTGTGTAATACATAAAATATGTTTAAAGTATTTTATTTAACATAAAATTATGTAGAACTGCGTTAACCCCACATCCGCAACGTCGGCGTGCTTTTTGATTTCGATGGACTGTCGAGTTATCAAGGCTTCCGTGTAAATAGGGTAAAAGTCCCGATATCCAGCCTTGTTAGCATAAATAGCTGATTACTATCTATATAAAATATATCCACGATTCTTCTCTGAAATGACTCATGAAGAGTGGCTACACATTGTGATATTTCATTTTGAACCAAAAATAAACCTTTATAAACCATTTTATCCCATTGTTGCTGACATTTGACATTTTATTAACATACATCTGACCTGTGTGCTTAGCGTCAAGCGCCCGCTTATAAGTCATCGTCAATATATACAGGGACGAGATATAGCACATACAAGGAAATTTACAACACACAGAAATACAGCCGGCAGCTCCACAAAGAGTGTGCAACGGAGCCAGCGGGATTCGAACCTGCTCCCACCTACACAAGCGATTAGCTGTGTGATGCCTTGACCACTCAGCCACGGTGTGCCCTTGTTGCTGACTCCGGTTGGTGGTTAAACATAGAAGCACAGTTTTATACGTACACAGGATGATTCCTTAAGTCGTTTTCGCGTTATATAATTAGCCAACTGAGTTACAGCTATGAATGTGATGTCTAAGCATTGAAAAACGGATATGCGCTATAAATATGAGGTATCTGGGAGCCCCGCCTAGTGGCAAATTTCTGAATTAGAGATCGTATTTCGGAAACTAAAGGAGATACGATCGAAACTTCAATGGAGCACACCATCATTGAGTAGGACATCATTGATTTAGTAAAAAAACATATATTATGCACGCTGATACGATAAATAGTCGCCTGTACAGACGAACTGATTCAATAATTCAATGCCTGTGAGAGATATTTTGTTTGAAAAATAATAAATAATGACTGACGATTTTCATTTCGGTGGTCATCCACTAATTATGTCACACTTTAAGAGGGGCGGGGGTGAGGTTTACAAAATGTGACGCAGTGTGAGGGGTGGAAAAACACGTTGTGACGTCTCATTTAAATCTGAAAATAATAAGATTGATATTTTTTGTAAGAAGATTAACGAAATTCATAAAAAAATGTGAATTTTTATTCAGGTAGTATTAGGATATATATTTCCTTTTTCATTGAACTTCAAGAGCTTAAAGTAAAAGCACACAATATCTTAAGTGTTTTCTAATATTTATATCAGTAGGTAATAGGTAAAATATAAAATATTTTGCACAAAATTAGTTTTAAATTAATAGTTCCGGAAAATGTGATGTCACAATAGGGGGGAGGGGATTACTCAAGTGTGACAACCTATGGCATAGGGAGAGGGAGGAGTTTTGTGAATTTTGGAAATTTGCCTGACATAATTTAATGGATGGCCCTTTTTACAAGTATAAATACTCGTGTTTGCTGATAAAAACACCTGATGTGTAATAAATCAATTTAATTTTAAATACAAAACTATCAGACAGTTCTGTTTTTTCCTTGCTTGTACTACGACAGAGTTTTTGCGTCATATTTGCATGCAATTGCATTCGGATTTGATAAAATTGCATTTTAATAGTTTCAAAAGATTCTCATTTCGTTTTCAGAGAAAATTCGTGTTTTTCATAGACCATTCAATTCTCATAGACCTTTCAATGTCTCGTATCAGCCTCTGATATTTTGGTTTGTAACAGACAACTATTTCTCGTATGTGCGTGCACAATGTCTTACTTATATATATATATATATATATATATATATATATATATATATATATATAAATCGGTGATGCTCTACAATTTTGTCATTAATGACCTAAAGGATTTAGGTGAAAAAATCAGCAAAAGAGTCACGAGCGCAGTGCATTTAATATTAGTCTAAAACTCGGAAGGTCGAAAAACACTGCAACTGAAAAGTCGACAATTTTTATTCTTCATTCATAGAAAGTTAAATATGTAACTTCTATATTTAAAACGAGAAACCACAACAGATGAAAGCTACACTATGTGGCATAGTTTTATGATTATGTGTTTCGCAGTCATTGATATTCATAGTACATAACAAGTCCTAAACCACAACATCTATTATTAATTGATTCCCGTCATATCTAAATTAAAAAAAAAATAAAAATAAAAATAAAAAACATCATACCGAATCTTCATTCACAATGCGAGTGGGTAAAAAGGTCAGGCACCAAAACAAAACCCTTCTAAATAGCGACCTTGTTCTTCCCTATTGCCGGCCTTGAAACGAGATGAAGCCATTGCAACCTACACAATACCTTACAAAGTATTTCTCTGCTACACAATTCAAAAGGCCGTGGCTACAATTTCTGCAGCGTTTTTTACACTTTCCAACATAGTTGAAAAGTGTTTATGCATTCGGTATGTCTGGCCGTCTGTCTATGTGTCTGGCCGTGCTCGAACTCAGGTAAATATACTCAGATTGCCTTGAAATTGATATACGTTATTGAGATTTACGATGACATATTCGGTGTTGAAAATGAAAGTATTGCATTGAGACTGAGAGTTCATTTACAGGGGTACCCATAAACTGTGTACTTTATGGTCTATGAAGGGAGATCTTTTGCAGCGTATTGTAATGTTGTTACACTATTTCAAACATATTTAAAATGAACATATTGAAATTGATATACATCACTGGTGTATTGCAAGAGGCTTACTATAGAATATGGTATATGTGTAGCACTTATGTTCGTTTACAGAGGCACTCAAAAAACCAATTTCGTTATATTGTGGTCTATGGGGAAAATTCGTTTCTTGTGCATTTTAACTACTTACGTAAGTACTTACTGTCCGATAATTGCTGGAAGTGAGTTTACAGTTGTGGTATGCATTTTTAAGTTTAACTAATTTTTTCGTATTACTTGCTGTGTATAAATGTTATAGATCACATACAGGAACACACAAAAGAATTAGTAAGCATTACTGAATATCAGCGTGAATTGTTTAAAGGTTGCTTTTGAGTTATGCATTTTCAAGCTGAACTATATTTAGTATATTAAAAGATGTTTGTAGAGTACAAATAAAATCATATGCAGAGACACGCAAAGAACTGGATACACTGGATACCTTATATATTTTTATATATAAGCTATCCTATAAATTATAATTTCTGGAAGTGTGATTTCAATCGTTTTAAGTGTGTTTTAGCTTGCATTAAATTTTAGTTGAGTATGTGGAGTGTATAAAAATCTGTAGGTAATATACACAGCTGTACAAAAGAATTCAAATACGTTTCCATCTATTGGTGGAAATTGCTGAAAGCTAATTTTTAACTATGTTATACGTTTTCTGAAAAAAATTAATTTTAACATTCTATGTAGAATATATACAAATATATAGATCATATACAGGGTTGCACAAAAGAATTTGAGTACTTTTTTGGCTATGAATGGTAAATGCTAAAATCTGATTTTCAAATGTGTTATTCGTTTTCAAAATTGTTTACTTAGGTATCTTATTTACCTTAATAAACAGCAAATTTTGTTAAATTATTCTGGTTGTGTCGGAAAGTGTTTCTTAATCTTTACGCATGATTTTTCTTGCGTGTTTTCTTTTATAAGCATGTAATGCAAACCTCCTAGGCCGGGGCTTGCACAGAAATTGTGAGGCCCTGGTTCAACTAAGGGATAGTACTCTTACAGTTACGTTTATAGGTCCCTTGCATGCCCTATGCAAATTTTTCATACGGAATCGGTCCCTAGTGGAACCTTTTTAAATGTAGGACCCGGTACAACCGTGTCCCTTGTCTCCCTCCAACGCACGTCCCTGTTCTCGATATATTAAATCGTGGCATGAGGCTACTCAGATATTATTGCTTTTAAAAAATGTCAACCTTTTACTAAATTTTAAAACTTTATTTGAATGCATAATTGATATTTTTTTATTTAAAAATACTTTTTGGTGTTGTTAGTGGGCAATCTATATATATATATATATATATATATATACTAGGGGGCCTACCCCCTGCGAGCTACGCTCGCCAACCCCCGCTCAGACTTCGAGGCCTCTAAAAACATGACAGCGTGCTTTATTTTAAAAATATTGGTAAATCTGTAATTGGGCTGCCATGCTTTTAACATTTTAATGGGACATTTTTCGATTATCATGGCCTCATACACAGCTGTTGCGACAAATGACGACTGTTTTCGGGATTGATAAGTAAAATCAATTACTACTTGAAAACCAGCTTGTATAAAATGGTTAGGTTTAAATTGTGACTACCTCTCGGACTTTTATAACAACAATCTCTATTCTATTCTTCCTTTGCGTTTAAGGATGAGAAAAATTCCATCTGCTTGTGAATAACATTAAGAACCACGGTATTGAAAAGTACTATGTTATAGACATTTTCAGTAACAGGTTTTAATTTTCTCTCTATTTTAGTGCACCATCATGCATATTTTCATGTTATTTTAAATATGTAAATTATTTTTTTTAATTAATATGTATATACGAATTTTCTAATAATTATTTATCATACAAAATTAATTAAATATTTTGTGCATGCATGCCTGCATTTATTCGGCATCAATTGATGAGATATTTAAACAAATTTGCTATCCGCGGTAATTTTACACCATGTTCTGTCACTTGAATATTGTCCATAAGAAAATCGGGTACTTTTCCATTATAGGATCCTTTGCTTTTAGGTTTGGCGTAATTCGAGCTTCAAAAAGGGATAGATTCGTTAATATACATAGATTTGTTGCCAAAAGTTATGAAAATAAACCCAATGAACTTTTGGTGCTTTTCTATTAGGGGTCTTATGCTTTTTTAAAAAGCTTGACGGAAAAAAAAGAAGCAGGATAGAAAACCAAGCAGGATATTTTATTCTTCCGTTCAGTTGGGCAATTATTATTTTATATATTAGTTTCAAATATTCAAATTAATGATTTTATAAATTTGTTTAGTTAAATTTTACAAAAAAATAACAAAATGATATCAATAAATAATAATTACTATTAATTTCTTTTCCTCCCTTTCTTTTGCGTTTACCTAAATGACGTCATTTGGACGAATTTATTCAAAATATTTTCAGTTTATAAATTAAATTAAATGCTGACAGACGATTGAATCCTGACGATAGAAATGTGATTTTTTTTTTTTTCAAATTTTCCTGAAAAACATAATTTAATCACAATCTTGTCTTCATTATCGATTGAACTAAAAGATAAATTCAATTTCAATTTGAAAATGACGAATAAAAAGAAATCAATAATCCCTATCGGGATCCTTTTCAATTTTTTTCCCCGTTTTTGTCACAAAAAAACTGAGTAATTAGTTGCCATCATTACAGAAATGTCATTAAAATTAGAAAAAAATTAATATCTCGAAAACTAATTCCAATTTCAAAATTCTATTACCAGTTTTGACATCCACGGATTTTTATGAACAATTGGTATTAATTTCACCATCAAGCGTTTAATATTTTATTAAAAATAGCCTTGAAACATAATCAGTCGTTTCATAAATTCGTTTCATAAATTCGTTTCATAAAATCGTTTCACAAATTCGTTTCATTAGGATTTTATATATATAGGGTAGATATATATAATTCTATTAGAGTTTTCAATTTTAAAAAAATGCTTTTCACCTATGTTCTGTAATCCGGAAGTCTGTGTTGGATCATCAGGTAATTTTAATTTCGAGATGTTCATCCCCTTCCCTCCCTGATTTCTGAATTTCCCGTTATCTCATTAATTTAATAATCGTAACTTTCTGGAATTCAATATCTTATATGCTCTATCTAAAAGAGCTAACCTATCGATTATCTGAAAATGTAATTAATAATTAATTTGGACGATTAATTACTCTCATAACTATTTTAGGAATTATTGATCCACCCAATAGTTCAATTTATGTGGTCTGCATGACCGGAGAATGAAAAAGAAAATGGGTTTCACTGTATTTTTTTAGATTTGTGAAAATGATGTCATCTTATTAGTTTGCTTCAAGGAATCTCACAAAAAATACACTAAACTTTCGATATTTTAAGTATACAATATAACAGTAACAAATGAATATTTTTGTTAATTTTGTTTTTAATATTTATAAAATTAAAAAAAATGTTTACAATCAAAATTATTATTATTATTATTATTATTATTATGTTCAAAATTTGTTATTTGAAGTTCGGTATTGTTTCAAAATGCAATTCATCGTATCCCTAGTAACAACGAACTGAAATTTGAATAAAATGAAAAAAAATTTGGAAAGTTTTTAAATGAGCAAACTTAAATTTAACACCTTAATTAAAGCATTTTTCCCAATTGAAATTATAAGTAAAATCATTCATCTCAGCTATGGGTTAAATCACCCAGTGATTCAAAAGTCATTAAGTCATTCTGTTATTGATTTATATTCGAATATATTGTCAATTATTTTATCATGTATATTGTATTTCATGCGAGCTTTTTCAAATTATATTTCCGTGACCTAATTTGCAAAATTTTATTTCTGAGTGAGTTTGAGATTTCATAAGTTATAGCAATTGCTATTTGGTTAAAATACATACATTTAACTGTCACCAGTTAGACATATACTCTTGTTTCGACAGATGTTTCTTGCAGACTTCCTATTTCACCACATTTTGTTTTTGCCATTTTATTTTTCCTCTTCAAAAAGATTGTCGCAGTTTGTTTCGGCCTTTTTTATAATAACATGATCTTTTCATGCACGACAATCCCCATAACTACAATAACATGGCGTTTCTTCAAAATTTGTTAGTCATGCATTGTAGGTGTATCAGATTACGCATTTCACCCACCTATTTCTCTGATAAATTTTTCTTGATTTACTATTTCAATTGAAAATAAAGTAATTAGAGTGAAATATGTTTCATTTATATAGCAAGCAATCCATTTCTCCTTTTTTTGCCAATTGAATTATTTCTAAACATAGCATAATTTTCATTTTTACACCGTCGAATAGGAAACAAAATGCATTTAAAATTCTATTTGCATATATATGCATCCAATTCATTCCAATGCATCCAATGCATTCCAATGCATTTTTATTTACAGTTCATAATAAATAAGAACTTTACGTTGTATCTCAAATGTGAAAACAATTTGAATATATTTTTTAATGAAATTCCCGTTGCTTGCTGTTTCTATTTAGTTTGAAAATAGCTTCGATAATGTAACATGTAATTAATTTTTCGCCGTTTTGTATTTAAGAAAAATAATTCCTGATGATGGTTTTAAAGATAAACCGAAATGTCGAGAATGATTTTTATTTTTGAGATTTTAATTTTTACAGTTTTGTTTAAAATCTCGTAAGAAATATACGTAGGTTAGCAACTTGTTTTGTTTTCACAATTACAGTTCTCCATATAAATATAATAAGGAAGAGAAAGGTTTGCTTGTTCTGGAATCTCTGAAACTATTGTAAAACAATATTTACAGTCTTTGCTCAAATTTAAGCTATTTTTTCAGTCTTGACTCGATACTCCTGCATCCAATTGTGTGCGAAAAACGTTATAAAATAATGATTTCTTTGAAACTGTTACGTCTAAAAATTTGAAAACTCACAGAATGGCTATTTTAAAGACGTAAATGCTCCATAAGAAGAATTTTTAAAAATTTCAAAATTTAAAAGGGCGATATGTGCGGAAAACATTCTAAATTCCCGATTACTCTAAAACTCCCGAACCGATTACTCTTTTTTTTCCCCAGTAATATAATGGTAACATTCTCTGCTTAACTATGTCAAGAGCAAAGTGCTTGCATTCGTAAAATGCTTAAATGATTGAATGACACCAGAATTTACAAAATAATTTATTTGAAAATAGATAAAACCTTTTCTTAACATACTTAATAAGAGGAAAAATTTCATTCCAATATTCTGGTGCCAATGTGGCATTTAGGGATTGATCCATTAAGTGATGCAAAAACGAACCACCACCTTTCAAGCGGTTAAACGTAAGCTTCTTATCTCGGGACCCTTGCATCCCAGGGTGGGCAAAAAAATGCGTTTTTTTCTCTGTCTTTTTCTCTTTCATTTTTGAGACTAGAAACTTGGAACTTGACATGTTGGCTGCTTTAAACACGTTCTTGACCGGCTACGAGCATATACTCGTCTTTTCATAGCGGTTTTCATAACAGAACTTTTATGGGTTTTTTTTCTTTTATAACCCAAAATTTTTAAAAATATTCTTTGCCTTTTTTAATTGCAGAAATCTGCGATTAAAGTAGATGAAAATTATTTTTAAACCATAGTGGTAACAAAAAAGCATTATAAAATATGTGATTTAATATGATTTCATGTTAAATTTTTGGTCAAGAAAGTGATAAGATGTACACATACACGCTAAGAACGTTTTTTTCAAACAATTCGAAATTTAAAAGTATGAATGAGCGGCAAACTTTCTAAAATCACGATTAGTCTCAAACTATAAAAACGATGTTAAAAATCCTTTAGTAATTACCCGTGTGCTTTGCTAGTATTTTATAAAAACGTAATTCTAACACTTTAAAGATAACACGAGAATGACAGATCTGAAAATAAAGTGCATTAAACAATCTATAATTATCAGAGTCACCTCTGGTATAAAAGTCCTCTCTGGGACTCATGATTTTTTTCCCCTGGATAATATTTACCCTAACATTGAAGCAGAGTCGGAGAAAAGGAAGGGACTCATGGGGCTCAAGATCTTCTCATTGAAATAAAGATTGTTGTTTTCTTTTAATATAAACAAACATCTCCACGAGCTTTTTCCAAATACTTTTATTTCCTGTCTTCAATATTTGATAATATTCATCACTGAAAAAACAACTCTGTACATAAAAAAGTATAATAAATATTGATTATATTCCTAATTAGTAAATGTGGAGATCAGGCTTTTCAACATTAGCTCTTCAAGTCGCATTTTTATTAGCCGATTTCCAACGAAAGAATTCATACAATTCATTTATATCTTTGTCGCTGCATTGCTATTCATTGGTCGTTGCTCCCTCAACCCATCGTTGTCTCATAATTTGATAATCTACAATTTTTAGTATTCGATACTCTCTACAATTTTTAGTATATTAAGGGATCAGAAGAGGTCTTTAAAGTGTCAGAAATTCGATTTTTTTTATTAGCTTATAATTAACACGTTGACGGACACTTGCGGCTATAGCCGTCAAAGCGAAGTTCACTATGTAGCATGACGGCTACATATAATAGCCGCCCAAAACGAAACGGTCGTTTTTAGACACTACGGCTATAGCAGCACAAATGTGCATTTACCGGCGTACAAGTAGAAGCCCAGTGTCATGTTTTGGAAACAATTTTTTAGGTTGAAGTTCGTTTTCCACCTGTTATACGAGTTGCAGCTTCAGTATGCACTTGCAGGGTGGCTAGTGGTTAGGGGGAAATACAGTAAAAAACAAAAAAATGATAATTACCAGTATATTCTTATAGAAAAATTCAAATTGATTATTTGATCGAATAATCAACATAAATTTTTCTATAAGAATATACAGGTGTTAATCACTTTTTTTTTACTGTATTTTTCCCTGACCACTAGCCACCCTGACGTGGTTGTGAAGGGAGTAGTGCAACCTAATTAAAGGTGCTGAATTCATCAAAATTAAGTTTATTTAAGCAGAAAGAGTAAAACTATACTTCTAATATTCTAAAAATTACAAAAACATATAGTGTCAATTTTCGAACTTCGCTTGTTCCTACTGTCCGTCAATGTGTTAAATATGATTCTTCAGGAAAATTTTAAAATAAACCCCATTGAAAATTTTCCTTTAGAAGAGGAGTTATGCCTAAAACAGTCTGTGCTCTTTTTATATTATGAAGGAGAAGTTTGATCTTTAAAGTAAATTTTCTCAAAACGGCAATTTTGGTCATTGCGCGCACGATTTCTGAAAAATGATTGATTAGAATTTCATGAAATTTTTATTGAATGTATTAACCATACAGATGCACAAAATGATCAATTATTATGTTTCGCAAGTAACAACTTTAGAATTCATGACTACTTTTCCATTAAAAAAACCTCGATATTTCGCATTTCTCTTTTAATTTTTTTTTTTTTCTCAGGATCTATACATTTTATTTTTTTCATCGTAGGCCATTTTGATAACACATTATATTTGTACTCATTAAAAAAATTTTGGCTAGTTTTAGCCACTCATATGTGAAAAATCATGCGAGCAATACATGCAAGAATAATTCTTTTGTAAAAAGTGTATTATATTTGTAAATAAATTAAAAAGTTTTATATGAGTGTATACATTTTTTGAAAATTTTGATTGATAAAATAAAATTTTATTAATAAGTGTTTTAAGTTTTATAATTCAAAGTCAATTAGCTATGGAGTTGAGTTACTGTAATTCTTATAGAGGTCCTTTTCTCACGTATTTTGTGAGTTTAAAGGGTACCTGACCCATAATCTTCTATATAAATGTAAGTAAAAACACGCATAAGTAAAATGTTGATTTTGGGATAATGGCATTAATAATTAGTTTAATCCAGAGGACGCCACCAGTGATACACGAAAAAAATTAGGTGGTTCGCACGTTCGCAGGACCACCATTTTGCATTTTTAATGTTTTAATAATAATAAAACAAAAATAATAGTCTACGGAATTTTTAAAGTTATGAAATTTTAGATGCTTAGTTTTGAAATTTTAAATTATGAAAGGCATTGATAATTATGTTAATAGGTGCTATTTGCTATTTATTTTCAAAACAAGTAATTTTTATTTTTTGGCTTTCCATAAAAAGTGAATACCCATTGCTCAGTAAAAAAGTAATGAACATTTCGATTTAGCTTTCCACAACATATTAGTGCGAAAAGACATTTTCATCTGTCACGACGAGTGTAAAACAGTACATATCTCGGCTTGAAATAAAAATGTTTCACCGTCTTACACTTCCAGTTAACGTCATAGGAGAAAATAATTCATTAACTTATTTCAAGCAAGCCCCGGCAAATATCATTCTAAAAAATGAGTGATACTCAAATAAGCTTTAATTATTTTGTTACAATGCAACAATTTTTAAAGGTATCTGTTATGATTAAAAAGGCATTTACAAATTTTCTATAATTAGATAAACATTTATATTTTGTTACATTAAATAAGCGCATTTCATGTTTATAAACTGGAAGTTATAGAAATGTATTTCAGTCTTTTTTTTTTTTTTTTTTTTTTTTTTTTTTTTTGTGTGTGTGTGTGTGTGTGTGTGTGTGGTCCGCAGGATTTAAAATTATAAATTTAATGGTCCGTGAGGTCCGAAAGCAGTGTTGAATTTAGATAGTTTTCTCCGGGAGGGATTTCTGCGGCTCTGGGGGGGGGGGGGGGGCATTATAGAGTTATGGGGAGGGAATTGGAATCCCATATCTTCTGAGCGGGGCATTTCCTAAATTTAACACTGTCCGAAAGGTTGGCTACCGCTGGTTTAAATGACTATTAATTCTTAATTTAGGATGATTAATTATCAACATCTATGATTTATGATGATCCTTATTGTATAACTTATTAATTGAAACTGATTGCTTTGCTTGAGCTAGAGCACCTCCCGTAATTTTTAAATTGCTATACCATTGTATTATTGCAAAGTCAAAAGTACAGTCTAAAATAGCAAAAACTTCGGTACCGCGGAATTTGTCAGTTACTTGCAGGTGTCCACTTTTCAGAGGTAAATACATACATATATAAGTTGTTGTGGATTGAAAAAGGCAACGGGTCACAGATCAACGGTGAAAGGGAAATTTTTCTTGCTTTTAGTGAATATCTAGTGCTGCCATCTATACATTTAAAGAGAAATAATTTTCTTTCAAATGCAATAGTTTTTCTCAACATAGACGGCAGGAGTACCTATATAATGTTTAACATTATAAAAAATTGCAGAAATATTTTCAATGTTTGGATATGAATTGATGGAAAATATCCACCATAGATTGAAAAAAAAGCTTAAAGTACATATAACAGCGTTTCTTATGCTTAATGCAATCAAACCAAGAAAGAAAAACGGTTTGGAAATGAAATGCATCATAAAAGCCACATTGTATTAAAAAAAAAAAAAAAAAAAAAAACATTGAATAATTTTTTTCTTATTTCGTTACTATTTTGTTTCTTTAACTAAGACTTTAGTTAAAAAAGCCATGAAATATTTTGTTCCGTTTACATTTATATGAACTTAAGTCGTGAAAAGCACGGGATTTGCGTCATAATAAGTCTGATATTGCAAAATGGTAATACGGGTAATAAAATCTCCTTTTGTCCGTTACATTTGACAAATTTGAACCAGTTGTATATTGTTATCAATGATCAATAGCCTATTCATAAAGTGTTAGTTTTATAGGCATAGTTCCAATAACAAAAATGTTTCAAATGTTGTCCATCATCATATTAACATTAGAATGCCCAGAAATTTTACACAAGCTTTATAAATAGATTTCACATCATAATTTTTATTTAATACTAATTTAACTTATACACGTGCGAACTTATAACTTATTGCGTGGTTTATATTTAACTTATTTTATGAAACAATTTCTGATTTGAATCGACATTTAATCATTTGGTCGGAACCGAAACATACCGATTTACGGTAGTTTGAAATTTATTAATTTCCAGCATTTCCTGTTCCGTATGACGCGCAGCAGTTACATGGTTTATTTCGGATACAAAAGACAATTATCGATACCTCAAATTGCCGGACAAGAAATTAGATTTAATGGCACCTTTAAATGTACCACACAATTCTTAGCTGCTTTTTGTGGACTGGATTTTCAGTTGACTTTTTCAATAATAAAGGATAAATATTATTATAGAAAATTACTTGTACTATAGTACTTTAGAGTGTTATCATATTTTATACGACTAGAGGGCTGTGCCTTCTACGAGCTACACTCGCCAACCCCTGTCTAGCCACTTCAGCCTCTAAAAACAAGCTAATATGCTCTGTTTTAGAAAGATTACAATCATTATTGAAGATTTAATCTATTAAATGATATTATCATGATATTATCATGATATAATCTAATCATGATGATCTAATGATATTATCATGAATACTGGCGATCTTCTGTACTCTAGTTGCCATTCATTTCCCTTTGACTGTGGGATTTGTCAGTGTCAAAGACCGCATC
Organism: Maratus michaelseni; assembly: GCA_963931845.1. Lineage (NCBI taxonomy): Eukaryota > Metazoa > Arthropoda > Arachnida > Araneae > Salticidae > Maratus > Maratus michaelseni. Next base: position 164,699,206 of record OZ007587.1, read on the forward strand.
CATAGTCGACGCGACAGCTGATGACTGTTTTCGCAATTGATTAAGAAATATTAATTACTTATTTTAAAATCAGCTTGTGTAAAATTATTAAGTAAATAATGTCGTGGCCTCTCGAACTTTTGTAACGACGCTATAGACAATATTCTCATTTTGGGTTCAAGGATACAAAAAATCGTCTTTGCTTGGGAATAATATTCAGAAATATGCCATTGAACAGCATTCTGTTTGGAAAATTTACGCCTATATTTTACCTTTATATCGAGTTTTAGATATTTTCAAAAACAGGTATAGATTGTGTGTGTACGGGAATTCTTTTCTCTATTTTAATTCAACGCCATTCATATTTTCCATGTTTTATCTCTCTAAATATTTAAATGGAAAATCTTCTTTTAGACGATATAAGAAACTAATTTTAAATATGATGTTTTAAATACGTTGATTTAAACACATTATTTTAAATATAAGGTAATTTTTCCGATTTAATGTTTTTTGCACGTAAATAAATTATTTTATTTCTCTTGTAATATTCACGTGTAAAGTGTTTGGAAATACTATTTTTTTTTTTTTTTTAATATATATATCATGTAGTTTTTACCATTTTTCATGTTTTCGCGCGTAATTATTTAATTATTTTAACGTTTTCTTTCTCTTTTAATATTCACGTGCAAATATATTTTTCAGTTATAAAATGTTTGGAAATATTATTTGCGCTTTTTTAAAATTTGGCAACAATAGTTTTGACAACAATAAGTTAAAAAAAACCACCACAAAAAATTACTTTATCGAAACATGAAATAAATTGCTATTGAAATAATAAAATTTTAAGCAAAACAATGAAAAAAAAACAGTAAAAAAAAATTGTAAAATAAAACAAAATAAAATTGCACACTGCACACTAAGCAAGTATCACTGCAAGCTCGCCAAGTATGTGCCTACGAAAGATGGTTAAATTACTATGCATAGTGTTTGATCCTATAAACTTTTTTGACCACCTTCAACATTAAATAGCACTTAAAATAATTCTTCCATTTAAAAGCTGTCTGATGCTATTTAGCGTGTTTATCGGATATTTCTCTATAAAACTGCCAATTTTCATATTTTTATATGCAATACTTTTCTTAATACTAGCCGAGAAAATCAAAATGTCATAATAAATTCAATTATGGCGAGAGCGGAGTAGTAGTTACCCTATTCTTTTTTAGAATAGAGAGATATTTTACTTTTACTGGATGACCAGAGTTGTAAAAACTTCAGCTTTGTTTAAAAAAGAAACTCGTTTTATATAAAAACAAGAACGAAGAACCATGCTTCAAGCATATATTATGAATCCCTTTCCAACACATCCAGAAAACTGTAACGAAACCGCTAAATATAGTGAAAGAAAGATATCTAAATAAACAGTTTAGAAAAAAACATATAACATATTTTAAAATCCAATTTTAGAAATTACCTTCCAAAGTCAGAGAAGTAGCCGAATTATTTTGTGCAGCCCTGTATATGATCTATAGATTTGGATATATACTACGTAGCATAACCTTTTCCAAATATAAATTTCTAATTTAGTAGTTTTCGCCAATAGATGGAAGTGCTCTCGAATTCTTTTGTACAGCCCTGTATATTATCTTAAAGACTTTTGTACGCGTCACACATTAAGCTAAAATTTAATACAGGTAAAAAAACGCATAAGGCAACTTAAAACTCACTTTCAGCAATTACTAACCGTAAACAACAATGTATCTCGTTCTTTGCGTAGCTTTGCATATGAATTTATTTTTATTCCACAAACTTCTGGGAGTCTACTAAATATAAGTTCAGCAGGGAAATGTGTAAACACAATTAAACACTAATCTTAAGCAATTCACTACCGTAGTCAGTAATACTTACGAATTCCTCTGTGTAGCCCTGTATATGATCAACAAAATTTATTACGACCTACAATGCAAAATTTAGTTAAAAACGAAAACCTAAGTTGAAAACACACTTATCACGCATAAACTGTAATTATCCCACGTAGACTGTAACCGAATTCTTTCGTGTATCCCTACAAATGAACGATAAACGCAATGCACACCATACATTTCTGTGAGCAATTTATACTGCACCTCAGTAATACGTATAAATTTCATTATGTTGCAAATAGTGCAACATCATTAAATTACACTGCAAACGATTTTTCACCTTAGAACAATGTGTAACAGAATTCTTTTGTTTGACCCTGTAAATGAGTGATAAATGCTTTACACAATAAAATGCTTTACAAAAAGCATATTTTAGTGCGCTTTATAGTTGTACATCAATTTCATTATGTTTCAACTGGCGTAACATCATCAAAATGCACAGGAAACTATATTTACCATAGTCTATAATAAAACGGAATATTTTTTAATGTGCCTGTAAACAAAGTATAAATCCGATACATTTCATTTTCAATAGAGATCGTGGCTAAGGCTAGTGATCGTGCTATATAGTAAACGTCAATAACACAGGAAAATTTCAGAGCATCCGATTATTTTTACGAGAGTTTCAGCACGGACGGAGGACAGACGGCCAGACAAACCGAAATCATAAACACTTTTCCACTAGGTTGGAAAGTGTTAAAAAACAATAATAATAAAATTAAAGTCGTGTTTAATGTTTTCTGCAAGTTAATAATAGGTAACACATACGCATATATACCCCCCCCCCCCCCACACACACACACACATTTTTTTCCCGGTAAATTTTGGGCGCCCTCTTAAAATTCAGAAAGGATGTTTGGGATTCACTTACCTTTCGGATAATCAAGCCCTCTTATTTATTTTGTAGAATAAAAAGAATAACGGTCCTAATATATTCTATTTATATGAGAAATATACCGTTAAATAATACGTCCTTCAGAACGTCTTTTAACCGTTGATAACGTTAGAAAAGAACGTATTCTCGTTACGTTCTTATTACGCATTCTCTGAACGTTCTCATTACGTTCTTGTGTTGAACTAAATTTGTAAGAGTGGAAAGTATTGCTGCCTTAGAAGATTTTATGAACGATATACCATAGATCGAGATCAAGATAGACATGGAGACGTCGGTGGAACAGACAGTTTGAACATTCTTAGCAAGTATAACTATGTTAAAACGTTCCGAAAAACTAGGTTAAAACGTTCCGTTATAATACTCCGCTGCTACTTCGGTAGAGATGTAGTTCCAGTTCGAATTATGTTTCAGACGTTGTTGTCCATCTCATTAAAAGTCGCTTACGCGAAAATAGTTATTTTTCCGAACACATAGTGTAAGAAGAAAAGTATTGTAATCACAATTTGTATGTGTGTATGTATGTGAGTAAACAAGATAACTCCTACGCGGTACTCTTGACTGAGTTCCTATTTAGTGAATATGTTATAGATAGACCAATGTCTCAAGAACTGTATAGAGTTTCGCAAAACTCAGCTGTCGCACAGTGGGGCGTTTTGAGGATCTAGGTGGACAAAATTATTGCGTTGAAGTTTAATTAGGTTTTGCTGGGTTTTCGAATATAGCAGTAATAAAATAACCAAACAGTGATAAATATTTGACTTGTTTAATTATTTATATTATTACTAGGGGGCTCAGCCCCCTACTCGCTAACGCTCGCCAACTCCCGGTGAATTGCAAGGCAATTCACATTGAGACCGTTACGCGGTCACAGCTCGCTTTGCTCGCTCGCCTCATTTTATTTTTCTAGTAATTCTAGCCGGAATAAGTACTACAATAAATCATTTGAACATATGAAATTGGCAATTTTTTTAATGTAAAAAAGTAATTGAAAACTCCATTGAAAACACAACTAAAAATGCATTTAGTTGATGCTACTAATGGACATATAAATAATTTAAATACTATGAAAAGAGGATCTTGGAAACATAATTAGCACCTATAATATTGTACAGCACGGCTTAAATTCATTAAAAAAAACACTACGTGGTAGGAAGATAGTTTATAATCAATGATTGTTTAAATTTCGTTCAACATTTTATTATTCTAATTGATTATAGATTTCTGCAAAAGAAATTATTTTTACTTAAAAAAAAACGGCAACAGATGGCAGCAGGGCATTCTAGAAAGTTTATATTTTATTATCTCCGATTTTTTGTGTGAGTGAAATTCGTAAATAAATTCTAAATGAATTCATTTGAAAAAAAATGAATTCATTTGAAATTATAACTATTTCTCATAATTAAAATGAGGAATCATCTCAGACGCTTTGGATTACGTTCATATTATTTTATTTTTAATAATTGCTAGCTTCAGTTTCACTGCTCTGACACTTTCCGCAATATTGGAGGCGGTGCTAACACAATCTTGTCTGCTCATTGGTCTGAGCTCTGGAAACTACGATTGTTGCCAACGCTAAGGTAGAAATTCAGCCCTATTTCCGCGCCACGTAAGACAAATATATATATAGAAATATATATAGAGATTATTATTATTATTATTATATTATTACTTATATTATTATTATTTTTTAAATTATAGTATTGTCATTAAAACTACACATGTATTCAAAGTTTCAGCTCAATCGGATAGTTAAAAGTGGTGAAAATTGACTTGCAAGATTTGAATTAAACACTCAGGCGCACACTTCAAGTTAATATAACTTAATGATTCGCAAACTTTCGCAGGAGCTTTCTTAAGTTTTCAATACTTTAGGAATTGCACTTTGATTTTAAAAAATGCTTATTGCTTAATAATGCTTAATACTGTATTAAAAGTCAAGATGAAGTTTGAAAACAAGATGGCGCTTATTTTCAAACAACAATAGGTTAAATCGTGTGACAAACATATGACATATGTCCAGTAAACTCCTGCTTTCAAATAAAACAGAGAAGTCACGACTTGCTTTCGAACTTACAGAAAAATAATGCAACTGTTGAAAGTCTCTCAAATCAACTGCCTTCTTTACGGTCGTAGTTAATCGACACATCGGGTTTTTTCGACAAAACTCGTACGGATCTCGACAAAAGAGACATTCAGCTACTAGTATACGTGGTCTTGTTAAATTCCGAGATAATCGGAAAAATGAATTTTGTCCAGCTATTTAAATTATACAATTTTAAAATAATTTTCAAAACATTTGAGACTAATTTTATAGGTAAAATCGACAAGCAAATGTGAAAAAGTGACAGTGATAAATATTGAGACGATATAATCAAGCATTAGTAACGCAGAGTTAACGTCTCCAGTTTCAAAAACGGAGGTCCACGTTTAGAATCCAGCCGATTCTCTTCTGTCAAAATTTGTAAAAATTCCTTCTTTATTTATTTATTTATTTTTTTTTACTTTTTGAGAACATAACTAATGCCGGAAAGTCGAGTAGAGTGAATACAGATTTTTTTCTTTTTTTATTTAACTTATGGAATTTAAATTTTAATACGATACCTGGGTTCTATAAGTTACATATAGAAAAAGTTTTTCCGTTACTATAGTAGAACAATGAAAATTCATTCTTTTACGACAAAAACTTGCTGAATAGGATACCGTAACCGTTTGAATTTTATGAATTTTCATCTTTTTATGGCACTAAAAACTGGTTTTGCCGTTTTACGCTGAAAATTTGTAAAATTCAAAGTATCATAACTCGGAAATTTTAGTTAGTAGACGAATGGGATTTTGACTGTTTTACTTCTTATTGCATACAGAAATTGTTTCTGAATACTACTTGTGAGACCGTACAAAAATTTATACCTCTAATACCAACGGTTTAAGAATTAATTATTGGTCAACGGTAAGAAGGGACACGCTTTATACACTGCAAAACAAAAAAGGTGTTGATTTTACAGTATAATACTGGCACACCAGCTGCCAGTATTATACCGTAAAATTAACAGTAAAAAAAAAGTAAAATAAGCAGTGATACGCTACCGCGCATGAGCGGCAGAGTATTACTGCTTATTTTACTGTTTTTTTACTGTTAATTTTATATGATACTGGCAGCTGGGATGCCAGTATTATACAGTAAAATCAACACCTTTTTTTTGCAGTGTAAAACAAAAATAATTAAATTTCTGAATATTACTTGTGAGACCGTACAAAAATTTATGCTATCTAATATCAACGGTTTAAGAATTAATTATTGGTCAACGGTAAGAAGGGACACATTTTATAAAGCAAAAGTAATTAAAAACATTATTTACACGTTTTGTCATACCTAAACACTTGACATTTCTGTTTAACAAAATTTAGGTATTTTTCAATAACTTATATCTAATCGTCCAAAATTGATTATTTAGATTTCTACGGGTTTTTTTCCTTTTGTTTATTTTTTATTTATTTATTTATTTTTTTTTGTGACATGCTGAATGTAAACACGTAAATGAAATTATGGTGATGCGAATGACATTCAATAAGTAGATGATTTTATTTGTGACAAAATAAGCCACATGAAGTTATGAAGGACTCTACGGGGATTAAAACAACGTGTATCTTTTCGTTTTAGGGTTTCGTTCATCTCACGAAGCCCTATTCGTCCCGTTGTCTGTTCGTCACAGAGCCGGTTTTTAGAAACTATATAACTTACAGCCTTGAAATTTTGTGTACTTATAGCTGAATACCTACAATGAAGCTGAAAATCATAAAATAAAATTTAAATAATCGCATTATTTTAATATAGAGAGATAAAAAAACCAATAATCTAACAGCCTTTTCCTATTAAATTTAAACACTTTTCGTTATAGTAGCAGTTGCCAACAATTAAAAATCCACAATAAAATTCTTTCTACAATAATTAATTTTCTATTGAATGATTTCCACGTGAAAAATGAAAATGAAATAAAAAGTTTCACCAGTTGAAAAAAAAAATTAATATGTCGTCATATTGGTCATAAAACGGAAAATTTCAAACATTTCTCAATAATACAAGGAGTATGAGTATGTGTAAGCACAGAAAGCAGGTTAATATGATGTTATTAGAGAATTTAAAAGAAAATTAATCTGACGTCATATTGGAAGTTTAACGAACTTTTTTACATGTTTGAGAATAATACAAAGATAGTATCAATATGAGTAATAGAGAAAGCAAGTAGATATGACGTCAGCAAGTGATTATAACGTCATATGAGTTTGAGGAACGTATTGAGTCATGATAAAAACACAATTATGGAAATATTGGCATATTTTAACATTGTGAAGGTCTCTATACAACTTGTTCAATTTTGAAATTGATTTTTTTTAATATCGTCGGGAAAAATAGACCGGTAAATTTTTACTTTATAAAAAAACATGACTTTTTCTTTTTTTTTCTGAAAATGAAATTTATTTGGATTTATCAAAGAAAGGATAAAGTGTTTTGAAAGGAATATTAAACGAAACCCTTTGTGCGACCTGCGATCACACTTACCCATTTTTTGTGATTTATCGTCGGTTGGCGACACAATGAAATTTAAAATAATACTCTTTTATGATAAACATTCTTTAACGAAAACCTTTTTCTACACTTCATACTGAAATAGTTTAAGTAAGTTTAACTTAAATAAATACACTTTTATAACTGTAGTTTTGCCACATACATTTGTTTGTATATATAATGAAATTTAACCATCGTATTATACGTTTTAGAATAAAATTTAAATTGATTAAAATTGTTTCAAGCTCAAAATTAGAGTCCGATTCTGAACACTCTAATTCGGTTTCGATATTGTTAGCGTAGGAGACAAGAGAACAGTACTGTTGCCATGGAAACAACGACTTATATTGAAATATATAACGACAACATTCTTAATCCGACAGTTACTGTTAAAATATGCTTAAAATTTATCCAACCGTGTAAAATGAAATAACTGCAGCAATACACAACCTATTAGACCGGGAGGCGGCAGCACAGACAATCACCTCATCGAATTCACGGCTGAAATTCCAGAATTAGTTGAAACTTGATTCGCAAATGAAAGCGCAATCGGTCTGCCAAGTCATATCTTGGTGGAAAACACCCGAAAACCTTTTTTTAACGGTTGACTCGTAGGTTTACCATTGTGTGTTCCTCCTCCCAGTCCTCCATGTTTTCATACCTTTGGGTGCAGGAAAACACAATGGTAAACCTACGAGTTAACCGCTAAAATCGGGTTTTAAGGTGTTTTCCACCAAGATATGATTGGGCAGACCGATTGCGTTTTAATATTCGAATCGAGTTTTAATTCTGGAATTTCAGCCGTGAACTCGATGAAGTGATTGTCTGTGCTGCCGCCTCCCGGTCTATATGTATATTATCTGGAGGCAAGGCAGTGCCTCCGCCAAGTCGAGAAAGCACTGCCGTAAGCATCCTTTTCTAGAAGCAACTCAGGGCACTTTTGACCCCCCCCCCCCATACCTTTGCGCTGGAGTTCCCCAAAAACCTGAAACCTCGTTAATCTAGAGCATGTGGCACACACGACCAAAATTAATAATTTCACATTTCTATCTTTTCTAGTTCAGACGATATATGAACTAAAAGTTTCGATTTTTTGACACTCACTCACTCACTCACCGATCATCGAAAAGATAAAGTACATCTTGTAGCCATAGAAACTTTACATTTGGAATAAAGGTATAGTGGTTAGGATACAAAAAAAGAAAAAAAGAAAAAATCCGGAAAGCTCGAAAAAAAAAAATATTCCAAAATTCCAAAAATTCTAAAATAATTGAAAATAATTCGATCTCGTAGTCTTACATACTTAAAATTTGGTGTAAAGGTAGTGTTTAGGATTCAGAAAAAGAAAAAAAGAAAAACACAATAAAATTCGAAAATAAAATAAAAAAATCGAAAAAACAAAACGAAAATTTGAAAATAATTCCATTTTGTAGCGCTAGAAACTTGAAATTTGGAATAAAAGTGGTATTTAGGATACAAAAAAAAAAGAAAAAAATTAAAAAATCCGGAAATTTAAAAAAAAAAAAAAAATGAAAAATTGAAAATAATACGATCTTGTAGTATTAGAAAATTTGGTCTAAAGGTAGCGTTTAGTTTTAAAAAAGGAAAATTTGGAAAATCCAAAAAAAAAAAAAAAAAAAAAAAAAAAAAAAAAAAAAAAAAAAAAAAAAATCAAAATATTTGTAAAAAATCGAAAAATCTAAAATAATACGATTTTGTATTTCTAAAAACTTGAAATTTGACAAAAGAGTAGGGTTTAAGATACAAAGGAATGAAAAATTAAAAAATCCGGAAATTTCGAAGAAAAGAATCGAAAATTCGAAAAATAAAAAATAATTCGATTTGTTGAAATTTTCCGGAATTTTTAATTTTGTCTTTCTTTGTATCCTAAACAGTACTTTTATGCGAAATATACTGTATGTAGGGGTGTGAGTAATACCTTAGACGACTCCCTCTTACCCCCCCCCCCCCCCCGAAAAAAAAAATGTTTAGTGTTTGCCTAGGAACTTGAAACTTATTTTTATCTACAGGACTTTGCAAACGGAACTAAAGCTCTAAATTTTTGGTGCCTACAAATAATAGGGACAGAGTGTGGGGTGATTTGTGAATGGAAATTTCAGAGTTAATAAGATATCTAAACTTGGCTTTACACGATCTCAGAACTTTTTACGCTAAAAGAGTTACGAGACTTGGCTGCATTTTTTACATGTGACGTTTTTGATGGGATATAAGCTTATAGAAATAATAATAAACTATTTGATAGTTTAAGTTTGAATTCATTTGAACTGTGCATTTAAACACTCATTTAACAATTAATTTCCCAAAACATTAAAATCGCTTTCATTTGGCGAGGAAAAAGTGTTGCTAGCCAAATCACGTCTTTTTGCAGCAAATTCTCGAACGTATTTTATTTTTTACAGATTTTCTACTGGAATTCTACAGCTAAATTTGACTGATCCTTTATAACGTACAAGCGTAGTTTCATTAGTACTTTTTTACAAAATATTCTCAGTTTGCGCTTTAAGGAGTGCTTCCTTGAAAGTACCTAATATTTTCAATTTTTACATCAGCGAAACAAAAAACAAAAAACAAAAAACTTTCGATTGAAATTTATTTGAAAACTTTGGCTCAACCTAGTGATATTAATGGTTTTAAAAATGATTTTTGAACAGGATTTTTTTTTTTTTAATTTCCCTCAACAGGAAACATTTGTTTACTACAATATTGTAAACAACTAGATGTAGAGTTACCACAATTATCAATTGATTTTCCAGAGCAAGATTTAAAAAAAGATCAATAATAAGATATCGCATTTTAGTGCTAAACGGAAATCTGAAATCTGTTAAGGAAAACGCAGATTTTCTTTAACGTTAAATATAAAGTTTACATCAAGTTAAATTGGCTTAAAAATACATTACTTTAGAGTACACTCAGAATTGTATATTTTTAGATGTTTTTTCTTTCTTGTTTTCAATATTTTTTGTATATTTGTCATCCATATTAAATAATTTTGAACTAATACGATGCCTTTCAAAATACTGAACAAACACTGCACATTTTCAGCATCTCCTTGCATCTTAATTGATTTTAAGCGTATCACACAAACACAACAAACTTCAAAATAATTTTACAATGATCATACGTCCAGGGTCTAATTAGGTCAAAGCGAAACCTAGGTATGATGATTATTTTGTGTCCTCTAACCCATATATTGTAGCCAAAAAAAATAAAATTTTCGATATCATATGGTACATACAATTGACTATATAGTATATAGCAGTTGCGATAAAATAAGGTGAAAAATTTTAAAGAAAAGTAATGCTATTCGTATTCGTAGCCCCCTCCACTCTGTGTGCGCCAATGATACCTACACTGGTGTGCAAAACTTAAGCAACAAACACAAAATGCTAATTTCTGAACACATGAGTACTCAAAAGAAAATTCTATAAATAGCAAGTGTAGAAAAGAGGTACTACCCTAACAGCACGGGCAGTCGATGTGAAGTCCCCTTGACGTTACACATGGTTAGAAGTATCACAATCGCTACGGTGAATCAAAATATGGGATATTTCACTGTCTCAATATTACTCTCAAGTGATTGTTAACACTGAAAAGTCACTGTGACTGTCGTTTTGTGATGGGTCACCAGGTGACATTACAATGAAGTCACCTTGTGATTCTCAAGTCACTGTCAGTTGAAGACTGAACTTTGAAGTCATTGTGAGCATTGCATTGTAATGAGTCGCCAAATAATGTCACAATGAAGTCACATGGTGACTTTCCGGTGATCGACACTCTATTGTAAAGTCATCATTGCACTCCTTTGTGAAAAGTCACCAGACGATTTCATTTTCTGTCACTTGGGAACTCGTCACAGAACAGCTATCATGATGATTTTACAATGGAGTGTCAAAATGACAGTCACATGAGAGTCACAAGATTACTTCATTGTAAAGTCACCTGGTGACTCGTCAAAAAGCAGAAGTCATGGTGACTGTTCAGTGGAGTAACCAAATGAGAGTAAAAATGAGACGAATGAAAGATATTACATTTCTGTTCATTGTAGTGACTGTGACAATTGTGATGTCAAGAAGACTTAACATCGACTGTCTGTGCTGTTAGGGAAGTACCTATTTTCTACACTTGCTGTTTATAGAATTTCCTTTTGAGTACTCATGTGTTCAGAAATTAGCATTTTGTGTTTGTTGCTTAAGTTTTGCACACTAGTGTATATCAGTGTATGGGTACATATTTGGATAAATGTATCTTTTCCGTTTAGTCTCATCCCACATCACTGAAAGTTCAAAATATTTATTATACTCAACAAAAGTCCGAAAACTGAAGAAAAAATTCAGATTTTAAAAACTTGCATACCGAATAAACCCGCTTTGATCAGGCCCTGAATATATTTCTGATTATACAAATTACTTCATCTTCTGGTTGTTTTTTTTCGTTCCTCAATTTTTGTCCTTATATTTTGGACATGCACTGAAAAAAAGAAAAAGGAAAAAAAAAATGTTGATTTGCGGTATAATACTGGCATCCCAGCTACCAGTATTATATCGTAAAATCAACAGTTGGGGTGCTAATATTATACCGTAAAATCAACTTTTTTTTTTTTTTTTTTTTTTTTTTTTTTTTTTTTTTTTCAGTGTGTGTATTTAAAAAATGCTATCGAAATAGAAAACATTTACATGACACCACTAAAATAGTTGCTTTATTTTCCAATTTAGTAAAATTTTACAGTACATTTTTGTTGTAATGAATACATTTTATATACAGGCTGAAATATCTTTTTTTGTTCAATGAAATATACAACCTAAATGAAAAGTTTTTGTTCAAAAAGCCTGTGGAAAAAATATCACGTTTGCCGACTTCTTACGCCTTTTTCCACGTCCAGTCGTTTCGATCCCACAATTGCAGCCAGAATTCCAGACGTGAATACAGCTGAAACTCTGTGAGAACCAGATTTTTTGGGTGTTATGGTCTCGACGTGACTCACGGCCTCCCCTGCACCTATGTTGCTGGAATTAAAACACAGATATACATGTAGAATTACGTTTGCATTATTTTACAGAATACAAACATAATTATTTACAAACAGTATATATTTGCAAACTACATTAACTATACACAGGGTGATTATAAAAAATCTATCCCGATATATGAGTCCTTAACTATCATACCGTTCACAGAAACTGACTGAAATTTTGGTTTTAAGTATTTTGAGGTATGCGCTCGAGAATCGTATGAAAAACAACAGTGAAACTCTAACAGTTACGGTTACAGTGACAAAATTTCGAAAATTTCAAATGGCAACACCTACTTTTTTTATTGGAATGTGATATTCATAGTGAAAAACCATAAAAATCGTTGAAACGGTACCTGTAGCATGAAAATTGCCGGCGCTAGAGAGACTAAGAAGAAAAGTATGAAAACAATCAATAAAGGACAGAGAAGCAACAGAAAGTAAAACATTTTATTATTCTGTGCTATCCACCATCATCCGCATGCAACGTGTCTTCGTGTGTGACGTGGAAAATTTGTGAAACACAATAAAATGTTTTGTTTTCTGTTGATTCTCTGTTCTTATTCGTTGTTTTCACTTTTCTTCTTAGTCTGTCTAGCGCCGGCGATTTTCGTGCTACAGGTACCGTTCCAACGCTTTTTATGGTTTTTCACTATGAAGATCACATTCCAATAAAAAAAAAGTAGGTGTTGCCATTTGACATTTTCAAAATTTTGTCAATGTAATCGTAACTCTTAGAGTTTAACTGTTGTTTTTCATACGATTCTTGAGCGCATACCTCAAAATACTTAAAATCAAAATTTCAGTCAGTTTCTGTGAACGGTATGATAGTTAAGGACTCATATATCGGGATAGTTTTTTTTTATAATCACCCTGTAGTTAAATAGCATAAAAGTTTAATAATAGCTACATATTATATAGTACAGTAATAACTACAGGGGGTGGACAAAATAATACGAACATTCATGAAAAATGCTGAAAAGAGCAATATCTAGAAAAATACATCAGGAATTAACCTGAAACTGCAGGTGTGTAAACAGTATAGTATAAGTTATATATTTCCGTGAAGATGTTTTCCCGAAAGCCCATAGGGGACTGTCAACAAATTGAAAAAGGACGAATATCTTTTGGGTAACCCTGTAAAAACTAATGTAGCAAAAGCGTTCAAACTCGAGATTATTAATAAGTTGCTTATTTTAATATACTGTGTTCATTTTTATGAGGATAGCATGTATACTCGTAGAGAAATTATGGTTTTTATAAAAACAGTCCCAAATTTCGATTAGTTTTTTGCTTATAATTTGCAAAGTTTTTAATATAAAAAAAAGTTCTTTTCAAAAAATATGACAAACAACATTGTATTTAATACTCTGCAATCAGAATTAAAAAATAATAAAAATTGGGTGAAATATGAGCAGGTTTACTAAAAGATGCTTCACTGCGCATGCGCAAATGCAATCAAAATATAATATGCATAATGTATTAGCTAAGTATATAGAGCAACTTTTGTGAAAGTCTCAAAATCATAGCTTGAAAATTCTGTAAATTACCGTCGATAGAATAAGCTCGAAATCCGTTGTTCCCAAAAAGAAGCAAAAAGATGAGGGGTTGTATCAAATATCTGTTGATTAGTGCCAAGATAGCGTACACAATATTGCACGTACTACTATATTTGGATACAACCCCTCATAATTTTGCTTCCTTTTGGGATCAACGGATTTCGAGCTTATTCTATCGACGATAATTTACAGAATTTTCAAGCTATGATTTTGAGACTTTCACAAACGTTGCTCTATATACTTAGCTAATACATTATGCATATTATTAGCCACACACAGGGTGGCTTATTCTTTCAATCTCTATCATTTTTCATGTTTATGAAAAGTCACAGCAATCCATCGTTGCCACAGATTAATCTCGGAAAATGAAACATTTGAAGTTACTTAAAAAATTAATAACTCGAAAACTATTTGTCACAAAATTGTTTTACAAACTGCGTTAGAATGGTAAAAAATTGTATTTTTCTTGATATAAATTTCAAATCTAATGATTATGTCGTTTTTCAAATATTAGATTTCAAAAATTACAAAACTTCACAATGGAGTACCGTAGCGAAACTTTTCCGCGTAAAAAGATAATGATAAAGGCATTGTGGCTCGACGTGTATCGTGTATACTGGCCATAGCATGAGTAACGCATTATAGTAAACTTATTAGTCTGTTAAAATATAAAAGTGAATTATGTATATACATTTTTAAAAAATAAAGAAAAAACATTTTATCACAAACATCAACAAATTTTTTTCTTCTATTTATTTCCTTATTCCAAAGATATCGTTTTATCGTCTGCTGCCATAGCAACATGAATTAAATTTCATTAAAAAAAATTGCTCAGTGGTAGAAAAATATTTTTCTAAATCGAATGGTTATTGAACAACTCAACACTTTAACAGGGGAATTTTTATTTGTTATTTAGATATTTTAAAATTGTCTGTTGTCATTGCGTTTTTATTCTGAGTTACAGCTAGTTTATTTATCTTTTAAATAAAAGCCGTGTGTGGCAATCTATATTCGGCCTTATAGCAGAATTTTCCCCTCTTGTATTTTGATTGCATTCACGCATGCGCAGTGAAACATTTTTTAGTAAACCTGTTCATTTTTCATCCAATTTTTATTATTTTTTAATTCTGATTGCAGAGTATTAAGTACAATGTTGTTTGTCACATTTTCTGAAAAGAACCTTTTTTTTTTTATATTAAAAATTTTGCAAATTATAAGCAAAAAACTAATCGAAATTTGGGACTGTTTTTATAAAAACCATAATTTCTCTACGAGTATACATGCTATCCTCATAAAAATGAACACTGTATATTAAAATAAGCAACTTATTAATATTCTCGAGTTTGAACGTTTTTGCTACATTAGTTTTTACAGGGTTATCCAAAAGATATTCGTCCTTTTTCAATTTGTTGACAGTCCCCTATGGGCTTTCGGGAAAACATTTTCACGGAAATATATAACTTATAGTATACTGTTTACACACTTGCAGTTTCAGTTTAATTCCTCATGTATTTTTCTAGCTATTGCTCTTTTCACCATTTTTCATGAGTGTTCGTATTATTTTGTCCACGCCCTGTATGACAATATTAACTATACAAATACTGTTTATTTGCATTTATTTTTTATATATTGAATGTTTAAACGATATTTGGCTAAACTGCAAAATGTATTTCAGGTATTCAAAATAAACACCACATATAGGTATGCATACATGTATGTGTAATAATAAGGCAATCTCAACTATGTTATATGTAATTTCATTTGACTTGTAAAGGTCAGTGTTTCGGTCCTTATTTTATGTCAGTAACTATGGTAACATCGCATTTGGCTAACTGACCACTCTACTTTTTTTCTCATGACAACGAATGGGTGAAGTGGGTGAGAAGCCAATCGAAATTACATAGAGTTTAAAAAAGGTCTAGTTGTAGAATTCCGATACGTCTTAAAATGCGAAAACCTCGAAACCCAGCTACTTTGAGTACCTTTGTGTCAGACCTTCTGGATTGTGTTATTTATAAATACTTAAAAAACTTTACCTTTAAAAAAATTGCCGCTTTTTATTAAATAATATTTTTAAAAAAAATTCAAAAATACACTTACAATTGAAATAGTCAACGGAAATTTTCGTTTTTAGACGTTGTGACAAAAATCTAGAAAAATACTTCACGATTTGTTCTTGCTATTTGAGATGGAAAGAACGTCTTTTAACTCACATTATTCAGGCAAATTTTAGTCACGAGGGTAATTAGCGGATCAACGAGACATTGAGTAAAAAAAAAATAATTTCAGTCACCCTGATGTCATAAAATAACTCGAAATGATCGACGCTGCAAAAAAATTGTTGATTTTACAGCATAATACTAAGCACCTCAGCTGCCAGTATTATACTGAAAAATCAACACTTTTTTTTGCAGTGTATAGCTGAAATAAATTAATATATAGGTATTTAAAAATATTTTTGTGCATTTGTGTAAGAATAGCACACAAATTCATGAAAATGTGATGAGTTGACATGAATCAACTCCTCCCTTACTTGTGGAAAAAGGATAATCTCTCTGGAAGAAAATAATCTGACAGATTGATCTCTATTGAGAAAAATTCTATCAAAAGGGTGAATTTCAATTTCACTTTAAGATAAGCAAGGCTACAATGCAGGCTTTGTATGGAAAGATGTGTTCTCTGAAAAGGGTGGATAAGAAATGTGAAAGGCATTCTTTGGATATAAAGGATCTAGCCCATATGAGGTGAAAATTCTAACTGGATAAGTATGGGATTAAAATAGCTGTCACTCATAGGAGGCTAGATGGCGTTCCTTTCCTTAGGGAGAAAATACCAGTTTTGCCGGAGAGGAAGGAATGCTGGGAGAGATATGAAAGACGGGACTTGGATGTTGAACAAGCGAGAGTGAGATTGTCTTTGGAGTGATCGTCAGATTCGGTTTTTTCTGACCTTGTAACTGTACAGCGTGGATATGATTATCCTATTTTTTCATTTTTCATGTTATTTTTTTTATGTTAATTTAAAATAAAGTTTTTTTCGTTTCAAACGATAAATGAATTTCATTAATTGTATATACAGGTGTTCACGCTACCACAAAAATATAAAAGTTTCCTTGAAAAATTAGAAAAAAAAAATCCGCATATTTTTTGTTTATAACATGTAGAGTTTTCAACCAATTTCAGAAGGTTTATTAAATTACTAGCTGTTACCCGTGACTTCGTTCACGCAACATTAAAAGAATAATAAATACATTAATTAAGCAAAATATTTCACTCACGATAGTTAAAAACGTTAATAATTAACTAACTATTTATCACATTTCATAGGAGACAATACGGTATTATTTGTTATAGGGACCTCGACGTAACCTAGTCTTAAAAAAAGTGAAATTTTGTGCCAAATAATCACGAAAATGAAATTGCAAGCAATGCAAAAAGGAGGGCCAAATAAAATCGTGGAAATAGACGAATTGGGTAAAAACAAATGTCAATTTTACCTGATAAACAATTTTACTTTTAACGTCTTTGTGAAACGTTTTAACAGCAATCCTTCAAAAAAACATTAATTGGACCTAGTATATGCTTTTTCTTTAAATTCAATTCTGCCTCCTTGGTTTAATGTATAGCTGAAACAAATCTTGTTTTCTTAATGACAATATGTTGACAGACAACTTTTGTTCTCCAGAATAAATTGATTCATGCATCCTCGTCATATTTTATAAGGTTAGTTTGAACGTTTAAATTTGTTACGGTTGGTTGGGGAACCCTTTTTCGAATACTTCATTTTTGAAGCCTTATACAAAATTTTGAAGCAGTTTAATTTGAACTTATCAACTTATTTTACTTAAGACTATATTAATAAACAAAAAGTTTAACATTAGTTTCTAAAATAATGCTTTAAATATTTTTTAACTGCTTTTCTTTTAAAAACTCAGGTGAGTGTCCCACTAAACGCACAATAAGGGGTAAATGAGCCCACCGCTCTCTATTTAAATTTAAAGCAAGTATAACTAAAAAAGAGGTAAATGGGTGTTACTTGATAAAGTATAGAAATTTTCATTATGAAATATTTTATTGTAAATGTATCCATGTGCGAAATATCTACTCACATTAAGACAGGTAATTATAGAATGAAAAACAAAACCCGTACATCTATGAAACTTTGTGAAAGCCTAAAGGCATATGTTTTACTTTAACGTATGAAACAGTGCTGAAAAAACAAAGGTACAATTGTGAAAGGTACAATTTGGCACATTTTTTTAGCAAACACTGTAAGTTGAAATTGGAAACACTAAATGGCAGCATCTATTTAAAGTTGGCTGAGGGAAAATAATTATTACTTCATCCTCAGTAATAATTCCAACATCATCTTAATCCGGCCAATAAAAAGTCTCACTATCTCTTCTCTCTCGAAAATGTAGCAGTTATTTTTTCATTTGTATCATCAACTTCTACAATTAGAGCTACATAATACTTTTTTTAATGCAAGTTTCAGAAATACATATTCACCAGCTTTAGAATTTTTTTTAGCTAAACTATTAAATCCTTCTAGTTCTTCATAATTGTCTTTTATTTCATCCATAGAAATCTCTTTATTAGACTTGCTTTTCTCTTCAAAATCGTCACTGTCGTCAGATTCTTCTACATCTACATCTACATATTCAATTTTCTGTTTTTTTTTTTTTTTTTTTTTTTTTTTTTTACTTTGAGTTTTTTCTTTATTCTTTATCTTTCCATCACTTCTTTCTCTTAATTGTTGCATATATTTTTCACTCGTAATGATTTCAACACCTGAAGATGCATTAGATCCCTTTGATGGTATTATGTTTGCACGTGGAGATGTACACGTAAAGGTGACACACCTTCCATATTCACTTTGAAAAACTAAACATAACCATAAGTAGTATGGCAATTTAAGTCAACTTGTTTAAGCCATAATGCAAAAATTTATTTAAATGCACTTAGTGGAGTAAGTGGGACACCCTAGTCCCACTTACCCTATAATTAGGGGCCCCACTTACCCCTAGTAGGCTAAAATTACGGGGTAAGTGGGACCCCTCCTCTTAAACATTTCTTACTAACAGTTTTTGTAAAAATTCCAATTACAGTATGTATTTTAAGTTAAACTTTGCACAACAGTTTAATAAACATTAAAAGATAATGAAGGCTAACCTGGAAACACCTCTTGGGAAAATGCAGCTGGAACTCTTTAAACAAACTATTCTGGAAATCTATTTTACAATCTATGACACCAAAAATAAATGAAACAAAGCTCAAATATATGCAAAACCCATCAGTGTGACGAAATGTGACATGATCAATGCAAATAAGAGTGAAATATCCTGTGCATATTTTAGTTTGAGGGGGAGGACCCACTTACCCCAGTGGCCCACTCACCCCAACCAACCCTATATCGAGCCAGTCGGCCCACTTTATTTTTCTATCAACCTAGCTGGCCCATTTAACTTATTTTATCGGCCCGCTCCGGCCCGTTTATTATTTCTTATCGGCCCGGCCCAGCCCTTTCAAAAAACTGTCTTCACTCCGCCGGTCCGGCCCATTTGAAAATTTGCCTTTATTTTGCCGGCTTCGGGCCAAACCCGGGCCGATGGAGACCTCTACCAGGGGGACGGGGTCTTAACTGGAACGTAGGAATGGGGGGGGGGGAGATGAATGGAGGAAGTGCCTCAAAAACGAATGAGATCGGATAAAAACAGAACAAGTTATTAACAATTCAGGGCAAAAATCTTAAAGAGGGCACATGGGGCCCAGGTCTTAAAAAATTAAAAATCTGATCCTCAAGTGCACCAGAACCTGCCTTGGACTATTCGCATCCAAATTTTCAGACTTCTACGTGCGGTAGATTTCGCTAACCGTCGCACACAGACACATGCCCAAACAGACAAACAACTTTATTTTATTAGTATAGAATGTCACTTATTTTACGTGTAGAAATATTGTCATGCTTTCCACACATTTTATTTTAATAATCGAATGAGAGTATTTCTCTTCGTAAACCGCAAATACATAGTTTTCGATCCATTGTTTATTTTCATACGACATTATAAAGCAAAGAATATTTTTAATGATACAGACGATAATTAAACCCTGTTCCAAATTGATGTCATATAGGTTTTATTTTCTCCCCTTTAGATTTAAGTCATAGAGCAAGTCTGAATAGTTACAAAAATGTGTGCCCATACTCTCTATTTATACAAATACTCTTTATTTTGTAATTTAACAAGACAATAACTTAGGCAGAGATGCAGAGAGACAACTTGGCCGCCGGAGATAAATTTTTGTAAGGGCCTCCTTAAATGTCTTCACACAAAAAGGGGGGGGGGGATAGGAGGTAATAATAATATTTGTTAAATTCGTTATATTTAAATTAAACTAATTTCAAACAATTTTATATGTTTATGACAGCTTATTTTTTAATTAAATAATTTCAATTAATATTTTTAATCAATTTTATTTTAAAATCGAGTTAATGTGTAATTAATAAAATTATCCACTATTTGGGCTCTATGCAAAATGCAAAATTCAAATTTTCATTGCCGTGATACCAAAATGTCAAGCACAGAATTTCATCAAATTGCATATCCGGTTAGATCTTGACATAAATTGGTGCTGATTGCATTATAATCAGTCATTCTGAGTAAAAAACACTTTAAGTTCATTCCTGATTTTCGTTTCAACTTAAAAGGATTTTTTTTCGATTTTTGTTTCTGTTCCAAGCTTAAGCCATAACGTTCCGTCCGGCATGACTTCGCTACACTTCGCAGTGCTGAACCGCTTCATCGAAAATCAATTAGCAACCGGCCAACTAAGAAAAAGCAATTAAAGCAACAAGACGCACTGAAGCCACGTCGGCCTTTAGATTTAACAAACACATCTTCTCCAAGCGGAGAGCAGGCGAATCTTCGCCCCGTTGCCAGGCATCAACTCGTTAAGCTAGGCAAAAGCCTGGCAGGTAGGGGCATGGTCAGCGGTATATATATAAAAAAAAATCCATGGCTCAAAACGAGGCTTAATCTCTTTATGCTTAGCAATCTTTTTTTTCTCTCTTTAAAATGACGATTTATGCAATATATTTATTATTAAAAATAAATATCTAATCAACACTTTTGAAACAACATAAAAGCATTAAAGTTTGACTCAGATTTGTGCAATATTATTTGTGTGTCGTACATACAAAAAAAAATAATACTTACCCAAGCGAAGTTTTACTAAATTCTATAAGTCCTGGTCCTTCAATTGTTATGCTACAATTTACTAATGGAACTTGCAAAGGATTTTTGAAGGAGAAACTGATTTTCAAGGGTCGAAATTGTTTGGGTTTAGCCTTTTTATCTTCGAACTAAATTTAAAAAAAAAAGGAAAGAAAAAATTATAAAAATAAAAACAATGAAAAAATAATCAGTTACGAAGTAAAATCGACTTCTTTCTTAGAATCACTGATCTGATTTTTACTTAAGAGCCTGCGCTAGTCACGCGAAGAAGCGCTCAAGCTAATGTTAGGTCTATGTGAAGGTTCTTGCGTGATTTCTCGCTCGCATTTTAATATTTTTAAATGATTTTTTTGCATAGGATAGCTGAGGTCGATCTGAAACGTTGTTAATTTTTATTTTACATTTTGATTTTGGTTAAAGTTTTTCTATAAGCGGACATTTTAAATTTTGAAATCGGTTGGAACCGGTTCTGAAAACGGAAGCACCCTTATATATATATAAAAAAATGGAACCAAAATCGAAAAAGTAAAAACTCACAACGTTAGAGATCAACGTCAGCTATCCTATACAAAAAAAATCCTTTAAAAATATTAAAATGCGAGCGAGAAATCGCGCAAGAACCTTCCCATAGATTTAACATCAGCTTGCGCGTTTTTTCGCATGACTGATGTAGGCTCTTAACAACAACACTACGTACAGTAAAGCACCTATTATACCTGCAAGAGGATTAGCTCCTTGCCCATTGAAGCAGATTCAACCTCTGCTCTAAACTTTTGCTATATTGGGTGAAACTTGGAAAGCCGTCCCTACATTGTAAAAAATGACCAATGTTTCTTATTTTATGAAAATACTAGCAGACTACGCCCGCTGCGCTGGTCGGTTTCTCCGAAAGAACCTTGAATGAAACGAAATATATCGGTGAATTTAACCTTGTATTTTAAAGTAATCTGTACCTTTACCTGAAATATCCTAAAATAACATAAAAACGGATACTTATTTCACTAAGTTATGTTTTTTTTTAATACGGTTTACTATTAAGTTTACAATTTATTATTTACCGTTTTCCATTGATTTACATTTTTTATAGCTACATTTTTTAATAACGTGAACAGAAAAACAAGACTACTATATTTTGTGACTCGTGCCGTTTTCGCTATGGTACTCCATTGTGAAAATTGGTAATTTTTGAAATTCAATATTTGAAAAATGGCATAATCAGTAGATTATATTAAAAAAAAAAAAAAAAACAATTTTTTACCTTTCTAACGCAGTTTGTCTAACAATTTTCTGACAAATACTTTTCGAGCCATTAATTTTTTCAGTAACTTCAAATGTTTCATTTTCCGAGATATATGTGTGGCAACGATGAGCGAAAATCCCAGTCGTCAGCAACGCATAGCTTTTTATTAAAGAGGATATTATAACCACGAACGAAAATATAAATATAATCTTCTGAGTTATCCGAAATTCCGAATAGCGTGTTCCATTGTCTTTTGAATCCCGAGAAACTAATACATTTCCAAAATTTAAAGAATTATTTATAAAAACAAAATATTTTTTGCTGCCCGTATTTTTCAGAAACGTTTCCGAAGGGTTTTTATAGTGCATTAATTAGTGTCCTCAGCCTGGAATACCTGTTTTCCTGTTTCATGCTCAAAAAATATGTTTAACAGACAAACATGCAAAATTAACAGCGTTATTAATAACATTAAAATTACGATTATTTCTTTACTCTTTCATGTATAAATGAACTTATGCTGCTGAAAACGTTTACTTGAGAATGGATGACATTCGAAAAACAGGTATTCCAGGCTGAGGACACTAATTAATGCACTATAAAAACCCTTCGGAAACGTTTCAGAAAAATACGGGTAGCGAAAAATACTTTATTTTTATAAATAATTCTTTAAATTTTGGAAATGTATTGCTTTCTGGGGATTCAAAAGACAATGAAACATGCTTTTCTGAATTTCGGATAACTCAGAAGATTATATTATATTTTCGTTCGTGGGTTATAGTTTATTTTCATAAAATAAGAAACATTGGCCATTTTTTACAGTGTAGCGAAAGATAGGCCGGCTGCGAGAACTTTTGAGGGGGTTGTCATTCTTACTAAACTAATTAATCCCCTCTCCTTTCCACAACGCAATCATATTTTGATAAAACTCGCATGGCGTGTGTAGTATGTACGCGAACAGGAACAAGGATATTCGTTTAGAGCAGGCGTGTCAATCTCGTTTACTACTTATTAAATATTGTATACAAAGCCACGGGCCATATTGCAAAAACAAAATCAAAATAATTAAATATAAATATATAAATAAAAAATAAATAAATACATTTATTTTATTGCCATTGCACAGGATGAACACTTTCCATACAAAATACAACTTTGTTAAAAGAAAAACAATGTAAAATTCAAATGCTACCTACCGGAAAAAATTATAACAAGACATTGGAAAATTTTAAAAGAAATATTTATTAAGTAAAATGTTTCAATTTTAGGTTTTCCGAACTTTTACTATTCTGCAAAACTGAAAATGGCAAGGAGTTCTTACAAAAGTTCTCTACCGAACATAGGTAAACATATATTTACATAAAAATAAAATGTTTAAGCATATATCTGCATTTAAAAATTTAAATCGCAACCGAAAATACAAAAATGTATTAGTAATAAGTATTATCTTTATCATTTTTCTTTTAATATTGTAGTTGTCTTTTTCTTTAAAACCAATCGTTGCATCAGGAGCACTGTTATTTGCAGTATAAACTTACTTTTAAAATGACAAACTTTATTCCGTCAAAAGTTTTATAATTGCGTCAAAAATATCAGCTATGGTTATTATACCGAGTATAATTTCCAGAAGCTCCTCACGTATTTTTAAGCACACAACATGTCTGCGAATAAAAAGTGTCATCTGAATGGTATTTCGTGCATCTATATTTTCATGAATTACAAAGTAAAAGAGAACAAATATTGAAATTATAAATTTTATGGGATTATTAAAATATATGTATCTTTCTACCAATGACACATATATTTTAGCTTATATTATTTTCAAACTTTTTTAACTTCTCTAGGCTTCATTTCCTCTACTTCGTAATGAATGATTTCAATTTGTGTGCATGAATGTAACATTTCATTACTATTATTATTATTATTTTAAGCAGATGCATTACCTTTAATGGATTTCGTGAATACAGTGAAACTTCCATTCAACGAAGTCTCATCGTTACACTTAAAAACTTCGTTATGAAGAAAATTCGTTTAATAGAAATCACCTTAAATTCATGAAATTTTTGCTTCAGATATGACAAACAGGTGTTGGATTCAGAAGCATTTGATTCAGTTTCAATTATGAAGCCGCCTTTTACAAAATAGTTGTGTACGGTCGATTAAATCACGCCACATTCCTAAGCTTTGGCTCAAGCTTTCATTAGCTCTGATACACAAGTTCTCAAACTAATGTTTTCACTACATTGTCTTTTTTCTGCTTTTTTCGATAATGTACTTCAAGATTTTTTTATTATTCTTTAGACTAATGGCTGAAGTTTAGAAGTTGTCACATGCACAAAGCAGTTGTCTATCAACAATGGAAGGTCAGAATGGTAGCTGTCTGACTCTAATTGATATTTTTTGCTTCAATGCATCTGACGCCATTGCATCTTCTATATGATTGAATGTAAAAAGGGGATTTTGACTTCCCCCAACTGTCAGCACTGGAGTCTCGGTGTGGGAGAGTGGTGATGATAGCAAGTGTTTTTCTTAGTGCGAAAAAAATCGTTTTGTTTAGCCCCAAGTAGAACGAAAATTATTTAAATGTGTTCAGTTTCATACAATCTGCTGAAAAAATTTCGCATATCCATCGCAACAGCAACCTCTTAGTTTAAATTTTGCACAAGTACAAAAGTGGAATAAATTTCGTTATATAGAATATATTTTTCGTAATATGGAGATTAATTTATATGCTAATGGTGCTCAAAGTCAAAGTTCTGTAGAAAAATTCGTTAAGTAGAAAACTTCGTTAAATAGAGACTTCGTTAGAGGGAAGTTCCACTGTATATATATATTTTTTAAATGAAGCATGTTTCAAATTTAACAATGTGACGTCCAACGTGTCCGACGTGTCCAACGTTTTTCTAGATATTTGCTGTGAGAACATTTTTTCCGAACTCTAACAAAATTTCTGCATCTCAAACACAAAATTTCAGTTTTTATTTGAATATAAAAGTACTGTAAATTGACTTTTGTCAATTGGTGACGTTTATCTTTTATTAATCGTGTTTTTTCACACTGGCTTTAACATGTATATTTTTTTTTAATCCTAAAGTATGTGAGTACAAATACGTCTATAAAAATGAAATAAAAAGAAAAAAGATAAAGATCACGTAGGACTCATTAACAATGACACGTTTACCAACCTAAATAATGAAAATAATTAATCGGCTCAAATCCAAAATCCTCTTGTTCGAATGTACACTATATGGCCATTAATGACCGGAAACTTTCAATTTTAGACATTTTGTCGAATATTTAAAAATATACTTGTCAGATTCTTCTGGAATTTTAGGATCCAAAAGAACATGTTTGACTTCATATTTATCATTCTTGATTTGATAAGGAGGACAAATAGGGGACCAAAAAAAATTAAAGAAAAAAATAATAATACTTGGGATTACTCTGTAAAATAAAATGCACCAAATGATCTATCGCTACAGAATATACATAGGCAGACATTGTTCAATATGTGTGTTCATTTGTGTAAGAATAGCATATATAGTAATTGAAATATAGCGATTTTTTCTTAAAATTAAAAAAATTCTTGCATGTTTTTTGCTTATAACATACAGGATTTTTAACCAAATTTAACGCCAGTTTCAGAAAAATTGATAAAATGTAGTAGAAACAATATAGTGCAATTGGAATATAAATACACTAAATATTTAAGGAAATATGGGCAGTTGTATAAAATAATTTTTATCTGCGCATGCACGAACGATAACAAGGAACTTTTTGCATAATTTAATAGTCAACTCTATGGAGCAACTTATTTAAAAAAATCAGTCAAATATCGTAAAAATTCAAGGAGATATCGGCGTTAGAGTGAGCTGTTTTTTAGTTTCTCACTAAAACTCGTTGAATGATAAGGGATTTTCCACAAATTGTCATTTTTTATTTTATACTATTTTCTAATTTTTAATGATACTTTAGTTCTCTTTGAAAAACTACCCTAACGAGATTATTCGAACAAAAAAAGAATTATCAAAATCAAAGGATCCATTCCAAAAGTATCATAACTTGGTGGAATAAAGTTTTCCAAGGCGAACTAAAGTATCAATAAAAAATGAAATATAGAATAAAAATTAAACATGACAATTTGTGGACAATCCCTTATCATTTAACGAGTTTTAGTGATAAACTAAAAAACAGCTCACTGTAACGCCGATATCTCTCTGAATTTTTACGATATTTGACTGATTTTTTTTTAGTAAGTTGCTCCATAAAGTTGACTATTAAATTATGTAAAAAGTTCCTTGTTATCGTTCGCGTATGTGCAGATAAAAATTATTTTATACAACTGCCCATATTTCCTTAAATACTTAATATATTTACATTTCAATTGCACTGTATTGTTTCTACTATATTTTGTCAATTTTTCTGAAACTGGCGTTAAATTTGGTTAAAAACCCTGTATATTATAAGCAAAAAACGTGCAACAGTTTTTTTAATTTTTTTTAAAAATCGCCATATCTCTATTAATATACATGCTATTCTTACAATGAATACACATATTGTACAATATTTGCCTCGGTATATTCTGTAGCGATAGATCATTTCGTGCATTTTATTTTACAGGGTGATCCCAAGTACTATTTTTTTTCTTTAATTTTTTTTGGCCCCCTAATTATACTCCTTATCAAATCGACGTTGATAAATATGAAGTCAAACCTGTTCTTTTTAATTCTAAAATTCCAGAAGAATCTGACAAGTACATTTTTAACTATTCCACAAAATGTCTAAAATTGAAAGTTGCTGGTCATTAATGGCCATATAGTGTATGCTCCAATGGAAAAGTCAAGGTAAACTTTTTAGTTTTTTTTGTCTGTTTTTTACGAACACAAGCCGAGAATTTGCGTCATTTTCAAACTCCTTTATAAGCTATTTAGTTTTTTAATTCTTATTAATTAGCGCCGTGTTTTAAGTTTTTCTATGCATATTTAGTACCCAATAACTACTGCACATTATTTTATAATCTAGTTTTAATTGAAGACAGCAGTAAAATAAAGTATTCGTTGGAACATAAATACATAACAATATATTTAAAAAATAAATGAAATTTTTATAAATCTTTAAATTTTCAGATTCAAAATCTGCTTTTATATTCAAGGCCTACGGGGCACTGATTTTTTGTTATTTTATTATTATTATTATTATTTTTAATGTGAAAAAAATAGGATATTCTATATTTGTTAACATAATCTTTACAAATTAATTTTGGTAAAATTAATTAAAGAGAATAATAAAATAAATAAATAATAATAAAAAAAATAAATAAAAAATAAAATAAAAAACTACCAATATTTTATAACCATTTTTTTCCTTCTAAACAACGCTGTATTTTTTATTTTTTTTAACTGAGTTATTAATGTTGTTGACCATGAATTTCGAACACATAATCTACAACTCGCTGTACTTTAAAAAAATTGGATAAATTAGTATGCAATAATGTATGCAATTAAATATATAGAAAAATATTCTAAAATTGGAACAAAATTCACCTTTGTGTATCAATTAAAATATGAAACCATTAAAATGGATCATAATTTGTGTAATTACTAAAATAGGTGTAAAAATAAAAAGGTTCTAAAACATTAAAACCATTTTAAGATGTTAAAAACATTCATCGGAGTCCCGAGCGCTTTTGACCAGAACCTGGCCATTATCAAAGGGTGGAAATGAGAAAAAATTCTGTAACCTCCGGAATGTAAGCTGTTTAAATAGTAGAAGGCGAAACCACAAATGGAGAAGGGGGGGAAGGGGGATGGACTAGTCTACTGAGCAAGGTGGGTTATCCCAACCCAAATGTACCATCAACACCAAGTAGATTATACCAGATTTTTGACACATTGTATGATAACATATCATTACAGAATTTCCCACCACTTGTCAGGATTTCCACTGACTCCCTTACTATACATGTAGTATAGTCGTTCATTTGCGCGATAATCTTTACTTTACTGAAATATATATCAATTTCTGTTTTAAAATTTAACCGAGAAAGTGCAGTAGATGGTTTTCCTTTTGCTATGTCTGACTTATGCTCCCTTATGCGGTCTTGTAATTTCAAAGTTGTCATACCTATGTATGTAAATACTTCATTTTTATTTTTACATTTAAGTGGGATGATATAAATTCCTGCTTTTTCATGCAGATTATCGGGCAAATGAAAGACGATACTATATGTATAGTAAGGGAGTCAGTGGAAATCCTGACAAGTGGGGGGAAATCCTGCAATGATATGTTATCATACAATGTGCCAAAAATCTGGTATGATCTACTTGGTGTTGATGGTACATTTGGGTTGGGATAACCAAACTAGCTCAGTAGACTAGTCCACCCCCCTCCCCCCCCCTTCTCCATTTGTGGTTTCGCCTTCTATTATTTAAACAGCTTACATTCCGGAGGTTACAGAATTTTTTCTCATTTCCACCCTTTGATAATGGCCAGTTTCTGGTCGAAAGCGCTCGGGACTCCGATGGATGTTTTTAACATCTTAAAATGGTTTTAATATTGTAGAACCTTTTTATTTTTATACCTATTTTAGTAATTACACAAATTGTGATCCATTTTAATGGTTTCATATTTTAAATGTATGCAATTATTTAAAAATAATTTTAATTGTAGAATAATGTTAGCTAAGAGATGTCGTTTTTTTTTTTTTTTTTTTTTTTTTTGTAGAAATTCTGACTCGGGCTGAAACCTCCAGTAACTGACACATTAAGGATTCTTTCTTGTTCAAAACACTATTACAAAAATTTAAATCTATTTTATACTTACCTTTGTATTTGAAAGAATAATAGAGATATATTAAAAAAATATTATCGTCAATATTTTGAAAAATTATACATATTATTATTAAAAATTAATTTTTTTCATAAATATGGTCAAAAACTCCAGTAACTGATACTATCCCTATTTTGAAACACCAATAACTGACAATTTTAAAAGATTAAAATTCTTTCAAAAATTTATTCTTTATTATAAAAACAAAATACATTAATATTTGTTACAAAAAGTGTGATTTAGTAACTGTACTGCATTATTATTAATGCAAATTATATAGTAACATTATATAGCAGTAATATTTAGTACTGCATTATTCGTAATGCAAATATCCAATAACTGACATTTATGAACCAGTAACTGACATGTAATGTTAGACACATATAAAACAACTTAAATTTTAATGGTGTTTACTGCAAGATAAATTTAATTTATTATTGTGCATTTTTAAACAGTTAAAATATTATATTTCAACTTTCTTTAATGTAACCAATAATTAACACCTCTGTCAGAGACTGGTGAGATGAAATTCTAGGAACCAATAACTGGCAACCCCCCCCCTCCCCATTAAGCTAAATTAAATAACTATAAACCCTAAATCATGGCCCTAACACATTATATGCATCTTTAAATTAATTTCTAATAACTTTAAGAGAAACGTTTAGGATGGTTGCATTACAACTTGATTAGAAAAAACACTTCCTTAATTTTAGAAATAAGATGCTTGCTTCAAAATGGCACTTTTTGAATTCTCAAAAGTTTCTTCCTCATTGAATCTGTTCTTGTCCCTCTAGTGGTGAGTAAATTGATGCCAAAATAAAAATAAGTGTCTCATTTACCACTAGATGGCATTACTTTGCAGGAATTTACAACAAAATGGTTATTCGAGTCAGATTTTTGCTCAAGTGTCAGTTACTGGTTAGGTGTCAATAACTGGCGGTTTCACCCTACTTCTGTCATATTTGATATCTGACATATGCTCTTTTAATATTGTTTTAAACTTTCTAGTGGTCATTCCTATATAATATTGTAATGTTCCATCTGCTCTGGTACCAGAGCAGATTCATTTATAAGATTTATCAAGAGCAGATTTATTCATAAGAGCTGTTATGAGCGCTGAAACATATGTCGATCATTAAAAGGTTTTCATAAGCCTTTTGTGTTTCTTCTTTGTATCACTTAAGCATTTTATTTATATTTTAATTGTAATTAGTGATTTTATTATGTGATTATGTAACTTAATAATTTTATTATGATGGTGCTAAACTGATGCAATTTCCTTTCCCAAATACTCATTAAACATAATATGAATCTGTAAATACATTTTTATCCTATTATTGCGATCTTTGCTAAAATAAAATGACGGTAGTCTTAGAACGTCCAAAATGAAATACTGGAGAAATACAAATTCATTTATTGCAATTATCACATGTATTGCACTATTTTATTTAACACAACTTTGATTTTTGGGTACTTCTCTATTATCCCGTCGACCACTTTTCATAACAAAAAACTATCGCCAAACTGTAACGCCAAATAAACGGGAAAACGTTGCCATTGGAATATCAAAATAAATAAACAAATAAAATATAAGAATTTAAGGACACAATTGTTATTTTAATTAATGAAATAACTAATAAATCAGTAAAACATAATGAAAAATACACGCAAATGTCGAATTAAAAACCACTTGATGACATAACAAACACGTATAATGCTTCTGACATATAATAAATGAAACTGCAATTTTGGGGTTTAATCTTACAGTTTGGCGATAGTTTTTTTTTTTTTTTTTTTTTTTTTTTTTTTTTATGAAAAGTGGTCGATGGGATAATAGAGAAGTACCGATTTTTGTATGTAAAGATGGAATTTTGTAATATATTTTTCACTCACTTCCTGATGGACTAGAATTATAAAAGTTATGTACACAGGTGTGTTTCCGATGAGTATACAACATTTTAATATGTTGTAGTACATAATTATAACTGCATTTTAAGGCATTTTACGTTAGCCGGTCACGGGTAATAAATCGCCAAATAATCTTTATGGTTACAACTGTTTACGAGTTACAAAAGCAATGGAGTTGATGATGCGCAAAATTTCGCTCGCCGAAATAGACCAATTGGCTGTAAAACTGCAAAACAAGATATTTTAACTTCCAAAAGTACAAAATATAAATAAAAATAAACAGTGTAATATTTTTTTAAATACTTTATTAGCATTTAATAGTTTAATATTAAGTTAATTATAGTTATACGTTGAGAAAACAATTTAGAATAGATATAATTTGAATAATGTTTTTTTTTCTTTTATGTTGCCATGTCTTAAAAAAGAAACACAACAAAGGTTATAGTTTTTTTTTTTAAATAAATTCATTAAATCGGGCTTACTATCAAGCGTAAATCAAAGCGATGAATTTTGAATAATTAGAGCCGACAGCAAATTAACGTATATTAATTAAAATATTTTGGAATTAACGTGGATTGCAGCCATGGAATTAGGCGTTATTTCTAAGATAAACATTGAATGAGTGGATTTTTTAGACTGTTTTACTTTTATTTATTATATCTCATATCGACTTCCCTTTTTATGCACATGTCAAACGCACAACGATGAAAGTGATAACATTCGAAATGTTTTTGAAACCAGTCTTTGACATAGTACACTCACATTTAGTTGTTCATTCAAAAACACGCTGAAATTACGTTGTTGGTTGTGGATTCAAAACCACGTTGTTTAATGCAAAGAAATTTCAGTAAATTAAAAATTAATTAAAAATAACTTGTCAGCAAATCTCAAAGACTGATGTGCGAAAGTTCTGCAACGGATTCACAGACATATTAGAATACTATATAAAAGAAAGTTTTGTGATAGAAACAGCATACTAATTTTCAAACCTGTATGAATCAAGGAATTCAGACTGGATGAATAACCTTAATTTGAAATTTTAAATGTTGTAACTTATTTTAAACTTACCTCTATTTGTAAACGTGGTCTAGTGAATTGAAATTTTTCCTCATTAACCCAGGTTTGGTTTGTCTCAAGGACAGTCGCATATGCAAATGGCTTCAGCATTACAAATTCTACCAGTTTGTACACATAGTCCTCAGGTTCTACTTCGAAGATTAGTCTCCTCGCTGAAATAAATAAATAAATAAATAAATAAAACTATTTTGATAATACTGTGACCTCCCTTATACTCGTTTGAAGTGACCGATTTAAAATCCCGCATAACAGAGAAGTCTGTATGCCCGAGTTCTTTATACACCTTATATACAACGGTAGATAAAAAACATTTTAAAATATCATATTATGCTTAATAACATTTTACATATCAACAAAATTAATAATATACTTTAAAAAAATCTTTACACTTTAACTATACAATCTAGTTTCACTTTTAATTTGAAAAATACAATGGACATATAATTTCATTTTAAGTAAAATAAACAATAATTGTATTTTCACAATAAAGTGCGAATTTAACTCTCATTTAAAAAGTCGTAATGCTAGTATATTACTTTTAAATGCTAAAGGTGTAAAATTAGCAACTATAATATAAATTAAAATAACTTTTATTACTTGTTTTACATGTTTCGACTCTTTCCGAGTCATTTTCAAAAACAAAATGAGAATATTCTAAAGTTGCACTGGCTTTGAAGTTATGAAAGTACATGAAAATTATAACTTCAAAGCCCGTGCAACTTTAGAATATTTTCATTTTGTTTTTGAAAATGACTCGAAAAGAGTAGAAACATGTAAAACTACTAATAAAAGTTATTTTAATTTATATTATGTTGTTAATTTTACACCTTTAGCCTTTAAAAGTAATATATTATTACAAGGTGTTATAATTTATTATATTGTCATAATGCTAATTTGCTTTTGCTTAGGCAGGGTTTGTATAAAGGGTATTTGTTTACTCATTAAAATGTTTCATGATATTGTGTGTTGCATTAGAATTTATAGGTAACATCTCAATGTTTCTAAGTCTATTAAGGTAGTAGCATAAATTGGGAGAGTCAGAGTATCGAATTCATCATCAGCATCTCTTCCCCTCCAGTTATAATGTCATCATAAATTGTTTCAATGTTTCTTAGCTCAGTAGATGTTAAATTTCCACAAACTCTTACAAATCTTGGAAAGTGAGAGAATCCTGAATCACGCTGCTCCACTATTTTCCATAGTTGTTGAAATGATTATTACTACTGGTATTTTCATTTTCCTATAACCGAATAACTTGTACATCGTTTGATTGAAAACCCCCGTAAATAACACGATTTCTGCTGTGTATAAAAGAAAATCTAGATCAAACAACTGATTTGCTGACTAAATCACGTGACCATAAAACGAAACAATGATTATTGCTATTTATATATCGCCCGAAAGTTCGTGTTGTGTTTAAGAAGAGCTCTGTTTCTGAATTTTGATAAGTTGAATGGATCATGTGACCACTGAGAAAGTTCCGGAAACTACGATTTTTGTCAAACAACAAGTTTCAAATTCAGTCTTATTTTCGCGCCATCTACGAGAAATATATATATATATATATTTGAATGTTTCAATGTAATTACCATGTTTACATGAATATAAGACGTTTCCGAAACTTAACTAATCGTACCTTAATTTTTAGTTGAGAAAATGTGAATTTTTCTTTAAAACTCGCACATAATATAAAACAAAATTGGAAAGAAAGAAAATATTAGGAAATTTACGGAATATGGCAAATGCTAATTTTATTTAATTCACATTTAAAAAAAAATAATAATATTCATTCTTCATAGACCTCTGTCCATTTCTCATTTTCAGTGTACGAATCTTCATTATTGCTTCATTATTCTATTGAGGGAAGATAAACTCCATCTTCACTTCCATCTATCACATAATGGGCGTACGGGAAGGAATGGAATGGAAGGATAAATTAGTTTTCTAATACAGCACATACACACACACATCTAACTTTACATTATTACGAGCTGTACTAGATTGCACTCAATTAAATGAATTAAAGTTGTAAAGAAAAAAAAAACGGGTCTTGGATTAGAGTATTATTTATTACTCGCTTTTATTTAATAAAATATATAGTTTTATTTGATTTAAAAAAACAGGAAGATAACGAAAAATTTCGTGCACATCAGAGAGAGGCAATTCAAAGTGGTGCTTTTAAGTGAGAGACTTACAGTATTATTTAACAAAATTCGCGTATAACCGAGAGGCACATAAGGAAGAAGTTAATGTACTACGATGTATTGTATCAACGCTCACGGTAAAACATAATACAGGTTATAAATACACAAGAAATATATTTATTTACTATTCTAGCTCATTTTCCTTATTATTATTATTATTATAATTATTATTATTATTATTATTATTATTATTTATTATTATTATTTTTTTTTTTTGCGAAATTTTTACATAAAATCAAAATTTCGCTAGATTTGTCCAGGATACCTGAGTTGGCAAAGCAGTGTCAAATTACGCCAAAGGTCACTGGTTGAAATCCTGGCTTGGACACTTTTTTTCACATAGTTGGAAAATTACAATTCATATGATTTATTTACCAATTAGAAAAAATGTGTTAAAATTAATCAAGGGCTATATTTCAGCCATTTTTTAAAGATAGGAACTAAACAATAAAAAAAAAATGCCCCGAAATCCTTGTATCGAGGCCGAAAACTTAACGTAAAAAATACTTAGGATTTCAAAAAATTTTCTGTACATTTTCTTCAGTTTGAAATGCTTAAGTGGGCGCCATTGTGAAACAAGATGGTGGCTTAAACTGGCCAAAGAACTCGATCGAGTAGCATCTCGGTCGATCGTACACACATGCTTAGTCACATCGAAATTGATTCTTAATTGCAAATGCTATTGCATGACAAAAATCAGATATAAATATATATATATATATATATATATATATAAGTATATATACATATCGATAGCTAGATATAAAATCAACATTTGGACGGAGGGTGGTTTCTGGGTCTGGTGCTCATGATCGGTAAAAATATACTGAAATTTTCCAGATTTGGCTCCCTCCGAAAGGCTGCAAAAAACAGCTTCTTACTTTTTGTAATGTTAGCTACCGAAACACCATTGTTGTGAACGTCGCTCCGACTGATATCACGCTTATGCATTTTTGGTGTAAAATCACATTGTTTGACGACAAAAGTAAAATGAAAATCGTAAATAAACAAATAACATGTAACACAGCTCATAAGAACAGTTATTTTTACAATTATATCTGGTAGTTTCTCCTGTAAGTCATATAATTGATTTGTTCGGTTAAAAAAAAAAATTAAAAAAAGAAGAACACAGTCAAAAATAAACTTGTCACTCAATTTTTTTTTTTTTTTTTTTTTTTTACTTGACGCAAAAGCAAAATTTCCATATACTGTGACAATATTTGACTCTGAAAAAAATTTTAAGCATTACAAACACTCCCTTCATATCTAAATTAAATATTTTTGTTTGATAATATTATCTCTCGTTAAAACGTTCCCCCCCCCCCTGTTTTTCGATATATTTTTTTCGTATAAATAATATCAGTAATTTTTTTCTTTTTGTTTTTCGAAATGTTGATATTATTTTATAATTAATATAGCCGTTTCAATTATTTAACGAACGGTAATATGCCGTCGCCCATATGAAAAAAACAAGAACGAAAAATCATGCGTCAAGCATAGATTATGTAAAACTTTCCAACGCTTCCAAAATAATTTTACAAATCATACCGTTTAATAAGCTAAAAGATAACATCTAAGTAATCCGAATACTTTTATTCAGCGATGTATAGGATCTATAGATTTGTATATATACTACATAGGATGTTAAATTTTAGTTCAGTTAGGAAACGCGTAGCACAGTTTAAAATTCTCCGTCTGGAGTTAAATAATACGGAAATGTGTTCGCGAACTTTTGTGCTTCCCTGTATAGGATATACAGAATTTGTACACACCACATAATAGACAAAAAGCGAGTTAAAATTAAAATCGCGATCAGTAACTTAAAACGCACTTCCAGGAATTATTGTTAACTTACAGTAGAGAATTCTTTTGTGTGTCCCTGTAAATGAACGATGACTGCTGTACACACACTATTCTGTAGTAAGCCTCTTGAAATACACCTTAGTGATATATAAAAATTTCAATGCATTTAAAATAGGGAAACATTATTTAAATAAAACCGCAGACGATTTTTCTCCATAGACGTAATGTAACAGAATTCTTTTGACTGTCCCTGTAAAGTAACTATAAGTGCTATGCACACCCTATTCCATATTAAGCTTCTTCTAATGCACCTTAGTGATATATATAAATTTCAGTGCGTTTAAAATAGTGAAACATTATTTAAATAAACCGTCAATGATTTTTCCCCATAGACCGCAATGTAACGGAATTCTTTTGAGTGTCCCTGTAAAAAGCTATAAGTGCTACACACTTCCGTTGAAATAGGGAACATGCTATAGATAACGACCATAACATATAAAAATTGCAGAGCAATCCGAGCATATTTACGGGAGTTAGAGCACGGACAGACGGCCAGACGGCCAGACAAACCGAAGTCATAAACACTTTTCAACTAGGTTGGAAAGTGTTAAAAATGACCAATGGCAACCATTGTACTCGATAAAAATGAAAAATATCAAATTTTATTTTTAAAAATCATGGTTAGATAGATATATTATACACTGCAAAAAATAAATAAATAAATAAATAAATAAATAAATAAAATCAGAAAGATTTTATTCCATAGCAGAAAGATTTCCGAAAATTAAGCGAAAAATGGGTTCTCTTCAGATCCTGGTTAATTCGGAAACGTAACACATATTTCTGTTAAAACTTTTTAAAACGGGAACACTGTCAAAAAATTAGAAATGTTACTTTCCAAAGCAGAAAAGTTTCCAAAAATTTAGCGTAAACTTTGTATTTTCCACACTTTCTGGCTAACTCGGAAATGTAACACCCATTTCCGTGTAAAATATTTCAAGCGGAGAATGGAATATAAAATGAAGTACGATTTTAACATGCTCATATTCTGGGACCTTCTGCACATGCCTTTACATTCTACAAACGTCATCATCACATGATTTTTATTATTCTCGGATCAGAACAACGAACGCACGCACGTATTTTGATGGAGGTAAGTATTTCTGTTTCATATATGTATATATATATATATATATATATATATATATTTTAATTTAAGAAAACGGTTCTCGTTTTTTTTTTCTGTGTGTGTCTGTGTTAAGAATTAATATAGTTAATTTTATTTCACAATTATATTAAACTTGCCTTTTGTTGAACATATACTTAGATAAATAACTCTTTCTAAATAGCATATAGTTTTGTTTACACTCTTGTTCCATGCTAGATATTAGGTATTTTTTTAATGAATAATATGTAATGTTTCTGTTAATGAAATACTGATAGCACCGTTTATAAGTTTTTATCATCTTTTCGGTATGAGTTCAGGTCCCAATTTGTAACTTTTGTAATGATAAAATATTTCGTTTATACAACAGAATAAATTCGTAATTTCGTTTATACTACTAGGGGTCTCTGCTCCCTACAAGCTATGTTCGCCAACTCCTGTTCTGACATCGCAAACTTTAGAAACACTCTAATTTGATTAACTCTAAAACGATTACGGAAGATTGAATTATAATTAAACGACCAGTGACGATCTGCTGTAATCGGTTTTCCATTCATTTTCATTTGACTGAGGGATTTTAAGGCCGAATCAACTGCTGTCGAAACAGCTAACAACTGTTATCGTGAATGATTAAATAAGATCAATTAAACATTTGAAAATCAACTTCTGCTAAATGGTTAAGTAAGCAATGTCGCTGCATCGGGAAATTTTATAACGATGCTATAAAAAATTGGGTACTTCTCCATTATCCCGTCTACTACTTACTATAAAAGAAAAGAACTGTCGCCAAAATATAGGATTTAAAAAGTGCATATCTGTGGCGTCGCATTCAATTGACATAAGATGTGTTACACGTGTTAGTTATGTTATCGAGTGATTCTTAATTCAACGTTTATCTGTATTTTTAATGATATTAGTTATTTCGTTAATTTAAACGTAATTATAAAAAATTAAAAGATTAATACACCAGTATGTATCATTATTTAAAAAAATAACTGCTGTTCAAAAAATTTTGACTTTTGGTTAAACAAATAAGTTGCCAAGATTCTTTTTAAAAAAATATTAATATATAGTTTGATTTAAATAATATAAGCTTAAGAAAAGAGCTTCATTACAGATTTTTTTTTTTTTTCAAAACATGATTGTATTCTGTATTTACATATTTTACTTTGTAAAATGGCAATAATAATAATAAACCGGCCTCTTTTATTTTATTTTCATTTTTTTTTTTTTTTTTTTTTTTTTTTTTTGCTATGGAGATTTATGGTGGGGTGTGTAACATTTAATGCGCTTCTTGTTATAAACAGGTTTGTTATTCCTGTTTAAAGTTTTGAAATCAAAAAGTAAATGTTAAATCCAAAATTTATGCAGAATAAAGTGAATAGAACGTGAGTACAAAAAAGATACCCAAAGAACCATATCTCGACAACGCATAGTTTTCGATAAAACTGCAAAAGAGGAATTATGACGTCACATACATCCCTGTAGCTTCTAATGTATTACCATTACAATGAGTGAAGATAAAGTACATGTCCCAATACCTATGAAACGAATTCCTCATCAATATGCGAAAATTGTAGATAGTTTCAAAATGCCGACTTTTAAAGCGATCCGAACGACACCTCTTTATTAGTATAGAAGACTTACACCTATTGCTCACCTTTTTTTAAACCGTTCCTCTTTCGCAATCCTGTTTGATACAATTTGAATCTTTTCATCTCATCCGATTTACAATTTCACCAGGTTTAATAAAGGTTATTTTCTGGATGTCACGTCATACATTTTGCTTTCGAATTTTTCTCGAAAGTTGAGTTTTAGAGATATGGTTATTTGAACAGATTTTATGTATTCAGAACAAGTACTTTCGTTTTGCACAGTTCATGCGGTCATATCCGAACACCCTGTATATTTTTCTAACGGATAAGTTGAATTCCACCAAAAGCTGTACTGCTAAAGCGTCATGCATAATTAAAATGAATGATATTTTATCTTGCTTCTTTATTTTTGAATGCAGTATTCGGAATAGACTGTAAAATTTCAGTATTATATATATATATATATATATATATATATATATATATATATATATATATATACTAGCAGGCTATGCCCGCTGCGCTGGTCAATTTTCCAAATGAACCTTCACTGTTAAAACTGGAGGTGACAAACCGGTGCCATTTGCGAACTCGAGGTGATTTGACTGAGCCAGTTGGTACCTTAAAGTGCCATCGAGGCTTGAAAATGTGTTTGGGGTACCAAATCACCTCTCACTGTGTGTTTGAAGCGAATTAAGGTGCTTTGCACTTCGTATTGGCACCCGACAGGGAGACTGGCGCTTGCGCTTGCGCATGTGACGGGTTCCCCCTTCTTCTCGGCGGCGTCCGCGTCAGTTAGATCGTAAACAGTAGAGAAAAGTAATGGCTGCCTTTGAGAATCGCAGCGTACCCAAACACGTGCCGCGTGATATGATATTTCAATCTTATTAATACCGCAGACAATAGAACCCTTATATTCTAGTCTGCGATTAATACTAAATAACGCCATTTATGGCGAATAAATAAACAGATCAACAACACTTTTCAAGTATTGAAAGCAGTTATTTACAAGGCAGCAGTTACAACTGAAACATTAACAAGTACTCGGGAATATCACTCACTTTAAATACAGGTATTTGAAATGTTTCAGTGTTTTTGTATATTATGTTTTATTATTGTTATATATAATTTAGATATGTTTTATATTATCATAAATGGCTCAATACATTATTTTCAAGTAAGGCATTTTAAAACATTAGAATCTTGATGTCGAAAGTTGAGATTTTTATCTCGTGAAAGTGAAATTATGTCGCAGCACTTGTTTGCTTGTTTTTTAAATTATGATTTAGCTTATTACAGCTTATAATAATTTCGTATTATTAATATTTTATCTAATGAATTTTATCGCATCAGTTTTTATTACTAATCATCCAGAAATAGATTTAATGATGCATTATAATAAAAAAAATGCTGAAACATAAGTTGTTAAATTTATTTTTATTAATCAAATACTTTTTATTATCGAGATTTCCTGTTTAAAATTTGTGTTTGATCATGAAATGAAGAAATAAAAATATGCCTAATTACATATTATGAGTTATTAACAAAATAAATAAATCGCAATTCCTGAATTGATATTTTGAGATTTATAAATGTGTCTTACCTTGAAAAATGTTTTGTGAGTCTCCTGTATTGTAATATAATAATAATAATAATAATAAAACACTGAAACATTTCAAAGTGTGACTGAATGAGTGTATGATATAAGAATGTTTTAGATGATTGAGTTTTGTAAATATATTTACCTAGCATTGCTCAAAAAAAAATTTTTTTTTTTTTTTGCATCTTAAAATAATAATGATAAATAAACATCTCTGCACTACATTTAATAAACATAACAATAATAGAAAAAAATATAATAAATACTAACGAGTTTGAACGTAACAAAACTCTGTATTGTTTTCAAGCTAAAAATATCTATTTACAATTTAGGCTGGGAGTTAAAGTTAAAAACGTTTATTAAAAAATTTAGTTGTAAGTAAAATGACTTCTAAACCTTAAACAAAACCCAACATCTTAATTGGCATTTATTTATCTGGTGTCTATTGACTATTTTTTAACACTGGTGTATCTCATATATATTAACCTTCATATGATATGATCAAATTCCAACTTTGTATAAATTTCAAAAGAGAGAATGAATTATTGATTAGTTTATTGCAGCTAAGTGCATATGAGTTATATCAGGGGTTGATGCAGCTTTTTTTTTTTTTTTTCTTGGGGCCTATTTTGTGAAAAGTAAAAGTTATTTTTGAGAAATTTATCATGTTTTTGTAAAATTTATTATATTTTTGTGAAAAATAACATCTTATTACAAAAGATGAAATCCAGCTACTCATAAATTCAAACCAAGCATTTCATAATAATAATTTCTTTAAATCCTTTTGTTAAAGTTTTCCTTCCAGGTGAATTTGTTTTCATTGCAAATTACACATTTTAAAACCTAACAAAATAAAAATAATTAGAGAGTATGATAATAAAAAAAATAAATAAAGAGTAAATAATTGGAGAGTATGTTTTTATGGAATGGAATTTTATGAAAGATTCTATTTTATCAAGAGTAATTTTTTTGTAAAGGAACCCTTTTTTAGGTGCGTTCGTAATTATATAAATACGTAGCACCTATAGTCGTCGTTTGGTCCGTCCGTCTGTCCGTCCGTCTGTCTGTCTGTCCGTCCGTCTGTCTGTCCGTCCGCATATAACAACGCAAAAACTACAGAACCAAATGGTTTGCAATTTAAAATATATTATCTTTGCAGAATTTTGTCGAGACATTTCAAATTTTATTAAAATCGAATCAAAACTTTAGGAGATATTAATAAAAATATTTATTAAGAAATTTGATTTTTTTTTTTAAATCGGTGCTTTTTTGTTAGAGGAGCTTCCAATGGATATTAAATCGTCAAGCGACCGAGATACTTATTTTATTACAGAAATTAATCTGCAGACGATATAATTCATTTCACAGAATTAAAAATCATCAAGATCTGAATATTTATATAACTAGCTGATACATATATATCTGAATATTTATATAACTAGTTAAGATATTTGTATGAACAGTGTCATAAAATATATACTTAACTAGCTGTTTAGCCCGTTCTACGCATGGGATATCATGAATTTAATTCTAAAACGTGCGTACGAACGCACCTCGTTTGTAACGTTTGACGTACAATTTCCAACTTGTTTTTTTTTTTTAAGTATCAGAAATGATTTTCTAACCTTCCCCTCACATAATCAGTTTGTTTAAAGCGCGGAGCATTTTAAGCTAACTAGACTGAAAAAGACACAAATTAAGAAACTAATAAGTATATCATAAAAATTCTTCTCATTATGGCAAAATAGCACGCTTTTTGCACAATGTTTCCATTTATTTGAATAAGTTGATTAAAATTAATATAAAAAGAAATTTTGTAACATAAATAAAAATAGCAGTTTTATCAGTTTGATACATTATAAAAATTACACAAATACCTAAAAAATAAATATGTAAAAGTTTTTTGAACAAATGTAAAAATCAACACCAGAGTTGGCATTTATTTTTTCAATGTGCATAGGTAGTCAGCACAGCTACTTGTTAATAAGTAATTTTTGAAATTGACAAAGAGATAACTATAAGAGATAGATAAATAATGTACATTGAAAATATTTCTTAAGAAGGTAGATAATTCAAATACAGTATACAGAAATAAAACATGTTACCACTTTTCTTGAACACCTGGTATTTTTACTTAAACTGAGTTTAAAAATATAATATTACATCTATCATGAAAAAAAAAAAAAAAAAAAAAAGAACCAAACGTGGTCAAATGTTTTAAATTACAATACTTATTAGTGATCTTGAAGTTTTTATCATTTTCCTTACTGAATTCAATGTGAAAATGAATCAACACCTTGTATTTCATGATTCAAAACAATAAATACAATTGCTAGACAAGGTGGGGGGGGACTGTGCACAATGGATTGTGAATGCTTTCCCTTGTGGGGTGCCGCGGGGCACCTTGGAGTAGGGGCGCCATTGCTTCCCCTAGGGTATCATTATTTCACCCCCTGGAGCACCCTGGATTAGGGGTGCCATCCTTTCACCCTAGTTAAGGGTGCCATTCTGGCTCCCCTAGAGGTGTCACCAGTCGGACAAGACTTTCACCCCTAGGAGGTGCCAAGTGTCACCTGTAGTTTTAACAGTGTTGAATAAAACGAAATGGTGAACTCGACTATGTATTTTCAAGTAATTTGGACCTTCACCTGGCAAATCCTTCCGCATTG
The DNA here is from genome assembly GCA_963931845.1 of Maratus michaelseni. NCBI lineage: Eukaryota > Metazoa > Arthropoda > Arachnida > Araneae > Salticidae > Maratus > Maratus michaelseni. The sequence goes on from OZ007587.1 coordinate 164,742,468, forward strand.
TACAATACAATGGGAATTCCATTTCGCTATTATTTTATCTTGGGTGTTAGACAAAATTCAGGCTATTAAGAAGCAACTCTTTTATTACATAATTTATAGTAGAGTTTGGTAGACAAATGTGGCCGTTATGACCAATAGAAATTAAAATGTCCTCTAGTCACCCTACTACTAAAAAAGAGAGCAATTATTGCAGAGATTGACTATTGAATTTAAATAATGTTCGGGTTATTCATTTTCGTTTGTTATTTCTTGAACTCCGGGCCTCTCAGCTTAGTGCTATGCGTGGTTCTGGTAGTTTAACTAAAATCTCACTCTACGTTATATTATATTTCGTAATATACGTAGCAGATCTACTGCAGTTTTCTATTTTTGGATTCCAGCAGAGTAAATATAGTGAAAATAAGAAATGAATTACTTGCACATAAAGAGCAGTGTTTAACTTTCATATTTAAAAGAAATGTGAATCTTAAAATCGTGAGTTTTTATAGACGAATTGTTTGAATAAAATTAAAATTACGTTATTTTTACTGCTTTTTCATTTTATATACCAGTTGCAATCATGTAACAATTAACCTGGTAAAAACCTCGAAACTCGAAATCAGATACTGATAGAAAAATAATCCTCTAGTTTGCATGAAATAAAATCTTCATAGTCTTCTGTAATCGGGTCCACAGACAAGTTGGAAGTCAAAGCTTATAAGATTTTGCAGCAATATGGTTACAAATGTACCAGAGTTAGCTACAAAACGAAGTTAATTACGCGCCAAACTACGTTCCATTAAATAATGTCAAATTGCTGTTGACTGAAATATAGATTTTTTACCAATAAAACTACTTGAGAATGATAAATAGCAAAATTATTTGGTACTTTTCGGTTAGCCGGGCGCCAGTGATTTATGAACATGTATATATATGAAAGGATAAAAGCTAAACCCCTTTTTAAAATGCAAAATCCCTTTTTGCCCCTTTTAAAATTTTAAATTACCATTTTAAAAAATAGAAATTTAAATCAAAACTTTTTAAATGCTTTAATAATTGTGTTTCAATTGATTGAAATTCGCGTTGCCCCTGTTAAATTAGTTTTCCTGCATCGCATCTTATAACTTTCAAAGATCGTTTTCTGACTCTTCATAAGAATATTTGTGCTGACGCTAACGCGATTTTAAAGTCTTGCTGCATCCCATCGGCCGATGGAGCCAACGCCTTTATTCCGCACAATCAATCACTCAGCTCGCGGCCAATTAAAATTAAAAATACGCCTCTTCTGACTTCGACGACCTCTAGCAGAAATAATGCAAAACCTCATATTTATACCATTGCACGGCTATCAGGAGCGAACTTTTTACGATTTCCCTCATCTAACTAAATCACGCCAATCTGCTCTCTCGGAATTGCCTCGCGATGGACGAGCCTTCGATGTCCAGACAGACTTAAAAAGCAGCTCTCACGCCAATATGGGCCTGGTTTAAAAGGACTCATGTAAGAAAAATAAATAAACCAGGTTCCGTAATAGACGGTGTCTTCATTTTTTGTTTTAAAGTTTTTGATATAGTTTGTTGGGAAACATCCTTTTGTGTATAATTGCAAATTGCAACCATAAACTATATAGTATATTAAAATATTCACAGGTAAACGTACTGAAAACTATACAACACATGCAAATGTAAAAAATATTCCAATGTAAAAAATATTCAATAATAGACAATGTTCAAATGTAAGAAAAATATATTCACAAATACAAAATATTCAAAAATATAAAATATTCAATAATACAAAATATGCACTAATACTATCAACAAAATATATTGTATATCAAATGCAATTTGAAACGCTTGCATTTCTAGCGATATATTGAATTTTCACACTGAGATAAAATAATAGTAAAATATCCTAAAATACCAATAACAAAAACAAATTATATTTCTTCGTATACCTTTCTGTTTTGGTAGGGACTTAGCTACTTCTATGATGCAGCCTTAGGTTTATATCCATGAAAAACAACACTAAGTTGTTTAAAAAAAAAAAGAAAACTACAGCTAATAAAAACTAAATATACACTTGCTATAATTTTCACCATGCGCAGGGTCAGTGCGATATGGGTTTTAATACTCTGAGGAGAATATCACCCAAAAATGTGCCACTTGCACGACAGAAAAAGAAAAGTGGGTAATCGATATTCACCTGCAGAGGGGAAGCGAAGCAGTTTTGCCAGATTCTCCGTTCAACCTGGAAAGAGAATCTGGGAAAACAGTCCGGCTAAAGATGGGTGGCCACGGAGCGGAGGACCCCTTCATGTGTCATCAATTCGTCATTATAATATTTTTTAAAAATAATAAAAATTCTAACAGTACTTTTAAACTGTCACCATCATTCTACACTGCTGGGGAGATGGGTTACATGCCCAGCTGGATCCTCATCCAAATGCTACGAGTAAGGGGGACGATAGAAAAGCAAAAATTAAAAAAAATTGACAGCTGAAAGAGATAGATGGGGTTTATTCATGGCTGAGTTTAAGATTTTGAGGAGGGTGGTAGTATCTTAACTTGGAGGAATGGACAATTTCGGAATTTCTCTTAAAATGTGGGCTGTGTTTATCAATTTCAAAGGATACATCAGAAAGTTGTTTTAAAATGGTGTATGGGCCAGAATATGGTGCAGTCAATTTACGGGTATTCGGATAGTGAAATTCTTCATACATCACAATGTCACCAACTTTAAACTTTACAGGAAGGAAACGAGCATCATAACGGACTTTATTCTTTTTATGGTAAGCAATTGTTCTCTCTTTAGCCAATTTTCTAGCTTCTTCCACAGGGGGATAGTAACTATTATTTGGTAAAGGGGGATCATATGGTAAATTTCCTAAAAATAAATAGCTAGGGGTGAATTGGGTTACAGAATGAGGGGTGTTATTATATTCATATAAGACTTCATCTAAAAGCTTAGTCCAGGTATTTTCTTGGATGTGAAATTGACTTTACATTTTAATCTAGTGACAATAGTTTGATTTAGTCTTTCAATTTTTCCATTCGTTTCCGGGTGATGGCTGCTCGTCAATCTGTGTTTTATATTGTAATTACGAAGAAATCTCCTAAACCTGGAAGCTGTAAATGCTCCATTTCTGTCGGTTAACAATCTATCTGGTACTTGTATTTGAAATAATTGTTTCAAAATGTTTGTATAAGTTTCGGTAGTTACACTTTTTGACGGAAAACCCCACACATAGCGAGTTGCATGGTCAACGACTAAATGCAAATATTTTTTTGTAGAATTGTAATAATTAAATCCGCCAACAGAGTCTACTGCCAAACATTCAAAAGGTATCTCTGTTGGGGGCATTAATTGCAATAAGCCAAATCTTTTTTGTCTACATTTTTTGTTTATCTGACAAGTGTGGCAGTGTTTTACAAAATTTTCAATGTCCTGATTAAAGTTAGGCCAATAATATTGCGGAGAGATTAAATTTATCATTTTATAAATTCCAGGGTGGCCAAATTGTGTGTGGGTTTTTTCTAATAGGGGTAAACGTAAAGACATGGGGACCACAATCTTATACAAACTTTTCTTTTTAATAACAACAACATCATTTATCTCAGTGTACTTTTTACCATCAATTGTTACATTTTCTTTCTTCTGATTGTCTCTTACTTCATTCAAGTCAAGGAGATGTATAATATGGGGTAAATTTTCTGAAACAGGTTGTCTAGATAGCATATCAGCTTCAACATTAGTGGAGCTTTTCTGGTATTTAATTTCATAGTCAAACATACTAAGTTTTAGGGACCAGCGGAAAAGACGTCCTCTTAAATTTTTAACACTTTTGAGCCAGGTAAGTGCCGCATGATCTGTATGTATGACAAATTTTTGACCGTGTAAATAATGATAAAATTTATCTAAAGCATCCACAATCGCCAAACATTCTAACTCAGTAATTGCATAATTTTTTTCATAATCGCGAAGATTTCTAGAGTGATATGCTATAGGATGTAATGTTCCTTTTTCATCAACTTGTTTCACTACACATCCCACTCCATGACTTGATGCGTCTACAAACAAATGACAAGGTGTTTTGGGATCAAACAACTTTAAGATTGGTTTTTCAATTAAAGCATTTTTTAATTTTTCGAAAGAATTTTGACAATTTTGGTCCCACACATAAGGGACATTTTTCTTCGACAAATTGTTGAGAGGGTATCGAATGTTAGCATACTTTGGAATAAATTTGTGATAAACATTTATAGATCCCAAAAAACGTTGTAATTCTTTTACATTCTTCGGTGGTGTTAATTTCTTAATCGTCTCTATATTAGGGTTGTCAGGTGTGATACAACCGTTCGAAACTTCATATCCTAGAAAATTAATTTTGGATTTCACAAAATTACACTTTGACAATTTGAGTTTAAGGTTTTCTTGAACACAGATATTAAATAATGTCTCTAAATGACATAAATGTTCCTCTTCATTTTGGGAGAATACAATAACATCATCAAAGTAACTACAGGCAAAGTCAATTTTGTATTTATTAAGAATTCTACGGAGGGTACTGTTAAACCAAGCAGGTGCGTTTTTCCATCCAAACGGTAAACGATTCCACTCATATAATCCAAAGGTGGTGGCAAATGCCAGCTTCTCAGAGTCTCGAGGGTGGATAGGAATGTACCAATATCCACTAGCTAAGTCAAGAGTGGAAAAAATTTTAGCATGCGCCAATTTATCTAACAGGGTGTCGATTTGAGGTAAGGGTTCTGCATCTGTTTTTGTAATAGCATTTAATTTTCTGAAGTCAATACATAACCGGGTTTTCTTCCCTTCTTCACGTTTATACACCAAAGTTACGGGTGATGAATAAGGGGAATAGCTTTCTTTAATGATACCGGCTCGCAATAAATTTTGAATTTGTTCTTTAATTTCCTCTTCTTCCTTAGGGGAAGTGCGATATGCTCTTAAAGAAACGGGGAGATCTGATGTTAACTGTATTCTCTGGGGTTCCATGTTTACACAGCCTATATCATATTTATCTTTGGCGAAAATACAGACATATTTGGCTAGAAGAGCAGGTAATTGTTCTCTGACAGACTGAACATTTTGCACATGGTCAGTGGTCTCGAACAACTCCGGCTCAAAATTTTCTTAGAATATCTCTGCATTTTCAATTGCTGGCTGGCCAGTATATACTTCTGATAAATGTAAAGTATGGTGAGATGCATTTGATGAAATATGGTCCATGAGAGGTACTTTCTTATTATCTTGAGTTATTTGCATTTTAACACAGTCAATATTTAATCTAAATAGTTTACAATGGGGTAGCCCAATCAAAGCATAAGGTAACTGATTGTTAATTATAAAAAGTTCAATTCTCTTAGAGATACGTCCTAATTGCAAACTAACAAGGCATTTTTCTTTCAAAGCAAGAACACCTTGTGTTTGGGTGACTGGTATACTCTGCTGAACTTTACATATTTTTAGGTTAAGTTTATGGGCTAAATGAGAAGGAATAACACTAATCGAACTCCCAGTATCGATCAAACAAGGTAGTGAGTCTTCATTTTTTACATAAGTAACTTTATGACAATCTCTATTTGATTTTTTATAGCTAGCTTTTTCTTTTTGTATATGTCTGGACATAAGAAATCGTCATTGATTACTAGATGTATTTCGGGATGACTCATTAGCGCTATGATCTTGGTTGGGGTTCGGCAAAGTCATATTGTGACTAGGGGTTGGTACTGCTAACACTTGTTGTCGAAAAGGGCAGTTTCCCACCCAATGATACGCATTTGGTATTCCGATATTAAGACAAACTTTGCATGGATAGGGCGGCAAAGTGGTCTGGTGGTGTACATTAGGTCGTGGTGGAACATTTGAAGTCGGTCTAAACGTATTTTGGGGATTTCTTGCTTGATTTGATGGAAAAGGTCGAATGGGGTGTGTTTGATAGGGAACTCTGTAGTTCCACTGCCTGTTAAAATTCTGTCCATTCTCATATGGAGGTCGGCTTGGTCGCCATTGTCGATACTGATTGGGGTTTTGGGGGCTTGCTTCAAATTTGCTCTCATTTCCCTTTCTGTCCAGTTGCAGTTTGCTAATTCTGAAAACTAATTCACGCCATGAATGTGTAGTTGAGGGGTTGCCTGCAATAACTAACTTCTGCATTTCTAATGGCAAGCCCTCCGTTAACCCTTCCAGGATAAGTTTCTGCTCTAAACCTAAGGTTCGGCCTACTTTAGTCTTTTTTTGATAATATTCGTTCAAGTCCTCTCCAACTTTATATCTAATACGTGAAAAATCAGTGAGAGAAAGGGTATCGGGAATTTCGTAGTGTTCATTAAACAAAGTGACAAATTCGGACCAATGAAGTACATTTAGACAATTATTAATGTACAACGTAAGTGCACTGTCCTTTAAATACTTCTGTATGTGCCTAATTTTCCAGCACTCGTCTTTTCCCTGTCCTATACAGACACTCTCGAAATAGGCTAACCATGGTATCCAAGACATTCCATCTTGCGGAGAAAAAGCAACGATATCGGGGTCTACTGACGTTTTTGGGTTGGCAGATACTGAAGTGTGACCAGACCCAGTTTGAGCTGACAGGGTCTGTCCACCTAACATTGTTACACCAGATATCTCGGGTGCACCTCCAGATTCCTGACTAGACTTCTGATTATTTTTCTCTTCAGGATTATTAACGGGATTATCATCTTTGCCCGAAATTTGATTTTTTTCTTTTTCGGGGTCACCTGATTTGTCTGTTAAATCCTCTACTTCTTTGGGAGGGGTTGGGCTACTCATGATGGATATAAATACAAAATATCACTGAATTACACAGAAATATAATACACAATTAAAGCACATAAGAATAAAAATGAAAAAATCTTTCAAACTATTTAAAATTTGTAACACTATATCTGTAAAAATCTGTTAAACTCATCTCTTTAAAGTTAAAATCCACTTAATTTTTTTTTTTTTTTTTTTTTTTTTTTATAACTTGAATTCAATAAAAAAAATTTAAATAACCTCACTAACTATAAAGTACGTTGCATATAAATCACCTTTAAAAAGTTGAACACCTAATAATAAAAATATTATAATAATGTAATAATAATAAAATTTTCACTTCTGCTAAAATATTTTCAAACTGTCAAGGAAAATGATTTTAATATGAGGTTTAGTTAATGTTATTTTTCATTAAAATCGTAATTATCAGTTCAACACAACTAAAGAATTTTCATAAAAATCACCATTCTTACCCTTTCATCTCTTTAAAATTACGTTAAACACAATACATAGACAATTATATATTTGAACTTAAATAGCTGAATTAAAAAAATCATTAAAATTTTCATACAAATAATAGCATAATAAAAATAATCATCTTTAACTTATTTTTGGCATGCATAAAAAATTAAATAAAAAGTTTGAGAACCAGTTGTTTATGCTTTTAATAATAAAAACAATATTTCTTTAAAAATATTCCTTGGCAGTTCTTTTAAAACAACCAAAATTGTAAAAAAGAAAAAATTTTCCTTCAGTGCTTGCCATCTAATATATCAAAAAGCATTCCAAAATAAAAGTTTGAGAACCAATGCCTCTCACTAAAAAGATCTTTAAAAAAAATTTTTTTTTCTTCTGTACGTTAATATCAAAAGTACATACCTTTATACGCCTTTGCTTTAAATAAATCCATGAAAAACTTTACCTCTTACTTTTTTTTTTTTTCACCGCGACGCGAAACAATAATAAATTAATTTCACTGAAATATTTATCTCTATATCTTCTTGCACTGCACACGAAAATACTTTTTCCCGTAGTCACGTGGTTTTTGTTTTTGCTGAACGCAGTTCTGATTTATTTTTCTTTCCTTTACTCTAGTCCAGAAATCGAAACTGAACATCTGAGTCACTTGAGTTAATTTCTTTATCGGCGCGCTCTTGAAAATTGAAAACAGCTGTGTATTTGACCTACTTCTTTCTAAACACTTGATTCTTGCCGGCAGAATGAAATACTGCACAAGATTGAGAATGAAGAAAAGTTAATGATTCGCTTTCCTTTTGACGAAGGGAGATTAAGTACTTTTGAGTTTTTGGGATAAATTCCGTAAGTCTTTCACCGTATGCTGTAAGAATTTTTCACGGAGGTATTCGCTGGGATTGACGGGCGTAGATTACGTAACTGTTTAGTTTTTGGGATCTTCCCGCGCAGGTTCGAATCCTGCCGACTTCTGAAACGAAGCGTGTTGCTCCTTCGGTGGGTCCTCGATCGTGGCTTCGCCGGGCCGGTGGCTGCGCGGACTGATGGCGGCTCCGTACTTACGTCAAAGCGCTCATTCTGATTCCCTTGCATGTTCTTGTAGTCCTGGGCCGTGAGCGGGATTCGGTTAAATTCCGAGTGAATGTATTTTTGTTTAAATGAAGACACCGTCTATTACGGAACCTGGTTTATTTATTTTTCTTACATGAGTCCTTAAACCAGGCCCATATTGGCGTGAGAGCTGCTTTTTAAGTCTGTCTGGACATCGAAGGCTCGTCCATCGCGAGGCAATTCCGAGAGAGCAGATTGGCGTGATTTAGTTAGATGAGAGAAATTGTAAAAAGTTCGCTCCTGATAGCCGGGCAATGGTATAAATATGAGGTTTTGCATTATTTCTGCTAGAGGTCGTCGAAGTCAAAAGAGGCGTATTTTTAATTTTAATTGGCCGCGAGCTGAGTGATTGATTGTGCGGAATAAAGGCGTTGGCTCCATCGGCCGATGGGATGCAGCAAGACTTTAAAATCGCGTTAGCGTCAGCACAAATATTCTTATGAAGAGTCAGAAAACGATCTTTGAAAGTTATAAGATGCGATGCAGGAAAACTAATTTAACAGGGGCAATGCGAATTTCAATTAATTGAAACACAATTATTAAAGCATTTAAAAAGTTTTGATTTAAATTTCTATTTTTTAAAATGGTAATTTAAAATTTTAAAAGGGGCAAAAAGGGATTTTGCATTTTAAAAAAGGGTTTAGCTTTTATCCTTTCATATACACACATATACATATACACATATATCTACACATGTACATAGATGTACATACATATATATATATATATATATACACTTATATGTATGAATACATACATATGTATATACACATATATTTATATATGTACATATATCACTGGCGCCCGGCTAACCGAAAAGTACCAATTATTTTTAGTAATAATTATTTTGGTAAATACTTGAACCAAAGCTTTTTTTTTTTTTTTTTTTTTTTTTGCATTTCTTTAATGAGCATAGTTAGCATTATATTTTTAGTAATAATTATTTTGGTAAATACTTGAACCAAAGCTTTTTTTTTCTTTTTTGCATTTCTTTAATGAGCATAATAACAGTGAGAAATAAATAGTCTTGTAATTTCTTTTATTTTGAAGATTAGATTATTCTTCAGTCTGTTGTCTAAATAATCCCTATAATGAACATAATCGATAATTTGTCACTAAGTTTAGCGGCTAGAGATGTGCGTTAGCAGAAATTGCATTGTAATGATCAAAATTGTATCTAATCTGAATTCCAGCTATATTTTTCTTATGTAGGCTAAAATGATAAATCAGCAAATATTGTTACTTGGTCACCATTGGTATGTCCAAGATTTTTTGGTACATTGCAAGTATTGCTTGTTTAGTGATAGTAAAATAACTGACAGTGAAAAAATATATAATAGTAAATCTTTTTTTCTCTGTTTGATTCATAATGAAAATACATAAAGTTATTAATTGCTGAGTACAAATTGCGTGTAATATTATGGAATTGGATTCACCGTCCAAAGTCCCCTTCAAATATAAAAGAAATTTCGGAACAGATGTCGCAGACGTACCGGGGTATCCGTTTGGCGCCAAAAGGGTGATTTTATGCCTGGGCAATCCGGTGATTTTGTTGATATTTTGCTTCGTATGGCAGATGTATAATTTGCTTTGTATGAGATTTGCTTCGGTAGAGCAGATTCTATTGATTTTATATTAAATTAAATAATGTGAGTTTTATAATAAATTAATCATTGTGTGTGGTTTTAAATAAAATAATTTGTGTGTGTTTATAATAAAAATTGTGTGTGTTTCATAATAAAATCAAACTAACATGCTGCTTTAGCAATCTAGGCCTAACGGATTTAAAAACCGAGTTTTGGGGGGTTTTTTTCTTGGTTTTTCTGAGCCAAAATGGTGAAAACAAATATGGCGCCAACCCCGATACGTCTGCGACAGTTGTTCCGAAATTTCCAACAATATAATATATAACGCTAATTGGCGGGTGACCCGATTACAGAAGATTATTCCGATATCTTTTTAAAACCTTCAAAAAGAAAAAAAAAAGGTATGGAAAGAAAACTAAAAAGAAATGAATGATGAAAAACTTTTTAAATATGTGCTATAATTTACACTAAAATTTAAATATTTGACTTTATTTTTATAATATTAACTGATATTAATATAATATGCATTCGAATATAAAAAATTACACTAAAAATGCTGTTGTATACTTGAAAAAACACCATTAAAAAAAAAAAACTTCGCTCGGACCGATGTTACGCTTATGCCTTTTTGGCTTAAAATCAAATTGTTTGGCGACAAAAGTAAAATCAAAATCGTAAATAGACAAATAAAATGTAACTCACAAATACAGTCATTTTTATAATTGCTGCTGCAAGTGTCTTCTGTAAGTCACATGATGAAGGAGTTAGATTTATTAAAAATAAAATTTTAAAAAGAAGAACAAATCAAAAATAAAATTGTTACTCAGATTTTATCAAATCAAATGTTTAGAAGTATTTTTCTTAACCTGACGCAAACTATAAATCGCCAAATGTGGTTTTAATTGCAATATTTCTCATTAAATAATTTTGTAAGCATTACGAACATTCTTTTTCATGTATAAATTAAATATTTTCGTTTTACAACATTATTTGTCATCAAAACTCTTTTTCGTTTTTTCCCCTTTTTTATTTTAAATAAAATTAGTAACTTTTTTCTTTTATTTTTCGATGTGTTTGTATTATTTTCTATATCAGTTTCAATTCTTTCACCAACGATAATGGTCGCAAAAAAACCCGACCAATGATAACCTTATCGTCGAAAATAACAGAACTTTCCATCATAATTCTATAACTAATCTACGTAGAACGTTGTGTTGTACACTAATACCATCTCTGAAAAATTATCTGTCGAACAGGGCAAGTTCCATCAAAATCCATTCAGCGGAACTCGAGTTATAAAGGAACGGAAGGAAAATTTCCGTTTGTGTTTTATATATATAGTAGATACATACCGGGTGGTTATAATATAAGTAATCTCTATTTGGAGCTGCCTGTAGCTTGAAGTAATTACCGAAACGAAACCAAAATCGGTACACTTACTATTTGAGAAGGGGGAAAAGAGAATGGAATAATAAAAAAAATTAATTGCAATAATCGCCGACAGATAGCGCTTTGAGTGTGAAATGTAATGTGTAATATTGTGTACCGTGGAGATGTTGCAAACCTCAATAACTTTACTATATATCACAGCATGTACGAAACATTCATTACTCCTGATGCATTACATTCCGCAGTTGAGCACATCGTGCACCTGGATTGTGTCCTCCAGCACAATGGCAATGTGGAACCTGAACATGATCGGCACTGCCATGCGAAAGCGTAACCATATTCCCCGTGACATTTTCCATTAAATTAGGTATGCCATCCGGTATGATGCCTTAATTCTTTGTTCTTGTATTATACACTACATTTCACACTCAGTAGCGCCATCTGTCGGTGATTATTCCAATTATTGTTTTTTATTGTTCCATTCTTCTCCCCCCTTCTCGAATAGTAAGTGTACCGATTTTGGTTTCATTCGGGTTATTCCTTCGAGTTACAGACAGCTTCAAATAGAGATACTTATATTACAACCACCCTGTATATATATATATATATATATATATATATATATATATAAGAAATAAAATGTTCGGATGATTTTAATGCTCTCAAAATCTTGGACCCTAAGACTAGATTTTATGAGATTCTAATTACTCAGGCTTTGAAACTTACTATTCCACGGCTGAAGAATGAATGTTCCTCTGTCACTTTTCACGTTTTTTGCAATGGTCCCTGTGTAATAGGCACTATTAATTGAAAGCTCGAAAGCTACCGTTCTTTTCTTAGAGCTCTTGTTTTCGACGTCGACACTCATTCGGAATGTCTTTCCTATCATAATTTTGGGTATATCTCTAAGTTTGAAACATACGTCTTTCTTCCCTCTCTTCTTAGAAGGCATTTTGTTGAGATATGTTCGGGGGATGCCGAGTGTCTTTTCTGCAATGTGATAAAATTTGCGTTCTTCAGGCGTACCTGTTAATGAAAATAAATTCATTAGAAATAATAAAAACAATTGATCCTTTTCCTTATTTTACTGATACGACAAAATACAAGCCAGTACTTGATAATGATTTACCATTATTAAATAGATGCTTAATTTGAGAAAATATGAAAAACACATACAGTGATCTCTCAATACGAAAAAGCTAAAAACAACGTTGAAGCACACAAATTAAAAAACTTTAAAACACATACGGCCGTTTCAAAGATGCATAGATCCCCTTCTTTGAAACGGCCGTATGTGTTTTAAAGTTTTTTAATTTGTGTGCTTCAACGTTGTTTTTAGCTTTTTCGTATTGATAACCACACAAAGTGTACCTTTATACCTAAGTGATCTCTCACTTATACGCGATACGCGGAAATCATTTTTCCGCACCAGTTTTTTTATAAGATAATTTTCTACTTCTTAAATCACAGAATTTATAAATCGAATTTTACTGTTTTAAAATAGTGGTATGAAAAAGTAATTGCTGAACTAAAGTGAGAGATCACTGTATGTGTATGTGTGTATTTATTCTATCTCCATTGAGTTCATTTCTTCTCGGCAGATGGCAGCACTACAGAACCCAACGATGCTTGTCCTCGTGAAAGTACTCAAACTAACTACATTCGAAGGAGTGGTAGTGGTACTCTAGGGCTTCTATAATATATAGGAGTATATAGGAGCCTTATAGGAGGTATAGGAGCCTTATGGTACTCTAGGAGCACCAGAGAAGATCGGGAAAGGATGGAATGAGGGGATATTTTGAAAAGCCAAGTCACTTGGCGGCTACAGATGACTGTTTAGCTAACGCTGTAAGATGTCACTTTGTTTTTCTGTAAATACTCTGAGCTGTAAATAGCCTTTTTCTTCAATACAACATTTAATTAATATTAAATGAAGAGTGGAGTTATTTTGTAAAATTGTGTAGTTAATTTAATATACACACACACATATGTAAGCATTTCCCAGTGCTTATTTATCTATAGTGTGACTCTTCCATGTACTTTTAATCCAGTAACACAAGTAGATCGAGTTATTTTCTACACTTCTTCCCACTGGTTTGTCCCTCATGCCACAAAATTTTTCGAAATAATCGCAAATCAAAACGTTATGTGTGACGCCGTTTGATAAGACAGGAACATCTGTTGGACTATTCTCTCAAGTCTCTCATTTCTTACATTTCTTAAGAATTGGGAGATGCTTGGAAAAATGTAAGGTATCGACGGTAACATTTGAATTGAATGATTTTGGAAATCCGTTCTATATATATATGTTACGGTCCAGGGCTTAAATTGCACCGGAGCCCAACGGAGCCCGGCTCCGGTACTTCTCTGCTTTTAGTAAACATTTAAATATTGGTCGGAATTCACCGGAGCCCATAAATACTGGGCTCCGGAGCCCAATACAAGCGCTTCCGAAAAACCGAAGCTTAAATTAATTACCCTTTCCTTTTCCGCCCATATCGAAGCTTTTGCATTCTTTTCTATAAAAACATTATATGTGACATAATGTATTGCACGCATAGGAAATGGAGATGAAATGGGCTCAATTTTTATAACACTCTTCGAGTTTGTGCGTGTTCGAACTCAATCTGTCTGTAAATTAAAATTTCATTTATTCATCTCTCTCTGTCTCTCTCTCTCTATATATATATAAAACTAACGATTTGGAAATGGATCAATGAAAATCAGCGTAGATATTCCCGGTTATTCTCGTCGCTTTTTTACTAGGGACTTTTTTGAGGAGCGATTACATTTTTTCTAGCCATCCTACGGATTCGAAAATCCTACCACCAGACGCGAAAAATAACAAGCTTTCAGAAATTCAAAAAATTATCGCGGTCGGACAATAAAAACTCATAAAATCCTTAAAAATCGAGTAAAAAATCTTTTATTGTTTAAAAAGTCATTTTTACTTTCTTCTAACTATAATAGAAGAAAGTATTGTAATCGAAATTTTTTTCGACTTCCGGTTTTCGACGGATTTAAACGTTTTAGGGGTCAGAGATTCCGAAAAACATGTTTTTACAAAATGTCTGTCTGTCCGTCTGTCCGTCCGTCCGTCTGTCCGTCTGTGTGTCTTCATTGTATCATCGAAAAGTGTATGAAGTTATGCTTTAAATTGAACCTAATTTTTTTTTTATGTTTTTGGCTATGGCAAGCAGGTTCTATTAGAATTTGGGGATATTTCGACGAAAGGGGGCGCTGTGATCAATATGTTTGTTCTATTTTCACTATTGTACCATCTAAAAGAGTATGAAGTTATGCTTCAAATTGAACCAATTTTTTTTTATGTTTTTGGCTATGGCAAGCAGGTTCTATTAGAATTTGGGGATATTTCGACGAAAGGGGGCGCTGTGATCAATATTTTTGTTCTATTTTCACTATTGTACCATCTAAAAGTGTATGAAGTTATGCTTCAAATTGAACCTAATTTTTTTTATGTTTTTGGCTATGGCAAGCAGGTTCTATTAGAATTTGGGGATATTTCGACGAAAGGGGGCGCTGTGATCAATATTTTTGTTCTATTTTCAATACTGTACCATCTAAAAGAGTATGAAGTTATGCTTCAAATTGAACCAATTTTTTTTTCTATGTTTTTGGCTATGGCAAGCAGATTCTGTCAGAATTTGGGGATATTTCGACGAAAGGGGGAGCTGTGATCGATATTTTTGTTCCATTTTCACTATTGTACCATCTAAAAGTGTATGAAGTTATGCTTCAAATTGAACCTAATTTTTTTTTATGTTTTTGGCTATGACAAGCAGATTCTATCAGAATTTGGGGATATTTCGACGAAAGGGGGCGCTGTGATCGATATTTTTGTTCCATTTTCACTATTGTATCATCGAAAAGTGTATGAAGTTATGCAGATAATTAAACCAAAATTTTTTAATATGTTTTTGGCTGTAGCCAGCAGGTCCTACTAGAATGTGGGGATATTCCGCCGGAAGGGGGCGCTGTGATAGCCATTTAAAGATTTCAAATTCAAAAAGATGTATAAAAAATTTAGAAATCCTAAAAGTTTTTTCCGTTAAATGTTCGGCCTTGATCCGGAGAATCCGGAGCAGTTTTTGTTTTGTCTCTATATTAAAAACATGGCGGAGATATAGCGGTTTGAAATTTTAGGGTGGTTGACATTTTCAAACAAGACAGCAGAATTCATCCATAAACGGGTTTAATTTATGAGTTTTAGTTAACAGGGTTTCAGCAAATTTTCTTTCATTGTTGTAACCATTGTTCCTAGTCTAATATGCTTAACACTATATATTTATATTCGCCAGCGTCAAATTCTCGCCAAGCTTGGCGGCAATTGGCGAAATATCGCCAAATTTGCCGCCAAAAATATGTTGCCACAAATGAAGCCAACTTGACTATAGAAGACTAATTTGGCGATATTCTCATTGAAATTCAATGTTGACGAGAACTGGGAATGAATCTTCTTTAATTGGGTTCCACGCATTTTAGCTTCGTGTTTTCCAGTAAAATTAGCTAAAATCGTAAAACCAAGGAATAGGGAGGCTATCTGTTCCGGTCGGTACAGGCCAAAAGAACTTTTCGTAGTTCAGTATACATCAGTTGATTGCATCCCGGTAATCCGATGATTCGTAAGCAGCTGACGTACAACAGAATGACGAAAAATATTAATTTTATTGGCGATGTGAGGACGAAATTAGAAGTATTAACATGATTGAGATAGAAGAAAGTTTTGGGATTGGCACATCCGACTAAGTTTTTATATTGCTGCTAATTTCTAAATCAGCGCAAAGAATTGTGTTTTATCTCAAATGAAAAATGTATTTGCGCGAGACTATTAAAAACAATAATGAAAGTTTAAAATAATAATTGAATGATCACGTGTTGAAAGCAGAATGGGGGTTGGTGAGCGTAACGAGCAGGGGGCAGAGTCCCTTAGTATATATAAAATAAAGAACTCTTTTTCTTTTTTAATGCTATTTTGGTCAAAATGAAGGGGAAACAGAAATCGTGTTTTTTTTTTCCTAGTGATATTTTCAGAATTGTTTGGCATTGATGGCGGCGACATACACTGTAAAAAATGACCAATGTTTCTTATTTTATGAAAATATGCTATAACCCACGAACGAAAATATAATATAATCTTCTGAGTTATCCGAAATTTCAAATAACATGTTACATTGTCTTTTGAATCCCCAGAAACGAATACATTTTCAAAATTTAAAGAATAATTTATAAAAACAAATTTTTTTTAGCAGCTCGAATTTTTCAGAAACGTTTCCGAAGGGTTTTTATAGTGTATTAATTAGAGTCCTCAGGCTGGAATACCTGTTTTTCGAATGTTATCCATTCTCAAGTACACGTTTTCAGCCGCATAAGTTAATTTATATATAAAAGAGTAAAGAAATAATCTTAATTTTAATGTTATTGTTAACGCTGTTAATTTTGCATGTTTGCCTGTTAAACATTTTTTTTTAGCATGAAAATGTTTACTTCAGAATTGATAGCATTCGAAAAACAGGTATTTTAGGCTGAGAACACTAATTAATACACTATAAAATCCCTTCGGAAACGTTTCTGAAAAATTCGGGTAGCTAAAAATAATTTGTTTTTATAAATTATTCTTTAAATTTTGAAAATGTATTCGTTTCTGGGGATTCAAAAGACAATGTAACATGCTATTTGAAATTTCGGATAACTCAGAAGATTATATTACATTTTCGTTCGTGGTTATAGCATATTTTCATAAAATAAGAAACATTGGTCATTTTTTACAGTGTATGTATGGCGCCATTCAAGAGAGTGAAAATGAATTTGCTTTCAGTTCGATTTTCTTTTGTGACACTAGGATATTTTTTAGTTGGATCATTTAAAAAAAACAAAAAAACAATGGCACTCCGGGAGTGCCGACAGAAGTGAAAACTTGAACAATTACGTGTGTATTTTTTGAATCGTCAGGAAATGTTTTATTGTGCAGGAAATACTTTTAAATGAAGTGTTTTTTAATTCATTATTATAAACTACTATTACAAAAATTATATTACAATTTTCATTTAATGCACTATTGTACAGGAAAAATAATGAATATTATTTTACATACAAAAATTGCAATCCATTGCTTAAAACGTAAATTTACAAATACATAAAATATGAAATTTAATTAATTGGTATTCTTTGAAATGAATACCAATTAAACTTATGAATTTTCATCCACAATTTTAACAACTCTCAATACATTCATCATTTCTTCCATGAGATGTAGTTTCATATCTTTTGTAATAACATTTATCTGCAAAATAGGGTTCCCGCTTCCTATCACTCCAAAAATTATGACTTCTTTGCTGCCTGTCTTGTTTACGGTATTCGTGAACATTATGCTTTTTTTCTATCTTCATACTGCGCGTATTGTTTGCGGTATCTATAATTTTTATCAACAAACTTTTCTTTTCTATAAAATGATTTCACTTCATTTCCGTATCAGTAACCACGTTTCTTAAAACTTTCGTGAAATATTTCCTTATTTTAATTTTTACTTTTTATATTACTTCCGTCTATTTCTTTTCTCGTGCTAGTTAAATTATAATATTTTCCGTGTTTTGTTATTTCATTTTCATCTTTTGATTTGGTCTCGCGAGTTGAGTCACTTTTATCTGTTTTCACCGCGCGTGCTAAATTTATCTTGAAATAATTTTCTGAATTATTTTTATTCATAATACCAATCATTTCGTTTTCTGCACGTGAACTATTTCCTTTTGATACTTTCGCTTCATTGTATGACTTGGCAACATAATTTAATTTGTTGTCGGTAACAGTAACGATGACGGGTTGCGAATTCAATGTTTTTTTCCCATCTCAAAAATGCCCAACGCGCCTAAAGAAGTTTTCACTTCAAAAAATTAGATATCTAAACGAAAAGAATATTTTCTGTTTTTAGTCAACGAACAGGTTCAGGTTTTTTTTTTAAAGTTTTTAATATTCTATTGCAGACAAGTACAAAATAACGTTAGTAAATTTTCTATTTATTTTTCTTCAGAACACTATTCATCCTAAAGCTGTGCTCTGCACATTTACGAAGTCACTTTCATTTGTAAGTAGATATAATTGCCACGTAATGTTATTCGTACAGTAAGCAATTGAGCAGTTCTCCTTTTTCTATAAAAGCATCGAATCTTTCCGAAAGCGGCGTCAAATGTTTAATTTTATCTTATTTCCAAGGACTCATCACAAAAGACTTATACGGAAGGAAACGGTTATAGTTATA
The DNA here is from genome assembly GCA_963931845.1 of Maratus michaelseni. Lineage (NCBI taxonomy): Eukaryota > Metazoa > Arthropoda > Arachnida > Araneae > Salticidae > Maratus > Maratus michaelseni. The sequence goes on from OZ007587.1 coordinate 164,761,077, forward strand.
TACACTGCTCAAAACAATTAAAGGATATTTGAAGTTTTATATAAAATAAAGATATAAACGAAATTTTTTTTGCCGAAAATAGAAGAAGAGAATCACAAATGCAAATTTTTCTGGTTTTCAAACTGTGGAGTATGCAAATTTTGAGTTCGACGTCAAAAACGTCGCTTCAGCGGCAGCGAATGAAATTTGACTTTCAACTGGATAAAAGAGAATGAAGACAAGGATGATCGGCATTCAGTGATTGCTTTGTTTCGATGAGTACGATGTCTCAGCGAAGTCATTTGACAGATTCAGAAGCTTGGAGAATGTTTGGTAGGTTAGAAGGGGGCCAAACTCAAGCCGAAGTAGCGCAAGCCATTGGAGTGTCACAAAGTGTCATTTCCAGGATCTGGAACCGTTTTTTGGAGAGTGGATGTGCAGGCCGAAGACCAGGGCAAGGTCGTAGACGGGCAACAACGCCCAATGAAGATCGGTATTTAGCGTTAACAGCTCGGAGACACCGAAACATGAACGCTACTCTTCTCCAACAACACCTTCGCTCGGCTACAGGCACCACGATTTCAACTCAGACTGTCCGAAACCGGCTCCATGCTGTAGGTCTGTATGCTCGCCGACCAATGGTATGTGTTAGATTAACATCAAGGCATCGTCGCGACCGCAGGGAGTGGGCAACCGAGCATGTCAACTGGAGGAGAAATGAATGGAACAATATTCTGTTTTCTGACGAGTCCCGTTTTTCTGTGCATCCGGATAATAGGCGTATTTTCATCTGGAGGGACCGTGGCAGTAGGAATAATCCTGCGTTCGTGCACGAAAGTGTCAGATTTGGCGGTGGAGGAGTGTTGGTGTACGGTGGCATCTCCATTGACAGGCGCACTGACCTCTACATCATTCGAGATGGAGCTCTGACTGGTCGCCGATATAGGGATGAGATCCTCAGACCTATTGTAGTCCCTTACGCTGCAACAATCGGAGATAACTTCATTTTAATGGACGATAACTGCAGGCCACATCGTGCAAACCTGGTGGAGGATTTCCTTTTCGAGGAAGGAATCGTTCGAATGGAATGGCCAGCGTGTTCTCCAGACATGAATCCAATCGAGCACGTTTGGGACGCTCTAGGAAGACGAGTTTCTGGCCGCCAACAACCCCCACAAACTCTCCAAGAACTGGAAAGAGCTCTTCTGGAAGAGTGGGGCAGAATACCCCAACTCGTCATTAATAGCCTCATTGAGTCCATGCCTCAAAGGTGTTCAACGTTGCTGGCCGCCCGTGGAAACCATATCGGAATCGTTCGAATGGAATGGCCAGCGTGTTCTCCAGACATGAATCCAATCGAGCACGTTTGGGACGCTCTAGGAAGACGAGTTTCTGGCCGCCAACAACCCCCACAAACTCTCCAAGAACTGGAAAGAGCTCTTCTGGAAGAGTGGGGCAGAATACCCCAACTCGTCATTAATAGCCTCATTGAGTCCATGCCTCAAAGGTGTTCAACGTTGCTGGCCGCCCATGGAAACCATACCCCCTACTGAAAATGATTTTCTTTGAAGAAAACACCTTTTCTTATTCTTTTTTCTCATATGCACAAATTGTGTTTTTTTCCTTTTGTACACAAATGCGCAATAAAATGCATTTTTTTTCTGCCAAACATGTGTAATTTATTCTCATATAACCTACTATGTCTGTCGACCATGTATCAATCAGCTAAAAAAGTTTCCCAGATACAAAATCCACCTAAAACTGCAATATCCTTTAATTGTTTTGAGCAGTGTAGTATAACGATTATATGCACCTTTTATAGGAAATTGAAAAACTTTGTTCGATTCTTCAGCATATACATATTAAGTTTTGAAAATTTCATTCATTTTTTCATAAAAATGCATAGCTGCGAACTATTTTTTTTCTGTTAACACTATTTCCGAATCACAATCCTTACTTTATTTAATCGCAAAATTCTGCGATTAATTTACATTAAAATTAGGTAAATATTTCTATTCGGCCGGAGTGATAACTAAAAAGTGGAATAATTGACAGCTAAGTAAATGCAGATAGATATATTTAAAATTTTTATTTTGCTAAAGAAAAAAATTGCTTTAAATTTTGCAAATACATATAATGCATGAAATATAAATATATAGATGGGGGGAGGGGCACGCTACGGTTATTAGTACTGCAGAATATTAGGGCTCCGGTACCTTTTTTGTTAGAAATTAACCTCTGGTTATAGCTATCGCAGAAATCGTGACAAATGCAGCACAGCAGTGCTACCTGTTGAGTGATTTACACCAAAACCCAATTAGCGTCTCTTTATGTCACGGTCAAGGAGAATGCGTAGTTTGGTGGAATTCCGTGGATTAGTTCTTGAGATACAGCTAATGCGACATAGAAGTACCATCTGTTGAAAGATTTACACCAAAACATAATCAGCACCAATTTCTGTCAAGGTGTAACTGAATGTTAAATTTTATTAAATTCCGTTTTAGAGATAGAGTGCCCGCAAAATTGGTGTCACATACACACAGACAGATTCCCAGGGACTCACGGACAGACATTTTCTAAAAACAGTCAAATCATGTTCAAGACCTTCTAAAAACATACAAATCTGTCGAAAATTTTCACGAACTACTTTCTACTTGCAGAAGAAAATAAAAAGATTGAAAAAAGTAAAAATGTTCGAAGAAATGCGCAATGAATTTGTTAAAATACGTTTTAAATAAATACGAGCAGGGAAGACAGAGCTATGCTCGGTCAAAATTAACTTTGAGTTCAAATATCATGACCCATGACCAAAATGACCCACTAATCAAATTTTCTCGAACATGTGACCAAGCCCAATTGTCTTCTCGTGCCCGAAACTCGTAGGATGTAAAATTTAGTAAAAATAGTCTGAGCTGTTCTTTGGATAAAATTAGCTTGACCCACAGTCAGTGGCGTAGCTACGTTTTTCGGCGCCCGGGGCAGGAAGAAATTCTGTAACCCCCCCCGCCCCCCTCCCCGGAAAAAAAAAAAAAAAAAAGAATTTCCAAAGAGTTCCGTCCTAAGTGACAAAATTTCAAAAAATATTTTTCAATTGTCTCACTGTTTTTTTTTTTTTTTTTTTTTTTTTTTTTTTTTTTTTTTTTTTTAATAATCCTTAAGGTGCGTTTCATAAAATTAAAAATAGGATTTTCAGCAACATAAATAGTTTATTTTTTAAAAACAAAATTTTAAGTAAAAAGTTATTTTTATTATATTTTAAAAGTTTTCGTGACATTTTAACTAATTAATTCTTTTGAAAATATGGTCCTTACAGTTATAAGAGTAGATCTGTAAGGAAAGTATGAAAAAAAATTGTCGCGAAAAGTTCAAAATTGTAGAAAAAGTGTGGTTTAAAATTTCTTTAAAATTTTTTTCAATTAAACATTTATTGTACACAATTAATTTTATCCCAAAAATTGCCGTTTTTGCTTGATTAAATCATAAAACTTTCATAAAACCATTTAATATATTAATAAAAACTGCATCTTAAAAATTTACAACCGTTCACCTTGTTTGCAAATTTTAATTACCGTAAAATTTTTACTTTGATTGGCCAAGAGAGAAAGAGAGAGATTTGTCCATTCAGATGAAATTTCTTTATTTTCTGTCTCTTTTGCGTTATTTTGATCATGATAGCAATCCTGGTTTGAAAAATAATTTAAAAATCTATTTAGAAACTTTGAGCTTGTTGTTTAAAAGTAGCGGCGTAACTTCGGTTGCGTCCTTGAAACTTATAATATTGTGGCTTACAACAAATTAATTGCTTTTTATGGCTTAGCCATAAAAAGCATGCAGATGATCTCCGCAATATCATTTCTGATTTATAGTAAATCCCGTATATAATGAGGACGGAAAATTCGTCTATGATCACGGCAAAAAAAAAACCCGCGAGTTTTGCCAGCAAGGCTTGAAAAAAATCCATCCGAAAATTCGCCAATCGGTCGCAAGAAACAGTGTTGCCAGTATGCTTTTTTAAAATTAAGATTGTTTCATTCCCACCACTTTTTAAAATGGTATAATTGGTCTTATTCTCGCGTTATTTAATCTCTCATTAAATAAGGCGAATATTTCTACTTTAAAAAAGTGGTAGCAATCAAGCAATTTGAATTAAAAAAGAGTAGCGAATTGGCAACACTGGCCAGAAAGAAAAAACGCAAAAATCGCCAATCAGTAGCAGTAATTTATCAGCTAGCAGTAGCAGGAATATATGGCTGTATGATACAGCCATTTGTACTGATCGTACTGAGAAGATTGAAAAGCACTGCTTTCATTTTTATACATTTGAAGAAGGGGAAATTGGGGGTATGTAACAAACATTTTATTATTTGGCTTTTCTCAATGCCAGTTCAGCGGAAAAATATAATTTACAATAAAGAAGGAATAATATATTTACTTTCAGTTCCTCCAGCTAAATCAGTTTTGCATTGGTTCACAAAAGCCCTTATTACGCGTAATTACTCATATGAAATGCTAAGAACACTAAAATCATCGTTCAAATCAATAGAGAAATAAAGAAATGCTCTTTTGACATAAGAAATGTGACACCAGCAGGGCTCTTTGTTTATAAGCTAGAGGCTGGACAGTGAGGAGCCTCCATCTGCGACTGCCATTCATGGATCTCTCCATTTCCCCACTTCATCGCCGAATTTCATCAAAACATTCACACACACGGAAAAAACGTCAAAAACTCTTATTTATTGTCAAAATATGTGAGATAATTTTGGCTTAAAGCTTCTGTCAATTGGGCGCCCCCACCTCCATTTAATCATGTTGCTCCTCCTTTCAGATACGTAATCATGTAAGGTAAAAAGTGTGTTGAGCCACTCCTAGAAAAATTTACAAAAGCTTTTTCGTTCATTATTTGGATATAATAAAATATTTTATTAAAGAAAAGACACACACACCAAAAAAAAAAAAAAAAGTCATCAATTTTTATTCATTGTCAAAATGTGTGAAAATTTCGGTTAACAACCTCTCTCAATTTGGCGTCCCTTGACAGCGGCGCCCGGGGCGAGCGCCCCCTTGCCCCCCCCCCCCCCTTAGCTACGCTACTGCCCACAGTGACCCAAAAATGACTCACTAATCGGATTTTCTCGAGTATGTAACTTAGCCCAATGATTTTCTCGTTCCCTGAAACTGTAGGATACTAAATTTAGTTCAAATCCTCTGAGCCGTTTTTAAGTTAAAAATAGCTTGACCCATAATGATCCATGACCAAAATGAACCACTAATCGAATTTTCTCGAACATGTGACCTAGCCCAACTGTCTTCTCGTGCCCGAAAACCATAGGATGCAAAATTTAGTCTAAATAGTCTCAGCTGTTTTTTAGATAGCCGTTTTTTAGATAAAATTAACTTGACCACAGTGACCCAAAAAGACCCACTAATCGAATTTTCTGGGACATGTGACCTATCCCAATGATTTTCTCGTGCCCGAAACTAGTAGGATACAAAATTTAATCAAAATCGTTAGAGCCGTTTCTTAGGTAAATTAACTTGACCCACGTTGACTCAAAAATGACCCACTAATCGAAAGTTCTCGAACATGTGACCCAGCCCAATAATCTTCTCGTACCCGAAAATGGTAGGATACAAAATTTAGTCAAAATCGTTTGAACCGTTTTTTAGATACAATTAGCTTGATCCTGACCCAGGGTGATCCAAAATGACCCACTAATCGAATTTTCTCGATCGTGACCTAGTCCAATGGTTTACTGGTGCCCCAAAACGGCAGGATGCAAATTTTCGTCAAAATCGTTCGAGCCATTTTTAAGATAAAATTTGCATATATATATACCGTATATACTCGTGTATAAGCCGACCCCCAAAACCGAGATGCAAACAAGTTTAACACCAGTAATTCAAAATAATTTTCTACGCCCTGCTTTATCTCATTTAATTGTGAATTAAATAAGACGAAGAACATTATTGTAAAATTCTGGTATTAAACATGTTTTCATCAAGAAATTTGGGGTCGGTTTATACACGAGTATATACGGTATATATAAAACCACACACACAATAGATTTTCTCGTATTAGAATATATGATATAATTTCAAATTATTGAACAAGAGGCTTTGTTTCAATTTACATTGGATTATGAATCAGAAAATCAGAGTCAGAAATTTTGACATTTCAAAATTTTTGTTGCATTTATTTTATTTAATGTTTTCCTGAAAACAATTTCACTCGGTGATAGCTGTAACCATAGCAACTATGTTTTGACTGATATGTTTAACCTAAAGTTTATAAATTATTTCCAGTAATCTATGTTTTAAAATAAAATACAGAATCCGAAAAGAAAATGATAAATGGTCTGCTCTTTCAATGCATACAAGATTTACTAAATTTAAATATATCAAATATATGTCATTCCACTTAATTGATATCCTTTAATCGATTAACATATTTGACCAGCTTTTATCTTAACCGCATCCTTATTATCAAATAAACAATAAATACCCTTTCAAATTACAAATCAAATCATTTTAACAAAAATAGAGAGGAAATTACAAAGACATTTAAGATATCTTAAATGTCTTTGGGAAATTAGATATGAACGAACATTCCTGCTATTATTGAGTCTTTTCTTAAAATAAAATTGCTATTAAAAAAAAAAAAAAAAAAAAAAAAAAAAAAAAAAAAAAAAAACAAGAAAGGAATAAATCACGAATCGTCTGCACATTCGACGCGTTTAATTACTGAATTTGAATGGCATCAAGCTAATGTTCTCTGAGTAAAAAAAAAAAAAGTAATAGAACGTTCGTGTTAAGTATTGTAGCTTTATTTCGTTGTATTTACTGAAATTATGCCTAGAGGTAAAGTAGACAATACACGGGAAGTAACTAAAAGAGCAAGAAAAGATATGCCGGTACAACTTTCCAACGGAAATAATATTGACTCGGCTGCAACAGAGGATTCGTTTGAAATTCCAAATTCTCCAGCACCTTCTGACTCCATAAAAAATGGCACGGAACTTGGAAGTGACGAAGCTTATTCTCAAGATTTTAGCGGAGAAATGACAAAATTATTAGAACGATTTAACTCTGATATGAATAAAACCATGCAAACAAAGCGTAAGAAGTTGGATCAATTTACTCAGGTAAAACAATTCGAATTCTTAGCGAGTTTTAAAACTTAAAATAGTTAGGTTAAGAAAAAGATCTGTGAATTCATTTTATAATACAGTAAAACCTCTAAATAACGGACACCTCGGGAGCGGAGAAATTGTCCGCTATTCGGAGGTGTCCGCTATTGGGAAAACTTCAGAGATCCACAAAATCGCTAAGAAATGCTTAACGTTTCATTAATTGACTTTTATATGTCCGAGAACTTCTATTATATGATAAATCAGAAATTAAAATTACTTTTTTAAGCAATAAAATTCAAATGAAATTGTACATACATTTTTCCATTGTTTATTACATTCTTAAGGAAAAAATATGTTACAAAAGTTTGCTTTTGCTTGCTATTACATCTATAGTTAGTGTTTCTATGCGACGTTTTAATGCTGTCAGTAGTTTTAATCCTTCTGAATCATCTTTTTTTGGAAAAAGAAAAAAATATGTGTAACTGCTCACTGTGCTGTGTGCCGCTTCTTGGAAATTCTCGATATTGCAGGAAACATCCCCTGGTTTCAGTATCTGATTCATATCACTAATAGAGTCATTTTTGTCGAAGATTATGAAGGAATATAATCGCCTACGTCAACTGATTCTGTTTCAATAGGTCATCATCAATGTTGATGGACATTTCAGCATTTTTTCACTCCTGATCCATTTCATTAATTCACTTATTGCAATAGTTCTTCATATCTATCTGAAATAAGTGTTTCATTTTCTTTTAATATAAAGCCTGCTTTTCTGAAACATTGTCGTCCGCATTCTGGTTATATGTTTTTTACAGCTGAAGAAATTCGAATTTGAAAGCATCGGGAACATTAACTAATTTTAGGCTGTTCTCAAGTATATTCATAGAATAAAACTTCCAAAGAATATGGCTTAATAAAAGCTTTCTCTACCAGGCTTTACAATTGTGTACAACGTCATGATCAAGGGGCTGGCATACGGAAGTTGTCTTTTTTTTCTTTCTTTTTTTTTGGGGGGGGGGGGGGGGGGGGAGATGACACAGTTTTAACATTGTCTAATTTATAATGTTTTGTATGAGAAGTTGCACTGTCTAAAAACAAGATAAATTTTCTTTGTTTTTTCATCCTATTATCAAAGGAAGTTAACCATTTAATCACTAAAAAACTGGTTATTCACGCTTTTTTATTCGCTCTATAACACCAAATTTTTTAAATTGGATGTTCTTTGAGAAAAACATGGGTTTCAGCGATTTTTGAACTATAAGAGGAATTTAAAATTCCCCTAATACATTGCAACATAATAAAATAGTGATTCGCTCTTTTGTCATTTTTTCGCCGCTACAGCTATCCTTTTTAAAGCACGAAGTCTTATTCGAAAAAATTCTGAAAAAGAGTCCGCTTTCCTCGGTATTAAAAATGTTTCTCCCCTCATAACCTTCATAAATTGATTACAGTTATTCATGCCAATTCTCCACTTTTTTCAGAGCTACAGATTTTGCTTCACATATTGTTTTGAAAGAGATGTTGTGCCGAGACAGAGAAACTTTTCCAGTCATCGATCCAAACCCTTAAAATCATGTAATCCGAGTTCTTTGGCAACTTTTAAAGCCTTTTCCTAAATCAAAGGCCCACTGATAGGATTTTTTTTTTTTTTTTTGAACGAAGGGAAGTAAACCAATTCATAAATATAGAATTAATTTCAATGGAATCAGTATACCTCGATTTCACATTTTTGGTGTTATCGTTAGAATTAATAATCCACAAATTCTTTATTTCGTAAAATCTCTCCTACTTGTGTTTTAGCTATTTTAAAACATTCGGCAAGTATCTGTAAACTCTATTTCTGTTTTTCAGATTCACTTACATTTACAATTTCAAATTTTTCTTTTAAAGTTAATCGCTTTCGTTTTGAGGTCATTCTCGAAACATTAATCACGAACAAGACACTAAATTCAGAATACGCAGAACTCAATATATTCAGAAAACGATAAAAAATAGTTTTAACATATTTTAAAGCTTTGAATATTGTATGTCAATTAAATCTGAAAAATCAAACAGTAATCGATACAAAATACATAGGAATTTGGGGGATTCTTCAAGCCATTGGGGATTTTCCAGAGACCACCCCCTACATTTATCTGTGGTCAAAAATTTATGACATATTGCCTTAATAAATTTCGAGGCTTTTTAAATTTTTTTTTACATTTTCTTTCTCGTTAAAAAATCATTCTTCATCCTTGATCGCCAAAACTACTGTCCGCTATTCGGAATGTCCGCTATTCAGAGGTTAAACATACAAAAATTTAGATTTTGGGAGTGGGGATTTGAAAAGTGTCCGTTAAATAGAGGTGTCCGCTATTCGGGAGTGTCCGTTATGGAGGTTTTACTGTACTTGTATGAAAAACAATTTAAACGTGAGATTTTGCTGTCTTTTAAATAATATTTTTATTTATATCTTGGGATTGTAAAATGTTGTTGTTTATTGTATATATAAGAATTTTAATCCTCTTTGAATTAACACTTGGGTTATAAAGTTGAAAAGCATTAGATAGTTTGCAATTTCTCTTTAGGAATAAAATATGATAGGAAACCACGGTGATTCAAAAAGTGCTTTAAAAAAAAGTTTGATCATGAGACTAACTTGTCATACAATACGAGTAATTTAAAATTAAAAAAATACTTTAAGTGCGATTTTATTTTATATGGATAGATTTAACAAAAAGCAGAATTTTCTAAAGCTTCGTTCGGCTAGAAAATGAATTCTCCCCCCCCCCTTCTATTTTTCTCCTAGTGCTTTTAACAGAAGAAATTCCTAATAGTTGAGTATATAAATAATTCCACTGAATGGACCAAACTATGGATAATGTGAAGTTTATTCAAGAATTTTTTTTAAATATTTTCTTCGTAAACAATGCATTGAATCTTTTTCGTCATTGCAAGTGTTGAATTCAGACACTTTTCACCGGGAGGGATTTCTGTGGCTTCGTGGGGGGACATTATAAAAGTCCGGGATGGGAAATTCCAATTTTTGACCATTGAAAGCATAAATTCTCAAATTTTCCGGGGGGGGGGGGGGGGGGAGGACAACTCAAAGCTCCCGGGGGGAATGTCACCCTCCCACGGACCAAACCCTGAATTCAACACTGGTCATTGCCAAATAACATTTTTTATCATTTTTAACAAGTGAACAGAATGAAGCCTGAGCAACTGTACAAACATAATTTCTGTAACTAAGACTTTTTTTTTAATTTATAGAAACCGTGCTTTAATGCTTCAAACTAGTCAATTTCTCATCTATCAATATGGTGGTACTACAGTTAATGCACCATTGCTAGCGTCTTTTGATCGCTTAAGTACTTCGCTATTTATTATTTTTATGTACTGCTACAATAAAATCCTCTAACACTGAATCTCATTGGGCCAGAGAAAATTTCCATTTTAGAGGATTTTTGTTTTATCAGGTAGAATTGTATGATATTTATTCCGTAGGACCAAGAAAACTATCCTCTTTAATAAAAAGGTACGTGTTGCTGACGACTGGGATTTTCGCGAATCGTTGCCACAGATTAATCTCGGAAAATGAAACATTTGAAGTTACTGAAAAAATTAATAGCTCGAAATGTATTTGTCAGAAAATTGTTAGACAAACTGCGTTAGAAAGGTAAAAAATTGTATTTTTCTTGATATAAATTTCAAATCTAATGATTATGCCATTTTTCAAATATTGAATTAAAAAAATTACCAAATTTCACAATGGAGTACCATAACGAAATCTTCACGCGTAAAAAGATAATGATAACGGAAGCCTGTATACTGGCAATAGCACGAGTCACAAATTATAGTAGCCTTATCATTCTGTTAAAATAAAAAAGTGAATTATGATGTCACGAGTGCAGGATGTTTATTCAATTATCGACAAATAGCATATTTTAGTCCATTTAGTTCTCGACAAATAGCATATTTTAGTCCACCTCAGTGAGGCATATCATTATATTTAATTATATTTGAAGTATTGTAACTTCATTAAATCCAACGGAAATGATTTTTAAGTATCGTTTTCAGAAATGCGGAAGGACATTCCAAGTACAGGTCCGTATGGTTTTAAAACACAGGGTCAATTTCAAGGTCAATATTTCGTTTGATTAAAGGTTCGTTAAGAGAAACTGACCAGCGTAGCGGGCGTAGCTTGCTAGTTATTTATAATAAATGAGATACGTATATAGAATTTCTGATAATAAAATTAATTTTGATAATGCATAAATGTTTTTTTTTATAAATCTAGAAAAAATAATAAAATCCTGCAATTTTTAAGCGTCTATATACCCGATTTAAAAAATAAAAACATACGGCTGGGCTGGGTTTAAAAATCGTTGAATTAAAAAAAAAAACGAGGAGATTTCAATAAACCCCAAAGAAGCCTTCCCTGTCTCTAATCTTGCATAAATTTCCAGCCTAGGCTATTTAACTGGCTGATGGGAGGCCCGTGGAAATTTTAGAATTTATTGATAATGACTCTCGAGTAGGGCTTAATTTGCGCTGGAGCCCACCGGAGCTCAGCTCCGGTACTTCTGTTTTTACTAAAAATTTAAATATTGGCCAAAATTCCCTGAGCTCATAAACACTGCGCTCCGGAGCCCAGTGCAATAACGCTTCCGAAAAACTAATCATAAATTACCCTTTCCTTTCCCTCCCATCTCCAATATTTTACCTTCTTTTGTATCAAAACACTTATAAGCGACGTAATGTGTCGCCCACTAAGAGATGGCTCGATTTTTAAATCGGTCTTCGAGTTTGGGCAGGCTCGAGCTCAATCTGTCTTAAATTCAAAATTTTATTTATTTCCATTTCAAAACATTTTAATGCTATTTTGAATAAAGAGTAAACAGAAAAAGTCTTTTTCGATTCTGCATAGCTGGGCGAAGACGTCTTCACAATGCAGGTCTATGCAAGGCGACCAGTTGTGTGTGTCCCCCTCAACAGACGACAGAGAAGAGCCCGCTTATGTTGGGCAAGAGAACATGTTTCCTGGACCAGACAACAGTGGGCTTCTGTACTCTTCACAGACGAGTCCAGATTCACACTGGAGAGCGATTCAGGACGTCTTCTGATCTGGAGAGAACAATGCACTCGATACCATCAATCAAACACTGTCGAAACACACAGGTACAGAAACGGTGGAATCATGGTTTGGGCAGGGATCTCACTCGGAAGCCACACTGACCTGCATGTGTTCCATGGAGGAACTGTGACTGGTGCGAGATATCGCGATGAGATCCTTGATTCATATGTGCGCCCATATGCCGGTGCTATTGGCAATGGTTTCATTTTTAATGGATGATAATGCGAGACCACACTGAGCTGTGGTTGTTGAGGATTATCTTGAGGATCACGGTTTGGAGAGAATGGAATGGCCAGCTCACTCTCCAGACTTCAATCTGATAGAACATCTTTGGGACTATCTTGAAAGACAGGTTGCGGCTTTAAGTCCTCCTCCAAGGTCATTAAATGAGCTGGAACAAGGCTTACTCCAAGTCTGGTCAGCGTTACCTATTTCGGTGTCCGACATTTTAATTGAGAGCATGAAAAGTCGATGCCGTCAATGCATTCAAGTCCGGGGTGGACATATTCCGTATTAGAACCAGTTTTTTAATGTTTCTGTCACATTTTACTGCATAATACTGCGATGTACTGATTTCTCCAAGAATGGAATTTTCCACCATGAGTGCTTTTTTGATGTAATTTCATTTATACGTTTAACTTAAGTAAATTTCTATGTCGCATTTAATAAATAACAGTTTAGCGCACATTTCCTCCAAATTTGTTGTTTCTATATTCATTAATTTGCAAATTAGACGTAAAAAACCGGTTGTACCTTAACTTTTGGAGGACAGTGTACGCTACGATAACAATTCTCGAGATATTTAAAAAACAACAAAAAAAGTCCCAAAAATTTGTTGTTTTTTGGCCACAGAAAATTCTTCCTTAAGAAATTTTTTGGATAATTCGGTTTTTCCATGCTAGCCCCATTATATACGTCAGAAAAAAATCTTCTATCCGACCTTTTGCAAGGTAACGCCTTTTTTTTGGTACATTTCCCCTGGACTATTTATATGAAACACTGTAAAAAATTTTCGGAACGTTTCAGGAAATTATCCTGAAACATTTCGCATATTTTACCGGAATTTGAAATTTCTTTATGTCCCACTTCAATTACGGCAATAATTCGTGTAATATTTTTGAAAGGTTTCAACTTTTCCGTAAACTACATTCTGCGCATGCGTGCTTCATGATTTATGTTCCATTAGCCATTTTGATAACTAAAGAAGAATAAAAAAAAAAAACAGCTGCCTAGGTAAGTAGAGACAAAAGCAATCTGAACAAATGCCATTCTTTGTTTGGATATCAACCGATAAAGTAAGTAGCTAATTTAAATCTTTTTATGCTTCATTATTTGAATTTTCATTTTATCAGTAATACGAAACTTAAAAATTTAATTGCTTAAATAAGACACCGAATAAAAAAAAAGTATATTGATTATTTTTTATAATGCCTAATTATGAAATAATTATTCTTTGTAATAAAAACTGAATGTATCTGCCAATTGAGAAAATGCTTTTTATTAAAATGTATAGATAAGTAATGTTTCTCAATTTTCTTTTGAAATAAGCTTACTACTATTTAATACGAGAATTGCATTAATAAGTTAAAAACATTGTGACATATATACATTTTTTAAGATAAACATCATATTTAATTTTAAAATTTTCATAGAATTGCAGTACAATCCAATTCAGCTATGCTATTAAAAATTAATATTTTTAATAATTTATGAAATAAAGCATATTTAAATATGCCACAAACGGTGTTTATAATTTTTGTATTGCTTCATGAAATTTAGCCTTTTAACACTTTCCAACGTAGTTGAAATGTGTTTATGACATCTGTTTGTCTGCCGTCTGGCAGTCTGTCCGTACTCTAACTCCCGTAAATATACTCGGATTCACCTGAAATTTTTGTATGTGATTGGCACTTACTATAGCATGATCCCTATTGAAAATGAAGTGTGTAGCATTTATAGTTTATGTACAAGGGCAATCAAAAGTATTCAGTTACATTATGGTCAATGGAAAAAAATCATTTCAAGTGCATTTTGATGATGTTACGCCATTCGAAACATGATGAAATTGATATACAATTATGTAGCGCACTAAAACATGCTTTTTCTAAAATAGGGTGTACAAAGCATTTGTTATTCATTTACAGGGTCACACAAAATAATTCTGTCACACAAGGTTCTACAGGAAAAAATCGTTTGCAATGTAATTTAGTTTCAATATTTAAAACATAATGAAATTTATATGTATTACTGAGATGCATTATAAATTGCTCACTGAATAGCATGGTGTGCATTGAGTTTATCGTTCATTTACACGGACACACAAAAGAATTCGGTTACAGTCTTTGTTCGATAATTACAGTCTATGAGTGATAAAAGTGTTTTCAATTTTGGTTTGGAATTTAAGTTTGACTAAATGTCTGCATAGTACGTGGTGTGTATATATTCTGTTGATCATATACAGGGCTACACAAAGGAATTCGTACGTATTACTAACTATGAGAGTAAATTGCTTAATGGTATTTTTATTTGTGTTACGCATTTTCCTGTTCAACTATATTTAGTATACTAATAGAAGTTTGTGGAATATAAATAAATTCATATACAGGGCTAAGCAAAGAACAAGATATGTTGTCGTTTATGTCTGGTAACTGCTGGAAGTGAGTTTTAAGTTGCCTTATGCATTTTTTTACCTTAATTAGATTTTAGCTTAATATGGGGTGCGTACAAAAATCTTTAGATAATATACAGGTCTGACAAAAGATTTCGAGTGCATTTCCATCGATTGGCGAAAATTGCTATATGTCAATTTTTTAACTGAACTAAATTTTATCACTCTATGTAGTATATATATCCAAGTCTATAGGTGATATACAGGGCTGCACTATATAATTTAACTACTTTTTTGACTAATATTTGGAAGGTAAATGCTAAAACTGGATTTTTAAATGTGTTAGATGTTTCCTAAACTATTTAATATCTTCTTTCACCTCATTTAACGGTGTAGTTTCGTTACAGTTTTCTAAATGTAATGGAAAGTGTTTCATAATCTATGCCTGATGCATGATTTTCCGTACTTGTTTAACTCTTTAATGGATGCCGTTTACATGGCGCAAACACTAAAAATTCACAAATTTGCCACAAGTATTTTCGAATAGAAATTTTTGCTTTTATATTTTGGAGATTTTACACGTAAAAATTATAGAAAAATACTGGTTGTAAAACATCGCACTTTTGATGTTGTATATCGGTGCCCTTCAAAGGATTAATGCATTTGAAATCATAGAAAAAATTTTGGTGCTACAAGCGTTTTTATTTATTTATTTATTTATTTATTTATTTATGTATTTTTTAAATGAGTAATAAAATCAAGTCCATGTTCACCTTTTGTTATCTTTCAAAAAAATTATATATTTTGTTAATCAGTTTTGGTACTTTCTTTAATTTATAAATTAATTAAAATGTCTTTTAAATACATCATTAAGCCTATGTTATATGTAAATTGTTTTCAAAAATCTTATCCGTTGATACAACCATATATTGTCTTTTTTTCATTTAATTAATTATAAACAATGATTTTAATAAATTTGTGTCTAGGGCAGTCGAAATAATTTTAGAATTTTTAATGTCCCACCTTTCCTATTTATAACATATTATAGATGTAAAATAATTTTAATGTACTATTTCTCTCATTTTATTATGTAAAATTTGGAAAAAAAATTAACACATAAAAGAAGTTTTTGCACGTTTTATACTTATCTTTTGTATTGCTTATCGAATGTTCTAGCAAGGATGTAAATTATTAAATCAGAAAAAATTGATTAAAAGGAAATTTTATATTTTCTAAAAACTTAAGATTTTAATAAAGGAATAAAAATAATGTTTGCATTTTTAAAAATATAATTAACATTTTTACTTTTTACACTTTATTTACTCGCGTAAATCCAAGCTCGGAATTCAGTTTTAGCAAGTATTTTTTATATGTTTAGTTATGAGTTTCGATTAATATATTTTTGTTGTACAGCTTCGATTTTGTTACCTGATAAATAAAAATTAATATTTTCAGAATAAAAAAAAAAAAAAAAAAAAAAAAGTTTCGAAAAAAGACTTTCTGTGAAACTCGAACATTTCAGTATTTTGATATGAAAGGTTCCGAAAAAAGAAATCAGCTGTAAACTTCTGAGAAACGATTAATAAACAAAATATTAGGGACAGTCAGCAATCATAATAAATCTTCACACTGTAAAAAAATTTCCGGAAGGTTCCGGAAAAAAATGGTGGCATTAAGATGCCACGGCTTTTTTGGCTGTTACGTTTCACAACAAAGTAGTGAAACATTCCAAGTTGGAATGTTTCAGCATTTTGATATGAAAGGTTTCGGAAAAAAGCGTATCGTGACGCTGAAATATTTTAGTATTTTGATATGAAAGGTTTCGGAGTATATGTTACGGAATGTTTCTGAAAGATTGGAATGTTTCACTACTTTGTTGTGAAACGTAACAGCAAAAAGCCGTGGCATCTTAATGCCACCATTTTTTTCCGGAACCTTCCGGAAATTTTTTTACAGTGAAGTACATCTTTTGCATTTATTATAATTTGTAACAAATTATGAGATATTCAAAAGCGAATATATATGCAAGCAAAGTCAATGCGATAGTACACGTCGCGCCATCTAGTGTTACTTTTGTGCTTAACGTTACTGACGTACACATTTGGGCTTTATAATATATATGCTATATATTTATTTATTTTAAAATGAAAAATGCGCCAATATCATCACACTTAACACAATACTTTAACTTGAGAAATTGTTTATGAACAGTTGGATATTAAAAATTGCAATTTATTCGCAGATTAAAGCGAGCAACTCTACAAAGGCATAATAATGCTTATATTGAGAAACACAATATAAGCTCTCCCAGCGACAAGATACCTCAGGTATATGGCGTCAGTTGTGCACCCTGCATTTTACAGGACTCTGATTCCCATATTTACTGTTACTTTTCCAGTGATGTCTCAAGTACATCGCAAAGTCTCATTATCATCACGTCTCTGTGTGATGTACATGAAACATCTCTGAGATAACAAAACAGGCTGCCACTGAGATGTAACTTTGCGATAGCCTGGAGACGCAAGCTGCCGTTTTCGCCCATGCGCAAATACGCGATGGTCATTCACGCATGTGCGAGCTAAATGGCGTCTAATGCAAAGCGAATTCATAGTGAAGGATGTGTATGCATGCCATGTTGTTTGCTGTGTGTTGGATTTCTGTCTTTTTTTTTTCTATTTGAGTGACGTTTCTTCAGTTTTTAGGAAAAAATAAAAAAACTATGGTTATTCTTGAAGACTAAGCGTACATATAAATGATTATGTTAATATAATCAGGCTTGATAACTGCACTTCCTTTCGCAATTTTAAAGTAGATTGCTGTTTGCATTATTTTTCATATCCAGAGGAACTCTCAAAAATATTAATCTTCAAATATAATAATAAAAACTTGTCATAATAGAAAAGTTTGTCATAGCAAAACATATTAAAAACGCTTTGCGATGTTATAGTTATTTTACTTATATGTGATATTTTCAGCTTTTAGGTATCTAAATAAAATTTCTTTTTTATGTTTACCTTTTGTACTTTATTTAAATTTTTTTTATGTTAAAAAATATAATTAAACAATTGTTCATTGCAATTCATTACAAACATCATAAAACATTTATATTAATATATATAAATCTACAATATCGCGAGTAATGATCTATTCTAATAAAAAATAATAGTATTATTTGCAAAAGTTGAGAGATCTTGAAAGGTAAGTGTTATAATTTATTAAACTTTATTATCGTGTTATGTATTTATACATTTTACATTTTCTTAAATATATTTAAATGTCTTATGAAGCTTATTCTGCAGTTTTATTTAATGTATATTAAAGAAAAATGTGTTGCGAGTTTTAAGTAAAAAATATAATTAAAACTGTAGAAAATTAACATTTTACATTATCCACCATCCATGCAATACTAAACTTTTTTTTTTTTTTTTTTTTTTTAATCGTAATTGTGTAAACAACAATGCAATGAGTCAGTATTCAAGTTGCATGCACTTTTGAACTTTTTTTCGGTATAAAAAATAATAATTTTAGTTTCTTATTTAACTTAAAAATGAACCATTCATTCAAAAATAGTTATATAAAGCTTAGAATTTGTTTTGTTCCTTTTTAAAAGGACTATTTAATTTTATTTTCTTAAAAGAGTATTGCTTTTTACAAATATGTATAGTTCAGATCTGTGAGGATTAAGTCTTAAGGATTAAGATGTATTACATCAGTGAAATTACTATGTATTCTTAAAAAATGAGAGTGCATCATAAGTTGAAATTTCTTTCATCTATTTGTGCTGGGAGTGGGGGGGGGGGGGGGGTCCTGTTTTTACCATGAAACTCATGCAGTATTTTCTTAAAATTAAACACAGAATATATTTGTTAAATTGTGAAGATTTAGGTAGTAATATCTTTAAGGTCAGATAACAAAATAATAGTAATAAAGATAACTTCAGTTTCTCGATGGATTTTGCATTATATGCTCATATGCTGCAGGATTATTTTGCATTAATTGTGTTTGTTTAAATTATTATTCTAAAGTTATGTACTGCCAAAATTCAAGATAATTTTAAATATGCATTAAAAATAGGACATTTCAATGTGAAAAAAAAAAAAAAAAAAAAAAGAGCACATTTTGTATCAATATATATTTGTGCTATACAATAGGGACATCAAAGTTTTCTCATTTCTGTAAATGCTCGCTAAATATGATTTGATAGAAAAACATAGCAATATTTTAATTTAAACCTGGTTAGTATAATAAGGTTGGTTTATTTATATTTTAATATTATTCATGAATTTATTTTTTAGCAATGAAAAAATAAATTTAAACATTTCATTATGCATTTTAAAACTATTTAAAGTTAAAAAATATTTAACACTGGCATGAGGAAATATTTTTAGAAACATGTTGTTTTATCGAGAGGATAAAGTTCTTTAATTCTAATGCAGCACATGTTGATTTCTAGTCAATAAAGAAAATTGTTAAAATTTGCAAATTTGGTATACATCAGAAAATTTTCTCAGCATTTAGCACAGATTGCTTTTAAATAATTGAAATTAAAACAAATATAATAATCAAATTCTATCTGTATTAAAGGATGTAAAATTTGTTTGTATGAAAAAATGATTGATTCATCAATAGCATTCTATCGATTCAAAGAAGCAATTTTTTAATATTAAACTGAATTATTTTAATCTGTAGGTATGTGGAATTTTATGATTAATAAAGTAATTATTAATTTCTGATACCATAGTTAGTACAACAAACTGCAAAGTTTAACCCTTTACACTCCAAATACTCTGCTGGAAAGGGGGGGGGGGGTCGATATTCAATAGATTGCTTTTAGTAAGATATTTATATATAATTTTCTATTACTGTTAATCATGATTAACAGTTGATCTTCATGAAATGCAAAATGTTTGCATTAAAAAATATGATTTTTTAAACAGTTGAGTTTGAACCAGTAAAATTCATAAATTGAAATAGTGACACATATGACATATGATGTAATGTAAGCAGCCACAGGAGTGTTAAAAATAAAAAGTTGTTTTAGTTTCGGTTTAAAATGGATGAGAAAAATTGGAAATAAACATTGAATAAATGTATTGTATGAGTTTTGATTTTTAAGAAAATTTCAGGAAAAATTCACCAACTATGAACTAGAATGGAGTTTAGTCTCATCAAGTAAATTTCAATACATACACACATTAAAAGAAGTATTATTGATTATAAATTTTACTATGCAAACACAATTCCAATAATTTAGGTACCCAGAATACAAATGATACAAGTCTATGAAAGCTAATTTTTTAGAAATGTAAGCAAAAATTTAGAGTAGAATGGTAATGTCCTGGAATGAATTGGGATAATAAAGCAGCAGTGTTCATACTTAGAAAGAACATAGTCATTAAGCACTTTTTCAGCAAATTTTCATCTTTGAATCAGATGTATTCTGGATGCCTCAATAATCATAATGGAAGTTGCCGAGTTTTCACACAAACTTACAGAAAAATAAAAACTAAAAATCCTGCTTCATATATAGATTATGAAACACTTTCCAACATTTCCAGAATACTTTACCAATTAATAAAGTGGAAGTTGAAGTGTAAATAAACAATTTTGGAAACACATAACAATTTTGAAAACCCAATTTCAGCAGTTATTATCAATTGTGGAAAAAATATTTGCATTATTTTGTGCAGTCTTGTATATGATCTGTAGATTTGTATATATACTACTTAGTATGT
Source organism: Maratus michaelseni (assembly GCA_963931845.1). NCBI lineage: Eukaryota > Metazoa > Arthropoda > Arachnida > Araneae > Salticidae > Maratus > Maratus michaelseni. The sequence goes on from OZ007587.1 coordinate 164,781,645, forward strand.
TAAAATGTAGTTCAGTTAGGAAACGCATAGCACAGTTGAAAATTCCCCTTCAGCAATTTCCATCACCCGAATTCTTTGCCCTCCCCCTCCCCCCAATCACTGAAATTTTTAAAAGTTGGCTCTCTGACACAAAAACAAATGAATATAAACAGATCTTATCAGGGAGTTTGATCTATTTCTACAAAACTTCTTTGAATATGTAAACTACTATTATAAATATAAAGATAATAAAACTGTATTAGTCATTGATATTTTTGCACAATAAGTACTCATGAAAGTATTGTGATTATAGATGTGACAGACGTCATTTATCATTTAAACATTCTCATTACAAAATCAGCAGGAATATTTTACTTTAAACCTGATTAGTTTAATGATGTTTGAGTTTTTTTATTGATATTATTCATAATTTTTTTTTTCATCAATGAAGAATAAATTACAAATAAATAAATTTAAACTTTTCATTAGGCATTAAAACTATTGAAAGTTACAAAATGTTTAACATCTACATGAGAAATAATTAATGAATTATTATTTACTAGAAACATATTGTTTTATCCACATGATAATTGTGAAATTATCAAAAGATTTCCTCAGGAATTACCACAAATTACTATTGAATAATTTAAATAAAAACAATTATTGTAAATAATGAAATTACATCTGTATTAAAGGATGCAAAATTCTTGTACATCCAAAAAGATTAATAACATTTTTATAATATTCAGAGAAGCATATTTTGAAACTTGTTTAGCTGAATTATTTTAATCAGCAGATATGTGGAATTTTATGATTAATCAAGTAATTATTGATTTACATTATTATATTATAGTACAGAGTACTACAAAATTAACCTTTTAACCCCAAAGACTCTGCTGGAAGGGGGGGGGGGATTAATATATTCCTTAATAAGTTTTCTTAATAATACTAAAGAAATTAATACGTAACTTTTGATTTAAAAAAAATAAATTAAGCATGCAAATATTGTAATGTGTAAGAGTTAACATTTTATGACAATCTTTTCTTAATTATAATTAACATATGATTTTCATCAGAAGTAAAATGCTTGCATTCAGTAATATGAGTTTATTTTTTTAAAATAATTAAGTTTGAACCAGTAAAATTCATCGATTGAATTAGTGAAACATATATGATGTAAAATAAGGAATATTTAATAAAAGGGGTTGAATAAAATTTCTGTTTAAAATAGCTGAGAAAAATTAAAAAAAAAACATCGAATAAACACTAATACAATTCTTTGTCTTATACTATTATATAATATTATTACTCATCATAAATCATGTATTGCATGAGTTTTCATTAAAAAAGTGTGTAATGAGAAATTCTTGAATTATGTATTAACATGGTTTTATCTCTACAGTAAATTCTAATATGACACATGCATTTTTAAAAAAGTTATTACCAATTATAAATTTTACAATGCAGATACAATTCTAATAATTTAGGTACCCAGAATACAAATGATACAAGTCCAAAAAACTTATTTTGAGAAATTTAAACAAAGATTTAGTTAAAGGTCTTGGAATGAATTAGGATAATAAAGCAACTTAGACTGTTTATACTTTGAAAGAATACACACTCTTTCACCAAATTTTTAACTCTGTATCAAATTTGCTGAAAGTGTGTTTTCAAAAAGTGTTCATTAAAAGTGTATTCTGGATGCCTCACTTATCAGATATAGACATATGCTAAGAAAGTTGTCACACAAACTCACAATACAATAACACAGTTGTATTTCTATGTCATTAAAGGATGGAAGATTTTATTAAATGCAAGATGATTTAGGAACAAAGAACTTTTTGACATTTACTTGGGCTTACTTAAGTTAATTGGGACCCTGCAGTATGAATTATTTACTAACAAAGTATTTTACTTATGCAATGTCTTTTTAGGTAGATTTCGTAAGAAATACTACCTATTACATTCTCCCCTAAGTTGGAATTCCTGAAACATTTTTGCAGATCTATGCCGATCATGACTCCCAGAACCCAAAAACAACCCTAGTTCAAAACTTTATCTATCTATATACCAATGTCACTTTTTTATGGACACAATAACTGCAATAATTCTGCACAAATCGCTTCCAAACTGATACATAAAATTAAGGGGCATAAAATCTCGGTCAAGTTCGTTCATGGCCAAAATCGAACCAGGGGGGGGGGGGGTTTGTGAAAACAAAAAAACCCCTATAATTTCTTAATTATGATACGTATCGAATCCGTTTAAAGTTATTAGTACTTCTAGGAGAAGGGCCGAAAATGTATGTAGGACAGATTTTTGATATAATTATAAATGCCCCCAAGGGGGGGGGGGGAAGGGGGTGTTTTAGAAGAAAAAAAATCATAACTTCGTCAATTTACAGGATATCAAATCCGCTTAAATTTATTATAAATCCTCTTAATATTATCTAAAACTTTTATATTGACAAGTTTTTTATAGAACCAAAAAAAAAAAAAAAATCCCTGCTGGCTCCGCCTGCAAACAAGTTAGGTTTTGAAGTAGGTGGTTCCAACTGCCGCATCATGGCAAAAAGGTCATTTCTTCCCCAATTCCCAACAAATAGGCGCCCCACGGTCTGCGTCTTCGAAATCTACCTGTGCCTGTAGACCGAGCCGTCAGGGATTTTTTTTAAAGTGTATTGATTACAAATTTAGTATGTAAACACAAGTAGAATAATTTATATACCCAGAATAAAGCCATACAAGTCCATCAAAACTAATTTTTTGACATTTAGAGTAGGGTAGTACAGTCACTCAAACTGTTAAATATACTTAGGAAAAATAGATTATTGAGAAAGAAGAAGAGTACTGTTTTCAGATTACTTGTATTCAATGTGTTTTCTCATATTATAGATAATTCTTAGGAAAGCTCTTAAAACATGAATTTCCAATTCATTACTAGAATGCATCTCAGTTTTATTAGAGGATGCAAGAAGTTGCAGGATTCAGAGAAGGGAATTTTTTATATTACTATGACTATCTTGAATTGAAAAATAACAGCAATATGAAATTGAGTTATTTTGCAATACCTTTGAATAACAGTCACACCTTGGGTAATTAATTTGATTTACAAGTAAGTGAGGTCCTTAAAAAGTAATTTTTTTTTAAATTAGAGAAAAATACATCAACAAAAAAGTCAGGGTAAATTTACATATCAGCAGGCCAATTGTCATCACTATTTCCGACTAGTAATTTTAATTTTATTTAGGATATAAATTTGTTATTAAATAAGATTCAGATTGGTAATCAGAAGTAGTGGTAACAATTTGAGACCTGTAGACTGTAGATGTTACAATGTGACGTCGCATTGGTGTTGCACTGCGATATTGCTGAAAAAGGACATTCGCACATTTCCAGAACATTTCTGAGACCATCTGTGCGATGTACTGTAGATGATAAAATGCAATATCGCACATATATCGCAATGCGATGGCTCATAGATGTTGCAATGCGACGTCGCTGAAAAAGGACATTTGCGCATTGCCAGAACATTTATGAGACCATCTGTGCGATGTACTGTAGATGATAAAATGCAATATCGCACAGATATCGCAATGCGATGGCTCATAGATGTTGCAATGCGACGTCGCTGAAAAAGGACTTTTTCGCATTGCCAGAACATTTCTGAGACCATCTGTGCGATGTACTGTAGATGATAAAATGCAATATCGCACATATATCGCAATGCGATGGCTCATAGATGTTGCAATGCGACGTCGCTGAAAAAGGACATTTGCGCATTGCCAGAACATTTATGAGACCATCTGTGCGATGTACTGTAGATGATAAAATGCAATATCGCACAGATATCGCAATGCGATGGCTCATAGATGTTGCAATGCGACGTCGCTGAAAAAGGACATTTGCGCATTGCCAGAACATCTCTGAGACGTTCCGCGGGACATCACAACGTCGCAGTGCGATGTATATGCGACGTTCTAGAGATGAAAGTGTGCTGTATGGGGGGTACCAAAAGTACATGAAATATTCCACGCTTTTGCGCGTCGTTGAAGAACGCTTTTAGTCACGAAATGTTTTGCATCTAAACTAGATATGCTGCATGCAGGATTTAAAAATACTCTTATTCGCCAATAAAATGTAATTTTTTATGGTGTCGGACATATTTATCAACCTATACAGTAAAGATGCTTGCAAAACTTCATCTAAAATGGACTTAATGTTGTTTAACAAAGAATTGTCTGATTTTTTGTTCATGCATCGAGCTCTATTAGCAAATATTTCAACTATTTATATTTTTTTTATCGTACTTAAAAAAACAATCTCCTCCTTTAGAAAAAGTTTTTGAAAAATGCATTCAATTATACGAATTCCTTCCATTTTTAAACTTTCTTTTTTTGCGCCCCAACCAGGCCGAGTAGTTCTGCTTTTTGGATATGTTCTAATAAAAAGCCCAACTTTTCGATTTCCTGCTCCTTCTGAGTCAGTCGACAAATGACAAAAATTTGGTTTTTTCAGGATTTTAAGTCAATTACATATTAGAAGTACATTTAACGGAAAACTTGTAACATTAGTCTTGTAAAAGATAAAACTTGCAACAAATTTCATGCTTAAAGTGCTTTTTTAGGCCAATAAATAACGGAGCTATGCCACTCCAAAATGTAGGTAATGTAGACAGAATCGGCGTAATATTGGACTTTTCGCAAATCTCTTAACCCTTTCAGGGGCAAGCACTTGTGCTCCTGTAACGTCGAATTCCCACCAGAATTTAGGAAAGAATTTAGTTCAAAATAAGAATAAGCAATTTTTCAACTTTCTCTCGTCAAAGTGAAAAAAGTAAAAGTTAATTAAAAGTTTCTGGTTTGAATCTGATTAAAATTAGGTGGTATATAATATATACTACCGCCCCTCAAAGGGTTAATGCGAATTTCTTATCTATACATTTTATGTAGAGAAAGTTATAACAAAACCTGTAAAAAGACACAGTTTGTAGAAGATTTTATACATACAGTTTTTTCTATGTCCATAGATAACTGAGCTATACCACACCAATTCTCTATTAAAATAGATAGAGTGTGGTAACCATCGACTTTTAACACAATTTTCTTAGAAATAACTTCTCACCAGTCACTTTCATTGAACGAAAGCTATTAGCACATATTAAGTTACTAGTTTTAGCTTATTATTATTTCAGCTAAATTGTTCTATAGATTTAACAACATTAAGGATTAATATAAACAATACTTCTCGAAGTTGTACAAAATGATTGTAATTCTATTTCTATATCATGGAAACGTGAAGCATTATGTTACTTGAGAAATTATTAAATCTTATTATTTGTTTATACGTGTGGTGACGCTATCTTGTACGGGCAGTAGAAAACGAGTATCCCGCAGGAAAAGATCGAGCTAACCCTTTACTCGGCACCTAAGATCCCACCTTACTGCCCGTGGGTTCCCAGGTTCGATCCTGGCTCGAGCACCTACTCCTGCATACGTTAATTAGTGGATAACGTTTTAAATGATGTCAGAGTAATAAAAACTCTCATAATTTTTCAGAATTGGTTAATAGTTTTGCATTTTAGGGGTTTTAAGAATAAAGTTATCATCTTAGTGAGTAATCTAACTATAGTTCACATTTGGATGCTGAAGAATCCCTCAGTGCTCTGGAGACATTGAAAACCAGATTCTGAAGATTATTTAGAAGCTTTGAAATATAGCAGTAATCATTAAAAAACTAAAACTGCACTTTTTACTTACCCATTATACGTAGTATAGGGTAAGTCTTGTAATCGTTTTGAAAATCGAATTTTTTTTTTTTTTTTTTTCGGATTTACACATTTCAGACACTGGAGATTCCAAAAAACATATTTTTAGAAAAAAAAAAATTTGCCGTCCGTCTGTATGTGTGTCTGTAAACGTTCTATCTCCCGAAAAAATTGAGATAGAGACTTGCAATTTGGTATGTACTTAGTATGTAATAATGGGAAGAAGCCAATTAATTTCAATAACTTCGATTAACCGGAACTATTTTTTTCGGACTCTCGAAATATTCGTTCTGATAAAATGTATATAAAATTTTTCGAAATTGTTTATTTTAAGAAATGAATATAAAAGACAATAAAAAACATAAATTTTGCATACAGCATGAAGTCGATCGGATAATGAGTTGCCGAGATATTTGGAATCCTATTTCTACACTCTTCGATTTTTCATGACCTTGTATTTCATCTAAATTTCACTTCAAAGATATATTTTAATTGAAAATTTGACGCTTAATCAGATGCAAAAAACCGCTAGTTAATAGGATTATTATTTTTGGAACTATAAGGATGTTTCTTTTACGCAATTCAGTATTCGAGCCTTTAAAGCGGGGCTGACGAGAAAGACGGGCTACCTCCAATTTAGAGTAGTCACGTGACGCTCCCGGTCTCAGCTGAGCTAAGCAAACCAATTGACATAATAGATTATTGCCTCAATTTTAGATTACTCTTATATCCGAGTCATTCTTTAATTTGATAAAATTCGTTACTTGCCCCCAAGCAGCGGAATAATGATTATCAAATCTTACAAAAACATTAAGATAATTTAATTATATTAAATAAAATAATTTGTAACCAGATATAAAGTTGTCAAAAGGGGAAAAATAATGAAAATTGAGCCTTTTATATCCTAAAAATCATTGTGAATACACCTAAATATAACACAAACTACCTAAAAATAATTTAATTAACATTTAAAAATTTCAAAGATGAATCACAATTTAAGAAAAGAATGATTTTCAAAGAAAAAGAAAAAGAAAATTAAAAAGCAAAAAAAAAAAAAAAAAAAATGTTTTTTTTTTCTTTTTTTTGTTCAAACAGCTCTTTTATACCTAAATGACGATATTTTCCCTACCAAAATGATATGCAGCCATAGGACATATATTTTATATAATATATTATATATATATATAAAATTTTCAAAGCTTTAGAAGAAAAATAAGTATATTTTACACAAGAGCTCCTTGTACCCTACAAATCACTGTAAATACACAGAAATTTAACACATATTACTTAAGAATGATTTATTTAACATATTCAAATCTAAAAGCTGTAGAACAATTTTAAGTTATTGAGGGGAAAAAATGTTTTTTTTTTTTTTTTTTTTTTTTTTTTCAAACCGGACCTTTATATTCAAATATCAATATTTCTGAACCAAAATTATGCATGGCCATTGGATACATACTTTATATAATATATAAACTTTTCAAAGTTTTAGTACAAAAATAACTTTTTTTAATTAAATGTGCTCATTATTTATCTCTGAGCATAGAAGTTAATAACAGAAAGAAAACAATTTTAAGACACAAACTATCTAAAAATTAATATTGTTTTTAACGAAAATTTTCCCAAGCAATGGATCTATGATTGTTAAATCATATTAAAAGTTCAAAACACAGGCATAATTTTAAGTATATTAAATTAAAACACTAGTATGTTGTATAGTCATCACAAGACTTTCTTCATAATCAATCCAATATATTGATTTAAATAGATTCTAACACCAACTATTATGAAGATGAAGTTAGTGGATTTATTTGAATTTAATATGGAGTTACAGTGATCAGTAAATACAGTTAACGTAGACATATATTAATAATATTAATAATCCAGAAATACTTTTAAAGGTATGCGTGTATGCAATTTTTTTCCAATGATCTGTTACATCAAAAACACAAAAAATGTCTAATTGACGAAATTTGTCTAAGGAGAATTGATTAAAAATAAATAAATAAATAAATAAAGTGTAACTTTTTCAAAATTATTTTTTAAAAAAGGTGTTTCATTGACATAATTTTATTTCTTACTTAATTTTGAACACTTTGGCAATTTACATTGCCCCATTACTCCCATTATGTAAAAAAATATTTTCAATCTTTTGGGACATCATGTATATATGTTAGTCCTGAGTAATGGTACATACCCAAAGAGAAATATAGGAAAATGTGGAAACACTTTAAACAGAAATTATGACAAAAATGATAAGCAGACATTGTGTGGCAAAAAATTAGCATAGACATGTTATAATAAAAAACTTATAAGATTTCTCACTATCGAATTTTGATTTAGAAAAAAATCCAATACACTTTGTGACGAAAATTTAGGACTTGTTTACTTTCCCAAATCGCTATTGCTGAAACTGTTTTAACAGTATCTATTTGGGAAAGTATGCAAGTCTTAAATTTGCATTACAATCAAGCATGTCGGATTTCCTTGTAAAACAAAATTCGAAATTCATACACGACATAATTGAAAATAAATGGTACCAATATAAAAGTTTGAAACAATATCTGGCAATTTGTTCTTTGTGCTCAGTCAAAATCTGAATTTATTGATTTATTATTTTATTATAAACAATTTTTTTTAATATTTAACACATTTATTAGTGGAGTGTATTCAGTTTGCTAATAAATAAATTAAAATAACATTTAATTCATGTATACATAAAAAAAAAATCATGAATTGTTTAATGGAACCAAAATGCAAAGTATCATATATATAGTATATTCTTAATGTTAATCCGTAATAATATTACAGGTGTAGTATTCTGAATATTAAATCTTTAAAAATAATCTGAACTTATTAAAAACTTCGACTTATTTCTATCCTGTTTATATTAATAAGTGAAAAACTTTTAGAGTAAATAGTACAAGTAAAGACATATTCATTTAAAATAAATTATGTTTACTTATATTCAAACAATTCAAAACAAACATTATCATATGAATGCAAAGGTTAAAAAAAAAATACATCACCAAGATTAGTAATGCAATGTTGAATTCAAGGGGTGATATTCCCTACAGATGATTTCGGATTTTACATTTATTAATGGTCCAGAAATGAAAAATCACCCCCGAAACTCTGTAATGTTCTAAACCCGAAGCTGCAACCCCCCCCCCTCCCTTAGAAAAATATATGTAATCAACACTGCAATAAAGGTACATTATATTCAATAATAATCATACGATTTTACTGAGCTATTTTATTTCACATAAAGTAAAGTTGCCTGCATTCTGTTTTCCAACGATTTAAAGTATATAACATTGCACAATTAAATGTTATGCATATTACATTAAAGCGGAAAAATGATTAATACTTACATTCGATAGATTATCCAGCGTAAATGGTTTAAACATTACTACTTAAGAAAAGCTTAACAAAAGTAAAGTAAAATAAAAGATTCGCAATGAAAATTACGTTTGTTTTTATAATTAAAGAATATATAACAACACGCGCACGAGTTAAAACCAAAGTAATGGAATTCCTTTGTGTACAGCTGCGCGTCAAAGTACGTTTTGAGTAAGACCGCGACTATCACGTGACTTTCAACCACGGTAGCCCTTTGCGTCAGCCCCGCTTTAAAGTTTATGACGTCATTAAGCCACGATTTTATTCGAATTGCAATGCATTTTATAAGTAGTTTACACATTTTTATTTTAATATTTTACATTATGCATATCCATGATGGGTAAGTATTACGGTGGCCCCCAACGACTAGTTAGCCATGCAAGGGGAGAAGAACTCAAGAAACAATTGAGAACATTTGATCTTAAGCCTAATGAAGATAGTGAGTATGTAACTCTAAAGCAGGTTTAGGATGTGTTAGATAAGTACTTTTATATTATTAGAATGGTATTTTTCTTCTTTTAGATTCCTTGAAATTAAACAAGAACAATATGAAAAGTTTGCTTATTATTATTATAGACATCGTTGTGCATTAGTAGAATGCAACTATGATGAGTTTTAAGACCATATAATGCTTGACAAAATAATATACGTTTTAAGTGATAATATGCACTTCTGTGAGTAATTAATCAATTTTGAAATTAAATTCAAAATCATCCAGATTTTCAAAAACACTTTTCAGAATAAGGAAAAAGAAGTGAATTGCAATCAATCGGGAAAAAACTTATGAAATCAAGAAATGTTCCTCATATCGAACAAAATGAAGGAAAAAAACCATTAAGCAAAAATGTTGGGAACTAAAAAAATAAAAACAGAAAAGTACAGTCGTACAAAAAGTATATCCTATTGTACAAACTGATAATTCTGATCAAGACCTTCTTATCATAATACCTGTTAGTATGCTAAGGGGTCTTGATTCTGATATTGCTGCATTGGAGAGATGAAAGTCAGTTAATGAATTAGATGTGACAGAATCTAGTTCTCACATGATTTAAATGGGCAGTGCCATCACTCACTGAATTAGTTGTCACAAGCTGTTATTAAAATACAACGAATATGATCATAACACTCGACAAACTATTAGGTTTAAATTATTTAAGATACAGGATGAATAAAATACGCAGCCAAGGGACTGTTAACACTTGCACACTCGGCCAAAATCTGAGTGAAGCACGATTACACTCACTTTTTGTGAATAAGTGGAAATATACCAAATCATGACGTAGCGCGCGCTCTAACCAATGAGAAAATATGAAATACGAGTACAATCTACGTCGTGACCAATGAGGATGATGAAGTAAATAGTTCTAACACATTCTAAACGGATGCATTTTAAAGTGAAAAGAAACGATCGCGCGAAACTCGGAAAGAGTAAAGGGGTGGGGGGGGAATAAAATGGCTTTCGAAAAAACATTCGAATTCACAGAAATGATCAGAATTTATGATATCATTTAGGAGTAACTTAACTTAAAGCTTTATATTTAAGTAAATTGGGCAAAATAATAATGAATTTAAGGGGAAATTAATAGAATTAAATAGAATTAATTATTAAGGAATTAGAGAAACTGGTGATAATTTATTATAAAACAGAGAAACATCGCGAAGGAAGATTTAATAATGTAACATAGGGTAAATGTACCAATAGTCGGCCACCCCCCAATAGTCGGCCACATTGAGATAAAATGCCTTACGCATAGCTTATTTTTTGTTCTAAATGAAATATTACAATTTGGTTATATGCAGCCATCTTTCATAAGTCATAAACCATCGCCAAAGAATTATGGGTATTTTTATTGAATTTGTAATCAGCCATTTTTTTCAAGATAGAGGTCAAATCACCATTTTCCCTATTTTTTTGTTAACAGATGGCAATTCTTTTAAAAAGCAAGTATTAATTTATTTTTTTATTTTTTTCTAAAATTATAAGGCTACAATATTAGCAGGGTAAATAAACTAATGTTTTTGAGTATAAAAAGTAAATTAATTTGTTGCTTTTAATTAATTTTAATGTGGCCGACCATTGGGTATTAATTTTGCTTACATGTCCAAAAGTCGGCCACCAGGAGCTGAATAATGAATACATAACTTATTGTACTTTTTTGAGTTTATTGAAATGAAAACTTTTTTAGGCGCGTTAGACATTTTTTGAGATGGGAAAAAACCATTGAACTCGCGACACTGTTACTGTAACCGACACCTCTGTATATAAGTATGTACAAGTATTGTGTATAGTTAGGTATGAGGTAGGGAGGGACAGGCGCGCCGCAAGCTTGCTTGTGCGCTATTGCACCGCGGTATAGTAAGCGCTATAGTAAGCGCAGAAAAATGTAAGCGGTATAGTACATGGTATAGTACGCGGTATAATTAGCGGTATAGTAACGCAGAAAAATGTAAGCGCTATAGTAAGCACAGAAAAATGTAAGCTGTATAGTACGTGGTATAGTACGCGGTATATTTAGCGGTATAGTAACGCGGAAAAATGTAAGCGGTATAGTACGCGGCATAGTAAGCGGTATAATAACACAGAAAAATGTAAGCGGTATAGTAAGGTATAGGAAGCGCAGAAAAATGTAACCAGTATAGTAAGCGGTATAGTAGGCGCAGAAAACTGTAAGCGGTATAGCAAGTGGTATAGTAAGCTGTATAGTAAGTGGTATAGAAGCGGTATAGTAAGCGCAGAAAAATGTAAGCGGTATAGTAACACAGAAAAATGTAAGCGGTATAGTAAACGCAGAAAAATGTAAGTGGTATAGTAAGCGGTATGGTAAAAGCAGAAAAATGTAAGCTGTATAGTAAACGCAGAAAAATGTAAGTGGTATAGTAAGCGCAGAAAATGTAAGCGGTATAGTACGCGGTATAGTAAGCGGTATAGTAGCGCAGAAAAATGTAAGAGGCATAGTAAGCGGTATAGTAACGCAGAAAATGTAAGCGGTATAGTAAGCTGTATAGTATGCGGTATAGAAGCGGTATAGTAAGCGCAGAAAAATGTAAGCGGTATAGAAGCGGTATAGTAAGCGCAGAAAAATGTAATCGGTATAGTACGTATTATAGTACGCGGTATAATTAGCGGTATAGTAACGCAGAAAAATGTAAGCGGTATAGTACGCGGCATAGTAAGCGGTATAATAACACAGAAAAATGTAAGCGATATAGTAAGGTATAGGAAGCGCAGAAAAATGTAAGCAGTATAGTAAGCGGTATAGTAGGCGCAGAAAAATGTAAGCGGTATAGTAAGTGGTATAGTAAGCTGTATAGTAAGTGGTATAGAAACGGTATAGTAAGCGCAGAAAAATGTAAGTGGTATAGTAAATGGTATAGTAAATGCAGAAAAATGTAAGTGGTATAGTAAGCGCAGAAAATGTAAGTGGTATAGTACGCGGTATAGTAAGCGGTATAGTAACGCAGAAAAATGTAAGCGGTATAGTAAACTGTATAGTAAGCGGTATAGAAGCGGTATAGTAAGCGCAGAAAAATGTAAGCGGTATAGTATGTATTATAGTACGCGGTATAATTAGCGATATAGTAATGCAGTAAAATGTAAGCGGTATAGTACGCGGCATAGTAAGTGGGATAATAACGCAGAAAATGTAAGCGGTATAGTAAGGTATGGGAAGCGCAGAAAAATGTAAGCAGTATAGTAAGCGGTATAGTAGGCGCAGAAAAATGTAAGTGGTATAGTAAGTGGCATAGTAAACGCAGAAAAATGTAATCGGTAGAGTAAGCGGTATAGTAAATGCAAAAAAATGTAAGCGGCATAGTAAGCGGTATAGTAAGCGCAGAAAAATGTAAGCGGTATAGTACATGGTATAGTACGCGGTATAATTAGCGGTATAGTAACGCAGAAAAATGTAAGGCTATAGTAATCGCAGAAAAATGTAAGCTGTATAGTACGTGGTATAGTAAGCGGTATATTTAGCGGTATAGTAACGCAGAAAAATGTAAGCGGTATAGTACGCGGCATAGTAAGCGGTATAATAACACAGAAAAATGTAAGCGGTATAGTAAGGTATAGGAAGCGCAGAAAAATGTAAGCAGTACAGTAAGCGGTATAGTAGGCGCAGAAAAATGTAAGCGGTATAGTAAGTGGTATAGTAAGCTGTATAGTAAGTGATATAGAAGCGGTATAGTAAGCGCAGAAAAATGTAAGCGGTATAGTACCACAGAAAAAATGTAAGCGGTATAGTAAACGCAGAAAAATGTAAGCGGTTTAGTAAGCGGTATAGTAAGCGCAAAAAATGTAAGCGGTATAGTAAGCGCAAAAAATGTAAGCGGTATAGTAACGCAGAAAAATGTAAGCGGCATAGCAACGCAGAAAAATGTAAGCGGCATAGTAAGCGGTATAGTAATGCAGAAAAATGTAAGCGGCATAGTAAGTGGTATAGTAAGCTGTATAGTAAGCGGTATAGAAGCGGTATAGTAAGTGCAGAAAAATGTAAGCGGTATAGTGACACAGAAAAAATGTAAGTGGTATAGTAAGCGGTATAGTAAACGCAGAAAAATGTATGCGATATAGTAAGTGGTATAGTAACGCAGAAAAATGTAAGCGGTATAGTAAGCGGTATAATAACGCAGAAGACTGTAAGCGGTATAGTGCGACTGAAGTCTGGTTCCCGAAATTTTTGTATGTAAAATAATATGCATGATTTTCCGTGTACAATAGCGTATTAAATGAAAATTGTTATATAATTTTTGTAGTAGTAGTTTATAATAATGAATAAAAAAACACTTGATTTAAAAGTATTTCCTGCACAATAAAACATTTCCTGACAATTCAAAAAATACACAGGTAATTGTTCAAGTTTTCACTTCTGCCGGCACTCCCGGAGTGCCACATTTAAAAAATATTGTTTGGTAGATATAACTTTATCTCTACATCTATAATAATATTATGTAAAAAAAATCTTTTTTTACGTGCTTGTTTGTTTGTTTGTACGGGAAACTACTAGAACTACCGAAAGAATTTCAAAAGTAAAGGTGGCAGTCTCTGCTCCGACATAGACTATATTTTACGCCAGGGCCACTTTTCGCAAGTAGATGGATGAGCAAAAAACATTCCAAACTTGAAGTAACTTGAAATTTGGCATGGTTGTTGTTTTCTAAAAAATTCGAAATTTAAAAGTGTGAAATGAGTGGAAAAATTTCTAAATTACAATTCATGTAGAATTGTTAGGAATATAAACTTGAAATTTAACATGTCTGTTACGTTCTAAAGTTTCAAAATCTGTGATAGTTTTGTTGCTGGAAACTTAAAATTTGGCATTGTGGTTAATTTTAAGACATAAACGACCGGCTAAGAAAGGCTTCTAAAAATTTGGAAATTTAGAATGCCAAAATGAGAGGAAAATGTTCTGAATTATGTTTTTTTTAAATAAATTTTAGAATAGAAATTTGAAATTAGACATGGATAACCTTTTCCGTACGTAAGTGGTCTGACCGTAGCCGAACAGTTTCTAAAAAATTTGAAATTTAAAAGGAACTAAAAATTTTCTAAAATTGCAATTAGTTTGGCTTTGAAACTTCAAATTTTGCATGGGGGTTTCTTTTAAGATGTAAACTCTCGCAAAGAATGGTTTCTATAAAATTCGAAATTTAAAAAATTGAAATTATAGTAATTGTTATTTATCATTCTAAATTATGATTTATTTAGAATTAATAGGGATAGAAAACTGATATTCGATATCGGGGTTACTTTTAAGTCGCAAATGCTCGTACACAGTAGCTTTTTCTACAACTAGATTAGATGCGGCAGTTGGTACCCCCATTATTTGCTTCTCAATTCTGTTGAAAAGTGTTAAAACAACTAGTTTGGAATGCGGCAGTTGGGACCGCCCCTCCCTACGCTTTTCCACTGCGGATTCAAAATGAACTCGTATACTAATAAACTACATACTAAATATATTTCATGTTCAAAATGCATAAAAGTGTTAAAACAACTAGATCGGAATGCCGTGTGCAGCAGTTGGGAACGCCCCTTCGCTGATGCACGAATGTATGCATATTTGCTTTTCAACTATGTTGAAAAGTGTTAAAAGCAACTCGATTAGATGCGACAGTTGGAACCCCCATTATTTGGTTTTCAATGAAAAGTGTTAAAACAACTAGATTGGAATGCGGCAGTTGGGACCGCCCCTCCCTACGCTTTTCCACTGCGGATTCAAAATGAACTCGTATGCTAAAAAACTACATACTAAATATATTTCATGTTCAAAATGCATAAAAGTGTTAAAACAACTAGATCGGAATGCCGTGATGCGGCTGTTGGGACCGCCCTTCGCTGATGCACGAGTGTATGCATTTTTGCTTTTCAACTAGTTGAAAAGTGTTAAAGCAACTCGATTAGATGCGGCATTTGGAACCCCCATTATTTGCTTTTCAATTCTATTGAAAAGTGTTAAAACAACTAGATTGGAATGCGGCAGTTCGGACTGCCCCTCCCTACGCTTTTCCACTGCGGGGTTCAAAATGAACTCGTATACTAATAAACTACGTACTAAATATATTCCATGGTCAAAATGCATAAAAGTGTTAAAACAACTAGATCGGAATGCCGTGATGCGGCCGTTGGGACCGCCCCTTCGCTGATGCACGAATGTATGCATATTTGCTTTTCAACTATGTTGAAAAGTGTTAAAAGCAACTCGATTAGATGCGACAGCTGGTACCCCCATTATTTGCTTTTCAATTCTGTTAAAAAGTGTTAAAACAACTAGATTGGAATGCGGAAGTTGGGACCGCCCCTCCCTACGCTTTTCCACTGCGGATTCAAAATGAACTCGTATACTCATAAACTACATACTAAATATATTCATGTACAAAATGCATAAAAGTGTTAAAACAACTAGATTGGAACGCCGTGATGCGGCAGTTGGGACCGCCCCTTCGCTGATGCCCGAATGTATGCATATTTGCTTTTCAACTATGTTGAAAAGTGTTAAAAGCAACTCGATTAGATGCGACAGTTGGAACCCCCATTATTTTCTTTTCTTTGAAAAGTGTTAAAACAACTAGATTGGAATGCGGCAGTTGGGACCGCCACTCCCTACGCTTTTCCACTGCGGATTCAAAATGAACTCGTATACTAATAACTACATACTAAATATATTTCATGTTCAAAATGCATAAAAGTGTTAAAACAACTAGATCAGAATGCCGTGATGCGACAGTTGGGACCGCCCCTTTCTTTATGTTTCTAGAACATGTGAGATAGCTCAATCATCTTCTTATAACCGAAAATGGTAGAATGCAAAACTTAGTCAAATTTGTTAGAGTCGTTTTTCAGGTAAAACAAAATTCTGAAGTGGCCGACTATTGGTGCAGTGATGGCCGAACATCAGACTTAAAGTGGCCGACTATTGGAGAACTTGCCCTTTTTGAACTTAACTTTGTCTAAAAAAAAACTATTACCGTGTTTTTTAAAAATAATTGCTGAAACATAATATGAAACGTATGTTTTAACATATATCACTGTTAAAAATGTTGTGTCGTTTTTTTTTTAATTCTACGTTAAGATTTATATACAAAAAAACAGTTAAGTGGCCGACTATTGGTACATTTACCCTATATATTGTTTTGGATGCCGAGTCATTTAAATGGTAGATTATTTATTTAAATGTGTTCATCTGGAGCCACTTGACAGTATAACAGCACAAACTTTCATTACAGTAATGAAATCTATATACGTAACTCATGGAATACCAGAAGAGCTTACAACTGATGAACTGTGATTTGATACGGAATATTTTCCAAGAATGGGTCATTAAACGTCATATTAGATGATCTGATTCTTTAATACTTAAGGTTTATGACAAAGTTAATTTTAATGGTAAAGATGCACTAATTAACATATAAATATATTATTATATTAAGATATATTACGTTTACGAAATTTTGAGCCTGTATGTTCCTTTTATAGAACATCGACACTTTTACAATTTATTCAGTAAACAAAATTACCTGGCTTTTTGCAAAATAAGGCTTTTTTATTGGGGTGGGGGGTGAGCTATATTTATTGAACTACTCTATTTCGCCCGAACGCTGGTGTAGTGCTGCTCAGCTAGAATAAATAAATTAAGGTGCCGAGTCTCCCTATAGATGCTGTCGTCTTTTTTAATAGAAAAAAATCACATGCAGCTTTTTCTCATGGTCTATCAGCAATCTCTCGATTCATTAGAACTTCTTTTTGGTTTTCTCTTTAGTAATCCTCTCGAATCCCGCATCTTGACACAAATTCGACAACTTCTATATTTAAGTTGGACCAATAAAAATATTATCTGGCTTTAATTTTGCAGAAACTACACCTCTATAAGGCACTGAAGTATATTCAAAATTTCTTTTCTTGAAATTTTTGGCGCAACTAGCCGCTGACTTCTGCAAAAAATATATCCTCTTTTTTTTTTGTAGCATACAGCTCTTTGTTCCATTGCCAAGTAGGCATGTTTAGTTGTTCTTGTTTACATTTTCTAAAGCCAGTTATTGTTTTGTGAGTGCCATGTCCTAAAAACTGGCTCAAAATACTAAAACTAACAGCAATTTTTGACAAATAATTTACTCTTGAGAAAAAATAAAAATAGGTAATCATTTTATTGGAATGTGAAATGCTGATTTTATCAGGACATTTAGCTAATAAAATTTCGGTTATTATGAGTGTAGAAAAAAAATGTCATGTATGAAATTTGTAGCAAATTTCACCCTCTACAAGATTAATAATAATTTGCTAAAATGATTTAGTGAAAAGTTGTTAAAAAAATAAAAAAGTGGAATCTTTTAATCTTTTTTTTATTAATTATTATTATGGCGGCTTAAATGGAGTTCGTTGGAAGGGGGGGGGGCATATTTTCTTAATAGAACATCGACTTTTTACAATTTATTTAATAAACAGAATTACCTGACATTTTGCAAGATAAGGCAATTTTATTTTATTTATTTTTTTATTATTTTTTTTTTGGGGGGGGGAGGGTGAGCTATATTTATTGAACTACTCTATTTTGCCCGAACGCTGGTGTATGCAGATGAACCAAGAATAAGTGAAATTATACAGATAAATTCGATTCTCATTTTATGCTCTGTGTACAACATTCTATTTCTTTCGCTAAAATCTGCTGGTAAAAAGTTGTTGCTTATAAAATTAGTAGCAGTAGGTGTTTCTTTGGATCTTCCTATTTTACCCAAATTTTCAAGTAATGAAGCTGTAATTTTCCTGGGACTAAGAAAAAACTTTTAAAATTCAATTTGCTACAAAATGTATCTACATAGCTCTTTTTTTTTCGCTAAAATACATTGATAAAAATTATTGATAAAAAAAAACTAGTCGAATGTGCCAATCCCAAAACTTTCTTCTATCTCAATCATGTTAATACTTCAAAATTCGCTATCGCATCACCAATTACTGGAAAACTCGAAGCTAAAATGCGTGAAAAAGATTCATTCTCGGTTCTCGTCAATATTGAATTTGAATGAGAGTATCATCAAATTAGCCTTCTTCAGCCAAGTTGACTTCATTTATGGCAACCTATTTTTGGCGCCAAATTTGGCGATATTTTGCCAAGTATCGCCACGTTTGGCGAGAATTTCACGTTGGCGAATATGAGTTGGAACAATGGTTACAAGAAAGAAAAGAAATTTGCCGAAACCATGTTGGCTAAAACTCATAAATTAAACCCGCTTATGGATGAATTCTACTGTCTTGTTTGAAAACGTCAACCACCCCAAAATTTCAAACTGCTATATCTCAGACATTTTTTTAAGATGAGGCAAAACAAAAATTGCTCCGGAATCCCCGGATCAAGGCCGAGCATTTAATGGAAAAAACTTTTAGGATTTCTAATTTTTGTGTAAATTTTTTTAAATTTGAAATCTTTAAGTGGCTATCACAGCGCCCCCTTTTGGCGAAATATCCCCAAATTCAACTAGGACCTGCCGGCTATAGTCGAAAACAGAACAAAAATTGGTTCAATTATCTGTTTAACTTCACACTTTTCGATGATACAATAGTGAAAATGGAACAAAAATAACGATCACAGCGCCCCCTTTCGTCGAGATATTCCCAAATTCAAGTAGGACCTGCTTGCCATAGCCAAAAACATAGAAAAATTTTTGATTCAATTTGAGGCATTACTTCATACACTTTTCGATGATACAATGAGGACGGTCAGACGGACTGACAGACAGACAGACGGACAGACAGACGGACGGACAGACAGACATTTTGTAAAAACATGTTTTTCAGAATCTCCGACCCCTAAAACGTGTATATCCGTCGAAAACCGGAAGTCGAAAAAAAAATTCTATTACAATACTTTTTTCTATTATAGGTAGAAGAAAGTAGAAATACTAGAAATACGATGATTTGATGACTTTCAAACTGATGTGAAATTTGGTAATGTTCTCTAGTAATTTATGGGGCTTTAAAGACTTAAAGCATAAAATTTCTTGTAGATTTTATTCTTAATAAGATTGGTAATAATTATCATTCTCTAAAATGCACTGCTTTAAAGCAATTGGTAAGAGAAACGGAAAAACCTAAATTTTCAATGATTCTTTTTATTTCAGACGGAACTTTGGTGCGATATACCTCCGTTATTCATGAAATTAGTTTATGCATGATACATGGCCTATGCACGAAATTTGTTACAAGTGTTATCCTCTACAAGATTGGTAGCTTTCTTTTACTAAAATGCGCGGTAAGAAATTATTAATAAGAAAACTGTGAAAAACTTTATATTTCGCTGATTCTTTCTATATTACACGAGCGCCGATGAGGTGCAGCTCACTTATTTATGAGCCTAACTTCATTCACATAATTTGTTGTAGATATTATCTTATAAAATACTGATAATAGCTTTCTTTCGCTAACAAGTACTAGTAGGAGTTATTATAAATAAAACTGTGGAAAATCCTGTGGTTTTTCCTATTTTACCCGAATTTTGGACTTGTGTAAAACCGTTATTTAAAGACTAGAAAAATAGTTTATGTATGAAATTTGTTACAAGTTTTCTCTCTGCAAAAGTGATGTGAGAAGTTTTCCTCTAAAATTTACTGATAAGAAATTATTGAAAGATTAAAAAAAGCTTTTTGTTTTATCGTCGTTTTTTTAACATGCGACACACGCGCAGGGGGAAGCCGGTCAAAAACTTCAACTTTTTATATTAGAATATCAATATACACGGCCTAATCAAAGAGCAGATCTACCCAACTTGTTTCAAGGTAAAACTGCTTTGTTTACTGGACTATTAACATATTTATGAGTGCCCCGGTATAGTACTGTTGAATCTCGCAAATTCGACCAATTAAGGACACAGGGGGATGCCGAGGTATCGAAAATGTTGACTTTTATGGAATAAAGGGTGGGTACACTTACTGCTTAGTACTCTAATGAAAGTTCTAGCATATTACAGGAATCAGAAATGTACAGTTTTTAAAATGCAAACAATGCGATGATTATTTTTTAAAGAATTAAATTCCATATTTTACCAATAACATATTCCAATTTCATACTAATTTGAGTATTTTTCAGTGCATATACATCACAATATGTACGAAATGTAGTGATGGACTTACAAAATACTATGTGCAATATGAAAACCCTTTTCAAAAGAAAAATATTTAACCTCAAATACATATTCTAATCACCTCAATTATATATTCAAATCCATCACAATATTTTAAATATAATGTTTTGCTTGATTAGCAGAAATTATAGACTGAAAAAATAATTGCCGAGTTATACGGAATGTCGAAATATCGCGATTCCACTGTATATGGAAGTTAATATAAAAAATAGATGTACATATAATTGTCTTACCAAAGCGAACACTAATACATAGCGCAATATTATTTTGAGGCATATATAACTACGGTATATATATATATTTAAATTTTTCGGCAAGCAAAAATCAAAAAATGATTTCATTATAATTTTTACAGCAGGTACCTATGAGGGTGACATCGAGAACCTCCTAAATCTATACTAATAAAAGAAAGCTTCTCTCTCTCTCTCTCTCTCTGTGCGTGTGTGTGTGTTTGTCTGCGATGTCTAGCAAAATCTAGAACACCTAGAAGTCTGAAAATTTACGTGTAAATAGTCCAAGGCCTGGCCTGGGGCACATGAGTCTCAGACTTTTAATGCTTCAAAAATTAACAAAAATATTAATTAAATACTGATCAATAACTCATCTCTTTTTTTGCGAGCCGCCTTTCAAAACTCGCGCATGCCCAGAACCCGATTTACTGCAGCGCACGAGAATGAAGAACCATTTTCCTGAAGAATGCGTTTATTTCGCAATTCTGTTTTAAATTCTGTCGACTAAACCGTTTGATTTAATTAAAAACGAAAAGCAAATTCTGAAAGATTGCACTCTTACGTCTTCAATGCCGTAATCAATTCGAAAAAAAAATTATGTTAACCCTTTGAAAAACATTTTTGAAAAAAGTTCATTTTCCCGGGTTATGTTTTCTCCATTACGCCAACGCCCCTCAATAACACAATTTTAGAGATACAGACAAACCAAACATATGCTCCTAGAGCTGAAAACGTCTTCTAATAGACAATATAATTATTGTTTTAAAATACAGATTTTAACCCTTTCAAAAACACCGGCGAACGCAGCTCATTTCGAGCCTCACGAGAAGATTTTTTTTTCTTACGCTAAAAGTTACTAAATGTTCGTATTTTGACACAATTTTTTTAGAACATCTCGGTAGAAAAGATTTACATTACCTAAAACAATTTCGAAGCGTTCGGACAAAAAACAGTATATATATAAAAAAAAAAATTCTGAGATATTTTCGGCGAAAACCCATAATAAAGGGATGTTTCGGGCGATCACGCTCGGCTTCGGGTAACATTTTTACTATTTAAAATGCATATATTTTCACATCGAGGACTTGGAAACGGTTATATTTATAAACGACTAAAATTTCAGAAAGATAGGACAACGAATACTACTTTTTTATTTCATTTTATTTTTTTTTTTTTAACGGACCCGACGCGAAAAGAAAACATATTTATTTTACAACCAGATAACAATATTTCTGACGTAATTTTTACACGGCCTGTAAAACCGTCATATTTATAACCATTGAAAATTTTAAACGGTTTGGACAACAAAAGTTATTTTTTTAAACTATATAACAATCCTACTTGGAAAAAGAAGTAAATGTTTTTTTACGATTTTTAGATTTTGTTATTAAAGATATAAATCCATACAAAATTGGGTAAAATATATAAAAAAATACAAATTTGGGGTTTATTTAAGGTTTTATCACGGGCTCGGGCAACGCGGGACGAGTCAGCTAGTCAAAAATAAATTCCAAAACGTTTGAAAATTATATTTAAAAATGGATTTAAAAAAAAAAAAGTATAATTAAAGTTCATACGTCACGAAAATATGGTGGGTACGTAATTTTCACCAGTGGGAGATTTTCGTAGACAAACAGATTAGAGCACAAGGAGCAAAAAGAAAAAAAAGAAAAAAAATATGCACGCATTCGTTTTTAGTACAATAAAACATATTTCAATTTAATCAAACTGCAAAATAAAGTTGGAATTTTTTCTATTTGAAAGAAAAAGAACCCGTAATAACTTAATAGCAGAGATTTTGCGCAAATCTCACCAATAGCATTTTTTTAATCACCAACAATAGATTTTATATTTCGCGTGTGTAAATTAGAAACAATTTTTTGATGTTTAAATAAAATATTTTGATTTATGGTATTATTTCTTCTTATTTTTTTGCTGTTTAGCATTTTAAATTAAATTAGTGAAAGACGTATTTTAAATAAATGAGTGAGAGGTTTAAATTTTAATTAATATGAATACAATATGAATATGGTATGGGAACAACATTTGCCGATTTGTCACCAGCACCCTACTTACATAAAAGGGCCAATATTACAAATGGCATGTGGTATGCGAAATGAAACAATTATATAAAAGTGCCAATATTACAAATGTTATGTCGTATGCGAAATGGAACAATTATATAAAAGTGCCAATATTACAAATGGTATGTGGTATGTGAAATGAAATAATTAATTATGTTATAACCTCTTCGTACAAGAAAAACTAGTCGTTGGGGGCCACCGTAATAATTACCCATCATGGATATGCATAATGTAAAATATTAAAATAAAAATGTGTAAACTACTTATAAAATGCATTGCAATTCCAATAAAATCATGGCTTGATAATGTCATAAACTTTAAAGGCTCGATTACTGAATTGCTTGAAAGAAACATCCTTATAACTACAAAAATAATAATCCCATTAACTAGCGGTTTATTGCATCTGATTAAGAATCAAATTTCGAATTAAAATATATCTTTGAAGTGAAATTTGTAAGAAATACAGGGTCATGAAAAATCGAAGAGTGTGGGAAATAGGATTCCAAATATCTCGGCAACTAATTATCCAATCGACTTCATGCTTTATGCAAAATTTATGTTTTTTTATTGTCTTTTATATTCATTTCTTAAAATAAACAATTTCGAAATTTTTTATATACCTTTTATCAGAACGAATATTTTGAGAGTCCGAAAAAAATAGTTCTGGTTAATCGAGGTTTTTGAAAATTAAATAGGCTTCCACCCATTATTACACACTAAGTACATACCAAATTGCAAGTCTCTATCTCAATTTTTTCGGGAGATAGAGCGTTTACAGACACACAGACGGACGGCAAATTTTTTTTTCTAAAAATGTGTTTTTCGGAATCTCCAGTGTCTGAAACGTGTAAATCAGTCAAAAAAAAAAAATCGATTTTCAAAACGATTACAAGACTTACCCTATACTACGTTTGATGGGTAAGTAATAGATAATATTTCGCATATTTTTATTTCGCTTTGCGCCAGACTAAAGAAGTTTCTCCTAGAAAACAACAACAGAAGGAGAAGGGGTAATTAACATTTGTTTCCAGTGAAGGTCTGACAGCAAGGTACTCATTACTTTTACAAACAACAGTATGAAAACAAAAGTTCAGATTCCAATGTAAATATCTGAAACCCGCTTTTCATTCCTCAAAAAAGTTACAGCAATGAAATTAAATTGGCGTTAAGCCACGCTTTCTAAAATATGCCATTAGCTGCAACCCGATTACGGAACTTTCCTCCACAACTTGAATTATTAACAGTACTTTCATATTAGCCGTGTGCAAATCTCCCCAAGAGCATTTTTTTCGCCAAGAGCAGTTTTTCTTTTTCGCATGTGTAACTTAGAAATAATGCTTTGATGGTGAAATAAAGTGTTTGGGCTTATGCTATTGTCTCTTCTTCTTTTTTTTATTTATTTATTTAGTTATTTTCATTTTAAATGAAATGAGTCAAAGACATGTTTTTAAAATGTTTTTAATACATGTATTTTAAAATCAAAAGAATACATAACCAATGATGGTGATAGGAACAATATTTGGCGGTTTATCACCTTCGATAGGCTAACATAAAGGTGCCTTATTAATATGTATTTAATATACGGGTCATTCCATGCAAAATCAGCAAAAATTAAAAAAAAGTCGTGGCCACATAGTAGCCGATTTTAATAAAATTTGGTACACAGATTCAATTCACATTTAAATAGAGCTATTCAAAATATCTTGAGAAAAAATAAAATATTTTGGCAGTTCTGGACATTTAAAAAACTTGTGACATAGAATGGCTTGTATGGAATCGTTTGAAGTTGCAAGTTTAAAGCTCCGTATCTTGAAAACTATTTAACATAAATGAAATTTTTTCATAATATTGTAACCCGTGGACAGTTATTATCATATTTATTTAGTAACAATAATTTCGTAACTCCATAGTTAACCTTAAATTCATTTTAAAAATTGAAACATTGAAAATTTTGAGAAAATTAAGAGCGTTATAAAAATCAAAGGAATTAAAAAAAATATGTGAAATTGATGTATGATGTAATGTTACATATGAAAACCAAATTTCTCAAATTTGTAAGTTGAACATTTATTTTCTTCATCTTCAAAATAGCTTAGAAACTTTAAAAAAAAAATTACAAAATTACAATTTTTCCTCTTATGTATACTCAAAAAATCAAATGAAGAAAAAACCTGGCATTAACAATATTGCATAAGCATAAAGTTCAAAAAGCCCATGATATGCTGAAAAAATTTCAAGATTGCCTTTTGATTCCTAACATAATAGAAATGAGTTCAAAAAGGTAATATTTGTTACGTTCTATGAGCTATTTCACTTCAAATTTGTGCGCTTTTCTGCCATCTTGCAAAAAAAAAAAAATGTAGTGCTGCCATCTATATGGAGCTTTGATTACTATATAATTGTTTGTTAAACCACTACCCCGTTTAAATCAACAATTTATTCTACTCTATTTTAAAATATTGTTGAGGAAAAATAAACTGAAGGCAAGAATGAAAGTTTCTATATTTAAAATATACATTTTTATCTATAACGTCAAATAATTTTAAAAATTTAAGATGTTTCCTTCATGTTCAAACAAGTAATTGAAATATTGAATTTTTCCCTCAAAATCTTTCATTATTTATTTTTTTCTCATTAAGGAATCTAAAGGCAAGAATGAAAGTTTCTATATTTAAACTACACTGCTCAAAACAATTAAAGGATATTGCAGTTTTAGGTGGATTTTGTATCTGGGAAACTTTTTAGCTGATTGATACATGGTCGACAGACATAGTAGGTTATATGAGAATAAATTACACATGTTTGGCAGAAAAAAATGCATCTTATTGCGCATTTGTGTACAAAAGGAAAAAAACACAATTTGTGCATATGAGAAAAAAAGAATAAGAAAAGGTGTTTTCTTCAAAGAAAATCATTTTCAGTTGGGGATATGGTTTCCACGGGCGGCCAGCAACGTTGAACACCTTTGAGACATGGACTCAATGAGGCTATTAATGACGAGTTGGGGTATTCTGCCCCACTCTTCCAGAAGAGCTCTTTCCAGTTCTTGGAGAGTTTGTGGGGGTTGTTGGCGGCCAGAAACTCGTCTTCCTAGAGCGTCCCAAACGTGCTCGATTCGATTCATGTCTGGAGAACACGCTGGCCATTCCATTCGAACGATTCCTTCCTCGAAAAGGAAATCCTCCACCAGGTTTGCGCGATGTGGCCTGCAGTTATCGTCCATTAAAATGAAGTTATATCCGATTGCTGCAGCGTAAGGGACTACAATAGGTCTGAGGATCTCATCCCTATATCGGCGACCAGTCAGAGCTCCATCTCGAATGATGTAGAGGTCCGTCAATGGAGATGCCACCATACACCAACACTCCTCCACCGCCAAGTCTGACACTTTCGTGCACGAACTCAGGATTATTCCTACTGCCACGGTCCCTCGAGATGAAAATACGCCTATTATCCGGATGCACAGAAAAACGGGACTCGTCAGAAAACAGAATATTGCTCCATTCATTTCTCCTCCAGTTGACATGCTCGGTTGCCCACTCCCTGCGGTCGCGACGATGCCTTGATGTTAATCTAACACATACCATCGGTCGGCGAGCATACAGACCTACAGCATGGAGCCGGTTTCGGACAGTCTGAGTTGAAATCGTGGTGCCTGTAGCCGAGCGAAGGTGTTGTTGGAGAAGAGTAGCGTTCATGTTTCGGTGTCTCCGAGCTGTTAACGCTAAATACCGATCTTCATTGGGCGTTGTTGCCCGTCTACGACCTTGCCCTGGTCTTCGGCCTGCACATCCACTCTCCAAAAAACGGTTCCAGATCCTGGAAATGACACTTTGTGACACTCCAATGGCTTGCGCTACTTCGGCTTGAGTTTGGCCCCCTTCTAACCTACCAAACATTCTCCAAGCTTCTGAATCTGTCAAATGACTTCGCTGAGACATCGTACTCATCGAAACAAAGCAATCACTGAATGCCGATCATCCTTGTCTTCATTCTCTTTTATCCAGTTGAAAGTCAAATTTCATTCGCTGCCGCTGAAGCGACGTTTTTGACGTCGAACTCAAAATTTGCATACTCCACAGTTTGAAAACCAGAAAAATTTGCATTTGTGATTCTCTTCTTCTATTTTCGGCAAAAAAAATTTCGTTTATATCTTTATTTTATATAAAACTTCAAATATCCTTTAATTGTTTTGAGCAGTGTATATACTTTTATGTATAACGTCAAACAATTTTAAAATTTTAAGACCTTTCCTTCAAGTTCAAACAAGTAATAGAAATATTGCATTTTCCTCTCAAAATTTTCATTATTTTTTTTTCTCATTATGGAATAAAAGGACAATTACTAAATCACTCCAATCTGTTACTTATTATTCATTCTTAATTATAAATAATTTTTGATAAAGTCTTTCCATTCCTACGGCTAATAATGAAAATTGAAATTTCAAGCATGGAGACAAAACCTCGATCTTATATCAACTTTTAATATAAGTTTTAATACTTAAATAAACAATCCTGAAATCTATTATTTTACATTTACTCATAAATAAATATGATCTACTTATATGCTGATTTTCCTTAAAATCTATGACATGTCAGCCACAGCTGATTTGCTCATTTAGCATGGAATGATCCATACCTGACAGTACTTCACTATTATACGGGGCTTGGCGTTTTTTCTATAAACTTCACGCAATTCGGGTTTAAAAAAGTGGGATTTATTGCCAAGAGATATAAACAACTATGAAAATAAAACTGATGAAATATTATGCTGGCATATGTATGACTTTAAAAAAAAATGCATCTGATTACACATATTAGATAAATTATTTCTGTTTGTATATAATAACAGGTAAACGCTTCTATATCTATACTAACATTATAAAGAAGTAACGTTCGTGTGGTTGTGGAGGTAACCTCTGGAACTACCGAGCCGATTTCAAAAACAGTAATCGCAAAATGCAGGTCCAATCTAGCCTATTTTTTCTGTCGGTACAACAACATCCAATTGGGTGCAGGAGCAAAAAACGTTATAAAATTGGATTTCTGTGATATTGTAGGTAGAAATTCGAAATTTGGTGTCGTGGTTACTTTTAAGTTGTAAATTCTCATTTTGAACGGTTTCTAAAAAGTTTGATATTTAAAAATGAGAAATAAGCTGGAAACGTTCTAGAAAAGTTCTAAATTGCGATTTATTTGAAACTGTTAGGACCAGAAACTTGAAATTTGACATGGCTGATATTTTTAAGATGCAAATTTATGCACAGAACAGTTTCTTTAATAAAGGAACAGAAAACATTCTAAAATTGTGATTTCTGGGACACTGTTGGGACTAAAAACTGTAAATTTTGCCTGATAGTTAACTTTAAGACGTAAATGTTCCCAAAAACAGTTTCTGAAAAAAAAAAATCGAAATTTAAAAGGTAGAAAGGAGCAGAAAATGTTCTAAAAACGTTTCATATTGAGATTAATTTCGAACTGTTAGGATTAGAATCTTGAAACTTGACTTAATTTTTACTTTTCAGACGCAAATACTCGCAATAGAACAATTTCTAAAAACTTCGAAATGAAAAGGATGCAGGAGCAAAAAAGTTCTAAAATTTGCTGTTTCAGTGATACTGCTGGGGCAAATAACTTGAAATTTTGCATTGGGTTACTTTTAAGATGTAAATTATTTCTAAGAACTGTTTCTGGAGCAATTCGAAACTTTAAAAGGTGAAACAAGAGGAAATCGTTCTAAAAACTTTGTAAATTACGGTTTATTTAGAAATGTTATGGCTAGAAACTTGAAATGTTTAATAAAACCAGATGTTTTCTCATTGTAAGAATCGAAAGGACTCATGCAGTTTAAATGCAACACAGCGGGTTGCTACGCAGCTAGTTTCAAATAAATTGTTTAAATATTGGTAAAATATTTGTGTGTGTGTGAAACCGCGAATAGGTGGCCCGAAAGTACTTGTGAAAGTGTTGTTTCTCTTGGCTTTTCTCTGTGTCGCCAAGGGCTTTAACACAGGGAAGTGACGGCTTAATATTGATACGTATTTTTTTTCAGCTTCACTAATATGGAGATTTTATGGAAAGGTCATTTTCTCAACTGTTATTAGCAGATTGTTTATATAGTAACTTATTCGGGGAAAGTTCCGTAATCAGGTACATATTGGCTTACTTTAGCTAGAATGATTTTGTTAGGAAATATGCACGGATTTATTAATTACTCGGAATGGCACATTCACAGCCCAAAGGCTATGCAGACGAGATTCAGATCTCATGTTATACCTTATGCTGCAGCCATTGCGTATACCTTTATTTTAATGCATGCTAATGCATAATACAGTTCGATTTGTGGAGAATATGTTTGGAAAGGAAACAATACCTTGTATGCAGTGGTCAGCTTGCTCTGCTCAGTTAAATCCGGTCAAGCATGTCTGGGTCACACTCGGACGACTCATTGCAGCGAGAGCAATGACTCTGTTGCCTGTTAGGGACTTTGAGATAGCAGTTCTTGCTACATAATTCCCCAAAGTCCCGTAGTACATAATTCCCCAAACTCTTATCGACAACCTCATTGCATCTATGGAAAACTGATATGCAGCAGTTAATTGTTTGAAAAGACCTCACATCAAATACAAAATTCTTTATTCACTTCAAACAACACATTTTTTGACATTTATAGGTACTTAAATTGGTGCGGAGTGTCTCTAAATCCAACACAGCGACTTGCTACATAGCTAGTTTTAAATAAATTGTATAAATATTGGGAAAATGCTCGTGTGTGTGAAACCGCGAATAGGTGGCCCGAAAGTACTTGTGAAAGTGTTGTTCCTCTTGACTTTTCTCTATGTCGCCAAGGGCCTTAACACAGGGAAGTGACGGCTTAATTTTGATACGTATTTTTTTTTCAGCTTCACTAATATGTAGATTTTATGGAAAGGTCATTTTCTCAACTGTTATTGACAGATTGTTTATATAGTAACTTATTCGGGGAAAGTTCCGTAATTGGGTACATATTGGCCTATTTTAGCTAGAATGATTTGGTTAGGAAATATGCACGGATGTCGTAATTACTCGGAGTGGAACATTCATAGACCAAAGGTATGCAGACGAGATTCAGATCTCATGTCATACCTTATGCTGCAGCCATTGCTGATTCCTTTCTTTTAATGCATGCTAATGCATAATACAGTTCGATTTGTGGAGAATATGTTTGGAAAGGAAACAATACCTTGTATGCAGTGGCCAGCTTGCTCTGCTCAGTTAAATCCAGTCAAGCATGTCTGGGTCACACTCGGACGACTTATTGCAGCGAGAGCAATGACTCTGTTGTCTGTTAGGGACTTTGAGATAGCACTTCTTGATACATAATTCCCCAAACTCCCTTAGTACGTAATTCCCCAAACTCTTATTGACAACCTCATCGAATCTATGGAAAACTGATATGCAGCAGTTAATTGTTTGAAAGGACCTCACATCAAATACAAAATTCTTTACTCCCTTTAAACTACACATTTTTTGTCATTTATAGGTACTTAAATTGGTGCGGATCGTCTCTTCATGTGCTTGACACCATTTCAAAGATTTAAAATTCCGGCATAGGTTTTAGTGTCTTATTTTATGTATCTCCTTTAATGTATGTGTACTTCCAATTTTATACCCATGCATGTCTGTCTTGCATAGTTTTGTCTATTTGTTTGTTTGCTTCCCTTGTTATTGTAACAGCATATATGAATTTATATCTAGTATTTTGTAATTCTACTATTTAATTTGCTCATTTTCAGCATTTGAATTTGTACCATTATATAATTAACTAAAGAAAGTATATCATTTACATTACTTGTCACATGTTATTATTAAATCTATGTTCTCAGCAATATCGCTCAGATTAAGAAGTCCTAGGAACCTAATTAAGAACGCTAATAGTTTGTGTTTACTCATCTCATTCACATACATACTTATTACTAACTGAATATAATTTAAAAAAAAATATCATGACTGAGGTTTGTCTTACCTTCTTGTGGTTTATACGTCGCAGTAATATCCTCCATGGTATTGGCCAATGGTTTCTTCGTAACAACTCTTTTGCCAACACTGTAAAGAAACATATTATTAGGCTGTATCAAAAGTATTTTCGTTTTTTGAATGTTTTTATACTAAAGCCTGTAGCTGGCACTTTATCCCCCTATTGTTGATCTTAAAATGTTATTTAAGTAGTCTTGTAGTGCTTATAATTGCACAAACAAATTCCAAAAAGGTGCAAACATTTAAAAAAAAATCAAAACTTTTTTTCTTATTTAATTTCCGAAAAGCCAAATGAAGTTACTATGGAGACTTGAAAAGTTTTTGGTGTCTGTGTGTATGTGGCGCTATAATTACCGCAAAAAGCATCCGAGTAGTCTGTAAGTAGGTAGGTGCGTTGGTGAGGTATCCGGAATTCGTGTATAGTTTTTGGTTAAAGTTGGTTCATTCGTCCGAAAACTGTAGAACATTTTTATATACGTCATAATTATTTTCTATGGAAATTCAGGCGATTTTAAAATTTTACCATTCATTAAAAAGAAATTGAGCATTTGAATAATTGATTTAAATGTTAAATTGTGGATACTAAAATTTTGGAATGGTTAGTTTGAAATTTTGTCAATGATATGTCAGAAATTCTAAATTATCTATATATTTATTGATGAAATTTTGTGCATCACTTCAAAATATATAAAACATTTTAACTTTTTAATTTTATTTTTTGTTATTATAAGTATTCAGCAGTTCTGCTTCATACCGTTAAAGAAAAGAAATTTATCAAAATAACCCATTCATTGTTTCTTTTTCCGATTATGAAAGATTTAAAAAAAGTTTCAATTAAAATATAAAGCAGCTAACCTTCCGCAATCGAAGCATCAATGAACAAAGTTTGCGTCAAAACATGGAGGATGCTAGCAAGAATGTAGATTAAAATGAATGTAGATACTTTTAAAGAACTGTCACAAAATGTGCAAATCACATTTGCTAAAATAAGCCATTTGACAACGGACCAGATTACGGAATAGGTTTAAATATCTACACACAAGTGAATGTGTTGCAACTAAATATTTTGAAGTATCATTGACAAAATAAATAAATAAAGTTTTTTTTTCTTTCTTTTTTTTTTTTTTTTTTTTTTTTTTTTGTCAAATTCTGTACTAGAAATCTGAATTATATAATAATATAAAATGTATGAAATGCTTCCATTGGAAAAGAATCCTTCTTGTTGTTATTGGTTTGTGGTTGTGCCAGTAACTGTATGGATCAGAGAAAATATCATGGCGAAATGCACAGTGTGCGTACATTAAAAGGTAATCATGATGCCCGCTATAGAATGATATTTAAATTACATTTAAATGATACTAAAATTACAACATTTTACGTAAAAAAAAAAGCATTTTTGGGGGTGATTTAGGCATGTTTCTTGTATCGAAATAGATTTAGATTTATTTAGATAAGACTTCTTTTTTAAATACTCTATAATAACCACAAAACAGGTTATCCAAAAAAAAAAAAGATAAAATCGTCGGATTTCTAAGTTAGATAATATAAGTCTCGTAAGGAGAAACTACATTTTTGTCTTTTTTTTACACGAGATTTTGTCCAATTTTTGGAACAAATGCCAATGTTTCGAGGTCGACAATATGTCACTATTATATTAGGCTACGATAAAATCGCCTGTATAGTGCTCGAAGACGCCACGGACGTCCAATGTATTAAATTCCCTATCCCTTTTCGGACCCTACTGGTCATTGTCTTTAACTTAAGGAAATGGCTTTTAAAT
Organism: Maratus michaelseni; assembly: GCA_963931845.1. NCBI lineage: Eukaryota > Metazoa > Arthropoda > Arachnida > Araneae > Salticidae > Maratus > Maratus michaelseni. Next base: position 164,814,525 of record OZ007587.1, read on the forward strand.
TTTTCTGGTGGGACCTTCCGTGCACAGGTTCTCCTTATTCCCAACAGCCTAGGTTTTAAAAAAGTTTTGAAAAAAAAAGGTGTGTGATGAGAGGAATTTTCACCTTTCCGCAAGTAACGGGGGGTTTACATTTTTTTTAATTTTTCTATTAGCATTCTATTTTTATATGTCACTTGTGTTAACACTTGTGTACCTGAAAAAAATTAAAAAAAAAAACATAAAAAATGCGATGTTTTTTTATCGAAATTTTAATGTTTTTATCCATTAAAAACACCGCTCTCAGCATTTGTGCATGTTCAAACAATATAAACGTTTAAAATTGTATCCGAAATGTTTATTTCCAATCTATCGTAATGTAATAGACCGGGAGGCGGCAGCACAGACAATCACCTCATCGAGTTCACGGCTGAAATTCCAGAATTAGTTAAAACTCGATTCGCATATTAAAACGCAATCGGTCTGCCAAGGCCTATCTTGGTGGAAAACACCCGAAAACCCGATTTTAGTGGTTGACTCGTAGGTTTACCATTGTGTTTTCCTGCACCCAAAGGTATGAAAACATGGAGGACTGGAAGCAGGAACACACAATGGTAAACCTACGAGCCAACCGCTAAAATCGAGTTTTCGGGTGTTTTCCACCAAGATATGACTTGGCAGACCGATTGCGTTTTAATATGCGAATCAAGTTTTAACTAATTCTGGAATTTCAGCTGTGAACTCGATGAGGTGATTACCTGTGCTGCCGCCTCCTGGTCTATAAAGCATTTTAACTGATTTCAGCTTTTACCACGGCCTCTTGCGCCGGCGTTCAAATTTCATCAAACATGGCAGCCACATACCCACTCTATTACTTATAACTCGTTGGCCTGAACTCATTACATTTCCTCGCCACCTTCTGTTTTATTTATAAGACTAATATTGAATTGCCGTCTTTGAAGATCAACTTTCCCCCTTGTGGAATATACGCCTCAAGTTGAGAACCAGGATGTCATACAACTCAAGCTTTGTGGCTGCCGCTGATAGTGAAGATTTTAAATTATATATTTGAAAGTTTTTTCTAGATTTTTTTTTCGTAATTTAGTTCATATATAAATATTACTTTGAATCGTAAGTAAATTTCAAAAATTTAGATGGATATGATATTCACTCATTTTTCAGATTACGAAAATAATTTGAGCATTGTATGTGTAATAATAAGGATCATTTTCTGTATTAACTAGAATTAGCTTACTAGCTAGTGTTTCTTTCATGCAGCATCTTATTTTCTTCATGCATTATATAATGCATCCTATCAGCATTTACCGAACTAAAAAAGAATGTAGCGTCATGCAAACGGTTTATTTCTCCACGTCTTATGGCTTCCACTGATGCGGGTCCTAGTCTGAATGTTCCTATTAAATGATACAAACAAAATAAATTTAGAAATTATTGTTATTTCAGCAATAAAAATGAAATGTAAGGTGCCATCAATTAAATCATCTAGTGTTCATCAAATACCAAACAAACATATATAGATGTCCTTTCGCATAATATCATTTGCAAATATTGATGTGTAAAATGATGATTTTGTAATCATGAGTAAAATATTTGATAGTTTATTATAAGAGATCAAGATCATACTTTCCAGGCGATGACGCACAGTGGAGCAAAATCCGGAAAAGCTGGCCAAAAGTCGAAAAATAAAGTTTCTATTTAGGGATTTTTTATTATACAGTTGGTTAGAATAATGTTTGGAGGGTCAGAATCTATTAGACAAGTCAAAATAGACATTTAGAATAGCCAAAATTGGCGAAGAGCTGAAAATTTGCAAAATCCTTCAAAATATGTTCTAAATGAAATGAGAAAAATTTTAATCGATCTAGCTGGAGCAAGAAAATTTATTCTAGGAAAAATGTCAAAGATGCAAAAAATTCCGTTTTCTTTTTGCAGATATCTGTTAAACAGTAAGTTTTATCGTAAACATAATTATAAAAATTTAAGGTCATTATAAAAATTGAAATTTTCTACAAAAAGTCTTTAATTATCTTGCTTGTTAATTAATGATCTCCGAATTATATTTCCTGAGTTGCTTTTTTGTCCTCTTCTTCTCTTTCCTCTGACTGATGAACTTTTTTCCATTGCTCTAAGAAATCAGATGAATCTGGTTTTCTTCACTGAGGTCAGAAATATCATCTGTTGTATTTGAGGCAACATTAGAGCAAGACTGGCCTTGACAGTTGCTACATACTGATGAATAAAACAAACCAGCTTTTTTGCATCCACAATTGAAATTGCAACGCTTTGTGCAAATACAAAAAATAAAATTGGAGCAGTATTTCTGGTGCAGGCAAGGGAATAGTTTTAATTGGCTCCAAGTCGTTGTTGTTCAATACCCATTCCCATATATTAGTATCCAGTTTACCTAGCCATATTTGGATTTCGTAGTAGACTCGGTACAAATGTTGGTGAGCAGCACTAGATGTTGGTCGAAGACATGATAACTGTGCGACTTTATTGTGCTGTGTATACTTAGAATATCTGTAGCTGTCTATATAATCAATGTTTTATGCAGCTACGTACATCGCAAGAAGAAAACGAATTCCATTAGCAATAATGGTATCCGGAGACGAGTGAATTTTCTTAAATACTTGCATCTACCTGCTGATCTCTAGTATCCATTTCTTTTATTTGTTGTAAAAGTTCTTCCGCTAAAACCGAACATTTCGGAGTAATGATTTGGATTATGCCCATTATGTGGATGGTTTTATGACCATCTAATGTGTACACATTTTTCTGCATTGTCCGTAGCATATTGAATTAAGGTCCTAGTTTCTGGTGGTAAAATATGAGGCTGACGATTAAGAAAAGATTCTGCCTCATACATCATTGTATCATTATACGATGCACACAATACAAAAGATAAAACAAATTGTATGAGACGTCTCGATTCAAATCGTCGATGACAAAAAACTGTTAGACTTAATTGTAATCTCGAAATGAATGATCTAGTGCGAACAGCAGCCATAATACAGTGGCTGACAGTCGTATATATTAATTTTAAATGCTCCAATTTATGTCATTCATTTTTTTAAAATTATTCGCTCCAAAAAATAAATTAAAGGTTCCGGAATGTAACTATAGATATTTTCAAACATTTAACGGAGTGGGGGGGGGGGATTACTATTGTGGAATGGTACAGATTGAATATCTTCTCGAATAATTTCTACCGCAGTCTTCAGAATCCAAAATCGTTGTACCGTTTCATTGCAATACCAAGCCTTAGTTCAGCTCGTCATATTGAGTATCAATAAAACTAATAATTGCTAAACTTCCCCTTTCTTCTGTTATTATAATTTTATTACCATACTTTAGATTCAATTTCCTTTTTATTGTTTTATCATCCCAAGGTGTTGTATTCTTGCAAGCATTTTTCAAATCTTGCAATGAAAACTGACAGTCTTCATTTATTTCAATATATATGCAGGGGCGTAGCGAGCGGGGGGGCAGCTTCCCCCCCCTTCCCCCAATGTTTGGTAAAAGGATTCAGTCGGCTTATCAGCAGATTTAATTAGTGTCTCTGTAGTATGTCAGTAAGACGATTAAAAAAACAATTCGGAAAAATTCTGGTTGGCAGGACTTTAGTCTTCAGAATACATTTCACCACATCCTTACAATCATATGGCAAAGCTAGTCGGTCTGTCAATAGATAGGTTATGAGTAAAAAAAGTAATGGCTTCAATAGATCTATCTGGTCAACCGGTATGAAAGTCAAGAGTTCTGTCACATTTTTGAATCACATAAATAGCTAGTCGGCCTACCCACTGAAATTTTTTTTATCACGCATAAATTTTGTCTGCAGAACCGGAAATGTTGGACATATACTATACCTTACCCACAAAGGGAAAAGCTAAGTCGGCCGTCGATACATAGGCCAATAGGGGAAAAAATGAATCTGATCTATTCATTTGAAAATATCAGAAATTTGTCCTACAGTAACACTCGGGAAATAAAAAAGACAGACTCTAAAAAGAAGTAACTTGGAAGCTGAAAAGTTCGAAGAAGTTATCAACATGGCTGGACAGTGAAAACCACTCGACAGGGAATGGTGATAAGAAATGTATGTATGTTTTGCTTTATTCAGTGTGATGTGTAATTCATGTAAACATAGTACAGTCAAACTTGAATACAACCTGTGGCCAGAAAGTTCGGTGAATGAGTTTTTATTTCAAATACAGTATTGTACAGCATCAAATACAATTTACTGTCCTTCAAAATAATCTCCACGGATGGTAATGCACTGTTGGGAACGAGTATATAAGTCCTGGAAACTCCAGTAAGACAGTTCTTTCGGAATGGCTTTGAGCTCGGCCGTCACGTTGCGTTGAATGTCGGTGATGTCTGTAAATCTTTTTCCCTTCAGAGCTGACTTCAATCTGGGGAAGAGGAAGAAGTCTGCAGGTGCCAAATCAGGTGAATAAGGGGTGAATCAAGTGTCACAACTCCATTCGTGGCCAGGAACTGCCGTACAACCAAGGCGGTCATGTTTATTCTCTGATCCATTTTGTTTACCGCGGCAATTCACAATAAACCTTTCGCGCTCGGCGTTAAACGTAACAGGGAATAAACAAACTTGGAACCTTGCCAAACGTTCAAACAGATATTGACCTTCACCACGCGCGGCGCGTTGATATTCTACTAGTACAGCAGCGGCCTCTATAGGCTCCTTCACCGAACTTTCTGGCCACAGGTTGTAATTCGAACGTGTATAATTCGAAATCGTGGATAGTTCAAATGTTTCTGTCGGTCCCTTGACATTCCTATAAAACACAATCAGTGGTGGATTAAGCACTCAACAGGCCCCAGGCGCAATTAAATTTTGAGGCCCCTACAAATATTTTCAGTACCACTATAGTGTGCATTTTTTAGTTTTACAATTAGAAAAACTGAAAGTGTATGTTTTTAATTCCACACGATATTATCTCTAATTGGGATATAAAGTTCAAATTATTTTCTACCGCATGCTAATAAAATATTGAAAGTACTTCCCATTCATTATATTATCATAATTTTTAGAACTAAGAGATCACATTTTTATTTAGCTTTTATTTTGAAAATCACTACATTCTATTTACTAAACTGTCACTTCACTCTATCATTCTAAACAAATGTGTTTTTCACAAACATAACTGTACGATTTCCTCTTATCAATACATATTTTCTTTCTTTCTTTTTCACTTTCTTCTATCTATAATAGAAGAAAGTATTGTAATCGAAATTTTTTTCGACTTCCGGTTTTTCGACGGATTTACACGTTTTAGGGGTCAGAGATTCAGAAAAACATGTTTTTACAAATTGTCCATCGGTCCGTCTATCTGTCTGTCCGTCTGTCCGTCCTCATTGTATCATCGAAAAGTGTATGAAGTTATGCTTCAAATTGAACCACATTTTTTTTCTATGTTTTTGGTTATGGCAAGCAGGTTCTATCAGAATTTGGGGCTATTTCGACGAAAGGGGGCGCTGTGATCGATATTTTTGTTCCATTTTCACTATTGTATCATCGAAAAGTGTATGAAGTTATGCTTCAAATTGAACCACATTTTTTTGCTATGTTTTTGGCTATGGCAAGCAGGTTCTATTAGAATTTGGGGATATTTCGACGAAAGAGGGCGCTGTGATAACCATTTAACGATTTCAAATTCAAAAAGATGTGCAAAAAAAATTAGAAATCCTAAAAGTTTTGTTCGTTAAATGTTCGGCCTTCATCAGGAGAATTCGGAACAATTTTTGTTTTGTCTCTATCTTAAAAAATGGCTGATATATAGCGGTTTGAAATTTTAGGGTGGCTGACTTTTTCAAACAGGAATGCATCCATAAACGGGTTTAATTTATGAGTTTCAGTTAACATGGTTTCGGTGAATTTTCTTTCATTGTTGTAATCATTAATACTATTATATTTGAAGTAAACAAAAATATTACGTCTGAACATATTTATATTTATATTAAAATCATTAAAATTACAGACATTACAATACACTTTCATAAAACATTAAAAACATATTAAAATTGGACGTATCGGATTTACATGGAAAATCCCTCTTCAACAACAACATTTTACTTAGCGTAAGTCATAGTTCAAAAATATCAACAAATAGAAAATGCAACGTATCAAAATTTCGAAGTCCAAGTTGCAGTTATAATAACACGGAGTATTCATTCGGGATAGCACCTGCTTCATTAAGAGGTTAATCTGTAATTTTCGTATACCATGCTTCTAGGAAAGTACGAGTTCTGTAGTTGCTGCACTTCGATCTGATTACAAAAGATTTAGCAAAATCTGGAAAATGGTCATTTTTTATTGCATGATCCACTATTTTGGAATTTAAATTTTTATTTTGAAATGCACATCTGTGTTCCTTTAGTCTTGTCTCAAGTGTTCGACTTGTCTCCCCTATATAAATCGCATTGAATTGTTGGCATGGAATACCATAAACTACATCTTTAACCCTTAACCGGAAACGTACCGTCTGTGAGACGGTGGCGTCTACATATCTACCCTTTATGCAAAAATGAATGTATCCTCAATATTATCACGCCATCTAATCGTTACACTATTTGTCCTCTCCACCCCGACCCATTTGCAACACCTGATCTTTTTTAGTTGTTGAAAGAAAACATATTTTCTTTTCGCCGCAGTCTGTCAGACGGTGTGTTTCCGTTTATGTAATTTTTTGCTTTGGGATATCGAGATGGCGGAGCCGTCAAAGCGGGTACGCTTTGGTGATAAAGACTTTGAAGAGACTATTTTGCGATGGTTTGATGAAGTGGGAAGTGACATAAGCGATTTTGAAAGTATTTCAGATGATGAATATATAAATTCTGAACACGAAAGTGATTCAACATTGTCAGAAAATTCTAATGAAAGCAAAAATGAAGATATAAGAAATGATTAAAAATTAGCAGACGCAGATACGAAATATATATATGGAAAAAATCGGTACCGATGGTCTGTTTCAGAAGTTTGCCCCTAGTCAAGAACAAAAAAACACAATATTATAAAAGTGCCAGTTTTAAGAGGAAAAGCTTGAGATCTTGGAGAAATAATAGATCCATTCTCTGTCTGGCAGTTGTTGTTTACAAATGATATGTTAGTGCATATAGTGAAATGGACAAACCATAAAATAATTCAAATGCGAATGAAATATGATACTCTGACCAGTAATATGAAAAAGAGTAATATGGAGAGACGACTAGAAAATCCCCAATTACCCAGGGAATTGCACTTTATAATAGCTCGCATTCCGCAAAAACCTGTTGAAAATGTGCCCCCGGTAGATGATGACTTAATACTTCTCAAAGGCAAAGCATGTTTTTTGTGTCACAGAACTAACCATAGAATGACAAAATACCTGTGTGTACAGTGCGGGAAGCCTGTATGCCTGCAATGCTCGAAACCTAAATGCAATGATTGCATAAAAAATGCTGATATTTAGAACATGCTGCAATATTTACTATTAAATGTTTTGTTAATTTTACTGTCTAATATATTTTTTTAATCCATATTCTACTAATATATATAAAAATAGTTGCATTTATTTCATCATTTTGTCGAAAATGTAAATATTTGAATAATAGTGTGTAATTTTGAAATATTTCCTCTATCCGACATTCAAAAATAATTTTTTTGCTGTTATATTAAATATTTGTTCCTGTTAATGCATTACTGTTAAAGAATAAACGTTTAAGTTCACTATTTAGTAAATTATTATGAGTTGCTTTCTTTTTAAAATTTTATAGCAATTTTTAAAATTTAGCAGTCTCACAGACGGCACGTTTCTGTTTGTGTTCTGAATTTTCACGTTTCCGGTTAAGGGTTAAACTGAGAACTGGGATATTTATGTTTGAAGTTGCTTAAAAAACTATTTAAAGGTTTCTGTGAGATGAAAGCTATATGGATACCGAGTGGTTTCAAGAGATGCGAAATCTTTTCTAAAATACATTTGTAATATGGAATTGCTGCGAACTGGTTCATTTTAGTACGTTGGAAAGGGGGAGGGGTATTCATTTGTGTTTGTATATGTTCCGAGATTACACGTTTACAAAATCTTGTAGGGTAGCCATTCAATTTCAGATTTGATAAAATTAGATATATATCTAATTAACTTCGTATAATTGATATATATATAGTATAACTATATAGCGTAGATATGTAGATGATGTTTTTATCGTTGCTGAGCATAATAAGCTTCCTATTATTTTAAACCATGCAAACTCAATATGTTCGTCAATACAATTTACTATAGAATATGAAACAGACAACCGGCTGCCATTCCTTGATATCCTTATCGAGAGATGCGAAGGATCCGAGTCTCAAACCATTGTTACTTCAGTATACAGAAAAAAACTTTCTCTGGTCAATATCTCAATTTTAATTACGAATCTCCTAAATCCCATAAGTTCGCAGTTATCAAGACCTTACTCCCTAGAGCTTTACGCTACTGTAGCATTGAGGAGCTTTTTCTTATTGAAAAAAAGAGAATTTTATCAGATCTGAAAAATAATGGCTACGCTACAAGATTGTGTAAACGTGTAATTTCAGAACATATACAAACACAAATGAATACCCCTCCCCCTTTCCAACGTTTTAAAATGAACCAGTTCGCAGCAATTCCATATTACAAATGTATTTCAGAAAAGATTTCGCATCTCTTGACACCACTCGGTATCCATACAGATTTCATCTCACAGAAACCTTTAAATAGTTTTTTAAGCAACTTCAAACATAAATATCCCAGTTCTCAGTTTAAAGATGTAGTTTATGGTATTCCATGCCAACAATGCAATGCGATATATATAGGGGAGACAAGTCGAACACTTGAGACAAGACTAAAGGAGCACAGATATGCATTTCAAAATAAAAATTTAAATTCCAAAATAGTGGATCATGCAATAAAAACTGGCCATTTTGCAGATTTTGCTAAATCTTCTGTAATCAGATCGAAGTGCAGCAGCTACAGAACTCGTACTTTCTTAGAAGCATGGTATACGAAAATTACAGATTTACCTCTTAATGAAGGCGGTGCAATCCCGAATGAATACTCCGTGTTATTATAACTGCAATTTTGACTTCGAAATTTTGATACGTTGCATTTTCTATTTGTTGATATTTTTGAACTATGACTTACGCTACGTAAAATGTTGTTCTTGAAGAGGGATTTTCCATGTAAATCCGAAACGTCCAATTTTAATATGTTTTTAATGTTTTATGAAAGTGTATTGTAATGTCTGTAATTTTAATGATTTTAATATAAATACTATTATATGCTTATCACTATATATTTATATTCGCCAACGTCACATTCTCGCCAAACTTGGCGACAGTTGGCGAAATATCGCCAAATTTGGCGACCAAAATAGGTTGCCATAAATGAAGCCAACGTGGCTGCAGAGGACTAATTTGGCGATATTCTCAGTCAAATTCAATGTTGACGAGAACTGGGATTGAATCCTCTTTAATTAGGTTCCACGCATTTTACCTTCGTGTTTCCCAGTAAAATTAACTAAAATCGTAAAACCAAGGAATAGGGAGGCTATCTGTTCCTGTTGGTTCAGGCCAGAAGGACTTTTCGTAGTTTAATATACATCAGTTGATCGCATCCCGGTAACTCGACGATTCGCAAGCAGCTGACGTACAACAGAATGACGAAAAATATTGATTTTATTGGCGATGTGATAGCGAATTTTGAAGTATTAACGTGACTGAGATAGAAGAAAGTTTTGGGATTGGCACATCCGACTAGTTTTTTTCTCCAGTAAAGTTCTTTTAAAAAAACTTTTAAATGATTGCTGAGTTATATCTAAGAAACATTTTAGGAATACAAAATCATATATTTTATTTTTAACTATCAATTATAATTAATCAGTTAAATTAATTATAAAAACTATTAATTAAGAAATAATGCGACAGATTAATTATTTTACATTAGTCGGATTTGAAACATTTTTGAGTCGCCAATCTTGCCTTTTGCCCCCCCCCCCTCCTAAAAATTTTCTTTCTCTACGGCATTGTATATATGTATACGTACATCTCTTCCACAGCTAAAGTAATATTATAATCTTGAGGGCGTCCACTATTACCTCCAGTTGCAGGCTTCAAAAAATAACGAAAGCAGTTAAGATGATACTTAGCTTCATCAGCAACTAAATTGTATTCACATCCTATACGTACAAGCACAGTGTTACATTATCCGAACGTTTTTGAGCTACCTAAAGGATAGTATATTTAAATGAAATTGTTGCCACTCGATATATTACACGCCAACGATCCTTCATTTTTCTCTTTTCATTTTCTTCATTTCTACAAAATAAATAAAAATTTTAAAGTAAAACGTTGACTTACCTAATCGCGCTCTATTACGAGGAAGACTGGCTAGAAGTAATTGCTTCCGCTATATTACGTTCTCTTTTAACTGCTGCAATATTACTTTTCAGAGTGTGCACTTTACGACGCTGAACATGATCTGTCACAGATTGTTTATTTTGCAAATACTGAACATTCCCATCATTTCTCTCAATACTATTATCAATTAATGTCTTCATACCACGTTCAACGATAATAATTTGACTTTCTGCTAAAACTTTATTACAAACTAGTACTAGCAAAACCCGCGGCTTTGCTCGCGAAATTCTTGAAAAATGCCAAGTGGTATTCGTTGGCCTATTTTTATTAGAGGAAATTTTACTGCGACAGCTAATTCTGAAATTACTAATTAAGCCACACTAATGTCGAAAAAAATTCGAAATTTTAGAACGTTTTTCGGTCTTTCACCCCTCCCCCTCTTTTGTGGTAGTGTCACCGATATAAAATATAGCTGTTACAACAGGGACTGTTACTATTAATTTGCCACCATCACTTTTGAAAATGGTTCTGTAGTTCCAGAGATTCAATAGAAATTGTAATTTAGAAGGTTTTTAGAACGCTTTTCGCTCATCTCACAGTTTTAAATTTTGAATTTTTTTAGAATTTGTTCTTAGAGAGCATTTACATCTTATAAGTAACTACCATGCCAAATTTCATGTTTCTAACACCTTCAGTATAAAAAAATCAAACTTGTAGAACGTTTTTCGCTGCTGCATTCCCGTGGGGGTAGTAGCACCGACATAAAATATAGCCTATGTTGGAGCAGGGACTGACACCATAAATTTGCCACCATCAGATTTGAAAACAGTACCGTAGTTCTGGAGATTCCATAGAAATTGTAATTTAGAATGTATTTAGAATGCTTTTCGCTCATCCCACACTTTTAAATTTTGAATCTTTTTAGAATTTGTTCTTAGAGAGCATTTACATTTTATAAGTAACTACCATGCCAAATTTCATGTTTCTAACACCTTCGGTATAAAAAAAAATCGAAATTGTAGAACGTTTTTTGCTCCTGCACTCCCCTGGGGGTAGTGGCACCGACATAAAATATAGCCTATGTTGGAGCAGTGACTGTTACCATTAATTTGCCACCATAACTTTTGAAAACGGTTCTGTAGTTCCAGAGATTCCATAGCAATTGTAATTTAGAATGTATTTAGAATGCTTTTCGCTCATCTCACCCTTTTAAATTTCGAATTTTTTTTAATTTGTTCTTAGAGAGCATTTACATTTCATAAATAACCACCATGCCAAATTTCAAGTTTCTAGCTCCTTCAGTATAAAAAAAAATCGAAATTTTAGAATTGTTATTCGCTTTAACTCCCCCCCCCCTCTGTGGTAGTGACACCGACATAAAATTTAGCCTATGTTACAGCAGGGACTGTTACTATCAATTTGCCACAATCACTTTCTAAAATGGTTCTGTAGTTCCAGAGATTCCATAGAAATTGTAATTTAGAATGTTTTTAGAACGTTTTTCGCTCATCTCACCCTTTTAAATTTCGATTTTTTTTCGAATTTATTCTTAGAGAGCATTTACATCTTATAAGTAACTATCATGCCAAATTTCATGTTTCTAACACCTTCAGTATAAAAAAATCGAAATTTTAGAATTTTTCGCTCCTGCACCCCCCTGGGGATAGTGGCACCGACATAAAATATGGCCTATGTTACAGCAGGGACTGTTACCATCAATTTGCCACCATCACTTTTGAAAATGGCTCTGTAGGTCCAGAGATTCCATAGAAATTGTAATTTAGAATGTTTTTAGAAGGCTTTTCGCTCATCTCACCCTTTTAAATTTCGAATGTTTTTAGAATTTGTTCTTAGAGAGCATTTACATTTTATAAGTAACTGCCATGCCAAATTTGACGTTTCTAGCTCCTTCAGTATAAAAAAATCGAAATTTTAGAATGTTTTTCGGTCTTGCCCCCCCCTCGGGGTGGTGGCACCGACATAAAATATAGCCTATGTTGGAGCAGGGATTGTCACCATCAATTTACCACCATCACTTTTGAAATCGCTTCAGTAGTTCCAGAGATTACCCCCTACAAACAAACAAAAACCAATCTTTACTCCTTTATAATATTAGTATAGATGAAGCTAATTTTAGACAGTTAAAAAAAACGTACACTAACAAATACTTCGATATTTTTACATAAACAAAACAGAATAATTTCCGCGCTACCATACTGGAAGATAAAAATACATGTTCATTCGAAAGAGAAATACATTTCAGAGGAAGGAACCACGTGACGACGCGCGCGAGGGGGGAAGGCTGACGTAACAGTTTACCTCCAGAGTACAGGATGAAGAACGTGTGTACGCAGAGGCACTACAAATCGTATGGCATTAGTATACTTATTATATCTACTTATATCTCTATAATAAAACTGTAAGTCATGTGACTGTCCTCAACAGTTCCGGGATGCCGCATCGCTTTTTCATATGCCAAGCGGCCATTTTTATTCAAAATTATTTTTTCGAATAAACTGCATAAAAGTTACATTTTAAGAAAGATCGTTCAAAATAAATTAATATTTGAGAGATGACTTGCGTTCAATTATGTATATATTCTGCAATAACTTCAGTCGAAAGATTCGCAGTTCAAATTCTCTATTCATAAAAGTAAACAAAAAAAAAGATTGATTCGTCGTGAACATTTAAAATATTAAATCATGGAGGTAATCATTCGCAAAGCAAGTTCTCCGCGAATGAATTTTTGGACCGCTGCCTCGCGTCAAAAAAATAATTCGCACCAGTGAGACAATCAAAGTTTACCATAATTATGTGCTATACAACTCAACTTTCGGACCTTTTCTTGACGTAAATTGAACTCATGTAATAATATTTAATGAATCAGATTTTTAGCATTTTTAAAATCGCTAATACAGCTTTTATTTATCGCGTGTACAAATTAGAAATGATACTTTGATTTTGAAATCAAATGTTTTGATTTATGATATTTCTTATTTATTTATTTATTTTCTCTTTTAAATGAAAAGTGTGAAGTATTTTAAATTTATGTAATATAAGCATTTTAGATTAAAGTTAAGTATTTTAAATGAAATGAGTGACAGGTTTATAATTTAAAATTAAATTAATTGTAGTATGAATGACGGTGATGGGAACGATATTTGGCGAATTATCATCTGCTCCCGGCTAACAAAAATACTCATAATTAAAAAAAAGAATAAAAATAAATAAATGATAGTTTGTTGTAAATAAATATTGATATACATATCAAAAATAATTTATAGAATTAAAATAAAAAATAAAAGTAAATAAACAACAATTTCCATAACAAAGTTTTCGCCAAATTGGCGGGGGAGGGGGGGGGGGGAATCGCGCCAACGTGCGTATGTGACATTTGTGCCCAAAAAATATGCGAAATGCTACCATGATCGCAAAAGTTCATGATTTGTCTATTAGAATCTTCCGATTTGGCGAAGGATTAAGGGAAAATTAAATTATGAATAAATGTAACGTGTTGCAATGTTTAACATACATTTAAGGGAGACCAAACTGGTCGCCAGTGGCGGCTAGTTTAATAATAAAACCGTAAGTCATGTGACTGTCATCAACAGTTCCGGGATGTCCGTTTCACTTTTTCATATGCCAGGCGGCCATTTTTATTCAAAATTATTTTTGCAAATAAAACTGCATAAAAATTACATTTTTAGAAAGATCGTTCAAAATAAATTAATATTTGAGAGATGACTTACGTTCAATTATGTATACATTCTGCAATAACTTCAGTTTAAATTAGGTTCGCAGTTAAAATTCTCTATATATGAAAGTAAACAAAGAAAAAAGATTCATTCGTTGTGAATGTTTAAAATATTAAACCATGAATTTTTGGATCGCTGCCTGGCGTAAAAAAAATAATCCGCACCAGTGAGACAGTCAAAGTTTACCTTAATTCTGTTCCATACAACTCAACTTCCGGATCTTTTTTGACGTAAGTTGAACTCATGTAATAATATTTAATGGATCAAATTTCGAAAATAATTGTCAGCTTTTATTTTTTGCGCGTGCAAATTAGAAACGATACTTTAATTTGAAATCAAATGTTTTGATTTATGATAATTATTATTTTTCTATTTTCTATTTTAAATGAAAAATGTGAACGTAATGTATTTTAAATTGAAACAGCTGTCACGGACGCACCGGGGCTGGCGCGATTTTTGTTTTGCGCCAAATATGTTTAAGAATCTCCGCATTAGCGAACATATTGCAAGTGATAAGCAAACGGACATAAGCATAAATTCTTAAGTGGGTTAAGCGGTTTTTGTCAAGAAAGATGAAATACATAACAACAAAAAATATGCGAAATGCTACCGCGATCGCAAAAGTTCTTGATTTATCTATTAGATTTTTCCAGTTATGCGAGGGATTAAGGAAAAAAATAAATTATGAATAAAAATAATTTGTTATAATGCTTAACATACATTTAAGGGCGACCAAACTGGTCGCCAGTGGCGGCTAGTCTACTTATATTTATTCTATTCAACGGCTAATAACATGCATTGCGTTTAGAAAAGTGTAACTATTATGTAAAATATGAAAAATTTTGAAATTTTTTATCTTTACAATTTTTGGAAATTGCAATACCTCACGTACGAGGGGGGGGGGGGCGACATTTTTTGTAGAAAATTCCAAGATTTTCAATTTTCATAACTATTTTTGCGATAAAAATTACTGTTTACCATATATCTGCAAAAGAAAAAAAATAATCTTTGACCTTTGACCTTGAATAATTTTTTTGCTCCAGCCAGATCGACTAAGATTTTTGACAATTCATTCGGAATGATGTTTCAAAGGTATATGCGAATTTTCAGCTCTTCGCCAATTTTGGCTATGTTTCCATTTTTTTCCGTCTATTTTGACTGGACTATATATGTACAGTAGAACCCCGATTATCCGAAAATCGGCTTAACCGAAAGACCGTAAAACTCTTTATATATATATATATATATTAAAAAATTTATTTTTAAACAAGCATGCTGTTTATGAAATAAACAAACAGCGCCAACTTACTTATTTGGACCATTGCGTAAATGCAGGCATTTTATTGCATAATTTTTTTTCAACTTTGCAATACTTCAGTGCAGCCTTATCGCGATACTTTTTAAACAACAACACATTTGAGGCCGTTGCATCTTCCTGCACTTCAATATGTCGAAGTGTCAGTATCATGGACAGAGAAATAGATAAGGACTTCTAACGAAATAGCCTTTCAGAGAAGAAAACTGTTCCTCGAAAAATGTTTCAAATAGGTGGCGCCGGTGTAGGACAGTTGCTCTATACGTCACCAGTTCGTCTGCTTGACAAACATTGTCTGGTGGATATCCGATATACAGTTTCGGTTTGTTGTTGTAGGTGGCGCTACCTTAGCAGAGATGCTTGCCGGCTGTGCAGACTGCAGAACCGTGCGCGCAGCTGCCATTAAAGTCGAAATCGTGATAGGATATTAATACTATTTCGTTAGAAGTCCTTATCTATTTTCATGTTTATGGCCAGCAATAACTATTTTCAATGCGTTGAGCTCTTCATGCTTATAAAAATACGTTTGCACTTTAAAGTATTACTCATCGTAAATAAAGTTTGGAAGAAATTAAAACTCGTGTAAACAGGAAGGGGAAACCGCTCAGAATACGGACTCTTTCTTCACCTGCAAGGACGAACGCATTACCTGACTGTGGTGTAACGAACTATACTTCAACTCCAGTCAGATCCAAGGCGACGCTTTAACGTCTAACAACTTTATTCAGCTTCATTGATACAACTTAAAAACAATAAATTAAGTTTAAAACCACATCATGCTTTTTCTTAAAAGCCCAGCGAACAAATTACTCCATATTTTACACACAACCAGTTCACATTCCCCTTCGCCATCATCTGTACACCTCCCTCTTCATCTCCCTCAGTTTAGCTCGGTTCACTTCCCTTGACCTGCCAACTAACATCTATTGCAGTCTCTTCGCATATCGAAAACTGTCCCTTCGATTCGATAACACGGCTACACGGCAATCAACCTCTGAAGCTAGGCGACAAATACATGGACAAGCTCTGGACAAACTAGCCCAGCAACTCACGAGTCAGGCTACGGGTTTCTTCGGTCGTTACAGACTCCTCCCCCCTCCAAATTTTGGACATGTCCAAACGGGGTCCTTGACGAGAATATACAGTTGTGACAAGTTCCACTGAACACCAATTTTACTTACCCATCATACGTAGTGTAAGTCTTGTAATCGTTTTGAAAATCGAAAAATTTTTTTTGACGGATTTACACGTTTTACGACAGATAGACAGAGATTCCGAAAAACATATTTTTAGAAAAAAAATTTTGCCGTCCGTCTGTGTGCGTGTCTGTAAACGCTCTATCTCCCGAAAAAATTGAGATAGAGACTTGCAATTTGGTATGTACTTAGTATGTAATAATGGGAAGAAGCCTATTTAATTTCAATAACCTCGATTAACCGGAACTATTTTTTCGG
Organism: Maratus michaelseni; assembly: GCA_963931845.1. NCBI lineage: Eukaryota > Metazoa > Arthropoda > Arachnida > Araneae > Salticidae > Maratus > Maratus michaelseni. Next base: position 164,831,424 of record OZ007587.1, read on the forward strand.
ACTCTCGAATATTCGTTCTGATAAAAGGTATATAAAAATTTTCGAAATTGTTTATTTTAAGAAATGAATATAAAAGACAATAAAAAAACATAAATTTTGCATAAAGCAAAAAGTTGATCGGATAATTAGTTGCCGAGATATTTGTAATCCTATTTCACACACTCTTCGATTTTTCATGACCCTGTATTTCATCCAAATTTCACTTCAAAGATACACTGCTCAAAACAATTAAAGGATATTGCAGTTTTAGGTGGATTTTGTATCTGGGAAACTTTTTAGCTGATTGATACATGGTCGACAGACATAGTAGGTTATATGAGAATAAATTACACATGTTTGGCAGAAAAAAATGCATTTTATTGCGCATTTGTGTACAAAAGGAAAAAAACACAATTTGTGCATATGAGAAAAAAAGAATAAGAAAAGGTGTTTTCTTCAAAGAAAATAATTTTCAGTAGGGGGTATGGTTTCCACGGGCGGCCAGCAACGTTGAACACCTTTGAGGCATGGACTCAATGAGGCTATTAATGACGAGTTGGGGTATTCTGCCCCACTCTTCCAGAAGAGCTCTTTCCAGTTCTTGGAGAGTTTGTGGGGGTTGTTGGCGGCCAGAAACTCGTCTTCCTAGAGCGTCCCAAACGTGCTCGATTGGATTCATGTCTGGAGAACACGCTGGCCATTCCATTTGAACGATTCCTTCCTCGAAAAGGAAATCCTCCACCAGGTTTGCACGATGTGGCCTGCAGTTATCGTCCATTAAAATGAAGTTATCTCCGATTGCTGCAGCGTAAGGGACTACAATAGGTCTGAGGATCTCATCCCTATATCGGCGACCAGTCAGAGCTCAATCTCGAATGATGTAGAGGTCAGTGCGCCCGTCAATGGAGATGCCACCATACACCAACACTCCTCCACCGCCAAATCTGACACTTTCGTGCACGAACGCAGGATTATTCCTACTGCCATAGTCCCTCCAGATGAAAATACGCCTATTATCCGGATGCACAGAAAAACGGGACTCGTCAGAAAACAGAATATTGCTCCATTCATTTCTCCTCCAGTTGACATGCTCGGTTGCCCACTCCCTGCGGTCGCGACGATGCCTTGATGTTAATCTAACACATACCATCGGTCGGCGAGCATGCAGACCTACAGCATGGAGCCGGTTTCGGACAGTCTGAGTTGAAATCGTGGTGCCTGTAGCCGAGCAAAGGTGTTGTTGGAGAAGAGTAGCGTTCATGTTTCTGTGTCTCCGAGCTGTTAACGCTAAATACCGATCTTCATTGGGCGTTGTTGCCCGTCTACGACCTTGCCCTGGTCTTCGGCCTGCACATCCACTCTCCAAAAAACGGTTCCAGATCCTGGAAATGACACTTTGTGACACTCCAATGGCTTGCGCTACTTCGGCTTGAGTTTGGCCCCCTTCTAACCTACCAACAATTCTCCAAGCTTCTGAATCTGTCAAATGACTTCGCTGAGACATCGTACTCATCGAAACAAAGCTATCACTGAATGCCGATCATCCTTGTCTTCATTCTCTTTTATCCAGTTGAAAGTTAAATTTCATTCGCTGCCGCTGAAGCGACGTTTTTGACGTCGAACTCAAAATTTGCATACTCCACAGTTCGAAAACCAGAAAAATTTGCATTTGTGATTCTCTTCTTCTATTTTCGGCAAAAAAATTTCGTTTATATCTTTATTTTATATAAAACTTCAAATATCCTTTAATTGTTTTGAGCAGTGTATATTTTAATTAGAAATTTGACGCTTAATCAGATGCAATAAACCGCTAGTTAATAGGATTATTGTTTTTGGAGTTATAAGGATGTTTCTTTCAAGCAATTCAGTAATCGAGCCTTTAAAGTTTATGACGTCATCAAGGCACGATTTTATTTGAATTGCAATGCATTTTATAAGTAGTTTACACATTTTTATTTTAATATTTTACATTATGCATATCCATGATGGGTAAGTATTACGGTGGCCCCCAACGACTAGTTTTCTTTTAATTTACAATGTTCAGGAACAACTTGTTACTTTGTCACATACATGTCATCTCCCCCTTTTCTTGATCCATCATAGCTGCCCTAGTTAACTTCCTTAAATTTTAAATTTACTAGCAAAATTTTGAAGTACGCGAAAAAATACAGCAATTCACAACACGCCAGTAAAAATACAGATACATAAATTATATTATATAAAATTTGCACTAATTTACCATGATTCAAACACACACAAAATTTTCCGTAACTTCTCGACAAAATTATAACCAATGTAATTTTACATAAATACCAAAACAATTAACAGATTTTTTTTCTCTTTTTATATAAATTTAACATGACACAAAATCAAATGAACATCTGACACTTTTTCTCTACCAAATGAAACAACCTTTCATATGAATTAACACAATTTCAAAAAATATTTATAAATTTGCAACCAATAAATTCTAGATCATAAATTAACATTTCAAAGTTATTTTTGTATTTTTTTCTTTTATTCTAATACAGACAATACTAAATATAAAAATAAACACATTGTTTTCCCTTTTTTTCCCTTTTACACAAATAGTACCATTTTAACATATAGCATTTATAAACTTAATAAATATTACTCAGTGTATGGGTGCCGGCTCAGAGTGTCTGCATTACAGTGATCTTTTCCCTTTTTATGCTCAATCCTATAATTGAACTGTTGTAATGCCAGGGCCCATCGCAAAAGTATCCGATTAGATCCTGCATGAATTTTAAACCACACCAAAGGGTTGTAATCAGTTTGTATTATAAATGGCAAATGACCATTCAAATAACACCTTAACTTTTTTACTGCATACACTATAGCGGCACGCTCCTTTTCAGTTGTACAATATTTCTGCTCTGATTGCTTGAGCTTCCTATTAATGTGTAAAATAGGATGCTCCTCCCCTTGATCGCTAATCTGCGCCAAAACTATACCCAGACCAGTGTCCGATGCATGAGTTTGCAGCAGAAATTCTTTCTGGTAATTGGGGACATAAAGGTCTGGTTCACTTGACAGTCTTTCCTTCAGTGCGCTGAAAGCCTCATCACCAGCTTCAATCCAGACTATTTTCCCTTTTCGCTCTTTTCCCTTAAGAGTCTGTGTCAACGGGGCGGCAATAGCCGAAAACATAGGAATATATTGTTGATAATATCCTGCCAACCCAAGGAAAGCTCTAACCTCTATTTTACATGTTGGAATTGGGAACTCTACTGCGTGCACCTTTAACTCCGCAGGTGATCTCTTCCTTCTTTTCTTATGATTCTTCATCATTTTATTTTTCCTTATTTTTACCACTGCTTTTCTCTCTCCATCTTCTTGTCACACATTCTGTAACATTCCCCAACATCAGCATAGCTCCCATTTCTACCAGCACCTTTCTTGACCACACCACAGGTGATTCCGTTTTCTGTTTTACGAAGATTTTCATCTTTTTATGCGCATTGATTATATGCGTTTCCTAAGTTAGTTAAATTTCCCCTAGTATTTCTTTTCGCTGCCACATTTTCCTCAAATCTTTCAGCCAACAAGTCAGGTTCAAGCTTTTCATCATTCTGTTCAATAGAATTATTCTCTTTCTCAATCTTCCCATCAATTTCATCTTTCGCCTCATTTACACTCCTGACTAAATCAGTCATAAGCGGATTTTGCTAGTCTTCCACAATTTCCTCAGTCATCTCAGCAATCTCACTCTCAATATCATCATTATTTTCAAATTCAAGATCTTCACATGAATCATTTCTATGAGGATTAAGACTCTCCTCTTTTTGAACCTCATCTATTTCTAAATTGTCCTTATTTTTCAAACTAAAAAGAGAACCATTTCCACACAGTTCGTTAACATCCATTTGAGAAAGTCCAACATTGAATTCAAAATTAGGCTCATTACTAACTTCATCTAAATCCACAGAACTTCTAGCTTGTGATAAGTTGAATAGTTCTCCATCTGGTTCAGTGACTGGCTCATCAGTTCCACCAATCTGTTTTAAGCTTAACATTTCCTGATCTTGCAATTTAGATAATTCAAGCTCCTCTTTCACTTTTGCCTCATTATCAATCTCAACCTTAGTAGATTCACAAAGTTTCTCAGCCAATGACTGATTTTAAACTAAAGTAAAGTCCAAAACTCTCAACTCGTTTTGAAAGTTTCTTCACTCTCTCTCTCTCTCTCTCCTTTATCTCAGCAATATCATCCATACCACACATTGTTTCACCATTCACAGGAACACTTTTAAACAAATGAGCAATGTCTAGTAATATTTGATCAGTATGATAAGGATCCACAAGCAATTCCACATCTATTCCCATTTTCTCAACTTTCCTCTTAACCAATAAATTTAACTATTCTAAATTCTTTAGATTCTGCTTCAATCTTTTTGGCCAATGTAAACAATGGAGCAAATTCTTCACTCTTCTGTTGCTCTTTAGCAAATTTATTAGAATCCCCTTTCACCAAATCCAAAATGGTTTCAGTTTCCACAACCACCGGCAAAAGTTCACAATCTGCAGTTCACAATCAATCGAAATTTCGGCCATAGGCAAACACGATCTCCGCTGGTTCAACAAATGCTGCACCCACACATATTCTCCTGTCATACTTTCAGGTGAAACATATTTTTGACACACCACATCGACCGTTGCTCCAGTGTCTCGTAGAATAGGAATACTAGCTCCATTAATCGTTCTCGAAATCATATATGGTGCCAATAAGTCCTCATCAACTTTATTTTTAACATGATTCACAACTCCCAAACCATTTCTAGTTTTAAGCCTGGGGCAATCAGGTCTGAAGTGCGTTGAATCCCCACATTCGTAACAACGGAACTGTTTCCTTCTCTCAAAATTGGGATCGGGATTCCTTCTATCAAAATTAGGATCAGGTTTCCTTCTATCAAAATTGGGATCGGGTTTCCTACCTTTAAAATAATTTTCCCTTCCCCTTACATCCTGTGTAGTTTCATTTCTTTGGCTACTTCCCCTCCAAGATCTCGTTTGCCATGATTTCTTCTCATTTCGATCCTTATAACTCATCGAACCTTTATTACGAACACACCCTCTTACATCTTCAAACTCTTCAATCTTAGTCACAAAATCAACCGGCGAAATTATAGTTGTCCATTGATCCAAAAAACTCTCCTTAAATTCAGACGGTACCCTCTTTTTTATCTGATCCACAATCATCAAATCTTTTAATTGATCGTAAGTCTCTATCTTCAAACCATTCAACCAACCCTCCAAATAATTTTTTATTTCATAGTAAAAATCATACCAAGTACCATCGGGTGATTTTTTAATTTTCACAAAGTTCTGACGAAACTTTTCCGGACTCAATTTAAAGCGTTTCAGCAACAATGTCTTAACATACTGATATTCACTAGTGTTTTCTTCAGGTTCACTAGCTATCAATGGAGAAATTTCAGATGGCAAAACACCAATTAATTGAGTAACCCACTTTTCGGGGGAAATCTTAAGAACCTCTGCTTGTCGTTTAAAAAGTTCCAAAAACAAACTGATATCATCCTCTTTCGCATCAAATTTAGGCATCAATTTTTGAATCTCCACTCTCGATTCGAAACCTGTACTAGATTTAACCGAATCGTCAGAGCTCTTGCTCTCCTTTAATTGCAACTCCAATCTCTTTTTCCAATTGAAACTTTCTTTCCTCTGACCTGCCTTTCTCTACCCTCTCTCTCTCCTTCTCCGCTCTCTCTCTTTCTTTCTCTTCCGTCTCTTCTCGCTTTATTCTCTCATTTACAACTGACATAAGCATTTTCCTTACAAACTCTTCCTCGTAATTAACACTTTTCGTTATTAAATCCCGTAAATCAATGATTCTCATACTATCGTCAACCTCCTCTCCCAATTCCACCGCAACAACTCTCGGGTCCTCCTTTCGGCCTTTTCCAAAATACGCCATCTCAAAGTTCAATTTCAGCACTCTAGTGCATAGTTCAAACACTTCCTCTAAGCCACAGACACCCAACCAACTAACTAAAATTAATTTGATACTTTTAAAACTATTTACTCCATAGAATGAATGTTACTAATTCAATAAACAAATATATATTTCACAATATCTAAATATTAAAATTTCAAAACAGTTTTCAACATATCTATAAATGTTATTTTCATACTCTACAGAAATATATATCATGACATAACTGGCAAACGCCAGTTTCAAACAGTAATATTACACTACTTCTCTATAATTTACACCATCAGTTTAAAATCTGAAAAATTTCTAAAACTCAACCTCCAATTTCTGAAAATTAATTTTAAATTCAATTTCAAGGTTTAAACAAACACATTAAATATCAATCCACAATATCCCTTTACTTTCAAAATACTGTATAAATGTTTACCAATACAAGACTTTTAAACAATCTTTTTATTTCAACCTCTATTCTTAGTTTAAGAATTTGAACCACTTTGGCTTTAACATTCTATACATCTCATAATACTTAATAAAATCAGTTTGATTTTTTTTCTTCAATACTAGGGGGCTCTGCCCCCTGCTAGCTACGCTCACCAACCCCCGTTCTGATTTCACAGCTTCTTAAACCCTGGTAAATGCAATGTATCCTGTTTTAAAAAGATGATGATGATGATATCACGAACGGCGACTATCTTCTGTTGGATCATGACGGGGTATGCCTCATTCGACTTGACATCGATAACCTTAATGAATTCAGTTATGTTCGTATAGAACATATTGTGCTCCCTGGCGGTGGAAGGTGTAACTAAAGGATTTTGCAGCTAACTCGGGTTCTATGGGTCACATCACGACACGGTTTGGCTCATTCGACACAACATCAATAGAGCTTACCTATTTTAGTTCTGAATTTCACCACCAAGGGGTGCTTTCCTATCTCTGTTTCTATGGGCTGGATCACAATGGGGTATGGCTCTTTCCACTTGACATCGATAGAGCTGACTGATTTTAGTTCGGATTTTCACCACAAGGGGTGCTTTCCTATATCTGGTTCTATAGGCTGGATCACGACGGGGTATGGCTCATTCGACTCTACATAGATAGCTTTTCGATTTTCACCACCAGGGGTGCTTTTCTATCTCTGGTTCTATGGGCTGGATCATGAAGGGGTATGGCTCTTTCGACTCGACTTACAGTAATATATGGGAGTGTGTATGGCACGCCCAGTGTTTTCTGTCTAAGGTAGTGGGGCCCCCAACATTAGATTTGTTTAATAATAAAAAAATGTTCAACACTGATTTCAGGTACATTTAAGGTTGTGTTGGCACGGGCAACGCCGGGCGGTAAGCTAGTAATATTATAAATCTGATTGTGTGCAAATGGTAGGCTGAAGCCAGCGTCAAAATGAAGCATTTAATTATCCTGTATCTTTGCATATAAGTTGATTATAACCCTCAAATGAACATAGAATGGTTTTTGTTTATTTTATTTCAATATTTTTCTTAATAATTCAAAATTTCATTATTTTCATAGAGAATAAATGGACATTTTTTCGTATATTTTAAAATGGTTGGTTGGTTTGGTTGGTTTGGCCCAAAGGGCCCGGTTTTGCAGCTTTCTTTTTTTAAAATGGTTAAATTTATTTTACCGTTGCTAATACTTTATCGTTGCCAATATAAAATAAAACCCCTGAGTAATAATTTTTAATCAACAATTTATTTTCAAGTGAAAAATTTCCACGTGAAAAATGAAAAGGAAATGAATTATTTAAGAATTAAACAGAATATGAAATGATGTCATATTAGAAACAAAACGTGCGTTTTCAAATATTTGATAATAAAACAAAGTGCATAAATGCGAGAAAGTATGGAAAGCAAGCGAATATGATGTCATATATAGAAAAATAAAACAGATTTGTTTTGATGTTAAAATAAAATGATCTTGGGTTATCAAATTATTTGTGATCAATTTCTCTTTTTTTCTTTTTCTTTTTGACATGAAAGGAATTATTTTAAATGTACGTAATATATGTATTTTAAATGTATGTGTTGTAAATTAAAGTTCTGTGTTTTAAATGAAATGGGTGAAAGATTTATATTTTTAATGAATTCAATACGAATGATGGGATAGGTTGGCGATTTATCGTCTGCACACGGCTAACATAAAGATACCATATTTTTAATTTAAATTTTAAAAAGTATAAATAAATAAATAAATAAATAAAAATGGATGGCAAATGTCAATGATATGCATCGCAAAATTATCCGCATCGAAAATCAGAAAATCTTAATAAAAATAACTATAGTTTTTAAAAGAAAGTTGCATTTCTCATAAAAGCTAAAGATTTAATATGATTGTGTCGAAGTAACAGCATTTTTCCTCCATTATTTTCCCACAATCGAAACACATTTGTAAATCGTCGTTTTGAACCGGAATTTAATTTTACATTTCTTTTAGTTTTAAAAGAGGAAAAACTTTGTTGTCGTTTTTGAATATAGCTTTTTTTAAATTTGTTTCATAATAGATTTTTGTAAAGTCTTGTAGGATAAGAAAAATTGCATAGATTTTAAAGCAATATTTAAGTAAAATTACAATATTTTTTAAACTTAAAAAACAACAATGTTATCGAAAAGAAAATCGATTTTACCAACAAATTCGCGTAATGCAATAGCAAAGAAGAAATCAGAAAACAATCTTTTCTTCCAGCCGAATTGTGTAAACTTGAACAAGCCAATCGTGCCAATTCACAACATTATAAACGTGAAAGCGCGTTCTATATAGTACAATTTTTTTTACTTATAGGTAGAAAATTTTCGAAAATAACAAGGTTAGGGGTCTGTAATTAAGTCCATAGTCAATTTGCTTTTTTCTTTTTTTAATCATGGGAAATTTGGCGCAAAATTAAATACATTGTTGTAACCAGATTTGTTTTTTTGCGTGGTAAACACTTAATGGTATTTTAGATGATCATTTCCCCGCTCACCTTTGATGCCAACTATGACTGTAAAACATATCAAAAACTTTTAGCCGATAATTTTCTAATTTTCTTATTGCTTCATGAAGGTTCATACTTTAAACCTGAATCGGTCATGCCATTGTCGTTCAATTTTTATTCCTAATCCTAACCCTAATCGTATCCTATCCTAATCCTGATAATAACTTTAAAGAATATTCTTTGACATGAATATGTAAATTAAATCAATATCCATAAATGGAATGAATGGAAAATAGAATAAATAGAAATGGCAAAATAAAATAACAAGAAAGTACATTTATTCGACACCTAACCCTAGAGAAAGCGTAAAAAATTTCAAGCGCATGAAATAAATTAAAATAATCCTATATATACTAACAAAAATATGTAAATTTAGATAATCAGATTTGTGTCGTCGGTATTTATTTGCTAATAGTGTTCTTGACGCGATAGAGAAAATATCGAGGTTAAATTGGGCAGAATTTAAAGTATTTTCTAGCAACCTTTATTTACATTTTAGAATCGTATCAGATTGTTATATCTTTGTGAAATATCTATCAATGTATAAAATCTACAAGCAGTTTGTTCACTATTCACACCACTTAGCGTGAAACACTTAATTTAATATATACATAAACAAGATAATGTAGTAAGAAATATATGTCTATGCAAATAAACAATATAATAATGCCCATTTAGCAATGCACACATATACAAATTGTACACCAAATACCACCTAAAATGCACTGTTGTATAGAAGAATTCTGCCAGTGTTGTTTTTCGCTTTATGAAAAGGAATTCCTCGATTTTCACGATTTTACTGGGTCCTCCTTTTTTCATTAGTTGCAGTTTCATTTTCGCGATTGTACATTTTATTTGGCATGAAATTTCACTTTTTTAAGACTGGGTTATGTCAAGGCCCCTATAGCAAAGAAATACCGTATGGTCTCCTATAAAATGTGATAAAGCTTTGGTTAATTTTATATGTTGTTAATTATCAAGTGAAATGTTTTGCTAAATTAATGCATTTATTCTTTTTTTAATATTACGTGAACGAAGTCACGGGTAACAGCTAGTCAGGTTATAATGCTTTTTCATTTAACTGGTTATAATGCTTTTTCATTTAACTGGTTATAATGCTTTTTCATTTAATTCATCTTTTTTATTTTTAATATTCATGCGTAAACACGATTTTTATGACGTAATTTTCTTTATTTCCTGCTTTCAACACGTGATCATTTAATTATTATTTTAAACTTTCATTATTGTTTTTAATAGTCTCGCGCAAATACATTTTTTATTTGAGATAAAATATAATCATTTGCGCTTATTTAGAAATTGGCAACAATATAAAAAAATGACTTTTTCAATTAAAGATTTTTTACTCGATTTTTAAGGATTTTTTGAGTTTTTATTGTCCGACCGTGATAATTTTTTGAATTTCTGAAAGCTTGTTATATTTCACGTCTGGTGGTATGATTTTCAAATCCGTAGAATGGCTAGAAAAAAAGTAATCGCTCCTCAAAAAAGCCCATAGTAAAAAAGTGATAAGAATAACCCGGAATATCTACGCAGATTTTCATTGGTCCATTTCCAAACCATTACTTTTTTTTATATATAGAAGGATACATGAATCCTTATTCAGTTCATTCCTATCTGCCAGTTTGGCGTAAAACAATTTACTCAAAATCAGTTTGATTTTCCACATATGAATCGTTATTCATTTCTTTCAGCCAGTTTGGCTTCACCTTTATAATTATCTTAAGTTTTAAGATTTCAAATCACCAAATTTTTTTTTTCAAATAAGATACACATTTTTTTTTCAAATAAGATACACATTTTTTTTTTCAAATAAGATACACATTTTTTTTTCAAATAAGATACACATTTTTTTTCAATACAAATACAACTCAAAACTAGTTTCTAAATAAAATACACCATGCTGGCAATTGAGAACCGCTGCACTTAATACAAAACAAAAAAGCCAGTTTGGCACAAAAAACCCCAATTTCAACTTTCTTAAATATAAACATATAAATCTACAAACACTAAAGGCACACTGTAATGGACAAAAGGAAAAATGACATACCTCTGATAAAATATTCGCCGGCTTCACGTGTCAACAACATTTATCTCCGGTGGTACCTCCAATTTATCTTCATATGACTGTAACGAACTATATTTCAACTCCAGTCAGATCCGAGGCGACGCTTTAACGTCTAACAACTTTATTCACCTTCATTGATACAACTTAAAAATAATATATAAAGTTTAAAACCACATCATGCTTTTTCTTAAAAGCCCAGTGAACAAATTACTCCATATTTTACACACAACCAGTTTGTTTGTTTGTTTGTTTGTTTATTGAGAACATACATCTGACTTGTGTGCTTGACATCAAGTGCCCGCTTATAAGTCATCGTCAATATACAGGGACGAGATAGCCACAAGGAAATTTACAACACCAGAGAGTTACATCCGAGAGCTCCACAAAGTGTGTGCAATGGAGCTGGCGGGAGTCGAACCCGCCGACCTGACTCCTACGCTCACAAGCGATTAGCGGAATGGTGTCTTAACCACTCGGCCACGGAGGCCCCTCGCACAACCAGTTCACTTTCCCCTTCGCCATCATCTGTACAACTCCCTCAGCTTAGCTCGATTCACTTCCCTTGACCTGCCAACTAACATCTCTTGCAGTCTCTTTGCATATCGAAAACTGTCCCTTCGATTCGATAACACGGCTACACGGCGATCAACCTCCGAAGCTAGGCGACAAATACATGGACAAGCTCTGGACAAACTAGCTCAGCAACTTACGAGTCAGGCTACGGGTTTCTTCGGTCGTTACAGTGGGGCAGTGAGAAGGGTGAGTAGTGTCATCTGGTGGAATAAAATTAGGAAGCTTCCCGGTTATCCGAAAATTCCTATGGAACCTCGGTCAACCGAAAATGCTTTGGTCCCATGCTTTTCGGATAACCGGGGTTTTACTGTATTTAGAAAAATGTTTTCACGTTGCCTTGACAACCTGCATTATTTTAAAAGTGAAGCTTGGGTAGTATCATCTCAGGCGAACAAAAACAGCAAAACTACGGTTCTTGTAATCTAAACACACGTTCTAAATTTTTCCATATAATCCGATTTTAATGCTTTACAATGCTACCAGATGCTCTATATGATGATGGTGTGTAAGTTATTTGCATGTGTTACAAAAAATAAGAATTACGTGATTGTTTTAGATAAAAATTAATATATATATATATATATATATATTTGCTTTTAAACATGAAAAAGTTTATAAGTTGCACAGCGTTCCGCAACGAAATTTATGGAGATAATAGCCTGAACTATTATCTAATAAATAATAATAAAACTAGTCGTTGGGGACCATCATGGATATGTATAATATAAAATATGAAAATAAAACATGTGTAAACTATTTATAAAATGCATTGCAATTCCAATAAAATCGTGGCTTGATGACGTCATAAACTTTAAATGCTCTATTACTGAATTGCGTAAGAGAAACATTCTTCTAACTCTAAAAATAATAATCCTATTACCTAACAGCTAACTGCGTCGAATTAAGCGTCTCTTTACTAATTAAAATTTATCTTTTAATTGAAATGTGAATAAAATACAGGGTCTTGAAAAATCGAAGAGTGTGGGAAATGTGATTACAAATATCTCGGCAACTAATTATCCAATCAACTTCATCATTAATGCAAAATTTATGTTTTTTTATCGTCTTTTATACTAACTCTTTAAAAAAAAAAAAAAAAAAAAAAAATTTCGAAAATGATTGTATACTTTTTATCAGAACGAATGTTTCAAGATCCCGAAAGAAATAGTTCCGGATAATCGAGGTTACTGAAATTCAATAAGCATCTTCCCATTATTACATACTAAGTACATACCAAATTTCAAGTCTCTATCTCAATTTGTTCGGGAGATAGAGCGTTTACGTATCTCTCTTGCACCCTTTCCTGCCTTTACCAGTCTTGTTTTGCTTGACTTAGACATCCCTTTATTTATTTACTTCTACTTTTACTTCAAATTTCTTCATAGCCATAGCTTTCTACACTTAAAAATATTGTTACACATTGATTTATGGGTAACTAATCAAATTTTTATGATGTTTTGTTAATTTTATTATGCTTTACTAGCTCAAAAATTGAAAGGTGGCAAAGAACTTTAGCAACTTGTTAGCAATCGTAAAAAATAGTGATAAAAGTCCTCCGATAAATACTCAAATATGGCATACTTTTTTTTTTGAAATCCTACCCTTGCTTTGATTGACACATTACTAAATAAAATGGAATCTGTATGGGCATTCAAAACATTCATTTATATACATCGGCTACATTCAAGAAAAAGAAAAATAATTATCGTCAACCTAACCAGGTTTTACTGCCTTTTTCTGATTATTTGGCTATAACGTTTCATAAAATAATTATAATTGATCAAACTGTATTGCATGATATTCTTGAGTAAATTATCTTTCCAGTGATATGTAGCTTTTATGGTATTACTAAGAAATATTGGGTGTTATGAGCCATCAACCTTCAAAAAAGCATTTTTTTTCAAAAGGTTTCCACAAATTTGTCCACTACTGTATTTGTGAAGGACCTTTTTAAAAAATATCTAAATAATAACCTAAGTATAACTATAATTTCTAGTTCACAAAATTTCAATTATATTTTTTATGACAATTTTATATGATTTTTTTAATAAGGTAATATTTTTTATACAAAATGTTTTCAAAAACAGGATTGCGTGGAAAAAAAAAAATGTAAGCAGACCCATGCTCTTGTTAAAAATGAAAATTCATGTGCAAAATTATTTCAATGATACCAATCATCAATTTCAATGATACCAATCATCAATTTCAATGATTTCAATGATGATTACCAGAAATTTAATATAAAATTTTAAACATGCATTTATTTTTATTGGCATAGTTGCGATTTTTCATGTAATCATGCAATTGAAAATATTTAGTCTTTTCAAGCTTTTCTTTTTCTCTTCTCTTCCTTTTCCTTAAATATAGATTTTAAGACTTGTCTAACAGTATATATATATATATATATATATATATATATATATATATATATATATATATATATATATATATATATATATATATATATATATATATATATATATATATATATTAATATAAATGCATACAAATACACTTTGCAAAGAAAGGGTAAATTTTCTGATAAAAATTGTTTTCAACTAAATATTTCGAAGTATTAAAAAATCCACCTGTTTTATAAATTTCATTAAAGAAATATACACACATATATGTTACTTTCATATTAAGAATCTAAAACTTAAGCTAAAACTAAAACATAGGGTTGGTTTAGGTTTAGACTAGAAAGCTATACCAAAAGTATACACAAGAAATGAAAATTTTAATTGTATGAAAAAAAAATTATAATATTGAAATTATTATCAATTTTTAAGCAGAAGATATAAAAATGATATTTATGTCTAGAGCTGTAAAATTTCCGGAAATTTTGAAGTGGTGGAAAAAAAAACAGTTTTTTTCCGGTTGCCTCCGCCAAGTCGAGAAAGCACAGCCGTAAGCATCCTTTTCTGGAAGCAACTCAGGGCACTTTTGACCCCCCCCCCCCATATCGCTGCACTGGAGTATCCCAAAATTTTTAAACTTCGTTTATATAGAGTATGTGGCAAATAGGACTAAAATTTATAATTTCTCGAAACTGTCTTTTCTAGTGCAGACGATATATGAACTCAAAGTTTCGATTTTTTGTCACTCACTCACTCTCCCGTCATCAAAAAGATTAGGTAGATCCCGCAGCCATAGAATCTTAAAATTTGGAATAAAGCTAGTGTTTCGGATACAAAGAGAGGAAAATTAAAAAGAAAAAACATTCGAAAATTCAACAAATTCGAACAAAATTGAAAATGGAAAATAGCACGATCTTGTAGTCTTAAAAACTTAAAATTTGGTGTGAAGGTAGTGTTTAGAATTCAAAAAATCCCTGACGGCTCGGCCTACAGGCACAGGTAGATTTCGAAGACGCAGACCGTGGGGCGCCTGTTTGACGAGTATTGCGGAAGAAATGACCTTTTTGCGATGATGCGGCAGTTGGAACCGCCTACTTCGAAACCTAACTTGTTTGCAGGCGGAGGCAGCAGGGATTTTTTTTTTTTTTTAAGCTATAAGAGTTGGTCCTATAAAAAACTTGTCAATATAAAAGTTTTAGATAATTTAAGAGGATTTATAATAAATTTAAGCGGATTTGAAATCTTGGGAATTGACGAATATATGAATTTTTTTCTTCTAAAACACCCCTTACCCCCCCCCCCCCCCCTTAAGGCAATTTTTAATTATATCAAAAATCTGTCATACATAAATTTTCGGCCCTTCTCCTAGAAGTAATAATAACTTCAAACGGATTCGATGCGTATAATAATTAAGAAATTATGGTTTTTGTTTTCTTTTTTCACAAAAAGCCCCCCCCCCCTCCACCCCTCCTCCCCCCTTGGTTCGATTTTGCCCATTAACGAACTTGACCGAGATTTTATGCCCCTTGATTTTATGTATCAGTTTCCAAAAGATGCGGGAGTTGGAACCGCCTACTTAGAAAAATAACTTGTTTGCAGGCGGAGCCGGCAGGGTTTTTTTTTGTTTTTAATTTTTTTTGCTATAATGGTTGGTCCTATAAAAAAACTTGTCAATATAAAAATTTTAGATAATATTAAGAGGATTAATAATAAATTTACGCGGATTTGATATCTTGTGAATTGAGGAAGATACGATTTTTTTCTTCTAAAACCCCCCCTTTTTCCCCCCGTTGGGGCCATTTTTAATTATATCAAAAATCTGTCATACATAAATTTTCGGCCCTTTTACTAGAAGTAATAATAACTTCAAACGGATTCGATGCGTATAATAACTAAGAAAGTATTGTTTTTGTTTTCTTTTTTCACAAAAAGCCCCCCCCTCCATCCCCTCCCTTGGTTCGATTTTGCCCATTAACGAACTTGACCGACATTTTATGCCCCTTGATTTTATGTACCAGTTTCGAAAAGATGCGGCAGTTGGAACCGCCTACTTCGAAAAATAACTTGTTTGCCGGCGGAGCCGGCAGGGATTTTTTTGTTTATTATTATTATTATTATTTTTTTGCTGTAACGGTTGGTCCTATAAAAAACTTGTCAGTATAAAAGTTTTAGATAATATTAAGAGTATTTATAATAAATTTAAGCGGATTTGAAATCTTGGGAATTGCCGAAGTTATGAATTTTTTTCTTCTAACCCCCCCCCCCCTACCCTCTTAAGGCAATTTTTAATTATATCAAAAATCTGTCATCAGACATTTTCGGACCTTCTCCTAGAAGTAATAATAACATCAAACGGATTCGATACGTATCATAATTACGAAATTATGGGTTTTTTTTCTGTTTTCACAAAAAGGCCCTCTTCCCCCCCCCCCTGGTTCGATTTTGCCCATTAACGAACTTGACCGAGATTTTATGCCCCTTGATTTTATGTATCAGTTTCGAAATGATGCGGGAGTTGGAACCGCCTACTTCGAAAAATAACTTGTTTGCAGGCGGAGCCGGCAGGGTTTTTTTTTTTTTAAATTTTTTTTGTTATAACGGTTGGTCCTATAAAAAACTTGTCATTATAAAAATTTTAGATAATATTAAGAGGATTAATAATAAATTTACGCAGATTTGATATCTTGTGAATTGAGGAAGATATGATTTTTTTCTTCTAAAACCCCCCCTTTTTCCCCCCGTTGGGGCCATTTTTAATTATATCAAAAATCTGTCATACATAAATTTTCGGCCCTTTTACTAGAAGTAATAATATCTTCAAACGGATTCGATGCGTATAATAATTAAGAAATTATGGTTTTTGTTTTCTTTTTTCACAAAAAGCCCCCCCCCTCCACCCCCCTACCCCCTTGGTTCGATTTTGCCCATTAACGCACTTGACCGAGATTTTATGCCCCTTGATTTTATGTACCAGTTTCGAAAAGATGCGGCAGTTGGCACCGCCTACTTCGAAAAATAACTTGTTTGCAGGCGGAGCCGGCAGGGCATTTTTTGTTTATTATTATTATTTTTTTTTTTTTGCTGTAACGGTTGGTCCTATAAAAAACTTGTCAGTATAAAAGTTTTAGATAATATAAAGAGGATTTATAATAAATTTAAGCGGATTTGAAATCTTGGGAATTGCCGAAGTTATGATTTTTTTTCTTCTAACCCCCCCTCCCCTCTTAAGGCAATTTTTAATTATATCAAAAATCTGTCATAGATACATTTTCGGACCTTCTCCTAGAAGTAATAATAACATCAAACGGATTCGATACGTATCATAATTACGAAATTGTGGGTTTTTTTCTGTTTTCACAAAAAGCCCACCTTCCCCCCCCCCCCCCCCCTGGTTCGATTTTGCCCATTAACGAACTTGACCGAGATTTTATGCCCTTTGATTTTATGTATCAGTTTCCAAAAGATGCGGGAGTTGGAACCGCCTACTTAGAAAAATAACTTGTTTGCAGGCGGAGCCGGCAGGGTTTTTTTTTGTTTTTAATTTTTTTTGCTATAATGGTTGGTGCCTATAAAAAAATTTGTCAATATAAAAATTTTAGATAATATTAAGAGGATTAATAATAAATTTACGCGGATTTGATATCTTGTGAATTGAGGAAGATACGATTTTTTTCTTCTAAAAACCCCCCTTTTCCCCCCGTTGGGGCCATTTTTAATTATATCAAAAATCTGTCATACATAAATTTTCGGCCCTTTTACTAGAAGTAATAATAACTTCAAACGGATTCGATGCGTATAATAATTAAGAAAGTATTGTTTTTGTTTTCTTTTTTCACAAAAAGCCCCCCCTCCATCCCCTCCCTTGGTTCGATTTTGCCCATTAACGAACTTGACCAACATTTTATGCCCCTTGATTTTATGTACCAGTTTCGAAAAGATGCGGCAGTTGGAACCGCCTACTTCGAAAAATAACTTGTTTGCAGGCGGAGCCGGCAGGGATTTTTTTGTTTATTATTATTATTATTATTATTATTTTGCTGTAACGGTTGGTCCTATAAAAAACTTGTCAATATAAAAGTGTTAGATAATATTAAGAGGATTTATAATAAATTTAAGCGGATTTGAAATCTTGAGAATTGCCGAAGTTATGAATTTTTTTCTTCTAAACCCCCCCCCGCCCTCCCCTCTTAAGGCAATTTTTAATTATATCAAAAATCTGTCATACATACATTTTCGGACCTTCTCCTAGAAGTAATAATAACATCGAACGGATTCGATACGTATCATAATTACGAAATTATGTTTTTTTTTTCTGTTTTCACAAAAAGTCCCTCTTCCCCCCCCCCCCCCCCGCTTTGGTTCGATTTTGCCCATTAACGAACTTGACCGAGATTTTATCCCCCACTTTTTAGCAATAAAAAATATTAAATAATTCTTTAAAATTCTCTAATGACATAATGTTATCCATTAACCACAAATACGATATCATGTGTTGGAATAAAAACGATAAATTTAATATGTACAGTTTAATACCCACCAAACATGGATTTTCGGAAGAATATATTTTACAAGAGATGAATATACAGTCTTATGATTTAGTTTACAAATTTACACATATGAAAAGCAATCCATTACATTTTGAAGTCGGTGCAAAACTACCTTAAGTATAATAAGAATTATGAATATATTGTACCTAGTATCAACTAATTTATCGATTGGGGTTGTTTGGCACCGACTTCAAAAAGTAATTGATTGCTTTTCACATGTGTAAATTCGTAAACTAAATCATAAGACTGTATATCCATCTCTTGTAAAATATATTCTTCCGAAAATCTATGTTTGGTGGGTATTAAAGTGTACATATTAAATTTATCGTTTTTATTCCAACACATGATATCGTATTTGTGGTTAATGGATAACATTATGTCATTAGAGAATTTTAAAGAATTATTTAATATTTTTAGTGCTTTTTTTAAGTCGGTTAATATTTTTTTTGTAAAAGTTTATTTTATTTCCTATTTTTTAGTTATTAATACAGAAATACACAATTATCTTGATTTCAACATCTGCTGAATAATCAAGTAATTTATAATAGAAATTATAATTTACCAAAATTATCCATTAAATAAATATTTTTTATAAAACCTTTGACAGGATCAAATTCTTGTCAATTTGGACGACAATTGGCGAAATATCGCCAAATTTGACGACCAAAATATGTTGCCATAAATGAAGCCAACGTGGCTATAGTTGACTAATTTGACGAAATTCTCATTCAGATTGACGAGAATTGAGAATGAATCTTCTGTAATCAGGTTCCACGCATTTTAGTTTCATTTTCCAGTAAAAAAATATTTTTTCGAAAGGACAAGGTTATGGGCTTTAAGTCGAGCTAAGAGCTTAGAAGGATTAGCTTTGTATGATTTGGAGCCTAACAAACATCTAAACAAAACACACGATCACAAGTCACTAGCTGAGATGCAAAGACTACGAGCGCTGTCTACTTAATGCGTTGAGTATGTAACCAAAAAAAGACTGAATGTTTTCTGCACTACATGTGGAATTATTTAAATAATAAAGTTTATAGCGGTGATAAAAACATATACATCTCAGAGTTAGACAGACTTCCAGAGTTCAACCACCTTGGTGCACCGCTGAAAGTAATTTGTGGCACCAATTTTCATTTTGCGAGTTGACCTTGAATATGAGGCAAAGAGATGACATGGAATTCATTGATTTATTAAATAGTTTGCATATTGGTGAAATGACTACCAACCAGTTGCAACTTCTTTGTGAAAGACGAAGAGTACCGTTGTGTGAAGAATTCGATGATGGTGTTGATGTCAGAATATATCCAACACTAAAATTAGTTGATCACTCTAATGGAAAAATGACGGAAATTTTGTGTATTGCATGTCGAGTATATGATATCGCTGCAATTGACGAATCTCGGGAAGCTACCATGTACGGAAGAAAACCACCAAGTAACGTAATTCCAACTGACGTGAACAATTGTGGTGGTCTTTTACATTCTATAAAATTAGCCGTGGGATCACGAGTAATGTTACGACGTAACAGATCCGTTTGCGACGGTCTCGTAAACGGAGCTATGGGTATCGTAAAAAAATTCAAATGGCCAGCTCTTAGGAGAGACCAGTTAGAAAATGGAGAACAACCAGATTCTGTTTCAATTCTTTTTAATGATGAAACCATAGACAATCGGATGAAAGATGCAGATGGATATGTTTCGATTGCGTCTGTCAGTACGACTTCTCAAGCAGTAAAAGGATACGGGGACGTTGAACGTCGAATGCTTCCACTTATTCTAAGCTGGGCCGTGACGGTACACAAGTTACAAGGCACTACACTCACTAAAGCTGTAATCGATCTTGAGAAAAATGTTTTTTTGAAAGGACAAGCTTATGTTGCTCTAAGTCGAGTTAAGAGCTTAGAAGGATTAGCTTTGTGTGATTTGGAGCCTAACAAACTTCTAAATAAAACCCACGATCACAAGTCGCTAGCTGAGATGCAGAGACTACGAACTGTCTACTTAATGCGTCAAGTATGTATATAACCAGAAAAAGACAATGTTTTTTGCACTACATGTCGATTTTTTTAAATAATAAAGTTTATAGCGGTGATAAAAAGATTTGCAGCTCACAGTTAGAAGCCACGGTCCTTTATCAGGAACGTGTAATATAATTTAAATGTCTAGTATTACAATAAACGCTGAAATTGTGTGAAATAGTTCTTTTTTGGCTTGTCCTACCACCAACTTTTCTGCGAAATTTATTTCACACTTTTTAATTTAATATTTCACTGAATATTAAAACAGGTATTTCAATCTCACTCTGAGTTAAAGTTCTTAATTTTGAAATTTTTCGAAAAACAAATTTGTTCTAATCATTAGATCTTGATGAAATTCAAATGAGACCACCAGGGTATCTTACATTTAAAAACAAAAACAAAAGAAAATATATCAAAATCGGTGCACAATTACGAAAAGTTATGCGTGAACACCACTAATACATACATAGGATAGAATTAGTATATTCATTGTTTTACCTTCTTCTATCTATAATAGATGAAAGTACTGTAATCGAAATTTGTTTCGACTTAGGAAATTTGTTTCGACTTTAGGGCTCAGAGATTCCGAAAAACATGTTTGTACAAATATCTGTCTGTCCTTGTGTGTCCTCTTTGTATCCTGGAAAAGTGTGTGAAGTTATGAAGCAACCTGAAATTGAACCAAATTTCATTTATCGATTTTTGGCTATGGCCAGCAGGTTCCACTTAAATCTGGGGATATTCTGCCGAAAGAGGGCGTTGTGATAGATATTTTTTGGTATGAAGTTATGCATAGAATTGAGTCAAATTTTTTGTATATGTTTTCGGCTATGGCCTGCCGGTCCCAGTTGAATTTTGAGATACTCGGCCGGAAGGGGGCGCTATGATAGCCATTTAAAGATTTCAAATTCAAAAAGATGTAATAATTGTCTGAGTGCAACGAAGACTCATACACAGCGCAGTATTACTTTGCCCCATATATAGCTACGATGGATATTAAAACCTTTCGTCAAGCATAACTCAAAAAATATTTAACGGATTTCGTTCAAATTTTTACAGCAGGTACCTATAAAGGTAACAACGACGTCTATTTATTACCAAGAATAAATGTCAAACCGTTTGGAAATTATATTAAAAAAATAGATAAAAAAGCACAATTAAAGTACATACGTCACGAAATTTTTGTGCGTACGTCATTTTCACCGGCGGGAGATTTTCGTAGACAATCGTCGGAATTGAAAAGTTCATGCAGTACATGCAGCAAAACAATATGCACGCACTAATATTCAGCACAATAAAATATATTTCAATTTAGTAGAAATTGAAAATTAATCTGGATTTTTTTCTGTTTGAAAGAAAAAACCCGCAAAAACTTGGTAGACTTGGTATTAGAGATTTGGCGCAAATCTCAGCAATAGCAGCTTTTTTTAATTCGCGTGTGTAAATTAAAAAAAAAAAAATCTTTGGTGTTTAAATAAAAGGTTTGGATTTATGGCATTATTTCTTTTTTTTTTCTCTCTCTCTTTTTAGCATTTTAAATGGGATTAATGAAAGGCACGTATTTTAAATTAAATGAGTGAAAGGTTTACATTTAAATGAAATGAATTCAATATGAAAATGTTATAGGCGCAATATTTGGCGATTTATCAACTGTGCCAGGATAACATAAAAGTACCAATATATCAAACGGTATGTAGTATGTGAAATAAAACAATTATATTATAATCACCCGTCGTACATGAAAAAAAAACTAATATTCTGCATTCAGAGGGAAAAATCCATCTCCTGTGCCGTAGGATTTGGCGAGTTCTTTTTTGGTGATAAGTTTGTCGATGTGATTGTTGGGATCTGCAGGATTTGGCTTACTTTTTCTAAATCTTATTTTTTTACAGATGTAGTATTGTGTAAATATATTTTTTTGCAGATATTTTTCTATTTTGTATATTTGGCATTCTATTTTGTATATTTTCTATTTAGCATTTGGAAAAGAGATTTTTACCTTTTTATCTGTGCCTTCGGAAATATTAAAAAATAAAAAAAGATTTACATATATCCAGCGTATAATGTTATGTTTTGCATTTTTATACGGACCACTTCTCCATTTTTAGATTTTAAATGCTATTTATTATTTACTAGCCGTTTATTAATTGTTTACAATTTACTCCCCTAACAATAACAATTAATTATCACAAAAATGCCTACGTTTGTTATATAAGTTTGTTTATATATTTTCATCACTTATTAAAATATCGAATATGGCGATAAAATTTTATTTTAGCATCGTGCTTAAATTTTTAAGATGGTGCAAAAACATGCTTTAATAAACGTATGTTTGTAAATATTTGAAAAACATGTTGTACCGCTCTCTTGAAAAAGTTTGTTAGATGCTAAAACTACCTTTTGGCACCATGTAAAATTATTTTCGCCAACCGACATAGGATACGAAACTTTTCCCCATTCAGATACACGGGCAAGGCTGGTCTCAAACAAGAGTAAAGCTAGCAACAATATTGTTTTAACTCTATAAGAGTTACAATAATGATATTAAATGCTCCGATTGGCTTTGGGCCCAATTACGAAAGTTCCTCCTAAAAAAACTGTAGAAGAAGTCTTTTACATTTGTTTCAAATGAAGTTCGGTCTACAAGGTATTAGTTAATAATACAAACAACACTAATGGCATAGAGGCAAAAGTTTTAATTTAAATGTTTAATATTTGAAACCCTACCCCCTAAAAAAAAAAAGAAAAAAAAGAAAAGAAAGTTACAGTAATGAATTTAAAATGACGTTAAGCCACGCTTTCTGACATAAGCAATTGGCTGCAAACGCGATAACGAAACTTTCACTTAACTCAATAACATGTAGCTAATATAGCCCTCAGGGTACTTTGCAGTTATATAGACCTTGTGGTTTTTTTTAAAAAGCTTGAGACAATTCAGGTTTAAGAAGTTGAGATTTGCTGTCAAATGATATAAACAACTATGAACACAAAACTGATGAATTATTATTCAGGTTTATGTATGTATTTAAAAAAAATTGCATCTGATTACACTTATTAGATAAATTACTTCTGTTTGCATTTAATAACTGATAAACGGCTGCTGTATATTAAATGAATTATTTAAATATTGGGAAGAGGTGGCGAGAGGTAGAAAGACGAGTAAACAAAAGGGTAGACAGACGGGTAGAGAGACGAGTAGCGACATAGGTAGACATATAACATATGTATATTATGTAAACAGTTATCTAGTAATTTTTATTTATATTTTAAAATTATAATATTAGTTCAAAATATTTTTTAAATCTGTTTCTCTAATGTTTTTTTTTTCTTCAGTTATATGTAAAAAAGTTTAATATTTTCAAAAAAGTTCGATATTTTTTTTTTCATTTAAAAAGAGTTTGATATATTTTTTTAAGATTAAGTATATGTTTTAAACAAACACCTACAGTTTTTTATCTGTAACATATAAAAAAGTTTGATATTTTTTCAAACGACTTGTTAACATACATATATAACATATGTATATTATTTAAACAGTTATCTATTAATTTTTTTTTTAGATTTTAAACTTATAATATTTGTTCAAAACATTGTTTTGAATCTGTTTCTAAACGTTTAAAAAATAATTCTGTTGACCTTTTTTAACGAAAACAAAAGAAGTTTAAAGTGGTAATTTTTTTTGACAAAATATTTCTTTAACACTTGCTAAAAATCTGTTGCATACAAAAAGTTTGTTATTTGTTTATTACATTTTAAAAGAGTTTAATATTTTTCTGTTAAAAGTTTGATACATATATACTTTTTTATTACATATAAAAAAGTTTGATACATATATACTTTTTTATTACTTATAAAAAGTTGGATATTTTTTCAAGACTTGTTAACATATGTATATAACATGTATATTATCTATATATCATGTGTATAACATATAAAACATATGACAAAAACATATATAACATATGTATAAAACATATGTAATATATCTAGCATATGTATAAAAAATATATAACATATCTAACATATGTATAAAGCCTATGTGACATATGTGTAAAACATATGTAACATATATAACATATGTATAAAACATATATAACATGTGTAACATATGTATAAAACATATATAACATACGTATGAAACCTATGTAACATAGCTAACATATGCTTAAAACATATCTAACATATGTATAAAACATATGTATAAAACATGTAACATATCTAACATATGTATAAAACATATGTAACATATATAATATATGTATAAAACATATGTAAGATATATAATATATGTATAAAACATATGTAACATACATAATATATGTATAAAACATATGTAACATGTTTATAAAACATATGTATAAAACATATGTAACATATGTAACATATGTATAAAACATATGTAACATATCTAACAAATGTATAAAACAAATGTAACATATGTATAAAACATATGTAACATACGTATAAACATATGCAACTTATCTAACACATGTGTAAAACATATGTAACATATCTAACATATGTATAAAACATATGTAATATAAGTATAAAACATATGTAATATATGTATAAAACATATGTAACATAGGTATAAAACATATGTAATATATGTATAAAACATATGTAACATATCTAATATATATGTATAAAACATATGTAACATAAATATAAAACACATATAACATATGTAACATAAATATAAAACATACATAACATATGCAAGAAATGTATAAAACATATGTAACTTATATATAACATGTTTATCATAAAAAAATATTTTTCATTCTTTTAATCAGAACTTATCTAATTCAAAATTTCTTCATAAACTCTTTATTTGTTAAAATTCATTTAAAAAATTCATTCAAAAATAAAATCGCTCAAAAATTAATTTGTTAAAAAATAATTAATCAACTTTATAAAATTTTTATTTGTTAAATTCAAACCAAAAGCTTTCGTTCTAAAAACATTTTTATGAATCAGTTACACAAATATACCTAATTTTTTTTTTAAATAATAAGTTAAAGTCATTCTGTATTGCTTTTTAAGAAAGTGTTTTTTAAAAACATGACGTTATTTCTCAAAGTTCATTTTTTCTCAAAGTACTCGTTTACAAAATTCACTCATATAATATTATTTTCTTTTAAAGTTGAAACTAAATTCACTAGTTTAATCTTTCTACCTATAGCGTTTACAGATCATGATAATCACCAAGAATCTTCCAATCTTCTAAAAACAATTACTTAAAAAAAGCAAGAATGCATAGGCTTTAACTAAAAGTCGCCGTTGATAGTGCTCCATCTTTTGTAAGTAAATATAGTTAGTAGAAATGTTATTTGTTGAAATATTTATTAATACATTTATAGCTGTTCTTCGAAAAATTATGTTTATTGCAATCACTTAAAAATTAGTGTAACTGATTTATTAAAAAAAAAAAGCTTTTAAAGTAGGGAAAATCTTTAAATTTAACCATTTCTCGTTTTCAGTTGGGTATGACATTTTAACTTTTCGGCTTTATATTAACTCTTATTCTTTCTCTTAATAAATTCACTATGTGCAAGCTAACGGTTACAATGAGAACACACTTTCATCATATATATAGGGTTGGTGATGTCTTTGTTACATAAGTCTCGACAAGTTCACATACATTTAGAGAAAATATGACAACACATATATAACTTATTTGAATGGTGAAACATTTTCTATTACTTTCATTAAAAAAAATTAAGTTATTTACAAAACATATTATTAGCTAGTTAAAAAAAAACAATTGTTATACTTCAAATATAAAAATATAATTATTTTCCACATTGACACAAAATCTGTTTATATAACGTATTAGTAACTGATAATTAATAAAATATTTTAACTAATTATTCCTTTTCAGCAAAACATTTCATTTAAAAAATAAACCTTCCTTTATTTAACTTAATTCACTAAAAAACTTGTGCATTGAAAAATTAAAGTCATTAAAAATTAAAGTTTTTTTTCAAAACTTTTGATTCTATAAAACCTGTTAAACACTTTTAGTATCTGATAATTAAAATTTTTTTGTAACTATTTATTCCTTTTCATTTAAAAAATGAACCTTCACTTAATTCATTAAAAACTTGTGTTTTCAAAAATTAATGTCATTAAAAATTAAAGTTTTCTTAATTTCCAAAACTTTTGATTGTATAAAACTTGTTCAACACTTTTGTTACTTTATTTCACTTAAATTATTATCATTACAGTAATCTATTTCTTAACTTCACGATATTTGAAAATCATTTTCAAAATAGTTGACAAAAAAATAATTAAAAAAAAATTACTTAATTAAAATTTCTTCATGATCTTAATTAGCAGCAATAAGTCTGGATGACACGTGCTAAATCTTTGCATCCTACTCGCAACAGCGTGGTACTGTCATCCTCTCAGGCGAAATGGAAGCAACCAATCGAGCGCCGATCGCAGCGCCCCCTAGGACGATGATGTCATAACCCGTGTTCATCGGTAGACTTAATATTTAAAAAAAAATAATTTGTTGAAAGTAAAATTCAACATTTCATTTTTTAAACTTGAATTACATCTCTTTGTTTGTGATTGCATTATCCCTCGTGCAGAACGCATACATAACTCGCGCATGCGTCGTAAGTCGTCTGATTGTTCTAGAACATGACGTCATCGAACTCCTTTAGGATGGTCGGTATTGCCATCCCCTCAGGTGAAATGGAAGCAACCAATCAGAAAGCAGCATTCGCCTCGACCAATCACAGCGCCGATCGCAGCGCCACCTAGGAGGATGATGTCATAACCCGTGTTAAAAGGTAAACCCCGTTCAGTTGCCCAGAGGATTCCATGATAGAAGGTGCTCTCTGCGACGCTCTCCGTAAGTATACCCTTTTCCTACGATCTTACCACTTTCATCTTCATTAACTTTCTCATTAACCTTCTCATTAACTTTGTCATTAAACTCATTAAGCTTCTTATTACTCACCTGTCACCTACCCATCCCCTTTAGACCACGCCTTCCTCCCTCCTCCCTTGCCATTGCTCCCGATGATGCAGAACGCCCATTACTCTTCTACTCTCGCTCTGCAATCATATCCAAACAGACAATATTTATGATGATATGTATGCGTCTCTATTCGATTTTTCTGACTATCCTAGAAACCACCGACTCTACTCTGAGAATAACAAGAAAGTGATTGGAAAATTTAAAGACGGATCAAAATTTAAAATGTACGATCTAAAATTCTTGGAAGATGAGAAGTAGCTGCAAAAGATGTGTCTACACAGACTGTTTTACAGAAAATCAAGCATAGAATTTTTGTAGTGTCTACAACAATTAAAAACAAGCATGGAGAAGCAGGCAAGGATCCCGCAAAATGCTCATAGCTTACTCAGAATAAAATTAGTTTGAGCCCTATTTATGACAAGACATATATTTCTTCAAATAGAACAATTTGGCCTATGGTCATTATGAAAGTAATCAAGATTGTAATGAACAAGAAAATGTTGAATTGTACTAATAAAGTGAAATTATGATTAGATACTCTACTGTAAATATACTTTTCCTGTAAATTGTTTTGTTATAATAAAAAGTCTGTTAATTATATGCCTGTGTCCTTATTTAAAACTTATACACAAATCTCTCTAAAAAATGTCTTATGTGTGAACTTTTATAAAATTCTTACATACACACGCATATGCTGGTATACATTCACACACATACATATATACATACATATGTAATATACGTACATATAATACGTACTTACATACAGGTTGGTCATAAAAAAACTTTGCCGATATATGGAGCTCTAGCGGCCGGTCCGTTCAACCGGCTTATAGTTATTCAGAGGTATAAGCTCGGGATTCTGTGAACGGCAACAAAATGGTGCTCACGGTTACGGTTATAGGTACAGAAATTTGAAATTTTCCAATGGCAACGCCCTTTTTTTTTTCGTCACAAAATGCTCAGAGCATGCGAAAACCCTAAAGAGCGTTGGAACCGTACGTGTATCGCAAGAAACTGACTCGTTATGCACGCACAAAAAACAGCTCTGCGAAAGGAAAAAAAAAACACTATCGGGCCGCACGGAGGAAATTTGTATATGACACAGAGTCAGTACACCAATAACTGATTACAACACAAATCGGAGAAAAGAAAACTTTTATTTTTATTACACATTTTCCACATGGGTGAAATCACAGGCAATTACACATTGTATGCGGGCATAGGAGTGAGGTAGGGGGATCGCGGAGGCCAGGGAAATGGAAAATGGCGTGAGATGACACGGTTGCCAAAATGCTGTTCCAGGACTCTGCGAACAGACTTCGCTATATGTGGAAGGGCACCATCTTGCATCCAAACGAAGTCATTCAGTGCATTTCGCTGCAGCAATTCTGCACTGTAAAAAATGAAGTACTCAAAAATGAGTAAGTCCATGTACTCATTTCGAAATGAGTATTTTTGGATCAAAAATGAACATGTGCATTCTCAAAATTGAGTAAGTCCATGTACTCATATCGAAATGAGTATTTTTGGATCAAAAATGAACATGTGCATTCTCAAAAGTGAGTAAGTTCATGTATTCATATCGAAATGAGTATTTTTGGATAAAAAATGAACATATGTATTTTCAAAAATGAGTAAGTTCATGTACTCATTTCGAAATGAGTATTTTTGGATCAAAAATGAACATATGATCAAACCCAACATACTTGTATATTTCATAATATGTAATGACGAAATTACGGAGCCTAAAAAGCTATTATTTGAAGGAAAAACAAAGAATAAGAGAAATGAAAAGTGGATCTGGTTCTTCGGGATTTTCATCAAAGTGGATCCACTACAACACATTTACTCTTTTTTTTCCTCACATTTTACACATCTTTTTTTTTTCTTGATAGTACTTCAAAATTATGATTTTTTTCCCACTAATTTTTTTTTATTTATTTTAACTTTTTTAACGTGAGACAATTGTGTTATTTAAAAGTTTCATAACATAATATCTTTGCAAATTATAGCTATGCAAATTGGTATTAAACTAAACTGATTTGGCTTACAAATTTATGAATTACGCTAAAATTTATTATTTTATAAATTATAATTTTACAAAGTTTATAATTTTAGTATTTCAATCTATGATCTTTTCTAATGTCATTTTTTAATTAATAATTCTTCGAACTACCTGTTACTTCAGACATTATTTTAATCTTTAACACATATAGACAGGCACTGTACATCCTTAAAAACATATTTAAAACCTCTATCCCTTCTTAACAGATGGCGCCAGATGCCAGATACTGTTAGGAAGGGATAGAGGGAGAGTTTCAAAGTAACTAACAACATTTGAGAAGAAGGCGTGTCCCCCTCATGGCGCGTTGGTTTGGGTCGTCAGGTTAGTAAACAGGACATCGCGGGTTCGATTCCTCTATTGGGCAAGGGTTGGTTAATTACTATAAACTCATGTAGGGATGAAAAAAATGAGCAGAAATGTATGTATAATCCCTTATAAGGTTGTCCTCACGAAGTAACTTTTTTTTATCGTATAAATTTTATTGTAACGACATAAAAATTTTTAAATTTGAATACATCCATGGGATCAAAAATGAGTACATGTGTTTCTCAATTTTGAGTACATTTGGATCGGAGCTATTTTGAGTATGTGACGTATTCAAAATTGAGTACTTTTTACTCAATTTTGAGTACCCATTTTTTACAGTGTGGTATGACGTAATTTTGCAGCATTGCCGTATAGCGGGAGCCTGTTACAGAGCAAGTTACAAATCCCGTTGGTGTCGCTTCCTCAAAGAAGTACGGCCCGAGAATAATTGTACCTGTAATGCCGCACCACAAAGTAACTTTGACGTCGTATAAAGGTACTGGTGCCACAGCGTGCGGATTCATGTCTGCCCAGTGCATACAATTTTTGGTGTTGACGTTGCCAGTCAAGGTGAAATGTGCATCGTCCGTCCGTAATATGCGAAGGGGCCCGTCGTTATCTCCATCATAACGGATAAGAAATTCATTATCAAAGTCTATACGTTGTTGATGGTCCCCCACTTCCATCATCTGGACGCACTGGTACCGGCAAGGAAATATGCGGATTACAGAGCGCAGTAGCTTTAGGACCGTTGATTTCGGTATAACCAATACACGAGATGTACCTCTTGCAGTTTGCATGTGTCCTGTAGTCACTATGTGATACATTTCCATAACAGTATCCTCAGGAACAGTTGGTCGTCCGTTGATTGCATTCGCGCATGCGCAGTGAAACAATTTTTAGTAAACCTGCTCATTTTTCATCCAACTTTTATTATTTTTTAATTTTGATTGCAGAGTATTATGTACATTGTTGTTTGTCATATTTTCTGAAAAGAACTTTTTTTTATATTAAGAACTTTGCAAATTATAAGCAAAAAACTAGGCAAAATTTGGAACTGTTTTTATTAAAACCTTAATTTCTCTACGAGTATACATGCTATCCTCATAAAAATGAACACAGTATATTACAATAAGCCACTTATTAATAATCTCGAGTTTGAACGCCTTTGCTACATTAGTTTTTACAGGGTTATCCAAAAGATATTTGTTCTTTTTCAATTTGATGACAGTCCCCTATGGGGTTTCATGAAAAAATTATCGTGGAAATATATAACCTATACTATACTGTTTACACACCTGCAGTTTCAGGTTAATTCCTCATGTATTTTTCTAGATAGTTAACAATCCGTCTAAAATCGCAAGTGACCGGTCACCTTTGGCAATATAGTGTATAAGTATATATAATTATAATTATATACACAAGCATGTACCCACGCACATGCACCTTTCTATCAAACTGCTAGAAATATCAACGAAATTAGATTAAAACCATTCTGATTAGGAAAGTGTTGAACTTGAACATTATAGTTCTAGTTATGAAGGTAGCTTTCCTACCTCATTCTTTATTGTGGAATCCTCATTCCTCATTGCGGATGCTATTGTAGTCTTTAAACTCTCCTTATCTTACTTCTGATATAAAATAAATACAAATGTGATATTATGAAGCAGACCTTTCAATTAATTTAAATACGAAATTTCATATGGGCTTTAGTTTCACTGTTGTTAGCTTTTAAAATTGTGAAAAAAGTTTTGAGATCATACATTGAAATAAAAACAGCCTATCATACATAAAATGAAAACTCATATCGACCTGAATAAGAAATAATTTATAATGGTTCTAAACAGCTTTCTTATTGGTCAGTGTTTTGTTTTACCTTCTGTGTCAATAGTTTCGGGTGTTCCATCAAAAGCTTGCCATCCACTATATATATTTGGCAAGTCAGGGCGAGACATCCAACATTCATTCCAGACGTGATAATTCCTGAAACATTTACAAGAAACAAATTTTTAAAAAATTAGAAAAACGAAACGGTTATTGAAGAAGTTAATTTTATATAAGGTGAATTTCTATTATAATAACATCAAATGTCGGTCGGAACTTTCAGAACCTATTAAATTATGAAATAGAAAGAAAAGGCGTATCAACATTCGTCATGCCGTTTGTTTCTGTTCAGTTAAATTAAAAAAAAAACTAATTATTATCAGAATTTATAACTAAATGAATACTGTTCTCTAATGGCTTTTACGGCAGCATGGAAAAAAAATACTTTCACAAAAATAAGTAAATATATACATAAATAAAAATAAACTAGTTATTAAAACTATTTCGATACAAATTTTTCAAGTCTTAATGCAGCAATTTACGAACATACGGCAGTGACTCATATCTTATAATTTAATTGTATTTAAATGTAATGTTACGGAGAGGAGAAAGAAAAAATAGAGAGCATGAGGAATCTCACATTGTGTGTTTTACCAACGGCATTTTTCTGCTGTTTCGTTTTGTTCGCCAATCTGAACGACTTTATTTTTGAGCACCCTGGGTCCCCCTTTCTATCTCTAATTTTTTGTTTAATTCGAATAATGAATTCTAAAATAGAATTATCCATCTCTCCTCACTTTTCTCTGTTATCCCTCTTCCCCTTCTTTCGACCTACCCACCATTTTCTTCTCGGGATTCATTAAATCCCCCTCTTCGGATACTTCTCGCAAGGGCCGTCGGCCCTTTTTATTTAACCTAACTTAAACTTTCAATGAAACTCACTTGTACGGTATCTTAATGCAGTACAGATTTGATCTTCATTCTTAAATCTGTCTTTAGTTTTTCACTAGGATCCAAAATGTTCGAGATTTAAGGGACATTTTTTTCCACCTTTCGTTTCTTCTTTCGCATATCTCACATTCGTAATTTTCAATTTAAGCACCTTGGGCTTCAGCCCTTATTCCCTCTAAATGTTTGTTTAATTCGAATTGTAAATTTTATCTAAAATACAGTTAGTCCTCTCTTTTTTACCCTCCGCCCTCTCTTTCATATTTCTTAGAACTTGAGATGAATCTTTCTCGTTCATCGCAATTTCCTCATTCGAAAATCTCAATCAAGACCAAATCATTTAGATATCAAAATTCTCGAGCAATCCCCGTCACTACGATAAAATTTTCTGCCAGAATAATCGCTAAATTTTGCAATAACTGTTTTTAGCTTCTCTGTGGGAAAACCGATTTTAGAATATCTCGATTGTAGAATTTCGGAATTAATCGATGAAAGTATCGATTCTTATTCTCTACGATGGCGATTTATCTCGATTTTTGAATTATCGAAAATTGCCCATCATGAATTTCCAGCGCAATACGACTTTCTCCCATACCGGCTTGAAACCTTTGCTTCTTGCCGCGTAGAGTGTATCTTTCGCGGGAATGATTCCCTTTTCTTGGTATCTCGCTTCCCATACGCGCTTGGAGAGCATGGATGTGGATAAGTTTCGGGTATATTCACAGTACCTATTCGGTTCGCGAAATTCTAAAAGATAGTCACGTTTTAGCATTATTGGCAAATCCAGCCACCTCTTTGGCCATTTAGTCGCACCCTTTTCCGAGAGTAATCATTTGGTGGTAGGGCAAACTTCGCCAACTCGTTTGTCTATTTCTATGGTTAGAAAAACGAAGAGAGAAAAAATAAGTTGGTAATTTTGAAGTGATTGTTATCTTCAGCTTTCATTTAAAATAAATCATTCAAAATAACTTAAAATAGTTTGATGACATTTTATAAAACGAGAGCGGAATAGTAATTAAAATCTAAATTTTAAGCTGTATAAAGATTTTTAAATGATATGACAAGAACTTTTTCAGAAAATAAAAATTAAAAATGAAATTTTGGCTTTTTTTACTTTATAAGTCTTAAAGAATATGAAAATTCCCACATTGCTCTAGAAAATTTAATAACTATCTTTAGAAAAACCTTTTTCTACAGTTTAAGATAGTATAAAAAACATTTTAAAATATATATATCAGCTGTTATTAAATAAATATAAGCGTCAATACTGAACATTTTCCAAAAAATCTGTATAAAAGAAATTAATTAAGAAACGCTGTAAGTTTAAAAAAAAATTTCAACATAAAGAATTATTACAAGAACATTTAAACATTAAAAAACATTACAAAAAATGTTATATAAAAACTTTTGTATAGCTAAGTTAATTTTTTTTTAATTTATGCTACGCTGTCCTTTTAAAATAAAAGTTTAATATTATGTAAATATATATATATGTATATATATATATATATATATATATATATACATTTAAATAGTATTTATTCATGTGTAATCCATTAAAGCCTTATACTAATTTTTGCTAATCTACTTCAAATAAATAATGCTCTACGCCATCTCATAATATAGCAGATTTTCATATTATGAATCTGATGGTATTTGCATACGCGTACAGTTTTTAGGGATGCACCGGATGTGAATTTTTGCCGGTTACCGGATACCGAATATTCGGTACAAAGTTTTACCGAATATCCGGTATCCGGCCGAATACTTTCTCGTTTTTAATTTCAATAGTAATATTTCTATTTTATGCTTGCTTTAAAGAAGTAAAACTTTAAATTATTATAATTTTACGTCATTTAAATGTTAATAATAGATTTAAACTCATTTATTTAAGTTAAAGTTGCTTAAAAACAAATGCTTTTAGTAAATAAGTATAGAAATTCAATGATGTTTTGTCTTTTGCCTATTTTAATATACATATTAGTAGTTTTTTTTTTATCTTTTATTCAGGGTCATTGAACATACAAAAATAAACAATTAAGTAATTTTTCTGTTTTTCATACTTATAAATATTTGTTATTTATAAATATTAATAAACATCCTATTGAAGCGGCTTTTTCTTTTCCTACATACTCCTACATATTATTACTTACTTTTCCTATGACAAACGTTTTCTAACAGAATTTAAATAGAGAAGCTCCTCATTGCAAGTATCTTCTTTTGTAGTACAAGGGGGACAATGAACTATTCGAGAAAGTGGCATAATTCTTTTCATGATCAGAATTATTTTACCGCAGCTGGTCTTCCATCCATAGATAAAATAGTGACAAAAGATTAAAAGAAATCATTTTTACTTTAGAATTGTTGAAAACACAAGAAAGAGAGGGAACCAGAGGAGTGAACGCTTATTCTCAGAAGAAGGAAAATATTTGTGATAAAAAATGTAACAGAGCCTGAAAATGCTGAATTGAATACCATAACTTGCTTTTAATTATAAATAATTAGTTGTTATATTTTAAATATTATATTTTCATTGATATATAAATCCTATAATTTCATTTTTGTGAAAATATGAATATTTATTTCTATTAACATTGTTTTAACAGGATAATGTTGATAAGAAGGAAATTAATTTCACACTAACTTTTTCTGATAATGTTAAAAAATATGATTTAAAAAATGAGTCGCTATTCGACAACCGGATATTGAAGTATTCGGCCGGACCGAATATCCGGTTTGAGTGCCGAATAAGCAGGATATCCGGCAGGAGGACGGATATCCGGTGCATCCCTAACAGTTTTGACAATAATTGGTGGGGCTCAACTCTGTTTTACACAAATATGTGAATGTGAATCTAAAAAAAGTTCAATTGTCAATTTAATGTTGCCTTTTAAAACTCCCTTTTAAGGAAATTTTAAACATAATCGTATATTGATAAATAATCACAAGTTAAATAAAACATTAAGACAAATTAAAAATTCGAATGTACAGACCCGTTTATAAAATGATACTCGCCGAAAGTTCCGAATCGTTTATTATAAAATGACAACAAAAGTTGTCAACGAAAGTCTTTTTTTTTTTTTTTTTTTCGGAATATGGATTTTTTTTTATATTTTCATTTTTTACATGTTCATACGTTGAGCAATTCATTCTAATTAGAAAAAAAATAGAACATAAAGTGAAAAAGTTTTACTAATGCCATTTATCCTTATAACAAAAGAGAAATAGGAAAAAATGGAACATTTAAAAATTCTATAAAATACTAGAAAGTTTTAAAAAAACTGAACTTTTTTTTATATTAAAAGAGAAAAAAATGAGTCCATTTTAGGAATTATTAGTGGGGCTAGAGCCCCACGAATCTATACAACTCTACGCCTATTGGTATTTCTATAAAGGCTCTATTTTCCGAATAACTTTAATACGCATAGGCGCACGAAGGAGTGTGCAGAGGAAAGCGCCCTGCCCCCTCTCTAAATCTGTTGAATAAGGTAAGAATTTAAAGTAAAAGTATATATAATACAAATATCGAAAGGTGCATGTAATTGTGATTGAACATGGTTATCTGGTTATTGCATGATTGCAATAGATTTTACATTCTTTTAGGTAGCTTTCAATACAAAAAAGTCCTTCCGGCCTGTACCGGGAGGAAAAGGTAGCTTTCCTATATCTTCGTTTTAAAATTTTAGCTAATGTTGCACGAAAACAGCCAGTTAAAATGCAAAGAAATGTTTACAAAAGATTCGTTAATACTGAATTTGAATAAGAAATACGCCAAATTATTGAGCAATAGCCAAATTGGCTTCATTTATGAAGACTTATTTTTTCGCCAAATTTGGCGATATTTCGCCAAATGTCGCCAATTTTGTCACCAATATCGCCAATTTTGGCGCTAACAGATAGGAATATATAGTTTTATGCGTATGATTGGGAAAATTATTTCAACAATGAAAGAAAATAATTTGCGAGTAATCGCGTTAATGTGCTGTTTTGTTTCAAAATGTCAGCCACCCTAGAATTTCAAACTGCTCTATCTCAGCCATTTTTTAAGATAGAGGTAAACCAAAAAATGCTCTGGAATCCTTGTATCAAGGCCTAACACGTAATTAAAAAATAAATTTGAATTTTTAATTTTTTTGTATATTTATTTTAGTTTTAAATGGCTGCCATCTTGAAACAAAATGGCGGACCAAGCTGGCCAACGAACTCGATCGAGACATTGGTGACCTTAATACACACAATTAGTTGCATCAAAATCGATTTATAAATACGAGCGTTATCGTATGACATAGGTCAGATATATATATATATATATATATATATATATATATAAACTTATTGCAAAAATTAACCATTGAAACAGAAATAACTGACCAAATGCAATGAAATTATTATCCCAAATAGCTATGTCAAATTACACATTATATATATATATATATATATATATATATATAAATCAACATTTGAACGGAGGGTGGTTTTGGGGTCTGGGGGTCATGATCGGTGAAAATATATCGAAATTTTCCGGAACTGCTTTCCTCCGAACGGCTGCAATAGGTAGCTTTATACTTTTAGGTAGCTTTCAATACTAAAAAGTATAAAGCTACCTATTGCAGCCGGTCGGAGGAAAGCAGTTCCGGAAATTTTCGATATATTTTCACCGATCATGACCCCCAGACCCCAAAACCACCCTCCGCTCAAATGTTGATTTATATATATAGATATATCCATATATATATATATATATATATATATATATGACCTATGTCATACGATAACGCTCGTATTTATAAATCGATTTTGATGAAACTAATTGTGTGTATTAAGCTCACCAATGTCTCGACCGAGTTCGTTGGCCAGCTTGGTTCGCCATTTTGTTTCCAGATGGCGGCCATTTAAAAATTTAAAACTAAAATAAATATACAAAAAAATTAAAAATTCAAATTTATTTTTTTTTAATTACGTGTTAGGCCTTGATACAAGGATTCCAGAGCATTTTTTGGTTTACCTCTATCTTAAAAAATGGCTGAAATAGAGCAGTTTGAAATTCTAGGGTGGCTGACATTTTGAAACAAAACAGCACATTAACGCGATTACTCGCAAATTATTTTCTTTCATTGTTGAAATAATTTTCCCAATCATACGCATAAAACTATATATTCATATCCGTTAGCGCCAAATTCTCGCCAAAATTGGCGACATTTGGCGAAATATCGCCAAATTTGGGGGACCGAAATAAGTTTTCATAAATGAAGCCAATTTGGCTATTACTGAATAATTTGGCGAATTTCTTATTCAAACTCAGTATTAAGGAATCTTTTGTAAACGTTTCTTTGCATTTTAACTTGCTGTTTTCATGTAACATTAGCTAAAATTTTAAAACGAAGATATAGGAAAGCTACCTTTTCCTTCCGGTACAGGCCGGAAGGACTTTTATTTAATTTATCTTGGTTCATGTATCTAAAGATGGAATTTTGAAATCGATTTTTCATTCATTTCCTGATAGGCTAGAATTATAAAAATGATGTACACAGGTGTGTTACCGATGACAATACAACATTGTAATATTTTAATGAGCAGGGCAAAGCTAGTAAATTGCTAAATATTATTTATAGTTACAAGTGTAAACTAGTTGCAAAAACAATGGAGGTTATCTGCCAAACCATGTTCTCTAAAATAGCCAACTGGCTGTGAAAATTCACCAATGAAATATTTAAACACTAAAAAGTAAAATATAAATAAAAAATAAAGACTGCAATTGAAAAAATTATGCTTTTATCAATTAATAGTTTAAAAATTAATTAAATTATGATTATACGTTGTGAAAACAATTTAGAAATCCTGAATAGATAATTTAAATAATCCTTTTTCTCTTTCCGGTTACCATATGTTAAAACAAGAAACAGAGCAAACATTATAATTCTTAATAAATTTACTAGTTCGCGCTTTATACCAATTATAAATCAAGGCGGTGAATTTTCCATAATCGGGACCAACATCAAATTAACATATTGTAACAGATTTTTTTTTTTTTTTTTGAACAGCATGAGTTGCAGTTATGAAATTAGGCGTGATTTTTACAAGAAACATTCAATGCTTATAAAAGAGTGTAGATAAAACTTGTTTTACTTTAATTATTTTATAGGGGAGAGAACCTTATAGGTTTTTAGCTACAATGCATTTCTTTAAATTGAAAGTACAGGGTAATTAATTCATTTCCCACTTAATTTGGAGGAGGGACGCTCGTCCCTTTCCCATTTTTATCCAAACTTAATAAAATTAGGTAATAATTTTATTAACATTATTGATGTTTTTTTGTTACAGAAATTTTCTTTTATCGTTTTTCTGGTATTAAAGGTAGATAATTTTCCTTCCTTCTCCCCCCCCCCCAGGATTTTTTGTACGATTTACACTGTTATTTAACGATAATTTATAATATTTAATATATTTTTATACTATATTAAGGACTAGAAAAAGTATTTTCTGATGATATTTATTAACTTTTTCTAGGTTAATTAGGATAACTTTGATGTTGCCTTAAATTAGGTTAATTTCTTTGAAAAAACAGAAGCATGATTTAATGTTAATTTTATTAAAATAAAATAATCTATTAAAACTTCAATTCATTTTATAAAATTTCCTGTTTTCAAAATCTTTATTTAAACGAAATACACAATAAAAAGAAAAATTACAGATTATTAAGTAAATTACAGTTGTTTGCTGTGGGATAATAATGATCAACAGTATGAATAGCGGCCGTACTAATTCACATTTATTATTAGTTATGTTTTTTTTTAATTACTTACATTTAAGAGAGGAAAATCGGGCACCCGTTTGGATGTAGCATTAAAACATTTAAAAAATGTTCATATCATCTACATACAGAGCCGTCATTAAAACGAAACTGAAACTATATTTCTAAACTGTTCAATTTTTGATAATATAAAACGCCAGATGCCAACAGCGTCTATGACACGTGACTGATAACAGCGAATGAGAACGCAGTTCAAGCCAATAATGGCCAATTAAGGACAAATCTGTCATGTAAATTCATATTTACACCCTCAAGAAGTTGAACAAAAGAAATTTGCTCAATTATATGTTCTTAATACAAGTAAGGCTGTTCAAGAATGTTTAAACATTCCTCAAAATGAAAAGTGCTTACGTTATATTTTGAGGCAGTTAGATCTCATGGTTCAGGAAATAAACCCGTTTCCTCAAGCTTACAAAATGATATATGAAATTGAAAGAGAGAGTCATGAACAAGCAATGAGAGATGATCTTCTAATACCAAATGTTCACATGTTATTGCGTAGAGATAGGCACTCAGATCAAAGACGGCACAAGGTACCAATAGGAAATGAAGTTGCCATGGCATTCCAAAATGAAGATGGCGAACCACCATTTGAAAGAGATATATCAGAATTTATCCTCGCATTCCTGAGCACAGCACTAATAGTTAGGTTCCTTTGAATATTGTGAGTCCAAACCTGGATCCCATAGCATATGCAATTTTTTATCGACGAGGTGGACATGGCTGGTAACCAAAGTTGGCTCTTGATACCCTGGATATGCTGGTGGTTTACGAAATAACGTGTCAATGCTTCAGTATAAAGTGGCACAAACTGCTCTTCGACGTGGTGAATTCAACCCTATTTTGTATGGAGAGCCACTTACTGATCAATGGGTTATTGACTCATACCTTCAAGTAAAGGCAAACAATCTAAATTTTGACAGGCAGGAACAATCAAAATTACGATCCGAAGAGTATGCTGGACTTGTGGATTACGTTTGTCAAGCAGCAGCAATTATAAATTTACCAGCTAAAAGAGCTGTTATACTGCCATCTTCCTTTCAAGGTACCTCTCGAAAAATGCGTGAAAGGTATGATACCATGGTAATTGTCACAAAATTTATAAACCAATCATTTTTTTATACATTTACATGCAATCCCAAGTGGCTTGAAATTGGCAATAACTTGCCTGATGGACAGAAATAATCTGACAGACCAGAATTATTAGCTCGTGTATTTCATATCAAATTACGTACACTATTATTTAATATTACATAAGGGGAGCTCTTTGGAAAATGTGTTGCTTATGTTTACACAATTGAGTTTGAAAAACGTAGACTACCCCATTATCATATTCTTTTGATCTTTGAACATGAATTCAAATTCCATGATGTTTCACAGATTGATAGAGTCATAGTGCCAGAACTTTCAGTTCATCATCCTTGATTACGTGAAATTGTTTCAAGGACAATGGTACATGGATACATTCACTTTTCATGGAAATTGGTAATTGTATCAAGAATTTTCCCAAAGACATCCAGCCTGAAACTCGATTCAAGTTTGATGGTTACCCATTTTACCAACGCTGTGAAGCTGGCAGCGAAATTATTAATGGAATACCTTTGATAATCTTTGCATCGTGCCACACAATCCTACACTCTTGCTTAAATATGAGTCTCACATTAACATAGAAGCTTGAACCAGTATCAGATCTGTCAAATATGTTTACAAGTATTTTTGTAAAGGTTGTGACTCTACCAACGTTGTCATTCATGAAAATAACAATCGGCACGAGTTTTTATATAATGAAATTTCAAATCATGTGAATGCCAGATATGTTAGTACACCTGAGGAAATGTGGAGTCTCCTGGAAATCAAAATGCGTGATAAATCACATTCTATAATAAGACTTGCCCTCCATTTGCCCCATCAACTATTGGTTTATTTTCAACAAAGTACGGAAAATCAGCACTTAATCAAAATCGTGACACAACTCTCACAGCTTGGTTTAAATTAAATTTTTCAGATGTAAATGCAAGGAAATACCTATAAGAAGAAATACCTCTTCAATATGTGTTCAAAAAAGTTGTTTGGAAACAACGACAACGGAAGGAAAGAAGTTTTGGCTAGAATATTTTTGTTATATTACCTACATTCCTTGAAAAAGCACAAAGCCCGTCAAAGGCAACATTTGGTCGATGATCAGGAGTGAACAGTTGTTTATCAGAAGCCAGCGTTTTTCAAATGCCTGCACATCTCAGGCAAGCATTTGCCTTTATTTTATTTTTATTTTTATTTTTTTGCAACCCATCAAATTCTCTTTAATTGTGGTGAAAATTTAATGATTCTTTGTGTGAGGATTTTAGGAGGAATTTCAATGATTTTATAGCGCAACAACAAGTTTTACACAATATTCAAGCGATATTCAAGAGTCATGGGATTTGCTTAAGTACATTTAATTTTCCAGTCCCCCAGTCGATTGAATTATCAAGATCGAGTTTCAGTTTATAATCTTATCAGTGAAGCCTCTGATGCTATTGAAATTTTTTTATCTTTGAACTTGAAGCAAAAATAAGCTTTCTAAAAAATCATAGAAGCAATTGACGATGAGAAAATAACTCCATGATGTTTGTATTTGGATGGTCTAGGTGGATCAGGTATGACATATCTAATAATGCGCTTTTGGCCTTTATACGTGGACGTGCTGAAATTGTTCTTCCTTATGCCACTACTGGTATTGCTGCTATTTTGTTAAAAGGAGGAAGGACTTTTCATAGTGGTTTTGAACTACCGGTTCTAATATTGGAAACTTCAATATCATCAATGCGTGTTATATCAGATGAAACGGCAACTATCCGTGAAGCAAGGCTTATCATTATTGATGCAGCTACAATGATGACAGCCCATGCTTTACGTTGCATAGATGCTCTGTTACGAGAGCTAATGGGAATTGAAAATCCATTTGGAAATACAGTTATATTGTTGGGAGGAGAGTTTCGTCAAACGTTACCAGTCGTTACACGAGGAACAAAAACTCATGTAATTGAAGTTTGCATAAAGTCAAGTCCACTTTGGAAACATTTTCTTCACTTGAAATTCGCACAAAATATGCGTTCTGAAGGGCGAAATGAATTCAACCAATGGATTTTAGGTATTGGTGAAGGAAAAACTTTAACCATTCAAAATTTATCATGTGATATGATACAAGTTCCATCTAACATGTTATGCACTGGTTCAATTGCTAAAGAAATTTGTCGAAATGAAATTGATATGAACTACGTTCAGAAACTTTCTTCCAAAATTATTTTGACCACTACAAACAAGGATGCCATGAAATTAAACGATGAAGTTCTGAATCTTCTTCCTGGAGCATCATCATCAAAATATTATAATGCAAATTCATTCGAGTCAGATTTATCAGAAGATGAAACAGAAGATAACTTTTCTCAGGAATTTTTGAATGAACAAACACTCTCTGGAATGATTCCTTATAAATTAATATTAAAAGTTGGCGTTATTGTGATGCTACTTAGGAACATCAATCCTAAAAACGGTTAGTTCAATGGTGGCAGGTTAATTGTTGGAGGCCTGCATTGACATTACGTTGATTGTGTGATCTTAACGGGTGCTACTTAAAATGATACAGTCTTTATACCAAAAATTGACCTTACACCAAGTGATACCAATCTGCCATTTAAACTTATTTGGCGGCAGTTTCCTATAATCATTGCTTTTGCAATGACTATCAATAAGACACAGGGACAAACATTCAATAGTGTTAAGTATCCGTCTGTAATACAAATCTGCAAGGGCAACTTTTGTCTGATAGTAGAGGGTTTACAAAAAAATATAGTTTTTCAAGAGATTCTTGTCTAGAAACAATACATACCCGATCACTTGTATGAGTATATAACTCCATGGTGTTTGTATCTATTGTATTACTAATGGAAAAAGTGTTTTAAATGCATCTAATTTTCTGTAGTTTTTGATGGGCTATCTTTCTGCTATTTAATTAATGTTTCTTCATTATTGGAAAATTTTGCTATTCAAGAAACATTAAAATTCAACTCTATTCTACTATTAACTGAAAAATAGATACTTGCAATATTTAAGTTTACAATATATTCGTCATTATTTATGGAAAAGCTGCATAAAATTCATAAGCATGCATTTTTCTGTCATATTTGAAGAGCTAACTTTTTTTACTTGTAAATATCACTGCAGTACTTTGCACCTATATACACTATATTGCCAAAGGTGACTGGTCACTTGCGATTTTAGACGTTTTGTTAACTATCTAGAAAAATACATGAGAAATTAACCTGAAACTGCAGGTGTGTAAACAGTATAGTATAGGTTATATATTTCCGTGGAGATTTTTTCACGAAACCCCATAGGGGACTGTCAACAAATTGAAAAAGAACGAATATCTTTTGGATAACCCTGTAAAAACTAATGTAGCAAATGCGTTCAAACTCGAGATTATTAATAAGTGGCTTATTGTAATATACTGTGTTCATTTTTATGAGGATACACACAGAAAAAAGTTTTGTTGAATCAACAAAAATTTGTTTGCCACAACGAAACTTTTTGTTTAAATATGGGTCAATGGAAATTTCGTTTGAATCAACAAAAAAAATATTGTTGATTTTTTTTGCAATTCCAAAAAAAAATTTTGTATCGTCAGCAAAAAAATGTTTTGTTAATTCAAGTAAAATGGTTCAATGTTACTTGAATTAACAAAATTATTTTTGTTACATAGATATATGCTATGTGTTATTTTAACAATCTATTTTCTTTTTTCAACTAACTATATTTTGTTTGTTTAATCAATAAAATATGTTATATTACGAACTTGTTTTGTTTATACTACAAAAACATTTGTTAAATGAACCAATCTACATCTGCAATTTCAACTAATTTTTAATTCATTTTCAACAGTGAATTACGCTTGTAAACCTTGAACAATAACAAG
Organism: Maratus michaelseni; assembly: GCA_963931845.1. Taxonomy (NCBI): domain Eukaryota; kingdom Metazoa; phylum Arthropoda; class Arachnida; order Araneae; family Salticidae; genus Maratus; species Maratus michaelseni. The sequence goes on from OZ007587.1 coordinate 164,875,857, forward strand.
TGAATTTTATCCGACTTTTTTTCAAACGCAAACCGAGAGAATGAAAATTGCCCATGCCGGGAGTCGATCCCGGGTCCTCAGAACAGCAGCCTGACGCTTTACCACTGCGCTACCAGGAACGATATCTGAGTTCGGCGTTTCTCACTCTTATATATGTCGGAACGGCTGCAATCGCAGCACAAGATGGAATGTCATAAGAAGCACGCAAATTTCTGCGGCAAACATGAGACGACAGTACAAAGCACAGCATACGGCAACACATAGTTAATTTTTTATTCATTTTCAGCAGTGAATTACGCCTGTAAAAAGCAGGATAAAAATGTCCTTGTTATTATTCAAAGATTACAGGAGTATTTGACTGCTGAAAATGAGATAGAGCTATTGCAGAAATCACGAAAAATGCAACATAGTAGCGCCACCTGTTGCGCGATTTAAAGTAAAAAGTAATCAGCAACAATTTATATCAGAAAGTAACTGAATAAAAGGTTTTATTAAATTCCGTGCATTAGTTCTTGAGATAAAAACAGCGAAATCGCGTTCAGGACAACCGGAAATCGAAAATTTTCATGAATCCAATTCTTTCTTCTTGCAAAGATAGAAGACGGTAATAAATGGGACAGGAGGATTTTTAAAACTACCTTTGTCCGTCCCAGTGAAAAAAAAGTTTTAATTACCCCAAAATTATGTTAATCATGTAATTATATAGCTATATAAGTCAAATAAATCAAGTTACGTAAGAAAGATATGACTACTACACAAGAATTTAAATTTTTCAAAAATAACAAAATTTTGCTGGAATTACAAAAATATTGTAAAATTAAAAGAAACAAATTTTGTTAGTTCAAGTAAAATTGGTGAAATTTTGTTAAAATTTTGTACGAGTGTTAACAATATTTTTTTGTCCAAGCAACAAAACCAATTTTTTTACTTGAACTAAAAATTTGTCTAAAACAACCAAAATGTACTCAACAAAACAGGTTTTGTTGTTTTAATCAATTCCTTTTTCTGGGTGTAGCATGTATACTCGTAGAGAAATTAAGGTTTTTATAAAAACAGTCCCAAATTTCGTCTAGTTTTTTGCTTATAATTTGCAGAGTTTTTAATGCAAAAAAAAGTTCTTTTCAGAAAATATGACAAACAACATTGTACATAATACTCTGTAATCAGAATTAAAAAATAATAAATATTGGATGAAAAAAATGCAGGTTTACTAAAAAATGTTTCACTGCGCATGCGCGAATGCAATCAAAATATAATATGCATAATGTATTAGCTAAGTATATAGGGCAACTTTTGTGAAAGTCTCAAAATCATAGCTTGAAAATTCTGAAAATTATCGTCGATAGAATAAGCTCGAAATCCGTTGTTTCCAAAAGGAAGCAAAAAGATGAGGGATTGTATCAAATATCTGTTGATTAGTGCCAAGATAGCGTACACAATATTGTACGTACTACTTACTATATTTGGATACAAACCCTCATATTTTTGCTTCCTTTTGGGAACAACGGATTTCGAGCTTATTCTATCAACGATAATTTTCAGAATTTTCAAGCTATGATTTTGAGACTATCACAAAAGTTGCTCTATATACTTAGCTAATATATTATGCATATTATATTTTGATTGCATTCGCTCATGCGCAGTGAAACATTTTTAGTAAGCCTGCTCGTTTTTCATCCAATTTTTATTATTCTTTAATTCTGATTGCAGAGTATTATGTACAATGTTGTTTGTCATATTTTCTGAAAAGAACTTTTTTTTATATTAAGAACTCTGCAAATTATAAGCAAAAAACTAATCGAAATTTGGGACTGTTTTTATAAAAACCTTAATTTCTCTACGAGTATACATACTATCCTCATAAAAATGAACACAGTATATTACAATAAGCCTCTTATTAATAATCTGAGTTTGAACGCCTTGGCTATATTAGTTTTTACAGGATTATCCAAAAGATTTTCGTTCTTTTTCAATTTGTTGACAGTCCCCTATGGGGTTTCGGGAAAAAATCTTCGCGGAAATATATAACCTATACTATACTGTTTACACACCTGCAGTTTCAGGTTAATTCCTCATGTATTTTTCTAGATAGTTAACAAAACGTCTAAAATCGCAAGTGACCGGTCACTTTTGGCAATATAGTGTAGTATTATGTTAAATCTACATTCATCGTTGTATCAATTTGATGTCATTTTTGACAGGCTATTTTTCCTACTGTGAATTAAGAAACTAATATTATCAAGCTGAAATAATTCTGCTACATGCTACTACTGCTATTGTTGCCATTTTGTTGTGTAATTTTTTACTGAGGATTATATACTTGATTCTTGAAGTATTCAACTTCACAATATGTTTGTCATTATTTTTGGTAAAAATTATATTATATTCATAAGCATATGATTTTCTGTCTCATTTGATGGGCTAACATTTTGAACATTCTGACATATTCATTATTTCCATATTTTTTAATAATATTTATTCCTATTTAATTTCGTTTTAAAATTAAAAATGCGTATATTAATAATTATCTTATTCAAAATCTTAATCTAAAACTTTAAGTCAATTCGTAACTTTTATCAACTATCCAATCTGTAATATTCTGAGGGAAGCTAGTTTATCATTTCGAATGGTTTTAAAAGCCATTTTGTTATTTTTATTTCACGGGCTGGCTTCGCGCGCTAGATTTTTTTACTTCAAAAACAATGCGCCACTACATCTGGGATTCTTTCTTATTAAAACCTCTCCATCTCGCGTCATTCGCTTAGCCGCTCAATTCTTAAATTTCCCTCTCACACGCAGGGTTCTTGCTGTCGCTCGCCATTGCAGCAAATCATGACAAAATGCTTCATTTAGCGAATAAACGAACGATTAACCCTCGCCAAATTGCGAGTGTTCAATTTTGTGTGTGTGTGTTAGTACAGGTGATACTCTTATTCGCGTTACTAAACGGATAAGGACACTTTTCAAAGCTATGGTATAAAATAATCAATTTTTAACCTTATGCATTTGGATGATACAGGCAGTTCCTTATCTTATGAATTGTCAAAAGGGAAATTATTTAAAAGTTTCTTCAGTTGTTGCAGAACCATGAATTTAGGAGATTTCATAGATGTTATTCGAAAAAATGATCTGCAGTAACTTTATCCGATAACATATAACATGCTGCATTTTGCTGTAATCTTGCCACTACATTCAGTGGACTGTGAGAGAGGCTTCAGTGTAATGAACGCAACAAAAACGAAATTGAGAAATCGAATGAATATAAGTAAGTGGGTAAGTGTGATAGAAGATCGCACAAAGGGTTTTGTTTAATATTCCTTTCAAAACACTTTATCTTTTAATAAATAAATTCAAATGACAAATTTGTGTTTATAATTATCAATACACTACCTCAAAAAGAACACAGATAGCAGCCAAACAAACCAAAAAAAGTTATTTTAACTAGAACTTCACTCAAAGGAATTAGTTTGAGTGATATTGCTAAGAACATAGGGTTGACAATTACGATATAATGAAAAAGAGCAAATTAAATGATAGAATTACAAAATATTATATATAAATTTATGTACATTGTTAAAAAAATCGAAAAGAAGTACCGTTCATCAGGTTTGTTTTCATGGTTTTTTTAATAACATTTGGTAAAGAATCTCATTTTCTTAAGCCGGAAATGCGCATAACTTAAAAAATAAAAATTTAAAAAATTAAAAATTCCTCCTAGTTTATATAACTACTAGCTAAAGTACCCGGCGCTGTCCAGGATTTTAAAAATGTTTGTGTAGAAAAATCAATTTCAAAATTAAACATGTTGTATAGAGAACTTCAGAATGTTAAAATATGCCAATATTTCCATAATTGGGTTTTTATCATGATTCAATACGTTCCTCAAACTCACATGACGTTATATTCGCTTGCTGACATCATATCTACTTGCTTTCTCTATTACGCATATTGATACTCTCATTGTATGATTCTCAAACATTTGAAAAAGTCTGTTAAACTTCCAATATTTCGTCAGATTAATTTTCTTTTTAATTCTCTAATGACGTCATATTAACCTGCTTTCTGTACTTAAACATACTCATACTTCTTGTATTATGGAGAAATGTTTGAAAATTTCCGTTATATTACCACTATGACGTCATATTAATCTTTTTTTTTTCAACTGATAAAACTTTTTATTTCATTTTCATTTTTCACGTGGAAATCTTTCAATTGAAAATTAATTATTGTAGAAAGAATTTTATTGCGGATTTTTAATTGTTGGCAACTGTTATAACGAAAAATGTTTAAATTTAATAGGAAAAGTCTGTTAGATTTTGGATTTTTATCTCTCTATATTAAAATAATACGACTTTTTCAAAATTTTATGATTTTCAGTGAAGGGTCATAGAAGGTCACAAGCTGTAAGTACACAAAAATTCAAGTCTCTAATTTATACCGTTTCTGAGAACTGACTCTGTGACGGAAAGACAGAGAAGCGAGACGAATAGGGTTACGTGAGATTAAAGAAACCCTAAATATGTGAATAATGTAATTTCAGTATGCGTTAACGGGTCTAATAGGCAACAGTACGATTTTGAAACTGCCTTTGAAGTATGGGCTTCAATGAAAAGCCGAAGAATTCTAGATAAAAAAAAAGTTTTTTTTCCAATATGGCATATATTTTGTTGTTTATATTTTGAATTTTGAGAATTCATTAAATATATCTTAAAATTCTTAGTTAACATGGGTTGGAAGTTTTATTTCGTAACATTTTAATGAGTTAAATTGGGTTCGGAATTTTTCCTTGATTGCGCAAAGCATTTGGAATGTACATATGTTTAATAGTTTTTGTAGCAGATAGTTGAATTTAGATGAATAACTGATCTATAAGCATTTAGAAAAACTTGCGTTATTTTAGAACATACTGTAAAATAAAAAATAAAAATGGTACATTAAGGATAAGAGATTTAAGATCAATTTTTCAGTGTTTCACGACGAATCTATATTGGTAACTTTTTTTTTTTTAATTTGGCTAATGTTTTTTTTATTTCTGATTAGCCAAATTGCTAACGTTGGTCAAAAGTCATCGAGAACCCTGCTCATACGCCTAGATAAGAAAGCCGTGACACGCGTCACGAAAACGTCATACCATGTAGGCAAAACAAAGAAAAAAAAATCAAACAACTTGCATGTTTCGATTTTGATGGCTCGTGGAATTATTAACTATTAGTCGTAAACAATAATTATTAATTCTATGAGCCAATAAAATCGAAACATGCAAGTTGTTCGAATTTTTTTCTTTCTTTTGCCTGCTTGGTATGACGTTTTCGTGAGGCGTGTCATGGCTTTCTTATCTAGGAGGCGTTGCACTCACTGATTGGTTCGTGTACGTATTACGTCGATCGTGTAGTTATCAGCGCCGTTAACAAAAAGCAATTGCAAGACTTCGGAGCACATATTTTTGTATTGCTTTCAAGTGCTGATCAAACTGTTATCTGGCGTTTTTATGATTCGGAATTTCTAAACCAGCTATTTAAGATCAACTAAATGATGTAATGATTTATAGTCAAGCCCGAGGGCTTTAGAAAACATCTTCGTCCTGAGAGAATTGTTTCTTAATCTCTCCTGTGCCTGAATAAACACTTTATTTGGGAAACTGGCTTAGTCTTTATGGAAAAATTACCCAATGGGTAGATTCATTGCCTACACTTTTCCCCACGATTATCGATTTTATCGATTGCAATCATTCACGATCTTTAACAAGCTGCCATTTTCTCGTGAATTTTTAATTAATACAGCTAAAAGCTAACATATATATTGTAGCTGTACCAAAGAACGTGTTGAAACGACCTACAATCACTCAGGTGTGCTACTGAGTTAAGATATCTTTGTCAAAAGTGAAAGAACATAGTACTATAACAAAATCTTATCTTAAGTGTGGCGCCAGTAATAAACCTGGTGGATATCAGGATCATTTTTACTTTCTTCTATCTATAATAGAAGAAAGTATTGTAATCGAAATTTTTTTCGACTTCCGGTTTTCAACGGATTTACACGTTTTAGAGGTCAGAGATTCCGAAAAACATGTTTTTACAAAATGTCTGTCTGTCCGTCTGTCCGTCCGTCCGTCTGTCCGTCTGTCCGTCTGTCCGTCTGTGTGTCTTCATTGTACCATCTAAAAGTGTATGATGTTATGCTTCAAATTGAACCAAATTTTTTTCCTATGTTTTTGGCTATGGCAAGCAGATTCTATCAGAATTTGGGGATATTTCGACGAAAGGGGGCGCTGTGATCGATATTTTTGTTCCATTTTCACTATTGTACCATCTAAAAGTGTATGATGTTATGCTTTAAATTGAACCAAATTTTTTTTCTATGTTTTTGGCTATGGCAAGCAGGTTCTATCAGAATTTGGGGATATTTCGACAAAAGGGGGCGCTGTGATCGATATTTTTGTTCCATTTTCACTATTGTACTATCTAAAAGTGTATGAGGTTATGCTTCAAATTGAACAAAAAAAATTTTCTATGTTTTTGGCTATGGCAAGCAGGTTCTGTCAGAATTTGGGGATATTTCGACGAAAGAGGGCGCTGTGATCGATATTTTTGTTCCATTTTAACTATTGTATCATCGAAAAGTGTATGAAGTTATGCTTCAAATTGAACCACATTTTTTTTCTCTCTCTTTGGCTATGGTAAGCAGGTTCTATTACAATTTGGGGATATTTCGACGAAAGGGGGCGCTGTGATAGCCATTTAAAGATTTAAAATTCAAAAAGATGTGCAAATTAAAACTAGTCGGATGTGCCAATCCCAAAACTTTCTTCTATCTCAATCATGTTAATACTTCTAATTTCGTCCTCACATCGCCAATAAAATCAATTTTTCGTCATTCTATTGTACGTCAACTGCTTGCGAATCATCGGGTTACCGGGATGCAATCAACTGATGTATACTAAACTACGAAAAGTTCTTTTGGCCTGTACCGACCGGAACAGATAGCCTCCTTATTCCTTGGTTTTACGATTTTAGCTAATTTTACTGGAAAACACGAAGCTAAAATGTGTGGAACCCAATTAAAGAATATTCATTCCCAGTTCTCGTCAACATTGAATTTGAATGAGAATATCGCCAAATTAATCTTCTACAGCGAAGTTGGCTTCATTTGTGGCAACCTATTTTTGTCGCCAAATTTGGCGATATGTCGTCAATTGCCGCCAAGCTTGGCGAGAATTTGACGTTGGCGAATATAAATATATAGTGTTAAGCATTTAAGAATAGGAACAATGGTTACAACAATGAAAGAAAATTTGCTGAAACCCTGTTAACTAAAACTCATAAATTATACCCGTTTATGATGAATTCTGCTGTCTTGTTTGAAAATGTCAACCACCCTAAAATTTCAAACTGCTATATCTCCGCCATTTCTTAATATAGACTAAACAAAAACTGCTCCGGATTCTCCGGATCAACGCCGAACATTTAACGGAAAAATCTTTTAGGATTTCTATTTTTTTATACATCTTTTTGAATTTGAAATCTTTAAATGGCTATCACAGCGCCCCCTTTCGGCGGAATATCCCCACATTCTAGTAGGACCTACTGGCTACAGCCAAAAACATATTAAAAAATTTTGGTTTAATTATCTGCATAACATCATACAATTTTCGATGATACAATAGTGAAAATCGAACAAAAATCGCGATGGCAGCGCCCCCTTTCGTCGAAATATCCCCGAATTCAACCTGGACCTGCAGCTTATGCTCAAAAACATAGAAAAAAAAATTAGGTTTAATTTGAAGCATAACTTCATACACTTTTCGATGGTACAATAGTGAAAATGGAACAAAAATATCGATCACAGCGCCCCCTTTCGTCGAAATATCCCCAAATTCTGATAGAATCTGCTGGCCATAGCCAAAAACATAGAAAAAAAAATTAGGTTCAATTTGAAGCATTACTTCATACACTTTTAGATGGTACAATAGTGAAAATGGAACAAAAATATCGATCACAGCGCACACTTTCGTCGAAATATCCCCAAATTCTGATAGAATCTGCTGGCCATAGCCAAAAACATAGAAAAAAAATTAGGTTCAATTTGAAGCATTACTTCATACACTTTCAGATGGTACAATAGTGAAAATGGAACAAAAATATCGATCACAGCGCCCACTTTCGTCAAAATATCCCCAAATTCTGATAGAATCTGCTTGCCATAGCCAAAAACATAGAAAAAAAATTAGGTTCAATTTGAAGCATAACTTCATACACTTTTGGATGATACAATGAAGACACACAGACGGACAGACGGACAGACGGACGGACGGACAGACGGACAGACAGACATTTTGTAAAAACGTGTTTTTCGGAATCTCTGACCCCTAAAACGTGTAAATCCGTCGAAAACCGGAAGTCGAAAAAAATTTCGATTACAATACTTTCTTCTATTATAGATAGAAGAAAGTAAAAAAATAGAAATCCTAAAACTTTTTTTCGTTAAATGTTCGGCCTTGATCCGAAGAATCCGGAGCAGTTTTTGTTTTGCTTCTATCTTAAAAAAATGGCTGAGATAGAGCGGTTTGAAATTTTAGGGTGGCTGACATTTTCAAACAAGACAGCAGAATTCATCCATAAACGGGTTTAATTTATGAGTTTTAGTTAACATGGTTTCGGCAAATTTTCTTTCATTGTTGTAACCATTAATCCTATTATATACTTATCACTATATATTTATATTCGCCAACGTCAAATTATCGCCAAACTTTGCGACAGTTTGCGGAATATCAACAAATTTGGCGACCAAAGTAAGTTGCCATAAATGAAGCCAACTTGGCTGTAGAGGACTAATTTGGCGATATTCTCATTCAAATTCAATGTTGACGAGAACTGGGATTGAGTCTTCTTTATTTAGGTTTCACGCATTTTACCTTCGTGTTTTCCAGTAAAATTAACTAAAATCGTAAAACAAAGGAATAGGGAGGCTATCTATTCCTGTCGTTCAAGCCAGAAGGACTTTTTGTAGTTTAGTATACATCGATTGTTCACATCCCTGTAACCCGACGATTCGCAAGCAGCTGACGTACAACAGAATGACGAAAAATATTGATTTTATTGGCGATGTGATACCGAATTTTAAAGTATTAACATGACTGAGATAGAAGAAAGTTTTGGGATTGGCACATCCGACTAGTTTTGTATGAAGAGAACAATAATGATGATGAAACAGAAAATGAAAACGGGGAAGACAACGAGAGTAGGGAGAAGATTAAAATTACAATGATATGGATTTTACAAGTTTCTAAAATGTCGACGTACAGTGGTGGACATAATTATAAGACACCTACCTAATTTGACATACCGTGAAAGAAAAGATTCAGAGCTTAAAAATGCTTTATCAAATACGACAAAAACATAAATTTATTCTGTTATCACACGTAATTGTTTTACAGAAATGATATTTTTATAGAGTTTAATAAAAAAATTAAAAAATACCATGGGCAAAATTGTAAGACACCCTAGCATTTTAATTAAAACACATGTTTCTTTTTTTTTCAAAATATGCAAATTTTCTGCACGCTGTTATGACGTCAGCAGTTAACTAAATCAGACGATAACCGACTTCACGCACTTACAAATATGCCACGAGGTACAGAATTAAAAGAAAGTGAAATTTCCGAAATTTGGAGATTAAAGGGAACTGGTGCTTCAGTTAATAATATTTCAAAAGTTATTAAACGCTCTAGATGTGCAATTTTAAATGTTTTGAAAAGAGTAAGTAATGGATCGGTGATTAAAAGATCTGGACGTACTCCTTTCTTGTCTTCGAGAGACAGACGCCATGTGCTTTCGCTCACAACACAGAATAAGACGACCACTACAGGCATTAAAAATGCTTGAAACTGAACTGTTCAAGGAGAACCATTTGCAGGGTATTGCATAAAGCTTCCTATGTGAAATTTAAAAAATTGAAGAAAAAAACCACCGCTTCTAAGGCGGCACAAAATGGACCGTTTAAACTTCGCTAAACAAACTATAGCCTGGGCCTCCAAATGGTACTCTGTGTTATTTTCTGATGAAAAATAGTTTAAACTGGATAGTCCTTAGGGGTTTCACTATTATTGGCATGACTTACGGAAGTCTCCTGATTTACAAATGAGCCGCCAAATGGGTGGAGGCTCAGTAATGGTTTGGGATGGTTTTTCGGTTCAAGGGAAAACAGATATCGTTTTTGTGCATTCAAGAATGAATTCCGAAAAGTATAAGTATCTTCTTAAAGATCAACTAGCGATATACGGTGAACTTCTTTGTGGCAAAAACTACACTTTCCAGCACGATAACGCGTCGAATCATACAGCACACGTAACAAATAATTGGCTATCAGAGCAAAGTATCAATGCTCTACCGTGGCCTTCTCGCTCCCCAGACTTAAATCCCAACGAAAACTTGTAGGGGATCATAGCTCGTGAGGTTTACCGAAATGGGAGGCAGTTTACATGTGTCGAAGACTTAAAGAATGCTATAAAATGTGCTGGGCATTTTGTACCTCGCGGCATGTTTCTAATTGCGTGAAGTCTGTTATCCTCTGCTTTAGTTAACTGCTGACGTCATAACAGCGTGCAGAAAATTTTCATATTTCGAAAAAAAAGCAGGTGTTTTAATTAAAATGTTAGGGTGTCTTATAGTTTTGTCCATGGTATTTTTTTTTTTTTATTAAACTCTATAAAAATATCATTTCTGTAAAACAATTACGTGTGATAACAAAATAAATTTATGTTTTTGTCGTATTTGATAAAACATTTTTAAGCTCTGAATCTTTTCTTTCACTGTATGTCAAATTAAGTAGGTGTCTCATAATTATGTCCACCACTGTACTATTCAAAAACGATTCCATATCTCTCTATGAATATTTTTAATTTTAAATTAGATATTATCGTTCTGTTACTTTCTTGTTTTTTCGTGAAAAAATATGTTAAATTTTGCAGTGTGTCTTGTTTGTTCACTGAAAATACGGTAAGCATTGAAATATGTGTATTCTGTTATTTCTCTGTTCAATTACCAATATCCACGATAAGTAGTGAACTGTGTTGCAGTCATTAAAAAACCAGAGGGTATACGCTAGAGTCCGAAACATTCATGGCTAGAGTATACTCAATAGTTTTATTTGCAAAACAAAGGATATACAGAGCTGCTTAAAACATCCAGAAGGTATACGGCGTATACATCTGTATGCCTTCCACTACACCCCCTGGTAACGAATAAATACGCTAAATTTCATCTGACAATCAACATATTTGCGATAACAAGCTAAGCTTCCAAGAGTTATAGAACGCAATGCAAGTAATAATGATTCAAAATTTAAAAGACAAAATATTTACCATATCCCTTCATTTCCCGGGCCAGGTCTGCCGTCAGTGAACGTGACTCTATTCACAGTCAGTGATCTATCTTTATCTTGAGCAGAGTCTACATTTGTTACACTACGGCAAGGTATTCCAAGAGCTCTGGAAACTGTAAATGAAACAACTTATAGATTTATGCTTAAAAATAAACTTTTGTTTTTTTCAAAATAAAATCTTTAAAAAGGATCTACTAATAAAAAAATAGATTATATTATTTGATTAACAATTAACTATCAAAAGGCATAACTTTGTCATGCCATCCACTTTCGAGTGATGACATTCATTTTCGAGAATCTAGCATAAGAAAAACATTTACGTAAAAGTCCGAAATTTTTGAAAAACGTCTTTATAAATTTTATTTTAGCTTACTCTTCATAAAACTTCCCATTCAGATATTAAAAATGTACAAACTATAAATAAGAAAATGCACAAAATGAGGCAAAGTTATATCATGGAATGAAACTCAGACTATAATACATTCATGCACAAAGTCATTTTCCCACTTCATTTGTCAGTTTTTCAATATTTTAATTTTTTTCTACGTTGTTAATGTTAAAAATTCCCTCTAGATACATCTGCTCGAAATGTCCTTTACCACTTTTTAGCTTTTTATTCCTTTTTTTTCTGTGACCAAGAAATCTGCTCAGTTACTATTTCCCCCCTTTTATTAAAACAAATTCATGTGGGTTCTTTTGCTTCTGTTCAGCTTTTTGAACAATCCTGACACTAATCGTTTTAAATTGGCTTGAGATGGACTGAGTAAAATATTAGGGGGTTTAACACTTTTCGTATTTACATCTAAAAACAAAAATAAAGAAAGAACGAAAAATCATGCATCAAGCATTATTAAAAAAAACATTTTCTAACACTATCAGACTATTGTTAAGAAATTTCATTTTTATATACAATTAAATGAGATATCTAAATAAACTAAAAAAACACCACATAACTCAATAAAAATCCATTTTAAGCAATTTCTGTGTATAGCTAGTAATGTGTGTGAATTTTTTCGGGAACCTTCTGTGAGAAATTCTCTATATCTCACCAAAAACTCTGTTATCGAAGCCAGGTATAGGCAGTTTCCATGTGTTTCGGATTTTCTTCTAAAATAAAACTAAGTTCACTAATCGGCCGTGAAACTTCAAAAGTTTCGCTCAATAATCACCAATCTTATTACTTGAAGGTTTGGAGACAGCAAGATGACTAGAGATGCGGAATGGAATCCTTTTGTCAATCCGCGCATTCCAGGTATCGTGCGAATGGAGCTGACCTCAGTTACGGGAAAATATTCATGTGAAATCCATTTTACGCCTATCATGAAACACTTTTACTATTACCTCATCTGAAAGACGTTTTAGTGGCTGGAGAGAATTTTATTGTTCGGGAGATAACTTGGAGGATAGAAAAGAAAACACAGTTAGTTAGCTGAGAGTGAAGTTACGAGTAGGTAGTACTCGGAAGAGGTTGCAGTTTCCTCTCAATCTCAAAAGAAGCAGTCTTCACTCCGGGAAAGAAATCACATTCAGGTGGTTGTTGAATCACCGCACAGTAGGGCTGGATTATTTATCAATATATGGGTCAAATATTGATATTTTTTAAATATCGCAATAACAATATCTAAACTCTGACTCAGCCGATATATCCCAATAACAATAATATTGTTTTGTTTTATGATCACCGCGATTTCGAGCCCCGAAAAACAGCGACAAGTATCCCATACCAATATGTCCTTCAATTCTCCTTTCATCCGATCCCTGTACTTATTCACTGCCTCATCCAAATCAGGACACTACGTCCACTGATTATCTCTCTATCATATCTCAAAGTAAGGAAAAGTCCAATATATCCCAATACATTCAATCTTTAAAAACCACAAATTCTATTGTTCGTTACAGATAAATTCTGAATAACATTTTCGCTACTGAAAAACAATAATCGCGCGTTCCTTGTTTGGCTGCTGTGATTGGTCCAGACATATTGCGATAACACTGGGCTTTTGATATGTCATGTCGAAAAAGATTAGAGTTGATTATTGCATAGCATTGATATGCTTTATTTATAGAGTGCGGTTTCTTTTATTAGGAAGGAATTTATAGCTGAGCTTAAAATGAGTTTATCGAATTGGGTAGATTAGGTCTTTTTTGGTTGCCCCGTTCATAAAAAGGTACTTTAAATACATTGAAAATTTTTACACTTAATTTCACTAGATTATCGAAATTTAATTTATTGCTTATTGTAGAGGATTTTATTAGGAAATTAAATTTCTGAACGGATGTCTATCAGTTATTCAGAAAAGAAGACTTTTTTTTTTCAATGAGAGATACATTAAATAATTCAAATAATGTTAGATAATAATTAACGCAAAAAAAATGAAAAAAAATTACATGGTTGCCATGATTAAATTTTGTAGTAAATCGTAAGTTTCTCAAAATACGCGATATTTTTAGATTTTTTTTAATTGATATTTTTAGTCACCCAAGGTAATCCTTTGCTAAAATAAAAATAAGAAACGATAATGATCATTGACAAAATAAAGTTTTTCAGGATGGAGTGATTTCTTTATGCCAAAATTAAACGAAGGATATATGACGAAAAGATCGTGTTGTGTCGGTGGTTTGGCCTGGACCCATTTCGGGTACAGATAAAACGAAATCAGACTCAGTCCCCCCAAATTGTAACTGAACCAAGTAAAACAATGTTTTGGTATTATTAAACAAATAATTAAATTCTATGAAACGAAAATTGTATACATTTTTATGTGGACAACTTCGAATTTCATTTTAGTAATTGTGCTTTTTAATTATGTATTAATCATATCATAGTGGTGAAAATGAGAAATGCATAGCATTGATATGCTTTATTCATAGAGTGAGGTTTCTTTTATTAGGAAGGAATTTATATCTGAGCTTAAAGTAAGTGTATCGAATTGGGTAGATTCAGTATATTTTGGTTGCCCCGTTCATAAAAAGGTACTTTCAATACATTGAAAATTTTTACACTTAATTTCACTAGGTTATCGAAATCTAATTTACTACTTATTGTAGAGGATTTTATTAGGAAATTAAATTTCTGAATGGATGTCTATCAGTTATTCAGAAAAGACTTTTTTTTTCAATGAGAGATACATTAAATAATTTAAATAATGTTTGATCTAGACACACGGCAGTTTGTCAGCCAAGTTCCGAAAGCAAAAAAGTCGATACACCGGCCGTGGGTATATTTACACGAACCATTTCGAGCTGTTTTCGCCAAATTTCGACACTCTACTACTGAAAATCTATTTGACCTACGCACTTGTAATTTTAAATGTGTACTAAGGCTCCGTTAATTATACAGAATCCAAAATTTTATAAATAACGCATAATTAGTTTCCGAGATAATGATATTTGAAAGTGTCTGATAATCGATAATTTTATCAGTGACTCACTCACTCATCAAAAAGATTTCATATATCTACTGCACTTACAGACTTAAAATTTGGTAAGAAGTTCGTTTACACTATAAAAAATCGAAAAAAAATCCAAAAATTTTGAAAATCGATTAATTACTCACTTGGGGGTGTCCATGTTTACTTTAACGTTACGTCTATTAGGCGAAATTCTAATTTGCCAAAAAAAGCGCCAAATATGGAATCCGGGCGGACCTTGCAGCAAAATATTTGATTATCAGCCATTTTGGGCTAATTTCAGATAATTAATTTTTTGAGTAATTGTGCATAAAATTTACCTTTTTAGACACATTGTGAAAAAACAAAAACCTTCTTGAGGGAATACATATATCGAAATGCGCATATATTTCGAAACATCCGCAGTTGAAATTCGTCTAATCCCAGAATTAAAAATGTAAACAAAAGATAGTAATTCCTGTGATTCAAATAAATATTGATCATGGATGTGTAGCTATCATGGGTCTAGGCAGTGTAGCTGTGGCAAAATATCAGCTCATTTATTCCATCAAACTTACAAAAAGGCACGCGCGAGAAAAAAAAAATAACAATTCTATATATTTAAAACGCTAAGCGTTTTCATTCGACAATCCAAGAGAACAAACTACTGCATCAAATTACATCATTATTTTTTTAAATGAAAGATATTTGGACACGGATTTGTTATCATACATTAGTTTGTTCGAAAATGTTATTAATTAGCCTTAATTTTAAATTAAACTTTTACATCTGCTTATGACGTCATAAAGTCAGCATTTGGAATACGCCCACTGTTGCGAGGCACATAGTTTATTCTCTGAACTCTGTGGTTGCGAGGATAAAAAAGATATAACAAATATAAAAAGCACGTGGCTTTTACGGCGAATTTTTTTATTTGCAAGTTAAATTTCGGTAAAAATATTTATCCGCGCGTTTTATAAGAGAATAAAAATTCATATTTATTGTGACGTCACTGGAATATTGTCCATTGGGTTTATTTTATCATTATGCATTATAACTTTGTTGATGCCATTTTTTCATTATAATTAAACACAAAATATATTTTTATTTTTATACATGGTGTTTTAGCATAAAATTAACGTATACAAAGTACGTGTGAAAAGTTTGCGCCGGTGAAAATAACGTTATGCTTAGCTTGAATTGCATTTTAACATTGATAAAACTAAAAAGAAAAAAATATATGATTGTGTCAACAGGACGTAATGTTAACTGATTTTTCAATTTTTAATTTTAAAGATTAGAACTGGAGCTTTTATTGGGTGCTTCATCTTGATTGCATACCTTGATTACATGCTACCAATTACCTTTTTTAAAATGTAGGTTAGAAGATTTCATTTTTTAATTAAAAAAAAAATTACAAAAGTAAAGGATTTCAGGAAAATTAAAATTATTAAAAATAGTGTTATGGTATAAAAAAAAAACAATGGCACTCCGGGAGTGCCGACAGAAGTGAAAACTTGAACAATTACGTGTGTATTTTTTGAATCGTCAGGAAATGTTTTATTGTGCAGGAAATACTTTTAAATGAAGTGTTTTTTTTATTCATTATTATAAACTACTACTACAAAAATTACATTACAATTTTCATTTAATGCACTATTGTACATGAAAAATAATGCATATTATTTTACATACAAAAATTGCAGTCTGTTGCTTAAAACGTAAATTTACAAATACATAAAATATGAAATTTAATTAATTGGTATTCTTTGAAATGAATACCAATGAAACTTATGAATTTTCATCCACAATTTTAACAACTCTCAATACCTTCATCATTTCTTCCATGAGATGTAGTTTCATATCTTTTGTAATAACATTTATCTGCAAAATAGGGTTCCCGCTTCCTATCACTCCAAAAATTATGACTTCTTTGCTGCCTGTCTTGTTTACGGTATTCGTGAACATTATGCTTTTTTTCTATATTCATACTGCGCGTATTGTTTGCGGCATCTATAATTTCTATCAACAAACTTTTCTTTTCTATAAAATGATTTCACTTCATTTCCGTATCAGTAACCACGTTTCTTAAAACTTTCGTGAAATATTTCCTTATTTTAATTTTTACTTTTTATATTACTTCTGTCTATTTTTTTTTTCTCGTGCTGGTTAAATTATAATATTTTCCGTGTTTTGTTATTTCATTTTCATCTTTTGATTTGGTCTCGCGAGTTGAGTCACTTTTATCTGTTATCACCGCGCGTGCTAAATTTATCTTGAAATAATTTTCTGAATTATTTTTATTCATAATACCAATCATTTCGTTTTCTGCACGTGAACTATTTCCTTTTGATACTTTCGCTTCATTGTATGAATTGGCAACATAATTTAATTTGGTGTCGGTGACGGTAACGGTAACGGTGTCGCGAATTCAATGGTTTTTTCCCATCTCAAAAAATGCCCAACGCGCCTAAAGCAGTTTTCACTTCAAAAAAACTTGAAATAATGATTGTTTTTTTAGCTAGAATAAACAATGTAAGGCTAATACTTTAAAGGAATTATTTTGGTAGGTTTGTTATAAGTTCATTTAACAGTTCCTTATTAGCGGCAAAGTCCTATTTCTTTCACTGTGAATTTCTCTTTTGATGTCATAAAATGGTAGTGTACTTTAGGACGCAAGCCAAAATACAGTGGCAATTTTTAAAATTTATAACGGTTGTGACACCAAACGGCGTTATCGCTTTAGCTTTCATCGCGCTTACATCACTTCTAATCACTACAAATTTCAATTTTTTACTATAATTTACAATTTTAATTCTTACATCACCAATTAGAAAAAAAATTAGCTTTCGATTGAAATTTGATTGAAAAAAAAACTGCCGCCTAATTTAAAGACTAGACTTTAAAATTTTTTTTCCAGCATGAAATATTTTTCAATTCTATCTCAACAATGACCGTCAGTTTTCTTTAATAATGTAAAACTAGTCGTTGGGGGCCACCGTAATACTTACCCATCATGGATATGCATAATGTAAAATATTAAAATAAAAATGTGTAAACTACTTATAAAATGCATTGCAATTCAAATAAAATCGTGGCTTGATGACGTCACAAACTTTAAAGGCTCGATTGTTCCGGTTAATCGAGGTTATTGAAATGAAATAGGCTTATTCCCATTATTACATACTAAGTACATACCAAATTGCAAGTCTCTATCTCAATTTGTTCGGGAGATAGAGCGTTTACAGACACACACACAGACACACAGACGGACGGCAAATTTTTTTTTCTAAAAATATGTTTTTCGGAATCTCCAGTGTCTGAAACGTGTAAATCCGTCAAAAAAAATATGATGGGTAAGTAATAGCTCCTGGGAAAGTTGCCACAGTTGAAAATAGATTTCCCTAACCATCATAAAAAGTGAAAAAAATAATAAAAAAGCCCGATGAATCATAAGATCAGATTATCCATAAGATAGAAGCATTTTGGCGCTAAACTAAAATCTGTCAAAAAATATATATATATATATATTTTTTTTCAGTTTATGATTAACATAAAATTGATATGTTGAAATCGTTGATGTATATGTCTCATCAGAATGATCTAGGAACTGTATTTTATTATTTTTTCAAAGATTCATTGGGTATTTAACTGTATAAGAGGGAAAAGATACCCGATTGTGATGGAAAAGGAATAATCATCCTGATTATGTAAACGAACCGAAGAAACCATACAAATAAATTACACTTGAAAACATTAAAAACCTCCCTCATCTGCAGATTGATTTATTATTATAAAAAACATTCTTCCTCTTTACATAAAAATTTATAAGCTTAAAACAATGGATGCGTTTAAGAAGATATGAATTTGAAACGAACAATGATTAAAGAGGACATTTTAAAGCCTTTAATTTAAACATTTAAAAACTTTTTCTAACGTCGAATTCCAACGGTGCCTTTGAGCAGATGCAATGCACACACATGCGCATAGGAGCTCATTCGGTATCATTATCACAGGGGGATGGGAATTGTGCTTTATTTATTATGTTCTTTTATTTACTGAATATGAGATAAAATTAAGGAGATACTATTTGCATGATACTTCATAGGTTCATGAAATTTTCTTTCTTGCCGTGGGGAATATGGCGGTTATGTCAAACTAATTTGCATTATACAGTTGTTTACGGATTGTTTGTTCGGAGTTTGTATCGAAAATAGTACTGTTTTTCACCGGGGGAAAAATACTTTTAAAATAAAATATTTGAAAAACTGCTTCATACGCACCCCTTCTTATGTAATAAAGTAGCTTATGTCTCTGATATTGTTACAGTAATTTTTTCCGTCAAGTTTTGGCGGGCTCCATCTAGTCGTATTTTAATTGCATGGAAAAACAAAACATGGGACAATCCATGGTGTCTTTCTCTCCTAAACATTGCAATTTCAATTTTGCTTTTTAATTATAAAATATAAAATAAACACGTGCGGAGATGTCACACTTTATCTCTTTTGTGCTATTTATTTTCTTATAAGCATTGTTGAGCATGATATACTCCAGAATTTTATTTTGAGGCAGCACTACTTTGAGGAAAATTTTATTTCATTTATGAAGACAATGCCGATTTAATTTTCAATTATCTGTAAATGTTATACTATTTGTTTGGTATTATTTGAATATATTCGTCATTTTATTTTTAAATATGAATCCTGTTGATTTATATATTAATGAGTCTGTAATGGTAAAACATAAAATTATGTCAATATGATTATTGTTATTTCAGAAATAATAAAATTTTCGAATCAATACACTTCGTTTCAAAACAAATATTAAATACAGCAATATTAAAATACAAATTTCTGCCGCAAATTGACAGCCAAATATTTTGTTGTAGGAAATTTAAATTAAATTGAATGTTGCCTGGTAAATAAAATAGTCACTTGTAAACACATTAAAAACCATTAAGTATAGTGTTTAAGTATATTGTAACTGTACAAAAAGTAATGAAATTCCATCAAAAACATACATGTGAAAGAAGGCCAAGTTCGTTAACGGCTTCGCTAATAAAAAAAGTGAGATCTTACTGGAAACCAAGTTCTTTTGAAACTCCTTAAATCATAGCTCCTGTCATGCATAACGTTCTTCAATTGCTTAAAATGATTTGTTATGTTATTTGCTACTCAATAGAGCGACTTGGCAAGTTTTTTCTCATTCAAATTTCTCTACTTGATTGATCTGAACTTAAAGCTAATCACTTCCTTAACTTATTAATACCTTAATTTCGACATACTTATTCGAATACTTGATTGACTACACCTTTGCCAATGACATACTAGACTAAATTGTACTCAGACTCAAAGATTGAAGTTGGTGGGTGAAAACTTGCCAAGTCGCTCTATTGAGTAGCAAATAACATAACAAATCATTTAAGCAATTGAAGAACGTTATGCATGACAGGAGCTATGATTTAAGGAGTTTCAAAAGAACTTGGTTTCCAGTAAGATCTCACTTCTTTTATTAGCGAAGCCGTTAACGAACTTGGCCTTCTTTCACATGTATGTTTTTGATGGGATAATAATTAACGCAAAAAAATGAAAAAAAATTACATGGTTGCCATGATTAAATTTTGTAGTAAATCGTAAGTTTCTCAAAATACGCGATATTTTGAATTTTTTTTTAATTGATATTTTTAGTCATCTAAGGTAATCCTTTGCTAAAATAAAAATAAGAAACGATAATGATCATTGACAAAATAAAGTATTTCAGGATGGAGTGATTTCTTTATGCCAAGATTAAACGAAGGATATATGACGAAAAGATCGTGTTGTGTCGGTTTGGCCTGGACCCATTTCGGATACAGATAAAACGAAATCAGACTCAGTCCTCCCAAATTGTAACTGAACCAAGTAAAACAAGTCTTGCTGTGTTTAAACCCAGATCCTTCTCTGAATTATGATTTGCTGAACGGATCATGAGACCTTAAAATGAACCATTCAGAATCGTCGTTCTAGAAACTGCGGTTGTTGCCATCCGGCAAGTTACAAATTCAGCCTTAATTTGGCACCACGTAAGAGAAATATTTATATAGATGCTACTACAGCGCCTAGAATACATAGTGTGGAAACCGGCTACAAAATAGTACTAAAAAACTGTATCCAATAAATGTACAACGTTGCTGAAAATATTAGGATGGGTTCGCAGCGCCATCTGCTAGCTCTTGACATTGTATTAGAATGTTTCGGCTGGTGGTAAGTATTTTAAATACTTAAATTATATCATTTTCTCCTCTGACTTAGTGATTTTTATAAGTTTTTTTTTTAAATTATGAAAGCATGGCTAAAAAACGTGATACGCATTTTTTTTTTCTCTGGTTGCAACATTATCGTAGGCTTCGTAGGAGCATCGTTGCACATTCATAGGCTACAACTTTTTAGCACTTTTTAAAGCATTACTCCATTTGCCGGTTTCCACACTATGTATTCTAGGCGCTGTAATGCTACTACATATGTTTTTGTTTCATGAGACCGTAAAATGAACCACTCAGAATCGTCGTTCTAGAAACTACGGTTGTTGCCATCCGGCAAGTTACAAATTCCGCCTTAGTTTGGAACCACGTAAGATAAATATTTATTACATATGTTTGCATTTTATACTTTTTTTTTTCACTATTGTCAAGGGAATCGTATATTTGTCTGTTACACGCACCAAAGAAAACGTAAATTCTATTTTATGAAGGGATATTAATATAATTACGTCAAAATTATGTGTGAGTGTTTCTGATTGTCGTTTTAATGATTTAGGGACGTGAATACACATTGCTTCGGTTTTGTTACTGCCGTATTATTAGGATATTGCATTTTCTTTTATTTTACCTAGAAAGCCCCCCATTGTTAACACAGTTAGCTATGAAAATTGCTCGTTAATGAACAAAATACACTATCTTGGCAAATATATTATAAAACAGATTACAGCAATACATTCAAGCAAACAATACAGATTTAAATAACAATGAAATATTCTGGCTTCCTTACTGTTGGACATAGTTTTTTACAGCCGAGATCTTTACCAGAGCTATTGAATGTACATGTAGATTATCCTACTAATTTAGAATTAACGGAATAGCTCCTGTCTAACAATACTATTAACTTTTTAGATCTTAAAATTGCACTTAAAGAAAACAAAACAATAATTGATCTATATGACAAATGTAAAGAATTTAAATTTAAAGTTAAAACATTTACTAATTTTAAATTTTGTCTTCATAATTCTGTATATCGTACTATACTCTTTAATCATATATATAGAATAAAGAGTTTGTGTTCTTCTCAACTAATTAACAACAATATTAAAAAAATAATTTATGATGCATTACCACATGGTTTTCCAAAAAAAATTCATATATTCTTTAATATATAATTGGTACTTAAATGATCTTAAAAACCAAATTAACGCATGCGTTAAAAAAATAATAAAAAGACGTATAAAATTAGAAAATAATAAAAAAAATTATAATAGGACGATAAGTGGCTAGATGTTAGATTACGGAGGTGTGGCGGAGTTGTCTGGGAAATACGCATGGTTAATTTATTTTTTAAAAAAGAAATGGGCTTTTTGGCTTTTTGTATTAGAACTACGTTTGCTAATATACATTTCATAATGGACTATGGTTTGATACTTTTATATGCAAATTAATGTAGTTATATTTACATATTTATTAATTCCTTTTAATGTATTCATATTCATTAATATTTAATAATGTTAACGATTAATTGTATTTAGATTAATGCCCACTGTGGACAATATCATATTAACTTCTAATACAATGTATACTTTCTTAAACGTTAATATAATGCATTTGTATTAATTTTTATTAATTGTTCAACCCGCTCCACTTAAATCATGTGTATTTAATTTTTAACAAAGTTTGTATAAACATTAAATGTAACTAATTAATTTCAATATTTAATTAATATTAATATTAAATCCTTAGCATATTAATTCTTATCATTTTTTATTTAAATTTGATTATAAATTAATTTACGTGATGTTGCATTTCTGGCAAAGGTATTTAATTGTAGCTATGTCATTGCTACGTACAAATATTTCTCTGAAGCATTAATCAATAATTATTAATGCTTCAGAGAAATATTTGTACCTAGCAATGACATAGCTACAATTAAATACCTTTGCCAGAAATGCTTATCATTTTTTACATAGAATTTTTCTTTAATACACCAATTACTTTAAAAAAAATGTGATTGAAAGTTTATCAACATAATTTTATTTATTATTTAATTATATTTATTTATTATTTAACTATCAGTTATCATTCTTTAGACAGTATTTGTTTTTAATCTTTAACTGATAATAGTAATCAAATGCTTTTTTTATTAAATCATAGAATATTCACTAATTTTGCATAGATCGCAGCACCTTATTAATTCATTTGAATACATGTTTGGTGTTCTATTTTAAATTTTCTATAGAGGGAACTTGTTCTATATATTGGTTTGTGTTTGGCTTTGCTGTACAATAATAATCCTTGGTCAATCATCTTTTAAAACTTATTTTGGCAACATGTACTGATTTTCTCCAATTCATTGCCTGAGTTATGTGTTGACTCCTGTTTGAATCATGTATTCTATCTGGTAACTGATGTTTTCCTTTTCCCTATATCCTTTTAAATTTTGGTGTATTTTGAACTTAATGCTTATATTTCACGGTTTATTTCTCTTTTTTTTTATGGGTAAGGTTACTTTTCTTTTTAATATTGTTTTTATTTTTTAAACTTTATGATC
This sequence comes from Maratus michaelseni, assembly GCA_963931845.1. Lineage (NCBI taxonomy): Eukaryota > Metazoa > Arthropoda > Arachnida > Araneae > Salticidae > Maratus > Maratus michaelseni. The sequence continues at coordinate 164,899,417 of OZ007587.1, forward strand.
ATTTCATAGTTTATTTCTCTATTATGGTGTGGTTGTACCAAAATCATATTCTTTAGCAATGTTATGGCTAATATGATGATGAAACCACACATTTTATTTGTGGTAATTTAGGCATTTGGGACCTGAATATTCTGTCTAAATTCCACAAATTTCATATTTTCAATTTTTTAATTTAATTTCTTCTTCTCCTTCTTTTTTTTTTTTTTAACGATGTATATGGAATCTATATTTAGAGTGTTGGGGGAACACTATTGTTGTCAATTAATTATTACATTCTAATTCATAATTTCATAGTTTTTGATGGTGTTTCGGTAACGTTTCATTTATGGTTATATATATATATATATGCAGCTCATATTCAAAATATTAGAATAATTACCTTTTTCTTTTACAAATTGAAAATATCGTTTAGTAATTTAATGTCCTTCTATGTAAATATGCAAACAATATTTTTATTAAGAACTTATTGTTGATTAAACTTATTTATTATCTTAAAATTAATATCATTTTTGAAAAAATTAATTGAAAGAAAATTATTTTGAAAAGTCAAAATATTAGAATATTTATTCAAGTGGTTCAAAATATTAGAATATTTCACATTAATTCTCCTTTAATTATCACCAATTCACAACTGGTGGCATCATTGATTAAATTCAGACGATTTTATTTAAAATCAGTATTATTTTTGCAGTTTGTTTGCTTTTTCGTCTTAAAATGGGTCGTGTGAGTGATATTCCTGAATCCATTAAACTTCGTATGGTTGATTTGTATCGGCACAGTAAAAATCAATGTTATATAGCGAATTATTTACATTGTTCGCAATCAAGCGTTAGTAAAATACTAACACAATATTCAAAAAATGGAAAATTTCAAAATAATCGCCGAAATGGCGGCCGGAAACCAAAAGCATCTGCTAGAGATGACAGTAAACTGAAGCGTATAGTTAAGAAAAACCGTTTTAAAAGTGTGCGATTCTTGCACCGAAAATGGAAAGAAGAAGGAGTTGAAGTTTCTAAATCAACAACGTTAAGACGTCTCCATAAATTTAAGTTTGAATCTCGTGTACCGAAAATAAAACCTCTCATGACTGCAAAACAAAAGCGTATAAGATTGAAGTGGTGTAAATCAAGACGTTTATGGAGCGAAGAAGAGTAGAAAAAAATATTATTTAGTGATGAAAGTATGTTTTGTGTTTCATATGGTAATCAAGGTATTCGAGTTAGGAGAATGAAGCAAGAATCATTTGATAAATAATGCCTTAAACGTTCCGTAAAATTTGCTGCTAGTGTCATGGTTTGGGGTTGCATGACTGCAGAAGGAACTGGAAAGTTATGCATCGTCTACGAAACGGTTAACTCTCAGATATATCAAGAATTTTTGGAATATTACATGATTCCATCATCAGAAGATTTATTTGAAGATGATTTCATCTTTCAACAAGATTTAGTGTCACCGCATAGCTCGGTGTCAACTAAGAATTGGTTCCGCCAACGCAACGTTAAGGTACTTCCTTGGCCACCAAAGACACTAGAGAATAATCCCATCGTAAACTTATGGTGTATAATGAAGAAAAAACCCAAAGAAAATCCTCCTTCGAGTAAAATTGAGTTAGTGGCACGTATAAAATCTATTTGGGCTAATATTGATAGAAATGTTTGTAAACGCCTTGTAAATAGCATGCAAGTTCGATTGCACGTTGTTATGAAAGCTAAAGGGGATGCTACAAAATATAAACTATCATTTACTTCATATTCATAAAGTAATATTGTTGCGCAAAATAAAAAATTCTAATATTTTGAACCAATCAAAATTTTATTCTAATATTTTGATGTGTTTCAGAAAGCTGTATACTTAATTTATTGTACGGTATTTTATATTTTGTAAATGTTGAAATCTTATCTAAACATTCCAGATTTAATTTATAAGAAGTTGAATTGCATTTACTTAGTATCAAAAATATGTAAATGAAAAATATTTTTCTCTTAATACTTTTTCTCAATTATTCTAATATTTTGAATATGAGCTGTATATATATTATATATAATAAAAAAATTTATGGAAAGAAAATTGTATATGTTTGCAGCACTTACTTGTAGTGCATATTCCCGAAAAGACCCAACATTGTCCATATCTCACTGGTTTGCCATCACTTTCCAAGTACTGATGTAAAATAGGTTCACTTCCAGTCCATTCCCATGGACTTGTTCCATCCGAATAACTTTCTTTGTTTTTATCCCATCTACCTCTTAACACTCCAGTGTCGTTGTTGCTGTTTGCCTGTAAAGATTAAAAAGGATAAGTTCGAGTCGATAGAGGCCCTACTAAATTTAAACTTCATACTTTCTGTAGTTTGAAGAAAATTCTGTATCATTAGTAATTTGAAGAAGTCTGTATTATTTTCCTTTAGAGTTTGATTAAACTTTAAGCTCATTTATTGTTAAATGGCTTATTTCGATTTAATCTGCGGAGCAACATTAAAACGTTCATACTACTTACCAATTCATTTGAAGTGCGGTGTAACTACGATTATCCATCAGTAATGGGACCATCGCTGTGACGCATAAGAAAATAGATGGGTAATAGAAACTCCTTCACCCCCCTCTCCCCGCCCTCATCCACACACAACAACAAATGCCAACGATTGGTTTTTGAACACAGGACTTCGTATAGATACAGATCCCGATTAGAAGTGGAAATTATCTATATATTTAAAACGCTAAGCTTTTTCTTTCGACAATCTGTGAGAACAAACTACTGCATCAAATTACACCATTCTTTTTTTTAATGAAAGATATTTGGACACAGATTTGTTATCGTACATTCGTTTGTTCGAAAATTTAATTAATTAGCCGTAATTTTCAATTAAAGTTTTACTTCTGCTTATGACGTCATAAAGTGGGCAACTCTCACTGTTGCAAGGCATAGAGTTTATTCTCTAAACTCTGTGGTTCGCCAATCTTTTGACATTAGCTAATATCAACTAGGTAATATTTTAACATTGTAATATAAAATCTTAAAAAACTTACTTAAAATTAGCTAAAATATAATCATAATAATATATCTAAACATACATATCAATATGAATAACAAATCTCACGTAAAATGTTGCAATTTAAATTATTCCAATTAAACAAGATTTGGAGAGTTTTCCCTGACGCCCAGCTAACATAAAAGTACCTATTTTATTTTATTTATTTACACACATATTCAATTTTATTATAAAACACCAGGTTGCCATAGAAATTAAAAATCGTCATTTAGGCGCCAAAAATGAACCTCGGTGCGTCTGCGATATTTGTACCGATTTAATCACAATTGTTTTGGTTGCACCGCATATTACAAAATTAATTAAATCCATGATTATTGGGCACAGATGTCATATACGCACCACATTGGCGCGATTTTTCTCCCGCCAATTTGGCGAAAACTTTGTTTTTGAATATTAGTTACAAATAGCATGCAATAATGGCACGCGATTTTTTATTTCAATATAAAAATAAAATAACGTAATAAATGAAATAGCTTCTATTATTTAAAAAAGGGAAATAAAAATAAATAAATGATAGTTTGATATAAATAAATATTGATATACATAATAAAAACAATTTATAGAATTAAAATAAAAAATAAAAGTAAATAAAGAGTAATATAAACAAAATAACCGGGTTACCATGTGAGGCATAAAATTGCCATTTTGTTGAAATCGCGCCAATGTGGTGCGTATATGACATCTGTGCCAAAATTACCTGCACAGATTTGTTGGGAATTTTTGAAATTTTCGACACATTTTTTCATTAGAGGCAAAAGGTGCATGGAAATGGAGCAAAATTTATTAAAACCAAGCAAAAATATTTGGCACAGATGTGATATACGCACCACATTAGCGCGATTGCAACAAAATGGCAATTTTATGCTTCACATTGTAACCCGGTTATTTTGTTTATATTGCTGTTTATTTATTTTTATTTTTATTTTAATTCTATAAATTGTTTTTATTATGTATATCAATATTTATTTATATCAAACTATCATTTATTTATTTTTATTTGCTTTTTTTAAATAATAGAAGGTATTTCATTTATTACGTTATTTTACTTTTATATTGAAATAAAAAATCACTTGCTATTATTGCATGCTATTTGTAACTAATATTCAAAAACAAAGTTTTCGCCAAATTGGCGAGGGAAAAAATATGACATCATGCCGTAATTTTTTTTATGTACTACATAATAAAAGTCCAATTTTTTTCATAACATCGAAATGGGCACTGAAATGTCTGAATATATGTATTTTGGGTACTTTTATGTTCGCCGAGTGCCAGGGATCACCAAAATTTTTTAATCTCGCCAACCCTTTTTTTCTCGACAATCTTTTAACATTAGCTATTAACAAATAACCAATATTTTAACATTGCAGCATAATGTCTTTAAAAACTTACTTAAAAATAGCTAAAATATAATCATGAGGAAATACGTAACCACAAAGGCACAGATGTCATATAAGCATCCCATTGGTGCGATTTTTTTCCCTGCCAATTTGGCGAAAACTTTGTTTTTGAATATAGTTACAAATAGCATGCAATAATTTGTGATTTTTTTATTTCAATATAAAAATAAAATAACGTTATAACGTTAATGTTATAACATTAATATACATTATAACGTTAATATTAAAAACAAAGTTTTCGCCAGATTAGCGGGTAAAAATATTGCGCCAATGTGGTGCGTATATGATATCGGTGCCACCACAAACACATCAATACAAATAACAAAATCTCAAGAATTGAATTGAAATCAAAATTGAAATAATTAAATTGAAAGGGTTGCAATTAAGATGATACCAATTGAAACAAGATTTGGCGAGTTATCACTGGCGCCCAGCAAAGTACCGTATTGGATATATATATATTTTTTCGCTTTGTTGCTGATCTTGGAAATATGCCTCATGGCTCAATGGCGTTTAATTAAGCAAAAAAAAACTGCTGTGAAAATTTTGTGAGTCAGACTAAATTTTTAACAGTAAAAAATATATATATATTCTTTGTAACATATTTATGTACAGTGAAAATAATCCATACCTCATAAGCATAAAAATTGTTAATTTTATATTTTCTAAGAAAAATAATTGTAAGAAAATCTTTTAGGGAAGAGTTCCGTATCCCTTGATGATTTTTTTTGGCGAGTTGATTTTGGCGATAAGTGTTTGATGTGATTGTTGCGATCTTCAGTCTTTGGGGTTACATTTTAACGACTGAAGTGAACTTAATCTACGTGACGTCACACTCCTTTTCGCGCTATTTTGGATTTTTTTGCCAATCGCGCCACCCAGCACAGAATGTGAAACTCTTCCCATACTACGTCAGTTAAAAATATGTAAAAGGAAATTTGGTACTTCCGTTATACGGACACCATTGTCGCCAAGCATACATTTACATACATTTAATACATACATTTACATACATACATTTACATACATTATGCATTAGCATACATTTTGGCATGGTGTCCGTAATAACGGAAAAGTACCGGAAATTTTTAGAAAAACAATGTTTGTCTAAAACTTTTTAACGCATATAGCCACTGAAAGGTTAATAAATGGTTAGAGTTCACTATACGCCTTGGGTGTATCGTAAGTGATAATAATTTATTTTTTCACACTTTATGAATTAGATTTTTTACGTATAGCTGTACAGAAATCCTGCACTGAGAAAATTTTCAGAAATCAACACTGAATTTAAACATATCTAAGGTTTTTGTCACATGCCCGAGCAATATTCATATAAAATTTGTAATTCATATCAAATTGTTTACCGTCAAGTTTTGACGGGTTCCATCTAGTGCTATTATAACTTCTTAACTCTCAAAAGTGATACATTATACAAAATTAAAAATATTATTGTATTTAAAATGTAAATGAAGGGGGAAAAACGACAACTAGGTAGAGTCTTTCAATTATACTGTACATTTTGTCTTTATCTTGCTTAAATTTTCCACAATTATAGGAAAAATCTTATCTTTCATGTTAATTTTATCGTTCAGATAGAAAAATGAACACATATAAAGACTCATTCCTAATAAAATATAGTTTTTCTTCTGAAACAATATTCTTGTCTTTAAAAAAAAAAAAAAAAAAAAATCATAAAAGGAACCCGAGCTGCAAGAATAAATTTTCAACCAAAAAACATTATAGTCAACCAGATTGAAAACACGCGACAACAAAAACAACTATCATCAATCAGACGCGACACAAATTGTATCAGGTTCGGATGCGGGTAAAATAAATTTATCCGATCCGATATAGGACTCTAATCGAGTCGACATTATTATTCTTTTCTTTTGTCACTTCAAATTCCGGGTAACCAGATTTTACCAGAACCCGACACCGCCGGGTTTTCTACTAATGTCAGAGACAGATTAGAATTTCGCATAGGTCGGATAACAAGATTTCATCAAATCTAAAATTACTTTAAAATCCATAAGACATCAGTAAATTGAGATACGCTTTTCAAACGAATAACATTGAGAGTACATTTATTTTATTTGACAGCATAAAAATTGAATGTGCTATGTTTAGAAATAAATGTCTTTACTTTATAAGGATCAAACAAGTTAATCTTTCGTAATTGGATTGGAGACAGGTTTAAAAATATATATGCTTTAAAATTACTTTAAAATCCATAAAAAATCAGTAAATTGAGATAAACTTTTAAAACTACATTTGAAAGTGCATTTTTTTCGAATTGATAGTTTATTGCTTGTATGTATGTATGTTCCTTATACAAATCTACAGTTTTAATCCGATTTGAACGAAACTTGATGTACGTATGGGTATGCTTTAGAACACGAGTAAAATTACTGTCAACTTTAAAAATTTCTCAGACCATTCTTTACCACTTTTTTCAAACATCTCCCATAGTTTATCATTACAGAAATCTATTTTTTCCCTCAATTTTTAATGTCACCTCTTTAAAGTCACCTCTTAGGAACTGCGTACGAACAATATTTTTATAAACCAATTTCAGATTAACTCGCTATAATTTGAAATCCGAAACTGACGTCAATTTTGGCAGATGCGATTTTTTCGCATATTACAAAGATTACTATAAGTGCTTTAAACGACATAATACATATATTTAAAAATAGGCCGAGGATTGTATAAAATATTGGAGAAAACCGCCCTGAAGATAGCGAATTTTTTTCGATTTTCGCGACAGGATAGCAATAGATCAAGCTGTTGTGCTGTCGTATACCAACTACTCAGAAAGCAATGGCCTTGCGGTAGCCGGATGCCGGGGAACCATTGGTGAGTGAGGAGAGATATAAGATTCGACAAACAGAGAAGATGTGGGGGTATGAGTTATACTAAATCACCCAATCCTCCAACCAGTAAAAACATGGGTGTGTAACTTTACAGTTTATTAAATCATTAGTTTTCATGATTTCGAAATATAGAGAAATTTTAGAAATTTTAGTCTCCTGTTATTAAAGCATTCACAGAAACGAAAACCGTAGATAAGTATCCGAAAATATTTTGTAACCAGAAAAGTTTTCTTTCATATAAAGTGAGTTTATGTTTTATTGAAAATTTCTGCATAATTTTCCTATGTAGTAATGGAGTTTTCCTCGTACTTTTCCTTGCCCCAACAAATTTTCTTTTATAACTTTATGAAGATCTAAGAAAAAGCATACAAACTATATGTTTTTTATTCTAAGGAACTCAAATATGATGTCAAAAGTGGGTGTTGTTATTTGAAAAAACAAAGTTGATACATTTTTTTAATATGTAGACGTATCTATTTAAAAAATTCATTCGTATTCTGAAGGAAGACATTATTTTATGTCTACACTTTTTTTTCTACAGTGTAATGACACATTTGTTTTATATTTATTAAAAACTAGCTTACCCGCCTGGTGTCGCCCGGTCCCATCCCAACCGAATAAAATTTATTGAAAAAAGAACAGAATGTACTATATTGGGCTAGAAGATTGAAACCGGATTCCTTTTACTAATGTGAAAAAATCGAAGCGAATCGGGAGGAAAAAAATGCTAAAATATTAAAAATTCCAGAGGACAAAATCTACTAAATATAAAATACAAATGAGAACTTTGTTCCGGCTGCTTATAACATGAGCTCGGCTGAATGGATTTTGATGAGACTTAAACTTAGCTAATATTTCAGGAAAGACTTTAGTATATTACATATCTGTAGTAGAGTTTTTTGTTGATTGGCCGTAATCCATAGCAATATATCGGGAGAGAAGATTTTAAATGCACCTAGAGTTAGATTATGGAAGACTGCGTTCAAACAATAACCAGGCACGTGAAGAGACTAATTTAGGAGAACTCAAAAGTGGCATTTTTCTAGATGTTTAATAGCAGTTATTGAAGGGCGATTACATGGCCCATCGGGAGTGACCCGACCAAGCACAGAGTGCCTTTAGAGGCTACATTTTCCAAGTAAGCTCAGGAGCAGAATTGCCATGAATAATTATTTCACAGTCCTTGACAGCTGGTACATATTTGGCGTGCGGTTTCCGACAAATTCCTTTGAAGAATTACCGATTTGGCGATAATATATGCAGAGAGATACAGAAGACAGTGATGATATAAAATAACCAAATGAGATATCTATGAAATATTGCATCCTCAATGCATAGCGTTATAGGGTTGCGAGAGGACAAAAGTTAGTCTTACTGGGAACAGAAAATTATCCCAAGGATTTAGACAAAACATCCGCAGATTGTAAAAACTATGAACTAACAATATACATATCTTACGGCTACATTTTTAAGTGTAAATGCAGAAGTGCAGACATGAGAAGGAATTATTCTTTCTTCTTTATTTTTTAATTCAGCAAAATTACATCTGCACAAAATAGAGTGTGGGAGGATGATTTTGAATTGAAAGCGCTATCTTTAATAATAGAAAGATATATATTTAAATGCATTGAATGGGATGCACAGACAAATTAAATTTAGAATATAAATTTAAAATAATTAAATTAATGCCTATTGAATACGAAGAGAGGGTTAACTATTGAGAAAAGCATATATAATGGAAACTCCATTATATATATCACCCCCCGAACAAGAAAAGAAAAAAAAATGATACCTCAAGGCTTGAGAACAACTTACTGTGTCTCTCTGCATTTACATACCATGTTGCAATGACCTGAACTCCAAGGAAAAATAAAATAAACATCCAATATTTTAATAATATAAGCATCACATGTAATTGAATAATATAAGCATCACAAATATTTGAATAATATAGCATCACATATCCATGGCCATAATTTAACCTCTAAATTTCTTTATTCATATATATATATAGTTGCAAATTTTGATCTTTTTCTTTTTTTATAGAGATTTTCTTTTTTTTTCAAAATTTATTTATCTATTTATATTCATATAAAAATGGATATCCTAAAATTTATCATCTGGCGCCAGGAACAAAGGTAAAGTGCTTCTTTTATAATTTATTATAAATATCAAGAATGGCCATAAGAATAGAGAAGATAAAAAATATAAACATTATCAATTCTTCTCAAAAACTTTTTTTTTATGCGGTTTAAATTTTTTAGTAGTGATGCAAGAAGTATAAACATACTATAGGTATAAAGCAAAACACTAAAATACAATACAAAAGCTATAAAGTAAAAATATACATACATGTAAAAGACACTTATAAATCGTAATAAATGAATTAAAAAGTAAAAATTGTGGTAAAAATAAATCAAAGTTTTTTTTTTTAAGTGTAACAATATCATGGACAAAATCTAGAGTGCACAGAGCTTAAAGTCATAATAGGGACATTTTTATAGTTTACAAAACCACTTCCTAAATGAATAATTTGATATTTTAACTTTTTGCTTAAATTTCCAAAATAACTAAATTATTAAGTTACCTAGAAGAGATTATCTTTACTGAATATTCACATTGAAATAAATATAAAAATTTTGAAATAATCCCTAAAAATAGTTGATATTATTTAAAGAAGAAAACTATATTTATATTGGTTTCATTTATCTATTTACTATCATTATTAACAATATCAAAGGAATAGATAATTTTAAAGAAACCCTATGATATTTAAAATCTATCCAATGAATCAATGTAACACCATTGTGAAAAATTACTATTGGTGAGTTGTTTCTACAAGTAACTAAGCAATTTTTGTAAATGTCTGAAACCCCAAAGCAGAATACTTTGCAATGTTCTGCAACGAACTTCAGTTGATAAAAAATGTTCTGCGGGAATAATAAAAGAAAGACACAGGGGTATTTTTTTATATATGAAGTGCAATTGCATCTTTTATAGAAATGCAAAAGACATTTTGTAAAATGCTGACATACACACACGAAAGAAACTAATGGCAAATTTTGCGATTTTATCACGATCGAATAATGAATTTCGTTGTTTCTTCCGACAATCGATTGACGATTTTTGCAATATTGCTGATTTTTCCCTTTGTCAACTGACGAATTTCGCATTTTTTCCCTCGGGCCCAACTGTCGAATTTCACAATTTTTTTCTCGTGACTGATTGGAGAATTTCGAGATACTTTCAACAATTCACTAACAAATTTCGGGTTTTTTAACTAACCGATAGGCGAATTTTGCGATATTTTTCTTGAACTGATTGGCAAAATTCGTAGTTTTTTTTTTTTCAAGCAACTGATCCACGAATTTCATTATTTTTATTGACGACTGATTGGCAAATGTTCCAGCTTTTTCTTGTGAGAGATTGGAAAAAATGAAAAAATCGTGGATTTTTTTTCCATGACTGATTGAAAATTTTCATGTTTTTTCTGACGATTTTAGAGTTTTCTTACACGCGACTGATAGGTGAATTTCATTATATTTTCTTTTTACCGATTGGCAATTTTTTTTTATCTTTTTCTTGCGAGTGATTGGATCGATGAATTTCAAATTTTTTCCAACGATCCACTAAAAGATTTCACAATTTTTTTAGCCACGACCAATAGCTCAATTTTGGGATATTTATTTACTTTCTACCAATTGGCAAAAATTGTGGTTTTTTTTTTCCCATGACTGATCGACGAATTTCTGATCTTTTCTGACGTTAACACTGATTTATTTCGTGTTTTTTTTTATCACAACCGATTGGGGAATTTTGCGAAATTTTCCTTGTACCAATATGGAAATTTTGCAGCAGCTTCTTGCAGCCCATTGGAGAAAATCTTACAACCTTTTTTTCCGCCACTGATTTCGCATATTTTCAATAGTGATTTTCAATTGGCGCACATTTCACAGTGACTTTCAATTCTGCAACATTTTCTTTCTACTAATTGGCTAATTGTTTGTGCTTTTTCTTGCGATTGGCAAGAAAATAATCAATCTTAACGGTTGATAAAAATCACACTTTTTTCTGCGATTGATTGACCAATTTCTCGTTTTACCCGCGACAGATCGGGGAATTTTGCGATATTTTCTTTCCATCGAATTGAAAACTTTTTTGCTTTTTTGTAATCTATTGGCCAATTCTTGGTTTTTTTCAAGATTTAATTGACGAATTTTCAATTTTTCCCTACAATCCACTGACAAATTTCGCAGTTTTTTTTTTTTTTTTTTTTTTTTTTTTTTTTTTTTTTTTTGCCTGTGACAGATTTTAAAATTTCGCAATTTTTTTTTTTTACCAATAGACAAATTTTTGTAGCTTTTTCTTGAGACTGATTGGAGAAGATCATGAGTTTTTTCCTGCTAGTGTTCGACGAATTTCGCAGTTTCTTCCGACGATCTAGCAACTAATTTCGCGATTTTTTTACTACAACCGAATTGCAAATTTTGCAATTTTTTCCTTGTACCGTAGGCAAATTTTGAGGCTTTATCTTGTGACCAATTGAAGAAAATCGTGGGTTCTTTGCAGTTTCTTCTGGTGATGCACTGGCGAATTTTGCACTGTTTTTTACCTGCGACCGATTGGCGAATATAGTGGATGTTTTTCCGCAACTGTGTATCAAATTTTGCATGTTTTTCCACAACAGGCTGAAGAATTTCACGATTTGTTCTTCATGATTGACTGATGTGTTGCGCCAGATTTTTTCACGACCAATTGGTGAATTTCGCAACCTTCTTAAATGAACGATTAAAGAATTTTGATATTTTTTCCCCGGCCATTGAATGATGAATTTCGCAATTTTCTTACGATTGAATGGTGATTTTTCATGAAAATGATAATGTGAAATGTTCTGCAGGGAAAGCCATTGTTCTGCGGCGTACGTCGCACTTTTAAGCATATTCTGCTTTGGCGGTCTGAAAGAATGACTTCTGCTTAACGTGAAATGAAAGTGTGGGATGTTATGAGTGTTCGTGAAGAGAGATGTATGTGAAGAGGTTACATGTGATAAAAATTTAGATTAAATAAATGTATGCTATTTAAACAAGAATTCTGACATGGTAAACCTAAAATTCAAACAGGTGAAAATGCGTCACAAATGTTAACTACCATACGAAGGAATAATATTATGACAAACGTGTAAAGAAAATTTCTTTGTCATTGACAAAGTGAAGGTGGCATGTATGTGGTAAAATTGAAATAAAAATAGAACGATGAAGTAGTGTATATATGCAAAGTGCAATAGAATATTATTGTATACAATAAAAACAAAGTGTAGAGTGAGAAGAACTTAACGGTATGTGTAGATACTCAACAATACCTATCTGTGAATAAGAATCATGAGTACAAAAAGTGTGGAAACGATGAACAAAAAAGAAAAAAAATTCTGATTACAAAGGAATCAGACCCCATGAGATGTGTGAAAAACTGTGAACAAAATTCTGGTTACAGGGAACCAGACCCAATGATCACATCGTCTGGCTACAGAAGAGACCAGGAACCATGAACGAAAAATTTGGTTACAAGAACCAAAACACATTGAACCAATTTTCTGGCTACAAAAGGAGCACAGAACACAATGAACGAATTATCTGGCTACAAGAGGAGCACAGAATCCAATGAACAAAAAAATCTGGCTACAAGAGGAGCACAGAATCCAATGAACAAAAAATCTGGCTACAAGAGGAGCACAGAATCCAATGAACAAAAAATCTGGCTAAAAGAGGAGCACAGAATCCAATGAACGAAATGGAATGTAAAAAAATATACCGTCAAATATTTCTACACAAAAATTTAAAAAGTACGTTTGATGTGATTTTATATGCAAGAATGTACAAAAAAGAAAAAAAAAAGGTGTGACGCTGAATTTCTTTTAAATGAACAAAGTGATACCTACGAAAAAAAATTGTATACGTATAAAATGAACCAAAAAGTTAAAGCCAAAAGAATCTGTGTGTAAAGATCAAGTTAAAATTATTCCAAATGAGAAATATTTCTGACGACCCACATCAAAAAAATTTCAGCAATAAGAACAATACATCTTATCATTTCACCATTTTCGATCACTAAATAGCCAAATGAAAAGAAATGAACCATCTGTACACACAGGTGTGTAAACAAAACTAAATATTAAAATAAATGACAGAAGAAAATATGGAACGTTGAATGAAACTTACCCATGTTAATGTACGAAAATGTATGAAGAATACATAAGTTGAATCAAAGAAAACCACAAGGTGGAGAACATTTACGATTGAATGTAATAAAAGGAAATAAACATGCCACAAGAATCATAATATAACCTCTTACAATTATTATTCTAATTTCGAAAAGTTTTTAATTACCTAAGGATTAGCAAAGAATATTATTCCGTTGATCTTCAATATATTTCTTTAGTGAAGGACAACATTGAGAAAAAGCGGTGTGAGAAATGTCAAAATCAGTATTGTTATTTTCGCTGTTCATTACACAATTGATACATTTAGGAGGGTTTGTGCAATAAGAGTTATGTTCATCCGCAAAAGTAGCGCACCTTATAATGTTATCACAAACATTCGCAATATGACCATATGATTGACATCTAAAACAGCGTTTTACAGCAGTATATTTCATTACAGGACATGAATTATTCTGAATAAATATTTCTTTAAGTTTAAGTAATTTTTTTGCGATGTTAGGAGAAATATCAAACATATAATTATAAGTTTCAGAATTTCTAAGTTTATATTTCCTTCTAAATTGAATGGAGGATATAGATGTTTGTATGATGTCGGAGATCCCAAATAAAATATCCGGTATACTGAAGTTTTCAGGCAACTGACAAATAATTATACGAACTGGTTTACGGTAGTGTTTAGTAAGTGAATTAAAGGAAATGTTTTCGGAAAAGTTTGAATATCTGAAATGTTTGAGTGCTGCTTAACCATGCTTTCTTGTGAACAGACAGCATATGAGTCCTCAACAATTTTGTATTGTGTTACGTCCGTCTGTGTAGACATATTGTGCAGAATTTGAGGAGACATACAGTTGTTATGAGATGTATCGTTTACAATTTTACAGTCACCTATGACTTCATGTTTATTATGTACATTTGGAGAATGAAGTCGTTCTAATAATTTCTTATTAACTGTAAGCAAATTTTCCTTCGCCCGTACATTTTAGCATGTTCTAATAAGACAACTGCATTGTAATACTTCAAAAGATAATGAAATTGATGTTTCACTAAAGTTTTAAAATCATCTAAATTTTTAGTAAAAGTGTCCTGATCATATCTGTTTATAAAGACTTTCTACTTCAGAGGAAATTAATTGCACAGCATTTTCTAATGTATCTCTAAACAAATGAGACCATGCAATTTCGCTACCGAAATTATTTTGATCTAAAACAGGTGCAGTATATTCAGATGCATTGGCTTGTTTAGGAGCAATTTTCTCAAAATTGGTCTTAGATTTATTTTTGCGCACCTTTTTATGAGCCATATTTATCAAAAGTACAAAACACGCAAAACTGGAAGAGATATTGGGAGTAAACAAACCATCAAAAAGAACTTAAGTTATATTTAGTTTCCCGACAAATGATAATTTAAAAGTATGGCAGCAAGATATAACCAAAATACACAGGTAAAATGAACAAAAGTATAAAATAAATGAAAAATATAGAATTCACCATAAGCAGTGCTTACCTAAGCACAAAAACAAAATTTTAAAATTTTAATTTCAGTTAAAAAAATTATACCAGAATGTAAAATTAATATAAAAATTGCAAACAAAAATATTGCGTCAAAAATATTGTAAAAACAAGAATGCACTGAATCTTAATATATTTATATCTTTTTTAACCCAATTTATTACATTCACAAACTATAACACATGCAAAATTCATACTTTGAGTAATTTAAAAAAATGCGTTATTGACAGTGTCAAAAATATTACAGCAAACCAAAAAAAATCTATATATTTTTATATTTTTTATAAGTTAAATGAGAAAAAAATGGGATGCATGATTGTAATCTATTTACCAAAACAATAAATGGAAAAAACTATCAAATGCATAATATTATTTTCAGAAAACCCATGACAAAAAAGAAAAACATGGATACTTCATACTAATATATAACATGGAATATGTGGAAGGTTATTCCTTCTATTAATATTATCATCTATTTATTTAAATCTGTAAAAATTTGTATCAAAGCACAGTAAAAAAATACATACAGTATTATTACCACAAATATATCTAAATTATCTACTATTTGCACAGAAAAATGAATTTTCAAATCTTACCTGAAATAAAACATAACAGAAAAATACTAATGTATACACATGAGAAAATAGTCCTATGAAAATTCTCATTTACAAAGTAAAAACAAAAAAAAACAATTGAGAAAAATATATGAAAAACATATTTAACTGGTTTTCCTTCAAAATAACAACAACTGCATATAAATTT
The DNA here is from genome assembly GCA_963931845.1 of Maratus michaelseni. Classification (NCBI taxonomy): domain Eukaryota; kingdom Metazoa; phylum Arthropoda; class Arachnida; order Araneae; family Salticidae; genus Maratus; species Maratus michaelseni. The sequence goes on from OZ007587.1 coordinate 164,915,223, forward strand.
ACCTATAGTCATTATTTAAAATGTAGCTACAAACATTCTCAGTTTGTTATTAAATACCCAATAGTAAGAATATATATCTATTTTTAAACTTCTGTTTCATAAAATATCTGAAAAAGAAAAAAAATATCTGCGTGCAAAAATTTCTTAACAATCCCTGCCTTAATTAAACAAAAAATTGAGACAGAAAAAGAGAAGCAAAAATGCAAAAATGCAGAATTTTAAAAGATTTCTAAATTAATTTTAAATCTAAAATAATTATTATTCTCTGTTTCTGCTCATAAAACAAAAATTACCTTGACACACTTTGTTTTATAAATCCATGAAATTGCACAGAGTCATTTTGCACTAAAAAAATTTCTTTAAACTATGACGTAAGTTTTTTATATAATAATCAACACGAAACGTGCACAGATGAACTTTTCTTTTGAAAAAATTGAAGTGTAAATAACGAAACGCATCCGTGCACCAGCGATAATGCTGAATAATTAATCCATATGCTTTCGTTCAGAAACTAACTTGGAGAAACGAAACATAAATCGCACAGCTGATGACACAAAGTTTTTCTTGCACTTTGAACTACCCAGAGATTCCTTTTCAATTATAGACGAACGATGATTAAAAGGAGCGAAATAGAACGGGTTGTAGAAGAAACACATGGTCTTTGGGTTCTCTAAAATTAGCAGACGGCATAATACTGAATTTTCTTTTTGCGGTATAAAGCAGGAACATCATTTGATTTTGGAGCTTGGATTATAAGAAGTAAAAATGTTGACTTATCAATTCGCGAGAATCGTTCCGATTTTTATTTCTTTTCTCTTTTACATAAGTCCTTTTGAAATGACGAGTACAAATATTTCAATTAGATCGCAACACTTCCGGTTTTCTTGAAAGGGCGGGCAAAAATAAAATGTTTATTCCATAGCATCTGAAATACCAGTTGAGTCCACACATAGTCCGCGGGATTGGAGCAATGGATTTTTTTTTCTTAAAAAAAGAACAGTCAACTACGATAGGTCAGCCTTTTGAGTCAGATTTGGGTCCGTTTTGGTCACTCCCAGTCACAGAGTCTCTTATGCTCTTCATGGACACGGATACCAAGTTCTGTAGTAGAGTTTTTTGTTGATTGGCCGTAATCCATAGCAATATATCGGGAGAGAAGATTTTAAATGCACCTAGAGTTAGATTATGGAAGATTGCGTTCGAACAATAACCAGGCACGTGAAGAGACTAATTTAGGAGAACTCAAAAGTGGCATTTTTCTAGATGTTTAATAGCAGTTATTGAAGGGCGATTACATGGCCCATCGGGAGTGACCCGACCAAGCACAGAGCGCCTTTAGAGGCTACATTTTCCAAGTAAGCTCAGGAACATAATTGCCATGAATAATTATTTCACAGTCCTTGATTGCTGGTACATATTTGGCGTGCGGTTTCCGCCAAATTCCTTTGAAGATTTACCGATTTGGCGATAATATATGCAGAGAGATACAGAAGACAGTGATGATATAAAATAACCAAATGAGATATCTATGAAAAATTGCATCCTCAATGCATAGCGTTATAGGGTTGCGAGAGGACAAAAGTTAGTCTTACTGGGAACAGAAAATTATCCCAAGGATTTAGACAAAACATCCGCAGATTGTAGAAACTATGAACTAACAATATACATATCTTACGGCTACATTTTTAAGTGTAAATGCAGAAGTGCAGACATGAGAAGGAATTATTCTTTCTTCTTTCTTTTTTAATTCAGCAAAATTACATCTGCACGAAATAGAGTGTGGGGGGATGATTTTGAATTGAAAGCGCTATCTTTAATAATAGAAAGATATATATTTAAATGCAGGGAATGGGATGCACAGACAAATTAAATTTAGAATATAAATTTAAAATAATTAAATTAAATGCATATTGAATACGAAGAGAGGGTTAACTATTAAGAAAAGCATATATAATGGAAACTCCATTATAATATCGTTTTACGATCCTTAGTTAGAGAATTATGGGGAAAATTTTATAATTAGGCGAACTCATTTATGAAAGATTGGACTTTTTAAAAAGTTCTACTGGACAGATTTTGATGAGACTTGCATTGTTAGTTAGATAATTTTCCTGTTATGTTTTTAGTATATGCATATCGTTCTATCGTTCTTTATCAATTCCTATTGTAAATGATAAACTAAAAGATTAAGTGCTTTTCAGCTCAAATTTTGTCTAACATGTTAGAAAAAGTAATAGCGCGATGGCGTTCATATCGTTTTTAACAATCCTGAAGGACATTCCATGCAAAATTCCCCATTGCTTTAAAACATTGCCGCATACAATAGCCACACCCACAATCTACCCGGCTTGTGCCTTTTCGTTTCGCGCCTTTTGCAGCGCTATTTTTTGCGATGTGGGAAACTTATTTTTTGGATGAACTTCGTATTTTATTGGTATTGGGAGGAGCGGAAGATTCATATTGCGTCATGAAGGGCGTAATCTGTATTATTTTTATGTGCCCTGTCCCGACTAGGACTAAAACCATAACCAAGGTCTTCTTCTTTTTATATCCCGACAAGTTTTGGGTAATATACATTTTTACCATACCGCCCTGTTGGATCACATTGTCCTGTGTGAATATGCACAAAACAATTCTAAATGTTTACTATTATTACTATTATTTTTACTTTATTTCTACCTTTACAAGAAGAAAGTATTGGATTCGTGAAAAATTCGACTTCCGGTTTTCGACGGATTTATACGTTTCAGAAAGACATTAACATGATTTGACTCTTTTTAGAAAATGTCTGTCCATCAGTCTGTGTGCCTGTCTGTCTATATGTGACACAAATTTGTGAGCGCTCTATCTCAAGAACTATTGCACGGAATTTAATCAAATTTCAGATTTAGATACATCTTGACATAGATTGGTGTTGATTAGGTTTTTCTGTGAATCGCCCAAATGTAGCGCTGCTATGCTGCATTTTTGCACGATTTCAGCGATGGCTATATCTCAAGAACTAATGCACAGAATTTCATCAAACTTTATATTCTGTTAGACCTTGACATGAATATACTTTAATTAGGTTTTGGTGTAACTCGCCTGACAGGTGGGTTTTTCACGATTTCCGCGATAACTATGTCTGAAGAACTAATGCACGGAATTTTATCAAATTGAATATTCTGTTAGACTTCGACATAAATAGATGCTGATTAGGTTTTTATTAGTTTTTGGTATAAATCGCTCAACAGGTAGCCCTACTATGATGCATTTTTGCACGATTTCCGCGATAGCTATATCTCAAGAACTAATATAGGTAATTCATCAAACTTAATATTCTGTTAGACCTTGACACAAATATACGCTAATTAGGTTTTGGTTTAAATCGCCTGACAGGTGGCGCTGCTATGCTGCGTTTTTCACGATTTCCGGGATAGCTATATCTGAAGAACTAAAGCACGGAATTTTATAAAACTCAATATTCTGTTAGACCTCGACATAAATAGATGCTTATTAGGTTTTTATTTGGTTTTAGCCTAAATCGCCCTGCAGGCGGCGGTGAAATGTCGCATTTTTCACGATTTCCGAGATACCAATGTCTCAAGAACTAATGCATGGAATTTCCCTAAACTTCATATTCTGTTAAACCTTGACATAAATAGTTGGTTATTAGGTTTTTATTAGGTTTTGGTGTATAGCGCCCAACAACTATCGTTGTCATGCTCTGTTTTTCACGATTTCCACGATAACTATATCTGAAGAACGAATAGATACTCATTAAATTTTGGTTGCAGTTAATTGGATTTGTATAAAGGAAAGTTTTGTGATGGCCACAACATACTAGTTTATGTTGTGCATGTTTGCATTTTGAGCATTCATTTTTAATATTACAATGAATTTGGAATTTTGTATAAGCATATAAGGGGACCAGGTAAGCGAAATTCCACCAAAAAGTCGATTTTTACTTTTTTATATCATTAAATAATTTTAACTTTTATCTTTCCAATGATGTATCACATATGTTTATATATATATATATAAAGCGTTGGAATTTTTTATTTTTTTTAAGAGCACTTCACAGCTTAATGGCCATTTAAACAGCTGGCGAATATAAACAAACGTCTAATCGGACGTGGAGATTAAGTTAATGCTCTATATCAGTGGTTCCCAACCTTTTTTTAGCCGCGCCCCACCAAAACATCTCTAAAATGATGATGCCCCCCCAACCCCTATAACATATAATTCTTATAAAATTTTAAAAGAATTTACTCCTGATAGAGTCAAAAGCATTTAACATTGATACTGAAACGTGCCGAAGGTTATAGATGAATCAAATATTTTTTATAATCGTCTAATACTCCTCGTAGTTTACTGGCACACGGTCGCCACGTATGCGTGATGTATAGAGTGCTCAGAATCCTTGATTAGAAAAATCAATAATTTTGAATAAAAATTTTTTTGCCTTATTTAATCGCAAAATTTCTGCGATTAAATTACACAACAATTTCTAATCAGAATAAAACGTGATAAAAGATTCTGTAAAGGAAGGTCGTCAAGTAATTGTTAAATATACACTTGAATAGTTTCATGTGTCAAATTGATTTTCATGTGACATATTGCAGTGCAACTCATTCAATAAATAATCGAAAAAGTTGTTTAAAATTCTAAAATACTTTTAAATCAGAAAAATTATAAATAATTTTTAAATATATAAAAGTATCTAAATAATCTTTAAAAGTTTTCTCTATAATTATTCTGGTTGAATTGTATTTGAAACTTTTGAATGGATACTTTTTAGAAATTGAATAAAAATCTTTTTTTTTTAAATTATTTTTCTTAAATTTGAATGTGTAACTTTTATTTTCAGTCTACAAAATTACTATTAGAAAAACAATTCAGAAGATATGAGTTCACAGAAATTCCGAATTGTCCCCTTGAAAAGTTAAATTGCCCCCCTGAAAAGTCAAATTGCCCCCCTGTGGGGCGTAGGCCCCCCGTTGGGAACCACTGCTCTATATATACTATTATCTCTGTTGAACTTTTCCTATTTTCTTTATATTGAAGAATTGGTAACCATAAAGTTAACTGCAACCTGTTTTTACAGTTTTTAACTTTTAATATTGTTTTTCGAACGTTGTTTATTGATATTTATCATGTATCTTGTCTTATACACTTAGATAACCGTATATTTAGTTCAGTAAGTTGTATTTTACTTGTATTACAGAGTTAATTAGTATTTTTAGAATTCCAGGAAGTAAGCGTGTGTTTTAAAAAAGTAAAAATGCTGGCAATCCAAGTGATATTGAGACTGTTATTGAGACAACTGAAACTGTGGTGAATGAAAATGCCACATTAGACGATTCATATATTGAATATGAATCGTGTATTGAATATGATGAATTTAATGAAAATAGAAAATCCGGATACGAAATTATAACATGAAATGTTTTGCAGAATATTTTGGATATATTTCCTACTTGCAAAAACTGTAATGGTAACATGTATGTGTAGAGTAAAAAGACGAATAGGCCTTGCATCAGAATTACAGGTTTTTTGCAAAAGGTGTAAAAGCTCCTTTGAATTTTTCAACTCTGATAAATTAGAAAAAACTGATTCAAAAGTAAATCTGTGATTTAAACTTGAGATTTGCGTATGCTCTTCGCAGTATTAGAAAAGGTCTAACAGATGGTAGAATTTTGTGTGGAGTGATTAATTTACTACCTCCACTCACAAAATTTTCACAATGCATTAATATTTTGAGTGCTGCATCAGAATAAGTATGCACTGAGAAAATGAAATCTGCAGCTGAAGAATTCATATTGATTAACCCCTTCGCGACGAGCGTCCTTTACATAATTCTTAATCTTCGAAGAAACGCTCACGCTAATGTTAAGTCTATGGGAAGGTTATCCCGCGATTTCTTGCTCGCATTTTAATATTTTTAAATGATTTTTTTTGCGTAGAATAGCTGAGGTCAATCTTCAACGTTGTTAGTTTTTACTTTTTTGATTTTGGTTAAACTTTTTTTATAAGCGGACATTTTAAATTTTGGAACCGGTTGGAACCGGTTCTGAAAATGAAAGTACCCTTATATAAAAAAAACTGGAGCCAAAATCAAAAAAGTAAAAACTAACAACGATAGATATTGACGTCAGCTATCCTATGCAAAAAAAATCATTTAAAAATAGTAAAATGCGAGCGAGAAATCGCGGATAACCTTCCCATAGACTTAACATTAACGTGAGCGTTTCTTCTCGTGACTAGTGTAGGCTCTTAATGATAAAGACAGAGATTTGTGTGCTGCCTTTGAAGGCACATAGCAAGAGCGTGGTCATCTATCTTATAATGGTGTTGTTATAGCTACAAGTGTTGATACGGGAATATGTAATAGATATATATAGCAATGCCTAAATTTTGTAAATGCCCCCCAAAAAATCAATCAATTCATTTAGATACATGCACGGTAATTACAGTGGTTCGAGGGGGGAATGGAGGTCAGTGAAGTCAAAGAAATTTTCAGCAGATCACAAACATTGTATAATGCTCGATATACGAAATATCTTGGAGATGGTGATTCGAAAGCTTATAAAAATGTAGTGTCATCTAAAATTTATGGTGACAGAGATATCGAAAAATTAGAGTGTATTGGACACATTCAAAAGAGAATGGGAAGTCGGTTAGCTGAACTGAAAAAAAAGTATTCCGGAAAAAACTTAGTGGTGGATAGTCATTAGGGTGTAAAAACAGGCTAACTGACAATATTATTATGAAGATACAGACAGTTTATGGATTAGCCATTAGAAGAAATGTCGGATCCCATCAAAATATGCAGCAAGCTATCTGGACTGAATATTTTCATTTGCTGTCGAGCAGTGAAAATCCAAATCATGGACTCTGTCCAGTTGGATCTGAAAGATGATTGTGGGTTTCATCGTGCCCAAGCAAAAGGCGAAACGTATGCCCACACAAAGCATACACATGTTTCTCTTCCAATAATGGAAGTCATCAAGCCTATATTTAGAGACTTGGCAAATCCTGAGCTGCTAAGAAAATGCTTGCATGGGAAAATGTAAAATCCTAATGAATCTGTGAACAGTATCATCTGGACTCGTGTTCCAAAAACTGTTTTTGTGGCCGTTGAAACTTTAAAATTTGGTGTTTTTGATGCTGTGTCTTGCTTTAATGTAGGAAATATAACAAAGTGCTATACTTTATCCAAAACTGGAATTTGTCCTGGTCATCACTGTGTAAAAAGTATGAAGGATTTGGATAAAGAACGTGTTATCGACATTGAGCGGAAACTATCCGAATATAAAAAACAAAAAAAAATGCCAGAAAAAGAAATAAAGCTGCAGAAAGAAACTTGAAGAGTCGTATGAGATAGAAGAAGGTGATAATCCTTCATAAAAAGCAGGATTTTATTAACTTTAGCTTTTTAATCACCAATAAAAATATCAATTAAATCTTTAAATAAGTTTTTCTGAAAACTTGGATTTTTCAGGTTGGCGTTCATTTTTTCAATATCTATGAAACTTTTTGATGATTTGTTGAGAAATATTTGGTTTAATCATCGAAATCTTACCAAAAATGCTAATTTAAAAAGTATTTTCAATAAATAATTATTAATAATTTTTCAGTTTCTCTTAGAAAGAAAATGGTCTGATAAAGTATGTAAAACATGTTATTCTAACTACTATTAAAAAATCTAAACCTCTATCTTTCACCATTTATGAGAAAAAGTACATAAAGTTGGTGAATTTAACATGGCGGAGATAGGGCTTTCCCGGCCCCCATTATAATTACTTTTATTGAAATTTATTTGGATGGTTTCTTCTTGATGTTATCAGCACTGACAAAATTATATCAAGAAAAAAACATCCAAATAAATTTCAATGAAAGTAAAATAATTTTCCCTTGCAATCTATGCTATCAATCTATTATAAAAGAAACCATAGAGATTGTAACACGTAAAGATACAATATATAACGATTCAGCAGCATTTAATTTACCAAAATTGTGGTTAGAGTTACTCCATCGTTACAAACATGGAAATAAGCATCCAAGTAAAAAATTAAATAACGTGCGTAATTTTTTAAAAGTACGTGAAAAATTAAATGATTGCGTTTCAAATAACTTCATAGGCCGTGCATTTATAGAATATTTTTGTTTGTTTTGATAATGGGTCAGATTGAGCTGAAACATATGTCAACGGTCTAACAAAACCTATTTTACTGTTTACAATCTTTTTATTTTACACCTTTTAGCAATTAAAAAAAGCTGCTTAAATTAAATGTGCTGCTAATGCATGCACTGCTGAAAAGTATACTCTGAATATTCAATGCTAGGAATGAAAATTTAAGTGAAAATCAGACATCTCATTTCCGCTTAAAATTTGTCGACTTCTTTTTATAAGCTAAATTTGCATTTGAACGTGTATTCAAAATTTTTCTTACACCTATGCCACAGGATTGGAGATCTATGTTTAAAAGAAAAAAAAATATCAAAAATTGATAGATTCTGATCAGAGACTTGCATTTGTTTTATGTCATTTTGTGCATTATTTTGGGTATTTTGTAATTGTTGTGAATTAGTATCCAGCCATGGTTAGCTAGAATTTTGTATTATTTTCTTGCCTCAAGGAAAAAAATATACAATGGGATTATATATTAGTTATAATAAAATAATTAAAACAACATAAGTAGTAGGAAAATGAGAGTTTATGGACAGCAGGCCGTCAACCCGCCTCCGGTACATTCACCGCCCACACCGCCGCCGTCAGTCCCGCTGACGAAACCGACTTGAGCCCTCCTAGCGGGAAAATTTTAAGAAAAATAGGTTAAATATGAATTGTAAGACGAAGGGTAAGCATAAGAACTAAGATGAGGTTAAATGGAAAATATTACCATACTATAAGGTGAATATCTATATTATAAAGGACAAACGCATCCGTGCGTAACGCTGGAGTCATTTTGCGAATGGCAACACTTGACGATGAAATATCGGTTTTGCTATTTTTGCTACTGCAATTTTTTTAATTTCTAAACATCGCATATTTTTTATTTTTACACCGTTCTATAGTGAAAAAAATCTACTTTCAAATGCAATTTGTTTGAAAACTGTATCGCAATTTACTTATTTATAGCATTTAAATTAAAATTCAAGCATGTTTTTTTTTTTCGCTGTTGTTCTTATTTTTATCTATATCTCTATCGATTGAAGACGATTACAAAATATTTTGCATTTTAAGTTCAGCATTTGTGTCCAGCTAATATTCAATAGCGAAATAAAAACTTCATTAAGCAATAAATAAAATCCTAATCCTAATAATATTATAAATCTGATTGTGCGCAAATGTTAGGCTGAAGCCAGCGTCAAAATGGAGCCTTTAATGAGCCTGTATCTTTGCATATACGTTGATTATAACCCTCAAATAAACATAGGCCGGTTTTTGTTTATTTTATTCAAATATTTTTCTTAATAATTCAAAATTTCGTTTTTTCATAGAGAGTAAATGGACATTTTTTTCGTATAATATTTTAACATGGTTAAATTTACTTTACCGTTGCTAATATTTTATCGTTGCCAAAACTAATTCAAATTCCGGAATAATAATTTTTAGTCAACAATTTAGTTTCAATTGAAATATGTTCACGTGAAAAATAAAAATGAAACAAAAAAATTAAAGAATTAAAAAGAAGATTAAATAATATTATTAGAAATAAAACGTACTTTTTTTAGTTTTTGATAATAATACAAGGTTTCAATATGAGTAACCATAGGAAACAGGCGAATATGACGCCATACATAAAAAATAGAGCGGATATCTTTGATTGGTGAAATAAAATGATCTTGGGTTTTTTTCTTCGCTTTTTTCTTTTGTATGGTAATAATTCTTGGCGTTTTACCGTCTGCGCAGGGCTAATATAACTATACTGTATTTTTTATTTAAATTTTAAGAAAGTAAAAAGAAGTTTCAAAGGAAATGGTCAGCAAATGTCAATAATATGCTCCGCAAAATTATCCATATCGAAAATGATGTCATGGATAGCGAGAAATATTTATTTTCATTCTTAAAACTAAAAGAAATAACTCGATTACCTAAAAAAAATGACGAATGTTAATAGTTCCACTTTTGTTGATAAAAACTAAAGATTTAATATTATTTCGTTAAAGCAACATAATTTCCCCTATGCCAGTACTGAAATTAATTGACTGGAAAAGAAAATTAACAAGAATTATGTCATTAAAAAGGGATTTCTCTGCGGGAAAAAGAGGCGTCATATTTGAAATAAAACGGGAATTTTCCAATGTGTTTTAAAATGAGTGTGAATCAATTCCTTACATTAATAATACAAGGATCAGTAAGTATAGAAAGTAGATGAGTTTCACGCCATATTTATAACGATAAATTTAAATGTTTTTTTTATCTATACTGATTATTGAGCATGAATATCCGTTATATACAGATGAGAATTTTCTGCTAAAAATCGCATCATAATTTTAAGAAAAGGAAAATGAACACGAATCTATGTTTGTATTTCGCAACTACGCTGTAAAAAATTTCGCAGCAAAGTAACCGGTCATTCGACCGTTTTTATAAATAACGGTTACATAGCCGTAATTTAACAGTATTTTGGCCCTCATATGAGCAATATTATGCTCAAATTAGCGTTAAATTACGGTTATGGTCGGTTAAGTTCGGTCATTCGACCGTTTTTATAAATAACAGTCGAATGACCGGTTACTTTGCTGCGAAATTTTTTACAGTGTACTCCTCACTGTAAAAAATTGCTGCAGTAAAATTACTGCAGCAGAGATTCCAGGCAATGTCCATAAGAAAACCGGTTTTGTGGCTAGATAAACGAGCTTTGTTATTAGATAAACGGTTTTTGCCCGTAAAAACATGAAATTTACTGAAATGGACCGTTTACCTTGAAAAGGGGGCATTTCCCGTAAAATTACGGCAGCAATTCACGGAGAATGCCCGTGAATTTACAATTTTCATTTACAGTGCCAGAATATCGAACGTAACGTGATTTACTTTATACCGGTTATCATTGATCCGAGAATGTTACACAAACTGTAAGAATTAAAAAAATTAAATTAGATGCCAAGATTTTTTTTTCTTTTTTGTTAATTTTAACGAAGTTTCTCTAAAAACGGAAAGTAAATTACTCCATATTTGTGTATAAAAAAGGAGAAATAAAATAGATCTGTATATTTTTTACACCATTTTCTCATTAAAACTAAAAAACAGAATTGATTTTCACTTTGAATAGATGGTGAAAACAAAATCTTGATTTCAGTAAATTATCCGAAAAATAAAAACATATTTTCACATATTCAAACTTCATGAATCAATTTATTCTGGAGAACAAAAATTGCCTGTCAATATACTGTCATTTAGAAAATAAGATTTGTTTCAGCTATACATTAAACCAAGGAGGCAGAACTGAATTTAAAGAAAAAAGCATGTACTATTTCCAATTAATGTTTTTTTGAAGAATGGCTGTTAAAACGTTTCACAAAGACGTTAAAAGTAAAATTGTTTATCAGGTAAAATTGACATTTGTTTTTACCCAATTCGTCTATTTCCACGATTTTATTTGGCCCTCCTTTTTGCATTGGTTGCAATTTCATTTTCGCGATTATTTGGCACAAAATTTCACTTTTTAAAGACTGAGTTATGTCAAGGTCCCTATAACAAAAAAATACCGTATTGTCGCCTATGAAATGTGATAAATAGTTAGTTAATTTTAACGTTTTTAATTATCGGGAGTGAAATATTTTCTTAATTAATGTATTTATTCTTCTTTTAATGTTGCGTGAACGAAGTCACGGGTAACAGCTAGTAATATTATAAATCCGATTGTGTGCAAATGTTAGGCTGAAGCCAGCGTCAAAATGGATAATTTAATTATCCTGTATCTTTGCATATAGGTTTATTTTAACCCATAAATGAACATAGGCTAGATTTTATTTATTTTATTTAAATATTTTCTTTAATAATTAAATATTTCATTATTTTCATAGAGAATAAATGGACATTTTTCCAAACAATTTAACCATTTTACTTTATCGTTGCTAGGGCTTTGATCGCTGCCAATAAATAAAAACACGAAAATATAATTTTTCCTCAACAATTAATTTTCAATTGAAAGATTTTCACGTGAAAACTGAAAATTAAAAATAATTCAAAAGAAGATGAATTTCCGTGATATTTCAAACAAAAATATGGAGTATTTGTTATTACACATGAAGTATGAATATCAGTTACATTAAAAAAATATTTTCTGTCAAAAACTGCGTTATAATTAGAAGGAAAAATGCAACAACAATTATATTGTTAAAAAATAGATTTCGCTTGGCCCATGGAACTATGTAAAGGATCCTCCTCGGCTTGGACAAATATGACGTCATAAATAAAACATGTATTTTAAAATATTCGTAATAATACAAGGAGCTTGAATATCAATGTATAATGAAAGTAGATAGATAAAGGACCTAATATTTAAGATGAAAAACTGAAATATTTTTTATCGATACTGATTAATAATTAGCTTGAATACCAGTTACATACAAATGTGAGTTTTCCGCTAAAATTTACATCCTGATTGCCAGAAAAAGAAAACTAACAAGAATTATGCCATTAAAAAGAGATTTCTCTGAGGAAAAAGTGACGTCATATTTGAAATAAAACGGGAATATTCAAATGTGTTTTACAAGGAGCGTGAATCAATTCCTTACATTAATAATACAATAATCGGTAAGTTTAGAAAGTAGATGCGTTTCACGCCATGTTTAAAACGAAAAATTGAAATAATTTTTTAATCTATACCGATTATTATGCATGAATATCAGTTACATACAGATGAGAGTTTTTTGCCAAAAACCACACCATGATTATTAGGAAAATAAAAATGAATACGAATCTATTATATTAAAATCTGATCGCCTGTTTGTATTTCGCAACTTCTTTGAGATTATCGAACGCAACGCATTTTACTTAACACCGGTTATCATTGATCCGAGGATGTCATAAACTCTCAGAATTTAAAAAAATTATTTAAATTCCGAGATATTATTATTATTATTATTATTTGTAAATTTAACGAAGTTTCTCTAAAAATGGCAACTAAATTATTCCAATTTTGTGGATAAAAAAGAAGAAATAAAACGGATTAATATATTTTTTCTCATTAAAACTGAAAAAAAAAAAAGAATTTATTTTCAATTTGAATAGACGGTGAAAGAAAAAACATTTTTTATTACAGTAAATTTTTTTAAAAATAAACACGTATTATCACATATTCAAACTTCATGAATCAATTTATTCTGGAGAACAAATATCGTCTGTCAACATATTTTCATTTAGAAATAAAGATTTTTTTTTTCAGTTATAGATTAAATCAAGGAGACAAATTTAAGCTCCTTGTATTTAGGTCTACAATTATTGCTCCCTATTCGCAAGAATTGAATTTAACGAAAAATAATATACTATTTCCATTATCTTTGAAGGATGGCTATTAAAAAGTTTCACAAAGACGTTAAAAGTAAAACGGTTACCAGGTAAACTTGACATACGATTTCACACAATTCGCCGATTTCTACGATTTTATTTGGCCCGCCTTTTTTCATTGTTGCAGTTTTCTTTTCTTGATTATTTGTCACAAAATTTCACTTTTTTAAAACTGAGTTATGTCAAGGCCTCTATAACATAGAAATACTGTATTGTCTCCTATGGAATGTGATAAAGAGTTAGTTAATTATTTACGTTTCTAATAATCGGGAATGAAATATTTTGCTTAATTAATGTACTTATTCTTCTTTTAATGATACGTGAACGAAGTCACGGGTAACAGCTAGTAGTTTAAATAAAACACAAATTTAATAGATATGTAATTGAAATAAGCGCTTAAAATCGCCGAAATTATCACAATAATAATAAAAACAAGTAATATATATATATAAAAAATTAAGTCAATTCCTACTTTTTAATCATAAATATATAAAATAAACCCATGCAGCATTAATGTTTCACGTTATCTTTATTAAACATTATTTTATAATCATCGTTGCGGTATTTTATTTCTCTGGCATCACTCATTGAGATAAATCTTTCATTTCATTTATGAAAACAATGGGAGGAATTTTTTTCTCCCATTTAAAACTAAAATTAATTAATTTAATTTAATAAATTAATTAATATTTAAAAAAACTGTATTAACATAAAGTGTCATCGACTACAAGTTAAAAAAAAATTATTTGAATTTGAGTGGATGAACAGAAAATATTTTATTAACGATTGAAAATTTGAACAAGATATATATAGAGAGAGTGTGAGCTAATAGTAGGAATTTAATAACATGCACAATGCACGAATGATCTATTATCTTGAGTTAAGTGATCACTATTGGATAAAACATGAAATATTAAACTGATCTTCCATAAGAGACTAGTGAACTGCTAATAGTAGAAAAAAAACTGCTGTAGATAACGAAATATTTATCGATTTCTTCGGCTATTAACTTCTGGCAGGAGGCCAATACGAAATTACCGCTTTTAATAAATTTCAGAATTTAATTTGTATATATAATTGACATATTTCATATAAAAATGCTCTTCTGTGTTGTTTGGGTACAATCTAAAAAAATATATATTAAATGTAAAAAAATCTCTTAGAGTTTTCACCTATATTCTCTATCCCGGAAAGCCCGGGTTGGATGCCCTAGTTAAATTTATTTATTAATTTTCAATGACAAACATCTTAATGAGTATTACTAATTAAGCGAAACAATGGGAAAATATCAATTTTAAGGAAAAAAACCGATTTCTTAAGAATTTTTCAACTATAAAATGAGGATATCAAACCATGAGCTGAAGATTAAACAAATATATTAAGTCTCACTGATGAACACCTTAATGAGTTTTAATAATTAAACAAAGCAATGCAAAATATCAATTTTTAACGAAAAAAGCTGATTTATTAAGAATTTTTTAACCATAAGATGAGGATATCATAATATAAAATGGAATTTAAACTTATATTATAGTTTCTGAACAACGGACATATTAATGAGTATAATAATTAAGCGAAAGAAAATATCAATTTTCAAGGAAAAAAATTGCTGATTTCATAAGAATTTTTATAATATAACGCGAGGTTATCAAACCATAAGATGAAGATTAAACATATATATTAATTTTGGATGACAAAATCTTAATGAGTATTAATAATTAAACAAAGAAAAATATTGAATTTTAATGAAAAATGCTGATTTCTGAATTATTCAACTATAAGATGAGGATATCAACTTATAAGAGAAAACTTAAAATTATAGTTCTGAGCAATTGGCATCTCAATGAGTAGATTATTATTGAGTATAATAATTAAACAAAAGAAAATATCAATTTTCAAGAAAAAAATATAAATGCTGATTTCCTAAGAATTTTCAGCTGTAAGATTAGGTATTAATGTTGTAAGAGGAAAACTACACTTAAATTTTATTTTTTGAACCGTAATATTTTGAAAATATTAAAAATTTAAATGAATTTTAACGAATTAATTGATTTTTCCATGCAATAATAGAAGTATATCAACCAATTACCTAATTTTACTGTGCATACTTGATTTAATTATGTTTAGACTGTACGTAATATAACACAATAGACCTAAGAGAGCCGTGGTTTTCTTCATGAATTTTCAGAAATTTCACTTAAACGCGTATTCTGCATAGTGATATTCACTTTTAGTTTTATTATTAAAGTTATATTTTAGTTATTTTTTGAACTACCAACATGTTATAGAGTATTGGCAAATTTACAAAGATCATTTTACAAAGTTTAAAAAGAAAAAAATATATATTTTTGCGAAAGTTTAAAAAAAAATACAATAAATAAAAAATAAAAAATAGAAGTTTAACTGCTACCATTAAAACTGTCACTTCTCAGAATATAACAATCTAGACTTTACTATAAAGACAATTTCAACTGTAATTGTACCAACACTATTATTAAGATCACATAAACCAAATTTTATACTGTATTTAACGAATTTCCAATTAACATCTTCCATGTAGATTAACTTTTTACTCTAGCATTTGAAGTCTTGTATAACTGTTACTTTTGTATACAAGATATAGTTAATATTTCAGTATTAAGACCATACTAACTGTTTTAGTATAAGACCATATTTAAAGAAAATTTCTTGATAAAACTTATTATACTGATTATTTTTATTAAGTATGCATTCGCAGTTTTGCATATATGTAAGTTTTCATTTAAACACACTTCAGTAGGTAAGCCTAAAGAAAACTATGAAGCATATTTATTATCAGAAAAAACTTGTGGTTGGTTCAGTTATATCATTATTTCGGTTATTTAATTTAGTCAGATTTAATTGTTTCTTGTATCTATCTGTAATGTCATACCCTGAAAGTACCTCTATCTGTTAGTCTTTGATTACTGTTACTGTTGGTAACTTTCTGATTTATTGATTTATATAACATCAGCAAAATGAGTCCCATCAGTCGCTGATACATTAATGGTTTTCTCACGCGTATTTAATTTGTACAAATCACAAATGATTCTTAGTATACCAGATATTGGATCCAATTTGAAATAAAGATTATCATTTGAAAGTGCTATGTTGTATTTCACAGCGCTACCACTACGATTTTAACAACTGAAGTTGTAAAAATGCGATGTTAGACATAGGTCTGGTCCTGACGTTTGTGTAAATTTTTGTTAATGTGCCAATATTTTTCGAAAACTTTGAAATTTTTTGCTAATTTTTAAATATTTTTGTACTATAAATTTTTTTTACTAATTTGTATACATATATATATATATATATATATACATATATATATATATATATATATATATATATATATATATATATATATATATATATATATATATATATATATACAGATATATACAGATATATTGATGATGTTTTGTTGGTAAAGATTAACGATTCCAACAGTGAATTAAATTTTGATTATTACCCCCAAGGTTTGACATTAAAGAGAACTTCATATAACACAAAACATGTAAATTATCTAGACCTTGCTATCGACATCGAGAGGGGTGAATTGCGTACTTGCATTTACGATAAGAGAAATGATTACAAATTTGAAACAATCAAGATATTAAATTTTAATTCTAATGTACATATTTCAATTTTTAGAAATATATTTATCAACAGTTTAATTAGGATAACAAAATTAAATTCTAAACATGATAGTATAATGAGTGACATAATAAATCTCTATCATGGTGCAATGGTTCAAAGTTATCCTATTGCTTTGTTAAATAGTTTGGTGAATAGTTTTGTCAAAGGTAAAGAATACAGTGATACTCTCCTTCTGGCGATTAAAAATATCGCCAAGTGAGTGTAGGTTTTATAAGGAGCTTCGTCCGGCTGTGTCGTTCTTTTCATCTTGGTTTAATGTTTCCTATGGTTAGTTTGGTTGTGACAGGCATGGGGGAAGTTTCATGTGTAATGCCGGTATAACCCAGCATGCAGGTCTTTAGCCCTGCAGCCTGTCTCCATTGGTTGTGTTTTTTCTGTTTGTAGTTTTTGTTTAAAGTTTTGTTAGTTCGAATTTTTATGGTTATTTGTTTGTTTTCTCTGCCGTTTCAGTAGATTTGGGATTGAAAGTATGGTATGTGGTTTTCGCATTATATATATATATATATATATATATATAATATAATCTGATGTATAGTATTATCAAAAGTTTATTTTCATAAGTATGTATGTAAATTGGATATTCATTGGTTAAAATGTTGTTTCGTTGAACATGTTAAGATATATTCCAAGTCTTATGTCAAGTAGAATTAGATGTCTACTATCATGCAGAAAATTAATGTTAAAAATCATACAATATATTTTAATAATGAAATAAAATAAACACAGATATGTATAGATATTTTTTTTATTATGTGTATTTAAACAATACATTGAGAATATTGTCTACATTTATATCAATTAGAAAATCATCAGTAACATTCTTTACAAATTTCACTTTTGGCGATCATATGTCAACTCTATAATGTTGCATGAGTAGTTTGGGTAAATGTTCTAAAATCATAAATGTTATAATTGAATAATTTAATTCCGTGATTAAAGAACGTATCTTTTTCACTATGTAGAGTCAATTTCTATCTAGGGAGTTATATATTAAGTTCTATTCAATCATTTTTTCGAAGTATCCAATCTGATCACTGACTCTTAAATTCTTCAAACTACTGGTTAAATTTTGAATGTCCATCCTCAATATGATTTGGTATACTATCTTTCACAAGTTCAACATAACAATTATATGTCTATTCAGTTTATTACGAATAAAGAATATTTTTTCACTCTTTTCACCATGAAACAATTTTTTAATAGTATGTGTTTTCATATGAACTGATTGCCTGCATTTTCTAGTAAAAGATAATTCACGCCTTCTTGTCGACGATTTTTGTCGATGATTACAAGTATATGGTCTGTCACTAGTATGGATTTGTATATGTTCTTTTAAATTCCATTTACTTGAAAAGTATTTGTTTCAAGTGGAACACATCTGCAAGAGAAAGAAATGTACATATTTAGAATTCCTTCTAACACTATAGATGAAAAAACATCACTTTTTATAGAGCGCGTGATACAATATTTTATTGTAAATTCACTCCAATTATGTTAAATATATGTATCCTAATGTATCACATATAAGTACTAGCATGTATATTATTCTTTAACTCTATATGTATTAACGACGAATCATACGGTGTATTCATTTCTAACAAAGAGGGTTTATGCTATTTTGGTTCATCTTGACGTAAGATCTACACAATAAAAGAAATATAATTATATACTTAGAAAAGAATTAATAGATAAATAATCATTTATTGGTGTTTTACAATGATATAGTACAACTTACTACATTCGTTAACAGAGAAATTGATTCCTGAATTGGGTTAAAATCAGGAAATTTACTGGAGCTACACATATACCGTCATCTTCATGCAAGAGTTTGACAAGGGAAATAAGAAACTATGTGTCACTTTTCAAAATTTTATATTATCATCAGTTAAAGTGATCATGTGACAAAACTGCGAATGCGTACTTAATAAAAATAATCAGTACAATAAGCTTTATCATGAAATTTTCTTTACACATGGTATTATACTAAAATGGTTAGTATGATCTTATTACTGTAATATTAATTATAAATTGTATATAAACGGAACAGATATACAATACTTCATCTGCTAGAGGAAAAAGTTACTCTACACGGATAATGTTAATTGTAAATTCGCTAAATACAGTATAAAATTTGTTTTTAGTGAAGTTAATAATAGTATTGGTACAATTGCAGTTAAAATTTTCTTTATAGTAAATTCTAGATTGTAATATTCTGAGAAGTGATAGTGGTAATAGAAGCAGATAAACTTCTAAATTTTTGCTTTTTTTAAAAAACTTTGTAAAAACTTTTTTTTTAGCTTTGTAAAAACCTTTTTTTAATTAAAAAAAGTTTGTTTTTTGTAAAAACTTTTTTTTTTAATTTGTAAAAACAATTTTATTAACTTTGTAAAACCTTTTAATTTTTTTAATTTTGTATTTTTTTATTAATAGTTTTTGTGTTTGATATTTTCAGATACTTACAATTTATTATTTTCATTTAACGTATATTTAATTTCTACGAAATTTCTGTGTTAAAAATTATGTGGGATATGTAGTTGACAAGTGATAGGACATAAATTTCAACTTGAGATTTGAATTTCTGAATAGAAAACACAGTTCTAATTTTATTTACCGGCGTTTGAAATCAAATATTTTTTGTTTCAGTGATATAAAAATAGCTTGAAATAATTGAAATGGTGTAAAAAAAATCACTAAATGCAAGCTAAAATTGGATATGTACTTGATAAATCCATATTTGTATATGTATATTTCTGAAAGAAATGGGTGAAATACTATTACATCATCTAAGTTATGTTAAAATAAGTATGTAAGCAATGTCTAAGTTCATGTTAAAATGTCGTCTAATACAGTGACCTCTCACTTATACGACTTTCAGTTGGACCGTAGAAAAAAGTCGGATAACTTAGAGAGTCGTATAAGTGAGAGACCGTCTTATTATACAAGTTTCAAACTTTATATGCATCAATTATGTTACCTATATTAAAAAAATAATAAGTTTTGAGTACTAAGAACATATTTTAACGAAATTTATAAAATAATATTAAAAAATAAAAAATAAAATAAATTTTTAAAAGTTCACAAAATAGTTCACTCACCACTATGTTTATTTTGAAGATTAACAGATCAGGTTTTCTCAAAAAATGAAGTAATATTAGTTTGTCTCTGTCGTCGTCGAAAAGTGAAAATGTCTTTTTCTAAGTCTATTAAAGCTTTTATGCTATTTTGGGAATAACAATTTTTGTCGACATAATTCTTTGATGTATTTAAAGCGGCACTTGCTTCTGAAAAATTTACAACAGCAGGAACATTACTCTCATCTTCGTCACCCTCCTCGCTCACGTTTTCATTATCGATATCCTCAAAGATTTCTCATTAAAGGATTCCCATACGCTCTCAAAATCGGGTTCATCCGTTGACCTAGCAATTTGATCTTGTGAAAAACCACATATCCTAAAACAATTCTTAACTATCTGGGATGTTACATTTTCCATGCAGATGCTGTAAGATGCATAGCATCTAAAATGGAAATTGCTTTAGCTTCCTTTTTGTTTACTCGATCAAAAATAAAACGACAAATCAAACTCCTTCTGTAGTTTACTTGAAATTCTTTATAATTCCTAAATCTAACAGTGATCTGTTTGTAGAATTGGCTGACAAAAATAGAACTTTAATTTGTTGCAGAAACGGTATAACTTTCATATCTGGTGATGGACATTGGTCCTAGAAAGTGCATTTTGCAATAACCCTGATTTATCACTCAGTACTAATACAGAGACGTGATCTGCAGGTGGTCATTTGGCTTTTGTTAATCGATTTTGTTAAATAGCAGACACAAGAAAATTCTATACAACCACCTTCCCGCCATAGATTTAATCGTTAATAACACACCAAGGTAGATAAGAAATGTTATTCATTATTGATAAACACTTCTACAATAGTCAAAAGGATAAAGGTAAGAAACGTTAATCATTTGTACTTTAATGATTATAAAAATGAATTCTTGAGTGAGAAATGTAAAATCGCCTGAACCGTTTAAAGCGTCGTATAAGTGACAGAAGTAGTCGTATAACTGAGAGAAGTTTAGGATTATTTCCCATAAAGCGTGGACGGGACCAAGAGAATTAGGCGTATAACCGAGAGAGTCGTATAACTGAGAGTCGTGTAAGTGAGAGGTCACTGTATCTAGTAATACATAACGTTTTCATAAACTAGCCTGTTTGAAATAAAATATGTTTAGATGAAATTAAAGTTTATGTTCCTGCATATTCTGTTAAAACTGGAAAATTAAAAATGTAGTATTCGTATTCATGTAGAAAATAATGTGGTCTACTAAGCTCAATTTGTGTAAGCAAGATAATTGATCTTTAAGTTCACATGATTTGAAGTATAGGTTCAAGAAAAATATAACTAAAAGTGAATATCAATACGTAGAAGATAAATTTTAACTTGAGATTCAAATTTTTGAATGGAAAAAACAATTCAAATATTATTTACCAGCGTCTGCATGCAAACATTTTCGTCTCTGCGATATAAAAATAGCTTGAAGTAAATTGAAATGGTGTGAAACATCACCATGTGTAAGCTAAAATTAGTTATTTACTCGGTAAATCCGGTTTTTATGTGTAAATATTATTATTCGCTACAAACAAAGATTACGGATAAAATAGTATCAAAATTAATAATTATATTGTAGAAATCCTAACATGTTAAAACATACATTTTTATTTCTTGACTTGATGGGTATGTGTAGGTTTTATTCGTGTCACGTGTAGCTTGTCGTATATGAATCATTAATTTAATTTGTTTCGATTAATTATTAATATTTCTTGGAGGTGTGGGCTGCCCAAGGGTTAAAATCAGATAAACTAATGGATTACAGTATAATCAAAGCTGAAAACTTGCGTAAATTTAATTTAAAATAATATTTTTTCCGTAAGTAGTTGGTTAGAAATTGGTCTTGGTAAAAATATTTCATCGATATTTGCCTTTGCTTAAATATTAATATTCTATAAGATGTTGGTTGTTCAAAAAAAACTAAAATATAAGTTTAAAAATAAAACTAAAAGTGAATATCACTACGTAGAATATGCGTTTAAGTGAAATTTCTGTACATTCTTGAAGAAAACCACGGCTCTGTTGTGTTTCTCCCCTTTCGAATGAGGTTAGGGGTGAAATATTATCTCCTTTAGATGTTTAGGCATTGAGAATAAAAAAGAGATGGCTTTACTTAAAAATTCTCGACTATTTCATGTCTAAATGATATAAAAATATTATATTACGTACAGTCTAAACAGAATTAAATCAAGTATACACAGTAAATTTAAGTAATTGGTTGCTAAACTTCTATTATTGCATGGAAAAATCAATTAATTAGTTAAAAATCATTCCAATTTTGAATATTTTCTAAGTACTACGGTTCAAAAACTGAAACATAAGTGTAATTTTCCTCTTACAGCATGAATACCTAATCTTATAGCTGAAAAATTCTCAGGAAATCAGCATTTCTTTCTTGAAAATTGATATTTCCTTTTGCTTAATTATTATACTCATTAATAATATACTCATTAAGGTGCCCATTGTTCAGAAACTATAAGTTTAAATTTCCTCTTATAAGTTGATATCCTCATCTTATAGTTGAATAATTCTTAAGAAATCAGCATTTCTCATTAAAAATCAATATTTTCCTTGGTTTAATTATTAGTACTCATTAAAATGTTTGTCATTCAAAATTAATATATATATATATATGTTTAATCTTCATGTTATGGTTTGATAACATCGTCTTATAGTATAAAAATTCTTATGAAATCAGCATTTTTTCTTGAAAATTTATAATTTTTTTGCTTAATTATTATATTCATTCAGGTGTCCATTGTTCAGGAACTATAATATAAGTTGAAATTCCATCTAACATTATGATATCCTGATCTTATAATTGAAAAATTCTTTAGAAATCAGCTTTTTTCGTTAAAAATTGATATTTTGCATTTTTTTAAATTATTAAAACTCATTAAGGTGTTCATCTTTGAGACTATATATATTTGTTTAATCTTCAGCTTATGATTTGATATCCTCATCTTATAGTTGAAAAAGTCTTAAGAAATCGGCTTTTTCCCTTAAAAATGGATATTTTTAATTGTTTTCTCTAATTATTAGTACTAATTAATGTGATGATTGTTAAAAAACTAAAATATATGTTTAAATTTCCTTTTTATAAGTTGATAACGTCATCTTATAGTTTAAAAATTCGTCAGAAATCGTCTTTTTTCCTTAAAATTGATATTTGTCCATTGTTTCGCACAATTAGTAATACTCATTAAGATGTTCGTCATTCAAAATTAATACATGAATTTAATATTCATCTTATAGTATGGTAATCTTGTCCATTTAGCCTCATCTTAGATTTCTTATGCTTACCCCTTCGTCTTACTGTTCATATTTAACCCTTTTTTCTTAATTTTTTCCCGCTATGAACGCTCATTCCGGTTTCGGTGGGTGCGGCGGGTGGACTGGAGGCGGACGGACGGGAGGCGGATGGACGGTCCACCCGTCCACTCGCCTGCTGTCCTTAAACTCTCATTTTCTACTACTTACATATCTTTTAAATTAAATTCCTTTAACTTTTACAATTAGAAAAGAAATCTGAAATCTCTTGATTTTTATGCTAAATGCAATAATTGTTATACTATTTTAATACAGCTAAAAAGTTTCAATTGAACAAAAGTAATTTACATTTTTCCTTTCGGGTCTTTCATTATCAATTCTTTCACACTTTTGTGGTTATATTAATAAAAGAAAACATATGCATTTCAGTAGCTCTCTGACGCCCGTTTCTACGTAATGCATTAAACAAGAAGAAAGAAAAAATCATGCGTCGAGCATAGATTATGTAACACTTTCCAACACATTCAGAATACTATAACAAAACTTCGCTGTTTAATAAGGGTAAAGGTAATATCTAAGTAAACAGTTTGAAAAACACATAACATAGTTGAAAACCCAATTTCGGCAATTTCCATCTATAACATGAAAATAATTCAAGTACTTTTGTGAATCGCTGTATATGATTTATCGATATGACATATTATGCTAAAATTTAGTTCAATTAGGAAGCGCTTGACAATGTTGAAATTTCCTTTACCGAAGTTCTGGCAAATAAAAGTAAATGTATTCTAATTCTTTTGTACAGCCTTGTATATGATCTCTATAAGTTATTCACACCAAATAATATTCAAAACATTTGTTAAATTTCAAAACGCATACCGCAACTGAAAATGCACTTCCAGCTATTATTGCTCATAGACAGTACTGTAACCGAGCACTTTTGTGTGTCCTTGTATATGAATGATAAATGCTATGTGAACCATATTCTACATTAAACATCTTGTGCACCTTAGTGATATGGGTCAATTTCTATATGTTTGTAATAATCTAGCATTAGTAGAATAAATTGCAGACGATTTTTCCCCATAGACCACAATGAAACGAAATACTTTCGAGTGTCCCTGTAAGTGAACTATGAATGCTACGCACTTCATTTTCAATACCGAACATGCATAGTAAATCTTAATAACATATATCAATTACATAAAATTCTGGCTATATTTACATGAGTTAGAACGCAGACAGACAAAGAGCAGACAGAATTCTAAACACTTTGCAACTTTGTTGGAAATTGTTAAAAAAAGATAAAATTCGATTTTCTTACTGCTGATAGTAGGATGTTTAGTCTCAGCAACGCCTATTCAATGCTGCTAATTTTACGATAATCTCTTTTTTTTTTTTTTTTTTTTTTTTTTTCAATTCCCGAGTTTGCGGAATGTGGTATCTTCTTGGCAGCTTTCCTTTACAAAATTTTATATACGCCGAAAGCTAATTGTTTAAAATTTGTGGCAGCATGGCTTGATATGAAAAAGGTGTTAATGGCAATTTAAAGCGTCCGCTTCTGTCAGGGCCCGACTAGCAAGTTTTTGTGCTCAGGGCACTTTCAATTTTTCGTGCCCCTATAGACTGGTTGGTTTACCGATACTAGTTTTTTAGTCTACTTATTCGAAAAGTGTCAACTAAAAAAATTCAGTTTTCTGGAAAATTGAAACAGTTCCAGGAATAAAAATAAAATATGTTTTCTATTACTTATTGGAATGTGCTTTTAACCATAGATTGAGATATTTTTTGTCATTTCACCGTATTAATATCTCAAACATCACATATTTTCAGTTGTGTCACTTTTCGAACAAATGTGCAATATGATACAATTGAATGACTTTATAAATACAGTACATCATTTACTAGAAAATAATGATAGGAAGTTTTACTTATTAATGATATTAAATGATAAAACCAAACTGAGTGCAAACAAAAGTCCTAAAAATATTAAAACAACTTCTATTTTAAATTCTAATTTCGTGCCCCTCAGAAATTTCATGCACAGGGCATGGGCCCCGGCTGCCTGTGCGATCAACTTCTCAGGACTAGAATGCTGTGTTCTTGTCTCTAAATTAAGTTATGTATCGACAGTTCTTCACTATTTTAAAAACGATAGTTAACTGGATAACAAATGTTTTGTTAGACATGTGTCAGATTAGTCAATTAAAACAATATAAAGATTTTGTTATATCTTGAATTATTTTCCTTTGACATGCATTAAAAAAGTCATAACTCAAAAAGGGAATTTTTTAAACACCAGGGTTGGAAAGGTAAAAAGCATGCTCGATTTTTACTTCTATTGCTTTTACTCTTTTTAACAAAGCTGTTTTATGCTAATTCGTTTTTACTAAATCCGTTAAAATATTTTTTTTCTTTTTTTCTTTTTCTTTTTTTGCCTTTTTTTTAATAACTTGGTTTTTTTTTGTTGTTGTTGTGTTACTTTGGAAAAATGTATGCGATATACTACTGGCTAGTACTGCAACAGTTTATTAATAATGTATTCCCTTAATTTATATAAAAAAAATAAAATAAACAAGCAACAAAATACAATTTATTTGCTTTTGTATCGACATATCCGTAAAAATATTTGGGTCATTCAACTTGTTCGCACTAATTCCTGTCTCTCATCAAAGAATTGTATCATCGAAAAGTGTATGAAGTTATGCTTCAAACTGAACCATTTTTTTTCTATGTTTTTGGCTATGGCTAGCAAGCCCTACTTGAATTTGGATATATTTCGACGAAAGGGGGGCGCTGCGATCGTGATTTTTTTTCGATTTTCCCTATTGTATCATTGAAAAGTCCATGCAGCTATGTAGATAATAGAACCAGTTTTTTTCTATCTTTTTGACTATAGCCTACAGGTCCAAGTTGAATTAAGGGATATTTCGATGAAAGGGGGCGCTGCGATCGCGATTTTGTTCAATTTTTGTTCGATTTTCACTATTGTATCATCGAAAACTGCATGATGTTAGGCAGGTAATTAAACCAATTTTTTTTCTATGTTTTTGGTTATGGCCAGCAAGTCCTACTTGAATTTGGGGAAATTTCGCCGGAAGGGGACGCTGTGATACCCATTTAAAGATTTAAAATTCAAAAAGATGTGCAAAAAAAAAAATAGAAATCCTAAAAGTTTTTTCCGTTAAATGTTTG
The DNA here is from genome assembly GCA_963931845.1 of Maratus michaelseni. Classification (NCBI taxonomy): domain Eukaryota; kingdom Metazoa; phylum Arthropoda; class Arachnida; order Araneae; family Salticidae; genus Maratus; species Maratus michaelseni. The sequence goes on from OZ007587.1 coordinate 164,941,984, forward strand.
GCCTTGATCCGGAGAATCTGGAACAATTTTTGTTTTGCCTCTATCTTAAAAAAAGGCTGAGATATATAGGTTTGAAATTTTATGGTAGCTGACATTTTCAAACAAGACAGCAGAATTCATCCATAAACGGGTTTAATTTATGAGTTTTAGTGGTTTCGGAAAATTTTCTTTCATTGTTGTAACCATTTTTCCTATTCTAATGTACTAAGCACTATATATTTATGTTCGCCCACGTCAAATTCTCGCCAAGTTGGGCGACAATTGGCGAAACATAGCGGCAAAAATAGTTTGCCATAAATGAAGCCAACTAGGCTGTAGAGGACTAATTTGGCGATATTCTCATTCAAATTCAATGTTGACGAGAACTGGGAATGAATATTTTTTAATTGGGTTCCACGCATTTTAGATTCGTGTTTTCCAGTAAAATTAGCTAAAATCGTAAAAACTGGAATAGGGAGGCTATCTGTTCCTGTCGGTACAGGCCAGAAGGACTTTTCGTAGTTTAGTATACATCAGTTGATCGCATACCGGTAACCCGACGATTCGCAAAAAGCTGACGTACAACAGAATGAAGACAAATATTAATTTTATTTGAGATGTGTCAGCGAATTTTGAAGTATTAACCCCTTCGCGACGAGCGTCCTTTACAGAATTTTTAATCCTTCACCACCGGTTTTTTAAAACAGAAAAGTTTGCCTAATTGAATCGCAGAAATGCTAGGATTACATAAGGCAAAGCTTACAATAAAAAATAACTGGTGGGAATAATCGAGGATTCTGAGCATCTTATGCGTCACGTATACGTGTCGCTCGTCCCCAAAGGGGTTAACATGACTGATATAGAAGAAAATTTTGGGATTAGCACATCCGACTAGTTTCACTACATAATGTATTTTAAAAAACCGAAAACAGTAGCAAAATTAAATTTGTATGATTTCAGCATTATATTTCTGCAGTCAAAGGTTTTACATCTAAGGCGACTACAATTTTCATTGTACGCCTTTTTCAGTTATACGTCATTTTAACCCCTTGGAGGGCAAGCACGTGGTCTAAAAATACTAAATTTTGCGATGTTTCGACACCAGTAATTTTTAATAATGAATTTTTACCTTCTCAATCTGCAAACAACAATACTAAATATTTCTATTCAATAATACTTGTGGCAAAGTTATATATTAAAAAGTGGTATATATTATATACCGGTGCCCCTCAAGGTGTTAAAACGGTCCCCTGAAATATATATAATCGGTGTTTTACTGCATAATAGAAATAATAGGCAATTTTTTTCTTGTTGAAAATGTATAAAAATTTGCAAAATATATTGCTTGTTTACTTGAGTTTTAAATGCATTTGATTTTCAAATAAAAATGTTACATTTTATGCATTTGAAACCTGATGATATTGTATTACTGAATATTTATTTTTGCTTTTCTAGGTTGCTTACCATTGCGGAAACAGTCTTAATGACTTTAATGGGATCGCCTCTTGTTGCGAAATCAAGATATGGCACTTTCAAGTTTTGCGCTTTCTCCATTATAAACACAGAAGCTTCCAAAACACTTTTCTCAAACTAAAAAGAAAAAAAGAAGAAAGGTCAGCTGCATATTATTTTTTTAATAGAAAATGCTATTGAAAATAGAAATATTATATACAGTGTGCCCGCTAAAGTCCGTTGTCACCTCAATAATTTCTGGACGGCAAGAGCTATAGTCAGGAAAGTTGGGTCTAGATATAGTAAAGTTGCCATGCGCTACGCAAGGAAACCGCTTACATCGCCACCTGACGACTAAATTTGGAGTTAGCGTTCTTTTTTCAAAAACGGTACAAGATACGGGAAAAAAGTCAATTACAAAATTTTTCAGCATCATCGATTTAGTAAGAGAAGACACCTTCCGTAAAGTAATGTTAAAAATAGAAGGCGTAAAATTCATGTTTATTTGGTTAGAAACTCCCAAAATTGTAACGTGACATAACGCGGAAGTAAAAAGAAAAGGTTACACTCCAAAGCATCCCTTACCCCAACTCATCGGGTATGGTGGTTGCGTAGAATGGCCTCCACGTTCACCTGATCTGACCCCTTTGGACATTTTTTGTGGGGATACATGAAAATGCGAGTGCATGCAACCCCTCCACTAACACTGCAGGAACTTCGAAACCGTATTACGGATGCTTGTGCTAGCGTGTCACCTGCCATGTTGTACAATGTGCAGAGGGAAGTGCAATCCCGAGTCCAGATGTGTATTTCTGCTGAAAGACACCATTTTTAGCATCACAGATAGATGAGCCTCATTTCCGATAGGTGCAGCTTTGTTCAACACAATCAAACACATGTCCACTTTGTGTTGTTTATTTGTATAATTTTTGTTTAATAACTCGATGATGCTAAACAACTTTGTAATTGACTTTTTTCCCGTATCTCGAACCGTTTTTGAAATAAGAACGCTAACTCCAAATTTAACCGCCAGGTGGCGCTGTAAATGGTTTAATATACCTAGACACCACTTTTATGACTATGGCTCTTGCCATTCAGAAATTATTGGGGTGACAACGGATTTTAGCGGGCACACTGTACATACATTTTTAAAAAAGGCTGATTTTACAGTATAATACTGGCACCCCAACTGTTAGTATTATACCGTAAAATTAGCAGTAATAAACAGTAATTTTTTTTATTTTTATTTTAGCTGGCCGCCATCTTGAAACAAGATGGCGGATGAAGTTGGCTAACAAACTCGGTCGAGACCTTGGTATATGTTCTATACACATACTCAGTCACATCCAAATTGGTTCACAGATAAGAGGGTTATAGCATAACAAATATCAGATATATATACAGGGTGAATCTAAACTCTTGGGCAAAATTTTAAGGGGTGATAGTACACATCAAGACAAACAATATTAAATAGGAAACTAAGGGTCCCAAACGTCTTCCGAAGGAGATAGGCGCCATTAAAGTTTAGGGTCTAAATTTTCAAATTATTATAAAAAACGGAAAAATTGGTCGATTCGTTTGCGGTTTTCGCTAAAACTATTCTTTATGTCAGTATTTTCTTAAAAATAAATTTTAAAGATAAAGTTCAAAAAATGCCGATAGAGGGCGCTTTAGACTTTGAAGTAATGAAAACTATTTTTTACAGTTATTTTTTGTATCTGATTAAATGCTTTCAAAAGCTTAGGCTTAAACTTAAATGTTGAGCTCAAAATATGAATCGTTGGGAGTGATTAAGTAGCGCAAACTGAACTGCGTTCAGGAGTTGAAATTTAAAACACCTCCCTCCCCCCCCCCCCATTCCTGAACACAGTTCAGTTATTCCCGATCTTGGTGTCCTAGACCAGGCAGAAACAATATGAGTCGTAGGACGAAAAATGTCCGGGCCAGGATTCGAACCTGGGATCTCTTGGCTGAAGCTGCCATACTCTACCAACTGAGCTATTCCGGTTGAATCTGGAGGGCATAATTCATCTAGTTCATGCAGGTATTCATCTAGTTCCCGGACATTTTTCGTGCAGTTGGAAAATTACAACTCATATGATTTCTTTACCAATTTGATTAATTGTGTTAAAATTAATCCAGGCAGAAACTACTAATAAATAAATAAACGATAAACGTAAAATAAACGATAGAGTAATGACAAAATTAAATAGAAAATTTATTCATAACAGACATGAGCAATTTCTCCGCGCAAAATAAAAAGAAACAATTTGATGTAGTGCGCAATATGAATGAAAGTTGACATGTAGAAAATGGTACACGCATGATGTTCGTGAGAAATCACAAAAACTGCTCAAAAGAGTGCCCACCAGCAACGATGCAGGCCTCACACCTCCGGCGGAGGGAGTTGCGGACATTAGTGATTACCCCGGGCATCTCCCGGATATCGCCTGCTTCGACGGCAATCCTCGCAACCAGGTCCTCGTCGGAGTCGACGGTAAAAAAATATTTGTTCATTACTCCAAAGTCTAAAGCGCCCTCTATCGACATTTTTGAACTTTATCTTTAAAATTTATTTTTAAAATAATTTTTTATTTAATTTTGTCATTCCTCTATCGTTTATTTTACGTGTAGGGGGTAGTAGTTTCTGCCTGGTCTACGACACCAAGATCAGGAATAACCGAACTGTGTTCAGGGGGGGGGGTTCAAATTTCAACTCCTGAACATAGTTCAGTTTACGCTACTTAACCACTCCCAACGATTCAGATTTTGAGCTCAAAATTTAAGTTTAAGTCTAAGCTTTTGAAAGCATTTAATCAGATACAAAAAATAACGGTAAAAAATAGTTGTTCGTTACTCCAAAGTCTAAAGCGCCCTCTATCGACATTTTTTAAAACTTTTTCTTTAAAATTTATTTTTAAGAAAATACTGACAGAAAGAATAATTGTAGCGAAAACCGCAAACGAATCGACCAATTTTTCCGTTTCTTTATAATTATTTGAAATTTTGGACCCTAAACTTTAATGGCGCCTATCTCCTTCGTAAGACATTTGGGACCCTTAGTTTCCTATTTAATATTGTTTGTCTTGATGTGTACTATCACCCCTTAAAGTTTTGCCCAAGAGTTTAGATTCACCCTGTATACATCAACATTTGAACGGAGCGTGGTTTTGGGGTCTGGGATTCATGATAGGTGAAAATATACCAAAATGTTTTGAAATTGCTTTCCTTCGAACGACTGCAACAGGCAGCTTTTTGTAATGAATGCTACCTAAACATAACTATAAAATCGGAAGCACCAATTTAGAGCTTGCATACAGAAATACATTAGATAGTAGTTGCAGTGAAAAAAAAGCAGAAACAAATAAATAAGTATAGAAAATAATAAATGACTAATTTAAGCACATATTTGAACAAAAAAAAATTGAATTTGAATAGCAAATGACAATAAATATGAAATATGAAAACGACATGTGTATGCATAATCATCAGCCGGTAGGACACCACCCAGGTCGTATAAAATGCATTATTTCATATAACAGACTACCAAACTTGCCAAGAACAGTCCATTTCTAGCGGTATAATTCATTTAAAGAAGAAAAACAATACGTAATGACAATGAAAATTAATCAGAAACGAAATTTACTCATATACCAAGATACCTGTCATAAGAAATCAACACACGCGCATCAAACAGCATGTGGATTCAGGCATTTGAACTCAAGCTGCTTGATAACTACAGTTACAGTTATATTAAATTTAAAACATTAACTAAATTATAAAAAATATTAAAAATTATTAAACAAGAATTATTACTAGTTAAATCTCAATAATCAATAAGAAAACAATTTATAATTTTGAGATGTTCAGTTATAGGAAAAAATGATACAATTCCTATCCTAATGTAAATTAGTTTGACGTTTATAAGTACAGTGCCGTGCTCTATAGAGTAACAAAATTACTTTTAGAAAATAGTTTCCTTAATCATAGGGCTGTCATCTATATCTGTTATTTAGAATAAATATATAAATAAATTATTGATATTGATTTTATATGTAGAAAATATGTTAAATCTATTTTTAATACAATTTTATTTTACCTGATCTAAATAAAATACTTATAAAATTTAAATGATATTGATTAATACAAGTATTTAACAAGTTAATCAAATAATTCATTATTTAACTTTAATTATTGTAAAAACCTGTGAAAATTTATGTACAAAATTTATAAATAATTTTCAGCAGTGATTTATAATCATTAGTTCTATATGCAAATCATATTTATTTTAATTACTTCTTGCCCCTTACGAGCTACGCTCGACAACAACCGTTCTGACCCCGCAAACTCCAAAAACACGCTTATTTGATCGGCTCTAAAACGATTACGGAAGATTCGATTATAATTAAGCGACCAGTTGCGATATTCTCCAATTGGGTTTCCATTCATTTTCCTTTGACTGAGGAATTTTAAGGCCAAATAAGCTAATAACTGTTTTCATGATTCATTAAATAAGATCATTTAAACATTTGAAAATCAACTTGTGTAAAATGGCTAAGTAAATAATGTCGCTGCATCAAGGAATTTTATAACGATGGTATAAGAAAGTTGTTTTCAGTAATACGTTTTAAATCAGCGTTTCTAATATGACGTAATTTTACCAAAGTTTATTCCTATTATTAAAAGTAAAAATATAGTTTTTAATTGCAGAAAAATGTAATATTATTTACGCTGTTTTAAAATTTACAACAATAGATAAAATATTTTGCCGAATAAGTGAATCGCTTGTGTAAATATATTTTTAAATTGAAACTGTTTGAAAATTATGTTATTTTAGCATTTTAAATATGGCGTAAGTTTCTCCATTTAATGACTTGAACGCGTAATAATTTACTTATTATTATTCAATTCTTCCATGCCTACTATTAGCTCACACACACTATATATTGATATATGTTGTTCAAATTTTCAATCGTTAATAAAATACTTTATATTCATCTACTCAAGTTCAAATACATCTTTTTAAACTTGTAGTGGATGACACTTGATGTTAATACAGTTTTATCAAATATTAATTCATTAATTAAATTTAATTAATTAATTTTAGTTTTATATTTCATTTCTGTTCAAAAGTATAGACTCACTCCATATTTACAGTCTCCTTCGCCTGTGCGCAGCCTGATCTTCGTCCGTGAACAGCCCCATTATCTTTTTACGCGTTAAGGTTTCGCTATGGTACTTCATTGTGAAGTTTGGTAATTTTTTTAATTCAATATTTGAAAAACGGCATAATCATTAGATTTGAAATTTATATTTAAAAAAATACATTTTTTGTACCTTTCTAAAACAGTTTGTATAACAATTTTGTGAGAAATACTTTTCGAGCTATTAATTTTTGGTATTTTAGCTATTTATTTTTTATTTAATTTTTAATACATTTCAAAAATTTATCTTATCTATACTATTATATAAAGTGGAAACGGTGACTAACTGACTGACCCAGCAACGTACAGCCGAAACTACTAAAGTCAGGGTCACGAAATTTGGACTGTAAATTGCTATTATGGCCTAGGCAAGCAATAAGAAGGGAATTTTGAAAATTCCCTCCGAAGGGGGTTAAAGGGGGTTCGAATGTTTTAGGTCATTTCAACATATCTCAGCAGCAGATATAGGTAGGAGCAAGAAAATCAGAAAAACAAATCTACTTAAAAAATGATTAAACAACTATTTCAGCGATTTTAGAAATTCCCCCCAGAAGGGGGATAAAGGGTTTTTTCGAATGTTTAGGTCATTTCGCCATATCTCAGCTGCAGTTATAGGTAGGAGCGCAAAAATCAGGAAAACAAATCTACTAAAAAAATGATTAAACACGTATTTCACCGATTTTAGAAATTCTCCTCCCGGAGGGGGTTAAAGGCGGGTCGAATGTTTTAAGTCATTTTGCCATATCTCAGCAGAAAATTTAGTTAAGCGCACAGAAATCAGGAAAACAAATCTACTAAAAACATGATTAAACATGTATTTTAGTGATTTTGGAAATTACCCCCCCCCAAAGGGGATTAAAAGGGGGGTCGAATGTTTTAGATCATTTCGTCATATCTCAGCAGCAGTTTTAGTTAGGAGCGCGAAAATCAGGAAAACAAATCTACTAAAAAATTAATAAAACACGTATTTCAGCAATTTTTGAAATTCTCCCCAGAAGGTGGTTAAGGAAGGGGGGGGGGTCTAATTTTTATTTCATTTCGCCATATCTCAGCTTTTATGTAGGACGGCGAAATTAATTAAAACAAATCTACTAAAAATTGGTTAAACACGCATTTCGGCGATTTTAGAAACTCCCCCCAGAAGGTGGTTAAAGGGGTATTAAAAGTTTTGGGTCATCTCAGCAGCAGATTTAGGTAGGAGCGTGAAATTCAGGAAAACTCATTCTACATGAACACATATAGTTGCTATGTCCTTCCATGTGCCGTGTATTATTTATTAATTTCAATATGTACATAAACAGAAAAAATTATTTATCACATTTTTACAAGTTTTTAATTAAAGTTCAAAATTTCTAAGTACTGCAATTCTAACTCCCACTTTTATGCAATTTAGAACAAATTTTTTAAAGTACCTACACTTCTCTACCATACATTCTAGTCAACACATTGTCTACTCGTGCAAAGCCTGGACGGGACGCTAGTATAAGATATTTAAATCTAGGAATAAATACCGTCAGTGGTGAAACATGTAGATAACTGGGAAAAAATTCTTTTTGACCTAAGTAGAAATTGACTTAATTTTATTTTATTTTATTTTATTTTATATATATTACCTGTCTTGTTTTTAAGTTTTATTTTTCTTGTTAATAATCACGCGCAAGTACATTTTCTCCATTTACTGCTTTTTACACGTGATCATTTATTTTTATTTTAAAGTTTTTCTTTTCTGTTATTAATAGTCCCGTGTAGATACATTTTTTAATTAAAAGGAAATATTATTATGTGCGCTATTTTACAAATTTGAAACAACAATTTAAATAACGGACAGTTTTAAATATGAAATAAATATTTATCAAAATAATGAAATTATGAATAAAAAATTGAAACAAAAAATTCTCAAAAAGTTAGTCAAATTAAAAAACAATTGCACTCTGCACACCGCAAGTTTATCAACTATATCCTTTCAAAATATTATTAAATTCTTATGCATAATTTTTTTTCCTGTATAGCTTTATTTGAAGAACTGTTTTGCCCGACTTTGATATTAAATATCTCTTAAAATAACTTTTCGATTTAAAAACTGCCCTCTTCAGCGTGTTTATTGAACATTTCTCTATAACAGTACCAATTTTCATATTTTTATATGGAATAGTTATCGGAATATTAGCCCAGAATGACCACCAGGCACAAAAAATTCATTGACAGCGGCAGCAACGGCCGCTTATTATTATTTTTTTTAAATATAGAGAGATAATTAAATTACACGTTTTTTAACTAGCATCAAATTATGCTAAATGATTTTTATATAAAGAAAATTGTAATTACTTAAGTTTTTATTCGCACGCACAGCACATACACCCACATATATAGTAAACACTCATTTCGCTATAGTTAGAGTTTTATTACAAATCTATAGTAATATTATAAAGAAGTATCCTTTGTTTGTTTGTAAGAGTAATATCTGGAACTACTAACCCGAATTCAAAAGTAATGGGGGCAAATTGCTGGTGACAGGTCCCTGCTCCAATATAGGTTACTATATCAGTGTCACTACCCCATGGAGTTGCAGAAGTGTTCTAAAATTGCAATTCTTTTGATATTGAAAAGGGGTTAGAAACTTGAAAGTTGTCATGGTAGTTACTTATAAGATGTAAATACTCTCTAAGAACAGTTTCTAAAAAACTCGAAATTTGAAAAGGTGAAATGAGGAAAAGTCATTCTGAAAACGTCCTAAATTACGATTTCTATGGAATTGTTAAGGATACATGGTTGCTACTTTTAAGACTCAAATGTACACATCGATTTTTTTTTTCAGAAATTTGAAATTTAAATGGGTGCAGGACAAAGAAAATGTTCTAAATCACGATTTTTTTTATACTGAAAGGAATAGAAACTTAAAATTTGGCATGGCGGTTTCTTTTAATATAAAAAGTTCGTTAAGAATGGTTTCTAAAAAAATTCTAGATTTAAAAGGATAAAATGAGCGTAAAATGTTATAAAAACATTCTAAATTACGATTTCTATCGAATTGTTAAAAATAGAACTTGAAATTTGACATGGCTGTTACTTTTAGGTTTTAATAGTCACACAGAAAAGTTAAAAAATCGAAATTTAAAAGAGTGAAATGTGTGAAAAACATTCTAAAATACGATTTCAATGGAATTGATATGGATAGAATATTGAAATTTAACATGGCTGTAACTCCAGAGGCGTAAATACTCGCCCAGAACAGTTTTCTAAAAATTAGAAATTTAAATGGGTGCAGTTGCAAAAAAACGTTTTAAAATTGTGATTTATGTGATACAGTTGGTATCACATATCCCTGCTCCAACATAGGTTACTATGTCAGTGTCACTACCCCATGGAGTTGCAGAAGTGTTCTAAAATTGCAATTCTTTTGATATTGAAAAGGGGTTAGAAACTTGAAAGTTGTCATGGTAGTTAGATTTTCCTGGAAACCTGAAATTTGGTATGGTCGTTGCTTTTAAGATGCAAATGCTATGAACGGATTAAAAAAATTTCAAAATGTGAAATGAACAGAAAAACATCCTAAATTACGATTTATTTCGAACTGTTATGTCTAGAATCTCGAAATTTGAAATGGCTGTTACTCTAGAAACGGAAATACCCGCCCATTGCAGTTATTTAAAACTTCGAACTTTAAAAGAGTGCAGGAGCAAAAAAGTTCTAAAATTGAAATTTCTGTGATATATTTGCTATAGAAGCTTGGAATTTGGCATGGTGTTTACTTTTAAAATTCAAATGCTCGCTAAGAACGTTTTTAAAAAAATTGAAATTTTAAAGGGTGAAATGAGCGCACAACGTTCTACAAGCGTTCTAAATTACGATTTAGTTGGATTTATTTGGGTTAGAAATTTGAATTTTTGTATAGTGGTTACTTTTAATATAAGAGATACACGATAACTAACCTAAACAGTTGATTAAAAATTCGAAATTTAAAGGTGGTGAAATGGGCGGGTGACGTTCTAAATTACGGTTTATTCAGAATAGTTAGCGATAAAAACTTAACATTTGACATGTCTGTTATTTTTAAAACGTAAATGACCACCCAAAAATTTTTTCAAAATTCGAAATTTCCAAGGGTTTCAGAAGCAAAAAATATTCTAAATTTGTGATTTTTCCGATGCTACTAATCGAGAAACCTGAAATTTGGAATGGTGTTTATTTTTAAGATATCATTTCTCGCTAAGAAACGTTTCTAAAAAAATTCGAAATTTATAACGATGGAATCAGCGGAAAACGTTCTAAAAACCTTCTAAACTTTTAGATGAAATTATTAGGGATAGAAACTTGAAATTTTACATGGCTGTTACTTTAGAGACATAAAGTCATCCACAGAACAGTTTTTACAAAATCAGATATTTTAAGGTATCAGGAACAAAAAAGTTCTAAAATTGCGATCTATGTAATGTAGTTGTTATAGAAGATTGGATAACTAGTAGCTTTGAATTTAGCATGGTAGTTACTTTTAAGATGTAAATGCTCGCTAAGAACGGTTCCTAAAAAAGTCAAATAAAAATGAAATGAACGGAATATCTTCAAAATACTTTTTAAATTATGATTTATTTGGAATTAATATTAGTTCTTCTCATTCATTTAAGTCTCATGTTTGCCCAATGCAGCATAAGAATTAAGTTTACCTAAAATGTGGCTTAATTAGAAATTTCTTAAAAGCTCGTAGCAGTATAATTTCCTCTAATAAAATAAGTGCAGGAATTCTACTTGGCACAACCTAAGAAAGGTATTGTTGTGAAACCAATGATCAGTTCTGAGTTAAACTCAAGATGTCAAGTTGATCTGATAGATCTGCGGTCAAACACAGATGGCGAATATAAGTTCATAATGGTGTATCAAGATCATTTAACTAAGTTTGTCCAGCTACAACCTTTGAAAACTAAGAGGGCGGAAGAAGTAGCGTATCACGTTCTTCCAATATTTTTAACATTTGGTGCTCCAGCAATATTGCAATCAGATAATGGTAGCGAATTCAGTATCATATCCGAAATATGTGCTAACTGGAAAGATGTTAAGATAGTTCATGGAAAACCTCGTCACAGTGAAACACAAGGCTCAGTTGAAAAGGCCAATCAGGATATGCAGAATATGCTAATTGCATGGATGAACCATAACGATACAAATAAATGGTCAGAAGGTTTTCCCTTTGTTCAATTTGCCAAGAACACTACACACCACGAAGGAATACGCCATACTGACAGAACTGAACATACAGAAACTGGTAATACTTCTGAAAAAAATTTGAGCAGTGGTCATACCGAAAACCATATTCCAAAGAAAAATATTGAAGAGGACTTGCAATCTACCACGTCTTCACATCAAGTTCTGACTGAAAAACACGAGTTAATTTCTATAAAAAGAGCGTCCACGAAAGAGAATCTTCTACTGCAAGCAACAAAAATGTTACGAACCTCACAAAAACAATTTCCTCCTGCTCAAATTGGTGATACTGTACGAATACAAGTCCCTGGTGTCGACCGTGGTTGTACAGACAACCGAAATGTGTTAGCGGTTGTTGTTGGAATAGAAGACTCCGACTTCTATAAACTTTCAAATGAAAATGGTACTCCTCAAGCCATTTTTTTTAATTCCATGCTTCGCTTCGCGCGCTGGGTATTTTTCACGTCAAAATCAATGCGCAGTTGGGATAAGGATTCTTTCGTGTTAAATCTTCTCCATCGCACCTCATTCACTTAGCTTAATTTCGTCTGTCACTCATTGGTTCTTGCATACGTTACGTCGTTTCAATAACTCTAGGTGCAGTTAACAAAACTCGCTTGCAAGAGCTTGGAAAACAGATTTTTGTCGTGTTTGGAAGTGTTAACCAAAGCGTTATCTGGTGTTCAAATGACTTAGAACTTCACAACAGCCACTTAAAATCTATTACATGATGTAGTGAGTTATCGTCAAGCCTGAGGGCTATATGATTACACCTTGATACTGTGGGAACTGTTACTGGCATCGCTCCTGTTCATTAATAAACAATTTATCTGGAAATTGGCTGCTCATTATTGGAGAAATTTTTATGGTGTTTCATCATTGCCTAACCTCCTCGCCATGAGTCTTGATAACGACTGCAATAATTCTACATCTGTAACAAACTGCCATTTTCTCGTGGAATATTAAATCATCTTCGTAAAAAGTTTACACACACACACACACACACACACACACACACACACACATACATATATATATATATATATATATATATATATATATATATATATATATATATATATATATATATATGTATATATGTTTGATTTTGTGATTCCCTCAGATGATGAAGAAGACGGAATAAGGAAGCTGCAACGGGTATTAGAAGTAGCATCAGCATATGGTTTAGAAATTAACTTCAAAAAATGCCAATTTCTTAAACAGAAAATAGAATTTTTGGGTTATATAATCGAAAATGGAACAATAAAACCGTTCGAAGCGCAAACGAGAGCTGTTCAAAATTTTCCTAAACCAACTACAACGAAACAATTACAATCCTATTTAGGTTTAACAGGATATTTTAGAAAGTTTATGCCGAATTATGCCAAAATCGCCAAGCCTCTAAGTGATTTATTAAGGAAAGGAAATTGTTTCAAATTTCAAAGAGAACAGCTCGAGGCTTTCAATGAGTTAAAGAGAACATTATCAACAAAACCAGTTCTTCAACTATATAAACAAGGAGCCACACTTGAACTCTATACTGACGCAAGCAGCCAAGGTTTTGGCGCAGTTTTATTACAGAAAGGAGATGATGGAAAATTTCCCCCGTTGCAATACATGAGCAAGAAAACTTCGCCACAACAGGAGAAATATTCAAGTTATGAACATGAAGTATCAGCCATAATAAAAGCTCTAAAAAAATTCAGAAATTACCTAATTGGAAATAAATTCAAGATTGTAACCGACTGCGAAGCCTTCCAGAAGACATTAAATAAAAAAGATTTAATACCTAAAGTAGCAAGATGGGCATTAATCATCGAAGAATATGACTACGAGATAGAACATAGACCAGCAACAAGAATGAAACATGTAGACGCATTAAGCCGAAATGTGTCGATAACGCAATCGGTATTAATTATAACTAGATCGCAAGGAGAAATAACGAAAAGGATTGCAATAGCGCAAAGATTAGATGAATCCATACAAGCTATCAAGTCACTAGTTGGAAGTGGTTCGTCCGATAATTACTTAGTAAAAGATGACATATTGTACAGATTCGAGAATGGAAAAGAAATGTTGGTGGTGCCGGAAGAGATGCAACGAGAAATTATACGAAAAATTCACGAGAGAGGACACTTTGCTATATCAAAGACGGAAGATATAGTAAAGCAAGATTTTTACATAGCTGGATTAAGGAAGAAAGTAGAAACGGTAATCGCAAACTGTGTTGATTGCACCTTGTATAATAGGAAGCAGGGAAAAGCTGAAGGTTTTCTAAACCCTATACCAAAAGGCGACAAACCATTAGAAACTTATCACTTCGACCACATAGGTCCATCATCTCTCACAAATAAAAAATATCAATATATTTTCACCGTTGTAGATGCATTTACTAAGTTCGCATGGTTTTATCCAGTGAAATCAAAATCGGCCAAAGAAGTAATAGACAAATTGGAACTACAGCAAGCAACTTTCGGGAACCCAACTAGAGTTATAACCGATAAAGGAAAAGGTTTTCTTGAAAGCGAGTTCAAGGAATTTTGTACAAAACAAGGAATTCAGCATATAAAGATAACAACTGGGATGCCAAGACGAAATGGACAGGTGGAAAGAATACACAGAGTGATGATATCCGTTCTGTCAAAATTGTCTAGCGATGACGAATCCAAGTGGTATAAATATGTACCAAAATTACAAAGAATTATCAACAGCACAATAACGCAAAGCACCGAGTATAGTCCCTTTGAATTAATGACAGGAGTTAAAATGAAGGACAGTGACATGCAAGACATCAAGAAGATTTTGGAAGAAGAATATACTGAATGCATCATGGAAGAGCGCGAAGCCATGAGAGAAGAAGCAAAGAAAAATACACTCAAAATACAAGAAGAAAACAAGGTGCAATTTGATAAGAAAAGAAAACAGCCACGAAGATACAAAGTAGGGGATATCATTGCTATAAAGAGGACGCAATTTGGCAATGCTATCAAACTTAAAGAAAAATATTTAGGACCATATGAGATAACGGCAGCCAAGAATCATGATCGGTTTGAAGTGCAAAAAGTAGGAAATCATAAAGGTCCAGGAAAGACGTCAACTGGAGCCGAATATATGAAGCCGTGGTCTACAGGTTAAACTCCTGGATAAGCCAAGATGCTGATGTCGAGACGCCATCAAGTCCGGATGACCGATTTGTAGGATTTCAGTTTGAACAATTCACTTCATCAAATGAACTAACTACTATTATTATCCATGGTTAGACATGCGCGAGTTGTAAATAGTTTGGATCGCGAGATTTGGCAAAAAGCCAGTCTTCTAATTTTTGTTGTGAAGCAGAATATAAAATGAATATAGCCGGTAAAGGCGCTATTAGGCCTAGTTGAATTATTATAAGGTAAATTTATTGTATAGTTTTGACCAAAAGTGTATTAGTTGAAATTAAAGTTCGTATTTTGTTGTTCATCGATTATTGGTTCATACAATTCCAGTAAAGCGGCTATTTACATATCGTCTACTTATATATATATATATATATATATATAACAAAATTTTAAATTTATCGCGATACGTTAAGGAATCTTTTTATCCCATCCTATTATCGATATATATAATATGTGCAAAAATACGTTTACTTTTGAGACAAAAATGCTCGCGAAGAACGGTTTTCAAAAACTTTCAAAGTTTAAAGGGCTGAAATAACCAGAAAACGTTCTAAAATCACATTTACTCGAAATTAATGAACTCAATTCGAAAGCTGTCAGTATTATAATCGTGACTATATCTCTGTTTAAATATAGATTACTTTTTATCTAGAAATTGCTGTCTTCTAGGAGATGCAAGAGAGGAAATCCTTCTAAAATAACTATTACTTTAACATTTTTAGAGCTAGAAACG
Organism: Maratus michaelseni; assembly: GCA_963931845.1. Taxonomy (NCBI): domain Eukaryota; kingdom Metazoa; phylum Arthropoda; class Arachnida; order Araneae; family Salticidae; genus Maratus; species Maratus michaelseni. The sequence continues at coordinate 164,957,709 of OZ007587.1, forward strand.
TTGAAATGTGAAACAGTGAATACTTTTAAGATATAACAGCTCGCTAAGAACAGTTTTAAAAAAATTCGAAATTTAATATAGTGAAATGAGCAGAAAACTTCCTAAATTCATAATTACTCTAAAAGTACCATAAGGATGTAAAAAAAGTAAAAAATAAAATAAGCGTTATAATAAGACTATCCCTACTTAAACACGGCTATTCTTTTGTATTTATCACGGCACCCCTGCACACAAGGGAGCGAACCCCCTGACCGCCGAGCAAAAGGGCAAAAGTGTAATGTTGTTTTCTCCGTAAATATTTTTAAATGCTAAAAAAATATGAAATTTCAAACATGATCTAAAAAACGTAATCACATATCTGAATATAACCCTTGGGACTTCTACTCATTACTTAATGTTTTAAAACTACATTATATTTGTAGAATTATGTTAATTTAAATAATGCTAATATTGCAGTGAAACCTGCAAGATAGTGAACGTATATATCAGGTCGCGGTGGTGAGAACGTTAAAACGAATAATGTTCTAAAATTACAATTTCTTTGAAATTGTTTAGCTTAAAAACTTGAAATTTTATAGGATGGCCACTAGAAACATTTTTTTTTTAAATTCTAAATTTATATTGAGTCTAACAAGAACGAAAAATCATGTGTCAAGCATAGATTATGTAACACTTTCCAACGCTTCCAAAATAATTTTACAAATCATTACCGTCTAATAATCTGAAAGATAATATCTAAGTAAACAATTTGGAAAACGCATAACATATTTAAAAACGTAATTTCAGGAATTTCCAACATATACAATATTCGGAAAATTATCCGAATACTTTTATTCAGCCCTGTATATGATCTAGAGATTTGTATATATACTACATAGGATGCTAAATTTTAGTTGAGTTAGGAAACGCGTAGCACAGTTTAAAATTCTCCTTCTGGAGTTTCTGTCAATAAACGTAAATGTGTTCGCGAACTTTTGTGCTGCCCTGTATATGATCTACAGAATTTATACACACCAAATAATAGACAAAAAGTGAGTTAAATTTAAAATCGCGTTCAGCAACTTAAAACGCCCTTCCAGGAATTATTGTTAACAGACAGTAGAGAATTATTTTGTGTGTCCCTGTAAATGAACGATGACTGCTATACACACAATATTCTGTAGTAAGCCTCTTGTAACGCACCTTAGTGATATATATAAATTTCAATGCGTTTAAAATAGTGAAACATTATTTAATTAAACCGCAAACGATTTTTATCCATAGACGTAATGTAACGGAATTCTTTTGACTGTCCCTGTAAAGTAACTATAAATTGTATGCACACCCTATTCCATATTAAGCTTCTTGTAATGCACCTTAGTGATATATATCAATTACAATGTGTTTGAAATTGTGTAACATCATAAAATTCTATCTTTAATTAGTAGTATTTTTATCAGTATTAGCGATGTAAATTTCAGGTCATGTTAATGAGCGCATAAAATACGTTTTTAACACTTTCCAACCTAGTTGAAAAGTGTTCATGACTTCGGTTTGTCTGGCCGTATGGCCGTCTGCCGTGTGCCGCATGGCCGTCTGCCGTCTGCCGTATGGCCGTGCTCTAACTCCCATAAATATGCTCGGATTGCTCTTCAATTTTTATATGTTATTGTCGTTATCTATAGCATGTTCCCTATTTCAACGGAAGTGTGTAGCACTTATAGTTTTTTTACAGGGACACTCAAAAGAATTCCGCTAGATTACGTCTATGGAGAAAATCGTCTGCGGTTTATTTAAATAATGTTTCACTATTTTAAACGCATTGAAATTTATATATATCACTAAGGTGCATTACAAGAGGCTTGCTACAGAATATTGTGTGTAGAGCAGTCATCGTTCATTTACAGGGACACACAAAAGAATTCTCTACTGTCTGTTAACAATAATCCTGGAAGTGCGTTTTAAGTTACTGAACGCGATTTTAATTTTAACTCGCTTTTTGTCTATTATGTGGTGTGTATAAATTCTGTAGATCCTATACAGGGAAGCACAAAAGTTCGCGAACACATTTCCGTTTATTGACAGAAACTCCAGACGGAAAATTTTAAACTGTGCTACACGTTTCCTATAACTGAACTAAAATTTAGCATCCTATGTAGTATGTATACAAATCTATAGATCCTATACAGGGCTGAATAAAAGTATTCGGATATTTTTCCAAATACTTTATATGTTGGAAATTCCTGAAATTATGTGTTTAAATATGTTATGCGTTTTCCAAATTGTTTACTTAGATGTTATCTTTTAGCTTATTAAACGGTATGATTTGTAAAATTATTTTGGAAGCGTTGGAAAGTGTTACATAATCTATGCTTGACGCATGATTTTTCGTTCCTGTTTAAATGTTTTCAACAAGCGCGTTCTATTTCCACGCACGAGAAGATGCGGACCTTACTAATCGAATATAAAGAGGTGTCTAATTCGTAACAATTTGACCTGTTGTAATTTATAAACTTATTTGTGTATTGCAAAATACCGACATTTGTATTATATTTAGAAAATATGAGTCTCTCTCTCTCTCTCTTTTTTTTTTTTTTTTACTGGAGGATTTTAGCATTGATTCGATGTAAATTGATTGTTTAGGATAAAAAATAAACTGTCGACGTAGCGGGAGAAGAACGAATGACCTCATTAACGATCATGGATGTAGTACACCCATGGAATCACATCACAAAAATGAAACTTTCAAGAAGTTCTGTGGCCATGCCACTTATACACAAGTTAGTACACTGAGACTTTCCAAATAACCCGTAAAAATAAATTATTTAACTTTTATAATACCAAATGACTAATCATGAGAATGAAAATATAATTTTACATAAAAATTCGCTATAATAATATTCAAATAAAATATTAATATTGCGCATAAAAACTTAATATTTTAATAAAACATATTTTAATGCTTTTTGATTCATAAGCTATCATGTTTAATATGTATCACAAACTATTTTTTTTTAACAACCAATAAATGATCCTTACATGTAAAGATGTGCTTACTAAAAATAAAATCGTTCATAGACATACCTGTCCAAAATTCCAAGGCTTGGGATGAAGATTTCCACGACTGCCTGTATAGAGGGTTCCTACATCATTTAAGACATACTCCCGTTTACCTACATCATCTTGCATATAAACTAGATCCCCTGCAAAAATGTCACTAATTAGTTCATAATGTTACATACTATTAATAATCAACGATCAAGTAAAACATTTCATTAATCAGAGTTCATCTAGATTTAGGAGAGAGGCTTGGGAGTTATTATTTCAATTTTTATACACTAGGAAGAAGAGGGGGGGGGGTGTTCTGTGCTATTTCCCCTACGAGCAACGCTCGACAATTCCAATTAAGACTTCAGACCCGTGGTCTCTAAAAAACACTAATACCCTTTGTTTTAAAACAGGAGACAATATGGCTGAAAATATGGAAACTCAATAAAAATTTTAAGATAAATATTATTTTAAGAAATGGACTCAGTGAGTGAAATAAGCATTAAAAGGGCTTTTAAATTATTAAAATATCATTTCCTGCTCTGTCCCTACCCACGTAAAGAAAGATAGAAAAATCTATGAGATATGGACTATAAACATAAATCGTTGTGGAAGTTACGCCACTTTTTGTAATAAAATATTTATGTCTTTTGAATAAAAATGTACGTTTCATTTTAAATATGAAGACAATTTAACCAGTGAATGTTTAAAGTTCATTATTTAAAAGTGCAAATGCATGTAATCTACGGAATATGACGCGTCTTTCACATAAAAAACCCTAATATTAAATGTTCAAAATTAATGTATCAATATTAAAATCATTTTAGACTTGTTATGTTTTTTTAAGAAATATGACAACAATAAAGAAATAATCGTTTTGTGTGATCTACATTAATCAATTAAATTAAAAATAAATAAATAAATATTTCAAATACTCTTAGACAACAAAATTGGACTTGTGTGATCGAAGGTCGCACAAAGGGTTTCTTTAATATTCCTTTCAAAACCCTTTATCCTTTCTTTAATAAATCCAAATAAATTTCATTTAGCAACGACAACAGAAAAAGTCATGTTTTTTATAAAGTAAAAATTTACCGGTCTATTTTTTCGAATATGTAAACCAGCACGCTATTATATTCTGTCATAATAATAACTGTCATGCGGACTAAATGCGATATTTAAAAAAATAATTTCAAAATTAAACATTTTGTACACTTTCAAAATGTTAAAATATGCGAATATTTCCATAATCGGATTTTTATTATGATTCAATATATTTTTCAAACTCATTTATTTACTATTCTCTATTACTCATATTGATACTCACTTTGTATTATTCTCAAATGTTTGAAAAATTCGTTAAACTTCGAATAGGACGTCAGATTTTCATTTTAATTCTCTAATGACGTGATATCAATCTGCTTTGTGTACATACACATACTCATACTCCTTGTATTAATGAGAAATCTTTGAAAATTTCCGTTTTATTACCGCTATTACGTCAATCAATTTTATTTCATATTAATCTTTTTTTCAATTTGTGAAACATTTTATTTTATTTTCATTTTTCACGTGGATATCGTTCAATAGAAAATTAATTATTGTAGAAAGAATTTCATTGTGGATTTTTAATTTTTGGCAACTGCTATAACGAAAAATGTTTACATTTAATAGGAAAAGACTGTTTGGATTTTGGTTTTTTATCTCTATTTATTAAAATAATATGACTTTTACAAATTTTAATATTTTGAGCTTCATAGCTGGTATTCAAATATATAAACACAAAGTTTCAACACTGTAAGTTATATAGTTTCTGAGAATGGCTCTGTGACGGACGCGGGAGTCATAGGGTTCCGTGAGATGAACGAAACCCTAAAAACGCATTTTGTTAATCATGGCGTAAATTTTGACAGCGAAAATTGTCCATGTTATTCATCCTCTAATTATCATTAATCAATACTTAAACACATGAAAATGTATATAATGTTTTAAATATAGCGTAATTTTCACCACCAAATGCTTTTCGCACGTAATAATTTAATTACTCGGTTTTCTTCCGTTAAGTTTTCTTTCATTTTCAATATTCATGTACAAATAAATATTTCAATTAAAAATACATTGCTTGCAAATATTATTATGCGGCCTTTCTTCTTCAAATGTGACAACTGCAAATAAAAAGCAGCTGTTGTAATTCATTCTCCATTTAGATAATTAATTTTAAATAAAATATTAGAAGAAAATCGAAAAAAAAAATAGTCAAATAAAAAAAAAAAAAAAAGATAAAAATAAACAACGCACGCCATACTCTAGTCAATTATATGCCTACGAAAAATAGTTAAATTCCCATGTATAATTTTTGATAATATAAAACTTATGTAACTGAACTATCTTGGGCAGTTTTAACATTGAATACCGCTTGAAATACTTCGTCTATATAAAAAGAGTTTGCTTCTGCATGTACATTTTTTCCATAAAACTACCAGTTCTCGCATGCAATAATATATCTACTATATATATAAAACACAAACGGAAATTTCGTTCCGTTCCTTTATAACTCGAGTTCCGCTGAATGGATTTTGATGAAACTTGCACTGTTCGATAGATAATTTTTGAGGGAAGGTTTTAGTATATAACACAACGTTCTACGTACATCAGTTATAGAATTATGATAGAAAGTTCTGTTATTTTGGCCGAAAAGGTTACCATTGATAATTTTTTGGCGACCATTATTGCTACAGAAAGAATTGAAAAGGCTATACATCTCGAAAAATAAAAGAAAAAATTTTGCTAATTTTATTTAAAAAAAGAAAAAAAGAAAGAGAAAGAAAGAAAAGAAAAGAAAAACAGTTTTGATGAGAGATAATATTATAAAACAAAAATATTTAATTTAAACATGATTGGGAATGTTCGTAATGCTTAAAAAATTATTCAATGGGCAAGATCTTCATTGAAGCAATATTTGGCGATTTATTTTTTGTTTTTCGCGATTTTGATTTTACTTTTGACCCCAAATAATTTTATTTTAAGCCAAAAGATGTGTTTTTGTAGCAGAAAGAATTGAAATGGATATACATCTCGAAAAATTAATAAAAAACTGTTACTAATTTTATTAAAAAAAAAAGAAAAAAGAGAAAGAAAAGAAAAAAAAAGTAAAACAGTTTTGATGAGCGATTTTAAGCAAAAAGTTGTTTTTTCAAGTGTACGACATCATTTCTGCAGTATTTTGTTTTGGTACTTTTCAGTTAGCCGGGCACCAGTGATATATATACATGTATATACACACACACACATATATATTACAAAATTTAATTTTTTTCCGCAATTATTCTATAAAATTTGTCCATTCAATAATATTCGGTATATAACCCAGCTTATTAAAATAATTCTCATTCTTAAAATAGCCTTTTACTATCCATATGTAAAGTCAATTTGTCCTAATCCACTTAATAATATTTATTCGAAAGTAGTTAGTCTAAAAATGGCGATAGCTTTTTTAATTTATTCTTTAAATAGAACATCTTTATTTTAATCCATTATTAAAATTCATTAGTATTATTCCCGTGTGGTCAAATTGCTATAACTTTTTTATTTAAATGCTAAAATATCGTATCTCTTAAAATATTCCGCTCAAAAAACCTTATTTCATAAAGTTATCCTATTATTAAATATCAAATGTCTATTAAAATATTTCCGAAAAACTTTAATTCTTTCTTTTTTTTTTCCCTTTTATAAAGATTCATTTTATTTTCTTCTTATTATTTTTATTACGTATTAAATTCGAAGTTTAGCTACAGCCTCAAAACAGATAAGCTCGTTTGTTGATATGGCAGGCATCTGGTACGAGATTATGGAATATTCTGGAAGGACGTAGAAAGTTTTTGGCGGTAAGGAAGTCATTTTACGACAAAATAAATCCACCGGAATTACTGATAAAGTTCCTAATGAGACCTTTTGATTCGATAGAAGTGGGTCACGTGACGTATTCTGTATTATTACGCAAGCTAGTTTAAAAAAACGATCCTCCTGATTCGGAGAGAAATTTTTGACGCTGGTGTTTGCTAAAAGAATCGGGACGGATTCTAGAAAATAATGGAACGTTGTATTTTTATTTTGTTTAGCGTTGGCTAACGAGCATTTTCCCTGAAGAGATGTCTTAAACTGGAAATAAAATGTTCTTCGACAAAAAAATGAACTGAATTTTCTTGTTGTTGTTGATGATACCACACGGCCGCCTGATGCGAGCTAAAAGGGAAAGCTATCACATAGCTAACCCTGTTTATCAACGAGCACGACTGCCTTTCATCCCGGATTTGAACTTGGAAATACGACATTAATATAATAAGTCGAACAGGATAAGGATTGGACATTAGATAAACAGCTGGTGATCAACAGAAAGTTTGTGTAGTTTAAACGTGAAATTTGCCGATTGGAAAAATATGTTACGAGGACGTCTACGCCATTACAGCACGTTTACGTCTGGTGTTTTGCTATTTTGTAGCTTTATAATAAATTAAAAATGGTCGAGCCTAAAAGAGAAAACAAAGGAAAATCTGCCCTAAGTGAAGTTGTTGCTAGAGAATATACTATTCATCTTCATAAGCGTCTTCATGGTGTTGGGTTTAAAGGATTGCGAAAAAGCAGAACTTTTGTGTTATCAGGAAATTAAAGATTTTTAGATGTGTGAAACTTTCCTGTGAAATATGTTCAAGAGTAACTGTAAGTTGGTATTTTTATTTATTGATATTTTTATATGTTGATATTTATTAGTTTATGTTATATTTAAAATGTTTTATTTATTTAATAGTCTACTTTGAAATTTAAAGGTTTTATATACTATGTTATACTGATTAAATTTTTGTTTTTAAAATTTATTTCTGTTGCAAATATTTAAGTGTTGTTAAGGTTAATTAATTTATTTGATGATTTCGTGTGATACGTCATTGTAATGTTATAGACAGCGATATAATTTTATATTTTCATGTTTTAAGAACAGATATTCTTAAAAAAAAAAAAAAAGAAAGAAAAAAAAAATTCTATTATTTTTAAAATGTTACTGAGATCGTAAATTACATATTTATTTACTCTTTTATCTAGTTCGTTATTTGTATGGTATATACTGTTATAAGTTTAACATTTAATGTTTTTAAGATCCGGATATTTAAAAGAAGATCGAGTTAACTCTTTTGTTAGATTAAATATTATGGCAGAACCAAAATTTATAGCATTTGATCCAGATTTAGGAGTTGAGATACAAGCGTGGTTAAAATACTTCGATGATGCTTGTGAAAAAGAAAAGAAAGATGATGATTGGAAGTTTAAAAATATTTCTCAAAATTTAAAGGGAGAAGCTCTTAAGATTTACATTAATGATTGCCTTAATTGCACTAAATACGAACAGATAGCTGATATCTTAACTGAGAATTTTATTAGGGTAAATATCCCGAAATTTTCTGAATTTTCTGCTTTGAAATTGGATAGTTTAAGTAACTTAGAAACTTATTTTAGAAAGAAAATTGAAATTGGTAGGAAATTGCATTTATGTGAAACTATATTACTACAAGGATTAACCGATGGTTTAAAACCAGAATATCAAAATTATCGAATTGTTAACCCTCCTGAGAGTACGACAGAATGGTATAGAATTGTTAAGCAATTTGTGGAAGTTTCCACCCCTGCTGTTACAAGTCCATCATTACCAAGTAAACCTAATGCAACTAATTTTGACATTCCTCGATATAGTGTGCAGCCTAATAGACCAAATTTTCAACAAATTAATACTCCTAGGCATTATATTCAGTCAAATCGGCCCAATAATCAATTTAATTCTCCGCGAAACTGGGTTCTTCGACCAAACTATAATTTTCAAAGACCTAGAAATTTCCAAAACAGAGTACAAAACAATTATTTTCAGAACCAGTACCCATCTAGGCCATGTAGAATTTGTGTAAACAAGGGTGTAATGAATGCTTTTCACTGGGAAAAAGAGTTGTTTTTAATAACAACTCAACACCCTCTGATACTCTTCTAATTGGTACTCCTAATGTTTGACAATTAATTGTGTATGGATATAAGAATAATTATAATTTACCATGTGTCGTCGATACCGGTTCAACTATCGCAATATTACCATTAAAGTTTGTTAAAAAATTGAATGCTAAAATTGAAATTGTTCCTCCAGTTACTATTGGTCAGGCAAAGGGATTTTTACAAATTAATCAAAAGTGTAGTATTCTTCTTAAAGTGGGTAAAATCCAAAAATATGTTAACTTTTTAGTATGTGATACAGATTTGGATTACTGCATCTTGGGGTTAAAAGAATGTTCAAAATTTAATTTAAATATAAATTGTAAGAATTGTACAGTAAAACAGGGAAGGAAGATTATAAATAGGAGTATATCCATACATGATGAGAGATCAATTCATTTTAATACTGTAACTGTAAAAAAATTACAACAAGGTAATGATAACTTGATAACTTCTGATTGTGACAATTTGAATTTATTTAATGATGGTAACTTGATAACAACTTATAATGAAGATACTATTTCATGTAAAGATGAGTTATTAACAAATGGTGATAGTAATGAGAGTTTAAATGGATATAATGATGACAAAGTATCACCATATACTAATGAAAAGGTTGTGAATACTCAGGACTTTTTTGCAGCTAATTACAATGATTGTAACGTGCAGCCTGATTACAGAAGTTCAATGACTCCTCAAAATTTTCGCGATATTAATGATTATGATTCAGATTTAATTGGGGAAATAAATTTAATTAAAAATGGGGATTTAAGGGAAATAGTTCAAATTTATAGGGATATTTTTGCAAAACATAAATATGATGTGGGTAAGATAAACATTGAACCACAACGCGTTTTACAAAAATCTGACCTACCTATATCTTTGAGGCCCTACAGAACTTCCCCCTTAGAAGAAAAAGAAATAAAAAATCAAGTTCAATCTTTATTAGCGGCTGGTCTCATAAAAGAAAGCAATAGCCCGTATTCTGCCCCCGTCACCTTGGCTATGAAAAGAGAGGAAGGTAAAAAGACCCGACTATGTATAGATTATAGGAAATTAAATGCAATAGTTAAAAATGATGCAGAACCTTTATCTCGTATCGATGAAATTTTAGATAAATTGAGTAGTGCCCAGTATTTCTTCACTTTGGACTTAGCCTCTGGCTACTGGCACATACCAATACATCCATCCGATACAGAAAAATTAGCTTTTGCCACCAATTTTGGCCTCTTCGAATGGCTGGTGCTCCCCTTTGGTATAAAGACAGGGCCCCCGATATTTAATAAAACCATTAGAAGAATCCTCAATAAGTATAAAATTGATTTTGCTTGCCATTATTTTGACGATATCATAATTTTCTCCTCCTCTCTAGAAAAACATTTAAATCATTTAGCGAAAATCTTTGAAATCTGTAAATTAGAAAACCTTAAACTTAAACTTTCTAAATGTAAACTAAATCAAAATAAAATTAATTTCTTAGGCTATGAGATCACCAATGGGACTTTAACTCCAGCTAATACCAATATTGAGACAATTAAAAAATTGAAACCTCCCTCTAATGTTAAAGAACTACAACGATTTTTAGGTTCCATTAATGTTTATCACAAATTCATAGATAAATATGCTGAAATTAGATACCCCCTCAATAAATTAATTAGGAAAAACACAATATGGGAATGGAACTCAGAATGTCAAAACTCTTTTGAGAAATTAAAAAATACTCTAATTCCAAAACCAATTCTAAAAATTTATGACCCAAAATTACCCCTCCACATGTTTGTAGATGCCTCTCAGTAAGCAGTAGGTGCAGTTCTAAAACAACCAGGGAAAGATAATTTTTTGCATCCTATTGCTTACCATTCTAGAATTTTGAAGAGTTATGAACAAAATTACTTTATAACTGAATTGGAATGCCTTGCTATCATAGATACTCTTGATAAGTTTTATCACTATTTTCATGGTACTAAATTCACAATCCATACCGACCATGCATCTCTGGTATGGTTAAAGAATGTTAAAAATCTAAGAGGTAGACTTTTTCGATGGTCTTTAAAACTTAGCATGTTCGATTATGAGATCAAGTATCAAAAAGGTTCTACAAATGTCGAAGCGGACATGTTGTCACGAAATCCTGTTGCTTATCTTAATCAACATGTAAGTTTATTATTGGACAAAAAAGAAATTATAGCGATGCAAGATAAAGATAATGTTTGTGACAGAAAATACAAAAAAGAGAATGGGATTATAATTATTCAGAGAAAAGGATTAAAAAAAATAGTAGTACCAATGTCACTCAGGAGAAAATTATTACATATTGCTCATGATAATTTTGGACACTTAGGAATACAAAAAATGCTTAATTTAATATCTCCAAACTATTATTGGCCCAACATGACAATAGATATTACACAATTTGTTAAACATTGTGATACATATCAGAGAAATAAAAAACCAAAACAAAAAAGATTTGGCTTGTTACAAGCTATGCCAGCCACAGATCAACCTTTTGAATGTCTTTCTATTGATACTGTGGGTGGATTTAATTATTACAATTCAACAAAAAAATTCTTACACATAATAATAGATCATGCAACTAGGTTTGTTTGGGCTTTTCCATCCAAAAGTGTTACTACCGAAACATATACTAACTGTTTAAAACAAACTTTCAATATTCAAGCACCTAAAACAATACTTAGCGATAGACATAAATCTTTTAGGTCTCCAAGATTCAAAAAATTCCTCAGAAAATATCATGTTCAACAACGTTTTACATCATCACATCACCCCCAAACCAATGGGAAGGTAGAACGAGTTAACCAAACTATAGTTACTAGACTTAAATGTAAAGTTAATTCCATTTCTTCTAAAATACCTTGGACTGGATTATTAGACCAAGTCATCCAAGAATGCAATAACACACCACATTCCATAACCAAATTCCCACCTGCCTATTTATTTTATGGTCAATTACCTTATGAATGTCCTTTAAAACAAAATTATTACCCTCCTGTTAATAAAGCACTTGTTACGGTTGGTTTCAACATTTTTTTTTTTAATCTACATTAATTATTTAAATCACTTTCTCAACATTTATTTAAAAGCACTCTTTTTTTCTGTTTCTAATAAAAATTTAAATAAATAAAAGTAATTGTAATAATTATAATAAAATCAGTTTTTATTTTTTCTTCTTTCTTTTTCTTTTTGCAAAGTAATTTCAACGTTTATAGTCTAACGTAGCTTCCTGTTTTTCAAATACGAAAAGCAGACAGCAAGGGAGGGATGTTTTGTCAGTAGACTGCACAGGTGGAAAATTTGGAGTCATCTAGTCTGACTTTGATATAAGAATGACCGACCGCCCTGTATAAGAATTACGTTATCTTATGAGTGTACTATACACGCAATTAGGCTTTGTAAGTTTACGTCAGGCTTCAATTGGCTCTGCTATCAGGCGGATAGCTGGCGCCCATGTAAACAGAGGCTAACAGGACCCCCCTTCAGCACACGCCATGGGGGTGATGCATGGTTTCCTCCCCCCATGAAGCGGCCGGCAGAGTGGAGCGGCAAGCTGTAGTCTTCACGATGAGTCCATTTTTCCTTTTGTTTCCATTCCCGTACCCCTGGCAGAGTGGATCGGTCCCGTTTTTCAAGCAGCGCGGGAGAATGAATGTTTACGACACTTGTTGCTTGGCCAAGAGACCTGTCGTTTGACTCGTAAAAAAAATTCGACTTATTACGGGGCTCGAAGATTGGCCTGTGGGCTGGATCGCGAAGTTGTTGAAGGCGGACAGGTTTCTGGAAGATTTTTTTTTTGAGAGTGGGGCATTGATGGCCCTACATTAACCATCCTAAATCATGATGTTATGATGAAAAGAGGCTATAAGGGCATTTTCGAATTGCGGATCTATAACTGTTAACGAGAAATTAAGAAGAAGATATGTGTAGCCTATTTTTTTTTTGGCGTAGTGGCGCTCCAAGATTATGACTTCTTAACCATCAGAAGTGATCATAGATATTGAACTAAACCGGTCGTTAGAAGTCGTAGTGTTCTGAGTTACGGTGATGGCTATCTTCGAATAAAACACATGCTTCAGGAAGGTGAAATTACTGACTCCGACGGTGAAGTTCTGGACCGTAGAACGATTTTCCCCTCCGGACTAGATGATGGACCTAGTAGTTGATGGCAAGAGATGCAGTGAGATGAGAGGATTGATGAATGTTAGCTTGAAACCACGTCTGAATTTTTCCCCAGCCTGAATACTCCAGCTTAAGTGCTTCATCAGATTTTGAAAAAGGAGGAAATGCTCCTAAGTGCCCATTGACTAAAATTGTAGAACTCTCTACCTGTTGTAAGTACTATTTGCATAGCTTTTCTTTTTATTTATTTGTACCTCTTTAAAAAAAAAAAAAATATGTTTGCTATACCAGAGTTTAAAAGTGAAATGAATATCTTTGGATAATTTCAATAAGAATAAACATTATGAACAGAAATAGTCTGTAGGTTAATATATAATGTTTGTATGTTTGAACGACCATTAAATGGTAATATGATGGTAATTTTAAAAATATGATGTGTAATTTAAAAGTAACCAGTGAGTGGTTTCAACTTAAAAGATCAGCTGTTATATTGTTTTATTAAGATTATTTTTGATAACTTAGTTGCTTCATTATTTTAAATGTTCAAATAAATTGTGTTTTTTTTTTTGTTTATTATCAAAGTTGGTATGTTTTTCTTTGTATAAATCTCTAAATAATTAATTTTTTATATTCACAGTAGACCTATAAGAATGGCCTAACCTTTCTGTGATTAATAAAAAAAAAAAAAAAAAAAAAGGGGAGAGAAAATTCAACTTTATTAAATTAGGACTTTAAAATTTCTTAAGTTTAAATTCATAACTGACTGTTTGAATGAACATAAATTGAAGTTCACTCAATGTTATACAATCGTATTTTTGATCTTGATTTAAGGATGGATAGATTAATAAGTGAAACAGTAATATTAAATTTAATTTCATAAAATGTTAAATTAAGCTTTAACTCTCCTCTTTCAGAAACATTGTTTTTCTAAAATATACACCAAAATTGTTTTATTTTTAAAAAGTAAAAAAAAAAAAAAAAAAAAAAAAAAAAAAAAAAAAAAAAAAATATCCAGTCATTATACACCACTATACGATTCTTGGTTAACCGATCGGATCTTGTTCAGAATCTCTATGGTTGTTCTAAAATTTTAGTACATCATCATATCCCTATTCTATTAACGGATTTAACTCTTTCCCCTTTTGGTCCTCATATTGGAGGAATTTCAGGTTGTCTGCATTTTTCCAAATTATATGATGATTACACTTTTGTTAATTTAATGTGTATGGAGATTTGAGCTTGATCGGGTTGGAGTGGAGTTGGGTGTTCTTTATGCAATCCAGTATGCTACTTGATTTAGAAATCTGTTGCCCCTTACTACATTTAATATTGTCTTAAAATGATGAGTTCAAAATTATCATTGTTGTATTAACCTATTCGGATTCTTAAGTTTTGATATTTTGATTAGTTTAATATAATTTGCTACCTTTTCCATGGCAACAGATTTCAGTGGAGCTAATCAGGGTATACTTATTTTTTTCTAAATATTTAATTGTCAAGTGAAGATTGAGTAATAAATGAGCTTTTTAAGTTTAAGTAAGTTGTGTTTTAGAAAGAACCCCAAAACACCACAACAAATGGAGCCGTAACATTTCGGTCTCTGGGTTATTGATTTTTTTTTACTTGTATGTATTTATGTATCAAAGAGCAACTGGGTGTTTTTGCAATTAAAATTTTATTTATATGTTCAAGTGTAAAAAGAGGTCTAGGCTCTCTCTCTGTGCTAGTAAGCTACAATTCCCAGTCAAAATTATGCCTTGTGAGCATAACCTTTTCTTATTTACAAAAAGCATAGTCCTGTACTTAAGTTTTATGTATTTATAAGGTTTTCCTTTCCCCTCTCTTTTTCTCATTTTTAAGTTGTCCCCCCCCCCCTTTTTTCATTTTTTTTTTGGTTTGTTTGTCATTTTCTAACTCTAACTATGGCTGATAAGCACTCGGAAGCAATTGCCACTATTCAGCGGAAAAATGCTTTAGTGGATAATTTGTCTAATATTCCCCCATTCAATGGAGAGGCCAGCTCAGTCTGCTTCTCAGATTTTTCTGAGAAATTTGAGAGTTTTGCCAAATTATTCGACTGGAATGAGGAGGAAAAAAAATTCGTTTTGTTAGCTAGATTATCAGGAGCTGCTTCTAGGCGAATAAAAATTCACAAAGCAAAAACATCTGATGAGCTATTAAAAATCTTAAAAGAGAGTTATACTTCACAGGCCACACCAGATGTTGCCCTCAGTCATTTTTTAAATTTTAAACAGCCACCCAATATGAGTGTTCAGGAGTTTTATGATAAGGCATATGATATGTCATTAAGAGCCCTTGTAATTGAAGGTATCCAGGGTGAAGTAGTCGATAAAAGCCGAACGGCTCTACTACACTCCATGCTGTTGAGCAATCTTACACCAGAAGTGCGAAAGGGGGTAATTGCGAGAAATCCACAATCCCCAGAAGAGGTCCTCAAAATTGCGCTTCTTGAGGAAAAGGCTTATAGGAGCATTAACCCTTTCTACAACCACCGCGAGGAAATTCTCAACCCTAATTTGACCCAAAACCTACCCTGTGCTGCAGTTTTTCAGCAAGATAGCTCACAAAAGAAGGAGATAGACCAACTAAAATCTCAAATTGATGTTTTAGCAGCTAAGATAGACAGTTTAGTTGATCTTAGGGCTAGGGATGTACAGGAGAAAAACCAAGAGGTAAGACCCGTAACCTGCTATAGGTGCTCCGTACAAGGCCACTATGCCAGAGATTGTCCACTAAATTTTGTCGACTATAATTTTAGAAGGGGAGGTGGTCAAAATTTCAGGAGCCGTGGGCAAAATTATAGAAACAGAGGTGAAAATCCTAGAGGGAACCACAATCAGCGAGGCGGATATAGGGGAAGAAGAGGTGGTTATTACCAAAACAATAGGAGCACAGCTGCGAACAGAAATGAAGAGCAGGCGGTAAATAACACCCCAGTAGCTAACAATGAAAGTGAGGCTTTAAACTATTAGTGGCCGGATCAGATGTGGTCAAGTCGATCCCCAACAGGCCCCTGGACCCCCCAACTGTGTATAGTATGTTTCAGCCCCAATCATATACATTACCAACTGCAAGAATTTACATAAATAAAGTTTGCCTAAATGCATTATGTGACACGGGTTCTGCAATTAATCTCCTGAGTGGTACTGATTGTAACTGTTTAGAGAATTTTGAAATGGAGAATTGCAATATCCCCATTATGACTGTCACCGGTGAGAAAGTTCACCTAAATAAGAAAGTATTTTTAAAATTTGTTTTTGATAATGTTCAATGTCAAGCTGAATTCTATGTAGTGGAAGGTACATTAGCAGAGGAATTTAATATGATTTTGGGAATGCCATTTTTGAAAGAGTACCGGGCAAGTATAAATTGTGATACAAATGCTGTCGCTCTTAAAGTGCCAGTTTCAGGCCAATGTAAACAAAGCGTAGAAACCCCAAGTAATACTTCAGGGTGTAATACTTGTCTTGCTACTAATTCTGTAAATATTTCTAACTCTGTATATAGTGTAAATTCTAATAATAATTGTATAAATAATGATTGTGTTAAAAATAATTCTGTAAATATAAAATGTGTCAACAAAGTAGGGGAGAATTCAAAAAGTAGTAATGCCAATAGCCCTCCTGAAAATTGTGCATGTGAGAAAGTTCATGACTCAGTTAATATTGAAAATGGGAATCATAGTAGTGAAAATATGGTAGTTCAGGACCCGCAGTGGAGTAATATGGGAAAAGATGTTGAGATAGTCATTCAAACTGAGTCAGATAAGGAAGTTGAAAGTGTTGCGCAGAACTTTTGCATGCAAACAACATCAGGCGGTAGCTCTGAGGGTAATAACACTGAAAATTTTTCAAGTATTCAAAGTGTCGACAACATTCTTTCAGCAGCGAGTCAGGTAACTCAGGGTAATTTAGCTGAAGAGACTACTGAAATTTGTAATATTGATGAAAGTGAAGATTTGGTAAGTATAGAGGATAAGGTACCTGAAGTCGAGGAGGAGAGCAATGAAGATAGCAGTAGTGATAAAACCAATAAAAATAAAAATATAAGTTTCGCTGTGTTATGTAGCAAAATTTCAATTCCCCCGCAGTCAAAAATGTTAGCCCAGGTTAAAAGTTATAAGGAAAATTTTATTAAGGAAAATGATATTGTTATGTTAGAACCTTTGGCGAAAAATTTAAATCAAGGTCTCCTTACCTCCAGAGCCATTTGCACTAAAGAACATGGCCTATATATCTCATTTGCAAATTTTTCAGACAATAGTATTCATTTAAATAAAGGAACCTTTGTTGCCAAAATTCAAAAATGTGTAGACCAGTCAAATATACCCGTAACTGATAATAAATTAACCTATAATATAAATTTGGCCCCTCCAATTGGTGACTTTGATCACGCTGATCTCACTTGGAGCTCTGAAATTAATTTAGATCATTTAGAACCCCCATTAAAACTTAAAATGCAAAATTTTCTAGACAAAAACAAAGATGTATTTGCAGCATCGGTCTTAGATTTACCCGGCTGTGATACAATCCCGCATGAAATTAACTTAACTTCAAATAAACCAGTTAAAGGCAAAGCTTATAGAGTCCCCTACAAATTACGTCAAGAAATGGAAGACCAACTTAATACTTTGTTACAGGCGGACATAATTTCCCCTTCCATGTCTGAATTTGCTTCTCCGGTTATTCTGGCTCGGAAATCAGACGGTTCCTATCGACTTGCTGTTGACTACAGAAGATTAAATAAAAATCTTGTTAAAGATGCTTACCCAATACCTAACATTACCGACTCTGTTGATGCTTTAAGTGGGGCTAAATTTTTTTCAACGCTAGATTTAACTAGTGGGTTTTTTCAACAGGTTATTCGCCCAGAGGATAGGCATAAAACTGCTATAATCACCCACAAAGGACTTTTTGAGTGGACCCGTAACTGTTTTGGGCTCTCAAATTCAGGTAACAGTTTCCAAAGACTTATGAATGCTATTTTCGGTGATTTAGGCAATCTTGGAATTCTTGTTTATATCGACGACATTGTAATTGCCTCCAGTGATGTTAATTCTCATTTTGAGAAGCTTAGCATGGTCTTTGAAAGGTTAAGACTGCATAAACTTAAACTTAAGCCCAGTAAATGCACTTTCCTTTCGAATAAAATGCAATATCTAGGTTTTGAGATTTGTAGTGGCCAAGTATCACCTATCAATAAAAATATTGCCGTAATAGAAAATTTTAAACCTCCAACTACCCGAAAGGCTGTTAGGTCATTTATTGGAACTCTATCTTTCTATAGGAGATTTATACCAGATTTTACTAAGAGAGCTAAAAATCTAATCAACTTAACGAAAGAGACAGGAAAATTTTCGTGGAATGAAGATGCACAGAAAGAATTTGAAGACCTTAAAATGGCTCTTATTTCAAAACCATGTCTTGCACTCCCTGATTTTGAGAAAGAATTCCATTTATATACTGATGCCAGTGGCGAAGCATTAGGGGCAGTGTTATCACAATTAGATGAAAATAACATGCTCCATCCTGTTGCCTTTGCCAGCAGAAAATTGAAAGATGCTGAGACCCGCTACTCCACCACTGAAAGGGAATTACTAGCTTTAGTTTGGGCTACTGCCCACTTCAAATGTTACATTGCTAATACCCATTTTTTCATCTATACAGACCATGCGCCTCTAACATTTATGTTAAAAATTCACGACCCTACATCTCGCATGGCTAAATGGATCTGCACTCTCTCAGACTTTAATTTTACAATCAAGTTTGTTAAAGGTAAGTGTAACAGTGTCGCAGATTTCCTTTCGAGGTATGTCAACAATGATAACTCCAATGATACTGTTAATTGTAATTTTTGTATACAAGTCGAAAAGGAAGTTACTTTTATGCCTCATTCTAATCTACTTGAAAAAATTGGTGAATTACAAAAATCAGACAAGAAATGCTGCGAGATTGCAAGAAAACTAGACCAAGGTGTAGAAATTGCTCCTAAATACATGAAATTTTTTTTTAGAGATGACATTTTAGTTTGTGAGGATACAAGGGAGTCAGCTATTTTGAATAAATCTGTAAAGTTAGTCGTGCCAAAAGAATTGGTTACTCAAGTTTTTGCACTAACACATGAGTCCCTAGCGGCTTGTCATCAAGCCTTTCAAAAGACCATTGATCGCATTCGTGAGCACTTCTATTGGCCAGGAATGTCGTCAGATGTCAAGCATCTAGTGGAGTCATGTATTAGTTGCCAGCAGAAGAGAGCTTATAGAGCGAACCAGCTCGCCCCTCTGCAACGTATGCCGACCCCCCAGTTTCCCATGAACAAGGTTCATTTGGATCTCATTGGACCCTTACCGCAAACTTTTTCGGGAAATAAGTATATTGTCGCATATATAGATTCATTTACTAAGTGGCCAGAAGCATATGCGGTTAGTTCAACCACTTCAGATGTCATTGCGGACACTTTAGCTGATTTCATATCACGCTACGGTGCGCCCTGTTTTATTACGACGGACAACGCGAAGAATCTAATTTCAGATGCGATAGAGCACGTATATAAAATGTTTGGTATTAATCATATTAAGACCTCATCTTATCACCCGGCTGACAACTCGCAAGTGGAGAGACAAAATCGTACTCTTAAAAATGCACTTTGTCACATAGTCAACCAAAATCAATCTGACTGGGACACTAAACTCAAATTTGCACTACTAGCTATGCGTTCAGCTGTCCACTCTTCAACTAAACTTAGCCCAGCTGCAGTTATGTATGGCAGAAATATGAATCTACCATATAATCTCTTTTCTCAACCACCTTCTTTTAATTATAATGATGCACCCTCTTTTTGCGAACTCTTAATCCCAGCTCTTCAAAAAGTATACACTGAAGTACATAGTAATTTAATTAAAGTTTCTGAGCAGCAGGAAAAATACCGTGAAAAGACAGCTGTTGATAAAAATTTTAAAATAGGAGATCTTGTGTGGTTATTTACACCCACAGTCGCCCCTGGTAATACAAAAAAATTAAGCAAGCAAAATAATGGTCCTTTTACTATAATTGAGAAGCTAAATGAGGTTAATTTTAAAATAGCGCTAGTTGCTAATCCCAAAAATTGTCAGGTTGTCCATGTTGACAGGTTGTCTTTTTTCAAAGACAGACTCCCCATCTGGTCCAGTAAACCAAAACAAACAATTGGCCTGGGATCGACTGAAAACGTGACCATCGATTCACCACACCAACCGCGCGATTCTCCTCCTGTACGCAGGTGTAAGCGTAACCGATTCATTCCCTGGGCACCATATGATAGTAACCGCGCACCAGCAGTAGTGAACGTCAACAATAACGAAACTCCGGTAGCGCCGGAAGTGGAGGAAACAGACAGCGACGCGACTGAAATCATAAATCCCTCTCCCCCACCTCCCATTTCTCCGGAGATTGCAGCGGCAGAGAATAACGAGATGTGCGTAAATAAAAATTTAGCAACGGCAGAAGGCAGCGAAATGCGCGTAGGTAAAAATTCAGCCACGGCAGAAAGCAGTTCAACTGCTGAGCACAGCGATTCGCGCAGGTCTCGTTCATCGATTCGTCCAGCTGCTAAATCGAATAGAAGTAGTCGTTCAATATCGATTTCTAGAACCGACTATTCGCTACGGGATAGACGAGACCGTCCGATTTATAAATACTAATTACCTTTTTTCGTTATTCAAGCATTTTTATTCAATTTTACCTTGTTTATTTGTATTTATTTATAGTTTAGTTAATGTGTATGTATATTTAATTATTTTCTTGGGCATTTTTAAAACGGAACTTAGTTTTTCTAGCGTATTAAAGGTTTGTTTTGGTTGTGTGTTGATACTTTCATGTAGGCATTTTTAACCCTTTTTATGCCTATACTTAAGGTTTTTGTCTGTTTTATGGTAGATTACGTGGTATATACCCGTCCGCACCCCGTTTTCGTAGATTTTGGGTGTATTTTTGCAAAAAAAAAAAAAAAAAAAAAAAAAAAAAAAAACTAATGTAATTTTTGTTACTTTAAAATTTTTTTTAGGATGTTGTGTTTTGTATGCCCTTTTGCCGAGGTAGATCTGTTTAGTTCAGTTTTTTTTAATGCATCAGTGTTTTGTATATAACTTTTTAAGTATGTGTTTACTTTAATTTCTACATTTTAACTAGATAGATTTATTATTTACTATACAGTTTGTGGTTTTATTTGAGCTTAAACTTTAAGGAGTGTGGGCCCTTTTTCTTTTTCTTGTAGATACTGTCTCATGTACATGCCTGTATGTTGTATGTGGCTAAAAGTGCTAAAATTAACTATTTTCTTATTTCTACTTCCTATTTTTGGTGGAATGTGTGTTTTTCCTTCCTGGTGATATATGTCACCACCCCGGTTTTTTATTTTATTTTGTGGAATGTTTTCCCTGTAGTGCCCAAAAGGCCCGAAACTGCTTTTTGCTATAAGTAGCACAGAGGCAGAGATACTCTTTCCCATGCACATTACTTGTACGTGCATTTGTAAAATCTACATAATATCCCGAATCATTAGACTGTGTTCGAAAACAAACATGTGTTCTCATATAAAATTGTTACAATTGTGTGCGTAATTCTCTAACATGGTCTGTGATACCATAATTTGTGTCTTACAGATGTATATGTATATATTTTTTTTGTGTGTCACCAGTTGCTCTTGTGTATTTTTGTATAATAGAATTAATATGTGTTTTACAAATTTCATTGACATTTACAGTGTTGTAACTATGATATTACTAGTACTTATTTACATTAATAGATAGTGTTGTAATATACTGTGATGCCAATTATTGAAGTTATGTATATAAGCAGTATAGTGACAATTAATCAGTGGGCACTTCTCTTCTTTTTCGGCTAATTTTTTTTTTCAAAATTCAATTTATGTATTATTTACAGTTCTGTTGCCAGAAGTCTCAGGAAGGATGCAGTTATGCGTAGGAATGACAGTAGTAGGGAAGTGAGGTTTCACAATCAGGTGGAACATGTGTTCTTTTACAGGTGCAGAAAATATCTTGGTCATTTTAGTGGTAAAATCAGCCTTGTGGTCCCTCCTCTGGTAGTACTCTTTTATGGTCATGTTTCAGGTAATATTTTAGGTAATGGTTTCTACGGATGTGCGAGCTCTGGTTGTATATATCCGGAATATATTGTCAGGGTGGTACTTCAGCGGTGAACTCTCTGGATCCCGTCCCGGATCGATGTATGATCTGTGTTTGTGGGTCAGTTTTTTCAGTGTTGAGGTCCCAGCATGCCATGTGGTACCAGGTTACCTTTCAAAAAAATAATTTGTTTTCTCAAAAAAAAATTTTTTTTAATTAGCCGGGGGGAGCAATCTTGTTACGGTTGGTTTCAACATTTTTTTTTTTTAATCTACATTAATTATTTAAATCACTTTCTCAACATTTATTTAAAAGCACTCTTTTTTTCTGTTTCTAATAAAAATTTAAATAAATAAAAGTAATTGTAATAATTATAATAAAATCAGTTTTTATTTTTTCTTCTTTCTTTTTCTTTTTGCAAAGTAATTTCAACGTTTATAGTCTAACGTAGCTTCCTGTTTTTCAAATACGAAAAGCAGACAGCAAGGGAGGGATGTTTTGTCAGTAGACTGCACAGGTGGAAAATTTGGAGTCATCTAGTCTGACTTTGATATAAGAATGACCGACCGCCCTGTATAAGAATTACGTTATCTTATGAGTGTACTATACACGCAATTAGGCTTTGTAAGTTTACGTCAGGCTTCAATTGGCTCTGCTATCAGGCGGATAGCTGGCGCCCATGTAAACAGAGGCTAACAGGACCCCCCTTCAGCACACGCCATGGGGGTGATGCATGGTTTCCTCCCCCCATGAAGCGGCCGGCAGAGTGGAGCGGCAAGCTGTAGTCTTCACGATGAGTCCATTT
The DNA here is from genome assembly GCA_963931845.1 of Maratus michaelseni. NCBI lineage: Eukaryota > Metazoa > Arthropoda > Arachnida > Araneae > Salticidae > Maratus > Maratus michaelseni. The sequence goes on from OZ007587.1 coordinate 164,980,841, forward strand.
TTCCTTTTGTTTCCATTCCCGTACCCCTGGCAGAGTGGATCGGTCCCGTTTTTCAAGCAGCGCGGGAGAATGAATGTTTACGACACTTGTTGCTTGGCCAAGAGACCTGTCGTTTGACTCGTAAAAAAAATTCGACTTATTACGGGGCTCGAAGATTGGCCTGTGGGCTGGATCGCGAAGTTGTTGAAGGCGGACAGGTTTCTGGAAGATTTTTTTTTTTGAGAGTGGGGCATTGATGGCCCTACATTAACCATCCTAAATCATGATGTTATGATGAAAAGAGGCTATAAGGGCATTTTCGAATTGCGGATCTATAACTGTTAACGAGAAATTAAGAAGAAGATATGTGTAGCCTATTTTTTTTTTGGCGTAGTGGCGCTCCAAGATTATGACTTCTTAACCATCAGAAGTGATCATAGATATTGAACTAAACCGGTCGTTAGAAGTCGTAGTGTTCTGAGTTACGGTGATGGCTATCTTCGAATAAAACACATGCTTCAGGAAGGTGAAATTACTGACTCCGACGGTGAAGTTCTGGACCGTAGAACGATTTTCCCCTCCGGACTAGATGATGGACCTAGTAGTTGATGGCAAGTGATGCAGTGAGATGAGAGGATTGATGAATGTTAGCTTGAAACCACGTCTGAATTTTTCCCCAGCCTGAATACTCCAGCTTAAGTGCTTCATCAGATTTTGAAAAAGGAGGAAATGCTCCTAAGTGCCCATTGACTAAAATTGTAGAACTCTCTACCTGTTGTAAGTACTATTTGCATAGCTTTTCTTTTTATTTATTTGTACCTCTTTTAAAAAAAAAAAAAAATATGTTTGCTATACCAGAGTTTAAAAGTGAAATGAATATCTTTGGATAATTTCAATAAGAATAAACATTATGAACAGAAATAGTCTGTAGGTTAATATATAATGTTTGTATGTTTGAACGACCATTAAATGGTAATATGATGGTAATTTTAAAAATATGATGTGTAATTTAAAAGTAACCAGTGAGTGGTTTCAACTTAAAAGATCAGCTGTTATATTGTTTTATTAAGATTATTTTTGATAACTTAGTTGCTTCATTATTTTAAATGTTCAAATAAATTGTGTTTTTTTTTTGTTTATTATCAAAGTTGGTATGTTTTTCTTTGTATAAATCTCTAAATAATTAATTTTTTATATTCACAGTAGACCTATAAGAATGGCCTAACCTTTCTGTGATTAATAAAAAAAAAAAAAAAAAAAGGGGGAGAGAAAATTCAACTTTATTAAATTAGGACTTTAAAATTTCTTAAGTTTAAATTCATAACTGACTGTTTGAATGAACATAAATTGAAGTTCACTCAATGTTATACAATCGTATTTTTGATCTTGATTTAAGGATGGATAGATTAATAAGTGAAACAGTAATATTAAAATTTAATTTCATAAAATGTTAAATTAAGCTTTAACTCTCCTCTTTCAGAAACATTGTTTTTCTAAAATATACACCAAAATTGTTTTATTTTTAAAAAGTAAAAAAAAAAAAAAAAAAAAAAAAAAAAAAAAAAAAAAAATATATCCAGTCATTATACACCACTATACGATTCTTGGTTAACCGATCGGATCTTGTTCAGAATCTCTATGGTTGTTCTAAAATTTTAGTACATCATCATATCCCTATTCTATTAACGGATTTAACTCTTTCCCCTTTTGGTCCTCATATTGGAGGAATTTCAGGTTGTCTGCATTTTTCCAAATTATATGATGATTACACTTTTGTTAATTTAATGTGTATGGAGATTTGAGCTTGATCGGGTTGGAGTGGAGTTGGGTGTTCTTTATGCAATCCAGTATGCTACTTGATTTAGAAATCTGTTGCCCCTTACTACATTTAATATTGTCTTAAAATGATGAGTTCAAAATTATCATTGTTGTATTAACCTATTCGGATTCTTAAGTTTTGATATTTTGATTAGTTTAATATAATTTGCTACCTTTTCCATGGCAACAGATTTCAGTGGAGCTAATCAGGGTATACTTATTTTTTTCTAAATATTTAATTGTCAAGTGAAGATTGAGTAATAAATGAGCTTTTTAAGTTTAAGTAAGTTGTGTTTTAGAAAGAACCCCAAAACTCCACAACACACTCAAAATTGCAAAAGCGCGAACTTGTGAATTCCACCTTAAAAGTAAAAGACTCTATGATAAAAAATTTGTCGAATCTCCACTAGAAATACAAGATTATGTAATTTGTGAAGAATTTAAATATCCTAACACTAGAAAATTAGAACCTACTTTCTCTGGACCATACAAAATAATGAATAAACTTTCTGATGTGACCTATGAAATAGACAAATTTAATTATGAGACTAAACTAAATTCAGTTATTGTACATGTGTCTAAATTAAGACCATATTTTTCACCAGATAACTTCAGACTATTTCATGAGCAACCCAAACAACAATCAAAATCACCACAGACATCACAATCACCATCACAAAATCAAACTAAAGTAAAAACAATAGAATAAATTCTAATTCTTTAAATATCTCTTATTACTCTAGTTTCAACATTATCAGGTATGTCTTTGGTGTACAACAGAGATATTACCCATTTTTGAAAGTTTAATATTTTAAAATTTTAAAATAAATGTCACAGCTTTTATTTCAACATTGTGGTTATATTTTAGCCTGATCAACTAAAATATTTACTTGTTTTTGAGAGTTTTTGAGGTTGAGTAGACATCTTATGCAGGCATAAGATGTATATTTTGATTTTAGGAATTGTCGAATTGATGTTGAAAAATGAAATTAAATGTTTTAATAAACTATTTTTACTTTATTTACTTTTTCTTAAACCAATTGTTTCAAAAATTTAATATTATGTTATTTACTTCAATAGATAATCAAATAGTAACCGTTTATAAGTATTTCTATAATTATATAAATGATTGGATAGTGATGATATGATTTTACAGTGATTGTTTTGGTGTGACAATAGAAAATTAAGTATCTAAACTAATTGCTTTTGTATTCCATTTCTCAGCTAAAATTAACATCTTTTATTTGTTATTTATTGTCTTTATTTATTCTAAGTTTGCCAAAAAAAACAACTCTCTACATTTAGGATGAATACTTATAACTTAACAGTATAATTTTGTAAAAGGGTATCAGAGGAAAAAATTATTGTAAGGAACTACTGGTTGAGAGTTCAATTTCTAAATATTTATATTTAAATTTATTTGGATTTTGAACTACTGGTTGAGAGTTCAATTTCTAAATATTTATATTTAAATTTATTTGGATTTTGAAATTATTTTTTTTCTATACTTTCGACTGGCAAAAATACTTTCTTATATGATTAAAAAATAAGAAATTTATTTATTTGCTATGTAATTATTTTATTCCTCAACCAATATTTTCCCTAACAATAAATAAACAAACTGTGATATTTTCTTAAATTATACAAATGTTGTTATAATATTATTATTTCTACTATTGAATTATATTATGAATTACTACATATGTTGAGAAGTATTAGTTATATTGAAAGTTATTAGTGTTATGTTTATGAATTGAATTTTATTATAGCATTTATTTATATTATTGAAGAGTTATATTATTTATTAGTGAAAAAATGTTTGACAAATATTAGTTAAAGATGTTGGGATCCCACAGGAGTATAACAAAGATAACATATTCTAAGTACAATAAACGACCAAGAGATAATTTGACTTGTTTATTATGTGAAAAATTTACTGTGATACTTAAGAGAAAGAGAAAGATGTTGTGACAAATGCTAGCATTATAAAATCATTATAAAGTATTGGTAAGAATGACTACAGTTTTAAAATGTTGATGAAGTAATGTCTTTATTTTCAGCCTTTACATAAAAACTGTATTTGTAAGAAAGGGACTGCAGTAATCATTTTTAAAAACAAAATGAGGACTTATCACGATCCAAGAAAGAGACTGAAATAAAACAGTTGGATCTAATGAACTCAAATTTGAATGAAGTCGAATTTTTTTTTTTAACTTTGTTTTAACAATTTGCTAGTGACTACTTATTCTAAAGCTTGTGAACTTGGTAAAAGCAAAATTCTGTTACTATTATTATCCTGTTTTTCTTGTTTATTAATATTTATTATTTATTGTTATTGTATTTTTCTTGTGCACTTACAAATGATAAGTGAGATTGTAACCATTTCTTGTATTATTTTACAGGGGAAATGCTCGTAGCTTTATTTTTATTTATCTATTAATTTTAATTGATTACTATTATTTTGTTTTTGTTTTTGTCATCGAGTTCTTCAGAAATTTCCCATCTCCTTGCTGGCAGTCTCTAAATTTATACTAGTCAAAATTCAAATTTCTAAAGTATTAAATTTATATTGTCTGAATTTATAGTTACTTAACTATTAACTTCATCCAAAATCTTTAGGGAGGGGGGATAATATTACAAAATTTATTTTTTTCCCGCAATTATTCTATAAAATTTGTCCATTCAATAATATTCGGTATATAACCCAGCTTATTAAAATAATTCTCAGTCTTAAAATAGCCTTTTACTATCCATATGTAAAGTCAATTTGTCCTAATCCACTTAATAATATTTATTCGAAAGTAGTTAGTCTAAAAATGGCGATAGCTTTTTTAATTTATTCTTTAAATAGAACATCTTTATTTTAATCCATTATTAAAATTCATTAGTATTATTCCCGTGTGGTCAAATTGCTATAACTTTTTTATTTAAATGCTAAAATATCGTATCTCTTAAAATATTCCGCTCAAAAAACCTTATTTCATAAAGTTATCCTATTATTAAATATCAAATGTCTATTAAAATATTTCCGAAAAACTTTAATTCTTTCTTTTTTTTTCCCTTTTATAAAGATTCATTTTCTTTTCTTATTATTATTTTTATTACGTATTAAATTCGAAGTTTAGCTACAGCCTCAAAACAGATAAGCTCGTTTGTTGATATGGCAGGCATCTGGTACGAGATTATGGAATATTCTGGAAGGGCGTAGAAAGTTTTTGGCGGTAAGGAAGATATTTTACGACAAAATAAATCCACCGGAATTACTGATAAAGTTCCTAAAGAGACCTTTTGATTCGATAGAAGTGGGTCACGTGACGTATTCTGTATTATTACGCAAGCTAGTTTAAAACAAGAACGAAAAATCATGCGTCAAGCATAGATTATGTAACACTTTCCAACGCTTCCAAAATAATTTTACAAATCATACCGTTTAATAAGCTAAAAGATGACATCTAAGTAAACAATTTGGAAAACGCATAATATATTTAAAAACATAATTTCAGGAATTTCCAACATATACAATATTCAGAAAAATATCAGAATACTTTTATTCAGCCCTGTATAGGATCTATAGATCTGTATATATGCTACATAGGATGCTAAATTTTAGTTCAGTTATTAAACGCGTAGCACAGTTTAAAATTCTCCGTCTTTAGTTTCTGTCACTAAACGGAAATGTGTCCGCGAACTTTTGTGCTTCCCTGTATAGGATCTACAGAATTTATACACATCACGTAATAGACAAAGAGCGAGTTAAAATTAAAATCGTGTTCAGTAACTTAAAACGCACTTCCAGGAATTATTGTTAACAGACAGTTGAGAATTCTTTTGTGTGTCCCTGTAAATGAACCATGACTGCTATACACACAATATTCTGTTGTAAGCCTCTTGTAATGCACCTTAGTGAAATATATAAATTTCAATGCGTTTAAAATAGTGAAACATTATTTAAATAAACCGCAGACGATTTTTCTCCATAGATGTAATGTAACGGAATTCTTTTGACTGTCCCTGTAAAGTAACTATAAGTTCTATGCACACCCTATTCCATATTAAGCTTCGTCTAATGCACCTTAGTGATATATATAAATTTCAATGCGTTTAAAATAGTGAAACATTATTTAAATAAACCGCAAATGATTTTTCCCCATAGACCGCAATGTAACGGAATTCTTTTGAGTGTCCCTGTAAAAGAACTATAAGTGCTACACACTTCCTTTGAAATAGGCAACATGCTATAGATAACGACAATAACATATAAAAATTGCAGAGCAATCCGAGCATATTTACGGGAGTTAGAGCACGGCCAGACGGCAGACGGCCAGACGGCAGACGGCCAGACGGCCAGACGGCAGACAGCCATACGGCCAGACAAACCGAAGTCATAAACACTTTTCAATTAGGTTGGAAAGTGTTAAAAACGATCCTCCTGATTCGGAGAGAAAATTTTGACGCTGGTGTTTGCTAAAAGAATCGGGACGGATTCTAGAAAATAATGGAACGTTGTATTTTTATTTTGTTTAGCGTTGGCTAACGAGCATTTTCCCTGAAGATAGGAAATCAATCTGTCTTAAACTGGAAATAAAATGTTCTTCGACAAAAAAATGAACTGAATTTTCTTGTTGTTGTTGATGATACCACACGGCCGCCTGATGCGAGCTAAAAGGGAAACCTATCACATAGCTAACCCTGTTTATCAACGAGCACGACTGCCTTTCATCCCGGATTTTAACTTGGAAATACGACATATACCGGGTGATTATAATTAAAGTTACGATTTCAAAAATCGATAATTTTAAAACTACTGGTCAGAATGACTTGATATTTTAGCAGAACAATCGTGAGGCAATGGAATTTTGTTTGGCGAAGGAAAAAAAATAGTTCCAAATTGTGCCGATAGATGGCGTTGTCAGGGTAATGTCAGGGGAAAGACCAGAAATGTATTCTTGAACCCTTTCCGGCGCGGAGTAAATTTATTTACAAAATGATGAAATAATAGACTGACACCGGAATTTACAAACGATTCCATTAGTAAAAAGAAACTTGCTTATTTTTCTGGTTCTTAATGAAAGGAAAATTTTAATTAAATACCGGGTGATTATAATTAAAGTTACGATTTCAAAAATCGATAATTTTAATTAAAACTACTGGTCAGATTGACTTGATATTTTAGCAGAACAATCGTGAGGCAATGGAATTTTGTTTGGCGAAGGAAAAAAAAAGTTTCAAAATGTGCCCATAGATGGCGCTGTCTGGGTTCACATTGTCTGAAGATATGCAAATTACTAATACGTGACATGCGCACCGCAGACATAGCAACCATAAAAATGCAGAGCAGCAGCTCTTTGCCTGAATGCTTCATCATGACTCTGACTATGAAGGATCGCGCTCTGCTCTTGAAGCTTTTTTATAAGAACGATGACTGTGCACTTACAGCTATTAGGAAGTTTCGGACATTAAAATCCATAAAAAAGGTCCAATAACAACAAATGGTGTGCAAAAAATGATTGCTAAATTCGAAGAGACCGGTTCATTTGACGTTAAACGGGGTAGAGGAAGGAAACCAGTTTCAGCTGCGGCAGTGGAAGATGTGGCTACAGCATTACAGGAACATACTGACAGTGATGCTGGAATCAGCAGTGCAAGGGGGATTGGCCGAATGCTGGATATGCCGAACAGCACGGTGCGTAAAGTCCTACGGAACGTCTTATGCTGTTATCCGTACAAGATAACTCATGTGCAGGAGTTGCTACCTGCTGACCTGGAAGCACGTCAATCTTTTGCACTACAATTTCTTGCCCGGATGGAAGTGGACAACGGATGGCCATGGAACATTCTGCCGTCTGACGAAGCCCACTTTCATTTGCAATGTTCTGTAAATACGCAAAATTGCAGGATATGGGCGACCGAGAATCCGTCCCAGCTACAGCCATTACCTCTTCAGTCTGAAAAGGTCACTGTGTGGTGCGGAATAACGGCAGCGTTTATCGTCGGTCCATTTTTCTTCGAGGAGATCACACCTGCCGGTCCCGTTACCTGCACAGTTACTGGCAAGCGGTATGAAGCACTTTTGCGTAACCATGTTCTTCCGGCACTTCAACAGCGTCAGTGTGTGGATCGCATAATATTCATGCAAGATGGCGCTCCTCCGCACATTGCTACTACTGTGAAGCAGCTACTGAGTGATAATTTCGGAGATGATAGGATCATAAGCCTCCATTTTCCAACAACGTGGCCGCCACGTTCCCCCGACTTAAACCCGTGTGATTTCTGGCTTTGGGGGTACCTGAAGAATGTTGTTTATAGCGGGCGGATTCAGAATCTAGACGACTTGAAGGCAAGCATCACACAACACACCCATTGCATTAGTACAGATACCCTCCGATCTGTTGTGGAGCATGCCGTTTTGCGCTTCCAATTAGTAGCGGAACAAGACGGAGAGCATATTGAGCAACTTATGCCTTAATAATCAGTAAGGTGTTTGTTCCCTGAAGCTCTTTTTTTTTCATCTTTTGTCATTATCGCTGTCGTCGCTGTAAACACGTAGTCTTGTCTTTTCGCTAATAATTTTTTAGTAAATCTCTGAACTCTATTTTTTCCTTTTGGCAACATCATTCCTATGTTTAACCCTTTAACGGGCGGTGGTCACAAAAAAGGACACCCAATTTTAATTCTAAAACTGACAAACGGCACCAAGAATATTTAATTAAAATTTTCCTTTCATTAAGAACCAGAAAATAAGCAAGTTTCTTTTTACTAATGGATTCGTTTGTAAATTCCGGTGTCAGTCTATTATTTCATCATTTTGCAAACAAATTTACACCGCGCCGGAAAGGGTTCAAGAATACATTTTTGGTCTTTCCCCTGACATTACCCTGACAACGCCATCTATCGGCACAATTTGGAACTATTTTTTTCCTTCGCCAAACAAAATTCCATTGCCTCACGATTGTTCTGCTAAAATATCAAGTCATTCTGACCAGTAGTTTTAAAATTATCGATTTTTGAAATCGTAACTTTAGTTATAATCACCCGGTATATACACATATATCTACACATATACATGTATATACATACATATATCTATACACTTATATGTATGAAGATATATATACATATGTATATATATTTATACAGGGTGATTCATAAAAGATGGGCAGAACTTTAAGGGGTTATAGTACACTTAAAGACAAATAATATTAAATAGGAGACTAAGGGTCCCAGACGTATTCCCAAGGAGATAGGGGGCATTAAAGTTTAGGGTCCGAAATTTCAAATGATTATAAAACATGGAAAAATTGGTCGATTCGTTTGCGGTTTTTGCAAAAAATTTTCTTTATGCCAGTATTTTCTTGAAATAAAATTTTAAAGTTCAATTTCAAAAAATGCCGATAGGGGGCGCTTTAGACTTTGGAGTAACAAACAACTATTTTTTAACGTTATTTTTTGTATTTCTTTAAATGATTTCGAAAGCTTAGACTTAAACTTAAATTTTGATCTAAAAATCTGAGTCCTAACGAGTAGTTAAGTAGCGTAAACTGAAATTTGAAATTTGAAACCCTTCTCCCCCCAGAACAAAAATCAGTTATTCCCGATCTTTGTGTCGTAGATTAGGCTCTAACTACTGCCGCGTTTTGCTAAAATTATTCTTTATGTCAGTATTTTCTTGAAAATAAATTTTAAAGAAAATTTTCAAAAAATTCCGATAGAGGGCGCTTTAGACTTTGGAGTAACGAACAACTATTTTATACCGTTATTTTTTGTGTCTCATTAAATGCTTTCTAAAGCTTAGACTTAAATTTTCAGCCCAAAATCTGAATCGTTAGACGTGGTTAAGTTTCTGGGGAGAGGGGTTTGAAATTTCTACTCCTGAGCACAGTTCAGTTTACCATGTCCACACATTGTGTGCTGTGATACGAGGTAAAAAGACACAAATTAGGATTATGTTACCAAAGCATATTTATTAACATGTAATCACAATAAATGTTCAAAATTGTGACCACCAGAGGTTATGCACGCAGAACAACGGCGATGAATGGAACGGCGAACATTCGCGAAAACATCAGGCTTTTCGAGCACTTCCCCTACAGCGGCGGAAAGTCTGGCGACCAGTTCCTCGGGGGATTCAATGGGTGTCTCGTATCACAGCACAGAATCGTTGGGCATGGTTAAGTAGTGCAAACTGAACTATGTTCAGAAGTTGAAATTTGAACCCCCTCCCCTCGCTACTGAACCACGCTCAGCGATTCAGATTTTGAGCTGAAAATTTAAGTTTAAGTCTAAGCTTTAGAAAGCATTTAATGAGACACAAAAAATAACGGTATAAAATAGTTGTTCGTTACTCCAAAGTCTAAAGCGCCCTCTATCGGAATATTTTGAAAATTTTCTTTAAAATTTATTTTCAAGAAAATACTGACATAAAGAATAATTTTAGCAAAACGCGGCAGTAGTTAGAGCCTAATCTACGACACAAAGATCGGGAATAACTGATTTTTGTTCTGGGAGGAGAAGGGTTTCAAATTTCAAATTTCAGTTTACGCTACTTAACTACTCGTTAGGACTCAGATTTTTAGATCAAAATTTAAGTTTAAGTCTAAGCTTTCGAAATCATTTAAAGAAATACAAAAAATAACGTTAAAAAATAGTTGTTTGTTACTCCAAAGTCTAAAGCGCCCCCTATCAGCATTTTTTGAAATTGAACTTTAAAATTTTATTTCAAGAAAATACTGGCATAAAGAAAATTTTTTGCAAAAACCGCAAACGAATCGACCAATTTTTCCATGTTTTATAATCATTTGAAATTTCGGACCCTAAACTTTAATGCCCCCTATCTCCTTGGGAATACGTCTGGGACCCTTAGTCTCCTATTTAATATTATTTGTCTTTAAGTGTACTATAACCCCTTAAAGTTCTGCCCATCTTTTATGAATCACCCTGTATATGTACATATATCACTGGCGCCCGGCTAACCGAAAAGTACCTTTTTTTATTCAAATGTAAACTATATTAATAGCAATATACTTCTATTTACTTCTACCTTATATATGAAATTTCGTTCCGGCTGCTTATAACTGGAGTTCTGCTGAATGGATTTTCGTAGAACTTAAACTGTAAGATAGATAATTTTTCAGGGAAGGTTTTATTCTATGACATATCGTTCTACATAGCTTAAGTTATAGAATTATTATGGGAAGTTCTATAATCAGATCAATACGATTATGAAAGATTAGCCTTTTTAAAAGATTCTGCCGAATGGATTTCGATGAAACCTACACCGTTAGTTAGATAATTTTGTAGGGAAAGTTTTATTAGATAACATATCATTCTATGATACGTTGCTTAATTCTAGAATTATAAGGGGAAATTCGAAAATCGGCAGTGACCCTTTTTTTATCAAATATTAGCCTTTTTAATATTTGATTTCGATTGTGAAAGATTAGCCTTCTGAAAAAGCTCTACGGGATGGATTTTGATGATAATTGTATTGTTAGTTAGATGCTATTTCAGGAATGGATTTAGTGTACTACATATTGTGTTACGTTGCTTAGTCAAACAGTTATGTGTGAAGGTTATATAGTCAGGTGAACCCGATTCCGAAAGATTAGCCTTTTAGAAAGTTTTTACTGGGCGTATTGTTTGCGACTTGCATTGGTAAGTAGATAATTTTTAAGGGTGGTTTTAGTATATTTCATATTGTTCTATGTTAGTTTTAGAATTATGTGAAAAAGTTCTATAATCAGACGAACCCGATTATCAAAGATTAGCTTTTATAAAAACTTCTACTGGATGGCTTTTGTTAGTTAATTTGTTTGCATTGTTAGTTCGATAATTTAGTGATTGTTTTAATATATTGCATATAGTTTTATCGTTCTTTAGCAAACCCTAACTGTAAATTACCAAAAAAAATAGTTGGTCCTTAACAGCTAAAATTTTGAGTGCACATTAGAAAATATAACAGTGCAATAGTGTCATTTTTCAGTAATGTGGAAGGTTATTCCAGGTAAATATACAGATTGCTTTCAAATACATAGTCAAATTCAACAATATATTTCGTTTGATTCAAGGTTCATTTGTAGAAACCGACCAGCGCAGCGGGCGTAGCTTGCTAGTATATATATATATTACAAAATTTAATTTTTTCCGCAATCTGCTAAATTATTCTATAAAATTTTTTCATTTAATAGTGTTCCGTATATAACCCCAGCTTATTAAAATAATTCTTATTATTAAAATAGTCTTTTACTATCCATATGTAAAGCCAATTTATCCTAATCCACTTAATAATATTTATTCGAAAGTAGTTAGTCTAAAAATGGCGATAGCTTTTTTAATTTATTCTTTAAATAGAACATCTTTATTTTAATCCATTATTAAAATTCATTAGTACTAGGGGGCTCAGCCCCCTACTCGCTAACGCTCGCCAACCCCCGGTGAATTGCAAGGCAATTCACATTGAGACCGCTACGCGGTCACAGTTCGCTTTGCTCGCTCGCCTCATTTTATTTTTCTAGTAATTCTAGCCGGAATAAGTACTACAATAAATAATTTGAACATATGAAATTGACAATTTTTTTAATGTAAAAAAGTAATTGAAAACTCCGTTGAAAACACAACTAAAAATGCATTTAGTTGATGCTACTAATGGATATATAAATAATTTAAATACTATGAAAAGAGGATCTTGGAAACATAATTAGCACATATAATATTGTACAGCACGGCTTAAATTCATTAAAAAAAAAAAAAAAAAACACTACGTGGTAGGAAGATAGTTTATCATCAATGATTGTTTAAATTTCGTTCAACATTTTATTATTCTAATTGATTATAGATTTCTGCAAAAGAAATTATTTTTACTTCAATACAACGGCAACAGATGGCAGCAGGGCATTCTAGAAAGTTTATATTTTATTATCTCCGATTTTTTGTGTGAGTGAAATTCGTAAATAAATTCTAAATGAATTCATTTGAAAAAAATGAATTCATTTGAAATTAACATTATTTCTGATAATTAAAATGAGGAATCATCTCAGACGCTTTGGATTACGTTCATATTATTTTATTTTTAATAATTGCTAGCTTCAGTTTCACTGCTCTGACACTTTCCGCCATATTGGAGGCGGGGCTAACACAATCTTGTCTGTTCATTGGTCTGAGCTCTGGAAACTACGATTGTTGCCAACGATAAGGTAGAAATTCAGCCCTATTTCCGCGCCACGTAAGACTAATATATATATAGATTATTCCCGTGTAGTCAATTTGCTATAACTTCTTTATTTAAATGCTAAAATATCGCATCTCCTAAATTATTCCGCTCAGAAAACCTTATTTCCGTAAAGTTATTCTATTATTAAATATTAAATGTCTATTAAAATATTTCCGAAAAAACTTTAATTCTTTCTTTTTTTTCCTTCTACAAAGATTCATTTTCTTTTTATTATTATTATTTTTTATTACGTATTAAATTCGAAGTTACAGCCTCAAAACAGATAAATTCGTTTGTTGATATGGCCGGCATCTGGTACGAGATTATCCGAATATTCTGGAAAAGCGTAGAACATTTTTCGCGGTAAGGAAACCATTTTTCGACAAGATAATTCCACCGGAAATACTAATAGAGTTCTTTAAAAAACCTTTTGATTTGATAAAAGTTGGTCACGTGACGTATTCTGTCTTCTTACGCGAGCTAGTTTAAAAACTCTTACATATCCTGATTCGGAGAATTTTTGACGTTGGTGTTTGCTAAAAGAAACGGGGCGGATTTTGGAAAATAATGGAACGTTGTCATCGAAAAGAACTTTGACAGTGGAGATTTTTGACGTTTAGCGTTGGCTAACGAGTAGAGTAAAACTTTAACTGCCCTCTAATACGGAACATCGTCTTTTAGTTAATAATGTAGAGAAATTTGGTAAAGTTTTAGAAGGGTTTCGTGCCCAGTGGATTCAATCCATTCACCTAAATAATGACATTAAATTTGGGACAATTATTGACTGTCGCAATGGATCGTACTGCTGCATAGATTTAACAACAGCCTACCGAGCATTCCTCCTGAAGTGATGTCTTCAAACTGTCAATAAACTTTTTCTTCTACTGAAAACGGACTGAAGTTATTTGTTGTTGGTGACACCACACGGCCTCCTGATGCGATCTAGAAGGGAAACCTGGCACAGAGTTAAACATGTTTATCAACGATCTTCCGACTGCCATTCACACCGAATTCGAACTTCAAAATACGACATATATATGCAATAGTTTTTGCAGTAGTATCCCAGAAAGTGAAAAGACACACTAGATTCATATATTTTAAAAATATTACTATTTGACCGCTGGATATTCGACATTCGGCTATTCGGCCAAATCACTCAATCATCACATCTCTAATCTACATGACGTATTATAGTCATTCAGTTTGTTTTTTTCACAATTTTTAGGGTTTCGTTCATCTCACGAAATCCTATTACTCCCGCTCCGTTATCTGTCCGTCACAGAGCCATTCTCAAAAACTATATAACTTATAGAGTTGAACTATATAACTTATAGAGATGAATACCAGCTGTAAAGAGCTCAAAATATCAAAATTAGAAAAATTCGTATTATTTTAATAAATAGAGATAAAAAAAACAAAATTCTAACAGCCTTTTCCTATTAAATTTAAACATTTTTCGTTATAGCAGATGCCAAAAATTTGAAATCCACAATGAAATTCTTTCTACAATAATTAATTTTCTATCAGACGATTTCCACGTGAAAAATGAAAATGAAATAAAAAGTTTCACCAATTGAAAAAAAGATAAATATGAAATAAAATTGATTGACGTCATAGAGGTAATAAAACGGAAAATGTCTACGATTTCTAGATAATACAAGGAGTATGAGTATGTGCACAAAGCAGATTAATATCACGTCATTAGAGAATTAAAAAGAAAATCGGACGGCCTATTGGCAGTTTAACGAATTTTTTAAATGTTTGAGAATAATACAATGTGAGTATCAATATGGGTAATAGAGAATAGTAAATATATGAGTTTGAGAAACATATTGAACCGTGATAAAAATCCGATTATGGAAATATTCGCATATTTTAACATTTTGAAGGTGTACAATTTTTTTAATTTTGAAATTATTTTTTTAATATTGCATTTAGTCCGTATGGCGGATATTATTATGACAGAATATAATAGCGGGCTTGGCCCGCTATCGGGCTGGTTTAGATATTCGAAAAAACGAAAAAATAGACCGGTAAATTTTTACTTTATAAAAAACACAACTTTTTTGTTGTTGTTGCTGCTAAATGATATTTATTTGAATTTATTAAAGAAAAGGATAAAGTGTTTTGAAAGGAATATTAAACGAAACCCTTTGAGCGATCTTCGATCACACTTACCCACTTGTTCGAGTATACGCTCATGAAGGCCTTCCTTGTAATAAGTGTACTTTAAACTATTGGCATCCTGCCAGGCCAGATCATTCTTAACGATTTCAAGTAACCAAAAAAATAACCATGTAATCAAGTAACTATGTTTTTTTTTTTTTTGTGCTTACGTAAAATTAAATTTTGTTAGCAGTTGTCAGTTTATTTGTGGGAAATGTGAGAGAGGTGTGATTTTCAATATAATCGAAACCATCATAGCTAAGGCTTATGGTTTCAAGTGAAAGAAAAGCTTCTCTAGAAATGCGTTAACTTTATCCTGAAATCGCTGAAAATTTCCAATCATACTAAGTGTTGCAACACGATCCACAGACACTATTTCTGGTTATGATGCGCTAACCACGAAACTAATGTGGAACCAGTAAATATAAGTGACCCAAACATTTTTGCTATTGCATCACTTTTTTACCTCTGTCTAATGGTGCAAATTGTTGATATGAGAATTGAGGCCCTTCGATTCTGCTGTATATGAATACAGGTAATCTTAATATGATACCTCGACAAATACTTGTGTCTGCAACATTAATACGAAAAATTATATATTTTGTGGCATATATGGAACATTTATCTGGCATTAAAATCAATAAAAGATTCAATATATCTTTATTTGTACAGTATTTTCACAGTGTATTATATTTCTGAGTCCTAAATTGAGGCTCCACTATATCCACTGTTTACTTCTGAAGCTACATCAAATTCTTCTGCTATTCTAAACTAGTTTTTTAAAGCAAGTTCTATAATTCAGAATCACCAGCAATTAGTAGAACAAAGATTCCCCTTAACAGATGTATCTTAATTTTTTTCCTTATAGTAAAAGAACTCTCTCCTACTCTATATCCACTGATTTGCAACGATTCATGAAGGAATTTTTGAGATTAAATACATGAACCGGAATATGTGTATACAACGAAGAAATGCATTGAAACATTTTATGAAAACGATCTGACTTGTACATCATTATATACGATATGCTTTATAAATATTTATACACATTTCTGTTGTTATATATTGAAGCAAACTCAAACAGATTAAACTAGAAAATCAGTTCTACCATTCAGTCTTTCTTCCGAATTGTTGAAAAAAAAAACAGAACAGATCCTTCTTTGCTACTTGATTAATAGAGCGATATATGGGCAATTCTACAACAAAGTGGCAGTTCTAGCATTTGGACAAGGGTAAAAACTTTCTATGAGTATACGTGAAACGCATGGATTTGTGGATAGGAAAATATGTCTACTTTCAGATATCAACCCTTGTAAAATAATCTAAGAAGCTATGAGAAGGATAATAACCAGTGAATTTGTATCATGCTTTTTCTAAGCGTAAACCGACAGAGTGAAAAACGTCCCAATCGAAACCGGGTCTTCAGAATAGCGCTCTGAGGCTCTACCACAGAGCTACAAGGAGCGAAATTTCAACTTCGGCATCTCTCACTGTTATATATGTCGGACAGGGTGCAACTGCAGCACTTCGGGATCTCTCACTCTTAGGAGAGAAGAGAGATACCGACGTTCAGATATCGTTCCTTATAGCTCAGTAGTATAGCCTCAGAGCGCTATTATGAGGACACGGGTTCATTCCCAGCTTGGGACATTTTTCACTCTGACGGTTTACGCTTAGAAAAAGCAGGATAAAAATTCACTGGTTATTATTCAAGGATTACAGACGTAATTTACTGCTGAAATTGAATTAAAAATTAACTATGAAAAGGATATTAGGAGTTTTATACAGCTAGGTCAGTACATTTTGTAAATACCGTCACGTACATTATCATGGTGAAAAAATTCCTCCAACATATAATATTGGATTTATTTTTACTTCTAACTTTCAAAGACGATCCACGTGTTGACACAACAAAAATTCAGAAGTTCGCATAATTTTTTGCTCAGTGGAAATCAGTTTTTAGAGGAAGTTTCTATGAAATTCCTTCAGACCTCTTTATGATTTTCCCCAACAATCAAACACAATCATGGTTACAGCTGAGTTTCTTTTTTTATTTCGAAGAACCAAAATCCCCCTGCAGAATTAAAAAAAAAACTTTTCACACCTTATGTCATGAATTCTTGATTTTATTGGCCATTAAGTAGTTTGAAAAATGATCTTACTGGGATGGTCCATACCTTTTCTGTTACGGTCGCTACATTCCCTGTGACGGTCTTTATTTTTCAAAAGTTTTAACTAAAGATTGGTACTTACTTATTTTATTGATCTCAATATTGTCAGATTTCTGACTTTAACAGAACCTATGTTGTATATATCTAGTTAATTTAATTAATTATATTTAATCATTATTGTATATTACTGTATTCAGATATATATTTTATTTTCCTTTAAACTTCTGTATGTTATTGACAATGGAATTTCTCCTGATCCGCAGAGCTATTTGAGGGTTGTTCATGGAGTCATTATGAAAGGAACTAATCCATTTTTGGAATGTAGACACAATGAACACTAAATTCCTAGTGAACTGAGTTAGGAAGATGATAGGAAAAAGGGGGAACGTTCTAGAGAAATGTATTTACAGGTGGGAAAAATCCGTGAATGAAGAAAAGCAGGCCCCGTAGATCTGAAGAGAGGGGTGAAGTGTATGGCACGAGGGCAATTCCCAGCGTGTAGCGAAGAGAGTAAGAGCAGCAGTGTCCTGGGAGTACAGCGTAGGCGGAACAGATCGGAGTAGACCATTGGAGAGGTCTAGACTGTGCAGGAGTTAGTGAGGCGAGATACAGCCGGATATATATAGGGCGAGTATGGGAATCATCTTTTGAGGTGGTTATGATATAACTCCACCGAAACTGTCTTTGTTAGTAGTGCGTAACGAAGTAGCGTAAAATGTGCAATCAGGGAGATTGTCATTTGACAGTCGCATAGGGAAAGTGCTAATAATATATATGGACCAATAAGGACTATTACTGTATTTTTTAAGCTAATTTAATCAATAAATTATTAGGTGATTATCTAAGTGAGGAATTCTTTTCACAATGTGTTCGGTATCAGTTTAATACCGGTGGTGGCAGCAAATACCATACTACTAAGGTCTCAAAACTAGAAGAAGAACTACGGTGACCGCAAAGGGGTCAAAACCATAACAAATATGGTTCAATAAAGTTCAATAATCAATTATATTAATCAAAAGTGTTTTATTAAAAAGTGAGAGGTGACGGTCTTTGCAAAAGTAACTGAATGTGACAAGTGAATGATGCCCATCCACTCCAGACCATGTCAAGAGATCCTAATGTTCTTTCATCTACCTAAGAAAAAAGTTAGTAACTTGAACCGATCAGTTTAAATTGCTTATTTTAGATTAAAAGAAGCGTTACGGTCTGCACAAAAAGTATCTCAATCATTATGAGTTACTTGAAAGAAAAGCCAATAAAAGTAAACCTTCGGTCAGCAGAGCGACGGACGATGGCTTAACTCGTTCATATCACATTTTAGACTGGAGCCCGTATCATTGGATTTCACATTCTCTAGGGTAGAGTACTCTGTTGAGGGTTGAAATAACTAAAGATGTTCTTTGGTAACGGTACACTCAAAGTTTTGTTTCACACCTTTGATCAGCTACTAGAGCACGTAAGCCACTGAATACATTTAAAAAGGAATAGTTTTTTATTTCTGAATGAGAATTATTTACGTAATTTTCGACAAACATTTGTAAAGAAACATTGTAGATTTGCTTAGATATTGCTTTAGAAAGTTAGTACAACATGCCGAGTACACATGACGGTCGTTATATTTTCATTCTATTTTAGCAAATTTTCATCAAAAACTATGAAGAAAACCTAAATACAGTGTCTCACATAAGTGATGGGACACTTGTGCTTTACAAAAGGAAACTAATCAAATAAATTAAAAAAACATGTACACATTTTTTTTGTGGGTGTGTTTCATACTTAAATTTAGTAAAGATTATTACATAACATACATTTTGTCAAAATATTAAAATATTAATTTAATAAAAATACAAATGTTTAGAACGGAGCAAAAAATAGCTCACATAAGTGATGGGACACCATTATATATGCAACAAAAATCGTCTGAAATAAGCAATAAAAATATTTTTTGGGGTTTTATTTTTACTTAAATGCAATTGGCAATAATTTATAAAATCGTCTGCAGTATTTCTCTCCAGTTTGTTTTGGAATTTTTGTGTTTTTTAGCTCTGTGTAGTCATGAATGCTAAACGAAAAGAAACTTCGCCTGAAATTCGAAAATTAGTTATTAATTTGCATATTGAACGTGGAAAATCTATTAGAAAAACTGCTGAAACAGTTAACTTGAGTCGTTCAACAGTTTTCAATATCATTAAACGATATAAAAAGAATCATATGATTCAGGATAAAAGAAGACCTGGCTGACCATCAAAGCTATCCAATGGAATAAAGCGAATTATCGTTCGAAATATTAAAAAAAATCCAAGAATTAGTGCTTCAAAAGTTGCTGCTGATTTACAAGCATTATATGGAATAATTGTTAATCCTGAAACTATTAGAAGGGTAATTCGATCTGCTGGATATCACGGTAGAGTAGCCAGGAAAAAATTCTTCGTAAGTGAAAAGAATAGAAAACTCAGACTAGCTTTCGCAAAATCCAACATAAATAAGAATTCTGATTACTGGAATAAAGTTATATTTGCTGATGAGAGTAAATTTAATATATTTGGTTCTGACGGTAGAATCTTGGTGTGGAGAAAACCCAGGGAAGAACTTCGCAAACAGAACTTGGTACCAACA
The DNA here is from genome assembly GCA_963931845.1 of Maratus michaelseni. NCBI lineage: Eukaryota > Metazoa > Arthropoda > Arachnida > Araneae > Salticidae > Maratus > Maratus michaelseni. Next base: position 165,000,797 of record OZ007587.1, read on the forward strand.
GTAAAACATGGTGGAGGAGGAGTTATGGTATGGGGGTGTATGTGGTCCGCTGGAGTTGGTAATCTTGTTTTTATTGACAGTATAATGGATCAGTACAAGTATATTGATATTTTAAAGCAAAATTTGAAATCTTCAGCACGAAAATTGAACCTTCATAACGATTTTAAATTCTACCAGGACAATGACCCCAAGCACACTGCTCTGAACGTTAGACTCTGGCTGCTATATAACTGTCCTGAAATAATAAAAACACCACCACAATCTCCAGACTTAAATCCCATAGAGAATATTTGGCAAGAATTGGAATCAAGAATTCGCAAACACACCATTTCTTCAAAACAACAACTAAAATCGGTGCTTCAAGAAGAATGGGGTAAAATCACTCCAGAAATCACAAAAAAAATAGTCGAATCCATCCCAAAAAGATTAAATCATGTTTTAAAAGTAAAAGGAAATCCAACAAAATATTAAAACCTTTTAAAAAGTAAAATTTTTGGATAAATATTTGATGGAAAAGTAAGTGTCCCATCACTTATGTGAGCCATTTTTTGCTCCGTTCTGAACAATTGTATTTTTACTAAATTAATATTTTAATATTTTGACAAAATGTATGTTATGTAATAATTGTTACTAACTTTAAATATGAAACACACCCAAAAAATTTTTGCACATGTTTGTTTATTTATTTTATTGCAGTTTCTTTTTATAAAGCACAAGTGTCCCATCACTTTTGTGAGACACTGTATATTTACTGCGCAAAAATTCAGTTACTATGTGGAATATTTTTGCAAGAAAAACTTGGATGTTTCATTTTTTGCAACGCCTGTAGAGGCCTGTACGTGAAATCGGCCACTTTTTGTAGAATTGCCCATATACGTGGAACACTTTTACTAATAAAAATGCAATAGATGACTAAACCAATTAATGAGAATTCTATACGTAATATTTAATATCTGCAATAAATTCTTAAAAATGAAAGTTTTCTAATCTCATAATAACATAGTTAAATCGAATTTTATTTAAACCATAAAGCATTGCAGACGATTTTCAGAGAAGTGTGATAATTTACGAATATAATGTGTTAGTAGACACTTGTTTCTTATCTGAAATGAATAAAAGGTACAAGAAAAAAAAATCAAGACATAAATAAAAGTTCATAAAATTAAAAACTTGAATTACAAAGAAAGATTTACCCTCACTCCATGGATTAAACAGAATATAAATGTCTTCTTTGCAGTCATATATATTAGGCTGCCCCTGACTATTCACTTTTGGAATTACCTTCATGAGCCAAATGCCAACACCTGCAGTATTAGGTATTTGTATTTGTAGAGTTACAGCATTTTCCTGATGGTTGGACAAACTTATATCCCAGTTAGATGGACCATTTGTAAATTCTTTTTTAGGGGTAACAGGTAGATTTACAGGAGGTCCTCTTACGTTCATTTTTCTTGAACCTGTCAAGAAAAATAATAGAAAGTAAGAAGCATACTTGAACATTTTATTTTAATCCATGCGAGGCGCAACTTTTATATTTCTTGTTTCATAGCATTTTTATTGTAATAAAATTTATCAGATTTTAATTACAGGCGTTTAGATATTGACAATATATATACGATATATATGCAATATACGATATTTATCGTATATATTACACAGTAGCTGTTACCCGTGACTTCGTTCACGTAACATCAAAAGTAGAATAAATGCATTAATTAAGCAAAATATATCGCTATCGATAATTAAAAACTTGAATAATTAACTAACTCTTTATCTCATTTCGTAAGAAACAATATGGTATTATGTTATAGAGGCCTTGACGTAACTCAGTTTTAAAAAGGTCAAATTTTGTGCCAAATAATAATTAATTTTGTGAAAATTAAACTGCAACTAATGGAAAAAGGCTGGCCAAATAAAATACGGGAAATTTACGATTTGGGTAAAAACAAATTTCAATTTTACCTGATAAACCATTTTACTTTCAACACCTTTGTGAAATGTTTTAACAGCCTTCTTTCAAAAATAATTAATTGGAAATAGTATATCCCTTTTCTTTAAATCCAATTCTGAATAAAGAACAATAATTGTATACCTAAATGCAAGGAGCGTAAATTTGCTTTCTTGGTTTGATGTATAGCTTAAACAAATCTTTACTTCTAAATGATGACAGAATATGTTGACAGACGATTTTTGTTCTCCAGAATAAATTGATTCATAAAGTTTGAATTTGTGAAAATATGTTTTTATTTTTCGAAAATTTTACTTTAATCAAAATTTTGTTCTTTCATCATCTATTCAAATTGAAAATAAATTTGTTTCTCAGTTTTAATGAGAAAATAGAGTAAAAAATATGTTAATCTGTTTTATTTCTCCTTTTTATCCACAAAAATGGAGTATTTAGCTGTCATTTTTAGAGAAACTTCGTTGAAATTTGCTAAAAAATATGTAATATCTCGGAATTTAAATATTTTTTTTAATTCTAGGAGTTTATATGGCATTCTCGGTACAATGATAACCGGTGTTAAGTAAATCGCGTTGCGTTTGATAATAATCTAAGAGGAGTAGTTGCGAAATACAAACAGACTGTTAGATTTTAATATAATAGATTCGTGTTCATTTTTTATTCCTAATAATCAGGGTGTGATTTTTGGCAGAAAACTCTCATCTGTATGTAACTTATATTCATGCTTAATCAGTATAGATTAAAAAAAATCATATATATTATTTCTCCTGTCAACATCCCTTTTTCTAAGAAAATATGAAACGCAGAACAACGAATGAGATACCATATGAAAGGTTTTAGAACCGGCTTCTGACATAGCCCACTTAACAATTCGTTAAAACATGTTTTTGATTAAAATTTGCTGAAAATTAAAAATTTAATCCTCATTGTTTTCATGAAAGAAATGAAAGGTTTTCCTGAAATTATTGTTGCCAAAAAAATAAAATATCACATTATATGATGCTCATAGCAATTATTATAAAAAACACCGCACGGGTTTATTTTATACTTATGATTAAAAAGCGAAATTGAAATTGAAATGTTTAGATTTATATTTCTATGTTCCATGTTTTTCCCGAAGCGGATGACGTCATCCTCTAATGCAGTTAAAATACGATTGTTATTTTTTTTTTTTTTCTCGCGCGTGCATTTTGCAATCTTGGATCAGTTTTTAATCTAACTTTGATGGAATAAATTACAACTAAACGTTATTACTAACAACTAAATGTTGTTTGCAGATATGTTTATCCTTGCTTTTTCTTTAGAAGTTTAAACCTGCATCTAATAAATATTACATATTGATAAAAAATGAAACTTCTCTATTATCCCGTCAACCACTTTTCATAACAAAAAACTATCGCCAAATAAACGGGAGAACGTTGCCATTGGAATATCAATAAATAAATAAATAAATAAAATATAAGAATTTAAGGACACAATTGTTATTTTAATTAATAAAATAACTACTAAATCAGTAAAACATAATGAAAAATACACGCAAATGTCGAATGTAAAACCACTAGATGACGTAACAAACACGCATAATGCTTTTGACAGCAAGTAAATGGGACTGCATTTTCGGCGTTTAATCTTACAGTTTGGCGGTAGTTTTTTGTTATGAAAAGTGGTCGACGGGATAATAGAGAAGTACCTAAAAAATATTAGATTTCAATGCGAAATCTTCGCACGGTCCCTCTGGTTGTATTCTTTTTTTTAAATACGGCATGAAACTCATTATACTTTCTATACTTACTGATTCTTGTATTATTAATGTATGGAATTGATCTACGCTCCTTTTAAAACGTATTTGAAAATTCCCGTTTTATTTCAAATATGACGTCACTTTTTCCCCAGAGTAAACTCGTTTTAATGACATGATTCTTGTTAATTTTCTTTTCCTGTCAATCATGACTCGAATTTTGACAGAAAACTCACGTCTGTATGTAACTGATATTTAAGCATACTAATTAGTATTGATAAAAAATATTTCAGTTTTGCATGTTAAATATGACGTCATTATCCATATACTTTCATTATATGTATTGATTTTCATGCTCCTTCTACTAATACGAATATTTGAAAATGCATGTTTTGTTTCCAATATGACGTCATATTTGTCCAACCCAAGGAGTATCCTTTTCAGAGTTCTATAGTCCAAGCTAAAGCTTTTCTTAATTATATAATTATTATTCATTTTTCCTTCTAATTATAACATACTTCTTTCCAGAAAACCTCTTCTCAACGTAACTGATATTCATACTTCATGTATAATAACAAATACGTTTGAAATATCGCGGCAATTCAACTTTATTTTTTATTCTTTTTAATTTTAAGGGTACTTTTCGGTTAGTCGGGCGCCAGTGATATATATACATGTATATATACACATCTATATAGTATGCCCGCTAAAGTCCCTTGCCACCTTCTTAATTTCGGAACGGCTGCTGCTATATTCATAAAAGTGGTGTCTAGGTGTAGTAAAGTAGCTATGCACTACTGAATAAAACCGCCTACGGCGCCACCTGGTGGAAAACTGATCAGTTAGCATTCCTATCTCGAAAACGGAAAGAGATAGAGAAAAAAAGTGATTTACAAAGTTGTAAAGCATCATCGATTTAGAACGAAAAGATACCTTGTGGACATTAATGAAAATAATAGAACGGTTAAAACACGCATTTATGTTTTAGTGATTTCCTACACTGTGACGTGGCAAAACAATCTTAGAAATAAAAATCAACTAGTTACAACAATATACCTTTATGTGAGATGCTCAAACGTCTCACCGTCAGCTGCAATGCACATTTGGATCCTTGTTTGAATTTCACGTTGCACACGATGGAGCATAGAAGGTGACATGTTGGCACAAGCGTCCGTAATGAGTCTTTTAAGGTCCTGCAATGTTTGAGGAGGGGTTGCATACACCTGCTGTTTCAGGTATCCCCACAGGAAAAAGTGCAGTGGAGCCAGGTCAGGCAAACGTGGAGGCCAATCTTTGAAACCGCCATACCCAATTACTTGGTTCCCGAATTCCTTGACGTGGTATTGCTTCACTGGAGATGTCATGTGAACAGGAGCTTGGCCGTCATGTTGAAACCATAGATTCCAAAGATTAAACAACAGGTTCTCCACAAAATCGGGTGTTACATTTTGTAGCACTTATAAATATCGTGCTCCCGTTAATGTGCCATCTTAAAATACTGAGCCGATCAGCTTGTTATTGTAAATTGCACACCAAACGTTAATAACAAACCGCATTTGATGTCGAACATCCGAAAATCATCTAGGATTTTCCAGCGCCCAGTAATCGGTGCTCTGCATATTGTACATGACATTCTGTAAAAAGCATGCCACACCCGTCCGCACTATACCTACCAAGAATGTTAGCTGGACCTGTATCTGGTTCATGACAAAGTTGCACCATGCATAGCGTAGCTCGGCATCCCCGTCCAGTAAAACCTGTTGAGGTGTTGGTCCGTATGGATGAGAGCGTAATTAGCTTAGGATTTTCCAAACCTGACTTCTTCAGAGGCCACAATATTCACTTATATGTGCTGCATTTAGGATATGCGTGGGCGTATGCTAACATCTCACCCGGTTGAACACAATGTCCTACCTTAGCTGGTATGTCACATCAAGCTGGACTAGTCACGCAGCTTCTCTCACTTAAACGTTTTACAACAGTTAGGATGGTTAGATGAGAAGAATGTGGGCCAGCAGGGAAACGTTGCGGGTACAACCTTGCTGTTGATCGTGACTTGTGTCCACATTCACCGTAAAGTAAAACCATCTCACAATACACAGCTTTGGAAAATTTCTTCATGACCATGAGCATCAACACACAAGGAGATGTCTCTTTTATAGCTGTCTTAGGTGAACAGGCGTGACGTTTCTTTATTTACATACTGGAAAAATTCCGAACACCAAGCGCAACTTCCGTTGAGTTGATAGGACACTGTTTTCCACGATCTACATATTTTCTATTCCGTTTATAACGACAATTAGTAAAAGGATGCAAGCCTCGGGGTTTGAACCGCAGTCCTTTTGATTCGGAATCACAAGCGATACTACTGTGCCACATTGCGGTGTCGTGTTTTGTCTGAAAGATAATCATTTCTCCTTCCGTTCAAGTTTCGTGATGCTACAGTGTAGGAAATCACGAAAAAACAAATCGCGTTTTAATCGTTCTATTCTTCGCATTAACGTCCACAAGGTGTCTTTTCTTACTAAATCGATGATGCTCTACCATTTTGTAAATCACTTTTCCCCCCTATCTCTTTCCATTTTCTAGATAGGAATGCCAACGCCACAGTTTTCCACCAGGTGGCGCTGTAGGCGGTATCATTCAGTAGCGCATGGCTACTTTACTATACCTAGACACCACTTTTATGAATATAGCAGCAGCCGTTCCGAAGTTAAGAGAGTGGCAAGGGACTTTAGTAGGCATACTGATATACACTCATGTTTGTGAAATTTGCAACACCATGAAGGAATTGTCAGAAATTGATGAAATTTATTTCACATATTACTGATAATAGTGGTCCAAATAAACGATTAAATTTACAGGACAATAAAACAAAAAGAGCGTCGAAAATTAGTATTTTATGTATTCGCCACGCTGCGTGATGACAGCCTGTACACATCGTGGTATTGAATCATACAGGTTCTGAATGTAATCCTGGGGAATGGCATTCCAGATGGCTTCAACCTGAAGCCAAAGTTCAGTCTTACTGTGTGCCCCACCACCTGTACGAGCGAATCGTCGACCAATGAAATCCCAGACATGCTCGCTGGGAGACATATCAAGGGAATAAACAGGCCATGGAAGAAGAGAAACCTGTTGTGCTCTGAAGAAGGCTCGTGCAGTCTGAGAAACATGTGCACGGGCATTATCCTGCTGAAATACAGCACCCAGAACGCGTCGAAGAAGAGGGAGAACCTCTGGCTTAACAATTTCCCTTATGTAGCGATCACTGTTGAGGTTACTCGCAATGTGCACTAGATGGAACCGACAATATACCCAATAGTTCCCCACACCATGATGCCAGGCGTTTGCGCGGTATGATGCTGGATAACACACTGTGGGAATAGACGTTCCTCTCTGTAACGTCTGACACGTACTTTTCCGTCATTGTACTCCCGATTGTAGCGAGATTCATCGGAGAAAGCAACTTGTTGTCACAGGACCCGCCACACGCTGTGTTGTAGAGCCCATAGAAGTCGGAGGCGTCTGTGATTCAGCGAGAGGGGAATCCTGCGTACAGGAACCCTTGCACGCAGTTCTTGTTGTAGCAGACGGCGACGAACTGTGGAGCTAGGCAACAAAACACCTGTAGCTGTGCTCCAACGTTGTGCTAACACACGAGAGGGCACTGTACGGTCCGTCACAGCCATGTGGATTAGGTGTATGTCGTCCCGTGCCGTTGTGCTATTGCGTACCCCACGGACAGGTTTTCACCTAGTTTGATTCTACTCTGTCCACTTCTTCCAAACACGCATCACTGTTATGGCATAACAGTGCGTGCGGGCTGCGATTTCTCGATATGAAAATCCACCTTCTCGCATACCGACGATGTGGCCTCGTACGAACTCCGTTAGTTGTTGGTATGGCTTCCTCCGCTTTTGACGAGGCATATTGACCACCAATGAAATGTTTACCGCAGACGTAGGAAGTTAAAAGAATTTCAACGCATCTTTACAGTCCTTTATATACCTGGAACAAGCGACTGATAAGAAGCTGGTTCTCGTTCCATGCATGCGCAATTGCTTTGTAATTCTCATCATTTGCATGTCTTGCTTCACTTTACATTTCCTGTAAGTTTGGTTTAATTTGCATAATTCCTTCATGCTGTTGCAATTTTCACAAACATGAGTGTATATACACTTATATATACACATATATACACACATATATCTACACATATACATATATATATACATACAAATATATATACACATATATGTATGAATATATTTATATTATGTATATACATATATATTTATTTATGTACAGTACATATATCGCTGTCATCCGGCTAACCGAAAAATATCATTTTAATTTTTCGCGTGGAAATCGTCCAATTGAAAATTACTTGATGGGAGAAATATTGTTCCAGATTTTTATTTATTGGCAACAAGAAAGAAAAATGGCTAAATTTTATGAAAAAAACATTTGTTGGTTCTGTATAAAAAGTAATAAAATTTTGAATTATTAGGAAAAATATTTGAATAAAATAAAATAAAACTTAACCTATGTTCATTTCTGAGTTATAACCCACCTATATGCAGAGATACAGGGCCATTAAATCCTCCGTTTTCAACCAAACATTCACGCACATAATCAGATTTATAATATGATTAGGATTAAATTTTTTTAAAGCAAATTCCAATTAGGTTATTTTCCAAGGAAATATTCCCGTGCGATGATAAAAACTAACAAAAAAAGTAATTACTAGAAAAAAAAGGCTTCAGTTGGTGAATTATATATTATCACACATATTTCCTTATTGCATGCCAGTTGGGGTATTTCAGTTATAGTTGCTTGGCGTAGCAGAGTGTTTCGTGGCCACCATGAGTGTTATCCTTATTCACTTTAAATCCCATTGTTGCCAATATCGTTCTTTTTGACACGCGGTAGATGATCATACATTAAAAGTTTTGACATGTCCGTATAAATAAACTACACATGACACGATAGATTAACTTAAAAATCATACATTTTTAAAGACGTATGAATGTGGGTCCTGACGTTGCATGCTAGACGGCACAGCAAGCGCTTTCGCATACGACGAGATCTTCTATCAAGAAGAAAAGGGAGCTAGAGTGAAACTAGAATTCGATGTTGAAGACGTAAAGCTGACAAATGTCTAAGCTTTTCACCTTCTAAAAGACTAATGTGTTGATATGCTCTTTCCAAGGAAATTGTAAGACGTGAAGCAAGTAATTTTGTTTATGCTTATCTTAATGACTGCCTGCTGTTCTTGAGTTTTAGAGTTTGTGTTACGTGTTCTACAACTTCGCTCAATAAATGTCTTCGTTAATGATTCATGATATTCTTCTGGAGTATTAAAGTGCTTTTCTTAAACATTGTGGTGTGATAAATATATTTTATTATCATGCCTACTCATATTTACCTTTGCATATAACTAACATTCTGATCTAACGACGAACGGAACATCTTGGTGTCAAATAATCGTTCTACTATAGTGTGCTATTTTAATCATATCATTGAATTACGGTAAAGGATAACCATCTTATATTCAAGCAAGTCTTTTTATACTTTTAACTAGGGGGCCTACCCCCTGCGAGCTACGCTCGCCAACCCCCACTCAGACTTCGAGGCCTCTAAAAACATGACAGCGTGCTTTATTTTAAAAATATTGGTAAATCTGTAATTGGGTTGCCATGCTTTTAACGTTTTAATGGGGCATTTTTTGATTATCATGGCCTCATACACAGCTGTTGCGACAACTGACGACTGTTTTCGGGATTGATAAGTAAAATCAATTACACCTTGAAAACCAGCTTGTATAAAATGGTTAGGTTTAAATTGTGGCAACCTCTCCGACTTTTATAACAACGATCTGTATTCTATCCTTCCTTTGCGTTTAAGGATGAGAAAAATTCCATCTGCTTGTGAATAACATTAAGAACCACGGTATTGAAAAGTACTATATTATAGACATTTTCAGTAACAGGTTTTAATTTTCTCTCTATTTTAGTACACCATCATGCATATTTTCATGTATTTTAAATATGTAAATTATTTATTTTAATTAATATGTATATACGAATTTTCTAATAATTCCTACAAAATTAATTAAATATTTTGTGCATGCATGCCTGCATTTATTCGGCATCAATTGATCATATATTTAAACAAATTTGCTATCCGCGATAATTTTACATAATGCTATGTCACTTGAATATTGTCCATAAGAAAATCGGGTACTTTTCCAGTATAGGATCCTTTGCTTTTAGGTTTGGCGTAATTCGAGCTTCAAAAATGGATAGATTCGTTAATATACATAGATTTGTTGCCAAAAGTTATGAGAACAAACCCAATGAACTTTTGGTGCTTTTCTATTATAGGGGTCTTGACGCTTTTTTCAAAAGCTTGGCGGAAAAAACCAAGCAGGATATTTTATTCTCCTTCCGTTCAGTTGGGAAATTATTATTTTATATATTCGTTTCAAATATCCGAATTAGTGATTTTATAAATTCGTTTAATTAAATTTTACAAAAAAATAACAAAATGATATCAATAAATAATAATTAGTATTAATTCCTTTTCCACCTTTCTTTTGCGTTTACATAAATGACGTCATCTGGACGAATTTATTCAAAATATTTTCAGTTTATAAATTAAATTAAATGCTGACAGACGATTGAATCCTGACGATAGAAATGTGATTTTTTTTTTCAAATTTTCCTGAAAAACATAATTTAATCACCATCTTGTCTTCATTATCGATTGAAATAAAAGATAAATTCAATTTCAATTTGAAAATGACGAATAAAAAGAAATCAATAATCCCTATCGGGATCTTTTTCAATTTTTTTCCCCTTTTTTGTCACAAACAAACTGAGTAATTAGTTGCCATCATTACAGAAATGTCATTAAAATTAGAAAAAAATTAATATTTCGAAAACTAATTCCAATTTCAAAATTATTTTACCAGATTTGACATCCGCGGATTTTTATGGACAATTGGTATTGATTTCACTATCAAGCGTTTAATATTTTATTAAAAATATCCCTGAAACATAATCAGTCGTTTCATCAGTCGTTTCATAAAATCGTTTCATAAATTCGTTCCATTAGGATTTTATATATATAGGGTAGATATCAATGTTGTTATTACAAGATAGTGACCCCATAAAATTATAGCTAAAAACGGCAAAAGCCGATACAATTAGTCTTCTGTACTTCCTCATCTTTAATGAAGATAAATATAGTGAAAATCGTAAGAACTTGCATAATTTTTCCGGATTCAATTTTGCAGTAGATGATACAGAAATCACAACCAAATTAAAAATCATCACTGATAATTTCAACCACTACAGGTCATAACCATCGCTAATTTGCTGTTCTTTTAAATAAATTATATACTTTTTACTTTCTTCTATCTATAATAGAAGAAAGTACTGTAATCGAAATTTTTTTCGACTTCCGGTTTTCGACGGATTTACACGTTTTAGAGGTCAGAGATTCCGAAAAATAAATGTAATGCAAAATGTAATGCATTTTTACAAAATGTCCGTCTGTCCGTCTGTCCGTCCTCATTGTATCATCGAAAACTGTATGAAGTTATGCTTCAAATTGAACCTAATTTTTTTCTATACTTTTGGCTATGGCAAGCAGATTCTATCAGAATTCGAGGATATTTCGACGAAAGGGGGCGCTGTGATCGACATTTTTGTTCCATTTTCACTATTGTACCATTGAAAAATGTATGAAGTTATGGTTCAAATTGAACCTAATTTTTTTCTATGTTTTTGGGTATGGCAAGCGGATTCTATCAGAATTTGGGGATATTTCGACGAAAGTGGGCGCTGTGATCGATATTTTTGTTCCATTTTCACTATTGTATCGTCGAAAAGTGTATGAAGTTATGCAGATAATTGAACCAATTTTTTTTCTATGTTTTTGACCATAGCCGGCAGGTCCAGGTTGAATTCGGGGATATTTCGACGAAAGGGGGCACTGCCATCGCGATTTTTGTTCGATTTTCACTATTGTATCATCAAATAGTGTATGATGTTATGTAGATAATTAAAGCAATTTTTTTTAAATATGTTTTTGGCTGTAGCCAGCAGGTCCTACTTGAATGTGAGGATATTCCGCCGGAAGGGGCCGCTGTGATAGCCATTTACAGATTTCAAATCCAAAAAGATGTGCAAAAAAATTAGAAATCCTAAAAGTTTTTTCCGTTAAATGTTCGGCCTTGATCCGGAGAATCCGGAGCAATTTTTGTTTTGTCTCTATATTAAAAAATGGCGGAGATATAGCGGTTTGAAATTTTAGGGTGGTTGACATTTTCACACAAGCAGAATTCATCCATAAACGGGTTTAATTTATGAGTTTTAGTTAACAGGGTTTCAGCAAATTTTCTTTCATTGTTGTAACCATTGTTCCTAGTCTAATATGTTTAACACTATATATTTATATTCGCCAGCGTCAAATTCTCGCCAAGCTTGGCGGCAGTTGGCGAAATATCGCCAAATTTGCCGCCAAAAATAGGTTGCCACAAATGAAGTCAACTTGGCTGTAGAAGACTAATTTGGCGATATTCTCATTCAAATTCAATGTTGACGAGAACTGGGAATGAATCTTCTTTAATTGGGTTCCATGCATTTTAGCTTCGTGTTTTCCAGTAAAATTAGCTAAAATCGTAAAACCAAGGAATAGGGAGGCTATCTGTTCCGGTCGGTACAGGCCAAAAGAACTTTTCGTAGTTTAGTATACATCAGTTGATTGCATCCCGGTAACCCGATGATTCGCAAGCAGCTGACGTACAACAGAATGACGAAAAATATTGATTTTATTGGCGATGTGATGACGTAATTAGAAGTATTAACATGATTGAGATAGAAGAAAGTTTTGGGATTGGCACATCCGACTAGTTTATTTATTTATCTTATTTTTTTTTATTCAAAAAATAATTTATAGAAAAAGTAGTCGACTAGCTTCTGAAATGTGAATTGGCCAGTCCGGTATTCGTTTCGGATGGTCACGTGATATGCGCTTTAGTAAAATACGAGGGCTGCTCAACAAAGAATTATCATAAGTATTTTAGTCGGATAATTTATTGTACACAAATTTAATTTCCTGTTGTATTGCCAGATTCTGTATTCTATAATGAATATTTATAAATTGTTTCATTAATTTAATTCCAGTAGTACGGCAGTGGCAGCTGTGCAAGTTCAGACACATTCAGTACCGCCTATGGCAACGATGAAAGCAACACACGATGAGCAATCTGAAATTTTGCTTCCGCTTAAAGAAATCGCCAGCCTTAAGCACTTTGAAGCATTTTAATGGCTTTGGCTGATAATTTCTTGAAGCGGAAGAAAAATTTCAAATAGGCCCTCGCGTGTTGCCTTCATCTTTACCGTCTGAACTTGTACGGCTGCCACTGCCGTTGTTACTTACGCTGGAGTTAAATTGATAAAACAATTTATAGATAATCATTACAGACTAATCGGACAACATAGCAGGAAATTATATTTGTGTAGAATAAATTATCCAAATAAAAAAATTATAATCATTCTTTATTGAACACTCGCAGATATATATTTATACATTTTATTAAAGACATTTCTTCTATTATAAAACAAAGAATTTTATTTGAATACTTTACCAAGAGTAAGTTCCACTGTGACACTGTCTGAGTCCACATTGAAAGGTCTATTGAATCGAATCGTCATTCGGAAAGGCTGTCCTCTTCTTAAGACCGGTGAGGGATCCTTTTCACTCACTAAGTCGTAGTCTTCTGTATGATGAGCCTTTGCATTATCTTTAATGTGAAATTCGCAAGCAGCTACTTCAATCGGTCCCGAGTTGTTGTTGCCATTCGGTTGCGCAACGTTGTCTACATTCGGTCCCGAGTTGTTGCCATTCGGTTGCGAAACGTTGTCTACATTCGGTCCCGAGTTGTTGTTGCCATTCGGTTGCGCAACGTTGTCTACATTCGGTCCCGAGTTGTTGTTGCCATTCGGTTGCGCAACGTTGTCTACATTCGGTCCCGAGTTGTTGTTGCCATTCGGTTGCGCAACGTTGTCTACATTCGGTCCCGAGTTGATGTTGCCATTCGGTTGCGCAACGTTGTCTACATTCGGTCCCGAGTTGTTGTTGCCATTCGGTTGCGCAACGTTGTCTACATTCGGTTGCGCAACGTTGTCTACGTTCGGTTGCGCAACGTTGTCTACATTTGGTTGCGGCATGCCGGCGACATTTGGTTGCGGCATTCCGGCGACATTTGGTTGCGGCATTCCGGCGACATTTGGTTGTGGCATGCCGGCGACATCTGGTTGCGGCATGTTGGCCGGATTTGGTTGCGGCCCATATCTGTAATCTGAAATGTTTTGAATTTTAACTTTAGACAGAAGTCGTGGGGTTAAATTAAGATTAAATGCATTACATATAATAATCTCATAAATAAATTAGTAAAAATATAAGATACTAGCCCGTGACGTCGTTCACGTAACATTAAAAGAAAAATAAATGCAGTAATTGCGCTAAATATTTCACCCCTGCTAATAAAAAACATACGTAATTAACCAACTTCTTATCACATTTTATAGGAGACAATTCGGTATTTTCTTGTTATAGGGGCCTTGACATGACTCGGTCTTAAAAAAGTAAAATGTTGTCCTAATAATATAAAAACACTTGTACAAATTAATCTACAAACAATGAAAAAAGGACTCAAAGGTGAGCAAGGAAATGTTCATCTTGAAAACTAAAAAGTGTTTACCATGAAAAAAAACAAAGCTGGCTAGAAAAATGCATTTTTTTGCGCCAAATTTGGCCCGTTATAAAAAGCAAATGGATTAATGGACCGAATTACAGACCAATTTGATTTTCGTTTCAATAACATTGTTTTGTTTTTTAGGTTTTTTTAAAAATATTGTAAATGTACTTAAACATTTCACTAAAACTTTTTTTTTTATTTTAAAGCTAAAAGAAATGTGGACTTAAAATCCGGTTGCCAAATCACAATTTACAAAAGTGCATCGATTGTACCAATATATTTCAAGCCCTTGAGTCTTAATTTTAATACAGAGAGAAAGAAAAGTATGTTACTTTTTAGGTAGCTTTCAATACAAAAAAGTATAAAGCTACCTATTGCAGCCGTTCGGAGGAAAGCAGTTCCGGAAAATTTCGATATATTTTCACCGATCATGACCCCCAGACCCCAAAACCACCCTCCGTTCAAATGTTTATTCATATATATATATATATATATATATATATATATATATATATATATATATATATATATATATATATATATATATATATATATATATATATATCTGACCTATGTCATACGATAACGCTCGTATTTATAAATCGATTTTGATGAAACTTATTGTGTGTATTAAGGTCACCAATGTCTCGACCGAGTTGGTTGGTCAGCTTGGTCCGCCATTTTGTTTCAAGATGGCGACCATTTAAAAATTTAAAACTAAAATAAATTTACAAAAAAATTAAAAATTAAAATTTATTTTTTAATTACGTGTTAGGCCTTGATACAAGGATTCCAGAGCATTTTTTGGTTTACCTCTATCTTAAAAAATGGCTGAGATAGAGCAGTTTGAAATTCTAGGGTGGCTGACATTTTGAAACAAAACAGCACATTAACGCGATTACTCGCAAATTATTTTCTTTCATTGTTGTAATAAATTTCCCAATCATACGCATAAAACTATATTTTCATATTCGCTAACGCCAAAATTGGCGACATTGGCGACAAAATTGGCGACAAAATTAGCAAAATTTGTGACATTTGGCGAAATATCGCCAAATTTGGCAACCAAAATAAGTTTTTATAAATGAAGCCAATTTGGCTATTGCTCAATAATTTAGCGAAATTCTTATTCAAATTCAGTATTAACGAATCTTTTGTAAACGTTTCTTTGCATTTTAACTTGCTGTTTTCGTGTAACATTAGCTAAAATTTTAAAACGAAGATATAGGAAAGCTACCTTTTCCTCCCGGTACAGGCCGGAAGGACTTTTTTTGACGTAATCATATTAAGTCCTTAAGTTTTGTGAACGAAAATGCAATTTTATTAACATTAGTCAAAAATAGTTTTTTCAGGCAATCGAGTTAGTTTTTTAGTTTTTGAGAATGAAAATCATAATTTACCGCTAACCATGACATCATTTTCGACATGAATAATTTTTCATATTGTTGATATTTACTACCCATTTTATTTTCAAACGTTCTTTTTTAAACTTTTTAAAAATTTAAATTTAAATATTTATTTTAGCCGTGCGAGACGATAAACCACCAAGTATTGTTCCCATCGCCATCGTATTGATTTCATTTAATTTAAAATACAAAACTTTCAATCATTTCATTTAAAATACAATTTAAATGTATACATTTAAAATACATATATTACAAGCATTTAAAATGCGAGATTTTGCTTTGTATGGCAACCCGTTAGAGCAGTTTGCGTGTAATATTAAATTAAACATTGTGTTTTTTATTATAATAAATTAAGCATTGTGTATGTTTTATAATAAAATAATTTGTGTGTCTTTATAATAAAAATTTGTGTGTGTTTCATAATATAAATAAACTGTTTCATTATAAAATAAAAGTAACATTCTGTTAAGCAAACTAGGCCTAAGAGGTACCCGAAAGCAGGTTTTTCTTGCCAAAATGGCGCTAAACAAGAATCGCGCCCATCCCGATGCGTCTGCGACAGCTGTTCCTTTTTAAGTAGCATCAGATGCTAGTAAATTGATATTAAAAATTTTTAAACAAATATATATAAATTGTTTAATTGGCTATCTAGCAACCAACACCTGGGATTACTTGTAGATAGCCATTATTAAATTTAAGATATAAATAAAAAAAAAAAAAAACATAAAACATGTTGTGTATTTGTAAACGTTTAGTTGTGTCCATCCCAAAACCTTCTTCTATATCATACATGTGAATACTGCACCTCAAAATCCTTGTAACATACACAAATATACAATTTTAAAGCTACGTTTTTAAAATTTTGCACGGGTTTACGTAGGTCGCGCTTCATCTTGCCGTGTAAAGATGATCCAGCATCCAGTCCCTGTGACGTCATAAAAGCCATGAAGCGGCCGTGTATTACGTAGGTAGCGGTTATATTCGCCTGCTTCCCGTACTTACTCAAATTCATGCAGCTTGTATTATTATTATATACTTGTAAAAGTATGTTTTATTTCTAATATGACATCATTTAATCTTATTTGTAATTCTTAATTTTTTTTATTTCATTTTCATTTTTTACGTGGAAATTTTTCATTTGAAAAATAGCTGTTGAGGAAAAATTATTATTGCAGGTTTTTTGTATTTATTGGCAACGATAATGCTTAGCAACGTAAAATGGTTAATTAAATTTTACATGAAAATATTCATTAATTCTGTATGAATATAATGAAATTTTGAATTATTAAAGAAAATATTTGAAAATAATAAATAACACCTACCCTATGTTCATTTCTGAGTTATAATTCATCTATATGCAAGGATATAGGGCCATTAAATCCTCCGTTTTGACGTTTAATTCAACCAAACATTCACATACACAATCGCATTTATAATATTATTAGGATTAGGATAGGATAGGATAGGAATAGGATTAGGATTTGATACATTCATAAAAATCTTAACAGATTTTTTTTTTTTTTTTTTTTTTTTTTTTTTTTTGCTTTGTTTTGTTTTTATGAATGAGATATGTCTGACTCGGTCATCAGTTTTCAGTCATAAAATACATCAGTGTGCCCACATGGCGAATAAAGTAGATAAAAAAATGCCTAACGCGCCTAAAGAAGTTTTCACTTCGAAAAAAGTAACTTGCAAAGCAAATAAAAAAAAAAAAATATTTCAAAATTTTAAGCCCGAGAAGGGACAGATATTAAAATTATTTTATTTAGTCAATGCTACAATAACGTTGCATTTTTATATTAAATCTTGTTCCGTCTATTTAATCTTAAAATATTAAATTTAAATTTGAAACATGATATTAAAGCAACTTTAAAACATTTCATTTAGTTGAAATGCAATCTAAATAAATCTTCAACTTTTTTGATTATTTGAACTTCTCATGTTTCTTGTCTGCTAGAATTTGCTACAATACAAATTTTGCATAATGCATGTAAAACTGCAAAAAAAGTAGAAGATTTATTTAGATTTCATTTCAAGTAAATGAAATGTTTTAAAGTTGCTTTAATATCATGTTTCAAATTTAAATTTAATATTTTAAGATTAAATAGATGGAACAAGATTTAATATAAAAATGCAACATTATTGTAGCATTAACTAAATAAAATAATTTTAATACCTGTCCCTTCTCAAGCTTAAAATTTTGGAATTTTTTTTTTTTTTTTTTTTTTTTTTTTTTTTTTTTTTTTTTTGCTTTTTCAAGTTACCTTTTTTTTAATATCTCAAGTTTTTTAATAACAAACTAGATGGAACCCGTCAAAACTTGACGAAAAAAATACTATAACAATATCGGCAAAATAAGCTTCTTTATTATTTAAGAAGGGCTGCGTATGAAAAAGTCTTTTAAATGTTTTATTTTAAAAGTTATTTGCCCCAGTGAAATACAGTACCATTTCCGATGCAAACTCTAAACAAACAATCCGTAAAAAACTGTTTAATGCAAATAAGTTCGAGATTACCGCCATATTCACCACTACAAAAAGAAAATTTTCTTGGACCTATGAAGTATCATACAAATAGTATATTCCTACGTCCATATCATATTCAGTAAATAAAGCACACATCTCTCTCCCTGTGATAATGCAACCGAGTGAACTTCTATGTGCATGTGCATTGCATCTGTTCAAAGGCACCGTTGAAATTCGACGTTAAAAAAGATTTAAAATGTTTAAATACTAAAAAGTTTTAAAATGTCCTCTTTAATCATTGTTCGTTTCAAATCCATATTTTTCTAAAATGCATCCATGGTTTTAAGCTAATCAATTTTTATGTAAAGATGGAGAAATTTTTTTACAATAATAATATACAATCTGAAGATGATGCAGATTTTTGATGTTTTCAAGTATAATTTATTTGTATGTTTTTTCGGCCCCTTTTCATAATCATGGTTATCCCTTTTCCACAGTCGTGATCTTTTCCCTCTTATACAGTGATAAGGATCTCTAAAATGGCAATAAAATACAATTCCAAGCATATTCTGACGCAACACATACATCAACATGAATTCAACATGATATCAATTTAATGTTGAACATAAATTGAAAATCGTTTTTTTTTTTTTGTTTGAAAGATTTCAGTTTAGCGCCAAAATGCTCTATCTTATGGTTAATCTAATTTTATGATTTACCAGAGGTTTTTTTTTTTTTTAATTATTATTTTCTTCACTTTTTATATTAGTTAGGGAAATCAATTTCTAATTGTGGCAACTTTCCCAGGTGCTATTTTATATTACTGAAGCAAACTGGCGGCCATTGTTGAAATAGATTTGAAAAATAATTCATGCTTGAAAATTGTTTAAAATGTTGTTAAATTAAGCGGTAGTTTTCAAATAAATTTCATTCTAAAGTTAACATTTTTATAATTGATGATGTATAAATTGAAATTGTATTTAGAAGTGATGTAAGCACGATAAAAACAAAAGCTATAGCGCCGTTTGTTGTCACAATCGTTATACATTCTACTCTTCATAATGAAGAATTTAAAAATCATTTAAAATTACGTCATGTTGACATAATCCTATAAATTTTTCTCTTTAGATTTATCAATGTAAAAATGCATTTCAAGATAAGCATAGCGTCATTTTCACAGGCGCAAACTTTTCACACTTACTTTATATACGTTGCTTTTATGCTTAACCACCATGTATACAAATAAAAATATAGTTTGTATTTAACTGTACTGAAAAAATGGCATCCGCCGTATACCCTGTACAGATGGTGGCTCGTACCGCGACCTACGTAATACGTAATAATACCTCGTACTCGCTTGTTTTTCAGCTTCAAAGTTTGAGAAACATTAATCGTATTTTTAAACACATTAAATACATATGCCCTTCAATTTCATACGATTTATAAGAATTTTGATACTTCTCCGTTATCCGGTCGACCACTTTCCATTAAGAAAATAACCATCGCCAAACTTTAGGATTTTAACGCCAAAAATGTATTATCGTGGCGTCAAACTCACTTTACGTCAAATGCGTTACACGTGCTTGTTATCTCATCAAGTGATATTTAATTCGACGTTTAATGTTTTATTATTGATGTTTTACTGATTTTTTATTTTAAATCATTAATTAAAATATAAATTACATCTTCGACAACATCATATTAAAAGCGAAAAAGCATTGAAAAAATGTTGCGATGCGCAGTTACGTACAATAGATCAATTTTAACTGGCGTCACAAACATTTATCCAGCAGTCGAGAGAGATAATTAAGAAAAATAATTTAATTAAATAAATTTCCAAGGTTATTTTTGTTTCTATTTTCATTAATATATTGTAAATGTTACTGTTTAAAGTTACTGATAAATGATACTTTAGTGAATTGGGCTTTTCCAAATTTATTTCTTTTTTCTTTTTTTTTTCTGAGATTCTAATGGCCAAACTTCTTCCATTTGTTTATTGGGCGCTACAGTTTGGCGAATAATTTGGTGATAGTTTTTTATATGGAAAGTGGTCGATGGGATAATGGAGAAGTACCAGAATATTAACTAAGCCCGAACTAGAAAAAATTTCCGACCAAATAATTGTATTTCGTTAAGAATTAAATTTTCTTATTTTTAATCTCCGAAAGAAACAATAATCATGGATTTAATTAATTTTCCAATATGCGGTACACCCAAACAATTTTAATTAAATCGGCGCAGATGTCGCAGTCGCATCGTGGTTTCTTTTTGGTGCCAAAATGGCGATTTTTGCTTTGTATGGCAACTTGGTGTTAATAAAATTGAATACGTGTGTAAATAAATAAAATAATTTAATTTAAAATTAATTAATTAATACAATTAATTGCATGTGTTTAATAAAAATAATGTGGGAAAATTGGGTTTTCTCGCCAAAATAGCGCAAAAAATAAATCGCGCCAATCCCTGTGCGTCTGTGGCTTCTGTTCCATGTAAGGGTACTTTTTATTTAATAAATAAAATTTATTAACGTTTAAAAACAAATTTATGAGTAATTTAATATATTTTAATCTTTTTGTATTAGTTTTAATGTTTCAGCAAATGTTAAAAGTAAATAAATTGGTGACATTGATATTTTTATAACGTATTCGATCTTTGTTTACAATTCTACCTTACCCAGATAGCTTGAAGTTACGGTCAGAGTCAGACTTCAATTTTATGAAAAGTTGCAGCATCCTCTGGCGATTGACTTTATGACGTCATAGCAGAAGTAAAATTTGAAACTAAAATTACGGCTAATTAATACAATTTTCGAACAAAAGAATGTACGATAACAAATCTGTGTCCAAATATCTTTCATTTTAAAAAAGACTGATGTAATTTGATGCAGCAGTTTGTTCTCACGGACTATCGAAAAAAAACTAGCGTTTTAAATATATAGATGTTAAAATGTTACCTAGTTGATGTTAGCTAATGTCAAAAGATTGGCGAACCACAGAGTTTACAGAATAAACTCTATGCCTTGCAACAGTGGGAGTTGTCGACTTTATGACGTCATAAGCAGCAGTAAAAGTTTAATTGAAAATTACGGCTAATTAATTAAATTTTCGAACAAACGAATGCACGATAACAAATCTGTGTCCAAATATCTTTCATTTAAAAAAAGAATGGTGTAATTTGATGCAGTAGTTTGTTCTCACGGATTGTCGAAAGAAATCGCTTAGCGTTTTAAATATATAGATTAATATGAAGCAGATAAGATTCACACAAGGCAAGTATGTAAAAGACTGCACAGATCAAAATCAATATTGGTAATATGAAATATACATTTCAAAGAAACATTGATTATTCTGTAAACAATTCAAATAATAAAAGTAATTTTTAACAAAAAAAAAATATATATATAACGGACTTCAACGGATTGTTTCTCATCTTCATAAAGATAATAATAAATGAATCATGTTCATTTTTGCAAATAATTTTATTCCACTGTGCAAAATACGTTTGCAACCACTTTGGGAAGAGACACTAGTAAGTGGTTTGTGAAAGCTATCGATAAAATCTTGTGTTTTTTTATCACATAATAAGAAGTATAAATATAATAACGAGTATATATGAGCAGACTGTTCTTGAATATAATTGTAAACAGTGAATGTGTCAAGAGTTTTTGTTATATAATTCAAATAATAAGAAAACAAGCTGGCTTCGCCCGCTAGCGGACTCCTAATTTACATCGGAGCCTCGAATCTTGTAAAACCTTGAACCGAACAAACCTCCGATCCGAGTCCCCTCTGCTTTTGGCACCGGATAATATCCTTAGTTTGCACGTTGAATACTATAAACCTCTAACACAACGAACCTCCGACCCGGGTCCCGCTGCCTTCGGCACCGTATACCGGTCGTGCTACACCAACGCCCCCTAGATAAGAAAGCCGTGACACGCGTCATGAAAACGTCATACCAAGCAGGCAAAACAAAGAAAAAAATCGAACACCTTGCATTTTTCGATTTTGATCTATCGTGGAATTATTAACTATGAGTCGTATAGAATAATTTTTAATTCTATGAGGCAATGAAATCGAAACATGCAAGTTGTTCGAATTTTTTTTCTTTGTTTTGCCTGCAGGGTATGACGTTTTCGTGACCAGTGTCAAGGCTTTCTTGTCTAACGGGCGTTGGCTACACACGCACCGGATGATCCATTAATCTGCACATCGAATAGTATAAACCTCTAACTAAACGAACCTCCGGCTCGGGTCCCCGCTGGTTTGGACGGACAATTTCAAAAACGTGTGAATTGTACTTCTTCCAATGCTGAAGGCAGGAATTCCCGTTGGTGCTAGTACTGCAGCAGCATCATTATTGTGATTACTCATTAAACAAACTTTCTGACTGAGTAATTAAATTAGAAAGCTTTTTCCTGTACCAGCAACTCCGCTTGCAATCAGATTTATGGGTGGAATAGACGGGTCTTTCTTTTGTTCTTCTACGTGCTTTAAATTGATTCAAATATTTTTCTTTGGTCAGCATTCATTTTTCTTGTTCAATTTATCTTCATTAATAACAATTTCTTGGTGAGTTTCAAAGTTATCAAAATCTGCGGCTATCATATCAACGTCTTCATTTGGTTCTTCAATATTTTCAATCTGGTCGTGCAAATCACTTTCTTGTTGCAACTTTACAGCCAAGTTGATTGCAGCTTGTAGTCGTTGTTTTGTTTCGCGACATTCTTCCATCTCTGGAAAATTTTGCACATTGTGCTCAAAGGATTCACGGTAGAGTTTAAATTTTCCCAATAGGTCTTATTCGTTTCGCCAAGGCTTGAACAATATCAGAAATGAATTATAGTACAACTCAATTCCAGCGTCCGTTTTCGGGTTATGATTGGGCGTTTTCAAAACAACTGGTTTCAAACGTTTTCTGAACCAACTGAGGTTTTCTTTTAATTCGTAATATTCTACAGACTTTTGGTCTACAGTCGTTTGTATTAGTACCTAGTGGCCAATTCATATAAACACATGTTTTCTAATTTGTCATGTCGATTCGGGTAATAATCATCAATCAAATTCCGACAGTAAATTTCAGTAGATCGTTCATCCTCTTTTGCCAATAAAATCAAAGCATGGTGACTATCAGTTTTATTCGTCGGTCGTTTTTCATGCTGGTATTTAAATATTGCACAGCATCCCATGAATAGAAGCATTTATGGCCAAGAATTTTGTCTACGGCTTCGTAACTTCCAGTTTCTCGACTAATCAAGTTTTATCTCGCAAAAGCGCGTAATCTGGCACCGAGACTTTTGTTTTCGTCAATGGAATTCCAAATCTCTTCCTTACGATTTTTTCCGGTTGGTTATATAACACGTAATGTAATGATTTAACACCAAAATGGGTTCTCTAACAAACTGGATGTCAATGTTGGCGTCTCACATAAAGAAAATCGCGGGATTATAATCATTGATCCAAGTTTGTTTTTCTGATCGTTTCAAACCATATAACTTTGTAACATGGTGTCCACCTTTTCTAGATAAAATGCAATCTTTAACAGAATTTAAAGTTCAATGTTTCACCAAACCATACATGAAAATTATGTGTAATAATATGCAGCCTGATTATGGCACATTATTGATGACCTTTTAGATGATAATAATGATAGATTTTCTAATATTCCGTAATCGAGTCTACAGCCAATGTTTCAATGTTTGCAAGAAACAACAAAAAAAAATTAGGTACTTTTTGGCTAGCCGGGAGCCAGTGAAATATGTGTATATATATGTGTGTGTGTGTGTGTGTGTGTGTGTGTATACTTCACTGGCACCTGGTTAACCGAAAAGTACCAAAAAATATTATAGCAACAATATGGATGCAGTGTAAATGTGTATATGATTGAAGGTTTTTCACAAGATCGCAACAACCACATCAAACATTTATCGCCAATAAGAGCCCACTAAATCTACCCGCACAGGATTTTCCCCTTTATTGTATAACAATTATTTGTTTTCTTATTTTAAGTATATATTTGTGTTTTAATTTTAATAAAATAGTGCTTAAATGTCTGTAATTTTCAAATGTTATATTTTTTAAATGCTCACTTTCGTTTCAACATTGTTTTTTTTTTTTTTTTTTTTTTTTTTTTTTTCCCAAGTGTTTTGATTTACGGGAATTTCATTTTGCGCCAACTATTACGCTTGGCTACAATGGTTTTTGTATAACGGAAAAATACCGAAAAAATGATTTACATTCAATAAATAACAAATCACAATATTTGGCACGGTTTGCATTAGTGATGGGAGTATTCGAATACAAAATGTCTGTGTTCTCGATTCAGCCAAGTAGTCTCGATTTCAGACCGGAGTATTCGAATACAAGTCACCTGGCATCTGTATCGGCGACGAAAACTGCGGTTTTCGATTGTATTCAGTTCTCATAGCTTGATTTTTCTCTGATTTCATCAGATGCGCCAGCGAATGCTAATATTCAAATACTATAGACTACTCGTCGCTGTTTGAGACTTTTCTCCGTAACCTTTTAGTCTAAGAGCTAGCAACGTCAGAAAACACGTGATTTTAGCAAGGATAATTTTTCTATATATTCTCCGTCTTTATTGTGTAGTACGAATGCGGCCGGTCTCGCTGGTGAATGTGGTTGCGTTTACCTGTGGGGGGAGGGGCAATGCAGATAAAAAAGTGACAAAATTACGCCATTTTAGCATGAATTTTGTTTATAAAGCTTGAATCTGCTAACTATTTGTGATATTAAGTTATTAATCTGGCACCGTTTTAACGTTGCCAACACCGTGCCAGACCCTCATTTATAGGCAAAATGAGGTGTCAAATTCACGTCATTTTAGCATAGCTGAAATTTTAGTATGTTATACTTTGGCTATCAGATAAGCCATAATTAATTTGCCAGACCGAAATTCGGTTGCTAAATTACTGCCAGACGCCGATTTAAATCTGGTAGAGAAAGCGGCTATTATGAGAGTTTGCAGCTTTTGTAGTGCTTTGTCTACTTTCAATACACAATAAAGCCGTAATTGTTGCCAAAGCAACGATCCTTGCTTTAGATAAAAGTATCTCTCTCTCTCTCTCTCTCTTTCTCTCTCTCTCTCTCTCTTTCTCTCTCTCTCTCTCTCTCTCTCTATATATATATATATATATGAATAGCCGCCCGTCCCGACTTCGTGTGGGTTACTATCAATACACAGCCAAGCCGTGATTGTCGTCAAAGCAACGATTGTCGCTTTCTATAAAAGTACATATATTTATGATTTGAAAAATGCCACGCAAAATATCTAATAAAAAATTAGCAATAGATGTCTTATTCGTTTAGTCTTTCATAACCGAGTTCATAGTCGATATTGGCTCTAAAATCGCTGGCTCTAAAATCGCTTGTTCTAAAATAGCTTGTTCCAAAATCGCTGAAATATATGTTTAACTCCTTGTTTAGTAGAATTGGTATGCTGAATTTCACACTCCTATCTAAAACTGCTTTTCAGATATGGCGGGGAAATTACCTAAACTCTCAACCACCCCCATTTAACTCCCTTAGTGTGATTGAATTTCTAAAATCCATGAAATAAATGTTTAACTATTTTTTTAGTAGATTTGTTATCCTGAATGTCATACTCCTACATAAAACTGCTGCAGAGATATGGAGAAATGACCTAAATCTTTCGAACCTCCCATTTAACCCCCGTAGGGCTGAATTTTCAAAAATACTTTCATAGTGGGTACATATCTTCCAAATTTCGTAGTCCTAGGAGCAGCGGTTGAGACTCGGCGTTGATTCTGAGTCATGAGGACATTCTCTTTTATAAGTATAGATATGTATAAAATCGCCAAAGGAGCGAAAAAAGAGCAAAACTGAAACTCCACCGTAAATTGTCAACCATTTATTTAAATTCTGTCTTAATTTTTAAGTAATATTATAATTAATCTTTATTAATATTCGCTGTTAATTTTAAACTATACAACATATATTTTTTTCTCTTAATTTTCTAAATAAACTTATAGTGGTTAGAA
Source organism: Maratus michaelseni (assembly GCA_963931845.1). Taxonomy (NCBI): domain Eukaryota; kingdom Metazoa; phylum Arthropoda; class Arachnida; order Araneae; family Salticidae; genus Maratus; species Maratus michaelseni. The sequence goes on from OZ007587.1 coordinate 165,027,163, forward strand.
AGAAATAGGCGATGTTAATGATGATAAAGATGATAATAATTCTTATAATGATGACAGCAGTGACGAAGATGAAGACCTTGAAAATGCACAAGGCGAAATAATCCTTATATATTATTTCTCCTGTCAACATCCCTTTTACTCAGAAAATATGAAACGCAGAACAAGGAATGAGATACCATATGAAAGGTTTTAGAACAGGCTTCTGACATAGCCCACTTAACAATTCGTTAAAACATGTTTTTGATTAAAATTTGCTGAAATTAAAAAATTAAATCGGCATTGTTTTCATGAAAGAAATGAAAGGTTTTCCTGAAATTATTGTTGCCAAAAAAATAAAATACCACCTTATAGGATGCTCATAGCAATTATTATAAAAAACACCGCACGGGTTTATTTTATACTTATGATTAAAAAGCGAAATTGAAATTGAAATGTTTAGATTTATATTTCTAAGTCCCATGGTTTTCCCGAAGCGGATGACGTAATCCTCTAATGCAGTCAAAATACGGTAGTTAATTTTTTTTCTCGCGCGTGCCTTTAGCAATCTTGGATCAGTTTTTAGTCTAACTTTGATGGAATAAATTAGATGAAATTCTAGCTTGACTAACAACTAAATGTTGTTAGCAGATATTTTTATCCTTGCTTTTTCTTTAGAAGTTTAAACCTGCATCTAATAAATATTACATATTGATAAAAAATGATACTTCTCTATTATCCCGTCGACCATTTTTCATAACAAAAAACTATCGCCAAATAAACGGGAGAACGTTGCCATTGGAATATCAAAAAATAAATAAAATATAAGAATTTAAGGACACAATTGTTATTTTAATTAATAAAATAACTACTAAATCAGTAAAACATAATTAAAAATACACGCAAATGTCGAATGTAAAACCACTAGATGACGTATCAAACACGCATGATTCTGACATCAAGTAAATGGGACTGCATTTTTGGCGTTTAATCTTACAGTTTGGCGGTAGTTTTTTGTTATGAAAAGTGGTCGACGGGATAATAGAGAAAGAAGTACTTAAAAAATATTAGATTTCAGTGCGAAATCTTCGCACGGGCCTTCTGGTTTTGAAATAATATTTTAAGTTAATGTACTTTTTAGCACTTATTTTTCATTATATTCAGCACTTATTTTTATTATTATATATAACACTTATTTTTCATTATTATATATAGCACTTATGTATAGCACTTACTTTTCATTATAATATATTTTTTGAAAACTCAAAATGGAATGTATTCACTTTTTCTTTCGTTTACCTATTCGCTACAGTTCGCTGACTTGTTATTGCTAATTTAGGCCTATTATTATATTATTTTTAATTATTTATTATTATCAACTACGACGTATTTTCATACTTAATTTTATTGCTTGCTTACTTCTTTCTAGATGTTAGCATTAATTTAGCAACGGAATTGGTGTCTGGCTAATTAATTATGGTTTGTCTGATACCCAAAGAATAACATATATAAATTTGAACTGTGTGTAGATGACGTGATTGATGTGTAGATGATTTATTTTTTACCTATAAATCAGAGTCTTGCACGGTCTTAAAAACGTTGAAACCATCTGGCATTAATGGCTTAATATCACAAATAGTTTGCAGAAACAAATGTTATAAACAAAACTCATGTTATCAAAATTTAATGTTGTAATTTATTCACCTGCATTGCCCTTACTCTCACAAGTAAACACAACATCTTCTGCCAGCCAGACCGTCAAACAAGGTTATATAAGTTTATTCAGATAATTAAGAGAAAATATTTACTAAATGATTTAAAAGTTAAGAGAGAATATTAAAAAAGGTTAATTCACTAAGGGGGTTAAATGCAGGTTCGAACGTTTTAGGTCATTTCACCGTATCTCATCAGCAGTTTTAGATAGGAGCACACAATTCAGGATAACAAATCTACCAAAAAAAATAGTTAAACACGTATTTCAGTGATTTTAGAAATTCAACTACTAAGGGGGTTAAATGGATTGTCAAACGTTTTAGGTCATTTCACCGTATCTCAGCAGCAGTTTCAGGTAGGAGTATGAAATTTAGGATAATAATTTTACTAAAGAATAAAAGTTAAACACGTGTTTAAAGCAATTTTAGAAATTCACCCACTAAGGGGGTTAAACAAAGGATATGAACTCGATTATGGAAGATTAGACGAATAAGACAACTACTGCTGATTTTTTATTAGATATTTTGCGTAAGACATTTTTTAAAAGAAATTAATTTAATCAATTATAAAGATGAGGGATTTAGCATGATTGTGTCAAAATAACATATGTTTTTTCTGAATGTCATTTTGACGGTTTATGGACGCGGATGCGTTATTGTGATCGGCGTATTTTCAGAATATTGAATTTTTACTTATGTTACCTGGTAGGCTAAGGTTAACTCGGGTGAAGCCTGGTGGTTCTGCTATATTAAAATTAATTTATTATTGTCATTATGTACATAAATAGAAAAATATTACTTATCACATTTTTACAAGCTTTTATTTAAAGTTTAAAATTTGTAAGTACTGCAGTTTTTTCTCACCTCCACTTCTATCCTATTTAGAATTATTTTAGAATATTATTTAGAATAATGTTTAATTACCTACCACCTACCCTGCATTGCAGTCGACACATTGTGCACCCACGCGAAGTCGGGACGGGCGGCTATTCATATATATATATATAGAGAGAGAGAGAGAGAGAGAGATACTTTTATCTAAAGCAAAGATCGTTGCTTTGGCAACAATTACGGCTTTATTGTGTATTGAAAGTAGCCAAAGCACTACAAAAGCTGCAAACTCTCATAATAGATGCTTTCTCTGCCAGATTTAAATCGGCGTCTGGCAGTAATTTAGCAACCGAATTTCGGTCTGGCAAATTAATTATGGCTTATCTGATAGCCAAAGTATAACATACTAAAATTTCAGCTATGCTAAAATGACGTGAATTTGACACCTCATTTTGCTTATAAAAGAGGGTCTGGCACGGTGTTGGCAACGTTAAAACGGTGCCAGACTAATAACTTAATATCACAAATAGTTAGCAGATTCAAGTTTTATAAACAAAATCCATGCTAAAATGACGTAATTTTGTCACTTTTTTTACCTGCATTGCCCCTCCCCCCATAGGTAAACGCAACCATTTCCACCAGCCAGACCGGCCGCATTCGTACTACACAATAAAGACGGAGAATATATAGAAAAATGGCCAAATTTGGCGGCCAAAATTAGCTGCCAAAAGTGGCGCCAACTTGACGCTATTTCCAATATTTCGCCAAATTTCCATAGACTCCTATTGAAATCCAATAGCGTTTACTCGCTTACAAAAAATCACCAAATTAAGATATTGCAATGCAACAAAAATTAATTGTCTGAGTGCAACGAAGACTCATACACAGCGCAGTATTACTTTGCCCCATATATAGCTACGATGGATATTAAAACCTTTCGTCAAGCATAACTCAAAAAATATTTAACGGATTTCAGTCAAATTTTTACAGCAAGTACCTATAAAGGTGACAACGACGTCTATTTATTACCAAGAATAAAATGTCAAACCGTTTGGAAATTATATTAAAAAAATAGATAAAAAAGCACAATTGAGGTACATACGTCACGAAAATTTTGTGCGTACGTCATTTTTACCGGCGGGAGATTTTCGTAGACAATCGGAATTGAAAAGTTCATGGAGTACATATGAGCAAAAAAATATGCACGCACTAATATTCAGCACAATAAAATATATTTTAATTTAGTAGAAATCGAAAATGAATCTGGATTTTTTTCTGTTTGAAAGAAAAACCCCGCAATAACTTGGTAGACTTGGTATTAGAGATTTGGCGCAAATCTCAGCAATAGCAGCTATTTTTATTTCGCGTGTGTAAATTAAAAAAAAAATTCTTTGGTGTTTATATAAAAGGTTTCGATTTATGGCATTATTTCTTTTTTTTCTCTTTTTAGCATTTTAAATGGGATTAATGAAAGGCATGTATTTTAAATTAAATGAGTGAAAGGTTTATATTTAAATGAAATGAATTCAATATGAAAATGTTATAGGAACAAAATTTGGTGATTTATCAACTGCGCCAGGAAAACATAAAAGTATCAATATATCAAACGGTATGTAGTACATAAATGAAACATTTATATTATAATCACCCATCGTACAAGGAAAAAAAAACTAATATTCTGCATTCAGAGGGAAAAATCCATCTCCTGTGCCGTAAGATTTGGCGAGTTCTTTTTTGGTGATAAGTTTTTCGATGCGATTTTTTGGGATCTGCATGATTTGGCTTACTTTTTCTAAATCTTATTTTTTTGCAGATGTAGTATTATGTAAATATATATTTTTGCAGATATTTTTCTATTTTGTATATTTGGCATTCTATTTTGTATATTTTCTATTTGGCATTTGGAAAAGAGATTTTTACCTTTTTATCTGTGCCTTCGGAAATATTAAAAAATAAAAAAAGATTTACATATATCAAGCGTATAATGTTATGTTTTGCATTTTTATCCGGACCACTTCTCCATTTTTAGATTTTAAATGCTATTTATTATTTAATAGCCGTTTATTAATTGTTTACAATTTACCCCCTGACAATAACAATTATTTATCACAAAAATGCCTCTTAGGTTTGTTAAATAAGTTTGTTTATGTATTTTCATTACTTATTAAAATATCGAATATGGCGATAAAATTTTATTTTAGCATCGTGCTTAAATTTTTAAGATGGTGCAAAAACATGCTTTAATAAACGTATGTTTGTAAATATTTGAAAAACATGTTTTACCGCTCTCTTGAAAAATTTTGTAAGATGCTAAAACTACCTTTTGGCACTATTTTAATTTTTTTTCGCCAACCGACATAGGATACGAAACTTTTCCTCATTCAGATACACAGGCAAGGCTGGTCTCAAACAAGAGTAAAGCTAGCAACAATATTGTTTTAACTCTATAAGAGTTACAATAATGATATTAAATGCTCCGATTGGCTTTGGGCCCAATTACGAAAGTTTCTCCTAAAAAAACTGTAGAAGAAGTCTTTTACATTTGTTTCAAATGAAGCTCGGTCTACAAGGTATTAGTTAATAATACAAACAACACTAATGGCATGGAGGCAAAAGTTTTAATTTAAATGTGTATATTTGAAACCCTCCCCCCCCCGAAAAAAAAAGAAAAGAAAGTTACAGTAATGAATTTAAAATGGCGTTAAGCCACGCTTTCTGACATAAGCAATTGGCTGCAAACGCGATAACGAAACTTTCACTTAACTTAATAACATGTAGCTAATATAGCCCTCCGGGTACTTTGCAGTTATACAGACCTTGTGGTTTTTTTAGAAAGCTTGAGACAATTCAGGTTTAAGAAGTTGAGATTTACTGTCAAATGTTATAAACAACTATGACCACAAAACTGATGAATTATTATTCAGGTTTATGTAAGTATTTTAAAAAAAATTGCATCTGATTACACTTATTAGATAAATTACTTCTGCTTGCATTTAATAAGTGATAAACGGCTTCTGTATATTAAATGAATTGTTTAAATATTGGGAAGAGGTGGCGAGAGGTAGAAAGACGAGTAAATAAACGGGTAGGGAGACGAGTAGAGACATAGGTAGGCTGACGGGTAGCGAAACGAATAGACAGACGGCTAGAGAGAAAGGTAAAAAGACGGTTGACAGAGGGGTAGTGAGATGGGTCACGAGACGAGTAGCGACACCGGTAGCCAGGAATGTAGCGAGAAAGGTTCCGATACGCGTAGCGTGGTAGATAAAGAGGCGAGTAGAGAGATGAGTACAGAGACAAGTTGATTGACGGGTAATGAGATTGGTTGCGAGTCGGGTAGAAAAACAAACGGATAGTGAGACGGGTATACAGACGAGTAGAGAGACAGTAGATGGGTACGGAGATGGGTATGAAGATGGGTAGAGAGGCGTATAGCCAGACGGGTAGAGAGACAGATAGACAAATGTGTAGAGAAGTGGATAGAGACACGGCTAGACATACAAGTAGTTAGACGGATAGACAGACGGTTAGAGAAATAGATTGGCGGGTAGAGAAACGTGTAGGGAGATAGACAATCGGTTAGAGAGACGGGCAAAAGAACGGATAGGGAAACAGACAGATTGTGGAGAGACAGACAGACAGGCAAAAGAAAAGTCTGCGGATTGGCGCAGTAAAGGCGCAGGGGCAGAGCCTCCTAGAGAATAATCAAGAAGTATCTGTTAAGCTTAACTTTGAAATATATATAATTTTTCAATTTTGCCGATATGGAGATTTAATGTAAAAGTTATTTTACAGAAGTCATCGAAAGATTTTTTGAATACTTTAATAGTAATTTAGACTATAGTTTTGCAATCTGGTTTGTAGCAAAGCATGCTATCAATGTGGTTTGAAGTGTAAGAATTTCTATAAACAGTTATACAAATAATAGATATATAATCAAGGAAGAAAAAAAATTTAATTCATACACAAAAAAAGGTGCAACAATGAAATTAAATTTGCGTTAAGCCAGGCTTGATAGAATAATCTATTGGCTGCAAATCCAATTACGTAACTTTAAAAAGCTTGGCGTTTTAAAATATCCGGCTTCTTTTTTTTTTTTTTTTTTTTTAAGTTTTGCGCAATACGCGCTTAAGAAAATGAGATTCGTTGCCCCATGTTAAAAAAAATTATGACAACACATCTGATGAACGGTACTTCTTTTCTATTTTTTTAACAGTGTATATGAATTTATATATGATATTTTGTAATTCTATCATTTAATTTGTTCTTTTTCTTTATATTGTAATTGTTAACCCTATGTTCTCAGCAATATCACTCAGACTAATCCCTTTGAGGGAAGTCCTAGTATTAGCTTATGAATAGAGCTTAATTGAACTATTTACATTATTTTTAAGCACAAACACTAGCTATTTACAATATTCGTAACACTATATATACAATTGGTTCTTGTTAATTATCCTGTCGACCAAATTACTGTCGCCAAATTCATATATATTAAACGAGCAAGAGATATTCCCGATTATTCATATATATTAAACGAGCAAGAGATTTTCCCGATTATTCATATATATTAAACGAGCAAGAGATTTTCCTGATTATGAATGATATCGTAAACGACGCGACGTGGAAGATTTTCACGAAAATTGTCCTCTGTACTAAATCGAGCACGAAAAAAAGATCTAGCTAGGTTCCGAATACAAGAAAATTCGTTTTTACAGGGTAAAACAAACTCAGCCCTGAAAATGTTTTTTGTTATAAATGGAAAAGTACTCAAACGATTTACCGTATTTTCGGGTGTATAGCCCGCACCCCGAAATTGAGCAGTACAGTAAAAAAGTTCTTGTATAATCCGCGGAGCTGCATCGGTGTATAGCCCGCGGGCTATACACCGTCTACGAACGTATATTTCGATCAGTGTTCAAAATTAGAGGTCATTAGTCATAATTTGCAACAGAAATTTACCAATTTTTTTCGTGATGCATAATGCCTACAGCAATTCGGATAATAATTAAAGACATCACTATAAAAATTTTGCAAATACAAAAAAAAAATATTATTTTATTTTTAACCGACTCAAAAAAAGGAGGAGGTTATCAATTCGACCCGTATGTATGTATTTTGTTGTTCACGCATAACTCTCGTAAATGTGCATCGATTTTGATAATTTTTATTTTGTTTGAAAGAGCAAGGGTCCAAGGTGGTCCCATTTCAATTTCGTCAAAATCTGATCATTAGAACAAATTATTTTATTCAAATTTCCATTATTTTGATAATTTAATTTATATTTCAATAAGTCCATTATTTGAATTGTTGCCAATTTGTAAAATAGCGCTCATAATAATATCCCCTTTCAATTAAAAAACGTATTTACACGTGACTATCAAAAACAGAAATAAAACTTTAAAACAATAATTAAATGATCACGTGTTAAAAGCAGTAAATGTAGAAAAATACGTTATAAAAAATATACTTGCGCGTGAATATTAATACACGTTCAAAACATTAAATGGGAAAACTTACGTCATATTTAAAATGCTCAAATAACATTACTTCCAAACAGTTTCAATCTCATCAAAAAGTCACCTGTAAAAAATGCAGCCAAGTCTCGTAACTCATTTACCGTAAAAAGTACTGAGTTCGTATAAAGCCAAGTTTAACTATCTTATTAACTCTGAAATTTTCATTCACAAAATCACTCCTAGTCTCTACATCTTTAGTTAATTATTATTTTGTGACTTGGCAATTACTTAGCACGAGAATGTGATGTATATAGTTAGTCTTAATCAAATAATACTATAACATATTAAGGTGTAATAACTTCCCTGTGCGTATATAATTTGCCTTAGTTAAATTATCCCATCCCATCCCATAACATAGTAAGGTGTAATAACTTCCCTGTGCTGCGTAATTGCCAAGTCACAAAATAATACTTAACTAAAGATGTAGAGATTAGGAGTGATTTTGTGAATGAAAATTTCAGAGTTAATAAGATAGTTAAACTTGGCTTTATACGAACTCAGTACTTTTTACGGTAAATGAGTTACGAGACTTGGCTGCATTTTTTACAGGTGACTTTTTGATGAGATTTCACTTCTTTTTGTAAGTAACCCTCCTTTTCTTGATTTTGGGTTCTTTTTGGAGATCATCCACTGATTTTCGCTAAGCCCACACTCTGTCCCTATTATTTACAGGTATCAAAAAATTGAAGCTTTAGTTTCGTTTGCAAAGTACTGTAGATAAAAAGAGATTTCAGGTTCCTAGGCAAGCACTAAATTATGGGAGGGGGAGTGTCAAAAGTACTCTCAATTACTTCCAGGATAGGCGCTATGCATCTCAGATATAACTCGCAGCCCTAGATACTTGATATTTAACATAAAAGAACTTTTTAGTATAAAAAGAAAGCCAAAATTAAAATTTCCGGAAATTTCCAATAAATCAAACTATATTCCTTTTTTCGATGGTTTTTTTTTTCGTTTTTTTTAGACTTTTTTTTATTATTTACGGATTTTTTAATTTTTCCTTACTTTGTGTACAAAACCCTGCCTTTCTGCCAAATGTCAATCTTCTAGGACTACAAAATCGAATTATTTTCAAATTTTCGACTTTTTATGAATTTATTGATTTTTCGATTTTAATTCTAAGTTACCTGATTGTCATGCTAATATAGTAATTATTTGATCCGTCTTCTTAGGATCATTTAGGTTCAATTTAGAGATAAATCAAGTGAATCTTCGAGTCACCATGATTTTATTTAGAAAGGACTATCAAGCCATAACCAGCCAGTAATGTCGGGAGGGTAGGGAGAGCCGTGAAAATTTTTGTGGGGCTAACATCATTTAACAATCCATATTTCATATGTGAAGTAAATAGAGTACAACATGTGAAAGAAAACAAACCTGTCTATAAAGAAATCGTCTATATCGTAGCCAGTCTATAGCGGAACTTTTCTATAACGAAATTCGTAAACGAAAGAAAAGAAAACCATAATCCGGGGGAAATAACATAAAACAATTAGGGGCGTTGTACTAGTTAATAGGACAATTATCTTATAACTAATGTTTCTAGCAGTACAAAATCAAATTGTTTTCGAATTTTCGATTTCTTAAACATATTTCAATTTTTCGATTTTATTTTCAAATTTTTTAATTGTTCCTTTTATTGAATAGTAAATACTACCTTTACACCAAGTTTTAAGTTTCTAAGACTACAAGATAAAAATATTTTCAATTTTTGATTTTTTCGCATTTTTTTTTTTTTATAATTTTCTGGATTTTATAATTTTTTCTTATTTTGTATCCGTTATTACAAATTTTAAGTTTCTAGACCTACAAAATCGAATTATTTTAAAATTTCCGATCTTTTTCGATTTTTTTATTTTGTTTTCGAATTTTATTGCGTTTTTATTTTAACTTATTCTGAATCCCAAACACTATCTTTACCGCGAATTTTAAGTTTCTAAGGCCAAAAGATCAAATTATTTAATTTTTTTCAAATTTTTTCGAATTTTTCGAATTTTTGATTTTTTTTCGAGTTTTCTGGATTTTTTAATTTTTTCTTATTTTGCATCCTAAATACTACCTTTATTCCGAATTCCAAGTTTCTAGCGCAACAAAATTGGATTATTTGAAATTTTTCGATTTTTTTCGATTTTTCGATTTTATTTTCAAATTTTTTTGTGTGTTTTTGATGTTTTCTTTTTCTGAATTCTAAACACTACCTTCACACCAAATTTTAAGTTTGTAAGACTACAAGATCGTGTTATTTTCAAATTTCAATTTTGTTCGATTTTTTTGAATTTTCGAATGTTTTTTTTTTAATTTTCCGGATTTTATATTTTATCCTTTCTTTGTATCCGAAATGCTAGCTTTATTCCAAATTTTCAGTTTCTGTGGCTGTGGGATATACCCAATCTTTTTGATGACGCGAGAGTGAGTGAGTGTGTGAGTGACAAAAAATCGAAACTTTGAGTTCATATATCGTCTGCACTAATTTATGGGTATTTTTGAATTATCCATATTTTTGAATTTTTCCTTATTTAGTATCTTAAATATTACCTTTATTCCAAATTTCAAGTTTCTAGCGCTATGAAATCGAATTATTTTCAAATTTTCCTTATTTTTCGATTTTTCCGATTTTTTCGATTTTTTTGTTTTATTTTCGAATTTTATTTGGTTTTTTATTTTAACTTATTCTGAATCCTAAACACTATCTTTACTGCGAATTTTAAGTTTCTAAGGCTAAAAGATCAAATTATTTTAATTTTTTCGATTTTTTTTCGAATTTTTGAATTTTTTTTCGAATTTTCCGGAATTTTTAATTTTTCCTTATTTTGCATCCTAAATACTACCTTTATTCCGAATTCCAAGTTTCTAGCGCAACAAAATCGGATTATTTGAAATTTTTCGATTTTTTTCGATTTTCGATTTTTTCAATTTTGCTTTCGATTTTTTTGGTGTTTTTGATGTTTTCTTTTTCTGGATGATAAACACTACCTTCACACCGAATCTTAAGTTCCTAAGACTACAAGATCGTATTATTTTCAATTTTCAATTTTGATGGAATTTGTTGAATTTTCGAATGTTTTTTTTTTCGAATTTTCCGGATTTTATAATTTTTCCTTTCTTTGTATCCTAGACACTACCTTTTTTCCAAATGTCAAGTTTCTAGGGCTACGGGATCTACCTAATCCTTTTGATGACGCGTGAACGAGTGAGTGAGCGAGTGACAAAAAATCGAATGTTTGAGTTAATATATCGTCTGAACTAGAAAAGATAGAAAGTTTTAATTTTAAATTTTGGTCCTGTGTGCCAAATACTCTAGAAAAACGAAGTTTCAAATTTTTGGGATACTCCAGCGCGGAGATATGAGGGGGTCAAAAGTGCATTGAGTTGCTTCCAGAAAAGTATGCTTACGGCTGTCCTGTCTCGACTTGGCGGAGGCACTGCCGTGCCTCCAGATCTAAAACAAACTATCCCCATCCTGTGGGATTTGTTTTTCAATGTTTTACTTTATTTAATGCAAAACATAGATTGCATCCGACAACTCATAAAAAAGTCCTCCGGCCTGTACCGGCAGGAAAAGGTAGCTTTCCTATATCTTCATTTTAAAATTTTAGCTAATGTTACTCGAAAACAGCAAGTTAAAATGCAAAGAAACCGTTTACAAAAGATTCGTTTACACTGAATTTGAATAAGAAATTCGCCAAATTATTGAGCTATAGCCAAGTTGGCTTCATTTATGAAGACTTATTTTTATCGCCAAATTTGGCGAGATTTCGCCAATTGTCGCCAAGTTGGCTTCATTTATGAAGACTTATTTTTGTCGCCAAATTTGGCGAGATTTCGCCAATTGTCGCCAAGTTTGGCGAGAATTTGGCGCTAATGGATATGAATATATAGTTTTATGCGTATGATTGGGAAAATGATTACAACAATGAAAGAAAATAATTTGCGAGAAATCGTGTTCACTAAAACTTATAAATTTATATTAAAATCATTAAAATTACAGACATTACAATACACTTTCATAAAACATTAAAAACATATTAAAATTGGACGTTTCGGATTTACATGGAAAATCCCTCTTCGACAACAACATTTCACTTAGTGTAAATCATAGTTCAAAAATATCAACAAATAGAAAATGCAACGTATCAAAATTTCGAAGTCAAAGTTACAGTTATAATAACACGGAGTATTCATTCGGGATTGCACCTGCTTGACCATTATTGACCATAAATTTATCGTTGGTTTTTTGTAATGTGCTGTTTTGTTTCAAAATGTCAGCCACCCTAGAATTTCAAACTGCTCTATCTCAGCCAATTTTTAAGATAGAGGTAAAACAAAAAATGCTCTGGAATCCTTGTATCAAGTCCTAACACCTAATTAAAAAATAAACTTGATTTTTTAACTTTTTTGTATATTTATTTTAGTTTTAAAATTTTCCGTGGCCGCCATCTTGAAACAAGATGGCGGACCAAGCTGGCCAACGAACTCGGTCGAGGCATTGGTGAGCTTAATACACACAATTAGTTTCATCCAAATTAATTTATAAATACGAGCGTTATCGTATCAAATTATTTTCATTTTTTCAATTTTTTACGAATTTTTTTATTTTTTTTTCGAATTTTCTGGATTTTTTAAATTTTCCTTTTTCTGTATCCTAAATACTACCTTTATTCCTAATTTGAATTTTCTAGCGCAACAAAATCGGATTGTCTTCAAATTTTCGGTTTTTTTCAATTTCTTCGATTTTTTCAATTTTGCTTTCGATTTTTTTGGTGTTTTTGATGTTTTCTTTTTCTGGATGTTAAACACTACCTTCACACCAAATCTTAAGTTTCCAAGACTACAAGATCGTATTATTTTCAATTTTCAATTTTGATGGAATTTGTTGAATTTTCGAATGTTTTTTTTTCGAATTTTCTGGATTTTATAATTTTTCCTTTCTTTGTATCCTAAACACTACCTTTTTTCCAAATGTCAAGTTTCTGGAGCTACGGGATCTACCCAATCTTTTTGATGACGCGTGAACGAGTGAGTAAGAAGTGACAAAAAATCGAATGTTTGAGTTCATATATCGCCTGAACTAGAAAAGACAGAAAGTTGTAATTTTAAATTTTGGTCCTGTGGGCCAAATACTCTCTATAATTGAAGTTTAAAATTTTTGGGATACTCCAGCGCGGAGATATGGGGGGGTCAAAAGTGCCCTGAGTTGCTTCCAGAAAAGTATGCTTACGGCTGTCCTCTCTCGACTTGGCGGAGGCACTGCCGTGCCTCCAGATTTAAAAACATATTTATACGAGAGATTAATTTATTTGTAGCTGATATATTATGTATACTAAACTACGAAAAGTCCTTCGGGTCTATACCGGCAGGAAAAGACAGCCTACCTATTCCTTGGTTTTAAGATTTTAGCTAATTTTACTGCAAAACACCAAGCTATAAAAATGGATGGAACCCGATTATAGAAGATTCAGTCGCAGTTCTCGTCAATATTCAATTTGAATCAGAATTTCGCCAAATATGCTAACTATAGCCAAGTTGGCTTCATTTATGGCAACTTGTTTTTGTCGCCAAATTTGTTGATATTTCGCCAAATATTGCCTAGCTTGCAGAGAATTTAACGCTGGCGAACATGAATATATAGTGTTGAGAATGTGAGAGTTAGAACGATGGTTACAACAATGAAATAAAACTTGCGAGATAGCATGTTCACTAAAACTCTTAAATTAAAACCGTTTATGGAGGTATCCTTCTGTCTTGTTTCAAAATGTCAGCCACTCTAAAATTTCAAAATGCTATATCTCAGGCATTTTTTAAGGTAGAGGCAAAACAAAAATTATTCCGGTATCCTTGGATCAAGGCTGAACATTCAATTGAAAAAAAAACCTTTAGGATTTCTAATATTTTTAACGACTTTTTACATCTTTTTGAATTTGAAATCTTTAACCCTTTCCGGCGCGAGTAAGTCTGTTTGTAAAATGATGAAATAATGGATTGACACCAGAAATAACAAACGAATTCATTAGGAAATATAAACTTGCTCATTTTCCGGTACTTAGCAAAAGGAAAATTTTAATTAAATATTCTTGGTGCCATTTGTCAGTTTTGGAATTAAAATTAGGTGTCCTTTTTTGTGACCACCGCCCGTTAAAGAGTTAAGTGTCTATCATAGCGCCTCCTTCTTGCTGAATATCCCTATATTCAACTGGGACCTGCAGGTCATAGTAAAAAACACATACAAAAAAATTGATTCAATACTGTGGATAACCTAATACACTTTTCGACGATACAATAATTTAAATGGAACAAAAATCGCTATCACAGCACCCGCTTTCGGCAGAATATCCGCAAATTCAAGTGGGACCTGCTGGTCACAGACAAAAACCTATAAATGAAATTTCGTTCAATTCTAGGTTGCTTCATAACTTGACACACTTTTCAATGATACAAAGAGGGCACGCACGGACAGACAGATATTTTGTAAAAACATGTTTTTCGGAATCTTTGACTCCTAAAACATATAAATCCGTCGAAAACCGGAAGTTGAAAAAATTTTGATCACAATACTTTCTTCTATTTCGATAGAAGTAGGTGAGAAAAGGAGGATGTTAATAATTTGACCCAATGTATGTATGTATGTATGTTTTAGTCCTGTTCACGCATAACTTTCGTAAATGTGCACCGATTTTGATATATATATATATTTGTTTAAAAGTGTAAGACACCCTGGTGGTCCCATTTAAATTTCGTCAAATTCTGATGATTAGAACAATTTTGTTGTTAAAAAATTTTCAAAATTAAAAAATGCGTGGAACCCGATTACAGAAGATTCATTCCCACTTCTCGTCAATCTGAATGAGAATTTCGTCAAATTAGTCAACTATAACCACGTTGGCTTCATTTATGGCAACATATTTTGATAGCCCAATTTGGCGATATTTTTCCAGTTGTCGTCAAGATTGACAAGAATTTGATTCTGTCAAAGATTTTATTAAAAATATTTATTTAAAGGATAATTTTGGTAAATTATAATTTCTATTACAAATTACTTATTTATTCAGCAGATGTTGAAATCAAGATAATTGTCTATTACTGTATTAATAACTAAAAAGTAGGAAATAAAATTAACTTTTACAAAAAAAAACATTAACCGACTTATAAAAAAAGCACTAAAAAGTATTAAATAATTCTTTAAAATTCTCTAATGACAAAATGTTATCCATTAACCACAAATCTGATATCATGTGTCGGAATAAAAATGATAAATTTAATATGTACAGTTTAATACCCACCAAACATGGATTTTCGAGAGAATATATTTTACAAGAGATGAATATACAGACTTATGATTCAGTTTACGAATATATACATATGAAAAGCAATCAATTACTTTTTGAAGTCGGTGCCAAACAACCCCAATCGATAAATTAGTAGATACTAGGTACAATATATTCACAATTCTTACTAAACTTAACGTAGTTTGGCACCGACTTCAAAAAGTAATTGATTGCTTTTCATATGTATATATTCGTAAACTGAATCATAAGTCTGTATATTCATCTCTTGTAAAATATATTCTCTCGAAAATCCCTGTTTGGTGGGTATTAAACTGTACATATTAAATTTATCATTTTTATTCCGACACATGATATCAGATTTGTGGTTAATGGATAACATTTTGTCATTAGAGAATTTTAAAGAATTATTTAATACTTTTTAATGCTTTTTTTATAAGTCGGTTAATTTTTTTTTTGTAAAAGTTAATTTTATTATATAACAGGTAGCTTTTTGTAATAAAAAAGTATGGTATTGAAGTATCTTGAGTAAGTAATTGAACAGCAGTAACTCAGAGTTACTATTACAATATATTATTAATTAATAATTTATGTTGCTTTCGTTGAGAACGTGATGTGATGTACAACTGGAGCCATTAATGGCATTTTATCACCTAGAAAACATGTTATTATTATTTTGTTATTTTAAATTATAATTACTATAAATAATATAAAACTGTTGTATAAAAAGGCACACAGTAATTCGCTCAAAAATATTTATTTTTATCACTGGAATCGGAAAATCCTTCAAAATCGGAAGTTTCCGAGTCTGTCATAAACAAACCAATTATGTCGCTATTTATAGACGCGTCATCAGCTTCATCTTCATCTTCACTATCAGAAAGATCAGAAACCTCTGAGTTGTGTGGATGGGGTTCAGCAATTTTTATGGGATAATCCAGCTTTTCTGAATCCCTTGAACAATGTCTTTGCCGAGATATTTTTGCATGAACCGGCAATCCATTCACAAACTGTAGTATATGATGCTCGTTTCATTATTCCGCTTTTTGTGTATTCTTTTAATTCCTCGGTCATCCATTTCTCCCACTTTCCTTGAATTTTGCACTTGAATGATCGATTTACGGTTATTCTAGTTTTTGCAAAAGTTTAGTCATATCTCCGGGTATAATGGCACGAAAACATTTGTTGTTCTTGCACAACTTTTTAGTGTCATCAGTGAGATGTGCTTTCATCGAATTCATTACTAAGAGACATTTCGGCCTAAAATATGAATGAAAAACAACTGTATCAACAAAAGATTATCACAACATAAAAAGTGAAAAAAAACAATTAAAGAAGAAAAAACTAGTTTTCATATTTGAGTTAACGATGCCTAGTTCTAACGATGCCTAGTGAATATCTAGAGTGCCAATCAGAGATGGAGTGGGACCATGAGTAAGCGCGGAACATTTTCAATTCACACATCCCTATTTTTCTCCAAGCTTTATTTGCCTACTTCTCTTTTTATTAACGAACTTTCATCATTTTTACATAAATAAAATTTAACAATTTATAATGCTTTGTTATTATAAAGCAACATTTAATACATGCTACCATTAAAAAAACTAAATATTCTATTCAGAATATCTTTTAATGAAATAAAATTATTTTTAAAACATGAGATTTGGAAGTAAAAATATTAACAGCAAAATTGACTAAAATAATTCTTTGTTTCTTTTTTTTAAAGGACAGCTCTAGTTATCGAGCGATAACGTTCACTGCAATGTTATTCAATGGCCAAAAGTGATCCTTCTATTATCCAAATTGACACGAAACTTACAGAAATTTTTGAGTGCCTTTTTTCCCCTCTCGAATCGAATCAGAAAAGATGTTGAATATTTCCTAATTTTTCGAATTTTCAACTTTGAGATCGTAAGAATTTTTAATTTTAATTTTAAAAACTTATGTTACTTTTAAAAATGCATTTATTTTAAAAATTAAAATTAAAAATATTTACTATCTCAAAATTAAAAATTCGAAAAATTCGGAAACATTCAACATTTTTTTTTATTCGAGACAAACAAAAAACCGCATTCAAAAATTCCTATATGTGATATGGCTCATTCGACTCGACATCGATAGATCTTACCGACTTTAGTTCGGAGTTTCATCACCAGGGGTGCTTTCCTAGGGCACTTGAACATCCCCTCGCCCTCCTTCAAGGTTTTTTCTGTAACTATGCCCCATTTCCGTAACTCAGCAACTATCTTTCCGATTTCAATGCAACTGATTCCAAACATTATAATTAACTTAAAAGTCACCCTCTATAACATTAAAGGAAATTAATGAGTAGCAGTTACCACTATTTACGAAAAATAGTTTAAGCCAAATTTGTAATTAATTTCCTAGCTTAACCAAACGAACGAATTTTTAAATATGCATAGTGGTTCTCCTAATTAGTCATTTTCTGAAGGACCCTTGAACATCCCTCCTCGGCACCTCCCTCAAAGTTATTTTCTCTAACTGTGCCTTACTTCAATAACTCGACTAATAATGTTCCCATCTTCTCCAAACCAGCTCAATTTTGTAGAACGCCTACTATATAGTGCGGTAGGCAGCGGGGACATGTCTCAAAGGTTCATAAGGAAAAAGGTTTGATTAAAACAGATTGCTCCCTTGGCGGTGGACGGGAGAAACAAAAGATTTTCTGGGGACCGTGGCCAGAGTTTAGTTTCTTCAGAGATTTAATGTATTACACGGGTTCGGGCAAGGCCGGGCGGGTCAACTAGTATAAAATAAAATTTAATTTCAATAACTACCGTAGTTGCAACTATTTAAATTTTTAATCGATCCTTATTAGAGTCCTGCATATCCAAAGAGGTTCCTGCTTTGTGGTGCGGGCATAAAAAACTAACCGCAGATTAAGTTGCGGGTAAACTCGCAAAATTTGGTTTAAAAGCTCTTTTCTAATCTTGCTAATCATACTATACAATTGTTTTCGTTATTTTTAAAACCCTGAAAGGATCGATTTTTTTTCTTATGAATATTTTTCTGTGTAATAAGGATTATTATTTTTATATAAAAGTTATTTTTTTGTTTGTTTTTATGCGAGTGAAGGCTGCGGGTATACACAAAATTTGCCGGTGCGGATAAATTCGAAGCTACTGCAGCAATTCTAATTTTTATTCACATTTTATTTTAGGTGATACGCATGTACGTAAAGAATTTCATTGCCAGAAATACCTAGCGCTTCCTTTAGAAGCGCAAAAGGGGCACCACCCTTTTAGGCAGCCAAATATCTCTCTTTTTCTCCACGGCAAATAGGGCTCATTTCTTTTCTCTGCACAACAGTTGGAGCACTCCGTTTTACCAGGTGCTTTTTGCCCTTTCTTCAGTTGAATAACTGGAGACATTACTAGTGGTTTACTGATTTCGTAATTATCTCATTATTTATTTTAAATTTTCCTCAATATTTTGAAAATTAAACTTTTTAACACAAGAATCTCCAAAAGTAAATGTTAAAAATTTGCAAATTCCGTTTTTGGATATCACAATACTTATTAATGTTTTGTTGATAACAAATTATTAAAAGTAAATATTGTTAAACCCCCCAAAAAAATCAAACCAATTATGTTATTAAAGAAAATAGTAAAAAAGAATGAAAAATACTTACTAGAAAAATGCACCTGGTCTTTTTCTTAAGACTTTGTTCAGCCACAACTTCAACACTTCTTCATTCATCCAGCCTTTTTTATTCGCTGTTACAATGATTCCTGAAGAAAATGGTCCGTTGGGTAGCGTTTTTCTTTTAAAACTTTCTAAAGGATTTAATTTTGTGCTATCCGCACAACTGGTCAGTGCAATCGTAAAGCAATTTCTTTCATTCCCAATAGTCGAAATGGATATAGTGTTTTGACTTAAAAAATAATTAATTGAAATTTTTTATAAATTATATTGAACAAATTTCATAAATAAAAGATTAATTGTATGAAAGGAAATATGTATAAAACATTACTTACCGATAACATTTACGGTCCTACTGGGAGATATATCAAAAGCCATGGACACTTCGTCCATATTTACGATACTTTCAGGCATAAATTTATGTTCTTTGATGATTTCTTCCACGTAATTTTTTAACATTGGAATCTTCTCTTCCGAATCCTTTGGAGGATCTTGGTATATAGTTGTCCGGACTCGAATGAATAGTCCTTTCCTTTTCATAAATCTATTATACCACGATGCATTTCCCTAAATTCTTCTAAATTTAACTGCAAAACTTTTGGCTTTCATTCTAATAATGGTCGTTGAAATTGGTTTGCCCTCCGATCTCTCGGAATCAATCAATTTATGAAGATTTTCTTCTAAATGAGGCCATTGTGCTACTTTTCCCCTCCTTGATCTTTTGCACTTCGGCATTTTCGATAGGATTGTTTTATCTTTCCGCCATTGCCGAATACTTTTCTCATCAATGCTTAATTCTCGGGCAACAGCTCTATTGCCCGAAATTTCGGCTTTCTGCACAGCTTGCCGTTTATATGCGGCCGTATAACTTGCACGTCTTTTAGGATTCGTACGTGTAAAAATACGAAAAAAAATAATCTTCTTAGTAGTAGCACGTGTTAGTCGACCAGAATCGGAAATGAGATGAACAATGGGTGTTAATTCTTCAACTTTTGCCCTAACCCGCCTGATTGGCCAGCCCGCTTGAAACCTTTTAGGTCAAATATTACATTATTTTGAAGCGGAGGCCAGATAGCTATTATTGTTAGTGTTGGGTTAAAACTCTACATGATTATTATCTTTGTTTTTGATATTTTGTAAGTTACGTTGCCGATGGCAACAGTCTTGTGTTCATGTTTTCCTTTTTTTTGTTAATACGCAATTAAAATGGCTTTGAGATTCTATTTCTTTTATTTTGAGAAATTTAATATATATTATTACGCCATAAGTATTGCTGTGTATAGTTTTGTGAGTTAAAACAAACGAGTGTACGAGTGTACAAATTAGAAATGTAAATAAACTTTACTTTGTGATAAAGTTATGGAATGTTTTTACCCTACATCTAAAAACTTCTGATTCTGAAGTTCATAAAAACTGAACATCTGGCGTCCGCCGACAGGACTCGGCTGCTGATTATCGAGTAAGTTTTGTTTTGTTTGTCTTATTTTTGAGTTGATATGGAAGCAGCAAAGAAAATTAGAACTCAGCATAGGAGATTGTTTAGCAAAGCTTGTAACGAGTTCGATACTGAAGAAACAAACTTAACAAATTCTGACAAAATAATTAAACTGAAACTTATTGAGGAGAAAGCTACGCTAATGCTAAATTCTGAAGAAAATGTTAAACAGTTTCTTTATTCTGAAAACATTACAGATGATTTAATTGAAAAAGAGATCGATGAATCCGAATGTTATATAGACCGTTGGCGGTTATTACAGATTAAGTTGAGTCAGCTTTTGCTTTCAGAAAGAGAAGACGTTTCTTCGAATTGTAGTGATTCTCAGAAAAATACGTTATTACGTTACCCAAAAATAAAATTGCCTACATTTAATGGAAATCTAAGGAACTGGGTTAGTTTTTGGGGGCAGTTTGAGAAAATTAATAAAGACCCTAATTTAGATCTGCATGATAAGTTTGCATATCTATCCCAATGTATGGAGAAGGGAAGTGCTGCCGAAGAGTTAATTAAAAGTTTTCCACCCGGGGGAAATAGTTATGAGAAAGCAATAGAACAATTGAAATTACGTTTTGGGAGAGAAGAGCTACTTATACAGGTGTATGTTAGGGATCTTCTGTCATTGGTTATCCAAAAGCAGAATATGTCGAAAAAATCTTTGAGAAATCTTTATGATTTATTAGAAACAAAGCTTCGTGCGCTTGAAATACTAGGGGTAACGAGAGATAAGTATGCGTCGATGCTTTTACCACTTGTCGAATCTGCTTTACCTGAGGAAACGCTTCTAGCTTGGGAACGATATAGATCTGTAAGTCATAGATCACATGAGGAGGAGGATCAAAATACATCTAAAATTACTGAAAAGACTGATCTCGATTCAATTCTTGATTTTCTTCAAGATGAAGTGCAGGCAGAGGAGCGCATAATCCTAACCTCTCAAAACTTTGGGATTGAGACCAAGAGTAATTTTAAATTGTTCAAAGAGAAGAGGGCTGGAAATGATAGACACAAATACGGGGACACTCGTCAAATAGCTAGTACAGCTGAGCTTTTGACCTCTTCGAATGAACAAAAGCAGTGCATATTTTGCCGCAATTTCCATAATTCCACTGATTGTTTGAAGGTACGGAAAATGACGATGAAAGATAGAGAAAATCTCGTAGAGAAATCAGGGTGCTGTTTTCTGTGCTTAAAACCGGGTCTTCAAGTTCGTAAGTGTTATTCAAAGATAACTTGTTTGGGTTGTGGAAAAAGACATCATATATTACTCTGTCGTAACATAAAGCAACCAGCATTCTCACCAACCGGAAAAGAAACTACAGAGTTAGATAATGTTTCAAAAGAGGATCAAGCACTTGCGAATATATCCAAAAGCCCTAGTGTTATGTTATTAACATTAACGGTTTTAATCAGAGGTAATGGGAGAAAACGGAAGGCAAGAGCCATCATAGATTCTGCTTCGCAGCGCTCTTACATTTTAAAAAACACTGCCAAAGAGATGAAATATAAAAGGGAACACTATGAATATCTTCAGCATTCTCTGTTCGGAGGAGAAAATACAGGAGTGTGCAAGCATGATGTGTTTACTTTATATTTGACAAGTTGCGATGGATCTTATAACTGTCATTTTAAAGTACTGAGTCAACCTGTTATCTGTGGGAGCGTTCCACCGACAATACCTGCGATTCATTTAAAAGAGCTTACTGACTATAATATTTGTGTCAACGATGATTATATAGGTCCTATTGAAATCTTAATAGGAGCCGATGTAGCCGGAAAAATCATTACCGGTGGTTACAAATCCTTATCATGTGGTTTAACAGCAATGGAAACACGTTTAGGGTGGACCACAATGGGACGTATACCCCAGATTTCTTCAGAGGTAAATGAAATCTCAGTAGCTAATTCTATGCTTTCTACTACTCGAACAATAACAGAATTGTGGACTCTTGACACTCTCGGTATTACAGATCCTTCTGAGAAGAAAACTAAAGAAGACCTTCATGAATCCGCCAGAGAGCATTTTCTTAACACAGTTCAAATCGACAAAGACAATCGTTTTGTGGTACATTTACCTTGGCTTGCCGATCACCCTCCACTACCTGATAATTATAACTTGGCTTTAAAGAGACTGGAAGGTACTGCACGGAAGTTGAAAGAAGAAAATTTATATGATGATTATAATAAAATATTTGAAGAATGGGAAAAAGAAGGAATAATTGAAAAAATTCCTAAGCACGAGATTCAATTACCGTCTCATTATTTACCACACAGACATATCGTGAAAGAAAATAGCACAACTAGAATCAGACCTGTGTTTGATGCTTCAGCAAAGCTGAGAGCTTTCCCAAGCTTAAATGACTGCCTGGAGAAAGGGATAAACCTTGTTGAGTTAATTCCTACAATATTAACACGTTTTCGGATGAACAAGTTTGGAGTTACGGCGGACATCCGTAAAGCATTTTTACAAATTCGCCTACAAGAAAGCGATAAAGATTATTTAAGATTTCTTTGGTATGACGAAAATAATGAACTGAAATATTATAGACATTGTCGTGTCGTCTTCGGAATTTCAAGTAGTCCTTTCTTACTTAATTCTGTGATTCAGTATCATCTGGAAATGATTTTGGAGGAAGCACAACTTGGAAACTCAAAATACCCTGTGGATATTGTCCAGAAACTTAAGAACAGCTTTTATGTAGACAATTGTCTAACTAGTGTAAAAACGGAGACAGAATTGCATGAATTCATTAAAGTAGCTACAGATATTATGTCAGAAAGGAAGTTTGACCTTAGAGGGTGGGAGCACAATTATCCCCATTCCTCAACAAAAGAGGCTTCTTGTACAAAAAATAAAGTTGTCCCAGTATTAGGCCTGCAGTGGTTCTTGAACTCAGATACTCTTTCTGTAAATTTAAAAGAAGTTTGTGAAGATAATGGACCTGTTACTAAAAGAAAAATATTGTCAGAAGTCCACAAAATTTTTGACCCTATTGGTTATACTTGTCCAGTGACCTTATATCCGAAATTAATGTTACAAGAACTGTGGGAAATGAAAACAACTTGGGATGTAGAGCTGCTATCAGCAATTTCTAAAAAATTCAAAAAGTGGAGAAAACAGCTGGATCTACTAAAAGAAGTTACTATACCTAGATGCTTAATAAAAGACCCTGATGATACCTGCAATTTAAGTTTACACGTCTTTTGTGATGCGAGCAAAGTAGCTTATGCTACCTGCATATATTTAAGGAGTGAAAGTAAGAACTTAACTTCATGTCAACTAGTTCAAGCACGATCTAAAGTAGCTCCGCTGAAGTCTATTACAATTCCTCGGTTAGAGTTGTTAGCGTGCACTATTGGTACCCGACTGTGGCAAAGAGTTATAGCAGATTTAAAATTAGGAGATATTCCCACCTTCTTTTGGACTGACTCCAGTAACGCATTATATTGGATAAAGGGTAGCGAAAACTGGACATCATTTGTGTATAACAGAGTGCGAGAAATTAGATTAGTGAGTAAACCAGAAAATTGGTATTATGTACCTGGGTCGATCAATCCAGCGGATTTACCCTCCAGAGGTTGTTCCGCTCGACAATTATTGGAGACAGAGTGGTGGAAAGGTCCTCCTTGGCTGTATTACCCATCTGATGAATGGCCTAGATCAGAATTCTCAGTAAATGAAGAAGAAGTGTTAAAGGAAAAGAGAAAGGAAATAGTATCATCTATGGTGAACCTTCAAAATATAGACAGTTCCTTTATCCATAAGTTTTCGAACTACAACAAAACTGTAAGAATTATTGCCTGGCTACTTCGATTCATCAATAATAGTCGTATTCCGAGAAGTAGTAGAAAATATGGTAGCCTTGATTCCGAAGAAATTTCTGTAGCTGAGTATAGAGTTATCAGAATAATACAGAAAGAAAGCTTCGTTAATGAAAAGGATGAAAAGTTAAAAACTCTGGGAGCTTTCAAGGATAAAAACGATATTATCCGATTGAAAACAAAACTTTTGTATCGACAAGATAGTGAAGATTTTATAATGCCTGCAATTTTACCATCTCAACATGAAGTTGTAAAGCGTATAGTGATATACTATCATGAAAAATATGCTCATGCTGGGACTCAAATGCCGCTTAACATTTTAAGAGAGAGATTCTAGATTCTGCATGGTAGGAAGACAGTGAGATCCATCTTATCCAAATGTATTGTTTGTAGGAGACATTCTGTAAAAAAGCTCGATACTCTCACTCCATCTCTTCCAGAGGACCGTATACGAGACGCTGCTGTATTTGAGATCTGTGGAGTTGACTTGGCGGGGCCACTGTTTCTCAGAGATAATAAGAAATCCTGGGTTTGTCTATTCACATGTGCCGTCTACCGGGCAGTACACATTGAATTAGTGGATTATTTATCTACACCTTCCTTTTTACTAGCTTTGCGCAGGTTCGTAGCCCGTAGAGGACGATGCAGCACTATCTATTGTGACAATGGCTCCAATTTTGTGGGTGCTTCAAATCTGCTAAGTGCACTGGATTGGAACCTTATTGTAAGTGACACTGCTCTTCATCCTATTAAGTGGAAATTCAACCCACCGACTGCCTCTTGGTGGGGTGGTTGGTGGGAGAGACTGGTCGGTATTCTTAAAAAATTGTTGAGAAGAGTACTGGGCCGATCTTCTTTAACTTACGAACAAATGACGACGGTGCTGTGTGATTGCGAATCCATAATCAATTCAAGACCGTTGACGTATGTCGCAGATAACGACGCAGAGCTTGTTCCATTGACTCCTTCAATGTTCCTACAAGATATCAAAGTGAGTGGTGTTCCTGACTGTGATAGAATTGATCACCGGAGTCTTAACCAACGTGTTAAGTATCGTCAAAATTTACAAGAGGCCTTAAGAAATAGATTTCGATCGGAATACTTGGGAGCTCTACTTCAGAGACCAGAACATAAAAGAGCTGCCAAAGTAGCGGTTGGTGACGTTGTCTTAATTGGAAGCGACAATACAAAACGTATCAGTTGGCCACTTGGGAAAATAATCGAGGTAATCCCCGGGAAAGATGGTGTTACAAGACTTGTGAGACTAAAAACTGCGAGGGGTGAGTTGCTTAGACCGCTACAACGTCTCTATCCTTTAGAAGTGTCAGCATCAGAGTCGTTTCTAGTTGGAGAAAAATTGGCAGGTACAAAATTAAGTGAGAAACCAACAGACAGTCAATCAATTGACTGCAATATTGAATCTTCTGAGGAGGCAAGGAAAACTAGAAGTGGCCGTATCATTAAAATGCCTCATAGACTGGACTTGTGAACTATTTATATAATTTTGCTATTGTAATTGTGACTATTATTAATTGTAAGTTAACTTTTATGTTAAAATTTAACTTAGGTGGGAGGATGTTGGGTTAAAACTCTACATGATTATTATCTTTGTTTTTGATATTTTGTAAGTTACGTTGCCGATGGCAACAGTCTTGTGTTCATGTTTTCCTTTTTTTTGTTAATACGCAATTAAAATGGCTTTGAGATTCTATTTCTTTTATTTTGAGAAATTTAATATATATTATTACGCCATAAGTATTGCTGTGTATAGTTTTGTGAGTTAAAACAAACGAGTGTACGAGTGTACAAATTAGAAATGTAAATAAACTTTACTTTGTGATAAAGTTATGGAATGTTTTTACCCTACATCTAAAAACTTCTGATTCTGAAGTTCATAAAAACTGAACAGTTAGTGCAATACTTGGCGATAGTTGCAACAATTCTTTCAAACCCAGAAATAAACAATAATAGCATTTAAACAGTAACAAAAACATTACAAACACGGGAAATTTTTTTTAATTTTGTGGCATAGCGAAAAAAATTCACAAATTTTGATGATTTTTAAAAATTTTTGGGGTTTAAAAATTGTAGAAAAATTACACGATTTCCGTTTTTTAAAAGAAAAAATCTTTGTATAACACGCACCGTGTATAAGCCGCAGCGGCTATTCCAAATGTTTTTTTCTTGTATAACCCGCGGACTATACACCCGAAAATACGGTACACGAAAACATGTTGCCTATACTAATTCGAGCACGAGAAATCAATCTAGCTAGGTTTCGAATTCGGGAAAGGTCATTTTGATCTACTAAAAGGAACTCAGCACTAAGAATGCTGCTATATATCGAAAATGGCACTAACGATTTTCACAAAAATTAATGACTACACTAATTCGAGCACAAGAAATCGATCTATCTAGGTCTCGTTTTCTTTATTTAAAACTCGATGTGGTATAAAAAACAAGTCTTGAAACAAAATCGAAAAAGTACAGAAAGTTCTTTGTCCAGATCGACTTTAGCTATCCAGTGCCAAAAAAAGTGGGTGCTTTTCGAACCAAAATGTACCAAAAAAAGAAATAAAAGAAAAAAACATTCATAAATATTGAAATGCAAACGAGATATTAAAACAAATATATCCCACAGGACTAAAGTAAGCCAGCGAGTATTTTTGTGTGAGTGTAGTATCCTCTTTAACTAACAATTGTGTTTTTAAACGGCCTAGACAAAAAGCGGTAAAAGAATGGAAAAAATTTAGTGATGCATAGTTACATAGATTAGATCAGTTTCTACTGACGTCACAAACATTCACCTGTCGAGAGGGATAATTATGAAAAATATTGTAAATAAATAAATATCCAATATTATTTTTTTTCTGTTTTCCTTAATACATTTTAAAATTTATTTTAATAAAATATTGATAGTTGACACTTGAGTGAATGCAGCTTTTCCGATTTTTTTTTTAATTCCAATGCCAACATTCACCCATTTGTTTATTTGCCGTTAGAGTCTGGGTCTGGCGATTACTTTGGCGGTAGTTTATTTTATGAAAAATGGTTGACGGGATAATGCGGAAATACCAAAAATAGTTTTTTAAAAACACTCTTTTATAAGCAACCAATGGTCATCTTGAAAATACCGCGGAATTTTTTTAACCGCAATTCATATTTTTTACGTAAAATATCTATTACAATGCATTAATTTGGCCTGGGCAAAGACCTCTATTATGAAAAATTCACTTCTTTTCTATACGTTTGCCAGGAAGCTCAAAATAATGAATTTATTTGAAATATATACTTTTTGCTCTGTTTATTTATCAACAAAAGAGAATCAGAAAGAAAAATGAAACATTATTGAAATTATCTTTTTACTCTTTTAAATTTATTTGTCATTGTGTAATCGTAAATTTATTGATATTTAATTATTAATTGATGAAAGCGTATTCTGTATGTTACATTTTTTTTAACAATTTATTTTTTACTTTTAACTCTTTAAAATATTGACTTTTGCCATTTCACAGCGCTTTGGCCTGTTTTGGCGAGCATTTTACTGTCACATAATTAAATCCGTTGTTTTTCAACTCCCATACAATTGCACGAGTTACAGAGATATTTGGCGATTTATCACCTATGACCGCCTAATTGAAAAAGAACAAGCAATTTCAAGTGAATGTATCATCCTTATATATTATTTCTCCTGTCAACATCCCTTTTTCTAAGGAAATATGAAACGCAGAACAACGAATGAGATACCATATGAAAGGTTTTTGAACAGGCTTCTGACATAGCCCCCTTAATAATTCGTTAAGACATGTTTTTGATTAAAATTTGCTGAAAATTAAAAATTAAATCGGCATTGTTTTCATTAAAAAAAATGAAAGGTTTTCCTGAAATTATTGTTGCCAAAAAAATAAAATACCACATTATATGATGCTCAGCAATTATTATAAAAAACACCGCACGGGTTTATTTTATACTTATGATTAAAAAGCGAAATTGAAATTGAAATGTTTAGATTTATATTTCTATGTCCCATGTTTTTCCCGAAGCGGATGACGTCATCCTCTAATGCAGTTAAAATACGATTGTTAATCTTTTTTCTCGCGCGTGCCTTTAGCAATCTTGGATCAGTTTTTCTCTAACTTTGATGGAATAAATTAGATGATATTCTGGATTGACTAACAACTAAATGTTGTTTACAGATATTTTTATCCTTGCTTTTTCTTTAGAAGTTTAAACCTGCATCTAATAACTATTACATATTGATAAAAAATGGTACTTCTCTTTTATCCCGTCGACCACTTTTCATAACAAAAAACTATCGCCAAATAAACGGGAGAACGTTGCCATTGGAATATCAAAATAAATAAATAAAATATAAGAATTTAAGGACACAATT
This sequence comes from Maratus michaelseni, assembly GCA_963931845.1. NCBI lineage: Eukaryota > Metazoa > Arthropoda > Arachnida > Araneae > Salticidae > Maratus > Maratus michaelseni. The sequence goes on from OZ007587.1 coordinate 165,055,854, forward strand.
GTTATTTTAATTAATGAAATAACTAATAAACCAATAAAACATAATGAAAAATACACGCAAATGTCGAATTAAAAACCACTTGATTATTTAACAAACACATATAATGCTTCTGACATCAAGTAAATGGGACTGCATTTTTGGCGTTTAATCTTACAATTTGGCGATAATTTTTTGTTATGAAAAGTGGTCGACAGCATAATAGAGAAGTACCTAAAAATATTAGATTTCAGTGCGAAATCCTCGCACGGGCCCTCTGGTTAATTTATAATTAAGTTGTAAAAATATTAAAATGTTGTATTGTCATCGGCAAAACACTTTTCAACATAATTTATATAATTCTTGCCTATCAGGAATTGTGTTAAAAATCGATTGGAAAATTCCATGAATAAAAAAAAAAATTAAAAAAAAAAAAAAAAAAAATACCTGTTGAAAAAAATTACCGAGCGAGGATTGGTCTACTAGGTACTTGTAAGATTAAATGCCAATAATGGTTGATCGAAAATGTCACATTCACTTGACAACACGTGTTTACGTCATCAAGTTATTTTTATTTCGACGTTTTATTTATATTTTTATTAATGTTATACCAATTTATTTGTTTTTTCGTTATTTAAAATAAAAAATATGTCAATTTGTATAATTTGGTAAGTGAGCAGGAAAAAATGAAAATTACGTCATAAAAATCGGGTTTACACATGAATATTAAAAATAAAAAAGATGAATTAAATGAAAAAGTATTATAAACCAGTTAAATGAAAAAGCATTATAACCTGATTACAGAAGAAAGTCGCCGTTCGTGATATCACCATCATCTTTTTAAAACAGGATACATTACCAGGTTTTAAGAAGCTGTGAAATCAGAACGGGGGTTGGTGAGCGTAGCGAGCAGGGGGCAGAGCCCCCTAGTATATATATATATATTTAGTTAACTCGAACATATGAATTTGAATTTAAGAAAACGATTATAATGAATTCTGTGAATTTGCATTTAAGAATCATAAATATAAAATTTTTATTAAATTTTTAAAAATTCAACGATCAAAATAATTACTTATAGTGGAAAATAAAATTCTACTTTCGTAAAAGAAAATTTTTTGCTTGATTTCGCTAATTGAAGATAAATTGCATACTTTTACGGGCGTTTGCAGGGGAGGGCCGGTTCTTCGCCTTCTAAATCTTGGAAAATAGTAAGATATAACTTGCAGTACTACATGGACGTCATGGACGTCGGCAGAATTATATCTTGGGAGGGGCAAGATTTTGGAACACGTGTAGCAATGGTCCACAGTCTAGTCGGCTTTTGAAATTGCAGAATAAAATAATCTAAACATGATCTTAACATGATAATCTAAAAACTAGTCGTCGGAGGCCACCGTAATACTTACTCATCATTGATATGCATAATGTAAAATATTAAAATAAAAATGTGTAAACTACATATAAAATGCATTGCAATTCAAATAAAATCGTGGCTTGATGACGTCATAAACTTTAAGGGCTCGATTACTGAATTGCTTGAAAGAAACCTCCTAATAACTCCAAAAATAATAATCCTATTAACTAGCGGTTTATTGCATCTGATTAAGCGTCAAACTTCCAATTAAAATATATCTTTGAAGTGAAATTTGGATGAAATGCAGGGTTATGAAAAATCGAAGAGTGTGGCAAATAGGATTCCAAATATCTCGGCAACTAATTATCCGATCGAGTTCATGCTTTATGCAAAATTTATGTTTTTTTATTGTTTTTTATATTCATTTCTTTAAAAAAAACAATTTCGAAAATTTTTATATACCTTTTATCAGAACAAATATTTCGAGAGTTCGAAAAAAATAGTTCCGGTTAATCGAGGTTATTGAAATGAAATAGGCTTCTTCCCATTATTACATACTAAGTACATACCAAATTGCAAGTCTCTATCTCATTTTTGTCGGGAGACAGAGCGTTTACAGACACACAGACACACAGACGGACTGCAAATTTTTTTTTCTAAAAATATATTTTTCGGAATCTCCAGTGTCTGAAACGTGTAAATCCGTCAAAAAAAATTTTTCGATTTTCAAAACGATTACAAGATTTACCCTATACTACGTATGATGGTAAGTAAACTAGTCGTTGGGGGCCACCGTAATACTTACCCATCATGGATATGCATAATGTAAAATATTAAAATAAAAATGTGTAAACTACTTATAAAATGCATTGCAATTCAAATAAAGTCGTGGCTTGATGACGTCATAAACTTTAAAGGCTCGATTACTGAATTGCTTGAAAGAAACATCCTTATAACTCCAAAAATAATAATCCTATTAACTAGCGGTTTATTGCATCTGATTAAGCGTCAAATTTCCAATTCAAATATATCTTTGAAGTGACATTTGGATGAAATACAGGGTCATGAAAAATCGAAGAGTGTGGAAAATAGGATTCCAAATATCTCAGCAACTAATTATCCGATCGACTGCATGCTTTATGCAAAATTTATGTTTTTTTATTGTCTTTTATATTCATTTCTTAAAATAAACAATTTCGAAAATTTTTATATAACTTTTATCAGAACGAATATTTCGAGAGTCCGAAAAAAATAGTTCCGGTTAATCGAAGTTATTGAAATGAAATAGGCTTCTTCCCATTATTACATACTAAGTACATACCAAATTGCAAGTCTCTATCTCAATTTGTTCGGGAGATAGAGCGTTTACAGACACACAGACGGACGGCAAATTTTTTTTTCTAAAAATATGTTTTTCGGAATCTCCAGTGTCTGAAACGTGTAAATCCGTCAAAAATTTTTTTTCGATTTTCAAAACGATTACAAGACTTACCCCATACTACGTATGATGGATAAGTAATAAAATAATCTAAACTAAATTTTTTTTTTGTTAAAACTCTCATGCAAGACAATTTTTAAACATAATAACATAAAAAGCGAATTTATCAATAAGAAATATTAAATATAAATAAGTTTTTTTTTACCAACATGTGCTTTGAATGGGAAAATTGAAGCAGTTCTTTTTTTCCGTCAAAGGGCTTTGCTACTCTGAATCCTTTGTTTAAGATAAGTTTGAAACGCATGAACATAAACAGGAAAGCAAAATTTAAAAAATTGCCATACCCTGGGAATGCGGTGGTGTAGGGTTCAATGGGATTAAGTCATCCAGTCAATTTTTTTAATTGATGTTACTTGATTCTAACGTCACTTGGAAGAATTAATTTTATCATGTTTTAAATAATCAGATAAATGAAATTTATTTAGTTAAATTTCAAAATCCAGGGATGAGAAATGGCCCTCCTCTGTCCACTTGCCAGCTCTTATGATAAGAGAATATATCAACTAGGTATGATTCCCTAACAAAATTACCACTCTCACCTTTTTTTAAGTAATTCCAAACTTCTGATCTTTTACTGTCTGGTTTCATTTTCTACATATTATAATAACTTGAACGGATTAATGAAATTTTAAATTAAACGTAACTTAATTTTAAGATAACATTTACCATTTAAATTTTTAAAGAAATTTTTAGCATTCAAACAATTTGCGAAAAACAAAGCATTATGACAATCATAATATTTATATCAAAACTTAAAAATATTAAATAGAAAAGAGATTGTTCTCAGAGCAGCTGTAAATAATAACACGTTATCAATAACAAAAGAGAAGCGTTTATACGAAAAATAAACATTTGATTGGCTGAAATAGGCCCTAATCATCCTGTTCTAATAGACTGATGTGAATCTGACACGTGATCATAAAAAAAAGCAAACGATTTTACGTAAAATAAACATTCGAATACAGACGAAATGTCTCCCCTCATTTAGTTTGAACGAAGTCGGGAGTAGTTCTCAGTGCTTCAGTATTTGAATACAAAGAATCGATTCTGATTTCGATTCTGAAAAGTTTTCGAAAACTAAGGTATAGATTCTTAAAAGATCTCGAATCGGCCCATCACTAGTTCAAACATTGATTATTCTGTAAACAATTCAAATAATAAAAGTAATTTTTAACAACAACAAAAAAAAAAAAATATATATATATATAACGGACTTCAACGGATTGTTTCTCATCTTCATAATGATAATAATAAATGAATCATGTTCATTTTTGCAAATAATTTTATTCCACTGTGCAAAATACGTTTGCAACCACTTTGGAAAGAGACACTAGTAAGTGGTTTGTGAAAGCTATCGATAAAATCGTGTGTTGTTTTATCACATAATAAGAAGTATAAATATAATAACGAGTATATATGAGCAGACTGTTCTTGAATATAATTGTAAACAGTGAATGTGTCAAGAGTTTTTGTTATATAATTCAAATAATAAGAAAACAAGCTGGCTTCGCCCGCTAGCGGACCCCTAATTTACATCGGTGCCTCGAATCTTGTAAAACCTTGAACCGAACAAATCTCCGACCCGAGTCCCCTCTGCCTTTGGCACCGGATAATATCCTTAGTTTGCACGTTGAATACTATAAACCTCTGACACAACGAACCTCCGACCCGGGTCCCGCTGCCTTCGGCACCGTATACCGGTCGTGCTACACCAACGCCCCCTAGATAAGAAAGCCGTGACACGCGTCACGAAAACGTCATACCAAGCAGGCAAAACAAAGAAAAAAATCGAACAACTTGCATTTTTCGATTTTGATCTATCGTGGAATTATTAACTATGAGTCGTATAGAAGAATTTTTAATTCTATGAGGCAATGAAATCGAAACATGCAAGTTGTTCGAATTTTTTTTCTTTGTTTTGCCTGCAGGGTATGACGTTTTCGTGACCAGTGTCAAGGCTTTCTTATCTAGGGGGCGTTGGCTACACACGCACCGGATGATCCATTAATTTGCACATCGAATAGTATGAACCTCTAACTAAACGAACGTCCGGCTCGATCCCCGCTGGTTTCGACGGACAATTTTAAAAACGTGTGAATTGTACTTCTTCCAATGCTGAAGGCAGGAATTCCCGTTGGTGCTAGTACTGCAGAAGCATCATTATTGTGATTACTCATTAAACAAACTTTCTGACTGAGTAATTAAATTAGAAAGCTTTTTCCTGTACCAGCAACTCCGCTTGCAATCAGATTTATGGGTGGAATAGACGGGTCTTTCTTTTGTTCTTCTACGTGCTTTATAATTGATTCAAATATTTTTCTTTGGTCAGCATTCATTTTTCTTGTTCAATTTATCTTCATTAATAACAATTTCTTGGTGAGTTTCAAAGTTATCAAAATCTGCGGCTATCATATCAACGTCTTCATTTGGTTCTTCAATATTTTCAAGCTGGTCGTGCAAATCACTTTCTTGTTGCAACTTTACAGCCAAGTTGATTGTAGCTTGTAGTCGTTGTTTTGTTTCGCGACATTCTTCCATCTCTGGAAAATTTTTCACATTGTGCTCAAAGGATTCACGGTAGAATTTAAATTTTCCCAATAGGTCTTATTCGTTTCGCCAAGGCTTGAACAATATCAGAAATGAATTATAGTACAACTCAATTCCAGCGTCCGTTTTCGGGTTATGATTGGGCGTTTTCAAAACAACTGGTTTCAAACGTTTTCTGAACCAACTGAGGTTTTCTTTTAATTCGTAATATTCTACAGACTTTTGGTCTACAGTCGTTTGTATTAGTACCTAGTGGCCAATTCATATAAACACATGTTTTCTAATTTGTCATGTCGATTCGGGTAATAATTATCAATCAAATTCCGACAGTAAATTTCAGAAGATCGTTCATCCTCTTTTGCCAATAAAATCAAATCATGGTGACTTTCAGTTTTATTCGTCGGTCTTTTTTCATGCTGGTATTTAAGTATTGCACAGCATCCCATGAATAGACGCATTTATGGCCAAGAATTTTGTCTACGGCTTCGTAACTTCCAGTTTCTCGACTAATCAAGTTTTATCTCGCAAAAGCGCGTGTCAACATGACGTAATTGTAACTGATTCTTCAATTTTTAATTTTAAAGATTAGAACTGGAGCCTTTATTGGGTGCTTCATTTTGATTGCATACCTTGATTACATGCTACCAATTACTTTTTTTATATTATAGGTTAGAAGATTTCATTTTTTAATAAAAAAATTCACAGAAGCAAAGGATTTCAGGAGTATTAAAATTATTGAAAATAGTGTTATAGTTAAAAAAACAACAAAAAAAAAAAAAAACAACCTTGAAATATGATTGTATTTTTAGCTAGAAATATGAATTATTTTGGTAGGTTTGTTATAAGTTTATTTAACAGTTCCTTATTAGCGGAAAAGTCCTATTTCTTTCGCTATGAATTTCTCTTTGGGTAGCCAAAACACAGTGGCAGTTTTTAGAAATGTATAACGGTTGTGACAACAAACGTTTGAGCTTTCATCGCGCTTACATCACTTCTAAATACTACAAATTTTATTTTTTACTACATTTTAACACATTTTACAATTTTAATTGTTATATCATCAATTAGAAAAAAAATTAGCTTTCGATTGAAGTTTATTTGAAAACCGCCGCTTAATTTAACGACTTTTTAAATAATTTTCAACCATGAAATATTTTTAAATTGTATCTCAACAATGATCATCAGTTTGCTTTAATAATGTAGAAAAGCCCCTGGGAAAGTTGCCACATTTAAAAACAGATTTCCCCAACCATCATGAAAAGTGAAAAAAAAATAATAAAAAAAACCCTGATAAATAATAAGATCAGATTATCCATAAGATAGAGCATTTTGGCGCTAAACTAAAATCTGCCAAAAAAAAATCTGTTTATGATTAATGTAAAATTGATATGTTGAATTCGTTGATGTATGTATTGCATCAGAATATGCTAGGAACTGTATTTTATTTTTATTTAAAGATCCATTGGATATTTAACTATATAAGTGGGAAAAGATCTCCGACTTTGATGGAAAAGGAATAATCCTCCTGATTATGTAAATAAACCGAAAAAATTATACAAATAAATTACACTTGAAAACATTAAAAATCTCCCTCACCTGCAGATTAATTTATTATTATATTAAAAAATTCTTCATCTTTACATAAAAATTGATTAGCTTGAAACAATGGATGAGTGTTAGAAGATATGGATTTGCAACGAACAATGATTAAAGAGGACATTTTAAAACTTTTAATTTAAACAACTAGGGGGCTCTGCCCCTGCTCGCTACGCTCACCAACCTCCGTTCTGATTTCACCGCCTCTTAAAACCTGGTAATGTATCCTGTTTTAAAAAGATGATGATGATGATATCACGAACGGCGACTTTCTTCTGTAATCAGGTTATAATGCTTTTTCATTTAATTCATCTTTTTTATTTTTAATATTCATGTGTAAACACAATTTTTATGACGTAATTTTCTTTATTTCCTACTTTCAACACGTGATCATTTAATTATTATTTTAAACTTTCATTATTGTTTTTAATAGTCTCGCGCAAATACATTTTTTTTTAGATAAAACATAATCCTTTGCGTTTATTTAGAAATTGGCAACAATATAAAAAATGACTTTTTCAATAAAAGATTTTTTACTCGAATTTTAAGGATTTTTTGAGTTTTCATTGTCTAACCGTGATAATTTTTTTAATTTCTCAAAGCTTGTAATATTTCGCGTCTGGTGGTATGATTTTCGAATCCGTAGGATAGCTTGAAAAAAAGTAATAGCTCCTCAAAAAAGTCCCTAGTAAAAAAGCGATGAGAATAACCCGGAATATCTACGCAGAATTTGATTGGTCCATTTCTTTTTTGGCTCAGTTCCAGATTACTTTTTTTTTAATATAGAAGGATTTAAAACTTTTTTTTAACGTCCGATTTCGACGGTGCCTTTGGGCAGATCCCATGTACATGCGCATAGGAGCTCATTCGGTTGCCTTATCATAGGGGGAGGGGGGTGCTTTATTTACTATGTTCTTTTATTTACTGAATATGAGATGAATGTAGGGATATACTATTTGTATGATACTTCATAGGTTCATGAAATTTTCTTTCTTGCCGTGGAGAATATGGCGGTAATGTCAAACTGATTTGCATTACACAGTTGTTTACGGATTGTTCGTTTGGAGTTTGCATCGGAAATAGTACTGTATTTCACTGGCGGAAAAAACTTTTAATATAAAATATTGGAAATATTGTTTCATACACACCCTTTCTTATGTAATAAAGAAGCTTATTTTACTGATATTGTTATAGTAATTTTTTTCCGTCAAGTTTTGACGGGTTCCCTCTAGTTATTTTAAAAACCATAAACAGTCAGTAAACTAAAATCTCATCAAAAACAACTCGTTGTAAATGATCCCGCCAAGCCACAAACCTAAAACGTCAGTCACAAAAAGAAGTGATATCACATAAAAAGAAGCGATATAGACGTGCATACTCCAAGTCCCGTGTAAAAATCTATCACCACTCATAATGTTTCCAAAGGACTCGGAGTGAGGTACAGTATGTGAAAACTGCTTGGCGACCTGCAGACTTTTATAATATATGTAGTAAATCAATTTTGAAAATCGAAAAATAAATTATATATTTTTGTTATACCACTTTTATAAATATTTTTGTATGCGAAAGAACTGACAGAACGGATATACCCCCAGATCTATGCCATTCCCTTACGCTAGAATTACTGCAATATATCTCAATTTAGTTAACGTTTATTATAAGGTTTATATATATATATATATATATATATATATATATATATATATATATATATTACAAACTCAAAATCTTTATACGTTTACTTAAAAAATCCTCTTCGTAAGAGTGGTGTTTTTAATGTAGATAATGGTAAATAAAATCAACAAATTGATTTTTCAAGCTCATAAATAAGAAAGGACATGCAAACACAGAAGCTTCAACTTTTACAATTTTATGGGAGCAAAATAAATAACTAAATAAAATAAAATAAAAATAATATAGCCATATGTAATTGCAGTAACGCAAACATTATAAAAGCCTGCAGGTTGCCAAGCAGTTTTCACATATTGTACCTCACTCCGAGTCCTTTGGAAACATTATGAGTGGTGATAGATTTTTACACGGGACTCGGAGTATGCACTTCTATATAACTTCTTTTTATGTGATATCACTTCTTTTTGTGACTGATGTTTTAGGTTTGTGGCTTCGTGGGATCATTTACAACGAGTTGTTTTTGATGAGATATCACTCCTTTTTGTAAGGTATTTAATTTCAATTATACGGATTCCATTTTTATTCAGAAAAGAAAAGATGAAAGGGAAAAAAAATAATAGTGATGCTATAAACAGAATTATACATCAGAATTATACAATTTATTGAGTGACTTATTCCAATGTACATGTCGCTACCATAACAACGGGGAAACTTTTATATTAATTTCCTTACATTGTATTAATCAGATTATTTATGACATATTTATTTTCCTTTTTCTTTTGTTTATATCACTCTTCCGTTTATATAAAAAATAGACAATTTTACAGTAGTTTACAAGCTAATTAAAATACTATAGTTTCAGAAAAATGTGGAAAAATAAGAAGCACTTTTTTTCGGTCAACTACAACGATAAGTTTATGGAGCATACTTTACCGAGAATAATCAACATTTTTTTTTCTACGAACCTATTTCTATTAGTATAAAAATTTACAGGGATTTTTATACTAACATATATTAAATATATTATTTTTGAAAATTACTGAGCACCTTAGAAGTTTTTTATTTGTTTATGTTTTTTAACTCAACGTTTCGAGAATTTGAAATATATAAAATTCGCAACGTTTGCAAAAGTATAAAAACTATTAAAGTGATTTCTGTTCATATAGTCTGTTCATTCCAATTCGGTGATCCTAAAATATAGGTCCCCAATCTCCGGCAGTCCAGAAATTAATTAGGACATATGTATGCAACTGTTAAAATGTTCTCAAAGTTGACAATAGAGGCAATAAGTATAGCTTGGCAAATATGAAACACGGCATTGCTTCATTATGGCTTTGTTTCGCGAGGTATTCGTTCTCCGAACTTAAAAATCTCACGCGAAAGTGTTCGTTAACCGATTTGTTCGTAAACCGAACAGTTCGTTACCGATCACCTATTGTATACGAAATTCAGCATTTTAAGTTCGTCATAACCGGAGATTCGATGAACGGCAAATATTTAAACGCAAAGCTTGTAATCTTGGGGTAGCAACATTTTTACATTCTATTACTCAGCGCATGAACGTAAAGTTGGAATTTTGTAATCGCTATTTCAATCAATTCCTGATACGCTAGAATTATATATTTATAAATAAACAAAGTTTTTTTAATCGATTAAAATACTATATTTTAATTGTCTGAGCGCAACGAAGACTCATACACAGCGCAGTATTACTTTGCCCCATATATAGCTACGATGGATATTAAAACCTTTCGTCAAGCATAACTCAAAAAATATTTAACGGATTTCGTTCAAATTTTTACAGCAGGTACCTATAAAGGCGACTACGACGTCTATTTATTACCAAGAATAAATGTCAAACCGTTTGGAAATTATATTAAAAAAATAGATAAAAAAGCACAATTAAAGTACATACGTCACGAAATTTTGTGCGTACGTCATTTTCACCGGTGGGAGATTTTCGTAGACAATCGGAATTGAAAAGTTCATGGAGTACATGGAGCAAAAAAATATGCACGCACTAATATTCAGCACAATAAAATATATTTCAATTTAGTAGAAATCGAAAATGAATCTGGATTTTTTTTCTGTTTGAAAGAAAAAAATCCACAATAACTTTGTATTAGAGATTTCGCGCAAATCTCAACATTGGCAGCTTTTTATTTCGCGTGTGTAAATAGGAAACAATTCTATGATGTGTAAATAAAAGGTTTTGATTCGTAGAATTATTTCTTCTTATTTTCTTTTCCTTTTTTAGTATTTTAAATGGAATTAGTGAAAGGCATGTATTTTAAATTAAATGAGTGGAAGACATGTATTTTTAATGTATGTATTTCAAATGAAATGAGTGAAAGGTTTATAGTTAAATGAAATTAATGAAATATGAAGATGTTATGAGAACAATATTTGGCGATTTATCAACTGCGCCAAGTTAACATAAAAGTACCAATACATAAGTGAAATGACAGATGTCATATACGCACCACGTTGGTGCGATTTTTTCCCCACCAATTTGGCGAAAACTTTGTTTTTGAATTTTAGTTAGAAATATCAGGCAATAATAACACTTGATTTTTTATTTCAATATAAAAATAAAATAACGTAATAAATGTAACTTCTACTATTTTAAAAAAGGAAATACAAGTAAATAAATAATAGTTTGATATCAATAAATATTGATATACATATAAAAATAATCTATAGAATTAAAATAAAAAATAAAAGTAAATAAACACAACAAACAGTTTTTGCCAAATTGGCAGGGGGAAAATCGCGCCAAAGTGGTGAGTATATGACATCTGCGCCGGGAGTTTTACCCTTTTATCTGTGCTTTCGGAAATATCAAAAAATTAAAAAATACTTATATCAGGCGTATTATGTTTTGCATTTTTATACGGACCACTCCATTTTAAGATTGTAAAAGCTATTTATATCAGATATTTCTTCCCTGAGATTCCCACAAGTTATTTTCGGTAATCTTTTAGTTCACTTATTAATTGTTTACAATTTGCCCCCCCCCCACCCCACCTGACAATAACAATTATTTATCACAAAAATGTCCCTTAGTTTTGTTAAATATGTTTGTTATGTATTTTCATTAAAATATCGAAAATGGCAATAAAATTTTATTTTAGCATCGTACTTATTTTTTTAAGATGACGCAAAAACATGGTTTAATAAATGTATATTTGTATATACTTGAAAAACATATTTTCCCTCTCTCTAGGACAATTTGGTAAGATGCTAAAACTGGCTTTTATCACCGTTTTTAATTTTTTTCGCCAATCGCGCCAACCAGCGCATGATACGGAACTTTTCCCCATTCAGATACACAAACAAGGTTGGTCTCAAACAAGAGTAATGATAGCAACAATATTGTTTTAACTCTATAAGAGTTACAAACGAAATGATATGAAAAACGAAATTATATGAATAAATAATGATATTAAATTCTCTGATTAGCTTTGGGCTCGTTTACGGAAGTTTCTCCTAGAAAAAAAAACTGTGGAAGAAGTGTTTTACATTTGTTTCGAATGAAGCTCGGCCATAATAATACAAACAACACTAATATTAATATGGGGGTAAAACTTTGAATTTAAGTGTAAATATTTGGAACCCCCCCCCCCCCACCCACCCACCCTAAAAAAAAAAAAGAAAGTTACAGAAATGAATTTAAAATGGCGTTAAGCCACGCTTTCTGACATAAGCAATTGGCTGCGAACTCGACTACGAAACTTTCACTTAACTTAATAACATGTATATAATTGCCCTTAGGGTACTTTTCCTTCCCAGTTATACTAACCTTGGGGCTTTTTTAAAAAGCTTAGTTTTAGGAAGTTGAGATTTACTGCCAAATGACATAAACTACAATGAAAATAAACCTGATGAATTATTATGCTGGTTTATGTATGTATTTAAAAAAATTGCATCTGATTACACTTATTAGATAAATTACTCCTGTTTGCATTTAATAACAGATGAACGGCTTCTGTATACTAAATTGTTTAAATATTGGGAAGGCGGCGAGAGGTACAGAGACGTGTAAATTAGACAGACGGGTAGAGAGACGGATAGCGACATAGATAAGCTAACGGGTAGCGAAACGAATAGACAGACGGGTACTGAGACAAACGAGGATTGACAGAGGGGTAGAGAGATAGGTAGGGAGACGGGTAGCGACACGAGTAGCCAGACCGGTAGACAGGCATCTAGAGGGAAAGGTTGCGAGACGGGTAGCGTGGTGGATAGAGAGACGAGTACAGAGATGAGTACAGCGACGAGTGGACAGCCGGGTACAGAGAGGGGGTATATAGACAGACAGACGTGTCGAGAGACGGGTAGTGAAACGGGAAGCGAGACAGTTTGAGAGACGGATAGACAGATGGGTAGCGAGACGCTTAGAGATGCGGTGGAAAGACACGTGGATAGTGAGACGGGTATACAGACGAGTAGAGAGGCAGTAGACAGATGGGTACGGAGAGAAACACAGTATAGAGACACGGCTAGACATAGAAGTAGTTAGACAGACGGTTAGAGAAACAGATAGATGGGCAGCGAGACCAGTAGGTAAATATACGACATGTAGAGAGACGTGTAGGGAGACAGTCAATCGGGTATGGAGATGGGTAGAAGAATGGATAGGGAAACAGATTGTAGAGAGAGACAGACAGACAGGCAAAAGAAAAGTTTGAGGTTTGAAGCAGTAAAAGAGCAAGGGGGTAGAGTATCCTAGAAAATAATTAAGAAGTATTATCTTCGAAATATATGTATTTTTTTTTCAATTTGATTTTTACAGAAGTCATCGAAAGATTTTTTATATTACTTTAGTAGGAATTTAGGCTAAAGTTTCGTAATCAGGTTTGTAGCAAAGCATGTTATCAATGTGGTTTGAAGTGTACGAGTTTCTATAAATAGTTATACAAATAAACGAGGCGGAAAATTTTTAAATTCAAATGTAAATATTTGTCACAAAGAAAATGTTGCAACAATGAAATTAAATTTGCATTAAACTACGCTTGCTAAAATACTCTCTTGGCTGCAAATCCGATTACGAGACTTTGCGTTTTAAAATATCCGGCGTTTTTTTTTTCTTCTTAAGTTTTGAGCAATTCCCGCTTAAGAAAATGAGATTCTTTATCAAATGTTACAATATATATATATATATGAAAACATAACAGTATATATGAATTTATATATGATATTTTGTAATTCTATCATTTACCGTAATTTCCGGCGTATAATCCGCAGATCAAACAATTGTGTTTCGACCCAGAAATTTTATTTTATAAAATGTAACTTATCAGATTTCTGTAAGTATTTGACTTCAATTATTGAATAAAATTTCTGGGTTGAAACAGAATTGATTGATCCGCGGATTATACGCCGGAAATTACGGTAATTTGCTCTTTTTCATATATTGTATCTTCTTTATATCGTAATTGTTAACTCCATGTTCTCAGCAATATCACTCAGACTAATCCCTTTGAGGGAAGTCCTAGTAGATTTAGAGCTTAACATCTACTAGATTTCAGACGGACCAAATTAAAACATATTAAATTTTAAAGCAAGATAATGAAACCTTACAGAGATTGAAACAGTGTAAAATCATTAAAATACATCTCACTCAGTAAATATACATCGGTTGTAATGTAATTAAGATCTTCTAAGAGACTCTGTAAACGAAACGTATATGCTTCAATGCCGCTTTACAATAGAGAGGATGTAATAAAATATTTGAATATCTTGTGTATATAGCCAATTTGACAAAAGTTATGCAATTTACTATTGTTTTTCCTCTGTGTTAAGTACAGGAATCATGTACTTCAACGTAAAAATTCGCTAATTACACAACTTTTTAGTCTTATTAAAAAATCTTTTGAGTTACCCTGTAAACGAACAGTAAATTCTACAATTCTGTTTTACAATAGGAAGCTAACTTAGGTCGTTCGTAGTAACATATTTTAACATCATGCGCATACGTTCCTTTTGAAAAGAGTTAGACCATTTAATATTTTTTTGCTTCATCTTAAGTATAGGAATAAATCACTTTAAAGTGGTATACATAAAAAAACTAATTAATACTTTTACACGAAATATTAAACATTTGAACTACTAATAAAAACAATTCAAATGCTGCAAACCGCGTAAAAATCGGATAATTACACAACTCTTTAGCCCTATATCAAAAGATCTTTTGTGAGACCCTGTAACCTTAAATGTTACGATTTTTTATAATAGGAAGCTTATTTGGGTCGAGTGTAATAACATATCTTAATATCATGTGTATACGACCTTTCCTAAAAGAGTTGGGTCATTTATTATTTTTTGCTCTATGTTAAGCATAGGAATCAATAACTTTAAACTGATATAAATCAAAAACTAATTAATATTTTTACATGAAACTTACAAAGGTCCGAACTACTCATCAAAACGATTCAAATAACGTAAACCGCGTAAAAATCCGATAATTACACATTGCTGTAGCCCTGTCAACAGTTTTTGGTCTGAACAAGTGCAAAAAACAAAAAGTGCACAAAAAGTGCAAAAAACAGCACTTTTAAAATCGCATTTACTGAAAACCTATTCGTCGGATTTTGCTTTACTTATGAATTCTTAGTCCCTTGGCACGCCCCATTCCATAGAATCAAGAATTTTGTTTCTATCACAAATAGAACGCGAGATATAGATGTGTCAAAAACCCGTTTTGTTCCGTCCGCAAAATATAAACTAGACAAAGTTAAAAAAAAAAAAAGATTGTAAAATCGTTTGGCATCCATTGGCGGAAATTCCTTTCATTTACGGTTCAATGCATCACTGTTTCTTATGCTTGACTAGAAACTCTGTCGAGTTTCTATGATACAGTTTTCTAACGGCTTATATTTGAAAGTACATTTTTTTCCCTATTAGCCGCTGTAAAAATTTAAATTGTTCGATAGAATCTATGTAAAATTTGTGTTTTATTTTATTTTATTTATTTATTTATTGATGAAATTTTAATTTCGTTGTGGAAAATTAGCCGGAGACCAAGGCTGAACTATTTATATTATTTTAAGTGCAAAAGGGTTATTGTTCTTCAGAATGAAACCTGCACGCGTTGGGGATAGATTTTTAAAAATCATGCTTGAAAATTATTTTAAAAACCACAATAAATGAGTAATTTAAGATACAGTTTGTTTGTTTAAGAGACTCGTTTGTCCTTTATAATATAGATAGTGAGCAGTTCGTTAGAATCATCATCAGCACCGACTCCTTAACAATTAACATTCAGTTCATGCGCCTGTCCATATTTGCTGTGCAGCTGGTGCTGTCTAGACAAGAGTATAACAATACCTATAGATTGGATATAAGCTACAATAAACAAATCTATAACAAACAATACTATTATTGTTACTATTTTTTTCTTCTCCAGCGTCCACAACTTACACCAAACGTTTTCATGATAAAACATTTAACATTTTAGCATGATTACACATATTAAGTTTATTATGAAAAAAATATCACAATAAAATAACAAATATTTAGCTTTTTTTTTTCGGGCGAGACACCTTCCTAGGCAGGAGACCTTGTTCAACCGCAGCTGTCGTACACCCCTAAGAACGGCTTTGAACACCGTTCATGTATCTTTTACTGCTTTTACTGCCCGAGAAGGACTGCTCAGACTAAGCCCAAGTCTGTAGAGTATAGATGTCCCCCCCGGTGCCCTTTATTGAGGTTTGTAAAACAATTACAAAATCCCGCTGGCAATCGCGACAGAGGGCGGGGTAGTAAACAATAGACATGAATATAGCAATATAACGAAAACAATACTTGTGAAAAGTATAAAATACGAAATAATATCACTGCCGAATAATAGAAAACTTCGACCCGATCAATAATAGCTTTAATCTGACAAATAAACTTTAATATGTTAAAAAAGGAAATTACGGTCGTTAAAAGTTCTTAAAACTACCGACACATGTTTCAATACCAACCGATATCTGTATCAGGGAATATATAAAGTAGTTCTCTGCTATCGTAAAAATAGATATGATGTTTCCTTTAGAGATCAATTTAGTTAAGGGGCGAGGTATCTTTAAAAGTGTCAAAAAATCCATTTTTTAGGGTTTCGTTCATCTCACGAAACCCTATTACGCCCGCTCCATTGTCTGTCCGTCACAGAGCTATTCTCAAAAACTATATAACTTACAGAGTTGAAACTTTGTGTATATAGCCGAATACCAGATATAAGGAGTTCAAAATATTAAAATTTGAAAAATTCGTATTATTTTAATAAATAGAGATAAAACCAAAATTATAACAGCCTTTTCCTATTAAATTTAAACATTTTTCGTTATAGTAGATGCCAAAAATTAAAAATCCACGATGAAATTTTTTCCACAATAATTAATTTTCTATCAGACGATTTCCACGTGAAAAATGAAAATGAAATAAAGAGTTTCATCAATTGAAAAAAAGATAAATATGAAATTATGATTGACGTCATAGTGGTAATAAAACAGAAAATGTCTAAGATTTCTCAATAATACAAGGAGTATGAGTATGTGTATATACACAAAGCAGATTAATATCACGTCATTAGAGAATTAAAAAGAAAATCTGACGTCCTATTGGAATTTTAACGAATTTTTCAGATGTTTGAGAATAATACAAAGCGAGTATCAATATGAGTAATATATGAGTTTTAGAAACATATTGAATCATGATAAAAATCCGATTATGGAAATATTCGCATATTTTAACATTTTGAAGGTGTACAATTTGCTTAATTTTAAAATTATTTTTTTTAATATCGCATTTAGTCCGCATGACGGATATTATTATGACAGAATATAATAGCGGGCTGTTTTAGATATTTGAAAAAACGAAAAAATAGACCGGTAAATTTTTACTTAATAAAAAAACAACTGTTTTTTTTTTTTTTTTTTTTTTTTGCTAAATGAAATTTTTTTGAATAAAGTGTTTTGAAAGGAATATTAAACGAAACCCTTTGAGCGATCTTCAATCACACTTACTCACTTGTTATTTAATTGCTTATATTAAAATTTAATTTTTTAGGAACATTTTAAAAGAAACCTCATACAAAAATTCACTTTAAAAGATAAGTTATGTCCAAATCAGTTTGAGCTCCCTTTTTACGATCAATTTGATCTTTAAACTCAATTTTCTTAAGGCGGTATTAAAAAAAAATATTTTTCCACGCTCAACAACTCAAAAATTTGAGAGACATTTTCAGACTCATTTTTAAAAGTAACAACAGGAAACTTGGCGGCGTGATTTGTAAAGACATTTATAAGGGCCCCATGTTTTTATTTTTCGTTAATTAATTAGAAATTGATTTACAGACAATTATTTTCACAGTACGATCTTTTTTTTTTTTCCAGTGCTATCGCTTCGGAAAATTCGGTTCAAAATGTCCACTTTGACAGCATTTTTTGAAATATATTCTGTCTTTATCAAACAATCGAGACAATACCGACATTATAAAGTTTCTGAATAAGAGAACCTGCCAATTGGATGCATTTTAGAGCAAAAATGAATTTACAAATGTGTCTCAAAATAAGCAGTTTGGATTTGAATACACCCTTAAAACGATGATTTTTCTCATTGCGCGCATGATTTCTAAGAAATGGCTGTATAGAATTTCATGAAATTATGACTCAAGGTATAAATCTTATAGATGCACAAAATGTCCAACGATTATATCCATCAAGTAAGAAATTTAGAAATTATAACTATTTTTATTAAAGCAAATTCCAAAATTTTGAGATTTTTTTTCTCAAGAACTAATTATTATATTTTTTCGAGTGTATTTTTTAGATTTCAAGCAAAATCTCTACTCGATTAAAAAAAAAAAAAAAAAAAAAAAAAAAAAAATGCCTCATTGTGACAGTTCAATTATGAGAAATCCTGCGTACAATGCATATATATATATATATATATATATTTACATTAAATTTCAAATTGAATTTAAAAACTTTATATTAATTCAGAGTCTTTTTCAGAACGTTAGCATGTGTATTCAAGGTGTGTTTAAAATTCTATGTCCAAATTTTAATCAGATGAGGAGTTATTGCAGTCCATTTACATGTTATTTGTCAGTTTTAAAGTACCTGACCCCTAATGCATAAATATTTCTTAATAGATTCATCAGTTTTACATAGGCATGATAAAGATTTTTATTTTTTATTTTTTTACTAGAAAAAAGGAACACTTAGCAGATATTAAATAGAACTAAATACTACTGCATTGAGCAAAATGAGCTCTATATAAAATATTAAAATCTATTTAACAGCAGAAAAATTATTTATCCCTCTATATCATCTTATTTCCGTCGAATCACGAAAGAAGTCACTGAAACTTTACTACGATAACAGTAGTATACCAGACTACAAAGAAGGAATTTTGATGCGAACAGCTTTATTCTGCTACTTTTAGGGCGGAAGTCATGCCTAGTTATTCTTTAATCTTTCGGCGGGGGCCAGAAATCTCCCGGACAATCTTCCCAGTCGGGAACATGGATATTGTCCGACACTCATGAACATAAATGAATGTAACGTCACGTTCAGGCATTTTTGGCAATTAGTCTCATTGTTGAATGAGAGTTAATTTTTACAGAAACGCTCCACGGTAAAATAAACCAAGTATATACCAAAAACTTATTTCCAATATTTAAAGGAAATTTCGATTCTCTATTGGGTTGCATTCAGGTTTGTTTTAGGATCTAAACCAGAATTGTTCAACCGGCGGCCCCATACACTGCAAAAAAAATTGTTGATTTTACAGTATAATACTGGCAGCTGGGGTGCTAGTATTATACTGTAAAATCAACATTTTTTTTGCAGTGTATGGGGTTGCGGGTTGAACAATTCTGGTTTAGATCCTAAAGCAAACTTTCTACGAAATCCTTCATCAATGGGAAATATTATGCATTTCATTAAGTAAAAAAGCTAATTATATCTGATATAAATGTATTGATGTTAAGTTAATACCCAAGATAATTAAACAATTGAATCAAACTGAAAGGAGAGGGATGTGAACTCACCAGGCATGTTCCATTGTGCTGTGGTGATAGGGATAATCGCAGCGGCAAAAAATAAAACGAACCTCCAGCATTTCATTTTTAGGCCTATTGAGTGGATGAAGTCCATTAATAAAAATCCCAACGACGAAGTAAAACAGTTCTCTAATACAGCATTTCTCTAACTGTAATCCGGAAACCATTAGTAGTACTCAATATCCTCTCTTGTGGTCCTTCCTCTCAGATTAAAAAAGAAACCGGAAAAAGTAAAATTTAAATGAATTGCCTATCACACACTTTAACTTTGATTCACAGAATAATAAAATAATAAAAAAAAGTAGAAGAAAGGTGATCCTTACTCGAAAAAAGTAAGTTTGAAACACACCATTTAATATTTTGCATTTCAATTCGAGGGAAATGAAAAATATCTACAGAAAAATCTATTGAGAATAATTCGGTGCCAACAGCTTTGCCTTATTCAGTAAAAACAAATTTCTATGAAATATCTAAACAACGGGAAATAGTCTTTTTCTAAGTAATCTAGCGCTTCAAGAAAATTTATTGAGGTTAATTCAGTTCCGAAGGGTATTATATGTTATTTAGTGCGAAATGTTTTTCCATGAAAATTCTAATCACCGGGAAATGTTTTACATTTCAAGAAACAATTCAATTTGGAACTACGAAAAATAATATATTAAGATTAATTCACAGCCTAATTTGGTTATGGTTATATCATATTATATCATATCATATACGCATATATATTATTAAGCAAAAACATAATTTGCAGAACAAATTTAAAAAAGAGGGAAAAATATATTTCGTACATTGTTTAGGCCCGAAAAGGGACAGATATAAGATATTTCATTCAGTTGGTTCTACATTATCTATATCTCATCAAAAAGTCACCTGTAAAAAATGCAGCCAAGTCTCGTAACTCATTTACCGTAAAATGTACTGAGATCGTATAAAGCCAAGTTTAACTATCTTATTAACTCTGAAATTTTCAATCGCAAATCGCTCCTAGTCTCTACATCTTTAGTTAATTATTATTTTGTGACTTGGCAATTACGTAGCACGAGAATGTGATGTATATAGTTAGTCTTAATCGAATAATACTATAACATATTAAAGTGTAATAACTTCCCTGTGCGTATATAATTTGCCTTAATTAAATTATCCCATCCTATTCCATAACATAGTAAGGTGTAATAACTTCCCTGTGATGCGTAATTGCCAAGTCACAAAATAATAATTAACTAAAGATGTAAAGACTAGGAGTGATTTGCGATTGAAAATTTCAGAGTTAATAAGATAGTTAAACTTGGCTTTATACGATCTCAGTACATTTTACGGTAAATGAGTTACGAGACTTGGCTGCATTTTTTACAGGTGACTTTTTGATGAGATTTCACTTCTTTTTGTAAGTAATCCTCCTTTTCTTGATTTTCTCCTTTTCTTGAGATCATCCACTGATTTTCGCTAAGCCCACACTCTGTCCCTATTATTTACAGGTATCAAAAATTTGAAGCTTTAGTTTCGTTTGCAAAGTACTGTAGATAAAAAGAGATTTCAGGTTCCTAGGCAAGCACTAAGTTATGGGAGGGGGGTGTCAAAAGTACTCTCAATTGCTTCCAGGATAGGTGCTATCCATCTGAGATATTACTCGCAGCCCTAGATACTTGATATTTAACATAAAAGAACTTTTTAGTGTGAAAAGAAAGCCAAAATTAAAATTTCCGGAAATTTCCAATAAATCAAATTATATTCCTTTATTCGATGTTTTTTTTTTCGTTTTTTTAGTCTTTTTTTATTATTTACAGATTTTTTAATTTTTCCTTACTTTGTGTACTAAACCCTGCCTTTCTGCCAAATGTCAAGCTTCTAGGACTACAAAATCGAATTATTTTCAAATTTTCGACTTTTTATAAATTTATTGATTTTTCGATTTTAATTCTAAGTCGTGCCAATATAGTAATTATTTGATCCGTCTTCTTAGGATCATTTAGGTTCAATTTAGAGATACATCAAGTGAATCTTAGAGTTACCATGATTTTATTTAGAAAGGACTATCAAGCCATAACCAGCCAGTAATGTCGGGAGGGTAGGGGGAGCTGTGAAAATTTTTGTGGAGATGACAACATTTAACAATCCATATTTCATATGTGAAGTACATAGAGTACAACCTGTGAAAGAAAACAAACCTGTCTATAAAGAAATCGCCTATATCGTAGCCAGTCTATAGCGGAACTTCTCTATAACGAAATTCGTAAACGAATGAAAAGAAAACCATAATCCGGGGGAAATAACATAAAACAATTAGGGGCGTTGTACTAGCTAATAGGACAATTATCTTAAAACTAATGTTTCTAGCAGTACAAAATCAAATTGTTTTCGAATTTTCGATTTCTTAAAGATATTTCGATTTTATTTTCGAATTTAACGAATATTTTAATTGTTCCTTTTATTGAATAGTAAATACTACTTTTACACCAAGTTTTAAGTTTCTAAGACTACAAGATAAAATTATTTTCAATTTTTGATATTTTCGAATTTTTTTTATAATTTTCTGGATTTTTTAATTTTTCTTATTTTATATCCTTTATTACAAATTTCAAGTTTCTAGCGCTACAAAATCGAATTATTTTGAAATTTCCGATCTTTTTTGAGTTTTTTTTATTCTATTTTCGAATTTATTGTGTTTTAATTTTTCCTTTTTCTGTATCCTAAACAATAAGTTTACGCCGAATTTTAAGTTCTAAAGCTACAAAATCGAATTTTTTTTCAATTTTTCGGATTTTCGAATTTTTTTTTCGAATTTTACAGATTTTTTATTTATTTCTTTTTTTGTATCCTAAATACTACCTTTATTCCAAATTTTAAGTTTCTAGCTTTACAAAATAGAATTATTTTCAAATTTTCGTTTTTTTTTTTTTCGATTTTTTTTTTCAATTTTTGTTGTGTTTTTAATTTTTTCTTTTTCTGAATCCTAAACACTACCTTTACACAAAATTTTCAGTTTCTAAGACTACGAGATCATATTATTTTCATTTTCTCTCTTTTTTTTTTTTGAAAATTTCGATTTTTTTTAACTATCCATATTTTTTAATGTTTCCTTATTTAGTATCTTAAATATTATCTTTATTCCAAATTTCAAGTTTCTAGCGCTATGAAATCGAATTATTTTCAAAATTTCCTTATTTTTCGATTTCTTGATTTTATTTTCGAATTTTATTGCGTTTTTATTTTAACTTATTCCGAATCCTAAACACTATCTTTACTGCGAATTTTAAATTTCTAAGGCCAAAAGAACAAATTATTTTAATTTTTTTCAATTTTTTTCAATTTTTTCCCAATTTTTCGATTTTTTGATTTTTTTTTTCGAATTTTCTGGATTTTTTAATTTTTTCTTATTTTGCATCCTAAATACTACCTTTATTCCGAATTCCAAGTTTCTAGCGCAACAAAATTTGATTATTTGAAATTTTTCCATTTTTTTCGATTTTTCGATTTTATTTTTAATTTTTTTTTGTGGTTTGATGTTTTCTTTTTCTGAATTCTAAACACTACTTCACACCTAATTTTAAGTTTTTAAGACTACAAGATCGTGTTATTTTCAATTTTCAATTTTGTTCGATTTTTTTAATTTTCGAATGTTTTTTTTTTTTTAAATTTTCCGGATTTTATAATTTTTCCTTTCTTTGTATCCGAAACACTAGCTTTATTCCAAGCTTTAAGTTTCTGTGGCTGCGGGATCTACCCAATCTTTTTGATGACGCAAGAGTGAGTGAGTGACAAAAAATCGAAACTTTGAGTTCATATATCGTCTGCACTAATTTATGGGTATTTTTTGAATTATGCATATTTTTTAATTTTTCCTTATTTAGTATCTTAAATATTACCTTTATTCCAAATTTCAAGTTTCTAGCGCTATGAAATCGAATTTTTTTCAAATTTTCCTTGTTTTTTGATTTTTCCGACTTTTGGATTTTATTTTCGAATTTTATTGCGTTTTTTATTTTAACTTATTCTGAATCCTAAACAGTATGTTTACTGCGAATTTTAAGTTTCTAAGGCTAAAAAATCAAATTATTTTACTTTTTTCAATTTTTTACGAATTTTTCGAATTTTTGAATTTTTTTTCGCATTTTCTGGATTTTTTAATTTTTCCTTATTTTGCATCCTAAATACTACCTTTATTCCGAATTCCAAGTTTCTAGCGCAACAAAATCGGATTATTTGAAATTTTTCGATTTTTCGATTTTTTTCAATTTTGCTTTCGATTTTTTTGGTGTTTTTGATGTTTTCTTTTTCTGGATACTAAACACTACCTTCACACCAAATCTTAAGTTTCTAAGACTACAAGATCGTATTATTTTAAATTTTAAATTTTGATGGAATTAGTTGAATTTTCGAATGTTTTTTTTTTTTCGAATTTTCCGGATTTTATAATTTTTCCTTTCTTTGTATCCTAAAAACTACCTTTTTTCCAAATGTCAAGTTTCTAGGGCTACGGGATCAACCTAATCTTTTTGATGACGCGTGAACGAGTGAGTGAGTGAGTGACAAAAAATCGAATGTTTGAGTTCATATATCGTCTGAACTAGAAAAGACAGAAAGTTGTAATTTTAAATTTTGGTTCTGTGTGCCAAATACTCTAGAAAAACAAAGTTTCAAATTTTTGGGATACTCCAGCGCGGAGATATGGGGGGGTCAAAAGTGCCCTGAGTTGCTTACAGAAAAGCATGCTTACGGCTGTCCTCTCTCGACTTGGCGGAGGCACTGCCGTGCCTCCAGATCTTGCCAAGGCTGTGGTTTTCCTATTAGACTTAATGTTAGCTATATGCTCCATTTTTCTGCAACTAAATTTCCTCATGCCAATATAGTAATTCATTGATCCGTTTTCTTAGGATCGTTTATGTTCAATTTAGAGATAAATCAAGAGAATCTTAGAATCACCATGATTTTATTTAGAAAGGACTATCAAGCCATAACCAACCAGTAATGCCGGGAGGGAGGGAGAGATGTGAAAATTTTTGTGTCGATGACAACATTTAACAATCCATATTTCATATATAAATTAAATAGAGTAAAGCCTGTGAAAGAAAATGAACCTGTCTATAAAAAAAAGGTCTATAACGTAGCCAGTCTATAGCGGAACTTTTCTATTACAAAATTCGTAAACAAAAGAAAAGAAAAGCATAATCCGGGGAAAATAACACAAAACAATAACGGAAGGTGTACTGGCTAATAGAACAATTATCTTAAAATCTATCTAAAACAAACTATCCCCATCCTGTGGGATTTGTTTTTCAATGTTTTACTTTATTTAATGGAAAACATAGATTGCATCCGACAACTCATAAAAAAGTCCCCCGGCCTGTACCGGCAGGAAAAGGTAGCTTTCCTATATCTTCGTTTTAAAATTTTAGCTAATGTTACTCGAAAACAGCAAGTTAAAATGCAAAGAAACCGTTTACAAAAGATTCGTTTACACTGAATTTGAATAAGAAATTCGCCAAATTATTGAGCTATAGCCAAGTTGGCTTCATTTATGAAGACTTATTTTTGTCGCCAAATTTGGCGAGATTTCGCCAATTGTCGCCAAGTTTGGCGAGAATTTGGCGCTAATGGATATGAATATATAGTTTTATGCGTATGATTGGGAAAATGATTACAACAATGAAAGAAAATAATTTGCGAGAAATCGCGTTCACTAAAACTTATAAATTTATATTAAAATCATTAAAATTACAGACATTACAATACACTTTCATAAAACATTAAAAACATATTAAAATTGGACGTTTCGGATTTACATGGAAAATCCCTTTTCAACAACAACATTTCACTTAGCGTAAATCTTAGTTCAAAAATATCAACAAATAGAAAATTCAACGTATCAAAATTTCGAAGTCAAAGTTACAGTTATAACAACACGGAGTATTCATTCGGGATTGCACCTGCTTGACCATTATTGACCATAAATTTATCGTTGTTTTTTTGTAATGTGCTGTTTTGTTTCAAAATGTCAGCCACCCTAGAATTTCAAACTGCTCTATCTCAGCCAATTTTTAAGATAGAGGTAAAACAAAAAATGCTCTGGAATCCTTGTATCAAGTCCTAACACCTAATTAAAAAATAAACTTGATTTTTTAACTTTTTTGTATATTTATTTTAGTTTTAAAATTTTCCGTGGCCGCCATCTTGAAACAAGATGGCGGACCAAGCTGGCCAACGAACTCGGTCGAGGCATTGGTGAGCTTAATACACACAATTAGTTTCATCCAAATTAATTTATAAATACGAGCGTTATCGTATCAAATTATTTTCATTTTTTCAATTTTTTTCGAATTTTTTTATTTTTTTTTTCGAATTTTCTGGATTTTTTTAATTTTCCTTTTTCTGTATCCTAAATACTACCTTTATTCCTAATTTGAATTTTCTAGCTCAACAAAATCGGATTGTCTTCAAATTTTCGGTTTTTTTCAATTTCTTCGATTTTTTCAATTTTGCTTTCGATTTTTTTGGTGTTTTTGATGTTTTCTTTTTCTGGATGTTAAACACTACCTTCACACCAAATCTTAAGTTTCCAAGACTACAAGATCGTATTATTTTCAATTTTCAATTTTGATGGAATTTGTTGAATTTTCGAATGTTTTTTTTTCGAATTTTCTGGATTTTATAATTTTTCCTTTCTTTGTATCCTAAACACTACCTTTTTTCCAAATGTCAAGTTTCTGGGGCTACGGGATCTACCCAATCTTTTTGATGACGCGTGAACGAGTGAGTAAGAAGTGACAAAAAATCGAATGTTTGAGTTCATATATCGCCTGAACTAGAAAAGACAGAAAGTTGTAATTTTAAATTTTGGTCCTGTGGGCCAAATACTCTCTATAATTGAAGTTTAAAATTTTTGGGATACTCCAGCGCGGAGATATGGGGGGGTCAAAAGTGCCCTGAGTTGCTTCCAGAAAAGTATGCTTACGGCTGTCCTCTCTCGACTTGGCGGAGGCACTGCCGTGCCTCCAGATATATATTACGCTATCGTACGTGGCACAGAAATCGCGATTATTTATCATTTGCCGATGGCAACGGAGAGGTTTGTTTTCACTAATTTGCGAATATTAAGAAAAGTATTTAAAGTATCAATTTAAATGTCACCACACATATGTAAAAAAAAAATTTTGCATCCGAAAAGACAATTTTTGTAAAAATTAATTGTAAAACGCGCCATTTTTGTAAAAATTGGCCGGTAATTTTTCTTATTTATTTTTAAAAACTAGCTACTTTCTAAAAAGGAAAGAAAATACAGTGCGAAATCAAACCAAGAAACGCGTCCATTTTGTTATTAATTAAAACATTTAACTCCATTGTAGTACCTTATGCAGTTTAACCTCATTGTTTGTCGGCATCGTTATGACATCAATGTTACGGATGCACATATTTGTTATTTATGATATAGATTGAGTAGTAACAAATAAATTATAATAAATGAATAAAATAATGTTATTGAGTGGCGATTTCCGTCAAGTCAGTCCTACCTGTCATTTCTAGAGGTTCAAGATCACTAACAGTTTCAAGTTACATAAAGAAGAGAAGATTTTACATTATGCAACTTACAGAAAATATGCGTGCCCTTCAAACAGAGAGTTAGTAAGTTGGCTGTTACAGGTTGGCGAATGTCAAAGTGGGAAACTATTAAGTTACCCGCAATTTTTCTATCCAGATATACAAGATCCAGTGCAGCAACTTTTCAGTAAACATTGATTTTTTAACGGTCAGACCTCAAAAGCTTAAAGGACGAGTCATACTAACAGTGACAAACAATTTGTCAATTGAAATTAATAATAATATATCTGAGCTCTGAAATTTACAGTTGTGTATATAAAGGCGTTTTCGATGCAGAAAATTAAAACTAGTCGGATGTGCCAATCCCAAAACTTTCTTCTATCTCAATCATGTTAATACTTCTAATTTCGTCCTCACATCGCCAATAAAATTAATATTTATCGTCATTCTGTTGTACGTCAGCTGCTTGCGAATCATCGGGTTACCGGGATGCAATCAACTGATGTATACTAAACTACGAAAAGTTCTTTTGGCCTGTACCGACCGGAACAGATAGCCTCCCTATTCCTTGGTTTTACGATTTTAGCTAATTTTACTGGAAAACACGAAGCTAAAATGCGTGGAACCCAATTAAAGAAGATTCATTCCCAGTTCTCGTCAACATTGAATTTGAATGAGAATATCGCCAAATTAGTCTTCTATAGTCAAGTTGGCTTCATTTGTGGCAACATATTTTTGTCGCCAAATTTGTCGATATTTCGTCAATTGCCGCCAAGCTTGGCGAGAATTTGACGTTGGCAAATATAAATATATAGTGTTAAGCATTTAAGAATAGCAACAATGGTTACAACAATGAAAAAAAATTTGCTGAAACCCTGTTAACTAAAACTCATAAATTAAACCCCTTTATGGATGAATTCTGCTGTCTTGTTTGAAAATGTCAACCACCCTAAAATTTCAAACCGCTATATCTCCGCCATTTTTTAATATAGAGACAAAACAAAAACTGCTCCGATTCTCCGGATCAAGGCCGAACATTTAACGGAAAAAACTTTTAGGATTTCTACATTTTTTATACATCTTTTTGAATTTGAAATCTTTAAATGGCTATCACAGCGCCCCCTTCCGGCGGAATATCCCCACATTCTAGTAGGACCTGTTGGCTACAGCCAAAAACATATTAAAAAATTTTGGTTTAATTATCTGCATAACATCATACACTTTTCGATGATATAATAGTGAAAATCGAACAAAAATCGCGATGGCAGCGCCCCCTTTCGTCGAAATATCCCCGAATTCAACCTGGACCTGCCGGCTATGGTCAAAAACAGAAAAAAAATTGGTTCAATTATCTGCATAACTTCATACACTTTTCGATGATACAATAGTGAAAATGGAACAAAAATATCGATCACAGCGCCCCCTTTCGTCGAAATATCCCCAAATTCTGATAGAATCTGCTTGTCATAGCCAAAAACATAGAAAACAATTAGGTTCAATTTGAAGCATAACTTCATACACTTTTAGATGGTACAATAGTGAAAATGGAACAAATATCGATCACAGCTCCCCCTTTCGTCGAAATATCCCCAAATTCTGATAGAATCTGCTTGTCATAGCCAAAAACATAGAAAAAAAATTAGGTTCAATTTGAAGCATAACTTCATACACTTTTAGATGGTACAATAGTGAAAATGGAACAAAAATATCGATCACAGCGCCCCCTTTCGTAAAAATATCCCCAAATTCTAATAGAACCTGCTTGCCGTAGCCAAAAACATAGAAAAAAAAATAGGTTCAATTGGAAGCATAACTTCATACACTTTTCGATGATACAATGAAGACACACAGACGGACAGACGGACAGACGGACGGACGGACAGACGGATAGACAGACATTTTGTAAAAACATGTTTTTCGGAATCTCTGACCCCTAAAACGTGT
This sequence comes from Maratus michaelseni, assembly GCA_963931845.1. NCBI lineage: Eukaryota > Metazoa > Arthropoda > Arachnida > Araneae > Salticidae > Maratus > Maratus michaelseni. The sequence continues at coordinate 165,084,993 of OZ007587.1, forward strand.
AAATCCGTCGAAAACCGGAAGTCGAAAAAAATTTCGATTACAATACTTTCTTCTATTATAGATAGAAGAAAGTAAAAATAAAAGATAAAAATATTTTCCTTATTGTGAATGGTGTAGATATTTTCAATATAATATACATACACTTTTTTACTTTCTTCAATCTATAATAGAAGAAAGTATTGTAATCGAAATTTTTTTCGAGTTCCGGTTTTCGACGGATTTACACGTTTTAGGGGTCAGAGATTCCGAAAAACATGTTTTTACAAAATGTCTGTCTGTCCGTCTGTGTGTCTTCATTGTATCATCGAAAAATGTATGAAGTTATGCTTCAAATTGAACCACATTTTTTTCTATGTTTTTGGCTATAGCAAGCAGGTTCTATTAGAATTTGGGGATATTTCGACGAAAGGGGGCGCTGTGATCGATATTTTTGTTCCATTTTCACTATTGTACGATCTAAAAGTGTATGAAGTTATGCTTCAAATTGAACCACATTTTTTTTCTACGTTTTTGGCTATGGCAAGCAGATTCTATCAGAATTTGGGGATATTTCGACGAAAGGGGGCGCTGTGATCGATATTTTTGTTCTATTTTCACTATTGTACCATCTAAAAGTGTATGAAGTTATGCTTCAAATTGAACCACATTTTTTTTCTATGTTTTTGGCTATGGCAAGCAGGTTCTATTAGAATTTGGGGATATTTCGACGAAAGGGGGCGCTGCAATAGCCATTTAAAGATTTCAAATTCAAAAAGATGTACAAATTCAAACAAATTAGAAATCGTAAAACTTTTTTTCGTTAAATGTTCGGTCTTGATCCGGAGAATCCGGAACAATTTTTGTTTTGCCTCTATCTTAAAAAATGGCTGAGATATAGCGGTTTGAAATTTTAGGATGGCTGACATTTTCAAACAAGACAGCAGAATTCATCCATAAACGGGTTTAATTTATGAGTTTTAGTTAATATGGTTTCGGCGAATTTTCTTTCATTGTTTTAACCATTAATCCTATTAAAAAAAAGGAACCTGCAAAGCAAATTAAAAAAATAAATTTATTTCCATTTTGTTAAGCCCGAGAAGGGACAGATATTAAAATTATTTTATTTAGTCAATGCTACAATAATGTTGCATTTTTATATTAAATCTTGCTCAGTCTATTTAATCTTAAAAAATTAAATTTTAATTTGAAAAATGATATTAAAGCAATTTTAAAACATTTCATTTAGAAATCTAAATAAATCTTCAACTTTTTAAAATTATTTGAACTTCTCATGTTTCTTGTCTGTTAGAATTTGCTACAATACAAATTTTGTATAATGCATGTAAAACTGAAAAAAAAGTTGAAGATTTATTTAGATTTCTAAATGAAATGTTTTAAAGTTGCTTTAATATCATTTTTCAAATTAAAATTTAATTTTTTAAGATTAAATAGACTGAGCAAGATTTAATATAAAAATGCAACATTATTGTAGCATTGACTAAATAAAATAATTTTAATATCTGTCCCTTCTCGGGCTTAACAAAATGGAAATAAATTTATTTTTTTAATTTGCTTTGCAGGTTCCTTTTTTTTAATATCTCAAGTTTTTTAATAACAATTTAATATGAAGCAGACAAGATTCAAACGAGGCAAGTATGTAACAGACTGCACGTATCAAAATCAGTATTGGTAATATGAAATATACAGTTCAAACACTGATTATTCTGTAAACAATTAAAATAATAAAAGTAATTTTTAACAAAAAAATGTATATAACGGACTTTAACGGATTGTTTCTCATCTTTATAATGATAATAATAAAACGAATCATGTTCATTTTTGCAAATAATTTTATGCCATAGTGTAAAATACATTTGCAACCACTTTGGAAAGAGGCACTAGTAAGCGTGTGTGAAAGCTATTAATAACATCTTATGTTGTTTTATCACATAAGAAGCATAAAAATAATAATGAGCATATATGAAACAACTGTATTCTGATTTTGTTATAAAATGTGTAGTTATGGAGGATGAAATTTTCAGCAAAATATTTCTTTTTGTAGCTGAATAAATATTTTACCTTATATTGACAATTTCTTAATTTAACATTTCTGTAGAAGCAAAATGTAAACATCTGCAAGATTTTTTACAAAACGTGTACGATCTGTTATTTTCTTATCGTCACAAACAGTCCATTTATTGATCTCGTTTTCATTTGTTACAATAATTTCATAACAATAATTTCATTAACAGCACACATTTGATCTTCTTTTATGTAATACGATTTATACTCACAACAATCTATGTTTGAAAATAATTCCTTTGTAGAACTGCCCTGAGAAGAAGCAAATATATGAAGAATATGCAATAATCTTCGAACTGAATTCTCTCAAATGTTACAGAGAGGTCCACATTTCTACATTAGAGTTTTGGGATGATGACCATCAATGTTTTTCTCGAAATGTAAATCACCTAAGGGAATATGTTCTATTTTAGAATTGGAATGACTACTATAATTATGATCTAAATGTATGTGAACTAATGGGTGATATGCTATTTCCCAAAAATAGGGTTCTGCATTGGAGTTGTGAATTCTTTCGCCACCAATTATTTCACATAAATTTTCTGCAGTGATATTTTGAGTTGATTTTGATAACATCTGTTGAAATTTGTTTGAAAAATTTTCTGAAGCCGATGAACTCTTTGCATACAAAACATTTTTAGTATGAATAGCTTTACGCGCAAGTAATTGAGCTTTTATTTGAGTTTTTACAAATTGAATATTTGTTCTTCTGCTTTGCTGAGCTATGTTTGATTTATAACTCTCTAGCAGATTTTTCACTAAAGCAAGCTGTCGATATCTTGAAGGATTAATTTTCTTAGAGGTGAGAATCCTATTATGATTTGAGTATTTTTTTCCAGTATTTTAGCTTATATTTATTAGCCTTTGATTTATTTCGCAAACAATATGAAGTATTACGCTTCTGTATCTGGCTTTTACATTTTTTATAGTATGCGGCTCTTTTATTTTTGATAATTTCACGATTTCCTCGATAATATCGTGAATATTTATTTGATGTATCACTTAACGGTTCAGACAGAGATACTCTTTGTATAGGGTTAGGATACTCTTCAGTTGGGCCATTTAAATCAATGAAATGCCGAGAGCAAACATACCAGTCTCTAGTCATCGTTTCTGTATAAGGAAAGGGCATCTGACGTCACTGTTGGTTAAACTATTGTTGGTTTGGCAGAAAAACCTGTTCGTTCTTTACGGCTCCTACAATACACATGAGATGGTGGGATTTGATTGGTCTATGTTAAACTGGTCTATGATATGATTGGCCTACGTCGCCATGACGATTCCTGCAATGATAGCTTCGACAAAAATGCAGTGGTAGATTGGTTGATGGAACTGTTTGTTTGTAAACATGCCCTTTCCTTATTTGTTATACCACAAGCAGAAAGCCATTCGTTACATTTACTCAAGTTTTTCTGTGGTTTAGGAAAAGGGAAAAACAAAACTCCCAGTATATAGTCTTTGTAAAAGTATCGTGCATCACTCTTGCAACCAGAAAATTTGCATTTTTTCACCATGTTGAATTTTAGTAATCATCGATTAAGAGAGAAATTTAAAAACGCATTTCGTAACATCACAGTATCACTAGATAAGTAAATATCGAACATTCATCCAATTTTGATAAAGACAGTAACATCTAAATTAAAGTCCAAATACTGCTTAAAGTGATAAAAACATAACACGGAATATTTAAAATACCTTTTTAATGTAGATCGTTCACAACTATTGGTGACATCTTCGGATCTTAAAGATAAATACAATATTCTCGTATATTTTTGAAATAGTAAACATATACCACGAGATCGCATGTCCAAGGCTAGCAGGTGCTTAAATTGGCCAAAACTGGGAAACGTGAAAAATTATTATTTGTTTTTATTTTTATTGCTTCTTCAATCTATCGATCATCGCGTGCCAAATTTTAGCTAATTATTTTAAATATTCCGTGTTATGTTTTTATCACTTTAATCAGTATTTGGACTTTAATTTAAAGACTCCACGTTTACTACATTTAGAGTTTTTTGATTGGAGGATTTATTTTTTTACAGAATTAGGTGTTTTGAAGAAAATTTGTGGAAGCGCGTACAAAAAGTGGGAAAAACTCTAGTAAATTAACTCGTTCAATGGGATTTCCTGTGTTAAATTAACATTAGGATGTCACACTGGAAATAAATAAGCCTTGCGCTGCCGCGCAAGGCTTAATTATATGCTTATAACTATATATTTATATTCGCCAAACTTGGCGATAGTTGGCGGAGTATCGCCAAATTTGGCGACCAAAATAAGTTGCCATAAATGAAGCCAACTTGGCTGAAGAAGACTAATTTGGCGATATTCTCATTCAAATTCGATGTTGACGAGAACTGGGATTGAATCTTCTTTATTTAGGTTCCACGCATTTTAGCTTCGTGTTTTCCAGTAAAATTAGCTAAAATCATAAAACCAAGGAATAGGGAGGCTATTTGTTCCTGTCGGTTCAAGCCAAAAGGACTTTTCGTAGTTTACTATACACCAGTAGTTCGCATCCCTGTAACCCGACGATTCGCAAGCAGTTGACGTACAACAGAATGACGAAAAAAATTATTTTATTGGCGATGTGATAGCGAATTTTGAAGTATTAACATGACTGAGATAGAAGAAAGTTTTGGGATTGGCACATCCGACTAGTTAATTTTAAAGATCATCCAGCAACTATTGTGTGCATGCAAAGGTTTTTATATGCACGATGCTAAAAAAATACCTCTGTTTTCATATTTCTAAATGGTGTCCATATCTTATGATGTGTATATATTTTTTATTTCAAAGTACCCAGTCCCTAAGTAAAGAAGTTTTTATCTATCTATCTATCTATACTATTATTAACGCTTTCCAACCTAGTTGAAAAGTGTTTATGACTTCGGTTTGTCTGGCCGTATGGCCGAATGTCCGTGCTCTAACTCCCGTAAATATGCTCGGATTGCTCTGCAATTTTTATATGTTATAATCGTTATCTATAGCATGTTCCCTATTTCAACGGAAATGTGTAGCACTTATAGTTTTTTACAGGGACTCTCAAAAGAATTCCATTACATTGCGGTCTATGGGGAAAAATCATTTGCGGTTTATTTAAATAATGTTTCACTATTTTAAACGCATTGAAATTTATATATATCACTAAGGTGTATTAGAAGAAGCTTAATATGGAATAGGGTGTGCATAGCACTTATAGTTACTTTACAGGGACAGTCAAAAGAATCCCGTTACATTACGTCTATGGAGAAAAATCGTCTGCGATTTATTTAAATAATGTTTCCCTATTTTAAACGCATTTAAATTTATATAAGGTGCATTACAAGAGGCTTACTACAGAATATTGTGTGTATAGCAGTCATCGTTCATTTACAGGGACACACAAAATAATTCTCTACTCTATGTTAACAATAATTCCTGGAAGTGCGTTTTAAGTTAATGAACGCGATTTTAATTTTAACTCGCTTTTTGTCTATTACATGGTGTGTATAAATTCTGTAGATCCTATACAGGGAAGCACAAAAGTTCGCGAACACATTTCCGTATTATTTAACTCCAGACGGAAAATTTTAAACTGTGCTACGCGTTTCCTAACTGAACTAAAATTTAGCATCCTATGTAGTATATATGCAAATCTATAGATCCTATACAGGGCTGAATAAAAGTATTCGGATTTCTTAGATGTTATCTTTTAGCTTATTAAACGGTATGATTTGTAAAATTATTTTGGAAACGTTGGAAAGTGTTACATAATCTATGCTTGACGCATGATTTTTCGTTCTTGTATAAAGAGGAAACGGTGACTGACTGAGTGACTGACTGGGTGACTCATCAACGCCCAGCCGAAACTACTGAAGTCAGGGTCACGCAATTTGGACTGTAGATTGCTGTTATGGCCTAGGCAAGCAATAAGAAGGGAATTTTGAAAAATCCCCCCCCCCCGAAGGTGGTTAAAGGGGGGTGGTCGAATGTTTTAGGTCATTTTGCCATATCTCAGCAGCAGTGATAGGTAGGAGCTTGAAATTCCAGAAAACAAATCTACTAAAAAAATGATTAAACACCTATTTCAGCGATTTTAGAAATTCCCACAGAAAGGGGTTAAAGGGGGGTGGTCGAATGTTTTAGGTCATTTCGCCATATCTCAGCTTATAGGTAGGAGTGCGAAAATCAGGAAAATAAATCTACTAAAAAAATGATTAAACATTTATTTCAACAATTTCAGAAATTCGCCACCCGAGGGGTTAAAGAGGGGGATGGTCGAATGTTTTAAGTCATTTCGCCATATCTCAGCAGCAGTTATGGGTAGAAGCGCGAAAATCAGGAATACATACCTACTAAAAAAATGACTAAACATGTATTTCAGCGATTTTAGAAATCCCCCCCCCGAAGAAGTTAAAGGGGGGTGGTCGAATGTTTTAGGTCATTTCGTCATATCTCAGCAGCAGTTATAGGTAGGAGCACAAAAATCAGGAAAACAGATCTACTAAAAAATGATTAAACATGTATTTCAGCAATTTTAGAAATTCCCCTCCCGGATGGGGTTAAATTGGTGGGTGGTCGAATGTTTTAGGTTATTTTGCCGTATCTCAGCAGCAATTTTAATTAAGAGCACAAAAATCAGGAAAACAAATCTATGAAAAACATGATTAAACATGTATTTCGGGGATTTTAGAATTTCCCCTCCCGGAGGGGGTTAAACGGTGATGGTCGAATGTTTTACGTCATTTCGCCATACCTCGGCAGCAGTTATAGGTAGCAGGGCGAAAATCAGGATATTAAATCTACTAAAAAAATGATTAAACACGTATTTCAACGATTTTAGAAACTCACCCCTGAAGGCGGTTAAAGGGGGTGGTCAAATGTTTTTGGTCATTTCGCCATATCTCAGCAGCAGTTTAATGTAGCAGCACGAAATTAAGGAAAACAAATCTACTAAAAAATTGATTAAACACGTATTTCAGTGAATTTAGAAATTTCCTCCCAAAGGGGGTTAAAAGGGGGGGGGTCGAATGTTTTAGATCATTTCGTCATATCTCTGCAGCAGTTTTAGATAGGAGCGTGAAAATCAGGAGAACAAATCTACTAAAAAACGAAAATTCCCCCCAGAAGGTGGTTAAATGAGGGGGGGTCGAATTTTTTAGTTCATTTCGCCATATCTCAGCTTTTATGTAAGAGGGTTAAATTAATTAAAACAAATCTACTAAAAAATTGGTTAAACACGCATTTCGGCGATTTTGGAACCCCCCCCCCCCTAGAAGGTGGCTAAAGGGGTATTCTAAAGTTTCGGGTCATTTCGCCATATTTCGGCAGCGGATTTAGGTAGGAGCGTGGAATTCAGGAAAACACATCTACTAAATAAAAGAAAACTGCCCAGTTAAACTGACGGCATTGAGCTCACAGGCTATTCACACTAACTGTAAATTATATTCTTATTTCAAAGAATTTGAAATAAGCCCTCGAAAAATGAAGAAATCGACAATATATTAAGAGGGGGTAACCTTACCCCGTTTCTCCTTCTTATAATTAACCAATGAACCCATAAAACTAATCAGAGAAGCGCCTTACCACAATGAACCTATATACAAAATTTGAAAAAATCGGATAATTCTGCATGAAAAATCCATTTATCTAAATTAAGGGGGTGGGTTAGCCCCCCGTCCCCCCTTTATACTTAACCAAAGAACCCCCAAAACTAATCAGAGAAGCGCCTTATCACAATGAACATATAGATAAAATTTGAAGAAAATCGGATAATTCTGCTTAAAAACCCATTTATCTATATCAAGGGGGGTTAGTCCCCACCGTTCCCCTCTTTATACTTTACCAGTGAACCCCCAAAACTAATCAGGGAAGTGCCTTACCACAATGAGCCTATATACAAAATTTGGAGTAAATTGGATAATTCTGCATGAAAAACCCATTTATCAAAATTAAGGGGGGGGGGGTGTAGCCCCCGTTTTCCTCCTTTACACTTCACCAATGAACCCCCAAAACTAATCAGGGAAGCCCCTTACCACAATGAGCCCATATAGAAAGTTTGAAGAAAATCGGATAACTCTGCATGAAAAAAATCATTTATCTAAAATAATGGGGGAGGATTAACCCCCCCCCCCGTTACACCCTTTATACTTAACCTATGAACACCCGAAAACTAATCAGGAAAGAACCTTATCACAATGAACCTATATACAAAATTTGAAGAAAATCGGATAACTCTGCATGAAAAAAATAATTTATCTAAAATAAGGGGGGAGGATTAACCCTGACAACCTATTTCAACCTTAAACACCTATTTCAGCGATTTTAGAAATTTCCCCCCACCAGAAGGGGGTTAAAGGCGGGTGCTCGAATGTTTTAGGTCATTTTGCCATATCTCAGCAGCAGTTATAGGTAGGAGCTTGAAATTCCAGAAAACAAATCCACTAAAAAAATTATTAAACACCTATTTCAGCAATTTTAGAAATTCACCCCAGAAGGGGGTTAAATGGGTGTGGTCGAATGTTTTAGGTCATTTCGCCATATCTCAGTAGCAGTTATAGGTAGGAGCTTGAAATTCCAGAAAACAAATCTACTAAAAAAATGATTAAACGCCTATTTCAGCAATTTTAGAAATTCCCCCCAAAAGGGGGTTAAAGGGGGTGGTCGAATGTTTTAGGTCATTTTGCCATATCTCAGCAGCAGTTATAGGTAGGAGCTTGAAATTCTAGAAAACAAATCTACTAAAAAAATGATTAAACACCTATTTAAGCGATTTTAGAAATTCCCCCCAAAAGGGAGTTAAAGGGGGGGTGGTCGAATGTTTTACGTCATTTCGCCATACCTCGGCAGCAGTTATAGGTACGAGCTTGAAATTCCAGAAAACAAATGATTAAACCCCTATTTCAGCGATTTTAGAAATTCCCCCTGAAGGAGGTTAATGGGGGGTTGTCGAATGTTTTAGGTCATTTTGCCATATCTCAGCAGCAGTTATAAGTAGGAGCTTGAAATTCCAGAAAAAAAATCTACTAAAAAAATAATTAAACACCTATTTCATCGATTTTAGAAATTCCCCTAGAAGGGGGTTAAAGGCGGGTGCTCGAATGTTTTAGGTCATTTTGCCATATCTCAGCAGCAGTTATAGGTAGGAGCTTGAAATTCCAGAAAACAAATCCACTAAAAAAATTATTAAACACCTATTTCAGCAATTTTAGAAATTCACCCCAGAAGGGGGTTAAATGGGGGTGGTCAAATGTTTTAGGTCATTTTGCCATATCTCAGCAGCAGTTACAGGTAGGAGCTTGAAATTCTAGAAAACAAATCTACTAAAAACTAGTCGTTGGGGGCCACCGTAATACTTACCCATCATGGATATGCATAATGTAAAATATTAAAATAAAAATGTGTAAACTACTTATAAAATGCATTGCAATTCAAATAAAATCGTGGCTTGATGACGTCACAAACTTTAAAGGCTCGATTACTGAATTGCTTGAAAGAGGTTTTTCCTTATAACTCCAAAAATAATAATCCTATTAACTAGCGGTTTATTGCATCTGATTAAGCGTCAAATTTCCAATTAAAATATATCTTTCAAGTGAAATTTGGATGAAATACAGGGTCATGAAAAATCGAAGAGTGTGGAAAATAGGATTCCAAATATCTCCGCAACTAATTATCCGATCGACTTCATGCTTTATGCAAAATTTATGTTTGTTTATTGTCTTTTATATTCATTTCTTAAAATAAACAATTTCAAAAATTTTTATATACCTTTCATCAGAACGAATATTTCGAGAGTCCGAAAAAAATTGTTCCGGTTAATCGAGGTTATTGGAATGAAATAGGCTTCCTCCCATTATTACATACTAAGTACATACCAAATTGCAAGTCTCTATCTCAATTTTTTCGGGAGATAGAGCGTTTACAGACACACAGACACACACACAGACACACACACAGACACACAGACGGACGGCAAAAATTTTTGTTCTAAAAATATGTTTTTCGGAATCTCCAGTGTCTGAAACGTGTAAATCCGTCAAAAAAAAATTTTCGATTTTCAAAACGATTACAAGACTTACCCTATACTACGTATGATGGGTAAGTAAAATGATTAAACACCTATTTAAGCGATTTTAGAAATTCACCCCAGAAGGGGGTTAAATGGGTGTGGTCGAATGTTTTAGGTCATTTTGCCATATCTCAGCAGCAGTTATAAGTAGGAGCTTGAAATTCCAGAAAAAAAATCTACTAAAAAAATAATTAAACACCTATTTCATCGATTTTAGAAATTCCCCTAGAAGGGGGTTAAAGGCGGGTGCTCGAATGTTTTAGGTCATTTTGCCATATCTCAGCAGCAGTTATAGGTAGGAGCTTGAAATTCCAGAAAACAAATCCACTAAAAAAATTATTAAACACCTATTTCAGCAATTTTAGAAATTCACCCCAGAAGGGGGTTAAATGGGGGTGGTCAAATGTTTTAGGTCATTTTGCCATATCTCAGCAGCAGTTACAGGTAGGAGCTTGAAATTCCAGAAAACAAATCTACTAAAAAATGATTAAATACCTATTTCAGCGATTTTAGAAATTCCCCCCCTAAGGGGTTAAAGGGGGATGGTCGAATGTTTTAGGTCATTTCGTCATATCTCAGCAGCAGTTATAGGTAAGAGCGCGAAAGTCAGGAAAACAGATCTACTAAAAAATGATTAAACATGTATTTCAGCAATTGTAGAAATTCCCCTCCCGGAGGCGGTTAAAGGGGGGTCGAATGTTTTAGGTCATTTTGCCGTATCTCAGCAGCAATTTTAGTTAAGAGCACAAAAATCAGGAAAACAAATCTACTAAAAACATGATTAAACATGTATTTTGGGGATTTTAGAATTTCCCCTCCCGGAGGGGGTTAAAGGGGTAGCCGAATGTTTTAGGTCATTTCTCCATATCTCAGCAGCAGTTATAAGTAGGAGCGCGAAAATCAGGAAATTAAATCTATTAAAAAAATGATTAAACACGTATTTCAACGATTTTAGAAATCCCCCCCTGAAGGTTGTTAAAGGAGGTGGTCAAATGTTTTATGTCATTTTCGCCATATCTCAGCAGCAGTTTTATGTAGGAGCACGAAATTAAGGAAAACAAATCTACTAAAAAATTGGTTAAACACGTATTAAGAAATTTCCTCCAAAGGGAGTTAAAAGGGGGGTCGAATGTTTTAGATCATGTCGTCATATCTCTGCAGCATTTTTAGATAGGAGCGCGAAAATCAGGAAAACAATTCTACTAAAAAATGAATAAAACACATATTTCAGCAATTTTTTAAATTCCCCCCAGAAGGTGGTTAAATGGGGGAGGGTGTCGAATTTTTTAGGTCATTTCGCCATATCTCAGCAACAGTTATAGGTACGAGCTTGAAATTCCAGAAAACAAATGATTAAACACCTATTTCAGCGATTTTAGAAATTCCCCCAGAAGGAGGTTAAAGGGGGGTTGTCGAATGTTTTAGGTCATTTTGCTATATCTCGGCAGCAGTTATAAGTAGGAGCTTGAAATTCCAGAAAAAAATCTACTAAAAAAATAATTAAACACCTATTTCAGCGATTTTAGAAATTCCCCTAGAAGGGGGTTAAATGGGGGTGGTCGAATGTTTTAGGTCATTTTGCCATATCTCAGCAGCAGTTACAGGTAGGAGCTTGAAATTCCAGAAAACAAATCTACTAAAAAATGATTAAACACCTATTTCAGCGATTTTAGAAATTCCCCCCTAAGGGGTTAAAGGGGGGTGGTCGAATGTTTTAGGTCATTTCGTCATATCTCAGCAGCACTTATAAGTAGGAGCGCGAGAATCAGGAAAACAGATCTACTAAAAAATGATTAAACATGTATTTCAGCAATTGTAGAAATTCCCCTCCCGGAGGCGGTTAAAGGGGGGGTCGAATGTTTTAGGTCATTTTGCCGTATCTCAGCAGCAGTTATAGGTAGGAGCTTGAAATTCCAGAAAACAAATCCACTAAAAAAATTATTAAACACCTATTTCAGCAATTTTACAAATTCACCCCAGAAGGGGGTTAAAGGGGTGGATGTTTTAGGTCATTTCTCCATATCTCAGCAGCAGTTATAAGTAGGAGCGCGAAAATCAGGAAATTAAATCTATTAAAAAAATGATTAAACACCTATTTCAGCGATTTTAGAAATTCCCCCAGAAAGGGGTTAAAGGGGCGTGGTCGAATGTTTTATGTCATTTCGCCATATCTCAGCTTATAGGTAGGAGTGCGAAAATTAGGAAAATAAATCTACTAAAAAAATGATTAAACATTTATTTCAACAATTTTAGAAATTCGCCACCCGAGGGGTTAAAGAGGGCGTTGGTCGAATGTTTTAAGTCATTTCGCCATATCTCAGGAGCAGTTATGAGTAGAAGCTCGAAAATCAGGAAAACATACCTACTAAAAAAATGACTAAACATGTATTTCAGCGATTTTAGAAATCCCCCCCCGAAGAAGTTAAAGGGGGGTGGTCGAATGTTTTAGGTCATTTCCTCATATCTCAGCAGCAGTTATAGGTAGGAGCACAAAAATCAGGAAAACAGATCTACTAAAAAATGATTAAACATGTATTTCAGCAATTTTAGAAATTCCCCTCCCGGATGGGGTTAAATTGGTGGGTGGTCGAATGTTTTAGGTTATTTTGCTGTATCTCAGCAGCAATTTTAATTAAGAGCACAAAAATCAGGAAAACAAATCTATGAAAAACATGATTAAACATGTATTTCGGGGATTTTAGAATTTCCCCTCCCGGAGGGGGTTAAACGGTGATGGTCGAATGTTTTACGTCATTTCGTCATACCTCGGCAGCAGTTATAGGTAGGAGCGCGAAAATCAGGATATTAAATCTACTAAAAAAATGATTAAACACGTATTTAAACGATTTTAGAAACTCCCCCCTGAAGGCGGTTAAAGGGGGTGGTCAAATGTTTTTTGTCATTTCGCCATATCTCAGCAGCAGTTTAATGTCGCAGCACGAAATTAAGGAAAACAAATCTACTAAAAAATTGATTAAACACGTATTTCAGTGAATTTAGAAATTTCCTCCCAAAGGGGGTTAAAAGGGGGGGGGGTCGAATGTTTTAGATCATTTCGTCATATCTCTGCAGCAGTTTTAGATAGGAGCGTGAAAATCAGGAGAACAAATCTACTAAAAAACGAATAAAATACATATTTCAGCAATTTCGGAAATTCCCCCCAGAAGGTGGTTAAATGAGGGGGGGTCGAATTTTTTAGGTCATTTCGCCATATCTCAGCTTTTATGTAAGAGGGCTAAATTAATTAAAACAAATCTACTAAAAAATTGGTTAAACACGCATTTCGGCGATTTTTGAACCCCCCCCCGCCCCTAGAAGGTGGCTAAAGGGGTATTGTCAAGTTTCGGGTGATTTCGCCATATCTCAGCAGCGGATTTAGGTAGGAGCGTGAAATTCAGGAAAACACATCTAGTAAAAAATGGATAAACACGCATTTCAGTGATTTTAGAAATTGCCCTCGAATGGTTTTAAAAAGGGTGGTTTTGAAAATTTTAGGACATTTCGTAATATCTCAGCAGCTGTTTTATGTATGTGCGCGAAATTCAGGAAAACAAATCTACTAAACAAATGATTAAACACCTATTTCAGTGAATTTAGAAATCCCCCCCCTCAAAGGTGGTTAAAGGGGGATTCGAAAGTTTTAGGTCATTTCGCCATATTTCAGCTACAGTTTTAGGTTGGAGCGTGAAAGTCCAGAAAACAAGTCTACTAAAAAAATGATAAAACACCGATTTCAGCGATTTTAGAAATTCCCCTAGAAGGGGGTTAAAGGGGGGTGGTCGAATGTTTTAGGTCATTTCGCCATATCTCAGCAACAGTTATAGGTACGAGCTTGAAATTCCAGAAAACAAAACTACTAAAAAAATGATTAAACAACTATTTCAGCGATTTTAGAAATTCCCCCCCAGAAGGGGGTTAATGGCGTGTTCTCGAATGTTTTAGGTCATTTGCCATATCTCAGCAGCAGTTATAGGTAGGAGCTTGAAATTCCAGAAAACAAATCCACTAAAAAAATTATTAAACACCTATTTCAGCAATTTTAGAAATTCACCGCAGAAGGGGGTTAAATGGGGGTAGCCGAATGTTTTAGGTCATTTCTCCATATCTCAGCAGCAGTTATAAGTAGGAGCGCGAAAATCAGGAAATTAAATCTATTAAAAAAATGATTAAACACGTATTTCAACGATTTTAGATATCCCCCCCTGAAGGTTGTTAAAGGAGGTGGTCAAATGTTTTATGTCATTTTCGCCATATCTCAGCAGCAGTTTTATGTAGGAGCACGAAATTAAGGAAAACAAATCTACTAAAAAATTGGTTAAACACGTATTTCAGCGAATTTAGAAATTTCCTCCAAAGGGAGTTAAAAGGGGGGGTCGAATGTTTTAGATCATGTCGTCATATCTCTGCAGCATTTTTAGATAGGAGCGCGAAAATCAGGAAAACAATTCTACTAAAAAATGAATAAAACACATATTTCAGCAATTTTTTAAATTCCCCCCAGAAGGTGGTTAAATGGGGGGGGGTCGAATTTTTTAGGTCATTTCGCCATATCTCAGCAACAGTTATAGGTACGAGCTTGAAATTCCACAAAACAAATGATTAAACACCTATTTCACCGATTTTAGAAATTCCCCCTGAAGGAGGTTAAAGGGGGGTTGTCGAATGTTTTAGGTCAATTTGCTATATCTCGGCAGCAGTTATAAGTAGGAGCTTGAAATTCCAGAAAAAAATCTACTAAAAAAATAATTAAACACCTATTTCAGCGATTTTAGAAATTCCCCTAGAAGGGGGTTCAATGGGGGTGGTCGAATGTTTTAGCTCATTTTGCCATATCTCAGCAGCAGTTACAGGTAGGAGCTTGAAATTCCAGAAAACAAATCTACTAAAAAATGATTAAACACCTATTTCAGCGATTTTAGAAATTCCCCCCCTAAGGGGTTAAAGGGGGGTGGTCGAATGTTTTAGGTCATTTCGTCATATCTCAGCAGCAGTTATAGGTAGGAGTGCGAAAATCAGGAAAACAGATCTACTAAAAAATGATTAAACATGTATTTCAGCAATTGTAGAAATTCCCCTCCCGGAGGCGGTTAAAGGGGGGGTCGAATGTTTTACGTCATTTTGCCGTATCTCAGCAGCAATTTTAGTTAAGAGCACAAAAATCAGGAAAACAAATCTACTAAAAACAGGATTAAACATGTATTTCGGGGATTTTAGAATTTCCCCTCCCGGAGGGGGTTAAAGGGGTGGCCGAATGTTTTAGGTCATTTCTCCATATCTCAGCAGCAGTTATAAGTAGGAGCGCGAAAATCAGGAAATTAAATCTATTAAAAAAATGATTAAACACGTATTTCAACGATTTTAGAAATCCCCCCCTGAAGGTTGTTAAAGGAGGTGGTCAAATGTTTTAGGTCATATCTCAGCAGCAGTTATAGGTAGGAGCTTGAAATTCCAGAAAACAAATCCAATAAAAAATGATTAAACGCCTATTTCAGCAATTTTAGAAATTCCCCCCAAAATGGGGTTAAATGGGGGTGGTCGAATGTTTTAGGTCATTTTGCCATATCTCAGCAGCAGTTACAGGTAGGAGCTTGAAATTCCAGAAAACAAATCTACTAAAAAAATGATTAAACGCCTATTTCAGCAATTTTAGAAATTCCCCCCAAAAGTGGGTTAAAGGCGGGTGCTCGAATGTTTTAGGTCATTTTGCCATATCTCAGCAGCAGTTATAGGTAGGAGCTTGAAATTCCAGAAAACAAATCCACTAAAAAAATGATTAAACGCCTATTTCAGCAATTTTAGAAATTCCCCCCAAAAGGGGGTTAAAGGGGGGTGGTCGAATGTTTTAGGTCATTTTGCCATACCTCAGCAGCAGTTATAGGTAGGAGCTTGAAAATCCAGAAAAAAAATCTACTAAAAAAATAATTAATCACCTATTTCATCGATTTTAGAAATTCCCCTAGAAGGGGGTTAAAGGGGGGTGGTCGAATGTTTTAGGTCATTTCGCCATATCTCAGCAGCAGTTATAGGTAGGAGCTTGAAATTCCAGAAAACAAATCCACTAAAAAAATTATTAAACACCTATTTCAGCAATTTTAGAAATTCACCCCAGAAGGGGGTTAAATGGGGGTGGTCGTATGTTTTAGGTCATTTCGCCATATCTCAGTAGAAGTTATAGGTAGGAGCTTGAAATTCCAGAAAACAAATCTACTAAAAAAATGATTAAACGCCTATTTCAGCGATTTTAGAAATCCCCCCCCCCCAGAAGGGGGTTAAAGGCGGGTGCTCGAATGTTTTAGGTCATTTTGCCATATCTCAGCAGCAGTTATAGGTAGGAGCTTGAAATTCCAGAAAACAAATCCACTAAAAAAATTATTAAACACCTATTTCAGCAATTTTAGAAATTCACCCCAGAAGGGGGTTAAATGGGGGTGGTCGTATGTTTTAGGTCATTTCGCCATATCTCAGTAGCAGTTATAGGTAGGAGCTTGAAATTCCAGAAAACAAATCTACTAAAAAAATGATTAAACGCCTATTTCAGCAATTTTAGAAATTCCCCCCAAAAGGGTGTTAAAGGGGGGTGGTCGAATGTTTTAGGTCATTTTGCCATACCTCAGCAGCATTTATAGGTAGGAGCTTGAAATTCTAGAAAACAAATCTACTAAAAAAATGATTAAACACCTATTTAAGCGATTTTAGAAATTCCCATATAATATATTAAGTACTTAAATTAAAGTAATTGCAGCAACTTCATAATGGATAACTCGAGGTGGACGTTTGAACACATTTAATTTACAATTTAAATCACAATACGTACATCTACACACACACGTACATCTAACAACACAGAACAGAACATTCTACACATGACAGTAAACAAAACTTAATATCCTTAGTTGCCGTAGATTGCTGTGGTGCTGCCATCTATTACTTACATTTTGAACTAGACACCACAGACTCTCCCCTCCTTACTCTGGATATTTCGTGGGAGATTTTCTTTTCCTGGTGGATCTTCTAGGTACCTGTTGGGAAAAAGAAGAGTTAGTATTTACAGTATCTGTAGCATGATCACTAGAAGTATTGGGCACCATGGATTTCACTTTAGAGTCGACTGGAGCAGGACTTGGAGTATTTGGGAGGACACAATCATCTGGTTTAGGATTTGGAGGAGCTGGGACAACAGAGTCAGCTGGTTCAGGATTTGGAGTAGATGGAACAACAGAGTCAGCTGGTCGAAGATCTGAGACACTAGGAGGCATTAGCTGAGAATCACTTTTGTGACTTTCTGTACCACTTTCTTCAGAATTTGAATCATTATTTAGATGTATCTTCGAACCGACATTAGTTATCTGATCAACATGCCTTTTCCAAATATTCGAACCAACTTGAATTCTATAATGCAACTTGCCCTCTCTTGCAATAATGCGACCAATTTTCCACTTGGCTTCTGGAGTGTAATTTCTTACAGCCACTTTCTGGTTGATTTGAAATTCTTTTACTTTAGAATTGGCCTTTTTCGCATTTTGTTTATCATGCACAAAATTTGTAACACTTGGAAGTATCAAATCTATTTTCGTTCTTATATTTCTATTGAGAAATAGAGATGCAGGACTTTCCCCCGTAGTAACATGAGGCATCTTCCTATACTGTAAAAGAAAGTTATTTATTTTCATCTGCAATGTACCAGATTCTGAAGATAAGGCTTTTAACCCTTTTTTAAGAATCTGCACATATCTCTCTGCCTGCCCATTTGTAGCTGGATGGTATGGAGCACTAAACCTATGTTTAACCCCATGATTCTTCAAAAATGTCTCAAATTCTTCAGAAGTAAATTGTTTTGCGTTATCTGATACAAGAGATATAGGATACCCGTATCTTGCAAAAAGAGAAGAAAGACAAGTAATTGTATGTTCTGAAGTTGTATTAGGGACAATAAAAACTTCAGGCCATTTGCTATGAGCATCAACCACCAGCAAAAGCATTTTACCCATCACAGGACCAAAATAATCTATATGAATTCTTTGCCATGGAGCTGTAGGCCATTCCCAATGATGAGTATCTACCTTAGGAGGATTATTTTTTAAATTGACACAAGTAGTGCAATTTCGTGCAAGATCTTCAATATCTTGGTCAATTCCTGGCCACCAA
Organism: Maratus michaelseni; assembly: GCA_963931845.1. Classification (NCBI taxonomy): domain Eukaryota; kingdom Metazoa; phylum Arthropoda; class Arachnida; order Araneae; family Salticidae; genus Maratus; species Maratus michaelseni. Next base: position 165,103,252 of record OZ007587.1, read on the forward strand.
ACAAAACTGCGAGCTAAGGACTTCATTTTCACTATACCAAAATGTCCATAGTGCAAATCATGTAAAATTTGTTTACGGTGAACTTCTGGGATAATTACTCTACATCCTTTTAAAATGCAACTATGTTGAAGAGTAAATTCTTCTTGTTTGCCACCAAAAAGTAAATTTTTAGGAATTGGAGAACCAGAAATTAGATGATGAAAAAGTTGACGTAATAAAGGATCAGATTTTGTAGCTACAGCAATTGATTTGGCGTTTAGAGGCAATGTAGAAATTTGGTTAATTTGAAAAAATTCAGATTCATCAATTACATTACTTGAATTTAATTGTGGGGGTAAATCTTCACTACGTAATGGAAGTCGTGAAAGAGCATCGACATTTCCATGTTCGGATGTTTTCTTATACCGAATATCATATTTAAACGCTTGTAAGTATAATGCATATCTTTGCATCCGAGCAGCTGAAAGAACAGGGATACTTTTATTTGGAGAAAATATGGACACGAGTGGTTTGCTATCTGTAAATAAAGTAAACCTATTACCATATAAATATTGAAAAAATTTCTTTACACCAAAGATAATAGCTAGAGCTTCCTTATCCACCTGGCTATACTTTTTTTCTGCATTCGTAAGCGTTCTGGACACAAAACCAATTGGTTTTTCCACGTTATCTGGCATCACATGCGAAAGAACTGCAGAGATACCATATGGAGAAGCATCTGTTGCTAATACTAAAGGCAATTTAGGGTTGAAATGAGTAAGAACTCTTTCTGAAATAATTTCCTTTTTTATATCTTTAAATGCTTGTTCACAAACAGGAGACCAAATAAATTTTACATTCTTTTTGAGCAAGTGATTTAAAGGATGGGCAATTGTAGATAAATTTGGTACAAATTTAGAATAATATGTGACTAAGCCTAAAAAAGCTTTAACTTGTGACACATTAATTGGTCTAGGAGCATTCACAATAGCTTCAATTTTATCTTGCGTTTTATGAATACCTTGCTTATCAATTTTATAACCACAATATGTAATATGGTCAGCCAGAAAAATTGATTTATCTTTATTTATCCTAATATTATATTCACGTAATCTTTCTAAGACTTGTTTTAGTCTTTTTAAATGAATTTCATCCGTTTCCCCTGTAACACCAATATCATCAATGAACACAGTGACACCATCAATACCACTTAATATTTGTTCGATAGATCGTTGCCAAATTGCTGGAGAGCTAGTAAGACCCATTGGTAACTTTAAAAATTGAAATAAGCCCTTCGGAGTATTTATAGTTAATAGTTCTTGTGATTTTTCGTCTACAGGTAACTGAAGATAAGCTTGATTTAAATCAATTTTCGTAAAATGTAAACCACCACCTAAAGTAGCTAACATGTCCTCTACCCTAGGTAAAGGATATTTTTCCACCTTCAAAAATTTATTTACTGTAACTTTAAAATCTCCGCATAAACGAATTTTCCCATTTGGTTTTACCACTGGAACTATAGGAGTTGCCCACTTACTACTGGTGACAGGTTTAATAATACCCTCATCCTGTAACCTTTGAATTTCATCATTTACTGCATTACGTAGAGCATACGTGACTGTTCTAGCCTTACAAAATATGGGCGTAGAACCTTTTTCTAGATAAAGTTCTGCTTTCAAACCTTTTATTTCACCAACTTTATCCGAAAATAAATCAGAAAAATCATTTAATAATGTTTTCAATTGATCCGTAGAATTTGCAATTTCATTCACATACACAGATTTAAAGTTAGTAGGGAACAAATTAAATGCAGCTACCCAGTCTCTGCCAAATAAAAGTGGGAAATTATCTTCTTTAATTAAATACAATTTAAGATTTTTAGTAATATTTGCATAAGAAACATCTACTGTTACATACCCCACAGGTGTAAACACCTCACCCGTTGCCGTTCTCAACTGAACATCTGGTGGAAAAATTTTATTATTCGGAAAAATTCTCCGAAAACGATTTACAGGTGCCGCAGAAATTCCTGAGCCCGTGTCGACCTCCATTTCAGCTTTAGCTTTATTTTCAATTAAAACCCATACTTTTATAGGTGTAGAACTTTTATCATGACTGACAGATAAAATGTCGACAGTTTGCAATACATTTGTTTGTTTCTGAGAACTGCTTTTACATACTTTACCAAGATGGCCTCGTTTTTTACAAATTTTACATATAGTATTGATATGCTTACACTTATTAGCAAGATGCGATGGATTTCCACATCGATAGCATTGTAATTTATTTTTATTTACATCAAAATTCCCTTTATTTACATTATTTAATTTCGGTTTCTGGAAATCATTTGAAATTTTATTCGGTTGAATATTTTTAGAATATGCCAATTTATTGACATTTACATTTTTATTTTTCAATTCAGATATATCCTGCTCATTATTTTGCAAACTAATTGCTTTTTCAATAGCTTTCTCAAAAGTTAAATCATCTATTTGTGAAAGTAATTTACTTTGGATATTTTCATTTTTTAAACCTCGTAAAAATTGTTCTAACAAATTTTCATTAAGTGTTTCACCAGCAAACGCACAAAATGTGGTTAACTTCTTTAATTTTGAAACAAAATCTTGTATAGATTCGTTCTCATTTTGATAAGAGTTACGGAATTTTATTCTTGAACAAAATTTATTAGGGGCGGGGCTTAGGTGCTTTAACAGAATTTCAACTATTTCGTCGTATTTTAATGCTTCAGGATTTTTCGGAAATGTTAAATCTGACAGCAAATTATACAATTTTGGCCCCATACAGGAAATAATTGCGGGTACCTTTTTTTTTTCTTCAACATCATGCAATAGAAAACTCTGTTCCAATCTCTTTACGTATGATTGGAACGTTTCAATGGAATCATTGTATTCCTTGAAATTTGCAAACATTATGAACTTTTATTTATTTCAGAGAAGAAAAAAAAATGTCAGCACTTACCACCCTCGAAATGATGTACGCCTTCAAAATATTACTGCAGCATATACAATTGTAGATGTAAAAAACGAAACTTCGCCATTTTGCGAATCAGGTGGAATTTCTTCTTATATTAATTCCGGTAAAAACCTTGACCTGCGTCGCCATAATATAATATATTAAGTACTTAAATTAAAGTAATTGCAGCAACTTCATAATGGATAACTCGAGGTGGACGTTTGAACACATTTAATTTACAATTTAAATCACAATACGTACATCTACACACACACGTACATCTAACAACACAGAACAGAACATTCTACACATGACAGTAAACAAAACTTAATATCCTTAGTTGCCGTAGATTGCTGTGGTGCTGCCATCTATTACTTACATTTTGAACTAGACACCACACCCCCAGAAGGGTGTTACAGGCGGGTGCTCGAATGTTTTAGGTCATTTTGCCATATCTCAGCAGCAGTTATAGGTAGGAGCTTGAAATTCCAGAAAACAAATCCACTAAAAAAATGATTAAACGCCTATTTCAGCAATTTTAGAAATTCCCCCCAAAAGGGGGTTAAAGGGGGGTGGTCGAATGTTTTAGGTCATTTTGCCATACCTCAGCAGCAGTTATATGTAGGAGCTTGAAAATCCAGAAAAAAAATCTACTAAAAAAATAATTAAACACCTATTTCATCGATTTTAGAAATTCCCCTAGAAGGGGGTTAAAGGGGGGTGGTCGAATGTTTTAGGTCATTTCGCCATATCTCAGCAACAGTTATAGGTACGAGCTTGAAATTCCAGAAAACAAAACTACTAAAAAAATGATTAAACACCTATTTCAGCGATTTTAGAAATTCCCCCCCAGAAGGGCGTTAAAGGCGTGTTCTCGAATGTTTTAGGTCATTTTGCCATATCTCAGCAGCAGTTATAGGTAGGAGCTTGAAATTCCAGAAAACAAATCCACTAAAAAAATTATTAAACACCTATTTCAGCAATTTTAGAAATTCACCCCAGAAGGGGGTTAAATGGGGGTGGTCGAATGTTTTAGGTCATTTTGCCATATATCAGCAGCAGTTACAGGTAGGAGCTTGAAATTCCAGAAAACAAATCTACTAAAAAATGATTAAACACCTATTTCAGCGATTTTAGAAATTCCCCCCCTAAGGGGTTAAAGGGGGGTGGTCGAATGTTTTAGGTCATTTCGTCATATCTCAGCAGCAGTTATAGGTAGGAGCGCGAAAATCAGGAAAACAGATCTACTAAAAAATGATTAAACATGTATTTCAGCAATTGTAGAAATTCCCCTCCCGGAGGCGGTTAAAGGGGGGGTCGAATGTTTTAGGTCATTTTGCCGTATCTCAGCAGCAATTTTAGTTAAGAGCACAAAAATCAGGAAAACAAATCTACTAAAAACATGATTAAACATGTATTTCGGGGATCTTAGAATTTCCCCTCCCGGAGGGGGTTAAAGGGGTAGCCGAATGTTTTAGGTCATTTCTCCATATCTCAGCAGCAGTTATAAGTAGGAGCGCGAAAATCAGGAAATTAAATCTATTAAAAAAATGATCAAACACGTATTTCAACGATTTTAGAAATCCCCCCCTGAAGGTTGTTAAAGGAGTTGGTCAAATGTTTTATGTCATTTTCGCCATATCTCAGCAGCAGTTTTATGTAGGAGCACGAAATTAAGGAAAACAAATCTACTAAAAAATTGGTTAAACACGTATTTCAGCGAATTTAGAAATTTCCTCCAAAGGGAGTTAAAAGGGGGGTCGAATGTTTTAGATCATGTCGTCATATCTCTGCAGCATTTTTAGATAGGAGCGCGAAAATCAGGAAAACAATTCTACTAAAAAATGAATAAAACACATATTTCAGCAATTTTTTAAATTCCCCCCAGAAGGTGGTTAAATGGGGGGGGGGGTCGAATTTTTTAGGTCATTTCGCCATATCTCAGCAACAGTTATAGGTACGAGCTTGAAATTCCAGAAAACAAATGATTAAACACCTATTTCAGCGATTTTAGAAATTCCCCCAGAAGGAGGTTAAAGGGGGGGTTGTCGAATGTTTTAGGTCATTTTGCTATATCTCGGCAGCAGTTATAAGTAGGAGCTTGAAATTCCAGAAAAAAATCTACTAAAAAATAATTAAACACCTATTTCAGCGATTTTAGAAATTCCCCTAGAAGGGGGTTAAATGGGGGTGGTCGAATGTTTTAGGTCATTTTGCCATATCTCAGCAGCAGTTACAGGTAGGAGCTTGAAATTCCAGAAAACAAATCTACTAAAAAATGATTAAACACCTATTTCAGCGATTTTAGAAATTCCCCCCCTAAGGGGTTAAAGGGGGGTGGTCGAATGTTTTAGGTCATTTCGTCATATCTCAGCAGCAGTTATAGGTAGGAGCGCGAAAATCAGGAAAACAGATCTACTAAAAAATGATTAAACATGTATTTCAGCAATTGTAGAAATTCCCCTCCCGGAGGCGGTTAAAGGGGGGGTCGAATGTTTTAGGTCATTTTGCCGTATCTCAGCAGCAATTTTAGTTAAGAGCACAAAAATCAGGAAAACAAATCTACTAAAAACAGGATTAAACATGTATTTCGGGGATTTTAGAATTTCCCCTCCCGGAGGGGGTTAAAGGGGTGGCCGAATGTTTTAGGTCATTTCTCCATATCTCAGCAGCAGTTATAAGTAGGAGCGCGAAAATCAGGAAATTAAATCTATTAAAAAAATGATTAAACACGTATTTCAACGATTTTAGATATCCCCCCCTGAAGGTTGTTAAAGGAGGTGGTCAAATGTTTTATGTCATTTTCGCCATATCTCAGCAGCAGTTTTATGTAGGAGCACGAAATTAAGGAAAACAAATCTACTAAAAAATTGGTTAAACACGTATTTCAGCGAATTTAGAAATTTCCTCCAAAGGGAGTTAAAAGGGGGGTCGAATGTTTTAGATCATGCCGTCATATCTCTGCAGCATTTTTAGATAGGAGCGCGAAAATCAGGAAAACAATTCTACTAAAAAATGAATAAAACACATATTTCAGCAATTTTTTAAATTCCCCCCAGAAGGTGGTTAAATGGGGGGGGTCGAATTTTTTAGGTCATTTCGCCATATCTCAGCAACAGTTATAGGTACGAGCTTGAAATTCCACAAAACAAATGATTAAACACCTATTTCAGCGATTTTAGAAATTCCCCCTGAAGGAGGTTAAAGGGGGGTTGTCGAATGTTTTAGGTCAATTTGCTATATCTCGGCATCAGTTATTTGTAGGAGCTTGAAATTCCAGAAAAAAATCTACTAAAAAAATAATTAAACACCTATTTCAGCGATTTTAGAAATTCCCCTAGAAGGGGGTTCAATGGGGGTGGTCGAATGTTTTAGGTCATTTTGCCATATCTCAGCAGCAGTTACAGGTAGGAGCTTGAAATTCCAGAAAACAAATCTACTAAAAAATGATTAAACACCTATTTCAGCGATTTTAGAAATTCCCCCCCTAAGGGGTTAAAGGGGGGTGGTCGAATGTTTTAGGTCATTTCGTCATATCTCAGCAGCAGTTATAGGTAGGAGCGCGAAAATCAGGAAAACAGATCTACTAAAAATGATTAAACATGTATTTCAGCAATTGTAGAAATTCCCCTCCCGGAGGCGGTTAAAGGGGGGGTCGAATGTTTTACGTCATTTTGCCGTATCTCAGCAGCAATTTTAGTTAAGAGCACAAAAATCAGGAAAACAAATCTACTAAAAACAGGATTAAACATGTATTTCAGGGATTTTAGAATTTCCCCTCCCGGAGGGGGTTAAAGGGGTGGCCGAATGTTTTAGGTCATTTCTCCATATCTCAGCAGCAGTTATAAGTAGGAGCGCGAAAATCAGGAAATTAAATCTATTAAAAAAATGATTAAACACGTATTTCAACGATTTTAGAAATCCCCCCCCCTGAAGGTTGTTAAAGGAGGTGGTCAAATGTTTTAGGTCATTTTGCCATATCTCAGCAGCAGTTATAGGTAGGAGCTTGAAATTCCAGAAAACAAATCCACTAAAAAAATGATTAAACGCCTATTTCAGCAATTTTAGAAATTCCCCCCAAAATGGGGTTAAATGGGGGTGGTCGAATGTTTTAGGTCATTTTGCCATATCTCAGCAGCAGTTACAGGTAGGAGCTTGAAATTCCAGAAAACAAATCTACTAAAAAAATGATTAAACGCCTATTTCAGCAATTTTAGAAATTCCCCCCAAAAGGGGGTTAAAGGCGGGTGCTCGAATGTTTTAGGTCATTTTGCCATATCTCAGCAGCAGTTATAGGTAGGAGCTTGAAATTCCAGAAAACAAATCCACTAAAAAAATGATTAAACGCCTATTTCAGCAATTTTAGAAATTCCCCCCAAAAGGGGGTTAAAGGGGGGTGGTCGAATGTTTTAGGTCATTTTGCCATACCTCAGCAGCAGTTATAGGTAGGAGCTTGAAAATCCAGAAAAAAAATCTACTAAAAAAATAATTAAACACCTATTTCATCGATTTTAGAAATTCCCCTAGAAGGGGGTTAAAGGGGGGTGGTCGAATGTTTTAGGTAATTTCGCCATATCTCAGCAACAGTTATAGGTACGAGCTTGAAATTCCAGAAAACAAAACTACTAAAAAAATGATTAAACACCTATTTCAGCGATTTTAGAAATTCCCCCCCCCAGAAGGGGGTTAAAGGCGGGTGCTCGAATGTTTTAGGTCATTTTGCCATATCTCAGCAGCAGTTATAGGTATGAGCTTGAAATTCCAGAAAACAAATCCACTAAAAAAATTATTAAACACCTATTTCAGCAATTTTAGAAATTCACCCCAGAAGGGGGTTAAATGGGGGTGGACGTATGTTTTAGGTCATTTCGCCATATCTCAGTAGCAGTTATAGGTAGGAGCTTGAAATTCCAGAAAACAAATCTACTAAAAAAATGATTAAACGCCTATTTCAGCAATTATAGAAATTCCCCCCAAAAGGGGGTTAAAGGGGGTGGTCGAATGTTTTAGGTCATTTTGCCATATCTCAGCAGCAGTTATAGGTAGGAGCTTGAAATTCCAGAAAACAAATCCACTAAAAAAATGATTAAACGCCTATTTCAGCAATTTTAGAAATTCCCCCCAAAAGGGGGTTAAAGGGGGGTGGTCGAATGTTTTAGGTCATTTTGCCATACCTCAGCAGCAGTTATAGGTAGGAGCTTGAAAATCCAGAAAAAAAATCTACTAAAAAAATAATTAAACACCTATTTCATCGATTTTAGAAATTCCCCTAGAAGGGGGTTAAAGGGGGGTGGTCGAATGTTTTAGGTCATTTCGCCATATCTCAGCAACAGTTATAGGTACGAGCTTGAAATTCCAGAAAACAAAACTACTAAAAAAATGATTAAACACCTATTTCAGCGATTTTAGAAATTCCCCCCCAGAAGGGGGTTAAAGGCGTGTTCTCGAATGTTTTAGGTCATTTTGCCATATCTCAGCAGCAGTTATAGGTAGGAGCTTGAAATTCCAGAAAACAAATCCACTAAAAAAATTATTAAACACCTATTTCAGCAATTTTAGAAATTCACCCCAGAAGGGGGTTAAATGGGGGTGGACGTATGTTTTAGGTCATTTCGCCATATCTCAGTAGCAGTTATAGGTAGGAGCTTGAAATTCCAGAAAACAAATCTACTAAAAAAATGATTAAACGCCTATTTCAGCAATTATAGAAATTCCCCCCAAAAGGGGGTTAAAGGGGGTGGTCGAATGTTTTAGGTCATTTTGCCATATCTCAGCAGCAGTTATAGGTAGGAGCTTGAAATTCCAGAAAACAAATCCACTAAAAAAATGATTAAACGCCTATTTCAGCAATTTTAGAAATTCCCCCCAAAAGGGGGTTAAAGGGGGGTGGTCGAATGTTTTAGGTCATTTTGCCATACCTCAGCAGCAGTTATAGGTAGGAGCTTGAAAATCCAGAAAAAAAATCTACTAAAAAAATAATTAAACACCTATTTCATCGATTTTAGAAATTCCCCTAGAAGGGGGTTAAAGGGGGGTGGTCGAATGTTTTAGGTCATTTCGCCATATCTCAGCAACAGTTATAGGTACGAGCTTGAAATTCCAGAAAACAAAACTACTAAAAAAATGATTAAACACCTATTTCAGCGATTTTAGAAATTCCCCCCCAGAAGGGGGTTAAAGGCGTGTTCTCGAATGTTTTAGGTCATTTTGCCATATCTCAGCAGCAGTTATAGGTAGGAGCTTGAAATTCCAGAAAACAAATCCACTAAAAAAATTATTAAACACCTATTTCAGCAATTTTAGAAATTCACCCCAGAAGGGGTTAAAGGGGGGTGGTCGAATGTTTTAGGTCATTTCGTCATATCTCAGCAGCAGTTATAGGTAGGAGTGCGAAAATCAGGAAAACAGATCTACTAAAAAATGATTAAACATGTATTTCAGCAATTGTAGAAATTCCCCTCCCGGAGGCGGTTAAAGGGGGGGTCGAATGTTTTAGGTCATTTTGCCGTATCTCAGCAGCAATTTTAGTTAAGAGCACAAAAATCAGGAAAACAAATCTACTAAAAACATAATTAAACATGTATTTCGGGGATCTTAGAATTTCCCCTCCCGGAGGGGGTTAAAGGGGTAGCCGAATGTTTTAGGTCATTTCTCCATATCTCAGCAGCAGTTATAAGTAGGAGCGCGAAAATCAGGAAATTAAATCTATTAAAAAAATGATTAAACACGTATTTCAACGATTTTAGAAATCCCCCCCTGAATGTTGTTAAAGGAGGTGGTCAAATGTTTTATGTCATTTTCGCCATATCTCAGCAGCAGTTTTATGTAGGAGCACGAAATTAAGGAAAACAAATCTACTAAAAAATTGGTTAAACACGTATTTCAGCGAATTTAGAAATTTCCTCCAAAGGGAGTTAAAAGGGGGGTCGAATGTTTTAGATCATGTCGTCATATCTCTGCAGCATTTTTAGATAGGAGCGCGAAAATCAGGAAAACAATTCTACTAAAAAATGAATAAAACACATATTTCAGCAATTTTTTTAATTCCCCCCAGAAGGTGGTTAAATGGGGGGGGGGGTCGAATTTTTTAGGTCATTTCGCCATATCTCAGCAACAGTTATAGGTACGAGCTTGAAATTCCAGAAAACAAATGATTAAACACCTATTTCAGCGATTTTAGAAATTCCCCCAGAAGGAGGTTAAAGGGGGGTTGTCGAATGTTTTAGGTCATTTTGCTATATCTCGGCAGCAGTTATAAGTAGGAGCTTGAAATTCCAGAAAACAAATCTACTAAAAAATGATTAAACACCTATTTCAGCGATTTTAGAAATCCCCCCCCCTAAGGGGTTAAAGGGGGGTGGTCGAATGTTTTAGGTCATTTTGCCGTATCTCAGCAGCAATTTTAGTTAAGAGCACAAAAATCAGGAAAACAAATCTACTAAAAACAGGATTAAACATGTATTTCGGGGACTTTAGAATTTCCCCTCCCGGAGGGGGTTAAAGGGGTGGCGGAATGTTTTAGGTCATTTCTCCATATCTCAGCAGCAGTTATAAGTAGGAGCGCGAAAATCAGGAAATTAAATCTATTAAAAAAATGATTAAACACGTATTTCAACGATTTTAGAAATCCCCCCCTGAAGGTTGTTAAAGGAGGTGGTCAAATATTTTAGGTCATTTTGCCATATCTCAGCAGCAGTTATAGGTAGGAGCTTGAAATTCCAGAAAACAAATCCACTAAAAAAATTATTAAACACCTATTTCAGCAATTTTAGAAATTCACCCCAGAAGGGGGTTAAATGGGGGTGGTCGAATGTTTTAGGTCATTTTGCCATATCTCAGCAGCAGTTACAGGTAGGAGCTTGAAATTCCAGAAAACAAATCTACTAAAAAAATGATTAAACGCCTATTTCAGCAATTTTAGAAATTCACCCCAAAAGGGGGTTAAAGGCGGGTGCTCGAATGTTTTAGGTCATTTTGCCATATCTCAGCAGCAGTTATAGGTAGGAGCTTGAAATTCCAGAAAACAAATCCACTAAAAAAATGATTAAACGCCTATTTCAGCAATTTTAGAAATTCCCCCCAAAAGGGGGTTAAAGGGGGGTGGTCGAATGTTTTAGATCATTTTGCCATACCTCAGCAGCAGTTATAGGTAGGAGCTTGAAATTCCAGAAAAAAAATCTACTAAAAAAATAATTAAACACCTATTTTATCGATTTTAGAAATTCTCCTCGAAGGGGGTTAAAGGGGGGTGGTCGAATGTTTTAGGTCATTTCGCCATATCTCAGCAACAGTTATAGGTACGAGCTTGAAATTCCAGAAAACAAAACTACTAAAAAAATGATTAAACACCTATTTCAGCGATTTTAGAAATTCCCCCCCCCCAGAAGGGGGTTAAAGGCGGGTGCTCGAATGTTTTAGGTCATTTTGCCATATCTCAGCAGCAGTTATAGGTATGAGCTTGAAATTCCAGAAAACAAATCCACTAAAAAAATTATTAAACACCTATTTCAGCAATTTTAGAAATTCACCCCAGAAGGGGGTTAAATGGGGGTGGACGTATGTTTTAGGTCATTTCGCCATATCTCAGTAGCAGTTATAGGTAGGAGCTTGAAATTCCAGAAAACAAATCTACTAAAAAAATGATTAAACGCCTATTTCAGCAATTTTAGAAATTCCCCCCAAAAGGGGGTTAAAGGGGGTGGTCGAATGTTTTAGGTCATTTTGCCATATCTCAGCAGCAGTTATAGGTAGGAGCTTGAAATTCCAGAAAACAAATCCACTAAAAAAATGATTAAACGCCTATTTCAGCAATTTTAGAAATTCCCCCCAAAAGGGGGTTAAAGGGGGGTGGTCGAATGTTTTAGGTCATTTTGCCATACCTCAGCAGCAGTTATAGGTAGGAGCTTGAAAATCCAGAAAAAAAATCTACTAAAAAAATAATTAAACACCTATTTCATCGATTTTAGAAATTCCCCTAGAAGGGGGTTAAAGGGGGGTGGTCGAATGTTTTAGGTCATTTCGCCATATCTCAGCAACAGTTATAGGTACGAGCTTGAAATTCCAGAAAACAAAACTACTAAAAAAATGATTAAACACCTATTTCAGCGATTTTAGAAATTCCCCCCCAGAAGGGGGTTAAAGGCGTGTTCTCGAATGTTTTAGGTCATTTTGCCATATCTCAGCAGCAGTTATAGGTAGGAGCTTGAAATTCCAGAAAACAAATCCACTAAAAAAATTATTAAACACCTATTTCAGCAATTTTAGAAATTCACCCCAGAAGGGGGTTAAATGGGGGTGGTCGAATGTTTTAGGTCATTTTGCCATATCTCAGCAGCAGTTACAGGTAGGAGCTTGAAATTCCAGAAAACAAATCTACTAAAAAATGATTAAACACCTATTTCAGCGATTTTAGAAATTCCCCCCCTAAGGGGTTAAAGGGGGGTGGTCGAATGTTTTAGGTCATTTCGTCATATCTCAGCAGCAGTTATAGGTAGGAGTGCGAAAATCAGGAAAACAGATCTACTAAAAAATGATTAAACATGTATTTCAGCAATTGTAGAAATTCCCCTCCCGGAGGCGGTTAAAGGGGGGGTCGAATGTTTTAGGTCATTTTGCCGTATCTCAGCAGCAATTTTAGTTAAGAGCACAAAAATCAGGAAAACAAATCTACTAAAAACATAATTAAACATGTATTTCGGGGATCTTAGAATTTCCCCTCCCGGAGGGGGTTAAAGGGGTAGCCGAATGTTTTAGGTCATTTCTCCATATCTCAGCAGCAGTTATAAGTAGGAGCGCGAAAATCAGGAAATTAAATCTATTAAAAAAATGATTAAACACGTATTTCAACGATTTTAGAAATCCCCCCCTGAATGTTGTTAAAGGAGGTGGTCAAATGTTTTATGTCATTTTCGCCATATCTCAGCAGCAGTTTTATGTAGGAGCACGAAATTAAGGAAAACAAATCTACTAAAAAATTGGTTAAACACGTATTTCAGCGAATTTAGAAATTTCCTCCAAAGGGAGTTAAAAGGGGGGTCGAATGTTTTAGATCATGTCGTCATATCTCTGCAGCATTTTTAGATAGGAGCGCGAAAATCAGGAAAACAATTCTACTAAAAAATGAATAAAACACATATTTCAGCAATTTTTTTAATTCCCCCCAGAAGGTGGTTAAATGGGGGGGCGGTCGAATTTTTTAGGTCATTTCGCCATATCTCAGCAACAGTTATAGGTACGAGCTTGAAATTCCAGAAAACAAATGATTAAACACCTATTTCAGCGATTTTAGAAATTCCCCCAGAAGGAGGTTAAAGGGGGGTTGTCGAATGTTTTAGGTCATTTTGCTATATCTCGGCAGCAGTTATAAGTAGGAGCTTGAAATTCCAGAAAACAAATCTACTAAAAAATGATTAAACACCTATTTCAGCGATTTTAGAAATCCCCCCCCCTAAGGGGTTAAAGGGGGGTGGTCGAATGTTTTAGGTCATTTTGCCGTATCTCAGCAGCAATTTTAGTTAAGAGCACAAAAATCAGGAAAACAAATCTACTAAAAACAGGATTAAACATGTATTTCGGGGACTTTAGAATTTCCCCTCCCGGAGGGGGTTAAAGGGGTGGCGGAATGTTTTAGGTCATTTCTCCATATCTCAGCAGCAGTTATAAGTAGGAGCGCGAAAATCAGGAAATTAAATCTATTAAAAAAATGATTAAACACGTATTTCAACGATTTTAGAAATCCCCCCCTGAAGGTTGTTAAAGGAGGTGGTCAAATATTTTAGGTCATTTTGCCATATCTCAGCAGCAGTTATAGGTAGGAGCTTGAAATTCCAGAAAACAAATCCACTAAAAAAATTATTAAACACCTATTTCAGCAATTTTAGAAATTCACCCCAGAAGGGGGTTAAATGGGGGTGGTCGAATGTTTTAGGTCATTTTGCCATATCTCAGCAGCAGTTACAGGTAGGAGCTTGAAATTCCAGAAAACAAATCTACTAAAAAAATGATTAAACGCCTATTTCAGCAATTTTAGAAATTCCCCCCAAAAGGGGGTTAAAGGCGGGTGCTCGAATGTTTTAGGTCATTTTGCCATATCTCAGCAGCAGTTATAGGTAGGAGCTTGAAATTCCAGAAAACAAATCCACTAAAAAAATGATTAAACGCCTATTTCAGCAATTTTAGAAATTCCCCCCAAAAGGGGGTTAAAGGGGGGTGGTCGAATGTTTTAGATCATTTTGCCATACCTCAGCAGCAGTTATAGGTAGGAGCTTGAAATTCCAGAAAAAAAATCTACTAAAAAAATAATTAAACACCTATTTTATCGATTTTAGAAATTCTCCTCGAAGGGGGTTAAAGGGGGGTGGTCGAATGTTTTAGGTCATTTCGCCATATCTCAGCAACAGTTATAGGTACGAGCTTGAAATTCCAGAAAACAAAACTACTAAAAAAATGATTAAACACCTATTTCAGCGATTTTAGAAATTCCCCCCCAGAAGGGGGTTAAAGGCGGGTTCTCGAATGTTTTAGGTCATTTTGCCATATCTCAGCAGCAGTTATAGGTAGGAGCTTGAAATTCCAGAAAACAAATCCACTAAAAAAATTATTAAACACCTATTTCAGCAATTTTAGAAATTCACCCCAGAAGGGGGTTAAATGGGGGTGGTCGAATGCTTTAGGTCATTTTGCCATATCTCAGCAGCAGTTACAGGTAGGAGCTTGAAATTCCAGAAAACAAACCTACTAAAAAATTATTAAACACCTATTTCAGCGATTTTAGAAATTCCCCCCCTTAGGTCATTTAGCCATGTCTTAGCTTTTATATAGGAGGGCGAAATTAATTAAAACAAATCTACTAAAAACTTGTTTAAACACGTATTTCGGCGATTTTGGAAACTGCCCCCAGTAGGTGGCTAAAGGGGTATTCAAAAGTTTCGGGTCATTTCGCCATGTCTCAGTAGCGGATTTAGGTAGGAGCGTGAAATTCAGGAAAACACATCTACTAAAAAATGGATAAACACGCATTTCAGTGATTTTAGAAATTCCCCTCGAAGGGTTTAAAGGGGGTGGTTTCGAAAATTTTAGGACATTTCGCCATATCTCAGCAGCTGTTTTATGTAGGTGTGCGACATTCAGGAAAACAAATCTACTAAACAAATGATTAAACACGTATTTCATTGAATTTAGAAATCCCCCCTCTTTCGAAGGTGGTTAAAGTGGGATTCGAAAGTTTTAGGTCTTTTCGCCATATCTCAGCAACAGTTTTTGGTAGGAGCGCGAAATTCAGGAAAACAAATGTAATAAAAAAATTACATTGACTACCCGTGCAAAGCCGGGACAGGCCGCTAGTGTATGATATTTATACCTATAATGCTGAAATTTGTGTATTCTAATGTGCATATAGTATTTAAAAGAGTAGACACTAGAGTGCAGATACTCTGCGCGGGATCGGCTAGTTTGTTAATTTTTTTTAACAAGTATAGTTAAACCAATTGAGCTTTTAAAAATGAAAATAAAATTCAACAATATCAGTGATGGAACAGAGGGCGATTATCACAACTTAATTTTAATAGTATTATTCGCCTTCAAGAATCTCAGAAATTCTGCACTTAAATAAGACGAAGAATACTATTTAAATTTAAATGGTTCTTGGTGCACCATTGTTCTACAACTGCAATATGATAGTTAAACTACCTTAAAAACTCCGTTAAAATGAAATCGTAATAAATCTTAGACTTTATCCAATTTTAATTCGATTTTCCTTCACAAACTGCAAATTTTTGTATTGCAGACTTTGTACTATGTTTATAATGGGTGTATACATAAATGATGTTACATGCAAAATACAAACCTTTAAAGAAGTCTAAGATTTATTTCAATTTCAGTTGAACAGAATCTAAGTTTTTAGAATGATCCAAGTATCATCTTGTTAGAATTTAATTTTTATTGGTTTAATTGGTTTAACGATATTTGTTATAAAAATTTAATATTAAATTCCCTCCTCGGGCCCAAACAATGTAGGAAATCCTTCTATATTAAAAAAAAGTAATCTGGAACTGAGCTAAAAACGATTTAGAAATGGACCAATCAAATTCTGCGTAGATATTCCGGGTTATTCTCATCGCTTTTTTACTAGGGACTTTTTTGAGGAGCTATTACTTTTTTTCTAGCCACCCTACGGATTCGAAAATCATACCACCAGACGCGAAATATAACAAGCTTTCAGAAATTAAAAAAATTATCACGGTCGGACAATAAAAACTCAAAAAATTCTTAAAAAACGAGTAAAAATCTTTTATTAAAAAAGTCATTTTTTTATATTGTTGCCAATTTCTAAATAAGCGCAAAGGATTATGTTTTATCTCAAATAAAAAATGTATTTGCGCGAGACTATTAAAAACAATAATGAAAGTTTAAAATAATAATTAAATGATCACGTGTTGAAAGCAGCAAATAAAGAAAATTACGCCATAAAAATTGTGTTTACACATGAACATTAAAAATAAAGAAGATGAATTAAATGAAAAAGCATTATAACTAGTTAAATGAAAAAGCATTATAACATGATTACAGAAGATAGTCGCCGTTCGTGGTATCATCATCATCATCTTTTTTAAAACAGGATACATTACCAGGTTTTAAGAGGCTGTAAAATCCGAACGGGGATTGGTGAGCGTAGCGAGCAGGGAGCAGAGCCCTCTAGTATATATATATATTCTAATTTGTTCTATAAATTATGTTTTGTTCAATGCGTGAAGTTTTTAATAACTACTGCACTCAAACAAATTCATGTCAAATTTATCATCATCAGGGTTTGATTTATGACGCATTGTATCACAATTTGTGGGAAGAGTTCCATATCCTGTGCTGTTTTTTTTTTTTTTGGGGGGGGGGCGAGTTGTTTTGCCTATAAATGTTTGATATAGTTCTTGCAATCTTCAGCCTTTGGGATTGTTGTTTTAACTACTAGAATGGACTTTTTCTACGTAACGTCACACGCTTTTGGCGCTATTTTGGTATTTTTTTTCTAATCACGCCAACCAGCACAGGATATGGAACTCTTCCCCAATTTGTGATGTAAATTTACCAATGATTAATTCAAAATGTACACTAATGAAACCAGTCTTCGGTAACTTTTTCTGCATTGTTTTTTATGATGTAAGCCAATTAACGATATTTATTTAAATTTGGTTTTCGTAAAGGTATTAAGAGTACTCCCAGCATATGCTCTTCGTTGTAGTAACGTGTATCACTTTCACAACTAGAAAATTCATTCATATCATTTTACCATTTTAAAAAATTTACCAATGAAGAATAAGGTATGAAATGAATTATTTAGAGGCAACTCCAGTGGTTTTTGTGTGACTCTAAAAGTCCAAAACTGAATTCAAGTTTTCCATGCAATGGTTTTCGTAAAGAAAAAAGACAAAAATCGTGTCCTTGAGGCAGTGGCGACTCGTGGGTTATTTCAATGAGGGACACATTACATACAGGGTGATCAGAAAATGAGTATACATTTGAAAAATTAATAATTCACGGAATAATGTAGGTAGAGAGGTAAAAATTGACACACATGCTTGGAATGAGATAAGGTTTTATTGTAACCACACAAAAAAAGTTGAAAAAATTGCCGACAGATGGCTCTGTACAGCAAACAGTCAGTGTGCCTGAGAATCGTGTATAAAAAAGAGCTGTAATGAGAGAGAGAATCAGATGCACCAGCAATCGCAGTATGTTGACGTTACCATAAACAGCAATGTTAGTGAAGCTCTACTATTAAAATGGGCAATCTGCTACTGCAGCTTTACGATCCTATCGGCATAGGAAGGGTATTCGAACGGGTAAAGGTGTATGACGATTGCAGCTGTGAAGAGAATGGTTTTGAAGTTCGAAGCCACGGGCTGTTTAGATGATGGGTTCTGTAGTGACCGACCGAGCAGAAGTGCTAATGTTGCTCAGACTGTTTAAGAAGAAATGGAGATCGTAGTAGCGGATTCGTTTACGCATGGGGAAGTAAACACTCGTGAAGTCGCACGTCGCACTGGCATTCTATACACTACAGTTTAGGTAGCAGTAAGGCGTACCTCCGATGCTATCCGTACAAGATCCAGCGTCATCATGAACTGTTACCTGTCGATTTTGTGAAGCAGACAGCATTTGCGGTGTGGGCGTTTCAAAAGATGGCGGAAGATGACGATTGGTTGTCTAACGTGTTGTGGACCGACGAAGCCCATTTCACACTCCGATGGTCTGTCAACACTCACAACTGCAAAATTTGGACCTACCGAAGAGAATCCTAGAACTTTCGTGCAAACTCCATTGCACGACAAAAAAGTCACTGTGTGGTGTGGATTTACCACATCTACCGTTATCGGGCCTTTTTTCTTCCAGGAAGTGCGTGATTCTGGTTTTGTAACTGTTAGCGTGACGCCGATATGTTACAGAATTACATCATCCTTAGCCAAGCTGATAAACACCTGCTGGAAAGTACGATTTTTATGCAGGATGGCGCTCCACCCCATATTGCTAGACGATATTTATTTAAATTTGGTTTTGGTAAAGGTATAAAGCGTACTCCCAGCATATGCTCTTTGTTGTAGTAATGTGCATCACTTTTACAACTAGGAAATTCATTCACATCATTTTACCATTTAAAAAAAAAATTACCAATGAAGAATAAGGTATGAAATGAATTATTTAGCGGCAACTGCAGTGGTTTCTGTGTGACTCTAAAAGTCCAAAACTGTTTTGCCAATGATCATCTAATTCAACAGTTTTCCATGCAATGGTTTTCGTAAAGAGAAAAGACAAAAATCATGTCGAGGTAGTGATGACTCGTGGGTTATTTCAATGAGGGTTCACATTACATACAGGGTGATAAAAAAATGAGTATACATTTGAAAAATTAATAATTCACGGAATAATGTAGGTAGAGAGGTAAAAATTGACACACATTCTTGGAATGAGATAAGGTTTTATTGTAACCACACAAAAAAAGTTGAAAAAATTGCCGACAGATGGCTCTGTACAGGAAACAGTCAGTGTGCCTGAGAATCATGTACGTGTACGTGTACGTGTACGTGTGAAAGATCTCTTTCACACGTCTTTTGGTGATGATCGCGTACTGAGCCGCCATTTTCCCCATGCGTGGCCTCCCAGGTCCCCAGATTTCAGTCCGTGTGATTTTTGGCTCTGTGATTACATGAAGTCGCAAGTCTACCGCGATCGACCGACATCAATAGGGATGCTAAAAGACAACATCCAAAGTCAATTTCTCACCATAACTACAGATATGCTGTACAGTGCTGTGCACAACATTGTCCCTCGACTACAGCTATTGTTGAGGGATGACGGTGACATGTTGAGCATTTGTTCTGAACAACATCGTCTTTGCTTTGTCATAATTTGCTATACAGGCATCCCCCGACTTACGTAATTAATGTGTTCCGCAGACTTTTACGTAGATCGAATTTTACATAAGTCGAATGAGTAATTTGCTTAAGTAAAATTTCGTAAGAAACTGCAATATTTATTATGTATATATATATATATATATATATATACATATGGATTATTTACACAGTATTAATTTTTAAATAAAGCATCATGCAGCATTACCCGGATATAAATTATACAAGTATGAAAAAATATAAAGGTAAACTGAAAAAACACTTTTCAAATAAAAAATATCTTGTGGAATTTGGGATTTATAAATTTAACACTGATGGAGTGATTTATAACAATTTTGAGATTACTTCAAATGACTATAAAAATAAGAAATAATTAAAGAGACTTACCTCCTCTCCACGAATTTTCGATGACAAGACAAATTAATAGCACTCCCAAAATAAAATAATTCTTGATAAGTACAAATTATATTTATTAAGAATTAGATGATAACAATGAATAACGAACAATAAATATTCATTGTTATAATAATACTGTATATTCCCAACAAAAATATAACTCTCTCTAATACATAAAACTATATTATAATAGTTATAATTTTTATCTACACATTTTATTTATAAAATAACTATCAAAAGTATGCAAACGCGTGTCAAATGCGCTAGTTAGTTCATAAATGTAATTTTCAAAAAATTTTTACGCAACTACGAATTTACGTAAGTCGCAGTATACGTAAGTCGGGGGATTCCTGTACTAATTATTGCTTTTCTTATCACATAAAGCGTCATCTGTCGGCCATGTTTTGCACTTTTTTATGGTTACAATAAAACCCCATGTCATTCCAAGCATAAGTGTCACAGTTACGACTTAATGTACAGGTTGAAATACATTTGAGTTTTGAAAAGTTAATGAAAACAATGCAACTGAACGATGCACTCAGCCAAAGTGTAACTATTTACTTTCTGTGAAGAAAAATCGTACAATCAAACAAATAATCAAACAAAAATGAACTAACTGAATATAGGAAACCAAGGAATATTTCGTATAAACAACAATCAAGAAATCGACAGCTAAATATTCAAACTTTCGCATACTACAGGTTGTGCGAATGGAAAGGTATGAGCGGTGTCATTGCCTCACCCTCCTCTCGCCGCTTTCGTCCACATAAGCTAGTTTCGAAGAGAATTTCTTCTATCGCACGTACGATCCTGGAAAGCTCGCTATTGATATTTTTCGAAATTTATGTTATTATATTAATGTTTTACCATCATATACATATTTTAAAGACGGGGGGGGGGCGTAATTAAATTGTCAGAAATCTGGAAATGTGATTTTATTTTATTTGTTAATTTATTTCTTCGCTTTTCTTTGGGGAATCACGTGCTCATGTGCTCCAACATATGAACCGCCATTGACTTGAGGAATAGCTGTAGATAAGAAATCCCATAGACTTAACGTTAAAATTCCCTATATTTCTGAAATTTACAAGGCATTTCTTTTATTTCTTGCTGCCCCAAAAAGAAACTGCCTATGACTATATAAGAAGATATATATAATGAACAAGCAATTTTCCCGATTACGGATGATATCGAAAACGACTGGAACGTTTTTCACGAAACTTGCCTACTAAACTAAGTCGAGCACGAAAAAATGATCTAGCTAAGTCCCAAATTGAAGAATATATGTTTTGACAGGTTAAAACAAACTCAGCGCTGAAAATGCTGCTTGCTATAAATCGAAAAATGCCCAAACGATTGACACGAAACATGCCTTATATACTAATTTGAGCACGCTAATGCGTTCGGGAAAATTCGTTTCGACAGATTTAATCAAATTTAGCAATGAAAATGCTATTATATATCGAAAACGGCTCTGACGATTTTCACAAAACTTGGCTCATATACAAATTCGAGCACGAGAAACTGATCTAGCAAGGTCGCTAATTCGAAAACTCGTTTCATATGGTTAAAACAAATTCAGTACATGAAATGATGTTATAAATTGAAAAAAATTCCGACGATTTTCCTGAAATAAACCTTATTCGAATACGAGAAAACGATCTAACTAGGTCTCGACTTCGGAAAAAATCGTTTTCATAGGTTAAAGCAATTTTCAAAATTAATCTTCAGTAATCAGATTTCTCGCCAGTATTATTGGTCTTTCATCATCAACACAATTACGGACGATATCGAAGACGGCGAAATAATTTTCAAAGAGTTTGCCTGCTATAGTAAATCGAGCACAAAATAATGGTCTAGCTAAGTCTCAACTTCGGAAAAATTTGTTTTCATAAGTTTAAGCAACTTTCAGAATTAATCTTCAATAATTTAAAATGTTTAAATCGAAATTGGGACGATTTTCATGATATAAGCCTTACATAGCAATTCAAGCGCGAGAAAACCACCTAACTTGGACTCGACTTCAAAAACATTCGCTTTGATAGGTTTAAATTTTTTTTTTTTTTTCTGACGTTAATTTTCTGTAATCGAAATTCTCGCCAACACCATTTTTCATTTTTCAGCATCACGATTATGCAAGATTTTTACTCAATGGAAGATGTAATGTAAATCGAACTTCGGATCGGTCTGTCATATTAGTCTTAGGACCGATAGCATTCAGGCAGAACATCTGTTTAATTTTTCCACAGACAGCGTTGTCTTTCGAATGATGTATAACTTGTGATAAGGCTCGAAGACGTGGGTTATTCCACTTTCGTCTTCCCGTCTAATACAATTTACTTAAAACAAAATTTATGTACTGACCCGAACACGAAACAATAACACTGGTTTACACCGTTTATATACTTTCGCCGAAATGTGTATTTTTTCATAGATTCTAGTGCACTGAGTACGGGAAAATTATTGTAAAAAATCTGTCACGTCTAGTTAAAAAAAAATATTTATTAAATACTTAAAAATAATAATAACATGAAATATAAAAAGAAAAAAATAGAAATAATTAATTTTACTCTTTAATTAATTTTTCTTATAAATTTCTTGAACTGTTTCTCCTAAAATAGACCAGCAGTAGTCCCCTAACATACTTTCGTCCCAAAAGCCTTTGTGTCTGTCTTCAAAAAGTTTAAGGTCTTGGTGAAAACGCTCGCCCTGCTCGTCACTCACGGCGCCCAAGTTTTCAGGGGAAAAAATCCAGGTGTGAATGGAGAAAATGTATCTTCATAGACATGTTCACACCCATTACATGATAGTTTTTTAATAAAACAGCAATATTTTTTTCATAATTTTCATCTTTATGATTTCTTAAGAATCCATGGACGACCGTTTTAAAGGAATCCCAAGCATTGTTTTCATTAGTAGATAAAAGTTTTTCAAACTCCTTATCTTGCATAAATTTACGTATCTGTGGACCAATAAACATTCCCTCTTTTAAATTTGCGTCTGGAATACTTTTGTGCAAATATTTAAAAGCAGAACTGTTTTTATCCATGGCTTTGACGAAATTTTTTATTAGGCCCAATTTAATGTGTAATGGTGGCAAAATTATATTTTGCGGATCCACTAAAGATGAATATTTCACATTATTTTTCCTGGAGTAAATTCATTTCGGACAGGCCAATCTTTTTTGATGTAATGGTGTTCTTTAGCTCGACTATCCCACAGGCACAAAAAACAAGAATATTTGGTATCCCCGCCCTGTAAGCTCCGTAACGTACTAACTACTTTTAAATCACCAAATATTTTCCAGTTGTGCTGTTCATATTCAAGTCAGGGAATATCATGGCAAAAACAAAAATAACCCTTTTTGGTGAAATAACTGCTGAAAATTTGACTTTGATTTCGGTAAGAAATTACTTTGGTATTTGGTGTCAATAAGTTTCACTGTTGCAGACGAGAGGCAAGAATCTCTGCCTTAGATCTAGATAGTTGCAAGTCTCACACAAGGTCGTCCAACTCATTTTGGTTTATTAAATGTGGCGTTTTATCATATTCGATTACGAACTCGTCATCATTTTCATCCTCCATAAACAGATCATCACTATCTTGGCAACTCGCACTTGACATACCTGGACATACGGGATGTGGCAGAGTTTCCGAATGTGACATCGGTTTCGAGATTGATGGAATGTCGGAATATTGAATCTTATGTTTATTTTTTGAATTAAAGTCTTCAGTTTTTGTCAAACAAAAATAACAGTCATTTTCGTGATTTGAAGTTTCTCTCCACAGCATTGGTGATCCAAATTGAAGACACTTTTTTTCTCCCGAAGCCCAGCATATAAGAGTAAGCCTATAGCTTTCACAAAAAACATGTGGGACCCACTTTTTATCTTGATTACTCACTGAGACTCCAAAATAATGAAAATAGGCTGTTTTAAGATATTCCGATATCGGTCTTCCTTTTTTTGCGAATATAAATTGTCCACAAACGTAACAAAAACGATTAGAATTTAATTTACACACTCTATTAGACATTTTATCAAAAAACAAAAACACTTTAGTTCACAAAAACACAATAACACAGAATATAGAATCTAAGTTGACAATGCGTATAGGTTGAATATGACGTGATAGATATATTATAGAATTAAAAATGTAAATATTGAAAAATTAAAAAATTAAAAAAATGTGACGTGCTTGATTTTTTTCAAATAACGCCTTTCATTAGTAAGAGGTAGTATAATAAGAAAATAGGTTTCATCAAAAGTATATAAAAAATGTTTAAATTTGTAAACCAGTGTAATTAGATATGCACCGACTTCAGCAAAGCTCATTTTGTTAGGTTAAAAAAAACATAAAACTAACATGCTGCTAACGTACAATCATTCACAATCGAGTTAAAAAGAGTTGCTGAAAAAAAAATCAGTATGCAAGAATCTGAAAACTGTTCTTTCAGTATATCATCAATAAATTGCTTGTTAAATGCGAAAGTTTGTTAAAGGAAACAAGCCCGTTTTTTATGCAATTAAAAAAAGACTAGATGGAACAAAACAAAACTTAACGGAAAAAAAAATTACTATAACAATATAAGTAAAATAAGCTTTTTTTATTATTTAAGAGGAGGATATGGCGAAATAAATTAAAATAATCCTGTATATACTAACAAAAATATGTAAATTTAGATCATCAGATTTGTGTTGACGGTAGTTATTTGTTTAGAGTGTCCTTGACGCGATAGAAAATATATCGAGGTTGAATTGGGCAGAATTTAAAGTACTTCCTAGCAACCCTTATTTACATTTTAGAATCCCATCAGATTGTTATATCTTTATGAAATATCTATCAATGTATAAAATCCACAAGCAGTTTGTTCAATATTTACACCACTTAGCCAGAAGCACTTTATTTAATATATACATAAACAAGACATAAATAATAATTTAGTAAGAAATAAACACCTGTCTATACAAATAAACAACATAATAATGCCCATTTAGAAATGAATACATATACAAATTTCACACCAAATACCACCTAAAATGCACTGTTGTATAGAATTCTGTCAGTGTTATTTTTCTTTTTATGAAGAAGGATTCGTCGATTTTCACGATTTTACTGGGACCTTCTTTTTTCATTGGTTGCAGTTTCATTTTCGCGATTGTATATCTTACTTGGCATGAAATTTCACTTTTTTAAGACCGGGCTATGTTAAGGCCCCTATAGCAAATAAATACCGTATTGTCTCCTATAAAAGGTGATAAAGATTTGGTTAACTATATATGTTTTTAATTATCGAATGAAATGCTTTGCTAAATTAATGCATTTATTCATTTTTTAATGTTACGTGAACGAAGTCACGGGTAACAACTAGTTTAAAAATAAAACATTTAAAATTAAAAATCTGCTAATTAATAAATGTATTGAACAAACGAATGCACAATAACAAATCTGTGGCCAAATATCTTTCATTTAAAATAAACATCGTGTAATTTGATGAAGTAGTTTTTTCTCACGAACTGTCGAAAGAAAACGCTTAGCGTTTAAAATACAGGGTGGTTAAAATTAAAATTCGACTTTGAAATGGTCATAAAAGGAAAACTACTGGACCAAATGTTATCAAATTTGGTAATAGGTTAAACGGGTCATGGGAATTTATTTCCAGTCAAAAAAAAAGTTTAAATATTCACCACCAGGGAGGGAATGGTGCTGCCATATTGTATGCAATATTGTTAAACAAAATAAGACATGAAGACATCGGTTTAAAATGTGTTTAATCGTTTCTGAAACGTGTTACAAAGCATGTTCAATGTGGCGTCTACAATTTTCCGAAAGCAAGTGAAATCGTATTACAGCATGCTCAACATTAGCGCTTAGCATATCAAGAGGAATGTTACGGACATGTCGGAGTATCGCATCTTTCAATTCCGCCAAATTGTTTAGATTATCACCATAAACAGTGCTTTTGAGATAACCCCGTAGCCAAGTCATAGGGGTTGAGGTCTGGTGACCAGGGTAGCCAAGAAGTGGAGAAGTTTCAGCCTATAATCCGTTCATTCGTGAAATGTGTCTAAGTAACTGTGTGACACATGTAGTACCAATGTGCGGTGGGACCCCGTCCTGCATAAAAATCGTGGAGTCTAAAATGGAACGTTGCTGGAGTTCAGGTATGACGAAACGTCTTAACATTGACGCTAAGCGAGCTCACAGTGCATGTAACAGGTCCAGCAGTCGACTGCTCTTCCAAGAAAAATAGTCCAATTATGAAACTTGCTATCATACCACACCAAGCGGTGACTTTAGGACAATACAATGGAACTGGGTACACAGCATTCGGAATCTGTTTGGACCAAATCTTGCAGTTATGAGTGTTGACATTGCTATTTAGGTAAAAATGGGGTCATCTGTCCACAAAATGTTCCATGGGTAATGTTCGTCCACTTCCATCCTTGTAAAGAATTCTAAAGAAAAATATTTTCTTGCAGAAAGATCGTTACTTTGAAGTTCTTGAATATATTTGATTTTGTATGGGCAGAACTGCAGCACTTTACAAACAGTTTTGTACACCGTACGCCATCGTACGACCATTCGACATGCGACAGCAGGTACCCTGTGTGCTTTCCATTGTAGTTTCCTCTACTGCTAATGCAACAACCTCCTCGGTTTCCACGGAAGCAGGTTTCCTTCCCCTCCCAGGTGCAACAGATAACAAACCCGTGACTTCAAACTTTGCCATCATTTTACTCAAACCCTGTGGTGTCATTGGCCTTCGGCGTATTCCTCTTACTGAACGATACCTTTGCAAAACACGTCGTTCATTGCTATCGCATTCATAATAACATTTAACGAGAAAAGCATGGTCTTGCATGGTTAGAGACATTGTCGATTCGTAACAATGAGAACTCTGACAAACAGGCTCTCTTTTATCTGAAAAATCAAATGACGTGTAAAGCGCATTTGCATAAATCTAATTTTCTTCTTCCTGCCGTAAGCCAATTACAAGCCATTGCGGTTTTGAATAACCCTACAAACAGTTCCGATTTAGAAACGATTAAAAACATTTTAAAGCGATATATATTCGTGTATTAAAGCCGAATTGAGGCTTCAAAAATCACAAATTAGTGATCTGTAAAAAAACGATTTCCGGAATGCGCACACATTAGAGAGTGATTCGCGATCTCAAATTTTGTGATCGCTAATTTGTGGTTTAAACTTTTAAGAACACGAACGAATTTTATTACACGGGTTGCGCACTCGACTATTGTCGCCTTTAAGGCCTTTAAATGGTAATTTTGTTTAGGTCAATGTTGCTGAAGGGTACAAAAAATGTTTAACCCGTGTAACAAAACTTTAAGTTAGATTCCGACCTTTATTTCGTTTAACAATATTGCATACAGCGCCATTTCCCCTTGGTGGTGAGTACTTGAACTTCTTTTTTTTGGCGGGAAATAAATTCCCATGACCTCCTTTAAACTATTACCAAGTTTGATAACATTTGGTCCAGTAGTTTTCCTTTTATGGCCATAGATATTGAATACTGGTGTAATATATCATGTATTGCTTGGCGCAAAATTACTAGCAGATTTTTAATCAAGAAAAAGTTTCTACCAAACCCTAAGCTTATTTTTTTTAAAACATTATATTGAAAGAAGGCATAATTTCCTGCCAAATGACTAATTCTGTTTTTTTTTTCAGAAAAATTTGGTGTTGAAATTGTATGGGGTGTTTTCCCCTTTTTTTGCCTGGTTGAACCTTTTGGGTAAAACAGTATGTATGTGAAAGGTTTTACATATTTATCAGTATTACGCAAAATTGTCTATTTTTGTGTAGCTGATTTACTACCACTCGTTATCTAGGATGCTTTGACTATAGAGTTGAGTGTAACAACAGAGATTACTGCGTAGGTCATAGAAACCAAGACCTCCTTATCATAGTATTGATCTATGATAAGGGAGTCTTGATAGAAACAATGAGTTTTCTGTAAGCAGCACTTTCTTGCATGGTAAAAAGCAGTTTAACAAGTCTTTATTCCTTTGGCATTTGCATACAGTTTCCCTTCTTTTATTTCTCGCAGCATTTTAAGAGATTGTGGGAAATTATTTTCGGACCCTGTAATATACTCTAGCAATTCCATTAAATGATGTCTACTTGCATGATTGAGAGCATGTTCGAGTCTTTCGATAATAGCATCTTCAGAACTCAAAAAATAAATCTGAGTACAGTGTAGCCTTTTGAATCAATGTCCGTTATTTACTCTAAACTGCCATGTATATCGTATATATTATTTATGTTGTCAACATCTCTTTTTCTAAGAAAATACGAAACGCAAAACAACGAATGAGATAGCATATGAAAGGATTTTGAACAGGCTTCTGACATAGCACACTGAACATTTCGTTAAAACATGTTTTTTGATTAAAAATTGCTGTTAATTAAAAATTAAATCGACTTTGTTTTCATAAATGAAATGAAAGATTTTCTCAAATCAGTGTTGCCACAAAAATAAAATACTGCATTATCAGATGACGTCATCCTATAATGCAATTAAAATACGATTGTTAATTTATTTCTTGCGCATAGTTTTTGAAAAAATGTCGAGCGTTTAATCGGGTTTTTATTTATTTTTTACGCGTGCGTCACCTATTGTTTATTTTTTTAATCGTGGCTGTGTATATGCGTACTGTATCGGAGCACCTGTAGATTACGTAATTTAAGGATTATCTTCCATTTAGATATACAGTTCATTAAGATTCACAAAAATGGAAAGTATTTATTTTTTAATATTTCATTAAGCTGTTAACCCCTCGGGGACGAGCGACACGTATACGTGACGCATAAGATGCTCAGAATCCTCGATTATACCCACTAGTAATTTTTTATTGTAAGCTTTGCCTTATTTAATGATAGCATTTCTGAGATTCAACTAGGCGAAAATTTCTCTTTTGAAAAACTGGTGGTAAAAGATTAAAAATTCTGTAAAGGACGCTCGTCGCGAAGGGGTTAATACACCAGCGAAGTCTGACGTCACTTAAATGGCTGCTGGACCACAAAGTTTGAACACGTTTCTGAGATAGTACACCCATATTTCGTTCAAACGCGTTGTTTGATTTAAAAAAAATTAGTTAAATCAAAAATAGTGCTAAAACGTACCAGGAAATAATCTTAAAGATTGCAGTGCGAAAGCTTCGCATGGGTCCTTCTGGTCTCTTTTTATATATGGAATGTCCTGCGTCGCTCTTTTCAGGGTTAAGAGGCGGAAAAAGTCTTTATACCTACAAAAAATCCACGTCACACCCATAATGTTATATGGGAAGAAGTGTTGAATACCTCGACATAAACCAAATTGGTATTTTACAACTGCAGAATTAAATAACTGAAAATCCTGCAGTTACCTCGATAACATGGAGCAATTGGATAGATTATAATATAAATACAAACGATGAACTTTCAGCAAATATATATTTATCTAAAAGGTGGATTAAAGCTTTGTGCCGATATATTAAAAATAAATGTACAGCGTTAAAATAGCACAAATTAAAATCATTTATATTGGCAAACAGCTGTTTCAAAGTCCTTACGCTACATCTTCAGTGCCAATTCAAAAGGTAAAATTAAAAACTCCTAAGCCATGTCAGCTTGCCTGCCATCTCTCGCCCGCGCCTAGATGAAATGGCGCTGAACTTTTCAAAACAACAGCGAAGACGAGGAAACACATGTGACGGAGAGACCAATAGGAACACTCCGCCCGACCGGGAAAGTTTAAGTGTGAAGGCGAATAAAGGTGGGGGACGAAGAGAATGAATTAAGTGAAACGCAGCCAGACGTTTGAAACGCTTTGTACGGCGGAGAAAAACAAGAAAAGGGGGGGGGCAATAAGGATGAATTAAATGAAAGGTAGTCAGACATTTGAAAAATTTGGTGTACTGGACAAATCATTAACCAAGCTGCTGGAATTTTTCCATATGTGATAAGCTTCCCAGAAATTTAGGTCGTAAATTGATGAGTATTTCTGAATTATTGTACCCTCCGAAAAATTAAAACTGTGATTTTCAGACCAACAATGGTTAGCTATTGCAGAACGTTTAATATCACAATTTTTAACATAGTTTTTATGTTCCCCTAAGCGGACTCTAAGCGGTCTCTTGGTTTGACCTATATACATTTTATCACATTCGCAAGATCCTAATAATATTATAAATCTGATTGTGCGCAAATGTTAGGCTGAAGCCAGCGTCAAAATGGAGCCTTTAATGATCCTGTATTTTTGCATACAGATTGATTATAACCCTCATTTTAACATAGGCTGGTTTCTGTTTATTTTATTCAAATATTTTTCTTAATAATTCAAAATTTCGTTTTTTCATAGAGAGTAAATGGACATTTTTTTCGTATAATATTTTAACATGGTTAAATTTACTTTACCGTTGCTAATACTTTATCGTTGCCAAAACTAATTCAAATTCCGGAATAATAATTTTTAGTCAGCAATTTAGTTTCAATGGAAAAATGTTCACGTGAAAAAAAAAATTAAATAAAAAAAAAATAAAGAATTAAAAAGATGATTAAATAATATTATTAGAAATAAAACTTACTTTTTTTTAGTTTTTGATAATACAAGGTTTCAATATGAGTAACCATAGGAAACAGGCGAATATGACGCCATACATCAAAAATAAAGCGGATATCTTTGATTGGTGAAATAAAATGATCTTGGGTTTTTTTTTCTTCGCTTTTTTCTTTTGTATGGTAATAATTCTTGGCGTTTTACCGTCTGCGCAGGGCTAATATAACTATACCGTATTTTTTATTTAAATTTTAAAAAAGTAAAAAGAAGTTTCAAAAGAAAATGGTCAGCAAATGTCAATAATATGCTCCGCAAAATTATCCATATCGAAAATGATGCCATGGATAGCGAGAAATATTTATTTTCATTCTTAAAACTAAAAGAAATAACTCGATTACCTAAAAAAAAAATTACGAATGTTAATAGTTCCATTTTTGTTGATAACTAAAGATTTAATATTATTTCGTTAAAGCAACATAATTTCCCCTATGCCGGTACTGAAATTAATTGCCTGGAAAAGAAAATCTCATCAAAAAGTCACCTGTAAAAAATGCAGCCAAGTCTCGTAACTCATTTACCGTAAAAAGTACTGAGATCGTATAAAGCCAAGTTTAACTATCTTATTAACTCTGAAATTTTCATTCACAAAATCACTCCTAGTCTCTACATCTTTAGTTAATTATTATTTTGTGACTGGGCAATTACTTAGCACGAGAATGTGATGTATATAGTTAGTCTTAATCAAATAATACTATAACATATTAAGGTGTAATAACCTCCCTGTGCGTATATAATTTGCTTTAGTTAAATTATCCCATCCCATCCCATAACATAGTAAGGTGTAATAACTTCCCTGTGCTGCGTAATTGCCAAGTCACAAAATAATAATTAACTAAAGATGTAGAGACTAGGAGTGATTTTGTGAATGAAAATTTCAGAGTTAATAAGATAGTTAAACTTGGCTTTATACGATCTCAGTACTTTTTACGGTAAATGAGTTACGAGACTTGGCTGCATTTTTTACAGGTGACTTTTTGATGAGATTTCACTTCTTTTTGTAAGTAACCCACCTTTTCTTGATTTTGGGTTCTTTTTGGAGATCATCCACTGATTTTCGCTAAGCCCACACTCTGTCCCTATTATTTACAGGTATCAAAAAATTGAAGCTTTAGTTTCGTTTGCAAAGTACTGTAGATAAAAAGAGATTTCAGGTACCTAGGCAAGCACTAAATTATGGGAGGGGGAGTGTCAAAAGTACTCTCAATTGCTTCCAGGATAGGCGCTATGCATCTGAGATATAACTCGCAGCCCTAGATACTTGATATTTAACATAAAAGAACTTTTTAGTATAAAAAGAAAGCCAAAATTAAAATTTCCGGAAATTTCCAATAAATCAAACTATATTCCTTTTTTCGATGGTTTTTTTTCGTTTTTTTTTTAGACTTTTTTTTATTACTTACGGATTTTTTAATTTTTCCTTACTTTGTGTACAAACCCCTGCCTTTCTGCCAAATGTCAATCTTCTAGGACTACAAAATCGAATTATTTTCAAATTTCAACTTTTTATGAATTTATTGATTTTTCGATTTTAATTCTAAGTTACCTGATTGTCATGCTAATATAGTAATTATTTGATCCGTCTTCTTAGGATCATTTAGGTTCAATTTAGTGATAAATCAAGTGAATCTTAGAGTCACCATGATTTTATTTAGAAAGGACTATCAAGCCATAACCAGCCAGTAATGTCGGGAGGGTAGGGGGAGCTGTGAAAATTTTTGTGGGGCTAACATCATTTAACAATCCATATTTCATATGTGAAGTAAATAGAGTACAACATGTGAAAGAAAACAAACCTGTCTATAAAGAAATCGCCTATATCGTAGCCAGTCTATAGCGGAACTTTTCTATAACGAAATTCGTAAACGAAAGAAAAGAAAACCATAATCCGGGGGAAAACACATAAAACAATTAGGGGCGTTGTACTAGCTAATAGGACAATTATCTTATGACTAATGTTTCTAGCAGTACAAAATCAAATTGTTTTCGAATTTTCGATTTCTTAAACATATTTCGATTTTTCGATTTTATTTTCGAATTTTTTAATTGTTCCTTTTATTGAATAGTAAATACTACCTTTACACCAAGTTTTAAGTTTCTAAGACTACAAGATAAAAATATTTTCAATTTTTGATTTTTTCGCATTTTTTTTTTTTTTTATAATTTTCTGGATTTTATAATTTTTTCTTATTTTGTATGCTTTATTACAAATTTTAAATTTCTAGACCTACAAAATCGAATTATTTTAAAATTTCCGATCTTTTTCGATTTTTTTTATTTTATTTTCGAATTTTATTGCGTTTTTATTTTAACTTATTCTGAATCCCAAACACTATCTTTACCGCGAATTTTAAGTTTCTAAGGCCAAAAGATCAAATTATTTAATTTTTTTCAAATTTTTTCGAATTTTTCGAATTTTTGATTTTTTTTCGAGTTTTCTGGATTTTTTAATTTTTTCTTATTTTGCATCCTAAATACTACCTTTATTCCGAATTCCAAGTTTCTAGCGCAACAAAATTGGATTATTTGAAATTTTTCGATTTTTTTCGATTTTTCGATTTTATTTTCAATTTTTTTTTGTGTGTGTTTTTGATGTTTTCTTTTTCTGAATTCTAAACACTACCTTCACACCAAATTTTAAGTTTTTAAGACTACAAGATCGTGTTATTTTCAAATTTCAATTTTGTTCGATTTTTTTTAATTTTCGAATGTTTTTTTTTTTTTTTTAATTTTCCGGATTTTATATTTTTTCCTTTCTTTGTATCCGAAATGCTAGCTTTATTCCAAATTTTCAGTTTCTGTGGCTGTGGGATATACCCAATCTTTTTGATGACGCAAGAGTGAGTGAGTGTGTGAGTGACAAAAAATCGAAACTTTGAGTTCATATATCGTCTGCACTAATTTATGGGTATTTTTGAATTATCCATATTTTTTAATTTTTCCTTATTTAGTATCTTAAATATTACCTTTATTCCAAATTTCAAGTTTCTAGCGCTATGAAATCGAATTATTTTCAAATTTTCCTTATTTTTCGATTTTTTCGATTTTTTCGATTTTTTTGTTTTATTTTCGAATTTTATTTGGTTTTTTATTTTAACTTATTCTGAATCCTAAACACTATCTTTACTGCGAATTTTAAGTTTCTAAGGCTAAAAGATCAAATTATTTTAATTTTTTCAATTTTTTTCGAATTTTCGAATTTTTTTTTTCGAATTTTCCGGAATTTTTAATTTTTCCTTATTTTGCATCCTAAATACTACCTTTATTCCGAATTCCAAGTTTCTAGCGCAACAAAATCGGATTATTTGAAATTTTTCGATTTTTTTCGATTTTCGATTTTTTCAATTTTGCTTTCGATTTTTTTGGTGTTTTTGATGTTTTCTTTTTCTGGATGATAAACACTACCTTCACACCGAATCTTAAGTTCCTAAGACTACAAGATCGTATTATTTTCAATTTTCAATTTTGATGGAATTTGTTGAATATTCGAATGTTTTTTTTTTCGAATTTTCCGGATTTTATAATTTTTCCTTTCTTTGTATCCTAGACACTACCTTTTTTCCAAATGTCAATTTTCTAGGGCTACGGGATCTACCTAATCTTTTTGATGACGCGTGAACGAGTGAGTGAGTGAGTGACAAAAAATCGAATGTTTGAGTTCATATATCGTCTGAACTAGAAAAGATAGAAAGTTTTAATTTTAAATTTTGGTCCTGTGTGCCAAATACTCTAGAAAAACGAAGTTTCAAATTTTTGGGATACTCCAGCGCGGAGATATGAGGGGGTCAAAAGTGCCCTGAGTTGCTTCCAGAAATACGGCTGTCCTCTCTCGACTTGGCGGAGGCACTGCCGTGCCTCCAGATCTAAAACAAACTATCCCCATCCTGTGGGATTTGTTTTTCAATGTTTTACTTTATTTAATGCAAAACATAGATTGCATCCGACAACTCATAAAAAGGTCCTCCGGCCTGTACCGGCAGGAAAAGGTAGCTTTCCTATATCTTCGTTTTAAAATTTTAGCTAATGTTACTCGAAAACAGCAAGTTAAAATGCAAAGAAACCGTTTACAAAAGATTCGTTTACACTGAATTTGAATATGAAATTCGCCAAATTATTGAGCTATAGCCAAGTTGGCTTCATTTATGAAGACTTATTTTTGTCGCCAAATTTGGCGAGATTTCGCCAATTGTCGCCAAGTTTGGCGAGAATTTGGCGCTAATGGATATGAATATATAGTTTTATGCGTATGATTGGGAAAATGATTACAACAATGAAAGAAAATAATTTGCGAGAAATCGCGTTCACTAAAACTTATAAATTTATATTAAAATCATTAAAATTACAGACATTACAATACATTTTCATAAAACATTAAAAACATATTAAAATTGGACGTTTCGGATTTACATGGAAAATCCCTCTTCAACAACAACATTTCACTTAGCGTAAATCATAGTTCAAAAATATCAACAAATAGAAAATGCAACGTATCAAAATTTCGAAGTCAAAGTTACAGTTATAATAACACGGAGTATTCATTCGGGATTGCACCTGCTTGACCATTATTGACCATAAATTTATCGTTGGTTTTTTGTAATGTGCTGTTTTGTTTCAAAATGTCAGCCACCCTAGAATTTCAAACTGCTCTATCTCAGCCAATTTTTAAGATAGAGGTAAAACAAAAAATGCTCTGGAATCCTTGTATCAAGTCCTAACACCTAATTAAAAAATAAACTTGATTTTTTAACTTTTTTGTATATTTATTTTAGTTTTAAAATTTTCCGTGGCCGCCATCTTGAAACAAGATGGCGGACCAAGCTGGCCAACGAACTCGGTCGAGGCATTGGTGAGCTTAATACACACAATTAGTTTCATCCAAATTAATTTATAAATACGAGCGTTATCGTATCAAATTATTTTCATTTTTTCATTTTTTTTCGAATTTTTTTATTTTTTTATCGAATTTTCTGGATTTTTTGTAATTTTCCTTTTTCTGTATCCTAAATACTACCTTTATTCCTAATTTGAATTTTCTAGCGCAACAAAATCGGATTGTCTTCAAATTTTCGGTTTTTTTCAATTTCTTCGATTTTTTCAATTTTGCTTTCGATTTTTTTTGGTGTTTTTGATGTTTTCTTTTTCTGGATGTTAAACACTACCTTCACACCAAATCTTAAGTTTCCAAGACTACAAGATCGTATTATTTTCAATTTTCAATTTTGATGGAATTTGTTGAATTTTCGAATGTTTTTTTTCGAATTTTCTGGATTTTATAATTTTTCCTTTCTTTGTATCCTAAACACTACCTTTTTTCCAAATGTCAAGTTTCTGGGGCTACGGGATCTACCCAATCTTTTTGATGACGCGTGAACGAGTGAGTAAGAAGTGACAAAAAATCGAATGTTTGAGTTCATATATCGCCTGAACTAGAAAAGACAGAAAGTTGTAATTTTAAATTTTGGTCCTGTGGGCCAAATACTCTCTATAATTGAAGTTTAAAATTTTTGGGATACTCCAGCGCGGAGATATGGGGGGGTCAAAAGTGCCCTGTCCTCTCTCGACTTGGCGGAGGCACTGCCGTGCCTCCAGATTAACAAGAATTATGTCATTTAAAAAGGGATTTCTCTGCGGGAAAAAGAGGCGTCATATTTGAAATAAAACGGGAATTTTCCAATGTGTTTTAAAATGAGTGTGAATCAATTCCTTACATTTATAATACAAGGATCAGTAAGTATAGAAAGTAGATGAGTTTCACGCCATATTTATCACGAAAAATTTAAATGTTTTTTTATCTATACTGATTATTAAGCATGAATATCCGTTATATACAGATGAGAATTTTCTGCTAAAAATCGCATCATAATTTTAAGAAAAGGAAAATGAACACGAATCTATGCTTGTATTTCGCAACTACTCCTCACTGTAAAAAATTGCTGCAGTAAAATTACTGCAGCAGAGATTCCAGGCAATGTCCATAAGAAAACCGGTTTTGTGACTAGATAAACGAGCTTTGTTATTAGATAAACGGTTTTTGCCCGTAAAAACATGAAGTTTACTGAAATGGACCGTTTACCTTGAAAAGGGGGCATTTCCCGTAAAATTACGGCAGCAATTCACGGAGAATGCCCGTGAATTTACAATTTTCATTTACAGTGCCAGAATATCGAACGCAACGAGATTTACTTTATACCGGTTATCATTGATCCGAGGATGTTACACAAACTGTCATAATTTTAAAAATTAAATTAGATGCCAAGATTTTTTTTTCTTTTTTGTTAATTTTAACGAAGTTTCTCTAAAAACGGAAAGTAAATTACTCCATATTTGTGTATAAAAAAAGGAGAAATAAAATAGATCTGTATATTTTTTACACCATTTTCTCATTAAAACTGAAAAACAGAATTGATTTTCACTTTGAATAGATGGTGAAAACAAAATCTTGATTTCAGTAAATTATCTGAAAAATAAAAACATATTTTCACATATTCAAACTTCATGAATCAATTTATTCTGGAGAACAAATATTGCCTGTCAACATACTGTCATTTAGAAAATAAGATTTGTTTCAGCTATACATTAAACCAAGGAGGCAGAACTGAATTTAAAGAAAAAGCCTGTACTATTTCCAATTAATGTTTTTTTTTAATGATGGCTGTTAAAACGTTTCACAAAGGCGTTAAAAGAAAAATTGTTCATCAGGTAAAATTGACATTTGTTTTTACCCAATTCGTCTATTTCCACGATTTTATTTGGCCCTCCTTTTTGCATTGGTTACAATTTCATTTTCGCGATTATTTGGCACAAAATTTCACTTTTTAAAGACTGAGTTATGTCAAGGTACCTATTACAAAAAAATACCGTATTGTCGCCTATGAAATGTGATAAATAGTTAGTTAATTTTAATGTTTTTAATTATTGGGAGTGAAATATTTTCTTAATTAATGTATTTATTCTTCTTTTAATGTTGCGTGAACGAAGTCACGGGTAACAGCTAGTATTTTATAAATTCCCCAATGTGAAAATCTGTCTATTGGATGTTTGAGGTCTGTAAATTTGATTTTGTTAAACGGTGCATAAACTATTTTAAAGTCGAAACTTTTCAAAACTCTAGATATTTGATGCGGCTTATTCTCGGAAAATATGGAAGTATAATGAAATTTAATATGTATGGAAGTATAATTAAAAAAAAAAAAGGGTACAAATGGACCGGTTCAAGGTGCCTTAAACTGTCTCAAATTACGCCATTAGGAATTTCACTTCTCACAGTTTGAAATAAATTATTACACTACGGACAGTTGTCTATCACAAAACACACTCATTTTTAATGGTGATTTTTATCGCATGACCGATGGCTTGTCTATGGGCTCGCCCCTGAGCCCAATTCTCAGTGATTTCTATATGCATTATTTCGAGTCAAACCTTTTCAATAAGTTAAATTTTCCATTTTACCACCCGCTACGTCGATGACTGTTTCGCTTTAGTTGATTCTAGTGATATAGATATTCCTCATATTCTTTCTGTTATGAACTCAATAGATGAACATATACAGTTTACATCTGAATTTGAAAATAACAACCAACTACCTTTCCTTGATGTCATGGTTTACCGCGAAAATGACTCATTTCAAACTACAGTTTATCGTAAACCATTCGCAGTTTCATTTTACTGCCACACCATCTTTCATCTCCCCCCTCCCCCCCCCCTCCCCGAATCAAAAATTGGCTGCTTTTAATACATATGTTCATTGCTCCCTAAAGATTTGTTCATCTGCGAGTTTACTCAAAGCGGATGATACTCAATAGCCATTATCCTGTTGAAATAGTTCATAATAAACAAATTAAACGTACGCATTCCAACGTTAACAATGTTCGCAATGAAAATTTAATTATACTTCCATATTTTCCGAGAATAAGCCATCAAATATCTAGAATTTTGAAAAGTTTCGAGTTTAAAATAGTTTATGCACCGTTTAACAAAATCAAATTTACAGACCTCAAACATCCAATAGACAGATTTTCACATTGGAGAATTTATAAAATATCTTGCGAATGTGATAAAATGTATATAGGTCAAACCAAGAGACCGCTTAGAGTCCGCTTAGGGGAACATAAAAACTATGTTAAAAATTGTGATATTAAACGTTCTGCAATAGCTAACCATTGTTGGTCTGAAAATCACAGTTTTAATTTTTCGGAGGGTACAATAATTCAGACATGCTCACCAATTTACGACCTAAATTTCTGGGAAGCTTATTACATATGGAAAAATTCGAGCAGCTTGGTTAACGATTTGTCCAGTACACCAAATTTTTCAAATGTCTGTCTACCTTTCATTTAATTCATCCTTATTGCCCCCCCCCCATTTCTTGTTTTTCTCCGCCGTACAAAGCGTTTCAAACGTCTGGCTGCGTTTCACTTAATTCATTCTCTTCGTCCCCCACCTTTATTCGCCTTCACACTTAAACTTTCCCGGTCGGACGGAGTGTTCCTATTGGTCTCTCCGTCACATGTGTTTCCTCGTCTCCGCTGTTGTTTTGAAAAGTTCAGCGCCATTTCATCTGGGCGCGGGCGAGAGATGGCAGGCAAGCTGAGATGACTTAGGAGTTTTTAATTCATTTTACCATTTGAATTGGCACTGGAGATGGAGCTTAAGGGCTTTGAAACAGCTGTTTGCCAATATAAATGATTTTAATTTGTGCTATTTTAACGTTGTACATTTATTTTTATATTTTTTAAACTATATATTTAAAACGTTAAGCGTTTTCTTCCGACGGTCCGTGAGAACAAACTACTGCATCAAATTACATTATTCTTTTTTTTAATGAAAGCTATTTGGACACAGATTTGTTATCGTACACTCGTTTGTTCAAAAATTTTATTAATTAGCCATAATTTTAAATTAAACTTTTACATTTGCGAATGACGTCATAAAGTCAATCGCCAGAGGCCGCTGCAACTCCGCCCACAATTGAAGCCTGACCGTCTGACTCTGACCGTAACTTCAAGCTATGTGAGCACGGTAGAATTGTAAACAAAGATCGATTACCTTCTAAAAATATCAGTGTGACCAATTTATTTACTTTTAACATTTGTTGAAACAATAAAACTAATACACAAAAAGATTAAAATATATTAAGTTACTCAAAAATTTATTTTTAAACATTAAATAAAAAATACACTTATATGATTTAATGGAACAGATGTCACACACACACCGGGATTGGCGCGATTTTTCTTTGCGCCATTTTGGCGAGAAAACCCAATTTTCACTCATTATATTTAGAAAACACACGCATTTAATTGTATTAGTAAATTATTTTTATATTAAGTACTTTTATGTTAGCTGGGTGCCA
Organism: Maratus michaelseni; assembly: GCA_963931845.1. Classification (NCBI taxonomy): domain Eukaryota; kingdom Metazoa; phylum Arthropoda; class Arachnida; order Araneae; family Salticidae; genus Maratus; species Maratus michaelseni. The sequence goes on from OZ007587.1 coordinate 165,142,973, forward strand.
GTGAGCGCCAAATTTTTTTTTAATGTCGCCAACACTTTTCTTCGCCAACCTTTTAACATTAGCTAATAACTAATAGCCAATATTTTAACATTGCAATGTAATATCTTTAACAACCTACTTAAAAATAGCTAAAATATAATCATAATAAAATACATAAACACAAATATATCAATACAAAATATAAAATCTCACGTAAAAGGTTGCAATTTAAATTATGCCAATTGAAACAAGATTTGGCAAGTTATCACTGGCGTCCAGCTAACATAAAAGTACTTTATACTACTTTATTTTATTTATTTACACACATTTTCCATTTTATTATTCAACACCAGGTTGCCATACACAGCAAAAATAGCCAATATTGGCACCAAAAAGAATCTCCTGTGGAGTCTGCGACGTCTGTACAGATTTAATTAAAATTGTTTGGGTACACCACGTATTTCAAAATTAATTAAATTCATGATTATTGTTTTTTTCTTAGATAAAAAATAAGAAAATTTAATGTTTAACGAAATACAATTATTTGATCGATCGGAAATATTTTCTTAGTTCGAGCTGTACCAAAAACAAACATTTTACACGTAACAGAAAATTGGCCAAAAATGACTTCTTCATCAGCAGTTATGACAGTTGAAGTTGGATAAAATCTAATAATCTTAATTTTACAACGTTTATACGAAACACCACAGAAAATACACACTATTTTTATATCAGTAGTGTATATTTAAAAAGAATAACAGAACTGATAATCTTCACTAATGTAATGCATGAAGAAGTAAACAAATAAATGATTCAGCAGATCTTAAAAATATATATTTCTTAATATAATTATAAAATGTAGAAAAATATTCTGGTACTTCTCCATTATCCCGTCGACCATTTTCTATTTAAAAAAAAAAGAAAAGAAAACTATCGCCAAATTATTTGCCAAACTATAGCGCCCAATAAACAAATGGAAGAATGTTGCCTTTAGAATCTCAAAAAAAAAAAAAAAAAAAAGAAAAAAAAGAAAAGAAAAGAAAAGAAAGAAAGAAAAGAAAAGAAATTAGGAAAAACCCCATTCACTAAAGTATCATTTGTCAGTAACTTTAAAAAATAAAATTTACAATGTATTAATGAAAACAGAAACAAAATAATCTTGGATATTTATTTATTTCTCCTGTCAACATCCCATTTTCTAAGAAAATACGAAACGCAGAACGACGAATGAGATACCATATGAAAAGATTTTGAACAGACTTTGGACATAGTACAAATACATTTTCCTAAAACATAGTTTTTGATTAAACTTTGCTGATAATTAAAAATTAAATCGACATTGATTTCATGAAAGAAATGAAAGGTTTTCCTCAAATTACTCTTGCCACAAAAATAAAACACCACATTATATGATGCTCAGCAATGATAAAAAAAAAAACACCGCATGAGTTTATTTTATATTTATGATTAAGAAGCGAAGTTGAAATTGAGACGTTTAGATTTATATTTCAATGTCCCATGTTTTTCCCGAAGCGGATGGCGTCATCCTCTAATGCAGTTAAAATACGATTGTTAATTATTTTTCTCGCGCGTGCCTTTTGCAATCTTGGATCCGTTTTTACTCTATGACGGAATAAATTACATGATATTCTGGCATTACTAAAAACTAAATGTTGTTTGCAGATATTTTTATCCTCACAATTTCTTTAGAAGTTTAAACCTGCATCTAATAAATATTACATATTGATAAAAAATATTAGATTGTAGTGCGAAATCCTCGCACGGGTCCACTGGTATTTATTTATTTACATTATTTTTCTTAATTATCCCTCTCGAATGTTGGAAAAATGATTGTGACGTCAGTTGAAATTGATCTATTGTACGTAACTACGCATCGCAACATTTTTTCAATGATTTTTGTCTTTTAATATCATGGTGTCGAAGACGTATTTTTTATTTTAATTAATGAAATAACTAATAAATCAATAAAACATCATTAAACATACATTAAAAGTTGAATTATAAATCACTTGATGAGATAAACAAGCATGTGTAACGTATTTGACGTCACAACGTGTAACGCAGAATTAAAAAAAGGGTAAAAAGCAGCACTTTTAAAATCGCATTTACTAAAAACCTCTATAATTACTAAATTCTGCTTTACTTTTGTTTCGTTAGTCACTTGGCACGCCCTTTTCTATAGAAACAAGCATTTGTTTCGATGATAAATAGAACGCGAGCTAAAGTGTCAAAATCCCGTTTTCGCCAGTCCGGAAAATATAAATTAGACAAAGTCTTAATTTTTTATTTATTATTTTTTTAATTGTAAAATTGTTTGGCATTAATTGGCGGAAATTCCATTCATTTACAATTCATTGCATTGTTGTTTCTTTTGCCTGGCGAGAAACTCTGTCGAGTTTCTACGATAATGTATCATTTTAGGGTTAGAGGTGCGTTTTACCAGGGGCAAGGTAGGCTAAGCCTACTTTACAAACTTACTTTAAAATAAATAAAAATTGAATTAAAATACGTCTAATATAACTGAAATTTAAGATCACAGGATAAAACTGTTCATCATAATCACTTTAAAAAAAATGTTTCAAAATCCCGCGACAAGTAACAGAATTGTGCATTTTTTTCCGGAGACGGAAACAGGAAATTGGTTAGTCGCCGTTACCGCCGTTGCTTGTGGAACATACAGTTTGAACGTTTTTAGCAAGTGTCTGTAAAACTATGTTAAAACGTTCAGAGGTTCAACGTTTAGTAGAGGAATAGTTCCAGTTGGAATTATGTTTCAGACGTTGTCGTCCATCTCCTTAAAAGCCATTTACGCCAAAATAGTTATTATTACTTTCTGAGCACACAGTGTAAGGAAAGTATTGTAATCATGATTTGTATGTCTGTAAGTGTGTGAGTGAACCCGATAACTCCAAAACGATACTTTCGACTGATTTCCCATTTGGTAAATATGTTACAGATCAATATCGCAAGAAGTGCATAGATTTTCATAAAAAACAGGCTTATTGGGTGTTTATATAATTTTCAAACCATTTTGCGACAGATTTTATAAGGAAAATCAACAAGGAAATTTGAAAAAGTATCAGTGATAAATATTGTGGCGATGTAATCAATCATTAGTGACGTAGAGTTAACGTCTTCAATTTCGAAACGGGAGGTCCAGCGTTCGAATCCAGCCAATTTCATTATCGGAGTTGTATGACTTATCATCGTCCCCTGCAGAAACTCATACTCGCTTTACAATATGTCAAGAAATCGCAGAAAACATTTTTGGTCCTTCACAATTTATATTCCACCCAATTACTGTTAAATCAAGGATAGAGCAGCTTTTCACAAATAAAGAACTTTTTCAGAGATATTTACTCTTTTAATAAGAACAAAGTTCCGAGTGTAGATATGTGGACCATATTCTTAGTAAGAATACTCCATAGAATTTTTCAGCCTTTGATACTTCAAATGTACACCTTTCTTTTACAATTAAACTATTTACCAAATGCATGGAAGCTGAGAGAACTAGCTTTCCTTCTTAAACACAAACAAGAACAAAAAATGCATGCGTCAAGCATAGATTATGTAACACTTTCCAACGCTTCCAAAATAATTTTACAAATCATTACCGTTTAATAAGCTGAAATATAACATCTAAGTAAACGATTTGGAAAACGCATAACATATTTAAAAACGCAATTTCAGGAATTTCTGACATATATTTCCAACATATGCAATATTCGGAAAAATATCCGAATACTTTTATTCAGCCCTATATATGATCTATAGATTTGTATATATACCACACAGGATGCTAAATTTTAGTTTAGTTAGGAAACGCGTAGCACAGTTTTAAATTCTCCTTCTGGAGTTTCTGTCAATAAACGGAAATGTGTTCACAAACTTTTGTGCTGCCCTGTATATGAAATACAGAATTTATACACACCAAGTAATAGACAAAACTGAGTTATATTTAAAATCGCGTTCAGCAACTTAAAACGCACTTCCAGGAATTATTGTTAATAGACAGTAGATAATTCTCTTGTGTGTGAACGATGACTGCTTACACACAATATTCTGTAGTAAGCCTCTTGTAATGCACCTTAGTGATATATATAAATTACAATGCGTTTAAAATAGTGAAACATTATTTAATTAAACAGAAAACGATTTTTCTCCATAGACGTAATGTAACGGAATTCTTTGGACTCTCCCTGTAAAGTAACTGTAAGTGCTATGCACACCATATTCCCTATTAAGCTTATTGTAATGCACGTTAGTGATAAATATCAATTACAATGTGTTTGAAATAGTGTAACATCATTAAAATAAACCGCAAATGATTTTTCCCCATAGACTGTAATGTAACGGAATTCTTTTGAGTGTTCCTGTAAAAAAACTATAAATGCTACATACTTCAGTTGAAATAGGAAACATGCTATAGATAACGACAATAACATATAAAATTTTCAGGGCAATCCGAACATATTTACCGGAGTTAGAGCACGGCCAGACGACTATAAGGCAGACGACCAGACAAACCGAAGTCATAAACCCTTTTCAACTACCGTATTTTCGGGTGTATAAGCCCGCGGGTTATACAAGAAAAAAACATTTGGAATAGCCGTTGCGGCTTATTCACGGTGCGGGTTATACAAAGATTTTTTTATTTAAAAACACGGAAATCGTGTGATTTTTCTACAATTTTTAAACCCCAAAAAATTTCAAAAATCGTCGAAATTTGTGATTTTTTCGCTATTTTGCGAAATTTAAAGAATTTTTCCGTGTTTGTAATGTTTTTGTTACTGTTTAAATGCTATTATTATTTATTTGTGGGTTTGGAAAAATTGTTGCAACTATCGCCAAGTATTGCACTAACAGAGCTATAATAACTACCTGGCCTACGCTTTAAAATAATGTAATTTTGACCTAACAGGTTTCAGCGACCAATCAGGCGGGTCGGGACAAAAGTTGAACAATTAATTGACACTCATCGTTCGTCTCATTACCGATTCTATTCAACTAACATGTGCTACTGGTAAGAAGATTTCTTTTCACATATAAAACAAGTTCGGAATGCCTAAATTCATCTTTGTTAAATTAAAATAAAAAGTGCACACAAAAACATGTGATTCCATTACCTAAAATATGATTAAAAATTTAATTAGATTTTAAATTTTAAAACATTAAAATGTTTATATTATTAATTAATGTTTTAAAATTTAAAATCTAATTAAAGTTTTAATCATCTTTTATGTAATGGAATCACATGTTTTTGTGTGCACTTTTTATTTTACTAAGAAGATTATTTTTTTCAAATTTTTACACGTACGATGCCTAAAAGACGTGGAAGTTATATGGCCGCATATAAACTGCAAGCGGGGCAGAAAGCCAAAATATCGAGCAATAGAGCTGTTGCCCAAGAATTAGGCACTGATGAGAAAAGTATTCGGCAATGGCGGAAAGATGAAACAATCCTAGAGAAAATGCCGAAGTGCAAAAGATCAAGTAGGGGAAAAGGAGCGCAATGGCCTGATTTAGAAGAAAACTTCATAAATGCATTGATTCCGAGAAATCGGAGGGAAAACCAATTTCAACGATCATTATTAGAATGAAAGCCAAAAGTTTTGCAGCAGAGTTAGATTTAGAAGAATTTAAGGGAAATGCATCGTAGTGCAAGAGATTTATGAGAAGGAAAGGACTATCCATTCGAGTCGGGACAACTATATACCAAGACCTTCCAAAGAATTCGGAAGAGAAAATTGCAATGTTCAAAAATTACGCGGAGAAAATCATCAAAGAATAAAAATGTATGCCTGAAAGTATCGTAAATATGGGCGAAGTGTCCATGACTTTTCATATGCCTCCCAGTAGGACCGTAAATACTATCGGTAAGTAATGCTTTATACATATTTCATTTCATACATTTAATCTTTTATTTATGAAATTTGCTCAATATAATTTATAAAAATTGTCAATTAATTAATTTTTAGGACAAAAGATTATATCCATTTCGACTACTGGGGATGAAAGGAACTGATTTACTATTGTATTGACCAACTGTGCAGATAGCACAAAATTAAATCCCTTAGTAATTGTTAAAAGAAAAACGCTACCCAAGGGACCATTTCCTTCAGGAATCATTGTAACAGCGAATAAAAAAGGCTGGATGAATTTGGAAGTGATAAAGTTGTGGGTGAACCAAGTCTTGTGAAAAAGACCCGGTGCATTTTTCAAGTAAAATATTTTTCATTCTTTTTTACTATTTTCTTTAGTAACATAAGTGGTTTGATTCTTTTTTGGGGTTTAACAATATTCAATTTTTAATAATTTGTTATCAACAAAACATTAATAAGTATATTGATATCTAAAAACAGAACTTGCAAATTTTTAACATTTACTTTTGGAGATTCTTGTGTTAAAGTTTAATTTTCAAAATATTGCGGAAAATTTAAAATATATAATGAAATAATTGCAAAATAAGTAAATCAGTAGTAATGTCTCCAGTTATTCAACTAAAGATAGAAGGAAAGAGACAAAACGCGCCCGGTAAAACGGATTGCTCCAACTGCTGTGCAGAGAAAAGAAATGGGCCCTATTTTCCGTGGAGAAAAAGAGAGAAATTTGGCTGCCTAAAAGGGCGGTGGCCCTTCTGCGCTTGTAGAGGAAGCGCTAGCTATTTCCGGAAATGAATTTCTTCACGTGCATGTGTATCACCTGAAATAAAATGTGAATAGAAATTAGAATTCCCGCAGTAGCTTCGAATCTATCCGCACCGGCAAATTTTGCGCATACCCGCAGCCGTTACTTGAATAAAACAAACAGAAAAAAACTTTTATATAAAAAATAATAATCATTATTACACAGAAAAACAGTCATAAGAAAAAAATCGATCCTTTCAGGGTTTTAAAAATAACGAAAACAATTCCATAGTATGATTAGCAAGATTAGAAAAGAGCTTTTAAACCAAATTTTGCGAGTTTACTCTCAATCTGATCCGCAGGTAGTAAATTTATACCCGCACCACAAAGCGGGAACCTCTTTGGGTATGCAGGACTCTAATAAATATCGATTAAAAACTTAAATAGATAAAACTACGGTGGTAGTTATTGAAATTAAATTTTATTTTATACTAGCTGACCCGCCCAGCCTTGCCCTAGTCCATGTAATAAACTTAAATTTCTGAAAACACGAAACTCTGGCCACGGTCTCCGATGGCTTCGGCACAGTATACCGGGCGTGTTCGTTATAGTATAGATCCATATATATGCATTTTTAATAAACAAACAAAACCATTTTTAATTATTTTGTTAAAATTTATCTCTTCTCTTTTCTTTTAATTCTAAAGTCAAATCTCATTTATTAACAGATTAATGCCCCCATCCATCGCCAGGAGAACATTCTGTTCTAAACAAACCTCAGAGACAAGTCCCCGCTGCCTACGGCACTATATACTAGGAGTGCTACAAAATTGAGCTGGTTCGTTGAAGATGGGGACATTATTAATCGCGTTATTAAAATAAGACACAGTTAGAGAAAATAACTTGGAGGGAGGTGCCGGGGGGGGGGGGATGTTCAAGGGTTCTTCCGAAAATGACTAATTAGGAGAACCACTATGCATCTTTAAAAATTCGTTCGTTTGGTTAAGCTAGGAAATTAATTACAAATTTGGCTTAAACTATTTTTCGGAAATAGTGGTAACTGATACTCATAAATTTACTTTAATGTTATAGAGGGTGACTATTAAGTTAATTATAATGTTTGGAATCAGTTGCGGTGAAATCTGAAAGATAGTTGCTGAGTTACGGAAATGGGGCATAGTTAGAGAAAGAAACCTTGAAGGAGGGCGAGGGGATGTTCAAATGCCCTAGGAAAGCGCCCCCTAATGATGAAACTCTGAACAAAAATCGATAAGCTCTATCGATGTCGAGTCGAATATTTTTTATTTTAACTTAAAAAATAAATACATTTTTAAAAGTAACATAAGTTTTTTAAATTAAAATAAAAAATACGATCTCAAAATTAAAAATTCGAAAAATTAGGGAATATTAAACATCCTTTCTGATTTGAGAGAGAAAAAAACGGCAATCAAAAATTTCTGTAAGTTTCGTGTCAATTTGGATAATAGAACGATCCCTTTTTGCCATTGAATAACATTGCAATGAACGTTATCGCTCGGTAACTAGAACTGCCCTTTAAAAAAGAAAAAAATAAAGAATTATTTTGGTCAATTTCGCTGATCTTTTTTTTTTTTTTTTTCAAATCTCATGTTTTAAAAATAATTTTATTTCATTAAAAGCTAGTCTGAATAGAATATCAATTTTTATTAATGGTAGCATGTATTAAACATTGCTTTATAATAACAAAGCATTATAAATTGTTAGTTTTTATTTATTTAAAAAGGATGAAAGTTCATTAATAAAAAGAGAAGTAAGCAAATAAAGCTTGGAGAAAAATAGGGAGGTGGGAATTGAAGAGGTCCCGCGCTTACGTATGGTCCCACTCCAGCTCTGATAGGCACTCTAGATATTTTTAAACTATGCATCGTTAACACAAATATGAAAACAAGTTTTTTCTTCTTTAATTGTTTTTTTTTTTCACTTTTTATGTTGGAATTATCTTTTGTTGATACAGTTGTTTTTCATTATTATTTTAGGCCGAAATGTCTCTTAGTAATGGATTTGATGAAAGCACATCTCATTCATGACATTAAGAATGTTTCCGTGCTATTATACCCGGAGGTATGACTAAACTTTTGGGACCATTGAATAACACATGGGCTGATAAGTTCCCGGTCTAATAAAGAAAACACAACTTTTTAACAAAGCTTTATAACTTTATGACTTTATAACTGTATAACTTTAATAAATAACATAACTTTAATAATAAATAATAATAATTTAATAATAATAATAATAATTTAAAAATAATAATAATAATTTAAAAATAATAATTTTATAATAATAATTTAATAATAATAATTTTAAAAATAATTGTATAATAATAATTTTATAATAATAATTTAATAATAATAATTTTAAAAATAATTTTATAATAATAATTTTATAATAATAATTTAATAATAAATAACATAATTTTATAACGAAAAAGCTCCAAACAGTCCTCAGAACTCGTTGTTGTTTTTGGTCAAAAGTCAACACGTGCGGTAGCTACTTTGACAACAGCTTTTTCATAGACAAATGTTCATTCAAAATAAAACCTACACGTTCCTTGGATATCTTCAGAGTCTCAGCTATCTCCTGCAACTTCACTTTACGGTTCCCCAAAACGATTTTGTGGACTTTTTTATGTTTTCTGGAGTAACCACCTCTTTTGCGTGGTGCATCACTGGTGTCCGTACGACCACGTTTAAATTCAGCAAACCAGTCAATAATAGTTGATTTACCTGGTGCAGTGTCCGGATAACACTTATCTAGCCAAGCTTTTGTTTGAACGGTATTTATTTCCCATCAAATAACAATTCTTGAAATTCTTGTTATCCATTTTTTTGTTTATCAACAAAGTCGTTCAACTAAAACCACTCTAACATTTTATGCACACGGCGAATCGTCATGACATTTTTTCTACTACCTTTTAAAGGTTAGTATTTACTAAAAAAAACATCGGTTCGGCGATTGCAATGCCATCTGTGTGCCAGACCGGGAACTTATCAGCCCATGTGTTATAACCGTAAATCGATCATTCGTGGTCAAAAATTCCAGGAAAGTGGGAGAAATTGATGACCGAGTAATTAAAAGAATACACAAAAAGCGGAAGAATGAAACGAGCATCATACACTACATTTTGCGAATGGATTGCCGATTCATGGAAAAATATCTCGGTAAAGATAGTGATCAAGGGATTCAGAAAAGCTGGATTACACCATAAAAAATTGCTGAACCCCAGCCACACAGCTCAGAAGTTTCTGATCTTTCTGATAGTGAAGATGAAGATGAAACTGATGACTCGTCTGTAAATAGCGACATAATTGGTTTGTTTATGACAGACTTGGTAAAACTTCCGATTTTGAAGGATTTTCCGATTCCAGTGATTAAAATAAATATTTTTGAACGAATTATTGCGTGCCTTTTTATACAATAGTTTTATATTATTTATAGTAATTATTATTTAAACAAACAAATTAATAATAACATATTTTCTAGGTAATAAAATGCCATTAATTGTTCCAGTTGTATATTACATCACGTTCTCAACGAAAGCAATATAAATTATTAAGTAATAATGTTGTAATAATAATTCTGAGTTACTGATGTTTAATTACTTACTCAAGATACTTCAATACCATACTTTTTTATTACAAAAAGCTACCTCTTATATAAAAAAAAAAATCAAATTCTTTGTATTTGCATAATTCTTGTGGTGATGTCCTTAATTTTTAGCCGAATTGCTGTAAGCATTATGCATCACGAAACAATTTGGTAAATTTCTGTTGCAAATTATGACCAATGACCTCCAATTTCAAACCCTGATCGAAATATTACGTTCGTAGACGCGATGCAGCTCCACGGCTTATACACGAACTTTTTTACTGTACTGTTCGATTTAGGGGTGCAGGCTATACACTGGATGCGGGCTATACTATACACCCGAAAATACGGTAGGTTGGAAAGTATTAAAAAGGCAACTAATATTCAAGAACCGATGCTTCAGCGATTCTTCCCAACGCCGAACTCAGCACTTAAAAACTGGCAAGCTGAATGGGACTATGGAATTACAGGAAGATATACTAATGCATTATTACTGAAAGTTAAAGACAATTTTATTCTTCATCCCAGAAATTTATGTATCTTCGCAATTAACCATAGTCCATTCTCCAGTTACCTAGCAAAATTTGGGATATCTCAGGGTTGTTATGATTTAGACCAACCCAAAAAACACGGGTGGGTTTTTTCTGAAAAAACCCACTTGACAAAACACAGGAAAAAACCCAACTGGGTTTTTTCAAAATTACAACTTTAAATTACTTATAGGTAATATATTTCTTAATGTCAGTACACCAGTCGTAAAGTTTATTACCCCCCCCCCCCCCCAGGGAAAAAATGTCTTAATTCTCCCAAAGACAATTTTTAAAACAAATAATTGTAACTTAATTTTCTATAAGTATGTGTAACTATCACAAACACAAAAACTAATTTTTTTCCCAATTAAAAAAAATACTTTGATATATAATCCTTCAGTTGAAACTTATAACAAAATACCACATATGCTGAGAATCCTAATTTAATGATGTAGATATGTAGAATTATTTGGTTTATTCTATTAATTAGTTACAAGAAAAAATACTTACTTTACAGCAAATATTTTTTTTCCAGTTCTGCGAATTTTGTTATATCCAGTTTCAATTGCAAAAAATTTTGCTTAATTAAATATAAACTACCACCCAACTTAATTCAATAACAACATAAACTAAGGGAAAACCGAAATTTCCTATTTACCTCGGGCTGAGGAAATGTTACTTACTGTGCCTAAGAAAGAATATAGCAACACATTTTGGAATGCAAACAACTCAAAAAAAAAAAAAAGAAAGAAAGAAAAAAAGAAAGAAAAACAGAAAGAAAAAAAAATCTTGCAATCCATCATTAATCAATATGTTTCAGAATGATTTTTTCTAGAGAAAATATTTATTATATACAGGCAATCACTTCAATTAAAATGAATAAAGATGCTTTATCATCATCATCTCTATAATAAAACCGTAAATCATGTGACTGTCATCAACAGTTCCGGGATGCCCGTATCGCTTTTTCATATGCTAGGCGGCCATTTTTATTCAAAATTATTTTTCGAATAAAACTGCATAAAAGTTACATTTTTAGAAAGATCGTTCAAAATAAATTAATATTTGAGAGATGACTTACGTTCAGTTAGGTATATATTCTGCAATAACTTCAGTTGAAATTAGCTTCGCAGTTCAAATTCTCTATCCATAAAGTAAACAAAAAAAAGAAAAAAAAAAAAAAAAGATTCATTCGTCGTGAAGTTTTAAAATATTAAACCATTAAACCATGGAGATAATCGTTCGTAAAATAAGTTTTCCATGAATGATTTTTTGGAGCTCTGCCTGGTGTCAAAAAAGTAATTTGCACCAGGACCTGTAAGACCATCAAAGTTACCATAATTCTGCTTGATGAAGTGCTTTACAACTCAACTTCCTACGGTATCTTTTCTTGACAAAGTTGAATGTAAACAAATACAAGTCATGTAATAATATTTAATGAATCACATTTCGAAACGAATTGTCAGTTAATTTGATATTTATGTATTATACGTGGCAGGAAGAGAGATCACCTAAAATGATTGTTAATTGCCAATCATATTTACCATTGTTAATGACTAATCGCGTTCCAAATAGTAATTTAATATACATTTATAAAATACATAACATCATTAAGTACTTTTATGTTATTTGGGTGCAAATCTCGCCAACATCATTTTTAAAATCGCCAATACCAGCTTTTATTCTTGACATGTTCAAATTAGAAACGATACTTTTATTCTGAAATCAAATGTTTTGATTTATGATATTAGTTTTTGGTACTTTTCCGTTATACGGACACCATTGTCGCCAAGCATACATTTAATTACATTTAATACATACATTTACATACATACATTTACATACATTATGCATTAGCATACATTTTGGCATGGTGTCCGTATAACGGAAAAGTACCTATTTTTTATTTTTCTATTTTCTATTTTAAATGAAAAATGTGAACGGCATGCACTTTAAATTGGAAAATCTGTCGCAGACGCTTCGGGGTTGGCGCGATTTTTGTTTTGCGCCATATTGGCGAGAAAATCCCATTTTCAGACACCTGTTAGAGATTGCTAAACCAGCATGTTACTTTTATTTTATTATGAAATAAGTCATTTTATATTTAAAAAAAACACACAATTTTATTTAAAAACACACACAATCATTAATTTGTTATAAAACACACAATATTTAATTTATTATAAAGCATGCGGAATCTGCTCTACCAGGTTGCCATACGAAGCAAAATCTAGCCGAAAACGCCGGGTTGGCCAGGCATAAAATCGCCATTTTGGCGCGAAAATGATACCCCGGTGCGTCTGCGACAACTGTACCCAAAAAGACCCATCATTAAAAATGGTTAATAATAAAGAATTAAAGTAAAATAATACAGAAAATTATTTTTGTATACACTTACTAAACACATAAAATCATATTGATGGTTTTTAGATTAGACATTTACGATGGATGTTTTATTTGGTGTATGTTATATCCACCGGAATGAATATGAGATATATATTCTAATCACATATTATATACCCATGAATATACTATACATATCTATACCTACTACATCAATAGAACCGTCTTCAATAGTCTTTTATATTTCTACTACGTAATATTAACTATAGAGTTACAATATAGAGAGAAAAAACGGGTTGCTGTAATTAGAATTATAGGTGCCAATGTTGGCGCGGCGTATTTTACCTGTTACGAATCTTAATAGTCAATAGACATTAAGCAGACATGCCGAAATAACAGAATTACGCTATTATAAAAACTCTTGAACTATATCAAGAAAGGGGAGCAGAGAAAAACAAAGTCGTACAAGGCATCTAAAAGGAAGTTCGTGAATTTTAATCAGATTCTACGTCATGGGTCAAAAGTCCTGACAGAAAATATGGTTTAAAGCGAATGCGATTATCAAAACTGGCCTTCAAAAGTTCAATTTTCCACCAAACCATACTCGAAAATTACGTGTAATAATATGTATCCCGATTATGGCACATTACTCAAGACGTTTTAGATGAGAATAATGATAGAATTTATAATCTTTCGCAATCGAGTCTACAGCCAAAGTTAACGAAAAACAAAAATAAATATTAGCAACAATATGGTTCAGTGTAAATGTGGATATCATTAAAGACTTTCACAAAATAGACTTCATTGCAACAAATCGTATTAACTAAAATACGCCAATTGGCAATGGACCCAATTACGAAAAATTACTTAATATGTTTAAGAATCTCCGCTTTAGAGAGCATATTGCAACTGATAAGCAAACGGACAGGACAAATGCTTAAGTGGGTTAAGCGGTTTTTATCATGGAAGATGAAATACATAACAACAAAAAATATGCAAAATGCTACCATGATCGCAAAAGTTCTTGATTTGTCTATTAGAATCTTTCGGTTTGGCGAAGGATTACGGAAAAAAAATTAAATTATGAATAAAAGTAACGTGTTACAATGCTTAACATACATTTAAGGGAGACCAAACTGGTCGCCAGTGGCGGCTAGTTAACAAAATATTAGTTTAAAAGTTCTGATTCAGCACTACTTTTAGTATAGTACTTTAGTGATAATTTCATTTTGTTAAAACTATCTCTATAATAAAACCGTAAGTCATGTGACTGTCATCAACAGTTCCGGGATGCCCTTATCGCTTTTTCATATGCCAGGCGGCCATTTTTATTCAAAATTATTTTTCGAATAAAACTGCATAAAAGTTACATTTTTAGAAAGATCGTTCAAAATAAATTAATATTTGAGAGATGACTTACGTTCAATTAGGTATATATTCTGCAATAACTTCAGTTGAAATTAGCTTCGCAGTTCAAATTCTCTATCCATGAAAGTAAACAAAAAAAAAGTCGTGAAGTTTTAAAATATTAAACCATTAAACCATGCAGATAATCGTTCGTAAAATAAGTTTTCCATGAATGATTTTTTGGAGCTCTGCCTGGTGTCAAAAAAGTAATTTGCACCAGGACCTGTAAGACCATCAAAGTTACCATAATTCTGCTTGATGAAGTGCTTTACAACTCAACTTCCTACGGAATCTTTTCTTGACAAAGTTGAATGTAAACAAATACAAGTCATGTAATAATATTTAATGAATCAAATTTCGAAACGAATTGTCAGTTAATTTGATATTTATGTATTATACGTGGCAGGAAGAGAGATCACCTAAAATGATTGTTAATTGCCAATCATATTTACCATTGTTAATGACCAATCGCGTTCCAAATAGTAATTTAATATACATTTATAAAATACATAACATCATTAAGTACTTTTATGTTATTTGGGTGCAAATCTCGCCAACATCATTTTTAAAATCGCCAATACCAGCTTTTATTCTTGACATGTTCAAATTAGAAACGATACTTTTATTCTGAAATCAAATGTTTTGATTTATGATATTAGTTTTTGGTACTTTTCCGTTATACGGACACCATTGTCGCCAAGCATACATTTAATTACATTTAATACATACATTTACATACATACATTTACATACATTATGCATTAGCATACATTTTGGCATGGTGTCCGTATAACGGAAAAGTACCTATTTTTTATTTATCTATTTTCTATTTTAAATGAAAAATGTGAACGGCATGCATTTTAAATTGGAAAAGCTATCGCAGACGCTCCGGGATTGGCGCAATTTTTGTTTTGCGCCATCTTGGCGAGAAAATCCCATTTTCAGACACCTGTTAGAGATTGCTAAAACAGCATGTTACTTTTATTTTATTATGAAATAAGTCATTTTATATTAAAAAAAAACACACAATTTTATTTAAAAACACACACAATCATTAATTTGTTATAAAACACACAATATTTAATTTATTATAAAGCATGCGGAATCTGCTCTACCAGGTTGCCATACGAAGCAAAATCTAGCCGAAAACGCCGGGTTGGCCAGGCATAAAATCGCCATTTTGGCGCGAAAATGATACCCCGGTGCGTCTGCGACAACTGTACCCAAAAGGACCCATCATTAAAAATGGTTAATAATAAAGAATTAAAGTAAAATAATACAGAAAATTATTTTTGTATACACTTACTAAACACATAAAATCATATTGATGGTTTTTAGATTAGACATTTACGATGGATGTTTTATTTGGTGTATGTTATATCCACCGGAATGAATATGAGATATATATTCTAATCACATATTATATACCCATTAATATACTATACATATCTATACCTACTACATCAATAGAACCGTCTTCAATAGTCTTTTATATTTCTACTACGTAATATTAACTATAGAGTTACAACATAGAGAGAAAAAACGGGTTGCTGTAATTAGAATTATAGGTGCCAATCTTGGAGTGGCGTATTTTACCTGTTACGAATCTTAATTGTCAGTAGACATTAAGTAGACATGCCGAAATAAGAGAATTACGCTATTATAAAAACTCCTGAACTATATCAAGAAAGGGGAGCAGAGAAAAACAAAGTCGTACAAGGCATCTAAAAGGAAGTTCGTGTATTTTAATCAGATTCTACGTCATGGGTCAAAAGTCCTGACAGAAAATATGGTTTAAAGGGAATGCAATTATCAAAACTGGCCTTCAAAAGTTCAATTTACCACCAAACCATACTCGAAAATTACGTGTAATAATATGTAGCCCGATTATGGCACATTGCTCAAGACGTTTTAGATGAGAATAATGATAGATTTTATTATCTTTCGCAATCGAGTCTACAGCCAAAGTTAACGAAAAACGAAAACAAATATTAGCAACAATATGGTTCAGTGTAAATGTGGATATCATTAAAGACTTTCACAGAATAGACTTCATTGCATCAAATCGTATTAACTAAAATACGCCAATTGGCAATGGACCCAATTACGAAAAATTACTTAATATGTTTAAGAATCTCCGCCTTAGCGAACATATTGCAACTGATAAGCAAACGGACATGAAGGACAAATGCTTAAGTGGGTTAAGCGGTTTTTATCATGGAAGATGAAATACATAACAACAAAAAATATGCAAAATGCTACCATGATCGCAAAAGTTCTTGATTTGTCTATTAGAATCTTTCGGTTTGGCGAAGGATTAAGGAAAAAAAATTAAATTATGAATAAAAGTAACGTGTTACAATGCTTAACATACATTTAAGGGAGACCAAACTGGTCGCCAGTGGCGGCTAGTTACTAATAATCAATTTATCTAAAGGCAAAGCATAATTTTATTACTGTCATTGATTTATATATTTTTGTAATCAATTAGTTACTTTAAATTGCATTTAGTAGTAAGTACACTGTTAAAAATTTGCAGCAAACTGTCCAGTCATTCGACTGTTTTTATAGAAAACGGTTACATAACTGCAATTAAACTCTATTCTGACTCTATTATTGCCTATATTATGATCAGAATCGAGTTAAATTATGTTTATGTAACCGTATTTTATAAAAACGGTCGAATGACTGGATAGTTTGCTGCAAAATTTTAACAGTGTGCATTTTGTTTTCGAACATTCTGAACCACCTCTTTTAACTTAAAAAATCCTGATAAAAGCCAAAAAACACTGATAAAACCCAGCGGGTTGTGTTTTTTCTGAAAAAAAAACCCGGGCATTTAACAACCCTGCTTCCCGTTGTGTTTGTGACGCAGAGGCTACATCCTTATACTATATATTAGACTGCACCCTAAGCGCAACTTAACGAAAACTGTCAAATATGAACTTGTCAAATTGGTTTTCCTATGTTTTAGGGAAAGCATCACTTCTACAAAAATCATCGACTGTGTCCATCTTTTGTAGAATAATCAATTAATATTTCAATACCCTCATGCTGCAGAAATAGAAATAGGGGAAGAAGTAGTACCAAGCGATTCAGATGAAGATATTTATGAAACAGAACTTCCTACATTAAAAGCATTTTCAATGTATTATTATTATTTTCATTCTTTCTCATGTTTAAAATGTCTGTTAAGTATTAGCACAAAATAAGAATTTTCATTATTTTAATTTGGGAAAATGTAAGCACAGTATAAGAATTTGGTTAAAAAATAGTATGATAAGTTGAATATTCTTTGATAATAAATTTGTTAACATTTGGTAAAAGTTATGTACATATCGGTTTAATTGTTATATAGCATTTTTAGGTGCGTTCATAATTATATAAATACGTAGCACCTATAGCCGTCGTCTGGTCCGTCCGTCTGTCCGCATATAACAGCGCAAAATCTACCCAATCGAATGGTTTGAAATTTAATATATATAACTAGCCACCATTGGCGACCAGTTTGGTCTCCCTTAAATGTATGTTAAGCATTGTAACACGCATTGATATTTTTTGTATTATTTTAGTTTGATTCCATATTATTAACCATTTCTAATTATGGGTATTTTTATTAGCCGGGAGCAAATGATAAATCGCCAAATATTGCTCCTATCACCACCATTCATACTACATTAATTTAATTTTAAATTATAAACCTGTCACTCAGTTCAGTTAAAATACTTAGCTTTAATTTCAAATACTTATATTACATAGAATTTTAAATACATGCCATTCACGCTTTTCATTTAAAATAGAAAATAAATAAATAAATAAGAAATAATAACATAAATCAAAATATTTGATTTAAGAATCAAAGTATATTTTCTAATTCGAACACGCGAAAAATAAAAGTTGGTATCGGCGATTTAAAAAATGGTATTGGCGAAATTTGTGCAAATTAACATAAAAGTATTTAATGATGTTATGTATTTCATAAATGTATATTAAATTACTATTTTGAATGCGATTGGTCATAACAATGGTAAATATGATTGGCGATTACCAATCATTTTCCGTGATCTCTCTTCCTGGGGAGTATAATACATAAATACCAAATTAACTGATAATTAGTTTCGAAATTTCATTCATTAAATATTATTACATGAGTTCAACTTACGTCAAGTAATGATCTGGGATGAAGTTGAGTTGTATAGCACAGAATTATGGTAAACTTTGATTGTCTCAATGGTGCGAATTATTATTGTTGTTTTTGACGCCCAGGCAGCGGTCCAAAAAAGTATTCGCAGAGAACTTGCTTTACGAACGATTCCTCCATGGTTGGATATTTTAAACGTTCATGATGAATTAATTTCTTTTTTTTGTTGTTTACTTTCATGGATAGAGAATTCGAACTGCGATCCTAATTTCAACTGAAGCTATTGCAGAATATATGAATAATTGAACGTAAGTCATCTCTCAAATATTAATTTATTTTGAACGATCTTTCTAAAAATGTAACTTTTATGCAGTTTAATTCTAAAAAATAATTTTGAATAAAAATGGCCGCCTGGTATATGGAAAAGTGAAGCGGACATCCCGGAATTGTTGATGACAGTCACATGACTTACACTTTTAATATATAGATCGTTACAAAATTTTGACGAGTAATTTCAAATTTTATGAAAATCGAATCAAAACTTAACGAGTAAGAAATTGTACGTCAAACGTGGCAAATGAGGTGTGTCTGTACTGTTATTGTTTCAGTGAAATTAATTATATCGTCTGTCATGCTATGACTAGGTGGAACCCGTCAAAACTCGACGGAAAAAAATTACTATGACAATATCAGTAAAATAAGCTTCTTTATTATTTAAGAGGGGGAGAGTACGATTTACCATTACCTTTACCATTTATTACTTACCGTTTTCTATTTATTTACATGTTTTATAGCTACATTTTTTAATAACTTGAATTAACCTATATTATTCACAACTAAAAAGAAATGACGCATCTAGTATTTGTCGAAAATTAAATAAAAAGCATGCACTCGCGACATCATAATTCACTTTTATATTTTAACAGAATAATAAGGCTACTATAAATTTGTGACTCGTGCTATAGTCAGTATACATACGTCAAGACACATTGGCATAGCATTATCTTTTTACGCGTGAAGGTTTCGCTATGGTATTCCATTGTGAAAATTGGTAATTTTTGAAATTCAATATTTGGAAAACGGCACAATCATTAGATTTGAAATTTATATCAAGAAAAATAAAAAATTTTACCTTTCTAACGCAGTTTGTATAACAATTTTCTGACAAATGCTTTTCGAGCAATTAATTTTTTCAGTAACTTCAAATGTTTTATTTTCCGAGATTAATCTGTGGCAACGATTAGCGAAAATCCCAGTCGACAGCAACGCATAGCTTTTTATTAAAGAGGATTAATTTCCGTAATAAAATAAGTATATTTTATGTTGGCAACATTTTATCTTTTGGCGACATTTACTGAAAAGTCCAATGGGAAACTTAAGCCAAGCTTTGAAAATTTCAGAACTTGAAATCTATATTTAGACTATTTTTCCATTTAATATCTATTTCTCCGCAAACTATCTATCCAAAAAACTGTAGGTAGATTATAGGGTTGCTATAATTAAACAATTTTAGTATACAAATTCGGTTTTTAAATTCAGTAATAAGGAAATAATATGATTCCATCTTAAATATGAAGTAATCACATGACAACCTAGAATCATTACCTATCATGGGGTATCATTGAATTAATTACGTATAATAGGATTTAATAGAATGAAGAATGTAACTACAACTTGTTCATAGAGTCATATATGACTATAACGTCATACATGTCAGATAGCTTGGCAATACATCTGGGTCGCTTGACGATTAATCCTCGGAAGCTGCTATAACAAAGAAGCACCAATTTAAAAAAAATTCAAATTACTTAATAAATAATTTTATTAATAACTTTTAAAGTTTTGATTCGATTTTCATAAAATTTGAAATGACTCGACAAAATTCTGCAAATATTATATATATTAAATTTCAAACAATTTGATTGGGTAGTTTTTGAGCTGTTATATGCGGACGGACGGACGGACGCACCCGACGAGGACTATAGGTGTTACGTATTTATATAATTACGAATGCACCTAAAAATATATTAATAAAACTTTTCTTCATTCTATTAAATACTATCGTACGTAATCTATATAATAAAAGCGCAAGTCATGTGACTGAGGAAAACAAACACGGGCTGACCATTTCTTTTTTCATATGCCAGGCAGCCATTTTTATTCAAAATTATTTTTTCGAATAAAATTACATAAAAGTTACATTTTTAGAAAGATCGTTCAAAAAAATTGTTTCTTTGAGAGATGAGTTGCATTTAAAAATGTATATATTCTGAGGTAACTTTAGTTAAAATTAGGTTAACAGCCCAATATTTATCCCAATATGCATTAACAAAATAAACACAAGAGATTCGTTCATTGTGAGTCATAGAAATATTAAACCAAGGAGATATTCATTCGCAAAACAAGATCTCCATGGTAAATTTTGCAGCGCTGTCTGAAAAAAAAATATATCGAAAAAAAAAAATTCGCATCTGTAAACGTGGCATACGTAATAAGAAACAAGTGGGTAAGTGTGATCGAAGATCGCTCAAAGGGTTTCGTTTAATATTCCTTTCAAAACACTTTATCCTTTCTTTTAATAAATCCAAATACATTTCATTCAAATCAAAACAAAAACTCATGTTTTTTGTTTTCTATAAAGTAAAAATTTCAGGTCTATCTTTTCGTTTTTTCGAGTATCCAAACCAGCCCGATAACGGGCGAATCCGGCTATTATATTCTGTCATAATAATATCTGTCACGCGGACTAAATGCGATATAAAAAAATAATTTCCAAAAATTAAACATGTTGTACACTTTCAAAATGTTAAAATATGCGAACATTTCTATAATCGGATTTTTATCATGATTCAATATGTTTCTCAAACTCATATATTTACTATTCTCAATTACTCATATTGATACTCGCTTTGTATTAATCTCAAACATCTGAAAAATTCGTAAACTTCCAATATGACGTCAGATTTTCTTTTCAATTCTCTAATGACGTGATATTAATCTGCTTTGTGTACATACACATACTCATACTCCTTGTATTATTGAGAAATCTTTGAAAATTTCCGCTTTATTACCACTATGACGTTAATCATTTTTATTTCATATTAATCTTTTTTTCAATTGGTGAAACTTTTTATTTCATTTTTCACGTGGAAATCGTCGTAGAAAGAAGTTCATCGGGTATTTTTAATTTTTGGCATCTGCTATAACGAAAAATGTTTAAATTTAATAGGAAAAGGCTATTAGAATTTTGGTTTTTATCTCTATTTATTAAAATAATACGAATTTTTCAAATTTTAATATTTTGAGCTCTTTATAGCTAGTATTCAGCTATATACACAAAGTTTCAACTCTGTAAGTTACATAGTTTCTGAGAATAGCTCTGTGACAGACAGACAACGGAGCGGGAGTAATAGGGTTTCGCGAGATGAACGAAACCCTAAAAATAAAGCATGTTCATTTCGCTCATAGCAGACGATATAATTCATTTCACTGAAACAATAACAATGATTTTTTTTACATTGTAAAACTAGTTATAATACAAACGCATCTCATTTGTCACTTTTAACGTACAATTTCCAACTTGTTAATTTTATTAGTGTTATTAAGCTTAAGCAAACTATGTTGATGTTCAGTACAAGTATGATATAGAATATGTTATTATTGTATATTATTCGGTTTTGTACTCTATTTAAGTATTGTCTGTAAAATAATGCCAGCGTAATGTTAATTTGTCAAAATTAATTTCATCGACGGTAAAGGGCCGACTGTTTCCGTCCTTGGCAGAGTCGGGCGAAGTTTTGGTCGGGGGTTCTTCGTTGTCAGAGGTTTATGTTTATCTCCCTTTTTTGTAGCTCGCAGTTAAATTTCCCTACCGGCAGGGATGTACGCTAAAACCTTTTTGAAAGACCGCCCTGTTCGGTTGAACGTGTCAAAAATTTATAAAAATCCTTTCTTTGTTTATATACTACTCTCTAGACACGTAACCAATGTCCGTAGAATCTAGTGGAGTGTCACTCTTGATTTTTTTTTTAAGTTGACGCAATTTAACTAGGGAGCTCAGCCCCCCTACTCGCTAAGGCTCGCCAACCCCCGTGAATTGCGAAGCAATTCACATTTAGACCGCTATGCGGTCCCAAGCAATTCTAGCTGGAATGAGTATTACCATAAATCATTTTAACATATGAAATTGAAAATTTGTTTTAAATGTAAAAAAAAAAAAAAAAAAAAAAAAAAAAAAAGGTAATTGAAAACTTCGTTGAAAACACAATTAAAAATGCATTTATATTGGTGCTACTAATGGGCATAAATCATTTAAAGTTTAAAACTCATTGTTCCTATAACATTGTACAGCACTGCTTAAATTCATTTAAAAAAACACTACGTGGTATTTTATTTATTTCATCAAGACAGCAACAGATGGCAGCAGGTGCACTCTAGACAGTTGCTATTTTTATTCTCTCCGGTTTTCATTTGAACGAAATTCGTAAATAAATTCTAAATATGAGTTGATAATTCATTTGGAATTAACGATATTTCTCATAATTAAAATGAGGAATCATCTCAAACGCTTTTGATTACGTACATGTTATTTTATTTTTAATAATTGATAGTTTAAGTTTCACTGCTCGTGCCAGGGTAATACAATGACCGCCATATTGGAGCTGGAAACTACGATTGTTGCCAAACGATAATCTAGAAATTCAAACTTATTTCCACGCCACGTAAGAGAAATATATATATAGATTTTTTTATATACGATCACTGGGTCCTATAAGTTCTATTTAAAAAATATATATATCCGTTGCTCTAACAAATAGAACTGTGAAGATTCATTATTTTACAAGAAAAAATGCCGAATATCATACCTTGAATTTTCAGAGTTTCTTATGAATTTTCGACTTTTTCTTGTCCTAAAACGCGTTTTTAGAATCTAAATAACACATAATTTCAATTTTTACACCAGCGAAAAGAAACAAAATGTACCTTCAAATGAAATTTATTTGAAAACTGTGGCTCAACCTAAGGATTTTTTATGGTTTTTAAAATAATTTTCAAACATGATTTTTTTTAAATCTCTCTCAACAAGGAACATTTATTTTCTAAAATATTGTACAGCAATTAGTGGCAGAGTTATCAAAATTATCAATTGATTGTCCAGAGCAAGTTTTAAAAAAAAGATTAATCATAAGATACCGCATTTTGGCGCCAAACTGAAATTTGTTAAAATAAACACACATTTTCTTTTATGTTGAATTTAAAATTTATATCAAGTTTAGTTTAATTTATTTAAAAAATACATTACTTTAGAATGCGCTCAGAATTATACATTTGCATCTATGTTTTTTCTTTTTTTTCTATCTTTCTTGTATATTTGTTTTTCCAAATTTATAAATTTTGCACCAATACTTTACATTTCAAAATATTGGACAAACACTGCGCCTTTTCAGCATCTTCTTGCATCTTAAACAATTTTAAGCGTATCACTACTCCAGCAAACTTCAAAATCATTTAAAAAAGAGAGATCGTTCAGTGCCTGATAACGCCAAAGGGAAACCCAGTGCATGATGTTTGTTTAGGGCCGTCTATCCTAACTGTCGGAAATTTTTTTTATTTCCGATATCTTACAGTATATATCATTTACTATATATAAGATGTGATCGATTAATAAGGTGACTGATCAGAGAAATATTAGGAATATAATATGTTTTCTAAAAAGAATGTTATTGTTTTTCGAAGTACTCCTCGCCGGATGTAAAGCATTTCTGACAGCGTTCATACAAGTGTTTGAAACTTCTGGAATAGTTCTTCTTCCCTACAGTTTTAAGTCCACTGGTAACAGCAGCTTGGATATCTGAAATGTTTGGAAATCTGTGTCCTTTCAATGCAGATATCAGTCTTGGAAATAGGAAAAGTCTGGTAGTGAAAGATCAGGTTTGTATGGAGGGTGGGACAACTCAGTAATCTGATGCTGGACGAGAATCGTTTATCACAAGTAGCAGTGTGGGGCCATGCATTATCTTTAAAAAAATACCACTTACATGATTCCGCAGCAGCGAATTGTGTCCGCACATGGCGAATCCGCACCAACCCAATTTAAAACAGAATTTCATATTGACTATCTGCTCCATGATGCTATGCACTAATAGCTGGTACGTTGAATCTTCCACATAAACGAACACCTACCGATAAATTTTGAAAAAGAAATACAAAATTTACGTAAGACAGAAAAGAACGTAATGTGCATATGTCAGCAAATCGGTCTATTCACATTCTTGAAAAGAGGGGGATTAACATTATTTATCGGTCTCATATTGTAGTATATAGTAGTCAGGTATAGTATAGTGTAGTATAGTCAGTGTGGTATATAGTAGTCAATACCAAAATAGAGATATCCGTAGCCATTCTGGGTTCGTCAATGATACCTATATCAATGCATGAGTAGGTATTTAAATAAATGTATCTTTTGTTTATAGTCTCATTCTATGCTGGAAGTTTAAAATATTTATTATCATCAATAAAAGTTCAAAACTGACGTAAAAATTAAGATTTGAAAACTTGCATACCGAATTCAGAATTCAGGGCCACGGCCCGGAGCCTGCGACATCACGCTGTGGGTTGAGAAAACACACAGCGTGATCGCGGAGGCCCCGCTCCATGTTTTGTTCAGGCCCTAAGTACATCTGTTTATACTAATTACTTCAGCCTTGTTGATTGCTGTTTTTGTTGCAGCCATTTTTTTTTTTCGTTAAATTTTGGACATGTGTGTATTTTAAAAATGCTATCGAAACAGAAAACTTCATATCACTAAAATAGTTGCTTTATTATGCAATTTAGTAACATTTTATAGTAGATTTTTGTTGTAATGAATACATTTTATACAGGCTGAAATATCGTTTTTGTTCAAAAGGCCAATGTGTCTAAACTAAATGAAAAGTCTTTGTTCAAAAAACCTGGAAAGAATACCATGTGTATTATTTTCTCAATTTATTCTTTTTCCACGAGCAGTTGCTTCGATCCCACAATTGCAACCAGTAGTCGAGAGGAGAATACAGCTAAAATCTTGTGAGAACCAACTTTTCTTGGTGTTATGGTCTCGACGTGACTCAATTCTTCCCCTGGACCTATGTTGCTGGAATTAAAACACAGATACATTTAGAATGAAATTTGTATAATTTTACAAAAATGTGAATTTATTTTTTTATAATAAGTGTTTAAACAATATTTGACTAAACTTTACACTATATTAAAGATATTCAAAATGAACACCACACAGACATATGCATATGTGTGTGTGTGTGTTTTAAATAATAAGGCAATAGCAACTCATAGCAGGAAAGTAGTACAGTTCCGCTAGGTGATAAAATGCCAAAAACCTCTTAACTCAGTTACTTTGAGCACATTTTTGTCAATATATTCGAAAAAGTTAACATTTTAAAAATTGCCGTTTTTTAATAAATATAAAATCAATTAATTAATTTAAAAATACACGGCATTTCCAATAAGCACCGGAAATTTTCGATTTTAGAGTCTTTGAAAAATATCCAGAGAAATATTTGAAGAATTTTTCTTGCACTTTGAGGATGGGAAGGACGCGTTTTAATTCATATTTTTCAGAGAAGATTTAGCCACGAGGATAATTAGGGAGCCAACAACACATTAAATAATAATAAAAAATAATAATTGCAATCACTGTATCATAAAAAGCTCGAAATGGTCCATAACTGTAATGCATGATTATATAGGTCTTTAACAATATTTTTGTGCATTTATATAAGAATAGTCCGTTCCGTAAAAGCATGGAAAAATAAAACTTTTTTAGAAAAATTAAAAATAAAGTCCGTTTGTTTTTTTGTTTTTAACATGTAGGGTTTTCATCCAAATTTGTTTCCAATTTCAGACTATTTGATAAATTACAAGCGAAATATTATACTGAAATAAGAAATCAATAGATTGAATATTTTATTTCATACTAGCAAAACCCGCGGCTTTGCTCGCGTAATTCTTGAAAAATGCCAAGTGGTATTCGTTGGCCTATTTTCATTAGAGGAAATTTTACTGCCACAGATAATTCTGAAATTACTAATTAAGACACACTAATTAAGCAAATTTCTGTAATGACTATATCACAGAAATTACAATTTTAAAACGTTTCTGTTCCTGCTCACATTAAAATTTCAAAAATTTTAAAAACTGTTCTATGGATGCAATTGTGTCTCTAACGTAACAGCCATGTAAAATTTCAAGTTTCTATCCCTAAGAATTTCAGATAAATCATTGTTTAGAAGGATTTTAGAACTTTTTCAGCTTAATTTACTTTTTGAAATTTCGATTTTTTTTTTTTTTTTTTTTTTTTTTTTTATGGAAACCGTTTTTAGCGAGCACTGAAATGTTAAAAATAGCCACCATGCCAAATTTCAACTTCCTATACCAGCAGCATCACTAAAATCGCAATTATGGAACGTTTTTTGCTTAGGCACCTTTTTTTAATTTCGAATTTTGTAAAAACTGTTCTGTGGAAGCATTTACGTATAAAAAATAATATAATTCCCATGTTAAATTCTAAGTTTATATCGCTAACAATTTGGAAAAAAAAAAACAATTTATAACGTTTTCCGCTCAGTTTACACCTTTAAACTTCGAATTTTTAATAGACTGTTTATACCGAGCGTCTGCATCTTAAAATTAAAACTATACTAAATATCCAGTTTCTAACCCGAATAAATCCAATAAAATCATAATGTAGAACGTTTTTAGGCCGTTTTCTGTTCATTTCAGCCTGTTAAATTTCGATTTTTTTTAAGAAACCGGTCTTAGCGCGAGCCTTTGCATTTTAAGCGTAACAACCATACCAAATACAAAGATTCTATACCAGCTGTATCATATAAATTGCAATTTGGTACTTTTTTTTTTTTTTTTTGCTCCTGTCCTTTTACATTTCGAATTTTTAGTAAACCTTTCAGGGTGATCATTTACGTGAGTAACAGTCAGGCGAAATTTTAAGTTTCTAGCCTCAATAGTTCCAAATAAATCGTAATTTAGAACGTTTTTAGAACGCTTCTCGTGCATTTCACTCTTTTAAATTTCGATTTTTTTCAAATTGGCCTGTGCGACCGCACAGGAAAATGTCTTGATCCTGTGCGATCAGCCGCCATGTAAAATTTTAAGTTTTTTTTTTCCCCTGACAATCCCAAAGTAATTGCAAGTTAGAACGCTTTTTAAACGCTTTCCGCTCATTTCACCCTTTGAAATTTTGAATTTCTTTACAAACCATCGTTAGCGAGCATTTGTATATTAAAAGTAACCGCCATGCCAAATTTGAAGTTTCTAATCGTGTTAGTAAAAAAAAAAAATCGTAATTTAGAACTTTTTTCCTCTTTCACCCTATTAAATTTCGATTTATTTTAAAAAACTGTTCTGTGTGTGCACTTGTGTCTTAAAAAGTATCAGCCATGTTGAATTTCAAGTTTCTGTCCTTAACAATTCCATAGAAATAATAATTTAGAATATTTTTAGAACAGTTTTCCCTCATATCACTCTTTTAAATTTCAATTTTTTTTAAACTGTCCTTAGAGAGCATATGTATCTTATAAGTTACTGTCTTGTCCAATTTCTAATGTCTTCTAATTTCTTGTCCAGTTTCTAATCTCTTGAGTATAATAAAAATTGCAATTTTAGAGCGTTCTTCGCTCTTGCAACACCCTGAGGGTAGTGGCACTGACATAAAATATAACCTGTGTTAGAGCACAGACTGTCACTACAAATTTGCGAGCATTACGTTTAAAATTGGTTCGACAGATTCAAAGAATCCATAGAAATTGTAATTTATATTGTTTTTAGAACACATTTAGCTCATTACACCCTTTTAAATTTCGAACTTTTTAGAAACTGTTCTTAGAGAGCACTTACATCTTATAAGTAACTACCATGCCAAATTTCAAGTTTCTAGTTCCTTCAGTATAAAAAAATCCAAATTTTAGAACGTTTTTCGCTACTGCACTCCCCTGGGGGTAGTCGAACCGACATGAAATATAGCCTATATTACAGCAGGAACTGTCATCATCAATTTGCCACCATCACTTTTGAAAACAGTTCTGTAGTTCCAGAGATTACCCCCTACAAACAAACATACAAACAAAAAAACAATCGTTACTACTTTATAATATTAGTATAGACTAGCAGGCTTCGACCGCTACGCTGGCTGGTCAGTTTCTCCAAATGAATCTTGAATAAAACGAAAAATATGGTTGAATGTGATTTGTATTTTAGAGCAATGTGAACATTTATCCGGAATATTTTTACGCATTGCTAAAAAACGACACGAATGCTTTTGCGCTATTACATTTTCGAATTTTTCAGACGAAATTTGTACTAATAAGGACTTCAATTGATCATTTAGAGTAGGATTTGGTAAAGAACGATATAACGATACGTAATATACTAAAACCATGCCTGAAAAATAAGCAATGGAAGTCTCATGAATATCCCTAGAACTTTTTAAAAGGTTAGTTTTTTACAATCGGATTCATCTTATTATAGAAATTTCCCAAAATCTATTTAGCAGAATGTATAAAAACGGCTAATCTTTCATAATCATGTTTATCGGATTATAGAACTTTCACCCATAATGCTAATTTCGTCGCATTAGCAACGATGAAAAAAAGTACCTCGCTTTTTATCGACAGTTTGAATTTCTTCCGTTGCTATAATAATGCATGTATTTTTAGAAATTATCATTTGTAATATTAGAATTTTGAAGTTTTGGCGCCAAAGACATCACCAAATTAGAATAATATACAATATCTCGCGAACTATTGGACTTAGAAGAATTTACTTGGTACCATTCGATCTTCTTTCTCTAAGTCGGTTTCTGGTCGGGTTGGATTGAAGTATTTTGGGCTCAGATTTAAGTATTTCGGATTCGGATCGACGAAATATTTTTTTATTGGGGTCGGGTCTGGTTGGCTTTAAATAAGACTTTCAGGCGCCAAATTTTATTTATTACCTGAACAGGACTGTTGGCGCCACTCTTGGCTTCTAATATAACTTGGCGATAAATGTAAATCAGAAGTCGTTTGTTCTTCGCATGGGGTTTGTTCTTCGCTGTCTCCATGGGGAGCTCCGAAAACCAATACTTTTGTAAATAAAAATTGTTCGTTAAAGTCAACATAGTTGAAATTTTATAGATAGTTATTTAATTACAGTCCACTAACCTTTTCGTAGTCAACATTATGGTACCGCTCGCGGAGAATAATCAGTGATCGTAGGATTATATTGCGGTTTTTTTGTTTTTTGTTTAAAAAAAAGCGTAACAATGAATGTAAAGATGTTGAATCGAAAGAGGGGCAATATAAAAGCCCAAGTGACAAAATTATCAAATTTTATAGCCGATGAGGCAGAAAAAAATAGACTCAGTGGGTATTTTGAATAAAATCGAAAATTTGAGTAAGTTGGAAGACAAATTAGACGATCTGAAAATGGAATACTATACAATTTTGAAAGACGAAGAAGTAGATAAGTGTGAAGCGGAGTTTGAAGAAATCGAGCAAGATCTCCAAAATCTCAAGGTAAGATTTAAAAGACTTATTGAGCTTTCTAAAACTAAAAATGTTGATCTAATAAATGAAAATAATGGTGTTAATAATTCCAAAAATTTAAATGTTAAATTACCGGAAATTCCATTGCAGAAATTCGATGGTTTTTATGAAAAGTGGAATAACTTTAAGACTCAATTTAATAGTATAATTGATTCGAACGAACTGTTAACTAGTGATCAAAAGCTTTTTTATTTGCAATCCTCTCTTGTGAGGACAGCGAAGCAAATCCAAAGTACTGATGACACATATGAGTCATTATTTGAAGCACTTAAAAAAAGATTTGACAATAAAAGATTAATAGTTAACAGTCATATTAAATCTTTATTAATGTTAGATAATATTTGTACTGAATCAGCTGAAAAATTAAGAATGCTGCTTGATTGTTTTTTAAAGCATGTAAGAGCTTTAAAGGTGTTAAATGTCGAAATGAACAATTTTAGTGAAAATTTATTGATTAGTATTATTTTGATAAAATTGGATAGAACGACATGCAAGGAATTCGAAATGACATGAACAACGACAGATTTACCTAGATGGGATACCTTTATCAAATTCTTGCAAAATCGTGTTCAAATATTAGAAAACATACAAGGAACACAAATAAATTCGCAAAAATTTAAAACCCAGAACAAACAAAAAACTTTTATTCTGAAATCTAATTCATGTTTTGCTTATAAAAACTTGCATGCATTACACCTTTGTCCTGTTTTTCTAAAAATGACTCCAATTCAAAGATTTGATGAAGTAAAAAAGAATAAACTTTGTATAAATTATTTGAATGACTCACATCTACTCTCGAAATGCGTTTCAAAATATAAATGCCAGGTGTGTAATTTAAGGCATAACATATTACTTCATCGCGATAAAAATAAATCATTTCAAAATAAAACGTCATTAAAAAATCCAGATTCTGAAGTAGAAATATTTTCCTCGGCGCCAGAAGGACGTTCTGGTAAGGAAAATGATGAATCGAATAAACAAAATTTATCGGAAATATGGCAGAGCTTTTCATCGCATAATAATGAAAGTAAAAAAGCAGCTTTTTTGTCTACGGCATATATTTATATTTATAGTCCATTACATAAGTGTTTCGTCCAGGCTCGTGGAATTCTTGACAGTGCTAGCCAAGCTAATTATATTTCGAAAGAACTGGCCTTCTATTTGGGCTTGAAAAAAGAGAAAATAAATATTTACGTTAGTGGATTAGGTGGAAATGCCTTTAATGCGAAAGGGAAGGTTAATACGATAATTTGTAATAAGAATTCTTCATTCTGTTCACCTAGCGAATTTTTTGTTGTTTCAAAAATTACTGACTGTGTACCTTCTTCAAATATTAAAATTGATAAGGCATTGTTACCAAATCGGGTATTGCTAGCTGATCCTACTTTTGACATACAAGGAAAAATTCCTTTAATAATTGGGGCAGAACTCTTTTATGAGATAATAAAAGAAGGAAAAAATCGTATTTCACCAAATTTAATGTATAAAAATTCGTTTTTTGGCCTTATTGCTACAGGAACTGTTAAAATCAACAGTTCTAATTCATATTGTGGATTGACATTTAATTCCGAAATCGAGAATATTGAATCTAATCTTAAAAAATTTTGGGAAATAGAAAATATTTCACCTGACCGTCTTCTAAGTAAAGAAGAAGAATTCTGTGAATCTCATTTTCAAAAAACTCACAAACGGCATGATACCGGAAGGTTTATTTTCGAAATGCCGATTCAAACTGAACAAATAAATTCATTGGGAAATTCTAGAAATTTGGCATAAAAGCATTTACAACAAACTGCAAGAAAATTGGAAAATAATAGTACTATGAAAAATCTTTATTGCGAATTTTTAAATGAATATGAAGAATTGGAGCATATGGAGAGAATTTCAGTCGAAGACTCTCGCTCACTAGTTTATTACATGCCTCATCATGGCATTTTTAAACCGGATAAATCCTCTACTTCTACTAAATTAAGGGTTGTCTTCAATGCCTCTGCCCCTACCACAACCGGAAAAAGTTTGAATGATATTTTGCTTTCCG
This sequence comes from Maratus michaelseni, assembly GCA_963931845.1. Classification (NCBI taxonomy): domain Eukaryota; kingdom Metazoa; phylum Arthropoda; class Arachnida; order Araneae; family Salticidae; genus Maratus; species Maratus michaelseni. The sequence goes on from OZ007587.1 coordinate 165,175,279, forward strand.
GTGAAGTTAAGGAAGATCTTTTTGATATTTTGTTAAAATTTCGAAACTATAAGGTTGCTTTAACTGCCGACATTAAAAAAATGTTTCGGCAGATTTTGATCGATCATTCACAAAGGGACCTTCTACGCAGTCTTTGGAAGGATTACCAAAATTATTCCGCAATTGCCTTTAAATTTAATACGGTTACTTATGGAACCAAATGCGCCTCTTTTTTGGCCATAAGGTGCATCAAACAACTGGCCTTAGATGAGAAGGATAGATTTCCTCTAGCGGCAAAAGCTATTCTATCTGATAGCTACATGGACGATATCGTGACTGGATCCCCATATTCAGAGTCGGCAATTGCCCTGAAAAATCAATTAATTAACATATTTCGTTCCTGTGGAATGGCTTTGCACAAGTGGAATTCAAATTTGAATAAGCTTCTAAATTATGATGAAATCGAAGATGTTTCCTTTTTCTCTAAGTCTGAAACTTCAGTTAAAACTTTAGGTATGGTTTGGCAATCTAATAAAGATCAATTTGTGTTTAGAGTTTCGATGAAAGAACAAGAATCATACACTAAAAGACAGGTTCTTTCTGTCATAGCAAAATTGTATAATCCTTTTGGGCTCATTGGCCCAATTATTTCCAAGGCCAAGTGTTATCTTCAAAAATTGTTGGTTTGTAAAATAGGATGGGACGAGAACATTCCGGAACCCCTTGCTAGTGATTAGTGTAACTTCGTAAGTCAACTAAAGACTATAGAAAATATAACAATAAGTCGATACATTTTAGCTTCTTTCATAGAAGCAATATTTGTTCTTGGTTTCGCTGATGCTTCTATAACAGCTTTTGGTGCTGCAGTTTACTTATATTGTTTAAATTCATCCAACTCGACCACATCAAACCTCATTGCGAGTAAATCAAGAGTGTCACCTCTAAACATCATTTCCGTGCCAAGACTGGAACTATGTTCCTGTTTGCTTCTTTCTCAACTTGTCTCCAAAATTCTCCCTTCCTTACAACTAGACATTCAAAGAGTAATTTTATTCTCAGACTCAACTATAGCATTGGCATGGATAAAAACCCCTGCTCATCTATTAAAAACTTTCATCGTAAATAGAGTTTCAAAGATTCAGTCTCTAACTGAACAATTTTATTGGAAACACATTCCTTCTAGTGATAATCCAGCTGATATAATATCTCGTGGAACATTTCCTCAGGAACTCTCAGATATAGAACTGTGGTGGAAAGGTCCATTATTGCCTAATAATCTCTTGGACTTGACAGAAAAATTAAAAAAAAACTGACTTTCCAAATAATGATGCATATTTAAAAGAAACTGAAATCGAACTGCAACATTAATTTGCATCTGATTAATAATGACTTTAATGATTTTCTTACCAAATTTTGTGATTTAAGTAACAGTTATTTTAAGTTAATTTGTATTTTAGTTTATATTTATAGATTTATTTATAATTGCAAGCACAAAGAAAGGATTGTAGTGCCTATTACAAAAGAGGAATTTCACCAGGCAAAGAAAAAAATAGTAAAACTAGTGCAGGTAATGTACTTTGCCAGGGAAATGAAGGTGCTCAAGAAAGGTGAGAAACTAAAGGATACTCGAGTAAGTAATTTAAATCCTTTTCTTAATAGGGATGAAATAATTAGGGTTGGTGGTCGTTTAGACCAATCAAATTTATCTTATATAAAAAACATCCTATTCTTTTACCCAAAGATCACAGGCTTACACTTTTAATTTTCCAGTATTTTCACTTAAAAAATTTGCATGTTGGTGTTCGAACCTTGCTTCATTTTGTGAGACAAGAATTCTGGCCTTTAAATGGCAGAAACATAGCCAGAAAAATCGTGCATAATTGCATTGTTTGTTTTAAAAACAAACCTAAAATTGCAGAACAGATCATGGCCTCGTTACCTAAAGAAAGGGTAAATATCAATCCCCCCTTTACAAATTCAGGCATTGATTTATGTGGCCCATTTTATATAAAATACAAAAACCAACGTAAAGGAGTTTTTAGTAAAATTTATGTCGCAATTTTCGTCTGTTTTGCTACTCGTGCAATTCATTTAGAAATAATAACAGATTTAACTTCTGAAGCATTAATAGCTACCTTAAAAAGATTTGTAGCTAGGCGCGGAATTTGTTCCACCATCTTTTCCGAAAATGCCTCTAATTTTGTTGGTGCGAATTCAGAATTGAAAACATTGCATAAAATTGTAAAAAATCAATCCGAGGAATTGGCTGCTTACTTATTAGCAAATTCAATTTCTTGGAAATTCCTTCCTCCTAGATCCCCTAATTTTGGTGGCTTGTGTGAGGCAGGAGTAAAATCCTTTAAGAACCATTTAAAAAGAGCTATTGGAGATTTAAAACTAACTTTTGAGGAATTTTTAACAGTCGTTAATCAAATCGAAGGTATTTTAAACAGTAGGCCTCTAATACCTTCGGATCCAAACGATTATGAAACGTTAACCACAGGACATTTTTTAATCGGCCGCCCCATAAATAGCATCTGTGAACCAAACTTGACTGACCTTGCCAATAATAAACTTAGTCATTGGCTGCAAGTTACAAAAATTAATCAATTAATTTGGAAAAAATGGAGTAGAGATTATTTAAATAATCTCCTACAGCGTACAAAATGGTTAATTGAAAAGAAAATATTAAAATTGGAACTATGGTTTTATTAAAGGATAGTAATTTGGCCATGTGTACCTGGTCAGTAGGTCGCATTCAAGACGTTATTTATGGGAGTGATGGTAAAATTAGGGTCGCTTATTAAAATTCCAAATGTTATATTCAAACGAGCAATTTCCAACCTTTGCTTTTTGCCCAGAAATGATCCTTTATTATAATGTAAATATTTATTTTTCTTATATTTCTTGTGCATTTATATTTGAAAATTTTTGCAATAACTTTGTGTTTTAATATTATAATTGAACTGAATTGTATATTTGTATTATTGATTGAATTGAAACTTGCATTAGAATTGAAGATTTATTGTTAAAAAGAAAAAAATTAATTGTTTACAACGAAGGACATTTGCCTAAGATATGTTGCTGAAATAAATATTTCAGTAGTAGCCGGTATGTTGGCGCCACTCTTGGCTTCTAATATCGCTTGGCGATAAGTGTAAATCAGAAGTCGTTTGTTCTTCGATTCGTTCGGTGTCTCCATGAGGATCTCCGAAAACCAATACTTTTGTAAATAAAAATGGTTCGTTAAAATCAACATAGTTGAAATTTTATAGATAGTTACTTAATTACAGTCCACTAACCTTTTCGTAGTCAAAACGGACTCTAGTTGGGTGTAACGTCTAACTGCTAATTTTCACGATGACTTTCTCTATCAAATTTAAATAAATTTTTGGTCACTTCATGTGTTTTCGGTAGTCATTTGCAAAATGATTCTCTTCAGTTACCCACGACATCAAATCCCAGATTGAACCCGGTCTGAACATGGACTGCGTCGGGCAAGTTGGGTAGGGCGGGAGGAGTTCGCAGTGGTCGAACTCATAAGCCGAAAATGTTCCATACTTATATTTAGTCATTGACACACTGTTGTGTATATGCCACATATATGCTTGTAAAATCTGTAATAGTGTATGCGAGGTGGAAGAATTGTACGAAGCAGAGATTTTTTCTTTCAGGTAATGCTCCAAATTGTGTGAAAGCTATTCCCTTTGTGGATTTGCTCGCCAATAAATTTGTGTGACCGGTGAGGTGTTTGAAAGATAACCTTTGTAAAGAGCTTTTTTTTCACGTCATTTCTCAACAGTATTCTTTTATAAGATGCGAAATTTATGCTTCAAATGAAAAATGTTTGGCCTCCTGCAATTCATCTCTAATTTAAATAACAGAGTGGGTGTTACAGACATTCTCGGTTCGGGTTATGACAAATCGGAACACGAAAATTCTATATCAAGTCAACCAGAAAGCGGTTCCAAATCAGACAAAAGAAAAAATTAGTTGACGCGCAACCCGACCGGAACCCATGAAAATAATTTTCTCGAACTCAACCCAAACCAAACCACAAATGAAAGAAAATTAATCCATATTGTAATATATTGATGTAAAAGAAGTCTGCAATTATATATCAGTATTAATTTTATCTTTTAAGGATAAAAATCAATATATCTCATTACTATTAAAATATTATTTTCCATCTGACAAAAATATTTTACAAATTCTTTTCAGAAATCAGGTCAACTCGATCCCGACCCGCAAGTGTCAAAATTTAACCGAATATGGAACAATTAAAGTCAACCGAACCTGAACCCGATACGCAGTGAAAAAATAGAAGTCAACTCGGCATGACCCGTGGTTCGGGTCGGGTAAAATTGAGTTTAAATGACCCGATGGAGGACACTAGTGAGTATATATCAGTGTGTCCGTTTGTTTACTGGAATTTACACAGACAAACGATTGCACGCTAATAGAGTACTGCATGGGATCGGGTAACCGGATTTTATCCGACACCGACCCGCGGTTTAGGTCGGGTTGCCGCTAATTTTATTCGTTGCGGAACGAGATGACTTTAAACGTTTCGGTTTCGGGTCGGTTTGGGGTTGGAATTTTACTCTTTCGGGTCGGATTCGGGTTGACCCGATTTTTCAAAAAAAAAATATCAGAATATTTTTTCATTTTCAAAATTATCAGAATATTTTTTCATTTTTAAAATTCTCAGAGTATATTTTCTTTAAATACAAGATTGTATATTTCTCTTGTCTTTGACCGATGCTTTTTTAAAATTTTTAATTCGTTCACTTTATAAAAACAAAACAAAATGAGATTTTTTCTCGAAAACTGATAAATTAAGTTTGACAATCCACCCTTTTTTTAAAATTTGAAATTTCATTAAACTATCGGCCAAGGATTAGGTAATTATATTTTTCCTGACGTTTTTCTAGCTTCATTGGTTTCAGAGGAAAACACTCAGAGCAATCTTGGGTACCGTTACACCCTGCACAACATCGAGGAAAGGCAAGTTAAAAAATAAAGCACATTTTTTAATAAAAATTAATAAAAATTTAATTTTTGAAATTTGAAAATGTGTATTTTTTATAGACAAACCTAGACATTTTTATCTCGATTCTTAGACGTCAAAAAATTTCCAAATGCATGCTTACTTATCAAGCCGAAAAAATTCCATGTCACAGGAACAGGTTCAGAATCTCTTAATCTATACTAATAAAAGAAAGTTTCGCTCTGTGTGTGTGTGTGTGTGTGTGTCTGTCTGTTGGCGATGGCTAGGAAAATTTAGACCACCTAGAAGATTGGAAATTTAGGTGTAGATAGTCCAAGGTCTGGCCATGTGCACCTGAGCCTCAGAATCTATACTAATAAAAGAAAGTTTCGCTCTGTGTGTGTGTGTGTGTGTCTGTCTGTTGGCGATGGCTAGGAAAATTTAGACCACCTAGAAGGTTGGAAATTTAGGTGTAGATAGTCCAAGGTCTGGCCATGTGCACCTGAGCCTCAGAATCTATACTAATAAAAAAAAGTTTCGCTCTGTGTGTGTGTGTGTGTGTGTGTCTGTCTGTTGGCGATGGCTAGGAAAATTTAGACCACCTAGAAGGTTGGAAATTTAGGTGTAGATAGTCCAAGGTCTGGCCATGTGAACCTGAGCCTCAGAATTTTAATATTTTGATAATTAGCCTAGATATTAATTAGATTCTCACTAACCATCGCTTCTAAAATATCATCTTTTAAATCAAAATGGCGAAAGAAACGGACAGGCGCATTGGATTTACAACCGGAAATGAACGAATTCGAAATTATTTAACTAATTAGCGAATTTTAGGAAAACTAATTGAGATATCAAATTAAAAATTTCTGAGCATATGTCAAAAAAATTTCTGTATCTGACTATGTGATTTTTGAAAAATTCGGTTGGTAATTTTTTTTTAATTTACGCAAAAAACTGCCAAAAATCTGCCGGCGCCATTGAAAACGATCCGAGAAGTTTTCAGACAGGGATAGGCTTTCATTAAAAACTGAACTACAAAGAGATCTGTTTCTCTGGCCGATCCCTCTCATTTAGTTTGCGAAAATGAAAGGAAATAATTGCCAAATTTTACTAATGAACAAATATTTAGGTAACTAATTAAGATATAGATTTGAAATTGAGGTCGGGAAGGGGTGTCATCTGCCGGCTATTTTAGCGTAGCGTCTTCGTTATGTTCTAATTATCAGAAAAATGTAATTCTTTTTTTAATGATCGCGTTAATGTACGTGACGGTGGTTCTCTTGAACAAATTAATCATTATATTTGCGGGTATGTGGAGGGAGGGGGTTAACGCCTTTCTCTGATATTGTATTTATCTCGTGCCTGGGCAACGCCGGGCGGGTTAGCTAGTCTACTAATAAAATAAAGTTTCGCTGTGTGTGTGTGTGTGTCTGTTGGCGATGGCTAGGAAAATTTAGCGCACCTAGAAGTCTGTAAATTTAGAGGTAGTCCAAACCCTCTCTTGGTGCACCTGACCCTCAGAATTTTAATATTTTGATAATTAGCCTAGATATTAATTAGATTCTCATTAACCATCGCTTCTAAAATGACATCTTTTAAATCAAAATGGCGAAAGAAACGAACCGGCGCATTGGATTTGCAAGCGGAAATGAATGAATTCGAAATTATTTTACTAATTAGCGAATTTTAAGAAAAGTAATTGAGATATCAATTTGAAAATTTCTGAGCATATGTAAAAAAAATATTCTACATCTGAATATGTGATTTTTGAAAAATTCGGTTGGTATTTTTTTTTAATTTATGCAAAAAACTGCCAAAAATCAGCCGGCGCCAGTGAAAACAATCCAAGAAAGTTTCAGACAGAGATTTGCTTTCATTAAAAACTGAACTACAAAGAGATCTGTTTCTCTGGCCGATCCCTCCATTTAGTCTGCGAAAATGAAAGGAAATAATTGCCAATTTTTACTAATGAACAAAAATTTAGGTAACTGATTAAGATATAGATTTGAAATTGAGGTCGGGAAGGGGTGTCATCTGCCGGCTATTTTAGCGTAGCGTCTTCGTTTTGTTCTAATTATCAGAAAAATGTAATTCTTTTTTTTAATGATCGCGTTAATGTAGATGACGGTGGTTCTCTTGAACAAATTATTCATTATATTTGTGGGTATGGGGAAGGAGGGGGTTAACGCCTTTCTCTGAGATTGTAATTATCTCGGACCCGAGCAACGCCGGGCTGGTTAGCTAGTATAGCATATAAGTTGGCCATACCGTTAGGATAATTATAACTAGACACACATATAGAACAAGGAGGTAAAACAATGTCAAACATTTTATTTACAGAAGAATCACTTATTTTCGGAGACCCACTAATTTTTCCAACTGGAAAATGTTCTCTTGCAAGAGTATCAAATTTCGGAACAGATGTCTTATACTTTTGAGTAATTAATGGAAAAAATTCACTATTTGTATATACATATCAATATCAGAAAGGTTTTCTATCAAAATTTCCTTGTCATTACTATCATTAATAAACAAATCAAATGACGTAAAAGAGAATGTAAAGATTTTTTCTGAAATATCAGAATGTTCACCATTGGTAACGGCAGAAGACTTATTTTAATAACGTTGATTCTTATTGAGTTTTGGCAAGACAGTTTGTAGCAAAACAGGAAAACTTTTTCAAGTTTAACATTACATTCAGACTAATCAATTACGGAAAATTCATTTGTATGTTCACACATAGAATTATTATTGAACACCGTGTCACTTTTAGAAGTAGAATAAACACTATTGTGTTCATAATGTGAAGGATTGAAATCCTTTTTTACTTCTTTTACTTATTAAAAGAGAGGACATTGTGTTCCCAGGAGCTCTCGAGATTTCCCTTCCTAAAACAGCTGAACAGCATATAACATCCTTATCACAGTTTCATAAACTATATTGCTGGTACTTCAAAAATCTTTGATCTGACGTTACAGAAATCGTAAGTCTCCGAGCACTTCAAAATTTTGACGTTATATCCGACATTAATTGCAATAACTCACAGAGTATTTGAAGTCCAGATGTGGCTCTTCAAAATCCTCTTAACGCCGCTAGTCATATATACTGTCTACATGGGACGACATCAGGGATTTCAACAAGTTTCGTTGAAGAGAACACTTCTCTTTGTTTCGCTGGCATGCAAAGAACAGTCCGGTATAGAAAGGACTTTGTTTCTTCTGTCAGAGTTTAAGACTCTGGACACTTCTGACTGTTTAAGTCAGGTAGAATACGAGAACCGTATTCTTGAATCCCTAAATTAATCGCGTAACTCAGAGATAGCTCTAAGCTATCAACAGGCTAAATTATTTATCTTTCTTGTAAAAGTTCTGTAGAATGATACAAGTTCAGTATATGTTGTTATGTGTCTATGATCGTGATATAGCATTAAAAAAGTCCATTAGTATCCTGCCTGACATCTATTCACCAATACGTCACAATACGGATTTAAAATATTTTCACTTTTAGATAAATTCAGATACATTTTAATTCCCCTGATACCTATCTCTCAAGAACTAATGCACAGAATTTCATCAAACTGCATATTCAATTAGATCTTGAGATACATTGGTGCTGAATGCATTTTTGTGCATACTACCAAAGAGGTGACGTTGCTATGCTGTGTTTTTCACGGCTTTCTTAATAGGTCTTAATGTCAATCTCAATAGGTCTTAATCTTTAATCTCAAGAACTAATGTACAGAATTTCACTAATATTCATATTTAATTATAAACATTCAAAGTCATTCAGTATTAAAAAGTACTTCAAGTTCATTTCTGGTTTTCATTCTAACAGAAAGAAAATGATTTTTTCCCCTTTTCGTTTCGGTTTCGATCCTAAGCCATGTCTGTAAACGAGGTTTAATATGTTTATGTTTAGCAAAAATAAATATTCCATCATTACTTTTAAGACGAGAAAAAAATAAGTATTAAAGCACATTTCGGACTTGTACAATATTACTTTTTGTTGTGTTTCGCACAAATAAAAAAAAAACTAACACTTACCTAAGCAAAGTTTTACTATATTCAATAAGTCCTGATCCTTCAATTATTATGGCACAATCTTCTAATGGAACTTCCAAAGGATTTGTGAAGGAGAAACTGATTTTGAAGGGTTGAGATATTTTGGGTCTAATACTTTCATCTTCGAACTAAAATATAAAAAAAGTAAGGAAAAATTTATTAAAAACAACAATGCAAATATAATCAGTTGCGAAGTAAAATCTACTCCATTTTTAAACTTCTTATTTGACAAATACTCGAACAAAAACGTTTCTTGAAAAATTCGAAATTTAACAGGCTGCAGGAGTGGAAATCGTTCTAAAATTGCTATTATTTTGGTAATGAACAAAGTAGAAACTTGCAATTTGACAGGGCTGCTACTTTTAAAACGCAAATACAACCATAAAACAGTTTTTTTTAAATCAAAATTCAGAAAGGTACAGGAGAAAAAAGATTTCTAAACTTTCGTGACAATGAAGGAACTAGAAACTTGAAATTTGGCATGCCGGTTACTTTTAAGATACAAATTATCACTAAGAATATGTTTTGAATAAAATTCGAAATTCAAAAGAGTGAAATGAGAGGAAAACGTTCTAAAAACATTCTAAATTATAATTTAGTTGGATTTCTTCGGGTTAGAAACTTAAAATTTAGTACAGTGCTTACATTTAAGATAAAGATGCACGGTATAAACAGTTGATTAAAATATCGAAATTTAAACGTGTGTAATGGGCTGAAAACTTTCTAAATTACGGTTTATTTAGAGTTCTTAGATATAGAAACTTAAAATTTGACATGCCTGTTATTTTTAAGACGTAAATGGTCGCACAGAACAGTTTTACAACATTCGAAATTTTGTAAAAACTATTGCAGCAGTAACAGTGCGTGTAGAAGTAAATAAACGTTTTAAACTTTCGATTTTTGGGAATCTGCTTATCTAGAAAACTTAAAATTTGACATGGCAATTTTTTTTAAGATACAAATGATCTCTAAGAAAATGTTTTAAATAAAATTCGAAATTCAAAAGGGTGAAATGAGCGGAAAACGTTCTAAAACCATTCTAAATTACAATTTAGTTGGATTTCTTCGTGTTAGAAATTTAAAATTTAGTACAGTGCTTACATTTAAGATGAAGATGCACGGTATAAACAGTTGATTAAAATATCGAAATTTAAACGTGTGTAATGGGCTGAAAACTTTCTAAATTACGGTTTATTTAGAGTTCTCAGATATAGAAACTTAAAATTTGACATGCCTGTTATTTTTAAGACGTAAATGCTCGCACAGAACAGTTTTACAACATTCGAAATTTTGTAAAAACTATTGCAGCAGTAACAGTGCATGTAGAAGTAAATAAACGTTTTAAACTTTCGATTTTTGGGATTCTGCTTATCTAGAAAACTTAAAATTTGGCATGGCGATTACTTTTAAGATACAAATGATCTCTAAGAAAATGTTTTAAATAAAATTCGAAATTCAAAAGGGTGAAATGAGCGGAAAAAGTTCTAAAACCATTCTAAATTACAATTTAGTTGGATTTCTTCGGGTTAGAAACTTAAAATTTAGTACAGTGCTTACATTTAAGATGAAGATGCACGGTATAAACAGTTGATTAAAATATCGAAATTTAAACGTGTGTAATGAACAGAAAAATTTCTAAATTATAATTTGTTTAGAGTTGTGAGAGAGGCTAAAAATTTAAAATTTGTCATGGTGATAATTTTTAAGATTTAAGTCATTAAGAACGGTTTCTAATAAATAGAAATGTGAAATGAAAAATAAAATGAGCGGAAACATTCAAAATAAATTCTAAATTACCATTTATTTGGAATTAATTTTAGTTCATCTCCTTAATTTAAGTGTCACGTTCGCCTAATGCAACATAAGAAAGAAGTTTACTCAAAATGGGGCTTAATATTAATATTTTTTTAATTATCCGTAGCAGTATAATTTATTCTAATAAAAAAAGGCGCACGAATTTCACTTGGATATATTTCAACAATTACACAAGCAAAGCCGTGGGTTTTTCTAGTTATAATGAAACGTTGAGAAAACATTTTAGAAATTCTGAATAGGGTAGTCCGACCAGTAAGTGAACAGCCCCCAGTGAATAAACAATCAGTAAATATTTTAATAGAATGAGGTTTGAAAAATTCCCCAGCAGTTAATTATCATGCTGGGTTTAAAAATCTCGTATTTCAGTAAAAACGTGTTACAAGTTATTTGTAGAGGTTGTAAAATAAATAACATAGTATGAAAATTAAGTGTTTTTAAATTGCTGCCTGTTCATTCACTGGAAAATTTTGCGTTCATTCACTGGTAAAAATTGTTCATTTACTTGGTGTTTGTATAGATTTTTATTAAGACACCCCTAAGATCCCAAACAAATGCAATATAAACTTCCTTTTATTATTTTTTAATCCTTTGTATACCAACACATGCATTTGCATTGTCAGACACCAAAAGGTACTGTTTATTAAAATTTTATCAATCTTTATTTTAAAAAATGTGCTTAAGTGTTCATTTATTGGTCGGACTACCCTAGATATAGTTTTAATAATGTGTTTTTTTTTCCTGTCCATTTCTTAAAAAAGAAACAGAACAAAAGTTATGTTTTTTTTTCTTTAATAAAGTCATTAAATCGCGTTTTGTAATCAAGCGTAAATGAAAGTGGTGAATTTTCAATAATTGGAGTCCACACCAAATTAGTGTACAGGGTGATTATACAATAAGTATCCCTATTTGGAGCTGTCTGTAGCTTGAAGGAATAACCCGAATGATACCAAAATCGATATACATACTATTCGAGAATGGGGAAGAAGAATGGAACTATAAAAAAAATAGTTACAATAATCGTCAACAGATGGCGCTACAGGTCCTGTCGGTGAAAACGCCGTTGTAATCATTAGTAAAATCAAAACGCGGTCATTTCTGCCATTAAAGTTGTACGACATGGCTCTCAGTTCACCAGATCGCGCTTTAATTTTAAAACTATTCTACGTTAACAGCTCAAACAGTGCAGCTGCTTTGCTTGAATTTAGGCGTGTGAAAGGAATGCGTAAAGGAAAATGTCCTTTGACACCATGTGCAGTGAGAAGAAAGGTAAAAAGTTCGAGGAGACTGGATCGTTTACTGTAAAATGTGGAAGAGGGAGGAAACCAGTACCTCTCCACACGCAAGAAGAAATTGCCACTGCGATTGTTGAGTCATCAGGGACAACGGAAGCCGGTCCTAGTGCACGTGGAGTTGCCCGAAATTTGGATATTCCATATACTACTGTTCAAAAAGTCCTAAGAAAGGTAATCCAATTTTATCCATATAAAATTAGTTGTCATCAACAATTGTTACCAGGTGACGCGTAGCAGAGACTGGATTTTGCTTTAACGTTTTTAGCTCGAATGGAGGTGGATGATGCCTTCCCATGGAAGATTTTATGGGGAGATGAAGTCCATTTTCATATGAATGGGACAGTCAATACGCAGAACTGCAGAATATGGGCTTCGGAGCCACGAACTGCTATTCACGAAATACCCCTCCACTCTCCAAAAATCACTGTGTGGTGTGACTTTACAGCAAGTTTCATGGTCCTTATTTTTTTAGGAGTTACGGCCAACAGGCCCTGTAACGTGTTCGGTTACTGCACAAAGATACCTACGCATGTTACAAACTTTCGTAGTTCCTCAACTGCAGCAAAGACAGTGCCTGTCTGAAACAATTTTTATACAAGATGGAGCCCCACCCCATATTAGGCGAACAGTACAACAGCTCTTACGACAACATTTCACAGATGGTAGAGTAATAAGCCGGTATTTTCGTATGACGTGGCCTTCTCGATCCCCTGATCTTAAGCCATGTGATTTTTTGCTTTGGGAGTACTTAAAATCTATTGTGTACCGTGGAGGTGTCGCAAACCTCAATGACTTAAAGATCGCATATTACAACATGTGCGAAACATCACTTCTGATGCGTTACATTCCGCAGTTGAGCACGTCGGTCACCGCCTGGATTGTGTCTTGCAGCACAATGGTCATGTGGAACCTGAACTTGATCGGCACCGCCATGCGAAATCTTAACCCCATTCATTGTAACATTTTCCAATGAATTAATTATGCCATCTGGTTTTGTGCCTTAATTCTTTCATCTTGTATTGCATATTACATTTCACACACAAAAGCGCCATCTGTCGGCGATTATTGCAATTATTTTTTTTATTGTTCCATTCTTCTTCCCCCTTCTCAAATAGTATGTGTACAAATTTTGGTTTCATCCGGGTTATTCCTTCAAGCTATAGACAGCTCCAAATAGGGATACTTATTTTATAACCACCCGGTATTTTAACAAAAATATTTTAGAACTACATGGATTGCAGCTATGAAATTAGGCGTGATTTTTAAGATAAACATTGTGCTTATAAAAGAGTGGTTTTTTTTATTGTTGTTGTTTTTTAAATATTTTCACTTTTATTTATTATGTCTGATATCAACTTCCCTTTTTTATGCCCATACCAATCAGACAAAGATGAAAGGGTTAGCGTTCGAAAGCTTTTTGAACCTGTCTTTAACATAGTATACTCAGGTTTATTTGTTCATTCAAAAACACAGTGAAGTACGATGTTGGTTCTAGATTCAAAAACACATAGGAATATGTTTTTGAATGTGGATTAAAAAACACGTTGTTTATTAAAAAGAATTTGAACTAAATTAAAAATTAATAATAAAAGTATCAGCAAATAATCTCAAAGATTGCAATGCGAAAGCCTCGCAAAAGGTCTACTGATATATTAAAATACTATAAAAGAAAGGAAACAGTGCTGGAAACAGTATACTAGTTTTCAAACAGGTATCAATCAAGGAATTTGGAGTAGATGAATGGCCTTAGTTTGAAATTTTAAATGTTGTAACTTATTTTCAACTTACGTAAATCTGTAAAGGCGGTCCATTAAATTGAAAGTTGTGTTCGGTAGCCCATGTTTGTTTTGTTTCAAAGACAGTCGCATATGCAAATGCCCTCAACATTAAAAATGCTACTAGTTTGTCCAAATATTGATCAGGATCTACTTCGAAGATTAGCTCCCTCTCTGAAAAAAAAATAAATAATAATAACTATTTGAGGATTTAATAACCTGTCACTTAAACGCATTTGTAAGGACCGGTTTAAAATTCCGTATAACTCAGAGGTATTTATGCTCTAGTTCTTTATACGCACTCTGTATTATGCGAGAGAAAAACCTTTTAAAATAATGTTATGCTTAATAACATTTTATATGTTAATAAAAGTAATAATATAAGGTAAAGCCAGGAGAGATGGCGCAGTCGGAGAAATTGCGCACATAGAGATTCGGGGGGAAGAAGTAGAGTGAGCGCGCAGCCACTCCAGGTAGTTGTACAACAGTAATAGGGCAGTGTCTACTTGAAAGAGCACGTTGATTGTTTTGAGCGTCTAAGATAAAGCATTGCTATTTTTTTTTGTTTTCCCAAAGTAAGTGTTGGAATTTTCAAAGCTATTCATCAAAATTTCTATACAATGTCAGTAGTACAAAATATTTTAAACTTAAACGATTTCTCATAAGCTACTAATCTAGACTAACAATGTGAACATCAACGGTTCGTTTTAGTAGCGGCCATGTTTAAATAAAAGGCCGCGCAATCTCTCCTACCGAAATTGGAGAGTTTGCGCATCTGCTACTTAGGAGATATGGCGCATTGTTCCCATTAGTTTCCATGCTAGGAGAGATTACGCAGCTTATTGGTAAATTTGCATAAAAATGAAAAATGAAAATGGATTAATTTTAAGTAAAACGTGTTATCAAGTAGCTTAATGTTCTTTTGTAATCTTATCTGGACTTGCTTTTTCTGATTCTTTATTTTTTTTCCTTTAATTAAAATTTTTTAATCGTTTTTAAAATGATTTCCTTTTTCTGATTCTTTAATCATTAGGTTGAAATATTCACTCCTAATACAATAATATTTGTTCAGAAAAACCTTACAACAATGTCATTTAAGTGTAATTATCATTGTTAACAATTTAATTGTAGTTATTATTAGTAACAATCTCTCCTACCCATGTGCGCAATCACACCAACCCTCTAAGGACAGATTGCGCAAAATAACTTTCTTGGTTTTATTACAACTGTTCTATTAAATTGCAATATAACAACAAAATAGCAATGGAATAGCATAAAAAATAAATGAAGTAAAATTTATTCATGGATAGTTTAGCAAAAAATTAATATTTAGATTTTTTTTTGTTATTCTTTTGAGTTGTGCGCAGACTCTCCTAGCTTTACCTTACATTAAAAAAATCTTTACACTTTAAGTATACATTTTAGTTTAACTTTTAACTGGAAAAATATAATGAACATATACAGTGAATAACATTCATTTTTCATAAAAGAAATAATAATTGTACTTAACACAATAAAGCGCGAATTTGACCCTTATTTAAAAAGTCATAATGCTAATTTATTTTTAGTTGGGCCGCGTTCGAAAAAAGATATTTTCCAAGCCCATTAAAATGTGCTATGGTATTGTGTATTAAATTAGAGTTTTTAACTGAAGTCTCAATGTTTCTAGGTCTTCTAAGGTAGTAGTTTGAATTGGGACAGTTAGAGTATCGGTTTCATCATCAGCATAACTTCCGCTCCAGCTAAAAGTCATCATAAATAGTTTAAATGTCTCTTGGATCAGCAGATGCTAAATTTTCATCAACTCTTATAAAACCATGGACAGTGATAAAATCGTAAATCGCGCTGCTCCACTGCTCCACTGTTCTCCATAGATGTTGAAATCATTATTACTGCTGTTATTTTAATTTTACTGTAACAGAAAAACGTGTGCATCATTTGGGCTGAAAAAAACTGCTTTTTAGGTGCATTCGTAATTATATAAATACATAGCACCTATAGTCGCCGTCTGGTCCGTCCATCTGTCCGTCCGTCCGCATATAACTGCGCAAAAACCACCCAACCGAATTGTTTGAAATTTAATATATATAATCGTAGATATTAATAAAAGTTTTATTTATTCTATTAAATCCTATCATACATAATCTATATAGTAAAAGCGCAAGTCATGTGACTGAGGAAAACAGACACGGCCCAACCACATCTTTTTCCATATGCCGAGCGGCCCTTTTTATTAAAAATTATTTTTTCGAATAAAATTGCATAAAAGTTACATCTTTAGAAAGATCGTTCAAAAAAATTGTTTGCTTGAGAGTTGAGTTACATTAAAAAATGTACATTTTCTGAGATAACTTCAGTGAAAATTAGGTTAACAGCAGAATACCTCAATCCATTAAAGTAAATAAACAAAATATTTATTCATCGTGAGTCATAGAAATATTAAATCATGGTGTTAATCATCCGCAAAACAAGATCTCCACGATGAATTTTACAGCGCTGTCTGGTGTCGGAAAAAAAATCGCATCTGTAAACATGGCATACGTAATAAGAATAAAAAAGCATCCTCATTTCGCTGATAGAAGACGATATAATTTATTTCACTGAAATAATAACGATTTTTTTTTTACATTGTAAAACTAGTTATAGCACGAAACGAACGCACCTCATTTGTCACGTTTAACGTACAATTTCTAAGTTGTTTAATTAAGTTAGAGATGGCTGTGGGTGTTACTTTATACCTGGAACAAGCCAACATATTATATAACATCCAGAATTGCAAGTTGATGGAATTTCATTTTCTGTTTAAGGGAAATTAAAATTTTCTGCGCCAAATTTTTCCTATAATGCGCTTTCAGTGACCGAATTATACAAAGAGCTCACTGTTTATAGTACAATTTTCAGGGGAAAATACAACTCATACGTTTTTCAGCGACGAGAGATTGGAAAGATGGTCGGGACATTCATCCACATCTGCCAACCTTCTGGGGTTCTTGTTGTCAAATAAACATAAATTCAACTCTGTAATTATTTAATGCGATGTTTCTTGTTTCAATGTGGTTATTGTGTTTACATGAAACTAAAACGTTTCCGAATCTAATCTAATCGCACATTAATTTTTAGCTTCGAAAATGTGCATTTTTCTTTAAAACTCGTGCATAACATAAAGGAAAATTTTAAAGAAAGAAAATATTAGGAAATTTTCGGAATATGGTAAATGCTAATTTTATTTAGTCCACATTATCTTAAAATAATATCCATTCCTCATAGATCTGTATTAGAGGTCTGCACGGGCCGGAATGTCCAGGCCCGGGTCCGGCCCTGCCCAATGCACAAATGAATAGTCCGGCCCGGCCCGTTTGTAATTTCGCGGTTCACGGCGGCACAATTTGAATCTTTGTATGTCATCCGATTTGCAATTTCATCAAGTTTAAAAAACCTTATTTTCTGGATGTCACGTCATTAGTCATGGGCGACAACGATATGTTTTCTCGATATATTGATAATATGGAAAAATCAATTTTATCGATAGTATAAAATTTTTCATCGATGTTTCCAGTTAACAAATTTCTATTCTTATCCGATATCAGATCCGATTTTATCAAAAATCGCCATAAAAAAAAAAACAGATTAGTTTCATTGTAAGATGACTAATTTCGCATTAACTGTTTCAGATCCCCTCTTGAAATATTGGACATCTTGTTTATGGTTCAAAAAAGAGTATAAGGCTAGCCAAAATGTTCAAGCGAAGCTTCATCAACCGAAAATACGTCGAAAATGGCAGTTGAAAACAACATAGAAGCCAAAACAGGAAATTGTAGCGCCGGAAATTGACCGCGAGAACCAGAAATTAAATGGTGGTCGTGGGGAAGGAAACAAACCAACAGGAATGGCCCAAGTTGTGTGAGGATCGCATCCCCAGAACTTGAGATATCGAATATAAAAGAAATGTGCATTATGCAGCAGCGCCACATAGTGAATTGTGCAATATGCTTAAGAAATGTTTAAAATTATTCGATCTTCACTAAAATTATAGTAAAAGCTAAAGAGACTTAGTAGAAGCCTAGCAATGGTAAAAGAAATGGTACGGGAGGCCATGGGGGACATGGAAGGATAAAATGCGAATAAATGCCTGTCTCTATCTTAAATAAATATCAGATATTCAAGCTTAATAGCGGACATGCGTCAGCAGCCCATGGAAGCAATAAACTAAAAACATATTTCAGAGGCAACTGGAAGAGGTAAAACGGCCGAAAAACTGCCTAAAATGGAAAAGCTTAAATTAAAAACCCCCATAGCACGGAAACTAAAGGGTTTAGGGCTCAAAATATCCCAGAATAAGGCTTAACCGAAGAGTTCAGAGTTTGACGACGGCATTATGGATATCACGTTTGTGCATTATAGGTATTATAGCTATTAAAATACTGTCTAAATAGTAGTAAAAAATAGCAATAATTCAAAACAGCGGTCACCTAGACTGGAAACGGAAATGGGTATAGGAAGGATCAAAAGTGACCTAACTAAGGATCTCAAAATGAGAACGAGGGAGGAGAGGGGAGGCCAAAATACTCCAAAGGGTCAGAAAGAGCCATGCGGGGAAGGACGTCCTGTGATAAAGCAGATATGTATACTAGATGGTGGTTATACAACATATAGTATAGTACTTAAATGAAAAGCTGGTATACGGTGGACAACATAAGTCCTAGCAATGAGAGATAGACTCCTCCTTGAAGCCTCTAAAGGTGACCCGGGGTATGCAGATTGTAGATCCTCCTCAGACATTAGTAAGCACCTCCATGGAGAGAAAAGTTGCTATTATATTAAGTAAGATGGAATTATAACTTGGAAATCACAACAGACCCACTGCTGTTAAGCCCTTTATGGCAATTGAGGAGATTCTTTCTGGCCCTTTGGGGTATTTTGGCCTCCCTCGTTCCCTTTGTGTCCCCTAGTTACCTCTTCTCCCCCTTCCCATCCCCATTTCCATTTTCAGCCTAGGTGGCCTCTTTCTTGAGTTACTGCTATTTTGCACTTTAGACAGTATCTCAGTACTATAACATTTATATGTTCAAACTTGATATCCATGGTATCGTCTAATTCAGAACTATTTGGTTAAGCATTATTCTGGAGTCCTTTAGTTACCGCGCTACGGTGTTTGTAACTTCAGCTTTTCCAATTTAGGCAGTTTTTTTTTGCCTTTTCCACCCTTTCCAGTAACGCCTGACACATGTGTTTATTTTTTTTTTTGCCCACATGGGCCGCTGACACATTTCCACCCTTTCTTTTGTCATTGCTAGGCCTATTTTTAGTTTCTTTAACTTCTTATAACTTTGATGAATATCGGATCATTTTAAACGTTTTTTGAGCATTTTGCCTCATTCACTATGTGGCGCTGTTGTATTGTGAACATTTTTTCTTTATTCGATATCCCAGGTTCTATGGATCCGATTCTCACACAACATTCACCATTCGGCTTGGTTTGATTCCTCTCCACCTCATTTTTAATTCTTGTTCTCTCGACCAGGGAGGTTTCTACAATTTCCTGCATTGGCTATCTATATGATCTCCAGCTCTTATTTTCAATGCTTTTTCGGTGCATTAAGCTTCCCTTGAGCATTTTGTCTATCCTCGTCTCTTCTTAGAACTTTAAACAATATCTCCAATGTTTAAAGAGGTGGTATGAAACAGTTAATGCGAAACTAGTCAACTTATTGATCGCTAAGTTTTGCAATGATTGTTTTTAGCTTATCGGTGTGACAATCGATTGTAGAACATCTCGATAGTAGAATTTGGGAATAGATTATTGTCTGTATCAATAGTTATTTTATACAATGATGATTTATATCGATAGTTGAATTTTCGAGAATCGTCCAACAACACACTTCATATATTATGCTTTCGCATTTTTGTCGAAATCTGAGTTTTAGAGGTATGTTTCTTTGCACAACATTTATGTATTTAGAACAAGGATTTCCATTTTGCACAGTTGATGCTGGGATATTCGAATATCCTATATATTTCTTTAACGGATGAGTTCCACCAAAATCTGTACAGCTAAAATGTCAGGCATCTATAAATCGAAGAATATTTTCTGTTGCTCTTAATTTTTTAATGAAATATTTAGAATTGATTGTGGGATTTCAGTCATATATATATATATATATATATATAAGGAATAAAACGTTCGGATGATTTTAATGCTCTCAAAAGTTTGATTCCTACGACTAGATTTTGTGGGATTGTAATTACTCAGGTTTGGAAACTTACTCTGCCACGGCTGAAGAATGAATGTTCCATTGTCACTTTTCACTTTTTTTGCAAAGGTCCCTGTGTAATAGACACTATTAATTGAAAGTGCAAAAGTTATTTTCCTATTCTTGAAGCTCTTGTTTGCAACGTCGACGATCATTTGGAATTTCTTTCCTATCATAATTTCTTCTATATCTCTAAGTTTGAAACACACATCTTTCTTTTTACATTTCTTAGAACGGGTTTGGAGATAACGGTGGAAGCCGAGCTTTTTTCGGGCAAACTGATAAACTCTGCGTTCTTCAGTCGTTCCTGTTAATGTAAATAAAGTAATATTAGAAAAAATAAAAACAACTGATTATTTTCTTTATTTTACTAATACATACAAGAAAGTACAAATAGCTACTTAGTAATGATTTACCATTATTAGACAAATGTTTACTTTTAGAGAAAATATACAAAGCATATATAGTATATACTTTTTCCTAGGCTAATTGAGGAATCCGACTCTTTGCAAACAGCCTAAGCTGTTTACAAAGTTCAGCCTAATATTTTTCAGATTTAATTCAAAGAGCCTAGAACGCATTACGTTAACTGGAATATGACCATTTATTTCTCAATCGGATAGATATTTTTAGGCTTATTGCAAATAGCCTATATAGCGTTAGGCTAATTGAAAAATGACCACTTGTTTCTCAATCAGCTTGTTTTTTTTTTTTGTTTTTTTTTTTTTTTTTTTTTTTTTTTTGGTCTACTGCAATGAGTCTATGCAGTTTTAGACTAATTAGAAAACGAACAGCTGCTTATCGAAATATCGTGTTGTACCCAACCCGAACCTGAAAATTCCATTTGAAGTCAACCCGTAAACGGACCCAAACCCACCAAAAAAGTCTATCCAATCCCGAACCGGACGTATTTCAATCTGAACCTAAAATACTTCATGCCGAACCAGATATATTTCAACCTGAAACATGAAATGTTCCAACCCAAACACTAAATGAAAGCAAATTAATTCATCTTTTAACGCAAAAGTAGTCTACAATTATATCACTAATACCAATTTTATCTTTTATATTGATAAATTGACATATGTATATTCTTTAATATTAAAATGTAGTAAAAGTTCTCAATAGAGGACAACCGGGGATCGTTAAATAGTGTTCCGCATCGGGTCGAGCTGACCCCAATTTTCTTTTTCGGTCGGGGTGACTGTAATTTTCTTTCTGTCCGTCGGGTTCTGTCTTGCGGGTCAGATTTAGGTTTTTGAAAGTCGGGTTGTTGAAAGTTGCACAAACATATTAATTCAAATAAGCAGAACTATGTTTCAGATGTATTGAGTTTATTTTCTTGAGTTTTTAAAACGTTTACTATAATTATAGATTTTTTGTTTGTATACATTAACAGATACTTTTTATTGAAAATTATATTTTATAACTTTAAACGACAGGTTAACCTCTAAAGGATTAATGTAAAACTAATAATTTAATTATAATTTTTAAAAAAAGAAAAAGTTTTCTTTAATGATATTTAAAAGAACAATTGGTTTCATTTTATTTCGGGATGCGGCTCGGATTTGGGTTGAAGTGCACCAGGTTCTGGTCGGGTTGCGTATCGAGGACAATATTCTGTTGATTCGCGTGAGATGCGGGTTGGCTTTAAATAAATGTTTTGGTTTTGGGATGGATACAATCCCACCCGCACAGGATTACAATTGAATTCGTTCGCTATTTGGAGGTGTCCTCTATTCAGAGGTAAAAGCATACAAATATATAAGTGTTAGCAATTGAAAAAAGTGTTTGCTAAATAGAGATGTCTGCTAATGGGAATGTACGTTATTGAGACTTTACTGTGTAGAAATTTTTCATCTGAAAAGTATTTTGGACTTTATTTTAAAAAACCGGGTCAACCCCAACCCGACTCCCAAGAAACAAAACCTAAACTAAAACCGACCCGCACTATAAACTTCCGTAGAATTAGTATATTTTAAGTTAAATAAAGTATCAAGTCGGCCTAGGCATTTTTGCTTCATGTCTGTTTGCTTGTCATTTACAGGGTAACACAAAATAATTCGATTGCATAACGGTCTACGGGGAAAAACTGCTTGCAGGGTATTTTTAATTATTTTACACTATTTCAAACATGATGAAATTGATATAAATTACTGAGATTTACTGCAAAAATATTGCTGTAGAATATGATGTGCATAGCATTTATTGTTCATTTACAGGGACACATGTCGGATGCATTACAGTATCGCAGTATTGTCTGTTGGGGATAATTGCCGGAAGTGTGTTTCTGTTATGACATGCGTTTTATAGTTTTACTAAATTTTTGATGCTACGTGGTATATATTAATTCTACAGATCATTTTTAGGGCTACGCAAAAGTATTCGTAAGCAATATCGAGCATGAATAAAAAATTGCTTAGTTGTGTTTTGAAGTTGATTAATGCATTTTCAAGCTCATTTATATTTAGTAAACTAAGAGATGTTTGTAGAATTTACATAAAATTATATACAGGGTTATGCAAAGAATTGGATACGTGCCTTGCTGAATAGTATTTCCTGGAAGTCAGACTTCAGTAGCTTTCGGCGTATTTTTGCCTGAATTAAATACTATCTTAATATGTGGCATATATAAAAATATGTAGGTAATATACAGGGCTGTGCAAAAAACTTTTGCAAGTATGTTTTTTTTCTATTAATAGAAATTTCTAAAGGTGAATCTTCAATTTTGTTATGAGTTTTCTTGCTAAGATTAGTTTTAGCATACTATGTAGAATGTATAAAAATCTATTGATCATATACAAGGCTGCCAAAAAAGAATTACAGTACGTTTTAGGCTATAAACGCTTATTGTTGAAATCAGGTTTTGAAAAGTGTTATGCATTTTCTAAAATGTCTACTTAGGTATCTTCTTTACCTTATTAAATGGCGACGTTTTGTTAAAGCATTCTGGAAGTGTTGGAAAGTGTCTCATAATCTGTGCTTGATGCATGTTTTTTCCTTCTTGTTATTTTAAGGGTATATTTTTCGCAAATAATCTGTGCGGAAGCATAAAAGAACCTGCAGATAAGATATATTTTTAATCTTTTTCCAGCATTACGTAGAAAAGATGTGTTGTTCAGGCGGTATTAAAAAAAAATATCTTTCCACGCTCAGCAACTAAAAAGTTTGAGACATATTTTCGCTGGATTCCTTTGTCCTCAAGATAATCAATCACTAGTGCAGCACGATGAGGACGTGAATTATCATCCATTAGGAGAAAGTTATTACTGATTGCACCAAAAAGAACTTGACATGAGGATCAAGAACCTCATCTCTGTGTATTTTAGCATTCACATTTGCACTGGTAAAAATGTATAGGTCAGTGCGGTCATTCAAAATGACGCCCGCCCATACCATGATTCTGCAATCTGAACTAACGTCAGTTGCCTGTTTTTTTTAGCAATCGTTGCCAAATAACGGTCTGAAGAGTCTGTTGTGGCACGTTTTCGATCTTGATCTGGTTGTCTGTGCACATTACCAGTGTCTTTAAAGATTCTTGATATGACGCTTTTGGCTATTTTTAAGTCTTTACAGAGCCCTGTTAGTACCTGTCTTGCTGTCAATGTTTTCTGGGCGACATATTCCACCTACTACAGCCGAATATTTTATGTAACTACACGTACAATCCTTGGAATTAGACTTCAAATTACCCACGTGCACTCCTTGTCACCTAAGGCGGCACTAGAGGGGGGTCCGGGGTGGCATATGCCCCCCCATCGGGCATACCTGCCCCCCTCGGGATCAAAATACAATTGTCGTTGGAGAATATATATTGACTTTGGGATTTCAACCCGATTCGGGTCGGGTCGGGTCAGATTGACAGTCTTATGATACAACATCCTATATTAGTAAATTAATATACTCATTTTAACTTATTTTCTAATTTAGATTCCTTTATTTTGGCTATAATATCTTATATCAAAAATCTATTTAAGTCTAATTAAAAGGCAATCTATTACCCTAGCTTTAATATACAGTATGCCCACTAAAGTCCCTTGCCACCCTCTTAACTTCGGAACGGCTGCTGCTATATTCATAAAAGTGGTTTCTAGGTATAGTAAAGTAGCATTGTGCTATAGAATGAAATTGCCTACGGCGCCATCTGGTAGAAAACTTTGGAGTTAGCATTCCTATCACGAAAACGGAAAGAGATAGAGAAAAAAAGTGATTTACAAAGTTGTAGAGCATCAACGATTTAGTACGAAAAGACACCTTGTGGATATTAATGCGAAGAATAGAACGGTTAAAACGCGCATTTGTTTTTTCGTGATTTCCGACACTGTCACGTGACAAAACGATCTTAGAAAGAAACAAACAACGAGTTGAAGCAATATACCTTTATTTGAGATTTTCAAACTTCTCACCGTCAGCTGCAATCAAGGCTACACTAGATACCGGGCTTGCTCATTCATTATCATGAAGTCACAAAAGGTGGCTGGCCGCAACCAACGATTGGTGCAAAGCGACGAGCCCGTCCTTTTGTGCCAATCACTGTATGTCTTTCATTTTGTCGTTTCGCTTTGAACCAATCGCTGGTAGCGGCCAGCCACCATTTGTGACGTCATGATAATGAATGAGCAAGCCCGTTATCTAGTGTAGCCCTGCTGCAATGCATATTTGGATCCTTGTTTGAATTTCACGTTGCACACGTTGGAGCATAGAGGGTGACACGTTGGCACAAGCGTCCGCAATGCGTCGTTTTGATTGGGAATCAGAAGCGATACCACTGTGCCGCATTGCAATGTCGTGTTTTGTCCGAAAGACAAAACATTTTTCCTTCCGTTCAAGTTTCGTGACGTCACAGTGTAGGAAATCACAAAAAATCAAATGCGCGTTTTAACCGTTCTATTCTTCGCATTAATGTCCATAAAGTGTCTTTTCGTACTAAATCGATGATGTTCTACAGATTTGTATATCACTTTTTTACCCTATCTCTTCCCGTTTTCGAGATAGAAATGCTAACTTCGCAGTTTTCCACGAGGTGGCGTCGTAGGCGGTTTCATTCAGTAGCGCATGGCTACTTTACTATACCTAGACACCACTTTTATGAATATAGCAGCAGCCATTCCGAAGTTAAGAGGGTGGCAAGGGACTTTAGTGGGCATACTATATTTATTCGGGTACATGTAGGCCATCGGAATTCGTTATGTATTGAAATTCTATGAATTATCGATGAATTTTTCGATGAATTATCGATGAATTTTTCGATGAATTATCGATAAATTTTTCGATGAATTATCGAAATTATCGAAATTATGTAGGCCATCGGTACATTCAGGCCATCTGTCCTGTACGACGCGACGCCTTTAATTTTGCTGCTTAAAAGTTGTAATTTAATAATTTAATATTTGATTTCGGGTCAGCTTGGGTTGACGTATTTCGGGTTCGGATCGGAATGCGAGGGACAGAATTTTTTTTTATCGGCCTCGAGTTGGGGGTAGAGTCCTGCATCGTGTGGGGAAAACTGAACCCAACACGGCTCTTGGTTTGGATTGTATCGCACTGAAGCTAGTCTTTTTGTTGTGGGTCGGACTTGTATATTTTAACTGTGGGTCGGTTCGAGTCGAGTTAACTTTAACTGTTTCGGGTTCAGGTCGGTTTCGGGTTGGGTTTTGACATTTCCGGGTATGGTTTGGGTTGACCCGATTTCTCAAAAGAATCCTCAAATTATAGGTTAAAATGAAAAACTGTATACTTTCTAATATTAATTGTTTCGAGAATTATTTTTTGTTTCGAGTCGGGTTTCGGGTTTAAGTAGTTCAGGTTGAGGTCGGCGAAAATTTTTTTGTCGATTTTGGGTCAAAAGAAATTTTTTGTGGGGTTTTTGTTTGGGTTTTAGGTTGGCTTTAAACGGAATTTTCAGGTCCGGGTTGGTACAACCCAACCTATTTTAGATGAAAATCTATATATTTTTGAGTATGAATAATTACTTACATGTTTATTTTTCAACATAAAGGACAAAATCGATAATAGAAATATGATTAAGGACTTTTTTCCATAATTACATTAAGTTTTGGATCAATTTTCTCCAATTGAAGCTTTCGGATCGGGTTGAATTGAAATATTTCGAGTTCAAATTGAAGTATTTCGGGTTCAAGTATTTTGTTTTCGGATTCGGTGGCGAGTGGACCAAATAATTTTGTAAGGCTCGGGTCGGAATTCGGGTTTTTTAAAATAAAATTTGCAGGCCGCAAATTTTACTTATTATACGTGCAGGGTTCTAGTTGGGTGTAACCAGGGGTCGGAAGTAGCGCGCTATAAGTTGCGAAACTACAGTAGTCGATATTTTTTCTATTAGTTTGTATTGTAGCGCGATAAATTTTAAAAAATGGTATACGGTGCCGAAGGCAGCTGGGACCCGAGCCGGAGGTTCGTTCGGTTCGAGGTTTATCATATTCGAGGTCAAGGGTAGCGCTAGAGGGGGATCCGGGGTCCAAATTCAATTGTCGTCTGGGAAAATATTTTGACCTCGGAGTAGAATCCTGCATCGGGTCAGGGAACTGCCCACGATCCGACCCAACCCTAGTCGAGGCAGGTTAGTTTTTTAAAAAATAACATGGGGTGAGTTTATAAAAACCCGACTCGTGGGAAAGTAGGTGCTGACTTTTTTTTTTTTTTGTAAGCCGGGTTGACTACAATTGTTTCAGTTTCGGGTTGAGTTTTGATTTATGTGTGTCCGGCTTGGGTTTAACCTGATTTTTCAAAACACTGTCCAGAATATTCTGTTTCAGATATTAGAATCCTGTACCGGGTCGGGTAAACCGATTTTACCTGAACCCGACCAGACTCGCGATTCGGGTTGGAGCTATTTTTTTTTTTTGTTGTTGTTGTTGCTGCTGAATTCGGGTCGGGTTGAGTTTTGATACTTTCGCGTCGTGTTCGGGTGAACCTGATTCTACAATAAAATTCTACGTTGTTGTTTCAGATGAAAAACTAGATATTTAAATAAGAATAAGTCATTTTACATGTTTATTTGTCTACATAAAATGTAGAATTGATATTAGACAAATTATTGTAGATTATTTTTTCATAATCGTATTAAACTAAAGATCTTTTTTTTTATATTTCGGGTCGGATTAGGATAGAAGTATTTCGAATTTCAAATGGACAAAAAAATTTGTCGTTAAAATTTAATTGCTGTAGGGGAAAATATTTTGATTTCGGAGTTAGAGTCGAGTCGGGTAACCCAATTTTCCCACACACCACCGGACAGCAGGGTGGTGGTTAGTTTTAAAAAATTACTCGAGGTTAGTGTTTTTAAAAATAAACGACCCGTGGGTTAGGTTGGCGCTGATTCTCTTCTTTGCATGTCGGGTTGACCGCAGTTGTTTCGGTTTCGAATTGAATTTTGATTCTTTCATGTTGTGTTTGAGTTACCTGATTTTTTCAAAAAAGTGTCCAGAATATTGTTTCAAATTAGACTCCTGCATTGCGTCGTGTAACCCGATTTTACCCAAACCCGACCAACCCGCTGTACGTATCGGGTTGGGTTGAAGTTAATTTTATTCGTTGCAGGTCGAGTTAACTTTAAACTTTTTGGGTTGGATTTTGACTCTTTCAGATAGGGTTAGGGTTGACACGATTTTTCAAAAGAAAGGAGTGAATATTTTGCAAATGAAATAAAAAAACTATATATTTGAATGAATCTAAATGTGTTAATTTTATACAAGAAAAAAATTGATTTTAGAGATATAATTGTAGATTGCATTTCAGTAATCGTTTTTCAGTATTTGTATTTCAGCAATTGTATAAAATGATCTGCTGAATAACGAAAAACTTTCTGACACAATTTCTGACTCATTTTTAAACGTAAAGGCATAAAATTGACAGGCCTGAATGTTGAAGCGATTTGGAATCGAAATGAGTTTTCCCATTTTTGATAAATTGCTTATCGAGTTATAAGCGATTCGTGTCACGTGACAACACGTTTTTCTCCTTTCTGGTGCTAAAGCATCAGGAATTCGGTTCAAAACGTTGACTTTGACAGTGTTTTCTGAAAGATCTTCTGTCTTCACCTGAAAATGGAAAACGTGTTTTGATTACAAAGTTTTTTAATAACAATGCCTGCCCATTTCATGCGTTTCTGAATAAAAATGAATTAAAATATGTGTGTGAAAGTAGCCCCTTTGTATTTGAGAACAGCTTTAAGATATTTCTTAATTTCTTTCGCTTTGGGTTCAGGTTTGAATATTTCGGTTTGGGTTTTGGCACTTACCGCTCGGATTCTGGTTGACCAAATTTTTCAAAAAAAAAAGTTTAAAATATCTTTTTAGATGAATAACTATTTCTTTAATATTAATGAGTGTATGTATGCTCATTTTTATACTTAAAAACTAAAATTTAAACTAGACATATAATTGTAAACTACCTTTCCATAATTGTATTAAAATATGGATTAATTTTCTATCATTTCAGGTTCAGGTCGATGAAAATGCTTTTGTGGGGTTCGAGTCGGGTTCAGTTATAATTATCGTGTATAATAAGACCCGAGCAGGGCTCTAATCCATATATATATATATACTAGTGTCTAGAAATTAAGGGACAGTGACAAATTTCAGACGTTTCGTCGAATATCCCACTGAAACTCGTGAGGAAATGAACGGAATGCCCTTGAAATTTGAGGATGTAAAGAACATGTTTTTCACTGAAGATTTTGTCGCGAGGGAGGACAATTAGGGGGGTGGCAATAATAACTTTAAAAATAAAATAATATTTTCGATTACCCAAGTAACAGAAAAGGCTAAAAATGATCCGTCACTGTAGCAAATTACTATGTAGGTCCTGTTCAACATTTGTGTGCATTTATGTAAGCATAGCACGTATATTCGTGAAGATGTTAACGTTTCTGTGAAAAAATCAATGTTCTTTCTTTTTTTTTTTATAGCATGCAGAATTTTCAGCCAAATTCAACACCGATTTCCAAAAACTTGACAAAAAATCGTGGAAATAGTATTCTGTAATTAAAATATTAATATATTGAATATTTGATGAGATATGGGTATTTGTATGAAATAAATATTAACTGCGTATGAGCGAACTACAGCAAAGATTTTTTTGTCATGATTTGATAGTCAATACTATAGGATAACTCATATAAAAGACCAGTGAAATATCGTGAAAACTCAAAAATGGGATTTCCTCTTCAACTTTTCAATTATTGCTGTAACTTTTTGAATTTTCACGATATTTCACTGGTCTTTTTATAGGAGTTTCCCTATAGTATTGACTATCAAATCCTGATAGACAATGTTTGATGTAGTTCGCGCATGCGCAGTTAAAATGTATTTCATAAAAATACCTATATCTCATCAAATATTAAATATATTAATATTTTAACACAGTATACTATTTCTACGATTTTTTATCAACTTTTTTGGAAAGCGGTGTTAAATTCGGTTGAAAACTCTGCATGCTATAAAAAAAAAACATTTGAATTTTTCACAGAAACGTTAACATCTTCACGAATGTACGTGCTATGCTTACACAAATGCACACAAATGTTGAACAGGACCTACATAGTCACTTGCTACAGTGACAGATCATTTTTAGCATTTTCTGTTACTTGGTTAATCCAAAATATTATTTTATTATTATTGCCCTTCCCCCCTAAATGTCCTCGCGACAAAATCTTCACTGAAAAACGTGAAGTCAAAGATGTTCTTTACATCCTTAAAGTTCAAGGGCATTTCGGGCATTTCCTCACGAGTTTCAGTAAGATATTCGACGAAATGTCTGAAATTGGTCACTGCCTCTTAATTTTTAGACACCAGTGTGTGTGTATATATATACAGTGCTATAGTTGGGTTCCCAGAAATATTAAGTTTGTCATTTAAATATATATATATATCGCGTACGAGCACAAACCTCTTTTTTTTCTCCAGACTGCAAACTATACCCATTTCAATGTCTGAATGCGAAAGATCATACAGCAGTATGAATAACATCATGATGCGAAAAATTCACTCCTTATTGACAGAGCCAGTTTACTTTTATTTATAAGCCATGTAGGAATATAGTAGTAACCTCTCTTGAAATAATTTTCTCCTGAACCATATGTGAAATCTTGGTTCCGATCAGGAAAATGATTAGCAGACGAGACAGCTTGTCGTAAATCAGAGAGCACAGAAAACCCCTCTCACTATCGTTCGTTATGGAAACTTCTAGGATAGATGTGCCAATAAGTTATATATGGATTTATTTCTGTTATTTCAGTTATATTTTGATTCATAATGGAAAATGTTATTACGAGATTGATTAAATATTGCCTTTAGATGAATTCTATATAAATACAATACTATAAAAACTAGAATATACTAATTGTATATAAAAAGTCAGCTTATGGCTAAATGTTTTAAATTGGCTTAGCAAAAATCCGGTAGCATCATTATCACTCAAGGTGAGTTCCCACAAATATTTTTTTCCAACTACAGCACTGTATATATATATATATATATATATATATATATATATGCATACATATTATATACATACATATATATATGTACACATACATATAGATATATAGATATATATCATATATACATACATGCATATATATACATATATATACATATATACAGTAAGTTCAAGAACAATAAGAAGAAGGTTATCAGGATTTGGACTACAAGCTAGAATTCCAAGGAAAAAAACATATTTAAATCAAAAGCAACGCGAAAAACGAGTTAAGTGGGCAAAAGAACACATTAAATGGTCAGAAAATCAATGGAAGCAAGTAATCTGCAGCGATGAGAGTAAAATATCGCTCTTTGGTAGTGATGGTAGAAAATACGTGAGACGTAGAAGAGGAGAAGCACTTCATCCTGATTGCATTGAAGCAACTACAAAAAACCCAACAAATGTCATGATTTGGGCATGTATGTCTGCAGATGGTGTGGGCTGAATTCAAGTGATTGATGGCATCCTGAATGCCAAAAATACATCGAAACTGTCCTGGAACCAAAATTGATACCTTCCATCAGGGATCTCTTCCCCAACAACGCACCATTTATTTTTCAGCAGGATTCAGCTCCATGCCACACAGCAAAAGTATGTAAAGCATGGTTTCAAAATAAAGGCATAGATATATTACCATTGCCAGGAAACAGCCCTGATCTCAATCCAATTGAAAATTTGTGGCGACGTTTGAAAATTCTTGTACGAAAAAAACGTCCATCCAATAAAAGACAACCTATTGAAGCTATAATTGATTCTTGGCACCATGTGATTACGAAACATGAACTCCAAACACTCGTTCACTCGATGAAAAGACACTGTGAAGCTGTCTTAAAAAATAAGGGTTATCCTACTAAGTATTGATTGTTAAGTATCACTTTAAAAAAATGCAAATCTAAGATAGATCTTACTATTAGTTGCATAACTTTTTTTGTAATACAGATACTGTAATACTGTTCTACTGTTGTAATACTAATTCTACATTAAATTACCTTCAATTTGATATATAAACGTTTGTATTTAAGTAAACATTAATATATTCTACAAGCACACAAAGTTGAAAAACATGAAACTTTCAAAAAATGTCCACTCTTTTGGCCACCACTGTATATATATGCATACATATATATACATACATATATATATGCACACATACATATATATATATATATATATATATATATATATATTACCAATTTGGCCTCCCTGTCGGGGAAACCATGCCCCTTCGTCGGGCAAATCTTGGCGCCGCTCTTGCTTGTCACACGTGCCGAAAGAACGGGCTCAAAAATTTTCATATTTTTCTGTAGCGAAGGTTAATCCCATTGGACTACGTGACAACGTTTACATTGAGTTACACACCAATCATCTTTCATTGAAGTTCTCTTAATAGAATTAACACAAAGAAACCTTTTTATGGTTGCTTCTTTATTTTTTCTCGCCAGTATAGCACAATAAATTGACAGCTAATATACATCAAAATGAAAGCAATAGTGTATGTCGTATCTTTTATTACTTTTGTTCTTAGCGTTACGTGTTACTGACGTATACATTTGTGCCTTATAACATATATATATGCTATATATTTATTTGTTTTTAAAAGAAAAGTGCGCCAATATTATCCCACTTAGCAGATTACTTTAGTATGGCAAATTGTTTATGAACGGTTGGATGTATAAAGAATGATGAACAAAACTCAGAATTTGTTCAATAGATTAAACCGAACAACCCTACAAAGGATTGTCCAAGCAAGTAATGGTGCTAATATTGAAAAACACCTTTCATGTTGTAAACTAGTTTATTTTTTAAGTTACCTCATCTATATAATCTACATAAGAAATGCTCAGAAAATAGTTAAAATTCTAATAAATCATGAAAATTAAACGGTTTAATTGAAGAAGGCACGGTTTAACATTTTCTAAAGAATAGGGAATTACTTTAATACGATAAAACAAAAAAGTCCTTCCGGCCTGTACCGGGAGGAAAAGCTAGCTTTCCTATATCTACGTTTTAAAATTTTAGCTAATGTTACACGAAAACAGCAAGCTAAAATGCAAAGAAACGTTTACAAAAGATTCGTTAATACTGAATTTGAATAAGAAATTCGTCAAATTATTGAGCAATAGCCAAATTGGCTTCATTTATGAAGACTTATTTTGATCGCCAAATTTCGCGATATTTCGCCAAATGTCGCCAATTTTGCCAATTTTGTCGCCAATGTCGCCAATTTTGGGGCTAACGGATATGAATATATAGTTTTATGCGTATGATTGGGAAAATTATTACAACAATGAAAGAAAATAATTTGCGAGTAATCGCGTTAATGTGCTGTTTTGTTTCAAAATGTCAGCCACCCTAGAATTTCAAACTGCTCTATCTCAGCCATTTTTTAAGATAGAGGTAAACCAAAAAAAGCTCTGGAATCCTTGTATCAAGGCCTAACACGTAATTAAAAAATAAATTTGAATTTTTAACTTTTTTGTATAGTTATTTTAGATTTTAAGTTAATTTAAATCTTTAAGTGGCCGCCATCTTGAAACAAGATAGCGGACCAAGCTGGCCAACGAACTCGGTCGAGACATTAGTGACCTTAATACACACAATTAGTTTCATCAAAATCGATTCATAAATACGGGCGTTATCGTATGACATAGGTCAGATATATATATATATATATATATATATATATATATATGGATATATCTATATATATAAATCAACATTTGGACGGAGGGTGGTTTTGGGGTCTGGGGGTCATGATCGGTGAAAATATATCGAAATTTTCCGGAACTGCTTTCCTCCGAACGGCTGCAATAGGTAAGCTTTATACTTTTTTGTATTGAAAGCTACCTAATAGGTGAAATATTTTCATACAGAAGGTACTTTAGACAGTCAATTTACATAAAATATCTATATCAGAGTCCTATAACATGCAAGAATCGCACAACTAACGGTTTATATCTGAAATATCTTGTTACTACAAAAAACGTACCAAGTACACGTAAAAATCCACATTTTTTAGCGTCATTGAAGAACGCTTTATGCCACTAAATGCTTTGGAAAGAAACTTACATATGTTGCTTGATTCAAAAATGCTCTTACTCGCCAACAATATATAATTTTTTGTTATGTCGGACACATTCACTATCTGGTACTGTAAAAATGCTTGCAAAGTTTTATCCAAAATCAAATTAACGTTATTTAACAACGAATTGTCAGATTTCTTTTTCATGCATTGAACTCTATTACAAATATTACAACTATTTTTTTTATCGCCCTTAAAAAATCCAATTCGTAAGGAAAAGTTCTTCGCAAACTTCATTCAGTTACACTAATTCCTTCCTTTTTACTTTCTTCTATCTATAATAGAAGAAAGTATTGTAATCGAAATTTTTTTCGACTTCCGGTTTTCGACGAATTTACACGTTTTAGGGGTCAGAGATTCCGAAAAACATGTTTTTACAAAATGTCTGTCTGTCCGTCTGTCCGTCTGTCCGTCTGTCCGTCTGTGTTGCTTTTAATTGTACCATCTAAAACTGTATGAAGTTATGCTTCAAATTGAACCTAATTTTTTTTCTATGTTTTTGGCTATGGCAAGCAGATTCTATCAGAATTTGGGGATATTTCGACGAAAGGGGGCGCTGTGATCGATATTTTTGTTCCATTTTCACTATTGTACCATCTAAAAGTGTATGAAGTTATGCTTCAAATTGAACCTAATTTTTTTTCTATGTTTTTGGCTATGGCAAGCAGATTCTATCAGAATTTGGGGATATTTCGACAAAAGGGGGCGCTGTGATCGATATTTTTGTTCCATTTTCACTATTGTACCATCTAAAAGTGTATGAAGTTATGCTTCAAATTGAACCTAATTTTTTTTCTATGTTTTTGGCTATGGCAAGCAGATTCTATCAGAATTTGGGGATATTTCGACGAAAGGGGGCGCTGTGATCGATATTTTTGTTCCATTTTCACTATTGTACCATCTAAAAGTGTATAAAGTTGTACTTCAAATTGAACCATATTTTTTTCTAGGTTTTTGGCTATGGCAAGCAGATTCTATCAGAATTTGGGAATATTTCGACGAAAAGGGGCGCTGTGATCGATAGTTTTGTTCCATTTTCACTATTGTATCATCGAAAAGTGTATGAAGTTATGCTTCAAATTCAACCACATTTATTTTCTATGTTTTTGGCTATGGCAAGCAGATTCTATCAGAATTTGGGGATATTTCGACAAAAGGGGGCGCTGTGATCGATATTTTTGTTCCATTTTCACTATTGTACCATCTAAAAGTGTATGAAGTTATGCTTCAAATTGAACCTAATTTTTTTTCTATGTTTTTGGCTATGGCAAGCAGATTCTATCAGAATGTGGGGATATTTCGACGAAAGGGGGCGCTGTGATCGATATTTTTGTTCCATTTTCACTATTGTACCATCTAAAAGTGTATAAAGTTGTACTTCAAATTGAACCATATTTTTTTTCTAGGTTTTTGGCTATGGCAAGCAGATTCTATCAGAATTTGGGAATATTTCGACGAAAAGGGGCGCTGTGATCGATAGTTTTGTTCCATTTTCACTATTGTATCATCGAAAAGTGTATGAAGTTATGCTTCAAATTCAACCACATTTATTTTCTATGTTTTTGGCTATGGCAAGCAGGTTCTATTAGAATTTGGGGATATTTCGACGAAAGGGGGCGTTGCGATAGCCATTTAAAGATTTCAAATTCAAAAAAGATGTGCAAATTCAAAAAAATTAGAAATCCTAAAACTTATTTTTCGTTAAATGTTCGGCCTTGATCCGGAGAATCCGGAACAGTTTTTGCTTTGCCTCTATGTTAAAAAATGGCTGAGATATAGCAGTTTGAAATTTTAGGGTGGCTAACATTTTCAAAGAAGACAGCAGAATTCATCCATAAACGGGTTTAATTTATGAGCTTTAGTTAACATGATTTCGGCAAATTTTCTTTCATTGTTGTAACCATTAATCTTATTATTTGCTTATCACTATATATTTATATTCGCCAACGTCAAATTCTCGCCAAACTTGGTGACAGTTGGCGGAATATCGCCAAATTTGGCGACCAAAATAAGTTGCCATAAATGAAGCGAACTTGGCTGTAGATGACTAATTTGACGATATTCTCATTCAAATTCAATGTTGACGAGAACTGGGATTGAATCTTCTTTATTTAGGTTCCACGCGTTTTACCTTCGTGTTTTCCATTAAATTAATTAGCTAAAATCATAAAACCAAGGAATAGGAAGGCTATGTGTTCCTGTCGGTTCAGGCCAGAAGGACTTTTCGTAGTTTAGTATGCATCGGTTGTTCGCATCCTTGTAACCCGACCATTCGCACGCAGCTGACGTACAACAGAATGATGAAAAATATTGATTTTATTGGCGATGTGATAGCGAATTTTGAAGTATTAACATGACTGAGATAGAAGAAACTTTTGGGATTGGCACATCCGACTAGTTTAAATATTTCTGATAATCTAGTATATATAGCCCGAAAAAGATCGAGTAGTTCTGCATTTTGGTTCTGCAAAAGTCCAAACTTTCCACCTCCTTCTCCTTCCGCATGTGCCATCATTTTGAAAACGCGACAAAAAATCGACTTTTTCAGATTTTTCTTCAAGAACATAATAGCTGTATATTTTAGCAGAAATTTTGAAATATCAATCTTGCAGAAAATTTTAATTTGCAACAAATTTCCTACATAAACCACTTTAATAGGCCCATTAATAACGACGCTATACCACTCCAACATCTGTGTGAAGTAGGAGAATTGGTGAAATATAACTTGATACAAATTACTCAACTTCCGTATTTAAGTTGGGCCAATAAAAATATTCTCTGGCTTTAATTTGGGGAGAAACTACATCTGTATGTGGGCAAATGTAATGTATTCAAAAAAAATTTTTCTTGAAACTTTTGGCAGAACTAGCCGCTGCCCTCGGCAGATTATGCCTTCTTTTGTAACATCCAGCTCTTCATTTCATTGCCTATAGGCACTTGTTCTTGTTTCTTTTCCTCAGGCCAACTATTATTTTCTGACTGCCATGTCTCGAAAATCGGCTCAAAATACCAAATAGACAGTAATTTCTAAGAAATGCTTTACTTTTGTAAAAAAAAAATCAAAACTGTTGCTCGCTTACAGGAATCTGCAATGCTGATTTTATCTGGACATTTAGCGATAAAACTTCGGTTGTTATGAGGCTAGAAAAATCCTCATGTATGAATTTTGTAGAAAATTTTGCAGTTCCCCACCTTTCTTCTCTCACGTACCCCTTGCTTCGACTTTTCATTTATGCGTACCTTTTCTCGCATAAATCCGTCCTAAATATTTTGTTTTCGTTCATTAGTAACGTTCTTCTTTTAGTTACCAACGTTAGATTCAGTTCTCTTTAGAATTGCACTTTTGAACCACTTATGATCCATTTTGAACCTCAACACGATAGCTATATAAAGTCACTCAAAATACTAAATACTAGCAAAAACCGCGGCTTTGCTTGCGTAATTGTCGAAAAATGCCAAGTGGTTGAATAAATTGAAAAAAGCCTTTTTTTTCGTTTCTTCAAAATGACGGCTCACATGGAGGGGAAAGGCATTCGAAAACTTGGTCTTTTTATTAAAACATCAAAATATACAAACTACTCAAAAAGCATAACTACTTAACTTTCTTCAAAGAAAAACTGCTTTGTTTACTGGGCTATTAACATATTTATGAATGCGCCGGTACGCTATACTAATATTACAAAGTAGTAAAGATTGTTTTTTTGTTTGTTTGTAGGGGGTAATCTCTGGAACTACTGAAGCGATTTAAAAAGTGATGGTGGCATATTGATGGTGACAATCCCTGCTCGAACATAGGCAATATTTTATGTTGGTTCCACTATCCCCAGGGGGGTGCAGGAGCGAAAAACGTTCTAAAATTTCGATTTTTTTTATACTGAAGGAGCTAGAAACATGAAATTTGGCATGGTAGTTACTCATAACATGTAAATGCTCTCTACGAACAAATTCTAAAAAAATTCGAAATTTAAAAGGGTGAGATGAGCAAAAAGCGTTCTAAATTACAATTTCTATGGAATCTGTGGAACTACAGAACCGTTTTCAAAAGTGATGGTTGCAAATTGATGGTGACAGTCCGTGCTCCAAAATAGGCTATATTTTATGTCGGTACCACTATCCCAAGGCTGCTGCAGGAGCGAAAAAGTTCTAAAAATGCAATTTTTTGTATACTGAAGGAGCTAGAAATATGAAATTTGGCATGGTAGTTACTTATAAAATGTAAATGCTCTCTAAGAACAAATTCTAAAAAAATTCGAAATTTAAAAGGGTGAGATGAGCGAAAAATGTTCTAAAAACATTCTAAATTACCATTTCTATGGAATCTCTGGAACTACAGAACCATTTTCAAAAATGATGTTGTCAAATTGATGGTAACAGTCCCTGCTGTAACATAGGCAATATTTGATGTCGGTGCCACTACCACAGGGGGGTGCAAGGGCGAAAAAACATTCTAAAATTTCGATTTTTTTTATACTGAAGGAGCTAACTTTAAATTTGGCATGGTAGTTATTTAAAAGATGTAAATGCTCTCTAAGAAAAAATTCTAAAAAAATTTGAAATTTAAAAAGGTGATATGAGCGAAAAGCGTTCTAAAAACATTCTAAATTACATTTTCTATGGAATCTCTCGAACTACAGAACTGTTTTCAAAAGTGATGGTGGCAAATTGATGATGACAGTTCCTGCTGTAATATAGGCTATATTTCATGTCGGTTCGACTACCCCCCAGGGGAGTGCAGTAGCGAAAAACGTTCTAAAATTTGGATTTTTTTATACTGAAGGTGTTAGAAACATGAAATTTGGCATGGTAATTACTTATAAGATGTAAATGCTCTCTAAGAACAAATTCTAAAAAAAGTTCGAAATTTAAAACTGTGCTATGAGCGAAAAGCATTCTAAATTACAATTTCTATGGAATCTCTGGAACTATCGAACTCTTTTCAAAAGTTAAGGTAGCAAATTGATGGTGACAGTCCTTGCTGTAACATAGGCTATATTTTATGTCGGTGCCACTACCACAGGGAGGTGCAAAAGCGAAAAACTTTCTAAAATTTCGATTTTTTTTATACTGAAGGAACTAGAAAATCGAAATTTGGCATGGTAGTTATTTATAAAATGTAAATGCTCTCTAAGAACAAATTCTAAAAAAATTCGAAATTTAAAAGGGTGAGATGAGCGAAAAGCGGTCTAAAAACATTCTAAATTACAATTTCTATGAAATCTCTGGAACTACAGAACCATTTTCAGAAGTGATGGTAACAGTCCGTGCTGTAACATAGGCTATGTTTTATATCGGTTACACTACCACAGAGGGGGGAGGGGGTAAATGTGCGAAAAACGTTCTAAATTTTCGATTTTTTTTTCGACATTAGCGTGGCTTAATTAGTAATTTCTGAATTATCTGTGACAGTAAAATTTCCTCTAATGAAAATAGGCCAACGAATGCCACTTGGCATTTTTCAAGAATTACGCGAGCAAAGCCGCGGGTTTTGATAGTATTGTATAATCTCGCAAATTTGACCAATTAAGAACTAAGGAGATGCCGAGGTACCGAAAATGTTGACTTTTACCGACAGAATAAAGGATGTTTATACTTACTGAATAGTTCTCTAATGAAAGTTACAGCACAATACAAAACAGAGAAATGCACAGCATGCCTTAAAAATGCACATGATGTAATGACTATTTTTCAAAGGATTAAATTCCATATTTTATCTGAATAACATACTCAAGTTTCATACTGATTTGAGCATTTTTTGCAGTGCATATAACATCACAATATGTGCAAACTTTAGTGGTGGCTCTACAAAAATCTATGTACGATATGAAAACTTGTTTCGAAAGAAACATATTTCACATCAATTACATACTCAAATTACCTCAATTTCATATTCAAATCAACCACAGTATATTTAAGCCATTGTTCTATGATCAGCATAAACTGTTTAGTGATTAAAAAAGTGATCGTCGAGTTGTACAGAATGTCGAGATATCGGGATTCTACTGTATATGGAAACTAATAGAAAAAATACATGTATAATTACCTAATAAAGAACGGCAACAGTTAATGATTACTCAGCGTATTTACATATGTACTGAACTATAACAGAATTTGAAGTTTTAAAATAAAATATAATTCCTGAAAGTCTGACTTACCTTCTTTTGCTTTATACAGCGAAGTAATATCCTCCATGATATTGATCAATGGTCTCTGCGTAACAACTGCTCTGCCAACGCTTAAAAAGAGAAATATTATTATACACTCGATCAGATTGGTAGCCCGGAGCGTAGCAACCGTGGGGCAGTTGGAGCAATCTGCTCCAGGCGCACTAATCATAAGGGCGAAAAATTAGAAAAGACAAAATACAAATTTGTTGAAAATATTTACATTTTTATGTTTTACAATTTTCCATATTTTCCAAATGAGGTATTTTTTCGTTATACCAACACCATTGTCGCCCAGCATAATACGTTGGTTGCCTTTTATGTTTTTACAAACGACCAATAGAAGGCGCTACTGAAATTTGTCTTCAGGATATTCGTAAAATTCACATTTTTTTATCTTGGAATCCGTGGCATCTTAGAAATCGTCTGCGTATTTTGTTTACAGTGAGTGTTCTAAAGAAACAAGTGAGTGATAAAAATGAAAATAACTCGTCAAGGTTTCCGTTGGATGATTTTTTATGATTTTAAGAAAGGCCTCACTCGACAAGAATGCTTAGCATCGCTTCGTGAAACTTTTGGTAATGAAGCACCATCAGAAAAGACTGTTTACAGTTGGTTTGCAAAATTTTGTCGTGGTCGTGCGTCCGTCAGTGATGAATCTCGTGAAGGACGACCAAAATCGGTAGTGATTCCAAACAACATCGATGCTGTGCGCAAGATGATTGAAGAAGATCGGCATGTCACGTATCGTGAGATAGAAGCATCCCTTGGCATATCACAGACTACAATACTTTCGATTTTGCACAAACATTTAGCTGTTAAAAAGATTTGTTCCTGATAGATTCCACACAATTTGACAGAAGCTCAAAAAGAGGCTCGTGCAAATTGGTGTAAGGAAATGCTAAAAAAATTCAAATTGGGAACTGCAAAATCCGTATACAACATCGTTACAGGAGACGAAACTTGGATAGATTCGTATGTGCCAGAAACTAAACAACAATCCACAGTTTGGGTGTTTCTAGATGAACCGAATCCTACGAAGGTTGTTCGTTCACGAAGCACTTACAAGAAAATGATTACTTGTTTCTTCGGCCGTACACGACATATCGCAACTATTCCTTTAGAGGATCGAAAAACTGTTAAAGCTAAAGGGTATACAAAAATTTGTTTGCCAAAAATCATCAACGAAATCAAGAAAAACAACAAAAACGCTGCATCATAATTCACCACAACAACGCCAGCTCCCACACAGCACATGAAACAATTTATTATTTGAAGGATAAAAATGTCGAATTAATGTCTCATTGCCCATATTCTCCTGATTTGTCGCCTAACGACATTTCCTTGTTCCCTTATGTCAAACAAAAAAATGCGTGGGCAGCGATTTTCATCACCTCGAGAAGCTGTTGATGCCTTCCAAAACTATGTTTCTGAGATATCAACTTCAGAGTGAAAAACTGTTTCAAAAATTGGTTTGAATGGATGGAAACTTGTATAAATCTTAAAGGCGAATATTTTAAAAAGCAATAAAACAGTTTGTTCCCAAAAAGTATTTTTCTTCCAACTTTTTGTAAAAACTTAAAAGGCAACCCTCGTACTTGGCACCAAATGAAACATTTGAAAAAAAAAATAACATTGTTGGCGCGAAAATGATCATTTAAAAATTACAATATTTGTCAATTACAGACTTTCACAAACTATTTTATTAAATTAATACAAATATATGCTTAAAATATAAAAAACAAATAAAAATTGTACAATTAAATAATAAAATAAAACACAAATTTAAACTGCATGCATGAAATTGTAAATGTACTTGGTATTGCAGTAAACATTTAATTTTTTGAATAAAGACGTCAGGTAGCCACATGAACTCTATGAGATAAGTTTGTAAATAATGACGAACAGTGCCGCTCCCTCTTTTATTACACCATTTTGCGGTACCCCATAATCTCTCAACAGATTTGGTATGATATCCAGTGCAAGGTTCAACAAAATTATAGTTGTGATTTAATGTGAAATGTTCGTAGCCGGCATCTCACAAGAAAACTTTCTTTATGTATAATTCCATATCTCTGAAACAATTACTTTATTGCAGCTGCTCATTATCAGGTATCTGCTAAATGATAAAATCAACTTCAGCGTCAGCAAAAAATGTAAGTTATAACTTAATAAAAAATATTTTCAATTCGAAAAATAGCAAATTAAGATTTTTTTGCATGAAATAAAAATGGTCCATGTTCATTTAATAGCGAGTCACAATGTTTGACACGGTTTGCAATAAAGTTAATTTGGGTCAGGGTTGAAAAAATGACGCATTGCCATACATTATGGCATGGTGTTGGTACAACAAAGAACTAAATAAGCTAGTTTATTTTCAAGATTAATGATTTTTTTTTATATTCACTTGACTTATGATCACAATGGTGGAAGTGATCACTTTTTTAGCTACCACTATATAATAAAGAACGTTTGGACTATTATATGACAA
Source organism: Maratus michaelseni (assembly GCA_963931845.1). NCBI lineage: Eukaryota > Metazoa > Arthropoda > Arachnida > Araneae > Salticidae > Maratus > Maratus michaelseni. Next base: position 165,217,673 of record OZ007587.1, read on the forward strand.
TAGCTGCAGAAAAAAGGGTCAAATAGTCCAGTATAACTCAAAAGCAGAATTAAAATCTGTCACTAGTGAGGCATGCCGTGTTTGTTATCTCGATAAGTTCGAAACCTTTTAAACTCTGTGTCATAACTCTGTATTGAATATTTAAACACATTAGGAAGCACAATTGAAATGTAATATTTCCATGATTTAGAAAAATGTATTCCGTTCATATAATTTTGCTCTTATTGCATATTCATTGGAAATGTAAAATCAATTTTTCATCGAGAGTGAAATGAGAGTAAAGCGTTCTAAATTACAGTTTATTTGCAATTGTTAGAGATAGAAACTTGAAATTTGACATGGCTTTTACTTTTAAGACATAACGGCCTGCACAGAACCGTTTTTTAAAAAATTGACATTTTAAAGAATGCAGGAGCAAAATACGTTCTAAAATTGCACTCTATGATACTGATGAGGTAGAAACTTAAAATTTGGCATGGCGGTTACTTAAGATGTAAATGCTAAAGGGGTGAAATGATCTGAAAACATTTTACAGTACAGTCCCGCTATTCCGAACTCCGCTATTCCGAAAATCCGCCTATTCCGAACAGAGTTCAGAAAAAATACCGATTTTTTAAACTTAAAAACAGGAATAATTAAAGAGACGTTCGTGAAAAAACGTACATTTATTATTATACAAAGAAGTTAAATAGAGACATACATAGAGCCTAAGCTTGATGAAAACGCCTGACACCAAATTGGAATGAAAGCTGGTTACTTACAGTACATGTCGGCTCCATTTATACAATTCTGTAGAATCATTTTTAATCACTGCTAAACACAAAAATAACTAATTTACACACACTTACAAAGTAAAGTCAGTGTTTTTTTCTAACGAAGAGTACTGAATGGCAAATTGGTGCTCGAACCATATCTTTAACAAGTCGCGTTCCATCCAAGCTTTTTTCTTATTCTTATAATACACAGGAAGTGAGTTGATGTTAATGTTTTTGAACGCTCGTGGTTTCGCCGATTTGCCTATTACCATCAGCGGAAGTTTGTTTGTTGCCCAGGCGTTTCTGCAAGCTAAGACAATTAGACATTGTTTGTCCATTTTAAACCCTGGGGCAGATTTATTTTCTTGTGAAGCAAGACTTTTGGCAGGAAAGCCTTAAAATTCAATCTGAAGGTTACTGCTCTTCCCTTCCCACTTTCACTGAACCTGTTCACCACGAGCCGATCAACGCTGTTTAGAGCTGGCATTAGCAGATGTCCCCGCACTTAATTTACGCTTTAAAAAGTCAATACGTTGATTATTATTAATGAACTCCGCCTATTCCGAATTCCCGCTAAACCGAACAGTGTTCGGTCCCAATTAGTTCGAAATAGCGGGACTCTACTGTACTTACCCATCATACGTAGTATAGGGTAAGTCTTGTAATCGTTTTGAAAATCGAAAAAAAATTTTTGACGGATTTACATGTTTCAGACACTGGAGATTCCGAAAAACATATTTTTAGAAAAAAAAAATTTGCCGTCCGTCTGTGTGTGTGTCTGTGTGTCTGTAAACGCCCTATCTCCCGAAAAAATTGAGATAGAGACTTGCAATTTGGTATGTACTTAGTATGTAAAAATGGGAAGAAGCCTATTTAATTTCAATAACCTCGATTAACCGGAATAATTTTTTTCGGACTCTCGAAATATTCGTTCTGATCAAAGGTATATCAAAATTTTCGAAATTGTTTATTTTAAGAAATGAATATAAAAGACAATAAAAAAACATAAATTTTGCATAAAGCATAAAGTCGATCGGATAATTAGTTGCCGAGATATTTGGAATCCTATTTCCAACACTCTTCGATTTTTCATGACCCTGTATTTCATCCAAATTTCACTTCAAAGATATATTTTAATTGGGAATTTGGCGCTTAATCAGATGCAATAAACTGCTAGTTAATAAGATTATTATTTTTGGAGTTATAAGGATGTTTCTTTCAAGCAATTCAGTAATCGGGCCTTTAAAGTTTATGACGTCATCAAGCCACGATTTTATTTGAATTGCAATGCATTTTATAAGTAGTTTACACATTTTTATTTTAATATTTTACATTATGCATATCCATGATGGGTAAGTATTACGGTGGCCCCCAACGACTAGTTAAAATTGTTTTAATTGCGATTGTTTTTGGAATTGTAAGGGATAAAATTTGGAAATTTGACATGTCTGATATTTTTATGACGGGAATGCTTGCTCAGACCAGTTTTTTTTTAATTAAAATTTAAAAAACGGCGGAGTAAAAAACGTTTTAAATTGCAATTTCTGTGATACTGTTGGGAGTAGAAACTTGAAATTTGGCATGGTGATTATTTTTAAGATATAATTATTCGCTAAGAATGGGTTATAAAAAATCAATATTTTCAAAAAGGTGAAATGAGTGGAAAACATTCTAAAAACATTGTAAATTAATATTTAATGAATGGGGGAAAGTAATGGAGGAAAAAATCTCAACTATGATACTCCAACCATTGAACATAATTTACCTAGTTGAATATACTTTCCTCCATTCATTATGACCTAATTACATGGTATACAGGAGTTTCCGTGCTGTTTCAAGATACATCATGTAAAATGCTATAGTTATAGCTCGGATGAATGAAATTAGCGCTGCAGTTCGCAGCCTTGTCCAACAAATAAGAGTGAGATATGCCAGTCCAGGATATCGTCGGGATAGCTCAGTAGGGAGAGCGTTGGTACGGCAAACCAAAGTACCCAAGTTCGAGTCCTGTTCCTGGCATATTTTCACTCTGTTGGAAAAAATCTCAACTATGATACTCCAACCATTGAATATAATTAATATTTATTTGGATTTGTTACGAATAGAACTTTTAACTTTTACATAGCTGTTTACATAACATTCTAAAATAACAATTACTTTGTAAATACTGAGCCGATTTCAAAATCATTTCAGCTCAATATTGGTGGCAGTCTCTGCTTAAAACTAGACTATTTTTACCTCTGTGTAAAAGCCCTGAAAAGAGTTTAAGAACAATAAACATTCTAAGTAAGGAGGTACTGCATGTTAAGCCTCTTGCCTCATAAAAAAGGCGGTTATGTATACTAAACCAAAAATTCCAAACTTCTTATTTAACGATATTTTAATTTTTATGGTGGTTCAAGTCATACTAATGTACAGAAGAAACAGTTGTTTGTTTGTAGGAAATCGATTCTGAGACTATGGAACTGATTTTTTTTCACTTTACGCTAGATGATAAACAGAGTTCCCAAATAGGCTGCATTGTATTTGTTTTTTGGAAGAGCAGGGGGATAGCTGCAAATAGATTGGGATAAAGATTTTTTTCATTAACTCGAGTTTCATGTGCACCTTATACAGTTCAATAATGAAGTTTCTTCAAGAAGTGACTTAATTAGTAGTTATTTAAATTATCCGTTGCACTATAATTTCCCCAATACTAAATAGTCACACAGAGCATGTTTCAAAAAGCACGCGTGCAGCGAGTTTTGTAGTTTTCTTTGAAATTCATAAAGCTCTCTTTCGAGGATTTCGAAAATCCAGTTAGAAATTCAGATTACAATCTGTCAGATAACACTCAAGATTTCGTTTAGGTACAATATTCTATTGCTGTCATTCGTTATTATGGAAATGACGCAGTTTTCTTTGCAACGTCATTTAGTGTAATACATATAGATATATATACATATAGAGAGTACTGCCAGTTTCTTCATAGTTTTATATTTATTATATTTACTTATGTTACTAAAAATTTTATTATGAATTATTGCAGCAAACAAATGTTTGTTATTAAATCTTGCGCTGATAGATTAAAAAAGTAACAGGCTTGATATTACTTTTAAAATATTAAAAATTAATAAATTAATTTCCAGTTTTTAAACAATTTTATTGGAAAGTACATTTTTTTTTATTAAACGGAGTAAAAGTTTGTATTTATGTGTTGCTAGAAGTAAAAACGCAAGCGATCAAAACGAAATCGATAGAGTATGCAGGGATTTCCAATGTTGTTTTTGTGCTTGGTGTTAATGACGGATACGTATATAGTTTTGTAATATAAATATCATACTCTGTTTTGCATTTTTTTAATTATTTTTCTATTTTTATTATTTGTTTATATTATATTTAATCAGAATTGACACATATAAAACCTGTTGTAAAATTTAATTTTGCTTTTTTGCGTAACTTGCGTTATTCATATTAATAAAATAAAATGTTTGTGTGCGTGTGTGTGGGGTCGATGAACGGGAAAATACCTAGAATTTCGTAATTTGGTTCCAAATAGACGAAAAAAGATTCTATTGCGCATGATTTCAGAGTTTTGCATTTTTTATGGGAATTTTAGAGTTTTTCCGCATCCTGCGTTTTTCAATAATCGTAAAATCAACCTAATTTCAATCTTTTAGCGTAATATAGTAAAATTTTTGATACATTTTATTCAGAAAATTTAATAAATTTTATTCGAATTTTTCAAACAAATCCCATGTTTAGTTTTGTGAACAAAATTTCGACTTGCGAAAATGACGTGATGTTTGATGGAAAACTTGCATTTGAAGCAATGCGTAATTCGTTCCTTCCAATATTTATTTTGCAAGCTTTAGGATTAAAGATCTTTTTATATTATTTTAACAAAAATCCCAATAGTAATATTTAAAAGAAAGTCCAACAAATGCTGCATTTTTATTTTATAGTAGAATTACTTTATGTTTGAGAGCAGAAAAATGTGTAAATTTAGAGTCACCATAATAACCGTAATTCATTTCACTGAAACTAGTACGAACATTTGTCACTTTTGACGTACAATTTCCAACTTGTTTTTTTCTCTTTTTAGCTTGGAGAGTGTTGATAAATCTTTACAAATAAAAAATCATGATTTTAAAAGGGAAGGGCGGGTTAGTAATTATCCCGATTTGGATTTTTTGATTAGATTTCTTTTATTATTATTTCATTTTTAATGCGTTTTTTCATGTTTTTTCAAGTTCTGCAGCGTTTTTTGTTTCGAATGACTTCACAAATCGACCATTGGAAGTCAAACACTCTGGGAGAGTAGTTGTGATTGGTAGCTGAGATGATTGTAGTCACAGCTGGAAGTCAACTGGGCAATTGTGATTGGCAGATGAAAAGGTTATCAGCTGACTGTGATTCGAACAGCGATTTGTGAATTTTTCGTGATTTGTTTTATGCAATTTTTCGAGGGTTTTCATGTTTGTGACGTCATTTATGTATTTGATTTCTGAAATTGGAAACTATAACTTACTGTATTTCTATGTCAAAACAAAAAAAACGTCATTTTGTTTCTGTTTCAAAAGTTAATGATAATTAATATTTTTTAAGGCCGTTGGTTTAATTCTGAAGCGGGAGGGGAGTGTCCGATAGAACCTTTTTATTATTAGTCCGATTCAAATTAAACCCTTTCTAATATTTTTCTCAGTTCCCCCAGGTACTTGATAAATTTCGATATCATTTTCTCAGCCTTTGGTTCCCTCTATTTTTGAACAATCACCAGAGAGAGCTATTTTATCGGGCTCTATGAACCGAATTTCTACGAGAATTAGTTCATTCAACTGAACACGAACTAATTAAGATATAGATAACTAATTAAGATACAGATTTGGCGCCCCTTGGCGGTTGAAAGTAGAACTAAAAGATTTTGCAGCGCGTGCACAGCACGCCTGCTATACGGTGTCGTAGGCAGCAGGAACACGTACCGAAGTTTCGATTGGAAAGAGTTATTTGGAACAGAGTACACCCAGGAAATGGATCTAAAAGATTTTGCATTTACAATTGGTCCGATTCAACAAAGGGCTCGATTTCAGCAAGAATTCATTCATTCAACTTAACACGAACTAATTAAGGTATGTATAACTAATTAAGACATTGATTTGGTGCCCCCTAGTGGTGGAAAGTGGAACTAAAAGGTTTTTAGCGCGTGCATAGTACGCCTTCCATACGGTGCCATAAGCAGCAGGGACACATGCCGGAGTTTCGTTCGGAAAGAGGTTTGTTTAGAACAGAGTGCGCCCCCTGGTGGTGGAAAATGTAATTAAAAGATTTTTCATTTAATCTTGGTCCGATTCAAACGAAAATTTTTTCTAACATTCTTCCGCGGTCTCTAAGGTACTAAATAAACTTCGGTATCACTTTTCAGACCTTGGTAACTACCATTTATGAATATTAAATCCCAGAGGGATGATTTATTTTTTCGGGTTCTATGGGTCCAATTTTAACGGGAATTGATTCATTTAACCTAACAGGAAATAATTAAGATATAGCTAACTAATTAAGACATAGATTTGGTACCCCTGGGAGTGGAAAGTGGAACTAACAGATTTTCCGTGCGTACACAGCATGCCTTCTACACGATGCCGTAACCAGCGGGAACGAGTTCCGGAGTTTCGTTCGGAAAGAGGTTTATTTAAAACAGAATGCTCTACTTGGTGGTAGAAACTGGAACTAAAATATTTTGCAATGCGTGCGCAGCACATCTGCTGTACGCGGTACTATGTAAGCAGCGGGGAAACGAGTCGGAAATTTGTTTAGAACAGAATGCACCCCTGGTGGTGGAATTAAAAAAATTTCTTGTGCCAAAAATGGCTATTTTTATTGATAGCGCAAAAGAAAGTTACCGGTTTGATAATCCCAGACACCGAAATAGTTTCATTTTCACTCATCCTCGAGTATTAAGAAAAGTATTGGAAGCATTGAATCGAAACTCACAGTCGTACGTAGTTTATTTTTCTGATTCTGAAAATGAAAATTTTGTGAAAATCCGACGATAACATTTTTTTTTTTACCAAAAATTGACCCGTTTTGAATCAAATGATCCAGACATTTGAGAGGGGGTATTGAATTTACTTCCGCTTCGGGTCCATCTCTGTGTATAATTTCCGAAAGACAAATAGTTACCAGAGGAACGGTTTTGTGCAGTGATTTTTAGAGTGATTTCGCATTTCGTATTATTTTTTTTATGGGACCAGGCAACGCCGGGCGGATCAGCTAGTAAGTAATAGAGTGCTTGCTCATCCGACTTGTTTACTGTGAAGATATTTGAAGCGATTCGAGCAGCAGAGCGGAAAGACAAAACACAAATATTTCTTTGATAATCGATACGTAAAATTATTAGTTTTTTACATTACATTCAGATATGCAATCTAGTGGTACTTATAATTGCACAAACAGGTTCCAAAAAGGTTCGAGAATTCAAAAATATTGTACAAAGTGTTTTCTGGGGGGCTTTTTCTATTTAATTGTCAAAACATCAAGTGAAGCTTATTGTGAAGACCCGAAAAGATTATGACGTCTGTGTGTCTGCATGTGTGTCTCGTGATGACTGCCGCAAAAAGTATCTGATTAGTCTGGAATTAGGTAGGTATGTTGGTGAGATACCCGGAATTAGCTGCATAGTATTTGATTAAATTTGGTTCATTCGTTCTAAAAATATAGAACATTTTCTTTTACGTCATATTGCTTTTCTAATGGGAAGTCAGAAGATTTTAAAATTTTACCATTCAATGAAAAGAAAATGGCGCATTTGAATAATTGATTTAAATGTCAAATTATGGATGCTAACATTTCCGAATGGGTATCTTAAATTGCTCGGATTAGTTTGAAATTTTCTCAATACATATATCTGACATTCTACATTATCTATATCTTTATTGATGGAATTTTGCGCATTTCTTGAAACAATATAAAATATTTTAGCAATTCAATTTTATATTTATGTTATCAGAAGTATTTTTGTTTTTACTTTACCAGTTGCCTAGCAACTCTATTTCATAGCTTTTTTTTTTTTTTTTTTTTTTTTTTTTTTTTTTTTTTTTTTAAGAAAAGAAAATTTATTAAAATAATGCATGTGCCTTTCCCGATTACAAAAAATTTGGGAAAAAAATATATATAAAATAGTCTATTCTTCCGTAATCTTATCAATATGCAGAGTTAGCATGGAGGTTGTAACTTGTAACAATATTGTTTAAAATGAATGTAGATACAATTAAAGATCTGTCACAAAAAGTTCAAATCACACTTGCTAAAATGCGCCATTTGGCAGTGAAATTGATTACGGAAGATTACGCAATAGGTTTAAATATTTACACGTAAGTGAATGTGTTGCAACTAAATTGCAAATGAGCATTTTGAAGCATCATTGACGAAGTGAATAAGAAAAGAAGTTTTTGTCAAACTGTACTAGAAAGCTGAAGTATATAACAATACAAAATGTATGAAATGCTTCCATGGTGGAAAAGTTTCCTTCCTGTTGTTATTTATTTTTACCGATTTGGTGGATGATACAGTAACTATATTGATGAGAGAAAATATCATACCGAATAATATGCCGAAATGCATTATGTGCATTAAAGAGTTATATAAATTCTTTTGATTCACGAGTAAATTTCAAAAGTTTAAATAACTATGGTATTCACTCATTTTTCAGATTACTAAAATAATCTGCGTATTATACATGTAATACATAAGGATCATTTTCTGTATTAGTTAGAATTGGCTTACTAGCGAGTGTCTTTTTGATGCAGCACCTTACGAGAATTGTTTTCATCAAGTATCCAGATTAAGCTATCAGAATTTACTGCAGCATAAAAGACTTTAGTGTCGTACATATGGGTTATTTCTCCACGCCTTATGGCTTCCACTGATGCTGGTCCTGCTCGGTAAATTCCTATTAAATGATACAAACAAAATAATTTTAGAAATTATTGAAATAAAAATGAAATATAAGTTGCCAACATTGAATCATCTAGTGTCCATCCGATAACAAAGCATATATAGATCTCATCTCACCTAATATCATTTACAAATAAATATTGATGCATTAAATGATGATTTCGTAACTATACGTAAAGTCTTTGACGGTTTATTATACGAGAGAGGATTAAATATAAAAGTGAATGAAACATAAAGGTATATCAAATATAAAGACATAGAATACTTCTATGTATAAAGGAGACTTTTAAAATGGATTACTTTTTAAATATTATTTACACAAATTGCACCAATGTTATTTTTAGGTAGCATTTTTTAACATCTACACACTTTCTTCGATATATTGGAAGTTTTATTTCATTTTTGTACAATAAAAAGAAATAGAACATGTATGAATCATACTGCACAAAAAATTCATTGATTTCTTTAAAGGTCCCAAGATATAACTTCCGGCGGTAACGAATATGAACGTGTGATTTACAGTGAAATTTTCGTTTCGCTAAACCTGTTGTGTGAGGTATTTCATTGTGTCGTAGAAAATGAACAATGAGATCGGAATGGAAGGTTTTTAGAACCGAGGTTCATCTTTAATCTTCTGCAGAGATTAACCCTTAATTGCATAGTGATGTAAATTTCCATCACTTTTTATTTAACTTTTCATAAATAAATCAACTTCTTCGCCACCACTATATTTATATAGAAATATTAATCCAGTAAATTTCCCGTGAACTATATTGCTGAACAAAGTTAAAAATCTATCTTAAAATTTCTGGTGTCTAATATTTAATATATGTATAAAAAAACACAATTGTAAAAGAAAAACTCATGTAAAGAAGGGTTAACATTACTATAATGCATTATATGTACATCGTTCATGGAAAAATTGACTTACAAGCTCATAATCCCAAAAAATTATTAGTGATAAATTTGTCAGTTTTTGCTTCAGTGGGGAAGTTTCATATTTTGTTTGAGATTTCCATACTAGATAGCCTTCTTTCATTTTCTCCACGTACATTTCGTAAAAGCTTGTCTCATTTACATACTTTAAACCTCGATCAGGTGACATTTCCGAATTCAAATTAAAAGATTCAAAAGTTTAAGCCATGTAAATATGCTTGCGTCTCCCGCACGCACCCAAGATTGAATGGCGGTGAGTTTTTCAAAAACAACAGCGAAGTCAAGAAACGCGTGTGACGCAGGAGACCAATAGGAGCGTCCGGCCAGACTGGAAGAATTTAAGTACGGAGTAGAAAAAGGGGGGAAATGAAGAGAATAAATTAAATGAAGAAATTCATTCTATTCATCCCCCCCCTTTTTTTTGTACTCCGTAGTTAAACTCGTCCAGTTTAGCCGGGGACTTCTATTGGTCTCCTGCGTCACATGTGTTTCCTGACTCCGCTGTTGTTTTTGAAAACCTCACCGCCATTCAATCTTGCGTGCGTGCAGGAGAAGCAAACATATTTACACAGGTTAAAGTTTTGAATCTTTTAAATTTGGCACTGATGAGGGAGTTTTAGGGGCACCGAAACATCTGTTTGCCATTTTATATTTTTTTCGTGCTATTTTACGTTGTTAATTTATTTTTAATATAACGGCACAAAATCCACCTATTTTAAACTAAATAAATGAATGTACTAAAAATAAAACGATACAAAACAAATTTTTAGGCCGTAAACAACATATCACAATTGTCATAACAACAGCTATAAAATTTCTGTATTGATATTAAAAATATATCATTTATATTTTATTCACCGTCATATTTTACTAGCTGGCATAGGAAAGATCAGAATGATCTTTATGCATTTCGGTGTATCGCAATTTTTTTTAACTTCTAAATATCGCGCAATTTCCATTTTTACACCATCCAATAGTATGAAAAAATGTACTTTCAAATGCAATTTCTTTGAAAACATTGTCTTAATTTACTGATTTTTATGTATTTTAAAATATTTTTCAAGCATATATATATATATATATATATATATATATATATATATATATATATATATATATATATATATATATATATATATATATATATATATGTAGCATTTTGACGACGTTGAGATCTTATGAGGAATAATATTCGATGAGAAAATGGCAGTCCTTCAACGATATAGCAAGTTGCAGTCGAATTTAGCGAGTATGGCTAAGTAGTAAGGCAATGAAATGAGATCACAGAATTTCTCCAGTAAATCCAGCCAATCTCCAGACAAAAAGTTTTATTTAGAAGACGAACAACGCAGAGACAATTCCCAAAGGTCTAAAACTTAAAGCCCTCGGGCTCACGATGTTTTTACTTCATTAAATTAAGATGTCACTCGGCCAGATTAATATTCTACGGAATTAAAAACACCAGATACATATTTGTTTAGACTTCCAAAAACGTCAAAAATCTCCCGCTGCGAGCTGGTTTTGTTCTCTCCGCGGAGACATACACAGAATTACGTCACGAACGCCCAAACCAATGAGTGAGAGGCTAGCTCCAGCCCAACGAATGAGGCTCGAAGGAGAAGCTAAGACAGTAAAGAATTCCGAACCTGGTCGCGGATAAATTTTGAAGTTAAAATCGCAAGCGCGCGAAAAAATCAGAGCAATAATAATAATAATAATAATAAGAAAATGGCTTTTAAAAAACATTCGAAATGAGAACGCGTCTCGGAATTTTATAGATTGGGGAGCTGATAAAAGCTACGAATGAACTTAAAATTTTAGATTAAGATTTGGAATAAAATAATTATTAATATACGGATATTTACTTTTAAAAGGATATTAAATACGAATAAATATTATTAAGAATTAAGGAAATACTGACTATGACAGAAGTTAGATTAATTTTAAAAGATTAATGATTAATGCGAATAAAATGGAAGGATACGAAGGAAATAAAATTTTTATATAACATATATATATATATATATACTAGCTGTTACCCGTGACTCCGTTCACCAACATTAAAAGAAGAAGAAATACATTAATTAAGCAAAATATTTCACTCCCGATAATTAAAAACGTTAATAATTAACTAACTATTTACCACATTTCATAGGAGACAATACAGTATTTTTTGTTATAGGGACCTTGACATAACTCAGTCTTAAAAAGGGGAAATTTTGTGTCAAATAATCGCGAAAATGAAATTTCAACCAATGCAAAAAGGAGGGCCAAATAAAATCAAGGAAATAGACGAATTGGGTACAAACAAATGCCAATTTTACCTTATAAACAATTTTACTTTTAACGCCTTTGTGAAACGTTTTAACAGCCATCCTTAAAAAAAACATTAATTGGAAATAGTATATGCTTTTTCTCTAAATTTAATTCTGCCGCCTTGGTTTAATGTATAGCTGAAACAAATCTTGTTTTCTAAATGACAGTATGTTGACAGGCAATTTTTGTTCTCCAGAATAAATTGATTCATGAAGTTTGAATACGTGAAAATATGTTTTTATTTTTCGGATAATTTACTGAAATCAAGGTTTTGTTTTCACCATCTATTCAAAGTGAAAATAAATTCTGTTTTTCAGTTTTAATGAGAAAATGGTGTGAAAAATATACTGATCTGTTTTATTTCTCCTTTTTTATACACAAATATGGAGTAATTTACTTTCCGTTTTCAGAGAAACTTCGTTAAAATTAAAAAAAAAAAAAAAAAAAAAAGGCATCTAATTTAATTTTTTAAATTCTGAGAGTTTGTGTAATATCCTCGGATCAATGATAACCGGTATTAAGTAAATCGCGTTTCGTTCGATAGTCTAGGAGTAGTTGCGATATTCAAACACACGGTCAGATTTTAATATAATAGATTCGTGTTCGTTTTCCTTTTCTTAAAATTATGATGTGATTTTCAGCAGAAAACTCTCATTTGTAAATAACGGATACTCATGCTTATAATAATCAGTGTAGATAAAAAAACATTTAAATTTTTCGTTATAAATATGGTGTGAAACTCATCTACTTTCTATACTTTCTGATCCTTGTATTATTAATGTAAGGATTCACACTCATTTTAAAACATATTGGAAAATTCCCGTTTTATTTCAAATCTGACGTCAACTTTTCCCCCCAGAGAAATCTCTTTTTAATGATATAATTCTTGTTAATTTTCTTTTCCAGGCAATTAATTTCAATACTGGCATAGGGGAAATTATGTTACTTTAACGAAATAATATTAAATCTTTAGGTTTTATCAATAAAAATGGAACTATTAACATTCGTCATTTTTTTTTAGATATTCGAGTTATTTCTTTTAGTTTTAAGAATGAAAATAACTACTTCTTTGCAATCCATGACATCATTTTCGACATGGATAATTTTGCGGAGCATATTAATGATATTTGCTAACCTTTCTTTTGAAACTTCTTTTTACTTTTTTAAAGTTTAAATAAAAAATACGGTGTAGTTATATTAGCCATGCGCAGACGGTACAACTTCAAGTATTGTTACCATACAAAAGAAAAAAAAAGTGAAGAAAAAACCCAAGATCATTTTATTTCATCAATCAAAGCATAACCGCTTTATTTTCGATGTATGATGTCATATTTGCCTGTTTCCTATGGTTAAGCATATTAAAACCTTGTATTATTATCAAAAACTAAAAAAAGTACGTTTTATTTCTAACTAGGTGACCCGCCCGGCGTTACCCGAGCCCTTGTAATAAACTTAAATCTCTTAAAAACGGAACTCTGGTCACGGTCTACGATGGCTTCGGAACCGTATATCCGGCATGCTCGTACGCTCTAGAAAATCTTTTATTTCCCCCTACCACCGCCAGGGGAGCATTCTGTTCTAAACAAACATCTTTCCGAACGAACTTCTGAGACAGGTCCCCGCTGCCTACTTTACTGTATAGTAGGCGCACTACAAAATTGAGCTGGTTTCGAGAAGATTGGGACATTATTAGCCCAGTTATTGCAATAAGGCACAGTTAGAGAAAATAACCTTTAGTGAGGTGCCGAGGGAAGGGGATGTTCGAGTGTCCTTCAGAAAATGACTAATTAGGAGGCCCACTATGCATGCATAAAAATTCGTTCGTTTTGTTAAGCTAGGAACTTAATTACAAAGTTGGCTTAAACTCTTATTTGTAAATAGTGGTAACAGCTACTCATAAATTTAATATAATGTTATAAAGGGTGACTATTAAGTTAATTATAATGTTTGGAATCACTTGCGTTGAAATCGGAAAGATAGTTGCTGAGATATGGAAACGGAGCATAGTTAGAGAAAAAACCTTGAAGGAGGTCCCGGGGGGGGGGGGGAATGTTCAAGTGCCCTTCAGCAAATGACTAATTAGGAGGACCACTATGCATCTTTTGAAATTCGTTTGTTTCCTTATGCTTTGAATTTAATTACAAATTTGGCTTACCCAATTATTCGGAAATAGTGGTAACCGCTACTCATAAATTTAGTTTAATATTATAAAGAGTGACTATTAAGTTAATTATAATGTTTGGAATCACTTGCGTTGAAATCGGAAAGATAGTTGCTGAGATATGGAAACGGAGCATAGTTAGAGAAAAAACCTTGAAGGAGGTCCCGGGGGGGGGGAGGAATGTTCAAGTGCCCTTCAGCAAATGACTAATTAGGAGGACCACTATGCATCTTTTGAAATTCGTTTGTTTCCTTATGCTTTGAATTTAATTACAAATTTGGCTTAAACTGTTATTCGTAAATAGTGGTAACAGCTATTCATAAATTTAGTTTAATGTTATAAAGGGTGACTATTAAATTAATTATAATGTTTGAAATCACTTGCGTTGAAATCGGAAAGATAGTTGCTGAGATATGGAAACGGAGCAGAGTTAGAGAAAAAAATCCTTGAAGGACGGTCCGGGAGGGGTGGGGGGGGGGTTGTTCAAGTGGCCTTCAGCAAATAACTAATTAGGAGGATCACAATACATCTTTTATACATTATTTTATGAAAATATACTGTAACCACGAACGAAAATATAATATAATATTCTGAGTTATCCGAAATTCAGAATAGCGTGTTCCATTTCTTTTGAATCCCCAGAAACCAATACATTTCCAAAATTTAAAGAATTATTTATAAAAATAAAGTATTTTTCGCTGCCCGTATTTTTCAGAAACGTTTCCGAAGGGTTTTTATAGTGTATTAATTATAGTCCTCAGCCTGGAATACCTGTTTTCCGAATGTCATCCATTCTCAAGTAAACGTTTTCAGCCGCATAAGTTAATTTATACATGAAAGAGTAAAGAAATAATCTTAATTTTAATGTTATTGTTAACGCTGTTAATTTTGCATGTTTGTCTGTTAAACATATTTTTTGAGCATGAAAATGTTTACTTGAGAATGGATAGCATTCGAAAAACAGGTATTCCAGGCTGAAGACACTAATCAAAATACTATAAAAATCCTTCGGAAACGTTTCTAAAAAATTCGGGCAGCGAAAAATACTTTGTTTTTATAAATAATTCTTTAAATTTTGAAAATCTCTCTAAGGATTCAAAAGCCAGTGGAACACGCTATTCGGAATTTCAAATAACTCAGAAGATTATATTATATTTTCGTTCGTGGTTATAGTATATTTTCATAAAATAAGAATCATTGGTCATTTTTTACAGTGTATCATGTGTAAAATTAAAACTCGTATCGATCTCAATAAGAAATAATCTATAATGGTTCCAAACAGCTTTACTGGGTAAATAAATTTGTTATTGGTCAATGTTTTGAGAGGTTTTACCATCTTTATCTTCTAAGACGGGGCTTCCATCAAAAGCTTGCCATCCACTAAAGTTAGCTGGCAAGTCAGGCCGAGTCATCCAACATTCATTCCAGACATGATAATTCCTGAAACATTTACAATAAACAAATTTTAAAAAGATTATTGAGGAGTTTAATTTTATAAAAGGCGAACTTGTATTATCAAATAACCAAAATGTCGGTCGGAACTTTAATAAATCCATGAAATTATGAAAAATAAAGAAAGAAAAGGTGTATCAACCTTCGTCATGCTATCTGTTTCTTTTCAGTTAACTTTTAAAATCCTGATTAATATCAGAATTTATAATTAAATGAATGCTGGTCTCTAACAGCTTTTATGAAAGCAAGGAAAAAATCTATTTTACAAGAAAAAAATAAAATAAATAACTAATTAATAAACTTATTTCGAGAAAAAAATTTTCAATGCTTAATGCCGCGATTTCTGATTTGTTTTTCTTTTTTACTTGCGGAAGCTATATTTAGAATAAATGTCTGCTGTGATGCCCCATCTTATAATTTAATTGTATTTTCATGTTACAGAGAGGAGAAAAAAGGTTGGGGAGTATGAGGAATCTCACATTGTGTATTCCGCCATCGGCGTTTCTCGGCTGCTTCGTTTTGATAACTGATCTGCGCGATTTTATTTCCAATGCATCGCTATTCATATATATATATATATATATATATATATATATATATATAACTTCTATGTTAATAGTCCGAAAAGTGGTCTCAAAAATTGCATTTTTAGAAAGTTGTGCTGCCGTAAAATAAAAAAATATGATTTTAACAGAAAAATTTTATCGATTCTCAAACTTCGTAATATAGAGCTTTAAAATGCAGGTGCTCAGTGCTCAGGGGCATGAACTCAATGCCAGGTGCGAGCTGTACCAAAAGTGTTTACCTTCTGAGGATCCCACCTCAGGTGAAAACCCCGATTGAAAAAATGTTTAGAACTGACAAAAAATAATGAAACTTTGGACATGATCAGGACCTTGCATTGTGATATTTTTCAACGAAACAGATTGTTACTGAACATGGTGGACATAAAAATTAAAATGAGACGCAGGAAACTGAACTTTAGTTTAATGGCTGTTAAACCTCCGGATGCAACGAAACCAGTGATTTTGTAAGCCTCCCTTTTTATTCGCAAATTGAAAGTGAGTCGTTGTGTTGTTAGGTCATGCGAAAGCTTTGGAGAAAAGTTTTACAAAATATCCTATCGATTGCGTATTATGTAAAACCTATTCTATATCTATTGGAAGTTATTATTTTATGCAATACAATGTATTTTTGGAACCTATGCCAAAATGCGTTATTACTGTATTATTAGAAAATGCATCTATAAACGGCGCCAATATGAGTAATAGGATTTGAATCACTTCCACTTTTATCATCATAAAGTCAACTTTTTAAGTGTTTACGTGGATGGACGGCCTGTTCCTAGTAAACCCCTGGAACTAAATTTTGCAGACAATAGCTATAGAAGAACTGTTTGTTTTTCCGGATTTAATCACGACACTAGAATTTATTTAACATGTGAAGAATTTGCCGACGGCCACACCTTGTATGCTTTCGACCTCACTCCAGACTTACGCGAGGCTAACGAAAGAGAAAGGCTACCGCGGTGCTTTACGCGTATCTTTTTTTACAGACCGCGGGAGTCACGTGATGCTTGAATCCACCAATGCAGGCGTACGAAAAGAGCATCACGTCACTCTGGCGGTCTGTAAAAAACGATAAGTGGAATGTACCGCGGTAGCCTGTCTTTTACGTTAGCCTCGAGACTTACCTGATGAACCTAACCTCAATTTACAACAGCAAAGAAATTTACGTACTGTTAAGAGAAGAAGGCAAAATAATCGAAACACTACAAGAACTCGTGCTCAAACCGAAGTCCTTCAAGCATTTCAAACCATTTTTATACAGCCGGATGAAGAAGACCACTTTCATTTAAAAGCCTTTTCAATTCTAATCAAAGCGAAATCATCGACTAACTCGTACTAGCAATGGATGAAAAGGGTTTCATAAAATGGCACTTAACACTGAATGTAACCATGGAAAAAACATCTCCCGACATGGAATCAGAAACCACAGCGATACGGCAACACAATTCACAACTAACACCACTCAAGAAAAATTACAAGAAGGCTTCGCTAAATTAACAGCACGCTTATAAAACTTTTTTGCAAGGTGGATCTGGAAGAACATTAAAACAAATTAACGAATTGGAAGTAAAATATCAAAATATAATCCTTTAGGGGGTAGTACTGATGATCTAACTGGAAACCAAGTTCTTTCGAAGCTCCTTAAATCATAGCTCCTGTCATGCATAACGTTCTTCAATTGCTTAAAATGATTAATTTTTATGTTATTTGCTACTCAATAGAGCGACTTGGCAAGTTTTCACCCACCAACTTTAATCTTTGAGTCTGAGTACAATTTAGTCTAGTATGTCATTAGCAAAGATCTAGTCAATCAAGTATGCCGAAGTTAAGGTATTAATAAGTTAAGGAAGTGATTAACTTTAAGTTCAGATCAATCAAGTAGAGAAATTTGAATAAGTGAAAACTTGCCAAGTCGCTCTACTGAGTAGCAAATAACATAATAAATCATTTTAAGCAATTGAAGAACGTTGTGTATGATAGGAGCTGTGATTTAAGGAGCTTCGAAAGAACTTGGTTTCCAGTTAGATCTTACTTCTTTTATTAGCGAAACCGGTAACGAACTTGGCATTCTTTCACATGTATGTTTTTGATGGGATTTCATTACTTTTTGTACAGTTACAATATACTTAAACACTATACTTAATTATTTTTAATGTGTTTACAAGTGACTATTTTATTCACCAGGCAACGTTCAATTTAATTTAAATTTCCTACAACAAAATATTTGGCTGTCAATTTGCGGCAGAAATCTGTATTTTAATACTGCTGTATTTAATATTTGTTTTGAAACGAAGTGTATTGATTCGAAATATTTATTATTTCTGAAATAACAATAATCATATTGACATAATTTTATGTTTTACCATTACAGACACATTGACATATAAATCAACAGTCCGATTCATATTTACAAATAAAATGATGAAGCTATCCAAATAATATCAAACAAATAGTATAAAATTTACAAATAGTTGAAAATTAAATCGGTATTGTTTTCATAAATGAAATGAAATTTTCCTCAAAGTAGTGTTGCCACAAAAATAAAATTCTGGAGTATATCATGTTCAACAATGATTATAAAAAAATAAATAGCACAAAAGAGATAAAGTGTGACATATCCGCACGTGTTTATTTTATATTTTATGATTAAAAAGCAAAATTGAAATTGCAATGTTTAGGAGAGAAAGACACCATGGATTGTCCCATGTTTTTTTTATGCAATTAAAATACGATTGTTATTTTTTTTCTCGCGCATGCCTTTTTGTAAGTTTGATAGAATAAATGAGCTGATATTTTGCCGCAGCTACACTGCCTAGACCCATGGTAGCTACACATCCATGATCAATATTTATTTGAATCATATGAATGACTCTCTTTTGTTTACATTTTTAATTCTGGGATTAGACGAATTTCAACTGCGTATGTCTCGAAATATATGCGTATTTCGATATATGTATTCTCTCAAGATGTTTTTGTTTTTTAACAATGTGTCTAAAAAGGTAAATTTTATGCATTATTACTCAAAAAATTAACTCTCTGAAATTAGCCCAAAATGGCCGATAATCAAATATTTTGCTGCAAGATCAGCCCGGATTCAACATTTGGCGCTTTCTTTGGCAAATTAAAATATCGACTAATAGACGTAACGTTAAAGTAAAAATGGACACCCACAAAAGTGTAATTAATCGATTTTCAGAAGTTTTTGATTTTTTTTCGATTTTTTATAGTGTAAACGAACTTCTTACCAAATTTCAAGTCTGTAAGTGCAGTAGATATATGAAATATTTTTGATGAGTGAGTGAGTCAGTGATAAAGTTATCGATTATCAGACATTTTCAAATATCATTATCTCGGAAACTGATTATGCGGTATTTATAAAATTTTGGATTCTGGATAATTAAGGGAGCCTTTACTACACATTTAAAATTACAAGTACGTAGGTCAAATAGATTTTCAGTAGTAGAGTGTCGAAATTTGGCGAAAACAGCTTGAAATGGTTCGTGTAAATATATACACGGCCGGTGTATCGACTTTTTTGCTTTGGGAACTTGGCTGACACACTGCCGTGTGTCTGGAATAGGCTTAACATCCAGTATCCAGTTCCCTATCAGAAAATATCCCTAGCTGAAGCTCAAAATAATATTAGGATTAATGTTTTCGGATATGAAGGAAACAAAATTACACTTTTGTATGTTTCTGAAAGAGAAGATAGGGGGATAATTGATTTACTATTACTAGCCCAAGAACATAACCACGCATTACGTCTTAATCAGAAAATTTTCGCGATTGTTAGGAGATCGAAACAAACATAACGAGGGGCAGTATTACTGCTGCCGTTGTTTCTACGGTTTCTCCCGGAATTATTTATTACAAAATCATGTTAAATTATTCCAAAAAAAGGGCCGGGCAAATTGTAGAAATGCCGACTAAAGATAACAATTATTAAAGTTCACAGAATTCCTCATGCAACATCCGGTCGCGTACTCGATTTATGGTGATTTCGAAAGTTTGTTAGTATCCATTAATTCCGTAATCCCTTGTAATTCGCAATCATTCACAGAAAAAACAATGGAGCATATCCCTTGCCGGTATGCGTATGTGGTCGTTGGACCTGAGCGTTGAAGTATACCGCGGAAAGAATTATGTTGATCATTTTCTAAGAAAAAAATATGGTGGAAAGGGAAGTATTAGGAAAATGGTTCATAGAAATACTGCCTATGCAGATGTCAGAAGAGGAAGAAAAGCGCTTCAAGGAGGTGGAATTATTTCGCATATGTAACAATCCTCGTGATCAAAACCGCGTACGCGATCATGATCATCTAACATTAGAATAAAAAGCATGTGGGTTGCAACCTTAATTATAAACAGCCTAAAATAATACCCGTAGTTTTTCATAATTTGAAGAACTACGATGCACACTATTTCATAAGCAATCTGTGAAGATTCAAGAAATATGACGTCGAAATGATTGCCAGCACGCTAGGAAAATACATAACATTCAAATTGGAGAAACTCGGATGTCCCGTTCAGCTTGTTTGCTTCGCTTTAATTTATGCCGACTTCTTTAGAAAAGCTAGTTAAAAACCTCGATCCGAACCAACTCACAATCCTAATAGAAAATTTCCGTACAAACACCAATTTCGATTTGTTTAGAAGAAAGGGAGTCTATCATTACGATTACATTAAAGCGTTTGAAAATTTTGATGAGAGACAACTTCCCTCGACTGAGGCATTTTTTAACTGCTTACCTGAAGAGTCGTTATATGCTGAAGATTATGCACATGCAGGAAATGTTTAAAATTCAAGCTAACGACACTCGGGGACTATCATAATCTGTATGTGAAGACAGATGTACTGCTGCTGGCAGATGTTTTTTAAAGTTTTCGTCAAGTCTGCCTGAAGTATAATTCAATAGATGCCTGTCATGTGTTTACAGCTCCGGGACTTTCCTGGCAAGCGTGTCTGAAAATGAGCGACATTAAACTTGATCGTCTAACGGATATAAACATGCTCATGGTTATAAAATATTGTGTCAGAGAGGGCATTTCGCAAATATCATATCATTTTGCTACTGCAAATACCCCTCTACATCGAAGTTCAACAAAAATTACGCTCCCAGTTACATTATGTACTGGGATGCAAATAACCTGTACGGCTAGAACATGAGTCAGTATCTTATTGTAAACCTACTTCTCCCAAATGCATAATCCCAGATCTCACCCAGAAATAAATAAATAAGCAAATCGAAACCAGTCTGCACTTAAAAACTATATGGCCTGTGACGTCAAAGCCACGTGTGTGAACTCCCATGAACTCCTGAACCCTGAATCCCCTGATATGGGCCTCACGCAATCATAGACTCTAAGAAAAGAAAGACTATATTTAATTCAGTGTAACTTGACTTTTCTCAACTGAGTGGACGCTCTTCTCAATCGCTCCTAAAGCGTATAAAATTTTATAACTTTAAACATGTAACCATAATAAATGTAAATTATAATATTAAAATCTTCTTAACTCTCAAAGAAATAAATCCTATCAAATTTCTCATATACATATAAGAATAACAATTTTCTTCCTTTATGAACAAATAGAAATAAGTGGAAAAAGGAAAAAAGCGTGAATTTGCTGACATAAATAAACGAAGGATTACCAATTGGATACGCCGTATCAGAAACCTGAAAACAGAAGGTAAGAAGACTTTTACCTATATGATAAAGTTTTTTCAACCAATTAACGAATAAGGATAGGAAATTATACATATTGAAAAATTATCCCTTCTAAACTGAAATCAGTTATATAAATATATATAGTGGTCATTAAACTTTACGTTAAAAGGCACCATAGTAAACTATTTACAACATATCTGTCCTATGGTAGGTTTGAATGGGGGGAGATACTAGCCAGTTCGACTCAACGACGTACACTATACTTCTCATTTACACAAATTACACAACGACTACCCATTATTTCTAAAAAGAATGACTGTAACAGAAGACACCTTACGTCAAGTCTCTACTTAAAGAACAGAAATTCAAAGGTACCTCTAAATTAATTACAAGCCTAGAAGACAAATTAAATTACACACTTCACTACAGAAATTTGAAACTATATGTAGAACTGGGGTTAATCTTAACGAAAATCCACAAAGTTTAAAAATTTAATCAAGCAATCTCGTTGAAGAGCTATATCGACTTTAACACTGAAAATAAACATACATCTTCATCATTTGAGAAGCACTTCTTCAAGTTACTCAACAACTCGATTTATGGTAAGACGATAGAAAAGCAAACACGTCGATGTATTGCATTGTGTAAATCTCCCAATTATAAAAACTATAAAGAGTTTGGAAACGAGTTGATGGCGGTAGAAAGAGTAAAAGCAAACGTCTTTATGAATAAACCTATAAATGACATATTTTGCATATTAGAACTATATAAATGCCTGAAAATTTGAAAGTCTCTTACAATTGCAATATGAAGACGGCCCTTTTAAAACCTAATTGAAAGAAGACATTTTTCCCAAACGAATGACTATTTTCGTTTTTCTGTGCAACAGTTTGGCGAATAATATAAGTGAGGTATTCTTTTTTTTTTTTTTTTTTTTTTTTTTTTGTGTGTGTGTGTGTGTGTGTGCACATTATTTTGTAGAAAGTAAAATTATACAAATTTTTCTTCAACGAGTGCGCGTTTATTTCTTATATTTGTATTTTTTTAACTTGTGACAACACAAATGCATTTTAACCTGTATGTTACGTCATATCTACAAAATTTTGTAATTTTATGTTTGCAATTTTTTATTGTGATTGTGAATTCCGATTTAAATAACACACGACCCGCCTCTGGAAAAGAATGGAACTAATGAATGGTGGATGCCGGTGTACATCAATCAACTAACTACAAAGGGTACGTTGAAACGGCATACAATCACTCAGGTGTGCTAGTGGGTTAAAACATTTTGGTCAAAAGCGAAAGAACATAGTATATCACTAAACCTTATTTTAAGTGTGGCATCAGTAATGTCCTTTATGGATATGAGGATCATATTTCGCATGAAGACGACAATGATGATGATGAAGAAGAACATGAAAACGGTGAAGACAACCTGAGTGGGGAGAAGATTCAAATGACAGTGGCATGGATTTTGCAGGTTTATAAAAGGTCGGTGTACTTTTCAAAAGTGATTGCAGTATCTTTCTATAAATATTTTTACTTTTAAATTTGGAAGTATCGTTCTTATACTTTCATGTTTTTCTTTAAAAAATGTGTTACATTTTGTGGTGTGTCTTGTACACCTGAACCATGCGTTACGCATTGAAATATGTGTATTCTATTATTTCTCTTTTCAGTTACCAAGTTTTCACAATAAGCAGCGAATAAATATGAAAAATATCATCTGACAATCGACTTATTTTCGATAATATGCTAAACTTCAAAAAGTTATAGAACGCAATGCAAGTAATAATGAATCAAATTTTAAAAGAAAAAGTATTAACCAGTCCGTTTCAGATTCCATGGCAGAGGTGCCGTTGCGGTGCTCGATTACATCCATAGTCAGAGTTCCATCCTCATCTATAGCAGACACGAAATTTGTGACACTACGGCAAGGTATTCCAAGAGCTCTGCAAACTGTAAATGAAACAATCTATAGACTTAAAAATAATCTTGTATTTTTCCAAAAAACAATCTTTAAAAAGAAGCTACTAAATAAAAAATTAGTTTTTAACATTTGATTAACTATTAACTATCGTAAAGCATAAGTAACTTTGTCAGGTTTTCAGTTTCATGTGATATTCAGATTCTGACATGGCAAAAACATTTACATAAAAGTCAGAAAATTAAAAAGAAAAGTCTTTATAAATTTTATTATGGCTTATTCTGCATAAAACTTCACATTCCAGAGATTGAAAATGCACAAACTGTAAATAAGGAAATGAACAAAATGCGGCGAAAGTTGCATCATAGAATGAAACTTGGATTATACTTACATTCACGGACAATGCGTTTTTCTGGTTTTATTTGTCAGTTTGTAAAATTTCAATTTTTTTCTACGTTTCTAAAGTTAAAATTTCCCTCTAGCTGCATCTGCTCAAAATTTCCAGTCCCATTCCTTACTTTTTTAATGTTTTAATTTTTTTCTGTGTCCAAGAAATCTGCTCAATTACTATTTTCCGTTTCTATCAAACGAACTTCATGTGTGTTCTTGTGCAGTTTTTTGAATGACCTTGACATTGATTGTTTTAAATTGATCTGAGATGGACTATGTAAAATATTACGTAGTTCTATACGTTTGGTATTTACATCTAAACAAACATAAAACAAGAACCAAACATCATGCGTCAAGCATAAAGTATAAAACACTTTCCAACACTATCAGACTATTGTTAGGAAATTTTTAATTTTTACTTACAGTTAAATGAGATATCTACGTAAACAGTTTAAAAAACGCACAACTGAATGAAAGTCCATTTTCAGCAATATCTACCTATAGCTGGTACCCTGCAAAAAGAAATTGTTGATTTTACAGTATAATACTGGCATCCCAGCTGCCAGTATTATACCGTAAAATTAACAGTAATAAATAGTAAAATTAGTAGTAATACGCTGCCGCGCATTCGCGGTAGCGAATAGCAAACATTTTATAGTAGAATTCAATAGCAAACATTCTATAGTAGAATTCAATAGCAAACATTCTATAGTAAACTTCAGTAACATATAAAAAGTACAAGTCAATTGGAGTATATTTATGAGAGTTAGAGTATGGACAGACGGGCAGACAGGCGGAAGATAAATCGAAATCATAAACACTTTTCAATTCTATTGGAAAATAATATATATATATATATATATATATATATATATATATATATATATATATATATATATATATATATATATATTCCTTAGATTGCCCACTAACGACACTAAAAAGCAATTTTATATCAAAAATATCAATATTGCATTCAAACAAAGTTTTGTAGTTTATTAAAAGCAATACTTTCGCATTAGCCGAAACTGCAGGAGTTTTAATAGCCGAAGAAATCGCAAAGATTTTGACACTTATTGCAGTATTTTCGATTCGGATAACTTCAGTTGTTTAAGCGCGTACTTCTATTACATGTCTTTAAAATTTCTGTTTTATTTCTATTATATTATTTTTATTTATTTATTTATTTATTGATGAAGTGTTAATTTCGTTCTGGAATATTAGCCGGAAACAAATGCTGAATTTATTGTATTGTTTTAAGTGCAACGGATTAATCTTTCGTAATCAGGCTGCACGCGATAGAAATAGATTTAAAATGATTCTTTTTTATCATTGTTTTAAAATCCATAAACAATCAGTAAACTCAGATACAGTTTTCAAACAAATTATGTTTGAAAGTACTTTCTTTTTTCCTATTCAGAGGTGTAAAATTGAAATTATTCGATTACAATGTATCTTAAATTTTCCAATATATCTTAAAATATTAAAAAAGTTTTTATTTTATTTTATTACATATTAATTGATGAAGTTGAAATTTCGTTTTGGAAAATTAGCTGGAGACAAATACTGAACTATTTATATTGTTTTAAGTGCTAATGGGTTATTATTCTTCCGTAATGGGGCCTGCACGCGATGGAGATAGGATTTTAAAAAATCATGCTTGAAAATTATTTTAAAAGCCACAATACATGAGTAATTCCGATACCGTTTTGAAACAAATTGCATTTGAAAGTACATTTTTTCCGTATACGACGGTGTAAAAATTTAAAATGTGCTATATTTAGAAATTGCAGTAGCAAATATTGACAAAACAATAATTAATCGTCAGGTGTTGCACAACCTCAAAATGACGTCGGTGTTACACACAGAACACATTTTTCCTTTATAATATAGATAGATTATGATATATAGAGTAGAAATGGGCGTTTTTCAACTTAAGAGTATAAATAACACTAACATTGTCTCGTAGATAGTTATTAAGTGATAGATTAACTAAAACTCGATATTAATTTTGGAACTACTCAACTACAACACGTTCACACTGCTGTTAAAAAACATTATTTTAGAACTAAATATTCATATTACAATGACAAGTACATTGCCAACACTTCTTTCTCGGATTACAAATGTCATCTAAGTGAAAGGAAACATGTCCCATGTCACAAATAAAAATTCTACTTTATAGTCTGACATAGAAACAAAACCGAAAGTCTTTGCCTCAAGCTCTTCTGTCACCCTATGTCCTATTATGAAGATGCTAATAGGCAAATCCATTCTCCGTTATTCAGTCATCCTAACTACCTTTCTCATGTTCTCGTGAATAGACCCCCTTTAAATGTGACACTTAAAACAGTTTTCTTATAGCGTCTAAAAGAAAAAATTTCTTCTAGACGTTAAAAAGTCCACCGGGAAGAGGGGCAGCGAAATATTTTACTCAACCATTTTGTACAAGTTGAATTTTAAATGTGTGATAGATTTTACTTAATCAATCACGAAAACAGCCGTCAGCTGTCACGACAGCGGTAGATGTGGCCTTGAGAACAAAAAAATGTTCGTAATTTAACGGAAATAAATGACAACCCGTTTATAGAAGGTCTCCACAGGTGGTGATAATACCATTCAATATTTCGTAATCGGATAATGTTTTTCAAACAGAGCAAATTAGCGTGTTTTTAGAGCTTACGGGGTCAGTATAGGGATTGGAGAGCGCAGCTCGTAGTGGGCAGAGCCCCTAGATTTTTAAAAAGTATAATAATAAAAATAATATTTGGAAAGAAAATGTAACAGGTTTGAAAGACTTACTTGTAGTGCTTAATCCAGAAAATACCCAGCATTGTCCATATTTAACATATTTGCCACCATTTTGCATGTACCGGCTTAAAATAGGTACACTTCCAGTCCATTCCCACGGAGGTATTCCATCCTTATAAATGTGTTTTTCGTCTTCGCCTTTATCCCATTTACCCACCAAAACTCCATCGTCATCATTTAAATTGTTTACCTATGAAGATTAAAAACTACTCTAAGTTCGAGTCCATAGAGTTATTTCTAAATTTAAACTACATACTTTCTGTAGTTTGAACAAAATTCTGTATTATAATACAGAATTTTCTTCAAAATACAGGAAAAAATTACTTCAAAATAAAAAAAATACAGAATTCTTCAAATTTCTAATAATTATTAGTAATTTGAAAATTCCCTTTAGAGTTTGATAAAAATTTATGCTCATTTATTGATGAATGGTTCATTTCCATTTCAATCCTACGGAGCGACACCAAAATTTTCATAACTACCTATCAATACAATTGAAATACAGCATAACTTCGATTATCCGTCAGTAAAGGGAATAGATGAATAAGAGAATAGATGGATAATAGAAACTCCTTCAAAGCCCCTTTTCCCTCTAGATATAGCGACAAATGCCGACAGTTGATTTTTCAACACAGGGCTTCGTATCGTATAGATGCAAATCAAGATTAGAATTGGAAATTAATTATGCGATTATAACTCCTTAGCTCTCAAAAGCGATACATTATTCACAATAAAAAAAGTATCATTTTATTTAAATTGTAAATGAAAAAAAAAACCTAGGCAGAACATTTTAAATATACTGTACATTTTGTTTTCATATTGCTTT
This sequence comes from Maratus michaelseni, assembly GCA_963931845.1. Classification (NCBI taxonomy): domain Eukaryota; kingdom Metazoa; phylum Arthropoda; class Arachnida; order Araneae; family Salticidae; genus Maratus; species Maratus michaelseni. The sequence goes on from OZ007587.1 coordinate 165,245,414, forward strand.
TATTTTCAACATTCAATCAAAAAAAAAAAAAAAAAAAAAAAAAGAACAAGTGGGTAAGTGTGATAGAAGATCGCACAAAGGGTTTCATTTAATATTCCTTTCGAAACACTTTATCCTTCCTTTAATAAATACAAATAAATTTCATTAAATATATATATATATATATATATATACATATCATGTTTTTTTATAAAGTAAAAATTTACCGGTCTATTTTTCTCGTTTTTCCGAAAATCTGAACCGGTCCGATAGCGGGTGAAGCCCGCTATTATACTCTTTCATAATAATATCTGTCATGTGGACTAAATGCAATGTTAAAAAAAAAATCAATTTCAAAATTAAACATGCTGAAGGTGTGTGTAACACCTTCAAAATGTTAGACATCAGATTAAGTTTCTTTTTAATTCTCTAATGACATCATATTAAGCAGCTTTCTGTATTTACACATACTCATACTCCTTGTATTATTGAGAAATGTTAGAAAATTTCCGTTTTATTACCAATATGACGTTATATTAATCTTTTTTTCAATTGGTGAAACTTTTTATTTCATTTTCATTTTTCCCGTGGAAATTTTTCAATAGAAAATTAATTATTGTAGATAGAATTTTATTGTGGACGTTTAATTGCTGTCAACTGCTATAACGAAAAATGTTTAAATTTGATTTTATTGTCTGCGATGCTGTGGTATTCTGCAATTTTTGTGCACAGTAAATTTTCTGAAAATGGCAATGTTTTGCTTTTGTTTATGTGTATTATTCTATTTTAAAGTTTTGTAAAACCAAGAGGGTTTCATTAAAATGTGATACAGTTCACTTTCTTTCATAATCTTTGTGTTCGAGTTATTTATGAGTCGGTTTTTAATAATAGACCAAGTATTGCCAACTATATGATTGTAGGTCCCTTTATGAATTTTTCAACTGTTTATATTCCCTATACTTTTCTATTTCTTAAATTTAAATTTTAAAAAAATTAAAAAAAGACGCTAATACAATATTTAGATTGTTTATTATTTATATTACAATATGTTTAATATATTTATATGAATCAGATGCATTGTAATGTTGCTTCTATTAACTTTCTAAAATGAATTGACATTGTCAGTATGTTGGAAGCAGTTGGGGATTTTCTGCAAGATTTGGAATGCCGCGTACAAAATTTGCAAGTTTCAACCTTAAATTCGCACGAAATTCAATATCTAAATTACTTTTTTTTGTTAAAATGGAACTTATAAGACAAATACAGGGTGTCCCAAAAGTCTCTGTATAACTTCAAAAATGTATTACAAAAAAAATAATAGGCCTACAGCAAAAATAATTACAACAGTACATAGAGTAACTTAAAAAGTTTTTTTCTACTACCTTAGTATACTTGTACATGAGATCCTTTCGTTGCACGAAGAATATCAAGTTGATATTCCAATACCATCCACGTGCGTTTCAGCATGCTAACATCAACAGTAGTTACAACTGTTTGATGAAATCTGAACAAAAGTTAATAGTCTCATGGAATTGCTATTCAAACTATCCAAACAGCATCTAAACAGCCAAAACCATCCAAACAGCAGTAGCTACTGTTGATGTTAGCATGAAAAACGTTCGTGGATTGAATTGGAATATCGTCTTGATATTCTTCGTGCTACGAAAGGATCTCATTTTGAAGTTTACTAAGACAGTAGAAAAAAACTTTTTAAGTTACTCTATGTACTGTTGTAATTATTTTTGCTGTAGGGCCTATTCTTTTTTTTTTTTTTTTTTTTTTTTGTAATATTTTTTTGAAGTTGTACGCAGACTTTTGGGACACCCTGTTTATTCAACCGTATACGTAACTGTATGTAATGTATACACTATTACTATTACGTAATTGTATGCCGCAGTGAAACTTTCTATTTCATCGATTTTCAGCGTTTTTCCCAGATATCAAGCATCAACTGCAGTGTTAGAGTAGAAGTGCGACAGACACTTCCGCTTCTTAAATTTTTTTATGCTAATCCAAGCAGCACAAAATATTTGTGCCAACGTTAGCTGATTGTTGGATTATTGTTGTCCCACGTTGACCCACAGTAAGAAATGCGGCTTTGGTATACCATTGGCCAACGAACCAATATATAGGGCTTGTCTACATAAGTTCTAAATGCATTTGATTTTGAAATAAAAATTTTACATATTTCACATCTGAAACCCTATGATATCACATTACTTAATTTTTATATTTTTGCTTTTCAAGGTAGCTTACCATTGCAGCAATAGCTAAAACGACTTTAACAGGATCGCCTCTTGATGCAAAATCAAGGTATGGCTCATTCAAATTTTGCGATTTCTCCAGGATAAATATACTAGCTGGCAAAACTGTTCTATCATGCTAAAAAGAAAACGAAGAAAGGTCAGTTGCATGTTATTTTGCAACAGCAACTGCTATTATACGAGGGGCAATCGGAAAATAAGTTTCCCCTGGCGACTGTGGACAGAGGTGTTTATGAAAGACAAAAAATGTAATGAGACATTAAAGATAAAATATAACTTTATTTTTCCACATAAGTACCAAGTACATTGAGACATTTGTCATATCGCTTTGTAAACTTCAAAAAGCCCTCCAGGAAAAAATCAGGGCTTTGAATACGGACGAAGCGTTGAACGGCTATAGGCGAAAGACAACACATCAGGTGAACGCGAACGTCCAAGACACCAATACTGTTTGGTAGAGGTCGACCGCGATCAAGCAGATGGTGCTGTTGCAGTGCCTGCGCAGATGGCGCTGTTCTACCAAATGGTGTATCGGTGTCTTACACGTTCGCGTTCACCTGCTGTGTCGTCTTTCGCCCATAGCCATTCAACGCTTCGTCCGTATGCAAAGCCCTGATTTTTTCCTGGAGGGCTTTTTGAAGCTTATAAAGCGGTATGACAAATGTCTCAATGTACTTGGTACTTATGTGGAAAAATAAAGTTATGTTTTATCTTTAATGTCTCATTACATTTTTTGTCTTTCATGTACACCTCTGTCCACAGTCGAGAGGGGAAACTTATTTTCCGGCTGCCCCTCGTATATATATATATATATATCCATTAAATAATAACCATTAAACCACATAAATAATCGACAATAGATAAACCGATAATTACAATACAATACATAAATATATCCAAAAATTTAAGATTCTCAAGATCAAAATAAGTGGGGAAAATACCTAAAGATATGTGGAGAAAATATCCAATATGCAGAAAGTGAAAATTATTTAAAGTGCAATTGGAAACTTATATAGTGAAACACTTTTTCAAGGGCAATATTCCACTAATATAAGTAAAATGTAATTGATTTCTGTTTGAGTTAATAGCCATGAGTTTAATTTATTAACCCAAATTGCCCAATCAATTACCAAATGAAATTTAAAGAGAATTGAATAAAAATGGACAAATATTGAGAACTTGAATATGTGCAAAATTGATTAATAGTGAGTATTATTAAAATACAAAAACATATTTAAAAAGGAATTATTACACAAAAAGAGAAATTGCAGTAAAACATATACATCAACATTTTAGCTTTCAGAAACCACGTTATCTGTTAGAAATGCACGTTGTATGTACCAGTTACATTGACAGTTAAAAATAATAAACAGTTTTTACAAATTTAAATATAATTCACACACACACATATATATATATATATGTGTGTGTGTGTGTGTGTGTGTGTTATATAAAAATTTTATTTCCTTCGCATATCCCGCGCATTTATTTCGCATTATTCCTTTAAATTAATCTAACTTCTGACATAGTCATTATTTCCTTAACTAGCCGCCACTGGCGACCAGTTTGGTCTCTCTTAAATGTATGTTAAGCACTGTAACACGTTACTTTTATTCATAATTTATTTTTTTTCCGTAATCCTTCGCCAAACCGGAAGATTCTAATAGACAAATCAAAAACTTTTTCGATCATGGTAGCATTTCGCATATTTTTTGTTGTTATTTATTTCATCTTTCTTGACAAAAACCGCTTAACCAACTTAAGCATTTATGCTTCATATCCGTTTGCTTATCAGTTGCAATATGCTTGCTAATGAGTAGATTCTTAAACATATTAAGTAGTTTTCCGTAATTGGATCCATTGCCAAATGGCGTATTTTAGTTAATACGATTTGGTGCAATGAAGTCTATTTTGTGAAAGTCTTTAATGATATCCACCATTTAAACTGAACCATATTGTTGCCAATATTTTTTTTTGTTTGTTTGTTTCTCGCTAACTTTGGCTGTAGACTTGATTACGGGAGAATCAAGAAGAAAATCTATCATTATTCTAATTTAAAACGTCTTGAATAATGTGACATAATCGGAGTGCATATTATAACACGTAATTTTCGAGTATGGTTTGGTGAAACACTGAACTTTTGGAAGCCAGTTTTGATAATCACGTAAATCTGTCACACCAACATTACCGCCTATAATTCTAATTACAGCAACCCGTTTTTTCTCTCTATATTGCAACTCTATAGTTAATATAGTGCCCCGGTGCGTCTACGACAGCTGTTCCATCAGAACATTTGATTTCAAAATAAAAGTATCGTTTCTAATTTGCACACGCGAAAAATAAAAGCTGGTATTGGCGATTTTAAAAATTCTATTGGCGAGATTTGCGTCCAAATAACACAAAAGTACTTAATGATGTTATGTATTTTGTAAATGTATATTAAATTACTGTTTTGAAAGCGATTGGTCATTAATAATGGTAAATATGATTGGTGATTAACAATCATTTTCGGTGGTCTCTCTTCCTTTCACGTATAATACATAAATACCAAATTAACTGACAATTTGTTTCGAAATTTGATTCATTAAATATCATTACATGAGTTGTATTTGTTTACATTCAGCTTACATCAAGAAAAGATAAAGAATGAAGTTGAGTTGTATAGCACATAATTATGGTAAACTTTGATTGTGTCACTGGTACGAATTATTTTTTTGACACCAGGCAGCGCTCCAAAAAATCTTTCATGGAAAACTAACTTTACGAACGATTATCTCCATGGTTTAATGGTTTAATATTTTAAACCTTCACGACGAATGAATCTTTTTTTTTTGTTTACTTTCATGGATAGAGAATTTGAACTGCGAAGCTAATTTCAACTGAAGTTATTGGAGAATATATACATAATTGAACGTAAGTCATCTCTCAAATATTAATTTATTTTGAACGATCTTTCTAAAAATGTCACATTTATGAAGTTTTATTCGAAAAAATAATTTTTAATAAAAATGGCCGCCTGGCATATGAAAAAGCGAAACGGACATTCCGGAACTGTTGAAACAGTCACATGACTTACGGTTTTATTATAGAGATTCTTAATAATATTTATTCCTATTTAATGTCCTTTTAACAGTAATAACACGTATATTAATAATTATCTTATTCCAAATATTAATCTAAAACTTTAAGTCCATTCGTAACTTTTATCAACTCCCCAATCTATAAAATTCTGAGAGACGCGTGTTGTCATTTCGAATGTTTTTAAAAAGCCTTTTTTTTTATTCCATACTTTGCTTCGCGCGCTGGGTATTTTTCACTTCAAAATCAATGTCTATCTACGATGGGGATTCTTTCGTGTTAAATCTACTCCCTCGTACCTCATTCGCTTACCTTAAATTCGACTCTCACTCATTGGAGTGTGCGCTCGTTACGTCGTTGTCAGTAACCCTACGCGCGGTTAACAAAACTGACTAGCAAGATTTTGGAGAGAACATTTTTGTCGTGTTTCGAAGTGCTAACCAAATGGTTATCCGTTGTTTAACCGACGTAGAATTTCATACAGCTCTTTAAGATCTATTAAATGATGTAGTGAGCCTGAGGGCTATAAGTTTATACCGGATACTGTGGCAACTGTTACTGGCATCGCTACTGTTCATTAATAAACGATTTATCTGGAAATTGGCTGCTCCTTATTGAAGAAACTCTTGTGGTGTCTCATCATTGCATAACCACCTCGCCATGATTCTTGATACCGACTGCAATCCTTCTACATCTTTAACAAACTGCCATTTTCTCCTGGTTGATTTTACGATGTAATACTTGCATCCCAGTTGCTAGTATTATACCGTAAAATCAAAATTTTTGAAGTGAAAACTTCTTTAGGCGCGTTGGGCATTTTTGAGATGGGAAAAAAACATTGAATTCGCGACCCGTCACCGTTACCGTCACCGACACCAAATTAAATTATGTTGTCAATTCATACAATGAAGCAAAAGTATCAAAAGGAAATAGTTCACGTGCAAAAAAACGAAATGATTGGTATTATGAATAAAAATAATTCAGAAAATTATTTCAAGATAAATTTAGCACACGCGGTGAAAACAGATAAAAGTGATTCAACTAGCGAGAACAAATCAAAAGATGAAAATGAAATAACAAAACACGGAAAATATTATAATTTAACTAGCACGAGAAAAGAAATAGACAGAAGTAATATAAAAAGTAAAAATTAAAATAAGGAAATATTTCACGAAAGTTTTAAGAAACGTGGTTACTGATACGGAAATGAAGTGAAATCATTTTATAGAAAAGAAAAGTTTGTTGAAGAAATTATAGATCTCATCAAAAAGTCACCTGTAAAAAATGCAGCCAAGTCTCGTAACTCATTTACCGTAAAAAGTACTGAGATCGTATAAAGCCAAGTTTAACTATCTTATTAACTCTGAAATTTTCATTCACAAATCACTCCTAGTCTCTACATCTTTAGTTAATTATTATTTTGTGACTTGGCAATTACGTAGCACGAGAATGTGATGTATATAGTTAGTCTTTATCATATAATACTATAACATATTAAGGTGTAATAACTTCCCTGTGCATATATAATTTGCCTTAATTAAATTATCTCATCCCATCCCATAACATAGTAAGGTGTAATAACTTCCCTGTGCTGCGTAATTGCCAAGTCACAAAATAATAATTAACTAAAGATGTAGAGACTAGGAGTGATTTGTGAATGAAAATTTCAGAGTTAATAAGATAGTTAAACTTGGCTTTATACGATTTTCAGTACTTTTTACGGTAAATGAGTTACGAGACTTGGCTGCATTTTTTACAGGTGACTTTTTGATGAGATTTCACTTCTTTTTGTAAGTAATCCTCCTTTTCTTGATTTTGGGTTCTTTTTTGGAGATCATCCACTGATTTTCGCTAAGCCCACACTCTGTCCCTATTATTTACAGGTATCAAAAATTTGAAGCTTTAGTTTCGTTTGCAAAGTACTGTAGATAAAAAAAAAAAAAGATTTCAGGTTCCTAGGCAAGCACTAAGTTATGGGAGGGGGGGGGGTGTTCAAAAGTACTCTCAATTGCTTCCAGGATAGGTGCTATCCATCTGAGATATTACTCGCAGCCCTAGATACTTGATATTTAACATAAAAGAACTTTTCAGTATAAAAAGAAAGCCAAAGTTAAAATTTCCGGAAATTTCCAATAAATCAAACTATATTCCTTTTTTCGATGTTTTTTTTTTTTTCATTTTTTTAATCTTTTTTTTATTATTTACGGATTTTTTAATATTTCCTTATTTTGTGTACTAAACCCTGCTTTTCTGCAAAATGTCAAACTTCTAGGACTTCAAGATCGAATTATTTTCAAATTTTCGACTTTTTATAAATTTATTGATTTTTCGATTTTAATTCTAAGTTACCTGATTGCCATGCCAATATAGTAATTATTTGATCCGTCTTCTTAGGATCATTTAGATTCAATTTAGAGATAAATCAAGTGAATCTTAGAGTTACCATGATTTTATTTAGAAAGGATTATCAAGCAATAACCAGCCAGTAATGTCGGGAGGGTAGGGGGGGCTGTGAAAATTTTTGTGGGGCTAACATCTTTTAACAATCCATATTTCACATGTGAAGTAAATAGAGTACAACCTGTGAAAGAAAACAAACATGTCTATAAAGAAATCGCGTATATCGTAGCCAGTCTATAGCGGAACTTTTCTATAACGAAATTCGTAAACGAAAGAAAAGAAAAACCATAATCCGGGGGAAATAACATAAAACAATTACGGGCGTTGTACTAGCTAATAGGACAATTATCTTAAAACTAATGTTTCTAGCAGTACGAAATCAAATTGTTTTCGAATTTTCGATTTCTTAAAGATATTTCGATTTTTCGATTTTATTTTCGAATTAAACGAATATTTTAGTTGTTCCTTTTATTGAATAGTAAATACTACCTTTACAACAAGTTTTACGTTTCTAAGACTACAAGATAAAATTATTTTCAACTTTTGATGTTTTCGAATTTTTTTTATAATTTTCTGGATTTTTTATTTTTTTCTTATTTTGTATCCTTTATTACAAATTTCAAGTTTCTAGGTTTACAAAATCGAATTATTTTGAAATTTCCGATCTTTTTCGAGTTTTTTATTCTATTTTCGAATTTATTGTGTTTTAATTTTTCCTTTTTCTGTATCCTAAACATTAAGTTTACGCCGAATTTTAAGTTCTAAAGCTACAAAATCGAATTTTTTCAATTTTTCGAATTTTTTTTTTTCGAATTTTACAGATTTTTTATTTATTTCTTTTTTTGTATCCTAAAATACTACCTTTATTCCAAATTTTAAGTTTCTAGCTTTACAAAATCGAATTATTTTCAAATTTTCGTTTTTTTTTTCGATTTTTTGATTTTATTTTCAATTTTTGTTGTGTTTTTAATTTTTTCTTTTCTGAATCCTAAACACTACCTTTACACCAAATTTTCAGTTTCTAAGACTACGAGATCATATTATTTTCAATTTCTCTCTTTTTCTTTCTTTCTTTTTTTTTTTTTGTTGAGATTTTCGATTTTTTTTTAATTATCCATATTTTTTAATGTTTCCTTATTTAGTATCTTAAATATTACCTTTATTCCAAATTTCAAGTTTCTAGCGCTATGAAATCGAATTATTTTCAAAATTTCCTTATTTTTCGATTTCTTTCGATTTTTTTATTTTATTTTCGAATTTTATTGCGTTTCTATTTTAACTTATTCTTAATCCTAAACACTATCTTTACCGCGAATTTTAAGTTTCTAAGGCCAAAAGATCAAATTATTTTAATTTTTTTCAATTTTTTTCGAATTTGTGATTTTTTTTTCGAATTTTCTGGATTTTTTAATTTTTCCTTATTTTGCATCCTAAATACTACCTTTATTCCGAATTCCAAGTTTCTAGCGCAACAAAATTGGATTATTTGAAATTTTTCGATTTTTTTCGATTTTTCGATTTTATTTAATTTTTTTTTTTTTGTGTGTGTTTTTGATGTTTTCTTTTTTTGAATTCTAAACACTACCTTCACACCAAATTTTAAGTTTTAAGACTACAAGATCGTGTTATTTTCAATTTTCAATTTTGTTCGATTTTTTTGAATTTTCGTTTTTTTTCCGGATTTTATAATTTTTCCTTTGTTTGTATCCGAAACACTACATTTTTTCCAAATTTTAAGTTTCTGTGGCTGCGGGATCTACCCAATTTTTTTGATGATGCGAGAGTGAGTGAGTGTGTGAGTCACAAAAAATCGAAACTTTGAGTTCATACATCGTCTGCACTAATTTATGGGTATTTTTTTAATTATCCATATTTTTAATTTTTTCCTTATTTAGTATCTTAAATATTACCTTTATTCCAAATTTCAAGTTTCTAGCGCTATGAAATCGAATTATTTTCAAATTTTCCTTATTTTTCGATTTTTCAGATTTTTTTTATTTTATTTTCGAATTTTATTGCGTTTTTTATTTTAACTTATTCTGAATCCTAAACACTATCTTTACTGCGAATTTTAAGTTTCTAAGGCTAAAAAATCAAATTATTTTAATTTTTTCAATTTTTTTTCGATTTTTTCAAATTTTCGAATTTTTTTTTTCGAATTTTCTGGAATTTTTAATTTTTCTTATTTTGCATCCTAAATACTACTTTTATTCCGAATTCCAAGTTTCTAGCGCAACAAAATCGGATTATTTGAAATTTTTCGATTTTTTTCGATTTTTCGATTTTTTCAATTTTGCTTTCGATTTTTTTGGTGTTTTTGATGTTTTCTTTTACTGGATACGAAACACTACCTTCACACCGAATCTTAAGTTTCTAAGACTACAAGATCGTATTATTTTCAATTTTCAATTTTGATGGAATTTGTTGAATTCTCGAATGTTTTTTATCCGAATTTTCCGGATTTTATAATTTTTCCTTTCTTTGTATCCTAAACACTACATTTTTTCCAAATGTCAAGTTTCTAGGGCTACGGGATCTACCTAATCTTTTTGATGACGCGTGAACGAGTGAGTGAGTGACAAAAAATCGAATGTTTGAGTTCATATATCGTCTGAACTAGAAAAGACAGAAAGTTGTAATTTTAAATTTTGGCCCTGTGTGCCAAATACTCTAGAAAAACGAAGTTTCAAATTTTTGAGATCAGTGCGGAGATATGGGGGGGGGGGTCAAAAGTGCCCTGAGTTGTTTCCAGAAAAGTATGCTTACGGCTGTCCTCTCTTGACTTGGCGGAAGCACTGCCGTGCCTCCAGATCTTGCCAAGGCTGTGGTTTTCCTATTAGACTTAATGTTAGCTATATGCTCCATTTTTCTGCAACTAAATTTCCTCATGCCAATATAGTAATTCATTGATCCGTTTTCTTAGGATCGTTTATGTTCAGTTTAGAGATAAATCAAGAGAATCTTAGAATCACCATGAATTTATTTAGAAAGGACTATCAAGCCATAACCAACCAGTAATGTCGGGAGGGAGGGAGAGATGTGAAAATTTTTGTGCGACCAACATCTTTTAACAACAAATATTTCATATATAAATTAAACAGAGTAAAGCCTGTGAAAGAAAATGAACCTGTCTATAAAAAAAAAGGTCTATAACGTAGCCAGTCTATAGCGGAACTTTTCTATTACAAAATTCGTAAACAAAAGAAAAGAAAAGTATAATCCGGGGAAAATAACACAAAACAATAACGGAAGGTGTACTAGCTAATAGGACAATTATCTTAAAATCTATCTAAAACAAACTATCCCCATCCTGTGGGATTTGTTTTTCAATGTTTTACTTTATTTAATGCAAAACATAGATTGCATCCGACAACTCATAAAAAAGTCCTCCGCCCTGTACCGGCAGGAAAAGGTAGCTTTCCTATATCTTCGTTTTAAAATTTTAGCTAATGTTACTCGAAAACAGCAAGTTAAAATGCAAAGAAACCGTTTACAAAAGATTCGTTTACACTGAATTTGAATATGAAATTCGCCAAATTATTGAGCTATAGCCAAGTTGGCTACATTTATGAAGACTTATTTTTGTCGCCAAATTTGGCGAGATTTCGCCAATTGTCGCCAAGTTTGGCGAGAATTTGGCGCTATTGGATATGAATATATAGTTTTATGCGTATGATTGGGAAAATGATTACAACAATGAAAGAAAATAATTTGCGAGAAATCGCCTTCACTAAAACTTATAAATTTATATTAAAATCATTAAAATTACAGACATTACAATACACTTTCATAAAACATTAAAAACATATTAAAATTGGACGTTTCGGATTTACATGGAAAATCCCTCTTCAACAACAACATTTCACTTAGCGTAAATTATAGTTAAAAAATATCAACAAATAGAAAATGCAACGTATCAAAATTTCGAAGTCAAAGTTACCGTTATAATAACACGGAGTATTCATTCGGGATTGCAGCTGCTTGACCATTATTGACCATAAATTTATCGTTGGTTTTTTGTAATGTGCTGTTTTGTTTCAAAATGTCAGCCACCCTAGAATTTCAAACTGCTCTATCTCAGCCAATTTTTAAGATAGAGGTAAAACAAAAAATGCTCTGGAATCCTTGTATCAAGTCCTAACACCTAATTAAAAAATAAACTTGATTTTTTAACTTTTTTGTATATTTATTTTAGTTTTAAAATTTTCCGTGGCCGCCATCTTGAAACAAGATGGCGGACCAAGCTGGCCAACGAACTCGGTCGAGGCATTGGTGAGCTTAATACACACAATTAGTTTCATCCAAATTAATTTATAAATACGAGCGTTATCGTATCAAATTATTTTCATTTTTTCGAATTTTTTTAATTTTTTTTCGAATTTTCTGGATTTTTTTAATTTTTCTTTTTCTGTATCCTAAATACTACCTTTATTCCTAATTTGAATTTTCTAGCGCAACAAAATCAGATTGTCTTCAAATTTTCGGTTTTTTTCAATTTCTTCGATTTTTTCAATTTTGCTTTCGATTTTTTTTGGTGTTTTTGATGTTTTCTTTTTCTGGATGTTAAACACTACCTTCACACCAAATCTTAAGTTTCCAAGACTACAAGATCGTATTATTTTCAATTTTCAATTTTGATGGAATTTGTTGAATTTTCGAATGTTTTTTTTTCGAATTTTCTGGATTTTATAATTTTTCCTTTCTTTGTATCCTAAACACTACCTTTTTTCCAAATGTCAAGTTTCTGGGGCTACGGGATCTACCCAATCTTTTTGATGACGCGTGAACGAGTGAGTAAGAAGTGACAAAAAATCGAATGTTTGAGTTCATATATCGCCTGAACTAGAAAAGACAGAAAGTTGTAATTTTAAATTTTGGTCCTGTGGGCCAAATACTCTCTATAATTGAAGTTTAAAATTTTTGGGATACTCCAGCGCGGAGATATGGGGGGGTCAAAAGTGCCCTGAGTTGCTTCCAGAAAAGTATGCTTACGGCTGTCCTCTCTCGACTTGGCGGAGGCACTGCCGTGCCTCCAGATACCGCAAACAATAACCGCAGTATGAAGATAGAAAACAAGAGCGAAAAATCATGCGTCAAGCATAGATTATGTAACACTTTCCAACGCTTCCAAAATAATTTTACAAATCATACCGTTTAATAAGATGAAAGATAACATCTAAGTAAACAATTTGGAAAACGCATAACATATTTAAAAACATAATTTCAGGAATTTCCAACATATACAATATTCGGAAAAATATCTGAATACTTTTATTCAGCCCTGTATATGATCTATAGATTTGTATATATACTACATAAGATGCTAAATTTTAGTTAAGTTAGGAAACGCGTAGCACAGTTTAAAATTCTCCTTCTGGAGTTTCTGTCAATAAACGGAAATGTGTTCGCGAACTTTTGTGCTTCCCTGTATAGGATCTACAGAATTTATACACACCACGTAATAGACAAAAAGTAAGTTAAATTTAAAATCGCGTTCAGTAACTTAAAACGCACTTCCAGGAATTATTGTTAACAGATGGTAGGTAATTCTTTTGTGTGTCCCTGTAAATGAACGATGACTGCTATACACACAATATTCTGTAGTAAGTCTCTTGTCATGCACCTTAGTGATAGATACAAATTTCAATGCGTTTAAAATAGTGAAACATTATTTAAATATACGGCAAACGATTTTTCTCCATAGACGTAATGTAACGGAATTCTTTTGACTCTCCCTGTAAAGTAACTATAAGTGCTATGCACACCCTATTCCATATTAAGCTTCTTGTAATGCACCTAAGTGATATATATCAATTACAATGTGTTTGAAATCGTGTAACATCTTTAAAATACACCGCAAAAACTTTTTCCCCATTGACCGTAATGTAACTGAATTCTTTTGTGTGTCCCTGTAAAATAACTATATGTGCTACACACTTCCGTTGAAATAGGGAACATGCTATATATAACGACAATAACATATAAAAATTGCAGAGCAATCCGAGCATATTTACGGGAGTTAGAGCACGGACAGACCGCCAGACGGCCATACGGCAGACGGCAGACAAACCGAAGTCATAAACACTTTTCAGCTAGGTTGGAAAGTGTTAAAAAGCATAATGTTCACGAATACCGTAAACAAGACAGGCAGCAAAGAAGTAATAATTTTTGGAATGATAGGAAGCGGGAACCCTATTTTGCAGATAAATGTTATTACAAAAGATATGAAACTACATCTCATGGAAGAAATGATGAATGTATTGAGAGTTGTTAAAATTGTGGATGAAAACTCATAAGTTTCATTGGTATTCAGTTCAAAGAATACCAATTCAATTTCGTATTTTATGTATTTGTAAATTTACGTTTTAAGCAATAGATTGCAATTTTTGTATGTAAAATAATATGCATTATTTTTCATGTACAATAGTGCATTAAATGAAAATTGTAATATAATTTTTGTCGTAGTAGTTTATAGTAATGAATTAAAAAAAACACTTCATTTAAAAGTATTTCGTGCACAATAAAACATTTCCTGACGATTCAAAAAATACACACGTAATTGGTTCAAGTTTTCACTTCTGTCGGCACTCCCGGAGTGCCATTGTTGTTGTCGTTTTTTCTTCAGTGTAAACACTCATTTCCCTTAATATTTTATTACAAATATAATTAAAAGTAACTATTCAGAGTTATGTAGTTTGCTAGTAATTTAAAAATGTATAAAGATTAAACTAACTGAAAATACAACAAGAAATAATTCAATTTAAACCAGAAGTACATCCAGTTTTATGCGTTAAAAGAAAGTAAACAGAAAATCTGAATGACAAAAATTAAGTACTAAAAGTACATTATTTGGAGGAATTAATATTAGGTCTGCTGCAACACCTCCTTTAAAATTCTTCCCATATTCCACTAGCTAATTTGTTTAAAATACGAGATTTTAAACGATATTTCCATTACTGTTTTCTCTACTATTTTTCATATATGAAATGATTCTCTGACGGGATTTTTTCTCGAGATATGCCACAAATTTCTAATTGAGTTACGATTTCAGGCCGGTCGTGAATGGCCCAAATGCTTGGGCGTTCTATATAATAGCCATTTCTTCATTATTTTCAATGCGTGCTTAGGATTGTTTTCGTGTTGGAAGAACTAGTTTCCTCTCAAGCCCAATTTCTTAACGCTAGGAGATAACAAGTTGGAAATTGTACGTTAAACGTGACAAATCAGGTGCGTTTGTCTTTTAACTAGTGATCGTAATCCCTGAAATTGAATTTTCAAATGTGTTATGCATTTTTCAAATGCGTTATGCGTTTTCCAAATTGTTTACTTAGACATAAAGCCGAAAATTAGGCCTCCCCGCCCTGTTTGACTGTGACTTTGTTTACTTAGACATCATCTTTCACCTTTTAAACGGTGGAAGTGTTCGAAAGTGTTTCATAATCTATGGTTGCCGCATGAATTTTCGTTCTTGTTTTTTAACTATTTGGGAATTTTTATACTAATTTGTTCTAAATTGTTTGTTTAAGATAAAAAGTGAACTGTCGACGTAGTGGGGGAGGTCCGAAAGATCTCACTGATTATCATGGATGTAGTACATCCATGAAATTGCATCACATAAAACTTTCAAGAAGGTCTGTGATCATGTCACGTACAAAAGTTAGTACACTGAGACTCCGAATATCACATAAAAAGAAATAATTTTATTTTTATAATATCAAATGACTAATCAACAGACTAAAAAATAAAATTTGACATAAAATTTTGCTATAATAATATTCACATAAAATGATAATATTGCGCATAAAACATAATACTTTGCTAAAACATGGTTTACTGCTTTTTGCTTACTGCTACCAAAAACTATTTATTTTAACAACCAATAGATGATCCTTAAATGTAAGGATGTGCCTACTAAAAATAAAATAGTTCACAGACATACCTGTCCGTAATTCCAAGGTTTGGGGCGACGGTTTCGGAAAACACCAGTATAAATGTCTCCTACATCACTTAAGACATACTCCCGTCTATCTACTTCATTTTGCATATAAACTAGATCCCCTGCAAAAATGTACTAATTAGTTCGTAATATTACATAATATTAATCAATCAACGATCAAAAAAGTCAATCCTCTCTGTGTTTCTGTATATTTAGGAGAGAGGCTTGGGAGTTATTATTTTAATGTCTTATACTCTAGGGAAGGGGAAGGGGGTTTTGCGCTCTGCTCCCTACTAGAAACGCTCTCCAACCCAAATTCAGACTTCATACGGATCTCTAAAACCCACTAATTTGTTTGTATTAAATCAGGCGAAAAAAATGGCTGAAAATATGGAAAATCAATAAACATTTGAATATAAATATTGTTTTAAGAAATGAACTGAGTGAGTGAAATATGCATTAAAAGCGCTTTTAATTTAATAAAATTTTATCTCCCGTTTTTCCCTCCCCACCTAAAAAACTAGTATGTACTAGCCATCAATTTTTTTTCTATTATAAATCAAATCGTCTGCAAGCAAAATTAAATGACAATAGATACGTTCTTGAGATATAGCTATTGCACTGCAAAAAATAATTGTTGATTTTACAGTATAAAACTGGCACCCAGCTGCCAGTATTATACCGTAAAATTAACAGTATTACTGCTTGCCGAATCAGCGTCTGTTTTGTTTATGTCAAGGGAAAACAGAATATGATGTTTGACGACATTTCGTGCATTAGTTCTTAAGATATAGCTATCACGGAAATCCTGAAAATCGGAGTGTATCAGTGCCACCCGTTGGTAGATTTACACCAAAACATAATGAAAACATAATAAGCATCTATTCATGTCAAGGTCTAACAGAATATGAAGTTTGATGAAAGTCCGTGCTTTAGTCATTGAGATATAGCTATCGGGGAAAACGCCGAATAGCAGCGCCACCTGTTACGTTGTTTACACCAAAACCTAATTAGCGTCTATTTATGTCAAGGTCTAACAGAATGTAAAGTTTGATGAAATTCCATGTATTAACTCTTGAAATATAGCTATCGCGGAAATCGTGAAAAATGCAGCATAGCAACGCCACTTGTTGGGATAGCTACACCAAAACGTAATCAGCGTCTATGTATATCAAGGTCTAACTGAATCTGAAGTTTGATGAAAATAAGTGCATTAGTCTTGCGATAGAGGTATTGCAGAAATCACGAAAAATGCAGCACATCAGCGCCACCTGTCGGGTGATTTTCACCAAAAACATAATCAATACTAATTTATGTCACAGTCTAACTAAATTTGAAATTTGATAAAATTCTGTGCGTTTAGTTCTTGAGATATGGCTATCTCTAAAATCGTGTAAATCCTGAAAAATGCAGCATAGCAGCGCCACCTGTAGGGTACGTTACACGAAAACCTAATCGTCAACAGCCTATGTCAACGTCTAACTGAATCTGAAGCTTGATGTAAGTCGGTGCATTAGTTCTTGAGATAGAGCTATTGCGGAAATCATGAAAAATACAGCATAGCAGCGCCACCTGTTGGACGATTTACACCAAAACTTAATCAGCACCAATTTATATCAAAGTCAAACTGAATCTAAAGTTTTATTAAATTCCGTGCATTAGCTCTTGAGATAGCGTGCCCACAAAATGTTTATTTCATACAAACAGACATTTTCTAAAAGCACTTAAATCGTGTTCAGGACCTTCTAAAACGCATAATCCGTCGAATGCCGGAATTCGAATTTTTTCACGAATCCAATACTTTCTTCTTTTAAAGAAAGGATAAAGTAAAAGAAGGAAGCAAAATCTAGAAAAAATGAACTACGGACAGAAAAGTTTGTGGAATTTACGCCATTTTGTGTAACAGTAATAAAATATTTATGTTTTTGTAATACAAATGGACGTTTCATTTTAAATATGAAGACAATTTTACAAGAGGTAACTTTAAAGTTCATTATTTATCAAAGCAAATGCATGTGATCAACTGAATGCTCTTTCACGTGTAAAAATCATATATAAAAATGTTTAGAATTAATATACGAGGGCATTTCGAAAAGTAAAGATACAATGGCTCGCATTCCTTAAAAAAAAACATATATTTAGAAAACGTAAGTGACATCTTATTAACTGGATTATTTATTATTTTTCGACATAATCACCCCCGTTATCCAAACATTTGTTAAGTCGGGGCACAAACTTTTGTATCCCACAGTCATAGAAGGTTTCCGCCTGCTGTTGGAACCACATTTCAACTTCATCTTTGATCTCATCATCGTCGTGGAATTGTCATTGACACTTCCGGTATGATCTGATGCAATTCTTTCAATTTGAGACGTCTGTTCGCAGGAATTGCTTCCTCCGTTCTCTGAAGAAGGGCATCAGAGATCACAGATGGCCGACCTGTTCTTTGTTCGTCATGAACATCGGTCCTGCCTTCAGAGAAATGACGACACCATTTCGTTACATTTTGTCGATTCATAATGTTCCCATAAACAGAAACAATTTCTTTGTGAATATCCGCTGGTCGCTGACCTCTTGCATGAAGAAAACGTATGACGGAGCGCACTTCGCATTTGGCGGGATTCTGAATCGGCGGGACCATTTTAAACACGACCAACTCCAACCAGAATCAACGTTGAAATACCGAACGATCGCGAGGAGAAAGCTAACGGTGCAAGGTTAACACCTGTGTTGCCAACTTGCTTGCCAAAACTTTTCTTTTCCTCCGGCGTACGGTGTATCTTTACTTTTCAAAATGCCCTCGTATATCTCTCTATTCTGAAAAAGAAAAAGTAAATAACGCTGTCGACGCTGCCGCCGTAAATGAATTTTTGTGACCGGATGTCTTTCTCGGCTAATAGTAAGAAAACTATTGTATATAAAAATATGAAAATTAGTAGATTTATAGCGATATGTTCAGCTAAAGGCAGGCAGTTTCTAAATCGAAGAATTATTTTAAGAGTTTCAATGTTGAAGCCAGTCAAGATAGTTGCATTAAAAAATTTTACAGGAACAAAAACTATGCATAGTAATTTAACCATTTTTTGCAGCGACATACTTAACAAGCTTGATATGCCAGTGTGCAAGTATTTTTTTAATTTAACTAATTTTTTTAGGGTTTTTTATTTTCAATTTTTATTCATATTTTCATTATTTAAATTGATATTTAGAAAAGATCATTTTTTTATATTGTTGCCAAATTCGAAAACAGTGCAAATTTCCTTTCAATTAAAAATTGAAACGCGACTATTAAAACAGAAAGAAAACTTTAAAATAATAATAAAATTATTACCGGTTAAAAACTGTAAATGGGGAAAATTACGTCATATTTTAAATGCCCAAATAATAATATTGCTAAACAGATTCATTTCAAAAATATATTTACATGAGATATTTATCCTATATTACGAAAAGTCTTTTTGCCAATTGTTGCCAATTTTAAAAATGGCGCATATAATAGATATTCTTTTTCAATTAAAAATGTATTTTCATTTGAATATTAAAAAAAAGAAAGAAAACTTTGGAAAAAATTACGTCGTATTTAAAACGATACATTTAAAACGCCGTATTTAAAACAATTTTCTTACGGCTTCGTTATGAAAATTCGGAAGGCAAAGAGAGACATTATACACTTAGCCATTATTTTAAAACTAAAATCTGAGTATGTCTTTGTTACAACATTATATTCTTAGTCATTATATACTTAGCCATTCTTTTAAAATTAAAATCTGAGTATGTCTTTGTTACAACATGGCGGTCCTGATATGTTTGACACACTCTATACCACATGATTGGATTTGTACATAACGACAAAATACAGGCATGGAAAAAATTATAAGGACACGTTGAAAAATGAGTAATATGTATTAAAATAATCATCAACTGAAAACAAAATTAAATATCATTTACTACTCGTAATTAGAAACTGTTAGGAACCTTTTAATACAAAATTAAATTACAATAAAATTTATAAATCACATATTAATAGAAATATATGACGTGAAACATGGAAAACATTATAAAGACATAATGAAATATGTCTGGAAATAAATTAATGTTCCACAAAATCATCTTTACTTTCAATGATCCTTTTTAGGTACGTTCGTAATTATATAAATACGTAGCACCTATTGTCGTCACTTGGTCCGTCCGTCTGTTTGTCCGTCTGTCCGTCTGTCTGTCCGTCCGTCCGCATATAACAACGCAAAAACTACCCAACCGAATGGTTTGTAATTTAAGATATATTATCTTTGCAGAATTTTGTCGAGACATTTCAATTTTTTTAAAAATCGAATCAAAACTTTAGGAGATATTAATAAATATATTTATTAAGAAATTTGAATTAAAAGAAAAAGAAAGCGGTGCTTTCCTGTTAGAGGAGCTTCCGAGGTTGAATCGTCAAGCGACCGAGATACTTATTTTATGACAGAAATTAATCTGCAGACGATATTATTCATTTCACAGAATTAAAAATCATCAAGATCTGAATATTTATATAACTAGCTATAGTACGAACGCACCTCATTTGTCACGTTTGACGTACAATTTCCAACTTGTCAATTGTGCAGTCATTGAATCAGAAAGTCCAGATAAAGTATTATTAGAAATGTTTTACCACGCTAATTCGATGGGTGATCTCAAATCGCTTATATTTGCATATTGTGTGCCGTGCTTGTATGCTTCTCTAGCTAAAATGCTCCACAGATTCTCTGTGGGGTTTAAGTCAGGGCTTCTTGGTGGCCAATCCAAAAGTTGGACAGAATTGGACTAGAACCATGAACGTGATGCACGAGACACATGGAAACTTGCATTGTCTTGTTGAAACAAATAATCACCACCTGTGATAATGAGTGCTTCTATCAATAATTTTTCAGCTAGCATATCCACATATAATTCTTAATTCATGCGACCTCTAATGGACTCGATTGGTGTTGTTCCATTGGCTGAAAATCCTGCCCATACTATCACAGAACCTCCTCCGAATCGACGCTTGGAAAAAACAGGTTTATCTTTTCGCAAGTTATACCAATAATAACGAAAAACATCTGGTCCGTCCAAATTAATTTTTTTTTAGTCCGAAAATGCCACATCTTTCCAGTGAGATCCAAATGAAACATGTTTCTTAGCAAATTCTAATCTAAGCTTCTTGTATAGTTTTATAAGTGGTGGACGTGACCGTAGTTTAGCATATCTAACAGTGCTTTTGCAGAACATTACGCATTGTTAGTCTAGTGCATGGTAGATTCATTTCTGTTTTAATTTGAGTAGAACTCTATTTTTTTAAAGCAAGCTCCATGCGCAATTCCATGTTTCTAGCTCTTAGTCAGAGTTTTCTGTAAATAATAATTTTTCCCTTTTAAAATTCAGACAGTTGTGTGCTCTTTGGCATCATGAGAAAAACGAGAGAAACTGAACAACCTTACTGCGCAACAGTTTTAGGCTACTTTAAACAATCCTATGATATTACCAAATATGTAAAACTTTGTTTGCGATTTCAAAAGAAATGCATGCTGTTATAATTTTTTCACGAGTAACAAGCAATTAAAACCTTTTAAATTCATGCCTTTTAATGATTTTTCAAATTTCAACTTAAAGTTTGTTTGGAAATGTTCTGTTTCAAGCCTTTTTATAATATAAATTTTTGCATAATTTTCTAGCAAAGCGGCTCCTACATTTGGCGACTTTTCGCTTGTCCTTATAATTTTTTCAATGGCTGTAACTCCATGTCTTATACATCATTAGATACAATATACGCCATAAATATTTATACACTTATTTGTTATTATATCTTGAAGCGAGTTCAAACAGATTAAACTAGACAATCAGTTCTACTATCCCATCTTTGTTCGGAATTGCTGAAAAAACGAACAAAACACAACCTTCTTTGACACTTGATCAATAGAACGGTATATATGTGGAATACTTTTACGAATAAACATGCAATAGACGACTAAACCACATCCAGAAAAAAGTTTTGTTGAATCAACAAAAATTTGGTTGACCCAACAAAACTTTTTGTTTAAATATAGGTCAATGGAAATTTTGTTTGAATCAACAAAAGAAATTTTTTTTGCAATTCCAAAAAAATTTTTTGTATCGTCTCCAAAAAAATTTTTTGTATCGTCAGCAAAAAATGTTTTATTAATTCAAGTAAAATGGTTCAATTTTACTTGAATATTGCTAAAACAACCAAAATGTACTCAACGAAACATGTTTTGTAGTTTTAATAAATTCCTTTTCTGGGTGCAAGCAATAAGAATTCTATATGTAATATTTAATATCTGAAATTAACTGCTAGTTAAAAAATACTTTTTAAGAGTGAAAGTTTTCTAATCTTGTCGCGTTAAATCGAATTTTATTTAACCCATAAAGAATTGCAGATCGGTATGACGATTTAAGAATATAGAATGCGTTAGCAGGCTCTAGTTTTGTTATCTGAAATGAATAAAAGGTACGAAGCACAAAATACAAGACATAAATAAAAGTTCATAAAATTTTAATATTACTTTACAAACAAATATTTACCTTTATTCCATGGATTGAACAGAATATAAATGTCTTTTTTGCAGTCATATATCTTAGGCTGGTCCTGACTGTTCATTTTTGAGATTACCTTCATGCGCCAAATACCAACACCTGCAGTAGTGGGTATTTGTATTTGCAGAGTTAGAATATTTTTCTGGTTGCTGGACAAACTTATATCCCAGTTGGAAGGATCATTTGTAAATTCCTTTTTAGGTGTAACAGGAAGATTTATAGGAGCCCCTCTTACTTTCATTCTTGTAGAACCTGTCAAGAAGAAGAATAGAAAGGAAGAAGCATTTTTGGAAAATTTTATTTTAATCCATTCGAGGTGCACATATTTTTTTCTTGTTTCATAGTATTTTTATTTCAAGATAATTTATCATATTTTAATTACAGATGTGTAGGCATTGACAATATATATATATATATATATATATATATATATATACAGGGTCATTCATAATTCCCTCCGGGGTTTCGAAACGTTATAGTAAAAAAATGAAGACGAATATGAAAAAAAGAAACATATGAAATTATTCCGAAACTATTCAAGTTTTACTTACATACATTACAGGTGTTCTATGTGTGAACCCTTGGTCACACGGCATACATCCATGCGATAGTCCAGTTCCTGCCATACTCTACTCAACATGGTACTGTCTATGTTATTGATAGCACGTGTTATCCTTTCACGCAGGTCAGCTAAATCACGTGGCATAGGTTGTACAAAAACCTGGATAACACGTGCTATCAATAACATAGACATAGTCGCTGCACACACATTTCATTAATTAATAATTAATTTACTTTTCATGGCTCTAAATTTAAGTAATTGTGTCATTTTTACTTTGGCATTTAAAAATTTTGTCTTCCCTTTGTCGAAAAAGGCTTTTACTGTTTTTAACCCTTTTTCTCCTTCTGGTCAGTCAAAATTTTTGTCGGTGAATGGGGGTATTGTGATAAAGGTATATCACAGTTTTATCTTTTTTAATTATTTTATATTTCAGCTCAACGTATTTCTGTATTTTATAGCCCTTCCAGTTTAATTGCTATTCTTTTAAAAGCAATTTCACCGGCAGTTACGCGCCGCGCATGTTGTTTCTACAGCAGTGCTTTCACGGCAAGGCCGTCTCCCTCCTCATTGTGCTCTGCGTTCGTTGAATCGCCGATGTGGTTTTCTCTGCGAAGCATCCCTCCTGCGTTCACTTCAATCGGCGCTGATTTTGAGCTGTGACGTCATCTTTCTTGCCCCCCGCACGCGTGTGTTGTGCGCATGCGTCACCGCCGCTCTTGTTCGGTATGTTTTCGGGAGCTGTTTAATGTTTTGGCGCTGCAGGCGACAGGGGCGTGTTTTTCAAATACAAATTAAAAGGCTTATTTTAATTATTAAATGTTAATGAGTTTCTGATTTGCTCTTTTGATTTTCGCGTAATTCCTAATCAACAAGTTAGTTTAAATTAATCTTGCTCTCACATTTGTGCACCCCTGTTACGGGTATATATATTAATGTTGTGCATTTTCCCAACAGAATTTTAACAAAAATGATGCTGTAAAAATAAAGTGGAGCGTGTATCTTTGAGCTGAGCTTCGGCTCGTTGTCCGAGATCGGCAAATGCCGATTCTTTTGGAGATTAATTTCGCGTTTTCAGTTTTTAATTATTCTATAAATATGCTGTTGTAAAATTTAATTTAATATTTTAAAGGTTTAAATCAACGTAATTTAATTGACTCCTGAATTAATTCTATAATTCTTCATGGACGTGGCCAGAAGGTATCTTTCACAGATTCTTCAAATTTTACGAAATTTGAGCCAGTAATTTTTAAAGACTTGATGTGCAGCTGATTTTATCCTCATCCTTCCTCCTCCCTCAAGAATTACAATAAAGATTTTATGGATCCAATTCTTATGGAGTATTCATCATTTATAGTCTGCATCTATTTCTTCACACAAGTAAGAATGTTTCATTTATTTTATTACCTTGATGTAATTCTCTTCAAAGAATTTCGACCTAAAGAACAGATGCACAAATCGTGCAGGGTTAATTGCTATTTCAATCACAACTGCAATATTTAAAAATTCACTATACGATCTTATTCCTCCATCCATTAAATAATAATATTATTACGGCAATTGATAATAATTCCTCCTCATCATCAATAATTAATCACGTCACAATAAGGTGCTTCCCTTATTAGTTTTGGTGATTCATTGGTTAAGTATAAAGGGGGAACGGGGGAGCTAACCTCCCCTTAATTTAGATAAATGGGTTTTTCATGCAGAATTATCCCATTTGCTTCATGTTTTGTATATAGGTTCATTCTGATAAGGTGCTTCCGTTATTAGTTTTGGCGGTTCATTGGTTAAGTATAAAGGGGAACGGGGGGACTAACGTCCCCCTAATTTAGATAAATGGGTTTTTCAGACAGAATTATCCGATTTGCTTCAAATTTTGTATACAGTTTTATTCTGATAAGGCGCTTTCCTGATTAGTTTTGGGGGTTCATTGGTTAAGTATAAAGGGGGAATGGACGGCTAATCCCCCCCTTAATTTATTGTCGATGTCTTTATTTTTTGAGGGCATTATTCTATGAAATAAGAGTATAATATACAATTAGTGTGAATAGTCTGTGAGCTCAATGCCATCAGTTTAACTGGACACTTTTGTTTTTCATTTAATTTGAAATTTTTAAATGGCTGACATTTTTAAAGAAGATGGCAGGTGAAACTGACCAATAAACTCGGTCGAGACCTTACTAAGCCTTTTGCACGTGCAAAGTCACATCGAAATAGGTTCATAAATACCACTTTTACAGCATTTAAAAAATTCATATAAATACAGGATGATTAAAAACTGGAGGAACTTCTAGGAGGGGTGGGGTACACCTAGACGACTCCGAATCACATAGCAATGCAGGGTCAGAAATGCAATCCTAATGAGATAGGGGGTTTGTTAGAGGCTGAATCATCGTGGTCGAAAAGTGACATTTAAAGACTCCAGCTTAAAATATGTCATGACTTTCCTGATAATGAAGTTCCCCGAAGTTTTCTGTCTACGTGCCTGGTTCTAACTATCTACAGTTTTGCAAGTTTGGGGGGTCCAACTACAGATCCGACGAAAAGCGCCCTGACGCAGATAACCAGTGCCCTCAAACGTACAAAACTGTAGATCGTAAGAACGCTATATTTCCATTAATAAAGGTACTATTCTTACACAAATGAATACACATATTCATAAGATGTAGCGATAGATAATTTTGTGCATTTTATTTCACAGGGTGATCCCAAATATTTTTTTTTTCTTTGTCATCTGGTTGACCCCCTACTTGTCCTCTGGATCAAACCGCCTTTGATAAATATGAGTCAAATATATTCTTTATAATCCTGAAGTGCCAGAAGAATCCGACCAGTATATCTTTTAATATTCGACAAAATGTCTAAAATTGAAAGTCTCCAGTGACATTTGGCCATAAAGTGTATATCAACGTTTTAACGGGCGTGGTTTTGAGGTCTGAACGTCATGAGCAGTGAAGATATACCGAAATTTTCGGGAATTTGTTTCCTCCGGACGATTGAAATAGGTAGATTTTTACATTTTGTAATGGAAGCTATATACATATACAAGTCTACAGGAGAAAAAACATTCAAAAATTGCGCTTTCTGTGATGCTGTTGAAGCTAGAAGCATGAAATTTGGTATAATGGTTACTCAGATGTAAATACTCGCAAAAAACGGTTTCTAAAAAATTCGAAATTAAAATGAAGAATTGAGCAAAGAAGTTCTTAAAACGTTCTAAATTACGATTTATTAGAAAATGTTAGGGACAGAAACTAGAAATTTGACATGGCTGTTACTTTGACAGCATAAATGGTCGTACAGTACAATTTTTAAAAGATTTGAAATTGAAAAGGCCGCAGGAGCACCAGACGTTCAATAATTGCAATTTTTGTGATAGTGTTCAAGCGAGAAACTTCACTTTTGGCAAGTCGGTTATTTTGAAGATGTAAGTCCTCACTGTGAACTGTTAGAACTGTTAAAAGAGTTAAATGAGCGAAAAAAGTTTTAAATTACGATTTATTTGGAATTGTTAGACATGGAAACTTCAAATTTGACATAGCTTTTACTTCTACGATGTAAATGCTCTCTCAGAAGAGTTGTAAATTTTAATGGGTACAGGAGCAGAAAAAGTTCTAAAATTGCAATTTCTGTGAAGCTGCTGGGGCTAGAGACTCTAAATTTGGATTAGTGATTATTTAGATGCGTAGCTCGCTAAAAACGGTTTCTGAAAGATTCGAAATTTAAAAGCGTGAAATAGTCGTAAAATGTTCTAAAAACGTTCTAAATTATGATTTATTTGGAATTGTTAAGGATGGAAACTTAAAATTTGGCATGGCTTTTACTTCTAAGACGTAAATATCCGCACAAAATAATTTTTAAACAAGTCGAAATTTTCAAGGGTGCAGGAGCAAGAAACGATCTATAATTGCGATTTTTGTTATAGTTTTGGGGCTAAAAACTTGAAATTTGGCAAAGCGGTTACATTTAAGATGTAAATACTCACTGAGAACGGTTTCTGAAAACTCTAAATTTAGGACGGTGAAACGTAGCGAAAACGTTCTAAAAATGTTCTAGATTGCGATTTATTTGGAATTGTTAGGAAGGGAAACTTGAACTTTCACATGGCTTTTACTTCTAAAACGTAGATGCTCCCACAGAACAGTTTTTAAAATATTCGAAATTTCGAAGGCTTTAAGAGCAAAAAGCGTTCGGTAAATGTGATTCATCTGTGCTACTGTTGGAGCTAGAAACTTGTAATTTGTCAAGACGGTTACTTTTAAGATGTAAATACTCATTGTGAACGGTTTCTAAAAAAATTCAAAATTAAAAGGGTAAATGAGCAGAAAACGTTCTACAAACGTTCTAAATTAAAATTTATTTAGAATTGTTAGGGGTAGAAACTGTACATTTGACATGGCTGATATTTTTGTCTTAATTTTTACACAAAGCAGTTTCTTAAAATTTTGAAATTTAACAGGGTGAAATGAACTGAAAACGTTCTAAAATAACGATTACTTTGGAACTACTGAACAGATTTCAAGTCTTCGCTCAGAAAATAATGATGACAGCATTTGCTTAACCCTTACCAAACGAATGCGGTAATTTTTGTTGTCCAAATGTGTTGTTTATAATTAGACATTAGATATCAATACTTTTGCACAGAAAAATTCGCTTTATCTAATCTCAAAATTTCAGCAATTAAATAATGCAAAAAAAGTTTGTCAGAAAAAGTGTTGCCAAAACAATAATAAATGGAAAAACAGTTGGACAATTTTTTTTTTTTTTTTTTTGTCGCGAATAGGGCAGTATTCCTTCGGTAAGGATTTAAAATAGTTTATATTTTATCTCTTTAGAAATTACCCTCAAGTCGATGAAAGAGTGAAAAACATTCTAAAATTTGGATTTCTTTGATTCTGTTGGTGTTAAAAACATGAAATTTAATATGGTGGTTACTTTTAAGACATAAATGCTCGGTAAGAACTTTTGTTAAAATGTTACAGATTTAAAAGGATGACGTTATCAGAAAACAGTCTATAGTCGTGATTACTGGATAACTAGCCGGGCTATAAATTTGTAATTCGACATTCAGTTTCCTATTCGGGTATTTCTCCCGAAGAAATTTTTTTACAAATATTTGAATTTCAAATTGGTGGAATAGGGTGGAGAATTCAACAGTTTTATTTTCACTGTGATTTCTCTGAAATTGTGAGCCTAGGAACTTTAAATTTGGCATCAGGATAACTTCTAAGATGCAGATGCGCACGAGCAATAGGGTTTTTTTTCGAATTTAAAATCTTAAAATATAGGAAATAGAAGAAACATCAATTATTTTAAATGACAGTATTAGACACAACATTTGTGAGAAATCAGAAGTCCCAGTAACTACTATAATGAATAAAAATGACAGTAATAAAGAAATAAAAAAGTTGCCAATTAGGTAAAGAAGCATTGCATATTTAGACTTTCGCTACACAAAAATGTCACTTGAGTATGCTAAATAAATGTTTTCCAACTTATTGCTTAACGGTATTTTAATATTTATGGTGATTCAAATTATACTAATACTGTAAAAGAGAAGCAAATATTTATTTGTAGGAAATGGACTCTGAGACTACTGACCCGATTTTAAAATATTTTTTCTCTGTACGATAGATGATAAGCAGAATTCCCAAGTAGATTTCACTGTATCTGTATTATTTTAATTAGTTGGTTGCAAATAGGTTGGAATGAAGAATTTCTCATTTAATTCAAGTTCTCATGTTCACTTAATGCAGCACAAGAATGACCTTTCCTCAATATGTGATTTAATTAGTAATATTTAAATGATCCATAGCAGTGTAATTTTTCCTAATGTAAAAAGACACACAAATACCACTTGACATATTGCAACAACTACGCGTGCAAAACCGCGTATTTTGCTATGATACAATAATTTATCAAGAAATTGAACATAATACAAAAGCAAAACGAAAACTACTTATTAAAATAAATCTGAAGTATTATCGTAATTTTTTTAAACATTTACATACAAAACACTGAAGTAAAAAAAGAGAAATTAAAAGTTTAGAATGTAGGTACATACAATGGAGAGAAACTAGAAGAGTGTAATACATTAAGATTTACTAATTATAAATTATGTAATTTAAAATAGCACACTAATTGGAGTTCTTTATTAGGATTACTTCACTGCAAAAAATAATTGTTGATGCGCGGTAGCGTATTACTGCTTGCGCGGCAGCGTATTACTGCTTATTTTACTGTTTAATACTGTTAATTTTACGGTATAATACTGGCAGCTGGGATGCCAGTTTTATACTGTAAAATTAACAATTATTTTTTGCAGTGTTTAAATACCTTGTTTCATATTAACTCTAAAATAATCTATATGTGTTGAGTCATACAGCGTGCAGTATTACTGCGTGGCGCTAATTTGCTAATGCGCGTTACAGACTCGTGAGTCTAAATTGCGTTCCAAGTATAAGCGACGAGAAGGACTTGCTTCAGAAAGAACTGCGCCTGAGATAATATGCACTCTTCCGTTCATTTCGATGATCCATAAAATCGCGGGAAAAGAAAACTTGCCCTGCGCTTGTTGGCTGATCTAAATGTATGCCGGTCCTAACGCTAACATCATAACGATGGTGACAATAACTTGCGCTGTCACACTCATATATTCCCTTCTAAATAACACGTAATTTCAATTTCACATCATCCAATTGAACAGTGGTTCCTAACCTAGAGAACGCGTGTTCTTTTTCAGGGGCGCTATTTAAAATTTTCATAGTGCTCGGGAGATGGTAGGAAAGATTTCTTTCAGGGGAGCAAAATTTTTGTTTGATCTTTTTGTACACAGCAGAGAAACGTGGCAGACCGGTTGGTTGTGCGAGGAAAGGACATTGCTGATGGCAGAAAACAAAAAAATAAATGATTTTAAACAAAAATACAAAACCAAAGTTACAGAATTTTGCTTTACAAAAACAAACTTGCGTGAAAGTCTAATAAGCTACTCACAAAATACAGGAAAATGCCTGTGTTTACTAATTGATTCATAAATCGCTGTCACTGGCCCACAATTTTATGCAGTTTTTCCGGTCGACTAGCTTCTGAAATGTGAAGTGATCAGCCGCGTGTTCGTTTCGATTGAGCAGGTGATATGTATGCGCTTTTTTTAATGAAAGAGATATATAGTTATACATTTTATTTAAGACATTTCGTCTATTATAAAACAAACTATTTTATTTGAATACTTTACCAAGAGTAAGTTCCACTGTGACGCTGTCTGAGTCCACGTTGAAAGGTCTATTGAATCGAATCGCCATTCGGAAAGGCTGCCCTCTTCTTAAGACTGGTGAGGGATCCTTTTCATTCAATAAGTCGTAGTCTTCTGTACGATGAGCCTTTGCATTATCTTTAATGTAAAATTCGCAAGCAACAACTTCAATTGGTCCCGGCTTGTTGGTGACATTTGGTTGTGGTATGTTGGCGACATTTGGTTGAGCCAAAAATCTGTTACCTGAAAAGTATTGAATTTTGACTTTTCACAAAAATCGTAAAGGTAAATAAAAGTTCAATGTATTCCATATAATAATCTCATAAATAAATCAGTAAGTATATAAAATACGTCATACAATCATGAAAATCTTAACTTGTTTTTTTAATGGATGGGCTGCGTAGGAGTACGGCCATCGGCTTACAGCTATAGAATACGTCAGAGTATCCATATAGCAAATAAATTACGTTTCCTGTAGTTCTTCAGGGATTTATTCTGCATATATTTAAATATTATGTGATTTCTTTTTCAAAAGTTCTACGTTTCGAATATTAATAAACTACTTTATAAAGCGCAAAAAAAAACTAAAACTCATCAGACGTCATGCTAACACAGCGGAAGTCGTAGCTAGACTAAATTTACATTGCTGACGAGTCTATTTTTGTGACTAAACTTTATGCTGCACTTACATCATCCGACGTTGTCAATACAAGGTCATTTAGCAATTAACAAACTTTGTTTAACGCTCTTTCAAGTGCAACGGCGTTCATGTATCTATCATTATTTGTTTTAATGTGACAAATAAACTTTAAAAAGCTAAAAAAGGGAAATTGATGTCTTTAAAGTTATAAAATAAATGGACAACGTGATAGGAGCATAAATGAAAATACGTATGTAGAAAAAGGCAGATAGCTGTTTCGGGGCTTCTAAAGCTTCGTCATCAGTGCAATGGTTAAAACTACTAGAGATAAGTGTATAAAATTATAAAATATAGAGGATTGCAAGTAATACAGTCAAGGACGAAATGATAGTAAGTGTTGAAAACAAATAGTGGAATAAAGAGTTATGGGGTGATGACGTATCCGAAGAGACCAATGAGATGGTAGCACTTAGTCCGTTCGGAGTGGAGCAGGAAGAGCTTAAGTAAGAAGAAGGAGGAGGGGGGGGAGGGGAAGAAGGAAAAAAAGTAAATTATGAAAATGAGAGCCAGACTAGAAAAATTGTGTGTATACTGGACATATCATTAACCAAGCTTTTAGAATTCTTTCTTATACAATACGCTTCCGGAAAACCGTTGAACAGCTTAAGTATTAAGAAGGAGGAGGGCGGGGGAGTGGAAGAAGGAAAAAAAGTAAATTATGAAAATGAGAGCTAGACTAGAAAAATTGTGTGTATACTGGACATGTCATTAACCGAGCTTTTAGAATTCTTTCTTATACAAAAAGATTCCCAAAAACCATTGTACAGCACACGTTTTTTCCTGGGCAGTGAATAAAGCTAGTCTGTCACGATGGGCAATGAAACGCATGTTTATGCTACAAACCGCAGATATTTTATGAGAAAACACGTGCTATCACAGTAATAGTAATAGCTACTTGTCGATTTCTGTGGCGAAATTGAGTCTCTAGAGCCGTGATGTGACGTCAACTAAACTGCTCCGTACTCATAAATTTTATTTATGTACAGTAATACATGCACACTCAACTGTACACATCATTCAACAACACGCTTAAATGCACACATATATGTAGTATGGGACAGTGGGCTTCAGCTGTGCTTGGCAACAGTCTTACTCAGCAGTCTCGTTCTGGGATAAATTCCTTTGTATCAAAATGGAGCAGCAGAGTCAACAATTATTTCTTTGTGTCGAAATGGCGCACAGTCAGCATAGGGTCTTTGTGTGAAATTGTGCTGATTCGGCGTATGTTAGGGAGAACATGTAATTGAAATGCACAAAGACTTCACTTGTGAGCTTGTTTCCAAGCGAGACACAGCTCAAAGACGATGATTGGGTTTTATACTCTACCTACATATTTCTGCTTGTTGTTTTTCTTTGTATCACTGTGATAGCATATCTTGTGTTTTCATCCCTGCTGTCACCTACCTACGATGAGATGCCAATAACTCTCATTCATCTTTCCTATAACATCAGTGTGTGTTTTACATTTATTATAATGTCAGTTTTCAAAATCTTAATCATCACTACTAACGCGCAGAAAAAAGACACACATATATATATATATATATATATATATATATATATATAGTTCATTTTTTTATATTTATTCGTGTGCTTCAAAGAATATCAAGATAGTGTTTCATTTTATTTTTTAACAACTAGTGCCAAGAAACCCTTGTGTTGTGTAATTTTGTGTTAATTGTGTTCAAGACGGTCTTACAACACTTAATGAGGTGTGCCTTTTCTTTAATAATTTTGACATGCACCACTGTTTTGTTTTCTTCAAAATGTGCACTGACGGCAACTACACTGTGTACAACATTATTCACTAACTGACCCGCCTGGGTTGCCCGGGCCCGCGATAATAAATTAAAACAAACCTCAGTTTTGTATGATTTTATATCTTGAACCCGATTTTGTATGAAATTATTTTTTTAATGACATTTAAAACGATAATGCTTATTTATTCATCAACAAAGTAAATGTGTAATTATGATCCATATTCGTACTCATTGATAAAATTTAAAAATTCGTTTTTATTTTTTAATAATTTATATTCTATTAAAGTATTACTTAAAATTTATTAACACTTTGCATGCGCCCCTTGCAAAAAAATTGGAACTAAAATCTCTTAGGCTACCGATATCAATTTGAATGAGCCAAACCCCGTCGTAATCGGGCCCATTGAACCCGAAATACTTTGAAATTTATAAAAAAATATATGTTACGTTATTATACGAAAAGATTGGTATATATAACTCATGCAATAACTTTAATGTTATAGAGAATGATTATTAAATTAGTTATAATATTTGGAATCAGTTGCGTTGAAATTAGAAAGTTAGTCGCTGAGATACGGAAACGGGGCACTGTTAGAGAAAAAATCATGAGGGAGGTGCCGAGGGGGCTATGTTCTACTCAAGTGTCTTCATTAAATGACTATTTGCGAGGTCCACTATACATCTTTAAAGATTCATTCATTTGGTTAAGCTAGGAACATAATTTCAAATTTCGTTTAAACTTTAATTTGGAAATACTGGTAACTCATTTCTAGAAACACACCCAGAGACTACGAATGCTGATTGCTATGCTAATTTAACAAAATGGAACTGGTTTGGAGAAGATCATAACATTATTAGCTGAGCTATGGGAATTAGCTGCAGTTATAGAAAAACCCTTAAGGGAGGGGCTGCAATGACAAAAATAAACGTGAAAACTAGTCAATTTGCATACGATTAAGAATTAAAGTCAACTCTGCCCCTTCAAAAACCTCATCGCCCCCCCAGAATTATTGAGGACATGATTAATTAATATAATAACACACCACACTCTGTCTCCAAATACCACCCTTTTGACCAATTACTCTATTCGTCAATATTAGACAATGGAAATTACTTTCCTACAGTTGAAGAAGACAGAAAAGAAGCTTTTCAATGAACAGGTGAATACCATTTGAAAAACAAAGTCAGGCATTATCTAAAATTTGTGGAAGCTCCTTTCAAACCTGGTGACATAATAACTGACAAAGAAATTCATTATCCGAATATCCATAAATTAATTATGCCTGTTCTGGTGCATATTAAATTAGTGGAAAATTATCCAATGTAAGGCTTTCAAATAAATATCCCTAACTGGTTGACAAAACAAGACAATGAAGTGATCCACACCTCCAAGTTAGGGTACTTTTTGCTTAATGGTCAATTTAAGTAATATCAACCATTATGAAGTATCAAATATCCTGTTAACTCACATATTGGATGATATTTTATCATTGAATTTTGCCTTTTTAAAACTAGATTATAGGGCTTAGATTTTACCTGTTCCAGATCATAATTTGTTTATTCCAAAAAGCAGCAATCAACAATTGTCTGTTCATGGTCCATATATGCTAAAAAGTGTCGAAAATGTTTTCCTGAAAATGGTAGTGCGTCAAATTGGACCAAAACAAGAACAATTTCGGAATGTTTTGAAAAATATCGCGAATGCTTCTGTGTCTAAATCTGGCTATATGTTTATGCAAACTAGATTTGAAAATCAAGATTTTCCGAGAAACACAACATCCCATGATTCATTCGATATTATGACTTTAACAGAACACGCTTTTACGTCTTGGTATTCAAGTAAGTCCAGTAGCTTTACTCCGAGTTCGAAATAATAACAGCTTCGCTGCGTCTGCTCTACCAGAAAAATGTCAGAGCTTAGAGACTATTCTAGGTCTAGCCGTTTTGCTTGTCGTGTTATGCTTCGCCAAAATTTATGAACAGAAGCTGGTTTAGTGAAAGGTACAACTAGCATTATTCGTAAGATTTTGTACATCTTTGACGAAGAATCGAGCCATCTTGAAATGCTATCAGTTGCACTGTTGTTATGTTTCGAAGCTATCGCGGACAAACATTGTCTGACGGTGTTATTCCCATTGCAACTGTTGTTGCTTAAATCATTCGAAAATATGTTATTTTAACACCTCAGCTTTCAAAAAGTAATGCAGACACCAATTACTGGGCTGCCACTGGCGACGATTTTTTAATTCTATCTTACACTACTTTCTTAAAACAGAAATCTTTTACAAAACTGTAACAAAACGTACAAGAGAAATATACTACAATTTTTTTTTGGAAAATAACGGTGCAAAATAGAATACAAAATTAGTCGCACGTGGTAGCCCTACAATTACTATGTTAACACATACGGAAAGAAATTATTCAACCGCTTAAACTTTCTAAATACTGATGATTTATTCAATGGGAAATATTTCAAACTTTCTGTACAAAAAATATTTAAACAATAAAACAATTTTTTTACGCATTACATCTTATAAAAAATATATCATGAGAATTAAAGATGGACGGATAATAATAAAATAAATAAAACATGGACAGTAGATGTAACACCTGTGTCAGTTCGTTTCGGAAAAATGCAGGATTTATGTATGAAAGCAAATGCCACTCCAACTTGCTTATGCTATTACTGTCCACATATCACAAAGTATGACTTTTGACGTAGTTAACATAGAACCCTAAGAATTAAGCTGTGGTTGACGTACGTGACTTTGAGTCGTGTACGAATAGTGGACGGATTCATTATAAGATCGAACTTACCAGAAGGTTCTTTAGAATCAACAGCGGAAGAACATGGCAAAACAAACGAGCATATATGCAACATCTTGATCTTCAATGAATTACAAAAAAGTATATAATAATGTAATAATGTATAATTTATTGAAATAAACATGTAGAAATAATAAAATGTGTTTATATTAAATTCACTTGTAAGATAGTTTTAGAAGTAGTCACGCTTTTAACAACTCTTAAGATTTGTTGGTTGAAGCTTAGAAGTCAGCAGAAAACATGGTGGCCATGAAAAATTCTGGTTTGTCTACTGTTGATCGCAGTCTTTGACATCCAAGAACTTTGCCAGAGCTATCGCAGATATGTTGTTGCTATCAATGCACAGAACAAAAATCCGATGGTTTTAACGGTGACTCTGCTATCGCGTAAGAGTTGATCCAGCACTATGCTAGGATTATTCCGGGTATATTGCTGCATTATCAGTATATTAAAACTACAATTAATTTTTGCGAATTGCACAATCCACTATTAAACAGGAGTAAAATTCTGTGATTAGCCAGGGAAAATATTCAAGGTTTAAGTATAGGGTTTGAAACGCTTCAAAATCTCATGACCACAATGCAAGCATGAAAAGTCGAATTTTTGAAATCCTTTTATTTCGTCAAATTTTCTTTAAATAAATATTGTAATCTCATTGTTCATTTCGAAATTCGAAATTACCAATTTTCATCACATGAATGTAAATTAATTTTCTCTGCTCAATTTTATGCAGCCCCTCCCCCTCCAACCGAAAAAAAAAACTCTACTTTTGTTCCTAATTTTGTTCCTGATATTGAAGAATAACGCGTCTAACTTCACGGCCCCAAAGGCAGCTTTCAGGCCGGAGTGCAGACCGCAAATAATCTAAGCCGCAGAGAGTCCTGGGACAATTATCGAAAATCGCCACTAGACGCCGAGATGCCTGCCTCTCCAAATTGATTGATGACTGCCGAGATTTCTAACACGGATGACCGTAAAATGAAGGCAGGTCTTGCCGTGGACAGGCCGGAGGGATAGGCCCTACATCCTTCCCTAAAAAAATGAAGTTCTCGTTGTCCTCTTACCAGAGGCTAGCAATGCAAAGGATGGATGAGCCCTTATTTCCCCTTACAATACTTTGTTTTTATTTTTTCATACAATTTAATTAATAAACTAATTTTTACCTGGTTACTTTATAATTTTTTTTTCTATTTATCTATTTATTTATTTTGGGCATTTACATTTTTGTATTAAAATTTCTAAGATAAGTTGGGCAATTAACATTTCGTTATGATAAATAAATTGTATAATAGAACTACCTGACACACCCGGCGTTGCCCAGTCCCGTCCAATAACCTTAAATCTCTTAAAAAACGAAACTCTGGGCCAGATCTTCGCAGCCTTCGCACCGTATACCAGGCGTGCTGAATGGAAAAATTCTTAATTCTACCTTTCACCGCCAAGTAGCGTATTCTGTTTTAAACAAAACTCTTTTCGAACGAACCTTTAGTACGGGTCTCCGCTGCAAACGGCACCGTATAGACATAATAAAAGACGAAGATTATTAAATTTTTAGGTTTTTAAAGGACACCAGCACACGAAAATAAAAGCGGAAAGCTGTCAGGCAAATTATAGAAAATTTGACTTTATTCGTAAATGATGGGGATAAAACTTATCTGTAGGCGACCAAAGATGCTGGATTGGAATGGAAATATTGTGATGGAGTTGTGTACCAATTCTTAGGAAAATCTAAGAAATATTTCTGAGAAAAAAAGAACATGAAACTGAAATTAAAAGCTCCCTCTAGTGTGAAAGAGTAGTACTAAAATTAAAAGATGACTCGTGAAAAAACATTTAAAAAATCACTATGCAACAATAAAAGTATTACATAAATCAGACATTAGGGAAGAAGTTATAGCAAGAGAGCCTCAAAAATGCATTATTTGAAAATAGCGGTTTACAGTTAATAAGTGATGATCGCAGATTAATTTTTAGACTTTTCAAGGATCCCAGAACACGAAAATAAAATCAGGAAGCTGTAGGACAAACTGTAAGAAAATTTTATTTTATTCGGAAATGGCTGGTGATACAATGTATCTGAAGCCGACCAAAAGTGCAGGACTGGAATTGAAATACAGGGTTATTCTAAATGATGGATCCATTTTCAAAAAAAAATGTATTTATTAAAGTACAAATCCAAAATGAGCGATCTTTATACCAATGAAAAGAGGAAGTTTCAAAGTTTTTTTAAGACATTATAAATGTTCAGTGTGTCCACCGTTTGCTGCACGGCAAACATCAACGCGATATCCAAACTCGTCCCACACACAAGAAAGCGTATCTGCTGCTACTGAGTGCACGGTTTTCAAAGCGGTGATGGTTCCAGAGGCGGCCGGTAGAGGTCGCGCTGCAAATAGGCCGCGATTTCGTTTCAATGTCAGTTGTGAGTGAGATGACTACTGTGGAGCACAAGGTTTTTTGCGTTCTTGAGTTCGCAAGAAGTGAGCAAATGGTGGACCATTGAACATTGATAATATCTTAAAAAATCTTTGAAACTTCCTCTTTTCATTGGTATAAAGATTGTTCATTTTGGATTTGTACTTTAATAAATACAATTTTTTGAAAATGGGTCCATCATTTAGAATAACTCTGTAATATGAGGAAACTATGTACTAATTCTTAGAAAAATCTGATAATTATTACTGTGAATAAAAAAAGAAACACCGAAAAAGAAGATTATTATTCGAAAAGGTGGTATCTGGGGGCTAAGTAATTTTTTTTTTTGTAGTGCATATGGTAGCTGGGGTACCTAAGAAGCTGTTTAAAAAAACCCTACTAAATAGGGCCCAAAAACGAACAAAAGGTGGCAGGCTACGCACGCGCTGCAAAATCTTTTAGTTTCACCTTTTATCATTAGGGGACGCATTATGGTCTAAACAAACTGCTAGACGAATATTAATTAATGCTACTGGAGTACTTGGTCAAAAATTTGGACTGGTAGCTGAGCCAGGAACTTAATTTAAGAATTTGCTGAAATTACTATTCGGAAATAATGGTATCTACTACTAATAAATTAACTTTATGAATG
Source organism: Maratus michaelseni (assembly GCA_963931845.1). Lineage (NCBI taxonomy): Eukaryota > Metazoa > Arthropoda > Arachnida > Araneae > Salticidae > Maratus > Maratus michaelseni. The sequence goes on from OZ007587.1 coordinate 165,283,814, forward strand.
TGGGAGGTTATGATTAAGATATTTATGAAATTTGGAATCAGTTTCATCATATCGGAATATTAGAGGTCGAGTTATTAAGACTCAGTTAAGCAAAAAACGATGAAGGTGAGAGGGAGGTGGGAAGACGCAAGTGCTTTTTAACAAATGACTAATTAAGACTACTGGAATCCTTGGTAAAAAAAATTGGACTGGTATTTAAAGCCCGGAAAAAGCCCGGAACTTAATTTAAGAAAATGCTGAAATTTCTATTCGGAAATAATGGTATCTACTACTCAAATTAACTTTATGAATGTGGGAGGTGGTAATTAAGATATTTATGAAATTTGAAATCAGTTTCATTATATCGGAATATTAGAGGTCGAGATATTAAGATGGAGCTCAGTTAAGCAAAAAACGATGGGGGGGAGGGATGGGAGACACAGGTGCTTTCTGACAAATGACTAATTAAGACTACTGGAGTCCATGGTTAAAAAAAAATTGAACTGGTAGCTGAGCCCGGAACTTAATTTAAGAATTTGTGAAATTATTTTCGGGATTACTGGTAACGCTTACTCATAAACGTACTATAAGACTGTGAGAAGTGATAATTAAGATATTAAAGTTATTTGGAATCAGTTTCGAAGATATATAACTGTTAGAAAACGATGATTAAATGCACAATAAATTTCAATTTCCATAAAAAAAATTTAAAAAAAATAGTTTTTTGATAAAATAAAAAGTTACCGGTCGATGTTTTCGAATTTTCAAATTTCTTAAATAGAAGATGATTTTGCGCATATACGCCAATTTTCAAATCCCTACCTTATATAGTTTTAAAATTTTCAATATACCTTAAAATTAGTGAGTAGGGTTTTTAATTATCCAAGGCATTGCTGTTGTTTTTATCTTTTCTATTCGAAAGTAAATTAAATAAATAAATATATATTTTTTTAAGAAAAACGCTACCGGTCGTTTTTTTAGATTTTTAAAATTTCTTATTCAGCATATGATTTGGCGTATATATTCCAATTTTCAAAACCATATCTTAAATAGTTTAAAAATTTGTATGCGCATTAAAATAGCTGAGTACATTTTAGAACTGGTAGCGCATCTATTTATGGAAACCTTCGCTTTCGTTGTCTGGAATCCTCAAAAAGTGTACAACTCCAGTGAAGGTGTCTTGATGAAATAATAAAAATTTCCTTTTCAATTTTCATGAATGTGTTCTTAATTAATATATTAGCAAATTTTGAACAGATTTTTGCTAAAAGTCGAAATTCGGAATTAGTTTTATATATATATATGTACGCCTAATATCAAATCAATAAGCGTAATAGTTTTATTTATTTGAATAGGTTCACAAAATTCAAGTTGACTTTCAATCTGGCAGCCTCCATTTACAGTAACCTTCTTTTCTGTCTGAGTCCAATTCTCAAGTCTGGCAGTTTTTGGCCGAAATAAAGAAAAGTTACAATTCAATTTTCCCAAATTTGATTTTTGGAATCAGAAAAATAAACTACGTATATACTATGAGTTTCGCATCGATACCTCCAATAGTTTTTTTAATATTCGAGGATAAGTGAAAATGAGAATATTTTGTTGTCTGGAATTATCAAAACGGTAATTTCTTTTGCGGTTACGATAAAAATTTTCGGAAAACATTTTAATGAGTCTTTGATTCAATGCTTCATGGGTTTTTAATTTATACCTATGCTAATTTTCAAAATATTAAAATTCTGATTCTTAGGTGCACTGGTTTTGGACTATCCTCACCTAAATTTTTAGGCTTCTAGGTGCGCTAGTCATCGCAGACAGACACACACAGAGACACACAGAGCGAAACTTTCTTTTATTAGTATAGATTTTGTAAAACTTCTAGAAACAATATTTTCTCTACATTTTTTTAGAGTTTGAAGTCAATTAGTTTTCATTAATTTAATTTTTGAAATTATTTTTATGCTAGTGAATTAATCTTTATCAATAATTATAAGACATTTTCATTTATAGATGTGCATTTTAATTCCTTTTCACCAATATTTTTTTATGGCAATAGCTACTTTATCGGCTAGTGGATACTTTTGATCTGAACTTTGTTATGTTAGCCCTTGTTAGAGGTCCTGTTTCACAACGCCGGAGCGACTAACATTTTATTTTGTAGAGCTTTGGAGTGCCTTGCGCCTAAGAGGGTATTAATCTTGTGACTAGAAAGGCCTCACGGCCGAAAAAAAAATATTTGATAGAAAATAGCTAAATATTTATCATTAATTTTGTTGTGAGAATTTATTTATTTCATAATAAAATTTATATGTGTAAACATGCTTGTAAGATGTCTTATGAATAATATGGGAGCTTCCATCTACAGAGCTTGAATGTGATAAACTATCTTGAAGATTATCGGATTGTTCCATCAAAAAAATATTTTATCTCCAAATGGGTAAACAATAACGATGTAATGTTAAAATTATGATGAAAGAATAGCTATTAAAAAAGGATTATAGTTCGACGGCTCGAAATTTTTTGGTTCATAATGTCAAGGCTTTATCTGATTTTTATGCACATTTTATATGTTATAACTGTTATTGATGACTATTGTATATATCTGTTTACATTTTCTGGGTAAATAAAGAGTAATCGGTTCCTTCAAAAGTTCCATTATTATTGACGTTTATCATGTCCTTCCAAAAAACTTAACGATAACAATAGTGTGCAAAACTATAAAGAAGGATTTTTGATGCGAACAGCTTTATTCTGCGACTTTTAGGGCGAGAGTCATGCCTAGTATTTTTAAAATCTCCCGACAATCTTCCGTAGTCGGGAAAACGGACGGGACAGTCAACCACGGTTATTGGCTGAAATGTGTGAACGTGTAACGATTGTGACGTAACCAACCCTTATGCATTTTTGGCGTTAAATTCTATGTTTGGTGACAATTAGTTTATATATATATATACATGTGTGTGTGTGTGTGTGTGTGTGTGTGTGTGTGTGTGTGTGTGTGTGTGTGTGTGTGCATATACTTGACGGGAAAATAGACAAGCACAAAAAATACATTCAAATATCAATAGTTGAAGAAAATTTCGATTCTCTACCGACCCCATTTATTATGCTAACGAGCCGCGGATTGGTCTGTCCAGGTTTAAATCATAAAGCAAACTTTTTACGAAATATTTCATCAATGGGAAATATTATGCATTTCACAATGAAAAAAAAAAAAGGTCTAATATAAATTTGTTGATGTTAATTCTATATCCAACATGTTAATAATTAACCTTTGAAGGGCACTTAATTTTAATCCTGAAATGCCACAATGGCAACAGAATTTTGAAGAAACATTTTGCATTTATATTATACGTGAAGAAATGTTTTTACTTATTTTAAAATAAATTTGTTCGTAACTCCTGGTGTCATTCAATCATTTCAACGTTTTCGCAACATAAATACTTGCCCCTGAAAAGGGTTAAACAGTCAAGTCAAACTGAAAGGAGAGAGATGTGAACTCACCATAAAACATGTTCGATTGTGCTGCGATGATAGGGATAACCGTTGCAGCAAAAATTAAAGCGAACCTCCAGTATTCCATTTTTGGACCTTTTGTGTGGATGACGTCAATTAATAAAAATACCAACGACTAAATAAAAAGTTATTTGAGTTCTCTAATTTTTCGCACTGTAGTCTATGGACCACTAGTAGATCTTACCTTGTGATCCTCATAGATTTAAAAAAAAAAGAAAAAGAAAGAAAAGAAAGAAAAAAAAAGGAAAAGTAACATTCAAATGAATTTCCTATCACACACTTTAATTTTCGAAATAATAAAGGAATGAGAAGAATAAAAGTGGTCCCAAGAGTACTCATAGTATGAAAGTGGTCCCCACTTGGAAAAAGTTTAAGAAACACTTTTTTATATTTTATCTTTCATTACAAAAATAAAATAAAAATAAAAATAAAAAGATCTGTGGAAAAATCTATGGAGAATAATTCGGTACCAAAAGTTTTGGCATGTTTTTAAAATCAAATTTCCCTGAAATCTCTAAGCAACGGGAAGTATTCTACATTTTATTTTTTTAAGTAACCTTTTGCTACAAGAAAATCTATTGAAAATACTTCACTACCAAAGGATATAGGTTATTTAGTGCAAAATATTTTTCCTTGAAAATTCTAATGCTTAAAATGTTTGCTTAAGTTAAGTTACTTTCAAACTATTTTAAGCATAGATTTGGGTACTTAGAAATTTGTGCAATATATGAAAAGATGGTCATCATGCATAATTTGAAAAAAAAATGAATTTTCAGAAACACGTTATTTAGTACAGGAGAAAAGTATTTCTAACAACATATAAGTAGGCACTTGACTTACATATGGTAATTTATTTAATAGAAAATGATAAATAGGTACCACCATATATAAGCTTGGAAATTTGATATCACACTATTTTTAGCCACAAGTTTCATAATTTTTTTTTTTATTTTAAGCTTGCCTTTTTTTTTTTTTTTTTTTTTTTTTTTTTTGTAGATATAATAATACTAGATACCCGTCGACATTCGATGGAGAGGTTATTTCAGAAAAAGAAAGGGGACACTTAAAGCTTACAAAAAAAATAAAAGCATAGTTAGAAAAAAAATATTGATTTCATTAAATCCTATATATTAAGAATTCACGTTTATAGCGCAAAATTAAAAATTAGTGTTTTTCAGTACTTTTATGTTATCCAGGCTCAAATCTCACCAATAGCATTTTATTTTTAGACAAACTTAACTTTTATTTCTCGCATGTATGAATTAGAAACAATTATTTGATGCTGAAATAAAATGTTTTGGTTTGTGATATTATTTCTCCTTATTTTTTTATTATCTATTTTGTAATATTTTAAATGAAATGAATGAAAGTCATGTATTTTAAGCGTGTATAATGTATGTATTTCAAATGCAGGTTATGTATTTTAAATGATAAAAGTGAAATGTTTGTATTTTTAAATGAAATTAATGCAATAATAACGATGGCGATAGAACAATATTTTGCGATTTATCTCTTTCGGCCATTTAACATATATATATATTACAATTTTTACATTATTGAATAGGGAGAAAAATGTACTTTCGAATAAATCTTGTTTGAAAATTGTAGCCCAACTTTTTATGGCTTTTTAAATAATTTTCAAGCGTGATCTATGTATTTATATATTTTTTAATGCTATCTCAACAATGAACATTTGTTTGCTACAATAATGAAAAGAACCTAGTAACAGATGAGTTACCACAATTGGCAATTGATTGCCTAAAAACAAATTTGAACCCGTTTTCTTTTTTTTTACATTACATTTTTTTTACATAAATCTGCCGTAATTATGTTCTATACTAAGTGTTGCTACCTCTGCTACAGTGTACTTTAAAATGGGTATAAATACTTCTAAAGATTTTAAAATACACTATAGCGCCAAATAACATTTGCTCAAATACGCGATTTTGGTGTGGATACGATTACAGAAGATTATTAAACAGTTTAATTATAAACTGAAATATGTCAACGAAAACACAGGTTTCAATTTTCTAGTATTTTCTAGATACATGAAAATTTTATATCTATTATCTACTATGTATGTTAAAATTATTGATCTCGTAATTTTATATAAGATTTTCGTAACTAAAAATATGTTTTTGAATAAAAAATAATGGGCAGATTATCTTTGGATCCATTCAGTATATTTTCATTATTTTTTAGAGTATAAAAATTTTCTTTCTCTTCTTTTTTTATCTTTGAGTTGGTTTTAAACAAAATACATTAATTTACCAAAACGTTTTATGCTGTCTGATATTCTACAGGTCAGTGTTCGGAAGTAGCGAAACTACTGTAGTCGTTCCTTTTTACAGTAGTTTGTAGTGTAGCGTGCTACATTTTGAATAATGTATATTCAACTAGATAAATTTACCTAGTTAAATATACCTAGTTGAATATACATTCCTCTGTTCATTATTACCTAATTACATGATATACAGGAGTTTCTGTGCTATTTCAGATTCATCATGTAAAATGGTATAGTTATAGCTCGGATGAATGAAATTAGCGTTGCAGTTCGCAGCCTTGTCCAACAAATAAGAGTGAAATATGCCAGACAGGATATCGTTGAAATAGCTCAGTAGGGAGAGCGTTGGCACTGCAAGGCAAAGTACCCAGGCTCGAGTCCTGATCCCGGCATATATTCGCTCTGTTGGGGAAAATCTCAACTATGATACTCCAACCATTGGATATAATTTACCTAGTTGAATATACTTTCCTCTGTTCATTAATAGATAGATAATTTAGAATATCTGACATATGTATTGACAACATTTCAAACTAATCGGGGTAATTTAAGACTCCCATTGCAAACTTTTAGTATTCTAATCAATTATCCAACTGCGCCATTTTCTTTTCAATGAATTGTTAAATTTTAAAATTGCCGGAACTCCCATAGAAAAGCATTATGACGTAAAATAAAATGTTCTATATTTTTCAAACGAATAAACCAAATTTACCCAAAAGCTATACAGCTAATTCCGGGCACCTTACCGATTACAGACTAATCGAATGCTTTTTGCGGATATCCCCAAAATAAATATTTCTGTTAAAAAAAGAGAAGCACCAAGTTTTTTTTAATGTATCTGCCATAAAAAACACTGATGACTGAACTTCGCTTATGTAAAAAATCGAACATCCCAAATCTTTTATTGAAAATGGCCTGTCTGCGACTTGGTTATTAATGCATTCTAGAGGGGATTTTTGTTTGTTCCTAATGCATGAGAGAAATTTCAACAAATTTTAACCCTTTATCTACTGACGGCACTTATAAGTACCAATCACTTTAAACTTTATAGCACAACAACCATTACTTATATTCTGATGGTACGTTTAGAAACAATCTTTTAACTCTACTTTTCATGATAAATGGCAGTAGTTGTTCTAGGCTGATGAATTTTGCGAGAAAGAAAGCTATTTTCGAACGGACATTGTGTTCTTTTGCTGCCATTTTGTAAGGATAGCCGCTCTTATCTTTTCTTTGCTATAAATATATAATATCAAACCAAAGGTAAGTGTCGTATTTTTTTTGTTCATTCTGTATTGCCTTAGAATATTATTTGCCCAATCATTATAAGATAACAGATTATGTAATGTGATTAACGGTCGAATTATTCGGTGGTACTTATAAGTACCGTCAGTACACGTAGTGTTGGAGAAAAACTTGTTTTCATTTTGTCCATGTAATTATCTATAGTATTTCTGTTTGTTATAATGTAATTTTGAAAGTGTAGTGTAGCAATATGTTTTAGTATTTTTTATAGATTTCAATTATAGATTTTTTTAAAGGTATTTTTTATTTTTATTTATTATTATTATTTTTTAATTATTTTTTAATTATATACATATATATATAATATATATTTTTGTGCATAAATGAAAAAAAATTGTTTTTATGATTATTATCAAATGTGAATTTCTACCTTTATTATGTAAAAAATAAAATTATGTCAATTGGGCAATTTTTTTGTTTTCTTATGAGTGTTTTTTGGTTATTTAGCATTTTAAGAGGTTAAATTTCATTAGAAATATCATCCGTAATTTTTTTCTATTATGAGGAAATTTATACTGACGGTACTTTTAAGTACCACTTTAATTAATTAGTTCTAACAAATTACATTTCGCACCGGGGAATTTTTTTTTCTTGTATATTCTTTAATTATCAATATGGCAGCTAAATATATATATATTTATGAAGAAATTTTCAGTAGTTCATAATGCAGTAGATAAAGGATTAAAGAACCAGCCTAAAGAAACACAATGCGGCGAAACAATTAGAACACATAATACACCCTTATTAATGTTAATGATCTCAAATCTTTCATTTAAAATAAAACGATCAAAGTTACATTTGTAAATCATTTCAGGATTAATAATTGACCATTATACATTTATAAATCATTTAAACATAAAAGTAATATTAGAATGCAAAAAGGCCAAACTACACCAAAACTATTAAACAAAGCTTTGTGATGTGATGAATACTATTGAGGTTAGACACACTTCAGTTCTGACCCAGAATCATTTAGTCCACTTATGGTCATTTTGTAAGGTCTAACCTCATTAACGAAACCGACGGAATAAGAAAATTTTACCTTTATCGGATTTGACATTGAGTTACACATTATATTGTATACTATGGAAATCTCATACATTGATGACAGTGATTTATTTTATGTGAAGCAGATTTTTTTACAAAAAGGCGTCATAATGTATTGGGTTGTCTGGAAAATTCGTGCCGTTTGGTAAAATTAATTCGTACCGGAAAATTCTGCCCGTTATTTAGTAGACAGTCCGGAACAGTCCGGAACAGTTGAGACCGGTTCAGGGGCTTCCTAGTTGTAGCAACTTTACGCCCTGTCGATTGTGAGTAACATGTCTTAAAACATGTGAGCCGTTGGGAATGGAGAAGATTGCTTTAGAGCAATTATTATAAAAAGAAAGAAGAAATAAATATGGTATAACAAAAGAGATTAAGGATAGAGTCGAAAATAGGAAATAATATGGTATAACTGTAGTAAAGTACTACTGATAAAAAAGTATAGAGGAAATAGGGTTCGGGACATGCTCGGAACAAACAGCACATAAATGCCAGGTGGCAAGGCAATCCTTTAAAAAGAAAAAAGACACTTTACAGCATGACCATACAATATATATATATATATATATATATATATATATTTTTTTTTTTTTTTTTTTTTTTTTTTTTTTTGTATAGCTGGAATGAGATTAAATAAGAAATTAAGGCTATACAAGATTTTTAAGTTTTTTTTTTTTTAAATAAATATAACAGAGTGAATAAAAGGAAAATATTAAGCAGAGAAAGGTCTATCGGAATTAATGTCTAAAAATTAAATGATAGAATTTTCCGGTGTGAATTTATTTTTCCAAACGACACGAATTTTCCGCACCCAATACTTAGAATTTATACCATTGTTCTTCATCCTCGAGTCATTTTGTATCCGTGATTATCAGCTCTGTAGGAATATTATTCAGTAATTATCTCCTGAATTCAGATTTATCTTTTTATTATTTGAAAGGGGATACCCAAAAGCAAATGGATACTGAAAACAATTATAAAATAAATTTCTGCTAAAAGTTAATTTGCCATATTTCACTTACTGTGCATTTTAATAGACTTTGCAGTCGTCATATATGCTGTTCTTTTTAATATTATAATTCAGTACTTTTTACATCGAATACATAAAATGGTCCAATGATTGTACTACACATGTAGATCGTTACACATTACTTTAGAATTTGAAAAAAAAAATCTAGAACGCATTAACGGACAACTCGCGGGAAGCCATTTTCAATGAAAGATTTCGGATGGGTACTTTTTGCGTGGAGCGAACTTCAGATATTCGTGCCTTTTATGGCTTTTTTTTTTAACAGAAATATTTTTTTGGGGTAACGATTTTTGTAATGATTTTGAAACAAGAAATTTTTATGCCACGAACATATTAAAATAGCTGATTTATTTTCTGATTTAAAAAGTTATAGTACATTTTTATTGCAATGAATACATTTTACATAAGCTTGCAAAGTACAATTTCCTGTTGAAAACGCCTATAAAAATATCATATTTATAGTTGTCGGTTTATTTTATTCCTCTACGACCACTTGCTTTGATCCCGTCACTTCAATCAGTTGTCGAGACGAGAATACTGCTGTAATTTTTCGAGGACCAACTTTTCTTGGTGCTAAGGTTTCGTTGTGAGTCATGGTCTTCTCCGGGCCTATGTCGCTAGAATAAAAACACAGATACATTTAGAGTTACGGTTGCGTTGTTTTGTATAAATATGTGACTTTTATATACATGTTATTTAAAAAACATTTGACTAAACATGTTTAAAAAGCACTTACAATGAAGATATACACACACTTATACAGGGACCCCCTCTTATAACTGATTAGCCCAATAGCTAATTCCTGCACAGCCGTTAGTTTTAGAAATATAATTCTAAATTGCAAAAAATATTCATAGATTATTCATATGTTAAATGCCATTTACGACAAAAAAGTTATTTTTTGAAAAAGTTACGGAATTAAATGTTTTATACGGCACAACACCTAGACATTATAAGTTATAGTTAGAAAAATATTCGTCATGCACACACAATTAAAATAAAACAGTTTCATTTCTGTACGACAAAATTTACTCAGTTTTGATACATTGAATGTTTTATAAACTTCCAGCATTTTCTGGCACTAAAATGAAAAGACGTGATTTTAACTATGGGATATGTAAGATTTTTTTTTCTTTTTTACTCATAAAGTAAAGTATGTTTTTTTTTCCTTTAACTTATAGGGTTTGTTGCCCTTATAAAAATTTTAATCAATCAGCAACATCGATTCGCATGACATAAAGTACCATATTTTGAAAGAAATAGTGGATGTTCCCACAAATTAAGAGTTGACAAATTTGGAATGCGTGTGCGTGTGATAGTCATATCCAAGTGCTTGTTTTGGTTTATGGCCCAGCATCATTATTTGTTCAAAAGCAGACGTACACTAATCGCAATCGTGTTATCATAATCGATTATAAGCAATTACAAAAACTGTGTAGTCACACTGTGTATTGGAATCATAATTATGAAATTTAAATTCTAAATAATCACAAAGTAATCATAATCAAGAAATTTTAATCAAATTATAATCATAATCTAATTGTTATCTTATCATAATGTAATTGAATCAGTGATTTCTAAACTACATTTGTCCAATATTTAATAGTTTTCAGGATTCTATAAAAAGTATGCTACACACAAATGCTGGATAATTTAAGAGCTTTTATGTGCTCACTATATTTCTTAGGTCTTTAAATATACATGTAGATTATTTTTGAAGTCAATTAGGTTTAATACCTTTAATCATAGTATTATTAGGTATATGACAAAACAGACATACATCATTTACTTCTGTATCTTAACCCTTAAATGCTCATGAAAATTCACACAGAAAAACTGGGCGCGATTTTCTTCGCGATTTATTTTGTACACCATATATGACTAAATTTCTAGGAAAATAAGTTAATATTTTATAAGATTATTATAAGTCGCATACAATTAGGGGAGACTTGGGAGAGTTGATCCCTAGGGAGACTTGATTCCTAAGGTCTAAAACCAGAGAAAAACTGCAATTAAGTCTCTGAAACCGGCAACACTAATAAAGTGATTCCTTATCAACAGATCTGACAGCAGAATTTCATTCACCCATTTTTATTTTTGTTGTAAGAAAGAAATATCTGATTTCTTACAATCAAACTTCTTTTTCAGTAGGTAGTTTATGTTTCTTATTTTTTGCTAAATATAACTAAATTACTTAAGTTGATTGATATAATTTACTAACATTCCTTACTGCTTAAATGTCGTTATTTAAATCCAATACAGTTTCTTTACTTTTGATTTAATAATTATTTTTCTAACACATGCACATTAGGGCACATGATCCCCATTGTATGGGGAGACTTGATCCTGGGGATCAAGTGTCCCCAAAGTTAAGCTAAATTAATGTTAAATTTTATTAACCCCTACTCCTAATTGTCACTTTCAATTCGCATTTAGACAATATCAATATTAGTTAGACTATGGTTATCTTGGATTTAAAATCATTGGCATATATCCCTTAAACAGAAATAGGTACTTTTCGGTTAGCCGGGCGCCAGTGATATATATACATATATATATATATATATATATATATATATACACACATATATATACACGTATATCTACACATATACGAATATATACATACATATATATATATACACATATATGTATGAATATATATATGTATATACTTATATATTTGTATATGCACATATATCACTGGCGCTCAGCTAACCGAAAAGTACCCAGAAATATTTCTTCTGAAGATGATTTTTTATCATCTTTCGTCACAGATCAACCATTAACCCCAACAAGCAGTAATACAATTACAGTTAAAACAAACATAGTGTTCTAGGAGACATATAAGCCTTCCCTAAATTTTAACTACCCAAAACGGGAAAATGAAGAATCTTCAAAAATTTTGATAAGCACACCAACTAAAAGATAGATTAAAGAAGAAATACAAGATCGCCAGCTGAATAAAAAACGTAAATCAAGAAAAACTCATTTCATCTCAAGAAAGAAAAGTAAAAACACTAAAAATGAAAGCCCCGAATCTTCAGAAAGTGATAGCAGTTGTAGTGTTCATGATTCAACCAAAACCAGATTCACTTGATGAACATTCTGATGAAATTATCGAAAATCCACAAAATTTGTCAATTGATGAAAGTGACTTTGTCATTGTGCGATTTCTAGGAAAGAAGAAAATTAGTCATTTGCAACAATAAATTTGATTTCTACAACTTAATTTGAATCATTTCAATGCATCTGTTTCAAGGATCAAGTCTCTCTTGGAAAGGGATCAAGTCTCCCTGTAATTGGGGAGACTTGATCTTTTTTTCTTTTTTGGAAAATAATTTATATTTATTTTAAAAATGGTTTTTCAAAAATAAAAAAAAATACTACAACATCAAGAAACATGAGTCTTTAATAATAACTGGAAACATTTTTAAAAAATTTTGTTTTTTTCCAAATTTAAAATTCAAAATTCAAAAAGGGATCAAGTCTCCCTAGTCTCCCCTACCACGTGGTACAATATTATAAAAAACCCTCAACATAAGAATATGTGACAATATTTGCGAATAATGCAAATGTGCAATATGGATATTTAATTTTAAAACATCCAATAGTGTACAAAATACACTAGAAGCAGTAAATAAGGGATAAAGATTGACGTTAAATGCATAGGTGCCAAGAATTATGGATTTTGAATACGACCATTTCCAAATACTAATATTCACCCTATTAAATCGCATAATATGGAAATTACCATTAAAAAATATTCAAAATTTGTAATCCTTGGCACCTATTCACTATATTCTAAACTGACATTTTTTTTCCTTGTCAAACAAAACTTGTCTATAAAATGATATACGGAAAATGATTATATTACGGTCTTTAAGAAGTGGAAAAACGCTATTTTACGATTATACGATTAAAACATATTTTATAACAAAAATGGAATGGAAAAGCATATTTTTACATCGTTTTTAAACCGTCAAAAAGTTGTTGAAATGGTATTTCATACGACGCGACGTTTTAATTTCGTTCAAAACCCCGTTGAAAATGAATGGAAATAACAAGAGATTATTGTTTACATACTACGACTTCGAACAAAGTTTCCATGGCTGTTTTTAATGCGTTGAAAATGCCATCATAAATGTCGTTGAAAAATAATAGAAGCGGCGATACACAATTTCAGATTTATTACGTCTCCCAACAAGGTTTTCTCGAAGAAATGTGAGTTTTTTCAACGGTTTGAAGACGAAAATGTGTTACTTTGCATTATAATTGTTATTGTGCTTCATACAAATATAAATATGCACACTTACTCTAGCAAAATTTTACGAGGTTCAGCAAGTCCTGGTCCTTCTATTGTTAAGGCACAATCTTCTAACGTACGTTTCAAAGGATTTGTAAAGGAAATCCTGAGATTAAAACGCCTGTATATTTTTAGTTGACCTTCAACCTAATAAAAAACAAAAAAAAGATTCAAAATATTAAATTATTAAAACAAATCATAAGGGTAAAATAATGGAAATGTGTGGCAGAGTTGCCCATGGCTGGCGGTTTTATTTATATGAAGGTATGTATTCTCTGGGCGATTCGGGTCTGGAATGAATTCGTGTCGTGTTGTGAGCTAACTCGTGTGCGTGAATGTGGATCCCTTCCTTTCTCTTTTTAACTTTTATAAACTATGAAAGAGGTTTGATGAAATTAGAGTACCTTTTTGAAATTAATGTTAAATAATATTACACGTCGTTTTTAACACTTTCCAACCTAGTTGAAAAGTGTTTATGACTTCGGTTTGTCTGGCCGTATGGCCGTCTGTCCGTGCTCTAACTCCCGTAAATATACTCGGATTGAACTGCAATTTTTATATGTTATTGTCGTTATCTATAGCATGTTCCCTATTTCAACGGAAGTGTGTAGCACTTATAGCTTTTTTACAGGGACACTCAAAAGAATTCCGTTATATTACGGTCTATGGGGAAAAATCATTTGCGGTTTATTTTAATGATGTTACACAATTTCAAACACATTGTAATTGATATATATCACTAAGGTGCATTACAAGAATCTTAATATGGAATAGGGTGTGCATAGCACTTATAGTTACTTTACAGGGACAGTCAAAAGAATTCCGTTACATTACGTCTATGGAAAAAAATCGTCTGCGGTTTATTTAAATAAAGTTTCATTATTACTTACCCATCATACGTAGTATAGGGTAAGTCTTGTAATCGTTTTGAAAATCGAAAATTTTTTTGACGGTTTTACACGTTTCAGACACTGGAGATTCCGAAAAACATATTTTTAGAAAAAAAATTTTGCCGTCCGTCTGTGTGTCTGTGTGTCTGTGTGTCTGGATGTCTGTGTGTCTGTGTGTCTGTAAACGCTCTATCTCCCGAAAAAATTGAGATAGAGACTTGCAATTTGGTATGTACTTAGTATGTAATAATGGGAAGAAGCCTATTTCATTTCAATAACCTCGATTAACCGGAACAAATTTTTTCGGACTCTCGAAATATTCGTTCTGATAAAAGGTATATAAAAATTTTCGAAATGGTTTATTTTAAGAAATGAACATAAAAGACAATAAAGAAACATAAATTTTGCATAAAGCATGAAGTCGATCGGATAATGAGTTGCCGAGATATTTGGAATCCTATTTGCCACACTCTTCGATTTTTCATGACCCTGTATTTCATCCAAATTTCACTTCAAAGATATTTTAATTGGAAATTTGACGCTTAATCAGATGCAATAAACCGCTAGTTAATAGGATTATTATTTTTGGAGTTATAAGGAAAAACCTCTTTCAAGCAATTCAGTAATCGAGCCTTTAAATTTTATGACGTCATCCAGCCACGATTTTATTTGAATTGCAATGCATTTTATAAGTAGTTTACACATTTTTATTTTAATATTTTACATTATGCATATCCATGATGGGTAAGTATTACGGTGGCCCCCAACGACTAGTTTTAAACGCATTGAAATTTATATATATCACTAAGGTGCATTACAAGAGTCTTACTACAGAATATTGTGTGTATAGCAGTCATCGTTCATTTACAGGGACACACAAAAGAATTCTCTACTGTCTATTAACAATCATTCCTGGAAGTGCCTTTAAGTTATTGAACGCGATTTTAAATTTAACTCACTTTTTGCCTATTACGTGGTTTGTATAAATTCTGTAGATCATATACAGGGAAGCACAAAAGTTCGCGAACACATTCCGTTTATTGGCAGAAACTCCAGAAGGAGAATTTTAAACTGTGCTACGCGTTTCCTAACTGAACTAAAATTTAGCGTCCTATGTAGTATATATACAAATCTATAGATCATATACCGGGCTGAATAAAAGTATTCGAATATTTTTCCGAATATTGTATATGTTGAAAATTCCTGAAATTATGTTTTTAAATATGTTATGCGTTTTCCAAATTGTTTACTTAGATGTTATCTTTCAGCTTATTAAACGGTATGATTTGCAAAATTATTTTGGAAGCGTTGGAAAGTGTTACATAATCTATGCTTGACGCATGATTTTTCGTTCTTGTTTACTATAAAATGTGATGTTTTTGTGGGTGAGAGCAAGTTATTCAATGCACCTTGGGAAGTTTTGAAGCTTAGTTGCTGTGCTTTAGAACCTTGCTTTGCCGAATTCCAATGATAGAACGACATTTTGTGATGGTGTGTTTTATCTAGTTGTTTAGCCCCTTGACCGCCGAGCAAAAGGGCAAATTTGTAATGTTGTTTTCTCTCTAATTAATTTTAAAATGCTAAAAAAAAAGATGAATTTTTAAACTTCATATAAAAAACTTAATTACGTATATGAGTATGATCATTGAGAATAATAATCATTACTCAGAGTTTTAAAACTGCATTGTATTTGTAAAATTATATTAATTTAAACAATGCTTCCATTGCTGTGAAACCTACAGCATAGTGAACAGATATATGAGTTGTGAGAAGGTTAATTTGAGCAATCGATAATGGTAAGATATTAAGTTTATTTACTTCAAGTAAAGCTCAATGAAGCTGCAGAGTCTCGTTAGTTTAGACATTTTACTGACATTATTGTGCTGTGTTACCATTAGTGCAAGTGCACTAATGGTAAATAAACTAATGCACTAATGCCCATGGTGCAAATGCACTAATGCTGTGTTATCATTAATGCTAGTGCAAGAAGTGTAAATAGTATTTCTCTAACAATCTTGAAATTTAGAATTTGGAAAATAATTAAATTCGTTAGAATTAAATCTTGAATACCGGTCCAATTTTAGAAATAGCTCGTTTTAATTGAACAAATTTCACATTTGAAAATACGTTTTAAAAAGTAACTTGGTCGTATATTTAATGAACTATGAATAACGTTTCTTATCAAGCCTCTGTAAGTCAAAAGATTCCAAATAGATGAATACTATTTCAGATTTTAAATTACACTCTATTAACTTACCTCAATAATCAAAGGTGGCTTTTCCACTTGAAAGTCGTCTTCTTCAGCCCAAGTTTGCTGTGTCTCTTTGACAGTCGAAATTGCATATATCTTCAGCATTGAATAATCCACCAATTTGTCCAAATAATCATCAACACTCACTTCGATGCCTAGTTCTTCCTCTGGAAAGTAAAAATCATTGTGGAGATGTAAAGATACATTTTTTGAAACACCCACGATAAAAGTGTAACATTGATTATAAATAAATTTGAGAAATGTTTAATTTTTATTAATTTATAAATTTTTATTTATTATTGTTGTGTATTATTATTATTATTGGTTTTTTTTTTTTTTTTCAGACTACCTCCTTTTACCTTACATTGAATATATCCTTTTACAAAATGGCGATATAATTTCTCTTTAATACACTTTAAAAATATAAAATACGCTATTATTTAGAGGATTTTATGCCAAAATGCTTTATTTACAAATTTCTGGGTTTTGACTCATGAAGACATATTCAATTCTCAAACGAACCAACCAACGTTTTACGAGATTGAAAATGTCTCTCGAATGAATTTGCAACCAGAATTAAAAAAAAAAAAAAAAAGAAAAAAAAACCTACTATGTTAGACATTGATCTCAGATATCCTATGCAAAATAAATAAATAAATAAAAATAAAATTTTTGAAATGCAAAACGGGAAATTTATGAATGATACCTCTATTAGTTTAACATTAGCTAATTTATTTTAACATTATTAATATTTTAACATAAATAACATTATTAACATTATTAATATTTTAACATAAGTAACATTATTAACATTAATTAATTTATTAACATTAGCTGATTTAACATTAATTAGAATTGAGAATTGAATATGTATTCATTGAATCTTGTCATGTCATGGAAGGTTGGAAGGTACTTTTCATTTAGTACCGAGAAGCCTCAAGAGCTTATACTATTCACCCAACGGCATTTAAAGCAAATGTTAAATTAATGAAGGTATCATTCATAAATTTCTCGTTTCGCATTTCAAAATTTTATTTTTATTTATTTATTTATTTTGCATAGGATATCTGAAAACAATGACAGGTAGGGTTTTTTTTTTTTTTTTTTTTTTTTTTTTTTTTTTTAAATTCTTGTTACAGTTTCATTCTGGAGACATTTTCAATCTCGGAAAACATTAGTTGGTTTGTTTGAGAATTGAATATGTCTTCAGAATGAAATTAGAACCAAAGTCGAAAAAGTACAATATGACGTTAGACATCGACGTCTGATATAAAGAATAATTTAAACATATTGAAATGCAAACGAGAAATTTGTAAATGATCCCTCCATTTGTTTACAATTAGCTTGCGAATGTCGTCGTGTGACCAGTCAACTCTCTTAAAACAATCGAGTTCCGTGTTAGGCAACTTAAACGCCCTAAATGAAAAGTGCTTCTTAGAGCCTCTCGATTTACAATCGCTAGTATTAACAAAAAGCCATCAATCATAATTCAGTTCATATCATATTCAATCATATTAGACTTTCATAGTAAATATGGTAGTACTTTCATATAAAGTATATGATAGTACTTTCATAAAAGTATATGATATAAAGTCTAAATCAGTTTTCTAAAGCCTATCTAATTTCAAGAACTTTTTTGTTGTCTTAGATTTGAGTGAAAAAAGCGTTTATAAAATTCTCTCTGTACATACAAAATTTACATACAACACTTCTAATCATACAACTTCACATACAAATTTGAAGTTCAATTAAATATAAGAGTGTAAAAATAATGAGAATTGATTGAGGAGTTTTCAAAAAAAGATTAGGCAAACTTTAAGAGGTGGTAAAGCACAGTACAGCAAAAAAAATCTTTTAGGAAATTAGGGTCAAAATCCATTTATTCATTCAAAATACAACGTGTCTGAAAATTCAAAATTTGGATTTCTGTTCATAACAGTAACAATAATGAAGATATATTATCGAAATTTGAAATAGACTTTCTTTGTGGGAAATCTAAGGATATCATGACCATATCCTTACCTAAATAGCACTGAACTAGACGCTCCATATTTCTGAATGTAATTGACAGTTCATACGGTTTCGTTTACGGATATGCTATACCTTTCCACCACTTTTAATGATATCATTGCATTTCACACAAAACAAGGTAAGTCTGTTGAAAATTGCTTTCGAATATACATATTTTAGTTAAAGTTGTGAAAGATAGTTATGTTTGGGTTGGAGTGAGACACCCTGTATTTTTAAATGAAAAAATGAATTACAATCTGGTTGCCCATACAAAAATTGTTTGATTTGTTGTGCCCTGCTATCTCTTAAAGTATTAATCCCCCTATGTAGTATTTTTTCTTGACGCACAGCCTAAAACTGATTACTTTTTTTAAAACCACCTAAACTAACCCTTATGTATTTTATTTCTCGCGATCAGCACTTTTTGACAACAATCACTTTTGAAACAATCAGAAACGTGTCAATGGCACTCTGCACACGAGGCCTTATGGTCTCACATTGCGCAGAATGGAAGTCACGCATGAGATCATATAGACTCGTGGGGCAGTCAAGGTGTTAAGATATAATATTTTAGAATGATTTTCATGCTCTCAAAAACTTGTGCCATAAGGTTATATCTTGTTTGATTGCTAAGTTTTGATACTTACTCTGTCTCGGCTTAAGAGTGAATGTTCCTCTGGCTCTTTTTACTTTTCTTGCTATAATCCCTGTGTAGTAGACAGTACTAGCTGAAAGCACTGAAGTTACAGTCCTTTTCTCGTCACTCCTGTTTTCAACATCAACGATCACTTGGAATTTCTTTCCTATCATAACTTTGTCTATATCTCTCAGTTTGAAATGCACATCCTCCTTCCCAGGCTTAGGAAGGTCGTAGATATGTATCAAGCCGCCTTTACTTGCTGCGTTCAGGACAGCCATACGTTCTTCAGACGTTCCTGTGAACGCAAATAAGTTCTTATTAGAAAAAATATAATCATTGATTAACACATTTTACGCCGCTTTTTCTCGACTTTTCATCATAATAAACTATGGATGTCATTATTCCGTATTGCAATAATTTAGAAAAATGCTTTTCTTTATTCGTGTTTATATTTAAAATAAACGTATTTAATAACGGTAATATTTTTTATCGATATATTTATTGTCACTGATTGCATAAATATAAACATCATATGTATTTTTCAAAAATTGATTTATAGTAATAGTAACACCCATTGGCAGGGCTTCATTATTGCAAAAGCAAACAACACAGCCACCTAACGTCCCCACCTTTGAGAGGGGACACAAAGATAAAAAGTGAGTATTTTTACTTAAAATTATAAATTGATGCCACAAAAATATTAAGGGAGCTTCCAATTGTATTTTTGCGCCATGGCCCTAGGTAGTCTTGCCCACCTCATGTAAGGTTCTGCTAATTGGGTCCTGCCCATAGACTATTTCATAGATATCCAAAAGACGCATTTTTATGTGACTGACGCAAAACATGTTAAGCTCTTTATTTTACTCAACTCTTTGAGTAGCTACTAATGATCTACCCTTATTTTAAGAAAAAACAGTTGAAAAGTATGTACGAAGCTGAATCAATAATTGTTGTAATGACTTTTGTGACAATTATTAGAACTTTCCTTTAAAGGTTTGAATGTAGGGATATTAGGGCGCAGACGGCAACGAAATTTTCGAATTTTGCTACTGTCATCTACAGCATCATTTGTAGTTCTTTTACTAGGCACTGCAAATTAATTTAGATATATTACTGTCTGTGTGTGGAAATAGTTATTTTACTGGGCAATACAAATGAATTTAGATACATTATTGTCTGTGTTTGAATTACATTTTAATGACGTTATTCTTTCTCAGACTCAACAAAACTCGTATATTTTATTAACTTTACACCATTTTTTGTTTCCAGGTGAAAATCGTGTACGTAGCACTAATATATTTCTTTTATGGGCTGTTCAAAAGAATTGAGATACATTACCATCTATAGTCGGTAATTATTAAAAGTACATTTTACCGTTGTTCTACATTTCCAAACACACGGAAGTTATTGTTTAAATAGTTATGTAGTTTTAGTTAGCTTATATATTTCAGTTTATCAGTCTGCCTGTTGTCATCATACAGTACTCCAAAAAAGACCTTAACTGAACCGAAAAGTTGTTAGAATGTTGCCAATCTTGGTGATATATGGACAGATATCGCGACATTTGCGCCAAAAATAGTAACCAACAAGGAGATAATGCAAAAAATTTGGCGAAACTTCTATTTGTATAAACCCATATTAGGTCTTGCCTCTTTTGTTCTTTTATAGACTTTTCAATTACTGTGGCATTTTCATTGAGCGAAATGAAACTTCCCATTACTAAACAATGTATATTTTGCCAATTCGCTCATAAATGAAGCTTTATATTGTAAAAATTAAAATACGCAACAGATAACACTTAACATAAAATCGGTTAAAGTAATTATCCTAGTATTCTAAGAGTTAAAGGATTTTATGTTTTAATAAATTCAGCACTCATTCCGATTAATAGAAGGATTTAAATTGGGAATTTGGCTGTTTTAGTAAATAGCCTTGACTATGTAATGTACTTATGTGCAAATTAAAGAAAAATACAGATATATATCATAATCTAATTGAAAGCAATAAAAAAAATCGATGTCTAATGAAATGTTGCGCTTATCAATGAGAAAATTTGACTTTCTTTAATAGAGCTCGACAAATACGATTGCCAGGTCGCCATCGTCGACCTACATATTTTAACTAGCGACTATGCGTATGAGTGCGGAAGCATCAACATTCAGTTATCTAATGATGATTCACTAGAACGGCTGATTCACTAAATGACTATAGATCAGAGAAAGCTATCGATAAGTCGTACTTCGTATAAAAGAAAATTCAGACATACACATGGATATAGGCCAACAGCTAAGAAACAAAAGTTAGAAAAACGTATATTTTGAAGAACAATGTCAGAAAAAAGTGTAAAACTGTTTATTTAAGGCTGTGATTCTCAACTGGTGGTCTGTGAGAAGACCTAATTTGTGCCACAAAACTCCTAAATTCTAACAAGATTTAATAGAAATATCTTCACTTTAGCTTATAATATTATATGATTTATTTTGTAGTCAGGTTTGGTGTCATAAATTTAGATTTCCTGGAAATTTCTTTCAGTGTTTGTATATTCTTTATTAGAACATGCAGGGAAATCAAGAAATTGGCCTTATCTTTAAATTAAGTTAATAGCTTCAGAGAAAAATTATTCCTCCAGCAGGAAAAATAGAAACAATATAGTAGAAACGTTTGTACTAGTGACAGGGTGTAATCTATATACAAATCTTATGGAATGAATTTCACTTACTTTAGATTCATGTTATGTATATACATCGTTATGATTTTTGCGTGCTGAAGATGACACTTTAAGTACATGGTATTTCACAAAGGACCCCTAACTTTAAAAATCAATAACCCGGAAACGGTGATAGGCAGAAACATTAAACCAGTAGTATGTTTATTAAAAAAAATCGTAAGAATCTTATACAGAAATCTCAAAATTTAGTTAAAAATAGCGCCGATAGATGGCGCTGCGATAAATAGGCCTATCAAAAGTGATTCAAAAGGTGCACCTTTTACACAACAGGCTTATCGCAAACGAAGAATGAAATTGTCATTGACTCTCTGCTGTATGTCACCGGTCTGTTTGTTGAAATTTTTTGAAAAGCTCACGAATTGTTTTCCCATCTGGGTCTTTTGCGACTTGAAATCGCATTTGAAAACTTCTTCTTGTGGCAGTAGTACTCTGATTTAATCGGTGGTACTCCAACACAATAAACACACGTTCCTCTACGGTATACATCACTTTCAGAAGTATTGTCATTAGAAGCTAATAGCGGTCAGATTTCAATGGCGAAATCTTCAACGGCTAGTCTTTCTATGCCTCTGAAATCTCTGTAGAAGGATTCTTAACGCTCTCAGCGCCATCTGTCGGTACTATTTTTAACTAAATTTTGAGATTTATCTATAAGATTTTTACGATTTTTTTATTAAACATATCACTGGTTCCATGTTTCTATCTATCACCGTTTCCGAGTTATTGATTTTTAAAGTTAGGGGTCCTTTGTGAAACACCCTGTATATTGGTCAGTGTTTTGCATAAGTAATATCTTTGAAAATATTATTCTTGAAAACAACAATGATTTTAATAAAGAACAATTGATTTTCTTATGATACCAGATACTTTATTCGATGAAACTTCTTAATGTATATTACATTTTTTTAGAATTATATAAGTTTGATAAGTTTCATTGAGAAACTTAATTTATATGATATTTCAAAATTAATTTATTATTTAAATTAAAGAGTCAACGCTATTCAAGATATACTATTACTACACTCATGAATATTCTTTTTCAACCATTTCATTAAAAAAAACTGTAGTAATTCTAGAAAATTCCTTATTTAATTAAAGATGAGAAAAAACTGAGAATGGTTGAGGGAGGGAAGGGGTGATAACTATTTCTTTTTACTGACAACTGGAACATTTGCTGTCTACCAGATTTTTCCAAATTGTAGAGTTTTTAGTAAAATTTGAAGATTCTCTTACCTTCTTTTGACTTATACATCAAAGATATATCTTCCATGTCTCTGTTTCCGAATTCATCATCGAATCCTGCTCTCTTTGTTACAATTAGTCTGCCAACACTGAAAAGAAAAATATTTGACACATTGATGAACTGGAGTGAAAAAGAGTTATTTATAACACGCATAAATGAATTAAACATTTTGACTCGAAATATGTCTTGCAATTTTTTTTTCTATTTTGCTTTTCACTTCTGCTTTTATGTTTAATCAATACTGAGACATAATGCCGATGTTGTCACGTTTTTCTTTATTTTTTTTCGCCTTTTTTACAAATTTATTTTTACAATATACAACAATAGCTCATTTCATCTTCTTATCTGCCTGTTCGCGCTCTATCTTTCATATTTATACTTGCCACAAAATTAATATATATATATCATTGAGGTTTACCAAGCATATGTCTATTTAAAATAAAGTGAAAAAAAATAGAATACCTTATACGTATTTATCACCAAATTGTCGCGGTGAAAAATAGCCATCATAAGTTTGTAGTTATTTACCTCAGTGCTGAAGTCCCAGTTTGGATTTGTCGCGGAAGTGTTATTCCAGGGTCACCATTATCAACAGTCATTTCACCCCTAAATTTCAGCGTTTGGGTATACTGTAACTGGCTTAAGTGGAATTTAATTTTTGTTAAAGATAGTATTTACAGCCCGTCACTTTCAAACTTCATTACTAAATTGAATACTTAGTTTGTTCGATGTTAGAATGCTTGCAGATATGGCAAAAACTTATATACCGAAGGAGCATTTGTAGGGAGTGACGAAGGATATCCACATCAAACATTTGTAAAAAATGGTAAACTTTGTGAGTTACACTATCTTTATAATCATGCATTAATTCACATTTGACTCTATAACTACACATATAAAACAATATACTTTTGTTCAACTAATTTATATCCTCGAGTACATTCTTTTTTTTATTTTGTGTGTGTGTGTGCGTTTTAATGTTGGAATCAACTTACTGGTAAGTGTTTGTTTTCAACTTCTTAATACCATATTCAGAATCCTCGTCCAGCTGCCAGTGTATTACATCTGCGTTCACCTCGGCAAATACGAATGGAGCGTCGTACAAATGACTTATTTCTCCTCGCCTAATGGCTACTAGGGATGCAGGTCCTGCTCGATATAATCCTATTGAAGGAAATAAACACTACTTTAGAAAATTATGCTAATTCTGCAATGAAAATGAAATACAATTCAGTCTTCTCATGCCAACACACATGAGACATGTAGAAAGGAAATTTGATTACATCCAATGTCTAGTCGTAAAAATAACCCT
This sequence comes from Maratus michaelseni, assembly GCA_963931845.1. Lineage (NCBI taxonomy): Eukaryota > Metazoa > Arthropoda > Arachnida > Araneae > Salticidae > Maratus > Maratus michaelseni. Next base: position 165,308,352 of record OZ007587.1, read on the forward strand.
GTAGGGTATACGCTATAGGCTATAGGTGTAGCCTAGAGAGTATATGCTATAGCTTAATTTGAGAAACAGGGGTATACGGAGTTCCTTAAACAAAATTTAGAAGATATGTATCGTATACCACCGTATACCCTCCACTATATCCTGATCCAATATCATTTGAAAGAACAAGCATCCATGAGCCCCCGAAAAGTGGCCCCTGGAATATTCAGGAGAATTTTAAAATATGTCATAGAAAAACTATTAGGACTTAGTCTGAGTGATGTTGCTGAGGACATAGAGCTAATAATTACGAAATAATGAAAAGAACAAATTAAATGGTAGAATTACAAAATATTATATATAAATTCATATACACTGTTAAAAAAATAAAAAAGAAGTACCGGTTATCAGGTTTGTTTTCATAATTTGTTTATATCATTTAGGTAAGAATCCCATTTTCTTAAGCGCGAATTGCGCAAAGCTTAAAAAAAAAAAAAAAAAAACCCTGATCTTTTAAAAACACCAAGCTTACGTAATTGGATTTACAGCCAATGGCGGATTTTATTTAACATTGCTTAACGCAAATTTAATTTAATTGTTGTAACATTTTCGTTGTGACAAATATTTACATTTGAATATAACATTTTTCATCCATGTAATAACCATTGTTTGTATAACTAATTATAGAAACTCGTACACTTGAAATATCATTGAAAAAATGCTTAGCTACAAACCGATTGCAAAACTGTAGCCTAAGTTCCTATTAAAGTATATTAAAAATTCTTCGATGAATTCTGTAAAAATAAATTGTACATTAAATCGCCATATCAGCGAAATTTAAAAAATGTATATACAGTCGAACTTCGAATGTTAACACGAACACTCAAGGGAAAACTTTTTTGTTCGTGTTAAAAGTAGTTCGTGTTATCCGAACTTAAATACATTACATACAACTGGACGGGGCAATCGGAAACAGTTCGTGCTAAAAGTAATTCGCGTTAAGCGTGTTCGTCTTAACGAAGTTTGCCTGTATTTCAAAGTTAAACCTAACAGATACTTCTTTATTATTTTCTGGAGGGGGGCTCTGCCCCCTGCGCCCTTCGTGCGCCAATCTCCCGAATTTTCTTTTGTCCGCCAGTAGATTTAATTAGTTATTGATTAGACATTAATAATTGAATACCTGTTTTAATTTTACATATTTTTATTAACTGAAATATTTCTGCATTTCGATTTTAATTCTTTTCTTTCCAGAGTAAAAAATGTTTTCTGGCAGCATTTACTGTATCTGTAGATGTACCAGTGTGGACAAAATAGAAAGGAGCATTTTTTTAATATCAGTAGAATTTGTTTATATTTGTGTTGTCACGGCAATAATGAAAAATAACAACCATAAACAAATGTTTACGGTATAAAAAATTCTCTTGTCATCGTTTTAAACTTTATACATTCATTTATTTAGTCGCTAGCTGTGTGTGTGTTTTTTTTTCTTTGCAGATTAAATATGAGGAGAGCCGTAGCTTTTATAACTTTTGTGATCTTGCTAAGATGTAACATTGCGTATACTTTTTGTCCAATAACCTCCAGTACTCGTCCTGACATAGTGAAACGAAATCAAAGAAGCAAAAGAAACTCCAAGGTAATTAGGATAAAACGGTAAACTTTTATTGTTCATAACATGAATAATATAGTTCCACTTTCTTGAAGTTTGGAATACATTAAATGTACAATTCGGAAACGACACCGTTTCGAAGTTCAAATTAAGTAAATGGCACAAATTATTTAAAAATTGCTGTGACGAAGATGAAACAAGGCGAGTATGGAATAGTGCACAAAAGGCGAAACCGCTCCACTGAAGCAAATACTGACAAAGTTCTCACTAACAATTTTTAGGATTTACTATATACTGTGTATAATTAAGTACTGTACTGTGAAATTTTGTGGAAGATTAAAGCAGCACATCGGTCGTAAAACGCCCTTTCTCATTCGAATGTTCTTCTCCGACACAGTAGAATACACAGTAGACCTCATACAATACATATAACGAAACAAAATTGTACTGGACAACACTTGACCATTCTTCCGAACTTATCATCTTGAAACTAGCACTTTTTTTTCATTCCCTTAAGAAGTGTTAGGAGGAGAAATGTTTTTATCAGATGAAGAAGATTTTTGTCCAATTGGCTTCCCACTCGTTCTAATTATTTTTACCATACAAGAATTTAAAAAAATCCCTGTATGTTGGAAAAAGTGTTTTGATGTGAAAGAAAGCTATCTAGAAAAATGACATTGATACAATTTTGGTAAAGAATACTTTTTAAATAATCTACTATTAAAAATCTCCTTTATGTTTGATACACTCTCATAAGAATACTTTTACGATTTCCTCGCATATTCTTATTAAGAAAGTTCAAATGCGGAAATAAACCTGCAATATATGCAAATGTGTTGCACTAAACCTTATCGCAAAGTAAATCGTGTAATTTACAATATTCCATGAAGAATACATATTTCTGTAAATTCTTAATAGTATTTAGTTAAACATTTCCAAGTCACAACGGTGTGCCGTGGCACAGTGGTTGAAAACCATTGATATGATAGAATAATAAATTTTTACTTATTAATGAATACAGATATTGGTAATAATACTCTTAAAATTTAAACTTAATATAAAGTATGTATTTTATCTTTTATTAAAGTTTCAAAATATCATATAAAATTTAAATTGATTAAGTATAGGTTATAGAAGGTTTTTAGGAGGACTTTCATTACAAAGCTCTTAATTTCACTTTTAAAATTATTGTTTACCTATGTATTTGTATATTTAAACAAAAACTGTAAATCATGAAAAAGAGTTTTTAGAGTTTTTAATTCCTATCGAGTTGAGTGAGAAATAATCCATGATTAAGCTAAACTGCTTCATTGGAGAAAAGGGTTTTTAAATCATTTTTTAAAAAAGTTGTACCTTCACTGCTTTCTTGGGGTGTTGCATCAATAGCTTGCCATCCACCATATCCAGCTGGCAAGTCAGGTCGAGCCATCCAGCAATCGTTCCAGACATGAAAATTCCTGAAACAGTTACAGATTTTTTTGTAATGATGAACGAAGAAGTCAACTTAATCAAATATGAATATGGAAATCTATCTATTAAAAATACTTAAAAACAATTTGTCTGTTTTTAAAATAACTAACTTTAACTGTTCTTGATTTGTTCAGTCGTTTGATATGCAGTGGATTGTTTTTGTACTGATGATGCCTTGCGTGTCGCTTGGCGAAACGTTTACTAATTTGTATTTTTAATTGTTTTTAAGTATATATTTTTATAAATTTTATTTTATAAGTGTGCTCATGTCTGTCTTAATTTATTTTATTTGGTGTTTTAATAGTTTTTACATTTAGACGTTAAATGTTTACATATTAGATATATCTATCTATATTACAAAGCAAAAACATTTGTGTTGCTAATGCAGATTTCATAACGATGGTGGCCGTGACCTGTGCTATCGTTTTCGCTTTTACCGCATATATTTTCTGTTCTAACTATCATAGAATTTCAATTTTGACGACATTGAATAGAAAAATGACTGTCAAATAAAATGTGTTGCTCAATTTACAATTTTTAAAAATAATTTTCCATCATGATTTTTTTTAAATCTATATCTGAAAAAAAAAACTTTTGTTTGTTACAATAATGTAAAGTAACATTTGCAGTAATACAAATAAATATACAAAACTAATGAGAAAGTGACAGCGTAACCACAATTAACAATGGATTGCCCAATCTTAGAAAGAGCTACATATTCAACACTCTTCTCATAAACAAAAACAAAACAAAAAAAAACAGCTATTTTTCCCTTAAAGTGTAAAAATGACTAATCCTTTGAAACTAGGTAGAATATAATCTATCTAGTTGATTAGGATTAGATTAAGTCACAGTTACTTTTTAAGCATGTTATTTTTAATAACTTTCAAAACTTTATTAATTGAATGCATAGTTAATATATATTTCACATAAAAATGGTTTTTTAATGCAATTGGTGGACAGTCTATAAAAATATAAATGTAAAAAATTTTAGAGTTTTCAATTGAAAACGACTTTTACGAATGCTCTGCACACCGGGCAATAGGTTCTGTAACCTGGATTCCCAAGCTATAATAAAATCCAAACTGTCTGACACACTTTCCATAAATTTTAAAACATCAGTGTTATAATTTTTTATTTTTGTACATAAAAATATCTATCAATTTGTCTTTAGGATTTACAAAAATATTTATTTAAAAAAATAATTAAAAGAAATATACACTTTTTTAGCCAGTATATTTTGCTACGAGAATCACTTTTCAAAATTTTTTGTAAAAACGAAAAATCCCGAAAACATTTCTATCTATATGTTACTGGAAAACACTATATCAAGTCACATAGTTTTAGCTGTTCTAAAAATTTGATTATATGTCGTGTTATCCAATCCATTGTTTTACTGAGATCTGTTTAAATGCAGATCAAAATGAAGTTGTTGTATGCTGTTAGAATGCATGAATTGGCGATATGACAGTCAAGATTTTAGCCGGCAAGCGATCAAAGCTAATTAACAGCAATGATGATCAAGATCGATTTCGAGCGGTCTACAGGTTGGGACGAAGACGAAAAACAAGTAAGTTCCTCGTTGAAAGAAACAGTCAAAGATGAAACACAGCAAGTTTATTTATCTAAGTCCATTTTGTAGTAGATGGAGAACTCTTCAAATTAATCCGTATCACTTCTTATCTAATTCGTGGTCATATTTGGAGATTAGAATTGAACCACAAATAACAGTCGAACAAGCTCTTAAAGCAATAAATACGTAAATAATTAACCAATAACTATTAAACTATAGTTGACTAGCTTAATATATTATGCTAGTAAAAATTATTAAAATGATTAAAAACTATTAGAAATTTCATAAAGATCAGTGATAAACATTTGCTGACGTCATAAGGTTTTATTTGACAGGTGAAAACACGAAAAAGGTGCCCTCTGAGCTCGTGCAGACAGTTATATAGGTCCCGCGTAGAAGTACAAGTTCCCGAAAAGCATTGAACCAATCAGAGGTTGCTCCAGATCTCTTTACTAGTGTATGGAAAAAAAAAAAACTGGTTTGATTTGTCAATGCTTTCGGTAGGAAAAACATTCAGTGCACATTATACTCCGAATATAAAAATAAAAGATTGAGCATAAGAATTGAGATTTCCTAATTAATGATTAAAAAGAAGAGGTGAATAATTGAATGAACCAGTGTGCGATGCGCGCGCCAAACGCTTTGCGAAGATTGAGGTAGAGATACGGCTTAGCAATATCGTACCTTGCTTTTAATTTGTGTGTTTGTACTAATTATTATATTTGTTACTTTTCTTTTGTGTATTTTCATGCTACATACACTACATGGCCAAAAGTCACCTGATACTTTCGATTTTAGACGTTTTGTCGAATATCTAGAGAATTACTTTTCAGATTCTTCTGGAACTTCATGACTATAAAGAAAATGTTTGTTTATTTTATTTTTTATTTATTTTGTTTTATTTTGTTTTAGAAAAGAAATGGGGAATGTTATACCTCAACTGTTGCTTTCGTTGTTTGTGTTTTTTTATTTAATTCTTATGTTAACTGTAATTTTACGTCAGAAAGACGATGTCCAACTTCTCGTATTACTGTAAGCTTAGATCTACATTAAAAACAAGTTAGGCTTCTAATAAATAGTATTGTAGAGAATAATTTAAATAAGAAGCCATATCTTGATATTTTTCATATTTATTTTCGCACTCACGCTATAAATCTTGACAATTACAACACATAACACAATACCAGTTCACAGTTTTGGTTTCTACTCATCGTAACTCACAATAAATTTTAATTAATCAAAAATTTGCAAAAAATATTCTCATTTTACATTAAATCCTTCAATTTAATTATAAAATAATATCCCCAGCCAACTATTGGACGAAGATAATAAAGAAAACATAATGTGGAAACAAGAATACTTTCTGTGTCCTGCCAATTCTCTAAAAACAAACAAAAATTGACTCAATCATGTCAAAATTAACAAGTTGGAAATTGTACGTCAAACGTGACAAATGAGGTGCGTTCGTACTATAACTAGTTACATAAATATTCAGATCTTTTCTGATTTTTAATTCTGTGAAATGAATTATATCGTCTGCAGATTAATTTTTGTAATAAAATAAGTATCTCGGTCGCTTGACGATTAAACTTCGGAAGCTCCTATAACAAAAAAGCACCGATTAAAAAACATCAAATTTCTTAATAAATATTTTTATTAATATCTCTTAAAGTTTTGGTTCGATTTTAATAAAATTTGATATGTCTCGACAAAATTTTGCAAAGATAATATATTTTAAATTACAAACCATTCGGTTGGGTAGTTTTTGCGTTGTTATATGCGGACGGACGGACAGACAAACGGACGGACCAAGCGACGACATTAGGTGCTACGTATTTATATAATTACGAACGCACCTAAAAAGAACATGCTAAAGAGTGCCATTTGTTAGCTAACCGAATGACTAATTGACATTAATTGAATTATACTAAACAAACATTCCTTATAAAATATTTCTTAAGTACACATAGTTGGGAATTAGCATATAATTATGTCACACACAGGAGTTTTCGAAAAGAATAAGCCTCTCTGAAAAATTACGTTTTTGTTTTGCGGCCTACGTGAAATTAAAACCTTGCTTTAGTGGCCCGCGTCCGCCTTTGAGTTTGACATGCTGGGATGAGATGAATAAAGCTTAATTTTTGAATAATGTGAAAAGTTAAAATTAATAAGAAGTGTATTATGGTAAATATAGCTTAAAATAATACTTGTTGTTGAAGTTAAATGAGACAATGTAAGACATTTTTTTATACTTTTGTTTTCGATAAATTAATTTAACGGTTCTTTTTTTCCCGTCGAATTTCAACACATGCCACCTCGTAATTATTTCCTTGCCTTGAAAATGCCATTTATTCATAAAAAATTGAGCATATTCTCAATTTTTAAATTAATCATTGTAAATTCATTAAAATCATTAGACGAACAAAAACAATTTATTTGCGACAATATGTTACACATCCAAAGGTGAGACAATTAACCCATTAATGCCGACTTATTTTACACTTCTTTTAATACTTCGATTCCAGTTGACACCAGTTTTCCCATACTGTGATTTTAAATGATTGAATCTCTGATAGTTTCACATTAGGTAATATGAATTATTTTTTTACTAAGATACTGGTGTTCATATTTAAAAGTTTTGTATCACTTAAATGGTAACTTTTCGTACCAACCGGCATTAATGGGTTAAATAAAAATAATAAAAATCTTAATTTTCTAAAAAAAAAAAATGAATTTACCATATGGAATCTTTGTTTCTTTCTTCTACTTGGTTGCCATCAGCATCTAAGAATATATCCACAGTCAAGGTGTCATCGGTATCGTGAGCAGATACAAAATTTGTGACACTACGGCAAGGTATTCCAATAGCTCTGCAAACTGTAAATAAAAAAAATTAAGAAGAAATTGGCTCGTGTTTTAAATGTTTTTAAAATTTTGGAAAAGTAAATAAAAAATATTAAAATTTACTAATGAAAAATGTGTTTTAAACATTTCAATAACAATTTAATTACCATGTAGCATCCCCCGGTCCACCAAAAGCCACATCTTTTTTCCCCCCGTATCTCGAAAATAAGTTGGAAATTTGGAAAATGATAGGGGACCTCCTTTAGTTAAAAAGTTTTGAGACTGGAGGTCATGTTGGGGACCCCTGGAGAGTTTTAAAATTTCAAATTTAAAGGGAGGTCTTGTGGCATATCGCTGGAAAAGTCTCTTTAAGGCAAATAATTTAATAAAACATTTTTTTTTTCATACAATTTTTCTTAATGAGATAATTAATAATTCAAGTTTTAACTTTTAATTTCATGAAAAGAATAAAAAAAATAACCGAAACCAGCTAAACACAAAAGATTTTCGAACTGACTGCCTTCCACTTCTTGGCAGGTATAATAGAGGTGCTGCAAAAATTCATTCCTAACTGCCTTATATGTATCAGGAGAAATGTTATTACAGCCTTCCGTAATCAAGTGCTTCTAGTCTTCGATTAAAGTAGGTGGTGTTTTGTAAACTATCGTATTTAAATGTCTCCACAGAAAATAAAACTACGCCCAATCTAGAGAACGGAGAGACCGCAGAATGTTCAATTCTGGTTTCTGACCGAAAATTTAACTGGCAATACTTACCTTTTTTTTTTTTTTATACCGCTAACCAGGCCCCTACCTGCCCGGCATGAATGCCTAGCTTAACGGGTTAGTACCTGGGTGCGGGGCGGAAATCGCCTGATCACAGCATGGCTGTGATCCACCTGACTATTGATTTGTTCACATCGCTGCTGTGCTTGCTCTCTTGTGATTTGCTACCGTTATCTTTGTTTGCCGGTTCAAGGTTTCTGTTTAACTTTGTTGAATTGACAGATTTAATAGGTCTCGTAATTTAGAACCTTGATCAGGTGACGAGACCCTCACCTGACTAGGCACGCAATACTTACCTTACAATGCTACAGGAGATTATCGATCTAATAATCACAAATACTTTCGGAAATTCCGTCGATTTTCCTGAGGATCAGATTATTTCAAAAGAAAAGATTGTATTCAACGGAACGGTTACCCCGCTCAAATAAAACAAGAAAAAAAAATCATGCATCAAGCATAGATTTTGTAACACTTTCCAACACTTCCAAAATAATTTTACAAATCTTTATCGTTTAATAAGGTGAAAGAAGTAACACAAGAACTGAGTAAACAATTTGGAAAATGCATAACATATTTAAAAACATAATTTCAGGAATTACCAACAATATTCGGAAAAATATCCGAACTCTTTTATTCAACTCTGTATATGACCTATAGATTTGTATGTATAGCATATAGAATGTCTATGTCTTAATAGTCTTCGATTAAAGTAGGTGGTGTTTTGTAAACTATCGTATTTAAATGTCTCCACAGAAAATAAAACTACGCCCAATCTAGAGAACGGAGAGACCGCAGAATGTTCAATTCTGGTTTCTGACCGAAAATTTAACTGGCAATACTTACCTTTTTTTTATATATACCGCTAACCAGGCCCCTACCTGCCCGGCATGAATGCCTAGCTTAACGGGTTAGTACCTGGGTGCGGGGCGGAAATCGCCTGATCACAGCATGGCTGTGATCCACCTGACTATTGATTTGTTCACATCGCTGCTGTGCTTGCTCTCTTGTGATTTGCTACCGTTATCTTTGTTTGCCGGTTCAAGGTTTCTGTTTAACTTTGTTGAATTGACAGATTTAATAGGTCTCGTAATTTAGAACCTTGATCAGGTGACGAGACCCTCACCTGACTAGGCACGCAATACTTACCTTACAATGCTACAGGAGATTATCGATCTAATAATCACAAATACTTTCGGAAATTCCGTCGATTTTCCTGAGGATCAGATTATTTCAAATAATCCACCTGACTATTGATTTGTTCACATCGCTGCTGTGCTTGCTCTCTTGTGATTTGCTACCGTTATCTTTGTTTGCCGGTTCAAGGTTTCTGTTTAACTTTGTTGAATTGACAGATTTAATAGGTCTCGTAATTTAGAACCTTGATCAGGTGACGAGACCCTCACCTGACTAGGCACGCAATACTTACCTTACAATGCTACAGGAGATTATCGATCTAATAATCACAAATACTTTCGGAAATTCCGTCGATTTTCCTGAGGATCAGATTATTTCAAAAGAAAAGATTGTATTCAACGGAACGGTTACCCCGCTCAAATAAAACAAGAAAAAAAAAATCATGCATCAAGCATAGATTTTGTAACACTTTCCAACACTTCCAAAATAATTTTACAAATCTTTATCGTTTAATAAGGTGAAAGAAGTAACACAAGAACTGAGTAAACAATTTGGAAAATGCATAACATATTTAAAAACATAATTTCAGGAATTACCAACAATATTCGGAAAAATATCCGAACTCTTTTATTCAACTCTGTATATGACCTATAGATTTGTATGTATAGCATATAGAATGTCTATGTCTTAATAGTCTTCGATTAAAGTAGGTGGTGTTTTGTAAACTATCGTATTTAAATGTCTCCACAGAAAATAAAACTACGCCCAATCTAGAGAACGGAGAGACCGCAGAATGTTCAATTCTGGTTTCTGACCGAAAATTTAACTGGCAATACTTACCTTTTTTTTTATATATACCGCTAACCAGGCACCTACCTGCCCGGCATGAATGCCTAGCTTAACGGGTTAGTACCTGGGTGCGGGGCGGAAATCGCCTGATCACAGCATGGCTGTGATCCACCTGACTATTGATTTGTTCACATCGCTGCTGTGCTTGCTCTCTTGTGATTTGCTACCGTTATCTTTGTTTGCCGGTTCAAGGTTTCTGTTTAACTTTGTTGAATTGACAGATTTAATAGGTCTCGTAATTTAGAACCTTGATCAGGTGACGAGACCCTCACCTGACTAGGCACGCAATACTTACCTTACAATGCTACAGGAGATTATCGATCTAATAATCACAAATACTTTCGGAAATTCCGTCGATTTTCCTGAGGATCAGATTATTTCAAAAGAAAAGATTGTATTCAACGGAACGGTTACCCCGCTCAAATAAAACAAGAAAAAAAAATCATGCATCAAGCATAGATTTTGTAACACTTTCCAACACTTCCAAAATAATTTTACAAATCTTTATCGTTTAATAAGGTGAAAGAAGTAACACAAGAACTGAGTAAACAATTTGGAAAATGCATAACATATTTAAAAACATAATTTCAGGAATTACCAACAATATTCGGGAAAATATCCGAACTCTTTTATTCAACTCTGTATATGACCTATAGATTTGTATGTATAGCATATAGAATGCTAATTTATAGTTTAGTTAGGAAACACGTGTAGCACAGTTTAAAATTCCCTTTCTGGAATTTCCGTCAATAAACGGAAATATTCTCGAGAACCTTTGTGCTGCCTTGTATACTATCTACAGAAATTATACACACCAAGTAATAGACAAAAAAAAAAAAAATGAGTTACATTTAAAAACGCGTTCAGCAACTGAAAAAGCACTTCCAGCAATTATTGTTAACCGACCGTACTGAATTTTTTTATGTGTCCCTTTAAATAAATATATATCAATTTCAATATGCTTGAAATTGTGAAACATTTTAGAAATAAACCGCAAATAATTTTTCTCATTGACCGTAGTGTAACGGAATTCTTTTGGGTGTACCTGTAAAGGAATTATAAGTGCTATGCACACCTAACTCTATAGTAAACCTCTTGTAATGTACCTCAGTGATATATATAAATTTTAATGTGTTTGAAATTATGTAACATCATTAAAATAAACCGCAAATGATGCTTCCCCATAGACCGTAATATAATGGAATACTTTGAGTGTCCTTGTAACAAAATTATAAGTTCTAGACACTTCATTTTCAATACCGAACATCCCATAGTAAATAACATATATCAATTGAATGACAATCGAATATATTTACGCGAGTTAGAGCACGGACAGACAGACAGGAAAACAGAATTGATAAACACTTATTAAATATGTTGGAAATTGTTAAAAGGATCAGTTATTATCACGATCAGAATAATCCAAATTGATAGATAGGAAGGAGGGGATAATTTTTAGAATAGCTTCTTCGTTCTACAGATCTGGTGCCTAATGAAAATTTTTCTTTTGCTGTGTCCTCAGACTAGGGTCACTTGAATGCATTAGCTTACAAAATGCCACCCAATATCATCGAAGAGTTCAAGCAGGAAATTACGGAAGCACAGGCGATACAGATAGATTTTTTTTTTTTAATCATGCTTAAAATACATTTTAAAATCCATATAAAATTAGTAAATTGAGATACAGTTTTGAAACAAATTGCATTTGAAAGTACATTTTGTTTCCTATTCGACGGTACAAAATTGAAATTGTGCGATATCTAGAAGGTAAAAAAAGTGGTCAATTCGTTGCCACTGCCAAAATGACGTCTCAATTACTCACGGACACATTTTTGCTTTAGAATATAGATATGAATATGAAATATATTGTAAATAAATAAATTATTTGGTTTTTAAAAGAAGCTTTTCAAAAGTTTCACGACATAAATAGCAGCGAAAAAAATAGTACCTCTCTATTCTAAAAAAAAATTAACTAACGCTGTTGCTGCCGTAATTGAATTTATCGTGACTGGGTTCACTTAATCATTTTCTACAAGCCGATTTTTAAATGTGTGATAGACCTTACTTTATCAATCACCAAATAAGGCGACAGCTGTCGCGACAGCATTTGGATGTAGCCTTGGAAACCATAAAATCCCCCCCCCCCCCCAAAATCAAAAAGAGATGAATGGCAGTCCAATTACAGAAAATCGCCACTGGTGGTAATAATATCATTCAATCTTCCGTAATTGGGCAATATTTTTAAAACTACGCAAATTAGCGTGTTTTTGGAGCCTGCGGAGTCTGGACGTTGGCGAGTGTAGCTCGTAGGGGGCCGAGACTCATCCCTAGTATCTAAAGAAATTCTAGTATTATGAAGAATGCAACATTAAGAATAAAAAATATAAAATATATATAAGAAATAATACGTTTTTTATGTTTGGAGGACTGACCTGTGGTACATACTCCAGAAAAGACCCAGCATTGCCCATATCTAACTGGTTTACCACCAGTGGTTAAGTACTTTTCTAAAATAGCTGCACTTCCTGTCCAACTCCACGGGGCGGTCCCATCCTCATAATTTCCAGACCAGCTGCCAATTAAAACTCCATTGTCATCATTGCTATTTACCTATAAAGATTAAAAATAATTCTAAATTCGAATGAACAGAGACATTTTTTAATTTATACTTTCTACAAGCTTTTATTTAACTTGCAACGTTCGTATGTATGTGTGTCTTTCCGGTTCAAAATTTGTACTCGAATTTTAACTCACTTCCGAATTTTGCATACAAATGTAAATCCGATGATAATGCAATATTATTATTATTATAGGTGCGTAAAATTTTTATTAAACTCTATTTTACCCGGCCACGCAAAAGATTTTGGATTTATTATCGCCTACAAGCAGAAATTTCAATTCAAATTCGACGAAATTTATACAGTTTACTGAGATGTACAACATCATTTTTGCAATTGAAAATAAAGTGCGTAGCATTTGTATGTCTTTTACAGGACCACACAAAAAAAATTCGGATACATTACCGCCTATTTGCGCGAATTTTAATTCAAATTCAACAAGATTTATATAGTTTATTGAGGTATACAACAGCCTTTTCCTAATTGAAAATAATGTATGCAGCATTTATTTCTCTTTTACAAGGTCACGCAAAAGAAGTCAGATATATTACCATGTACGGGCAAACATTGCTGAAAATACATTTTAATGATATTAAAAGCTTGTTTTTTTTTCTTTTTTAATTTACTGGATTATTTTAAAGGAAAGTGACTGAATACAGTTTCAGCGATCACTGATTGATGAGTGGTTTAATCTTGAAATATTACCATATTTTATCAAATTCTATTAAAGTGAAAATTTTCCACAAATGAAAATTGAAACGGAAGTAAATCCAGTTAAAGATATTACACTTAAAGTGCTTTCTCGTGTGTTGCTTAGTAAATTTTAAATATACAACTAGTGATTATTTTGCATTAATAATCAGTTTTAATATTTTGCGTTATGAGAATTAAAATATTGCGTAATATATGGAACCATCTGATTAAAAAATGTGTCGAAGACATTTCTCTCGGTAGTATACTAATCTTCAAACAAATACAGCAGATAAAAGCAACGTTCCTCTTCTATCTATTAATATATTACGGCCAATCACTTTACTTCAACATTTAAAAGAATAGATACAATACAAGAGATCAAACTCTTAAATTTTATTTCAAGGTTTGTTGCTTTAAAACAAAGTTTTTTTTCCGTGCATTATATATTCTTGTATAATATCTATATTCTTGGTTATTAAATTCAAACTGTAATACATTTAATAAAATACATTCTGTTGGTAAAAATATGTAACTAGTAAAGTTTGCGAGTAACTCAAAGTAACAAATAACTTCCACTTTTATTGTCTCAATAACTTCCTTTACTCAAAGTCTTCGCTCAAATTCAAATTCGTAAACTATAATTTTATGGGCCATACTTATATAATAATAGAAATAAGGTGTGGCCATTCAATACATGCAATTAATCAAATAATAAAACATGTTAATTTTTCATTTAAAAAATGCGTCCATAAATTTACGACAAATCAAGGTCTATGGATTGTCCATACACAGTCCATACACATACTTTGTACAACTTATTTAGTCTGTATAGTTGTTTTCAATTGTATATATATATTTTTTTTATTTAGTTTAAATTCAGTGCTTTCTCAAACTAATCTCAAATAAAATTTCAAAAGTAATATTGTGTATTTATAGTTTTATTTGAAGAAATTGTGCCAAAATAATCTGCTTAATGTCAGTGGATAGAAAATTATTAGTTGCTAAAGAGTTCAACAGAAAGCAGTGATTGAACATTTCAGTGTCAAAAGAAGCCTGTAAGCCACTTGGTTATGTAGCAATAAGCTGAAACCCTACACTGTTAAAAATTTGCAGCAAACTGTCCAAGTCATTTGACCGTTTTTATAGAAAACGGTTACATAGCCGTAATTTAGCGCTATTCTGACCATATTATTCCCCATATTATGGTCAGAATAGCATTAAATTACCAGTATATAACCGTTTTTTACAAAAACAGTCAAATGACTGGGAAGTTTGCTGCAAATTTTTAACAGTGTAATATGTATGAAAAAGTTAATTTATCCTAAAAGCTAAAAGAACTGTTAAAAAATCCTGAAAGTAAAGAACACACAATCAGTTCCGTGGTTGAGATAAAGACATGTAAGGATATAAATGCGTTTCAATAATTCAATTAGTTTAATAATTAATATTCAGCTATGCATCATTCAGTTCAGTCTATATACTCAGGTGGGAGCAATTAAATTAAAAGCGTCTAAAAGGTACTTTATGGTAATTCTATTAAGTTAAGTTCTTAGATCAAGATCAACGTTATCACGTACCAGAGACGGCAAACCTTTTCACATCCGCGAGCCAATTTTTTTGAAAAAAAGATTTTACGTGACCATCACGTGCCAACAACAACAACAACAACAATGACAAAAGTATATCAAAATTACTTGATTTTATGTTTATTAAGATTAAAAAATATGCGGGTAACATACATGTAGGTATTACACTGTAATAAATTAAAGTAACATTGTATTTTAGAAAGTAGTGAAAAAGTTAATGCGATTTCTGATATTGCATCTTGGATGCCAAATAATCAATATAGTGATGAGAACTGAATTAAATCATCTGATAAGTGGTTTCTATTTGAGTTTTCTCTATCATTTATTTTTGAAAATAATGACTCGCAAGCATAGGTAGAGGGAGAAATGTAACGGAGGGGGGAGGGCAAAATAGCAAATTTCATACCAAATAGCTATAATTTTATCATTGGCATTTTTGCTTATAATGTCTGATGATCCTTCTTTTCGATATTCTCCAAATCCTTTTTTAATTTGCATACCTACCAACCTTCTGGATTATACAACCTTCATGTCATAAAAATCTCATCAAAAAGTCACCTGTAAAAAATGCAGCCAAGTCTCGTAACTCATTTAACGTAAAAAGTACTGATATCGTATAAAGCCAAGTTTAACTATCTTATTAACTCTGAAATTTTCATTCACAAATCACTCCTAGTCTCTACATCTTTAGTTAATTATTATTTTGTGACTTGGTAATTACGTAGCACGAGAATGTGATGTATATAGTTAGTCTTTATCATATAATACTATAACATATTAAGGTGTAATAACTTCCCTGTGCGTATATAATTTGCCTTAATTAAATTATCCCATCCCATCCCATCCCATAGTAAGGTGTAATAACTTCCCTGTGCTGCGTAATTGCCAAGTCACAAAATAATAATTAACTAAAGATGTAGAGACTAGGAGTGATTTGTGAATGAAAATTTCAGAGTTAATAAGATAGTTAAACTTGGCTTTATACGATATCAGTACTTTTTACGTTAAATGAGTTACGAGACTTGGCTGCATTTTTTACAGGTGACTTTTTGATGAGATTTCACTTCTTTTTGTAAGTAATCCTCCTTTTCTTGATTTTGGGTTCTTTTTTAGAGATCATCCACTGATTTTCGCTAAGCCCACACTCTGTCCCTATTATTTACAGGTATCAAAAATTTGAAGCTTTAGTTTCGTTTGCAAAGTACTGTAGATAAAAAAAAAAAGATTTCAGGTTAGGCAAGCACTAAGTTATGGGAGGGGGAGGGGGGTTCAAAAGTACTCTCAATTGCTTCCAGGATAGGTGCTATCCATCTGAGATATTACTCGCAGCCCTAGATACTTGATATTTAACATAAAAGAACTTTTCAGTATAAAAAGAAAGCCAAAGTTAAAATTTCCGGAAATTTCCAATAAATCAAACTATATTCCTTTTTTTTGATGTTTTTTTTTTTTTTCCTTTTTTTAGTCTTTTTTTATTATTTACGGATTTTTTAATTTTTTCTTATTTTGTGTACTAAACCTGCTTTTCTGCAAAATGTCAAACTTCTAGGACTTCAAAATCGAATTATTTTCAAATTTTCGACTTTTTATAAATTTATTGATTTTTCGATT
The DNA here is from genome assembly GCA_963931845.1 of Maratus michaelseni. Lineage (NCBI taxonomy): Eukaryota > Metazoa > Arthropoda > Arachnida > Araneae > Salticidae > Maratus > Maratus michaelseni. Next base: position 165,325,103 of record OZ007587.1, read on the forward strand.
TTAATTCTAAGTTACCTGATTGTCATGCCAATATAGTAATTATTTGATCCGTCTTCTTAGGATCATTTAGGTTCAATTTAGAGATAAATCAAGTGAATCTTAGAGTCACCATGATTTTATTTAGAAAGGATTATCAAGCAATAACCAGCCAGTAATGTCTGGAGGGTAGGGGGAGCTGTGAAAATTTTTGTGGGGCTAACATCATTTAACAATCCATATTTCACATGTGAAGTAAATAGAGTACAACATGTGAAAGAAAACAAACATGTCTATAAAGAAATCGCGTATATCGTAGCCAGTCTATAGCGGAACTTTTCTATAACGAAATTCGTAAACGACAGAAAAGAAAACCATAATCCGGGAGAAATAACATAAAACAATTACGGGCGTTGTACTAGCTAATAGGACAATTATCTTAAAACTAATGTTTCTAGCAGTACAAAATCAAATTGTTTTCGAATTTTCGATTTCTTAAAGATATTTCGATTTTTCGATTTTATTTTCGAATTAAACGAATATTTTAATTGTTCCTTTTATTGAATAGTAAATACTACCTTTACAACAAGTTTTAAGTTTCTAAGACTACAAGATAAAATTATTTTCAACTTTTGATGTTTTCGAATTTTTTTTATAATTTTCTGGATTTTTTATTTTTTTCTTATTTTGTATCCTTTATTACAAATTTCAAGTTTCTAGGTTTACAAAATCGAATTATTTTGAAATTTCCGATCTTTTTCGAGTTTTTTATTCTATTTTCGAATTTATTGTGTTTTAATTTTTCCTTTTTCTGTATCCTAAACATTAAGTTTACGCCGAATTTTAAGTTCTAAAGCTTCAAAATCGAATTTTTTTCAATTTTTCGATTTTTTTTTTTCGAATTTTACAGATTTTTTATTTATTTCTTTTTTTGTATCCTAAAATACTACCTTTATTCCAAATTTTAAGTTTCTAGCTTTACAAAATCGAATTATTTTCAAATTTTCGTTTTTTTTTTCGATTTTTTGATTTTATTTTCAATTTTTGTTGTGTTTTTAATTTTTTCTTTTCTGAATCCTAAACACTACCTTTACACCAAATTTTCAGTTTCTAAGACTACGAGATCATATTATTTTCAATTTCTCTCTTTTTCTTTCTTTCTTTCTTTTTTTTTTTTTTTTTGTTGAGATTTTCGATTTTTTTTTTAATTATCCATATTTTTTAATGTTTCCTTATTTAGTATCTTAAATATTACCTTTATTCCAAATTTCAAGTTTCTAGCGCTATGAAATCGAATTATTTTCAAAATTTCCTTATTTTTCGATTTCTTTCGATTTTTTTATTTTATTTTCGAATTTTATTGCGTTTCTATTTTAACTTATTCTTAATCCTAAACACTATCTTTACCGCGAATTTTAAGTTTCTAAGGCCAAAAGATCAAATTATTTTATTTTTTTTTTCAATTTTTTTCGAATTTGTGATTTTTTTTTTTTCGAATTTTCTGGATTTTTTAATTTTTCCTTATTTTGCATCCTAAATACTACCTTTATTCCGAATTCCAAGTTTCTAGCGCAACAAAATTGGATTATTTGAAATTTTTCGATTTTTTTCGATTTTTCGATTTTATTTTCAAATTTTTTTTTTTGTGTTTTTGATGTTTTCTTTTTCTGAATTCTAAACACTACCTTCACACCAAATTTTAAGTTTTAAGACCACAAGATCGTGTTATTTTCAGTTTTCAATTTTGTTCGATTTTTTTGAATTTTCGTTTTTTTTCCCGGATTTTATAATTGTTCCTTTCTTTGTATCCGAAACACTAGCTTTATTCCAAATTTTAAGTTTCTGTGGCTGCGGGATCTACCCAATTTTTTTGATGATGCGAGAGTGAGTGAGTGTGTGAGTGACAAAAAATCGAAACTTTGAGTTCATACATCGTCTGCACTAATTTATGGGTATTTTTTGAATTATCCATATTTTTAAATTTTTCCTTATTTAGTATCTTAAATATTACCTTTATTCCAAATTTCAAGTTTCTAGCGCTATGAAATCGAATTATTTTCAAATTTTCCTTATTTTTCGATTTTTCCGATTTTTTTTATTTTATTTTCGAATTTTATTGCGTTTTTTATTTTAACTTATTCTGAATCCTAAACACTATCTTTACTGCGAATTTTAAGTTTCTAAGGCTAAAAAATCAAATTATTTTAATTTTTTCAATTTTTTTTTCGATTTTTTCAAATTTTCGAATTTTTTTTTCGAATTTTCCGGAATTTTTAATTTTTTCTTATTTTGCATCCTAAATACTACTTTTATTCCGAATTCCAAGTTTCTAGCGCAACAAAATAGGATTATTTGAAATTTTTCGATTTTTCGATTTTTTCAATTTTGCTTTCGATTTTTTTGGTGTTTTTGATGTTTTCTTTTTCTGGATACGAAACACTATCTTCACACCGAATCTTAAGTTTCTAAGACTACAAGATCGTATTATTTTCAATTTTCAATTTTGATGGAATTTGTTGAATTTTCGAATGTTTTTTATCCGAATTTTCCGGATTTTATAATTTTTCCTTTCTTTGTATCCTAAACACTACATTTTTTCCAAATGTCAAGATTCTAGGGCTACGGGATCTACCTAATCTTTTTGATGACGCGTGAACGAGTGAGTGAGTGAGTGACAAAAAATCGAATGTTTGAGTTCATATATCGTCTGAACTAGAAAAGACAGAAAGTTGTAATTTTAAATTTTGGCCCTGTGTGCCAAATACTCTAGAAAAACGAAGTTTCAAATTTTTGGGATACTCCAGTGCGGAGATATGGGGGGGGGGGGGGTCAAAAGTGCCCTGAGTTGCTTCCAGAAAAGTATGCTTACGGCTGTCCTCTCTTGACTTGGCGGAAGCACTGCCGTGCCTCCAGATCTTGCCAAGGCTGTGGTTTTCCTATTAGACTTAATGTTAGCTATATGCTCCATTTTTCTGCAACTAAATTTCCTCATGCCAATATAGTAATTCATTGATCCGTTTTCTTAGGATCGTTTATGTTCAATTTAGAGATAAATCAAGAGAATCTTAGAATCACCATGATTTTATTTAGAAAGGACTATCAAGCCATAACCAACCAGTAATGTCGGGAGGGAGGGAGAGACGTGAAAATTTTTGTGCGACCAACATCTTTTAACAACAAATATTTCATATATAAATTAAATAGAGTAAAGCCTGTGAAAGAAAATGAACCTGTCTATAAAAAAAAAGGTCTATAACGTAGCCAGTCTATAGCGGAACTTTTCTATTACAAAATTCGTAAACGAAAGAAAAGAAAAGCATAATCCGGGGAAAATAACACAAAACAATAACGGAAGGTGTATTAGCTAATGGGACAATTATCTTAAAATCTATCTAAAACAAACTATCCCCATCCTGTGGGATTTGTTTTTCAATATTTTACTTTATTTAATGCAAAACATAGATTGCATCCGACAACTCATAAAAAAGTCCTCCGGCCTGTACCGGCAGGAAAAGGTAGCTTTCCTATATCTTCGTTTTAAAATTTTAGCTAATGTTACTCGAAAACAGCAAGTTAAAATGCAAAGAAACCGTTTACAAAAGATTCGTTTACACTGAATTTGAATAAGAAATTCGCCAAATTATTGAGCTATAGCCAAGTTGGCTTCATTTATGAAGACTTATTTTTGTCGCCAAATTTGGCGATGTTTCGCCAATTGTCGCCAAGTTTGGCGATAATTTGGCGCTAATGGATATGAATATATAGTTTTATGCGTATGATTGGGAAAATGATTACAACAAGGAAAGAAAATAATTTGCGAGAAATCGCGTTCACTAAAACTTATAAATTTATATTAAAATCATTAAAATTACAGACATTACAATACACTTTCATAAAACATTAAAAACACATTAAAATTGGACGTTTCGGATTTACATGGAAAATCCCTCTTCAACAACAACATTTCACTTAGCGTAAATCATAGTTCAAAAATATCAACAAATAGAAAATGCAACGTATCAAAATTTCGAAGTCAAAGTTACAGTTATAATAACATGGAGTATTCATTCGGGATTGCACCTGCTTGACCATTATTGACCATAAATTTATCGTTGGTTTTTTGTAATGTGCTGTTTTGTTTCAAAATGTCAGCCACCCTAGAATTTCAAACTGCTCTATCTCAGCCAATTTTTAAGATAGAGGTAAAACAAAAAATGCTCTGGAATCCTTGTATCAAGTCCTAACACCTAATTAAAAAATAAACTTAATTTTTTAACTTTTTTGTATATTTATTTTAGTTTTAAAATTTTCCGTGGCCGCCATCTTGAAACAAGATGGCGGACCAAGCTGGCCAACGAACTCGGTCGAGGCATTGGTGAGCTTAATACACACAATTAGTTTCATCCAAATTAATTTATAAATACGAGCGTTATCGTATCAAATTATTTTCATTTTTTCAATTTTTTTCGAATTTTTTTATTTTTTTTTTCGAATTTTCTGGATTCTTTTAATTTTCCTTTTTCTGTATCCTAAATACTACCTTTATTCCTAATTTGAATTTTCTAGCGCAACAAAATCGGATTGTCTTCAAATTTTCGGTTTTTTTCAATTTCTTCGATTTTTTCAATTTTGCTTTCGATTTTTTTGGTGTTTTTGATGTTTTCTTTTTCTGGATGTTAAACACTACCTTCACACCAAATCTTAAGTTTCCAAGACTACAAGATCGTATTATTTTCAATTTTCAATTTTGATGGAATTTGTTGAATTTTCGAATGTTTTTTTTTTCGAATTTTCTGGATTTTATAATTTTTCCTTTCTTTGTATCCTAAACACTACCTTTTTTCCAAATGTCAAGTTTCTGGGGCTACGGGATCTACCCAATCTTTTTGATGACGCGTGAACGAGTAAGTAAGAAGTGACAAAAAATCGAATGTTTGAGTTCATATATCGCCTGAACTAGAAAAGACAGAAAGTTGTAATTTTAAATTTTGGTCCTGTGGGCCAAATACTCTCTATAATTGAAGTTTAAAATATTTGGGATACTCCAGCGCGGAGATATGGGGGGGTCAAAAGTGCCCTGAGTTGCTTCCAGAAAAGTATGCTTACGGCTGTCCTCTCTCGACTTGGCGGAGGGACTGCCGTGCATCCAGATATAATCCAAACCACAAAAAGTATTTGATGAAATGTTTCTTGTTTCTGTGTGGTTATTTAATTATAGCTTTTATTAAATAAAATTTATAATTGTATTTAATTTTAAAAAAACGGAAGGTCGGCAGGCCTGAATTTCATAAATTATTGAGCCCATATTGAAACAGGTTGAAATTCAGTAAGTTCCATTATAATTTCTTTAATTTCATAAATTAAAAAAAATCTGAAAAGCTCAGCTTGTTTAAATTCGCCTACTTTATTTAATTTCATTCTATTTTTTTCAGAACCTCAATCAAGACCGTGCCGAAAATATTCTGTTGATGTACTATTCATGGCACGCGTGTCATAGTTTCGCCGTCCCTGTAGGTTAATGGTATCCACACACCTTTAAATTTTTTCTACGTATCTCTGAAAAGTTGTAAAAAGTAACATAAACTTTTCCCTGCTTTACTATACAGGGTGTCCAAAAATTATTGTCGGAGTTTCTTCACCTCATAACTTTTGATTTAAAAAACATGACGAAAAGTATTATTCGAAAAGTAGATTCATAAAGTATAACCTATTGTTTTTATAACATAAACAAAGTTTATTATTCTCCACTAATTTAGACGGTAACTCTAGCAGCGTCGCATTGGGGAAGGCTGAGACGTGAGAATTCAATATGGCCAGTGCACAAGAGTTTGCAATGTCCATTTTGCGGTTCTATATAACTTTGTGCTCATAATTCATTAATAAATTTTTGATAAATTTGATAAAGTTTTCATATTAATCGTTATTTAATTAATAACATTTTTACATTTGCAACTTTACGCATCTGTAACTTTGTTTCTGTTATTAAAACAAACTTTTTGAGTTGTACTTTACGAATATGTAATAATATTTTTTGTCATTTTCTCAAATCAAAAGTTAAGAGATAAGGATATCCCGACAATAATTTATGGACATTCTGTATATCACATTTCCAACACTGCAAAAAAAAAAAGTTTTGATTTTACAGTATAATACTGGTATCCCAGCTGCCAGTATTATAGCTTAAAATTAACAGTAATAAACAGTAAAATAAGCAGTAATAAGGGATACCAGTATTATACTGTGAAGCTGGGATGCCAGTATTATACTGTAAAATCAAAACTTTTTTTGCAGCGTATATTCATATTTAAATTTAGTTTTTGCAAAAATAGGATAATTTTTAAGATATGCCAGGCATGGAAAATAAAGATATTTTATAATTTCCATGATTTTTGCTGCGAAAATCATTAGGTGGCAACATATTTTCTGCTTATCTGCTTCTGTATTGATTGATCCGTAAAATTATTGATTATAGAAACAACTTGATATTTTTTCCTAACAAAAATTTGTTATAATCTAGATAACATCTCTCACCCGCAAGAAAAGTAACACAACAAAAATACTACATTTCACAGGCGAAGCAAAAAAGGATTTGCACATTTTTACTGTAACATGAAACAATAACACATAGCTCTGCACGCGACTGCACACTCCAAAAAAAGTGTTGATTTTACAGTATAATGCTGGCAACCCAGCTGCCAGTATTATACCGTAAAATTAACAGTAATAAACAGTAAAATAAGCAGTAAAACGCTACCGCGTATGCACGGCAGCGTATTGCTGCTTATTTTACTGTTTATTACTGTTAATTTTACGGTATAATACTTGCATCTGGGTGCGCGGTAGCATATTACTACTTATTTTGCTGTTTATTACTGTTAATTATACGATATAATACTGGTAGCTGGGTTGCTAGCATTATACTGTAAAATAAACATTTTTTTTGCAGCGTAGAAGCGTACATAAAAATGTAAAACAATTGAGAATCATGACGTAGAAGAGATAGGGAGGATTGAGTAAATTTATCTCCCCACACTTCTGGGGTGACAAAGTCACATATAGCATAATCTAGTGGTTTTCCGGATAACTACACTTATGACACTTTACCTGTAGCCAGACGCACATCCCAAGTCAATCTGTCTCAGTAAACTGTTAATGCAATAATACGCATAATGAATTTTTTAGAGTTGTGTTGCTTTTCTTGCGGCTGAGCGATATCACGTTTGCACAACTAACTTATAAATGTGATTTAAATAAGTGTTTTCATTTTACATAACAGAAAACGTTTTTATTTTTTTTAATCTTTTATTTAACTTAACTCGATCCATGTATGTAAAGAGGGAATTTTTTTAATCAATTTTGCACTCACTTCCTGATATGCTAGAGTTATGAAAATTATGTACACAGGTGTGTTTCCGATGACACATCGCAGCATTTTAATATTTTTAAGACTTAATTATAAATTAATAAATTAATTTTAAAACATTTTTCTGTTAGCGAAACGCAGGTGATAAATCGCCAAATAATCTTTATGGTTACAACTGTAGACGAGTTACAATGGCATGCAATTAATTATGCGCCAAACTACAATCGCTAAAATATGCCAATTGGCTAGTTAGAAACTTCAATAGTGAAATATTTTTAGCACTAAAAAGTATAAAATAAAATAATAAATAATAAAAAGAGTGTAATATATATGTTTTTCTTTTATGATAGCTTACCATAGCAGAAATGGCACGAACGACTTTTACAGGATTGCCTCTTGATGAAAAATCAAGTCCAGATTTCTCCAGGACAAATATACTTGCTGGCAAAACAGCATCTGCAAACTATAATAATAGTAATTATTATTAGTATTATTAAATAATAATAATAATAATAACGAAAAACGCTTAGCGGCACATTCTATTTTCATTTGAAACTGCTTTTAAAAGGTTCACAGGAAAAAAAAACTTGCCCAGTCTATTGAAATTATTGCAATTATTCTGTAATTCTTTACTTGATATTCGGCCAATATCACATCGATTGTCCAGAAATGTGTTTAATGTAAAAAAAAAAAACTACTGACATTATTTTGAAAAACAAAACATAATGAAAACACAACACGACAAATGTACCTGCATTATGCGCATTTGCATTTAAATGCAAATACTTGCTAGTACTAGAAAAATGCTATATGAGCAAATAATTTTTTGGCATGAAAAAATGTTAGTTTAATTTTTAAAATGTATATTATTATATTTAGAGAGAACTAATACATGTTTATATATGTTTCAGCTTACAGCGCCACTTATTGGCGAAAATTTAAACTAATTTTGAAATGGTATGGTTAAAAATTTATTGATTTTATAATAAAGATGCAACAAACGGGAAATTTCTATCGTTAACCGTTTTCAAATTATTTACTTTTTAAAAGGATCCCTCCGTCTTGGAACATCTGGTACATGTCAATGTACACAACTGAGATCATGAGAATTTAACGAATATTACCAAGTGCATTTTCTATGTTCTTTTAATACTGTGGAACTATTTTAAGAGTGTACCAATTTGTAGAAGCCTTAGATCATTTGCCAATATTGTGGGAATTTTAAAATTGTGTACTGTGAAAAATGGCAGAAATATTATTTTTATGGTTTTCCCTACATTTCCCTTTTCATGTCTGAAATATAATTTCTATCACAAAAAATCAAGTTATCTTTCAATTATAACTGCTTTATATAACAAAGGTCTGGACATTTTTCACTCTGTTGTTTATGTTTATACGCTAAGTAGTAAGTGATAATTCAAATCCATTGTTATGTAAGTAATCTCCAACGTAATTTCAGCTCTGCTGGGAAATTTAGTATATATAACTGTAATATAGATAATTTAGTAATATAACATATATGTAACTGTTAATTTTTAAAATCAATAAGATTGGAATTTAATTTTTCGATGATTTTTCAAATTCAATGTTCTCAATCGAGAAGGTTAATGTGTAAAAACTGAATCCGTTAAAAGGGTACAGACGGCTTATTGTCACTCAAAATTGTTCTCAAACTCAAAACTCACTAGTTTGTAACACTATTACGAAATAATTTTCTTCTGTTCATTATACACATTTCAGATATTTTTAGAAGATGTATTTACGTTTGCAAGAATCAAACCACATTTATTTTTTCTGCAAAACTAGAGCATTTTTCAATTAATTCTGTCAATGTTGTTTTAAATCGATTTTCAGGGTATGACAGTCATGAAATAAATCATTAGAAAGCGATCGAATATAATTAAAATGTATATTTCACTTAATAAGTAAAAATTGGTGCCTAAATGAGTATAGGGGAGAGTAGGGTAAGACCGGTCACTGTAAATTGAAATGTCTGAAATTGAGACACTTAAGTATTCTCATGAATCAAACATTTTTCTCATGTCGTTTATATCATGATCATAGTAAGACACTTGTGTGTCTTAAATTAAGACATTTGTTATGTCTTAAATTTCAGAAACAGACACTTAGGAGTCTTAATTACGTTTTCAGACACATTTTTGTCTGAATTTAAGACACATTTATTTGTTACTGGTAGTCGAATCAAACCGGGTACCCTGTCTTCTGTCTGATGGGTGCTGCCCTCTGGACATCATCCGTCTTAACTACATCTCTTAGCATCCCCCAGTAGTGTTCCAGTTGTGAGTTAATCTCTGTGTCCTTGCAGTGGTATTAGAAAAAAATTCACCTCAAAGTTTTACATTTTCGTCGTCTTTTTTGCTCTTCAAATAAATCCAACCTGACGGATCGATTTAGGTAAGTAAACCACTGTTTTCTATAGCTTTCACACGATATTTTGATGCTAAATAGAAGTGTATACATCCAGCTATCCAGGAGAACGACCATGTTCATTTTTGGTCGCCTGTTGGGGCAAAACCGGGTACCCATGGTTTTGCATTGAATTCTGCAATGAATTGTTTCTTCCCTCAACAGGTGGTGAAGGATGAATACAATGTTCAGTCTGCAAAGATTGGGCACGTGAGGAATGCAGCGGATACGAGAAGTAAAAACTGAGAAAGCCTTTACATGGCAACGTTAAAAAAGGTATATATGTTTTAAAGTTTAATTCAAAATTTATTACAATAAAGCTTTTTGTTACTAGAAGTGTAAAACCTTAATTTCTTACTAACACCCTGTTTTACACTGCCATCAAAATTCAGAGCTGTTTCAGATGGTCCTATAAAACGCCATTTCCTAAATACAGAAGAATTTTCCTGTGGCAACAAGTTTAGGTATCCGGTTTTGTTCTACTTTTCCCTCCTTCAAAATTTCAAGCGTATAGAAGTAAAAAAGTTTTGTAATTGTGTCAAAAATAGTCGCATTGTCGAATAGAAAATAAAATATTTCACAACATTCTTGATGGTCAATAACTTCTTATCAAACTAGCCCATGACTGACCTTTAATCAACGGAGTTTTTTAGGTTTGTACAAACCCCTTTTCAGCTTGAAAAAAGATACATGGTCCGTAAAAATATATTTCAACTTTTGTAATATCAACTGACCAATCAAAGAGAAAAAAAGACACAAAACATAATCTTTACCAACTTGTTTTCATTTCTACTAAATTTGATGTATTTCATATCCTAAGAATTAAAAAAATCATCCGAGATTGTTAAATGTAGAAACATGCGACTTTTTTTTAAATATAAAATAGTTCATAGATATACCTGTCCAAATACCCAAGGTCTTCCGACAGGCTTGTTATGAGTACCGACGTAAATCTTTCCCACATCACTTAAGACACACTCCTGTCTAGCTATATTATCTTGCATATAAACTGGATCCTCTGAAAAATTTTAACAATATCAATTAATTCTGATATAATATTAATCAATCAAAAGTCAAGAAATTAGATATTTCTAAAATCAGTGTTCACACTTAAAAAAAAGGCTTCTGGAGTATTTTTTTAATTTTTATATTTAAATTAATTGCTCATAAAGTGTATCAATATTAATAAAAGAAAGTTTCAGCCTGTGTGTCTGTTTGTTTGTTGACCTTGGCTAAGAAAGTCTATTGCACGTAGTGGTCTGCAAATTTTGTTAAAGATAGATGAAGACACATCTAAATGCACCTGAGATTCTAATTTTCCATTTTGTGATAATTAGCCGCGATAATTAAAAACTCTCATCGAACGCTGATAAACGAGTTTCCATTATTTGGGAGATCGCTTGTGCGCATGTCCGGGAGTCCGAAGTTTTCCAAGCACAGGCGTTGTAAATGTTCTGTTATTTCTGTATTTTGAAATCGCAATTGCGTGGTCTTTTATAATGAGTTACAAAAAAAAAATGTAAAAAGAAAGAAAGAAAGAAAGAAAAATGAGTAAATTTTTACAATACCTTCCCAATTGTAAGGATATCTTTTGTTATAAAAATATTAATAAACATATTTTCTGAAAGTCGTTTTCATATTTTCCGGTTTTTCTGCAGATTGAAACTGCCTTCCCGTATCCGTACAAATATATATATATATATCCATTTATAGCAAATTTTTTCTCCTCTCAACGGTACCTTTTATTTAAATATATATATATATATTTACTACTTCCAAAAAAAAAAAAAAAAAAAAAAAAAAAAAAAATCTGGAACTCGATATCGAGGGGGAAAATTCGTATATTTCTCCGATTTTTCAAGTTTGCCGGCGATTTTGAGCCATTCAAAATGTATCCAAATTCAATCTTTTTTATAGTAAATTTTTTCCTCTTTTCTATAAAGTTTTTTCGGAATTCGTACAGCGATTTTTGAATTTTTCACGGAAAAAAGGGTTCCATTTCGCCGAAAATGAGAAATGTCTTTTTTTTTATCATCCGATATCTATTTGATACCTTATCCCTCCAATCTTACATTTTATACCGCTGTATGGAGCAGACTTTGGGGAATCGATTAAAAAAATAGAAATATATTAGTAATTTGAATTTATATGAATTTTTAAAAGATAAATTTCCAACGGTCAAATGAAGTTCTGAATCATTCATAAGTGCAAGATAAGTGATTACATCACGTAACTTTCAGCAGTTAAATTTTTCAGGTTCTTTTTCTTTCTTTTTTTTCTTTATTGCAAAGATTACTTTAATAGTTTATTTTTATAAAGTTACATTACCGATTATACATAGACTATGTAGAGAGATTGAGATAAATTTAAAGTAACCTCGGGGAATAGTAAGGTTAATTTAGGCAGTTCTGGATTCAGAGAGAAACTCGAGGGGGAGGGGCACATTCACCCTGGAGCATCGAAAAGTCTTCCCTCTCACCCCACCACCACGAAATATTCGGGATTTTATACTTATTAATGGTCTAACCTAGAAGGTTAACTCAACTGATCTTGCTTCTGTCTCCTGATCAACATTTGAAGAGGGACATAACGTGGCCAGCTGGTGGAGAGCACTGCCTTCTTACATTGCTTCGCATTGCAATTTTAAACAGTTGATTGAAGATAGCTAAACTCTAGTTAAAGCTAATGGCAGACCTCATATTACCACTGTCTGTCTTTATTCAGCATCCTCTTAACTACTCAACTGCTGCTGTCCGTATGTCAATATTATATTACAATAGCACTCTAACAGAACGGGTAGACTTTAAAGATGCAGGTGGCGAGGTCTGGTGACATGCCGGGATGCTAAAAATTAAATTGCGAAAAATACGCAAAGTAATTGTTTAAAATAGTTTCTTTACGACATATTATTCGTAGAGGATCTGTAAAACAAATCTCGCCCGTGTAATCCGTAAAAAAATCTCTCCAAATAACGTACCGTGATTGTAATGCTGCCTCTGCTAAATGAAACAAATTACTGTTTTCTGCTATTTGTAAAATACACGCAACATTCTTTATAGTAAAGAGGCAATAAACGACTAACCATTAATTATTCGTTAAAAAATATTCTCCGGAATATAATTCTTTTAATATCATACTTATATTGTTTAATCAAATTTTATTTAACCCTTAGATGCACCATTTAGTTTATTTAATTGAACATAAGCAGCTTATCATTGTTGCAGTTACTTTAAAAATTGATGACAGCAGTTTTGTCTTGCAATCTGTGACCATTCTTTAGTGTTAGGTGGTGAAATATGAATACATTCGGATTAAAGGCTGATATGCTACACCATGCAATGGAGGGTTAATCTATAAATAACTATTGCTGAACTTCAGAGCAGCATGAAGAATTACCAATACAGTGAAACCTCTCAAGTTAGACACTTTTCCCTTATTTAAAAGAAAAATTTGGCAATTTCTCGATCTTCAAGAAATATTAAAATTTATCCCACCTGGAAATAGCTATAACTGTCGCATCTGAAAATTAATGTTTCCGGTATCAATAAATTTATCTGGAAAACAACTTTCTTTTTCCCCATTTAAAGATTTAAAATCGAATCAAATTGTTTTAAATACCTTATCCTATTAAAAGCATATGCTTACGGCATAAATATTGATGTTATATCATACATTTAAACATTTGAAACAAAATTAACAAAAACGATCTACACTGCTCAAAACAATTAAAGGATATTTGAAGTTTTATATAAAATAAAGATATAAACGATATTTTTTTTGCCGAAAATAGAAGAAGAGAATCACAAATGCAAATTTTTCTGGTTTTCAAAATGTGGAGTATGGAAATTTTGAGTTCGACGTCAAAAACGTCGCTTCAGCGGCAGCGAATGAAATTTGACTTTCAACTGGATAAAAGAGAATGAAGACAAGGATGATCGGCATTCAGTGATTGTTTTGTTTCGATGAGTACGATGTATCAGCGAAGTTATTTGACAGATTCAGAAGCTTGGAGAATTGTTGCTAGGCTAGAAGGGGGCCAAACTCAAGCCGAAGTAGCGCAAGCCATTGGAGTGTCACAAAGTGTCATTTCCAGGATCTGGAACCGTTTTTTGGAGAGTGGATGTGCAGGCCGAAGACCAGGGCAAGGTCGTAGACGGGCAACAACGCCCAATGAAGATCGGTATTTAGCGTTAACAGCTCGGAGACACCAAAACATGAACGCTACTCTTCTCCAACAACACCTTCGCTCGGCTACAGGCACCACAATTTCAACTCAGACTGTCCGAAACCGGCTCCATGCTGTAGGTCTGTATGCTCGCCGACCGATGGTATGTGTTAGATTAACATCAAGGCATCGTCGCGACCGCAGGGAGTGGGCAACCGAGCATGTCAACTGGAGGAGAAATGAATGGAGCAATATTCTGTTTTCTGACGAGTCCCGTTTTTCTGTGCATCCGGATAATAGGCGTATTTTCATCTGGAGGGACCGTGGCAGTAGGAATAGTCCTGCGTTCGTGCACGAAAGTGTCAGATTTGGTGGTGGAGGAGTGTTGGTGTATGGTGGCATCTCCATTGACGGGCGCACTGGCCTCTACATCATTCGAGATGGAGCTCTGACTGGTCGCCGATATAGGGATGAGATCCTCAGACCTATTGTAGTCCCTTACGCTGCAGCAATCGGAGATAACTTCATTTTAATGGACGATAACTGCAGGCCACATCGTCCAAACCTGGTGGAGGATTTCCTTTTCGAGGAAGGAATCGTTCGAATGGAATGGCCAGCGTGTTCTCCAGACATGAATCCAATCGAGCACGTTTGGGACGCTCTAGGAAGACGAGTTTCTGGCCGCCAACAACCCCCACAAACTCTCCAAGAACTGGAAAGAGCTCTTCTAGAAGAGTGGGGCAGAATACCCCGTCATTAATAGCCTCATTGAGTCCATGCCTCAAAGGTGTTCAACGTTGCTGGCCGCCTGTGGAAACCATACCCCATACTGAAAATGATTTTCTTTGAAGAAAACACCTTTTCTTATTCTTTTTTTCTCATATGCACAAATTGTGTTTTTTTCCTTTTGTACACAAATGCGCAATAAAATGCATTTTTTTCTGCCAAACATGTGTAATTTATTCTCATATAACCTACTATGTCTGTCGACCATGTATCAATCAGCTAAAAAGTTTCCCAGATACAAAATCCACTTAAAACTGCAATATCCTTTAATTGTTTTGAGCAGTGTAAAAAGCAAGCAAAAATAGTAACTTAAAATCACCAAATATTTCGCGTGTGAATAGTTGCATTTATTTTTAATGTGTAATAATAATTAATAAACAGATGCTCCTTTTTTGTATTTATAACAATTTCTTTTGTTTAGATTTTCAATTAAAATAGTTATTTTATGAATTAAATGGTGAATGCTTAATTATTTTTTTATTTAGAAGTAAATTAAAATAATTATTGTTTAAGAAGCCTGCATATGCTTGTAATTAGGCTCTATCTATGTACCCCTATAAATTGAACACCTTCCTAAATTGTATAACTTTTTTTGGAACCGTAGGTGTCCAACTTAGAGAAGTTTCACTGCATAATGCCATAGTAGATTTATTTGTCCCATTTATACTGGGTAAAAGACACGCGAAACAAAAATTCAAACAATATATTTAAAAATTGAGTTAGAATGGAAATTTTACCTTTGCACCATGGGTTGAACAGAATGTAAATATTTTCCTTGCAGTCATGTATCTTGGTCTGACTGTTTCCAGTTACTTTCGAGATTATCTTCAAGCGCCAAAGGCCAACGCCTGCTGTGTGGGGTATTTGTATCTGCAGAGTTAGTACGGTCCTTTCCTGGCGTGAACAGCAGATGTCCCATTTAGAAGAATCCCGTGTAAACGCTTTTGAAGAAGTAACGGGTAGAATAATTAAAGTTCCTCCTCTTCCATCCGCTTTTTTGGGGCCTGACAATAAAAAGCACAATCAGTACGAGGCATGTTTTTTTTTTCTTCACACCTATATTTCAACAGAATTTGCCTAAATTTTAGTTATAGACGCTTAGACATAATACAATACACATTTTTTTCACATAATAATGTCTGTCTAAGAGCACGTTTATTGCAAGCTCAGTAAATTGTGTTTTGTATAATCCAATATAGTGGTCGTGAGAATCCCCTCCCGCCTTCTTCTTCCTCAAATTTGGCACATTACATCATAGCTCTTAACTGATCATGCCAAATTTCACAAATGATTTATCGTTTGGTTTGTTTCAACAACACGGGCAATTGCTTTGAAACCAGTTTTCCCTATTTTTTTTTTCAGTTGTTCCTAAACTTTCGAGTCAGATTGTATTCGCTCGCCTATTTCAGGTTGTGCTGAAACATTTCTTGAAATGCATGGTGGTCATTTTAAGGTTCTTCACATGCGAACATCATATGCATTTTTCAATTCGCAATCAATTCATATTCATATTGCCAAAACAGCTTATTTTATGGATGTGATGACAAACTTTTTCTTTCGCCTTTTTCAAAAATAATACCATAAAGAACATTACATTTTTTTTTCCATAATCATGATTTTTTGTGCTGTATTTTTTTTTTTTTTAAATATAGTTTGATCATGTAAGTTAAAAAAAAAACTTTTTTATCACAATGATTTCGAACAAGCTTTTGCTCCGATTTTGAAAGACAATTCGCAACATTGTAACCAGGGTCCGACTTTGACACGAGGGGCATTAGGCAAAGCATACAGTGGAACTCTCCACAATTAGATTTTTAAAGATCCTTTGCTAGTCTGTTGTTATATAGGGTGTTTTTTCCCCAACCGCATAGAGGCGAAGCGAGGTTTCGAGTACATTAAAGCTGACTAAAACCATATCTTTATGGTTATTAATTTTTGAGAAAAAGGCGAAAAAAAAAGTGTCACATCACATCCTGCGAGCATAAAATAGGCTCTTTTGTTAATATGAATATGAATTAATGCATGATGTCCGCATGAGAAGAGGCTTAAAATGACCACCATGCATATCGAGGAATGTTTCAGCGCAACTTGGAATAGACGAGTGAATACAATTTATGATCCTAGTGTCCACGAAAGTCCTTATACGCGTTTTCGGGTAATAAAAGTTTGTTGACCATTCAGCGATGCGCGCTAGTATATTTTAATATGTGTTATTTTGAGCATCCACTGATGTAACATAGTATCATAATGCAAGTGCCGATATTCATCTTTCCAATAAATCTAATTTTCTGTGCATCGGATGTGACGTCACACTTTTTATTTTGCATTTTCTCTCGAAAACGACGGGTCGTAGAGATATAGTTCTTTGGTCAATTTTTATGTATTCCGAACAAGGATTCTCGCTCTGGACTGCTTTGCACACCTTATATAGAGTTTAAGAATATGCCAATACCCAATAAGAGCATCAATATGCTGATTAAAACAAAATGATAAGAGATATAAATAAATGTAAAAAATATTTTTTTTTGGAAAATAGAAAAAGAAACTGGAAAGAATCACTATCACAGAAGTTTTAGCAATTATTTAAGCAAATGTATAATGTATTTTAATTTTTTTTTTTTAGTTTTCACTATTATGTTAGTTAATAGAGATTACATCATCAATATCTAATTTTCTACTTTTTCCTGTCTCAAACAGACATCAATATGATTAGTATTACTAATATAATATGGCAAATATGATTAAAGTAACATTAATATTAACTTTTAAAAATTGCTTTTTTTTTTCAAAAAGAAGAAGAAAGATGGGGTAATAATAATTCTCACAGAAATTTAAACAGTAATAGAAGAAAATACATAAGAAATTTTTAAATAAATATTTTTTTTCCTCTGACATATGCTTTTAAATGCAAATGCTTGACAAATGCAAAACCAATCTATCAAAATCTCTCATTTTAGAACTACTTCAGATTCAATACTCAACATCAGGGTTAATTAATAATGGAGATATGAATTATTTTTAAAACATAGATTTTTTTCTTGAGAAAATAGAAAGGAAAAGACTGCCACTAAAACTGATACTACAACTAAGTTGAAGGTTCTGGGCAAATGCGTAAGAAATCGTAGCCTGATCATAAAGTCTTCCCCTGATTACAATTTCTTTTTTTCATATCCGATAGACATGTGAAACTGGAGCCAAAATGTGGAAAAACTAACCAAGCTCTTTTATTGCAGGTTTCCGTAACGTGGCTATAGAGTCTATGTCCAGGAAACCGGAAATGTTCACAGAACAGGAAAAATCTCAATGTGTCCTCTAGCATCAATTTTGGCATCTGTAATTCACATGAGGCCGTACGTACTGATTTCTTGGGAAGCACAAATGACTGACTCACTTCTTCCACTCTTTCAGCTGAGGTTGATGGTCGGTCAGTTCTCGGTACGTGGTCCGGTTTCTCATTCACTGGCACTGCTACACTACAGCCACGTTATGGAAACCATCAACAAAGAAAACTTGGTTAGTTTTCCAACATTTTGACACGAGTTTCAAATGTCTCTTACATATATATGAATAAATTTTGCAATCGAGGAAAGGCTTTTCGGACATCCTGTATTATAAAACATATAATATCATATCATTCGAATACTTTACCGAAAGTAAGTTCTAACTTCACGCTGTCTGAATCCATATTGAACGGTCTATTGAATCGAATGGCAAAATAGAAAGGTTCTCCTCTTCTAAAAACTGGTGAGGCATCTTTACCATCCAGTAAGTCGTAGTTTTCTGTATGATGAGACTTCGCATTGTCTTTGCAGTAAAACTCACAAGCATCAACTCCGATTGGTTGTGGCAAAGACCTGTCAACTGAAAAGAATAGAATTTTGACTTTTAACAGAAATATTGGAGTTAAATTCAAAGTTCAGATATGTTAGATATAATACTCTCATAAATAAGTTACATTGAATAAATCTTTATTAAAAGCATAAGAATTTTGCCACATCTCCTTGTTTAAAAAATTTAATTACATCAACGTTCTTGTATGTATGTAAAGACTAGGCTCAACTATTAAGAGTGATCTTTTCCAATGGTGAATATGAAAACTTTTTCAAAAAAATAAATTATTATAACTTTTTAAGCATTTATTTTATCTATCTAATGTTATATAATATTTAGGTTAAGTGTAATTGTTATGCAGTAATTTTTTCGGTACCCAAACTTGTTTATTTTTTATATTTTTACTTTTTTTTTTTAATTTACTGCTTATCTTCTTTTTTTTTTTTTTCAAACAGGGCAAACAAAGGTACCATTTTGATTTTGATATACATTTATGTTAAGGATACAAGAATTTATGAAACACTAAAATAAAATTAGTACCTCATTTTACTCACACATGAAAAAAAAATTAATTTTCAAAATAAATAAAGTTTATTGTATTTTTATTTATTTAACTTTTTTCATATATTTATGTAAAATATATTTCTGTAATATTAATAAATATATCATTTTACTACGGTATGAATACATAGTCAATTCTTTTAATATATCAATATTATCTATTATGTATACTTACTGTTTTGTAAATAATTTTAATTGCGTATTGTTAATTAATAATTGCTCGATGATATAGTTTAAAGTTTTCATAAATCTCCCACTGTTATTGACCCTAATCCTTTGTACACAGTATCTCCTAAAGAACGCCCAAATTTTAGATTTCAATAACTACTTAACTAAAATAAATATAAATATGAAGTAGTTTATCATGTAACTCATAAATTTCATATACAATAATTTAAAAACCTAGAGGGCTCTGCCTCCTACGAACAACGCTCGCCAACCCCTGTCCAGGCGCCGCAGGCTCTAAAAACATGCTACTTTGCTCTGACTGAAAAAGATTACCCGATTATAGAAGATTGAAGGATATTATCATGACCGGTGGTCTTCATACTGAAACTGTACTAAACCCTGAAATTTTCAATACGAACAGCTAATTTTGACATTATATTTGGATTTATAGGTAATTTTTACATTAGGATACCAAACGAAAAATCCTTCGGTCAAGTAGTTTAGGAATTATAAAGATGTAAAGTTTTGAACTCCATTTCAAAAAGTTTTTGAGTTATGCCTAAAAAACTACCTGCATTGCAATCCGGTTTATTACGATTACAAATGTGTTTAACATTAAGAGTTCCAAACTTTAAACCTTCATAATTCCTAAAGTACTTGACCGAATGATTTCCTTTTTCTAAAATTTACCAAGAAATTCAAATATGATGTCAAAATTAGATATCCGTGCGGAATTTTTTAGAGTTTGGTATGATTTCCGTATAAAGACGACTTCCAAAGTTTACTTTGTTTTTAACATAAATTGCATACATTGAAAGAAGGCATAATTCCCAGTCGAATGGCTATTTCTGTTTGTTTGTTTGTTTTTGTGAGGAGAGGTGTGGCGGCAATTTCGCGATTAAAACTTTTGAAGTGCTCTCTCTCTCTCTCTCTCTCTCTCTCTCTCTCTCTCTCTCTCTCTCTCTCTCTCTCTCTCTCTCTCTCTCTCTCTCTCTCTCTCTCTCTCTTTTTTTTTTTTTCTTTGGCCGACTGTACTTTTATTTTATTTGAAAAAAAAAATCTTCAACGAAATTTACAGTAACTTCAAAATATATTTTCTCTCAATGTTCAGCAAAACGGCTAAATTGTACAGTTCTTTTCGCTGTAATTTTTTTAATATACTAAAAACTGGTTATTCCAACATAATATAAAAAACTTAATTATGTTTGTGAAAATAAACTTTAGAAATATTAACCATTTCTTAATGTTTTAAAACTGTAGAGTTATATGAATTTTAAAAATGTCTATATTAGAGTGAAAATGCAGCGCAATGAGTGATTATACCCGGGCTGGATAGCGGGAAAATTAAGAGCCTACACTCGTAAGCATATGATATTCACAAACTAATGTTAAACCTATGAAAGCGTTTTCAGTAAATTTCTCGTTTGCATTTTAATATTTTTAAATTATTCTTTTGACATGGAAAGTTTTGTATTTTAACACTTTCCAACCTAGTTGAAAAGTGTTTATGGCTTCGGTTTGTCGGCCGTCTGGCCGACCATCCGTGCTCTAACACTTGTAAATATACTCAGATTTGCCTGACAATTTCTTTATGTTATTGACGTTTATTATAACATGATCCCTATTAAGAATGAAGTGTATAGCACTTATAATTTATTTACAAGACCAGTTAAAAGTATTCCGCTACATTACAGTCAATGAGAAAAAATCTTTTCAAGTGCATTTTGATGATGTTACATCATTTAAAACGTAATGAAATTGAAATACAATTATAAAGCGCACTAAGTAAAAATATGGAATGCAAAACATTTAATATTCATTTACAGAGTCACACAAAAGAATTCTGTTACACAACGTTCAATGGGGAAAAATCGTTTGCAGCGTAATTTAATGATATTTCTATATTTCAAACATAATGAAAACTATATGCATAACTGAGATGCACTATAAATTGCTTACTGAAAAGTATGGTGTGTATTGCCTTTACCGTTCTTTTAAAGGGACGCACAAAAGAATTCTATTACAGTCTTGGTACGATATACAGTCCATGTGTGATAATCGCGTTTTGAACTTTGGTTTAGATTTTTAAGTTTAACTAAATATTTGCATAGTACGTTGTGAGTATAAATTTTGTTTTTCATATACAGGGCTACACAAAAGAATTCGTAAGTATTACTGTGAATTTCTTAAGTGTATTTTTAATTGTGTTACGCATTTTCCTCCTAAACTATATTTTGTAGACTTATAGACGTTTGTGGAATTTTTAAATAAATTCATATGCAAGGCTACGTAAAGAACAAGATACATTGTAGTTTATGGTTGGTAATTGCTGGATGTAAGTTTCAAGCAGCCTTTTTTACTTGAATTAAATTTTTAGTTAATACGGGGTGTGTACAAAAGTTTTTATATAATATACAGGGTTGTTGTACAAAGGATTTCGAATGCATTTCCATCGATTGGCGAAAATTGCTAGACGTGAATTTTTTTACTGGATTAAAATTTACCATGTTATGTGGTATATATTCAAATATATAGATGATATACAGAGCTGCGCAAAGTAATTTGATTACTTTTTTGACTATGGAAGGTAATTGCTAAAACTGGCTTTTTAAATGTGTTATGTTTGCTAAACTGTTTACTGAATGTCTTCTTTCACCTTATTTAAAGGTGAAATTTCATCAGAATTTTCTGGATGCGTCGGAAAATGTTTCATGATCTATGCTTGATGCATGATTTTTCGTTCTTGTTTATTTATGTTGCAGCTTAAATTCTGAGTACACTTTCAATTTCAGAACCGGTAGAGATCACCGTCTCAAAATGAAATTGCAACCGAAATCGAAAAAGTACAAAACTATCACTTAGATATTCTATGGGAAAAGAAGCCCCAAAAATATTGAAATGCAAACGAGAAATTTGTAGAAGACGCTTCCATGCTTCCAGTAGTTTAACATTAGCTTGCAAAGTATTCTGACGAGTGTAGGCTCTTAAGTGGACGCCTCAATTCCCCTATGTTATGTTTGCAGAGCGTAAAATTCCATAGGATAATTAATTCCCCTAATTCCATTCTATAAGAAAATTTAAATACAGGATTACTCATTACCAGATATATTTGTAAAAAATATGTTCTCATCATCAAAAAGTTGTCCGATGATGTGCTACGTTTTCGAAAATTTTCTCCTTAAATTTTAAGTATTTTTAAAAATACAATAAACAATTTTACTCCAGTAAGAAACGTAAAGTAAATTTTTTCTGCATCAAAATAATCTTAATAATTTATCAAAATAATTTTTTAAAACACAGTATACTGATATTTGAGATTGACATTTTGTTGGTGATACCTAGTAACTAGTTATTATACATTAGTAAGCCTTGTGTTTAAATGTCCCTATACGTTATCGTGAAATTTCGCAATTTGTGATGACAATATCTGTTTCGCTATAGTGTTACTTTAAGGCACTATATATACGAAGTGATGTATGAAAATTTTAAATATTTTAGTAGTAGAAGAATGAAAAGTAAAAAACTACTGAAACCATTTATTTTTTTTAAAACAGTTAGTCAAATACAAGGATTAGTCGAAAAATAAGTTTCCCTTTTTTTTTCTAAAGAAAATTAATGCAATGTAGGGCAAACAAGACGTAGGTCTAATGCAAGTGCAAGAGTCATTCACACGTTATTTGGTGGCGAACAAACAAGATACTGCAAATGGCGCTGGCGCAGTGCTAACAGAAAGCTCGGATGAGCGTCCCAGTCTAGGCCTGGCAGATATGGAGGGCATACCGCTTATGTCACCATGGACAAAGCAAGAAGAGAGAACTTTGAATGTTATGAATTGGCATGGATGACAAAGAGTATACTGAAGTCCAAAAAAGACTCTTGGAAATACATGGTGTTGGTGTCATTGCCATCCTCGGTTGTGAACACTTTGACCATCTGTTCTAAAGCCCCGACCTAGTTCCAAGAGACTTCTACGTCTTTCAATTAAATAAGGCTTTCAGAGGATCTTTGACACCAATAGAGAAGTGAAAACATCCACGAAACAGTTCGTTCATATGGAGGACAGGCATTTTTTTCGGCAGAGTATTTTAACTTTGGTAAACGGTACTAAAAATACATCAATGGTCTTGGTGATTATGTAGAAAAATAAAATAAGAGTATTTCTTTATGTCCGCAATGTTATCTCTCTGGAATCAAAACACTTCTCATATTAGCTATGGGGGACATATTTTGAGACTTCTACTCGTAATTTTACTCTTTAAAGTTCATAGTATAATTTATTTCATTAACACAAAGGTAACTTTCATCTACACTTATTCTTCTATCTTTCACATAAAATCTAAATTAAATGTTTATTACAAGATTAAATGAAAATAACATGTAAAAGCAAACTGCTTAACTTATTTGCTAGTGTATTTTTTACCTTCGTCGATGCTTATCAGAATTCTTCTTCTCAGGGCATCCCGTCGCATTCTCTCCAAAATTTCATTCATGTAATCGATGTCATCTTCGGGAGGATAAACATATACAGGTCGACGTCTTCCGTAGCCCTCCACATGCCGAACAGGACTACGGTTACGAGACATTTAGGCTTCCTGCAAAAATACAAATAATCTAGTATAAGAAAAGACAAAGAGAAACTGAAGTGTTACCGAAACTTCCTGCAAAAATACAAATAGTCTAGTATAATAAAAGACAAAGAGAAACTGAAGTGTTACCGAAACTTTCTGTGTGTCGTCTTGATGTTACCCCGCAACTGATATTTATTATATAAGAAAATAAAGGGAACCTAATAAATTCTTTTCGTTTCCGCATATAACGGATGTCCACTAAAATCCATTTTCACACCTTTAACTGTATAACGTCGACAGCTGTAGTGATAAATATGGTGTCTTCGTATAGTAAATGGACTATCTTCTACTATTGGGTGACGCTGATTACAGCGCCGGCAAGCAAGTAAAATTAGAAGTTAATGTGCGGATCTTGAAAACAATACAAAATACCGGAAAATAACTAATTACAAAGTTGTAGAACAGCATAGATTTAGCACGAATAGGCACTTTGTACACATAAATGCTAAAAATAGAATGCTTAAAATGTTATTTTTTTTTATTCGCAACTTACAACGCTGATTCGCTACGGAACATATTCCAAAGATATGAGAACAATTAGTTGACACTAATTGCATTTACTTTTGTTACTCAATCTGCTCTCCTCCAACTATAATACACATCTGAGCTCTGAATTTAATTTCACTCAGCACATATAGAAGCATATCAGGTGGCACGCTGGGCACAATCATCAATTATGTGGTGTCAAAGATTTCCAACGTAATCTCACGAGTTTCAATCTGCCTTCAAACATTTGAATATATAAGTTATAATACATCCATTTATAAAACGTGGTCTCATTTAGTTCATTATTTTTAGCTACAGATCTTTAAACATGGATTGATATTTTATAACCATACTGTAAAATAATCTTATGTTATACCCAACATTTGGTAAAGTTAATTCTGAAATAATATCAAACCTAAAAACATTACTATACTTTTCGATTCTCATTTTCGTATTTCGTATCAATTTTTGCTTCACAATAAGAGTAAAAAATTCACATTACTTACTAATGTTATGTATCCTCACATAACTGAATTAGTAAACTGTATTCGTTGAAATATAAAGAAAGAAAGAAAGAAAAGGAAATGGAAAGAAAAGAAACAACATTATCAAAACTGAGTGAACACTTTAAAACTTAAACTATCCTCTGATAGTTTACCAGTAAACAATGCTGCTAAGAGAAACAATTATCCTTTTACTTCATTACTGCTTGAAGAAGTGTTTCGTATCTTAAAAACATCTTTCATTTTTAAAGACATATTTAAAAAGCACTTAGAATGTTCATTCAGAGGACAGTTTTCTTTCCTTTGAGATTCGTTGTCAAATAGGATAGGTTAATCTTGAAAAGAAGCCGACATCAAGCAAGTATGGGTTGTTGTTTAAAAGTATAACGTCGAATTTCATGTTATATAAGCAAATCCTCATTATTTAAAGGAAAATACTAAAAGAAAATGAGTGTTTTTATCACAAGAATCATGTCTTCAAAATTTTCTCTAAAAAAAAATTTAAAAAAACTCAAACATAATTTAAAGAATATTTAACTTAAAAAATTCGTACTACAAAGTTGCGTAACTCAGTCTTTCATAGAAGTTTTAAAAAAATAATTACACGACAAATCTCGAATTTATATATATATATATATATATATATATATATATATATATATATATATATATAACATATAATTGGAAAAAATCGCGGCCCCCAAACAGAGATAGTACAAAATAAAATTATTATATCTTATGGCCTAATTATATTATTCATTATCGGATTAATTCATTTATCTGAAAAAAATCTACCAAGTTATTTTGTGTCTTGGACTACCTTAACTCCATTTTACGAAGAATGACTAAAATATCAATTTTCAAGTTTTTTAAAGTTTGTTAAATGAATTTAGACATCCGTATTATATTCTGACGAAATGACGTTTAGTAAGGATCCGATGGTTAAAAGTATACAAAAAAAAAGATTTTTACTGCGTTTATTTCCTTTTAAGGGATTCATATTTGCAATTTTTAAATGCATTTTTCTCAATTTGTGTTTTTTCAGAATATCAGTATGATCCAAATGCTGAAACTTATACATATTCTTAATTGGCTTGCTATTTTTCATGGACGTTCCTTAAAATGCATTTCGTAAAATTAAGAATCGGGTTTTCAGTAATATAAACAGTATACATTTAAAAAAATTAAAATGCTAAGTAAATAGTCATTTTTACTGTATTTTCTTAACTAAATTATTTCTGGAAATCTCATTTTTTCAGTCATAAAGCACACTTGTAAGGAAAGACTGAAAATGATTTTTGCAAAAAGTTAAAAATTATAGGAGAAATGTAGTATTATTTTATTTTTTTTTATTTTTTTTTTAATTTTTACAATAAAATATGCATTTTTTCATCGTGAAATAATTTGTCTTCATAAAATCATTTTATTATATGCCAAAAACATATTATAAAATAGTCAAAAAATAAATATAGTTAAAGTGGTACCAAATCTCCGTAAGTAAGACAAATTTCAATGAGAAGTTAAAAATAAAATAAGAGACTATTAAGGCAGATAGTGCAAATGAAAAAAACATTTCTTTTCCCACATATGATATTCATATCTCCTTTCAGCAGTTCAACTAAGCTTCTCTTGCAAATATTGCACGCCATTTTAACACCTGTCCCTCTTTAAATAAACGGATGAAGAACCTTCGCTTAAACTCGTATGTCAGTGAAGCAATTAATAAATAAGTGAATCTCGAAATAGCCCAATTTAAATTTATGTGTGAGCTGAACATCATCCATAAAATGTAGATAATGTCGATAGTAAAGTCTGGAGGCTGCATTATAAATAGCCGAGAAGACCAGGTCTTAAAGAATAATCGTAATGGCGCATTTTACAGTTTACTAAGCTTAGTCATAAGAGAGATACAGCAGACTTTTTGCTAAAAATATCTCCTTGGCTGCCTCTTTTTGGATTATGGCAAAAAGTATTTTCTATGTTTACTTTGTTTTAAAAATGTTTATTAACTGTCATACTAAAGGTCGGTATCAGCGTGTTTTTACTTTCTTCTATCTGTACAAGAAGAAAGTATTGGGTTCGGGAAAATTTTCGACTTCTCGTTTTCGATGTATTTATACGTTTAAGAAGGTCCTGAACACGAGTTGATTGTTTTTAGAAAATATCTGTCCGTGAATCTGCCTGTCTGTTTGTGCATGACACACATTTTGTGGGCGCTCTAACTCAAGAATTATCATGTAGAATAGTATGAAATTTCATATGGAGTTCTATCCATATGTGAACTGTTGCTGATTAGCTTTTGGGCAAAATTCCCCAAGAGGGAGTGCTTCAAATTGACGATTTGTTCGAAATATGCGATGCTTATATCAGCAGTTTAAGTGCACAGAATTCAACGAAATTTCATGCTTAGCATTCCGAATATGGGAATACATTGTATTGAGAACATATTTGCTAAATCGATGCAATTTCTTGTACTATTTGAATCATTTAATTGATTTGATTTATGTAGAAGAAAGTTTTGAGATGGCTACAACATACTAGTTTCTATTTATTATTATACCTGCAGAAAATAGTCAAAGTGCTGAAATCAATAACTAAATGTTAAAGTATCGCTTGTGTTTTAGTTGTAGCACATTGAATCTTATTTCGAAATTTTAACAAAAGTTGATAGTGAAATAAAAAATGAAATAATAAAATATCAGTTCTGTATTATTTCAGTTCTTCGCAGTTTGAAGAAAATTTCACTGTAAAAATTAAAAATTAATCCTTGTATGTTTTTTAATAACTAAAATAGAAGTCTTTCGATACTTAGAGGGAAAATATGTAATAGCAATTTAATATCGGAGATGGTACGCTACCGTGCATGCGCGGTAGCGTATTACTGCTTATTTTACTGTTTATTACAGTTAATTTTACGGTATAATACTGGCAACTGGTGTGCTAGTATTATACTGTAAAATCAACATTTTTTTTTTTTTTTTTTTTTTTTTTTTTTTTTTTTTTTGCAGTGTAATGGTGACGATCCCTACTTAAACATAGTCTGTTTTTTAACACGGCACCCCTGCACTCAAGAAGGTTCAAGAATGAAAAATGGCCTAAAATTTTGATTTTTATTTTTTTAACTATTTAGGCGAGAATTTTGAAATGTGAAAGGGTAGTTAGTTTTAAGACTCAAATGCTCAGTAACAACAGTTTTTAAAAAGTTGAAATTTAAAACGATGAAATGAACTAAAATGGTCTAAAATCACGATTACTCTAAAATTATCTAATCAATTTCAAAAATTCCACTGTACGAGATAAGGGACAGAATTCATAAAGAGACAACATTTTATCCGTTGTTTTGCAAGAATGAGATTGAAAATGGTTTGGAATGGAGATTTTCTATTATAATTATTATTCTGCAATGTAACTTCATATCAATGAACACATAAAGGAATAATGTTTTCAACAAGTGTGTTCTATTTCCAAGTGCGCCTTGCTACCGTGCTAATAATTAATAAAAACTTTAAAAAAAAAAAAAAATAGATTTTCCGACACATCTAAAAACAAAAATAACCTTTCTGTTGTTATTTTTATGTTTAAGTTTGTTATTTGATTTATCTTGGAAATACTTACTTTTCCATTTATAAAGAATGGAACTTTAACAAAACGAACGAGAAATTAACGATTAAATTATTCTAAATGTGAAAGTCAATTATCAATTATTTGAATAATATAATAATTTAAATTTCTTAATCTCAAATAATAGAAACAATTGTGGTTAATTAAATCCAATAAAAATATAAATATTTGATAACATTCGGATGCAATATTATAAAAAGTAATCATAAATGAATGGAAATTTATTTTATAACATGATTAATATTTTCTGCAAATAAAAAATATAAGTCCTTTATCAGTCGTTTACAAAATAACAATTTATGTAATTCTTTTTTTTTTTTTTTTTTTTTTTTTTTTAATCTTTTGAAGAAGGAGAAAGCAAAGAAGAAAAGGAAAAAGGTAAAAAGAAAGAACTCTCTATTTCCATAAATTCGCGACATCTAATTCAATTAACCCAAACTGATTGTGGAAATCATTTTCATAATTAATGCGTCAAATTTGAATGTTATTGCAAAATATTTCTTTATTTGGAAGTTATCAAAGCAATTTTACATCATTTAAATGATTTTCCTTTTAAAACCTACACACATTTTGAAATTTCTTATTGTAATTAACTGTTAACAGTTTCGATATAAAAGAAAGATTTTGAAATTCTTTGGTCATTATAAACCTACTTATAACTCTAATACTAATTACGACTAAATGCTGAATATTTTAATCAAGTATTAAACATGTATTCTGAATACAAAGATAATGCTTTTAAGATTTTCAACTTAACATCCATATTTTTATAAACCTACGTGTTCAGTTTTGAACTATAATTCCTTATTTAATTTTAAAACGAAGTTAATATATTTTCTTTCGTAAATTTTATTTATTTTTTATACTTGTGAAAGGTTTTGACTTTGATCTTGATAACATTGTTTTTAACTAAATCATTATAACTTTGAAAGTGTTGTGGTCGTTAAAAACGTAAAATTGAAATTAATTCGTAAAGTAGTTAGTTTAAAAGAATACTTATTAACTATCTTGTCAAACATTCGATTTAAAGAATGCTATCTAAAATTAGCGGAAAAAGAGTAACTAATTTTCTAAAGTATGAAACCTTGATTTTAAGTGTTCAGGCGAACCTAATTTCTCAGATTACCTGTACTATTCAGTAATTATTTTCAATATAAATAATTCGAGGGTGCTCTGTTCTTTCATATATTGTGTTATTTAAGCTTTAAAAATTAAGAAACCTGTGTTTCGAAAATCGCTTTTACAAGTGTAATACTTCTGGAAGATTAGCGGCTTATAGTCAGTACTTTTATGGAAAAAATTGGGTTACTTTAAATAAGAAGTAACTAAATGTAAGATGTTATTCAAAGTACTTAAAAACCTGTAAACTATTTTTTAAATAACATTCTTTTTCGTAAGCTGACATAGTGAAATCGCACCTGTGTCAGTCTGAATCAGCCTGTGAAATACTGAAGATTTAATTTCGTAACCTTAAGAAAATAAATTATTAATTTAACTTACAGTAAAGAAAAAGAAGAAAGCAATAAAAGAAGTTGCCAACGCTCTCCGCTTTGAATGAATGAAATAGGGAGTCTTTGAAAAATAATCATTTTAGAAAAACAGAGAATGAGGAAAAATCATCCACCTAAAATTACAAATTATAAGTGTGTCTGGTGATGAAATTAGAAATTTTCATTTCTAAATAATTAATGGATGTGGGGTAATAAAATATGGACAAAACTCCTACCCTAAATATATATTTTAAAATATAAAAAATATGCTAAGCTGTCATAGTAAATTCAGCCTGCGAAATAACGAAGATTTAATATCGTGGCCTTACGAAAAATAAAAAGTATTAATTTAATTTACAGTAAAGAAACAGAAAAAGAAGAAAGCAATAAAATATATTGCCAACACTCTCCGGTTTGAGGGAATGAAATAGGAAGTCTTTGAAAAATAATCATTTTAGGTAAAATTGAGAGAATGAGGAAAATTCATCCAGCTAATATAACAAATTAAGTGTGTCTGATGATGAAATTAGAAATTTTAATTTCAAAGTAATTAAGCGAAGGTAGAGTAGTAAAAAACCGGACGAAAACCTCACTCTAAATATATATTCAAATATATAAAAAAAATATTTTAAAATATGGTTTTACTTTCATATTATTATTACCTATGCAACGAAAGTTGTCATGAATTTTATATACATTTTTTTGTGTTTGAAAAATACTTTCACTTTAAACTACTCATAATAATTCAAGACTTTTTCACAACAAACTTTTATAGCATAAAATGGTTTAACATTTTAGACATAATTGATATGTCACTGTTTATCTAATATGATGTTAATTCATATTCTACTTTGTAAATTGTGAAAAGTTAATTTAGCATCAATGTCTTTTATTACTATCTTTTTTTTTCTCATTGCATGATTAATAAAAGACAAGAATCTCTTATTGTCTCTTTATATCACTCTGTGTAACGTTTTAGATTTATTCCCTTATTACAGCCTATGTTTAGTACGTGTGTATTAAAATTTTGCATCAATCATATGTCTAGAGCTGTGTATTCATTTCTGAAACAAATAAATAAATTCTGCCGTGTAATTCAATACATTTCTGCGACTCAAAAATTAAATTTTATTTTTATAATCTGACAAACTATCTTGAAAAAGTTTTTCGTTTATGTTTCTGCTATACAATTTCATTCAATTTAATATAGTTTATATACAGGGTGTCCACTAAAATACTACCACCATTAACTTCATAAGGCGACAGCTATATGAAGAAAAATCTCCTAAATGTGATTTTCGGCTGCTCATTTTCTGCTGATATCTGATTTTTAAGTATGTCATAGTATGCTCAATTTGAATTCTTAATAACCACTGATTTTAGAATAATAATTAGTAGATGGTCACAAACTTTAATGAAAAATATATATGATATGGCAATTTTTATTAAACAAAACACAAATTGTAATGGGACAGAAGGGACATTTTTTGCAATTTTGTCACTTTACTTAAAAAGAAACATTTTTGGTTGTTGTCTTGTATGCACTATTTTCAAAGACATGTCAAATCTACGATTAAATGGCTATATATTGGTTAATCTATAAATATCAGTATTTAAAGTAACAACGGTGATATTAGTGACGGTTAATAAAAATACGCTCACCTTTTCCCCATTCTTTTCAATCCAGAAAATCTTCTTTATGAACAAACAGTAAGCAATGGCGAGTTTTTAACAACAACAAATGTTCTCCTGCTGAAAACAATACTGAAAATGACTGCATACTGTCATCTGGTGGAAATAGGAGGAAATTCCTACACCGGGACAGTAATGACCAAAAAAGGTGGAGGACACAACTTTAAATCCAGCAAAAACAAATATTACGTATTTTACTCTTGTGAAAATTATATTATTATGCTCCATGATATTCATATTTATAATAAATACATTGTTTTTTCAAAAAATTGTAATAATTATTGTTTATTAAAAAGGCTTATATGATCAAGTTATGAGTTGAGGACGGAGGACAGTTGTGACATTTGAGATATTTAAATTTAATTTTAAAGATTAAAAAAGCGAATTTTCACAATAGAAGTAAACATAATAATGTAGAACAATCACAGAAAAGCGTTTTAACATTAAATGAGAATTTATATTGCAAATAAATGCCGAGAGATGTACTAGGGACTGAGAAATCACACTTATGAGATTTTCGCTCATATATTCATGAATGTGGTATCTAGGTACAGTGAAGCGGCTATGCACTACGCGATGAGACCACTTACAGCGCCACCTAGCGAAAAACTGTGGATTTCGCGATCTTATCTCAAAAATGGTAGAATATACGTAGAAAAAAATCTATTACAAAGTTCTAGAGTGTCCTCTATTTAGTTTGAAAGGATCTCTTACACGTAAAAATAGCTTTATTTGAAGCCTGGAAATGTAATTGTTTAAAATTCCATTTATAACTAAAATACGCCATTGATAACATGCAGAAATGTGTCTGTACAAGGCAGACACAAATCTACTATTAAAACTAACGCATATAAGCATGGTACAATTTATTTTAGTACCAAAACCTTAGATAAGTATTCTCAATGTGCCTACCACTGGCTGCAATGCATCATACATTTTGCAAATATTCCACTGGTAGACACATTCAGCATACTTGACCTAATTTTCTTATTAACACAAACTGTTATTATTTACAGGTAAGGCATCATTTCATACTAAACTGTGGAGGCTCTAAGACTTTGTAATTGATTTTTTCTCGTACCTCCTATCGTTTCCAAGATTGGAACGCTAACTCTGCAGTTTTCCGACAGTGGCACTGTAAGCAGTTTGATCATGGCATATAATCGGATACTATATAGTAGATCTTAGTAGCATGGGATTCTGATGAATTCGTTTTCGTCGAAAACTCGTGCCCAGGGATTTTAAGTTTTGGCGCACAATTGTTTACTTGAAAATTTTGCGATGATATTTTTATCATTCTCATATGCTAATGTAATGTAATTTTGTTCAACGGTCGTTCAGATAGGAAAACTAAGTTTAATTTAAACAGTAATAGTTCCATTTTTAAAAATTGATCGGTTAATTATGTACTTTTTCTGAATTCCCTTCTCTCCCCTTCAACGTGAAAAATATGAATCTCTAAAAACTTTAAATTCGTTATAGCGGCTGTATAACGCATTTTGAACAGCTTGAACAGTTTATATATCTATGATCGCTTCGCGCCTATGAGAAAAAAAAAGTCACTGGATTACCCTAAATCGTTGTATTTTGGAATCTTTAAAAGTAGGAAATTCGTTATAGTGGCTATATAACGCATGTATGAGTACTTTGCGCCCATGAAAAAAAATATATATGTCTGGATTTCGCTAAATCGTTACATTGGAATCTCTAAAAATAGGAAAGTTGTTAAAACCGCAATCACTATAAAGAATATTTTTTAAAAAATGACATTATATAAATGGTTATTACTTGAATTATTTATTATAACTTAATTAACTATTTAAAAATAGAAACTTTCCAATTTTCATTCAAATCTTTTTTATAACTTAATTAAGTTTTCAAAAATAAAAACTTTTCCTTTTTTCATTCTAATTATTTTTATGACTTAATTAAATATTGAAGAATAAAAATTTTCCATTTTTCAAATTTTACTCTGCTTGGATTCGAACTGAGGTCTACAGAACTGGAGGGAAACGACTCACCACACAGCTACTACGCATTCATTCCGAAACAGCTTAGAACAAAATTTTAAACAAACTACTCGATAAGGTTGCTTTTAGTCTTAAAACTCGCCAAAAGTTAGCAAAATGAAAATTCATAAAGGAACTGAATCTTTGATCACGTGATTGTACATTCCAACGAATGAGGTTCCAGTATTCGATTTGCTATGTAGCCAGTTCACGCAACGCATATTTATGAGTATAGCTGTCACCGTTTTGAAGTTAATGGGCGGGGATAAGACTTCAGTATGCACCTTGTATGATTATTTGAAGACTAATCTCTTATTATCCCCAGTCAGGTAATAAAAGGGAAGATTTCTATAAAAGAAAAAAAAAATAAACACCGAAAATCCGCTTTAAAATCTTGAAAAATTTTATGTGTTTTCGAAATTTCTCTTTTTATTTTGTTTGTTTGTTTCTCAATATTTTAAAACAATGCTTCTTTTAGTATATTATGCATAAATTAATATATATATATATATATATATATATATATACTAGGGGGCCTACCTCCTGCGAGCTACGCTCGCAACCCCCGCTCAGACTTACAGGCCTCTAAAAACATGACAGCGTGCTTTGTTTTTAAAATATTGGTAAATCTGTAATTGGGTTGCCATGCTTTTAACGTTTTAATCGGGTTTTTTTTTGTTTGTTATCATGGCTTCATACACAGCTGTTGCGACAACTGACGACTGTTTTCGGGATTGATAAGTAAAATCAATTACACCTTGAAAACCAGCTTGTATAAAATGGTTAGGTTTAAATTGTGGCTACCTCTCAGACTTTTATAACAACGATCTGTATTCTATTCTTCCTTTGCGTTTAAGGATGAGAAAAATTCCATCTGCTTGTGAATAACATTAAGAACCACGGTATTGAAAAGTACTATGTTATAGACATTTTCAGTAACACGTTTTAATTTTCTCTCTATTTTAGTGCACCATCATGCATATTTTCATGTTATTTTAAATATGTAAATTATTTATTTTAATTAATATGTATATACGAATTTTCTAATAATTATTTATCATACAAAATTAATTAAATATTTTTTGCATGCATGCCTGCATTTATTCGGCATCAATTGATGAGATATTTAAACAAATTTGCTATCCGCGATAATTTTACACCATGTTATGTCACTTGAATATTGTCCATAAGAAAATCGGGTACTTTTCCAGTATAGGATCCTTTGCTTTTAGGTTTGGCGTAATTCGAGTTTCAAAAACGGATAGATTCGTTAATATACATATATTTGTTGCCAAAAGTTATGAAAACAAACCCAATGAACTTTTGGTGCTTTTCTATTATAGGGGTCTTGACGCTTTTTTAAAAAGCTTGGCGCAATTCGAGCATTAGAAAGTGAGATTTGGTGCCAAATGACATAAACAGCCATGGAAACAAATTCGACGATGTTTTTGTTTATATGCGTATTTTAATTATACGTATATTATTATTGTTATTTCATACAAATTACTTCTGATTATATATAAAATAGGATAAATGACATTTTACGCTAAACAAATTGTATAAATATTGAAAAAATGCTTCTGTATACGAAATGACAAAGTGAATAGGTTGACAGAAAGTATGTTGCCAAATTTCCTTTTCCGCCAAGGCTATTTTATCTGTTTCGTCATATACTGGAAAAGCACCGAACTTTTATGCTTGTTTGTACATGTATTTATGTGTATATATACAATTTATTTATAATTGTCTTTCAATTTATCTCTTTTTGTACATAAAAATAGATAAATGGCTTCTTTATATTAAATAAATTGTATAAACGTAAATGACGTATTTACATAAATGACGTCATTTGGACGAATTTATTCAAAATATTTTCAGTTTATAAATTAAATTAACTGCTGACAGATGATTGAATCCTGACGATAGAAATGTGATTTTTTCTTTCCAATTTTCCTGTAAAACATAATTTAACACAATCTTGTCTTCATTATTGATTGAAATAAAAGATAAATTCAAATTCAATTTGAAAATGACGAATAAAAAGAAATCAATATTCCCTATCGGGATCCTTTTCAATTTTTTTCCCTTTTTTGTCACAAAAAAACTGAGTCATTAGTTGCCATCATTACAGAAATGTCAGTAAAATTAGAAAAAAAATAATATCTCGAAAACTAATTCGAATTTCAAAATTCTATTACCAGTTTCGACATCCGCGGATTTTTGTGGACAATTGGTATTAATTTCACCATCAAGCGTTTAATATTTTATTAAAAATAGCTCTGAAACACAATCAGTCGTTTAATAAGTCGTTTCATAAAATCGTTTCATAAATTCGTTTCATAAAATCGTTTCACAAATTCGTTTCATTAGGATTTTATATATATAGGGTAGATATATATATATATATATATATATATATATATATATATATATATATATATATATATATATTTTTTTTTTTTTTTTTTTTTTTTTTTTTTTTTACTTCGTGATTGTATCATTTCTCTAGCTTGTAATTAAATTAAAGTTTAAAAAGAAATGTAACTAAAATTGAATTATAATAAGACCAATCTTTTAATATCTGATTTTGATATCATCTTAAATAAAGAGCTACATCGTTTTACATTTTACAAAATAAAACTCTCAAATCAACAAGAACCTACACAAATGGTCTTTTATTTTTTCTTATCTTATACACTTGAATCAGAGAAAACAAATAATAATAAGTGATTCAAACTGAGCGCAACTCATTATTCTGTTACCCAAAAACACTGGTTTCCATCATAAGGACTAATTAATCTTTCTTGCGATTCTATTTTTGAACGACAAAGGGTTTAATTTTCGAAGCTGTTTTATTTTTTAATTTTGTTATTATGAAAGTCATTAATAAAACTGTTATTTTATTTATTTATTTATTTATTTTTAGCAATTAGCTGAGTGTTTTGTTTAAAATTGATGTTAATGACATTAACCGTAAATTAAAAGGGGATCCACTTCTTTCTTTACGAACATTTTTTTTTTTTTTTTAAGCATGCATTGGGTTGTCCGGAAAGTTCGTGCCGGTTGGGAAAATCAATTCCTCCCGGAAAATTCTGCCCGTTAATTATTGGACATTAGATATCGGAATCAATGTCTGATAATTAAATTATAGAATTTTCCTGTACGAATTGATTTTCTCTACCCGGCACGAACTTTCCGGGCAACCCAATATAAAATGTTTCATGCACTAATTTATTTAACTCAGATTGAGCAAGAATTAATATACATAATTCTAATGCTATTTTTCTTGCTATTTTTCTTTAGCAAGTATTATAATCTCACATAAAGTATATATACTTAAAATTTTCTATTATTAATGATGTTTAATGTAGGCAAACAAAAAAGTACTTTTTGAGTTAAATGAATGCATAAACACGTAGTACAGCAAAAGTAAACAATATGTTAAGTTAACATGTGCTTAAGGCTATTCTCAAATCCAAACTGGCTACTTTCTGGCACATTCGTGAATTCATTTTGGAGGGTGTTTTTATTCAGAATCTATTAAATTTGATAGCATTCTCCATTTTACGATAAACAAAGAGGATCTTTTAGAAAAAGCCATCAAATTTGGCGTTTTGAACCGAATTTTTGGATGTGACATTTCGATAAAGGACGTGACAATCCAACAATATTTAATAAATGAAAGAGATTTTAAGTTTATTAATTCTTATTCACTTTCTATATTCTTGACGTGAAAAATACTGAAAAATATCTTGGTATTTCGCTTATTATTCACTGTTAAACATTTAGTAACATGTTTCAACCATATTCTGGTGTCTCAGTAGCTGCAACTGATAATAAAACATTTTGCAATAATTTTATGTTTTATGTGAGCTATAAAATGTTCAAATCATAGTTCAAACTAAAACAAAATTAAACTTCAATATATTACTAATTTCATGGATCACAAAAGCACCAAATCATGTTAGAATGTTTCAGCACCTTACAGTTGTAATTACTACAAATCAAAATTTGGTTATATTCAATACCAAATTTTTAGCAGTGTATATTCAAAAACGTGTAATGTGTATATAACCCAATGTTATAATCAAAATGTTCTAATAGAATTACAATAACAAAAAAAAGAAAGAAAGAAAAAAAGAAAGAAAGAAAAAAGAAAGAAAAAAAGAAAGAAAGAAAAAAGAAAGAAAAAAAGAAAGAATATTTACCATCTTAAATAACTAAAACATGTAACAATTGGCCCTTTTTACGCAGAAAAATTACTTTTCTTTAGACTCTTTTGAGTATAAGAAATAGTTTTTCTTTCTTCTTTTTTATCCCTTATGGATATCACATGAGTTTCTTTTTCTTTCACTAGAGTTTAAGAAAGCACCCCTACGAGCTACGTTCGCCACACCCCGTCCAGGCACCACAGACTCTAAAAACATGCTAATTCGCTCTCTTTTTAAAAAAATTCCCGAATTACGAAAGACTGAATAATAGTTTCACGACCAGTGACGATCTTCTATAACCTTTGACTGAGAGGGCTGGGGATTTTTCGTTTGATTGATGCCGCACATCCACCGTTGTCATGAAGCTAACGGCTGTTTCCGTCATTTATTATGTAAGATCAATTACATATTTGAAAATAAGCTTATATGAATTGATTACGTAGAAATGTCACTGCCTCCCGGACTTTTATAACCAACATGCTATAAGAAAATCATTTTAAATGTATCGTTGTAAATATGGTATTATTTTCCCTATTAATTTCTTTTCGCACGAAATAATTTAATTTTTCTTAAGGTTTTCTTTCTTTTTTTAATATTTACATGCATATTTTTTTTTTCAATAGAAAAGTTTTTATTGAGAGCTTTTAGGCAACAGTAGGTAAATAACGACTATTTCAAAGTATGAATTAAATCGTTATTCAAATAATGAAATTTTTAATAAAAAAATTTAAAAGATTATTAAATTGCTGTGCACATCATTTTTGATCGTGTAAAACTTATTTAACTGAACTTATCTTGACCCATTTCAACATTAAATAGCACTTAAAACAATTCTTCGTTTTAAAAACTGTCTTCTTCATTGTGTTTATAACACATTTCGCTACAAAACTACCAGTTTCATGTTTTTATATGCAATTGTTTTTGCAATGTAAGTGGAGGAAGTGAAAAGATCACAAGAAATTCAATTACGACAGACACAGCATTAGGTAATATTTTTTAGAATAGAGACATATTTTTTAAATAAGCGTTCATCGTACCAAAGACTAAGTATTAACACATAATAGTTTAAATTTCCTTTCAAATATCGAACGCAATTAATCTGAATTTTTATGAAATTATGATTGAATTAATAAAAACATGGGAGTACATAAATATATTTTCTATAATTGTTAAGATTTGTCTTTCTTTTTGTTTTCATTCATAATAATAAAAAAAATGTATGTTTATATAAAAGCATGTTAGCGGGTTACATCTACATAGATAAGAAAATATTTACTGTTCTCACATATTTTCGTAATATTTATAACTCATTTTGCTACACAAATAAGGAAATTAGTGTATATTCTGCTGAGTAATTCCATAGAAATATTTAATATTTTAATCAAATATTTATTTAAGACATAAAAGTATATTTGCAACAGGTGGAACGTGAATTTTTTACAAAACCTAGTTGTCACTTAGAGGTCAAACATGATTCTTGTTATTGTAATTTCATATAAAGTCTTGTTTTAGAAAGAATAAGATTTATCAAAAATATTTTTTTCTTTTCTTCTTATTTCGGTTTAACTTTGAAGTAACATAACTAATCAATACCACTTTTTTTTAAATCAAAATATTTAGGAACTTTATATGACTTAAGGCAAACAGGGATAACGATCTTCGGGATAACGATTGTTATTTATAATTAACTGTTCGTGTTTCTTTCAGCTTTATTGATTTGTAACTTAATCTCAAACTCAATCGAAAAAAAAAACAAGCTGGAAATTGTACGTCAAACGTGACAAATGAGGTGCGTTCGTACTGTAGCTAGCTATATAAATATTTAGATCTTGATGATTTTTAATTCTGTGAAATGAATGATATCGTCTGCAGATTAATTTCTGCAATAGAATAAGTATCTCGGTCGCTTAACGATTAAACTTCGGAAGCTCCTATAACAAAAAAGCACCGATTTAAAAAAAAAATTCAAATTTCTTAATAAATATTTTTATTAATATCTCCTAAAGTTTTGATTCGATTTTAATAAAATTTGAAAAGTCTCGACAAAATTCTGTAAAGATAATATATCTTAAATTTCAAACCATTCGGTTGGATATTTTTTGCGTTGTTATATGCGGACGGACGGACAGACAGACGGACGGACCAAGCGACGGCAATAGGTGCTACGTATTTATATAATTACGAACGCACCTAAAAAAATGTGTAATTAAATTTATAAATTTTGCCTATGTTGATTCTCAATTTTAAACAAACATTAATTCATCTTCAAAAATAACAGAGAATATACTATGACAATACTTTTTCTCCTTCTCCCCAAATGCATTTAAAAAACGTTTAAAACTTGTTTTAACCCTTTGAGGGGCGGTGGTATATATTATATACCACCTAATTTTAATCCGATTCGAACCAGAAACTTTTAATTAAATTTTACTTTTTTAACTTTGATGGGAAAAGTTGAAAAAATTGCTTTTCCTTATTTTGAACTAAATTCTTTCGTAAATACCGGTGTGAATTCGACGTTACAGGAACAAAATTGCATGCACCTGAAAGGGTTAAAAAAAGTTCTGTAGAAGTTTAAGAAAATTAATTTTGTAAATCAATAATGATTCAAAATTAAATTTAAAAAAATTAATTGGGTTGCTGTTAAATTACTCTAATTCAAAAAAGAAAATGAATATGTTAAAAAATATGGTTTTCTTTTACAATTACAACCATGGATTTTAAAATAATAATAATTGCTTTAAGCATTAATTTATTTAATGTGCATTACAATGTGGTAAAAATTAAGCTATAAATTTAACAAAGATGGGCTTTTACAAATATATCGAAGCAAATTTAAAGCAAACTCTATCTTTTAACGTTATAAACAACAAAATATCGATAAAGTTATTGCTTCCGATATTAAAAAAAAAATACCTTATCTTAATGAACTCTCTGTGTTGAATATTAATAATGATCATTAAAAAAAGCTCAATTGAGTTCAGGATTATTATTATTTATTTATTATTATTATTTTTTTTTTTTTTTTTTTTGGTAAGATACGGCTACATGTACATGTACGCCTTAATACCGCTATCGCTACATATATTACTTGCGTTACATTTGACATATTGGTATAAAATAAATACGATCAGAAACGATAAATGTAAAATAATTTATTTTAAAAAATAACTGTAATCATGATACAATTAAATAGTGTTATACTCGTCTTTTACATTTTTATTAATTTAGCTTTGAGATATGTACAGTAGGTCAAAAAATAAATTAATTAATTAATAAAAATAACATTTCATACCATTTAATCGTCAAATTGGCGCAGAGAAAAACAGAAATAGTCATCCAATTGCGGGAATTATGTCTTCTTTCATTTTATGTTTAAAAAAAAGAGTATCAGGAAGCCGTCTCCATATTGAAATTATAACAAACTTGGAAATTTTCAATGCGAAGTTTTAGAATTATAAAGATGTAAAATTTTGAACTCCTAATGTTAAATTTCATTTTTAATAGTTCAAAACAAACTTCTTTTTTTTTTTTTTTTTTTTTTTTTTTTTGTTTGTTTGT
Source organism: Maratus michaelseni (assembly GCA_963931845.1). Lineage (NCBI taxonomy): Eukaryota > Metazoa > Arthropoda > Arachnida > Araneae > Salticidae > Maratus > Maratus michaelseni. The sequence continues at coordinate 165,366,581 of OZ007587.1, forward strand.
TTGTTTAAGCATAACTTAAAAACTACTTGACCGAATGAGCTGAAATTTTGGATTCATATAATTAAAGTTTCAGGGAATCAATTTATGTTCTTTATTTTACAACTACAATAGCTACACTGCAGCAAAAAAAAAGTATTGATTTTACAGTATGATACTGGCACCCCAACTGCCATTTTTATACTGTAAAATCAACACTTTTTTCTTTTGCAGTGTACAGTTGTTATTACCATAAATACTATATTAGTAAAAAATCAAAAAATTATTAGTGAGTTAATTTCATACAGATTTCTTAAAAAGCAATTCCATTGTTCCACAGGTTAATCGATAGACAATTATTTTATATTTATCCAAAAGAAAAATTGAATGAAAAAATATTTTTTAAAGAATAATAGAGATATTTATTTTTTTAAGAATTATTACAAAATATAATACATATTTTTTTTTCTCTCTTTTGAACACTAATTTCAAAACAAAAATTTGAAGATAATATGAGCCAATGTGCCAAATAATTATAAATTCTATACTACCAGCGAAAGGAAAAATTTATCCTATTAAAATGCTGTCACTGGTTATTTTTCCTCTATCTGGAATAGTTCCAAAATAAATTAACTGTCTTGCGTGGGTAAATATTCTTTCAATTAAGAAAAATTTCATTGCCAGGTAAGGAATCCGGAAGTTCTTATTTGATTTTCTCCAATTTCAAATACTTTTGTATATAACACTTTCCAACCAATAGTTGAGAAACATTTATGATTTCGATTCTTTTGCTTCTAATTTTCGTAAATATACCGATAGATTGTCATGAAATTAATGTTATTAACAAACCCTGCCCTATCTGCAGCATGTTATCTATGTTAAGAATGGTATGTGTGGTATTTATCGTTCGTTTACAAGGACACACAAAATAATTCGGATACATTACGGTTTATGGGCAGTAAATCGTTAAAAGGCAATTTAATGCATTTTACTATTTCTAAGACAGCGAAATTAATAAATGTTACAGTGATGCCCCACAATATGCTCCCGGTGGAAAATCATGTGCATACCTCTTTTGCAGGAACATACGAAATAATTCGTATATAGTTCAGTCTATGGACGACAATTATTTGAAGTATATTTTAATGGTTTAGTACTACTTCGAACTCAATGAAACTGATAAGAGTTAATGGGACGAATTACAATGTGCTAATTTATTGAAAGTAACGTTCGTAGAATTTATTATTCGTTTAAGGGGGCATACAAATTTGGATACATTAGGATGTTTTGTTGATATTTGTGTGTTTTAATGATACTGTGCTATTCAATTAAAATGAAAATTATTTGTATTATTGGTATTCCTACAGCATATTTTCTACAGAAAATAGTGCGCTAAGTAATTTATAGCTCTTTTATAAGGCCTCACAAAACTACTCGACTAAATTACCTTTATGGGCGGTAATTGTTGGAACTGCACATGTTATGCTTCCCACTCAAAGTAAATTTTAATGTATTTTGTGATGTGTGCACAAGCAACAGTTTGTATACGAGACTTCACAAAAGGATGTGAAACATTATGTAACAGTACACTGGTAATGTTAGAAAGGGTTTCATAATCTATGCGTGACGCATTTCTTTTTATTGCTAATATATGTAATGTTTTCAAGTAATAGGGGATTTTTCTACGGAGAAAAAATTGAATTTTTGCCAGAATTCGCATATGATAATTAGACAGATTTTATTAAATTGATTTATTTATTAAATTAATTATTATTATTTATTAATTATTATCGTTATTATATTATTATTATTATTATATTATTATATTATCTATATATATATATATGTATATATAAATTTCTAAAGACCAATATATATATATATATTATTATTATTATTATTATTATTAATTATTAATTCATTATTATTTATTGATTATTATTAATTATTAATTAATTTTATTAAATTGAATTATTTGCCAGAATTTGCATACGTTAATTATACAGATTGTTTAAAATTATTACATAGACTTTTCGCTTCTTTACTGAAATCAATGATTCCCGATACTTTTCAAAATTAATAAATTGTGATTAAATGTAGGAATAAAAATATAATAATCGATACAGATGATTAACATTCATATAGTTTGAAATTTAGTTTCCAAAATCATACTTGAAGGTTATTGTTAAAAAGTGGTTGCGAATTATGTCATGTCTGCATATATCTTGGGAAAAATAATTAAAAGATACGAAAATTATACTCGGAATACATGAACTTTTCTTTTATAATGTGAAAGTAAAACTGTACAACCCTAATAAAAACAACAATTTAACCAGACTTTAACACTGTTATCTATCAACGATGTTTTCGAATTTATGTACGCTGTTTTCTGACATATTCACAATTTCATTTCTATCGGCATTTTTTTCCCTTTGCGGAAATCGTACACTGGAAAACAACGAAATTATTTTTTACAAAGTAAGATCCTTTAATAAATGTAATTTAAGAAAATGCACTTAAACTAAATTTCTTATATTGACCGTATGCTTCTAAAATAATTTCTAAAATGATTATGAACCAGTATTAATTATTGAAAATAATATAGTATAGAACGTAATCATTGTTTTATAGTGTAACTTTTTTTCTTCAATTTATCTGCGCGTTTGAACAAAAATTAAACTTGGAAAACGTTATAAATGATATTAAGTTAATGCTGTTTCCGTATACTTTAAAAGTTTTTTCCAAGTTCTCTAGAGATCACTGATTATATATTATCTTTTGTTCAAGCTATAACAAAACGAAAGATTTTCTTAAATGAAAAAAAAAATATTTTTTAAAAGATAAATCTGTTTTTAATTTTTTGTAACTACTACTTCTACTATTTAAATAACACTGTTGTACGATTTGGAAATTTTCATGCTTAAAATAGAGGAGGAGTAATCTCATAAATAATTACAAAAATTTCTAAAATAAATATAAATATTAAATATAACATAGATAGTATTCAAAACCTAAATAAAGAATAATGACATTTCACTATTTTAGGAATGTCAGGTAAACAGATACACCAAAAAAATATCCATTGAATTTCTTTCCCATATTGTAACATTTTCGCAACATGTTTTTAAACCTAACACACCATAATATTTTGTTAATATGTTTTCTATTAGATATGGCGTGCATTAATTGGCTAAGAAAAAGTATGACAGATACTGTTAAGTAAACTTTTCCTTAATTATGCAACGTGATCACGCTCTCCCTTTTATTTATTACATTGATTGATTACATTGGGTATTTACATTTACTTATACTTTATTTCTTACTTAAGATTTATTTAAAAAATAAAGCATTGTTTAGACATCATTGTTAAACATTTAACAGAATATTAAAGGGACAAAAAATTGTTAAAAATGTAAAAAAAGGACAAATAAATCATAGTATTCGACATTCCATAAGATGAAAGGAACACGCTTTAAAACTATAGTTTTCATACAGCTGTCGCAGACGCACCGGAGTATCTTCATGGTGCCAAAATGGCAATTTTATGCCTGGGCAACACGGCGATATTGGCAAGATTTTGCTTCGTATGGAGCAGATTCCGTGTGTTTTACTTTATATTAAACATTGTGTGTTTTATAATGAAATAATCATTGTGTGTGTTTTATCATAAAATAATTTGTGTATGTTGATAATAAAAATTGTGTGTGTTTTATGATAAAATAAACGGTTTCATATTGAAATAAAAACTAATATTCTGTTTTAACAAGCTAGGCCTAAGGGGTACCCCAAAACGAGGTTTTCTCGCCAAAATGGCGCAAAACAAAAATCGCTCCAATCCCGGTGCGTCTGCGACAGCTGTTCCACAGTGGGTTTTTTTTTTTTTATAGGTAATACGATAAATCAGAAACATTCTGCTTTATTAACATGTTTCAAACACTCTAGTGCTTTCAGAATTTATATTTGTATACATTTTAGCAATTTTTCTATTTTTTAAATACATGTAGAAGACATATTTTCTCTAAAAAAAAAAAGAAGTTGCGAGCTTGTCAATTCATTAGTATTATTATTATTATTATTTATTCAAAAAATAAATAAATTTAGGTTCAGTCTTAAAATATTGATGCAGTTTATAGTCTGCGAAAATTCCATGCAAAAATATTGAAGTAGTTTAAGAGATATCTTGCGCGCAATTTAAAATAAGAACTCGATGAGGGTTCATCCTATAAATTTCAAAGAAAAATACTGATTAATTTATCAGTTATTATTACTTAAACTATCTCAGTTCATTTTTCATATTTTAATAATGTTATCCTTTTTCCACTCATCTGTCCAATACCTGATGCATTTTTAGCCATCACTAGCCTAATTACAGATTTTTTTTTAATTTACATTTTTTTTAATACTTAGGAAGTATTTCTGTTTCATATACAGAGTGTTCCTTCTTATCCTTGAATAATAGCTAATTCCTAAATCTTTAGTTTTATAAGAATGGTTCCAAAATTTTTTATGTGGCCCTTGGGTCCTATAAGTTATATTAGTAAAACTTTTTCCATGCTCTAACAAGTAAAACAGTAAATATTCCATTTTTCTGCGACAAAAAATTACCAAGATATGTTAGTTTGAAGTTTACGAATTTTCGGCTTTTTACTTAACTTAAACTTGCAAAAAGCTTATATCTCGGTACACTTTTGTCGTAGAACAATGGAATTTTTACTATTTTACTTGTTAGAGAGTGGAGAAAGTTTTTTTAGATATAACTTAAAGAACTTTGGGACTGTATAAAAATTTAAATTTTGTAACTTTTTAAAGAAATAACTATTTTAATGTAAATGGATTTTCTCTTGATTAATAAAAATATTTGAAACATTTTTGCAATTTAAACTATACTCTAAAACTAATGGTTTAAAAAATTAGTTATTGGTCAACGGCAAAAGCGACACGCTGTATATTTTTGTTTCGAAAAAAAGGTATGAAAAAAACAATTTTTATTTTTATTTATTTTTAATTTTTAAATCGTCTTTGAAGATTTAACAGTCATTATTATTGTTAAATCTTAAAAGAATTCGATTTTTTGAAAATAAAAATTACAGAAAAAAAATTGTTTTTTTTTTTTTTCAATACTTACTTTTCGAAACAAAAATATACCGAGTGTCGCTTCTTGCCGTTGACAAAATAACTAATTTTTTAAACGATTAGTTTTAGATGTATAGTTTCGATCGCTAAAATGTTTCAAATATTTTTATTGATTTCTTTAAAGTTTTACTTAACTTATAATTGAAATAGAAGCAAATACACCAGAAGTGTTAAATTAATCTACCTACCTACGTTGGGAGATGTAGCTTGCTTCCCTACCTCGAATGAACCTGAAACCTGTAACTGGCTCTCAGCTGATAACCTTAACTCTCTAACTCTCAGGAGTAAAGAGAAAAAAAAAACACTGAATAAAAAAGAAAGTGGCTAAAGGTGTGTCAGTGCTTTCGAAAATAAAGTGGGAGTCTGTCGCAAACAAATCTTCTGCCGCATCTGCGTACCCAAAACCTTCAACCCTCTAACTAAGCCCTGCTTTTTTTCAAAATTTCGACACATCAACGTTCAATTTTTAAAAAGAAAAATGAGGTTTCCGCCCTAAATGTGTTTATAACTACAACTTTAGACTACGCATTGTGGTTGTATTTATGATCCCCTTGTTGTAGAAACCGGAAGAGATTGTTAAAAACTAATCAACCTACAGACTTTTTTTAAACTGCCCACCAATATGGAGATAGGCTTATAAATTATGCTGAATTACAACAAAAAGTGTGTCATCTGTGAAGAAAGAGTGAATCTTAAAAGGTAAAAAATCGATGGTTCACAGCATTGTTGTGGCAGTGACAGTTCTTTGTTGAATAACATTTATCTCGATTCAGAATTACTTTACCAGAATTTATAATTTTATTATGCGAAGAATTATGAAGTATCTTCACTTCATCCGTCATAATTTTAAAATGTACATAACAGTGTTTTGTGTGTCTTGAGATCAAGGTTAGCACACTTCTTGAAATTTCCAAGAAGTTTATCACCACCCTGAATGATAAGACATTTTCAATTTAATTTTTTAAACACAGAATTCATAACCACCTCGTTTATTCACAGAATTTGCAATGTTTTCCTGCATTTAAAATGGATAAAAAAAAAAAAACTGTTGACATTTGTGATAGAACTGTGCGAGCTCGGCTTGAGATAAACAGGTGTAATTGAAACGCGACACTTATTATATTTCTTTTGAAAGTGTTTATTTGATGGATTACTTAAATTTTATAATTAAACAAAATCTAATATGTTTCCATTTCAACTTTAATAATTTTAAAATGCACGTAATTACGTTTTCTAAGGCTAACACATAAATAAACGTATGAATTAAATAAAAATTATTGAATTTAGAAAATTCAAAAAATATTTGACAAGCCCTTTTTGTTAAAATAACTTTAAAACCATTAGTCAAAACAACATGATTATTAGATTACAACAGAATTACCAAATAAAATTATGATAAACATTTTTTAAAGCAAAATTTATTTTTATTTCATTTTAGAGTGAACCACCCCCATTCACAAAACTCTCTTTAAGGGGGCTCAGTACCACTCATTTTTACAAAAAATGATGAAAATGTCGAATTTCATATTTTTATCTTAAAATTAACCTTAACATCTCTAGAACATTGTGCCCACATTTCTTGACGATAAATAGTAAAAGAGATATGGTTAATTTTACGTGTCTCTCTTAAATATCTCTTTTTTGTAAATGAAATGTTTAAACTCGCATTTCTCAGTTCGAATTTTATTTATATTATATGTAATCAAAATGTTAAGGCTTCTAAAATAATTGAGTAAAATGTCTGTTTTTTTTTTATGTATCTTTAGATTCTATGAGAGATAACGAAGTATCGATATTTTTATATCTTTGAAATTTTTGTTTAAAAAAAAAAATCTGAACTTAAATATATGTTATTTTCATAGATTTATTCTATATACATCCTATTATTTTTTTTCCTGATCTAACAAGGAGACCGCCAAACATGATGCGCACAGATTTTGATGATTTTAAAGTATGTTGTAGGGATCATACCCCTAACTATTCAGGTCAAAGATTTCCTTCAAATGGGCTTTAGTTTTAAAGAAATTTTGGCTTAAAGTTCAGCATGAGTTTCAAATACCCATTAGTTCACAGTCTTAAACGAGGTCTTCGTGGCTCTGCGCTAGCGCGCGCGATTTGTAAGCCGGAGATGAAGGTTCTGTCCTCTCCTGTGACTTTTACCTTTTTTTAATCAATTTTATATGTTTTTCGCGTTATAAGTTTTATGCAGATTTATGAATTCTGCATCTTTGAACTTTTTGATATTTTCCTAAAAATTCCATTTACATTTTTGAATTTTTCGTGAAAATTTATAGTTTTTGCGCAATTTTTATTCTAATATTTCTGTTGATGTAAATCCAAACTATTTTAAGTCTTGATATCTCGTCTTTTTAAAATGATTCTTGTTTACATTTATGTATATTTAATTATTTATTTATCGTATTTATGAAATAATGCATTTTTTTAGCTGCATTTTCTATTTAAAAAAAATTAAATGATTAAGAAAAAATTAACAAAATAATGTATTCTTTTAATATTTGATTTGTTCTAAATATATTGAAATATGTTAACTGCCGAAATACTAAAATATTTATCATTACCGACATCCACATTTTTAGTTTATTAAATATTGAACTAATTGTGTGATACATATCACAAAAATATTCTAAACAAATTCCGTATTAAAAATCGCCTTTAAATATATTCTTTACGTATATTGTCTTAACAATATTGGAAGAATGTATAAATTAGCATATTATATATTCTTTAAATACTTAAATTGTGATAAATATATTTTTAAATGCATTAAATTTGGAAAAGAAATTATTTCAAACGTGGTAATTGTCTTTAAAAATACTTAAATGGTGATAAATATTAAAAAATGCATTAAATTTGGAAAAGAAATTATTTCAAAACGTGGTAATTGTCTGCAAAGGATTAAACGAAATGGATAAAAAGAAAATTTTATTTATTCTGATATTACCGTAAAAGTCATTGCAGACGATTTTTTTTTCAGGTATTTTTTATATCTATTGTAATTTACAAACGATTTTTCATTTCTAGTTGAATTTTTCTGTATGGCATCGACTTGTTAGAATTTTAAAAAATTAATTGTAATATATTATTTTTTATTTGTGCAAATCAAAAATGATGTTGAGTTTGAACTTTACAGTTAAATGTATTTAAATAACAATATATATATATATATATATATATATATATATATATATATAACTGGCTAAAACTTGGATATAAGCGTTATTGTTTTCATATTTTATTACTCCTTTCAAGATATGTTGTTGAAATTACCTAATCATATATACCTTTAGAAGATTTGAAATAAAAAATATTTTGTATAAATTATAAAATAATATAAAATTTTATTTAAAATTTCATAAAGTTAAAAAAAGTATTATTTTAGAACGGTTATTAAAATATAAAGGGTAAATAATAATAAAAAAATAAACAAAATCTAGACATAAATTAGTTTGGAATTTCGCGAAATATTAACTTCAAAACTGCACACAAAAAAAATGTAAATTATTACGAAAAATTTGAAAATGTAAATGGAATTTATTAGGAAAATATCAAAAAGTTCAAAGATGCAGAATTCATAAATCTGCATAAAACTTATAACGCGAAAAGCATATAAAATTGATTTTAAAAAAAGTTAAAAGTCACATGAGAGGACAGAACCCTCATCTCCGGCTCACAAATCGCGCGCGCTAGCACAGAGCCACCAAGACCTCGTTCAAGATTGCGAACTAATGGGTATTTGAAACGTATGCTGAACTTTAACCCGAAATTTCTGGAAAACTAAAGCCCATTTGAAGGAAACCTTTGACCTGAATAGTTAGGGGTATGACCTTTACAACATACTTTAAAATCATCAAAATCTGTGCGCATCATGTTTGGCGGTCTCCTTGTAAGTATCAAAAGTCCAATACTTAGATTTGTAGAAAAAAGTATCCTTAGTATATGATAAAGAAATCTAGTTTGAAATACTAAAATTGGAAATGAAGAAGGCAATTTAAAATTGTTAAATTTAAAAAATATATATTAATTTATTAACTATTTAGGACCTTTTATTATCTTAATAATTTTGCTTCATTGAAGCATGATCCAAAAACTTTAATATAGATGTTATTTACAGAATTTGTTTTTTCCACCAAGTCCCCTTAAAAAGTATATTGTTAATGTTAACAATGTATTATATTGTCTTGTAAAATATATTGCCAAAATACATTTCTAATTGCATTAAGTTTTAACATAAAATTATGAAAAAAAAATATGTTTCATCAGAATTTGGATAAAAATGCGCTATCGAACTGGAAGTACGTATTTTATTTCGAGTACTGATATTATTAATTCCAGTGCATTAATTCTTGAAATATAGCTATCATGAAAAACGTATAATATATAGCAAAATGTAATCAGCAACAATTCAAGATCTGAAGTTTGTTGAATTCCAAGCATTAGTTTTGAGATATCTCTATCACGGAAATCGTGAAAAGCACAGCATAGCAACACTAACTGTTGCGCACTATATACCAAATCTAATCAGCATCAATTTATATCAACGAAGTTTGATGACATTTCGTGCACTAGTTACAGCTGAGACAAAATATTTGTCGCATACAGACAGATATTTTTTGCTCTGATGATTAGGAATCCAGTCATATTCAGGATATCCCAAAACGCGTAAATCTATCATAAAACGGAATTTGGAAATTTTAATCAATCCAATATTTTACTTTTACATTTATTGCAGAAAGTAAAAAGAAAACCATCCATAACTGTGTATGTTTTAACACAACAAAGAGCAAAATATAAATTCAGATATTGTATTTGGATGTTACCTTGAAAAATGTCAAATACATAAAAACATATTTTATTCTAGTGTATTAATTGGTTAAGATTAATTAAAATTTTCTTAAAACTATTAGTTATGTATGCATCAATGGATGTACCGTTGTTCCAATAAATACCTTCTTATTTTCTACCAGAACAGCATTACGACGGACAAAGGTACAAATACGCACATTATTGGTGAACATTATTTACAAAAATAACGATACTAACTATTGAATAAGAAATATAATAGAATAAAATGAAACCATTGAAAAAATATATATTGAACGAAATTTTTTTTAACATATATGTTTGCAGTTAAGGTAAAGCCAGGAGAGATGGCGCGGTTGGAGAGATTACGCACAGAGGTTCGGGAGGAAGGAGTAGAGTGAGCGCGCAGCGACTCCGGGTAGTTGTACAACAGCAGTAGTGGAGTGTCTACTTGAAAGTGCACGTTGATTGTTTTGAGCGTCTAAGAGCATTGCTATTTTGTTTTGTTTTCCCAAAGTAAGTGCTTGAATTTTCATAGCTATTCGTCAGAATTTCTATACAATGTCAGTAGTACAAAATATTTTAAACTTAAACGATTTCTCATAAGCTACTAATGTATACTAATGGTGTGAACATCAACAGTTCGTTTTAGTAGCGCCCATGTTTAAATAAAAGGCCGCGCAATCTCTCCTACCAAAATTGGAGAGTTTGCGCATCTGCTACTTAGGACAGATGGCACACTGTTCCCATTAGTTTCCATGCTAGGAGAGATTACGCAGCTTATTGGTAAAATTGCATAAAAAGAAAGTAAAAATGAAAATGGACTAATTTTAAGTTAAACATGTTATTAAGTAACTTAATGTTAGTTTGTAATCTTATCTGGACTTGCTTTTTCTAATTCTTTATTTTTTTTTTCCTTTAATTAAAATTTTTTAATCGTTTTTAAAATTATATCCCTTTTCTGATTCTTTAATCATTAGGTTGAAATATTCACTCCTAATACAATAATATTTGTTCAGAAAAACCTTGCAACAATGTCATTTAAGTGTAATTATCATTGTTAACAATTTAATTGTAGTTATTATTAGTAACAATCTCTCCTACCCATGTGCGCAATCACACCAACCCTCTAAGGACAGATTGCGCAAAATAACTTTCGTGGTTTTATTACAACTGTTCTATTAAATTACAACATAACAACAAAATAGCAATGGAAATGCATGAAAAACAAATGAAGTAAAAATTATTCATAGATAGTTTAGCAAAAAATTAATATTTAGTTGTTTTATGGTTATTCTTTTGAATTGTGCGCAGACTCTCCTAACTTTACCTTATGCATATTATAAAAGCAAAATAAGCTAACATATAGTTCTTTTTAATTGTTTCTGTTGAAAAATTGATCAATTACCACTTCATGTTATCCCTTTATTTATTTATTTTACTTATTTATTTTATTTACTTGTTTTATTTATTTCTTTATTTTGTAGTTACCTTTACATACGCACTCAACAGAGAAGCTTCAAAAACATTAATTATTCAAAAATTTGTAGGATTAGTATTTTTTTGTTTATTTTGCTTATTCCTATTGGAGTAAATCGTAGAGTTCCTCTTTAAAGTATATATGGTTAATGCATAATAATTTATACGGAGTGTAGATAAGAGAAGGTGAAGAACAATTTAAACATTTATTTAAAAATGTTTTACAAGATTTTAAAGAAAAATTGCTCTGATATTTTCTTTGATTTAAATTTGATTATATTAAAAATTCTCCTTGAGAACATACTATTTTCTAAACTTTGCATACTAGAGGCTGGCAAAGGTAAAGAATTAGCAAATAGTAATAAGTATAGTACAATTTTTTTTTTCCGTTTCATTTTGCAGAGGAAATATTTTGAGATAAATTAAAAAGGAAAATGCCTTTAAGTCTGCCTCAAATTTCATCTTAGCTCTGTAAAGCTACGATCACTCGTACTATCCTATCATAGGCAATATCAGACAGTTTTTCATAGGTTTTTCAAGAGATAAATGGTCGAAAACGCACCGTGTGATAGTTTACCTCTCGTAACTTCGTCGCTGGTGAACTTGTCGTTGTTTGTATCTCCTACGATAGATAACAGTTTGAATTCCACCAATCAGAGTGCTCTAAAAATAGTTCTCAGTTCCCGGAGTTTACATTATTTTTTTTAAACACTTACCAGCGATTACTAGCCAAATGTTCCTCGTGTTTCTTACTTTTGTAGATTCCGTTCTGTCTTGAATATTGCAGCTTGAAAGTTTCATTCAAAGCACGTAAGAGGCAAACTATATATTTAAAACGCAAAGCGGATCTGTTAAGAGTTAAGACAAATTTCGGCTTATCTGAGCATATGCAATGAGCACTTAAGGGTGTTTATCTGTCACTAAGCGAAGTGGTAAACCGATTTTGAACTTGTTTCATTTGAGAGGGGCATTGAGCGACTTCAAGTTGGCCGAGTGGTCTAAACACAAGAAAGAGGAATTCTGGTTCTCTAAAGGGATCACTTGTTCGAAGCCCGCTCCTGATATAAGATGTTTCACAGATATTGTTAATGTTCTGATAACTCAGTTCAAAAATGCAAAGTACAATTTATTTCAGTAGTAAAAGTTTTAGAATTTGTTTTTGTTTTTTTCCTACATTAAGGAAAATTTACCATTCCCATAATTAAGGATTTTGTATTTTAAATTTTTAATTAAAAGATTTAGACTGTAATCATTGATTAAATAAATTGAAATTATCTACAATATTTGGTATATCTTTTATTCCGATTGATCGATAAGGCATATATAGTGTTAAGAAAGGAAGGTGATTATTTTTCCATAAAAATAAATAAATATATAAATAAAAATAAAAATAAGCAATTAGAAATTAGAAATTAGAAGAAATATTTATATAAAAAAGTATGGTGCCAGTAATGCAGTTAAATATTTATATTTGAGAAAAAAAATTTAATTTTAACTTCAAAAATGTCTTTATTTGTAAATTTTTTAAGAAAAAAACTTGGAGTTGCTTTTTTTAATCTACTTCTCTGGAAAATGTTCTGTTTTTTGTATCCGTGTGAAATGAGCTAATATGCAATGGTCCAGGTATTTTGTAAAATGTCTAACATTTTAATGATGTTATAAACCTTTTTTCTGTCGAACCTTTAATTTGATTGCCGTCAAGATCATACGAAAATACGTGTGATTGAAACTTTAAAAGCTTTAATTGTACATATCTGATAATGCTTATGAAGAATGTCTATTCTTTTCTCCCAAGATATGTTTGATTTGCTGATAAAAATTACGTAACATAGTTTGTACAATCAAAAAATTAGTAAAAAGAACTCTTATTTTGATCAGATTAAATAGTTATAAATGGACAGAATAGTTTTAAATATTTCATCGTGAAACATTGTTGTGTATGACATTTATATTAAACAGGCATCTTATACAGGTTATTTCCATTATCGTATATCAATAGCTAACTTCTAAAGCATTAGTTATAGACATTGACTTCTAGATACAAAAATGTCTAAAATTAAGTAAAGATTTATATTAGAAGACATTTGGATCAAGAAATACATTTCCGAAATTAAATGTTTATATGGCCCCTGGGTTCTTTAAATTAAATGTAGTTTTTAAAAAATCTTCAAATACTAATAATTTTAAAAAAAGATTATTTTTTGTTCTTTAATTAAAGTAAAGGGAACATGTTTTTTCTATGAAATGGATGTGGAGTATCATACACAGAGTTATTTTAGACTCACATAATTATAATGAATCAATTACTGAAAGTAAAATTTGTATTTTAGACAACTATATGAAAAGTATAATTTTCTTTATTCGAATATGTGACAAAAAAAGTAAAAACAATGAATAAAATATCGTGTGGTAAAATATAAGCTTAAAAACAATGATAAAAATGTTAAATGACATCGGGTAGTCTTTTTTACTTCGAAATAAAACAGTATCTGAAAACCGATTATTCTCCATGAACTAAAATTTCATTTATTTTTATTTATTTATTTATTTATTTTTAAACCTAAAACCTTAACTTTTGCGTCATTTATGGTGATCTTTATAAATTGAGGGTTAATAGGACAAAACCAAACCACGGGTTTGCAAAAAGAAAAAAAAAATCATTTTTCGAAGAAAGAAAGAAAAAACAGCAAAATTATGTGTAAAAAAATTATATTTTCATATAAAAATAAATTATTGCTTATGCTAAGCACATATATATATTTTTTAATACTATTTTAGTGTTTAAGATGTTTCTAGCCAATGTAACAAAGGAAATACAGTTTTGCCCATAAAATTAATACCAAAAAAATGAGCCTGATTGAAAATTCCTGCGACATGTCAATAGCAAGTATAAATTTTAATAACCTTTTAAGAAATTTTACATTAAACATAAAAAAAAAAAAAATAGAAAGCAACCATTTCTTAAAATTGTTTCCGCAAGACTGATTTGTTACATGACTAATGTTTTTAAATATCCTAGATATTTTTATTTTTCATGCCATTTCCGATTCCAAGAACTAACCGCACAGAATCAACTTGATTCAACTACTATAGTTTTCTTACCACTGTTGATTTTTCTTTTCTTTATTTTTCTTTTCTTTTATCAAATGACAGGTGACATTTTTTTTTCTTTGAATAATAAATGTATCTTCCACATGACAAATCTTGTTCTAGTTGCATACCATGAATACAAAATGATTTTCTCTCTCTTTTGCAGACGGTGTACTTACAAGATTGCGCCCTTTTTTATCACAATAATAAGAAAATAAGAATATTACTAATCAAAGTAAAACGTTATTAATGAAATGTAATAGCCAAGAAATTTTTGAGCTATTGAGTAATATTTTTTCAACGTTTTGCAATTAATCTATAGAAGCTGTGAAAAATATTAATAAGAAGTTCTGTTTGAATCATTTGAACTATAGTACATCTATATATTTAAAACAAAAAGCGCATTTTATCAAATTCACACTCTCTTTTCCACACGAAAATCGTCTCTTTGCGCATGCTTCAACTTTTTTTTTCTTTCAGTAACGGGAAATGTTTTTAGCCTAGAGCTGTTAACCTAAGGGGATTGAAAAGGGTTGATTGAAAACGGATGGCGTAACATGGCCATTGTGTTGAAAGCTTTTTTTTTTTTAAGAACTCATGTTTTCACTACTAAATATGCATATTTTTTCCATAAAATTTTAAAGAGAGCTTGGATACAGTTATATTTATAACCTATTGAAATTTCAAAGATATTTTTTTATTTCTATGTTAAAGGAGCCGACGCAAAAACAAACAAACAAATAAAAAAAGCGAAAGGTAAACATTTCTTTTACAACTAGATAAAAATATTTTTTCACGAAATTTTTACACGGGTTGTAAAATATTTTTATTTATAATCAATAAGGATTTCAAAAAGTCCGGACAAAAACGACAAGAAAATGAGCGCTTTTATCACTAAACATCAATATTTTTTTCGTGAATTTTTCACTTTAAAATATAATTTCATACAAAATCGGGTTAAAGATATAAAATAATAATAACTTGATTTTTTTTTAATTTATTATCACGGGCCCGGGTAACGTCGAGAGGGTCAGCTAGTTAACTGTTAATTGAAAAATTAATTGAAATTGCAAAGCGTTTCGATCAAATGCTTTAAATTAGATGCTTTCAACCCAAATTGTGTTTAAAATAAATAAATAAATAAAGAGGGTGATTTTTTCTCCTATAAACACTACTTTTCCTCACAATGACCATCTAGCTAAATAAACGCAAAAAAGTAAATCAAAGAAAAATAAAATTGCACAGAGGATTTCTGCTTTGACTTCTTTCAATGTCACTGTTAAAAGATGCGTTGTCAAAAAAAGAACTTTTCTAAAGATTATCTTGTATTTATTCAAACATAGACATAATTAGTTTGGAAGATGTGTGTATGTGCTGGCGAAAAGGGGGGGGGGTGGAAGAGTTCTCTTTCCTCAGAAGTCTGGGAATCATTCCCAATAATCGTTTTCAAAAAACTCCCAAATCCATGCTGAATTTTATTTATCATCGCTAATTCTAAGTAAATATTAAAAAATAATATTAATAATAAGACTTCGATGGGGGGGGGGGGGGGACAAATATTCAGAAAAAAGAAATTATAAGCACATTTTTGGAGAAAAAATTGATAAACCATTGCATTTCTTCGGGTCTAAAACCAAATTAAAATTTGACTGATTGTTTGTATTTCACAACGAATCCTCCTAGAATATTGGAATGTTAGTCGTTGAAACTAACACCAGTTATTTGCGTAGATCCGAGAATGTCATAATAATTCTTAGAATTTTAAAAGTTAAATTAGTTTACGAAATATTTATTTTTGGTATATTTTTGTGAAATTTCTGTAACAGTAGTAACTAAATCACTCCATTATTGTTTATGAAAGGGGGGAAAAGAAAAGTAATATATTTTTATTGATGCCAGTTTTTAATTAAAATTGCAAAGAAAAAATATTTTCAAATTGAGTATTTGATGAAATATATATATATATACGTGTGTGTGTTGGTTAAATTTCATGTTCCAATAAAATTCGAAGACGTAAAAAGATATTTTTACATATTTAAGCTTCATTATTCAGTGGCGGCAGCAGCAGTTGTAGTTACTTTTATCACTTTCCCACATAGTTAAAAAGTGTTTATGAAGTCGGTTTGTCTATCTATTCGTACTCTAACTCTCGTAAAAATATTCGGATTGCCATGAAATTTTTATATGTTCTTGGGGTTCACTATAGAATGTTTGGTATTGAAAATAAAGTCCGTAGCATTTATAGTTCGTTTACACGGACACTCAAAAGATTTCCGTTACATTATGGTACATGGGGGAAAATTGTTTCGATGCATTTTATTGATGTTACAATATTTCAAACGTAATAAGATTTATATGCAACACTGAGCTGTACAACAACATGCTTTCTTAGGAGTATAAATAAGTAGAATTTATAATTCGTTTACAGAGACGCACAAAAGAATATCTTTACATTATGATATATGGGGGAAAAATCGTTTTCTATGCATTTTATTGATGGTAAAATATTTCAAACATAAGGAGATTTATATGCAGCACTGAGATGAAGAACAACATGATTCCTCAGGAGTGTATAATAAGTAGAATTTATAATTCGTTTACAGAGATGCACAAAAGAATTTCTTTGCATTATGTTCTATAGGGGGGGGGGGGTCGTTTGCAGTACATTTGAATGATGTTAGGATACTTCAAACATGATGAATCACTGAAGCGCACTAGAACATGTTTCCTATATATTATGGAGTGTATTGCATTTATCGTTCATTTACAGCGATACACAAAAGAATTCGTTAACAGGAATATCTAAGATCGATAATTACTGGAAGTGCGTTTTCCCTGGTGGTATGCATATTTAAACTTATCTAATTTTAAGTGTATTACTGTATTAGGTGGTGTGTATAAATTCTATAGACACACACAAAAGACAAAAGACTTCGCACACATTACGGAATATGGGCAGTAATTGCTGGAAATGGATTTTTACTGAGTTATATATTTTATTTTAAGTTACTTGTGGAATTATAACATTTCAGTCTATGAAAAAATGAATCTTGATAATATTCTATTAGTGATGAAACGTGTTTCATAATTTATTTTAGAATTTTTAATAAAGGGGAAAAGAGAATTTTTTTGTAAGATATTTTGTGAGAAATAGATTTTTGCTATATTACAATAAAAAAAAATACATATTTACAAAATATAATAAAAAATAAACATTTCCAAAGCTATTTAGAATGAATTTTAGTATTCAGAAAAGTATAGAAGTATGTTAAAAAGTTAACTTTGTGTTCAAAAACTCACTCTGCGAAACAAAAAATCAAAAATGGAATAAATCCCAATATTTTTTTCCTTAGTAATTTTGAAAATGAAGGCAGAAATTATATTTTATTTAATAGAAAGAAAAATTTAAGGAATATACTTTTAAAAATTTTAAATTTTCTTAAGCTGAAATTCATTAAACACTTTTCACTTTCCCTTTACGAGATATAAGGAAAAGGGGTATTATTCGTACTAAATACTATATTGAAATAGTAATAGAATAAAATAGAGCACTTACTCTAATGCGATTCCTCGTAAAAGTTCTTTAAATCAAATTTAAGACAAAATGAACATCCAAGAATAAGATTTATAAACCCTTGTTTCACACTTTGAGAAATGAACTGCCACTCTTAAAGTAATTTCTCTTCTTCACCGACAACAAAGGCCTCTTACATCTTTAATGACATCATTACAAACTCGTAAGATTTTCGTGGAAAATCCCTAAATTTGATTTCAAAAAAGTTACTGCAGGGGGTATGCTCATTTGTTGAAGAAGCAACCCTATTTATCGTTAAGTACATTTGAAAGAACTGAAACCACAATGTGTCATAAAACGGGGTCAGCATTTTCTCCGAAGGGCATTTTTATCTTATTTGATGGGTCATGTCGCCCTCTTAATCAGATATTAATTAGAAATATTCAGGATTTCTCTTCCTGTGTGCAACATCAAATCCTGAATAGATATCAAGCAACAGAATTTACTCTCTGTAAAAGAAGTAAATCAAAAGAAAGTATTAGATTGTTTGCATTAAATTATATTATTTTGAAACGCGGATCATAATGATAAGCACTAACAGAGGGCTTTTCAGCCTGCAGGCCACATGCGGCCCTAGGCTATAATGAATGCGGCCCGGCAGAAAATCCAAGGTTTTCTTTAATAATTGCCGAAACGTCAGTGAAGGCTTACTGTTGAGACCCGAAAAGTTTTTGGTTTCTGTCTGTCTGTTTGTCTGTTTGTCTGTCTGTGTGTCTGTTCCGCGATAACTGCCGTAAAAATGATCCGATTAGGTTGATTTTTGGTGGGTATGTTGGTGAGATACCCGGAATTAGCTGTATAGTTTTTGGTTAAATTTGGTTCATTCGTTCGAAAAATAGAGAACATTTCTTTTTAAATCATAATGCTTTCCTATGGGACTGCAGACGATTTTCAAATTTCATTTTTAACTGAAATGGAAATCGCATATTTGAATAATGGATTTCAACGTAAAATTATGGATGTTGATTTTCGATATGGAGGTTTTAAATATATCCAATAATTTTGAAAAATTGACGATACATTTATTAGAATTGAGATATTAATTGTTTAAATGATTGAAAATTTTTTTGCATCTGTTCCGGAAATATAAAACTTTTATTTTCATGTTTTTTACAAATTTTAAAATGCATTTTTTTTTTACTTTTCTCTTTAATTTATCAGTTGCCTAGCAACGATATTTCAAAGAAGATAAAAATAATAAAAGCAACACGCACTATTTTGTTCCAATAATTTATTAGCAAAATAAATTATTTTTGTATTCTATTGACATAAATGAAGAATTTATTTTAATACAAGTTTTTTTTTTTTAATCTAAAAAGTTACAAGAATAAGAAGTTCATAAGAATTTCAGAATATCATTGCATAAACCGTGTTTAATTTAACGTTTCTAATTTCTGAAACCTCCGAAGAATTGTATATGCCTGTAAATATGTATGCAATAGAAAAAAATTAAATTGCGTATTGTAAGATGCTAAATAATATGAAAAGTGAGATTAAAAAACAGTGATTTGAGCTGACGTTGAGGCTCCTGATCTGCAGATTTACTAGTTCATATTTTAATGTTGGTTTTTAAAAAGTTAGAATAGTAAGGTCTGACAGGAATGCGATCATCCAAAAAGTTAATGCTTCACATCACACAAATCGATAAATGTATTACGATTACGTGACTTTTTTAATTAAATTTTATGTTTCTAAAATGCGGGATATTGAACTTGGTGCCGTAAAGAGAAACTCTAATATGTCCAACCCGCGGGAAGTATGCGGCCTAGTACTCTAATGAATACGATCCGGCAGCAGTCGGACATTTCCTTTAATAATTATTAATATTTTAATGTTTGTTTTTAACATGTTATTTTAGTAAAGTCTTGCGGAAATGTGATCACCCAAAAAGTGAATGCTTCATCACGCAAAGCAAAAAACATATTACGACTGCTTTTGGAGAACGAAATGTTTTTTTATTAATACTTTGATCTGTTAATTCACTGATGGATACATACGTAGTTTAGCAGACCTTTAAAAAGTTAAACTTGGTGACCTTTGTTTGTATCTTTAATAAATTTTACATTCGGTCACTTATTCAGAACTTTTTTCCTTTTCAAGAAGAATTGAAAATATTTTGCATAACATTGGATCAACACAATATTATGTGGATAGATCATAATGTTCTGGTTACTGTGTTCAATAATTTTAAAAGCACTTTTTCGTTTTCATCGCGTTATGGATATTAGATGTTTTCTGTCATTTATGTTTAACTACTTTATAGTATTAATACAGTGTATTCGCGGCCTGAGAAAATATTTTCTTCTCAAATCCGTCCCAAAACAAATTTTTTGCCTCAAATATGGCCCGAGAAAAGCCCCCCTAATGGGAAAAGTTTGTCTTTACAGATCATTATATTCTATGTTTATCATAAAGGATCTTAAAAAGATTACTTATTTTTAATTTTTTAATTTTCATCATCAAAAAGTTGACCTGACGTATTTTCAAAAATTGTCTTCGTAAATTTGAGTTTTTTTTTTTTTTTAAACAGCTAATTTTGAAATTTATACTTAAGTAAAATGTATTGTCTTTAAAAATATAAAATATATTTTCTTGGTCCAATTCATAAGGTCCATTCCTGGTCCATTTCAGTAATAGAAATAATGATGCAATCATAGAAAAGTAATCATTTTCATATGTAATTAGTACAGAAGGCTCTGAATATATATTTTTAATTACGCAGTAATGAATATTTTAATCATCTTATTAGGCATTATAAGAAAGGAAAATTTATTTTTATTTTACAAAAGAAATCTAATAATGTAATTCCAATATGAAACACGTGATGGAAAATTATACGGTGTTTTCAAATGTATTGTGGGTAGTTTTATTAATATACATGCACACTTCCAAAATCAAATGCTAACATTCATTGTTGTTATGCAATATTTAATCAGAGCAATTATATAAAGTAAATGGGATAGGGGAGAAAGAACAGAACTAAATTGATTAATTTCTTTTTCTTTTCTTTCTTTCTTTCTTTCTTTTTTTCTTTTTTTTTTTTATTGACTTAGTTTCATTACTATTTTCTAATGTATTATTATTTAAACTTGGTTATCTTGTTTAATGATTTTTAAATGTACGTCTTCTACTCAGGCTACTCAATTGTGTGTGGGTGTAATAAATGACCATACAATAATTCTGAGTGTTCTGTATATCTAATGTTTTCGCTACATTGTTATAACACTCTATCCATTATTCGTTTCATAAATGAATTCATTCTTTATGCTTATATTTCGCACATGTAATTGTTTGCGTTCGAATTGCTTTATTAATATGTTTTTAAAAGACTTTCTTACCTGTACCGGTAGGAAAAGGTAGCTTTCCTATTCCTTGTTTTTAAGAATACGGCTAATTTTACTCAAACTCAAGAATGTAAAATGCCGAGATTCCCAGCTTTCTTCAATACTGAATTTGAATAGGTATTTCGAAAAATTAGTCAGTTATCACAAGTTAGTTATCGCTATTTTTGTCGCCAAATTTTCCGATATTTCTCACGTATCGCTAAGCTTGGAGAGAATTTGATTCTGGCAGATATAGTTTTAAGTGTATTAGAGTAGTAACAATGGTTACAACAATTAAAGTAAATTTGCAAGCAACCACGCTTTCTAAAGCCCATAAATAGAGGATTTTAAGAGGATTTTTTTTTTTTTAAATAGAGGAAAAACAAAAAAAATGCTCCGGAATCCTTATATCAAAGCTGAACACATAAAACTTTTTGGATTTCTAATTTTTTGTACATCTTTTTGAATTTGAAATCTTTGAGAGGTTGCCATTTTGAAACAAGATGGCGTATGAAGCTGGCCAACGAACTCGGTCGAGACCTTGGTGAGTCCTGTACTCATGGTCAGTCACAGTGTTATCGCATGACAAAAAATGGGGTATATATATATATATATATATATATATATATATATATATATCAACATTTGAACTGATGATGGCTTTGGGGTCTGGGGATCATGGTCGGTGAAAATATACCGAAATTTTTCCGTAATTGTTTATCTCCGAACGGCTGCATTAGGTAGCATCTTACTTTTTCTAATGGCAGTTACCCAAAAGTATGTTTTATGTATGCCTCGATATTTAAAATCAATGTATGTCAAACAGTGGTTTTCAACTACTGTGCCGTGAGAAAACTTTGTGTGTACCATGAAAATTTTTAGTCAAATTCGATCAATATTTATCTAGCAAAAGTATAATTTTATATGCAACCTTCAAAATTACGCGATTTGCTTTTTGAGTAGATTGAATGTAATAAAGTCAGTTTCATTGCTTGCATTTATTGCTGAAATTCAATTTTTGCATTCATTATTTGAATACTTTCAACATGCCAAGATATCGTGAAAATGTTCTCGCATTTACAGAAAAAAGTGATGATATCAGAGAGGAAATTTTACTATTGAAAACTAAAAGCGTTAAAATAATAATGCAGTCGAAATTGTTGAACTAATGAATAAATATAAAAGCAAAAATAGTTTTTTTTTTTTTAATACACTCTTTTATAGGCATTTGATGTTTATTTTGAAAATCCCACTTAATTTCATGACTAATAATCATGATTTTTCTAAAGAATTTCCGTTATAATACGTTAATTTGTCGTAGGAACCGAACCCGATTATGGAAAATTTACCTTTTTTTTACGTTTGATAGAAAGAGCCAACTGTTGAATTTATTTTTAAAAATTATAATTTTTCCTATGTTTCTTTTTTTAAGATATGGCAACAAGAAAGAAAAAAAAAAGCATTATTTAAACTATTTTTTTAAGATTTCCAAACTCATTTCTCAACGCATAATCATAATTTAATTAATACGAAACTATTAATTGGTTAAAGCCTATTTTTAAAAGATACACTACATTATTTTTTTATTCATATTTTCTACTTTTTAGTTTTAAAAAATTTCGTTGTTGCAGCTTCATAGCTAGTTGGCGTTTTTTGTCAAGCATGGTTTGGTGCATAATTAAATCCATTGTTGATGTAACTCGTATACAATTGTAACCATAAAAAATATTTGGATATTTATGACCTGTTTCAGACTAGTAAAAAAATGCCTTAAAATCAAGTTATTAATTTATAACTAAGTTATAAAAATATTAAAATGTCGTATTGTCATCGTAAACACAACTTTGTACATAATTTTTTTATATATAATTTTAGCATATTAAGAAGTGAGTACAAAATTCCTTCTTTACATACAAAAACTAAGTTGCGTTAAATAAAAGAGGGTAAAAATAAACTAAATAAACTGTATAAAATTCTTATCGAACAAATTTTACAAACTCTAGATTTCTTGTACACATATTTTGAGGACTATATGCGCCTGCCAGTACAAAAAATTCTTAGGATTGTATGAGAAATGCCTTTGTGCGTGTAAATGTACTCTTAGCAGATTTAAAGATAACATAATAAAAAGTATTTTCTGAAGTAATAAGTGGCAGACGAATGCAATAAAAAAAATTCAATAACGAATATTACAGTCAACTGATTTTCTTGCAAGCGTCAATTTTCAAATATTACTTGAAATCTTGAATGCTCAACTTTAATGCTTGTGGTCTTCTGCAATGAAAATTACAAAAACAAATAAGATTTCGGTTAGATATTTTGAGGAAAATCAACATGCTTATTCGTAAAATTCGGATAAACATATTGATTGCGAAAAAGATATTCGAAAAATATATTTCGAAAAATATATTTTAAAAAAAGGATTATTTAAACTATTTTTTTTTTTTTAAGATTTAAAAATTGATTTCTCAACGCATAATCATAATTTAATTAATACGAAACTATTAATTGATTAAAGCAAAGCCTATTTTTTAAATGATATATTACATTATTTTTTTATTCATATTTGCTACTTTTTAGTTTTAAAAATATTCGTTGTTGCAGCTTCATAGCCAGTTGGCCTTTTTTTGACAAGCGTGGTAAAATAAAAACAACATCAAGCTCAGTCATATAATTAAATGTTAATTCTTATTAAAGAGAAAAAAATTTTAAATGCACATTCAAAAAAATTGTTTATTATCTTTTGTTACAGATTACAATAAATTGTTTTGCTTTTTTAGAAGACTTCAACATGTCACATAATATAAATGAATCTTGTAATTGGGAAAAAAATAAAAATGAAATATTTTGGGACAGCATTAATAATTGAAAGTATTTAATAATCCACAAGAAGTCTTTTATAAAATTACTTTATAATGATAAAATATTTTTTAAGACCTTTAAAACTTGATTCTGTTTCTTTAATTGGGACTATAATATAAGGAATTAAAAATATGTTATTTATGAATTAGCAATAAATTTAAAAAATATTAGAACCAGATTATTTTCACATTAGGGCACTTTTGAAAAAGCTGAAACACCACGTTTCAAACTAGATTTGGGGAGCCCTAAAATCGGGGGAGGGGGGGTCATGACCCAGTTTCCCATGTTTTAATCAGGTTCTGTTTCTGGAAAAATCCCCAGTTCTGCTTTAAAGTCAAATATTTTCTCATTTATTGAGGATTCAATGTGGTCAAACATGGCTGCATTTAATGCTTAAAAAAAGTGTGGTCAGAAATGGCTACCCATTGCTCACAAATCAGAGCACAAAAATGGCCGCGATTCAGACGTTTCAAGTGTCTGAAATTCAGATACTATTAAGTGTCTTAAAATTTTAAGACACTTTAAAGTGTCTGTTTTTTTAACCATCCGTTTCAGATGCCCAAGTGTCTGAATTTCAGACATTTCAGTTTACAGTGATAAAGCTGAAACACCACGTTATAATTGGGTAACATTTCTTCGCATAAATTTAAATGATATCATCCATCTTTTTATACAAGAGAATTTATAGAAGTGGATTGTTGAATCTATTTAGCTTAAAACCAAACAAATTTTAAAAAATGCATTTCGTACTGGCTGCTCAAATTGATTGGCATAAGGGAGATAAATTAATTTAGAAAATGCTTTATAATCAATTTTAAGACCACATCAGTTATCTTTTGGTTTTTACTTTTGTGTCTTTACCATGAATTGATAAAAACTTCATTTCAGCTCGTTGATTGCAACAGTGTTTGTTCCCTTCACCGAACCAGTCTCCTGCAGCATATTAATCAATGTCACCTTAAATAATTTATGGGAAAAAATGACAATTTATTCAGTAATTAAAATAAAGAGGTGAATTACTAATAAAAAAATTAAGTAAAAGAATGCGTTTTTAAGTAAATCGTGAAATTGAAATCATAATTGTGCAGACAATTTCAGAAAATTATATCGCCTACGAAATGATGCTGTCAAATGATAATGTCTGAAGTTGTGATTCAGACGTGAAATAAAGTAATTGCACTTTGTTATCTCTTTCTCGCCAAACAATAGTTTGATTAACAATGTAGTGAAATTTCAATGTAAGTTAAATAGGATTTCTCTAAAGATAAGTTGCGGTAAGATCTTGAATTGAAGTAACACTAGACATTGATCATGAAATTACTTAATTCTTTTGTGTTACTGAAATTTTCATTTAAATTCTTCTATAGTTTGATCTTCTAAAGTTGCTTAAAATTTCTGGGAAAACCTTACAACTATAGTGGGAAAAACGGATTTCAATTTAACCGCATGTGTATTGTTTTATTATCTATATCCGGGAAAACCTCGTGATTTAATGTGGAACCTAGTCTTGGAGTAATAATCTAGGTCAATTTTTACTATATCTAAAATTGAAGCATACAAAAAGGGAAAAGCCTTCGGTAGTCACACAGTATTATTATAATTATATCGCAGACCGGCCCCTACCTACTGAATGGAGTGCCTAGCTTAACGGGCTGTGTACCGGTCCGCGGGGTGAAATTCGCCTAATCGGAGCATGGTAGTGATCCATCTGACTAGCACCATGGCCGTCATGGCTGGAGTGTTATTTAGTAAATTACTTTAGTTCACTGTGTTTACCGGCTCAAGATTGCTATTAATTATGTTGAATTGGCACCGCACAGCTCTCCAATTTACATAATAAAAGCTTAATGTACTTAAAGTGGATGTTTTGGGGTCAAATGGGTCGTTCAAATTTAGCTTGGGACTTTATTGTAGCTCTAACAAGTAAAACAATAAAAATTTCATTCTTAAACGGCCAAAACTTACCGAAATATGATACTTTGAATTTTACGAAACTTCGACCTGGTACTAAAAACGTGATTTTCCATTTTTAGAGTCAAAAAATGCTGAAAATTCATAAAATTCAAAATTTCGTAACTCGGTGCATTTCGATCGTACAAAAATGAAATTTTTATTGTTGTATGTGTTAGAAGACGGGTAAAGTCTTACTAAATATAACTTATACGGCCGTATAAAAATTTTAAATTTCGTACTTTTTATTAAAAAAAATAACTATTTTGACGTAAATGGCTAAGAACAACAATTGAAACATTTTTGCTACTGTAACTGCACCTCTAAAGCTAAAAGTTTACGAATAACAAGATTTTGGAAAACAATAAGAAGGGCACCCTGTATATATAATGCATTTGAATGAAACCTTAACGTAAAACGTATATTTAAAAAATACTGGAATATGCAGACTTTTTGTGATTTCATAACTTTGACTCATTTTTACTTTGAAAGGTGTTTCTCCAAAAAGTGTTTTTCTTTTTTTTTTTTTTTTTTTTTTTTTTACATTTTTATATTATTTAAATACAAGCATATTTGTAAAGTAAACCAGCCCGTTCTATTAGAGAAAAATACCTTTAACGACAAATACAGAAAGCTTTAAAACTTATCATGTCTCAAATATATTTCCATATTGAATGCTTAAAACTCAAAATGTATAAAAATAATATATATACATAATTACGATGTATATAAATAAATAATTCAAAAAATCATGTATAAATAAAAGATTATGTAATTCTCATATGATTTCAGAATAAAATACATTTCCATTTACATCCCCCCACCCTTAAATCGTCTTTAGATAGCCATCAAATATACTTTATAATGTTCTTCACGTTCATATTTTTAAGCATTAGTTAAAATTAAGATTAAATGCTATTATCAGTTAACGAAGAATAATTACGAAATTTTATTTTATGGTAAATTTAACCACGAACTTATATAATAATAAATTGCTTTATTATTATTATTATTTATAGGATGCATTCCTATTTTTAAAATATTCCTCAGGAAATTAATATTTTTAACTTCTGTTTTCTGTGTACACTTCTTAAAGGGTGTCTCTTTTTTTCTTAGTTGTCAAAAATTTTCGGAAATATATAATTAATTTTATGTGAAGTGTTAAAATGTTATTCAATTTCGCTAAGATTTTAACACATGAAATATAAATTAAGCACATATTTTAGAAATATTTTGATAACTAAGAAAAAAAAGAGACATCCTTTAACACTAGAACCGCGATGACGGT
This sequence comes from Maratus michaelseni, assembly GCA_963931845.1. NCBI lineage: Eukaryota > Metazoa > Arthropoda > Arachnida > Araneae > Salticidae > Maratus > Maratus michaelseni. Next base: position 165,394,077 of record OZ007587.1, read on the forward strand.
TCACTTTGACCCGTACCAAATGAATAATTGTCGATTCGCACCAGACATTTTTTTAATAAATTAAGTTAAATATATACGGCGTAAAAATAAGTTGAATAAATAAGTTAAATATAAATTCTGGTGTAAAATAGTTTTTATAAAACTTGAGTAAAATTCCCGCGGTTCTAGTGTTAAGAACAGTACAAAGAAAACAGAAGTTAAAAATACTAATTTCTCGAGGAGATATTTTAAATATACGAATGCATCCTACGCCCATAGGTTTAACATTAGCGAGGGGAATCGGGAAGTTGTTCACTGACAAACAGCGTTGAGAAATTTATTTCGTATTTTTCAGAAAACAATTTCTGATTATTATTAATTGAAGGCTTAATTATTATTAAATGCATGCTTAATTTAGTACAAAAAAGGGCAATTGTTAAATTAGTCTTTCAAAAAAAAAATGTTAAGTGTTTGCTATAAATTTTTAGAAGCTACCCGTATTTTATTACACTCTTTTAACTAACTCAACTTGGTTTTTACATGTAAAGATAGAATTTTGTAAACCGAAGTTTAAGTCACTTCTGATTTACTAGAAGCTAGGATTATAAAAATTATGTATTTCTGAAGAAAATACAACATTTTAATATTTTTAGAATTTAAAGTTAATAACTTGATTTTAAGATATTTTTCCGTGTGCTCGCCACAGGTAATAAATCGCTAAATATTCTTTATGGTTACAATTGTATGCGAGTTACAACAACAATGGATTTATTTATGCACCAAAAAGGCCACCTGGCTGTGAAGCTGAAACAAAGAAATACTTAACACTATAGAATAGAAAAAAAAAATAAAGAGCGTAATATATTTATTAAAAAAAACTTTTAATCAATTAATTAAATTTTGTTTATACGCTGAGAAATTAATTTAGAAATCCTAAAAATATAATTTAAATAATGCTTTTTTTCTCATTACCATATCTTAAAAAAGAAACAGAGCAAAAATTATATATTTTTTAATAAATTCATTAGCTTGTGCTTTTTTACCAAGCGTAAAAAAGGAGTTGTGAATTTTCTCTAATGGGCTCGGTGCCCCCGCCAAATTGATGTATTGTAAGGAAAATTTTCGGAAAAATCATAAATTGCAATCATGAAATTAGACGCGATTTTCAAAATAAACATTAAATGCTGATAAAAGAGTGAACTTCCAAAAAAAATTTACTTCATATTTATTTTTTTAATTGGTGATTTTTTTTTTCATAGAACTAACAAGTGTATGGATCTAATAGCTTGCAGGATAGTAAGAATTTGAAAGGTGTTATAAGAAAAAAAATCAACTAAATAATCCTTGGGCAACTAGCCCATGGTGCCTCAGACTTGACTGGTACCTTAGAAAACGAGTCAAACGTGTCTGGAAATCAGTAGTCAGATTTTTGGCTTTATATCTTTATATCTTTTCGGGGTCAAAGAAAATTCTTGAGATTTTTGTAGTAATATAATTAGAAGAGTTTTGTGATCGAATTCATCGAAATTGCAACGTTTATTCAAAAGAGACGGCGAAATAAAGAAAAATTATTATAAATGCAAAACTGACATGTTTTTTTTTTTTTTTTTTTTTTAAGATACACTGCAAAAAAAAAATGTTGATATACTGTAAAATCAACATTTTTTTTTTTTTTTTTTTTTTTTTTTTTTTTTGCAGTATATCCTAACAGGTGCTAAGTATTTATTTCGAAAACCTTAGTTGATAAGGTATATTACAAATTATAATCTTTTGTAATACTTTTCAATATAGTTGAATGAAAATTATGATTTGGGGTCGTCCGTATATCTCTGTTCGTTCAAATTCTAAGTTTCGCAATAGTGCTTGAATAGTCATGAAATTCATATATGTATATTTCTTAATGAAAATGAAGAACGTGGCATTTATATTTTTTTACAGGGGTACACAAAAGATCTCAGATCCATTATAGTATATTTAAATATATATATATACATATATATATATATATATATATTATTTTAATGACATTGTAGTGTTTCAAAGTCATCAAATTGATATTTTTTATTGTACTTTATAGAAATCATGCTCTCTATAAAAGGGATGTGTGCGGTACATGTAATACTTATGCGGGGTTGCATAAAAGAATTCAAATACACTACCATTTAGGGACGATTGTTACTATTATAGTATTTAAGAATCTACGCTAGTCACGCGAAAAAAAATTGAAACTCTTATAGTTAAACCTATGGGAGCGTTCTTTCGAAATTTCTCATTTGCATTTCAATATTTTTTTTTTGTTCTTTGCATAGGTTAATCTCTAACCGGACCCTTTTAACTTTTTTTATTTTAGTTGCAATTTTTATTTATTTATTTAATTAATTAAGATACTTTCACAAGCGAAACCGACTCCAACCAGTTTCAAAAGTAAAAGTGTCCTCATAAGACAAACTGTAACCAAAATCGAAAATAGTAGAAACGTAAATCGTTAGACATCGACCTCAGATACCGTATGAAAAAAATTATATATTGAAATAAAGCAAGCAAAAAGTTAAAAAAAAACGTTCCCATAGGTTTAACATAAGCTTACGAGTTTCTTCGCATGGCTATAATGTATGTACATAAAAATACTGGCAAGTAAATGAGTGGGGAGGGGTGAAATTCTTGATGTGCCTTATGCCCCAAATTGCGTAAAGTCGAGTTCTGGATGTAACATCGTGATTGTTAATTAACGTAATAGCAAAAAACAATCGTCTTTTTTAAAGCCAAATATATATATATATATATATATATATATAAGTACAATGGAATAAATTAAAAACTATTCAATTTTAATGTATACGAATACCCAAAATAACATCCCATTCTCCCGTACTATTCATATATTTGAGGTTTGCATTTGTATTCCAACAAAAATATTTTTTGTTTGTAAGATATATTTGTTATAAGGAATAACGCTGAAAACAAATTAGAAAGCATATCAAGTTTGTCATATCCCACGGATTTTTACAAAAGATTAAGTTCTTACGGATATTTAAGCTGACAGATGATTAGCAATGGATGTATTTGAGCAGACAAACTTAATTGCTTTTGCTTGCGTCGCTGTATACAAAAAAAAGTTTTGTGTGCTACTTCTATAAGAGATTAGTTTGATATGAAAACAATAGACGAAATAAAATATGATAAAAATAGCTCTGATCCTACTTTTAAAAAAACTCATACATAGAAACTTTTCAATGAATTTAGAAGATAAGATTATTTCTTTTATTTTCTTCGAATGCAGCTTTTATTTTTTTAATATTTTCAAGTGAATTTAGTATTTAACAAAAAATATCTTAAATATAATGTTATTTTCTTTCTTTTTTTCTTTTTCTTATGTTCCATCTAAAACAGCTGTTGTATATGACATTTCTATTTTTTTCTTCTGAAAATAAATGCCAAACACTTATTCTTTATTATACACTCAATATACTTTATTGTATCATATCGAAACTTAAGTATCAAACACTCATGCTTTATTATTGATCCCTTAAATCTCACTTCTAGTTGTCAGTACTTTGAAACTATCTAAAAAAAATTATACCTTTAGTTTCACATGTGAAATTTTTATTAAATAGCTAGCAATCATATATATATTTCTAATTTTTATGTTTCTTGAATGCATCATTCCAACGCACAGATATAATGGTAAAAATTCTGCATTAAACAGAAAAAAAGCCAACCTCTGATGTAGACCAACTCTATTTTACCCGCACTGTAGCAATACATTGTAGATAATGATGCAAAATTTATTTGTTAAGCTAAAAACTTCTTTTAATAAAAAATATCAAAAAATAAAACAAAATCCAGCTTATTAAAACTAAAATATACACCAAAATGAAACATAGCTGCGTACGTTTTCTTTCATTTCGAGATGATTTTGCTTTTGATAAATTTTAGTGCTCCATTCCCTCAAAAGAAAAATACGTAATCTTAATAGAATTACTTTGCTGTCTGTCTGTCTGTCAAGACCACTTTTTTCTTTTCGGGAACGGCTAAAGGTATAAAGTTGAAATTAATATCAAATAATAAAGTTCACAACCCCATTGTTTTGTAAAAATTTCGAGCTTTTAACTCAATGCAATCAAAAATTACGGCCTTAAACAATGTTTTTTGTTGTTGTTGTTGTTGTTGTTGTTTTTGTTGTTTTCATACAAACTCATTCTCAAAACCTAGAGTACTTGCCGTTGACCTAGAATCTTGATATTTGGCACGAAAAAATGTATTATAACACATAAAAATCCGAAAATTATTAATGTATAGTTCTATTTCGATTTCTTATGCGACAATCTCGTCTGACCGTCTGTCTGTGAAAATTATTTAGTTCCAGAACGGCTGAAGGTATCAAATTGAAATTAATATTACATAATAAGGTCCACGCCCCATTGTTTTGTAAAAATTTCGAACTTCTAACTCAATGCAATCAAAAGTTACGGCCTTAAAACAACGTTTTCCAATACTTGGATTTTACATATTCGGGACTCCAGCCAAATTAACATATTGTAGATGAACTTCGTTTTATTTCTGTTAGATAGGCATGGAGCAATTATAAGCGAAAGTATTGCAATGAGCAATATAATTATCGACAAAGTTTTCTCCTAACTTTGTCATACAATGTGGTGTAAATCCATTTTTTCTTCAGTCATCACAAACAAATCTACTTAAGATTTAATAGATAATTAAATAAATTACAACTTTGTGATACAACAATTACAAAAAGTTGGAAATTGTACGTTAAAAATGACAAGTGAGTAGCGTTCTTACTATAACTAGTTTTACAACGTAAAAAAATCTTCATTATTATTTCAGTGAAATGAATTATATCGCCTGTTATAAACGAAATGAGCCTGCCTTTCTTTTCTCTTATTATGTATGCCACGTTTACAGATACGAATTTTTTTTTCGACACCAGATAGAGCTGCAAAATTTACCATGAAGATCTTGCTTTGCGAATGATTACCTCCATGGTTTAATATTTCTATGGTTCACGATGAACGAATCTCTTGCATTTATTTACTTCAATGGGTATTGGGATAAATATTGGTCTGCTAACCTAATTTTAACTGAAGTTATCTCAGAATCTATACATTTTTTAATGTAACTCATCTCTCAAACAAGCAATTTTTTGTACGATCTTTTTAAAAATGTAACTTTCACGCAATTTTATTCGAAAAAATAATTTTGAATAAAAATGGCATATGAAAAAAGAATTGGTCAGCCCGTATTTGTTTTCCTCAGTCACATGACTTGCGCTTTTATTATATAGGTTATGTATGATAGAAGTTAATAGAATGGAGAAAACTTTTATTAATATCTTTTTAAGCTTTGATTCGATTTTCATAAAATTTGAAATGACTCGACAAAATTCTGAAACCATTATATATATTAAATTTCAAACCATTCGGTTGGATAGTTTTTGCGCTGTTATATGCGGACAGACAGACAGACGGACGGACGGATCAGACGACGACATAGGTGCTACGTATTTATATAATTACGGACGCACATAAAAAGTATCTAGGTATAAGTAGGAAATTTTTGTTTTTAAGTATTTGTAACGAAACTATGTACTTATATGTTTATGGTAATATGATATAATGGCATGGAACTCTCAGGGTGCGAGTCTTAACTCGCACTTGTGCTGTTATTACCTTATAAGGATCAACTATTTAAAAGCAAACGTTTACCTAACTCTTCTATGAATGATCACTTCGAAAACAAACTACATATTAAATATTAATCCCACAGTTTGGAAAATCAGAGAAAATAACAGCAAATTCTGTTGGCAATCTGGGTGCCAACAGATTGGTTTTTTGCTGTTAAAATGTCATGGATTGGATACAGCATTTTATGCTGAAAGTTAAAAGCAAAATGTGCCTTTACTGTTTTATTTATTTATTTATTTATTTTTACATTTACAGCAAAAAGGCTGTAACGATTCAAAAGCTGTTGATAAGTTTAAACTCTGAATATATTCTTTCTTGAAAAAAGTAGACAAAAAAAAAAAAAAAAAGATGTCAAATACTTAATGTACTATGGATAAATATTTTGTCAAATAATTACGGTGTAGATTTTAGGATAAATGAGAGAATTTTTTATTTTTATATAGCAAATGATCAAATCGTGATTTTTAGTTTTAATATCACAAAGTTCTAAAAATTATTGTTTTAGATGTCTGCAAAAAATGTTGATTTTTAGTATGTTTATTATATGAAGATTAAAAATTTTAAAAATATGCTTAGATATTTTTTGAAAACGTTCTCGTTATAGACATTTAAAATATAGAAAAAAGTACTTTCATAAAATTTGAATATTTTGTTCCCTGTATATATTTTATTCTCTTCCATTCTTTTCAAATTTCTCGTTTGCATTTCAATATTTTTCTTTTTCTTTTCAAAGGATAGATGAGGTCGATTTCTAACCGAGTTCTTTTTCAATTTTTCGATTTTGATTACAGATTTTTTTATACGCTTACTTTCTATTTCGGAACCAGTTTCCTCACTTTAACAAACTGTACCCAAAATCGAAAAAGTTAAAAAATTCCCAGTTAGAGATAGGCCTCAACCATAAAAAAAGATTCATTTAAAATATTAAAATGCAAACGAGAAATTTGAAAAGAACGCTGCCATTGGTTTAACATTAACTTGAGAGTATCTTCGTGCAACTAATGTAGACTTTTAACAGTGACATATCAATTTGAAAATAAATTTCCAAAGATACTTCTGACCCCTTCCCACCCTTTTTTTTTTTTTTTTTTCCTTTTTACAAAACTTTGTTATACGTGATAACCAAATTTTGAAATTCCTTTAGATTTCTGGTTTAGAAAAGAAGAAAACTGTTACAATTTACATAAAATTTTAAAAAGTTCAATTTAACCGAATTCGTTCGTGCTGTTCCCTTTTACTGTATCTTGTAATTCATCAATGATGCTATTTTTCATAAACTTTTTTTCCCCCCTGAAAATGTTAAGGTTTAAATAATGACAGTAATGACATTTTTTTTCTTTGCTTTTCAAAAAAGTGTTGGAAACAAGTTTTTCAAAATTATTATTTTAAATTATTACTTCTGTATTTACGGTTTTACGAAAAATTCCTGCTAAACACATCCGATATTCATGAATGTTTCTAAAATATGAAATGTCAGTGCATGAAATTGGTTTGAAAAATCAGTGTAAGCTTAGGTTAACCTTATAAAAGCAAAATAGTTAAACTCTTTTGTTTAAAAATCAATTTATATCAAAAGAAAAAAAAAACATTTTTATAACTTAATTTTGAAATTTTATAATTATTAAATTTTATGTTTAAATATTGAAACAAAATAAAATAGGAGTATAAAAATATTTTTAATTCAACTGGTGTAAGTCTGAAGTCTGTATAATTAATTCTATAAAATACTTTTTTACAATTTTTTAGATGTTAAAATTTCTTGTTTAATAACAAAAAAAATTAATTAAAAAAAGGCAGGATTTTTTTTTAATTTGATAATTAAAAATTATTTCCATAGAAAATGAAAAAATAGATTTTTTTTCTATAGAAATTACATGCTGGAAAATTATTTTTATGTTTTAATTTATAATTTTTTTTTTTTTTTAATCAAATTAATATTTTCGAATAATTATTATTTGAACTCGGCTGGCAAAAAATTATTTATATAGTTTGTCTTTATTTAAAATTATAATTTATTTTTTAATGTTATAATTACTTTTTTTCATTTTAAATTTAAAATTTCGTTGCTATAAACCATCACAGTTTTGAAATTATTTTATTCCAAAGGCAGCAATAAAAATTATTTTATATGAACTTGTACAAATTTATATTTATAGATTATTCTTATAACTTTAAAACGATTAAAAATTTGCCTTTAAAAATTTATTTGAATCAAAGAGAATAAGAAGAGTTGTTTTAACTAATTTGGGAAAATATATTTAGTATGCATAGCTCTATAACTTTATAAATAACATTAACATATTTGTAAAAACATTTAACTACTTTGATTGGGCTGGTATAAAACTCTTTCTGTTGATCTTATTATTACTATGGTAACTATAGCTTTTTTTTTTCTTTTTATTCAAAAAGTATCATTACAATGTAAAAACATATCAAATCACAACGTAAAAATTATTATAATGAAGTTGGTTGGTAAATATTTATGTTTGATAATTTTATTACAGAATTATTTTATTAATTATTACAGATTTACATTTTAAAATTATTTTCATAAAATAAAAGGAACAACGAATATAAGTTTAACTAAGTTGTTAGAATGTTGTGTCTATGAGTTACACAGAACATTTAACAGGCTATTTAAATTCAAATTTTTATGAAAATTTAAGAAAACAGTATAAAATATTGTAACTGAGCTAGTAGAAAATATTTTTAAGAGATTATCTATTTAAAGTTTGCATCAGTAAAAAATATCTTAATCAAAGGATGCTGCTAAGATTATTTTATTTGGAGTGAGTAGAATTTTTTTTTCTAATATTTCAAATAATAAAAACTTTTGTTCGAAATGTATTTAAATAAAATTAAAATGAAAGCATATTTTTACGACGCTTGTGAAAAAATACTGGTTAATTTTTTAATTTTTTAACAATTAAAATTCTTTGTTTAAAATATATTTGAATAAAAAGATAAAATTAAGATTTTTTTTTTTAGTAGACTGCTACAAAATTAGTTATATAAGCTAATTTTTTATGGATTTATAATTTGTTTGTTAATTTTCTTTATTTATAATTTAAATCAAAAGATAATAAGAATAATTTCCACTGATCTTTTGGAAAATTGATTTTATACGCTAACTTTATGATTTTCTTATTAAAATTCTCCACTTAAAATTTATTTAGATGAAAAGAGACCTAAGAATAATTTTTACTAGGCATGAGTAAAATTAGTTTTACAGACTAACTTTATAATTTTCTAACTATCAAATTTCCATATTTAAATTTTATTTAACTGAAAAGAGGATGTTAAGATTTTTTTTTTCCCATGGTACTTCTGAAAGATTAGTCCTATAAGCTATCTTTATAATTTTCTAACTTCTAAAATTTTCCATTTAAAATGTATTTGAATGAAACGGGAATGGGTTATTTTCACGGAATGTCTATAAAATTAGTTCTATAGGCAAACTTTAGTATTTTCTATTAAAATTACGCGTACGCTCTATCAAACTTCCAAGGAATATGACACCACTATTTCAGATTATAGATCTTTGCGTAATATATTTTCTTTCAAATTAGAAATCTTTCTGCGATTAAATAAGTTAAAAAATTATATTCGAAAATTGTAGTAGAACTGTACCAGCCTGTGAAATTTATTTTAATCTTGATAATTTTTTTTTTTTTGGAAATTTGGGGGGGGGGGGGATTATTTCTGTAGGCTAACTTAATAATTTCCTGACTATTAAAATTCTCCATAAAAAAAATTATTTGAATCGTTAAAGTAAAAGTTGTGTTAACTCAAGCGATCAAAAGTTATATCTAAATTTAAAAAAAAAAAGTCGACGAACAATATACATAACAATATGCAACATAAACATACACAATATTTTTCAGTTCCAATAATTTCATAAACTAGATTTAAAAAAAAAATAAAATAAAATAAAATAAAATAAAATAAAATAAAATATTCTATGATCTACCTCTATTACAGTTAATTTCTTACAAATTCTTTGCAGGGAGTAAAAACCCCGACAACAGCAATTTCATTTAGAGAGGGCATGGTAGGGCAATCCAAGAGTTTAATACTTTTTTTATACTTATCTTTATTACTTACCCATCATACGTAGGGTAAGTCTTGTAATCGTTTTAAAAATCGAAAAAAAAAATTTGACGGATTTACACGTTTCAGACACTGGAGATTCCGAAAAACATATTTTTAGAAAAAAAAATTTGCCGTCCGTCTGTGTGTCTGTGTGTCTGTAAACGCTCTATCTCCCGAAAAAATTGAGATAGAGACTTGCAATTTGGTATGTACTTAGTATGTAATAATGGGAATACGCCTATTTCATTTCAATAACCTCGATTAACCGGAACTATTTTTTTCGGACTCTCGAAATATTCGTTCTGATAAAAGGTATATAAAAATTTTCGAAATTGGTTATTTTAAGAAATGAATATAAAAGACAATAAAAAAACATAAATTTTGCATAAAGTATGGAGTCGATCGGATAATTAGTTGCCGAGATATTTGGAATCCTATTTTCCACACTCTTCGATTTTTCATGACCCTGTCTTTCATCCAAATTTCACTTCAAAGATATATTTTAATTGAAAATTTGACGCTTAATGAGATGCAATAAACCGCTAGTTAATAGGATTATTATTTTTGGAGTTATAAGGATGTTTCTTTCAAGGAATTCAGTAATCGAGCCTTTAAAGTTTGTGACGTCATCAAGCCTCGATTTTATTTGAATTGCAATCCATTTTATAAGTAGTTTACACATTTTTTTATTTTAATATTTTACATTATGCATATCCATGATGGGTAAGTATTACGGTGGCCCCCAACGACTAGTTTTCTTATTAGTTGAGGCTTTTCATTTATTCGTACCAAGACAATACAGTAAAACCTCTAAAAACGGAATAGCTAGAGACTGGAAAAATTTCGTTTTAGATAATTGTCCGTCTATAATTGTATGACATTTCTTCCGTCGGGATCGTGAAAATTTTTCACTTAAGGCAATGTTTCGTTATAGACAGGTTCCGTTTTAACAGAATTTAAATATATTATAATAATAAAAATATACCCTTCAAAATATGTATGGAAAGCAAGAAAAATAGTTCATTTCAAGTAGACAGATTATCTGGAATTACTAAAGTCTTTGTTACTATGTCCAACGAAAAAATTTTGTCCCCTCGAAGTAAAATTTGAAATAATGCTCCTATGTAGTTTGTAACTCTTCTCATAAAACAAGTGAACTTTATAATTTTCTTATTGAAATCCATCATATAAAATTTATTTTAATAAAAAAAATAACGATGTGTCATCTATTAATTATGTTACGCAAATTTTCTGGGTTTTTTAACCCTCCATCTCCCTATGTCACAGGTTGTCACATTCAAGTCACCCTCCCCCCTGTTGTGGCGTCACATTTTCTGAAATTATTAATTTAGAGGTAATTTTATGCAAAAGAAATTTATATACGATCTATTACCTACTGACATGATTATTATAAATCCATTACGATCTTGTGTGCCTGTTGAAATGCAAAGGAAAAATATACTTAATTCTACCTAAATAAAAATATTTTCTTTTTAATGAACTTTGTTATACTGCTTGAAAATTATACCGATACCTGATTATTTTCATATTTTAGATCTGACTTCACAACATGACCCCCCTCCTTTCCACCTATCACACTGTGTCACACTTTGTGGAATCCCTCCCCCCACCCCTCTTGAAGTGTGACTAATTAATGAATGACCCTAAGTTGTTTTAACTCAACTGGTAGAAAATTATATCTAAATTACGAAAAAGTCAAAACAGACCTAAAAATATACAAAAGAACTATTTCATAAACTGGATTGAAGAAAATAAAAGATTCGATGACCTACCTCTAGTACCGTTAGTCTCTTACAAATTATTTGCTGGGGAAAAGTGCCGGCAAGAACAGTTTGTAAGCTCACCAAATGAAACAAGTGAGGTATATATAAGTGAGTCCGGTTTCGCTTCCAGGCTCTTTAATAAGAATCACTTGCGAACCACTTAAGAAAAAGAGTCACGTGACCCTCCACCCATTTATTTATTTTTTTAATTTTTCTTTCGCTGTCTTCCGCCTCTCCAAAATCAGAACGATGAGTGAAACCACTTCGAAAAAAAGACTCTGTTTTGTTTCTTTTTTATTTGCGTTTTGTTAGAGCTTTACTAATTTGTCGAGTGTGATTGATTCTTATCACTTGCAAAAGAAGATAAATTGTTGACAGGATTGACAGACAAAAAAAACTTTAAATTTTTAATTGCAAAAGTCAGTTAAATTTTTAAAAAAATAGATTTTGATTATTTTTTACTGCAAAATCAAACTAGTTGTTGCCCCCGTAATACTTACTCATCATGGGTATGCGCAATATTAAATATGAAAATGAAACATGTGTAAACTATTTATAAAATGCATTGCAATTCGAATAAAACCGTGGCTTGATGACGTCATAAACTTTAAATGCTCTATTACTGAATTGCGTAAAAGAAACATCTTTATAACTCCAAAATTGATAACCCTATTAACTAACGGTTTACTGCGTCGAATAAGCATCTCATTCCCAATTAAAATATATCTTTGAATTGAAATTTGAATGAAATACAAGGTCATGAAAAATCGAAGAGTGTGGAAAATAGGATTCCAAATATCTCGGCAACTAATTATCCGATCGACTTCATTCTTTATGCAAAATTTATGTTTTTTTTATTTTCTTTTATATTCACTCCTTAAAATAAACAATTTCGAAAATTTTTATATACCTTTTAACAGAACGAATATTTCGAGAGTCCGAAAAAAATAGTTCCGGATAATCGAGGTTACTGAAATTCAATAAGCTTCTTCCCATTATTACATACTAAGTACATACCAAATTGCAAGTCTCTATCTCAATTTTTTCGGGAGATAGAGCGTTTACAGACACACAGACGGACGGCAATTTTTTTTTTTTTTCTAAAAATATGTTTTTCGGAATGTCCAGTGTCTGAAACGTGTAAATCCGTCAAAAAAAAAAAAAAAAAAAAAAAAAAAAAATCGATTTTCAAAACGATTACAAGACTTACCCTATACTACGTATTATGGGTAAGTAATATGAATTTTCCATAAAGTATCCTATATGAGTATTTGAGTTAAAATCTTTGAAATCGTTAAAGGATGAAAGAAAAACATATAATGAAGTTTAATGGCAAATTTTTATTTTTATTTTTTTATTTTTTTTCCTTTCCTTTGTTGTATATTAATACTTATTGTATAAAACAACAACTAAAAATGTACAGTGATGGGAAAAATTTGTTTACACTCCTCACTATTTATGGAGCCAATAATCGTATAAAAATGATAAGAGTACAAACTGACTAATAATAATGTCTACTACTAAATGTTCTGCATGAATTATAGTTTGGGGGACAGCTACTAGATATTAAAAATTGCCCTAAATTTCTTTTTCCAAATGGTCCTTTTGACTGTATATTTCAGTTCCTTGAATCAAATCAGCAAAATTATTGGGAAGAGGGTATACTTTATTTTCCACGACTATACAAATAACAAGTAACATGTAGTTGTCTCAAGACTTCTGGTGTCTGATCTTTAGTATAAAAACTTTTAACAATAAAAAGAGAAAGTTAATCTCTCTCTCTCAATTTTAGGTTATTGTTTTATACATTTATATTATTTATAACATGGAACTATTTTATATTTGCCTTAAAACTGTATGTTCGTGACAAGTGGGAACAGTAAGAAAACATTTGTGTGTAAATTGCTTAAAATGTTAAGATAGAAGTATTATGTCAATATCTATGACTTGCACCTTTTTTTAGGGTTTCGTTCATCTCACGAAACCCTATTACTCCCGCTCCGTTGTCTGTCCGTCACAGAGCCATTCTCAAAAACTATATAACTTATAGAGTTGAAACTTTGTGTATATAGATGAATACCATCTGTGAAGAGCTCAAAATACTAAAATTTGAAAAATTCGTATTATTTTAATAAATAGATAAAAAACCAAAATTCTAACAGCCTTTTCCTATTAAATTTAAACATTTTTCGTTATAGCAGATGCCAAAAATTTAAAATCCACAATTAAATTCTTTCTACAATAATTATTTTTCTATCAGACGATTTCCACGTGAAAAATGAAAATGAAATAAAAAGTTTCACCAATTGAAAAAAGGATAAATATGAAATAAAATTGATTGACGTCATAGTGCTAATAAAACGGAAAATGTCTAAGATTTCTCAATAATACAAGGAGTATGAGTGTGTGTATGTACACAAAGCAGATTAATATCACGTCATTAGAGAATTAAAAAGAAAATCTGACGTCCTATTGGAAGTTCAACGAATTTTTCCAACGTTTGAGAATAATACAAAGCGAGTATCAATATGAGTAATAGAGAATAGTAAATATATGAATTTGAGAAACATTGAATCGTGATAAAAATCCGATTATGGAAATATTCGCATATTTTAACATTTTGAAGGTGTACAATTTGTTTAATTTTGATATATTTTTTAAATATTGCATTTAGTCCGTAATACGGATATTATTATGACAGACTATAATAGAGGGCTTCGCCCGCTATCCGGCTGGTTTAGATATTCGAAAAAACGGAAAAATAGACCGGTAAATTTTTACTTTATAAAAAAACATGACTTTTGTTGTTGTTGTTGTTGTTGTTGCTAAATGATATTTATTTGGATTTATTAAAGAAAGGACAAAGTGTTTTGAAAGGAATATTAAACGAAACCCTTTGAGCGATCTTCGGTCACACTTACCCACTTGTTTTTAATGTCACCTATATGCCTCAAATTTTAAACATAAAATCTTCAGTTTGTAATACTACTCCTTTATCATTATTTAAAAATATCGTTACATGAATGCATTTTTATATTGAATAAACTTATAAATTTGGATTATAGCTTTGCAGATGGAGAATTATCATTAAAAAATACTTTTAAGTTCATTCTTTTTTTTTTTTATGACTTTTTAGAGCTACAAAATATTTCATTTCAACCAATGTGATTGATATGATTAATATAATTTTATGTAATATTACAGTTAAAGAAGTCTAATTCGGAGATTAATATTGAAAAATCTGCCCCTCATTGAATAATACATTAGATATAGGTTTTAAGAGAAATTTGTCTATTTATTTATTTATTTATTTACCAGGATAAAATTATGATAGTTATTCTAAAACAGTTATTGCGTTGAAATAAAGCAATTACGTTAAGGATTTCAAAAAAAGGCAAAACTAATTTTTGCTTTCGCGAAATTCAATATTTTTGAAAATTAGTTCATCATAATTTAGTGCAGTAACAGTTATTCACTACGCTGAATTGCTGCTTTGATAAGTTTATTATTGTCATTTCTAAGAAGTATCGATACATCGGATGTAAAAAACCAATATATCGATATATATCGAGAGTCTAACATCCATATCAAATATAAATTTTTTGGCCTGATATATCGATACTTTACTGTAACCTCTATGTATATCTACCAAAAAAGGTAGTGGCTTAAATAAATGCCTTTGGAAAGGGAAGGAGTAAACAAGTAATTATATTAAAAAATGTATAAATGTGTATGATACATTTTGACCTCTTTTAAGAACTACAATACTGGAACGAAATTCTAAATGATTTAATTTTTATTTCCTATCAGCGTTTTAATTATTTACATCGTGTTTACGTTTTAGAAACTTCTCAATCATTGCTAGAAAATTTAAAAATGATACATTTCTTCTGATAAGTTGCAGTAACGTAATCATTAGAAGGAAAGATCTTACGTGACCCATGATATGCTTAAATCGTGAATGAATCAAACAATAACAAAAAGTACTGAATTTTTAAACCTTTTGCATTTATTTAAATATAAAATATGTATGATATACATAAAATAAGTATGGGGACAGACATATTTTATTTCATTGGCAAATGCGATTTCAAAACTATTTTCGTTTTTTAAACGGTGGCTGATACTTGTAAATCCTAAGACATTTTACGTTAAAAAATGTGTTTTTACATACATTATGAAAAGCATTGAAGCCAGAAAATTCGAAATGATATTGTTTTGAATCCATAAATGTCATGATAATACTTACTGTTTATTGTAATATCTTTATTAAATATTTTAAGGAATGGATAACTTTTTTTTCCTCTGACCATCAAATTAAAAAGTCAGTTTTAGAAAAAATATTTTTTATTTCGTTTTCCAAAGTGATATTGTCACTAGAAATGAAACTAATAGTCATTTGGTGCCAGCTGCACATATTTAAATTTTAAGGTAAAAATAATACTTTTAGTTAAGGTGATAACAATTGTACTCGGGATGCAAGTGCGTCACTTTTCTCACTTTTAGTCACTTTTTTCTTAATTGTCACTTTTAGTCACTTGTTTTTAATTGTCACTTTTAGTCACTTTTTTCTTAATTGTCACTTTTAGTCACTTTTTCTGACTAATACTAATAAAGTGACTAAAATTTTGTGAGCCTACGAAAGCTGACTCAATCATTTTTAGTCAGAAAATGTGACTAAAAGTGTGTTTTTTATTTGTTTCGGATTTGTGGATATTCTCCCTTTAAAAGTTGCATCTACATTTATATAAAGTAATCTTGAGCTCTATCACCATTTGTACTGATATCAGTACCTAATTACCACAGCCAACAAAAGAGACAAACCACAATACCTCTATCCCATTTGATTTTCACATAATCAAGATAGGCTGGTTTCCACCAATTGTTAAACTACCGTGTGATCAAGATAGCCTGAAAAGCAGCTGAAAACAGTGGAGTACTGCAGCCTATCTCTTTTGCTGTCTGTGCTAATTAGGCTATCACGACTGATATAAAATAGACATGAGATGGTCTCAGCCCCAACTCGGTCCTGAAATTAATCTTGGGCTCTATTTTTATACTAGCCTTCGAGTTCATGTTCAAAGTGAAAATTTTATTTATTCACAAATCGAAAAAAGAAAATAAAAACTTTATATTTAAGAAACAAGAATGTAATCTAGGTTTCTTAAAGTGTTTTACAAGCCTTTCAAAATCTGTTTGAAAGGGATGGTGGGATATAAGGAGTTATACAGGAGTTATAATACTCTGTAGCCTTTTTACAGTCAGTGTTAGTAATAAATGTGGCGGATATTTCTTGTCTATCCCCACTTTCTGTTTCAAGTCTTTTTCCAAAATTACAAAAAAAGAAGATGCCTTTCTGTGATAGTTTTACAATGATATTTTAATAAAAGAATTGTTACTTTTGAAGATTTCTGCCAGTGCTTGGGTATAAATAAAAAAATTGCTATTTTTAACAGATTTTCAGGGATATGTAAATCACGAAACATCATCATAAGAGAGTATTTAGGATTGATACTTACTTTTACCTAAGAAGATATTTTTAAGTGAGAAAATTAATCTCGAAACAATTTTAAAATGTTATCAATGATTTTCTACTGGCTCTGAAGAAAGAGCTCAAACTCATCTCTACCATGCACTAGAGATGATAATGGACAAGTCCGGTCCCAAGTTCGATTTTTATACCAGCCTCCAGGCTCAAATTGAAAATTTATTTATTCACAAATCAAAAAAGGAAAAAAAACTTACTATTTGAGAGAAACAAGAATGTTTTCTAAGTTTCTTAAAGTGTTTTACAAGCCTTGAAAAATCAGTTTCAAAGGGAATTGAATTGTTATAGATGGAATATGAAGGGAAATATTCTATCTGATTCTGAAGCTTTTTTACAGACAGTATCAGTAACATGCCGTGGGATATCTCTTGTCTATCCTCGCTTTCTGTTTGAAATTCTTTTCCAATATTACAGAACGCATGACATTCTAACAAATGATGTTGTACAAAATGTTAAAACAATATAAGAAATGTGATTCTTGGAGATTTTGATCAGTGATTGAGTATAAAGAACATAACTTATTTTAAATAGATTTTCAGAGTCATGAAAATCACACAAGGTTGTCATGAGTTAGTATCTAGGATTAATACTTCTTTCTATGTAAGAAGAGATATTTAAATTTGAACATTAATCTTGAACCAATTTAAAAATGTTATTAACAATTTTCTTCCGTGTACTTTCGGTATCTCGCTCTGACTCTGGTGACACAAATTTTTTTGGGCTCTAATTTGAAATCGTTGGGCTCGGGCTCCAAAAAAAAAAAAAAAAGCAACTGATCTCTAGTATGCACTCATGTGAATTCGGGTTCTTTTTTGTTTGTTTGTTTGTTTTTTCGTGCTTAAAAACAAAGTCATTATTGGTAATTCTAAAAATTACTATTGCTCACAAAGAGCGTCCTTTATTAAAAATACAAATTTAGAAATTATTTTTCTTAAGGAAAGTATTTTTTAATTAAAAAAATATGTATTTCATGTATTATTTGTCACTTTTTGTCGTGTTTTAGTCACTTTTTTAGCATGTTTGAGTCACTTTTTCGACACTTATTCTGGTCTTTTAGTCAATTTTCTCACTTTTTTTAAAGCATTTTTACAGTTACATGCCTGATACTATGAATTAAATATTTTTTAAGGCTTACACCGTAAAATAATAAAATATACTGAATTTTATTCCAAATTTAAATGCCTGTAATTAAATAAAACCTATGAAATCCTTGAAAATTATTTTGATTGAAAGTACTGAAGTATAATAAGCAACTTCTATTCATTTTATATCCATTAGAAAAATGTGGCATTTCGATTAAACAAATCAAACGAAAATTACTGTGGCTCTAAACATTAAAAATAATTTAATCATTTTTCCCTGCATATTTAGTACTCGATTACTATTCTTATATCTGTAAGATACAGTGACTTTTTTTCTGACTGCAATGGCGTCTTTGGAAATGTCAATTTGGTATTTTTTTTATTAGTTTTTGTTGTTAAAAGCAAACGAACATATATTTCTAGTTAATTACTACCTTTCTCCGAAATATCGTTGCATAAAGTGCATAAATATGGAAATCATGACATGTAATCTCACAGATAGAACAACAACAATAATGTATAAGTTTTTTGAGGATAGTAATTGAGTATTAAAGAAAAAAGTCTTTGCAACTTCTTAAATATTTACCCATTGTGTTCAGCATCGTGATTGAATTTATGAGAATTTTGACTATTATGTAATCTTAAACAATTGAGCTAACCGCAAGAGGAAACAATTTTCATGCTTATTAATCGACTTAAAAAAAGCAGATTACTCAATTCATCTATCATCTATTACACGTATTATCTGAACTGACGATCAGAACTATAAGGGGGTGGTAATACATGCCAAGTCAAACAACTTTGTGTTGAAAACCAAGGTGGCAATCCTCTTATTCAATAAAGAATACAGGGTGTCTCACCCCAAGCCAAATCCGGATTTTCTTTCATAACAGTAACAATAATGGAGATTTTTTAGCGAAATATTTCTTTATCTTTATTTTTACTTATATTTGTTTATTTTGTGAAATGTCATGGCATCAAGTGAAATGTGGGAATTTCATTTAATTCGGTTACTGGCATCATATGCACTTTAAGCTTTCATCCGAATTTTGAAGCTCAGTGTTGTTTGGACAAGGATGATGGATATTTCTAGGACGTGTTGTGACTTCATCACATTTCACAGAAAACAAAGTGAATCTGTTGAAATTTTCGCTAAAATATCTTCATTATTGTTATAGTTATGAATGAAATTACTGCTTGAAATGAAATACCCCGTATTTTACATTAAATAAATAGATGGTGATTTTGGTTTCATATACAAAAATTATTTGATCTGTGTTATCACATCTTACATGCTATGATCATCAGTTCAGATACATCCTGTATATATAACATTATACATATATATATATATTTGTGTCGTTCACGTATAACTTTCAAATGGATGGAAATATTATTATTATTATTATTGGTGAGGCTTGGGTTAACATTATTAGGTTGACACATCTATCTATCTGCTTGCTTGTCTACGCGCTGCTTTATAGAAAAATATTCTATGTATTCATATATTATGGAGAAATTTTAATGCATTTTGACGGTATTTAACAGCATTTTTAGAAATCAAACTCCTTGCCTTCGTTTTCACAGGCACGCACTAAAAAATTCGTGTGTTTATATTGTGATTTACAGTATCTATAAAAGTTTACAAATTACTAAAAAATTTGAATGCGTTTGAAGCAATTTTTTCTTTTTTTTTTAAATTATCTTACATATTTCATATTTATTTTTTAAATCCCATATGAAACATGTGTTATCATTTGTACGTTCTTTTGTTTGAATAATGCACATATATTATTTGAAATTATAACCCTTTTTTTTTTATAAATATATAGTATTAAGAGAGATCCTAATGCCATAATCGCATAGTAAACAACCACACAAATCTTTTAGAGTTTGAATCTAAAGCCGTCTAAAAGCATGGTATAGAATATACTTATCAATCTACACGCCCCAAGAATTAACATTCGACACTCTATTATACGACGCTGAAATATACCACGCAATAGGTTAATTGGCACTCTTGCTACATAAATTATCTGCCAACTGATTCCAAGTCTTAATTTAATTAATCCATGTGTGAATAAATTGGCTGCAATACAATCAAAATAAATTTTTTGCACCATTATTTTTAGCCATTCTTTTATGCATCATTTTTTTTTTTTTTTTTACTTTGAATTTAAAAATTGCAGAAAAAATCCAGAATCTAAATATTATCTAAAAATTCCGAAAGCGATCAGCTGAATTACAATGCGAGTCATTCTCACATAATAATAAAATTTGTGTTCTTGACTAAAATATATGAATTAAGCAAATCAACCATGAATGTTTAAATTCTTCGACAACATCTCTTTTCAAGCACTACATTGTGCGCTAGTTTAAAATATGAAAAAAAATGCATTTCAATATTTAAAAAAATAAACAGTTGAAAATGTCATTACCATGACTTGTTCCGAACTTCCACTTTGTCAATTTTTTTTATTATTTCTAAGAGTTGGAAAGCCTTTCTTTTTTATCTGGAGGTATTTTTCTCTCTCCAAATAAGATTTTTAGCTTCGGAGTGTTTTTTGCTCGGATTTAGCTAGGAAACTCGGGGTCTAGAGTTTCTTTATTCATGGGTTTTTTTTATCCTTTTTTTTCTCAGGTGATTTAGGGTGCCAAGAGTTTTCTGAAAGGTTTCCTAACTGCCTCATAATCATCTAATTTCGCGACCATCACATCGGAATCAACGAATTTGCTCCAAGATTTTATTAAACTTTCTTTCGTCTTTGGGGAAGCTCTCCGTTTGATCTGATTGCTATCATTAGATTTTTTAACCTTAAAATTTGTCACACTTAACCCTTTTAACTACCCTTCTAAATAACTCTTTAATTCAAAGATGTGGTAATTCCCACCTCCATGCGATGCCCGGCGGGGAAAGGAGTGCAGTTCTAGGGTCGGCCCTGTATATCCAACAGCACGTGTACGGTTCTCCGGAAAAGGCAGGCTAACCTCACCATCAGGTGAGCTTGTTTTTCACTAGGGCAGCTTTTGACTAGGGTTTCTATCTTATCTCCATAGGCCAATCCCAATGCCCGATTTTAAACCGGGAGCTGACTCTGGTGCAACGGCTAGCTAAGGGGATAGTACCGTATCTAAGATTATCTGGGACAAAGACGGAGGCGAGAACGGACTCTGAAGGGCAAGGACCGTTTGCGGCTCCGCAGTATCGCCTAGTCAGTGCGTGAGTCGGCGCAGTACAGCGACCCTCGGTACTGACAGCGGTGGAGTGTAGACAGCCTTTGAGGCCATTAGCCATACCTTTGAGGAAAGGTATGGCTAAGTTCCAGGGTCGGGAGCCGGGTCACTTCGACGGGCACGTGTGGGGACCACTTGAAAACCTTGTGGTCCGCAAAGACCCACTTAAGCCCACAGCCTAAGCGAGTACCTGTCTATGCGTAAAGAGAGGATTTTCCGTGACCTCCCAGGCTCGCGATTGAATCCTATCTTTTTTCAGCGACTGCCGAAGGCCTAGTCGCTACCTCCGATAGGTTTTGACGTGCGGAAACTGTGGTAAAGCAACGCCGTATCGGCGAACTTCGGGAAAGGGTTCCGGTCCCAGCATCCCTGTGGGCGTTATGCTTACTCGGGGCTACTCGGAGGGAGTCGGCGCGGTCCCCGAACCATAAAGTTCCGTTCCTTCAGCTTTGGGGCTAGCTCTTCGCGACGACCAGGCGTCACTCTGTGGTAGGGGGTGCAGGAGGAGTGATGCGCTGGGATCTTTGCCCCGCCTTGGCCTGTAGTCTGTGTCATGGCGGTATCACGCTGGTTTCGGCCATTCCCGTCTGACGCTTGGCGTATTTGGATCCCTCTGAACCTATACTGGCGGACCGGATGACCGTAAAGTCTGATCGTTTTAACATATTCAAAATCATTTTATTATTTTTACACAATCATATTGATTAGTAAAGTTATCATAAAGGTGAATTTTTTTCGACTGAGTAAAAAAGTGTCCGAACCTTTGGCTTAAATTTCCAATTCTCTTCCAGTCGAGCTACCTGGAATGTCAATTAGCGGACACATTTCACCCAGATAATCTTTTCGCAAATAGCATCTGGTCTGCGAGTAAACAGTTTCCCCAAAATTATAGTATATTCGCATGAAAACATTTAAAATTTAACTGTAAATCAAAGAATTATTTTCTTTTATAACCCTTTCAGTAATACGTCCCCACCCCCACCACACACCCACAATTTCCGGTTTCTTTTCTTTTCGGGGTATAAAGGGGGAGTTGACACGCTGATTTTATGTATTTAGCCTTTGTTATGTATTAACTTTGCAGTTTGGTAAAGAGCAGTGTAATGTAATATTTGCTTTCAATATGAAACTTTTTGGATTTTCGATATATCTGTATATTTCTGTATGCGCTGATCATGCAAACCACGAATATTCCCATATGCTAATATAACGTGGCAAGAAGAATTATTTTTGTGCATTACTTGGCAGTTTAAAAATGTTGTCCCTTTGCCAAAAATCAATTGTTATTCGTTCAGCTATTTGCAACAAATTCTTGAAAAATCATCCAAAATATATTGAATACATTAATTTTTAACATTTGTTTTTACTTTACATAGAAAACAAAACCTATTTTCAAGCAGAAATTTAAAGATTTTAATATATAAAAAAGCAAAAATTGTTGAAATAGTAGTCGCTTGTAGCTTACAAGTCGGAAGAACTTTTAACATATGAACAATTAATAAATTGAAAACGAAAGAGAGGTTGATATCTTATCTAACTCAATTAAATTAGCCTCAAAATGCACAAATTACCTGTTTTTAAAACAATTGAATAGATAGTTAAATTAACCCACTAATTCTTCTAAAATCTTGGTTTACAATGAAAACCAATGGATACAGTCAGAGGTTTTTCGCGATTTCCTCGAATTTGATTTTTTGGATAAGGCGAGTTCACGTCCTCATATCTTTGGTCCCATGGTGTGTGATGTTTTTGTATGATCTTCAAGTTATATAGTAGTAAATTATTTGGGTAATAGTGAATCTAAAGTATATAAAATTTGATTAAGCGGCACACGGTGAAGACCCCTTATGTTCCTGTACAACTTCCCCTATTAATCTCATCTATCCGTGGCCTTATTTGAATCTCAGGTAAACTATAAATTATTAAAGATATGGTGTATATATATATATATATATATATATCGAAGCCAGTTATATATTTTTAAAGATAATTATATGAGCTAATTTTAAAATCTTTTATGGCTGAAAATGTAACGAGATAAAAAAAAAAAAAAAAGCACAAACTTGTTTAATCAAAATGTGCAGCCTTGTCATGAGTGATTTTTCCCAGAACCCTTCTGCCATTCATTTAAGTCAAGAAAAAATACAGAGGTTTAGTATTAGTTCACTATTTCACTCTCTCTACTATTACAATATTCTCATATATATGCTTATAATGAGCCAGGTTTTCTGAAACAAGTGGTGTTATATGATCTTCTGGGACACATATATTTTTTTTTCGAAGAGAAGTAAAAGAAAACAAAAAATAAGTAATTGTTGGAAACTGTAGACTTGAATATCATGTATATTTCAATTAAGCAATGTATTTTGATACACAAAATGAACATTTCCATGAAAAATGATCTTATAATTAATATTTTTGTTTAAAACAAAAAAAAATGCAGTGGACGGCAAACACAACATGGTAAAAACATTAGAAAACAGTATGTAATTGAGCTTTAAAAAATAAAATGACGGCATTTATCAAAATGTTAAAAGAGAAATATTTAAACTGTCGGCTTTTTCTGAATGAGTGCCTTTTTCGAATTTTGCAATCATTTCTATCTCTTCTACGTCTGAATTCTGAACAGTTTTACTCTTTTATTTACTCTTTTACAGCAGCATGTAGGGCTAAGTTATTTTTCCCCCTCCTGTGAAATGTAATATTTTTGAGTTGTGTTACTTTTCTTGTGGGTGAACAATATCGTTAATTTCCTGTAATCCCTGTTGTTGGGTTCCAGGAATTCCTATGCTTATATTTTTTAATGGATAAAAAAACTGACGATGCGGCTTACGGGATAAAAAAGCATATAATATAAAAATTGCAGAAAATGGGCATCATATTATTTATTAATTAAAAATTAATTTACGGACTCTTATTTTCGTTTCAAAAGTTTTTATTATATTATCACAAGCCAGTTTGTGAGTTATAGATACTCACAAATTATAAAATGATAAAATTTGCTAATTGTGGCTTTAATGTTGAAGGTGCCAGATACAAGAAGTATAAAAAAGATTTTGCAATACTACAATGTAGAAAAGTTATATTTAAGCATCTCTAAATACATTATTGCAGTCTTTATCGATCAATAAACGAGCTTTATTTCATTATTAAAATTCGAAGCTTTATAGTACCAGAAACAGTTCATCGGATGAGAGGCAAGCCTTATGCAATTCTTTCGAAATACTGGTAATACGATATTTAGTATCATATAATGAAAATTAACTAATCTCTTCGCTTAACTAATATATTACTTTTGAATAATGTGGAATTTTTTTATTCATTTAAAATGTTTAAATAATTCGGGAGAAATTAAAAAAAAATTCATGCCACTTTACTGATAAAAATAAATATCACAACCCAAAACTTATTATTACTTACCCATCATACGTAGTATAGGGTAAGTCTTTTGTAATCGTTTTGAAAATCGATTTTTTTTTTTTGACGGATTTACACGTTTCAGACACTGGAGATTCCGAAAAACATATTTTTAGAAAAAAAAATTTGCCGTTCGTCTGTGTGTCTGGATGTCTGTGTGTCTGTAAACGCTCTATCTCCCGAACAAATTGAGATAGAGACTTGCAATTTGGTATGTACTTAGTATGTAATAATGGGAAGAAGCCTATTTCATTTCAATAACCTCGATTAACCGGAACAATTTTTTTCGGACTCTCGAAATATTCGTTCTGATAAAAGGTATATAAAAATTTTCGAAATTGTTTATTTTAAGAAATGAACATAAAAGACAATAAAAAAACATAAATTTTGCATAAAGCATGAAATCGATCGGACAATTAGTTGCCGAGATATTTGGAATCCTATTTTCCACACTCTTCGATTTTTCATGATCCTGTATTTCATCCAAATTTCACTTCAAAGATATATTTTAATTGGAAATTTGACGCTTAATCAGATGCAATAAACCGCTAGTTAATGGGATTATTATTTTTGGAGTTATGAGGAAAAACCTCTTTCAAGCAATTCAGTAATCGAGCCTTTAAAGTTTATGACGTCATCAATCCACGATTTTATTTGAAGTGCTATGCATTTTATAAGTAGTTTACACATTTTTATTTTAATATTTTACATTATGCATATCCATGATGGGTAAGTATTACGGTGGCCCCCAACGACTAGTTTTTTAATTGTGAAGTTTTTAAGTTATCCTTAAGAAGTTGTAGAATATAACATAAAATTTATTCTGTTGCACTGAGAGCAATTACGCTATTTCTCGTTTTTTTTGCTGCTAATACATGTGGAATTTTTCAGAACTTTTTTTTTAATTTTGATTTTGTTACTCCTTATTTAATAGATTAAATAAGGAGAATAGGCGAATAAGGCGAATTCATAAATAGTAGTAGCTTTCTGAATAAAAATAATAACTCCGCCCAATTGGTAACACTGTTTGTAATACAATTACTACATTATTAAATATATATTTTTTTTAACCATTTAACAGTTTATTACTTGAAATATTTTCAAAATTTAAAGTAAACCTATATCTATAATATCTAAGATTTTTTTTCTTTCATTTTTAAATAGCTTCAAAATTTTGTTAGTTGGCTGAAATTTGCTACAACATATTCTTTTTTTTATTATTCTATACATTCACTCTGGTTAATAAAGGATGTCCATAAATTATTGTCGGGGTGGTTTCTTTACCTCAAAACCTTTGATTTGAGAACATGAAAAAAAAAAGTATTATTACATATTTGTAAAATACAACTCAAAAAGTTTTTTTTTTAATAACACAAAGAAAGTTACATGTGCGTAAAGTTTCAACTCAAAACATGATTAATCAAATAATATTTATAATCAAATAGTAATTAATATTAAAATTAAAATTTTATTACATTTATTTAAAAAAAAATTTTAAATTTAATTTAATTTTTAAAAAAAATCCTGAAGCGACATTGTGTAGTGGTGACGGACTTTTTTCCTAAGAGCCACAACACGCACACTGCTTTCTCTTGAGCAGTTGCCATTTTGAATTATCATGTTTTTTAAAAGTTGTCATTCTTTTTAACCCATTAGACGCCATTGCTCCCATTTTGGGAACATTGCTTTAGGATTTTTCTCTAAAGTGAGTATTTTATAAATGTTCATATGTTATTTGCATTTTGAATATATGAGATGACTTCTGCAATTTTTCCAAAAAGTGTCATTTGAATTTTTTAGTCTTTAAAACATTTTTAAAAAGGCCAAAAATAGCTTTTGGGCCGCATTTCAATGAAATATTCTATTATAATATTCTGAAAATAATATTCTGAAACTGATATTTTAAGAAGAATTCATGTAAATTTGTCCAACTTCTACATTTATAATAAAAATAGAAAATGAAATTACCAGTTCCATAAGCATTTAAGGACCTTTTTAAGCAAAGGGCCACTTACAAAAATGACTGGGTTGTCGAGGGCCACCATCAGTAGAATTTTGTTTACAGGAGGTGTGACGGGGGGGGGGGGGGGGATCAACGTATTCAGTTCAGTTGGCAAGGATATATCAACAGTTTACGTTTGTATTTATACAAGAGATATAGCTAAGATTATTTTCAAAGAGTGAAAATACTCCTTGACTTTATTTGAGGTAGTAAATTTAGCTTTAAAGATTGCCAGTGCCGAAAAAAAATTCTGCTATATGAATGAAGGCGGGGAGAAGGAGAAACATATATTATTCTAAATTGTACTTCTTAACATATTCAGTCATAAAATGTGGATATCAAGTAGGGGTGCACAACCTTTATAAGAGGAGGGCCAGTCACAAAAATGACTGGATTGTCGCGAGCCAACATCCGTAGGGTGAACAAAATTTTGTTTCGGGTAAGGAGGGGGAGGATTGGCCTAAAAGTTAATAAAAATGGCTAATTTTAAAAGGAGAGTTAGCTCCCCATACTCAACCACCTCTGTAGTCAGTATAACCCATTTCAGTTGGCAAGGATAGAAATATCTTGCATTTATTTTCCATGCGCGATTGACAATATTCATAGTTTTTTTCCTAGTGATTGAAAAAATTCACAATTTTTACGCGCCCTATCGGCGAAATTTGCGATTTATACGCATCCGATCAGTAAAATTCGCAATTTTTACGTACCTGACTCGCAAAATTTGCGATTTTTTCGCAACCGATCGGCAAAATTTGCAATTTTTACGTGCCCGAATGGCAAAATTCGCGATTTTTACGCAGACGATCGGCGAAATTTACAATTTACACGCACCCGATCGGAAAAATTCGCGATTTTTACGGGCCTGATCAACAAAATTCATGATTTTTAAGCGCTCGATCGGCAAAATTCGCGATTTTTACGGCCCCGAACGGCAAAATTCGTGATTTTTACGCGTCCGATCGGCAAAATTTGTCATTTTTAAGCGCCTAATCGGCATAATTTGCGATTTTTATGCACCCGATCGGCAAAATTCGCGATTTTTGTGCAGACGATCGGCAAAATTTACAATTTACACGCACCCGATCGGCAAAAGTAACGATTTATACGCACCCGATCGGCAAAATTCGCGATTATTACGGGCCTGATCGACAAAATTCATAATTTTTAATCGCTCGATCGACAAAATTCGCGATTTTTACGCATACGATCGGCAAAATTTACGATTTATATGCACCTGATCGACAAAATTCGTGATTTATACGCACCCTATCGGCAAAATTCGAGATTTTTACGCGTCCGATCGGCAAAATTCGTGATTTTTAAGTGCCTAATCGGCCTAATTTGCGAATTTTATGCACCGGATCGGCAAAATTTGCGATTTTTACACACCCGATGTTCGAAATTCACGATTTTTTGCGTCCGATCGGCGAAATTGATCTGCGGGCCACCAGTAATCCGATCGCGGGCCACTTTTGGCCCGCGGGCCACAGGTTGTGCACCCCTAAAGCTATCCATCTCTTTATTTTTCATCATTCCATTATTTTTTTCTGACTATTTTACATGGAAGATGATTATTTTTTTTTTTTTTTTTTTTTTTTTTTTTTAGAGATTTGGATGATTTTTCGGATGTTCCGAAAATTGTTTCCTCAAGGCCTGTTCGCAGTATTGTAAAATATGAGGAAGATGTAATAGAAAAAAACTTATGCGACAATTTACCTCATGATATTATCTGGTAGAGTAGAACTTTCCGAAAATTCTAAATCAACAGACAATAAAAAAAAATCTGATTTTGTGTTTAAAAAAATGATAAAGTATTAAACGCAGACTTGATATTTTAGACCAGCGGTTCCCAACTTGGGGTACATGGCGGGCCTGCTGGGGGTACGTAAAAATGATATCGGTAATGGCGGAAATCACAAAAATGGTTTACCTGAAAACACGTAAAGAAAGTTGATAGTTTTGGATTACAAAGTTACTCTCATGTGTAACTCCAATATGTTACACACAAAATGAGGGTAAAGGCCCACTAGACCTAATAATTCATTGATAATTCAATGTCATTTGCTCCGCCCACTGCTAATCATATTTCAAGAGTACTTATATATTTTCTCCAATCTTCGAGAAAACTTCCATTGATCATTACAATGTTCTATTTCCACCTGTTTTTTTCTTATTGTTCCTTTTTTAATACTAATTGCAAAACTCCTAAATTATGCGAGAGCTGTTGGTTTTTAATGTTTTATTTTAAAACGTGTTGAAAAGCAGGACTTTATTTTCGTTTTTGAATAGGCGGAGTTATATCATTAACGTATATTAATCGGAAAACTTCCTTCCCTTTAATGAACATTTAATTTGAAGCATTTACTTATTATTTGAATGATTTGGTTCTATATTTATAATGGATGACTCTTTGAAATCCGGAATTCTTAAGAATGCCTACTGCAACTGCGATTGAAATTCAACCTGATGATTCGGGAACTAAAAGTTCTTCGAAACAATAGGATTATTTAGAATTGCAGGAGAACCTGAGCTTAGCTGTTAATAGGCTTGTTCTGATAACTGATAAATCTAATACTTTAAATAAAACTGACAACATCACTCCTTCCGTAATGAATAGAAAATATAATAATGATTAATTCTTGAAATATGGATTTTCATTCATGGGAGATGAAAATTTTAATAATATGTCGGGGAAGAGAGGGGGTGGTGGGTGTTAATGATAAATAGGGGGTACTCCGAAAGGAAAATCCTAAAGCAAGGGGTACGTGAAAGGAAAAAGGTTGGGGAAGCGCTGTTTTAGACGAAAGTTCAGACAAATCTTCAAATCGCAATACAGAAAAAACTAAACAAAATACAACAAAAACAAAAAAGTTAAAAAAACAATTTTAGAAAACGAAAAAAAAATGCAAAGTATGCCTCATAAAAAATGTTCAATCATTTTCATGTAACATATACGACAAAAATGATGCAAGAAAAATAAAGAGGTGCATAATGAAAATGCATATATCGATAATTTTATTTTATATTTTTATTATAAATGTAAGATGTTGGACTAATTTATATGAATTATTCGTAAAATATCAGTTTCAGGATGATAATATCCTTTCTATAGCTAAAGAACTGAGAAATAACTACCACAAATGCACGGAGGCATAAGTACAAATTTCGAAAACATTTACCCGCCATTGTTCCCATTTCGGAAATATGCTGTTTCTCCTAAATATTCGATTTTATTTTTTTATTTTTTTTTCTTTGAAGTTTTTTTTTTTTTTTTTTTTTTTTTTTTAATTATAATGAAGAATGTAAAAAAGTATATGCGTATAACACACAAATTGAAAAAATATAATTTTATCAACTCAGCAATTTTAGGCTGAAGAGAGCAGTTTAACATTAGTTAGACAAAATTTCAGAATTTGAATTTCGGAAATAGCCATTTGACTAGAAATGTTGCCTTCTTTAAATTTATGTTTTGAAAAAGTAAGCTTAGGGGGTCGTCTTCATAATGAAATTGTACCAAACCCTGAAATTTTCAATACGAACATCTAATTTTGACATCTAATTTGACTTTTTCTGTAAATTTTACTTTAGGATACCAAATAGGAAGTGATTCAGTCAAGTAGTTTAGGAGTTATGTAGCTTTAAAGTTTGAAACTCCTAATGTTAAATCCGTTTTTAATAGTTGCAAAACAGATTGCAATGCGGGTAGATTTTTTTAAACATAACTCAAAAACTACTCGGCGGAATGAGCTTTAATTTTAGATTCCCATATTTGAAACTTCTAAAGATTAATTTCTGTTACAACATTCATAGATTACAATTCATATTCTTTTCGAAATAATTTTTCGAAACACATATGAATAATCATCCTAATATATATATATATATATATATAACGTAAAATATGATAAAAGCAACCCAATGGAACAACATCAAGGTATTTTTCTATAATTAATGTGAAAGCTGCTGACATATTTGAAGCATTGTCACAGAGAAGAAAATGGAGCCTACTGGACCCTGGAAGTTTTTATGTTTTCTTCTGAAATTTGAAGATCTATTTACATGAAAAAATATATATATTGAATTATTCTGATCTTCATTTATTAATTTTCTCAATGCATAAATTTTAAAAGTGTTTAAAAGGAAAAATACTTTTCAAAGCTTAAAATATGTAATCCCTTGTCTGGGATATAATGGGACACCACACGAAGCGCAGTAAAGTATGAAAAGTGAGTGATAAATTACAATATTAATAACTTTTTAAAGGGAAAAGTACTTTATTAGAAATCTTTTGCCGTATTTTTTATGCATTAAATAGTACAGAACACCCTGATTGCCTTCATATGCATAAAAACATTTAAAAGAATTTTTGAGCACAATTTCATTATATGCATGCATTATTTCATTATATTTATCAAGATTTTACATAACCAAAATTTATAGGTACGCAATCATACTTAGCTGTATGTGCTTTAACCCTTTCTGGACCATCGGTGCACCGATGCATCTGGAAAAGGTGCATCCAGCAATCTCTCTTAGTACCAATAATAAAAAAAAGTAATGTTTGCCTTATTTATTTAAGGTACAGGGTAAGTCAAAATGAATATAGCGATTACAAACGTCTATAACTATTTAATGGAAAAGAATTTGTCGATAAGATTAACACAGAATGTAGACGGAACTTCAAAATTTTGTATACATACGTCATAGATGTTCTAAGTGACTTCTCTTGGCCACACGGACAACATCTAGGTAGTAGTCCATTTCACGCCATACATTCTGAAGAATTTGTTCAGTCACCGACGCAAGCGCATTACAAATGCGTACTTTGAGTTCTTCAATTGTTTTTTTGGGCATGGGAGGCACATACCCTGTCTTTTACATAACCCTATAGAAAAAAATCGCAAGGTTGCTAGTCCGGAGATCTTGGTCGCCAAGAGCAGAAGACATCGTCGGCATCTCCACTTCGACCGATCTATGGAGTTATGTGAAAGGGTATGTGCCTCCCATGCCCAAAACAATTGAAAAACTCAAAGTACGCATTTGTAATGCGCTTGCGTCGGTGACTGAACAAATGCTTCAGAATGTACGGCGTGAAATGGACTACCGCCTAAATGTTGTCCGTGTGACTAAGGGAAGTCACATAGAACATCTATGACGTATGTATACAAAATTTTGAAGTTCCGTCTACATTCTGTGTTAATTTTATTTATAAATTATGTTCCATTAAATAGTTATAGCCCTTTGTAATCGCTGTATTCATTTTGACTTACCCTATATTTCCGTAATTAAAGAAGTAAAGGCACCACTTTAAAAAAAGGGGCGCTAAGCGAATAAAGTTCGTATATGAGATGCTGGTGCCGAAGAGGTTAAGTAGTAACTATTATGTTCTAAAAAACTTTCTTTAAAAAATTTTATCAATTTAATATGAATTGGTAGCCCAATTCATATTAAAACTGCTTCACGATATTAAAACTGCGCAGAAGTAATCGATCTATTTTTCCCTATTTAAATGTAAAATAAAAGAACGAAATATACTAAAACATATTAGCAGTTTTTATTTTAAATAACGTTTATCTGTTTAAGTTTTTTTTATTGAAAATTTCACTATTAAATCAGTATAAAAGAGAGGTTTAATGTAACCCGTTTTGGAGTAACCCACTGTTGTACAGCATCTAGACATAGAATAAGAAAATATTCTATAACATTTTATTTTATATAAAAAAGCATATTTTGCATAGATTTAACGATAAATGAGTGCCTTAACTTTAAACTTCAACTATTTTTTTCTCACTGCTTCTAATCTTTATTAACAAAATATCTAAAATTCTAAGAACCAAAATTTTACTTTTGGTAGTTAAAAACAACAAAATGAATAAATTCTTCTATGGCCATATGATTTAGGTTATACTACAATTAGGTAGATTTCATTACATAAGCTACCTATTGCAACCGTTCGGAGGAAAGCAATTTAAAAAAAAAAATTAGTATATATTCACCGATCATGACACCCAGACCCCAAACCAACCTTCCGTTCAAATGTTGATTCACACACATATATATATACAGGGTGCAAAATGTTATCTATCGCCGACCTTTAATTTCTCAACCGTTGGTTGTAGACATATAGTTCCAATTACAAAAGTGTTTAAAATGAGGTAAATACAACCTGTGGCCAGAAAGTTCTGTGAATGAATTTTTATTTCAAATACAGTATTGTACAGCATCAAATGCAATTTACTGTCCTTCAAAATAATCTCCATGGATGGTAATGCACTGTTGGGAACGAGTATATAAGTCCTGGAAACTCCTGTAAAACAGTTCTTTCGGAATGGCTTTCAGCTCGGCCATCACGTTGCGTTGAATGTCGGTGATGTCCGTAAATCTCTTTCCCTTCAGGGCTGACTTCAATCTGGGGAAGAGGAAGAAGTCTGCAGGTACCAAATCAGGTGAATAAGTGGGGTGATCAAGTGTCACAACTCCATTCGCCGCCAGGAGCTGCCATACAACCAAGGCGCTGTGTGGCCGGGCATTATCTTCCAGGCAAGTCCCGCTCTCCCCGGAAACGCTTAAACCATTCATAAACACTCTTTGATGTGACGGCTTCATCTTTATAAACTTCTTTGAGCATAATTTTTTAAAAATTCAAAAAGATGTCCAAAAAAATATATAAATTGAAAAATTTGTTTCCATTAAGTGGTAGAACGTGATACGAGAATTCTGGAACATTTTTTTTGTTGTTGTTGGCTATATCTTAAAAAATGGCTGAGCTATCGCAGTTAGGTAGATTTCGTAAGAAATACTACCTATTACATTCTCACCTAAGTTGGAAATTTTGAAAAATTTTTGCAGATCTACGCCGATCATGACTCCCAGAACCCAAAACCACCCCCAGTTCAAAAGTTTATATATATATCTATCTATCTATCTATCTATCTATCTGTCTATCTATCTATCTATGTCACTTTTTTCTGACCACGATAACTGGAAAAATTCTGCATAAATCTCTTCCAAACTGATACATAAAATCAAGGGTCATAAAATCTCGGTCAAGTTCGTTAATGGGCAAAATCGAACCAAGGGGGGGAAAATGGGGGGGCTTTTTGTGAAAACAGAAAAATCCTCATAATTTCTTTATTATTATACGTATCGAATCCGTTTAAAGTTATTATTACTTCTAGGAAAAGGGCCGAAAATGTATGTATGACAGATTTTTGATATAATTAAAAATGGCCCCAAGGGGGGGAAAAAAGGGGGGTTTTAGAAGAAAAAAAATCATAGCTTCGTCAATTCACAAGATATCAAATCCGCGTAAATTTATTATTAATCCTCTTAGTATTATCTAAAACTTTTATATTGACAAGTTTTTTATAGGACCAACCGTTATAGCAAAAAAAAAATAAAAACAAAACAAATCCCTGCCGGCTCCGCCTGCAAAGAAGTTATTTTTCGAAGTAGGCGGTTCCAACTCTCGCATCTTTTCGAAACTGATACATAAAATCAAGGGTCATAAAATCTCGGTCAAGTTCGTTAATGGGCAAAATCGAACCAAGGGGGGGGCTTTTTGTGAAAACAGAAAAATCCTCATAATTTCTTTATTATTATACGTATCGAATCCGTTTAAAGTTATTATTACTTCTAGGAAAAGGGCCGAAAATGTATGTATGACAGATTTTTGATATAATTAAAAATGGCCCCAAGGGGGGGAAAAAAAGGGGGTTTTAGAAGAAAAAAAATCATAGCTTCGTCAATTCACAAGATATCAAATCCGCGTAAATTTATTATTAATCCTCTTAGTATTATCTAAAACTTTTATATTGACAAGTTTTTTATAGGACCAACCGTTATAGCAAAAAAAAAATTAAAAACAAAACAAATCCCTGCCGGCTCCGCCTGCAAACAAGTTATTTTTCGAAGTAGGCGGTTCCAACTCCCGCATCTTTTCGAAACTGATACATAAAATCAAGGGTCATAAAATCTCGGTCAAGTTCGTTAATGGGCAAAATCGAACCAAGGGGGGGGGGAATGGGGGGGGGCTTTTTGTGAAAACAGAAAAATCCTCATAATTTCTTTATTATTATACGTATCGAATCCGTTTAAAGTTATTATTACTTCTAGGAAAGGGCCAAAAATGTATGTATGACAGATTTTTGATAAAATTAAAAATGGCCCCAAGGGGGGGAAAAAGGGGGGTTTTAGGAGAAAAAAAATCATAGCTTCGTCAATTCACAAGATATCAAATCCGCGTAAATTTATTATTAATCCTCTTAGTATTATCTAAAACTTTTATATTGACAAGTTTTTTATAGGACCAACCGTTATAGCAAAAAAAATTAAAAACAAAACAAATCCCTGCCGGCTCCGCCTGCAAACAAGTTATTTTTCGAAGTAGTCCGTTCCAACTCCCGCATCTTTTCGAAACTGATACATAAAATCAAGGGACATAAAATCTCGGTCAAGTTCGTTAATGAGCAAAATCAAACCAGGGAGGAGGGGGGGCTTTTTGTGAAAACAGAAAAAAAACCATAATTTCTTAATTATGATACGTATCGAATCCGTTTGAAGTTATTATTAAGTATTGCGCGGCAGCGCAATACTTATTTATTTCCAGTGTCACATCTTAATGTTAATTTAACACAGCAAATCCCATTGAACGAGTTAATTTACTAGAGTTTTTCCCACTTTTTGTACGCGTTGCCACAAAATATTTACTCTGGCTAATTCTAATAAAATTTGACATTTGAAATAGTGAATTGTTTGGCTGACGTCAGGATCAAAACGGATGATTAAATGTCATTGAATATAGGTGGATTATAATCCAGGAATTAACATAGGCTATGTTTTATTTACGTTATTCAAATATTTTTCATAATAATTCAAAATTTCACAATTTTTATTGGGAATCAATCGACATTTTTCCTATAAAATTTAACTATGTTTCTTTATTGTTGCCAACAATTCAAAAACCGTAATAATAATTTGCCCCAAAGCAACTAATTTTCAATTGAAAGATTTCCACGTTCAAAATAAAATTGAATTATTTTTTTTTTAGTTTAAAAAAAGGGGGGGATCAACACGACGTCATACTCTAAATAAACGGACATTTTCTAATATTTGGTTATAATTCAAGCAGAAAGCAGGCGAATATATCGCTATATTTGTAACAAAAAAAGCATTTATGAGTTCAGCAGCAGTAATACATTTGTTAATAATACAAGGAACCTCAGTATGAATAAATACAGGAAACAGGTGTATATAATGTCATACTTATAACAAAAAATGGAAATGATACTGATTAATAAGGATGAATATCAGTTACATACAGGAGAAAATTTTCTGTCAAACAGTTTATAAGAGATTTCACTGGGGAGAAATTTGACGTCTTATTATACATTAATTGCGTAGATGATTATTATGAAATAGGTTGTACTTGTTCAACATAATTTACTTATTTATTTATAGCGCCCCTGGGAGGAAATAATATATTCAATTTTAAATAAAATTGATTTATTTTATGTTCCATTGTATAATAGCTATATTGAAATTTAAAGTAGTTGGCACAGATTCAACACAATTTTCTTTTGTGTTCATAGCGTCTCCTGGTGAGAAATAAAGTAACTAAATTTTTTAAAAATTGATTTTTTGCGGGTTTGTATAAATTAATTGAATAATGTTGTGAAATTATCAAATTTATGTTTAATAAAAAATTTCAAAGGATTTTTTACGCTCGTAGCTCTCATGGTGGAACATTGCCTAACTAAAACTTTAAAATGGATTTTTCTTATGTTTTCTCATATGCCACCCATGCTCCAAATTAAAATTAGGTATTACTGATTCAACAAAATTTATTCTTGCATGTATAGTGTCCCGTGGGTGGAAATAGCGTAACCAATTCATATATTATAATACGAGCAAATCGTGTGTGTGTGTATGGAAATTTTATCTAAAAAATGTCTTTAACGATAATTTTGTATTCTACCGTTTTAGTGTACGAGAAAACATTGGACTCGACATGTTCGGAAAAATTCGATTAGTGGGTCATGTTGTGATCTCTACGTGTCAATGCATTTCAATGGAAATAAAGGTTGGAACAGCTGCTGAACAGTTGACAGTAAACAAATTCGTAAAGTTAGCAACATTTCTCCAAATTTGGCGACATGTACGATTTTTGGCCGGAAAATGACTTTCCAGATTATCAATGCCAAAACACATTATTGGCGCTAAATGAAATAATGTCGCCAATATGGCGAGTTTTCGAAGAATGTTGGCGAAGCTTGGCGAAAGAATTGGCATTCAGAATCTGAAGGAATTTTCTAGAAATTCCCAATAGAAGCTGAGATATATGATTCAACCAATCAGAGTCCATAGAACGTTCTCGAAAACAAAATTTAACCAATCAGGTTACATAGATCTTTCTCGCAATTAATCCCACACCTTTAAGGAAGTGCTTCGGTCGAAGACTAAAGTCTCTGAAGTTGGACAGAAAATCTTCAGATCTGCAAAAGACTTAGAAGTCTACGAAAAAATGAAGTTTGACGAGTTGAACACAAAGCTGATTTTAACCAAACACAGCCCGATCTCACCAGCTGGTTTATTTTTTGTTTGCAAAATTGAATTTTTATGTTTCATTTTATGACAGCTATACTGAAGTTAAAAATGCATAGTAAAGATACAACATAATTTTCTTTCGCGTTTAAACTGCCCCCTGGAGAAAAATAGGGTAAATGAATATTTATTTATTTATTTTATAATAAACTTCCGACAGGCTGAAATTGGTGTTTTGTTAGAAATTTTCACATGGTATGTTTTATTTTTATTCTTGAAGCACCAGCGTTGGGAAATTACATAACTAACACTTTAAAATCACTTTTTTATGTTTTCTTATATGACAATCATATCCTAAGTTAAAGTATGTTACATACATTCAACAAATCTTTCTTTTGCGTTTAAAGCCCCCCTTGAGAGGAAATAAGATAACCAAATATTAATAAAATTGATTTATGCTTTCCTTTTTTAAATATGTTTTCAGAAAAAGTTCTTGCCTCGGTAAAGTTTACATTTTGATAAAAATTTTCACAATCTTTTTTTATTCTACGTAGCGCTCCGGGTGGGAAATTGCTTAACTAAAACTCAATGGATTTTTTTACATTTTCCAATACGGGAACTATACCCAGGTTAAAATTATGGAATAATTTTTTCTTGCGTTTATATCGCCACCTGTGAAGAAATAGGGTATCCAAACTCAAGTAAAACTGTTTTTTAAATGTTTTACTGCATGGCAGCTATATTGTTGTTAAGTATAATCTCTAAAAATTCAACCCAATTTACTTATGCATTCATAGCGTCCTTGTTGGGAAACAGAATAACTAAATTTAAGTAAAATTGATTTTTCATGTTTTTATTATTGATTTTTTTTATTCTGAGATTGGAAGTTTTTTTCCAAACTACAACAACCTGCATTACAGCACTGGTGAAACATTTTGAATTAACCATTGCTAAATTTACATCACAAATTGTGATGCCATACCGCATAAACGAAAGCTTGATGATGGTACGCTCTATTAATTTTGAAATGAGTTCGTCTGAATGCAGTAGTTATTAAAAAACGTGGCATATTAAACAAAACCATAATTTGCCGAACAAATTAAAAAAAAAACAATTTATTTCCCACAATGCTTAGGCCCGAGAAGGGGCAGATATTAAGATATTTCATTCAGTTGGTTTTACATTAGATGTTAAATTTCTGGTATCAAATAAGGTTAAACAAATTGAACTTTAAAAAATAAAAGGAAAATCAATCAATATATTTAATCCACCTGTAAAACTTAGATCTGTTCGAATGAAATTGAAATAAATCTTTGACTTTTTCATTTCTAAGCTTCACAAAGCTGCAAACTATTGTATTACAGATTAAACTTTAACATGTTTATGATTAGTGTATGTAAAATGACAAGGTACCTGCAAAATACAAGCCTTTAAAACAGTCAAAGATTTATTTCAATTTCATTCGAACAGATCTAAGTTTTACAGGTGGATTAAATATATTGATTGATTTTCCTTTTATTTTTTAAAGTTCAATTTGTTTAACCTTATTTGATACCAGAAATTTAACATCTAATGTAAAACCAACTGAATGAAATATCTTAATATCTGCCCCTTCTCGGGCCTAAGCATTGTGGGAAATAAATTGTTTTTTTTTTAATTTGTTCGGCAAATTATGGTTTTGTTTAATTACTTCTAGGAACAGGGCCAAAAACTTATGTATGACAGATTTTTGATATAATTAAAAATTGCCTTAAGGGGGGGGGGGGAGAGAAGGGGGGTTTTAGAAGAAAAAAATTCATAACTTCGTCAATTCCCAATATTTAAAATCCGCTTAAATATATTATAAATCCTCTTAATATTATCTAAAACTTTTATATTGACATGTTTTTTATAGGACCAACTCTTATAGCAAAAAAAAAAAAAAAAAAAAAAAAAATCCTTGCTGGCTCCGCCTGCAAACAAGTTTCGTTTTGAAGTAGGCGGTTCCAACTGCAGCATCATCGCAAAAAGGTCATTTCTTCCGCAATTCCCGACAAACAGGCACCCCACGTTCTGCGTCTTCGAAATCTACCTGTGCCTGTAGGCCGAGCCGTCAGGGATTTTTGAAATTTTAGGGTGGCTGAGATTTTAAAACAATCTGATATTTTTTATGCTGTAACTTTCGTATTTATGAACTGATCATGTGTACAGGACATAGCAAGGTCTCGACCAAGTTCGTTTGCCAGCTTCATGCGCCATCTTTTTTCAAAATGGCGGCCAGTTAAATTGTTTAATTTTCTTAAAAAATTCAAAAAGATGTATAAAAAAATATAAATTGAAAAAGTTGTTTCCGTTAAGTATTAGATCGTGATACAAGGATTCCGGAACATTTTTTTGTTTTGGCTTTATCTTAAAAAATGGCTGAGATATAGCAGTTAGAAATTCTAGAGTGGCTGACATTTTGAAACAATCTGATTTTTGTTATGCTGTAACTCTCATTCTGAAATTCGCATTCAAATTCAGTATTAACGAAAACCGAGATTGGATCTTCGATAATCGGGTTCCAAGTATTTTAGCTTCGGGTGTTTGAGTAAAATGAGTTGAATTTTTAAAAACATTGACTATGAAAGCTACTTTTTCCTCCCGGTACAGGCAGGAAGGGCTTTTTATGAGTACAAATATGAAATTAAAACATGTAAAATAAATACATTTTGAAGGGATGTGCACTGTGACTGAATCGAATATTCCCTTATGATTACAAGAATTTTTTCAAGATTGTGATTTTTTACAGTGAAATATGAAAATACCCATTTTTTGGATATTTACCCAGGTCCTCAGGCTTGAGTAAATACCCAGGTATATACCCAAAAAATAAATGTCTATTCGCTTGATATTTATCCATCCCACATCAGTGTCGTTCATATTGAGAAATGTTGCAGAAAAATTGGGCTAGCATTGCAAGTAGTGGGGGAAGAAAATATTACGATTCTCGGTTTTGATTTTAAAGCCGTGTTTAATCAGAAGCTTAGGTGGATCAGGATTGTTCTGAAAAATCCTGAAATGTTGAATAAAGGTACTACGATTGAAGTGTTAGAAACGTCTGAAGTTAGTAAAACTTTAATCGCTTATACCCGAGAGGGTATTCGAAGTTAGTTATCTATACTAATATTATAAAGTAGTAAAGATTGTATTTAAAAACAAGACAATTGCACCATAATTTCTATAATTCAAATACAACATTTGCTAAATGGTACATACATTAAAATCGTGAATTTACATTCACAATTAAACATCAACGTTTCATTTCGCTTCTACGAACGTCATCAGGATGTTACAAACAAGTCGAAAATGTCAAAATGAGCATACACGTCAGAGTTCTGGAGAAAATTTGATTTGCTTGTTTGTAACATCCTGATGACGTTCGCAAAAGCGAAATGAAACTTTGATGTTTAATTGTGATTGTAAATTCACGATTTTAATGTATGTACCATTTAGAAAATGTTGTATTTGAAGTAAAGATTGTTTTTTGTTTGTTTGTTTGTTTGTTTGTAGGGGTAATCTCTGGATCTACTGAAGCGATTTCAAAAGTGATGGTGGCAAATTGATGGTGACAATCCCTGCTCCAACATAGGCTATATTTTATGTCGGTTTCACTATCCCCAGGGGGGTGCAGCAGAAAAAAACGTTCTAAAATTTCGATTTTTTTTTTATACTGAAGGAGCTGGAAACATGAAATTTGGCATGGTAGTTACATATAAGATGTAAATGCTCTCTAAGAACAAACTATAAAAAAATCGAAATTTAAAAGTATGAGATGAGCGAAAAGCGTTCTAAAAACATTATAAATTACAATTTCTATGGAATTTCTGGAACTACAGAACGTTTTCAAAAGTGATGGTGGCAAATTGAAGGTGACAGTCCCTGCTGTAACATAGGCTATATTTTATGTCGGTGCCACTACCACAAGGGGGTGCAAAAGCGAAAAGCGTTCTAAAATTTTGATTTTTTTTTATATTGAAGGTGTTAGAAACTTGAAATTTAGCATGGTAGTTACTTATAAGATGTAAATACTCTCTAATAACAACTTCTAAAAAAATTCGAAATTTAAAAGGGTGAGATGAGCAAAAAGCGTTCTAAAAACATTCTAAATAACAATTTCTATGGAATCTCTGGAACTACAGAACCATTTTCAAAAATAATGGTGGCAAATTGATAGTAACTGTCCCTGCTGTAACATAGGCTATATTTCATGTCGGTGCCACTACCACAGGGGGGTGCAAAAGCGAAAAACGTTCTAAAATTTCGATTTTTTTTTATACTGAAGGCGCTAGAAACTTGAAATTTGGCACGGTAGTTACTTATATGAAGTAAATGCTCTCTAAGAACAAATTCTAAAAAAAATCGAAATTTAAAAGGGTGAGATGAGCGAAAAGCGTTCTAAAAACATTCTAAATTACAATTTCTATGGAATCTCTGGAACTACCGAACCCTTTTCAAAAGTGATGGTGGCAAATTTTTGATGACAATCCCTGCTCCAACATCGGCTATATTTTACGTCGGTGCCACTAATCCCAGAGGGTTCAAGAGCGAAAAACGTTCTAAAATTGCATTTTTTTTTATACTGAAGGAGCTAGAAATTTGAAATTTGGCATTGTAGTTACTTATAAGATCTAAATGCCCTCTAAGAACAAAATAAAAAAAAATCTAAATTTAAAACAGTGAAATGAACGAAAAGCGTTCTAAAAACATTCTTAATTACAATTTCTATGGAATCTCTGGAACTACAGAACCGATTTCAAAAGTGATAGTGGCAAATTGATGGTGACAATCCCTGCTCCAACATATGCTATAGTTTATGTTGGTGCCACTAATCCCAAGGGGTGCAGGATCGAAAAACATTCTAAAATTGCAATTTTTTTATACTGAAGGAGCTAGAAATTTGAAATTTGGCATTGTATCAATTTGGCAAGTGGCTTATAAGATGTAATGCTCTCTAAGAACAAATTTTTAAAAAATTGAAATTTAAAAGGGTGAGATAAGCGAAACGCGTTCTAAAAACATTATAAATTACAATTTCTATGGAATTTCTGGAACTACCAAACCCTTTTCAAAAGTGATGGTGGCAAATTTTTGATGACAATCCCTGCTCCAACATAGGCTATATTTTACGTCGGTTCCACTAATCCCAGGGTGGTGCAAGAGCGAAAAACGTTCTAAAGTTGCAATTTTTTTTTATACTGAAGGAGCTAGAAATTTGAAATTTGGCATTGTAGTTACTTATAAATTGTAATGCTCTCTAAGAACAAATTAAAAAAATTTTGAAATTTAAAAGTGTGAAATGAGAGAAAAGCGTTCTAAAAACATTCTAAATTACAATTTCTATGGAATTTCTGGAACCACAGAACAGATTTCAAAAGTAATGGAAAAATTGATGGTGACAATCCCTATTCCAACATAGGCTATATATTTTATGTCGGTGCCACTAACCCCAATGGGGTGCAAGAGTGAAAAATGTTCGAAAATTGCGACTTTTTTTATACTGAAGGAGATAGAAATTTGAAGTTTGGCATTGTAGTTACTTTTAAGATGTAAATGCTTTATAAGAATTAATTTTAAAAAATTCGAAATGTAAAAGATTGAAATGAGCGAAAAGCGTTCTAAAATCATTCTAAATTACAATTTCTATGGAATCTCTGGAACTACAGAGCCGATTTCAAAAGTGATGGTGACAATCCCTGCTCCAGCATCCTCTTTAATATAAAGCTATGCGTTGCTGACGACTGGGTTTTTCGCTAATCTTTGCCACAGATTAATATCGGAAAATGAAACATTTGAAGTCACTGAAAAAAATAATAGCTCGAAAAGTATTTGTCAGAAAATTTTTAGACAAACTGCGTTTGAAAGATAAAAAATTGCATATTTCTTGATATAAATTTCATATCTAATGATTATGCCATTTTTCAAATATTGAATTTCAAAAATTATCAAATTTCACAATGGAGTACCATAGCGAAACCTTCACGCGTAAA
This sequence comes from Maratus michaelseni, assembly GCA_963931845.1. Taxonomy (NCBI): domain Eukaryota; kingdom Metazoa; phylum Arthropoda; class Arachnida; order Araneae; family Salticidae; genus Maratus; species Maratus michaelseni. Next base: position 165,437,470 of record OZ007587.1, read on the forward strand.
AAGATAATGATAAGGGCGATGTGTCCTGACGTGTATATTGGCTATAGCAGGCGTCACAAATTATAGTAGCCTTATTATTCTGTTAAAATATAAAAGTGAATTAGGAGAAATGTCACTATTTTGTTTGATTAAAGGTTCGTTAAGAAAAATTGACCAGCGTAGCGGGCGTAGCTAGCTAGTATAGAAATAAACTGCAATTAGCTAACCGAGCATATGGAGATTCAAAATATTTTCGATTGTCTATTTTGATAGGCAGTGATTATTATTGAAAAATGGTAACAGGAAAAGTTCGCTGGCTTTCAGATGTTCTTGTACTTTCTGAAACAATTTTAGAATGGACTGTAATTGGTCATACTGCGCCTACAGATGCTAATGTATAACAAACTTCGATTAGTGTTATGAAAACCGTTTCAAGGCATATTAACGTTGACAGGGATAACGATGTAAATATTACTTTAAAGAGCTTTTGGGATTTAAAAGCTATGGGAATAAAACCAGAAAGGAACAAACTGAAACAGAGTTTTAGAATCTATATATATATATATATATATATATACGAGGGAAAGTCAGTATGTAAGTCACAAAAGATAATTAAATAATAACTTACAATGATATTCACTTCAAAACTATTTTTATTTCTCAACATATTCTCCACCAATATTTATGCACTTATATCACCGTTTTATCAGTGCCCCAACTTCAGCTGCATAACATTCTTTAGGTTGCTGTCTCAGCCTCATTAGGACTTCAAGTTGAACCTTTTCATCATGTGTGAACATCATCTTGCCTCCAAGATGGATTTTAATAGACTAAACATATGAAAATCGCTTGTGGCTAGGTTGAAGCTGTATGGTGGAGTGGATGTTGAAGAAGTTGCCAACCAAACTTTTGAATTGTCTCGTGTGTTCAACTTGAAGTCCTAATGTGGCTGAGACAGCAACCCAAAGAATGTTATGCAGCTGGTGTTGGGGCAGTGACAAAACGGTGATATAAGTGCTTATATATTGGTGGAGAATATGTTGAAAAATAAAAATAGTTTTAAAGTGACTATCATTGTAAGTTATCATTTAATTATCTGTTGTGACTTACTTAATGACTTTCCCTCGTATATATAAATAGACGTGTGTGTCTGTTTATTTCACTTTGCAGCTACAACTATCCAACGCAGACCGCTGATGTTTGTGTGTGATAGTAGCCTCGAGTCTCCCATCGTGCACTCTGGTGGTTTCGTGTCGGTAGTTGCGGGGGGTATGGGAGATATGATGGTTGAAAGTGGTCGGCATTAGGGCATTTTCATATAGACGTGTGTGTCCCTATATTTCACTTTGCAGCCACAACTAGCCAAATTAGACCACTGGTGTTTATGTGTGGTATTAGCCTCAAGTCTCTCATCGTGCAGTTTGGTGGTTGCATGTCGGTAGTTGTGGGAGATATGGTGGTTGAAAGTGGTCGACATAGGGCATTTTCATATAGACATGTGTGTCCCTATATTTCACTTTGCAGCCACAACTTAGCTTAGACCACTAGTGTTTATATGTGGCAGTAGCCTCAACTCCAGTCTCCCATCGTGCAGTTTGATGGTTGCATATCGGTAGTTGTGGGGTGTGGGAGATATGGTGGGTGAAAGTGGTCGACATAGAACATTTTCATATTTCGACCAAAGTGGTCTAAAAAATGTTTGGAATCTTCTTCCACGGTAATTGGTTCATTCAACTTAACATGAAGTAACCCAGATAACAATTTTTGATTTTTAAAACATTTTTCTAACCTCTACATGTAAATGACTAGATGATTTTTAAAGGCTTTGTCTGAAAGGTTTGCAAACATTGTAAAAAGGATTATAAAAGGTTGCTAGTTGACACAATCTGAGGTACTTTGTAAGTGTTTTAGGACAAGCATACCAAAATGTAGAAATGTAAGGCTAGTTACAGGATTTCATATTGACCATTGTAACAGGAATTACAATCAAATGTAGATAATAATGCTTTTATCATAAGCATTTATAAAGGAAATGAAAAAGGTTTTGATTAATCTGTTAGTTTTAAATCTTAATTGACAGAGGCATGAGATTTTCATCAAAATAACTTGACTTAGAATTTTTCTTTTGCTTCTGTAGGAAACTAAATTTTAGCATAATATTTATATACTGAAAGAAAAACAATGGAAAATAATGATTTTTATTTGCACACATTATATTTAAGAAGTCACATTACATTTAGCAAGTTACATATTTTAATTAATATATTGTTTTTTTCCCTTTAAAGTAATTGCTAAACTTTGAATATATTTATTTTTATATTTTAATTAATATATTGCATTTTATCCTTTAAAGTATGCTACAAACATTAATAGTTGATAACATTAAAAAAAATTAAATCTAATATACATTTTGTTAGAATGAACGGTAAGAATTATTTTACAGAAGTTTCCTAACTTTTGTTTGAATTTGACAAAACTAATTAAAATAGATAACTTTTATCTTTTTTTTTTGTATTTTTTACAATTAATCAGTTTTAAAATAAAGTCTAAAATAAAGCGGGGATATTTTCCTTTTACAGTGAATTCGGGCAACAAGAAAATTTGTATACTATATTTTTGCTTAAGCCCTACTACATTATCTTGAAAGTTTCACAATATTTTAAATTTCTGAGTTGGGAATTGCTTATGTCTTGGTTTTTATGTTGTCTTTACCTTTGTGTTTTCATATTTGAAAACTGATAATGGTCAACCCAGTATCAATTATTCTTATTTATTAGTTGATTGACAAACTGAAGAAAGTTAAACATAACTGCATAATTTAATTTGATAAAGATTTATCTCCATTTAAGAACTATATAAAACCAAATTTTGGTATTTATATAATTACTGAGAAAAATAACATGCAATTTCCATTTATAATATTTTTATATCATATGCATATTACCTATTTGTTTATTTTTAATCTTTACTTTAAGCATGTTTTCATTCTACTTAACACAGAAGGACAATAATTTTTCAGAATGATTTATCTCTGAATTAAATCTATTGATGCTCCGTAATAAAAAATAAATAATAATAATCAGTTAACATTATTTAGACCTCTTTTCCTTTAAAATATAAACCTTCATTTTAAAAATCGCTCATAATTATTAGCATGTATATTGAAACGTCAAAAATTTAAATAGTTTGACTTCATCAAAATTCATATTTTAAAATTCATGAAAATAAAATGTATTAAAGAAAGTAATAAAAATAACAATAATTTAAAATATTCTATCAACGCATGCAATAAAAATTTTGTATCAAAAATGTACGTAATTGAATGATATAATTTTATGCAATATAAGAGACTAAATTATAAGAAAATAAAACATATGCCTAAAAATAATTAACTTTGACTAAATTGCAATTTAAATACAAGTACACAATCTATTATTATTATTACGCAATATTTCAAACTTTTGAAGGTAATTTTTAATCACATGAACTATAAGATGGATATTTTAAAATTGGGGAACATCAATAGATAATGACATAAACGATAATAATATAATTTAAAAGATAAACATAAACAAATGCCACTCTGTATCTATTGTATTTTGCAATGAAAGTATGGTTAAAGAACTCGCACTAATTTGTTAAGAATAAAAAACATATTATAAATGGAAATTTCAAGAACTATAACAGAAATATGCGTATGTATGTAGTTCTTGCAATAAGATAAATCTATATGAAATTAAATCAATACAAAATAGTTTAACATACTTCGGATTGACTATGATTGCACATGTAAATGAAAAGCCAGCCCAGCACAGGCAAAACGAAGCTACGTGACCTGCTCACACGCCAATATCACCTTCAATGAGTGAATGAATAAGCACAATTTGCAGCTAACAAAGTGATAAAATAAGTTGCGCATGCGCGGAAAATGAATGTGTAAAGGATGATTTTAGAAGGTAGGTTTCCTGACGGTTATTCCAAAAGCCTAATATTCAAAACATTACTGTGACCGTGATATACGCCAAAGATAATACATCTTCGCAGAAAAGTCGAAAGAAAATGAAAAGAGACCGTTTTCGGAACCTTGCTTGCTATCTGGGTAATTGGGACTTTTCTCCATTTAGTTATTCCCCCATTTCTACTTTCCAATTAGGATCCTTCATCTTAGGGCCCTGCTCAATGTTGTAAAACCATATTAAGTAAGATTAAAAGAAAGAATTTATTATGTTACGTTTAGCACAACACAAGTTACAGGGATAGGGATGACCACCTTAGAAGACCCAGCCAAAACACAAGTTACAGTACGGACATTCTTACACACACTGGATATAGCCAGTTACGGCGAAACATGACAAGAACGAAGAGAAAGGTTTATGGACACACAGCGCCATCTATGAATAATAAAGTAAAGTACAGTTTTTCTTTCAATACTCAAAACTATCAGCTGGCCCCATTTGAGCCCCCTACTATAGTTTCCCTAAAAATCATCTGATTCACTAGCTTTTATTTTCTAACAATTTAGAACTTCCAGCTACTACATGAACGACAAAAAAATATTTTCGGAAATGATCTGGGCCCCCTGACCCCTTTAAGTTTTTGTTCTTTAAATTGTTAATACCTTACCCTCTTTTAATCCGATCTTCGTTTTTTTTGGGGGGGGGGGGGCTTTTCTCCATTTAGTTATTCCCCCATTTCTACATTCCAGTTAGGACCGTTCATCTTAGGTCCCTGCTCAAAACTATCAGCGGGCCCCTTTTGGGCCCCCTACTATAGCTCCCTTAAAAATCCTCCGATTCATTAGCTTTTTGTTAAACAACTTCTTAGGATTTCTAGCTACTGCATGAATAACAGAAAAATTTCTAGGAGAAGACCCGAGCCATCTGGGCCCCTTTACGTTTTTGTGTCCTAAATTTTTAATAAAATGCCCCCTTTTTATCAGTTTTTCTTTGGTTTTGGGGCTCCTTTCTCCATTACTACATTCCAGTTAAGACAGTGCCTCCTGGGTCCTGGTACAGTGCCCCTTGAAGCTTTTGTTCCCTAAATTGTTAATAACTTGCCCCCTTTTAATCCGATCTTCTTCGTTTAGAGGCCTTTTCTCTATTTAGTTATTTCACCATTTCTACATTCAATTAGGATCTTGGCCACCTTGAGCCCTGTTTGGGGCTTTGAACTTTTTGTGCGCCATGCATTTTCCACCCCCCCTCCCTCCTAATTGTGTCACCCTATCAATGCATAACTTTAAAGTTGAGTCTTGGACTTCTCTCCCCGGGCCACCACCCTCATATTTTTATTGGCCCTATGGCCCCTTTTTAAGCATTTCTTAAAAAATTTATTCTAATGATTAATTTATATTCTATGCTTAATTTCGACTAATTAAAGATCTAAAACGCCAAGTACTAAGACCTTTTAAGGTGTTTTCCTCTGATGGTCCGGCTCAAAACTATCCGTTGGCCCCTTTTGGGCACCTATTACAGCTCCCTTAAAAATCGTCTGATTCACTAGCTTTTTTATTTCTAACAAGTTCTTAGAACTTCTAGCTACTATCTGCACGACAAAAAATTTTCTTGGACTTCAGCCGCGACCTGCGTTATACACGGCTGGGGCATGACGTTTAAAACGTCACATGGAGTGGATCATTTTTACACGGCGATTGGTGTAAAGCAGCGAGCCCAACGTTTTGCACCAATCGCCATGCAAAATTGATCCACTCCATGTGACGTTTTAAACGTCATACACCAGTCTTGCGAGGCTAACGAAAAAGACAGGCTACCACGGTGTATTCCACTTATCTTTTTTTACAGACCGCTAGAGTGACGTGTTGCTCTTTTCGTGCACCTGCATTGGTGCATTCGAAAATCACGTGACTCCAGCGGTCTGTAAAAAAAGATACGCGTAAGGCACCGCGGTAGCCTTTCTTTATCGTTAGCGAGGCTAACGAAATAGATGATGCATAATTAAATGCAAAAATTTCGCTTTCTCATAGGAAACAGCGCATTGAACAGGAAATGTTTTGCCTACGACAAGAGGAGTTGACTAGTGAGGAACCGGTTTGTTGACAAACATGCACATTATCTATATATTTTCTCAAGTTTGGCATCACCAAATCCATGTTTTTATTGCCACCGCGTAAATGGTTTGTGAATTGTGACTGTGAGTGATCTCTAATGAATGTGATTTGGGGAGTGTCAAATTTTATTCAAAATCTGTTGTGGTAATTAATCAGTCTTTTTTTAAAGCTTGCAATTTTTTTTTAAGTAAGTAAATGATTGTTATTATTCAGTGTCTTTCTGTTATTTTGTTTGCTAGTATTTGCGCAAAACATTAGTTTGTACTCGTGTCTGTGATCTGCAGATTTAATAAAATTATTTCTTTTTCATTTTACTAAATTATTATTTAGTACTTCCATTATTTATTTACTGTGTTCCGGTTGTTTTTCTTTATAACAATTTTATGTGCAGTTTTGATTAAAAAATACAAGTCTAGTCAATCTATTAGTTATTAGTTTTTGTTTAATATGTTGTCAAAAAGAACACTATATAAGTTTGATTATTTACTTCTATAATATCTACTTGCCAAAAAGTTTCTATCAGTTCTGTTATTGTATTCTGGAATTTTAATTCTGTGAACAAAAAAAAAAAAATGACAACTGAAAAAACATATCTAATACTTTTTTCACATTAAAATATATTGTGTATTAATATTGACTGCAGTATAAATTGTTTGTTATTAACTGGACCTATATTTATCTAAAAGTTTAATTTATAAATAGTTTGTAATTTTTATTTGTTACGTATTTTATGTTAAATGTCTTTTTTTTGACATAAAGTAAAAAGATCAAATTCTTCATTCAAATAAAATCCCTTAATATGAAGTTATTGTAAAGATTGTGACAACTGTACTAAAAAAGATTTTTATCAAAAAAAAAAAAAAGAAAGAAAGTAATAACTGATATAACAACCAACAATATTAATTTAAAAATCATATATTTGTCATTTAATTATCTTTTGATGAACAGAGACTAGAATGCTGTAACAAAAATGTTTGAAGATGAAGTTTATCAAACCTTTACGTTTACACATTGGATAATCAAGGACATTTTTTTATTTTCCACCATATCGTCAGCATCAAAGGACTTCTGAATAATTTGTTTATTTATGATGGAAGCTAACTATCTTTTCACCTCTAGTATCTTCAACTGCCACAATTTCAATATCAAAACTTTCAATATGCTGCATAGAAGGTTTTGTAATTCAGTTTTTCTCTAGCTGCTTGGTTATTGGCAAATATTCATCATCACATGCTTATGTTATTTCTTGGATGTTCCCAAACAGCTATCCATGTCAAAAATTGTTTGTAATTCTGGCTTTGAAGTTCAACGCTCATCTGGCAACAAACTTTATCCAAAAGGATCACATGCTTATTCATTTTTTTTAATAACATAAGTGCAAAATAAATTGTTTTTTTCTGATGAGATTTCAAACTTCAGATATTATTTGATCGCTTGGTTGGGCAACTAAAATGGCATTTAGGGTTTTATTTATTTATTTATTTATTTATTTTTTTTTTTGTATTTTAAAATTTTGCTTGGCATAGTTATAGTATTTGCATGGAATGGAATTGATTTTTTTAGGAAATCTTATCTATAAAAATATGTAGAGGTCTTGTTACTTTCCATACAGAAACAGCTTCTCTGAGGCATCCATCAAAACCAAAACAAATTTGATGAAATGGTCAGATAATACTCAGCCAAACATAAAATACAGTAAAGAGATACTTTTACTGGTACTTTTTCAGTATAAGGGTCTTGGTGAGATAGAGTAAATAGCCTTGGTGAGAGAAAGAAATTTGGCAATATATTTTCTGGCTACCTAACTTGCTGTTTTATATGCACAAGCAATTTTTTTCAATATTTATACAATATATGCAATATAAAGAAGCCATTTATCTACTTTTATATACAAACAGAAGTAAATTGTATATGAAAACAATAATATATATATAAATAAAATAGTTATATATAAACAAGCATAAAAGTTTCAGGTTTGTTTTCATATCATTTCGCAGCAAATCTCACTTTCTGAAGCCCGAATTGCACCAAGCTTTTTTTTTTAAAAATGCCAAGTCCTCTATAGTAGGAAAATACTCTCTTATTAATAATGTAGGAGTTTACAACCTTTATAAGAGAAGGGTCAGTCACAAAAATGACTGGATTGTTGAGGGCCAACGTGCATAGCGTAGATAAAATTTTGCTTCAGGGAGGGGGGGGGGGGGGTCGGTTCGGTGGCCTATAACCTTATAAAAACGCTAATTTTTAAGAGGAGGGAGTTTCAGCACCCTACACTCAACCATCTCCCTAGTCAACATACCTAATTCAGCTGGCAAGACAATATCGATAGTATTTTAGTTTGTATATATAACAGAGATATAGTTAGGGTTTTTTCAAGGAGTGAAAATATTCCATGACTTTATTTTGAGTAGTAAAGTTAGCCTTATTAAAAGTATAAGAACAAAGATAAACATCAAAGCAGTGCCAAAAAGTTTTTTTCGTGAACGCATTTGGGGAGGTTGATATACTATTCTAAATTGTACTTTTTAACATATTCAACCATAAAATGTGGATATCAAATTAAAAAACAGAAAAGGACCAATTTTAATAATAAATATAATTTTCCATAGTATAAATATGAACCTCATAATATGCACTTAAAATATCCCCCACCTTACAACCTTTTATAAGATGGGAAAAATCTCCCTTAATGGAATTCTTTATGTAAGAAATTAAAACAAGTTTCGGCTATTATGTCATACACTCACTCACAGTTTTTTTAAAATCGGTTATAAAATAGAAAAAAGTCGCCAAATTTAGGGGATTTTTTCCTTTAATGACAACCTAGCCATTGTATTAAGTTATTCGTTTGGCACGGGCTTGAAAATCGTGCCAACCAAAAAGTCGCCAAACTTATGTTTATATGTTTGCGTGAGTGTAAAGCATTTGTTCCCAAGTTTCTAATAAACACTGAAAGATGACTAAAAGTAAAAGTTCATTTTTTCCTGACATTTGAATTTGTTGGTGAAGAAAATGTACATAGTTCTTTTAAAAATATGAATATGAAAAATATTATATGTATTATATATTAATTATGCGAAATTTTGTAAAAAGTAACTTCTTGAAGAATGATGCTTATAAAAAAATTAATAGAAATAATTGTATACAGGGCTCTTACATATCTATATGAATAATCACATAATACTTTATAAAGACTGACTGTTCCTTCTTGATAAATGGAAATTTGTTGATAAAAATATGCAAAATTTATAAAAAGCTTAACATTATTGATAATTATATAAATTTTTATGAAGAATAGCTTCATTTCCAAAAATGGAAATTTGTTTTTAAATAACAAACCATGATTAACTAATTTTTTTTTTTTTTTCAGCGGCTGATTTTGTGATTTTTATCAACGACTGATTACCGTAAAATCCTGAAATTAAGCCCCCCCCCCCTCCCACTTTTAAGCAATTTTGATTTTCTTTTCCATTCCCGAATATAATATAATATACAAAGGGGGAAACAGTAATTTTATTAAATTATTTTTTTTTTGGGGGGGGGGGGGGGGGGGGGGGAATTTTTTTTTTTTTTTTAATCTGCCGAAATACGGAAGATTCTTTTCCCTTTTTTACTTCTAAATTAAGGATAAAAACAGGTTTTTAAGTGATTTTTTTTAAAAATCTTGATTATAAGCCCCCTCCCAAATTTAATCCTTGTTGATTTTGAAAAAGGGGGTTCTTACAATCAGGATTTTACGGTAATGAATTTTGCAATATTTTTCTGCGACTGATTGCAAAAATTTGCGATTTTTTTCAAATGACCATTGACGAAATTCGCTATTTTTTCCTGGTATGCATTGATGGAATTCACAATTTTCCTTCTCGGTAAATTGATGAAATGTTTTGTATTTTTCTGCACCCGATTAATGAAATTAGTCATTTTTTTTCTGTGACTAATGGATGAAATTTGAGTTTTTTTTTTTTTCCATCAATGTTTGACGAAATTTGCAATTTTTTTCAATGAGACATTGAGAAAATTCGCAATTTTTCCCCCATGACTGATTGGCAAAATTCGTGATTTTCAACTGATATACATTGACAATATTCATAAATTTTTTCCTTGAGTGATTGAGGAAAATCGGGATTTTTTTTCATATAACAAAATTCGCAGCTCTGCAATATCTGATTTTAACATATGTGGTCTCCCTCGGCCGATTAATGAAATTCATGATTTGTTTTTCTTGTGACACAATGACAAGATCTGTGATTTTTCTGCACTCGTTTGATGAATTTTTCTATTATGTGCCCCCGGGAAAGACATTAAACGCTCAACGACTGGGTTCGCCCTCAGCCGAGTGGTCTTCCTCAGGCATTAAATTATTATGTGCCCAATCGACAAAATTTGCAATTTTTACACGCCCCGGTTGACAAAATTTATGATTTTTATGCGCTGAATCGATAAAATCCATGATATTTTTCTGCGACCTATCGACAAAATTTTATACTTTTTCCATGACTAAGGCCACAGGTTGTGCATCCCTTTTTAATAATGCAATGATACTTTTCTGTTTCAATTTCAACAACCTGTATAAACAGTTCAAAACAAATCTATAAAAATGAAAAATTGATTCAAATTTGAGCATAGTAAGTTAGTGATACATTAGTAAAAATGTAGTTGACATGTATATTGTATGAAAATTACTTTGATATTAGGATGCACAGCAACTAAACAGAAAAGGCAGATTCCTATTACTCAATGACAAAAAAAAAAAAAAAACTAATCCCTAATATTAAGAACGGTAAACGTCTGTGTGTGTTTCTTTCTGTCTGTCTGTGCACTCCACCTTTGTACACGCAAAGGCTCCGGGACCAATCGACGCACCAACGCCGGACGCGGACCGAAAAATTCGCAAAAAAGGCGCAACGCTCAAGTTTCGATCGGGTCGGGATTCCGACCCGGACCCGGGAGTTATTAATGAATGAAAATGTTTTAATTAGGGTCAGCCGGGGTAATTCCTGGTCAACGACTTTCAGGGGTAATTGGTCACAGTACTTTTCAGTGTTTGAAAAACTCCTCACCAAAATTTAAAAAATCATAGAGATCCTCTAAGCTATCTTCTTTAGAATTTATCATTTAATTGTACAATTACTACTTATTTAGTTTGAGAAAAAAAATTGTTTTGAAAGTGCTTGCTTAGTTTCTGTAAAACAACATTGGTCTCAGCAGAGGCACATTTTTACAAAGATCTTTGTCACAACTCAAATTTTAAATATTTTTCTTTTCTTTCTTTTTAGTTCAATTATCAACTACTTTAGCTATTAAAAAATAGTCTCTATATTTTTTGTACTATTTTAAATAATTTACAGAAGTTGACCAAATATTGCGCCATGTAATTGGGGTAAGTCTTGGTCACTGGGGTAATTCCTGGTCAATGTTTTTCTCATCATTTAATTCCTTTTTATTGTCATATTTAGGAATTTTAATTGTTGGTAAATGCTTTAAACATTAACTGTAACTACATTGGTTACCACATTTTAGTTAATTGTAGTTCTTAATAAAGTAGAGTCACTCGGGGTAATTCCTGGTCACTGAATTTCTGAGGTAAATCTCGGTCATTTTCACTTTCATTATCAAAATAACAATTTATCAAACTGTAAAAAATCTTAAAGATACTTTGAACCCTTTGCTTTAAAATGCATGCCTAAATTATTCATTTGGTTGAAATTTAATATTGAAAAAATACATTCAAAACTGTAATTCAAATTTCTGCAAAACAACATTAACCTTGATTTTTACATATTTTACAAAGATTTGTGTCATTTTTAAAGTTTTAATTATTTTATTTTATTTCAACTATGGCATATCACAATCTTTAAAAAAGATTATAACATTTTCTTCTACTATGTTAAGGATTACTACTGTATCAATGCTATTATTATCTCATTGCAAAATGTCAAAATGGTGCATAAAAATGTACATAATGCAATAGAGGAACTTAATTGTTATGCTGTGTATTATAATAAAGATCTGTATTGAAGTTTGTGTAAAATTTCTTAAAAAAAAAAAAAAAAAAAAAGACGGAAACCAAAGTGCGATAAAATCAAAGACATAAACATTCAGTTATACATTTTATGGCCCAATAAATTTGCAAGGTATTAATTAATCCATCCACAGTGGATAAATGAGTAATAAATACTGCTTATAAATGTTGGAAAACTGCATAAAAATTCTTTGGCTAATTAATGTTTTGTAAAATGTACAAGAGTCTTTAGCACATCAAATAAATCTGTATTTATAACCAAAACAAAGTCTATGCGTTATTATTCCACAATTATGAGATGAATAAATCTTTTACAAGATTGATTCTACTTATTTTAATACTCAGTCTTAAAGAAATTAACTTTACTACTTTATTTACATCAAAAATGATGCTGACCGATAATTACCCCAGACGTGACCAAGAATTGCCCCGTTTCTGGTGTAATTCTTGGTCACTTAAAAATTATAATTATTTCAATTATAAGTGCATTTAAATTTAAATAAGCATTTTCTTATATAGCCATCAGAGGGGGCTTATTCCACAAAAAAATTGAAAACAATACCTTTAATAGTTTTTATAATAATTGGATGTTGATGATTTTTGACCAGGAATTACCCCGGGTGACTCTACCGACCGAAACCGAACTGGGAAAAGAATCGAAAAAAATTTCCGTTTTGATAATCGCAGACATCCAAATCGTCACTTTTTAACGCATCATCGAATTTTTAAAAATGTACCGGAGGTATCGATCCGAAAATCGGGGTACACACGCGGCCGATTTTTGTCGTTCCAAAATGTCAAATTTTTTTTTAATTCGGACCGTAACTTTTCTTTATTTCGGCCAAAAACTGACCAGACATCCAACATCGACCCCAGACGTAAAAAAAGGTTGCCGTAAAGAATGCAGGGTCGACAGATCCGAGCTCAAATCGCCCCATTCCTTTTTGAAACAAGTGGAAATAATGACTCTACATTCGCGAAAATTTGCTAACACGTGTATAAAAAAATCGCGAATTCAACAAAAAAAAATTCGTAAAAATCGACCAGTAATTTTTAAAGATATCAATTAAAACTCATTAATGACACGGCAAATGAATTTATTTCTATTCCAAAGAGACAGCTTCTTTTTTATTTCAACATTCAACGCAGACAAATCGTCTGTGGATAAGTCATTTCTGAAAGAGATAAAATAGTCACGTGACTTTCAACTGCGTTTTTTCAGAGAGGGGGGCCATTTCCGAATCTAAGGGGCGCATTAATTCCAAACTTTGACAGGGCGACTCAAAATGGATTCTGCTTTCAGAATATCTAAAAATTATTCTCATATCTTCATTAGGAGCCGATATATTATTTTATTGTATAATTAATCATCGTTATTTGTATAATTAAAGCAAAAGAAAGATTTCAATTACAGTGCCGGTACGATTTTAAGAAGTAGGCCGCGTCTAAAAACTGCCATAACGAGTATCTTAAGTTTTTGTTTTAGAGTGGCAACCAGATATTATGATAGGGAAAAGCGGGCTTCGCCCGTTATCGATTTTTTTTTTTTTTTTGTCAGTTTTAAGTTTTCCTACAGGTCCCTGTCTTTGAACAAGAAGTCCGGTAGTCTAAATAAGTTGTTTGACATCAGATTTTTTTTTTTTTTTTCTGGCAGTCTAATTCAGTTGTTTAAGGAAAAGCAGTGTCCCCCCCCCCCCCCCCCTCAAGTTTTTTATCTTAACTGTGGGGTTCTAGAGGTTCGTTCAGTTCGAGGTTTATCTTATTCGAGGTTTATTTTTTCTATTTGCGCCACATGGTGGCGGAAGGTGGAACTAACGTATACTGCAGTGCGTGCGCAGCACGACTGCTATACGGTGCCGGAGGTTCGTTCAGTTAGAGGTTTATACTATTCTATGTCCAATTTAAGGGATTATCCGGTGCCGAAGGCAGCGGGGACCAGGGTCGGAAAGACTGCTATACGGTGCCGCAGGCAGCGGGGACTGAAATCACCCACTCGTGGACAGCCACCCGTGAGGTATAGGAACAATAAGTCCACGAGGGGAAAAATAAACGCTACCCGACACCGATAGCACCCATCCGTTCCAACCCCCACCGCAGGAGGCGCCTGTTTATTAGATTTGAAACAATGAATATAATTACATAACAATAATAAAATATAAAAGGTAAAAAATAACAATTTTTTGCAAATTGAAAGTTAAATATAAAATATTTTCGAAGTACTATAAGTTCATGATGTCCTAAATTTATGGTATTTTAGTTCAGAAAGTCAATGGTCAGTTCAGTCAATTTTTTTTTAAATTCTTTCGTGATGAAAGAGAAATTTTTATTGAGAATATTATAATTCTCTTTTAACTTTTGAGAGTTTGAAGGATTGAAAATGATATTACGAAGGTTATATCTGAGAGTTTCGTTCTTATCAAAAGGGAAGAGGTTCGTTCAGTGACAGGTTTATACTATTCTATGTGCAATTTAAGGGATTATCCGGTGCCGAAGGCAGCGGGGACCAGGGTTGGAACGACTGCTATACGGTGCCGCAGGCAGTGGGGACCCGAGCCGGAGGTTCGTTCAGTGACAGGTTTATGCTATTCTATGTGCAATTAAAGGGATTATCTGGTGCGTGCGTAGCACGACCGGTATACGGTGCCGAAGGCAGCAGGGACCAGGGTCAGAGATTAGTTCAGTTAGAGGTTTATACTATTCGATGTGCAAATTAAGGGATTATGCAAATTATGGGATTATCCGGTGCGTGCGTAGCACGACCGGTGTACGGTGCCGAAGGCAGCGGGGACCCGGGTCGGAGGTTCGTTCGGTTCGAGGGGGATGCGAACCGGAGAATACAAAAGTTTCGAGGCACCGATGTAAATTAGGGGCCCGCTGGCGGGCGAAGCCAGCTAGTAATATATAATAATAATTCTCAATAAGCAGTAATGATCTAACATAGGGGTGCACAACCTTTTTAAACGAAGGGCCACTTACAAAAATGACTGGGTTGTCGAGGGCCACCATCAGAAAATTTTTGTTTCAAGGAGGTGTGACCGAGGGGGGGGGAATCAGATTAAAAAAAAACAAATTTCGGAAGTGTAGATTTAGCCCCCTAGGTTCCTTCCTTCCAGTCAACGTACTCAGTTCTGTTGACAATTATATATCAACAGTTTACGTTTGTATTTATACGAGAGATATAGCTAAGATTATTTTCAAAGAGTGAAAATTCGAGGAATAAATTTAGCTTTAAAGATTGCCAGTGCCGAAAAAAAAATTCTGCTTTCATGAATGAAGGTGGAGAGGAGGAGAAACATATATTATTCTAAATTGTACTTCTTAACATATTCAGTCATAAAATGTGGATATCAAAGGGGGTGCACAACCTTTATAAGAGGAGAGGCAGTCACGGAAAGGACTGGATTGTCAAGAGCCAACACATCCATAGGGTGGACAAAATTTTGTTTCGGGCAAGGAGGGGGGGGGGGGAGTCGGCCTAAAAGTTCATAAAAATGCCAATTTTAAAAGGAGGATTAGCTCCCTATACTCAACCACCTCCTTAGTCAGCATAACCCAATTCAGTTGGAAATGAAGGAAAAAACTTGCATTTTTTTCCATGCGCGATTGATAATATTCAGTTTTTTCCTAGTGATTGACGAAATTCATGATTATTACGCACATGTTCACGAAATTTGCGATTTATACGCACCCGATCGGCAAAATTTGCGATTTTTGAGCGCCCAATCGGCGAAATTTGCAATTTTTTTCGCATCCGATTGGAGAAATTTGCAATTTTTCGCACCCGATTTGCGAAATTTACGATTTTTATGTGCTCGATTGGCAAAATTTGCGATTTTTACGTGCCGATTGGCGAAATGCATGAATTTTACGCACCCGATCCGCGGAATTCGTGATTTTTACGCACCTAATTGGCAAAATTTGCGATTTTTACACGCCCGATCGGCAAAATTTGCGATTTTTACGCATCCGATCGGCAAAATTCGCGTTTTTTACGCATCCGATCGGCAAAATTCGCGTTTTTTACGCATACGATCGGCAAAAATTGCGATTTATACGCATCCGATCGGCAAAATTCGTGATTTTTACGCATCCGATCAGCAAAATTCGCGATTTTTACGCATCCGATCGGCAAAATTCGCGATTTTTATGCATCCGATCGGCAAAATTTACAATTTACACACGCCCGATCGGCAAAATTTGCGATTTATATGCACCCGATCGGCAAAATTCGCAATTTTTACAGGCCCGATCGGCAAAATTTGCGATTTTTACACATACGATAGACGAAATTTACTATTTATACGCACCTGAGCGGCAAATTTCGCAATTTATACGCACCCTATCTGCAAAATTTATGATTTTTACACACCCGATCGGCGGAATTTGCGGTTTTTACGCGCCTAATCGGCAAAATTTGTGATTTTTACGCAGAGGATCGGTGAAATTTACAATTTACACACACCCAATCGGCAAAATTCGTGATTTATATGCACCCGATCGGCAAAATTTGCGATTTTTACGGACCCAATCGACAAAATTCGCGATTTTTAAGCATACGATCGGCGAAATTTACGATTTTTACGCACCTGATCGGCAAAATTTGCGATTCATACGGCCGCGATCGGTGAAATTCACGATTTTTACGCACCCGATCGGCAAAATTTGTGATTTATATGCACTCGATCGGTAAAATTTGCGGTTTCTATGCATATGATCAACGAAATTTACTATTTATACACACCTGAGCGGCAAATTTCGCGATTTACATGCACCCTATCGGCGAAATTCATGATTTTTATGCACCCGATCGGCGGAATTCGCGATTTTTACGTGCCTAATCGGCAAAATTTGCAATTTTTACGCGTCCGATTGGCAAAATTTGTGATTTTTACGCAGAGGATTGGTGAAATTTACAATTTACACACACCCGATCGCCAAAATTCGCGATTTATATGCACCCGATCGGCAAAATTCGCAATTTTTACGGGCCCGATCGGCAAAATTCGTGATTTTTACGGGCTCGATCGGCAAAATTTGCGATTTTTAACGCATACGATCGACGAAATTTCGATTTATACGCACCTGATCGGCAAAATTCGCGTTTTATACGCACCTGATCGGCAGAATTCGCGATTTTTACGGGCCCGATTAGCAAAATTTACGATTTTTACACAGGCGATCGGCGAAATTTACGATTTATACGCACCCGATCGGCAAAATTCGCGATTTATATGCACCCGATCGGCAAAATTTGTGTTTTTTACGCACCCGATGGGGGAAATTTGGCAAATTCGTGATTTTTTCGCATCCGATCGGCGAAATTGATCCGCGGGCCACCGGTAATCCGATCGCGGGCCACAGGTTGTGCACCCCTAATCTAACATTTTGGGGGTCCAGGTGTCTTCACAAATATGGCCTGATGAAGAGAAGGAGAAAAGAATAGAAAAATCAGTTATTTTCAGAAAATATTTGTAATGTCTGTTTTTTGTAACGAAATAATTTAAAGGCTGGAAATTAAATTGATGCAAATTAATTTTTGTTATGTGCATTATAAAATTTTAACCACTCTAAGTTAAACCTGCCCTGCTTAACTTGCCATTCCTTAAACATGGCCCTTCAATTATGTCAAGATTAACTCAAAGTGAAGTTTGATGAAATTCCAATCCGTAGATACTGAGATATAACCATTTTAGAAATTGCAAAAAACACAACATAGCAGTGCTACCTGTTGGGCAATACAGACCAAAGCCTGATCATCACCAGTTTATATCAAAGTCTAATTGAACAGGAAGTTAGATAACATTTCATGCATAGGTGAGATAGAGTGTACACAAAGTTTGCCAAATAGACACACATTTTTCAAAAATTATCAAAATGTATTCAGGACATCCTAAAATGTGTACATCCATCAAAATATAGACGTTGAAAATTTTCTTACTTCCAATACTTTTGTCTTATGTATATAGCAGAAAGTAAAAAATAAATTTTAAAAAAATGTATTTTTAAACGTATTGCGATTCCTATGCAAATCTAATTGCTTCTTTAATAGTTTTAATTCTTATTTAAAATTTTATTAATTTGTTGTTATTAAATTATTTATTTGACAGGTACCTTGTATTTGTATTTCAGATTTCTAACAAGATGGCTATGGTGATTGTGTCTACTTCCCAAACCACTACCGACACAAAAGTATCACCTAATGTGCATTTTGATCCAAGCTATGCAAGGACGATTCCAGGCATAATAAAAATTGCAGAAACAGTTAGTTTCTTTTCTTTATAATATATATATATATTTTTATTAATAGTTTAATTTTAATATTTTAAATATAATAGTTCTAATTTTTAAGATTTATTGGATAGGAACATAATTGTTGGTTGAAATCTAACTAAAAGAGAAAATGCCAGTGTGGGAGGAGAAATCGTGCAGTATAATTGAAACTGAGTATAAAATTTCTTAAATATGATTAAATGAGACAAAAAAAATTAAATGTCTTTGTAAAATGTGATTAAAAAAAATGTGCCATTTACTAACTTTTTTTCTTAATTTTTTTCACCATGTTCATATGATCACACCTGGCACTGATGTGTAATGAAATGATTTTTTGTATTTCTCTTGCAAATAGTTCTCCTTTATGCAATCAAAACTAATGAAGTACTTTTTCAACTTGTATTTTTATATTTATTTTACATTGCATGAGAAGCATAAAATTACATATTTTTATTAATAAATATTGCTGATAATGAACAGTTCCATTCCTAAAAATTTACACTTCTGTCATTTTTTTAGAATAATCTATACTAATAAAAGAAAGTTTCGCTTCGTAGCTATGTGGGGGGTCTGTCTGTCGGCGATGGCTAGGAAAATCTAGCTCACTTAGCAGTTTGAAAATTTAGCTGAGGATAGTTCAAAACCTGTCCTGGTGCACCTCAGAATCAGAATTTTAATATTTTGAAAATTTTCCAAAATATTAATTAAAATCTCAATAAGCATCGCAAAACTGCAATCTTTTTATCTGAAATGGTGCTAACCACAAAATTACTATCAAAACAAATAAAGAACACCTGCCTCTTTGATTTCAACAAAAGTTTATGGTTGCCGAAAAGACTAGAGTTGGCAAATGAATTAAAAAAGACTGTAAATTTTAAGGTATATAGAATTTTTTTTTAAATATTTTAGTTACAATTTTGAAAATTGGTATATACACAAATTGATACGCTGATTAAGAATTTCTGAATATTGAAAAAAATCAGCCGATAAGTTTTTATTGTATCAAAAACAATTTTTTATCATTTACTTTCCGAAAGAAAAGATAAAAAAAATAATAATAAACAATGCTTTGAATAATTAAAAACCTAACTCACAAATTTATAAGAGTATATAAGATAGGGATTTGAAAATTGGTTATATACAAAAAATCATGTTTTATTAAATTCGAGAAATTCGACCGATAAATTTTTATTTTATCAAAAACCTGATTTTTTATTGAAAAAGAAATTTACTGTGCTTTTATTCTATCTTTAATCCACAGACCTTAGACGGGGTTAGGGGTGGGGGGAGCAAATTGACATTCATTTTTCACTTCTTTAGCCCTTTGTTACCACTATTTCAGAATATTAATATCCAGGGGGGATTTATTTTCTCTGGTTCTATGGGCCCGATCACAACAGGGTTTAGCTCATTTGACTTGAAATCGATAACCTTACAGATTTTAGTTCCAAGTTCCACCACCAGGGAGTGCATTCTTATCACTGGTTCTATGGGTCCGAACACAACACAGGGTTTGGCTGATTCAACCTGGTTTTTGATTGTTTTACAAATTTTAGTGCCACCTTCGACTGCCAGGAGGCACATATTTTCTCGAGTTCTATGGACCCAATTTCGACGGGAATTGGTTCATTCAACTCCCTTGGTACAACGGGTACCCATGTCAGGTGTTCATATAGAACAGATTGCGTCACTGGCAATGGAAAGTGTAATTAAAGGATTTTGCAGCACGTGCTCAGCATGCCTGCTATACAGTGCCAGAAGCAGTGGGGACATGTGTCGGAGTTTCGTTTAGATCAAAGTGTGTCCTTGTTGGCAAAAGGTGGAAATGAAGGATATTCTGTTGCGTGTGCAGCACTTTTAAATGAATAATTTCATACAAAATTGGGTTAAAGATATACAATCATAGAAACTTGAGGTTTGTTTTAATTTATTATCACGGGCCCGGGCAACCCCAAGCAGGTCAGCTAGTTTATAATAAAATTGCAGTAGCAGGGCTATGTAAATTTTCATCTGAACTAGGTGCCATTTCTGAACACCAGGCACCACAATAACAGATGTAAAAATTTTTGCATAGGCCAACATGTTTTGATCTGCAATTTATAAGTAATCTTATAAAAGTTTCTAGCTTATCTTGGTGTACATTCTTTTAACATTAACATGAATTACAGGCCATAAATAACAATTATTGAAGGCAAAAATTAAATATATTGAAGACAACAAATTTAACAAGTTCTGATTATTTTTGTGCATATGCTTTTAGTTTGATCATTGAAATACCTATTGCTAACTACTTTGGATGGATCAAACTAGGGATTGACCAAATAGGCGATTCGGTGATTCGGCCTGTAAACCGAATATTCGGTTATTGCCGAATTTTTCAAATAATTTATGAAAATAATAGGGGAAGTATTACTAGTTGTAAAAATACATGGTGAGCAATGCTCATTGAATGTTATTTTGATATGCTTCAGTTATAAGTGATAATTTATAAAAGTGATACAGTATTATTTGTAATTGAAATTTAATATGGGCAAATTGTGTTTTTCGGCATTATCTGGTTGTAATCTGTTTCTTTTCTGTTCATAAATCTATCCAGCTTCAAAAAATAAATGTTCACTGTAAACACTGCTGGCAGGTGCAGATAAGTGTTTTCTAACTAACTCTGATAGTGTTGGATACTTATTACGGGTTTTTTCCCACCAAACTAACGGATTGTCTTTTCTTTATATAAGTGGTAATGCAATGTATGAAGTCAATTCTTCTGATGCTTTTTAATATCTGATGTGAGGCTATCTTTTCAGTCGAAGGATTTTCACTTGTAGAAATTTCAACACACAATGGCTGTGTGTTTACTTCAGTTTTGAATGGTACAGGATCACGTGAAGCGGTAATATTTAGTAAGATTGAATCATTCATAATTGATTAACTATATCAATTCGTCATTTCTTTTGCAATTTATGTTTAATTATGGCCTCAAAAAAGAAATATGCTTTGTTTGATCAAATAATCCTTATCCTTGTAACAATAGTCTGTAAAATTTAATATTTTCATAATTTATTTTGGGTAGTGATAAAATAATAACAAATAAGTGATGGATTAATGAATTTATCAGTGGAAAGAAGTCATTAATTTTTTTATGTAAATAGATTTAAGAATAAAAATATAATTAAATTAAAAATTTTATTAAAAAAGGTAATATATGCAAAAATATTTATTAAAAATTTGAAGTATTCGGTCGCCGAGTACCGAATTTTCTGTGTACACTTTGACCGAGTATTTGGTATTCGTCAAAATTCCTGATTCGGTCAATCACTAATCTAAACCCTCTTAATAAAAATCAAATTATTAAGGCTGTCCAAGTCCAATGATGATTTTTCATTAGTTTCATTAAACTGCACCTACTTTTAAAAGAGGTGCCTGATATGGGTAACACTGATGCAGTGCAAAGTAACTTTGACTACATTTAGAAATCTGTTTTCGGTCGCTTTTGTAACTCACTTGACATCTGGTTATATAGGGTCCTTAAATTAGAAACTCAATTTTATAAAGAATTTATTTTAATTTATTTTTAATCATTCGAAAAACATAAAAATTAAAATTCCTGGCTGGTAAAAACTATAATGGCATTAAAGAATTGTGCTGCACATCTAAAAAATTTACAGTAAGACAACTTCTCTTATTCAGCCAATGGATCAGGGCATGAAGTGCCAATACAAAATGGAATTTATGTGAATTATAACCTCCGATTTATCGACTAATGTGGAGGAGCATGGAAAGCAATTTACAATTAATGACTGTATTTTTCTCTTGGCTGATGCATGGGACTCTGTATACAAAGACACTTTAGTAGGTTCAAGACATAATATGTGGCCAGCATCTTCATTTATAGACAGTGATGATGTTGACTTTGGTAGTTTCAGTTTGGATAGTGCAAAACAGAAATCTGCAGAGCTTTTGTGTTTTGCAAAAAAATCACTAACTGTTATGCCTGAGTCCTCCCAAGATAAAGAGCTCTAGTTACAGAGAGTTTCATAGATGGTGACATTATAAGTACTACAATGTTAAACTCTACTGAAAATGGGATAATTCTGAAACAGTATGATGATGAAGGTGAAAATGTAACTCTTGAGCAGGATTTAGCTATGGGTTATAAATATCTGGATTTGCTTCAGAAACAGAGTTTTGTTTCAGAACACAAAATAATGACTATTCTCCAATAAAAAATACTAGACGAAAAATTCTCAAACAAATGACAATTGATGCTATAAGCTACGATTGAAAATTATAAAATCTAACAAGAGAAATTCTAAAATAAAATTTTAATAATTTTTTCTTTAATGTGTTTTTTAATTAAATAACCCAATGGGTTACAATATTTTTCTTGTTTACCAATTAATTTATGCATTAATAATTAATTTACTGTAAAATTACAGGAGAAAAAAAATGTAAGTTTTCTATGGCTGACTTGTGACTTGTCAAACTTACTCACAAATTTTACAACAGTGAGTCGAGTCAACAACTCACCTATAATTCGCAAAATTTTTTAATCTGCACATGCTATGCAGATTTGAAAAAGTTGACTTATGTGTATAAATTTTTTCAAAATGCGAGAGAAAACAGAAATAGCAGTTTAACTTACATCCTTCATTAGAAAAGCTAAATTGATGTATCCCCAAAATAAATAAAAATGGAATATGTACATTGTGTGCTAGCATTGCATTTGAAATCCAATGTGATGTCACACAGGCATTAAATCACAGTTTTTGCAGACGCAGACAGTTTTTTTCTTCTTTTTTTAATGGAAAGTGGTTGACGGGATAATAGACAAGTACCCAATGTTCTTTTACTGGAAAAAGTAGTATTCGTTATATAATTAAAAATAAGAAAGTTGATAAATCTCTTAATTTTGCTGAAATTTATATTTTTCATTTTAGGTTATCAGTTTGATAGGCTTTATATGTGTGCAGACTATTTATGCAGCAACATATGCTTCAGCAGGTGGCTGGTACTCTTTTGTAGCAATGACTGGATTTTGGATCTGTTTATTGGTTGTTGTCTGTTATTTGTTCCACATTGTCGAAAAATTGCACTGGTTGCCCTGGTTGATTGCTGTAAGTTTAACTTAATATAACAGTTCTCTATTAATGTATTATAAACAGGGTTGGAAAAAAACATGTTTAAAAAAAAAAAAAAAAAAAAAAAAAAAAAAACGTGTTTTTTTTTGTTTAAAACATGTTTTAAACGTTTAAAACGTTTTTTCTCATTCAACAGCAAATTTTGATTAAAGTGAGCAAAAATTAATAAATTAAATGTAAAGAATGAAAATATTTTTAAAAAACAGTACGGAAGAAAAAAATTATATAATAAATACCAAACATTAATTAACAATTAATTTTTTTATTCTAAACTAAAACATTTAATTATTAAGTTCTTTAAAAATAGTAACAAGTTTGGCAGCCTTATCAAACACCTAACCGGTTTCTAGTTTTGTTCTGTACAAAGCCAAAAGTAGAAAACACTCTTTCTAAACCAGCAGTAGAGCATACAGCTGCTTGTAATTGTTTTATGATCTGCATGACATTTTTATCGATGTGTTTTTCAAGGCTTATCCACCAAGATAAAGGTGTTATTTCTACAAAATTGTCCACTTTGATTCTTGAGTAGTGAATTTATGATTGGTAACTGACAGCATAACATTTTTAGGGTTTCGTTAATCTCACGAAACCCTATTCGTCCCACTTCTCTGTCTGTCCGTCACAGAGCTGGTTCTCAGAAACTGTATAGCTAACAGACTTGAAATTTTGTGTACTTACAGCTGAATACCTACTGTCACGCTGAAAATCATAACATTTTGAAAAAATCATATTATTTTAATATAGAGAGATAAAAAAACTAAAAATCTAACAACCTTTTCCTATTAAATTTAAACATTTTTCGTTATAGCAGTTGCCAACAATTTAAAAATCAACAATAAAATTCTTTCTACAATAATTAATTTTCTGCTGAAAGATTTCCACGTGAATTTCATTTGTGAATTGTCACATTGTGACATTATAAACAATAAACATGTTTTAAACATTGTTTTAAATGTAATGTTTTAAACATGTTTTAAACAGCTGTTTTAAACAAAATGTTTTAAACGTAACAACCCTGATTATAAATAGTACATTACATTCATCCTTTCATTAAATAAAAGAGAGTGGGCATTTTTCTTGTCTTGAACCCTCAAAGACAAGATTCTTTTTTCCATGCCCTTAGTGATCTTGTTATAAATATACTACTCTTATGAAGTGCTAGTATTATTAAAAAGAACTATTTTCTTCTTAACAGTTCTCCATAATTTGATTAGTAAGATTCATCATGCAATCCAGAAAAAAAAAAAAAAAATGAAGTAATTGAAATTGTTTTAAAATGATGAAAGTGGTGTTAAAGCTAGTTGACCACAATAATTTATTTAGAAATTTCTGTTAAATTTGATTTTTGTGTTTTAGATAGCCTTTTAACTATTTCGGTGTTCATGCTTTTTTGCATTTTATGTATAAATACAAGTGACTCCCTGAAACTTGGACTCACAAATTTTACAACAGTGAGTCAACAACTCTTTTTTGCTATTTTGTCCAACGTAAATGGATAAGTAATTAAAATATTGTTTTTTGCAGATATCGATGTTAATGTGCTGTCAAAAATTTGTCTTATTACCACTTTTTTATTTGCCGGCTGCAAAAGCAATAGATAAATGAATTGCTAAATTGGATGAGGAAAAATTTAAATGCAAACTTATAATAATTTATAGTAGCTGCCATTAAAAGGCAGCCATTTATGTATGTGTGCGGTATGTCATTATTCTGATAATTTTTTTTTTCCTAAACTGATATGTGTTTTCTGGACTCATATTTTCTCATTGACTGATTTACAGTTTTGTTATCAGCAGGTCAAGTTGAATTATACAATTTTAAGTAAATAGTCTCTCTCTCTATATTTAAACTGTAAAGAAAATCCTGTTCCCTCTAAATAATTTTACTGGAAAGGTTTGTTAAATTATTCTTTTCTTCTTCATATTTTTTTATATTATAATTGACTATCTTCATTAATGAATATGGTAAACAATATGAAACCAAATTTTCCTCCTTCATTGTTCTGTAGTTATTGTATTATTTTAAGGTAACAAGTGGTACAGTTGGTCAAAAGGAAAAGGAACCCCCATGAATAGATTCAGAGCAAAACAAAAATAGCCATACAATTAGGAATTATGTTTTCTTTAAATGTATGTTAAAAAAATAAGCTTAAGAGTCATCTTCATATGTATATCATAACAAACTTTAAAAATTTCTATATGAATACCTGATTTTGATATATTTGAAATTTTGGGTAAATTTTACCTTCAGATACCAAACAGGAGATCATTCAGCGCTAATTATGCAGATTTAAAATTTGGAACTCTTAATGTTCAATTCCTTTTTAATAGTTACAATCAGTTTGTTTTACAACTATTAATACATTCATACATAATACACAACTATTATATATTCATTTATATATATATATTTCTTTTTTAAGAAATAAATTCCTAACATTTTTAATATTTCTCACTGTATCCAAAAGTAAAAGCCTTTGTCTCAGCTCCTAAAAACGTCAAAGATTAAAATGCTAAATTAAATGTTAGCTTATATCATCTTTGTGAATATTCTTGTACTTGTTATATGGTAAATGGTATGATCATATTGTAATTCAAATTTTGTTTAAAGGATACACTTTTTTGCGATCTATTCCTTTTTTAAAAATCTAGGATGCACAATTAAAAAGCTATTGTGATAAAATCAGATCATAAAATTTTAAGTAAATTGCAAACCCTTATTTAAGCTGTTTAAGCAGAATTGGTTTTTTGACGTCAAAAAGTGGTTTTCGACATGACAAGCATAAAAAACTGGTTTAAACTGTCAAAAACTGTTAAAAACATGTAACACACTTTAAAACATTTGAACAATAATAAGATTAATGCATTAAATAAGTTATAATGATTTCTGTAATCTTTTATTTAAAATTATAGTATTTTAATAATGAAAAATTTTTTTAATTACTAATTAAAAAATTTTTTTGTTTAGTTTTTGGAATTTTCAATCAGAAGAAAATCATTGTACAATTCATAATCCGGATAGAGAAACTTTACACCAATAAAACTTCTTGCTAATCTCTGATCAGTTGCAAATTTTTCTTTCTTTATGAATTCTAATTCTAACACTTGTTTATTTTTGAAGATATAAGAAATGTTCCAATATTGATGTATTATTTCATGGCATTCTAATATTGTTCAACATCTTTATTGTTGCTAGGACATTTAATATGTATTTTAAATTAAGAGAAAAAAATATGCAGCTTAAGTGAGTACTCTCAAATCTTATATTTACTTTTTAAAAAGCAAAAGCACAATTTTACCCCCCCCCCCCCCCCAAAAAAAAAAAAAAAAAAAAAAAAAAAAAAATTTAATTTTAGCAACTTAAAAAATTGTACTTAACCCTCTGACTGCTATCCTGTGATTTCCACGGGCAAAACATTTGTAGAAAAATTTATGTAAGTTACAATTTTTGAAGCAATTTTGTATTAAAATTCCACAGTCAAAGGTTGAAAATGAAAACGATAAATTTATTACATTTTTTATATACAGGATGATTTGAAATATGTAATCGTATAGGAGATAAAGGTCGATTACATATTGGTTGAAAGGATTTTGAAAAAAAAAAAGAGCAGTCAGAGGGTTAACAATAATACTTTACTAGATATTAGGATACTTTTATGATAGCTAGGCGCCACTGAAAACTCGCCAAATCTTGTTTCAATTGGCATCATTTGAATTGCAACCTATTATGTGAAATTTTTTTATTTGTATTGATATGTTCATTTATACATATTATATCATGATTATTTTAGCTATTTTTAAATAAGACATTTAATTTTAAGATATTGTATTGCACTGATAAAATATTGGGTATTTGTTCTTATTAGCTATAGCTACTGTTAAAAATTGGCATGAAAAAATGGGTTGGCAAGATTAAAAGAATTTTGGCAATCACTGGCGCCTGCCTAACATAAAAGTACCGATATTAGTTATTGGTAATTTTAGTAACATTTTAAGCATTACATGTAATTTTGTATATGTGTGGCATTTCATGTGAAATTTTACATATCAATGTAGTATTTGGGGTTTTTGACAAGGTTTTCGACAGATGATTTTTGACATGACTGTAACTGTCAAAAACCTGCCAACCCTGCTATTAAGAAAATCCTGTACCCTCTAAATAATCTTACTGGAAAAGTTTAATTATCCTTTTCATTATATTTCTTTATAATTGACTATCTTCATCAATGAATATGGTAAGTTATGGCAAGTTATGAATACATGACAGCTTTTACCAGTCAAAAATATTTTATAGAAGGGAAAGTCAATAAGAAAGTCAAAAGGTATACTATCATGTTTTGTTACTTACTTAATGACTTTCCCACGTATTTTGCCTTGCTTTTTAACCTTTTTGTTGAACTTTGTATGTCCAAATTGTGAAAAGCTTTTAAAATGTAAACTTTCTGTTCATTTTGTATCTTCTGACTCCTTAAATTTCAGGCAGGACTATGAAAAACAGTTGATGTCCATGTAGAAAACTACATGTGAATAATCAGCTTTTAATTTTGTTGTGTTTGACAGCTATCATAAGGTGTAAAACAAATCATTTAGAATTAAAATATTAATTTGTAATTGATTTTATTTAGTAGTTACTTGCTATTTTATTTAATCTATGGCTTTATTTATATATTTTTTTAACCCTTTCCACTTCGGTGACTCTTACACAAATCTTATTCAGTTGGCACCACTTTTTTAAAAGAAGTTACCTTCAATTACACAATTTCAAAAATGCTCTAATTAAATAAGGCAAATTTTATTTTTCTTTATTACTGGTGCCAAAAGCAAATTTTGCAAAGAAAAAGGATCCTGAGTCAGGGTTGGACTGCAAAGTGTTAATAAGAAAGAATGAATATTCATGTAAACATTTTTAATTTGATTATTAACCAAGATGTTTACCTTGGATATATCCCTTAAGAATAAGAATCTTAGATTTTTACATTTTGATTTGTGTCCTTAGTCATTAATGAAAGAAGATAATATATCAACTAGCATTCAAGCATTGACTTTTTAATGAAAAGAAATGTGTAAGTTCTATTTTTTTTTATAAGACATATGTCACAGGCTATATTTCTGTGTTGTTGGTTTCCGATACAAATTTTGTAAAATCAGTGAGAGTTAGTGAAGATCATGCCTCTATATAACAAACAACTTTATTAAAAACACATAGATAATTAACTATAGTTACACAATTGGAACTATTTCAATATTAAGAAGCGTACTGCCTCTGACTCAGTTTCTCGCTTCTGTAAGGGAGCATCTGTAAAAAAAAAGAATGTCGACAACCGAGCTAGTGGCAAAAATCCGCTATCGTCTTTGTGCTTGCTCTTTCTCCCTTTTTCGAAGCAGCCTCCTCTGACCCCCAACATCCATGCAGAGTTCATTCTGAAATTTCAGAGATTCACTTGGGGGAGGGGGGGGGGGGGGGGTTGTGCGTGAGTATCCTGGCCAATGCAAGTTTACAATATTTTATTATAATGGTGATTAAATATACGTATGGGAATTAAAACTTTTTGTTTCACATGCAAACGTTTGCAACATGTTTTAAAACTGCATTCTTCTTCATTTTGGTGTCATGTCATTTTTTTTTTTTTTTTTTGCAAGTGGAAAGTGGTAGTATGGAAGATGATAAAATTACATTTATCATGATTTTACAATTCAAATTTGGCAATAAAAATTAGCTGTGTCCTTGTAATATGTAAGTATGTTTATTTTAATTAATTTTTAATAAATGAAGCTTTTTTTTTAAATTATTATTCTTAGCAAGATTTGAGAAGTTCTAAGAATTCCAGATTTAAGAAAATTTTAAATTTGTCCAGACTCTGCTGACTTTTTATTATTTTTTACTGCTTTATTTGTCTAATTTCCCTTTTCACTAACTACAGAATATAGTAGTGTATTTCATGGAAAGTGTAATTTTTTGCACTTCAATGATTATTTATTTATTAGAAATCTTTAAATATAATTTGGATAGTAGATAATAGTAATCTATTTTTAAATACAAGCAAGTTAATTTTAATATAATAATGAACTTACTAATGTATTTAGTCTTTTATTTATTTAATTTATTTATTTGTTTATTTTCAAACTACATTCAAATTCTGTTTGAATAACTGCACTTCTCTAATAAATTAACTCTTGCATCAAAAATCTGCTTTTAATAGTTATTTCCTAAAATTATAATCTTATGCTAATTTTTTATATGAACATATAATGCCTATACATACCTAAACATCTTAGTTTTCTAATTATAATAATTTTATATGAACTATGAACTCAATATTCAAAGACTATAACAATTTTATTGCATTTGACTTATAAATATTTCCTATATGTGCATACCAAATTAAACTTTCTTCTCCAAGTAGATATTTTGCTTTATTACAAAAAAAAAAAAAAAAAAAAAAAAAAAAAAAGTTTATGGGCTTAGGGCAGGTTTTTCAAGATAAGAAGCTTGTCTCCCTATGGAGGCGAGAGAGCTTTTCAATTTGCTTTGATTGCTTGTAGCTTGCAGTTTAGGTTTAAAATTTCCTGTAATTATAATTAAGCATTGATAATATTGGTTAGCATCAAAATTCTCCCTGTAAAAGTAATAGTTGATCCTTATAGCTTTCACCTCACTAAATCAAAATATGGCAATGGAATTACTTATTTACCATTTTTTAGGTGGTGTGGGTTCTCTTTAAAATTAAGGTATTTTATGTATACGTTAGTATGTAAATACAGTAGAAGATCTTTATAACGCAATTCTATATAACGCAATTCTCCATATAATGCACAACTTCTCAGATGTAAACAATGAATTTTCAATTAAGAAACACCTGAATTCCCACATTATAAATAGTTGCTATTCTCTAGAGGACTATATTTGATACATTAGTTTAACTTTATCCCCTTAATTCAGAGCTTATTACTGAAAAAATTGCTATGATTTGATACAGGTATGTTTGGACAGTGTTTATAAAGTAAATTTAACAATGTGTGGAATGATCATTATTATACAAAAAATTATAATCTGCACAACTCTTGATAATAAAGAATGCAATATAAAGATACTCTAATGTATTTTGGTATGTTTTACAAGCTAAATTTATGATGTGTGAAATGTGATCTGTATAATGCAAAATTCTATATAACGCACAAGATCGTGTTTTTAGGTTTGCGTTATAAAGATCTTCTACTGTAATTTATGTCTATCTATATATAGAGAGAGAGGTGTGTGTCTGTATATTTCACTTTCCAGCCAAAACTATCCTGTACAAACCACTAGTGTTTGTGTTTGGTAGTAGCCTCGAATCTCCTATCTTGCACTATGGTGGTTGCATGTTGGTGTGGGAGATATGGTGGTTGAAAGCAGGGTGTAAAAAAATCATGATTTTTTTTTAAAAAAATAAAAAAAAATCAGATTTTTTTTATTTAAATCAGATTTTTTTTTATTTAAATCGGATTTTTTTTATTTAAATTGGATTTTTCTTTTAAAACAAAGTAAATCAATGTTCTTAATAAATTTAACTGCTCTATATAGAGAGAGCTGGTAAATACCTATTTTTGGTATCATAAATTTGTAAATAAAGTATTTCTTTGTTAGGCATGCAATAAACTTAAATATTTTGTCCAAGCTTCTGAAACATAGCTGAATTGGTAGACCATATAATGATTTGCTTTACAAATTTTAAAACAAAGATTTTAGAAATGAAACTACAGAAAGTTTATCACACACAATAGACAATAACAACAATATTATTTATTTATTAAGAGATTTGAATAGAAAAGCCAGTTTGGCAGCTTTTTCCACTCCTAATTAGTTTCGTAATTTGCTATGTACAAATCCTAAGGTTGAAAACATTCTTTCAACACCTGCAGATGTAGCCTTTGCAGTCATAATTTGCGATAATTTGCATTACAGGGGTAGTACTTGTCCTGAAATTCCTGATATTCCTGAAAAAAAAATAAAAACGTCCTGAAATGTACTGAAATATGGTAGTCTGTCCTAATATTCCTGAAATTTTGCAAGTTTTGTGCTATATCGGTATTTGAAATCATCAAATAGGGGGTATGTGTACCTTTTTACTGATGCAAAACGATCACGAAAGTTGCAATTTTCTTCAGTCTATCGTTAAAAATAGTGATTTTCATCGATTTGCAAAAAAAAAAAAAAAAAAAAAATCACAATTTTTGGTGATTAATTACCAAAAATCATATTTTTTATCGACTAGTCATTAAAAAAAGTTTGCTATTTTCGTCTGTCAGTCACAAAAAATTACAATTTTTATAAGTCAGTTATAAAAAAAAAATCTTTTGCAATTTTCGTCGATCAGTGAAGAAAAAAAAAAAAAAAGAGATTTTTTTCTTTCAGTAATGCAAAAATTGCAGTTTTTTAGCAGCTTTGTCAAGAGTTCTGGTAAAATTACTTTTTTTTAATGTATACTTTTACAACAAAAAATTTGTGTCTATAGTGTACTATTTATGATAATAAAATGTATTGAACAAGGAGTTAAGGGTCTTTTCGGTTCGGTTTTCAATCAAATGTGTCCTGAAATTTCGTAAAAAGTATGTCCTGAAATATTTCCTGGGCTAGTACTACCCCTGGCATTATTAATAGTTCCTTGGATGGAACACAGTCTTTCACAATTGTCAAAGACTTCCACCAATGTAAAGTGTTAACTTCTTTCACTACCTTTTCTTCAAATAAGGGCCCATTAAATGGCTCTACACGAGCAATGAATTTTAAAAGAAAAGCCATCAAAGACGTATCTGTGTAATTTTCCTTCACAAATTCGATTGCTTTGTTTTTTACTACTGCAGATAAGTTTTCTGGCTGAAATGTTGGAGACAACAGATATGCTAAGAAATGTGCTGGTGTCAAAGCTTGATTGTATCTGTATTTGAAAGATGTATTCACAGCAGATTTCTTGCAATCACTCAGCACTTTGTTTTCCTTTAGATCTTGTTCAAGTTTTTTCCATACATCAAGAGCTTCAGCAATGCTACAGTTGTCTCTCTGTACTTGATCTAAAGTAACAGAAATTGGTTTTAAGTGAAGCAGTAAATCTTCCACGTTTCTTTTTATGCCCATATTCATCAGCTTTGACCGTATATCTGCATCAATTGAATCTCTATTTTCTTCTGCAATCTGCATTAAAATAGGCCAGTTATTAACATAACTATCTAATGATTCACACAAGGTGTTCCACCGTACTTCTAATGGTATATTTAGACCAACACCTTTTCGTCCTTTATTTTCGTTAAATTTTGCTCTAGCAAAATGATTGCTTCGGAAGTCTTTAATTACCTGCATAACATGATCTGTAACATTGGGGAGTTCCATATCCTTTGCTAGCAAGTTTAAAATGTGTGCCGAGCAACCATAGCTAACAACATCAATGTAGTATTTAGTATCTGTTTCTAATGACTTCCTCATGTATACCATATTGGCTTCCACAAAAAAAAAATGATTTTTTAATCTTGCAACCAAGCCTTGCATTTCTTTTCCACATTTCTTGCAAATAGCTCTGCTTCCTTTTTTTTACCTACTTCAATTTTTTTATTAAAATAAAACTAAATTATATCCCTTTTCCTTCCAGCAGACATTTTTTTAGAGTTTTAACTAAGAACTTAAATAATATGTAAGTAATAACAGCAAAACTAATTAAAGTAAGTAATAGTATCAAAAATCTTCTACAGCAAAAGTGTAACAATATTCAAGAGATTACCATGTGCTACAGTAAGAAAGAAATTGATTGCAGTAGAAATTGAAAATGTCCACTCTTTGTGCAAATAGTAAACTGGAAAACAGGTTTTCGTCAGATAAAGAATCTAAACCTCTTATCACCTAAAGGGTGCAGGTATAGAATTAAGGAACACCCTAAAAGAGACTTTGAATAGATAAGAATGGTCAAGTGAGGAAAGACTAGGGATAAAAATAGAGGAGGAATATAGTACTGATTAAAAAAAACAGCATTAGTGAGATTTAAATTTTCATGAGGATTTCTAGAGATTAAATAAAAAATGATTTAAATCAATAATTTTTTTTAAAAAATCAATTGATTTAAATCATGATTAAAATCACTGATTTAAATCATTTGATTTTAATCGTTGACACCTTGGTTGAAAGTGGTCGACTTAGGGTATTTTCAATATAAAAATAGACGTATGTCTCACTATATTTCACTTTACAGCCACAGCTACACAGCGCAGACCACTGGTGCTTGTGTGCGGTAGTAACCTGACGTCTGCCATCGTGCACTATGGTGGTTGCATGTCGGTAGCTGTGAGGGTGTGCGAGGTATGGTGAAAGTGGTTGACCAAGATGCATTTTCATATTTTGGCCTAAGTGTTCTAAAAAATGTTTGGAATTTTCTAGAATGTGCTAAAATGTTTGTTATATTTTATGCATACATATATATTTTTTACATATTTTGTATTAGGTTTACATATGGTCCGGAAGGATGAAGAATGTTCTGAAATATTCGAGGACCATTCTGCGGATGTGTGGGAGATATGGTGGTTGACAGTGATGGTGACAACCTAAGGCATTTTTATTTTTTGACCAAAGTGTTCTAAAAATTAAAAGAAGAAACAAAACAAAAAAAAGTTTTTTAATGCACGTCTTTTCTATTAAATGTACAAAAAAACTAACAGTGAAGCAGGTTGTCCTCAGCTAGTAAATTTAGGATAAACATAATCAGAGATACAGTGACAAAAGGAATTAAAATATGTTGGTTGATACTGCTGGACATAAAAGAGGGGCAGACACTGAAAGAGCAATGCACAAAAGAAATATCAACAAAATATATTTTCATGGTATAGTTAATTGATTTGTTATCTAAATCAGTGAAAATACCTTTTTCCTGTTTTTAAATTTATCTGGCATGGTAAATTAATATAATAATCCTTTATTATTAGAAAACTGTTTCTCAGAAAAATGATACATGTTGGAACAATTTGGATAACATATTTAGATTTAGAAATGTCATATCTATATAGTTTATATATTTGTTCCACAGAGAGGCAAATTTTTATTTTATTTTTTGGCTGACTGGTGTAATCAATACAAGTAAAACTAATATGCTGTGGTCGTCACAAAACTTTCTTCTATATCATTCTAATATAATAATTTAAATAACACTGTTACACACTGGAAATTATGAAGTAGGATGCATTTCCTTTATTTATTTGCCAGGGTTGTTACGTTTAAAACATTTTGTTTAAAACAGCTGTTTAAAACATTACATTTAAAACAATGTTTAAAACATGTTTATTGTTTATAATGTCACAATGTGACAATTCACAAATGAAATTCACGTGGAAATCTTTCAGCAGAAAATTAATTATTGTAGAAAGAATTTTATTGTTGATTTTTAAATTGTTGGCAACTGCTATAACGAAAAATGTTTAAATTTAATAGGAAAAGGCTGTTAGATTTTTAGTTTTTTTATCTCTCTATATTAAAATAATATGATTTTTTCAAAATGTTATGATTTTCAGCGTGACAGTAGGTATTCAGCTGTAAGTACACAAAATTTCAAGTCTGTTAGCTATACAGTTTCTGAGAACCGGCTCTGTGACGGATAGACAGAGAAGTGGGACGAATAGGGTTTCGTGAGATTAACGAAACCCTAAAAATGTTATGCTGTCAGTTACCAATCATAAATTCGCTACTCAAGAATCAAAGTGGACAATTTTGTAGAAATAACACCTTTATCTTGGTGGATAAGCCTTGAAAAACACATCGATAAAAATGTCATGCAGATCATAAAACAATTACAAGCAGCTGTATGCTCTACTGCTGGTTTAGAAAGAGTGTTTTCTACTTTTGGCTTTGTACAGAACAAAACTAGAAACCAGTTAGGTGTTTGATAAGGCTGCCAAACTTGTTACTATTTTTAAAGAACTTAATAATTAAATGTTTTAGTTTAGAATAAAAAAATTAATTGTTAATTAATGTTTGGTATTTATTATATAATTTTTTTCTTCCGTACTGTTTTTTAAAAATATTTTCATTCTTTACATTTAATTTATTAATTTTTGCTCACTTTAATCAAAATTTGCTGTTGAATGAGAAAAAACGTTTAAAACATGTTTTAAACAAAAAAAACACATTTTTTGTTTTTTTTTTAAAAAAAACATGTTTTTTTCCAACCCTGTTTATTTCCGTGAATAAATAATTCACCTAATTACGGCACTCTGTCTTAGATGACCACGACTAAAATTGAATGACAAGCTATTTCTTTCATCAGGATCCTGATTTGGATGTTTTGTTCAATTCTGCGTACATAAACTGGTGATATAAGCATCACATAAATTGAACAAATCATCGCAGCATCCCCTCTGGGGGATTTTATCCAAAAACTAATCAGCACCAGTTCACATAAGCATAAAATGTCATGAGAAATTTCTTCCTATTTTACACAGTAGTTTGTGAGTTACAGCACTCACAAAATTGGTCTCGCTTACAGACAGACGCACACACAGAGATACTCACAGACAGACATTTTCTAAAAACAGTCAAATCATGTTCTGAACCTTCTAAAACATGTAAATCCGTCGAAATTTTTTACAAATCCAATACTTTCTTGTATAGATAGAAGAAAGTAAAAATGAATTTCCTTCATAAAATTAATTACATTTTTAAATTGCTTGAAATACATTTACAGAAACACCTTCTAAAAATTTCAGTCCATGTCGAATTGTTTCAAAAAGTTAAATCATTTCTCTCTGACATGAATTTTCAGAAGCTTAATGCCAGTTAAAAAGCAAAGTAAATCCTTTAATGCTCATAAATGGAGGATGCTAATAGAGTACTATGATGAATGACAAAGAAAATGAGAGTTTTTGAAAATGGCTTCCTTGATATGTTGAAAACAATTAGAACTTTGAAATTTTTGTCTGAAAAAAATTCGTTAAATAGAAATTTGTGTTCGTTAATTAGAGATTTTTTTTCTACGTAATTTTTGTTCAAAATAAAATTACTACGTACATGAAGCAGGTCAAAGTTTTATGCTTGTCTTCGCATTCTCGACTGAGGAAATGTGTGTACATTTTGGTAGTTTGGAAGAGTTGCAACAGCAAATATTTTGAAAATCCCTGGCTTAAGGCATGATATAAGAATTTAAAAATAACTAGCATTTTTCTTTTATCCTGTCTACTGAAACCGTTGCATGAACATTTTGCTGCACTGCTCATCTTTTTGCAGTACTAAACAATTTATTATTATAAAAATTCAATATAAGTGCTGGATTTCAATTTGAAGAGAAGATCTGAAATTTCTTCTTTTATAAAATAATTTAAAAACTTTTAAACTAAACCTTAGAATGTTATGAACATTTGTATGCAGGCTAATTAAAGGATGGTGATTTTATTATTATTATTATTGTGTCAAAGTTGGGTGTTATACTATTGAGAAATTTAGAATTTGCACCCATTTTCATATGAAGAAAGTTTTTTAATATTGATTAAAAGTAGAACTTATTGATACCTGTATTATTTTCTATTTGTAGCAGAACTGGAAGGGGTGTTTACTTTTTCTCCCAGAATTGTACATTACTCTTTAATATGTATTATATCTGAATTAAGTAAAATTCTATATGGCCTAGTGCATAGTGTATTTATTTCTCTTATTTTTAATTTTTTTTTCTTTTCTAGGAAACTGGGTTTGCTGCTATTTGGTGTGTATTCTTTTTTATTGCTGCTTGTGTGGCTGCTGCTAATGCAAGACATGATCCTGGATGGGGAGCTGCTGCTGTAAGAATAATTATTAGACTAATTAATGTTAATTGTTTCAGTATATCTATTAAATTGTAGTCATGAGAGATGTTTAGAAATTGACATTTTAAAAGTTAGGAAACAAATAATATGCATTTGTTTATTTTATTTTAAGTACACTTGACTGCGTCTGTCATTCACCAGGAATCATTCTAGAGAGTTTCAGAAGGGCGGCCTGCCCTCGTGCCCTTTTTAGAAAAAATCCCACCCTCCTTGCCCCTTTTCCAGGTAGAATTCTACCCTCCTTGCCCTTTCTCCAGGTAGAATTCTACCCTCCTTTTATTCCTGGGTAGAATCCTGCCTTGTTTGTATTGTACTTTCAAAAATTCTTTACTTATCTTTTATTTTTAGAATGCTAGTATGGTACATCAGGAGTACTCCTCTTTCCCTCTTTATTTCTCTGTGAAATGCCCTGGTATGTCTAATCTTTGACTTTGAGCGATTCATTTTTTCATTTATCTTTTTTCCCATTGAACAAGACATAGGGTAACAACTAAGGGTCATTGATTAATTTCACTTTGTCTAGTGAAATATAGTATTAGGTCAGGCATTCCGGCCTTTGACCACATGATAACTTACATATAAGTCCTATAAAAATTTGAGAAGTAGCTTTAGAACTTTTATTTTGTAGCTTTTTCAAAACCAGTTTTGCTAAAACTGGGAAAAAGTTATCTGGTGAATAAAAGTTTTAGAGAGAAGTTTTTGAATATCGTAGGGAAAGGGGGAAATGACTGTGAATACAGTAAACAATTTTACAATAAAATTCGAGAACAAGTTTCGTTTTGATATTTTTAATACTTTTCAAACGGTGAAGTTATGGAAATTAAAAATGTTATTGGATTTTTTTAATTAAGGAGTACTTTAAGCTGTTGCCAGACTTCCCTCCCCACCAGTATATTGGTATATTCGCTTATTACAAAAATGCCCTTTTTATGAAATGATGTGCCCTTTTCAACAAAATTGCCCTTATTATGTAATGTGTACCCTGCCCTTTTTTATGTTCTAGAATGATCCCTGCATTCACTGCTTTTTACTTTCCAATATAATATATAAAGTATTGAAATTGTGAAACATTTCCATTTCCATTTTTTGATAGATTTACATGTTTTGGAATATCGTGAACATAATTTTACTATTTTTGGAAATTATGTTTGACGCAAATTTTGTGTCTGCTCTATCTCAAAAACTAATGCATGGAGTTAATCAAATTTCAGATTCAGTCAGATCTTGACATAACTTGGAGCTGATTAATGTTTGGGTTATATTGCTCTATAGGTGATGTTGCTAAGCTGTGTTGTTCACAATTTCAATGATAGCTATATCTCAAGAACTAATGCATGGAAT
The DNA here is from genome assembly GCA_963931845.1 of Maratus michaelseni. Lineage (NCBI taxonomy): Eukaryota > Metazoa > Arthropoda > Arachnida > Araneae > Salticidae > Maratus > Maratus michaelseni. The sequence continues at coordinate 165,476,086 of OZ007587.1, forward strand.
TTCATCAAGTTGCATATTCTGTTTGACTTGATATTAGATGCTGGCGGATTCATTTTAGCTTTAATCACTCAACAGGGGATACTGCTATCCTACACTTGAGGATAGATTCCTAATAGGATCAATTGATGCAATTTAGTGAGCATGGTTTGCAGTATAACTCCATTTGTATAACTCTTATACATTTTTAATCACATTGTTGCCAGAGTCGCTCACTTTCTATGCCAACTTTTGGCTGTGCGTCCGATTACGGAGTATTAGCCCTATGCTTTTTTGCGATTAACATTATATCTGTATCTTGAAAATTAAGATGATACTTGGTGCAGTACGCCATAGGCAGATAAAACGATTTAAACTAATTGCAGTCTAGTTTTGGTGGCATCATCAATGCAAAGAATGATGAGATTTTGCTCACATGTATGAAGGAGAAGTGCATTCTAGTGATATGTTTATTGACCATTAGAATTACAGAAAATTACAGGCAGCAGCCAATTGGAAATTGCATAGAGAAAGTGGTTGATAATATGGGAAAATGTTAGTAGAAATTATGAAAAGGAAATTTTTATATAATATTTACAATGGGGGAATAGCACAATTGACAATGAAGTCACAATTGACAATGTTTTTATGATTTTTATACATATGAAATGCTTCCAGAAAGTTAATTTCAAATAAAGAACTAGTAAAGAAAAACAAACATATTTTATAATATCTACTCTACATATATATATGTGCAATATAATAATATGACCTTTTTTATATATTATTATAATATTTGTTATAACATGCACATATTTATTTAAATTATAGTTTTAAAAGAAAGATACTATTATCATTATTGATTAATTTATGTGCCTGGTGATAAGGTATAATTATTTAATGATTCTGTAAAATTAGTTCTTTCGGTCATTTTCAAAACTGGCAGATGACTTTTTAACCATATTCATTAATGTTATTTACTCCGTGTTGATATTGGTCCTGCTAAAAGTGCAATAATTTTTTTTGTTTTCTTGAAAAGTATTTAAATTTTGTTTCACCTATTGTTCTTTAAATTTTGTTTAAAATGCTCCAATTGAAATATGTGATAAGTATAAACTTAACTATGATCCTTTACAAAGGTAGTAACAATTACCAAAATTATGATTTTTTTTAACATGCTTACGCTGGTGACTCGTAGTAAAAACAATGGTGGTGCTACAATCTAAGTTATATTTTTGAAAATATTATGTAATTTATCTAATGGCAAAACAAAATACATAAGTGGATCTTTTGTTGAAATTAATACAAGTAAATTGTAAGGTCATTAGACAAATTGTAATAATCTTACAACTTTATTAGAGAGCTGAGCAGTAGCACTTAAGGTCGGTCATGCTAAGGTCCCCTCATTCTTTCTGAAACTGGCAATTTTATTTATTCTCATATAGAAAAAATAAAAATAACTTTTCCCTTAAAAAATTACATATTCCATTTTAAGTAATTTAATGTTATTTTGATCAGAATGAATAGAAGGGAAAAAAGAAGTCTTATTTTTCTTTTCTAGTATAGAATGTTACTTTAAAAGAAAATTTACTATATTTGCGACGCGACAGGGTGATATGGCGTCAGCCAATACGAAGTGGCACGAATAATATTTGTTGCTAGATTTTCTATAGGATGTTTTTTAATTGGAACATTTAAAAAAAAAAAAAAAAAAAAGATCTAATGCGAGATGAATGTATTTTTTTGTTTTTAGTCAATGAGCATTAGCTTAGGTTTGCAAATTTTTAGTCTTTTATTGTGTGCAAGTCATACTCGCTCTTTGTATGAAAATAATGTCAGTGATTCTATTTTTAATCATGAACTCTGCTCAAGCTCTGATCTGCACATTTTTGAAGAAACTTTCATTCGTAAGTAGATATAATTGTCATTTATTGTTATTCCGATAGACAGCAATTGAAGAGTGTTTCCAATTTTTCTGTAAAAGCACAGGATCTTTCAGATAACGGTGTCAAATTTTTAATTTAAGCTGATTTTCAAGGAAACGAAATGTTGTTTTAATTAAGGAATCAATTATAAGTTAAGATATACACCTTTTATAAGAAATAGATAAAGTTCGATTCTTCAGCATAGAAATAGTAATTTCTGCAAATTGCATGCATTTATTCATAAAACTCATTTCGTTAATTTGGCCATCAGATTTGCTTGTTGGGAGAGAAAATATTTACATCCTTTTAAGGAAGCATATTTATATTTCATACCAAACTTCTCTTTTGATAAGATTGAATGTAAATTTCCATAAAATTATGTGCACGGGATAAACATTTATTTTCACGTACAAAGTTTTTTAAAAATGAGATATTACTTTTAAAACAATTTTTTTCGGTATCGGGCTCGGGCGGGCCCGGGCTCCGAAAAGAGAGCCCAAACTCATCTCTATTGCCTAGCCCATTTTGACACATTTTAGCATGAAGTGATATATATAAAGTAGACCATAAAATTCCCAATCAATAAGGTCGCAGACTTGCATTGTCACAGTCCTTTGTTCGAGTATTGTACAAGCAGACATAGTGCCATCACTCAGGGTACCATAATCAATTACGATATATTGTCTATCACTTTTCTTAAAAGACATTGCTTTTATAAAGTTTATTACTTTTACAGTGATATAAAGTGTGCTTTTAATTATTTTTAATCTATTTTTATTCCTTGTTTTAGTTTTTTGGATTTGCAGCAATGTGTGTTTTTGGATATGAAGCTTATCTAAAATATACAAAATGGAGAAGTGGAGATATTGCTCAAGGAGAAAGGCAAACAACCACTGTTACTTCAACCTCTACTGCCACAGGCCCTAGCTATCCTACTTATTAGTTTCTGTAAGTTTATTTCATTCTTTATTATTTCTGTAAGTGTATTTCATTCATTTATTATAGCTTTTAATATTCCATGTATGGTGTTCAAGGTTTTATGAAGTTAATTTAAACTATGTTATGATACTCTTTATGCAACACATTTGTCCGAGATGTAATCATTTATAAAAGTTTGGATGCACACAAAACTTTACATATTAAAAATGGTATTTTCTCTCAAGGAAGCCATATAATAGTTAACTCTCTTTGCACAAGTTATTTAAATAATTATTAAAAAATAAAACCATGTGCAATATTTTAATCAAACATTATTTGAAATGTAGTAGTATGCCAGATGATACGAGAGTGATTAGAAAAGTTTGTGAAATGAATCGCAGATGACAGCGTCAGTTGAAATAAAATATGTGCAACAAATAGCACCAACTGTCTTGTGCACAAATGTCAAATGAAATATTATTCTGTTAAGCGGTAATCAATTTGGCATTGCTTTGAATATATAGCTAATTTTGTGAGTGTTGCAAAATGGATAAAACTAAAACGTGTGCTGTTATAAAATATTTTGTGAAAAAGGTTGGAAAGCATCAGAAATTCATAAAGATTTGCATGATACTTTAGGAAACGCTGCTCCATCATTTACGACTGTGCATAAGTGGGTGACTGAATTTAAACATGGTCATGAGAGTCTAGAAGATGACCCACACAGTGAAAAACCAAACACTGCCACAATGCCTAAAATCATCGAAAAGTCCACAATTTGGTTATGCAGGATCGTAGATTAAATGTCTCCGAAATAGCTGAGGATATAGGTATCTCAGATAAAAGAACATTTCATATCTTAACTGTGGAATTAGCTTTTAGCAAGATGGGTTAATAGACTTATTTTTATTAATAGCTTAAAAATTCTCATTCAGAACATATAAATTTACACAGAGGTTGTATCCAGCAACCAAATTTTAAATTATGAATTAAGAAAAGCACCATCTTGATCATTTCTACTGTGTGGCTTCCACAAGAAAAACCCTGTGTAAGGTTGCAGCTTATGAAGGTATCAAAACTTATAGGCAGGACTCGTTCTTCTAAAGGAGTGGGGGTTACAGCATTTGGCAGTGTCCTTAAAGGTTTTTCCCTTTTGTTTAAATAAATTCCTTTAAAATTTTCATGTGTGAAGATTCACTGGGTAATAAGAAATGTCTTCAGAATTCTAACCTAATTTTAGCAACAAAATTTTCATATGAAATTCAGAAGAAAAGAGTGAAATTAAAAATAAATATATTTATTCATTTTGAGATTTTTTTTTTTTTAATAGGTCCAGTGAAAATGTTTCAGACTATTAAAAATGCAAATTATTGCATTGATTTTTTTCCCTTATAATTTTTTTTTTTTTAAAGAAATATCATTATTTATTCTAAACTGTTTTTCCAACTAATACACCTAATATATTTATATTTTGAGTGCTTATTTTGATTATGCATGCAGGAGTATATTATTTGGTAGTTTCATGTTAGATGGGTGCAGATGATAAATCATCAAATATTTTCCCCATTGGCATCGTTTGTATTGCATTCATTTCATTTAAAATATAAACCTTTCACTCATTTTATTTAAAATACAGTATTACATACATTTAAAATACATGCCTTTTATTCATTTCATTAAAAAATATATATATTCCATAAACCAAAACATTTTATTTTAACATCAACGCATTGTTTCTAATTTATGCACATGGAAAATAAAAGCTGCTGTTGGGGAGATTTGCACTCAGATAACATAAAAGTTATTTATTTGTATTGCTATTGCTAATTTCATCCAGTTTCCTTTCCTTTTTTTTTCATTTTGCAATAAAGAAACCGTTCATTTTATGAAACTTTGAAATAAGTGTATATTATTTCATTTGCACTTGTTTTTACTTATAACATTTCCACAACAATATTTTAGAAATATTTTGGCAATTAATAAATCATTAGAACCTTTTTTTTTTCACAAAATATAATTTGTTTTATATTTAATCAAGATTATTGTTAAATAATACTGGCAACGACAGAAGACTGTAACGAAACTTTACTGTTAAATAAGGTGAAAGAAGATGTTGAAGTAAACAGTTTTGAAAACATGTAACACATTGAAAAATACAGTTTTTAAAATGAACTTCCATTGTCAAAAACATAATCGAATTATTTTTTGTAGCCCTGTATATGATCTATAGATTTGGATATATGCTACATAGCATAATAAAATTTAGTTCAATTAGAAAATTAACATTTAGCAGTTTTCACCAATCGATGGAAATGCACTCAAAATCTTTTTTACAGCCCTGTATATTATCTAAAGACTTTTGTAAGCACCACATATTAAGCTTAAAGGTAAAAAACACATAAGGCAACTTAAAACTCACTTCCAGCAAGTACCAACCTTAAATGACAATGTATTTTGTTCTTTGTGTAGCCCTGTATATGAATTTATTTATATTCTACAAACTTCTATTAGTCTACTAACTATAGTTTAGCAGGAAAATACGTAATACAATTAAAAACTATCCTTAAGCAATTCACCCCCATAATCTGTAATACTTACGAATTCCTTTGTATAGCCCTGTATATGATCAACCGAATTCCTGCACACCACGTACTGTGAAAAAATTTAGTTAAACTTAAAAACACAAACCAAAGTTGAAAACGCTCTTATCACACATAGACTGTAATTATCGCACATATTCTGTAACAAATATCTTGTGTGTGTCCCTGTAAATGAATGATAAACACAATGCACATCATAAAGTGCTACACACTTCATTTTCAATAGGGAACATGCTGTAGTAAACAAAAATAATGTAAAAAAATTTCAGGGCAATCCGAGTATATATATGCGAGTTAGAACATGGACAGGCGGTAGACAAACCAAAGTCATAAACAATTTTCAACTAGATTGGAAAGTGTTAAAAAGAGGAGGATTTCTCGTGTTTTATTCATAACCGTTTTCATATCCAACTTGGTTACCTTCTAACACATTCATATGATTTTCCTTCGCAAATGCATAAAACTTTTCTGAAAAAGATTTCAGTGTTGTTACTTTAATTATACATAAATTGTTTCTGATTCTCAACATCGTTGCATGCATTTTGAAAGTTAGAGCACTATCTTAGAAAATGGTTGTTTTAAAAAAGTGAGATGGGCATATTTTCAGAGTAGTTCTTATATTTCAAGTATCTTGAAAAATCATGCTAGGTCTTGCTTTTGGGAAAACACAGTAATAATATTTTAAGTTTAAATTCATTTGTTCAGTAACTCAGTAACAACATATTTCAACACAAGATTTATTTTTTAAAAAAAAATCTTCAAGGGATTGTTTCTTTTTTTCCTATATTTGTCGCAATGCTGTATTGTTGAGACTAGAAATTCTATTTGAAGTTAACTTAAAACCTGATCCATACCCAACGCAGTTTAACCTCACATTTTAATGCAATTATGAAAAAAATATTCTGTAATTATATTTCTAATATCAATTTTTTTCTTTAATGTTGAAAAATAAACATACATATACTCATTTATATTCAAATCAAACATAGTTTTTTCATCTTGAACAATATTATGGACATTCTTTCAAAAAAATAATTTGCCAAACTTGATCGACAAGAGAGTCAAAACCCAACTCGCACCTGAACCATTCAGAATCAACCCGATCCACAACGGAAAAAGTTAATGTCGGCCTGACCCAAATTATGAGTCGGATCGGGTAAAATCAAGTTACCCACTTTCATTTTAAGTCTCATTTGTATCAATATTTTTTTATTTTGACGTGCAATAGATGAGGATATATTAACATTTTTGTGGTACCCCTGTAAAAAAAATAAATAAATAAATAAAAATTAAAAAAAGATGACACAATGACTATTTTAACAAGTATGCTGTGGCCATCACAAAACTTTCTTCTATATTATTCAATTCCTACTATTAGTTCACACTCTCCCTATATATATTTATATATCTTGTTCAAATTTTCATTCGTTAATAAAATACTTTTTATTCATCCACTCAAGTTCAAATATATTTTTTTTAACTTGTAGTGGATGACACTTGATGTTAATACAGTTTTTTCAAATATTAATTCATTAATTAAGTTTAATTAATTAATTTTAGTTTTATATGGGAGAAAAAATATCAACACGCAGCCGACTTATTTCCAACATTAGTTCCATTTAAAAGCACTCACTCACAAGTCTTGATAGCGCAGTCGGTTAAGCTCTGAAGAACCACAAAGTCCCAGGATCGAACATCGCCTGGGATGGAAGGAAATTCTATCATACTCAAAAATAAATTTCTCTTATATGAGATATTTAGCAGGATATGAATTTAGGGATAAATGCAGTCAGTGGCGAAGCATGTAGATCGCTGGAAAAAAAAAACTTTTTGACCTAAGTAGGAATTGACTTAATTTTTTTTTTAAATGTATATTACTTGTTCTAATATATTAATTTAAATAGCACTATTAACAAATATAGCTTTTCTTTGAATTTAACTCTGTGTTAAAACTCCCTTCTTGCTCTTAAAGGAAATAGTGCTCCTGCACTTTTAACCAATTTCTTCTGCTGAACTTTGTATTCTGAGAGTATTTAATATCCTGTGTATATCAAATACTGTAGGATTCTTGTGTTTCATATTACATAAAAAAAAAAGAGAAAGATTTTAATAATTATGAATACAAAGAATAAGAATTATGATTTCAAGTTGTTTGTGCTAGGAATTTAAATTGTAGTTATGGATGTTTCCAATTTTAGATTCATTGAAATTCAACATGAAGGTTTGCTGTATTTATGTGTACAAACTTTAACACCTAGTTTAGTTTTCTTTTAGACAGTTTTGCTTTTTACTAAGTTTGCCCTATCAGAAATTGTTCTGTTAAAAAATATGCTTTCAAAGAATTTAAATCAATTTAATTGCTAAAATTTAAAATTTTGTGTATTTGGAATTTAAATTTTAAAGATAAATTTTATGTAATGTTCAATAATTGTTTGATGTGTTTTATATTTACTATAGTAGTTGTTTCTCTTTTTAGGTTTTTCATCTTTTCTGCTTTTTAAGGAGCCTTTCTCTCATACATATTGTTGTCGAATTATGCATTACTTGTTACAAAGCCCAGTCTTATCTGATATTTGTTAAATTTTATGTGATTTTTTTATTACTTTTATTTATAAATTATTTGTGTTTCTCACTGATGTTTTATAGCTGGTTACCACACTTCATGTACAAAAAATTTTTTATATTTTTCTTCACTTTTGAAGTGCATTGATAGTTGAAGCCTTAAATGTACATATGTTTTTGCTGTAAATGATATGCTTCTAGTTTGTTATCTGATAATAGTTTTTGCTCAAAGCTACTTTTATAGAATTATATGATTATAAGTTTACTACCTTGTTATGAACTTTGAATTCTGTGACTATTGATTCTCAGGGATAGATACAAGTTGCACAAATTAAATGATCTTCTCTCCCTGTGCTGTATTTTTGACATCGGAAGATAAAGAGTGATTGTATGTATTTTCATAAATTATTTTTATAAGAACTGTTAAGTGCTTTAGTATCACTTCTTGAAGCTAAGCTGCTGCTTAGAAGTTGTTGTTACAGGAAATACATTTAAGCCTTTTTTAACTGTTGTGGCCTTATATTTGCTGAGTAACGTGTTTGTTACTGTTAGTGGTTTCAATAGAATCCTAATTAGTAATTAATGGTAGCTAATGTTTGAAGAATTAACCTGAACTCCTTTATTAGCTACAAGGTTTGCATTTCATTTTAAATTGTTGAAGCCAGTCCGAGGCATTGATGGAAAAATTGTGAGTCAGTCAATGAGAAAGAATGAGTTAATTCAGAGAAAAAAAATAATCGCTTTTGACAAATAAGAAAAAATTAACACACATATTAATGATTACTATAATTGGAGCCTTTCATTAGCAGTTAACTCTAAGTAAATACAAACTTTGTAGTTGTCTTTAACTATGAAAGATCAAACAAATTTTAATCAATGTTCAACTTTTTTGTAAAGAATTTTTTAATTGTATGTGTAATTAATTTTAAAATGTATATCTATATATACTTTGGCATATATTTGAGAGTCAATTTACAATAGAGATACAAAAAAGAGACTTCCACAACATGTATTAAAACATAAAATAATAGTAGTAAAATAAAGTGAAATAAATCACTTATTTGTTGAATTAAATTTCTAAAAAATCTTTGTTTTCATTGTACGTCGCAAAGAGCTTGCCAAGAACATTCTGACTTTCACTGCTGACAGTATTGGTATGCGAGTCCTTTTCTATATCTGATGAATCAAAAATTCTCCTGTATACCTAAATGACCTGATTTATATTGATAAATTGTTGATTAAGAATAGTAAATGTTTCTAATTGTGGTGGCGTTGTTAAACTTCAAACACTTCTAGAACCAAAATCTAAATATTTTGGATGATGTTTACTTGTTTAACCCGTGGACTCTACACTGTGGTTCAGCGCCCATGCACTCTATACTAGTGTGATTTAATGTTCCGTAACTTCAGCTGTGTATAACTTTGTTGGCAATATAGTGATAATGAAATATAACACGATTCCCATAGGAAATTTAAGGAAAAATCAAACTGTGATATTTATTTTTATCAAAAATTTCATTTTGTTAATGAAAGCATGTTTTCGAAAAAAGCTGACATTTGAATTTTTGGTTGATGCAAATTCGTTCTAGTGCGGATTTTGTGAGTTAAATTTATTCATATACAGGTTTTCCTCGATTAGTGCAGTTAATTAATCCTGCTATATTATCACACTAATTGAAACATACATTGAATGGAAAAAACTGAAATAGATCCATAGACAGCTTTCTCAAAAAACCATTATACATAAATAGACAATGCAATAATGTACTATGATATTGTTTTTGATGTATTACTGTTTGAAACTACATATTATAGCTTGATTTGAAACTTTAAGAATTTATCTAATTTTTATGGACTTCAATTAACATAAATATATGAGCTAATTTAATAAGTTAACAATCAAGAAACATTGAAAAGTCAATTTTAATTCTCCATTACTATAATTCTTTAGGTTATTTATGTTAGATTACTTACCATTAGATTACTTTTTAAAAATTTATGTACTTTGATTTCAAACTTATTATAATACATTTACATTACTTCAAACTTACACACATTTTAACTTATTTAGGTGAAAACTTATCAATTACCATTTTCACAGTTTTTTTTTTTGGATATTTCTTGCCGTAACACAAAATTTGATTTTCTAATTGTCTGTGCACTTCCATGATGTCTCATGAATTGTAATTTATGAAAAGTTTCTTAGAGCTATTTTAATGTTACTTCTTTTTTCGGCATTTTCTGAAAATTTTATTTTAAAAAATTCGACACCATCTTGCTGGAAGAAAAAAAAAAAAGAACCACCCATTTTGTACTTTGCCTACTAATCGAAATTCTGCAGGCATTAAACTACCAACTATTGTATCAATGAAGAATCTAAAAAAAGTTTACTGCACTAAGCGAGGGATACCTGTATGTTGATAGTTTGGAGTTCATTATATACAGCAGATATAAGCTAAAACTATAAAATTTTGACTAAAATTATACCTCAGTTTAGTTAAAGGTTGTCTTACCGTAAAAAAAAAATGATATGATATATACAGGGATGCCGCTAGACTTTTGAAATCTTTAGTCCCTGGGACCCAAACACTTCCAAAAAACTGGGTCGTTTTTTTACAAAAGTGGGTCCTCTTTTTATAAATAAGACAGATTCTATATATTTAATACAAAATGTGCCATTTTTGTGATCTTTCAAGGGGAAAATTACGCATCCTGAAAGACACATCACAATTTTTTTTATGCATCCTTTCTCTAATTTTTTGCTTAAATGATGTGCTATAGCACATCCCTAGCATCACTGTATATAAATCTTTCATAGCTGAAGAGTTTAAATAGCTTATAACTCTTTTTTATATATTTAAAATTGTTACTGTTGTATCATAGCCATTTTCAAAAGAAATAAGAAAATGGCAGGATTGTAAACTCTGAAACTTACTCCTTATTTATTTATATTAATGAAAATATAAATATATATTTTGTATTTACATTTTTTGGAAATGATATTTATAAGAAGTTTAAATTATTGCATGGCTACAATTTTTCTAACTTTCATTTTTAAAGTATGTAGAGATAAAGTTTTTGAAGTTATTCTTTTCACATATATTTGTAAAAATAAACCAGTATTTATTGTAAGCTAAAAATATACGCATTATTCATATTTCTTATGAGTTTTTTTTATCTAAATTTTATAACACTATGTTTCATGAAGATGAACTTATCATTAAATATTGATTATATGCATCAATTTGTATACTGTTTTTGTATACTCTCAATCCTGGAGTATCACTTAAAACATGTGTAATGAACATTAAATATCTGAATCTACTATTTTATTAATATTATTACAAAAAATAAAAGTTTGAATAATGTTGTATAATAATATTTTTATACTGTTCTTGCCATATTATAAATGGTCTCTTTGACAAAACACATGTTATAGGAAAAAATACTTTTTTGTATTTTACATTGTTAACGTTTTGGAGTTTATATAATGTTAATTTGTATGGCCTATGAAATGGTTATTTATATTTTATGTTAATCTTTAAATACTACTATGATTTTCATCTTAAAAAAGATTAGCATGTGCTTTATCTTTGACTTCTTAAGTCAGATTTTCATATACATTTTTAAACAAAGTACATGATTTTTTGTTTACTGTTGCATAAATGGCTTTTTTTATCAAAGATGATTGTCTAGTGGAATTTTTCTGGGAGTTTTGAATAATACTTACAACTTTTAAAGTAATTTAATGGTTACAATCAAGGCTAATTAATCTTGAAATTTTTAACAATACCCTTTTTCTCTTCTGTAATATTATTTCAGGATTTTCCAAGCAGATGTCCAAATTTTACTAATTCAGGTCTATGCAATGCAGCACCAAGCATCCTTTACAATGAAGGTTATCTTAGTATCTTTGTTTTTGTTATTAGCTTTTTATAAAATAAAGATGCTTTACTTTGAAATCATTAATATAGCTGCTACTAACTTTCATAAAATTTAAAATCCATTTAAAAATATGCTTTGCTTTAAAAACAGTGTTTCCAATTTTTTATTATGCATTATTAAGGTTTTTGACTCTTTCTCCTTTAACAATTTTTGAGATATTCCCCCACCCTTCCCTCTCAGAAAAATATAATGCTGAATTTACTGTTTTTTAAATTTTCTGTGGGTTTTTTGCATCATAGGGAGTATTAGGGCTATTATACTGAAATAATACTGTTGCACATGTTTCTAATTATGTCAATAATGGCACTCTTCATATTTTGTCACCAGTTGAAGTGCACTCATGCTTGCTGAAAGGTTGGATATGCCTGTCCTAATTTTCTAATACGTTCTGAACTCCCTCTTGCATTTTGTTAAGAAAGAAGCAAGAGGAAAATTAATGCTTTTCTTGGATTGTAATTTTTTACCTTCTTCGGAAAATCATTTACTTGATTTTCAGTTTTCCTACTTCTGGTACATTTAAGTCTTTAATCATTTTGTGTACCAATTATTTTTTTATGTGTTTTGTGACTTTAGTTATTCAAGGAGAATAAGAAAATTCAAAAGTCAACAAGCTTTGTTTGTTATTTTTAACTGTCAGTTTTCTAAAAAAAATTATTTATGATTATTTAGAAATTTCAAAAACATTCATAATTTTATTTTGATGGGTTTTTTTAAATACATTTAATTAAGATATTTAAAATATTTATGAATTTTAGAACATTTTGAGGTCTGTTGTTTTTTTACCTAACTGCTTTGCTGTATAGTAATTTTTATATATTCTACATTGAAAATGTCTTTTAAAATGTATATCAACATGTAAAACATGTAATGTTTTTAATTTGGATGGTTTTTTATGTATATATTTCTTGTATATATTCAAAGGGAAGAAAAAGTTTTTTGGAGACTTTATATTTTTCATTACAGTCAATAAAAATCCTTATATACAACAATATTTTCATGCTATGTCCTAAATGTACTTTTTATAAAATGTATGCGATGGAATAAACATCCTTTTTCGACTATTATGACAATCAATGATTTATATATTATAAGAAATAAAAAAAAAAGCTCCATTTGTTAATTTTTAAACATTTTATGTCTATATTGTCGTGAAGTTGTAACTTTATTTTGTAACAATTTTTTATAAGCTTAAATATCAACTAAAAAGGTTTTGTTTTTCAACTCAATGTGCTTGTTTTAATCCTCCTGCCATTTTGTTTGTACTTGCAGACTTGCCAAATCTCCTGATTTTCACATGTTTTCCCATATTCCTGATTTTTGAGACATTTCCCCTGATTTTCCACTTTTTTTCAATATCCTATTATTTTATCCTTAAGTATACTGTAATTCAGGGATGAAAACTGCAATACAGGTGTATATGTTTTTAGTATGATTCATCAGTAGTATTTTATGTGATAAATTACGTTCAGATTCATTATAAATGATGAATTTTTAAGACTTTTTTACTGTTACTGTGGTTTGTGATTATTAATAATTGATCTTGATTAAGACTTATTTAAGACCTTCACTATAGTTTTCTTTGTGTTTATGGGGAAAACAAAACTTCCCACTGTAATATGTAGTTAATTTAAAAGTATATTAAAACATCCTAAATATCCTATTTTTAAGTTCATTGTACATGTAAGAAGTACATATATATTTTTATTTGACTAAGAGTGACAAACTTCTTTTTAATCTTCAATAGTAACCAAGCCCTGCATTAAATTAAACATGTTTACATTTAAAAATTAATGAGTTTTCACTCAGAAAAATATCTTCTGATTTCTGCAATAAAATCACCTGAGTTTTGGCTTTCTGAACTTGGCAAGTCTGTACTTGATACATTTTTCTATTTAATTCTATTAGTTGAGACAGAAGACGATAAGATTTTTGACAAATCTGCTTATTTAATTTAAAATTGTTGATTTCTTCAGTGATAATGCTTGATTTAATTTTTCAAGAACCATTAGGATTTCGTGTTAAATATTTTCACAGATGCCTTTATTTATGTGTATGCTTTATGCATAACTATTAATGTCTGTACTTTTATATATTAGAAAAGAAAACAATAATAGATTAAAACATTTCAAGTAATCATATAATGCATGAATATTTTAAAGTAGCCATCATTCAGAGCAAACATTTTATAATGCACTTATGTTGGCTTTTAACCATGGTTTATTAACCATTGTACCTTTATATATCAGAAAAAAAACCCATAAAAAAGTATTTAAGATGTATATCTTGCCCATCATTCGGAGCAAATATTTTGTAATATACAGGTAACATATATATATGTGTGTGCGTGCAAGCTTTTATTTTAGCTTTTAAACACAGTTTATGCATGCATAACTATTATCTGTGCCTTTATATATTGGAAAGAAAAAATCAACAGACTAAAATATTTCAAATAAATTTATGTCATGAATATTTTGAAATTACCATAATTCAGAGCAAATATTTTGTAATAATAGGTGATAAAGGCTTTTATTTTAGTTAGTTTGAATGTGGCCAAGAAATTTGTGTACATATTTTTCAATGTTTAGCAAGTAAATAAAGAGAGATAAGGCTTATTTAGTGCTCTAAGTGTTAACATAACACACAAAGTATTTATACATTTACTTTTTCCTTTATTAGCAAACTTAGCTATTTTAAAATAAAGAATATAATATTAATGCTAAAATAGCTTTTCTCAAAATCAGAAAATAACTGCACCATGTTTAATCTCAGTTATATTTTGATTTATCTATCATTGAAAGATTACGCGTTTTTGAAGCACCACATGACATTAACTCATCACTGGAAAGAAAAAAAAATGGAGAATATTTATTTGTATATTGATTTAATTGTTTCGAAAGTAACAACATATTTATTTCTTAACTCTTCATAGTGTATGTTATTTAATATGTTATGTTAATTATAATAAAAAGTGAGGTGAGGGATTTTTTATAGTTGTGTTATATTACAATTCTATGTCCTGTTTTTTTTTTTTTAAATATATATATTTTTTAAATGTCTAATATTGTCTTGATAATTTATAGTTATATCTAGATAATCTTTTTGCATTTGTGCATCATAACATATTTAAAAAAATTTATGATGAATTTGGAAAAAATTAATTTAAAACTAACATGATTTTATTACATTGAACCTGCTTTTCTGAAGATATCTGTCAGAAACCTATATATGTGATATGATATGAAATATATTTTATACAATTTAATTAATCTTCCCTGCCCACATATATGCAAATATAAAAACTTTAAAATACCCTCTTAATTATAAGTAAGCAATGCTGGAACTTTTTGTAATTTAGCTGTATTGTTTAGCTTTTAATTTATAGATTTATTAAGTTATTTTATTTGTATAAAACTATTATTCACAGTCAGTAGCAGAAACCATACAACACAGCAGCAGGCACTACGTATTATTTTAGACATTTAAGTTAAAAATATAAAAAAGGTTGTGTGTAAAATGTGTGCAAGTTATTGTACTTTAATTTTTCTTTATGTAGCCAAATGTTCTAATTATCACATCTATTTGTCATTCTATCCCTTTCTCAAGCACCATATCTGGGTGTTGAAGTTAGTAAAAAACTTAAAAATACAAAGGGTTACTATGCATGTACTTTATATTTCTTAATAGTGTTGAAAATGACAATAAACCTTTTTACGAATTTTTAAAAATTGCTATATATCTTACTTTCAACATTTTAATCATGTTTTGATAAGTGTAATATTTTATAATATAAAAAGTTCTTAACAAAATACTAAATATAATTGAAATCATTTCTTGTTTAAGTAAAGAATGCGATAGATTATTCAGAAAGATTTTTTTATATATTTTTTTTAGTGTTTGTACTTTATTTTATATGTTTACTTGGTAAATTAAGTACAATGTATTAACTGCAAATAATGTTTTAAATTGCATTATTTTTTTTCTGTGTATAGTGTTCACATCTGTCAGATATTTATAAATGTATTTTTTTTATTGTTATATAGGTTACTATAATTTTTCACTGATGGCTTGGTCTACCATAATTAAAGTCATAGATAAATTTTTCCGCTTGATGCTGATGCTGCAGATTTACGCAGAAATTCTGCTACTGGGTTTACTATAATACTTTTATAGTACCAGAAAATTCTAATTTTAATTGTGATTTGTTAAATAATATGGGAACTTAATTCTGTTGTAAGTTAAATATTGAGCTATAAATTGTTGATTAATATTTTAATTTCAACAAGCATGCCTTGATCTATTGATTAACCTTCCATAAGCATGGTAAGTTAAATTTATGGTTTAAGTCTTATAGGGTCTATGGGACTGCTTAGTCAAAACTGCATTATAGTATATATTGATTTTTCTTATGTTTGTATATATTATGGAAAAAACACAATCATGTAATATGAAAAATTGTTTATCATCATATCCAAAAGAAATATATATATATATGGTGTAATAATCTCATTGCATATGGTCAGTTGCTTCTGTTTCAATGGTTAATTTTTGCAATAAGTTTATATATATATATATATTATTGAGTATTATAAGGTATTAAATATACTTTATAAATGTGTGGGGCTATCAGAGCTTCCCTAACAAGTGGAAGGGAAGGTTTAAAAATTATATTTGTATAATTTTATTGCATGTCAAAGCAAATACACATTGTTAGATAACTGACTTACATCGTACATTGTGATGAGGAACAGACTGAGCAAAGTTATTTCCTTTATGACTGTTGTCACTATTGTATCTAAACACATTGATTGGGTGTTCCTTCTTTGTCATGATATGTATTAATCTGGAATCTAATCACTACAATTTACTGTTTAGCTATATTATCACATTAAGATTTATTTAAGAACTTAATGGTGTAGGTCAGACACTATATGTCTAAATTGAAGTAACTTTCCTCAGATAACAGAAATTTTGAAAACTTCAAACATACATAACCTCTCTTAACTATTAAAATGTTCTTTGCAGACATTGTAGTATATCATTATTTTAAATTTAGCTGGACAAAGATATGGCTGCATGATATGTTTATTGTCTTAACCAGAAAGGCATTATTAAACTTTTCATTTTAATTTAAAATACTACATTATAGTTTGTTACATTACATACTTTTTATGATCTCATTAAAAGGTAACTTAAAATTAGTTCTAATTATTATTTACGAAATGACATGATCATGTAATACTGTAGATTTCAGAAAATAACAAAATTTATCTCTGATCATGGAAATTAGCTCAATAATAAGGTGCTTCAAGCACAGTTAATATCAGATCCTTGTCGTATTAATCGACCGTTTTTTGTTAATTTATAATTTTCTTTACTTTTCAGAATTACTTTAAATAATGGTAATTTGTTGGTTTGTTAGACTTTTAACTTGAAAATAAATCTGTACTTTAATTAATTGCATATTTTGAAAACTGAAGTATTGAATCCATTGAAAAATCTTTGAAACCCACCTTACATATGCTTTGATAAGCTGTATTATATTCTTGAATATGAAAATAAATTAGTATATTTTATGTATTCCTCTTTCTTAGTTACATATCAGCAGCGTGTGTATTAAAATAATTCAGTATTTATAAAATTTTGACAACCTGTTAAAAAAAAGAATGAATCCATAAGTTTTTGTCCAGCATCATTCATTTAAAGCATAAGTTCCCAAACTTTATTGTTATGTGACCCACCTTAAAATTCGAAAAATGTTTGTGACCCACCTAATATGCAAGTATATAGTGTTTTTATAGAGCAGGTATATAAAACTTTCACATACTCTATCCTATACAAAAGGTTAAACCAGGGTGTCTAGACACCTGAATAACCTGGAAAAGTCAGAAAAATTTGAAATTTCTGAAAAAAAGTCAAAAAAATTAACTTTCGAGAAAAATCCAGGAATTTTTTTTTTATTATAAACGGAATTTGAAATTTCAATGCCAGGAACATCTAACTTGCTCTTCATGAGTACTGTAAATAGTATATCTACCTCTCATACGATTCTTTTCGTTCTACCCCCTTTCAGTCCTTCCTTGTAACTCAGAGATTTTCAATACCAGTTTCACTGAATCGTTGTAAATTTTTGTAAGATGGCTTAGTGATTCAGTCTGCTTATTTATCTTGGTTTGGAAACTGAAGATTTGTTAGTTTAATTTATTAAATATTTATAATCCTTAAATTTGTTTCCTTAGTTACAAAGCAGCTATATTACTTATAAAGAAAAAGGTTTTTGTATTAAAATATGTGAAAGCATTCTGTGATTGATGTGATAAAGATTGTCATCCTGATTGGACAAAATGGATGGAACCTGGTGCTAAAAGTGTGTATCTGCACATTGTTCCGCATGTAAAAAAAATATTCTCATTTAGAAAGCAATTATTATCTATGAAATAAATCGTGTTCAACAATTTGTTTAAAAAATCAGTAGTTTGTGCTGCAGAATCACTTGTGAAAGTTCTACTCTCATTTTCCCAACTTTTAAGATTTTTTGTATGTAACCTCAGAAAACCTCAACACCTGGACTTTTTTTTTTTTGGGGGGGGGGGGGGGGGGGGGTATGGAAATCCTGGAAAAGTTGGAAATTTGTAGCTGAGCTCGACTAGACATCCTATCTAATTTTAGTACACAGTATACACATGATTACAACAATAGGTAATTCTAATGTGAAAGTGAAATAGTTATAAAACAAAACCTTCTTTTACTACATAAAGAAAAATAATGTTAATTAATGACTTATTTTTTTTTTTTTTAAAAAGGGAGAATTTTCAAAGCTGATGCGATTTATGACATATTACATAAGTAGAGTGAGTATATATATCAGGATTCAAGTTCTTAATTTTTGCTTCAAGCCTCTCTCTATGCAAAGTTATATATATTTTTTTTTAATTATCATTTCGCGACCCATAGTTTGGGAATTGTTGATTTAATGACTCCATACCTAAAAAAAAATAAATCACTTTAATATATATATATATAATTAATTATCATTTAATAAATGCTGAAAAATAAGTAATTTAATGTAACAAAATCTTTTTTTTCTGGCTTTTAACTACTATCTTTTTAATACCTGAAATAAAATAATTTCCTCTAGTATAGATTAGTTTTCATATTACATTACTTCTATTATTTTTTTTGTGATTGTAGCTTCCTATCTTCATTTACATTTGTTATTCCAAGTTTAGTCAACTGATTGAAATTTTATTTTTTTTTTTTTAACCTAAAACATTAACAGTGACTCTAATATTTATACTAAATGGAAGTTTTTATTTTTGCAACTACTACATGTTCTTCTACATTCTCAATATCGGTGTGCTTTATTTATATTATTCGGCATTTCTGTAAATAATCATTACTTTGATTCTTCTGTTATTCTTGCCTGTTTGAAAACTTCTCAATGAGCATCATGCCCTGCTGCTTTAAAATACATCTAAAATAGTGCTCCAGCATTCTTTTATTGATCTCGTTGTTCATATATTGTTATATCTGGAGGCACAGCAGTGGCTCTGCCAAGTCGAGAAAGTACAGCCGTAAGCATCCTTTTCTGGAAACAACTCAGGGCACTTTTGACCCCCCCCCTCCCCCATACCTTGGTGCTGGTGTATCCCAAAAACCTGAAATTTCGTTTATATAGAGTATGTGGCCAATAGGACCAAAATTTAAAATTTTACGTTTCTGTCTTTTCTAGTGCAGACAATATATGAACTCAAAGTTCTGATTTTTTGTCACTCACTCACTCGCACGTCATCAAAAAAATTAGGTCGATCCTGTAGCCCTTGAAATTTGGAATAAAAGTAGTGTTTAGGATATAAAGAAAAGAAAAATTACAAAGTCCAAAAAATTATAAAAAAAATTCAATAAAATTGAAAATAATACGATCTTGTAGTCTTACAAACTTAAAATTTGGTGTGAAGGTAGTGTTTAGAATTCAGAAAAAGAAAACATCAGAAACACAATAAAAATCGAAAAGAAAATTAAAAAATTAATAATTTGAAAATAATCAGATTTTGTTGCGCTAGAAACTTGGAATTCGGAATAAAGGTATTATTTAGGATACAAAATAAGAAAAATTTCAAAAAGTCGAAAAAAAATTGAAAATAATTTGATCTTGTCTTAGAAACTTAAAATTCGGCATAATGGTAATGTTTAGGATTCAGAATAAGATAAAATGAAAAACACAATAAAATTCGAAAATAAAATGAAAAAATTTGAAAATAATTCGATTTTTTAAAGCTTGAAATTTGGAATAAAAAGTAATATTTAAGATCCAAAAAAAAAATGAAAAAATTTGATCTTGTACTTTTAGAAACTAAAAATTCATCATAAAGGTAGTGTTTAGGATACAGAAAAATTAAAACACAATAAATTTGAAAATAAAATTAAAAAATCGAAAATTTTATAATATCAGATTTTGTGTGCTAGAAACTGGAAATTTGTAATAAAGGTAGTATTATTTTGAAACAAAATAAGGAAAAATTAAAAAATCCAGAAAATTTGAAAAAAATAAAAAAATTGAAAATAATTCAATCTTGTAGTCTTAGAAACTTAAAATTTAGTATAAAGGTAGTAGTTACGATTCAATAAAAAGAACATTATATATATATATATATAATTTAAAAATCGAAATGTCTGTCTGTAAAAAATCAAATCCAAAAACAATTCTCTTTTGTAGTGCTATACACATAATTGTCCTATTAGCTAGTACACCGCCCCTAATTGTTTTATGTTATTTTCCCCGTATTATGCTTTTTTTTCCTTTGTTTACCAATTTTGGTATAGAAAAGTTCCACTATAAACTGACTGGCTACGTTATGGGTGGTTTCTTTATAGACATGTTTATTTTCTTTCACAGGTTATACTCTATTTAATATGCATTTGAAATATGGATTGTTAAATGATGTTAGCACCACAAAAATTTTCACAGCTCCCCCTCCCCTCCAGACATTACTGGCTGGTTATGGCTTGATAGTCCTTTCTAAATAAAATCATGGTGACTCTAAGATTATCTTGATTTATCTCTAAATTGGACCTGAATGATCCTAAGAAGACGGATCAAAGAATTACTGTATTGGCATGACAATCGGGAAACTTAGAAGAAAAATCAATAAATTTATAAAAAGTCGAAAGTTTAAAAATAATTAGATTTTGTAGTCCTAGAAGCTTGACATTTGGCAGAAAGGTAGGGTTTAGGGTACAAAGTAAGGAAAATTTTTAAAAAAAAAGCATTGAAAAATCAAATACAGTTTGATTTATTGGAAATTTCCAGAAATTTAAATTTTGGCTTTCTTTTTATCCTAAACAGTACTTTTGTGCTAAATATCAAGTATCTAGGGCTGCGAGTAATATCTCAGATGGATAGCAGCTTTCCTGGAAACAATTGAGAGTACTTTTGACTCACCCCTCCCATAACTTAGTGCTTGCCTAGGAACCTAAAACTTATTAAAATTTTTGGTACCTGCAAATAATAGGGATAGAGTGTGGGCTTAGCGAAAATCAGTGGATATCTCCAAAAGGAGCCCAAAATCAAGAAAAATAGGATTACTTACAAAAAGAAGTGAAATCTCATCAAAAACGTCACCTGTAAAAAGTGCATCCAAGTCTCGTGACTCTTTTATCGTAAAAAGTTCTGATATCGTGTAAAGCCAAGTTTAGCTATCTTGTTAACTCTGAAATTTTCATTCACAAATCACTCCTAGTCTCTACATCTTCAGTTAATTATTATTTTGTGACTAGGAGTGATTTGTGAATGAAAATTTCAGAGCTAATAAGATAGCTGAACTTGGCTTTACACAATTTCAGAACTTTTTATGGTAAAAGAGTCACAAGACTTGGCTGCATTTTTTACAGGTGACGTTGTTGATGGGATATATATATACTAGTATATAACCCCCGTCAAAAATCATGGATTGTTGATCTGCATTGCATTTTCATAAGACTTCATCCAAACAAACAGTATGAAAATTTTATTATTGAAAGGACAATCGGGAAACTTAGAAGAAAAATCAATAAATTTATAAAAAGTCGAAAGTTTAAAAATAATATATAATAATATATATATAAAATAATTTTATATCAAGGTCTAACTGAATCTGAAGTTTTATTAAGTTCCATGCATTAGTTCTTGAGATATGACTATCATTAAAATCGCGTAAATCATGAAAAGTGCAGCATAGCAGCGCCACCTGTTCGGAGATTTACACCAAAACCTAATCAACAATAAATTATGTCACCGTCTAACTGAATCTGAAGTTTGAGGAAAATCTGTGCATTAGTTCTTGAGATATAGCTGTCATAAAAACAGGGGTAGTACTTGTCCTGAAATTCCTGATATTCCTGAAAAAAATAAAAACGTCCTGAAATGTCCTGAAATATGGTAGTCTGTCCTAATATTCCTGAAATTTTGCAAGTTTTGTGCTATATCGGCATTTGAAATCATCAAATAGGGGGTAGGTGTACCTTTTTACTGATGCAAAACGATCACAATTTTCTTCATACTGTCGTTAAAAATAGTGATTTTTATCAGTTTGCACAAAAAAAATCTCAATTTTTTGTGATCAGTTACCAAAATTCGCAAGTTTTATTGATTAGTCACTTAAAAATTTTGCTATTTTCGTCTCTGTCATAAAAAAAAAATCCCAATTTTTACTAATCAGTTATAAAAAAAATAAAATATTTTTCAAGTTTCGTCAATCAGTGAAGAAAAAATTGAGATTTTCATCCTTCAGTAATGCAAAAATCGCAATTTTTTAGCAGCTTGGTCAAAGGGTTCTGGTAAAATTACTTTTCTTTTAAATGTATACTTTTACAACAACAAAAATGTGTAGTACTATTTATGATAATAAAATGTATTGAAGAGGTAGTTAAGGGTTTTTTCGGTTAGTATGCCAAGCAAATGTGTCCTGAAATATCGAAAAAAGTATGTCCTGAAATATCATCTAGGGCTAATACTACCCCTGTAAAAATCATGAATGAGTAGCATGGCATCGCCACCTGTTGGGCTGGTTACACCAACACGCAATCAGCATCTAACAGAATCCGAATTTTGATCAAATTATGTGTATTAGTTCTTAAGCTATAACTACCGTGAAAATCATAAAAAAAGTAACATAGCAGCGCCACCTGTTGGGATATTTACACTAAAGCGTAATTAACGTCTATGTCATGGTCTAACACAGCCATGCTCAACCTTTTTTTCTCGCGGGCCGCAACGCACTTATATATTATTGTAAAAACGGATAATTAAAATAGTAAGCTAATAAAAGTAGTGTTACAAAGCAATATAATCAGGCGGATTGGAAATTAGTCGTGGAAGAAATGTTACCAAAAAATTTTAACATCACTATTTCCAAACAATATATTTCGTGGCTGATTTCTATTCAAAATTATATAGAAATATGCCATGAAGACTCTTGTTTGAAAATAGTGGTGTAAAATTTTGTGCTGTCAATTTTTTTCTGCGACAAACGTTTAACACTAATAAGCATTATTATCTATCAATGTGATAAGTATAAAACGTAAAAATATAACAATGCAACATTTCCAAGTTCTAAAGAAAACTAGTCGGATGTGCTAATCCCAAAACTCTTCTATCTCAGTCATGTTAATACTTCAAAATTCGCTATCACATTGCCAAAAAAACAATATTTTTCGTCATTCTGTTGTACGTCAGCTGCTTGCGAATCGTCGGGTTACCGGATGCGATCAACTGATGTATACTAAACTAAGAAAAGTCCTGGCCTGTACCGACAGGAACAGATAGCCTCCTTATTCCTTGTTTTTACGATTTTAGTTTATTTTACTGGGAAACAAGAAGCTAAAATGCATGGAACCCAATTAAAAAAGATTCATTCCCAGCTCGTCAACATTGAATTTGAATGAGAATATCGTCAAATTAGTTCTCTACAGCCAAGTTGGCTTCATTTATTGCAACCAATTTTTGTCGCCAAGCTTGGTGAGAATTTGACGTTGGCGAATATAAATACTATATAGTGTTAAGCATATAAGAATAGGAACAATGGTTACAACAATGAAAGAAAATTTGCCGAAACCATGTTAACTAAAACTCATAAATTAAACCCGTTTATGGATGAATTCTGCTGTCTTGTTTGAATGTGTCAGCCACCCTAAAATTCCAAACCGCTGTATCTCAGCCATTTTTTTCAGATAGCATCAAAACAAAAATTGCTCCGGATCAAGGCCGAACATTTAACGAAAAAAACTTTTAGATTTTCTAATTTTTTTGTACAACTTTTTGAATTTGAAATCTTTAAATGGCTATCACAGCCCCTCCTTCCGGCGGAATATCCCCAAATTCAAGTAGGACCTGCTGGCCATAGCCAAAAACATAGAAAAAAAAATTGGTTTAATTATCTGCATAACTTCATACACTTTTCGATGATACAATAGTGAAAATCAAACAAAAATCGCGATCGCAGTGCCCCCTTTCATCGAAATATCCCCGAATTCAACTTGGACCTGCAGGCTATAGCCAAAACATAGAAAAAAAATTTGGTTCAATTATCTGCATAACTTCATACATTTTTCGATGATACAATAGTGAAAATCGCGATCGCAGCGCCCCCTTTCGTCGAAATATCTTCAAATTCAACTGGGACCTGCAGGCAGGCTATAGTCAAAAACATAGAATTTTTTTTTTTTCAATTATCTGCATAACTTCATACACTTTTCGATGATACAATAGTGAAAATCAAACAAACATCGCGATCGTAGCGCCCCCTTTCGTCGAAATATCCCCAAATTCAAGTAGGACCTGCTTGCCATAGCCAAAAACATAGGGGGAAAAATTCTGTTCAATTTAAAGCATAACTTGATACACTTTCCGATTATACAATGAGGACGGACAGACAGACATTTTGTAAAAACATGTTTTTCGGAATCTGACCCCTAAAACGTGTAAATCCGTCGAAAAAAATTTCGATAGTAAAATTTTAGAATGTAGCTGGTTCATAGAGGGCGCCACCAGGCTTATTTTTGAATATGTTTTGTAAATTCCGTTAATTTAGCGTCTTGTCAGTTGGAACATTTTACTCAATTATGTAACACATATTTAATTTTTTGCTGTTCGTATTTAGGGAAATTTTCTCCTGAAGATGGTTATGAAGAATAACCGAAACGTCGAGAATTGTTTATATATGTAGTTTTTAAAGTAACTCATATTAAATTAAACGAAATATACGTTGAAAGCAAGTGTTTGATGTTAGTACAATACTTTCTTCTATTATAGATAGAAGAAGGTAAAAAATCAGGATATTTTCTTTCTATAAATCAGTTATTTGCTCGATACAAAGACCTTTTTTTTATGTAGAAATATATAGCGCAAAATTAATTAAATTGGAATAATGTTTGAAGATTAAAAATTGTAGAAGAAATAAGACTACAAGTAAAAAGAACTTTTGACTAAGGAAACACCACTGAAGATGTTTTAACATAATTTTAAATTAGCAATTATAAGTATCAGGGAAGATTTTGTCTTCTCGTGAAAATATATAAAAGAACAGTGAAGGTTTTAAAAGCATTTCCTGCACACCTCAATTTTTAAATAGGGATTAATGAATATGTGCCTCGGGCCGCACATAAAAGGTCGCCGGGCCGCAGGTTGAGTATGGCTGCTAACAGTATCTGAAGTTTGATGAAATTATGTACATTAGTTCTTGAGATATAGCTATAGTGAAAATCATGAAAACTGTAGCATAGCAGCCTGTTGGGCATTCCTGTTGATTTTCACCTGTCAGCACCAATTTATATCAAGGTCTAACTGAATCTAAAGTTTTATTAAATTTCGTTCTTTAGTTCTCGAGATAGAGCACCCACAAAATTTTTGTCACATACAGACAGACATTTTCTCAGAACAGTCAAATCGTGTTCAGGACCTTCTAAAACGTATAAATCAGTTGAAAACCGGAAGTTGAAAAATTTTCAGGAATCCAATACTTTCTTCTTGTAAAGATAGAAGAAAGTAAAAATGACAAATGATTTGTACAAATACAAATGATAAGGATATATATTTTTTTCTTTTTACTCAATATTAAATTTCTGAAATAGTTCAACGATTGGACAAAACATTCAATTAAATATTAAAAAATAATCCATGTGCGAAAGTTTAAAAAAAAAAAAAAGTGTTATCAATGAGTTTCTAAAGAGCTTGATGCACCACATAACTCAATGTTTGATTACATAAGCAAAATTAAATGCAAATTACGCGGTGCTATGTATTCCTTATATTTTAATTACGTTTCATAAGAAAAAATAATTTTATTTATGATTGAAGCAAAATTTCTCAATTTAGGTGTATAAAAGCTAGGATCTTAAAAATTGATATAACTAAGCAAAGAAATAACATTAAGCTGTAGCTTTTAAAAGTTGATCTTGAAATTAATTAATACGTCCTGAATTTTTCTTATTTTAAAAATATGCTTTTATACAACTTTATTGTTATTTTATATATTTTTTTCCATAAGAAAGTTCCTTTGTTTATATTATCTGCCGGTAGATGGCACCACAACAATATTTAAACAAGGGCGAAAAATCATGCGTCAAGCATAGATTATGTAACACTTCCAAATTAATTTTGCAAATCTTTACCGTAAGGTGTGAGATGATATCTAACTAAACAATTTTGAAAACGTATAACATATTTGAAAATCCTTTTTCAGGAATTACCAACAATATTCGGAAAAATATCTTAGCTCTTTTGTGCAGCTCTGTATATGATCTATAGATTTATATATATACTAAATAGAATGCTAAATTTTAGTTCAGTTAGGAAACGCGTAGCACAGTTTAAAATTTCCCTTCTGCAATTTCTGACAATAAACGGAAATGTACTCGAGAACTTTTATGCTGCTCTTTATACAATTTGTACACACCAAGTAATAGACAAAAAATGAATTAAACTTAAAAATGCGTCCAGCAACTGAAAAAGCATTCTCAGCAATTATTAATAATAAGCAGTACTTAAACCTAATTCTTTTGTGTGTTCCTGTAAATGAACGATGAAAGCTATATACACACAATATTCTATAGTAAGCCTCTTGTAATCCACGTTAGTGATATATATCATTTTCAATATGTTTGAAATAGTGAAACGTTATTAAAATAAACTGCAAACGATTTTTATTCATAGACCGTAATGTAACGGCATTCTTTTTAGTATCCCTGTAAAGGAACTATAAGTGCTATGCACACCGCACTCTATAATTAGTCTCTTGTAGTGAACCTCAATGATATATATCTTTCGATTACTGGGCCATTTTGGGGTCAAGTTAATTTTATCTAAAAAACGTCTCTAACGATTTTGATTAAATTTTGTATCCGACGAGTTTCGGGCACGAGAAAATCATTGGGCTAGGTCACATGTCCAAGAAAATTCGATTAGTGGGTCAAGCTAATTTTTTTAAGGAACGGCTCAGACTATTTAGATTAAATTTTGCATCCTATGGTTTCCGCGCACGAGAAGACTGTTGGGCTAGGTCACAAGTTCGAGAAAATTAGATTAGTGGGTCAGTTTGGTTATGAGTCAAGCTATTTTATCTTAAAAACGACTCGGACGATTTGAACTAAATTTAGTATCCTACAGTTTTAGGAACGAGAAGACTATTGGGCTAGGACACATGTTTGAGAAATTTCGATTAGTGGGTCATTATGGGCCAAGCTATTTTTATCTTAAAAACGGCTCAGACGATTTGAACTAAATTTTGTATCCTACGGTTTTTAGGCACGAGAAAATCATTAGGCTAGGTTACATGTCCGAGAAAATTTGGTTAGTGGGTCATGGGTCATGATATTTGATCTCCAAGATAATTTGGACCGAGCATATCTCGGTCTTCCCTGCTCATGAAAATAGAAACAAACGCAGACGATTTAGATGAAGAATCTGAAGTAGCTGATGGTTATGAAGATCTGCTAGTAGAAGTATATATCCGAGTTATTAAAATTAGTTTTGAAGAATTCGTTTTCACGAAATAACTATACTTCCATGTGTACACTCTATGATAGTTTAGAATCCCATATTAGAGCTCTTGAAACTCTTAATATCACTACAGAAAAGTGTGCCGTTATGTTATACCACTTAGTGGAATCATGAATGCCAGAAGAATTTTTAAGGACATGGCAAAGAAGTTCTAAGTTTATAGATGGGACGGAACCTAAAGGTAGGTTAGATAATTTAATGGAATTCTTAAAATCTGAGGTAGAGTCGGAAGAAAGAATTAATTTAGCCTTATCTGGTTTTGAACTGAAACCTAAGGTTAAAATACTGGGTGTTTCAGTAGAAGAAAAAACATCTACTGCTGTTGGTTTGTTACCAGTCCAGCGATCGTTAAAGTTTGTGTGTTTTGCAACAGACAGCACGAAAGTTTTAACTGCTTTAAAGCGCAGAAAATGAATTTGATTAGTAAACAAAATATGTTAAAACAAAAAGGCTGTTGCTTTAAATTTTTTAAAAGCAAATAAGTGCAATGCATTCATAAGATGTCTAGTTTGTAATAAAGAACAAGAACATACCACACTCATGTGTCCAGAAATATCCGCAAATAAAAACGTTTCGAAAGGTTCTATTGATAAAAGAGATAAAAAAGACGAGAAAGCAGGGCCATCTTCACAGAAAACACCTGAACAGAAAGCTGTTAATTTATCTCAATCTCCAAAGGTAATTTTGCAAACTTTGATAGTAAAATTAAAAGGACCTCATTCGTGTTTACATGTACGAGCATTGATCGATACAGATGTAGAAAATGTTATATTTTAAAACGCACTGCTGAATATATAGATTACGAACCATTGAGAGAAGAACTAGTTACCCATTCTTTGTTTGGAGGCAAGAAAACTTGTAGAATTAAGCACATGTGTTATAAAATACATTTAGAAAGTTTAGAATGTAAATTTCTTTGTAATTTTGCTGTTTTAGATGAACCTGTTATTTGTGAAAATATTCCTTTGGTACGGAAAGGTCTTTGGATAGATGAACTAAAAGTTATGAAAATTTGAATAAGTGATGCAGAAGAAGATCCTCGACCAATTGAAGTTATAATCGGTGCCGATGTTACCGGAAGATTATTAACTGGGCGCAAAAGAAATTTATCTTGCAATTTAGTTGCAATTGAAACATATCTAGGCTGGACACTGATGAGTAAAGCTCCATCGAATGCGTTCATGAGAAGACAATTAGCAATGGTTTTAACATCTTTATTTGTAAATGAATTTACTATAACAGACCTGTGGAGTCTTGATGCAATCGGCATAACGTATCCTATAATTCAGAAGTCCCAAGAAGAGAAGGAACTTGAAGCAAAAATAAGTTTCTTGGATTCAATTACTTTGAATAATGAAAGGCGTTATGAAGTTTCTCTCCCATGGACGGAAGAACATCTTCCTATTCCTAGCAATGAAAAGTTAGCATTAAAAATATTAGAAACCATGACTAGAAGACTTGATTCCGATAATTTGTTTACATCCTATAACGAAGTTTTTAATCAGTTGTCGACTTTGAACATAATTGAAGAAGTTTCTGTGGATTCATAGGTAGGCTCTGTGCATTACTTACCTCATAGGCCAGTGGTGAAAGAGAACAGCACAACGAAAATTCGTCCAGTTTTGACGCATCTGCGAGAGAAAAGTCATCTCCGTCGTTGAATCAATGTCTAGAATGTGGACCGAACTTAATGAAGCTTATCCCTGATATTCTTCTTAGATTCCGCGAACAAAAATACGGTGTCATAGCGGATATGGAAAAGCTTTTTTAAAAGTAAGCATCAGACCGGTATGCAGGGACTTATTACAATTTTTTTGATGGAGTGATAAAGATGAAAGAGAATTGAAAGTACTTCGTCATGCACGATTAGTGTTTGATTAAAGTGTAGTCCTTTCATTTTGGCAGCCATTATTGAATTTACCGAAAATCCTTGTTATGATAAAGAGGTGGTAACGAAACTTCTTCACAGTTTTTATGTTGACAATGTTGTAACGAGTTTTTCTCATCAAGACAGATTGATAAAATTTATACAGGAAGCTAGAAATGTAATGGAGGAAGGTAAATTCAATTTAAGAGGTTAGCAATATTCTGAAGATAATGTCGAGCCTACAATTTCACCTGTACTAGGTCTATATGGGACCAACAAGAAGGTACTTTAGCTCTAAATTTGGGCTGGCTAGAAAATTTTGAGCTAAGAAAAAGTACAAATTATAGGATTCGACTTGGCTGGGCCTTTGTACCTTAAGGGAGGTTCTAAAGCATTGTTTGTACACCTTTGCGATATACCGAGCTGTACATCTTGAAATTTTGTCATCTTTGTCAACAGAAGTATTTCTACAGAGTTTTCGGAAATTCATAGCAAGAAAAGGAAGACCCCTACTGTTTATTGTCATAACGGTCTTAAAGAGGTTGACTGGAATAAAGTCGTTCAGTATAGTACTACCAGAACAATAGAGTGGTTTTTCAACCCGCCGACAGCCTCATGGTGGGGAGGGTTTTGGAAAAGATGGTGTCACCAGATTAGTCCGTCTACGAACATGAACATCAGAAGTTTTACGACCGATTCAGAGAATTTATCCCCTAAAAGTATCTTCAACATGGCCTGAGGAATGAAAGGAACTCTATTCATTTTCGTCTATTCAGTGTCTAAAGATAAACCTGTAAAGCGTACACGATGTGGGTGGATAATCAAAGTGCCTTAAAAACTAGACTTGTAATGTAAGAACTTTTCGTGGCAAGTTGAGTTGTTTTTCACCGGCTCAAGTTGGGAGGATGTCACGTAATCAACCGAACTCAATGGTTTTCAGCAACTTCATCTCATTTATTTTATTTATACCTTTTTGATGTTGTTGGCAACAATAGATTTATGTTTTTATTAATTGTTTTGTATTCCAAAGATGCAGGAAGTGAATAAAACATTGAAAAGTAAAACCAAATGATTTTTAATATTATAGGTCTCTATAGAATAAGATAAACATTTTTGGTACTTACGTATTATCCGGGACAGCTTTGAACCAATTGCGCCATGCATGAAGCCAATGTTACTAATTATAGTAACCCATATTATTTTTTTATTTCTACATGGTAACTGCAATTACCGGCTCTTTTAAGGAGTGACGTACAATGGAGCGGGTTAGTCCATTTAGAAGTCCCAATATAGAAGGTGGGGACAGAGGAAAAGAGGAGATTGGGAGGGAAGAATTAACGTCTAGCTTCGCTCCTGATTTCAGCAAAAGTTTCTGCACATTTATCTTCTAGTTTTTAATGCTAGTAAGTTGGTTATTTTTTGTGATAGCTGATTTTCTCGCTTATGGGTTGTTTTCTTTCTAATTATTGCTTACCTGATGACGACTCGGACTGGACCACGGCTAATGTTTCTTAAGATCTCGAAATTACTCAAACTGTTTCTCAGTGATCGCGGCATTAACGAATTTCGTGTATGTTTGGGCTTTGGGGATGCCAATACAAAGAGGTTGCTGCATCCAATGCTGTGTTTTTGTTTTCATGTTTGCGAAGCGATCGTACATGCGGTATAGTGATCGCCGAATTAACGAATTTCGGGTATTTTTTGGGATCCCAATACGACGAGGTTGCTGCATCCAGTTATTTTTTTTTATGCTTTTATACATTTTATACAACTTTATTGTTATTTTATATATTTTTTTCCATAAGAAAGTTCCTTTGTTTATATTATCTGCCGGTAGATGGCACCACAACAATATTTAAACAAGGGCGAAAAATCATGCGTCAAGCATAGATTATGTAACACTTCCAAAATAATTTTGCAAATCTTTACCGTAAGGTGTGAGATGATATCTAACTAAACAATTTTGAAAACGTATAACATATTTGAAAATCCTTTTTCAGGAATTACCAACAATATTCGGAAAAATATCTTAGCTCTTTTGTGCAGCTCTGTATATGATCTATAGATTTATATATATACTAAATAGAATGCTAAATTTTAGTTCAGTTAGTAAACGCGTAGCACAGTTTAAAATTTCCCTTCTGCAATTTCTGACAATAAACGGAAATGTACTCGAGAACTTTTGTGCTGCTCTTTATACAATTTGTACACACCAAGTAATAGACAAAAAATGAATTAAACTTAAAAATGCGTCCAGCAACTGAAAAAGCATTCTCAGCAATTATTAATAATAAGCAGTACTTAAACCGAATTCTTTTGTGTGTTCCTGTAAATGAACGATGAAAGCTATACACACAATATTCTATAGTAAGCCTCTTGTAATCCACGTTAGTGATATATATCATTTTCAATATGTTTGAAATAGTGAAACGTTATTAAAATAAACTGCAAACGATTTTTATTCATAGACCGTAATGTAACGGCATTCTTTTGAGTATCCCTGTAAAGGAACTTGTTTTGGGTTTATAGTGGCCCTAGAAGGAAATAGAGTATCTAATATCTGTATAAATAAATCTGTGTAAATATTCGTTTGTTCAAAATCTTAAATCTCCGAAAGTTCTTCCCCGATTGATTTGAAATTTTGACACAACATTGCATTCGAATAAGCGCATGTTTTTATATACCTTCTACTCCCCCTACCTAAAATCCCCCCCCCGAGGGCACTTTTTAA
Source organism: Maratus michaelseni (assembly GCA_963931845.1). Lineage (NCBI taxonomy): Eukaryota > Metazoa > Arthropoda > Arachnida > Araneae > Salticidae > Maratus > Maratus michaelseni. Next base: position 165,508,640 of record OZ007587.1, read on the forward strand.
CTTTTTTCGACACCCATCATGTGATATATCATTAGAAAGCCCTTGGACCACTCTTTCATATTATGAACCTCGCTTCCCCCTCCTCCCAATTTGCCCCCCTGGGACAGTTCTTTAATTTTTCCCGACACCCATCATGTGATATATCATTAGAAAGCTCTTTGACCACTCTTTGATATTATGTACCTCCCGCCCCCTACTTCCATTTTGCTCCACTGGGGGGTACTTTTCTGAAATATTTCGTTTGTATTTTTACCCGACTGCCAAGAAGGGTTCTGTGTTTGACGCGTATCTGGGTATGTATGTATGTGGATTTCTTTATACCCTCGAAACATCCCAACGGCTGGATGGATTTTAATGAATGAGGTCTCTATTGATTCGTCTTAACCGCCTGATGACGGCTAGATTTTGTTTTCATGTATTCAAAATGGCGGCCGTAAAATACAAAATGGCAGTAGAGACGAAAAAAAAAATTTTACGCACCATATTGAGTGGCATATCACTGGATAGGTCTTTCAAAATGAAGTCGATTTTAAATGAAGAATTTTTAGTTCTCTGTTTACGCAGTCGGTTTTTTTGAAGTGAAAACTTCTTTAGGCGCGTTGGGCATTTTTTGAGATGGGAAAAGCCATTGAATTCGCGACACCGGTACTTTTCGGTTAGCCGGGCGCCAGTAATATATATACATGTATATATACACGCACACATATATCTACACATATCTACAGATACATATATATACATTCACATATATATGCATATATGGATGTATATATATATACAAATTTATGTATATACATATGTATTTATATATGTACATATATCACTGGCGCCCGGCTAACCGAAAAGTACCCCGACACCTCTGTATATTTGGCGACGATTCTGCAATAGCTGGTTCAGGTAAGCAACCATAGATTTGCTTAAATTAATATCTCACTTTGACAGCAAAAGTGATATTAGTCTCTATTTAGCATTATTTGAAAGACAAATTTCTCGAAAGAATATAATAAAAGAAAATTGGGTCACACATTTGTTAAGTTTAATTCTGTTAGAAATCGCCAATATTATAGCTAGAGAGACAGAAACATTGGCGAACAATTACAGTTATGTAAAAGATTTACTTCTTAAACGCTTCAAAATGACGCCAGAAGAATTTAGGCAGAAATTAATGTCACATAAAAAATAATTTTCAGCCATTTGGCGCGATTTAGCATTTGAATTAAGAAATCATTTGGAAGAATAGATTAGCGGTCTTAAAGTAGGGAATTAAAATTGTTGGCGAGCGCAATACTTTTCAAGTACGTTGCCTTAAAGTTGTAAATAATTCCGATAAAAAATTAAATTATGTTGCCAATTCATACAATGAAGCGAAAGTATCAAAAGGAAATAGTTCACGTGCAGAAAACGAAATGATTGGTATTATGAATAAAAATTATTCAGAAAATTATTTCAAGATAAATTTAGCACGCGCGGTGAAAACAGATAAAAGTGACTCAATTCGCGAGACGAAATCAAAAGATGAAAATGAAATAACAAAACACTGAAAATATTATAATTTAACGAGCACGAGAAAAAAAATAGAAGTAATATAAAAAGAAAAAATGAAAATAATGAAATATTTCAATTTATAATATAAAATTATAATGTACAATAGCGCATTAAATGAAAATTGTAATATAATTTTTGTGGTAGTAGTTTATAATAATGAATAAAAAAAACACTTCATTTAAAAGTATTTCCTGCACAATAAAACGTTTCCTGACGATTCAAAAAATACACACGTAATTGTTCAAGTTTTCACTTCTGTCGGCACTCCCGGAGTGCCATTGTTTTTTTTGTTTTTTTTTTAACTTAATTCACTTGTTTATTTATTTATTTTTCTTTGTTTTTTAGTTCGTGATTTTCATTTTTTAATGTTTTGCAATTTTATATGTGTTTGTTATAACTTTCTTTCTTCTTTTTCAGTGCAATCGATCTGTTTTAGTTCATCCAAATACCAGGCCAAATCGTTCTTTGTTTTTTAGTCGTTCATTCTGTTGAGAACGAAACAGTTCTGAAGCTGCAGAACGCGCTCGCCTTGCTCGCAATCGTGAATCCTCAAGTCTGGCTGTACTTCACTCTGCTTTTTCCTTGGCACGTATTTGAGCCATTCTTTGTCTGTTTCACTCGTTCTTTGTCTGTTTCACTCGTTCGCTGATGCCAGTTCTTCCTCAGTTTGATTTGCAATTACTCGTCGCACTGTTTCCACTCCGCGAGTACGACGACCTAAGTTTGATCTTCTGCGAGGCATTATTTGGATGAACTAAAAGAGATCTATTGCATTGAAAAAGAAGAAATAAAGTTATAAAAACGCATATAAATTGAGAAATATTAAAAAAGGAAAGTTCTAGTGAAAAATAAAAGTGTAGAACATTTTCTGAAGTGCCGTGATGTCGTTTGTGGAGAAAGATTACCTAAGGTTGTGAGGTAAGTTAACTTTGAACATTATATTTCATGTGTAAATAGAACTTGCTGTTTAAAACTGTAGAATTATTATGAGAGTATATAGTTTAGATTTAAACTACATTTCGTATTAACGTATTTTAGAACTAGTTTTGGGTTTCATTTAAGTAAAAATGAGTGAACTAGTAACTTTTAAACAAAAGAACTGCTCTACGGAGAAGTGTTACAAATTACATTAAGAAAATCGAAAGTATAATCGCAGATGATGAGAATAATATGACAGAATTACAAGAAAATATTGAACTGTTAAAACAGAAAGAAACGTAACTAAAAAAACTTGATAGTGAAATTGAAAGTTTAACTACAGAATATAAACAATTAGAGAGTGAGATAGATAGAATACAGGAAGTCTCAAGATAAAATTGATTTGTGGAAATTTAAAGGCGAGAAAGTATTAAAAATCCAAAATGCTCAGTTAAATAAGAGAGAAAATAAATCTGATAGTGTAATTTCAGAAAACATTTTTGAGAATGTTAAATTACCTAGGTTATCATTACCTACTTTTGAAGGTAATATTACAGTTACCTTCAAAATTATTATCGTTTAAGGATCTTTTCAATGCATGCGTAAACAGCAATACAAATATATCTAATGCTCAAATATAGCAGTATTTGAAGGCTTCATTGAAAGGTGAAGCGTATCGTGTTATTCAGTCTATTCAAATTGCGGATTCTAATTTTGAGTTGAATGGAATCTACGAGACGAAATATTTTCAAATAAACGAGAACAAATTTTTGCATATATTAAACGATTCCTAAGTTTACCAACGATTCAAACAGAATCAGATATTGCTATTTTAAATCCAGTTGACAACATTAATGAAGTCATTTGCTCGTTAGAAGTATTGAACCAAACCATTGACAAATTTGGTGATATATTAATGACTTATTTAATTTTGCAAAAATTGGATCCTTCTATAAAATTGTGGTGGGAACGTCAGCTTAAAAGCAATGAAATTTCGAAACTTAAGAACTTAATTGAATTTCTTAAGAATTACGCAAGAACCCTTCAAAATAGCAAGCTAGTGTTAAATAAGATACCTAAATATGCATTTCCGAATAAGAGTAAGGGTTTTGTAGCTACCTTGGGTTGTGGTTACTGTAAAAAAGAGCACAGTTTAGCTAAGTGCTCGAAACTTCTTAATTTACATGTTCAGCAACGAATAGATTTCGTAAAACATAATCATTATTACTTCAATTGCCTATCTTATATGCAATTCCTCAATAAATGTAAGAGTCTAAATACGTGCCATCATTGCTTTAAGAAACATCATAGTATTTTGCAAATGGTAAATAATTCAAGGAATAAGACAGTCAAATAGTATGTCACCACATGCACCAGAATTTATCCCTAAAGAAGTTGAGTCAGCGAGTGAAAATGTTTCGTCTACAGTCTGTGCCTCTCATCATGAGTCAAACGCAAAGAGTAATCAAAAGAGTGATAATTTGTTGTGTACCGCATTAATAAAAGTTCAAAATTATAAACAAATTTATAAAATGCAGATGTTTTTGCAATTCTGGCTCTCGGAGGTCACTTATTTCAAGAGAATGTGTAAGCAAATTAGGATTAAAGGTAAAAAATAGTTATATTTCTGTGTCATGTTTGGGAACATTTAATACTGTGAGTAATGGGGAAGTCGATATATTATTCAGTTCTCACTTCAAAAGTGATCTTAGAGTATCAACATCAGCATTCGTGATGGATAAAGTGACAGATAATATTCCCTATGTGTCCTTACCTTCAATCATTTGCGATAATTTCAGTGATTTAATGTTAGCTGATCCAGTATTTTACAAATCACAAAAAATGACATTTTATTTGGTGTAAATGTATTTATGCACTTAATGACTGAAGAAATTGTCAAACATGAACCTAACCTTCCATTTGCCTAAAATTCGAGACTTAGGTGGATAATTTTGGGTACCACAAATTTTGAAACGCTGGCAACTGATCCAGTATATATAAATCATGTAAGTACAAAAACTGATGAGTTAGTAAATTCATTCTGGGAATTAGAAAAAATTCCAAATGTGCAACCTTTAACAGTTGAAGAAAAACTTGGTCAAAAACATTTTGAGAGTTCTCATTTTAGAGATAAATCAGGCCGCTATTCAGTCGCATTAACGTTCAAACAGGATCGAAATATTTTAGGTGATTCTCGTCAAATGGCGCACAGAAGATTTCTTTATCTTGAGAACAGACTAATATCCATGCCAAAAATTTACAACCAATATGTTCAATTTATGAAAGAATATTTATCTCTGGGCCACATGAATCTTGTTTCAAATACAGATCAGGAATTAGAGACTAAACATTATTACATCCCACATCACTTCGTCTACCAAATTAAGAGTAGTTTTTGATGTGAGTGTTAAAACAACAATAGGTGTTTTTATAAACGACACTCTAATGGTAGGTCCCAAAACACAAGATGATTTAATTTGCATTCTATTGAGGTTCAGGTTTCATAATATTGCAACAACAGCTGATATAAAAATGATGTATAGGCAGGTAAAAATTCATGACAAAGATAGGGATTTTCAGAGAGTATTGTGGAGAGATAGTCCAGATAAACGAATACAAGTTTTTCGCTTAAATGCTGTCACGTATGGAACTGCTGCTGCTCCATATCTTGCAACTAAAGCTTTGAGTCAGTTAGCAATGGATGAGGTTCTTAATTTTCCAAAAGCAAAGTCTATAGTCTTAAGAGATTTTTATGTCGACGATGTTTTAACTGGTGTTGCTAATAGTTAGGAAGGTACTGAATTGGTATATGAATTGCAGAAAATGCTAAAATAAGGTGGGTTTGAGCTACATAAATAGTCCAAAAAGGAACCATCATTACTGAAAAATGCTGGGTTAGCAAACACAGTTAATGATAATATACATAGTGTAGTGGGCAATAAGGCCATAGAAGTTCTAGGAATGGCATGGCATCCTGATAATGATATGTTCAAATGTAATTTCAGAGATATAAATTATCAAAGTGTCCCTACTAAAAGAATTATTCTGTCATTTGTATCAACGGTTTTTGATCCATTAGGGTGGATTGCACCTTTTGTAATTCTAACTAAAATGATCCTTCAAGAACTGTGGAAATTACAATTATCATGGGATGACGACCCAGTACCACAAAATATTGACCAAAAGTGGAAAATTTTGTGCCAAGAAGTCAAATTCGTACCTAGAAAAGTCATCGTGCCCAATTATTCTCGATGTGAACTTCGCGGATTTTGTGATGCGTCAGAAAAGGGTTATTCATCAGTTATTTACATTAAAACTTGTGATAACTCTAACATTGATGTGAAACTTTTAATAGCTGAAACTCGCGTACCACCACTAAAACCTGTCACGATTCCAAGGGTTGAATTATGTGCTACAGTGTTACTGGCACACTTAATACAGGCGGTCAGAGCTGCATTACATATAAAACCCTGATTCTGTGCACGCATGGAATGATTCACAAATTGTATTGTCATGGCTAAGATCAAATTCTAAAAGATGACAAGTCTTTGTAGCCAACAGAGTATCTGAAATCCAATCCATTTTACCAGCTGAGAATTGGAACCATGTGGACAGAAAAGAAAATCCTGCTGACTGTGCATCACGTGGGTTACTTCCTGCAGAACTACCGTCTATGATTTGTGGGGGAACGGCCCACTGTGGTTAAGAAGCAGTGAGGTTCCCGCGCATGAACCTATTCCCATAAATGAAGAAGAATTACCTGAAGCACGTAAAACATTATCATTTGTAGTTTCTGAAACTGTAAAAGAACTTGATATTATATCAAAAATATCTTCGTTTTCCATGTTGCAACACATATTTGCTTGGATATTGAGATTCATCTCCAATTCAAGGTAACACGTGTAGAAATAAATACATATTTTTTATCAAGTAATGAAATTCAAGCCGCAACATTCTGCATTATTCGAATTGTTCAAGAAGTGAACTTCAATAAAGAAATTCAGTGTTTAGAAGCTGGAATAGAGCCACCTGATAATAGCAGCCTCATTTGTTTGTGTCCAATTTTAGATGATAACAAAACATTAAGAGTACGAGGAAGATTGAAAAACGCACAGCTGTCGGAAAAATGAAAAGCACTCAATCTTATTAACATCAAAGCACCATGTGACTAAGATCATAATTAAACATTTTCATGAAAAATATTTACATGCAGGTACAGAACTTCTTCTTTCTTTAATTAGACAGCAATTTTGTATCATTACTGCTAGGTCTGTTATCCGGAAAAATAGTAAGAGCTTGTGTTACGTGTTGCAGATATAAAGCTCAAACTGCAAAACAAGTAATGGCTAATTTTCCAGCATCCAGAGTAACACAATCACGAACATTTCATCGAGTTGAAATAGATTTTTCAGGACTATTCAGGATTAAATATCGTGCGCGGACGCGGACTAAAATCATTTAAATCATATATGTGTGTATTTCTCTGCTTCGTCATCATAGCAGTCCATCTTGAAGTCGTAGAAGATCTTTCAACAAAGACATTCTTAAGTGCATTAAAACGATTTATTGCAAGAAGAGGGAAACCTTTTGAGATTTTTAGTGACTGTGGAACCAACTTCAAAGGTGCAGAAAAAGAAATCAACAAATATATTTTGCAGTGCAAGCAGAATGAAGAAATTCACAAATTATTGTCGTCAGAGGAAACGACTTGGACATTTAATCCGCCTGCTGCTACACACTTTGGTTGACTGTGGGAATCTGCAGTAAAATCAATGAAATCGTATTTGATGAAAACCGTTGGTAACACTGTGTTAACTTATCCTGAGTTCCAAACCTTGGTTACACAAGTTGAAGCTCGTCTTAACTCTAGGCCACTGTGTCCCATATCATCTGACCCAACAGACTTAACTGCTCTAACGCCAGGTCACTTCCTATTTGGAACTTCTCTAACAGCCATACCTGAACAAGATCTAAGTCATAGTCCCTTGAGTCACCTTGATAGATAGCATGTAAGACAGTTCATCCTACAGAAATTTTGGAAAAGATGGAGCCGAAAATACCTATCTCAACTTCAGCAAAGGCCTAAAAGGCAAAAAAGTCAACGAGATTTAGAAGTCAATGACTTAGTCCTCATAAAAGATGACAACCTTCCACCACTTAAATGCAAATTAGGGAGAATAATAACTGTTAATCCAGGTTCAGACAAGAAGGTCAGAGTTGTTATGATCAAGACTAGTAGTGGTGTCATGAATCGTCCAGTATTGAAACTGTGTCGTCTTCCTATAGAAACTAAAAACTGTGAACGGAGAACCGTCTAACATTTTTCTATTTTTTGCATTAATTTTGTTTGTGTTATTAATTGTTTTTTCACTGTAGTAAGAAATTGTAAGCAACTAACCGCTCGTTGAAGTCCCAGGGGATTTCAACGTGGGGGGGGGGGCAGAATTTTTATGTAAGTATCGTCTGCAGCGAACTAAAGCTGCATGTTCCTTAGTTTCATGTGCTCGGAATTCATGTAAGTTTCTTTTTCTTACTTTCCGCGTTTGGCAACACTCTGTGTTTTTCTATTCGATTCTTGATTTGTTGCAATGTGAAAAATGGTGCAACAGTGTGACCGTTTTTAGCTTGTTGTAGCTATTTTAGCCTGTTGTAGAACTTACAACAAGCTAAATCAAGCTAAAAAAGTCAGGCTAAAGGTTGACAATCCTTTGGACGGAATTCCAGAAAACTTTTTTTTTTTTTTTTTTTTAAATACGCAACAACAAAATTTAGACAGGATTAAGGATGATTAGCACAGTAGTACATAAGTACTTATTGCTCCGGGAGGTCCTTTTTCTATATGTCTGTTTATATATCTGTCTGTCTATCTATCCTACAGCATGTTTTTTCTTGAAGAGGATAAATATAGCATTTATAATTATATTACAGGGCTGCACAAAAGAATACGAATATTTGTTAAAAGTGGCATTGTAGAACGCTGACTGTAATGTAATTTTAGTATGTTGTTACAGTCAACTACAGCATGTTTTTTTTCATGAAAACGGTGAATATAGCATTAGTAGTTATTTTACAGGGCTGCACAAAAGAATACGAATATATGTTAAAAGTGGCATTGTAGAACGCTGACTGTAATGTAATTTTAGTATGTTGTTACAGTCAACTACAGCATGTTTTTTTTTTCTTGAAAACGGTGAATATAGCATTAGTAGTTATTTTACAGGGCTTCACAAAAGAGTACGGATATGTGTTAAATCCGGGGCTTTTAGAACGCTGACCGTTATGTAATTTTAGTATGTTGTTACAGTCAACTACAGCGTGTTTTTTCTTGAAGAGGATGAATATTGTATTTATAATTATTTTACAGGGCAGCACAAAAGAATACGAATATATGTTAAATGTGGCATTAGAACGCTGACTGTAATGTAATTTTAGTATGTTTTTACAGTCAACTACATCATTTTTTTTTAAAGTGAAAACTTCTTTAGGCACGTTGGGCATTTTTTGAGATGGGAAAAAACCATTGAACTCGTGACACTGTTACTGTATCCGACACCTCTGTATGTAAGTATGTACATGTATTGTATATAGTTCGGTATGAAGTAGGGCGGGGTATGAAATGTATGGTAGCGTGAACCAAAATTTTTAAATAATAAACTAAGCGACATTTGAAATTCTGTTCCTAGCGGAACGAATAAAATCAAATTTTAAAGATGTATAGGGATCAGTCTAATTAGTCTTTTAACGAAGGGCACTGGACCCCACGCCTCCCCTCCGGCCCCCCTTTTACGGTGTTTTAATTAACTATGCCTCGTTTCCATATCTCAACAACGGATAGTCCAATTTCAACGCGACTGATTTCAATCATTATAATTCACTGAGTAATGAATCTCCGTAACATTAAAATAAATGTATGAGTACCGTGAACCAGAATTTTTAAATAATAAACTAAGCGACAATTGAAATTCAGTTCCAAGCGGAACGAAATAAATCAAATTTTAAAGATGTATAGGGATCAGTCTAATTAGTCATTTAACGAAGGGCACTGGACCCCACGCCTCCCCTCCGGCCCCCCTTTTACGGTGTTTTAACTAACTATGCCTTGTTTCCATATCTCAACAACGGATAGTCCAATTTCAACGCGACTGATTTCAAACATTATAATTCACTGAGTAATGAATCTCCGTAACATTAAAATAAATGTATGAGTACCGTGAACCAGAATTTTTAAATAATAAACTAAGCGACAATTGAAATTCAGTTCCAAGCGGAACAAAATAAATCAAATTTTAAAGATGTATAGGGATCAGTCTAATTAGTCATTTAACGAAGGGCACTGGACCCCACGCCTCCCCTTCGGCCCCCCTTTTACGGTGTTTTAACTAACTATGCCTCGTTTCCATATCTCAACAACGGATAGTCCAATTTCAACGCGACTGATTTCAATCATTATAATTCACTGAGTAATGAATCTCCGTAACATTAAAATAAATGTATGAGTACCGTGAACCAGCATTTTTAAATAATAAACTAAGCGACAATTGAAATTCAGTTCCAAGCGGAACGAAATAAATCAAATTTTAAAGATGTATAGGGATCAGTCTAATTAGTCATTTAACGAAGGGCACTGGACCCCACGCCTCCCCTCCGGCCCCCCTTTTACGGTGTTTTAACTAACTATGCCTCGTTTCCATATCTCAACAACGGATAGTCCAATTTCAACGCGACTGATTTCAAACATTATAATTCACTGAGTAATGAATCTCCGTAACATTAAAATAAATGTATGAGTACCGTGAACCAGAATTTTTAAATAATAAACTAAGCGACAATTGAAATTCAGTTCCAAGCGGAACGAAATAAATTAAATTTTAAAGATGTATAGGGATCAGTCTAATTAGTCATTTAACGAAGGGCACTGGACCCCACGCCTCCCCTCCGGCCCCCCTTTTACGGTGTTTTAACTAACTATGCCTCGTTTCCATATCTCAACAACGGATAGTCCAATTTCAACGCGACTGATTTCAAACATTATAATTCACTGAGTAATGAATCTCCGTAACATTAAAATAAATGTATGAGTACCGTGAACCAGAATTTTTAAATAATAAACTAAGCGACAATTGAAATTCAGTTCCAAGCGGAACGAAATAAATCAAATTTTAAAGATGTATAGGGATCAGTCTAATTGGTCATTTAACGAACGGCACTGGACCCCACGCCTCCCCTCCGGCCCCCCTTTTACGGTGTTTTAACTAACTATGCCTCGTTTCCATATCTCAACAACGGATAGTCCAATTTCAACGCGACTGATTTCAAACATTATAATTCACTGAGTAATGAATCTCCGTAATATTAAAATAAATGTATGAGTACCGTGAACCAGAATTTTTAAATAATAAACTAAGCGACATTTGAAATTCAGTTCCTAGCTGAACGAAATAAATCCAACTTTAAAGATGTATAGGGATCCGCCTAATTAGTCATTTAACGAAGAGCACTGGACCTCCCCTCCCCTCTCCGACGCCTCTTTTACGGTGTTTTACCTAACTATGCCTTGTTTGCATATCTCAGCAACGGGCAGTATAGCACATTGAATGGAAATTGTAATATAATTTTTGTAGTAGTAGTTTATGATAATGAATAAAAAAACACTTCATTTAAAAGTATTTCCTGCACAATAAAACATTTCCTGACGATTCAAAAAATATACACGTAATTGTTCAAGTTTTCACTTCTGTCGGCACTCACGGAGTGCCACTGTTTTTTTTTTCTATCATACGATTTCCACGTGAAAAACGAAAATGAAATAAAAAGTTTCACCAATTGAAAAAAAGATTAATATGAAATAAAATTTATTGACGTCATAGCGGTAATAAAACGGAAAGATTTCTGAATAATACAAGGAGTCTGAGTATGTGTATGTACACAAAGCAGATTAATATCACGTCATTAGAGAATTAAAAAGAAAATCTGACATATTATCGAAAGTTTAACAGATTTTTTAAATGTTTCAGAATAATACAAAGCGAGTATCAATATGTGTAATAGAGAATAGTAAATATATGATATAAATGCTGGGCGATTACACCATGAAACATTACTACATTAAAGACGTGAGTATAAAACATCACAAATTTACTGAATGGTGTATACAAAACGTTTGTTTACACCATTCAGTAAATTTGTGATGTTTTATACTCACGCCTTTAATGTAGTAAATATATGAGTTTGAGGAACGTATTGAATCATGATAAAAACCCGATTACGGAAATATTCGTATATTTTAACGTTTTGAATGTGTACAACATGTTTAATTTTGAATTTTTTTTTTAAATATCGCATTTAGTCCACATGACAGATATTATTATAACAGAATATAATAGCGGGCTTTGCCCGCTATCGGACTAATTTAGATATTCGAAAAAACGATAAAAATATACCAGTAATTTTATACTTTATAAAAAAGTGACCATTTTTTTGGTTGCTAAATGTAATTAGGGAAGAGGAGGAGGGGGGAAGGGGAGGTCCAGTGCCCTTCGTTAAATGACTAATTAGGCTGATCCCTATACATCTTTAAAATTTGATTTATTTCGTTCCGCTAGGAACTGAATTTCAAATGTCGCTTAGTTTATTATTTAAAAATTCTGGTTCACGCTACTGATACATTTATTTTAATGTTACGGCGATTCATTACTCAGTGAATTATAATGTTTGAAATCAGCGCGTTGAAATTGGACTGTCCGTTGTTGAGATATGGAAACGAGGCATAGTTAGTTAAAACACCGTAAAAGGGGGGCCGGAGGGGAGGCGTGGGGTCCAGTGCCCTTCGTTAAATGACTAATTAGACTTATCCCTATATATCTTTAAAATTTGATTTATTTCGTTCCGCTAGGAACTGAATTTCAAATGTCGCTTAGTTTATTATTTAAAAATTCTGGTTCACACTACTCATACATTTCATACCCCTCCCTACTTCATGCCGAACTATACACAATACATGTACATACTTACATACAGAGGTGTTGGTTACAGTAACAATGTCGCGAGTTCAATGTTTTTTTCCCATCTCAAAACATACCCAACGCGCCTAAAAAAGTTTTCACTTCAAAAAGTTATTTAGAAACGCTTTTTAATTTCAATTTTTTTAAATAACTGTTCTATGTTGTGCATTTGCGTGTTAAAAGTAATAGTCATGTCGAATTTCAAGCTTCTATACCTAAAAACAAGGCCGAAAATAGGGAGAACGAAGGAGGCATATGCCCCGGATGTAAGTGTAGAAGGGAGCGCGAAAAGAGGATTTGATTCGACTTTCGGTACAAAAAGACAAATAACGAAATTTAGAGAAAAAAACTTGCAATCGCATAACCCAAAGTAAAAATGTATTAATTGATTTTATATATATATATTTTTAATAGGGCTGTTTTTTTCATTATGTGATAACGTAGGGGCAAAATTCTTAATCAATACTTGTTTAACGATTTCGTTTAAGGTACTCACACGATTAATACACTGTCCCAATTAGGTTAGAATTGGTTCAGTATTTCGGACGTTATCGTGGTGACAAGTTTTAAATAATTTTGTTCTTTTCTGTGTCCTTCTAAACGAACTATAACTATAGCTTAAATAACGAATTCATCCACGATACTCACAGATTAATTTACTGTGCTCATTAGCTTCAAACTGATTCAGTACTTCACACTTTATGATAATGACAAGATTTTCATTATACATATATAATATATAAACGAAATGATTGTGATAGGTCTGTTTTTAAAGAAATCAACCTAAACATTTGAAGGTTAATATACTTTCTATCAATTATTTCAGATTTAAAACAAAAAATAAAATCAATGAATCGAAAATTTTTATTTATAAATTAATTTTGGAAAATGGTGAGGGGACACCAAAAATCACACTTGCGACTGATGAACAAAATACTAGTTATGGCCCTGCCTAACGATTCGATAGAAATCATAATTAAGAATGTTTTTAGACCACTTTCCTTTCATTTCACCCTTATAAATTTTGAATTTTTTAGAAAATTTATAAGTAACTACCATGCCAAATTTCAAGTTTCTAGATTCTTCAGTATCGCAAGAATCGCAATTTAATACGTTTTTCACTCTTGCCACCCCTCCCTCCCCCCCCCGTGTAGTACCCCACCAACATAAAATATAGCATATGTTGGAACTGAGGAGGAACTGTCACCATCACTTTTGAAATCGGTTCGGTAGTACCAGAGATTATCCCCTACAAACAAATAAACAAATGTTACTTCTTTATAATATTAATTATATAGATCACACAACATTTCAGCAAGTTTCAGATCAACTTAAAAAAAACGCGTAACACATTTGTAAACGTATTGTCAGAAGTTCCTATCCATCATAGATAGTAATTTGAATTTATTTGGGCACCCTGTATATATATTCTATAAATTAGATACACACTGCATAATATACCAAAAATAAGTTAAGCTTGAAAATGCATAATAGAGCAGCTGCAATTGACGTCATGCTGGAAGGTCACACACTACAAATAGTCAGTTCTGATTGGTGGAACTTTCCTGACCTCCATTGCAACTCGCCTTCCTACATTTCTCTATCATAAACGAAAATGCAATGAAATTCTTTTGTGCACTCCGTAAAAAAGTATATATTAAATATTACATATATTTTTATGTTTACGGAAGATGTTATCGCTCAACTTTAATAACGCATGCCAATTTCATAAGGTACTCATCAAACAACTGTCTTCGGACAGTAATGCAATTATGCAATATAGTCCATGGCGTGTCCCTGTTTAAATGAATTATAAATGCTACTCACACTATTTTGTGTAGAAAAAAGTTGAAGTGCATATAATTAATGCACTTCACTTTCAAGCAGGAACATACTACAATGAATCTCAATAACACGTTTCATTTTTATGCCACTTTATGCATTTTTACCAAAGTTAAAGCACTGCCCATAGACGATAATACATTCGAATTATTTAGTTCAGAACCGTATTAAATTATATATATATTTTTATCCATACCACATATTGTACTAAAATTTCATTTAGCTAAAAAACGCATAACAAAACTCTTTTCAAGCAGATAACAACCATTGTCAGCAATGTATCCACATATTTTACTACAACCAGTATATGTTGTTTTTTTTTTTAATTATTCGAACAAGATACTTTACTAAAATTTAGTTCACATAAAAATCGGGAAACAGATTAAAAAGTACTCTCATCAACTACCTTCTTATACGTCAGCGCCTTCGAACAATTTTTTTTTCTAGCCCTGTATATATACAATGTATAAACATTCCTTGATATACGAAAATTTAGTTAAGCATGAAAATGAATGACGCAATAGAAAGCGCCCTTTCAGTAGTTATAATTCGAAATCCGTAGACAAAAGTATATTTGAGTTATTTTGTGCAGCCCTGTAAAACAAAATTAAATCTAACACATGCATTGTTTTATTTTTAAAATATTATAGGAACCGCATATATCAGAATCTCAATTATCAAAGAAATAGTATAGTATCGGGGACACGCACATCAAACAATTGCAGTTATGCTATTTATATTTTTATTTTTCCCTGTCGATGAATAATAAATGTCTAGCACACCATCTTTTCATAAAAACTTATAATAATTTATATCAACAATATATATAATTTTCGCAATGTTGAAAGCAGCGCATCTCATGTCAATTAAAATGTAGTACTTCTAACAATTATCGCACATCGAAAGCGATGGATCCAATGACTTTTGTGAAGTCCTGTACATGGACAACAAAAACTACTCAAACCATTTTTGATTGGGGCCGTGTTAAAGTGAACTTGAAGATCATATATCGATTTTATATCCAAAAATAGGATTTTTCCCTTTTTAATTATATTAACCGTCAATAGATGGCGGGATCATCCAATTAATTTTTAGCTTGTTGTCAGTCCAAATCTAGCCTGCATTTAGCTTGAAAAAACGGTCACACTGGGTGCAATGTAATAAGCCGTGTCATGGTTCTCTTCTCTTTATTGTGAATTAAAACGCATCTACAGTCCGCTGTGTTGTGCTTAATTATAAGAACCAGCAGTGTGTGTGTGAGTAGTGAAAAAACGCAAAAACACATTTCTTTAACGTAATATGAATTAGAATTATCAAGTCAGTTATATAGGTGATAGATGCAATTTCTGTTTATTTACTAGAGCTTTATTTTTTTCTGTAGAAAATTCCATCTTTAAAAGTGGTCTCTGCAGGTGTCTGTTTCATCAAACACACACGTACGCAAATTCAATATGCAAAAGAAGAAATATTTACATTTAGAACAAAAATGTACTTTCCGTTTGGAAATAGAAATTTGGAAAATTAAAGATATGCTTGTTTTGTTCTTTCACAAAAGTACCACATATTATAAGAGTGTTTGAATGATGAAATATATGGGAGTTTAAATGAGAAAATAACATTTGCATGTGAAAATAATATTACATTTGCAACATTGGTTAGGAGAGGAAGAGGAATATTGTATCCTTAAAAAATGACTTTATGGATCCTTACAATGCTGATCTGATACTGCACTATAAAAAGGTTGCTACAGAAAAAGTACATGAAAAATAGTCTCTTTATTAGCCTTAAATCACTACTGGAATTAATTGAGTAGATTTACTCTTGTCAGCACACCTTTCCTATGATTTACTTTACAAAATTTTTATCATAATTAGAGATCAAGGGAAATACTATATGTTTCCAAAAATTGAGAAAAGCCCCTCGGGGATTGCAGTACGGCAAGCTGCAGGATCTTACGGCCAGGGTTTTTTTTTTTTTATTAAAAAAAAACTGCTTCTATATATTCTTTTTATTAAAAAAAAAACCACACCGTAATTTCTGAATAGTAATCATCGCTTTATTTAATAATCGATTTTTACATGATTAAATAAAACTTTTTTTATTAAAAATACATACCAGAGTTTCCGAACATTTGTTCATCTATCATTAAATAAAGTAAAGATAACTATCCGGAAATTATGGTAGTTTTTTTTTAATGGAAAAAAACTCTGGCTCTGGGATCCCGCAGCTTGCAGGCTTACAATCCAGAAATGTCATGAAAAACTATGGTTTCAATTATAGGTGCATTCAGGGCCGGCTGTAAAGGCAGCTCTGGGTACTAAAAGCTACGGGACGGAAACTACGCAAAATATTTCATATGAGTTTAAAACTTAAGAAGAGGTGAAAAAAATAACGCACAAGGCGCTGTGGCTACTAAAGCTCTCCCTGTGTACATGTTTTCTCCCGCAAACATGTCCGCTTTGGTTTCCGATCCAGTAAATTTCTTCGATATATTTCCAATTTCTTTAATAAAAATCACTCTCTTGTGCTATCTTTTTTTCAATAGGTGATTATCCTTAAGTAAATCCTTGAAATGTAGTACATTAATTAGAATGTATGTGTACAGTCAGGAGAAATATTGGAGCGGCTTAGGGGCGCGAAATTTTTCCTGCAAGAGGGCGCAACAGCCCTCGGGCCGATGGGCTGGAGCGGCGGGCCAGTCCGGGCCTGTTTATAAAGAAACATACATATTTCAAACAAGAAAAATCATGCGTCAAGCATAGATTATTCAATACTTTAACAAAACTTCGTCGTTTACTAGGGTAAAGAAGATATCTAAGTAAATGTTTAAGAAAAACGATAACGCATTTGAAAACCAGATTTTAGCAGTTACCGTCTATAGCCGGAAAGATACGATAACTGTTTCATGTAGCCCCGTATATGATATATAGATTTTTATATACTCTACACCAGTGGTTCCCAACCTTTTATTGGCCACACCCCACCGAAGTATCTGTAAAATCCCTGTGCCCCCCTCCACACACACACACTATAATATATACCTATCTCTTATAATTTAAAAAGTGAATTATTTTCACATGGGGGAGCCTAAAAGAACTTTAACAATAGCAAGTTATTAGCTTTTTTGTATCTTACCAAACAGGCAATTTTTCTGTCACAAATATGTTTTTAAAATAATAACTCTATAAAAGCAATGAGACCACACATCTTCGCCTTTATGCGATAACAAGTTTTGTTGTTCTTTGCCAACTTACCTCAGTGTGAAACAAAAGTGTTATATAGTCTGCATTTTTATCTTCACAAAATTTCTTGAAGAAACTCTCACATTTGGCATAGAATTTAATAGTGTTTATACCTTTATAATAGATTTTAATAACTCATTAAAATTTAGTAAAATATTTTTGGACACACTTATGAATTACACAGTACATAAGAACAAGAAGCATTTCTTTACCATCATAACACACTGTATAATCAGATATTGAAATTTAACGTGTATGCCATGAAATGTATTTTTTTTTACCGTGTATGAGGCCTAATCTACAGCCATAAGAAATTTACTATTTACTCATTTCCTTTTCTTATACATACTTGGAATTTATACATTTTATAAGGTTTATAGCACGTCGTTCAGCTACTTCAAATATTTTTTAGATTAAATGTGTTTAATACAGTCAGTTTTAAATATATTCTTAAGTAGTTTCACATGTAAAAGTTTTTTTCATGTGACATATAGCAGAGTGAATAAAAACACAAGACTTATTCAGTAAATAGTCAAAAATAAATAGTTTGAAAAATTATAAAATACAACAATAACTAAAAACATTATGGAAATTTTTCATCAAAAAGTGTTTATTGGTAAAAATACTGGAAAAAGTTTTCATATAATTATTCTGATGCAAATTTTATTTTCAACTTTTTAATTTTTAAAAAAAATTCAAAAATAAACTTTTTTTTTACCTTTTTAATTCTGTACTTATTACTTTTATTTCTAGTCTACAACATTGTTTTTCCAAAATAAGGTAATATATATATATATATATATATTGACTGATTTAGTAACGAATTTGGAATTGCCCCCCTAAACGATTAAATCGCCCCACGTTGGGAACCACTGCTCTACACAGTATGCTAAAATTCAGTTTAGTAAAAAAAAAACGCAAAGCACAGTTAAAAATTTACTCGAAACCGTACTTGCATTCTTTTTAAGCTTGTACATTACCTACAGGTTTTTATACACACCACATATTAAACTACAATTTAATGCAGGAAAAAAGCACTCTTCAAACTCTTGAAATAATTTTTACAGAAATTATCATCCATAGGTGGTCCAGTTCTTTGCGTAGCCCTGTATACGATTTTATTTATAGTCTACAAACATCTCTTAGTACACTAAATATACTTCAGTTTAAAAATGATAACTCAGTTAAAAACCACCTTTAAACAATTTAGGACCATACTCAGTAATGCTTACGAATTATTTTGTGCAGCCCTGTATATAATCTATAGAATTTATACACATCACGTAGTATGCAGAAATTTAGTTACACTTAAAAACGCATGCTTATATCTGAAAGCGCACTTACAGCAATTACCGCTAATAGATAGTACTGTATCCGATATTTTTTGTGTATGACTGTAAATGAAGGATAAATGCTATGCACATCTTATTCTGATGCAAGTATCTTGTAATGAACCTCAGTAATGTATATCAATTTCATTAAAGTTAATATAGTGTAACAAAATTAAAATATGCAGCAAACAGTTTTTCCTTTTAGACCATTATATAACCCAATTCTTTTGTGTGACCTTATAAATGAAAATAAATGTGTTGCATTCCATAGTCTACGGAAAGCATGTTTTAGTGCACCTCTGAAATTTATACCATTTTATTATGTGTTTAAGAGTAATTTTATTAAAATACAATGCAAAAATATTTTTTCTACCAGAATGTAAACAGGATTATTTTGAGTGCCTCTGTATATGAACTATAACTGCTACGCACTTCATTTTCAATACCGAACATGCCATGGTAGACCTCATTAACGTATATCAATTACATGGATATCTGAGTATATTTACACGAGTTATAGCACGAATAACACAGAGCCAGACAGATGACCAGACAAACCGAATTCATAAACACGTTTCAGCTATTTTGGAAAGTGTTAAAAAAGAAGAAGAAATCGCTATATAGCTGTAAAACTATAAAATTATTTAAAGTCGCAATAACTGACACCACTGGATGCTGCAAACTCGTTGTATAGGAATCTCAAAAATGCATAAAATTCGTTAAAGCCGTGATTAAGGCTTGAAAACAAAAAGAAATCGCTGGAGGCAGCAACCTTGTTGTATAGAAATATAAAAAAATGCTTGAAATTCGTTAAAACCGTGATCACTAACGCATGTATAAGCGCTTCGCACCCATCAAAACAACAAAAAAATCACTGGATGCAACAACCTCGTTGTGTAGTAATCTCAAAAACAAACAAATTCGTTAAAACCATAATCAGTCGCATCTCGCATGTATGAACGCTACGCTACGCCCATCAGAACGAAACAAAACAACAACATAAAAAATAACTGGATTCTGAAAAAAAAACTTGGTAAAAAAATCTTTATAAATATTAAATTCGTTAAAACCACGATCACTATAACGATTATGAACAGCTTATTCTCATTTAAACAAAGAAAGAAAAAAATCATCACTGGATTACTTACTTCACTATAGATTAATCTTTAAAAAATAGGAAAATCTTTAAAGCCGTCATCACTTATCGTGTGTTCGGTTCCATAAAATTAAATAAATGAAATAAAAAAACATGTAGGTGGAAAGTGGATTCCTTTATTGGAAAATTAATTAATTAGCAAAAAAGCATGAACATGTTGCATCAGATTGACTGTCTAAAGAATATTTTTTTTATTAGCGATTTACCATAATTTATTAGAGATAAATTTCAGATTGGATTTTTTTTTCCCTATCAGGTCTTCTCTGTATCAAAAGGTTACTGTCCAAATGTACAATGAGTGGAAATTCTTAAAGAGCTTCTTCATTTTAAGCGTTTTCAATCATCTTATTGTTTTGATTATGATATAAAATAAAAATTAGTAAAACATAGCATTTCCCGCACTTTTTTTTATCATTTTAGTGGATTTTTCTTCTTTTTAACACTTTCCAACCTAGTTGAAAAGTGTTTATGACTCCGGTTTGTCTGCCGTCTGCCGTTCTCTAACTCCCGTAAATATGCTCGGATTGCCCTGCAATTTTTATGTTATTGTCGTTATCTATAGCATGTTCCCTATTTCAACTGAAGTGTGTAGCACTTATAGTTTTTTTACAGGGACACTCAAAAGAATTCCGTTACATTACGGTCTATGGGGAAAAATCATTTGCGGTTTATTTTAATGATGTTACACAATTTCAAACACATTGTAATTGATATATATCACTAAGGTGCATTACAAGAAGCTTAATATGGAATAGGGTGTGCATAGCACTTATTGTTATACTTTACAGGGACAGTCAAAAGAATTCCGTTACATTACGTCTATGGAGAAAAATCGCTTACGGTTTAATTAAATAATGTTTCGCTATTTAAAACGCATTGAAATTTATATACATCACTACGGTGCATTACAAGAGGCTTACTACAGAATATTGTGTGTATAGCAGTCGTCGATCATTTACAGGGACACACAAAAGAATTCTCTACTGTCTGTTAACAATAATTCCTGAAAGTGCGTTTTAAGTTGCTGAACGCGATTTTAAATTTAACTCACTTTTTGTCTATTGCTTGGTGTGTAAAAATTCTGTATTTAATATACAGGGCAGCACAAAAGTTCGCGAACACATTTCCGTTTATTGACAGAAACTCCAGAAGGAGAATTTTAAACTGTGCTACGCGTTTCCGAACTAAACTAAAATTTAGCATCCTATGTAGTATATATACTACAAATCTATAGATCATATACAAGGCTGAATAAAAGTATTCGGATATATTTCCGAATATTGTATATGTTGGAAATTCCTGAAATTACGTTTTTAAATATGTTATGCGTTTTCCAAATTGTTTACTTAAATGTTATCTTTCAGCATATTAAACGGTAATGATTTGTAAAATTATTTTGGAAGCGTTGGAAAGTGTTACATAATCTATGCTTGACGCATGATTTTTCGTTCTTGTTTTAAGTTTATAATAGTGTGTATTTACCCACATTTGATCATAATTGGCAACACAGAAGCCCAGAGGGTAATACTTGAAAATCCTAGCCGCGGTCTTGATAGCAAGGGTCGCCATTTCCTCACTATCTGACTGCTCGAGAAAAGAGCAAGAAAGAAAAATCATGCGTCAAGCATAGATTACGAAAAACTTTCTAACACATTTAGGATACTGTAACGAAACTTCACAGTTTAATAAGGTGAAAGATGATATCTAGGTAAACAGTTTGGAAAACGCATACCACATTTGAAAACCCAGTTTCAGCAATTAACTTCTAGAGAACTAACAGAACTTAAACATTAACGATTTCATAAATCATAAAAATTTGATTACTGAACATTAATCTCTAAAGACATGAAATTAAATTGTATGGTAGCGGGAATGGGAATTTACGTTTCTAATTTAAGTTTAAGATTTCAGAACCAGTACAGAATAATATTGTATTTATATATCAGAGAAAAAATGAAAGACCGCGAGAAAGAAGATATATAACATCCCGTTGCCAAATTTACAAATTAAAAATTGTTTGATTTATGAAAATCATCTATCAACCACATAGTTCAATAAATATATAGAAAAAAAATAGGGATGAAAGCTCTTAATTCGAAACATTTGAAATTCTGAAACACTGTGTAGCTACTCACATAGGGGTTCCACTAAAATAAAGTTATTAAATTAAAAATTGCATCATTCGGAAAAGTGTCAGAATTCTTTTGAGAAGCCCTGTATATGATTTATATAATTGTATGTATATTACATAGAGTATGCTAAAATTTTGCTCAGTTAGGAAACGCATAAAACAGTTGAAAATTCATTTTCAGTAATTTCCGGCAATAAATGGAAATGCACTCGAATTCTTTTGTGCAGCCCTGTATATGATTTATAGAATTTATAGACACCCAGTAATATGCAAATAATTAATTACTGAAAATGCACTTCCAGCAATTATCGCTCATAGACAGCAGTATTATAATAGAATTCTTATGTGTGTTCCTGTAAATGAACGATAAATGCTATGCGAACCATATTCTACAATAAGCATCTTACAGTGCACCAGAGTGATGTGTATATCATGAAATAGTTTAACAGCATTAAAATACATTGCAAACGATCCCCCTCCCCCAAACCATAAAGTAACGGAATCATTTTGGTGTCCCTGTAAACAAACTATAAATGCTACACACTTCAATTTCAATAGAAAATATGCCATAGTAAAGCTCAATAACATATCTCAACTATATGTTAGTCCGAGTAATATTTCCGTGAATTAAAGCACGGACAGACAGACCGAAGTATAAACACTTTTCAACTAGTTTGGAAAGTGTTAAAAAAGACAGCTGAAAATTTTTGTGATATCGATTGTTTTAAAAAGGTACTGTATATTCTTCCGTTAGTTGAGATAGCTCTTTTTCAGTTTCTCCCGCTGCACATATTGAACAGCAAGTTAGTGCATTAACCTTGTTTTGTCTTCATTATTTTTTTTTCTCCATCTTTTTAATGAAAGTTGCGTTATACATGACATCAATCCCGTGACACAAAAACCATTGAATATGGTTGTATTCTTAGTGTGGGAAAAAGATTTGCATAACAACTTAAAGTAACAGCGAGGAAAATAAAGGGCCTGTTTAATTCTTAGGACATTAATAATTCACACCGCTCTTCCTCCGTTTTGATTCAAATGCCTACACGATCAACCTACTTTAAGAGAGAATGAACAAGACTTATCCAATAAGATAGACTGTTTACTTTTTAGTTGGTTGTTTTGGTTTTTGATTGGCGATAAATTGCCACAGGCGTGATAGTGGAGTGTGACGTCGAAAAACAACACAAATTTTGCGGTCATGGTCAAAGTTTTTACGCATCCCTGATTTTGTCATCGGTTGACAACTAACTTGGATACGGCAGATCCATTGTTTACCTTCCGATAGTTTTTAGAAAATTAATATTTCCGGTAAGTGTTTCTTTTTACTTCAACTTTTAAATGTAAATTTAATTCTGAAATGCACGATATTTACTCCTTGAATCTCTCTATTTGTTCTTCTTTTTTCCGTTGTCGCTTCAGTTTCTTACAACTGAGTAAGATAATGTAATTATGAATATTATGATACCGTATGATTTGTAATCGTATCGTGATCTTGTGGTTTTTTTTTAAATGAAGATATTAGTGAGTGGGACGAAAATATCGTTTATCCGTCATCTGCTTTTATCCCAAACATGCTTTTAATCAGGATTTGATACTTTAATGGTGTGTCGTGTGCTGGCATGCGAATGATGCAATTTTTAATTTTATAACTTTATTTTAGTGGAACCCCTATGTGGGTAGTTACACAATGTTTCAGAATTTCAAATGTTTCGAATTAGATATTTCATCCCTAATTTTTTCTATATATTTATTGAACTATGTGATTGTTAGATGATTTTCATAAATCCAACAATTTTTTATTTGTAAATTTGGCAACGAGATGTTATATAATTTCTTTCTCGCGGTTTTTCATTTTTTCTCTGATATCTAAATGCGACAGTATTATTCTGTACTGATTCTGAAATCTTAAACTTAAATTAGAACCGTAAATTCACATTCCCGCTCCTATAGAATTTAATTTCATGTCTTTAGAGATTAAGGTTCTGTAATCAAATTTTTATGATTTATGAAATCGTTAATGTTCAAGTTATGTTTCTGATATAGCTTTCTATGCCTTCAAGCGATTGTTCCTCTATAAATAAAATCAAGCATTGTTAACTTCAGGAGAGGACTGATGCGTAATTCTCCCGATTCTACAATACCGCTGAAAGAGTAATATACCCCCTACCACCTATGTGACAATGCTTAAATTCAACACTGAAATTCAGTACGATTAATTTCATTTAGAAGTTAAGATATTCAAAATTTCAAAGCATGACTTGCTCTTCCTATTGGAGCCGGTCATAGGGACAACGGTGGGTGCAATCGTGAAATGTACTCTCTCAGGCCTTTCATTATAGAAGATCCCAGCGAGACTAAAAGACCTGTATTTTTATCTTTGTAAAAAAATAAGGCCCTAAGCCTATAGAGCCTCCAATGAGACTAAAAGACACTTTATACTTTTGAAATTAAATTAGGGCAACGAAAAATTTCTTACACTTTTGCCTTTCTAAAGAGAAAGCCAACCCCCCCACCTTACACCACCCACCCACCCACCCACACACCACACACCTGTGCAAAAGAAAAGAAAATCATGTAACAGGAATAGATTCTGGAACATTTTACAACATTACGGAAATATCGTTGCGAAATCTTCATTTTTTTAATCATTTTCAGATTGTATCCACATGTTTTAATTGTGCAAAAAGATGTAAGGTCTCCTTGAAGTCTCTTATATAGGATTCAACGGCTTACCACTAAGTTCAATACTGCATTCAATTGCTTAATGTGGATTAGATCCCTGGCATCGGGTTGGACAACCCGATTTTATCTGAACCCATCCCGATAATCGGCTCGGATCGGGTTCACGCTGTTTCTTTTTCATTGCGGGTCGGGTTCGGATCGGCTTGGCTTTAAATGTTTCGGGTTTAGGTCGGTTTTGGGTTGAGTATGGTCTCTTTCGCGTCGGGTTCGGATTGACCCGATTTTTTAAAGAAAGCCCTAAATGTTTTTCAATTGAAAAAAAATAATATGTATTTGAAATGAATAATAATGTGTGTAATTTGTTCATTTTTATACAAACAAGAACGAAAAATCATGAGTCAAGCATAGATTATGAAACACTTTTCAACACAGCAAGGAAACTGTAACGAAACTTCACCGTTAAATAAGGTGAATAACACATTGAAAAATACAGTTTTCGAAAAAACTTTCCAGTGTCAAAAAAGTAGTCGAATTATTTTGTGCAGTCCTGTATATGATCAATATATGTG
Source organism: Maratus michaelseni (assembly GCA_963931845.1). NCBI lineage: Eukaryota > Metazoa > Arthropoda > Arachnida > Araneae > Salticidae > Maratus > Maratus michaelseni. The sequence goes on from OZ007587.1 coordinate 165,534,060, forward strand.
GATACATAGCATGATAAAATTTAGTTCAGTTAGAATATTCACATTTAGCAATTTTCGCCAATCGATGGAAATGCACTCGAAAATTTTTGTACAGCCCTGTATATTATCTGAAGACTTTTGTATACCTCACATAAGACAACTTAAACTAAAAGACAAATTAAAACTCACTCGCAGCAATTACCAACCGTAAACGACAATGTATCGTTTTCTTTGCGTAGCCCTGTATATGAATTTATTTATATTCCACAGACTTCTATTAGTCTACTAAACATAGTTCAGCAGGAAAATGCGCAACACAATGAAAAACTACTTTTAAGCAATTCATTCCCATAGTCTGTAATACTTACGTATTCCCCTTTGTAGCCCTTGTTATATAAACAACCGAGTTTACAAACACACACCTACTATGAAAAAAAATAGTTAAGCTTAAAAACGCAAACCAAAGTTGAAAACGCACTTATCACACATAGAATGTAAATATCGCACATGTACAGTAACCGATAGCTTTTGTGTGTCCCTGTAAATAAACGCAGGGCACACCACACTTTCAAAAGAACAACATATTGTGCACCTCAGTAATGCATATAATTTTCATTATGTTTGAAATAGTGAAATATCACTAAATTACACTGCAAACGATATTTCTCCATGTAACAATATGTAACAGAATTCTTTTGTTTGACCCTGTAAATGAATAATTAATGCTTTGTACACCATATTCTACAAAAAGTATGTTTTCATGCGCTTCATAATTATATATAAATTTCTTCATGTTTTAAAAGACGTAACATCATCAAACTGCACTTGAAACGATTATTTCCCATTGACTGTAATGTATCGGAATACTTTTGACTGTCCCTGTGAAAAAAAAACTATAAGTGCTGCACACTTCAGTTGAAATAGGGAACATGCTATAGTAAACGACAATAACATACAAAAATTTCAAGGTGATCCGAGTATATTTACGCGAGTTAGAAAACGGCCAGACGGCAGACAAACCGAAGTCATAAACACTTTTCAACTAGGTTGGAAAATGTTAAAAAGATAAAACTGATATTCGAGACATATTTTTAAGCTACTTTTCCATAATTGTTTTAACATGTGGATGGTTCCATTTCGGGTTCGGTTCATATTAAGCAGATTTTTCGGGTTCAGGTGAGGTACAGCTCGACTCATGCAGGACTCTAATGTAGAACTGTTATATTTATATATTTGGTTTGTAATAAAAATCTTGAGGCTTCATCACAAATAACATGGACTATTCTTGATAAATCGGTACTTATGGGTCACAGAGACTTGATTTCTGAATTTTTTCCAACATGTGTTTTTCTTTTCAAAGTCACTAAGATTATCACTAAAGTCGGTCCCTATATTGGTCAATACATTATACAATAAAACCTGTGAAAACGAAACCTGTGTATAACAAAAATCTACCTTAAATGGAAAATTTCATAGTACCGACGAAAAGAATACAGTGCAATTATTAGGAACGGTGTACTTGCTAAAACGGAAACCTGTCCCTTGTGATTCAATCTTCGTATGTTTTACAGTACTTATTATGTGCCTGTAAAACGGTTTTTATAGTTAACTGGAAAGCCATTTTTAGTAGTTTGTGTCAGAAATAAAAAATAAATTTTTTTCATTCTCCTTAATGTATTAAAATTTATTTCAACTAAAAATCGCATAAGAAAATTGAAATTCACTTCCAGGAATTACCGCTTATAGAAAATAAAGCAACCAAATTGTTTTACAGCTATACTTTCGTGAGTACTATGAAGCTCAATTAGCAGTTGTTTTCTATACTTTGTTGGAATTACAATACGATCTACCCACATTATTACACCATGATCAACATTTAACTCGTCTTTACAACTAAAATATTTCTTAACCTCACTATAGTAACATTCTGTGGAAGTCCATAAGTTATGTAATTGAACAATATTCTTAAAATTGTATCTCGCCTAGTTTCAGATCTCACTTTAAATAAATCAATCGGGACATCATTCTCTATGAAACGGACATAATCAAATTCCTCTGCTTCAACCAATTTGTTATCAAATACCGGACATCTAGATAAAGCATCAGCCTGTGTGTTTAAGTTGCCTTTTATATGTCGAAAATTATAGTTAAAAACAGATACAAAAAAAAAAACAATTATCATCGTTAGTAACGCCCTGCTATCAAAGGTGGTAAAGTGCGATTTTCACCAAATAAAGCTAATAGTGGTTTATGATCACTCACCAATTCAAATTTAGTTCCTGTGAAATATTGATACAGCTTTTGGCATGCCCAACAAATGACTAAAGTTTCCTTATGTATCATCGAATAATTTTTATCTGCTGGTCTAAAAACTCCTCGATATAAAACTAATTAGTCTTTCAGATTTGTCTTCCAACAAATGTGATAACACTGCCCCTATCCCATTTTGAATAGCATCACATGATAATCTCAAAGGTTTAGACCTATCAAAGTGAATCAGAACTCTGTCTGATGTTAATTCTTTCTTAGCATTATCAAAGGCTTGTTGACATTTGGTAGACAATTTGAAATCAACATCCTTTTGCAGCAAATCATACAACTGTTTTATTTTTGGTGATAAATCGAGAATAAATTTTGAATAATAGTTAACCATCCCAGAAATTATACGAACATCATTAACATTACCTGGTCGAAGACACTTTAAAATTGCTTAACTTTAGTACCACGTGGCAGAATGTACGCGACGCTGCGACGGGCGTCGCAGACTTTTTATGGCACCTGCAGACTAAAAACATACAGCGATGCTGCGGACGCGCTATAGCGCGTAAATTACGCGAAAAAACGGCAAACTTCGTCGAAGGATCGCAAATAAAACGACGAATTTCGTCTAAGAATCGCGGAAAAACGTGAAATTCATTTAAAGTTCGCGAAAAATGGCTAATTTCGTTGACAAATCGCGAAAAAAACGCAAATTTAACCAAAGCCGTGAAAAAACGTGAATTTCGTCAAAAGGCCGTCAAATAAACATGAGTTTCTTTGAAGGATCGCGGAAAAATGCGAATTTTGCCGAAGGGCTACGGAGAAAACGCCAACTTCGTCGAAAGATCGTAGAAAAAACTGTTAATTTCGTCGAAGGATCATGAAAAAACGGTCAATTTCGTCGAAGAAACGGCAAATTTCGTCGTTGGATCGCGAAAAAACGGAGAATTCTGCTGACAGATCGCTGAAAAAAGGAAAATTTCGTCGAAGGAACTCGAAAAAACGGCAAATTTTGTCGAAGTATCTCGAAAAAACGGCAAATTTCGTCGAAGTATCTCGAAAAAACGGCAAATTTCGTCAAAGGATCACGGGAAAAACGCGCTTTTTGTCCAAAGGCCAAAGAAAAATTGCAATTCATCAAAGGATCTGGGAAAATGGCTAATTTTGTCGACAGATTGCGATAAAAATGCAAATTTCGTCAAAGGGCCGCGGAAAAACTTGATTTTCGTCAAAAGAATTAAAAAAAAAAAAAAAAAAAACATGAGTTTCGTTGAAGGATCGTGGAAAAAATGCGAATTTCATCAAAGGGCCACAGAGAAAACGTAAATTTCGTCAAATGGCCGCAGAAAAAATGCTAATTCCGTCAAAGGATCGCGGAAAAAGTGCGAATTTCGTTGAAGGGCCACGAAAAAAAAAACGTGAATTTCGCCAAAGGATCGCGGGGGGGGGGGGGGGGGAGAGGGGAGGAAAGAAACGCTAATTTCGTCAAAGGTTCACGAAAAAAACGTGAATTTTGTGAAATAGTCCAGGAAAAGATGCAGCATTCCTTTAGAAAACAGCAGACACACAAAGTTCTATGCTTATTAATATAGGCATAGTTTTTAATCTGAAACAATATACTGAACTAACTTTTAAAAAATCGGGTTAACCCGAACCCAATTTGCAAGAATCTACACACTTGAATCAAAAGAAGAGTTAATCCGACCTGCAACAAGAAAAATTATTGCCAAGAGGGGATTTTCTCCCCTCCCCCTTCTGCTGTAACCTTTCAGAATATTTGCTGTGAAGTTCAGATTTTTTTTTTCTTACTCAGAAAGGCAGATAAATGCTGATGTCTTAATTAGCACTACAACTACAACATCAGCAAGAATAGATTTATATGATATATTGCGCATTGCAGACTATTTTTGAAAACATTATTAGCGTTGCAGACAGTTGAAGATAGTTCTGTCACTGGGCAGTATCATCTTTTTGCAACCCATTTTTACCGATATTACTTCCTAAATATTTAATATTGTCTTTGAAAAATTTACACTTCTTTAAATTAACACGAAACCGTGCAGTCTAATCTATTCAAAACTGCTTTTAAATTATTTAAATGCTCCTGTTCATTACTAGCAGTGATTAAAGTATCATCTAAGAGATTAACTGTACCCCCAATTCTTTGTAACGTTTTCTCAACCAATCTTTGAAAAATAGAACCAGCTGGCTTAGTCCCAAAAGGTAAGCGGTTCACCAAATAAATACCATAAGGTGTACTGCAGGCTAATAATTTTTTGCACTAGGTGCTTTTTCTGTGCACTAGATTATTTGCTCATTTGGTAGAGCATTGGCAGCTTCAGCCAAGAGATCCCTGGTTCGAATCCTGGCCCGGATTTTTTCGCCCAGTTGGGAAAATTACAACTTTTATAATAATTCTTTGGTTGAATCATCTAAAACTAACTGTTTGTATGCATTAGATAAATCTAATTTACTAAAACTTTGCCCTCCCTGTAAAACTGCGAAACGTTCTTCCATCCTTGGCAAAGGATGATTATCATCCTTCAAATATTTGTTAACAGTAATTTTATAATGTGCACAGATCCTTATATCGTTACCATTAGGTTTCATTACAGGAACCAGAGGTGTGCCCCACTGAGAATTATTATCTACCTTTGTAATCATTCCCGTTTTTTTCTAAATTATCCAACTCTGACTTAACTTTTCCTTTAAAAGCAAAAGGAATTGGTCGTGGTTTATGTAAAATAGATTTTACATTACCCTCAAGTTCTATTTGTACTTTTTCTGCCTTATAAGTACCCAACTCATCTTTAAACAAATCTGAATATTCAGATAGTACTGTAGGAGTAGGTGCGGGAGCCAGGATTGAACATGGGAACCCACGGGCAGTAGGTGAGATCTTAAGAGCCGAGCAAAAGGCTAGCTCAATCGCTTCCTGCGAGATACTCGTTTTCTACTGCAGTACAAGATGGCGTCGCCACAGTACTGACTGTAATTCTAAATTTCCTTCACCTACAGAAATTATGTTCACATTAGTGCTACCTACAACAATATTAAATCCAAAATCATTTAAAACATTTCGTCCCAATGACAATTTTTCAGATTTTTTAATAAGAATCATATTGACTACTTTAGAAATTCCATTAAGTTCCATAGAAACATGAATTTTCCCAACAGGAATTACAATATGCCCTCCATAAGATTTTTATTTAGGATTTGTATGCTCTAATATAATATTTCTCAATTTTTTCTTATAAAATGAAAAGGGAATACATGAGACACCAGCCCCTATATCCACTTCCATTTTAACTTACCTTCTAATTTAACATTTAAAAATAAAGGATTTACATATGAAATGTCAATGCTATACATATCAATATAATGGCAGTCTTCATCATCTACCGGTTTTACAGTAACTTTAGATTTACATACCTTAGATTATATGTCCCTTTCAGGTTACACGTATTGCACTTGAAGTCTTTAAATTTGCCTTTTTTTAAAATATGGTTAACTTTACTATAGTGGTAACATTTTAACCCATCATCTCTTTGCTGATTGACTTTTGTGAACTTTTTGGTAGGCTGCATCACCCTCTCTTTTGAAAGGTTGAATTGCACCTTGTTAATTTCGATTTGTCTTGCTTCTTGAAGTAGCACTTTTTTACACTGGGCAATGTCCAGTAAATTAGCCACTGTGGTGGTGAGCTTCTCTTCACAAAGACTATCGAGGATACGCCTTGGCTTCATTCCAGTAACAAATTTATCTCGAACTCGGTCTTCAAGGCTCAAGCCGAATTCGCACTCTGCCGCTTGCGTCTTGACTTTCACGTACCAGTCTCGCACGGATTCTTAGGACTGTTTCAATGAGTTGAACACAATTCTTTTTCGGTACACGGACACTGCAGGTTGAAATTGTTCGGTCAAAAGTTTTTTTTTAATCCTCGAAAGTTTTTCTCGATGGCATAAAAGGATCGCACAAATATTTTAATACCTTGTACACTGCTGCGCTGATCGTCGTCAGTATAACCGGCACTTTGCGCTATCTTCGACTCTGTTAATCAAAAAATATTGTTCTAAACGTTCCATAGAAATGTTCCAGTCATCATTTTAATTAAATTGGCTGATATTTGCCACAATTTCTTTGTTTACCACAGTCACGTTGGTCGAATCCGTTCTTGACATGATGCACAGCAAAACAAAAATATCACACGTTGCAGAATTTAAAATTACGTAATCAAGTGGCTGTTTCCGAAAAATAATGCTGTATAATTAAAAAGTTTGCCTCGTCACCAAATTTACAATATATCTGCTAAACATACCTAAATAAATAAGACGGATTCAAAAAGGATAAAACAATTTCGGGTTGGGCAATTTGCCGGCAAAATGGTATTTTTGCCAGGACAGTGACAAAAACTGGAAAAAAATCGGTAAAAATTGGCAAAAACTAGCAAAAAAGGCTGGATTTGATAAATATATTAAAATAACATAATTTTGTATATATTATAATTGAGACTTAAATCAGAATATTAATTAGATGTTTCATTAATATTAATTTGATTAATTAAAATAATTTTCATTGGTAATATGAATAAAAAAAATATCAATAATCAATCGTAATCAATTTTGTAAATAAATTTATGTGATGATGACAGGTAAAAACTTTTTACTTTTCTCAAATTAATGTAGTAATGTTGTCTTTAAAATGAATATATATTAAAAAAATTTAAATAAACAGGTTCTACATTTTAAAAAACTATAATAAAAAACAATATTAATATATAAACATTTGCCAAATCGATCTTCATTTTATCTTTATTTGAGCCTTTGGATATAACTTTTACAAATACCTTATAGAAGTAAATGGTACTACTTGATTTTCCCGTCGACCAATTTCGCCAAATTAAACAAATCGCCAAACTATTCACCAAATTATACAATGAAAAAATATTGCCATTCTAAAATTTTTAGTTAGGATAATGAATGAATTTTAATAATAATAATAATAATAAAAATCTTTAAATAATAGGGTTACTTTAATGATAAAGTTCACTCCTGACATAATTACATAGCAAATATAAAATTTGATTTATCCAGATTATTTCGGACAAAATAATACTAAGAACAGTTTACGTGTTTAAATGCAGAATTATTAAATTAAACCATAAGCAAACACATATTAAGATCAAGACTCCCTTATGATAAGGAGGTCTTGATTAAGATATTGAATTTGTGAATTAAATGTAAGTATTTTTAATGTAATAATCGAATTTATTAAGGAACATAATAAATATCAATGGTAACGGAAGATTGTAAATAATTCAATCCTCTTTATTTAGTCAAAAAACGTAGAAAAAAAAAACTATAAAATGTATGTAAACATTAGATATAGGCTTGAAGCAAATATAGAAATATAAAAATATTTTGTGGACAAAAATTTGTGACACCAGTTGAAACTAATCTGTTATATTTTTTCTCTTTTAATATCATGAGGTAATCATTTATTGACATAATTTTCATTTTAAATAACGAAAGAAAACACAAATTAGTAAAACCTTAATAAAAATAGAAATAAAATAAATTAAAATTCATATGATGACGTAACAAACACGTGCAACGTGTTTAATGTCAAGTGAAAATGACATTTACGACGATCTATAATTGGAATTTAATCTTATAGTTTGGCGATAGTTTTTTTGGTCGACGGGATAATCAAGTAGTACCAAGTAAACTTTTAAAATTCTTACAACTTTTCTTTTTTTGGGGGGTAGGATAGTTATTAAATAAAAACACATGGATTGGATGAAATTAATATGCATAAGAGAGAGGAGGGTAGAATGATTTTAATTGATTATTTAATGTTGCAAATATAGGCAAATTAATCTTTTAGGTAATTTTTATTAAATTTCTACTATTAGCTCACACTCTCTCTATATATATCTTGTTCAACTTTTCAATCGTTAATAAAATATTTTCTATTCATCCACTCAAGTTCAAATTATTTTTTTTTAACTTGTAGTGGATGACACTTTATGTTAATACAGTTTTTTTTCAAATATTAATTCATTAATTAAATTTAATCAATTAATTTTAGTTTTAAATGGGAGAAAAAAATTCCTCCCATTGTTTTCATAAATGAAATGAAAGATTTCTCTCAAATTAGTGATGCCACAGAAATAAAATACCGCAACGATGATTATAAATTAACTAGCCGCCACTGGCGACCAGTTTGGTCTCCCTTAAATGTATGTTAAGCACTGTAACACGTTACTTTTATTCATAATTCATTTTTTCCGTAATCCTTCGCCAAACCGGAAGATTCTAATAGACAAATCAAAAACTTTTGCGATCATGGCAGCATTTCGCATATTTTTTGTTGTTATGTATTTCATCTTTCTTGACAAAAACCGCTTAACCAATTTAAGCATTTATGCTTCATATCCGTTTGCTTATCAGTTGCAATATGTTTGCTAATGAGGAGATTCTTAAACATATTAAGTAGTTTTCCGTAATTGGATCCATTGCCAAATGGCGTATTTTAGTTAATAGGATTTGGTGCAATGAAGTCTATTTTGTGAAAGTCTTTAATGATATCCACCATTTACACTGAACCATATTGTTGCCAATATTTTTTTGTTTGTTTGTTTGTTTCTCGCTAACTTTGGCTGTAGACTTGATTACGGGAGAATCAAGAAGAAAATCTATCATTATTCTCATTTAAAACGTCTTGAATAATGTGACATAATCGGAGTGCATATTATAACACGTAATTTTCGAGTATGGTTTGGTGAAACATTGAACTTTTGGAAGCCAGTTTTGATAATCACATTCCTTTTAAACCATATTTGCTGTCAGCACTTTTGAACCGTGGCGTAGAATCTAATTAAAATTCACAAACTTCCTTCTAGATGCCAATTTCTGTTCGACTGTGTTTTTCTCTGCTCTCCTATTTTGATATAGTTCAGGAGTTTTCATAACTGCATAATTCCCTTACTTTGGCATTTCTGCTTAATGTCTACAGACTATTAAGATCCGTAACTTGTAAATACGCCACGCCAACATTACCGCCTATAATTCTGATTACAGCAACCCGTTTTTTCTCTCTATATTGTAACTCTATAGTTAATATAGTGCCCCGGTGCGTCTACGACAGCTGTTCCATCAGAACATTTGATTTCAAAATAAAAGTATCGTTTCTAATTTGCACACGCGAAAAATAGAAGCTGGTATTGGCGATTTTAAAAATTCTATTGGCGAGATTTGCGCCCAAATAACACAAAAGTACTTAATGATATTATATATTTTGTAAATGTATATTAAATTACTGTTTTGAAAGCGATTGGTCATTAATAATGGTAAATATGATTGGAGATTAGCAATCATTTTCGGCGGTCTCTCTTCCTTTCACGTATAATACATAAATGCCAAATTAACTGACAATTTGTTTCGAAATTTGATTCATTAAATATCATTACATGAGTTGTATTTAGAGTTGCAAAGACTAGAATAAACCCGGTTTTAACCTGGGAATAAACCGGGTTTTTTGGAAATAAACTGGGTTTTTTGGGAATAAACCAGGTCTTTTGGGAATATAAACCTGGGAATAAACCGGGTCTATTGGAAATAAACCTGGGAATAAACCCGTTCTTTGCAACTCTAGTTGTATTTGTTTACATTCAGATTACATAAAGAAAAGATAAAGAATGAAGTTGAGTTGTATAGCACATAACTATGGTAAACTTTGATTGTGTCACTGGTACGAATTATTTTTTTGACACCAAGCAGCGCTCCAAAAAATCTTTCACGGAAAGCTTACTTTACGAACGATTATCTCCATGGTTTAATGGTTTAATATTTTAAACCTTCACGACGAATGAATCTTTTCTTTTTGTTTGTTTACTTTCATGGATAGAGAATTTGAACTGCGAATCTAATTTCAACTGGAGTTATTGGAGAATATATACTTAATTGAACGTAAGTCATCCCTCAAATATTAATTTATTTTGAACGATCTTTCTAAAAATGTCACATTTATGAAGTTTTATTCGAAAAAATAATTTTGAATAAAAATGGCCGCCTGGCATATGAAAAAGTGAAACGGGCATTCCGGAACTGTTGATGACAGTCACATGACTTACGGTTTTATTATAGAGATGTTCAATAAAGATAACGTGGGACATTAATGCTGCACGGGTTCATTTTATATATTTATGATTAAAAAGTAGGAATTGACTTTTTAAGAAAAATTATATTACGTGTTGTTACTATTTTCCCCATTGTCATTATACAGGCTACAGACTTGATCTTGATTTGATCATAGGAAATGAGAATGAATTATCTTGCAAAATGTTTCGTTTCTTTTTACTCTGTAACTTCAAATTACTGTAGCATAGCAAAATTGGTAAGTGCTATTTCTCTCTCAGACTTTGCTCCAAAAATAACTGAGGCATAAGGATTGATTGTTGAATAATTATGACAGTTTAAACCAAAGCCAGTAAGTTATTTACTAAAAAGTAAAAATAATTACTAAAGTACTTTACTAAAAAATACAAACTACTTAGATTACTGTTTTAATGATGCATTGAATATTCTAAGGTAAATGAAAAAATAAAATTACATATTATTAGAGTTGAAATTATTAAAAATTAAAACATATTAATTGCATCGCTGTAAATAAAACATATCTATTTTTGCCACTTTGGCAAAAAGTGGCAAAAATGTATTTTTGCCAGGACGATTTTTACCGTTTTTTTCCATGGTTTTTACCACCTTTGGCAAAAACGTGCCAACCATAAAACAAACACAACGTTACACATTCACTAGATGTTTATTTCTAACTGAACAACCGTGGATACTGTTGCCAGATCCACGTAAGCAAATTACATAAAACATGGAGTTGAGATAGAACATGTACATAAAACATGGAGTTTAATACATGAAGGTGAGAATACATTATACTCTGACTCTGTAATGAGATGGGTTCTGTGTATGAAACATTATTATCACATACCGAAGTCAGATATAGCACTCACGTGGCAAAATGCTGCGACGTATTTTCCATTTGAGAAATGAAGTTTAAATCTTTTTGGTAGAAAACAAACATTCATTGACAAAGTTCATTCATTGACAAAGATATGCTCGGAAAACTCAGTTACATGGTTGACATTTTTTAAAAATTTAACGATTTAAATTTGAGTCTACAGGAAGAGAGTACAAACATTTTAACATCGAGCAGTCAAATTGAAGCTTTTAAGAATAAGCTGATACTTTGGCAAAGAGAATTGAACAGAAACAACACAAACATGTTCTCGTGCTTTTCAGAATTAATTAAAAAATATATATAGATTTCTTGTTATTTAAAATATAATTTCCCGTCATGCGATGAGTCTTTTTCATATATAACTTTTATAAAATTATATATGTTTATTGTTTTCGGAATTTTATTTATTTAGAATATTTTTTGAAAAATTTAACGATTTAAATTTGAATCTACAGGAAGAGAGTACAAACATTTTAACATCGAGCAATTAAATTGAAGCTTTTAAGAATAAGCTGATACTTTGGCAAGGAGAATTGAACAAAAACAACACAAACATGTTCCCGTGCTTTTCAGAATTTATTAAAGAAAATAATATAGATTTCTTGTTATTTAAAACATCATTTCCCGTCATGTGATAAATATTTTTTTATATAACTTGCATAAAGTTATGCATGTTTATTGTTTTCGGAATTTTATTTATTTAGAATAATTTTTGAAAAATTTAACGATTTAAATTTGAGTCTACAGGAAGAGAGTACAAACATTTTAACATCGAGCAGTCAAATTGAAGCTTTTAAGAATAAACTGATACTTTGGCAAGGAGAATTGAAGAAAAACAACGCAAACATGTTCCCGTGCTTTTCAGAATTAACTAAAAAAAAATAATATAGATTTCTTCTTATTTAAAACATAATTTCCCGTCAGGCGAAAAATCTTTTTTTTATATATAACTTGTATAAAATTTACATGTTTATTGTTTTCGGAATTTTATTTATTTAGAATAATTTTTGAATAATTTAACGATTTAAATTTGAGTCTACAGGAAGAGAGTACAAACATTTTAACATCGAGCCGTCAAATTGAAGCTTTTAAGAATAAACTTCTACTTTGGCAAGAAGAATTGAAGAAAAACAACGCAAACATGTTCCCGTGCTTTTCAGAATTAACTAAAAAAATAATATAGATTTCTTGTTATTTAAAACATAATTTCCCGTCATGCGATGAATCTTTTTTTTATATAACTTTTATTAAAATTATGTATGTTTATTGTTTTCGGAATTTTATTCATCTAGAATATTTTTTGAAAAATTTAACGATTTAGATTTGAGTCTACAGGAAGAGAGTACAAACATTTTAACATCGAGCAGTCAAATTGAAGCTTTTAAGAATAAGCTGATACTTTGGCAAAGAGAATTGAACAGAAACAACACAAACATGTTCTCGTGCTTTTCAGAATTAATTAAAAAAAATAATATAGATTTCTTGTTATTTAAAACATAATTTCCCGTCATGCGATGAGTCTTTTTTTTTATATAACTTTTATAAAATTATATATGTTTATTGTTTTCGGAATTTTATTTATTTAGAATATTTTTTGAAAAATTTAACGATTTAAATTTGAGTCTACAGGAAGAGAGTACAAACATTTTAACATCGAGCAGTCAAATTGAAGCTTTTAAGAATAAACTGATACTTTGGCAAGGAGAATTGAAGAAAAACAACGCAAACGTGTTCCCGTGCTTTTCAGAATTAACTAAAAAAAATAATATAGATTTCTTGTTATTTAAAACATAATTTCCCGTCATGCGATGAATCTTTTTTTTTATATAACTTTTATAAAATTATGTATGTTTATTGTTTTCGGAATTTTATTTATCTAGAATATTTTTTGAAAAATTTAACGATTTAAATTTGAGTCTACAGGAAGAGAGTACAAACATTTTAACATCGAGCAGTCAAATTGCAGCTTTTAAGAATAAGATGATACTTTGGCAAGGAGATTCGAACAAAAACAACACAAGCATGTTCCCGTGCTTTTCAGAATTTACTAAAGAAAATAATATAGATTTCTTTTTATTTAAAACACCATTTCTCGCCATGTGATAAAATTGAGAGAAAACTTTTCGAAAAGGTTCGAAAAAATTTGCAGATAATGAATTAACTTGGATACGTGATTGATTTTCGTTTGATATTTTTAAATACAATATCCCTTTTTAACGAAAAAGAACAGTTAATTGATGTTTCAAGCGAAGAGACACTGCACGTTCAATTTAAGTCTCTGACTTGCCAAAAATTTTGGTTATCGATTGGAAACGAATATGCCGATTTGAAGAAAAAGGCAATTAATATTTTGATCCAGTTTGCATCGACCTACTTATGTAAAACCCGCTTTTCAAAATTAGTTGCCATTAAAACAAAATAGCGATCTTGATTGGATCAAGAGGATGGCACGACTTGCGATTTCCAATAAAGTACCGATCTTTAGAAGCAAACGTGAGCTCTTTGCAAGCGCATGAATTCTTTTGATGTAAAGTTTTTTTTAACGATTTTTCATTAAAAAATATTTATATCCATATGCACAAATAAAACCATTGCTCCATAAAATTATGTGTTTTATTCAGATATCTAAAAGGCAGAAACATAATCGCAAATCCCAAAAATAATTTCGCTTTAACTACGTTGAAGATTAACACTCCATTACTCCCGAGATGCGTTCTGAACACACCCCATGAGTAAAAACTTGCACACGGAATGTACGGAATGTCATAGTACAATGTTGTTTTAATGCAAGAAACGTAAGTAGAAAATGTAAATCCTTATATAGTGTTAATAGTAATGTAGTAGTAAATGTAAATCTTTTTTTTATATAACTTTTATAAAATTATATATGTTTATTGTTTTCGGAATTTTATTTATTTAAAATAATTTAAAGTAAACTATGTTAATCAATAGTAAATTACAAAATTATTATAATCCATTACAACTTAAAAATTAAGATAAAAGTTCTTAGATGTTTACAACCCCCCCCCCCCCCCCGAATGATCGCTCGAAAAAAAAAAAAAAAACAGGGCAAGTAATGGAGGTTTACAAAAATATCTACTGTCTATCCAGGAGTTGCGAATTTTTTTTACAGAAAATGGGGTGCCGGAAAAAAAAATATTTTGCACACCACTCCTCTAAAGCGTAGAATCCCTATATCTCTTAATCTTTTGTTATAAATATCAGTATGTAAATAGTGCCACCAAGAAAATATTTGTATTTTTTAAAAAAAGGATATGTACACTATATTTTAAAATATTTTTAATTGATTCACTAGAGGGAGATAATTTAATGAACTAGCCGCCACTGGCGACCAGTTTGGTCTCCCTTAAATGTATGTGAAGCATTGTAACACGCTACTTTCATTCCTAATTTAATTTTTTCCCTTAATCCTTCTCCAAATTGGAAGATCCTAACAGACAAGTCAAGAACTTTTGCAATCACAGTAGCATTTCGCATATTTTTTTTGTTGTTGTTATGTATTTCATTTTTCTTTGCTCACCCAATTTAAGCATTTATGCTTTATGCCCGTTTGCTTATCAGTTGCAATATGTTCGCTAATGCAGAGATTCTTAAACATATTAAGTAATTTTCCGTAATTGGGTCCATTGCCAATTAACGTATTTTAGTTAATACGATTTGATGCAATGAAATTCATTTTGTGAAAGTCTTTAATGATATCCACATTTACACTGAACCATATTGTTGCTAATATTTTATTTTATTTCTCGCTAACTTTGGCTGTAGACTCGATTACGGAAGATTAAAAAAATCTATCATTATTCTCATCTAAAATATCTTGAAATGTGCCATAATCGGGCTGCATATTATTACACGTAATTTTCGAGTATGGTTTGGTGAAACATTGAACTTTTGGAAGTGAGTTTTGATAATCACATTCCCTCTAGAAAAATAAGAAATAATATCATAAATCAAAACATTTGATTTCAAAATCAAAGTATCGTTTCTAATTTGCACACGCGAAAAATAAAAGCTGGTATTGGCGATTTTAAAAATGCTATTGGCGAGATTTGCGCCCAAATAACATAAAAGTACTTAATAATATTATGTATTTCATAAATGTATATTAAATTACTGTCTTGAACGCGATTAGTCATTAACAATGGTAAATATGATTGGCGATTAACAATCATTTTCGGTGATATCTCTTCCTTCTACGTATAATACATAAATGCCAAATTAACTGATCATTTCAAAATTTGATTCATTAAATATTATTACATGAGTTGTATTTGTTTACATTCAGCTTACATAAAGAAAAGATAAAGAATGAAGTTGAGTTGTATAGCACATAACTATGGTAAACTTTGATTGTGTCACTGGTACGAATTATTTTTTTGACACCAAGCAGCGCTCCAAAAAATCATTCACGGAAAGCTTACTTTACGAACGATTATCTCCATGGTTTAATGGTTTAATACTTTAAAAATTCACGACGAATGAATCTTTTTTTGTTTACTTTCATGGATAGAGAATTTGAACTGCGAAGTTATTGAACTAAAGTTATTGCAGAATATATACATAATTGAACGTAAGTCATCTCTCAAATATTAATTTATTTTGAACGATCCTTCTAAAAATGTAACTTTTATGCAGTTTTATTCGAAAAATAATTTTGAATAAAAATGGCCGCCTGGCATATGAAAAAGCGATGCGGTCATCCCGGAACTGTTGATGACAGTCACCTGACTTACGGTTTTATTATAGAGATTTTCAAGAAGTTTCTTTTTTCCCTCTTTCCTCTCCGAGAATGTGGATAAAAGAGCTGGTTTCTTTATTTTATTGAAGATACACTACAAACGAAAATATCAATGATTTTTTTTTTTTTTTAATTTTAATCTGGAAGTGCATAAAAACATCTTTTTAAAAAATATAGCATTATTAAGAAAATCATTAGTTGACTTTGTTATCTACGAGCTAATATTATTGATGCATCATTTTAACTCTTTCCAACAAAGAAAAATATCTGATTCTAGTTCGTCTGTCTGCCAGTCCGCGTTCTAACTTTCGAAAATATACATTAGATTAGACTCTGCGTAATTCGCAAATATGCATTAGACTATGTGTAATTCAAACTTTGAAAATTCGAATTATTGAACAAATCGTATATGTTCATCCTCCGTGAAAGTTGAAATTATTAGCTAATTCGAATTTTCAATCCAGTATTTTGGACAATTCGAAGTTGCTAAATCTTTGTGTCTGATTAGTTACATTGTATGGAAAATTAAGTAATACCTACATTTTCACTGCTGAAAATTTAAGCGACAGAAAAAAACGTAACTTTGTCGTTTTCTTTTTCAATTATCCAGAGTAAAAATTGGGGATGGGAAAAAATGTTTCTTTTACTTTTGTGGCCGTCTAAATACTTGGCCTGAACACTGATTCAAAAGGACTGCTGAAATACAACATTTTAATATTTTTATAACTTGATTATAAATCAATAAATTAATTTTAAGGCATTTTTTCTTTAGTTGGCCCCAAGGGATAAATCGCAAAATATACTTTATGGTTACAATTGTATACAAGTTGAAACAACAATAGATTTAACTATGTACCAAGCAATGCTCACAAAAACAGGACAACTATCTGTAAAAACTGCAACAACAAAATATTTTAAACACTAAAAAGTAGAAAATATAAATAAAAATTAAAAGTGTAATATATTTTAAAAATACGCTTTAATCAATTAATACTTTCATATTAATTAAACTGTGATTGTACATTGAGAAATCTATTTAGAAATCTTAAAAAGATATTTTAAATAATGTTTGCTTTTCTTTTCTGTTATCCCCAAATCCCTTTGCTTTCTCTTTTTTTGTTTTATTGGTACAGCAAACTTGAATTCCACTTGCGCTAATCAGACGCTTTTCTTGATAATGTTTCTTCAGCATTTTCAACTTATTTAAGATATATTTCAAAAAATAAATAAATAGAACCTCAAATAAGACAAGTTTTGAAATCCACTTTACATTACAACCCTTCAGGAACAGTATCCCATACATGAATTTAATTCAGTTAGTACCACTTTTTTTAAACAGTTTTTTTTTACTCATTTAATCATGAAAATGCCTTAATTAAATAAGAAGAAATTTACTTCTATTTATTACTGTTTCCAGAAACAATATCTGTATATCTGTATGCATCTTTTGAAGATGCATATATGTACCCACGGCCCCTAATGGGTTTACCATTCTCTATATTTGCTACATGCTACACCCTCCTGACAAAAAAATGAACAAACAAAAAATGCATTGTGTAACAATTCATACCCGATTCCCGTTTTATCTTTACTTATATGCAAACGTTCTTTTCGCGGATGATATAACAGTTCGTAACAATTTCATTTCCCGAAATCATATAGTTGTATAATGGTAGTAGGCTTGGCTGGAAATCCCTATACCATGCCGTCATCTCAAAATTTCGTGAAATCTGGATATTATCTTTTTTTGGTCCTATAACTTTTTACGTAACTATTTAATGTCAAGACTATTGCTTCATATATTAATACAAAATTTGTTTTCAAAGTTACTCTGAACAATTTAATATATTGATTCGCGCATATTCAAAATAATGTTAAAATCTTGTTCGTGCATTTTTTTATGCATTGGAAGTTTTATGAATTTGATAGATATAAATTTGCTAAAGAGAGAAATGCAAAGTTAGAAATAAAGATAGTCAAAATCAATCATTAAAAAGTCCTTCCGGCCTGTACCGGGAGGAAAAGGTAGCTTTCCTATATCTTCGTTTTAAAATTTTAACTATAATGTTACACGAAAACAGCAAGTTAAAATGCAAAGAAAATGTTTACAAAAGATTCGTTAATACTGAATTTGAATAAGAAATTCGCCAAATTATTGAGCAAGAGCCAAATTGGTTTTTTTTATGAAGACTTATTTTGGTCGCCAAATTTGGCGATATTCTGCCAAATGTCGCCAAGTTTGGCGAGAATTTGGCGCTAACGGATATGAATATATAGTTTTATGTATATGATGATTGGGAAAATTATTACAACAATGAAAATTTTTGTAATGTGCTGTCTTGTTTCACAATGTCAGCCACCCTATAATTTCAAACTGCTCTATCTCAGCCATTTTTTAAGATAGAGGTAAACCAAAAAATGCTCTGGAATCCTCGTATCAAGGCCTAACACTTAATTAAAAAATAAATTTTAATTTTTAATTTTTATGTATATTTATTTTAGTTTTAAATTTTTAAATGGCCGCCATTTTGAAACAAAATGGCGGACCAAGCTGGCCAACGAACTCGGTCAAGACATTGGCAAGCTTAATACACACAATTAGTTTCATCAAAATTGATTTATAAATACGAGCGTTATCGTATGACATAGGTCAGATATATATATATATATATATATGGATATATATATATATATATATATATATATATATATATATATATATATATATATATATATATATATATATCAACATCTGAACGGAGGGTGGTTTTGGGGTCTGGGGGTCATGATCTGTGAAAATATATCAAAATTTTCCGGAACTGCTTTCCTCCGAACGCAACGGCTGCAGTAGGTAGCTTTATACTTTTTTGTGTTGAAAGCTACCTAATAGTATGGGAGACAGGTACACAGTGGACCACTTTTTCAGTTAATTTTTTTTTTCTCTCTTTAACGGACAAATCGATCTGCATGAAAATATTTCTGAATATTCCTTAAACCTGTATACATTCATCATACTTTTCTCAGAACATAGTTTTCAATATATTTAAAAAATATATATATTTATATGCACCCGTAAAGCGGACCAGTGTGCCCCAGAAGTAGGGCACATTGGACCGCTATTAGGTATTATCTGAAATACAATATAAATCTATTTTTCATTAATCTAATTCTTTTTTATTTCCCCTTTACCTCCAAAATAACATAGTAATATAAATTTACAAGTAACATTTTGAAACAAAAACAAAAACAAAAAATTATATTTTGAAAAAATAACAGATTAATACAGGAGTAATAGCAATTTTGTTGAAGTTATTACTTAAGTACAAAAAAATCAGCGCACATTAAAATTTGTAAATGAAATTCCAAAATACTTATGAGTAAGATTGAGACTGGAATTTTCCTGAAATACTTTTGGGTCTGGGAGCAACATTATGAAATCATTGACATCAAAAACAGATTCATCTACAGTTTCGGGAAAAATAAACTGATTTCTATTCAATTTGCGTCTCATGAATGTTACTTGAATAGAATCTCAAAGGCAGTAATCTTTCTTAGTCTTTATCAAAGGCAGTAAATACAAAACAAAATATTTCTTACTATGTTAAATAAATTGTTATTTTTCTTTGTTTACTTTATTTTACAGTTGAATAACTACTTTAAAACAATATTTCTTTATAGAAAATAAGCAATTATTAAATATTTTGAACATTTTGCATTACAGGAGCAGAGTTGATTGTGGACCACTGTGCCCATGTTGAAGTTCAATAAATAATCACATTAATATTGTTTATAGCTTTCTTTTAAACATATTAACTTTAAAGTTAAATAAAAACAAGTATGTTAGTTTTGCAAAAAAGCTGTTTTATCTTATTTATGTACAACCTTTAATTACTAAAAAATAAAAATATGATGATGACAAATTTTACTTATAGAAGCTCAAAACAACCAATCAGGATAAAATAGTTCAATCTGAGCTAAACATATTTTCTGAAGGCTATAAATAATCAGTGCAGTGCTGTTGTCTGTTAGAATAGAAGAGAAGCTTAAAATTTTTTTAAATAAATAAAATATTAGGGGGTGGTCCCCTGTGCCCTGCCCATAGGTCCAGTGTGTACCGGTCTCCCCTATAAATCAATCATTAATTCGAATATCTTTTTTTTTTTTTACACACCAATTTCTTATTGCCTTTAACTAGCTGCTTTGACGTTTAAGTATAATAAACAAGGGGATCAAACCTGGGCTACCCCGTTAAAAGATGCTTCGATATTCTGCCCAGTGTACAGAACGTTAGGTAAAAATCATTTTTTATTAAAAACTCTGCACTGAAAAAAAAAAATGTTTATGCGCGGTAGCTTATTTTACGGTATAATATTGCCAGCTGGGATGCTAGTATTATACCGTAAAATAAACTTTTTTTTTCAGTGTAATAGATTTTTTTCCTTTAGTATATTTTCTTAGATTGCCCACCAACTACACTAAAAAACATTTTTGGTACTTTCGTATTAGCCATATACCAGCGGTTAATTGAAAAAGGATTTTGTATTTCTAGCAAACCTGTTGAATTTTAATTGTTTCAGTGTTTAAGCGTTCAGTTCAATTACATGTCTGTTAAATTCGTGGAAACAAACAAATTCAGAGTTATATAAGTTGCTTTAAGTGCAAACGATTTAATCTTCCGTAATTGAGATGTACGTTCATTTTTGAAAAGGTTAAAAAAAAATCATGCTTGAAAAATATTTTAAAAGCATAAAAAAAATCAGTGCATTGAGATTGAGTTTTCAAACAAATTACTTTTGTAAATACAGTTTATTTTCTACTAGCTAACCCGCCCGGCGTTACCCGGACCCGAGATAATTACAATCTCAGAGAAACGCGTTAACTCCCTCCCTCCCCATACCCGCAAATATAATGAATAATTTGTTCAAGAGAACCACCGTCAATTACATTAACGCGATCATTAAAAAAATAATTACATTTTTCTGCTTAAAACACATGACAAGATGACACCCCATCCCGACCTCAATTTCAAATCTATATCTTAATTAGTTACCTAAATTTTTGTTCATTAGTAAAAATTGGCAATTATTTCCTTTCATTTTCGCAAACTAAATGGAGGGATCGGCCCGAGAAACAGATCTCTTTGTAGTTCAGTTTTTAATGAAAGCAGATCCCTGTCTGAAACTTTCTGGGATCGTTTTCACTGGCGCCGGCAGATTTTTGGCAGTTTTTTGCTAAAAAAATTACCAACCGAATTTTTCAAAAATCACATAGTCAGATACAGAATATTTTTTTTACATATGCTCAGAAATTTTCAAATTGATATCTCAATTAGTTTTCTTAAAATTCGCTAATTAGTAAAATAATTCCGAATTTGTTCATTTCCGCTTCCAAAACCAACGCGCCAGTTCATTTCTTTCGCCATTTTGATTTAAAAGAGGACATTTTAGAAGCGATGGTTAATGAGAATCTAATTAATATCTAGGCTAATTATCAAAATATTAAAATTCTGAGGCTCAGGTGCACATGACCAGACCTTGGACAATCCACACCTAAATTTCCAGACTTCTAGGTGGGCTAGATTTTGCTAGCCATCGCCAACAGACACACGGACGCACACACAGACACACACACAGAGCGAAACTTTCTTTTATTAATATAGAGGCGGCGTAAAAATTGAAGCTGTGCGATATTCAGCAGTTAAAAAAATTATAGTAAAACGAAATTGATTGTCCAGATGGATGCCACGGTCGATATGGCTTCAGCGTTAATCACAGACAGGTTTTTGCTTTCTAATATACATACCAAATCGGGGTTCCAACCCGATTTTCCCGGATTACAGATCATAGGTGAAAACAATTTTTAATTGAAGACTCTAACAGATTTTTTTTTACATTTAATACTTTTTTTAGATTGCTCACTTAGCATAAAAAATCATTTTCTGTGAAAAATATCAATTACTTATTCAAATAAAGTTTTGAAATTTATTCAAGGCGATGCTTTCGTATTAGCCGCCATGCTAGGAGTTAATCGCTGAAGATTTCGCTATTTACATTTTGATTATTTCAGTGCGGCGTATAGGCGTGTAGTTCGATAGATATTCATTAATTTTGTGTTTTGTTTATTTACTAGCAGCTTCGCCCTCCAAACGAACCTCGAATCAAATAAAATATATCTGAATTTGACCTTGTATTTTTAAAACAATATGGGCCTTTATCTGGAATGTCCTTCCACGTTGCTGAGAACGATATGAACGCCACTGCGCTATTGTATTTTCTAATATGTAAGCGTATGTATAAAAAAATCGCCTAACTGGCTGCCAGAATCCATTCAATAGAACCTGAATTATTATAATCGGTCGGAATAAAACATAAATCTGCATTTTGTTGTATATATAGTAGATATAGCTTTCATAATCGGGTTCACCTAATTATAGAATTTCCTCCCATTCCTCTGTAACTGAACAATACCGAACAATGTGTCGCGGCAGTGCATTACTGCTTATTTTACTGTTTATTACTGTTAATTTTACGGTATAATACTGGCAGCTGGGATGCCAGTATTATACTGTAAAATCACACTTTTTTTTTTTTTTAGTTGCAATGAAGGTCATTTTTTGCGCAAGGTTTTAGTGTTAACACATCGTTCTGTATTGTTCAGTTATAAGCGGGCGAAATGAAATACAAATTTGCATTTTATATACATAGTAGATAGGTTGATGAAGTTTTAATTTCGTTATGGTATATTAGCCCGAAACAAATACTAAACTATTGATATTGTTTTAAATGCAAATTGTATTTAAAAGCTCCCATAAACGGGCTACCACGCGATAGATAGATTTTAAAAATGTATTCTTGAAAAAAATTTTAAAAACCATGATTAATCAGTAAATTGAGATACAGTTTTCAAACAAATTATATTTGAAAGTACATTTTTTCCCCCTACTCGATGGTATAAAAATTGAAATTGTTCGATTACGTTATACGTTAAATTTATGTTTCACTTTATTTTATTTTATTAGTTTATTTATTTATTAAGTTTTTATTTCACTGGGGAATTTTAGCCGGAGACAAAAGCTGAATTATTTATATTGTTTTAAGTACAAGCAGTTTATTATTCGTTTGTAATCGAGCTGCATGCGATATAGATAGATTTTTTTTTTTTTTAAATCATGCTTGAAAATTATTTTAGAGCCATAAAAAATCAGCAAATTGCTATACAGTTTTCAAACAAATTGCATTTGAAAGTACATTTTTCCCCCTTTTAGACGGTGTAAAACTTGAAAATGTACAATGTTTAAAAGTTAAAAAAATTATAGCAAAAGCGAAATTTATTGATCACGTGTTGCCACCGTCAATATGACATCAGCGTTACTCACAAACACGTTTTTGCTTTATAATATGGATGGATATTGATTACAAAAGTTTAGTGTATGCACAAGCTAAAAATTCACCTTCCCTCCCTCCAAATCCCACAAATTCTGCGGTTTTCCTCATTTTTGTTGCAATAGCAAACTTTAAATCCCTCTTGGGCTAATCAGACTCTTTTCTTAGTAATGGTGTTTCTTCAACATTTTTAATTTTCGAAGATCTTTTTAAAGAAAATAAGAAAAACCTCAAACAAGGAAATTTTTGAAATCTACTACACATGCTCTTTGTTTGCTACCTACCTAACCAAAAGATTAAAAAAAAAAAAAAAAAAAAAAAAAAAAAAAAAGACGCATTGTGTAACAGTTCGTTCCCAATTCATTTTCAAGTTTTCTCTTTACTTATACAAACGTTCTTTTCGCGGATGCAGCAGTTCGTAACATCTCCCCGAAGGCGCTGGGCCTGCTCCATAACCGGTTTTTCTCTCTTTCTTGTGGGCTTCAGATGATGATGATGATTTGCGTAATTCTAAAGAATGTAGTGAACTGTCTTTAAAAGGTCATATCACCGACGATCTACATCAGGTAAGCCCCGAATCTGCTTGATCTGATTAACTACTACACAGCCAAAGAGCATGGGTAGCACATGAAAAATGTGCACATTACATATTACAAGTGGGGAGGGCTTAGAAGGGCAGGGGAGGGCCATTGTCCTTCCCAGGATTTTGAAATTTAATTAGCTAAATTACCTAATTTTGAAAAAAATATATATTATTAATTCTTTACAAGTGACTTAAAATAATTAAACATTAAGAGAATACGAAGAATTTTTCATCAGAGAGGCTCTGCCCTTCTAAATCCACCATGGAGGTTAATTTTTAGTTATGTTTTCCTTTGGGGACACCCATTAATTATGTCAGATAAATTTCGCGTTTTTTTTTTCTATCCCTTCCTTCTCCCATGTCACAGTTTTTCATACTCAAATGATACTCCCCAAAAAATTATCCCTAAAAAATGATACCCCCCCCCTCACACACACACACCAGTGATAAACTATGGATAGATAGGCACTGTGGTTTTCACAGCTCTGATAGTCTTTTTTACGGAGGTACGGAGAAAACTATGGTACTATGAGTCTTTTTTCCCCCATTCGGGATTGTGGGTGATTATTTTTTTTTTCAGTTTTTAATTTCGAATTTTATTTGTATGTAAAAAAAAAAAAAAAAAAAAAGAAAAGAAAAGAAAAGAGAGAGAGAGAGAGCATATCTATTACCCACTAAATTAATAACCTCGAACAGCGGTTCTTAACCTCTTCTCTATCTTCGAGGATCCTTAAGATTTAAGACTGAAATTACTGATGTTTTTTAGAATATTAAATAAATCATATATAAACTAATAAAGATACAATTGTACCTGCTAACACAAAATCGCTAGGGTTCGAGCAATTCGAAGACTTTCTCTCAGGTTTTGCATAAATAATAATACTAATAATAAAGTATATTGCATGCGAGAGTTCCGCGGACCAATAGTTTAAAGGTTGCCCCAACCCAGACTACGTTTTCCGAACGCAATCTCTTTTTTGCAGTAAGGCGGCCTGTTTCATGTTTTATGACTTCTTTAGCATGGCTAAAGATCAGAGGTCAGCAGGGGACGTCTCTGATAGGTAGCTTACTGCCTCTTTCTTTTGTTGAGACTCCCCTTTCTTTTGTTGATGGCCACATGACCTTTGGAGAAGAATGGCATAGTCGAAGGATTTACGATTCTCTTAGGAAAACTTTCTAAGCAAGCATATAAACGGACCTTAACGGACCTCCCTTCACTCGAAAACACCCGCTCGCTAATGTTAATCCTATTTTTCTAATTATCTCCTTTGCATTTCAATATTTTTAATCGTTTTTTTTTCTTTTGCATTGTATAGCAGAGATCGGCGAAAATAGAGATTGATCTCTGCTATCCAATGCACCAAAAAAAAAAAAAAAAAATCGTTTAAAAATATTGAAATGCAAACGAGATATTAGAAAAATAATGTCCCATAGGATTAACTTTAGCGAACGGATGTTTTCACGTGATGGGAGAAGACCCTTTAAGATCCGCTGACCGAGAACCATCCAGGTCTTGCATGCTTTCACTTCAAGCTGTTTCAGTTCAAAGGAAAAAGAAAATATACCTAACACTACCTGAGAAAAAAATAAATACTTGTTTATGAATTTTATTATGATGTTTACAAGCAATGCCTACTTCATTGTTTGCATATTTTAAATGCGATCTCTCATTGTGTTAACCTACCCCCTGCCCCTGTCACACTTTGTGCACCCCCCCTCCCCCCGACTTGAAGTTTGACGTAATTATTGGATGATCCCTTTTCATGTTCACGTGTGTTAAAAGTTTATTTTAAACGGGATGCGGGGGAGGGTCTAGAAAAAGAGCTCTCTGACGAAAAATGAAATTATTTTACAATAATTCTTTTTGAAAAACGCTGGTAGAATTTTTTTTTTTAATGCTTTTTAATTGTTAAATTTCTGTTTGCTTTTTATGTTGATGTGTTTTAAAAAGTGTCTTCCATGGAAAAGTTCTGATTAAAAAAAAAAAAAAAATACTTAGTTCAGCTTATTTCATGTTTATATTCTTCATTTAAAAAAAAGCGGCCAAGGCTGCGGACAACAGGCATATATCTGTTCTAGAATTTTGCCCTTTTCGGGATTTTGTTCTACCAGCGAGGGATTCTCTTCAATGGTGGCGGTGGCGCACTACAAAACTCCATCGCACCCTATTTGTATTCCGTATTATTTATAACATTCAATATAATGAATGTTTTTCTCTTTAAATCTTTTTTTATACTTTATGCTTTGTGCATTACGTAAATATTTTGACAACTAAGATAAAAAGAGACATCCTTTAAGAAGTGTACACAGAAAACAGCAGTCAAAAACATTAATTTCCCGAGGAGATATTTTAAATATACGAATGCATCCTACACCCATAGGATTAACATTAGCGAGGGGAATCGGGAAGTTTACTGACAAGCAGCCTTAAGCTTAATGTCAGTAACTATCCCGTATTTAATAAAAATTTCAAAACCCCTGGATCGTCGCCACAGTCAATATGACGTCAGCGTTGCTAGCGGACATGTTTTTGCTTTATAATATAGATAGATTTAGGATGTATAGTTACTGTCTTTCTAATTTATTTTTGCTTGAACATTGTTTAACTGTCTTATGCAGAATCAGAAACAAGGGTTCATTCAGCAAATTTTAATGTATTTCAATTACACCAATTTCATTTTTCTTTTCAATATGAAGCGCTGATAACACCATCGTAGTTTTTATATATGTTTTATTTTATTATCCCCATACTAACTTATTAAAAATCTACGATGGTGTTATCGAAACACCATTTCTGCACGTTTACGTATTCACCTGATTCCAAGATGAGGCTTTTTTTTTCACCTTGGAATCTTATGCGGAAACTGATAAAAATCAGGGTCAGTTTGTCTTCGCTTAGCGGCGATCTCTCCACTTGCGCTCTCGATTTCAGAGAGATTTACTTTTGAATAACAAACGTGTAAATGACCTTGTATTTTCCTTATTATTATTTATATATATATATACATATATACATAAATTGTGTTTCGTTATTTAAATGTCGTTGTGATAGTCGCATTAATCATCTGTTTCCTCTTAGATTATTAACAAAACAGATGTTTATGCGACAGTTAATTAAAAAATACGAAAACTGGGTTAATTACTTTTAAGGTATCCACATACCTTCAAAACATCTCCCCCCCCCCCCCCCCCCCGAAAATTGAGTGCAGATATAGTATATCTAGCAAGATAAATTTTCCTTAAAATAAGGTATAACACGATGGTTGTTTCTACTGCGATTAATTAGTAGCTACTTTCATCAGATGGTCACATTGATTCATCGCAGTGTGTATGCATAGGTAGCGGGCAAGGGAAGATAATCACTCCTCTCTGAATTTCAAAATTTAATTAACTCTTTTTTTTTTTTTTCTTTTTGAGAAAAATAGTAAAAGTTATTCTTCCGGAATAATTTAAAATAATTAAACACTAAGAGGGAGGGGAATTGAATTTTTCCGGCACAAGGTCTGTACGCCCCTGCCCGCCTCCCTTCGAGGAGGCCAATTTTTATTCTTATTTTATTAATTTATTTATTTATTTGGGGGGAGGGTAGGGTCATTCCGAAGACTTTCTACAAACATAGGTTGCTGGGCCATTTTTTATCTTTTTCCACATTTTGTCTGTAGAAACCTATATAGAAATCTGTTAAAATCCATGTGTAAAAATAATTTTTTTAAGTTCTATAATTCTATACATAAATTCTATACATATATGTTAAAATTCTATACATATTTTTATAGAAGCTCTATACTATTTCTATACATATTTTTATAGAAGCTCTATACTATTTCTATACATATTTTTATAGAAGCTCTATACTATTTCTATACATACTGTTATAGAAGCTCTATACTATTTCTTTAGATATTTTTATGGAAGCTCTACATACATTTCTATTGAACTTCTACAGATATTTCTATAGCTTTTGGTTAAACAAGCTTATAGAAAAACGGGCCATAATTCTATAGGATTCTATAATATGTTTTCTATAAAAAAAATAAAAAAAAAATAAAAATTATAGAATTCTTTAAGACATTTTTGTAAGGGTATCGAAGCCTCAAGTATGTAAATGGCGCAAGTTGTTTAAAAATGGCCATGAAAAAGACGATCCAGTATGGAATACCGCACAAAAAGTGAAATTGCTCCACTGAAGCTAAAAATGGGCAAAGCTCTCAAGAATAATTTTTCAAGAATAATTTTTAGAATTTACGGGGTATTTTGCGCGTCAGTTTTTCTTCAGGAACGACGTACTTATAATATAATGCAGCATAGTAACGATAATTTCTGGAGATGATTAAAGCTGCACGTCGGTCCTAAAAACGTCCCATTCCCATCCGAATGTTCCTCTTCTCTGGGATAATGCAATACTTCACACAACAGGAGTTAACGAAGCAAAAATTCCACTGTAAATGCCTCGATCACCTTCCGTATAGTCCGAACTTAATATCTTTTGACAAATCTTGCACTATAAAAAAGAGGTCTTTCTTCACCTACGAATATATAACATGACCACGAACGAAAATATACAATAACCTCTTCCAAGCTAACCACGATTTCGAAAAGTGTTCTTTATCTTTAGAAACCTCAGAAACCAATATATTTTCGACATTTAAAGAGGAATTTGTGAAAATATAGTTTCTTTTGTAGATACTGATTTTCAGAAACGTTTCCGAGTAGTTAGTTCTTATAATGTATTTATCAGTTTTCTCAAACCGGAATATATCAGTTTTTAGAATACTATCAATTCTCAACTAAACATTTCCAGCTGCGTAACTGAATTTATATATTCAAGAGTAACAAAATAATATTAATTTTAATGTTAATGCTGTTAATTTAACATGTATGTCTACCATGTTTGTTGAACATGAAAATGTTTACTGGAGAATTAATAGCATTTGGAAAACCTGTATTCCGGGTTGAGAAAACTAATTAATACTAGGTATGCAAAAGGCTAGGTATGTAAAGAATAGTGATTTGGCCAAATACCGAATATTTGGCCAAATTTCAGTCCGAATACAATTATATATATATATATATATATATTAAATGAAAAAGGAATTAAACACGAATTCATGTTTTATTATTTATGTGATTAAAATGTTTAATAGCTTGGTGTATTATTTCTTGTAATATTTCAAACGCACCTTAATGATAATAATAAAATAACTTTTACTACATCTAAATTATAATAGTACGTATAATTTTATCTAACAGGAAAGTAATTCATAAGCATTTTATCTAAGAATAGGAACTTACTAGTCATTACCACTGTTAAATGTACTTTTAAAATTTATTTTTTTTATTTCGAAAATTTATTTTAGAATAAGAAATTGCAATTTACACTTTTATTGTTAGATATATCAAATTGATTTTCTGTAAGTCAGGATGATAAGTCATCTCCATTAAAATATAAAGAATGTACTTCACTTTTACTATCCAATGATGCTTTTATCTTATCTTACATTTAAAATCAATGATAATACTTACTCTCTCTCATAATTCATAGTGAAATATTTCCTGAAATAACCTTTGGTCAAGTAAATTTTATTGTGAGGAGTTTGTGTACCTAGTGATCAACAAATTTGTAAGAATGGCGAGTCTTTGTTCTGAAATCAGTCTGCAGTCTTATATTACAAATTAAATTAAAGCAAGAGCTATGTTAATGTATCAACCAGCATATATAATATACAACACAAAGTTCTATAACTTACCCTACATGCACTGAAAGCATACATAGAAACTGATAACATCAATATGAATGAAGAAATATATAAATAAAAGAAATATATATAATAATGGAGGTCATCTGGAAAGTTCAATGTAGTATCCAGTGTTGGAAATTAACAGTCGTTATTCGTCAAATGCAACTACATTATAGCATTTGACGACTATAAAATTATTCCTGGGCGTCAAATTTGATGCCTAGCTTTTTTTTAACACTTATTTTTTGTTTAATTTTGCCAATCACCCGCTTTTGAAAATTTGTTTCCTCACCAAACATAAACTGTTGTTTAAACATGTGAGACAGTTTGACAGCAATTTTTAGCAGAGTGTACGAATCCAAATGAATATATAAATTTATGCAAACTTCTAGATTTATACTGAACCTGCCATTTAACATTGCGGAATGTGAAAAGGGATTTAGTCAGTTTAATTTAATAAAAATGATACACATAACCGTTTATCCACTGATACTGTTAATGATTTTGTTGGGGAACCGTCGGTAGCGTAATAAATTTTCTTATTTTTATAAATAGTTAAATCAGTCTTCAAATTTAATATACATTTTCATCTTTTGATATGTTAAAGAAGTTTGTTCAGCTTACCTGAAATTTTCCTTTTTGCGCCAAGTGATATCCACAGTAATCCAAAGTGTTGTAGCGATATTTATCTTATCCATTGATTCACTTATATTGGAGAAATAAGAAATAGTATTAGTAGAAAATAACAATTGTGTGAAATGAGCAGAAGATTCATTTTCCTTTGAATATAATATTATAATTCTTGGCTAGATGTACATGTTTAAAATCGCTTTTTGGAGGCTGCGTATAAGTGCTCCAATTTTACATTATATTAAAATATATTTACATCATATATATACAAGAGCGTCTTAACTGCTCGGATACATTTTGGAAACTGAAGGGAGATTGTTATTTTAGTTCTGTGCACACGCGCGGGACAAACAGCTGTAGTTTGAAGGAGGGAGATCTGCAGTATTTCTCCACTTAGTTAGTTTCGACAGTCTCTGGTTTTATTCACTGTTTTGCATCTGCGGTTGTCACTTAAAGTACTTATAGTTAATTGGGGTCTGGTTTTTAACATGTTTTTCAATCGTTCGCTGCACGTGGAGATTAATTAACTGCATAAAAAAGGTTTCTCCGTCAGATTTATTAATGGTAAAACTGTATAGAACCAATTTAGCAGATTTTTGTCCAGTTAAAGCTGTAAATCCCTGTGAAATGATCCAGCTGAAGGACGATTAGACGTCCTGATTTTATTATCTAACTTTATTAAAATTAGTGGGTATTGTTTGAGTTTCATCTTTGCAATCTATATACAGTCCATTGTTAGCATTAAATCGCTTAATGTGAAATTTTGCTTAACATGAATTGATAATGCAGTCCCAATAGATAAGATGGTATTATTTTAACGGTTAACATATACACACACACACAAAAAAATGTGGTCCTTTAGATTTTATGTTAACAATATTCGTCTGTAATTATATTTTATATTATATGTATAGTTTTTTGTTGTTGTTGTTGTTGTTGTTTGTTTTTTTAATAAATTTAAGTGTAATTATCAACAATGGATAAAATTTTGTTAGGTTTAATTTTGTTTAACATGGTTAAGTGCATTTTTCTACTACTTTCTAAATATAAGTATTAATTAAAAAGGCTTTATCAGTTTTAAAGTTGCTTCAATTTTTATAATATTGTAGATTAAGAACTTCAATAATTTAAATAAAAACAAAATATTCATGCTTTTCTATAAAGTAGCATATAATGATACATTTATGTGAATTTTAGAAACTGCAACTAGAAAATTTTATTTGACGCGTATGATATTTACAGTAGGCGTCATTTGACGCCTACCTTTCATTTCCCAATCTCTATCACTGGTAGTATCTGAAGTAGTATCTGAATAACTGTACATTTTTCGCAATTAAGAATGAAAATGACTTCATGAATGTGTCAGAAAGTAGCCAGTTTGGATTAAAGAAAAAAAATGAAAAAAAAATCGGAATTTATTCGGCAAGATACGTTGCAATACTCGGCCGCAGGTATCCGCCGAAGCATTCGGTCAAGTAGCCTTCAGTATTCGACGACCCGAATATTCGGCAAAAGGGCCGAATTCCGAATAGTGGCCGAATATTCGCCTCATCCCTAATTAATACGTTATAAAAATTCCTAGGAAACGTTTCCGAAAAATAGTGGCATCAAAATAATCCTTGTTTTAATAAATGCGTCTTTGAATTTCGAAAATATATTAGTTTCTTGAAGTTTTTAACGATAAAGAAGGCTTTTCGAAATCGTATGTAACTCGGAAGAAGTTATTCTATATTTTCGTTTGGTGGTTTTATTTGTCATTTTTTAGAGTCTGGAAAGAGATGTTATCTGGGATTCCCCTAAAAAAGCGTTAGGAGGAGCAAGATTTACATCAGATGAGGAAGTCAAAGAATTATTGTGCAGTAATGATTAAGATGATTCTAATGATCTGCTCCACAACGCGAAACTTTTTGACACATTTTCTGACTCATTTTTAAATGCAAAGACATAAAATTAGTAGGCCTGACTATTGAAGCGATTTGGAATCGAAATGTGTTTTCCATTTTTTGATAGATAAATTACTTATCGAGTTATAAGCGATTCGTGTTACGTGATGACACATTTCTCCTTATTCTCCTGTTCTCCGAAATTCGGTTCAAAATGCCGACTTTGACAGTATTTTCCGAAAGATCTTCTATCTTTTTACCAAAAATAGAAAACGTCTTTCGATTACAAAGTTTCTGAATAAGAACACGTGCCAATTTCATGCGTTTTTGAACAAAAATAAATTTAAAAATATGTGAAAAATATCTCAAATCCAAACTGACTTCTTTAGAAGTCAGTTTGGATTTGAGAATAGTTTTAATACACGATCTAGTTCTTTTTATCATACAAGAATTAAAAAATAAATAAAAAATCTCCCAACATGTAGAAGAAAGTGTTTCGACGTTAAAGAAAGCTGTCTAGAAGAGTAACATCGGTATAATTTTGCTAAATAATGTTTCAAAAACAATCTATTCAAAAAGTTTCCTTCATATTTGATCCACCATCGTATTTTTGTAATAATAATAATAATAAAATAATAATATTAAATGCTAAACCACATAATAGATTTTTTAAAATCTATTTTCCACAATTTTTATACTTTTAAGATACTTTACTCAAACATTTTCCATCCGAATCTTCAAACAGAATTTCAATAAAAGGGAAAACAAATAATAGCACATTTATTTGAAATTTACAGTAATTCTGTATAATGTTATTTGGGGGGGAAAAAAATCAACAAATGTAATAATTTAATTCAGCACAGTAAGAGACTTAACAGCTATATCAATTTATATCGCCCGCGGAAGAAGAGACTAGTGGCTTGTTCTTCCATACATTTCATGATCGGACTCCGCGGGAAAGCAAGGGCCGTAGGGATGCCGGACATCAGGTGGATGACCCGACTCCCTTTTGGGTGCTCGGCGATGAAGCCGTCCGACAGTCTCTACGGTTCATCAGGTGTCGCGTGGGGAAGTCTCCTTTGATGGTGGGAACTTCCGCCGAATCGTAACGACCTCTGTCGTCGACTCTGGGGCATGATGAGGAGGCGTCGCTGGAACGCGAACCCTCTAAATCGATCGTAGCGACCTGGCGAGACAAAGCCATGGTCTGCATTAAAAGTCCTTCAGGACTTGGGGACGATGAGGAGGCGGGCTCGCTCGGCGCCGTGCGGGCGCCGACGGCGCTCATTAGTTTTATATCAATTTATATATCTGTAATAAATTTTTCTGAAGCGCCTTAAAAAAAAAAAAAAAAAAAAAAAAAACTTATTGAAATGCGAATTGTATGTATTTTGGTGGTAAAAACTTAATTTCTTTGAAATCAAGTTAAAATTTATGTTTAATTGGAATTTTCGAAGTCTATAATAACTGGATAATTCTAGTCGTTATTTACCAATTTGAGAACTACAGATATTTCTCTCTTCGCACATTCTAATAAAATTCTTCGAATCCACTCGTATTTAAAGTATTATGACTGGACTTTTAAAGGAAAAGCAGGTAATGCCGAATATAGATAAGGGCTATGGTAGGAGTAAGACGATGGTTATGATTTTCGACTATTTTTAACACTTCTCAACAGTTGAAAAGTGTTTATGAATTCGATTTATCTGGCCATCTGGCTGCTCTCTAACTCGTGTAAATACACTCGGATTGCCATATAATTGATATATGTTATTAAGGTTTAACATGGAATGTTGAAGATTGAAAATGAAGTGTGTGACAATTATAATTCGCTTCCAGGGGCACTCAAAAGAATTCCGTTGCATTCTAGTCTATGGGGAAAAATAGTTTTCAATATATTTTAATCTCGTTACACTATTTCAAAGATATTGAAACTGATATACATCACTGAAGTGCTTTACAAGATGCTTACTATTAGGATAGGGTGTGCATAGCATTTATCGTTCATTTACAGAGACACGCAAAATAATTCGGTTACAGTATTGTCTATGAGCGATAATTGTTGAAAAAGTGGTTTCACTTAGTGGTTTTTAAATGTAACTATTTTTTTTTAATATAATATTTGGTGTGTATAAATTCTGTAGATTATATGCAGGGCTGCTCAAAAGAATTCGAGTACATTTCCGCTTATTTACAGAAATGTCTCAAGTGCAATTTTCAACTGTGTTATGCGTTTCCTAACTGAACTAAATTTTTGCATACTATGTATCGTGTATACAGATCTATAGATCATATACAGGGCTGCAGAAAAGAATTCGGATATTTTTCTTACTATAGATGCTAATTTTTGAAATTGAGTTTTCAAATGTGCTATACGTTTTCCAAATTGTGTACATAGACATTATCTATATTTAATACGTACTTGGAAATTTTTCTAGAGAAAATTTAAGGCTGAGTATCGTTCCCAAGTGGTTCAGTTGGTACAACGTCAGTGCGCTATACTGATGACCCGGGTTCGAGTCCCGGCTTGGGTACTTTTTCACTATGTTGGCTATACGCCTATTAAGCAATTAAAATTTGAATATAGACATTATCTTTCACCTTATTAAACAGTGAAATTTTGTTACCGTATTCTGAATGTATTCAAAAATGTTTCAGGTGGGGAGGGGGAGGTATTAATTATGAAATTAATAATCGCATTAGGTGCTTCCAAAATTAAAATGTTTGCTACAATATAGATATACTGAATGTAAAAAATCTTTTTTTTTTAAACCGAGAAAAAAATCTTAGCATGCAGTTGAGATCACTAATTACTGTACTATATTCTTTTATTATTTGTAGTAAAAGTAATTTTATTTGAAGCATACATTATCCGTACCTTTTTAGCACTTTCCAACTTAGTTGAAAAATGTTTATGACTTCGGTTTGTCTGGCCATATGGCCGTCTGCCGTCTGTCCGTGCTCTAACTCCGTAAATATGCTCGGATTGCCCTGCAATTTTTATATGTTATTGTCGTTATCTATAGCATGTTCCCTATTTCAACTGAAGTGTGTAGCACTTATAGTTTTTTACAGGGACACTCAAAAGAATTCCGTTACATTACGGTCTATGGTGAAAAATCATTTGTGGTTTATTTTATTGATGTTACACAATTTCAAATACATTGTAATTAATATATATCACTAAGGTGCATTACAAGAAGCTTAATATGGAATAGGGTGTGCATAGCACTTATAGTTACTTTACAGGGACAGTCAAAAGAATTCCGTTACATTACGTC
This sequence comes from Maratus michaelseni, assembly GCA_963931845.1. Classification (NCBI taxonomy): domain Eukaryota; kingdom Metazoa; phylum Arthropoda; class Arachnida; order Araneae; family Salticidae; genus Maratus; species Maratus michaelseni. Next base: position 165,569,590 of record OZ007587.1, read on the forward strand.
TATGGAGAAAAATAGTTTGCGGTTTAATTAAATAATGTTTCACTATTTTAAACGCATTGAAATTTATATATATCACTAAGGTGCGTTACAAGAGGCTTACTACAGAATAGTGTGTGTAATAGCCGTCATCGTTCATTTACAGGGACACACAAAAGAATTCTCTACTGTCTGTTAAAAATAATTCCTGGAAGTGCATTTTAAGTTGCTGAACGCGATTTTAAATTTAACTCACTTTTTGTCTATTACTTGGTGTGTATAAATTCTGTATTTCATATACAGGGCAGCACAAAGTTCGCGAACACGTTTCCGTTTATTGACAGAAACTCCAGAAGTAGAATTTTAAACTGTGCTACGCGTTTCCTAACTAAACTAAAATTTAGCATCCTATGTAGTATATATACAAATCTATAGATCCTATACAGGGCTGAATAAAAGTATTCGGATAAATTTTCGAATATTGTATATGTTAGAAATTCCTGAAATTACGTTTTTTAATATGTTATACGTTTTCCAAATTGTTTACTTTATAGATGTTATCTTTCAGCTTATTAAACGGTAATGATTTGTAAAATTATTTTGGAAGCGTTGGAAAGTGTTACATAATCTATGCTTGACGCATGATTTTTCGTTCTTGTTTTATTAAACAAAAGCAGTTTTAACTAACTTTTTGTTTCATAACATAACCTTTTATTGAATTACCGTATTTCGTCGATAACACATTAGTCCGGTAAATGGAGTTTCATTGTATTTGGAAAAAAAAATATGTGTGTGTGTATGCGTGGAGAGGGAGTGGGGGTAGAGTTTATTATGTAATTAAAAGTCGCACTAGATGCTTCCAAAAAGGAACATTTTCGCTACAATACTGGACGGCTGAATGCAGGGGGGAAAAAACCTTTAATTTTTCATAATGCAAAACACACACGCACGCACGTACGCCAAACGAAGAAGAGGAAAGAAAAGAGTTTAGAATGCAGAATTATTTCAGAAATTTTGCTAAGACTGTTTAAAGACTTAATGTTCGAGACTCTATGCTAAGCAACCGTAAGCGATATGTAATGTAAGTATTTTATATTTAGCAATAAAACCTTAAATCAGCCAAGCAGACTCCTTATTTAAATTTAGTGTTAACATTATTCTTTATTTTTGTGTACATGTGAGTGGGTTGTTTTACCCTGGATTGATCCTGATTATTTTCATGGTATCTATTTATCACAGTCAATTTTACGTTATCATATATATCATATTTCAATTCTTTTACGTCATTATATAAATTATTCTTTTGTTAGTAAATATGTACGTATGCTATTGTGATATTTTCAGAATTAACATAAATGTCTGCAAAATTTTTGAAAAATCAATTTTTACGAAAATAAAGAAACATGATCGTAGTTTTTTAAAACAAGTTGGAAATTGTACGTCAAACGTTACAAACGAGGTGCGTTCGTACGCACGTTTTAGAATTAAATTCATGATATCCCGTGCGTAGAACGGGTTAAACAGCTAGTTAAGTATATATTTTATGACACTGTTCATACAAATATCTTAACTAGTTATATAAATATTCAGATATGTATCAGCTAGTTATATAAATATTCAGATCTTGATGATTTTTAATTCTGTGAAATGAATTATATCGTCTGCAGATTAATTTCTGTCATAAAATAAGTATCTCGGTCGCTTGACGACTTAACATCCATCGGAAGCTCCTATAACAAAAAAGCACCGATTTAAAAAAAAAAAAATTCAAATTTCTTAATAAATATTTTTATTAATATCTCCTAAAGTTTTGATTCGATTTTAATAAAATTTGAAATGTCTCGACAAAATTCTGCAAAGAAAATATATTTTAAATTGCAAACCATTTGGTTGGGTAGTTTTTGCGTTGTTATATGCGGACAGACAGACAGACAGACGGACGGACAGACAGACGGACAGACAGACAGACGGACGGACAGACGGACGGACCAAGCGACGACTATAGGTGCTACGTATTTATATAATTACGAACGCACCTAAAAAAGTAAAAGAAAAAAGAAAAAGAAAGAAAGAAAACTTTCTAAGAGTTAGTTCTTTCTGATGCAGTAGATTCAATATAAAAATCTATAGAACCTTTTAGTGCAAGATCCTTTTTACACTTTCCCTTTTCACAGAAGCTATAAAAAGCCTTCCTTTAATGCAACTGTACTTTAATGATTTCCCCATTTGAATTGATTTCATGACTAAGTCGTTTGTGTTATCTGCAATACCTTTTGTTCCGAAAAGCGACGGCATTGAAACTGTCCTTGTTGATTTTTATTGCATATTTGTCGGAATATTTTTTACATCTGCTATCATCAAATTATTTTCTTTCCGGATCGATTATATAAATTAATTCAAACAAAGGAAAATTTTAAAATCTATTTCCTCAGTAATTCCCCCCCCCCCCCCCCCCCCCCGGAGAAATAATAAAGAAATCGGACAGTTTGTAAGGGAGATATGACGTTTGACAATGGAATAGAATCAAATATGGAATAAAGTTACAGCGGTGTGAAATTTAAGTGATTGGAAGCGGTAATTTTTTTCAGACACACTTGACATAAAGCGACTGATTTCAGGAGTATTATTTTTCTTGTGGAATTCAGAAAAACAAAATTTTCAGAATATGCTGCCAGAGTGCATTTTTTTCTCCTCCAGAACAATATGAAAGAAATCTTACAATTTTAGAGTGAAATATGACGTTTGACAATAGAAGTGTAGTAAATAATGTGGAAAATATTAATGATCAGGCATTTAGTAACTAAATAGACAAGTTAAAATTCTCCTGAAGTATTCGAAAAGAAGGACTAGCTACAGAAGTAGTAACTCTAAAGATCACTTTATCAAGCAAAGCATTCATGCGATCACCACAAAGGTGTGACAAAGATAGATTGACCGATGGCATAAAATAGTCCTTATTGATTTATATTGGGTGTTTGTAACAATTTTTTTCCCATCTATAATATAATCATCAAATTATTCTCTTTCTGTAATCGATGTTTTTAAATTCAAACAAAAGAAAACTTTATAATCTGTTTCCTCAGTGATTTTTTTTTTCCTCCCGCAAGAGTAATAAAGAAATCGCACGATTCGAAAGTGAAATGTGACGTTTGCCAATAGAACAGAAGCAAATGTGGAATATGGTGAGACATTTAAGTGACTGAGGGTGATAAAATTCTTCAGAAGTTAGATTGACCGACGATATAAAGTAGTTATTTCTGATTTTTATTGCATGTTTGTAGGAATGTTTTTATGCTATTTAATTCGCACAAACGAAAATGTTACAATAAATTTCCTCAGCGATGTTTCTCACCGAAAGAATAACAAAGAAATTGGACAGCTTAAAAGCGAAATATGACGTTTTACGATACTATAGATATAGAAAGAAGAAAATGTGTGAAATAAATTAGTTATGTTATGCAACATTTAAGAGACTGGAATTGGTGAATTTCTTCAGTAGTACTCAAAACTAATTTCGAGAATAATAGTTCTATAGCTCATTTCATCAAGCAAAGAATACATGGGATAATCAGAAAGGTAATAAATTAAACTAGTTTACTATGTTCAAGTAGATAGTACACTGCAAAAAATAATTGTTGATTTTACAGTATAAAACTGGCACCCAGCTGCCAGTATTATACGTCCAGCGTATTACTGCTTGCACGGCAGCGTATTACTGCTTATTTTACTGTTTAATACTGATTATTTTACGGTATAATACTGGCAGCTAGGTGCCAGTTTTATACTGCAAAATCAACAATTATTTTTTGCAGTGTACTTATGCAGTAAAATTTGTAAATATTAGATTGAACTAAAAACGAATAACCACACCGAGTCAGGTTTTTCTTTTCTTTTTTTCATCTTCTTTATTTTCTTCTTTATTTTTTTTTTTTTAGCTATTTCAACGTTGTTTCTATGGGACAGCTATTTTTTTATTTTTTTTGCTTCATAATGAAACCATCTGTTATTATTCTAGTTAAATAATCATCCATGCAAATTTTGTGCGTGGTTTTACTCATCATTCCCCCTATGTCATAGTCTGTCCCACTCCAGTGATACCCTATCCCAGGTGTGAAGTCACATTTTTTGCAACAATTAATCTAAATTTAAGCCAAAATACGTTATATACAATATATCACCTCCTACACTGCAAAAAAAATTGATGATTTTACGCTATAATACTGAGGCCCCATACTGTTAAAAAATTGTAGCAAACTGCCCTGTCATTCTTCCGTTTTTATAAAAAACGTTTACATAACCATAATTTAACTCTATTCTAACCATATTATTTTCCATATTAAAGTCATAATATAGAGTTAAATTACGGTTAGGTAAGGTATTTTCTATAAAGACGGCTGAATGTCTGGAAAGTTTGCTGCAAATTTTTTAACAGTGCAGCTGCCAGTATTGTACCGTAAATTTAACAGTAATAAACAGTAAAATAAGCAGTAATACACTGACGCGCATGCGTGGTAGCGTAGTGACCCCAAAATGACCCACTAATCGAATTTTCTCGAACATGTGACCTAGCCCAATGGTCTTCTAGTGCCCGAAAACGGTAGGATGTAAAATTCAGTCAAAATAGTTGGCGCCGTTTTTTAGATAAAATTTGCATACACACATACAACTATACTACATAACATCGTACTATAACACAATGCCGTTATACAATGCCGTTATACAATGCCTATAATACAATGCCAACAACCAAATGCCAAGCCATTTGGTTGATTTTTTTTTTTTTTTCGTATTGTCAGGGAAATCGTATATTTTTCTGTTACATACACCAAACAAAAGGCACATTCTCATTTATAAGCTATAAGAAAAAAAATCAGAGGTTTTTTTTTATGATTGTGTCAAAGTAACTTCATTTTTTCCTGATTGTCTTTTAACGATTTAAGTGCGGGAATGTACAGAGCACCGTTATTGTGATCGCCATGTTATTGAATTTTTATTTATTTTACGGTGAGACCCTCATCGTTAACATGGACAAAGCCAAATGGTTCTGTTAGTTTCATGATAAAGATTCTTAAAAATTCATATTCAAATTGTACGTATTAATTCATTTTAAATCTATTTTTAAATGCAAAATACTGTTTTTATTCATTTAAAAATAATTCACATGTGAGATGATTAATGGTATTTTGTATTATATATTAAACTAACAAGCTACGCTGGTCAATTTCTCTTAACAAACTTTTAATCGAACAAAATATTGACATTTCATAATTCACTCTTATATTTTAACAGAATAATAAGGCTACTATAATGTGTGACTCGTGCCAATATACACGTCAGGACACGTCGCCCTTATCATTATATTTTTACGCATGAAGATTTCGCTATGGTACTTCATTGTGAAATTTGGTAACTTTTGAAATTCAATATTTGAAAAACGGCATAATCATTAGATTTGAAATTTATATCAAGAAAAATACAATTTTTTACCTTTCAAACACAGTTTGTCTAACAATTTTCTGACAAATACTTTTCGAGATATTATTTTTTTCAGCAACTTAAAAGGTTTCATTTTCCGAGATTAATCTGTGGCAACTAGCGAAAAACCTCTTTAATAAAGAGGCTGTTAGAGCAGGGATTGTCACCATTAATTTGCCACCATCACTTTTGAAATCGGTTCTGTAGTTCCAAAGATTCCATAAAAATTGTAATTTAGAATGATTTTAGAACGCTTTTGGCTAATTTCACTCTTTTAAATTTCGATTTTTTTAATTATTATTCTTAGAGAGCATTTACATCTTATAAGTAACTACAATGCCAAATTTCAAATTTCTAGCTCCCTCAGTATAAAAAAGACGCAATTTTCGCAAATTTTTCGCTTTTGCGCACCCCATTGGGGTTAGTGGCACCTACATAAAATATAGCCTATGTTGGAGTAGGAATTGTCACCATCAATTTGCCACCATTACTTTTGAAATCGGTTCTGTAGTTCTAGAGATTCCATAGAAATTGTATTTTAGAATGTTTTTAGAACGCTTTTCGCTTATTTCACCCTTTTAAATTTCGATTTTTTTTTATTTGTTCTTAGAGAGCATTTACATCTTATAAGTAACTACAATGCCAATTTTCAAATTTCTATCTTTTTCAGTATAAAAAAAATTGCAATTTTGGAACGTTTTTCGCTTCTGCACCCCCCCCCCCCCCCCTGGGATTAGTGGCACTGACATAAAATGTAGCCTATGTTGGAGCAGAGGATTGTCACCATCAATTTGCCTCCATCACTTTTGAAATTGGTTCTGTAGTTACAGAGATTCCACAGAAATTGTAATTTAGAATGTTTTTAGAACGCTTTTCGCTCATTTTCATCCTTTTAAATTTCGAATTTTTTTTTATTTGTTTCTTAGAGAGCATTTACATCTTATAAGTAGCTACAATGCCAAATTTCAAATTTCTAGCTCCTTCCGTACACAAAAAATCGCAATTTTAGAACGTTTTTCGCTCCGGCACCCCATGGGGTTAGTGGCACCGACATAAATGCATAAAACCGACATAAAACCGGCTATGTTGGAGCAGGGATAGTGACCATCAATTTGCCACCATCACTTTTGAAATCGGTTCTGTAGTTCTAGAGATTCCATAGAAATTGTATTTTAGAATGTTTTTAGAACGCTTTTCGCTTATTTCACCCTTTTAAATTTCGAATTTATTTTTATTTGTTCTTGAGAGCATTTATATTTTATAAGTAACTACAATGCCAAATTTCAAATTTCTAGCTCCTTCAGTATAAAAAAAAAATCGCAATTTTAGAACGTTTTTCGCTCCTGCACACCCGTGGGTTTAGTGGCACCGACATAAAATATAGCCTATGTTGGAGCAGGGGTTGTCACCATCAATTTGCCACCATCACTTTTAAAATCGGTTCTGTAGTTCCAGAGATTCCATAGAAATTGTAATTTAGAATGTTTTTAGAACGCTTTTCGCTTATTTCACCCTTTTAAATTTCGAATTTTTTTTACATTTCTTCTTAGAGAGCATTTACATCTTAAAAGTAGCTACAATGTCAAATTTCAAATTTCTAGCTCTTTTGGTATACAAAAAATCGCAATTTTAGAACGTTTTTCGCTCCTGCACCCCCCTGGGGTCAGTGGCACCGACATAAAATATAGCCTATGTTGGAGCAGGGGTTGTCACCATCAATTTGCCACCATCACTTTTGAAATCGGTTTGGTAGTTCCAGAGATTACCCCCTACAAACAAACAAACAAACAAACAAACAATCTTTACTCCTTTATAATATTAGTATAGATTCTATGATTTAATAGTTATTATTAGCAAAAAGTTTTATTATATATCTATATATTTCAGGAAACCTTAGACGCAGCATCTCAACTGTGCGCACCAATCAATGCCACTGTCTTAAACTTAGAGTAATCTAAGCCGCATAGTGTTCAGTAATGGAAATATTTTAATATATGCCTGCGCAAATATAATGGAAAGATCGCTAATGCTATCAATTTCAAGATTCACTTCTTTGTTTCTTCCATTTTCTATGAGTTATTTTCTGTGACTATTGTTTTATCACCAATGCCAAGCATTTAAAATAAAAAATTTGTTTCTTCTGTGAAGTTTCATGACTCACTCAAGTTTGCGCATCTAATAACAATACACCTGCGGAATTCACGGTTTATCTTTTGTCGACGAGGTTTTGTGACAAGTTTGCTTCTGTGATTTATTATTGTTCATTTCAGAACGGTACGTGCGTTGGTTGCCATATCTTTATTTGGGTTTCCTCCATAAAACCTGTAGCGAGTATGGCAAATACTTAAAGAGGATGACATTAGTTTTGAAATTTCAAAAAAATGTAATTAGATTCAAAATTTTAATACTGTAGGTCGATACTGGAATTAAAAATCTTCACAGCAAATCATTTATAATTTCAACTTCTTCTTACGATTAGTACAGTATGCATAACAATAAAAAAAAAAAGGTTCAATGTTTAACATTAGGTTATGTGAAATCATTTTTTTTTCAATTACGCGTAACCTTTTATATCAACTACAACTACTAGAGACCTCTGCCTCATGCAGAGTTTGTACACATAATATTTTCGAAAAAAAAAAAAAAAAAAAAAAAAAATCCAATATTTTGATATAAATCCGATGTTTTCAAAATAGGCAACTTATTCATGATTATTATAAATATTTTCAAACTTAATATAAATTAGAAACTAATACATATTGCGCTAAGCATGAAAACTTAATTTTTTAAAAAAAAGTCTAAATGTGTTTTTCTTTTTTTTTCCACTTATGTTACAAAATTGAAGATCAACTAGTTGAAAACAGACACAATTTGCTTTTTACACTCACAAAAAACAAACTGCAGGATTCAGTATCAAGTATTTAAAAAAATTATGTTTCGTTCGGATACTTTTTTTTTTATATGTATCCGATATTTTCAAAATAGACAATTTATTGATGATCAGAAATATTTTCAGACTTAATATAAATTAGAAACTGGTATATATTTCACAAAGCATGAAAATGTAAATAAAAAAATTGTCTAAATGTGAAAAAATATAGTAAATTATAACACCTTGTAATAATATATTTCGTAAAAGACCGTGCAATTATAGAATATTATCATTTGTTTTTGATAATGGCTCGGAGTGAGCCGAAACATGTCAGCAATCTAATAAAAGTTATTTTACTGTATATTAAGTTTTTAGTTTACACCTTTTAGCATTTAAAAAATACATATTGTCTAAATGTGTTTTTCTTTCCTTTTTTTTTTTCACTTATGTTACAAAATTGAAGATCAACTGATTGAAACCAGGCACAGTTTGCTTTTTACACTCACACAAAACCAATTGTAGGATTTAGTATCGAGTATTTAAAAAATTATGTTTTGTGCAGCACAAATTTAAGTGCAATATAATTTTATTTTTAAAAAATTGAACATAAATGTAAGGTTGTCTTCTTTTTCATTTTCTAACCTTTTGGACAGTTTAAACTTAACTAAACCAAAACCAGAGAAGATTATTTATTCTGTAAATAACGTATTATCTTATACAGTTTATCTTTTACTGGTTGTTTTACATAAATATTGTCCACCTATAGAAGTATTAATATGAATATTGTCCCACTGTCCCACATAATTATGAGTTCTGCATATATATATATATCTTTCTTTTTTTTTTTTTTTTGCCTAAAAAAGGTCACTGCCAGAGCAAATGTTTTTTTATTATTATTTACAGAACAAGACAATTAATAAAAAGTTGAAAAGCTCATTTACACTTGTTTTGATTGATAATATCAAAAATATCAGACACAATGATATTTTGTATATATGTTTTGAAAATAAATATCACATGTATGAAAATATCGAAAATATCAGACGTCATGATATTTTGAAAATAAATATCGGCTATATGATATATATCTATTAATATATATCACCGAACCCTGGCCTCATACTTTCCAACCCCCGGAAACATGCTTTAAACTTATAACTTTGGGTTCTGATTTTCAATCAACATTTCATCTCCAATTCTATTTTGGTGTTTAAATCTTAATTTTTGTTATTTACTAGTTCTTTTCATTGTGATTCCACATTGATTAAATGAATATCGTATCCTATTTTAGCGGACACCAACCAGTAGTCCGTGGACTATACCAGTACTCCGCGAGGAAATTTTACTGGTGCGCAGAAAAATCTGTCGATTATTTGTATTTTTTATGATTTATTAATAATAAAACAAAATTAATTTTCTAACAATTCCTTACATTTGGGAAATTTTTTATATTAGTTTTGAAATTTTCAATTATAGTTAAAATTATATGTTTGAAAATTTAAATTTTCTTCATTCACGGAAATTAAAACTCAGTCTCGGCTTGGAATAAAAGCGGTTCTCTGTCTTTTGCAGTAACTTCATTAGAATAAATCTACGAAGTGATTTCAGTCAAGCAAGAACACTAATAAAAAGAAAAGTGCCCTGTTAAACTGATGGCATTTAGCTCACAGGCTATTCACACTAATTGTATATTATACTCTTATTTTAAAGAATAATGCCCTCTAAAAATAAAGAAACCGACAATAAATTAAGGGGGAATTAGCCCCCTTTCCCCCCTCTTTATACTTAACAAATGAGCCCCCAAAACTAATAAGGGAAGCGCCTTATCACAAGGAACCTATAAACAAAATTTGTAGCACATCGGATAATTCTGCCTGAAAAACCCATTTATCTAAATTAAGGGGGGGGTGGCCTCCCGTTCCTCCCTTTATGCTTAACCAATGAACCCCCAAAACTAATCAGGGAAGCGCCTTATCACAATGAACCTATATACAAAATTTGAAGCAAATCGGATAATTCTGTACGAAAAACCCATTTATCTAAATTAAGGGGGGCGATTATCCCCCGTTCCCCCCCTTTATACTTAACAAATGGACCCCCAAAATAAATCAGGGAACCACCTTATCACAATGAACCTATAAACAAAATTTGAAGTAAATCAGATAATTCTGTATGAAAAACCCATTTATTTAATTTAAGGAGGGATTACCCCCCGTTCCCCCCTTTATACTTAACCACTGAACTCCCAAAACTAATAAGGGAAGCGCCTTATCACAATGAACCTATATACAAAATTTGAAGCAAATCGGATAATTTTGTATGAAAAACCCATTTTTCTAAATTAAGGGGGGTGATTAGCCCCCCCGTTCCCCCCCCCCCTGTATACTTAACCAATGGACCCCCAAAACTAATAAAGGAAGCACCTTATCACAATGAACCTATAAACAAAATTTGAAGCAAAACGGATATTTCTATCAAGAGTTATCGCGTTACGTACATACGTACATACATACATGCAGAACGGGCGAGCACATTAGCTCTCAGGGTTTGATAACCTGTGAGCTAAAAATGTGTGATACTTAAACGAGCTTCAAATAATTAGTAATAATAAGCAATTTTGTTACAATTGAACAACCTTTAGATTTTTGTTATATGAATAAATAAGCAATAGCGATTTTCTTATACTCAAATAAGAATTTATAATTTTGCTATGTTAAATTGGTGTTATTAGCTCTCAGGGTTTGATAACCTGTGAGCTAAAAATGTGTGATACTTAAACGAGCTTCAAATAATTAGTAATAATAAGCAATTTTGTTACAATTGAACAACCTTTAGATTTTTGTTATATGAATAAATAAGCAATAGCGATTTTCTTATACTCAAATAAGAATTTATCATTTTGCTATGTTAAATTGGTGTTATTAGCTCTCAGGGTTTGATAACCTGTGAGCTAAAAATGTGTGATACTTAAACGAGCTTCAAATAATTAGTAATAATAAGCAATTTTGTTACAATTGAACAACCTTTAGATTTTTGTTATATGAATAAATAAGCAATAGCGATTTTCTTATACTCAAATAAGAATTTATAATTTTGCTATGTTAAATTGGTGTTATTAGCTCTCAGGGTTTGATAACCTGTGAGCTAAAAATGTGTGATACTTAAACGAGCTTCAAATAATTAGTAATAATAAGCAATTTTGTTACAATTGAACAACCTTTAGATTTTTGTTATATGAATAAATAAGCAATAGCGATTTTCTTATACTCAAATAAGAATTTATCATTTTGCTATGTTAAATTGGTGTTATTAGCTCTCAGGGTTTGATAACCTGTGAGCTAAAAATGTGTGATACTTAAACGAGCTTCAAATAATTAGTAATAATAAGCAATTTTGTTACAATTGAACAACCTTTAGATTTTTGTTATATGAATAAATAAGCAATAGCGATTTTCTTATACTCAAATAAGAATTTATAATTTTGCTATGTTAAATTGGTGTTTTTTGTAAAGTGAGAGATTTTCCGTCATTATTGTACACACGTATTTATGTTTTTTTTTAAAATTAATATTAGTGGTCTGTGATATAAAGGTGAAAATAAGCTCTCGCCAGTCGCCACTCAGGCTACTTTTGGCCCGCGGGCCACAGGCTGTGCATGTGTAATGTACATACCTATTTTATTATTGTCATATCTTAATTCTAGACAAATAATTAAAAAAAATACTCTTGTAATTAACTACACAAGTACCTAAGCTTAGTGGGACTTATGTAGTTAGCTATATAAGCATGATGTGTATAACTTTGTTGTTAACTTATTTTAATATTTAAAATAGATTGGAAATTAGTATCTCATGTTTATTCAAAACAATGTAAATTAAAATATTTGTATTCAGTGCATAAATTACTTGTTTACTATAAACTCATTATATTTTTTAAATATTAAATATTCAGTGACATAAATGTACTTACAGGATACTAAAGAAACTGTTCTCACAAGCCAGTAACTGGGCTACTAAACTAGTAAATCTACAGATCAGAGGCCTCAACGTCAGTTCTACAAATCATTGTTCATTAATCTCACTAAATTTTAATATAATCTGCATAATATTTGATATCCTAAAATTCAATTTTTTTAAGTTATTTATACATTTATAAGAATATAAGATTTATCGAAACTTCCGGAAATTTTAGAAGTAACACATTAAACAAAATTTTATGCCATGATAGGATAAACTACTTATTACTGTATTTTTTCAGAATAAGAATACATTCCTTCAGAAGGGATCCGCCCCCTGAACCCCCCGTTGTCGCTTTAATTTTATATTCTCAATTTCCAATAATTGTGCTATTTCATTATTCGAGTATATGTATGAATGCATACTATTGTTAGATTAATCATCTCTTTGTACAGGAGATTTTATCCTATCCTTAAAATAATACTTATTTTTCAACCACTGAACATCATATGTTGTTGAAATTGAAATACAATTTCGTGTATTAAATATACTTACAAGTGTAAATTCCTCTTATGAGACTTATATTCAATTTACACATTAAACGTTTTTATATTTTTCGTTTGGAAAACCGATTTGGTCATCTTTCTTTAGTAGTTAAAATAAATTCTCATCTATTTCATTAGAAAAAGAATATTAAAAACTTAAATCACTCGAAAATTAGCTATTTTGTTAATAAAATTTCGCATCAAAATAATGCGATTCACTTGAATTTTCTTTTGTTGATATTCTTTGAAATATAGTTGCTTGGCAACCATTTAATGAAAGATAGAAAGAAAAAAAGAAATGCATTGGAAGTTTTTGTAAAAAATTAGAAATTAAAATGTTTCATATCATTTCACAATAACTTGTATAATTAATTTAAAAATTCTGATAAATATATTGGCAAATTTTCAAGCGATTGAATTAAATTAGGATTTCCATTTCGTAAATTTAGCATCCATAATTTTGCATTTACAACTATCCCAATGCGTGATTTTCTTTGCGGTAAATGTTAAAATAAAAAAATCATCTGACTTCCCATTGAAAAGCATATTATGACTTAAAACAAAATGTTCTATATTTTTCGAACGAATGAACCAAATGTAACTAAAAACTATACAGCTAATTCCGGGTACCTTACCAACATACCTACCAAAAATCAACCTAATCGGATCATTTTTGCGGCAGTTATCGCGGAACAGACACCCAGACAGACAAACAGACGGAAACCAAAAACTTTTAGAGTCTCCACAGTGAACCTCAACTGACGTTTCGGCAAAAAAAATCAACCTACCGGCCAGTGGCTACTAAGCAAAATTCCTTATTTTCACCTTTGTGATATTTAAAATTATGGATTTTAATTCCAATCTTGTTCACTATGGGCTCAAAAATCCATCAACTAAAGACAACATTTGAAAACTATTGAAAAGTTAAGAAGAGACATTATAAGTAAAATTGCCGATGATAAAAGTATAGCAACTTAGAATTTAATTCCAGAGCAATTTTAAAAACATGGCGTGATTTCAAAATACAAATCGAAGAAGTTATTTTTGTTCCTGCCAATACAGCTAAACTTCAATCATTAGTCTAAGGAATAATAAAAAATCTTGAAGTACATTATCAAAAAAGACAGAAAAAGCCGATGTAGTGAAAATATTAGTTTGAGATTCTGTGTATCAGAGCATTCTGTGTATCACGAAACAACCATTTCAACATTTTTTTCGTCTATATATGCGAGTAAATCATTTTTTTTCGCCTTAAATAAATAATGTATAAACTCAAATAGATAACGCTTGTGAGATGATTCCAGTTCAGTTTGCATTCTATTAAAATGAACTAAATATGAACATGATATTAATTATTTTTTATCCAAGATGCAATAATAGAAATCGCATTTAATCGCATTCTTTTTAGGGTTTCGTTCATCTCACGAAACCCTGTTACTCCCGCTGCGTTGTCTGTCTGTCACAGAGCCATTCTCAAAAACTATGTAACTTACAGAGTTGAAACATCGTGCATATATCTGAATACCAACTATGAAGAGCTCAAAATATTAAAATTTGAAAAATTCGTATTATTTTCATAAATAAAGATAAAAAAACCAAAATTCTAACTGCTTTTTCCTATTAAATTTAAACATTTTTCGTTATAGCAGATGCCAAAAATTAAAAATCCACGATGAAATTCTTTTTACAACAATTAATTTTCTATCAGACGATTTCCACGTGAAAAGTGAAAAGCAAGTAATTATAACGTTATATGAGTTTGAGAAACGTATTGAATCGTGATAAAACCCCGATTATAGAAATATTGGCATATTTTAACATTTTGAAGGTCTCTATACAACATATATAATTTTGAAATTGATGTCTTTTGTAATATCGCATTTAATCCACATGATAGATATTATTATGACAGAGTATAAAAACGGGCTTCGCACGCAATCGGGCCGGTCCATATATTCGAAAAAAAACGAGAAAAATAGTTTAAATACAGTGGAACTTCCATTTAACGAAGTCTCATCGTTACACTTAAAAACTTCGTTATGAAGAAAATTCAATAAATAGAAATTAACTTAAATTCATGAAATTTTTTCTTGAGATATGACAAACAGATATTGGATTCAGAAGCATTTGATTCAGTTTTAATTATGAAGCCGTCTTTTACAAAACAGTTGTATACGGTCGATGAAATCACGTCACATTCCCAAGCTTTGGCCCAAGCTTTCATCAGCTCTGATACACAGAATCTCAAACTAATATTTTCACTACATCGGCTTTTTCTGTCTTTTTTGATAATGTACTTCAAGATTTTTTATTATTCCTTAGACTAATGATTGAAGTTTAGCTGTATTGGCAGGAACAAAAATAACTTCTTCGATTTGTATTTTGAAGCACGTTCTTTTGGATGTACAAAGCAATTGTCTATCAGCAATGGAAGGTCAGAATGGTACCTGTCTGACTCTAATAGATATTTTTTGTTTCAATGCATCTGACGTCATTGCGACACCTCATCTTCTATATCATTGAAGGTAAAAAGGGGATTTTGACCTCCCCCAACTGTCAGCGCTGGAGTCTCGGAGTGGGAGAATAGTGATAACAAGTGTTTTTCTTAGTGTGAAAAAAAATTGTTTTATTTAGCACCAAGCAGAATGGAAATTATTTAAATGTGTTCATTTTCATATAATCGAATCCGCTGAAATAAATCTGCATATTCTTCGAACAGCAATCGCTTAATTTGAATTCTGTACACGTACAAAAGTAGAATAAACTTCGTTATATAGAATATATTTTTCGTAATGTGGAGATTAATTTACATGCTAATGGTGTTCAAAGTCAAAGTTCTGCAGAAAATTTCGTTAAGTAGAAAACTTCGTTAAATAGGGACTTCGTTAAAGGGAAGTTCCACTGTATTGTTAGTTATAAATTTTTACTTTATAAAAAGCATGACTTTTTTTTTCTTTGGAAAATGAAATTTATTTGGATTTATTAAAGAAAGGATAAAGTTTTTTGAAAGGAATATTAAACGAAACCATTTGTGCGATCTTCGATCATACTTACCCACTTGTTTATTATTATTATTTATTATTCTATAATATGTTTGGGTTTTATAATTAGCATAGTGTATACAACCTACATGCATGTTACCCATATTTTTTTAATCCTAATAAAAAAAATTAATATAATTTTAATTAATTAATTTTAGATCTACTAAATTTGATTTTCAGTTAGCTTGTCATGGTCATATAAAAGTTTTTTTGAAAAAACTTTGGCACGCCGATGTAAATAGATTTTCCAACCCTGGTATCTGTTATACACCGTAATTATAAAGTTGCTTGTACACAAAAAGTGTTTTATTTCATTAATGTAAATTTTTCCGCATTGATATTGTGGGTTATACGAAACATTTCTGTTGTTTTCTGTAAAGTTTCATCCCATCAATTTGTGTATTTACATTTAGTAACAACAAATAATTATAATGATTATCTTTTTTTTTTGTAGGTTTCACAGAAGATGGTTCTCCAGTTTTCTCCAGCGAATCGAGGTTTCTTGAGCGCAGCAAAAAATTTTACTTAATGATATGATTGTCCGTCCAGTTACATGATTTCATTGCTGTTACACCTCTCTTACATTTCGTCTACAATACAGAGAAAAAAAGAAATATGATATACGATAATGACAATGGTGTTCTACATTTCTGTTCGTCGATACATAGGTTTTTTTTTCATTTCAGCCATTATAGTTACAGCAGCAATTTATTTGATAATGGTTAATATTGTATATTCTAAAATACTGATAAATTACCCTACAGCAGACATTCCAAGTGACTATTCCATTTTTAAAATTAATTACGAATTACAGAAACGCGATGTTAATAATATAATCAGCTCTAATCAGAACTTAAATGTCAACAAACAAGGAAGAAAAGTTATTTTGCTTTGGAGTCCTTTGTTTGAAGACTGGAACTTTTTAAGAGTAGGAAACAATTCTTTTAAAGAATTTTGCTGTCCCGAAACAAGATGTGAGATCACCGCTGATCGAAGACGTCTTCTTGAAAGTGATGCTGTCCTGTTTCATGTCAGAACGCTATCCATGTTGGATTTACCGATAAATCGAACGCAAGAACAAAAGTGGATATTCTTTTCCCTTGAAGCTCCACCTTATTCGAGATTTCAAGGATTCGATTTCATGGTTGGTATGTTCAACTGGACAATGACTTATAGAAAAGATTCGGATGTATATATTCCATATGGACGCATTGTCCCTAAACTTACCAAGTCTTTCAATCAATCGGAGCTGTATATAAAATGGAAAGAGAAATCTAAAATGGCCGTTTGGATGGTTAGTCATTGTTTTACTGACGGTAATCGAGAGAAATACATCAAACGGTTGAAAATATTCATGGATGTTGACACTTACGGCAGTTGTGGTCTTGGTACCTGTCCATTTAACAAAACTCACCACTGCATAGAAAATTTTTCTAAACAATATTATTTTTTTCTTGCATTCGAAAATGCTATATGTGATGACTATATTACCGAAAAACTGTTTAGAACACTGCGATATGATATGATCCCTGTTGTTTTTGGCGGCGGTAATTACACGACCGTGGCTCCTCCCAATTCTTTTATTGATGCTCTGAAATTCAAATCCCCCAAACAACTTTCTAGTCATCTTTTTAAAATTGCCTCAAATTTCAGTCTTTTTTCTAGCTTTTTCAAATGGAAAAAAGTAAGTTATTCTGATGATACTCCGAATCATTGTGAATTATGTCAAAAACTACATTCGAAAGATTTCAAAAAAATTTCAGTTTATCCGAACATTGATGAATGGTGGGTTAAAACATCAAACTGCAGAATGTGGCAGAGTAAACTTAGGGTAGGGTGATTTGTGTTAAACCTCTAGTAGCAGAATAATGTTGGATCAATACTGTTTGTAATTGGCTACATCTTGACCAGTTTTGACATGAAATAATGTCTCGACATTGGGATGGTTGCATTTTACCAACATCGGTAATAAATATTTCACTATTGTATAGGATATGCATATATTTCCAATGTAAATCCAATATTTTTATAAAAAAAAGGCATTCCATTTCAAATATTTCCAGTGTAAAAAGTCAGTATTTAACCAATATTGGTATTTCCGATGAATTCAATATTGATGCAGTATTGGACTCCAGTGTAACCAGAATTGGTTTGCTACAAGAAAAGTACCATATTAACAAAGCAGATGAGATTTATTCTTGAATGGAATTACGTGATCAGTTTAGTATACAGTTACTAGTTATAACGTTAGTAGTTAATTCCCTGCTCTAGATCCAATATAGATTAAGTCCGGGGGGGACTATAAATACATTAACAATAAACAAAGAAGGTTACTAATTCAATTGTTCAAAAGTTGAATTTTCATATACTTTTAAAAACATTAGAATTATATTGCTATATTAAACTTTATTAGCAGTGACAAGAAGCCTGATTTTTAGTAATTGAAGTAAACCATTACACGCCTGAAACATAGCTTTTTCAAATTGCTTCTAAATTTTCCCTCACATATTTATTCCCCCAATATTTCCTCTTGGAAACTTATCTGTGAAGCATCTATGAGCTATTTTAATTTTCATAATTTAATTAAATACCATAGTAGTCTAATTTATTTAAGGAAGTTTCAAAAATCATTCTCCCTCTCTTATAAATAGTCGATAGTCGATACCATATCTCGCAGCCATAATGGGTTACTTTTCGTGTTAAATAAAATTCATGTAAATCAACATTTATTTGTATATCCTCAAAACTAGAAACGTAGTAATGTAAGTGTACCAGTATTAGACATTTTAAGAAATTTTTTCGCCTTAATGTTCATTTCTTTGACAGCAACAACTGCAAGTGTTCGATATCTCAATTATATCTTTATACACACGACTGTGCTCCAAAAGTTACTACTTTAAACATATTTCCACACAAACTTAATTTTTGGGGGAGCTTAAAATGTGCGAGTATTGGACACGTTTGAATTCGTGCAGTCAACTCGTGTCAGAGGCTGAAAGAAGAGTCCATAAGAATAACAAATTAAATTTAGTTGCATGGCACATTTCAATAATAACGCTGTAATCACAGCATTTAAAAAAAATTAAGTCTTAAAGCGTAAATGGGATTTTAATCTCAGCATTTTGAACATTATTGTAGTTACTTTAAAAATGCCTAGCCTAGTCACAGCCTCCTGAATTCTAGGCCTACGCGTGACTCAAAAAATGGAGCCTGTCGTAGGTGGATTTTTCTCAACGTTTGAATGGCCTCTTGAATTTGGTTACCACTTTTTATGAATTGTAATTTTACTTTAATTTTCTGTAACTAAATAAAGCTAAGTTAACTATTCGGAAATAGCAAACTTATGTATACGGTTTTGTCCTATTTTAACTCTGACGGGAGACGCGAATTCAAGTTTGTTGGGTATGACGCCTACGGGCAATACTTTCGCATTTTATGTCTCTTATAATTTCTCAAAAAAAAAGAAAAAAAAACATTTTTACAATTAGTGTACTATGCGTATAAATACTTCGATTAGAAACGATACCATTATTATATATTAATTTATAATACAAACACGAACAGAGACAATATTTTTGTTAAATAATGCAACATGCATCTATAACGCTCATAACCGGAGCTTCCTGATTAAAATACGAAAACTAGCCGTCACCCATGTGTTAAAGGGAGAACTTTACTTCTTATAGGACTTTGAAAATATGCTGTTTTATCGTCGTTGAACACTCCTTGAATCTTTGTCAGGTTTATGCAAAATGCAAAAATAAAGACCATAAATTAATTCTGCATACACATCTTTTAGTCGTATGAAAGTAAAAAGTACAAGAAGATTGCTTAAACGTAAACGTAAATAAACAAACAAAAAAGGCTTACCTTATTCTAAACTACAAGAAATCACAAAAATATGATCGCATGGTCTCATTGTTTTAGTTGGACTCTCCTCGCTAAGGAATTGATGGCTTGAAGCCTTCTTAGTTAGAAGCATTAACACTAAGCCTAACGAGGGTCGCGTACCTCTTCGCGACTTTCAAAGCCTATTTTTTGAAGTTCATGTTTAAAATAAGTGTCTACTACTGGTACAGTGTCGAACAGTGTTGAATTCAGGGGGTGGCCCGGGGAAACATATACCCCCCGGAGCATTGAAATGTCCCCCCGGAAGATTTGAGATTTTATTCCTTTAATGGTTAAAAAGTTCCACTTTTGGTTTCTTCATATGATTATTTGCATTTATCTTACGTACGCTACTTTATACTTACCTGATTATTTATATTCTTTTAAATTTATTATTTTACTAACATTTTGTTATATTGTAAAATGCTCTTTGTATTTCTGAAATGTTTTTATGTATGTATCAAACTGGTGTTTTATTTACTTGAACAGTTTTAGGATAAAAATTATATCGTTTCATTTACACTTTTAATTAGTTTGAGTCGTTGTTTTTTTAGCTAATGAGAACCACGAACTTCTTCATCGGAAATTGAACGTAGTGCAGTCACTCACTTCTCCCCTCAAGAGATGTCTCTTCCAAAAAAAAACTTTGAATAAAAAAATGTACTATTGAGCTAGAATAACTTTTTTTTAACGACATATCAAAGTCAAAATTATTTGTAGCACACTTTTATAATACGTGTTTTTAAAAAACGGTGGTGGTAGAGGACAGAGAGAGTGACAGAGAAATTTATTTTATAAAGATAATTCACACTGCCGTCTAATTTGTGTTAGCAGCTTGAGATACATGAGTTTATACGAAAAAAAGAAAAGTTAATAACAAGTCATTAGACTAAGTAGCGTTCAATACACGGGGCAAATGAATCAGTGTATGTCTTAGTTAATAATAGCAGTAAATCCATTAAAAAATAGTACCCTAAACATAGAAAGACGAAACACTTCCATCGATGAATATATAAAAATATGTAGGCAGTTTATTCATAAAAATGAAACATATTGCATCGATAGTTTAAAGGAGGTGTACTTTTCAACCTCTAGACTAATATTAAAGTCGGCGAAAATCCATCATCGAAACCGGGTCATTTTCAAAAGAAAGAGTGCATTTTTATGCATGAAGTTGAAGCATTTTACTTACGATTGCGTAAAAATTAAGCATTTTACCTTCTTAAATCTCGTAACTCTTATTATAAGAACCAAAATGACGCATATATGATTTTAATTTTTAATTTTCCCAAAATTTAGAAACAAACAAACAACATATCATGATTGGTGTCTCAGGGTTGTGCAAAGAAACAAAATAATCGTCTGCAGTTTATTATTATTATTATTAAAACGTGTTTTCTAATTAATGATTAAAAATTCGCAAATTGCGTTGCAGTTTCGAGATAACCTTTATCTGAAAATGCATTTATTGTTCTATTCTGTGTTTAAAGACTGAAAATATACGATATTTAGAAACAAAAATGCGAATACTGAAAAAAAAAAACCTAGTGCAAAAATTCAGTAAAAAATCTCTTAAAACTTAGTTTAAAAAAAAAATTTAAATCGAATTTTGAAAAAAACCTCTCGAGGATTTTTTGGGTAAACTTTACAGTGCATCACTGCCCAATATCATAGCGCTGGCCTTATCCACGGAAGACAGCGTGGGAATGTACTCAGACAGACTTACAAACTCTTTGTTTTATTAGAATGTGATCCACATTTGTTATCACTTTTGGATATGATTACCGTGAGAGTTCACTTATTTGTTAATAAAATCATTGGATTCACAAGATTGACCAATAGCTCATTTTTAGTATGTGCTTCTACAAAATTGATTAACATAACTTTAACATGACCAGGGTGCACCGAGCTGTTTGTTTTGTTTGTTTCAAATGGCTAGAAACAATTTCCTCGTAAATTACGAACATTGTCTTGGATACTCATTCACTAAAGATACTAAATAAGTAATAATAATGAATTAATAACTAATAAAAGATACTAAACAATCAATAGTTTCTTGATTGGAGCATACAGAAACGAAGGTAAAATCTGACGAAACTCTCGAAATTGTTCATCAATTGCTATTAAATTTTGGACGCCGATCCATATTATCCAATTAGGGTGAGTGCATCAGTGATTGACCAGTGAAACTTAAAACTGTATAAAAAAATTAATGAAAATATATTAATTTTGGATTTATGTTAGTTTTGGACAGTTAAATTTTGACACCAAAATCAACATATCCATGCATATCAACCAAAATTAACATATCCGCGCATTCAATTTTGCTTTAGTATATAGTTTTATGTCTCACTGGTCATAGTTACTGGTGCACTCACCTTAAATGAAATTATTTAAAATGCATGAAATATTTCGTTCCAGTGATGTGTTATATGGGAACTGGAGGGTTAACATCTCATAAATTTCGGAAAGCTTTTTAGACGATAGTGTAAATAAATAAACCTTAAATAACAGCAAGTGTCGTAGGAAAGAGTAGCTTAGTTCAAATGTTACAGTACTTCAAATCCTTAACCAAAGCGTAACATATGTTTATATGCGTAGGTAGATTTTGTAATGCTTTTAGACTTTTATAGAATTAAAATGTATTTTAGAAGTTTTTGAAAATATTTCTATTATGTGTTGAAAATAATCACTAATAATATTGCACATTTTCTTATAAGAGATTATATTTACATGCTAACAAATTTTCTGTTTACTCTTTCTACTTTGTTTTCTTGAACAAATTTATCTTTGTTGACTTATATATTTGTTACTGCTTATTTAACAGTGTAATATTCATCTAGTCATCAGAAGCTTTTTATGTAAAATAAATTTATTTTTAACTATATCTGCTTCGTGTTTGTTTTGTCTTTTTTCATATTCTCGTTATAACTAAATATATTACAAATATTAGTACTGTCTTGAATAAAAGAAAAAAGAAGAAAATTAATATTATTGCGAGAGAAATTGTGTCTATTGGAAATTGTGTCTATTTTCCAAATATGAATGCAATTTTTGAAATGGGGATGGGAAATAGTAAGATATCCACTTTTAACATTTTATTTCAGTTCCTTGGAACCAAAGCAGCTCGGGAAAAAATATAGTTTGTGTACTTTTTGTTAAATTTTATAGAATTGAAAAATAAAATGCGCTAGGGGTTTATCCATAAATTTCGAAAAATAAAGTTAAGATCTTACAAGGAAAAGTACCAGGGGCATTCAATTGCCTACCAGAAAAATTATATAGAAATTCTACATATAAAATAAACTCATTTTATACAAAAGCCAATTTTAGAAAATTTCTCCGGTTTCTTTCTAAGATTTTCTTTTAACAAAGATAATAACAGACGGTCCCACTAGACCGTCGTAAAGTAAAATTTCTATTATTCCGAAAGTAGACCCAATTCTCAGTCGACTGGTACTTCTCGCATCTCTTTGCGACAATATGGTGATAAAATAGCATGGGATGATGCATTTATTCTATTTTATTTTATTTATATATTTTTTTCACGACTGTACATCCATCCAGCTGTAATTTCTTTCAAACAATTTCTTTTAATATTGTAAAAATCCACTATTAGAGTTTTTATAAATTTGTCTTTAAAAATAAACTTTATTATCGAGGTAATTAATATTTTGTAGACAGAAGCAGATTTTTTCTAATTTTAGTTTTTAAATTACGTTAAGCTGGAGCTGTTGTAAAAATTACGTAACTATTTATGGAAGATTTATAAATTGAACTGGTCAATCCATAGACCTTCTAATAAACCTTCCATAGACCATCTAGTATCTTTGCTCTGAGGTTCAATCCTAAAAATTCAGACATACGTATTGAATGCTTAACATAGTTATACATACATGTTCATTTTTAAACTATTTTATTTAATTTAACTTGGTTCATGGATGTTGTTGGTTTATGAGGCACGCTGAGTTAGCAGAGTAGTGCGACATAAAATATTTATTTACAATAACACGAAGACAAAAATATTTACATAGCTGGAATGCGACTAAGTACCAACATATTGCTTAACGCGACTAAATACTCTTGCTCGGAGAGCGGAGTTGTAGCATCGTCACTCTTCGCGCATGCGCTATATGTGCGACGAGGAGAAAATGAACTTTGTATTAAAAAACAAGAACGAAAAATCATGCGTCAAGCTTAGATTATGTAACACTTTCCAACGCTTCCAAAATAATTTTACAAATCATACCGTTTAATAAGCTAAAAGATAACATCTAAGTAAACAATTTGTAAAACGCATAACATATTTAAAAACATAATTTCAGGAATTTCAAACATATACAATATTCAGAAAAATATCCGAATACTTTTATTCAGCCCTGTATAGGATCTATAGATTTGAATATATACTACATAGGATACTAAATTTTAGTTCAGGTAGGAAGCGCGTAGCACAGTTTAAAATTCTCCGTCTGGAGTTTCTGTCAATAAACGGAAATGTGTCCGCGAACTTTTGTGCTTCCCTGTATAGGATCTACAGAATTTATACACACCACGTAATAGACAAAAAGTGAGTTAAAATTAAAATCGCGTTCAGTAACTTAAAACGCACTTCCAGGAATTATTGTTAACAGACAGTAGAGAATTGTTTTGTGTGTCCCTGTAAATGAACGATGACTGCTATACACACAATATTCTGTTGTAAACCTCTTGTAATGAATGCACCTTAGTGATATATATAAATTGCAATGCGTTTAAAATAGTGAAACATTATTTAAATAAACCGCAGACGATTTTTCTCCATAGACGTAATGTAACGGAATTCTTTTGACTGTCCCTGTAAAGTAACTATAAGTACTATGCACAACCTATTCCATATTAAGCTTCTTCTAATGCACCTTAGTGATATATATAAATTTCAATGCGTTTAAAATAGTGAAACATTTAAATAAAACGCAAATGATTTTACGCCATAGACCGCAATGTAACGGAATTCTTTTGAGTGTCCCTGTAAAAAAACTATTAGTGCTACACACTTCCATTGAAATAGGGAACATGCTATAGATAGCGACAATAACATATAAAAATTGCAGAGCAATCCGAGCATATTTACGGGAGTTAGAGCGCGGACAGACGGCCAGACAAACCGGAGTCATAAACACTTTTCATCTAGGTTGGAAAGTGTTAAAAATAATATAAAATTACAACCACAAATATATACTTTAAACTTATATGAAAAAGGATACAGAATAATACTGAATAGTTTTAGACACTTACTAAAAGTAAGCATCATGCCAAATTCCAATCTTCTAGTTAAGCAAATTTCTGTAATAACTATACCACAGAAATTGCAATTTTAGAACTTTTTTGGTCCTGCTCACATTAAAATTTCAAAATATTTAAAAAATGTTCTGCGGATGAATTTGTGTCTCTAACGTAACAGACATGTAAAATTTTAAGTTTCTATCCCTAACACTTTCAGATATATCATTGTTTAGAAAGTTTTTAGAACTTTTCCAGCTCATTTCATCTTTTTAGATTTATATATATATATATCACTAAAATTGCAATTTTAGAAAGCTTTTCTGCACCTTTTTAAAATTCGAATTTTGTAAAAACTGTTCTGTGCGAGCATTTACATCTAAAAAATAACAGGCATGCCAAATTTTAAGTTTCTATCCCAACCAATTTAGAATAAGCCATAATTTATAACGTTTTCCGCTCATTTTACACCTTTAAATTACGAATTTTTAATAAACTGTTTATACCGAGCGTCTGCTTCTTAAGCGTTACCACTATACTAAATTTCTAATTTCTAACCTGAATAAATCCAATTAAATGATAATGTAGAACGTTTTCCACTCATTTCAGCCTTTTAAATTTCGATTTTTTTAGAAACCGGTCTTAGCGATCATTTGCAGTTTAAGAGTAACCACCAAGCCAAATACGAAGCTTCTATACCAGCTGTACCACATAAATTGACATTTTAGAACTTTTTTTTTACTCCTATCTTTTTACATTTCGCATTTATTTTTAGTAAACTGTTCTGAGTAATCATTTACGTGAGTAACAGCCAGGCAAAATTTCAAGTTTCTAGCCTTAACAGTTCCAAATAAATCGTAATTTAGAACGCTTTTCGCGCATCTCACTCTTTTAAATTCCGATTTTTTTTTTTTTTTTCAAATTGTTCTGTGCGACCATTTATGTTTTAAAAGCAAAAGCCATGACAAATTTCAAGTTTCTATCCCTAACAATTCCATAGAAATCGTAATTTAGAACGCTTTTAAAATGCTTTCCACTGATTTCACACTTTGAAATTTTGAATTTCTTTACAAACCATTGTTAGCAATCATTTGTGTCTTAAAAGTAACCGCCATGACAAATTTGAAGTTTCTAATCCTGTCAGTATAAAAAAAATCGTAATTTATTTTCTTCCTTCACCCTTTTAAATTTAGATTTATTTTAAAAAACTGTTCTGTGTGTACACTTGCATATTAAAAAGTATCAGCCATTTCAAATGTCAAGTTTCTGTCCTTAACAATTCCATAGAAATCGTAATTTAGAATGGTTTTAGAACAGTTTTCCCTCATATCACCCTTTTAAATGTCGAATTGTTCAGAAACTGTTCTTAGAGAGCATATATATCTTATAAGTAAACTACACTGTAAAAAATTTTCGGAACGTTTCAGAAAATTATCCCGAAACATTTCGCATATTTTACCGGAATTTCGAATTTCTTAAGTCCCACGTCAATTACGGCAATAATTCGTGTAATATTTTTGAGACGTTTCAACTTTTCCGTAAACTACATTCTGCGCATGCGTGCTCCATGTTTTATGTTCTATTAGCCATTTTGATAACAAAAGTAAAATAAAAAACAGCTGCCTAGGTAAGTAGAGACAAATGCACTCTGAACAAATGCCATTCTTTGTTTGGATATCAACCGATAAAGTAAGTAGCTAAATTAAATCTTTTTATGCTTTATTATTTGAATTTTTATTTTATCTGTAATACAAAACTTTAAAATTTAATTGCTTAAATAAGACATTGAATAAAAAAAGTATATTGATTATTTTTTATAATGTCTAATTATGAAATAATTATTCTTAATAAAAACTGAATGTATCTGCCAATGGAGAAAATGCTTTTCATTAAAATGTATAGATAAGTAATATTTTTCAATTTTCTTTTGAAATAAGCTTCCTATCATTTAATATGAGTAATGCATTAGTATGTTTAACACGTTATAAAATTAATTTTTTAAGTTAAACATCATTTTAAAAATTTCATAGAATTGTAGTATAATGAAATTCAATTATGCTATTAAAAATTAATATTTTTAATAATTTATGAAATAAAGCATATTTAAATATTTCACAAACGGTTTTTATAATTTTTGTATTGCTTAATGAAATTTAGCTTTATTAACCCTTTAACGGGTGCCGTTTGCATGGCGCAAATACCAAAAATTCCAAAATTTGCCACATGTATTTTCGAATAGAAATTTTTGCTTTTATATTTTGGAGATTTTACACGTAAAAATTATTATAGAAAAATACTGTTTATAAAACATAGTACTTTTGACATGTATCGCTGCCCTTCAAAGGATTAATCCATTTGGCATCATAGAGGAAATGCTACAAGTGTTTTTATTTATTTATTTATTTATGTATTTTTTAAATGAGTAATAAAATCAGGTCCATGTTCAACTTTTGTTACCTTTCAGAAATTTATATATTTTATTAATCAGTTTTTGTACTTTCTTTAATTTATAAATTAATAAAAATGTCTTTTAAATACCTCATTAAGCCTATGTTATATGTAAACTGTTTTCAAAAATCTTATCCGTTGATAGAACCATATATTGTCTTTTTCTTTCGTTCAATTAATTATAAACAAAATGATTTTAATAAATTTGTGTCTTAGGGGCAAGTGAAATAATTTTAGAATTTTTAATATCCCGCCTTTCCTATTTATAAAATATGATATACGTAACATAAGTGTAATGTACTAGTTCTCTCATTTTATTATGTAAAATTTGGTAAAAAATTAACACATAAAAGTAGTTTTTGGACGTTTTTAGGTAGATTGCGTAAGAAATACTACCTATTACATTCTCCCCTAAGTTGGAATTGCAGATCTACGCCGACCATGACTTCCAGAACCCAATCCCCCCCCCCCCCCCCCCACAGTTCAAAACTTTATATATATATATATATATATGTGTGTGTGCATGTGTGTGTCACTTTTTTATGGACACGATAACTGCAATAATTCTGTACAAATCTCTTCCAAATTGATACATAAAATCAAGGTGCATAAAATCTAGGTCAAGTTCGTTAATGGTCAAAATCGAACCAAGGGGGGAGATATGGGGGGGGGCTTTTTGTGAAAACAGAAAAACCCCCATAAATTCTGAATTATGATACGTATCGAATCCGTTTAAAGTTATTATTATTTCTAGAAAAAGGGCCGAAAATTTATGTATGACAGATTTTTGATATCATTAAAAATGGCCCCAAGGGGGTGGGGGGAAAGGGGGGTTTCAGAAGAAAAAAATTCATAACTTCGTCAATTCGCAAGATATCAAATCCACTAAAATTTATTGTAAATTTCTTTAAAATTATCTACAACTTTTATATTGACAATTTTTTATAGGACCAACTCTTACGGCAAAAAAAAAAAAAAAAAAAAATCCCTGCTGGCTCCACCTACAAGCAGACGTGAAAACCATAACTTCTTAATTTTTATACATATCGAATCCATTTAAAGTTACTATTACTTCTAGGAAAAGGTCCAAAAATTTATGTATGACAGATTTTTGATTTCATTAACCCTCCAGCCGCGGGAAACGCTTGTATCGCGTTTCACTTAATCAATACAATTCTGCGAGGACCGCTATTTTTGGCTTATTTTTTCTATCTTAAAATTTCGATATCTTATAATTTTTGGCTTTCTTTATACATTCCATTGATACAATCCTCATAACTATTATAAATAGCAAATAAAAATAATGTGCAGTTTTTTTCAAGAAAGTGTAAAAAAACGCCCGCGGTTGGAGGGTTAAAAATGAGGGGGGGGGAGAAACAGGGGTTTCAGAAGAAAAAAAAATCATAACTTCGTCAGTTCCTAAGATATCAAATCCACTTGAATTTATTATAAATCTTCTTAATATTATCTACAACTTTTATATTGACACGTTTTTTATAGGACCAACTCATACGGTAAAAAAAAAAAAAATCCCTGCTGACTCTGCCTACAGGCAGAGGTATATTTCGAAGTGGGTTGTCCCAACTGCCACATCATGGAAAATAGGTCTTTCTTCTGCAATTCCCAATAAACAGGTGCCCAACGTTCTCCGTCTTCGAAATCTACCTGTGTCTGTAGGCCGATTCGTCAGGGATTTTTATACTTATCTTTTGTATTGCTTATCGAATGTTCTAGCAAGGATGTAAATTATTAAATCAGAAAATATTGATTAATTGAGAAAAATATTGATAAATTTTATATTTTCTAAAAACTTATGATTTTAATAAAAGAATAAAAATAATGTTTACATTTTTAAAAATATATGATTAACAGTTTTATACTTTATTTACTCGCGCAAGTACGAGCTTGAAATTCAATTTTAGCAAATATTTTTTATATGTTTAGTCGTGAGTTTCGATTAATACATATATTTTTGTTGTACAGCTTCGATTTTGTTACCTGATAAAAAAAAAGTAATATTTTCAGAATTAAAAAATAAAACAGTTCCGAAAAAAGACGTTCCGTGAAACTGGAACATTTCAGTATTTTGATATGAAAGGTTCCGAGAAAAGACGTCCCGTAAAGTTGGAACGTTTCAGTATTTTGACATGAAAGGTTCCGGAAGAAAGCGTATCGTGACGCTGAAATATTTTAGCATTTTGATAGGAAAGGTTTCGGAGTATATATTACGGAATGTTTCAGAAAAATTGGAATGTTTCACTACTTTGTTGTGAAACGTAACAGCAAAAAGCCGTGGCATCTTAATGCCACGGCTTTTTTCCGGAACCTTCCGGAAAATTTTTTACAGTGTACCTTGCACAATTTCAAGTTTCTAATCCATAAGTATCACAAAAATTGCAATTTTAGAACATTTTTCGTTCTTGGAGCCCCTTGAGGGTAGTGGCACTGACATAAAATATAGTCTATGTTAGACCAGAGACTGTCACCATAAATTTGCGATCATTACGTTTAAAATCAGTTCGGTAATTTCAGAGATTCCATAGAAATTGTAATTTAGAACACGTTTAACCCATTTCACCCTTTTAAATTTCGAACTTTTTAGAAACTGTTGTTAGAGAGCATTTACATCTTATAAGTAACTACCATACCAATTTTCAAATTTCAAGCTCCTTCAGTATTACAAAAATTTCAATTTTAGTACGTTTTTCACTACCATACGCCTATGGGATATTGGCACCGACATAAAATAAGCCTATGTTACAGCAGGAACTGTCTCCATCAATTTGCCACCATCTCTTTAAACGGTTCTGTAGTTCCAGATATTCCATAGAAATTGTAATTTAGAATGTTTCAGAACGCTTTTCGCTCATTTCACCTTTTTAAATTTTGAATTTTTTTTTAGAATTTGTTCTTAGAGAGCATTTACATCTTATAAGTAATTACCATGCCAAATTTCAAGCTTCTAGCTCCTTCATTATAAAAAAAAATCGCAATTTTAGAACATTTTTTGCTCTTGCACCCATCTGGGGGTAGTGGCACCGACGTAAAATATAGCCTATGTTACAGCAGGGACTGTTATCATCAATTTACCACAATCACTTTTGAAAACGGTACTGTAGTTCCAGAGATTCCATAGAAATTGTAATTTAGAACACATTTAGCTCATTTCACCCTTTTAAATTTCGAAGTTTTTAGAAACTGTTCTTAGAGAGCATTTACATCTTATATGTAGCTCCCATGCAAAATTTCAAGTCTCTAGCTCCTTCAGTATATAAAAAAAAAAATGCAACTTTAGAACGTTTTTCGCTCTTGCACCCCCCTGTTGGGTATATATAAAATATAGCCTATGTTGGAGCAGAGATTGTCACCATCAATTTGTCACCATCACTTTTGAAATCGATTCGGTAGTTCTAGAGATTAACCTCTACAAACAAACAAACAACAACAACAACAAAAGTTACTTTTTACAATATTAGTATAGATATACATATACCTCTACGAATCTTTATCCCCAGAAACCAAGTTAGCTCTCTGCGTTTCTGTCTGTGGCACCGAGCTAATGAAGATTTTTGGGGCTTTGGGGGGGGGGGGGGGCTATACCGTCGCAAGTTACATTATAGCTCGATTCGAAATTTAATATGTTAAATTTGGAGGGGAATCCTTTGAAATCGTGCATGTATTTTTAAGTGCCACCATATTTTAGAAAGTTCTAAGTTTTAAATCAGCTTTGACCGATTCTTATAGTCCTCGATTTGGTCTAAGTACAAAAGTTGACGTTATCAATATTCTGCTAAACATTTTAGTTTCATATTGAGCTTTCCAGATTTTTTTTTACTGCATCAATGTTTGTGATTATAATTAGCTTGTTATTTTCTACCTCAATATAAAATTTTCAAACGCTGTACTTAATAAAATCGTTATTTTGCATTATTTCGCTGCACTTCTAAACTTTAATGGAATTTTTAACTATTTGAGATTAATTTTTGGAATGAGATCGGAAACATTTTATTTATTGTGTTATATTTTTATTGTTTTTAATTGATATATATTTAAGAATCTCTCAGAATTGCTCATGAAGTTTGCTATAAATATTATTACAAAAAACGCTTTATATTTTTAAGTTATTTTATTCAGGATTGTCTGAGGTGTGAAACTGTAGCTTTTCATTTTGGAATTAAAATGTATAAATATTTAAAGTAAATTATATTACTCAAATATTTTTTCTCGTAATGTTTGAGATGACACATGACGATGCAATTTTATATACATTTTAATCGAAACTCGGAAGATGTTACGAACTAAGAAATTTAATTTTCCTTTTCTTGTGTCATATTTAATAATCTTTTCTGTCAGATTTAAATATTTTAAATTGAACTTTCAAATTAAAAACTAACCTATGAGCATTACTGAAAACTGAACAAAATCAGATAGCGAGATGATGAATTAAGGAAGTGATAATTTGAGGAACTCGAAACATCCAATTTTAAACGTTATATTTTATAAATTTTTCCATTGCAATTAGGAATTCTGTTTAAAGCCTAAATAAGTTAATCCTTAAAAATCGCTAAAATTTTTATAAAATGAAATTGACATAGATAAATTAAAGAAAAGTGAAACTGCGAAACCTGCGACTTCCGTCTTAAATATTGCTATTTTATTGTGAGAAGCTAAAGAATTGCTCTATCCCACCATTTTGAAAGTGCGCATTGTGGAGTGGAAGTATTATGAATATACTGTTCACAAAATGCAAAGCACATCGAGATGTTTTACGACGTTATCTCAGTGGACAACTGAAGTGCATTGTTAATGCACGTGATTGCAATATAATGAACTGGAATAATCGGTCGACTAAAATTTGAAGAGTTTCTTGACCAACTGTTAAATTTATGGCTAGTACCGTTAAATATATTTGTTTTCTTTATATTAGTGACCATAAAGCAAATAAACCCTTTTTTCCCTTTAATTGCCGAAACGTCAGTGAAGGCTCACTGTGATGACGCGAAAAGTTTTTGGTCTCTGTCTGTCTGTCTGTTCCACGAGAACTGCCGTAAAAAAAGTTCGATCAGGTTAATTTTTGGTGGGTATGTTGGTGAGGTACCCGGAATTAGCTGTATAGTTTTTAGTTACACTTGGTTCATTCGTTCGGAAAATATAGAACATTTCTTTTTAGGTCATAATGCTTTCCTATAGGGATGCAGACGATTTTTCAAATTTCATTTTTATCTGAAATAAAAATGGAATATTTGCGTAACGGATTTAGACGAAAAATTATGAATGTCAAATTTTCGATATGGATTTCCAATAATTTTAAAATTTTGCCGATAAATTTAATAGAATTTAGAAATCAATTGCTTAAAATATTTGAAAATATTTTTGCATCTGTTCGAGAAATATAAACATCTTATTTTCATATTTTTTACAATTTTTAAATGCGTTTATTTTTACTAACCATTTTAATTTATTCGTTGCTTAGTAACCGTATTTCAAAGACTAAATATATAGACTAAAATAATAAAATTCAAGGAACTCGCCCTATATTAGTAAAATATCTTTTTTTTTTTTTTTCATCAAAACGAATGTAAATTTAATGAGACTACGGGGGGATGAATACTCATTTATTTTTAAAAATATAAAGAATAAGCAGTTCATCAGAATTTCAGAATATCATTGTATAACACCGTGTTTAATTTAATGATTCTAATTCCTGGAACATTCGAAGAATTTTATATGCTTATAAATATGCATGGAATTGAAAAAATAATAATTGCGGATTGTACGATGTTAAATGATATCAAAAATGAGATTTAAAAAAAATGACTTGCAGAGCTGACGTTGAGGCTCCTGATCTGCAGATTTACTAGTATAATACAGATAAAGACAGTTCCGGGTGCACCTGACTCTCAGATTTTCGATTTTTTGTTATTTTTATTGAAAGGGAAACTTCGTTAATTTTTCAGATTTGTTAAATTTGCCAGCGATTTTGAACCACTCATAAAAGCAATCCAAATTCAATCTTTTAGCCCAATATAGCACATTTTGTTCTCTTTTCAATAAAGTTTATCAGGAATTCGTACAGTGATTTTCTTTAATTTTTCGTGATTTTATTTTAAAAAGCTCCCTTTACGCAACGAAAGAAACATGAAAGTAAACAACAATGAAAGAAAATTTGCCAAAACCATGTTCACTAAAACTCATAAATTAAACTCGTTTATGAAAGAATCCTGCTGTATTGTTTCAAAACGTCAACCACCCTAAAATTTCAAACTGCTATATCTCAGCCATTTTTTAAGATAGAGGCAAAACAAAAAATACTCTGGAATCCGAACATTTAACGCAAAAATTTTTTAGGATTTCTAATTTTTTTGTACATGTTTTTGAATTTGAACTCTTTAAATGGCTATCACAGCGCCCCCTCCAAGCGCAATATACCCAAATTCAACTGGGACCTGCAAGCCATAGTAAAAAACATATACAAAAAAAATTGGTTCAATTATCTTCATAACTTCATACGCTTTTCGATGATACAATAGTGAAAATTGAACAAAAATCGCGATCACAGCGCCCTCTTTCGTCGAAATAACCCAAAATTTAAGTAGGCCCTGCTGACCATAGCCAGAAACCTATTACATTGAGTAAAAAGTTTTCCGCCAAGGGGAGATACCTTCACGCAAACAGCTGTCATTTGTGCGGTTATTAGCTTTTCAGCCAACCAATTTTTGCATTCGAAAGCAGAGCACAGGAACTACATGACTATGTGATTTGTTTGTTCAAAATGTATTACCTTGTGCTTTAAAAAAGTGTTTAATATGGAGATATCACGTCAGCAGATCAGAACGATTATTTACTATGAGTTCCGTAACAAACTCAGTGCGACTGAATGCCACAGAAAGATGTGTGAAAGTTTAGGAATCAATACTGTTTCTTATGATACAGTCAAAGTTTGGTTTCGGAAGTTTAAAGCTGGAAATTTCGACAGTGAAGATGAACCACGTTCCGTCCGCCCTGTTGAAGTTGGTTGTGAGCAGTTAAAGCAAATCATTGATCAAGACAGAAATGTTTCAACACGAACTATTGCGTTAGAGCTTAACGTTTGCCAAAAAACAATAGTTAACGCTCTAAAACGCATAAACCTAACGTTTAAGTTCAACCGCTGGGGGCCTCACGAATTGACTGCTGAAGACAAGCGTAGGAGAAAAAACTGTTGTTTGGCTCTGCTCAGAGATCAAAGGAAAGAGAACATTCTGGACAGAATTGTGACCTGTGATGAAAAATGGGTGTACTACAACAATACAGGCCATAAAGGAGGGTGGTCAGCACCTGGGGTATCAGCTGACTCGGTTGCAAGGTGTACCTTAACTAACAAGAAGGTGCTCCTCTGCATCTGTTTAGATTGTCGTAGAATTCTGTACAAAGAGTACCTTAAAAGCGGACAGACTATCAACAGTATAATATATAGCAACATGCTAATCAAAGTTCGCGATGCCATTCGCGAAAAACAAAAAAATGAGTTCAGAAGGAAGGTGGTTCTCTTTCATCAAGATAACGCCCGGCCACACGTTAGTACGATGACCGGCTGGACGCTCTACAAGCTGGGGTGGAATTTGATGCAACATCCACCATACAGCCCCGACATGGCCCCTTAAGATTTCTATCTCTTTTCATATCTGCAGCAGCATCTTGATGGCACAATCTTCCATTCAAATGAGGAGGTCATAAAAGAAGGTCGATCTCTCTCTGGACTCGCGCACGCCACAATTTTTCCCAGAAGAGATTGAAAAGTTGCCAAAACGTTGGCAAACGATTGTAGATTTAAAAGGATACTACTATCCTCATTAGCTTTGATGATTTCGTATGTATTTATCATTTTACAATAAAAAAAATTTTGGCGGAACACTTTTTACTCAACGTGATATAAATGAAATTTGGTTCCATTTGAAGCATAACTTCATAGGGTAAAGTGCCCAAATATGGTATAGTCGCCTAATATGGCACTACCTTATATCTTGTAAAGGAAAAGTCGCACTCTAGTGAGAAAGTTCTCAAACAATAGTTTTTCAAGTTTACTCAACAGGGTGCAATGCGTTCGCATTCATTCTATCAATTTTCATTCTATCGATTTTTTTAATCGATTATCGATTTTATTGATACGCCACCAATTGTGTTTCCAAGTGTTGAATATTTTTAAGGTTACATTTTCAAACATAACTTTTTCAAAGAAGGTAAGTGATTTTGAAATCTTCGAACATATCTGTAATTTCAGTTTACTTATATTAATGTTTGCTAATTATTGGTTTGAGTTAAAATTCATTTTCTTTCTGTCAGTAACTAGTATTAGCAATCCACTCAATATGGCACTACCAAGGATTCCCAAATATGGATATAGTGCCATATTTGGACCTCTTTTTTTTTCGTGTATTACCTATTTATTTTATCTTTACTTATTGTTACGGATTTTGTAAATAGTTAGTGTGTGCGCTCAAAAATAATGTAAATAGTTCAATTAAGCTCTATTCATAAACTAATATTAGTTTTTTTTGCATTAAAATATCTCAATTTATTGATTTTCTGCAAGCAATAAACCCTATTGGATTACAATGGAAGTCTGTGGGAATTTGGTGAAATATTAGAGATATCGCCAAGTTGGCATAACTTTTGACGACTAATTTTGGTTGCCAAATTTGGCGATATATCGCCACGTTGGCGACAAACTTGGGGACCTTTGGCGACAGAACGAGCCCCTTCCACCCATGGTAACCCTCCTTATAGGCATACCTATTCGTCGTCAAGATCAGTGAAAGCCTCACATATTACATCATCTCCCTACAAGAGACCAATGAAGAAAGGCCATCGATCTCTATAGCATCAATTTCAAGAAAATCTGTAGCAAAAAATCGTATTTCGAAGGCCGAGTAGAAAATGACTCTGAAAAGACGCCGAAAAGCTATTCATATGGAATCATCTGATGATAGTCTCGATGAGGATGACCTTCCGCTGATCGACACAGACTCTGACATGGATCCGGAATCATTCAGTGAAACAGAAGAAGACGTTGAGTGTCCCCTTTGTGCATCAAAATTCTCTGAAGATGATTGCATAGGAGAAAAGTGGGCTAGATGCACCCATGGTATTAGGTGGTCTCACGAGGATTGTGGAGAGAGAAAAACTGACTTGTTTCTGTGCACCCCATGTTTTGAACTTTCTTTTATTTAATTTTTTTCGTATATATATATTTTTTTTGTACTTTTATGTCAATTATTTGTTTTCTTCTGTTTACTTTTATTTCTTCATAACTACTCATTTGAATATTTTTGATTACCTATCTTAGGCTAGTTATCTTAAGTTAGGATATTTTTTATGTGGTTCTTTGCACCAACTTTATTTTATATTTGATAAAAATAATTTTTTGTGAAAAAATATTCTGGGCTAATAAATTTATTTTATGTGAAAGATGTGTCGTTTTACTTTAACACCCTGAAATCGTGATTTTCTTTGACATTTTTGGTGCGATTCCCGAATATGGCACTGGGTGCCATATTAAGGACCCAGTGTATACCATATTAAGAACCCCTTTCGCTAAAACCTGCAAATGACACACCACACAATTTTTTTCCTCAAGCTGTATTAATTTTTGAACAAACTTGACCCCAGAATCTTATAGGGAGGAAATGGATCTACAACTGGTAATTTTTTGGCCAAAAAAGAGCATTCGAAAATAATAAAAAAATTACATCAACAAAAAGTGGTTCATATTTGGGCACTTTACCCTATACTTTTCGATGGTACAAAGAGGACATACACACGGACACACAGACAGACGGAAACACGGACAGAGAGACATTTTGTAAAAACATGTTTTTCGGAATATCTGACCCCTAAAACTTGTAAATCCGTCGAAAACCGGAAGTAAAAAAAATTCGATTACAATACTTTCTTTTATTATAGATAGAAGAAAATAAAAATGGCTGAGTTTGAAATTTTACGGTGGCTGACATTTTAAAACAAGACAGCAGGATTCCTCCAGGGTTTAATTTATGAGTTTTAGTGAACTTTCTCGCAAATTTTCTTTCATTGTTGTAACCATTGTTCCAACTCTTATATGCTTAACACTATATATTTATATTCGCCAAAGTTGGCGACACTTGGCGAAATATCGACATATTTGGCGACAAAAATAGGTTCCATAAATGAAGAGAAATTGGCTGTAGGGGACATTTTTGGCGATATTCTCATTCAAATTCAATACTGACGAGAAATGGGAATGAATCTTCTTTAATCGGTTTCCACGCATTTTAGCTTCATGTTTTTCAGTAAAATTAGCTAAAATCTTAAAACCAAGCAATAGGGAGACTATCTTTTCCTGCCGGTACAGACCAGAAGGATTTTTCGTAGTTTAGTATAATGCATCGGTATCGGATGATCGCATCCAGGTAACCCGACGATTTGCAAGCAGCTGACGTACAAAGGAATGACGAAAAATATTGATTTTATTGGCGATGTGATAGCAAATTTTTAAGTATTAACATGATTGAGATAGAAGAAAGTTTTGGGATTGGCACATCCGACTAGTTTAGATTATGATTTCTGGACCATTTACTTCATATAAATGTCGCAGTCTACATATTCGTAACATTTACCTGTCGGTTACTAAGCCTAATTTGCGTTTTTTCCCCCAATAGTGTAATGTTTACATTACTTTCAACTTTAAAGTAGTTACCACAGAATCGACGTACTATTTTTCTAAACTAGATTTATATGTTGATTTCGAATCTGCAATCCGTTTCCTTATATCATGTCTAGATTTTGAGTAAAATTAATATCTACTTTTGTATAGTAATGGCACACGTTTGATATAAAATGCTTTTAAGGGGTGTGTACCTCATTGTCAAAAGCGTGAATAGTGTCAGATTCCTACCAGGGACATAATCACCAATAGGTATAATTAAAAAAAAACAATTGAAAAAAATAGTAGAATCTATCCTAATTAGCTGATGTATATCACAAAGTAGCATAAAAAGCACTTTCTGGCTTTTTTTTTTGACCAAAAAATAAAATTTCACTTTTTTCAAAAACTGGAAATGATAGAAGAAAACGTACACCAGATTTGAAATTAGCGTTAAAAACTAGTTTAGAAACATATTAACGTACTCATGTGTCGGAAATATTTGAACGTCAAGAAATGTTATTAGAAAAAAATGAAAAATATGTAAATTAGGCACAATATTTCACGGTCACATGTCAGTATATTCTCGAACATAACATTTTTTTTTTTTTTTTTGTAAAGTAAACTGGCCAGTAATCATAACATAAAACAAAAAATCCAGCCTGATAATGCTTTATACTTTAAATTTGCATATAATTGTACAAAAATTTCAAAAATTGCTTAAATCAAAATATTCAGATACTATTTCAAAAACTGGACGCGCTGGAAAAAATCTAAAATTAGATTCGGAATCAGCGCAAATAACTGAATAAGAAACAACTAATTTTGGTTTCGGGACAGAGAAAAAGTTCAAATTTGTTGTCCAGTGTAATTTCTGTTATGTTTTTGGATGTCAAATAATCAATACCAAGTTCATACTTACTTTTAACAGAATGCAAGCTGAACTGGAGTTATCGAACAAATAGTTTCTACTTAAGTTTTTAACATTATTCATTTTCGAAAATAATGGCTCGCAGGCATGGTAGATGGTAGAGGAAATAAGTTCCAAAATGGTAACTCCAGCTTCGTTCAACAGCTATTCGTAGGTCTGTGATTAAATTCGAAGTTGCCATAATATTGTCATCGGTATTTTTGCCTATAATGCCTGATAATCTTTCGCTTTTTGATAGTCTCCAAAATTTCTTTTAATTTTCTTTAAATTTTCTATTAAAGTTTGATAACCTTTTTAGCTCATATTGAACTAGATTGGAATTCAACAAATTGCATTTCAGTTTCGTCATTTTCCGATCAATCTGATTTAGACAAGCTCAGCTAGTTTAAATTCAACTGAATTTTGATTTCGAAACCGCAATGAAAGACGCGAAGTGCCAAAAATATACTGTCACGTGCCACATAAAGCACGCATGCCATAGGTTCGCCGTATCTGATATAGGGGGTCAACAACAAACTGAATAAGATATATATATATATATATATGTGTGTGTGTGTGTGTGTGTGTGTGTGTGTCGCCCAAATGAAAGTGGCATTGCTGTAATAACTCCGCCATTAGAAGAGAAATCTCCTATATAGAGCTTATAGATATATCCTCTGCGCATGCTCCTGTAGAGGGCGTAGAGTGCTGGGAATGCGTGCGATATCGTCAGGTCCCGCCAGATGCGTGTGCGATAGCGTGGGAGCACGTTAAAAGGCATTGTTCGCATCATGGATGCCTCCAAAAGGTATCAACGCGCAGTCGTGCAATGTTTAACCCTTTCAGCGGCAAAGTACTTTCAGTACTAATATGTTGAAATAAATGACTGGCACCGGAATTTACAAAAAAAAATTATTTGGAAATTTGAAAAAGGGCTATATTTCACATACATATTAAATGGAAAAGATTTTAGCAAAATTCTGGTGCCATTGTGGCGTTTGGGAATTAAAATTAAGTGGTTTTATAAACATACCACTGCCCCTGAAAGGGTTAACAGCGGAAAATGTGGGTGCTAGTCAAATCTATCGTCGAATGCAAAATGTGTCTATCACGCAGATCGGTATTCCGATGGTGTGGCGTGCCAAACATTGTTACGGCAATTCCGCTGGGAGGTTCTCGAACATCCCCCTTACAGCCCAGGTTTCTCGCTGTGAGACAACCACATCTTCGGTCCACTCAAGAAAGCTCTGAAGGGATTTGCCAACGATAATGGGGTCCAAGCTGCCGTTGAAAATTGGTTCCACAACCAACCCCGGAACTTCTTCATCCAGGCATCCATCGTCCGTTGACCAATGGGACACTTGTTTCAACCTACAAGGTGACTTTGTCTAGCCTATCTGTTACGTCTGTATTACTTCCTTCTTTTGTATACTAATTTATATTAATACCATTAAACCATTTCTCAAACCGACTGTAGTGTCACTTTCATTTGGGCGACCCATGTATATTTGTGATTACTCTGCCTCGTGAACAGCGGAAAAGATCTTTAACATTCACAAATGATTTACTTGCTTTGTGCAATGTACAATATTTGTATAGGTTCGCAGTCCATGAAAAAGGGGGTAAACAACAAATTGAATAAGTGAAAAAAATATATATTTGTGATTCCTCTGCCTCATGAAAAACAGAAGTGATCTTTAACTTTCACAAATGATTTACTTGCTATGTGCAATGTACAATATCTGTATAGGTACGCCGTCCCCGATATAGGGGATCAACAAAAAAATGAATGAGAAAAAAATATATATTTGTGATCACTCTGCCTCATGAAAAGCGAGAAATGATCTTTAACTTTCACAAATGATTTACTTGCTATGTGCAATGTACAATATCTCATATAGGTCCGCCGTCCCTGATATAGGGGGTCAAGAACAAACTGAATAAGAGAATCAAGTGGGTAAATGTGATTGAAGATCGCACAAAGGGTTTCGTTTAATATTCCTTTCAAAACACTTTAATCTTTTTTTAAATAAATCCAAATAAATTTCATTTAAAAAATAATTTTAAAATTAATTTTAAAAATTAATTATCAATTATTTGTCATTTAAAAAATAATTTTTTTAAAAAGTTATGTTTTTTATAAAGTAAAAATTTACCGGTCTATTTTTCTCATTTTTTCGAAAATCTGAACAAGTCCGATAGCGGGCGAAGCCCGCTATTATACTCTGTCATAATAATATCTGTCATGTGGACTAAATGCGATATTAAAAAAAAAATCAATTTAAAAATTAAACATGTTCTATACAGACCTTCAAAACGTTAGACGTCAGATTATTTTTTTTTTAATTCTCTAATGATGTATATTAAGCTGCTTCTTGTATTTACACACACTCATACTCCTTGTATTATAGAGAAATGTTATAACGAACTGCTATAACGAAAAAGTTTAAATTTAATAGGAAAAGGCTGTTAGCTTTTTGGTTTTTATCTCTATATATTAAAATAATACGATTTTTTTCCAATTTTATGATTTTGAGCTTCATAATAGGTTTTCAGCTATAAGTACACAAAATTTCATGACTGTAAGTTACATAGTTTCTGAGAACCAGCTCTATGACGGACAGACAACGAAGCGGGAGTAATAGGGTTTCATGAGATGAACGAAACCCTAAATATATACATATATTTGTGATCATTCTGCCTAATGAGAAGCGGGAAATGATGTTTTAATTATTTTAAAAACTTTACGTGATGTGCAAGAGAAACATAGTACTGAAATTTTAAATTAATTTACTGAATATTCGAAGAGACATAGTCATTTATAGAAAATATTAATTGCATACGCGCTAAAAATAGTACCTTATTTTACTATTTACAATTTATTTTTTGTTTTATAATTTGATAGCCAAATGTATAAGTTCGTATATGAGCAAAATATATGAAAATTCCAGATAAATGTCGTCAAAACTTAGAAGG
Organism: Maratus michaelseni; assembly: GCA_963931845.1. Classification (NCBI taxonomy): domain Eukaryota; kingdom Metazoa; phylum Arthropoda; class Arachnida; order Araneae; family Salticidae; genus Maratus; species Maratus michaelseni. The sequence continues at coordinate 165,611,599 of OZ007587.1, forward strand.
ATGTCAGCAATACAGTGAAATGAATTTCGTTTACTTTCTAAAAGCAGCTGTGTTGTAAGGGACCCCACAAAACAGTTGGGGATTTGTATATAACAAAATAACCCCCTTTTCCGCCGAATAATTGCAATTTTTATATAAAAATTTTAACTTAGAAAGTGAGCTCTCTTTTTTTTTTAATTATTTTATAACATTATATTTAATATTTTTAAAACATTTTTATTGTTTCCAAAACGATTGATTATTTCTCTTTTGTTAATAACAGTAGAAAGGGAATCAGCTTAATTTTTGCTCGAGGTATAGCAGTTTTTTGGGAAATTTTGTGAATCTATATAGTTTTGAAGATTAAATTTTAAAAAAATCCATGGACTTACGTTTAACAACCAGTTGTTTTGTTAAAAAAGTATTTATTTAAAAAAAAATACGTGCTTTAATTTGTGCATAATAAATGATTTTTCATTAAATTTCCTTGGTTTTCAATTTCCCCTAAAAATTTTACAGTAAAACCTGTCGAAATGGAGCCTGTGTATTACCTAATTCTGCCTTAAATAGACAACTTTCATGGTCCTTGTGAAATAAAATTTCAATATAATTATATACTATATAGAAGATATGCACAGACAATATACAGGGTCATTCATAATTCCCTCCGGGGTTTCGAAACGTTATAGTAAAAAAACGAAGACGAATATGAAAAAAAGAAACATATGAAATTATTCCGAAACTATTCAAGTTTTACTTACATACATTACAGGTGTTCTATGTGTGAACCCTTGGTCACACGGCATACATCCATGCGATAGTCCAGTTCCTGCCATACTCCGTTTCTTTAAATCTGAATCAGTGGTGTCAGTTCAACGGGCCTTTCGTAATAAATATCGAAAACAGGGACCAACTGACAAAACAATTCATGTGTGGTACCGGAAATTTAAAGAAACGGAGTATGGCAGGAACTGGACTATCGCATGGATGTATGCCGTTTGACCAAGGGTTCACACATAGAACACCTGTAATGTATGTAAGTAAAACTTGAATAGTTTCGGAATAATTTCATATGTTTCTTTTTTTCATATTCGTCTTCGTTTTTTTACTATAACGTTTCGAAACCCCGGAGGGAATTATGAATGACCCTGTATATAGACGGTGTACCTACTAAGCCTAAAAATTTCTGAAACGGAAATTTCCTTCAGTCTTTTGCGATTTCATTTTAGCAGGTTTTCTGCAGTTTTGTCTTCTTTTTCTGTTTTTAAACTTCGAAGCAATGCTAATAATTCATTCTGATCTATTCTATGTAAATTTCTTACAGTGCAGTAAACTGATTACTTTAAAAGTTTCTGTTCTAGCTTTCATTTTTGTAACGGTACAGCAACGATAAGTGTTTTGGAATAATTAAAAAGCACATGAGGCAACAATGCATGCATCCGTTACCCCACGCGCTATTCACCAAGCTGATCGAATTCTAGCAGGTGTTTTCGAAATCAAGTTGACCATGAGCGTACTAACGTGGGCTTTAAATTTATATACTATTCTAATAAATAACATTTCATGTGTTGCTATAGAGTGATAAAGCCATAGGTTGTGTCACAAATCGAACTGTTGCCTACCTACAATGTACGCATTAAAAAAAAAAAAAAAAAAAATTATTACGTCACATTCGTTCTAGTTCCACCGCATGTAATGATCTAGCTTTCTAAAACAGAGAAATTTACATAGGCGTAGCTACCCACAAATCCCTCGACTGCGAAAGAGTGCAAGAAATTAAAAAAAAAAAAAAAAAAAAAAAAAAAAAAAATTACCGTACTTTCGTGTTATAGCGGCTCCCACAATTATAATTATGCCAAGGTGGCAGTTATGATTTCGCCAAGATCATCGCAAAGCTTATATATGCATCTTATATACGCATATATATATACATATATATTCCAAACACTCCTATATGTGCCATATACGTCATTATACAGTCCCTGGCCAAATTATTAGACGCAGTTGTTTTTATTATAATTTATTAAATATCTGGAAAGATACGTGAGGAATTATCCTGAAACTTCAGGAGTGTAAACAACATGATAAACGTCATATATTTCCGCGAAGATTTTTTGCCGAAACCCCATAAGGGGCCGTCAACAAATTGAAGAAAAACGAATATCTTTTGGATAACCCTGTAAAAACTAATATTGCAAAAAAGCATTCAAACTGTAGATTAGGATTAAGTGGCTTATTGTAATAATTTGGGTTCATTTTTATGAAGATAGCATGTATACTCGAAGAGAAATTCACGTTTTTATAAAAACAGTCCCAAATTTTACCAAGTTTTTTGCTTATAATTTGTAGAGTTTTTAATATAAAAACAAGTTATTTTCAGAAAATATGACAAACAAAATTATACACAATACCCTGCAATCAGAATTAAAAAATAATAAAAATTGTATGAAAAATGAGCAGGTTTACTAAATATTGTTTCACTGCGCATGCGCGAATTCAATCAAAATATACTGTGCATAATATATTAGCTAAATGTATAACTTTTATGAAAGTCTCAAAAACATAGCTTCAAAATTCTGATAGCAATCGTCGATAGAATAAGCTCGAAATTCGCTGTTCCCAAAAGGAAGCAAAAAGATGAGGGGTTGTATCAAATATAGAATGAGAGACACTTCATTCTTATTATGTCAACTTTCATAAGCTAGTATATTTGGATACAACCCCTCATCTTTTTGCTTCCTTTTGGGAACAGCGAATTTCGAGCTTATTCTATCGACGATTACTATCAGAATTTTGAAGCTATGTTTTTGAGACTTTCATAAAAGTTATACATTTAGCTAATATATTATGCACAGTATATTTTGATTGAATTCGCGCATGCGCAGTGAAACAATATTTAGTAAACCTGCTCATTTTTCATACAATTTTTATTATTTTTTAATTCTGATTGCAGGGTATTGTGTATAATTTTGTTTGTCATATTTTCTGAAAATAACTTGTTTTTATATTAAAAACTCTGCAAATTATAAGCAAAAAACTTGGTAAAATTTGGGACTGTTTTTATAAAAACGTGAATTTCTATTCGAGCATACATGCTATCTTCATAGAAACGAACCCAAATTATTACAATAAGCCACTTAATCATAATCTACAGTTTGAATGCTTTTTACAATATTAGTTTTTACAGGGTTATCCAAAAGATATTCGTTTTTCTTCAATTTGTTGACGGCCCCTTATGGGGTTTCGGCAAAAAATCTTCGCGGAAATATATGACGTTTATCATGTTGTTCACACACCTGAAGTTTCGGGATAATTCCTCATGTATCTTTTCAGATATTTAATAAATTATAATAAAAACAACTGCGTCTAATAATTTGGCCAGGGACTGTACACATATTATTTACGTCTTATATGTCGTATATACATTATATACACAAGTCATATATATGCATCATATATGGCTATAACTTGGCCACATACGTCAAGAAATGTTATTTATATATCATATATTATTATAATGTCATACATGCTTTATAATTTGGCGATAAATCTTGGTCGCTTGGCAATTCATCCTTGGGGGCTGCTATAACACGAAAGTACCAAATTTACAATATACTAATAAAAACACAAACAAAATATAACACGAAAATACCAAATTTACTATATATTAATGAAAACAGACACAAAAATATTTCATCCTTGAGGGCCGCTATAACACGAAAGTACAAAATTTCTACTTTATTTTTCATATCTGATAATTTGCATCTATATCCTTTTTGTAACTTTAGCATTTTTGTAATGATTTTATGCATTTTTATTGCCCATTCAAAGAAAAGTTCTTCTAAAATTACTGAATTTCGTTAAAAATTCTTCTAAAGTTACGGAATTTCGTTAAAAACGCTTAAAAAATAAAGTGACGACGTCAAGAAGTCCATTCTCGACCGAAAACAACAACGATTTTCCCAATGGTTAAAAAACAACAACCATTTTCCCAATGGTTAAAAAGGGAGTAATTTGAAAAGAATTTTTGAACTTTATTTAAACTTTTTCAGCATTATTAAACTTTATTAAGAAAGGTACATTGTGTTCGAAATTTTTGTATTTTGATATTCATTTCTGACTGTGGAATAAAATAACGTTGCGTAAAGTATGATTTTCTCAAGACCTCAAAAAAATATTTTTCATCGTTCAACCATTCGAAACTTTCTGGCACTTTTTCTGACTCATTTTTAAACTTGAAAGCATTATATTTGCAGGCATGATTACTAAAGTGATTTGTAATCGAATAGTTTTTTTCCATTTTCCGATAAATGAATTACGTCTTGAGTTATAAGCGAGAATTGTGTCGGGACAGCAGTTTTTTCCATTTCTAGAAATCCAGTCGTCTTATTCAAAACGCACACTTTGACGACATTTTCTGAATAATCTTCTGTCTTTATCAAAAAACGGAAAAACAGTTCGATTACATAATTTCTTAATAAGAATATCTGCGAATTTAATACGTTTTCAAACAGAAATGAATTAAAAAATGCGTCAGAAAGTAGCCAATTTGCATTTAAGAAAAGCCTTAAACAATCTTTTTATTTCATTATTTTTTTAACGAGTCTTCATTTTAATATATTTGCCTAACTACTAATTAATGCTCTAATTCCACATTCCAGAGTTTCCGGACATATAAACTGAAAAATGCTGTACTTTAAAAAAATTTAACAAATATGTATGCAATATTCTTACACTGTTAAAAATGTTGTCCTGGGTTGAACCAACTTTTAGTGCTTCAGTAGTTACAACTTGAGATGATGAAATTTCGATCCAAGATTTGGAGCTCAAAAACGGAAACACAGTTCAATTACATAGTTTCTTAATAAGAATATCTGCGAATTTAATACGTTTTCAAACAAAAAGGAATTAAAAAATATGTAAGAAAGTAGCCAATTTGCATTTGAGAAAAGCCTTAAACAATCTTTTTATTTCATTATTATTTTTTTTTTAATGAGCCTCCATCCTCTTTAATAAAAAGCTATGTGTTGCTGACGACTGGGTTTTTCGCTAATCGTTGCCAAAGATTATCCTCTTTAATAAAAAGCTATGTGTTGCTGACGACTGGGTTTTTCGCTAATCGTTGCCACAGATTAATCTCGGAAAATGAAACATTTGAAGTTACTGAAAAAATGAATAGCTTGAAAAGTATTTGTCAGAAAGGTAAAAAATTGTATTTTTCTTGATATAAATTTCAAATCTAATGATTATGCCGTTTTTCAAATATTGAATTTAAAAAATTACCAAATTTTATAATGGAGTACTATAGCGAAACCTTCACGCATAAAAAGATAATGATAACGGCAATGTGCCCTGACGTATATATACTGACTATAGCACAAGGCACAAATTATAGTAGCCTTATTATTATGTTAAAATATAAAAGGGAATTATAATGTCCCGAGTGCATGATTTTTATTTAATTCTCAACAAATAGCATATTTTAGTCCACATATCAATTTCATTATATTTAAAGTATTGTAACTTTCTTAAAATCCAACGGAAATGATTCCACCCCCCCCCCCCCCCTCCATAGACACCATAATGTAAACCCCATAGAAACCATAATTTTATTCATTTTTTTTTATGCTGACCCATTCCATAATAAAGTCTACAGAGAATTGGCCTAATTTGTTCTTAACAGCCCAAATTTTGTCTGACACATTAAAAATGTAATAGCGCAATAGCGTTCGTATCGTTTTCAGAAATGCAGGACATTCCAAGTAAAGATCCAATGGGTTTTAAAATACAAGGACAAATTGAAAGTCAATATTTCACTTGATTAAAGGTGCGTTAAGAGAAATTGACCAGCGTAGCGGGAGTAGCTTGCTAGTTTGAATATATTTACTGAACTAATAATTATTACTCTAATTCCACATTCCAGGGTTTACGGACATATAAACTGAAAAATGCTGTACTTTAAAATATTTTAGTGAATATGTATGCAATATTCTTACACTGTTAAAAATTTTGTTCTGTGTTGAACCAACTTTTGGTGCTTCAGTAGCTAGAACCATAAGATGATGAAATTTCGCTCCAAGATTTGGAGCTCCAGTTGAACCATAGCTCCAAATATAATATTGGGACGAGATTTCACCATCTTATAGTTGCAGCTACTGCAGCACCAAATGTTGGTTCAACCAAAGACAAAAATTTTAACAGTGTATAAAAGAATTTTAATTGTAGGATAGTATTTATTAGGAAATATCAGATTTTCTTTGCAGAAATTGAGTTGGGTCAGACCCGGGCCTGAAATTTTTGGCCCTTGCAGACTTACAGAATGCTCACTCACAAATTATTTTTTATAGCCACTTATTGAAAGAAATTCGTCGATAAAGTAAGATTTCCAAAGAAGCTGTCATTTCTTGATCATAGAAACATGAACAATATCTAGAGACTGTTGCATTAGATATTAAGGTTTTTAAATAATTAAAACAGACTATAGAAAAGACTTAAACAAATTATTAAACTAATTATATTACAGTTATTCTTGATTTTAGCACCGATGTGGTATTTCTTCCAGAAAGCAAAGATTTTTGTATTAGAAGAAAGAGATAGAGGAATGTAGAATAAAATGACGAAGTGGGTAAGATTAAAGCTCCTACAATTTGAGCTGACTTACGCCGCCATTTAATTACCCGTAGGGTAATTAATTGCCGAGATATTTGTAATCCTGTTTCCACACTCTTCGATTTTTCATGACACTGTATTTCATTCAAATTTCAATTCAAAGATATATTTTAATTGGAAATGAGGCGCTTAATCCGACGCAGTAAACCGTTAGTTAATATGATTATCAATTTTCGAGTTATAATTGTTTAATCATGTTTATTTTTTTACGCAAAGTCATATTTTATCAGCAATAGAGCATTTAAAGTTTATGACGTCATCAAGCCACGATTTTATTCGAATTGCAATGCATTTTATAAATAGTTTACACATGTTTCATTTTCATATTTTATATTATGCATATCCATGATGGGTAAGTATTGCGGTGCCCCCCCCCCCCCCAACGACTAGTTTTTCTTAAAGTCCAAAAATTTTCCACTTGTTGTTGTTGTTTTTGACCCTATTGGGCCCGGTGAGCAAGCAGCTTTCTATTTCTGTATAGCTGTCTTACTCGACAAACCAGAGCATATTTTAAGGAATTCTCACTGGGCGACAATAGGTTTGATCTGTTGTCCCAAGCAAATAGCTATAAATTCAGCACTCCCCCCCCCCCCCCCCCCCCCGATAACTGCAAACCAAATAATTATAATATCGATTTATATAATTCTGTTTTATTATATAAATTATTTATATTATCATATCTCTTATAATTCTGTCCATTTTACTTCTTCTAATAAAGTAAGTAATAAAGTAAGTTCTTATAATAAAGGTAAGTAAATAATGATGTCTTCATTGAATCATGTAAACCCGTTCATTTATAGCTAGGTAGCATTAAAGAAAGTACATTCACAGTTCAGACTAATTGTTATGTTAGTCATATCTATACTAATGAAAGAAAGTTTCGCTCTGTGTGTGTGTGTGTCTGTCTGTCTGTGTGTGTGTCTGTCTGTCTGTGTGTGTGTCTGTCTGTCTGTGTATGTGTGTGTGTGTGTCTGTTGGCGATGGCTAGGAAAATCTATCCCACCTATAAAGCTGGAAATTTTGATTTAGGTAGTCCAAACCCTCTCCTGGTGTACCTTAACGTCAGAATTTTAATATTTTATTTACTTTCTGAAATATTAATTAAAATGCACGAAGAACTCTCATTAAAAATACGCTTTTTTTCTTCGGTTGGTTGGTTGTGTAGAATATCTTCTCAGAACACATTAAATAAATCAGAGTAACGATGCATAGATAAGGACTTATAACGAATTAGTGCCAACATGGATTGCAGTTACCTGCATATAGCCAAGCTAATGTAGCGCCATCTACTCACGGCAAATTACACAAACGCCACCGGTTTAAGACATTTCCTGGCACGTTTTTCTTCATTATAATTATCTGGGTTTAAGGTTTTTTTAAAACAGGACATATATTATTATGATAGAGACTATTAATACAGAAAACTTTATTTAACAGATTACGTATTTGTTATATATTTGCGGGAATGGCGAGGGGTAAGGGTCTAATTACATTTAACATTTTTAACATTTTTTTTAGCTTCACCCGTAGCATTTAATTGTTGTTTTACATACAGAATACCGCTATTTTAAATCTCAGTTTCTCAGTAATATCTCAGTAATAATGTTCCGAACTTCACCATTTAGTTCCATTTTTACTAAATTATCGTAAAAATCAGCATTCATTGCTTCAAGGTGTATTTCTAAAAAGCATTTACCAGTATTTCCGAATAATAGCCTAAGCCAAATTTCAAATTAAGTTCCTAGCTTAACCAAATGAATCAATCAAAGATGTATAGTGATCTTCCTAATTAGTTATTTGCTGAAGGTCATTTGAACATCCGCCACCCCCCCCCCTCCCCTCCGGGGCCCTCCTTCAAAGTTTTCTCTAACTATTCCCCGTTTCCATATCTCAGCAACTATCTTTCCGATTTCAACGCAAGTGATTCCAAACATTATAATTAACTTAATAGTCCCCCTTTATAACATTAAACTAAATTTATGAGTAGCGGTTACCACTATTTCTGAATAATAGTTTAAGCCAAATTTGTAATTAAGTTCATAGCTTAACCAAACGAACAAATTTTTAAAGATGCATAGTGGAACTCCTAATTAGTCATTTTCTGAAGGACACTTGAACATCCCCTCCTCCCGACACCTCACTCGAGGTTATTTTCTCTAACTGTGCCTTATTGCAATAACTGGGCTAATAATGTTCCAATCTTCTCGAAACCAGCTCAATTTTGTAGTGCGCCTACTATAGAGTAACGTAGGCAGCGGGGACCTGTCTCAGAAGTTCGTTCGGAAAGAGGTTTGTTTAGAACAGAATGCTCCCCTGGCGGTGGTAGGGGGAAATAAAAGATTTTCTAGAGCATAAGAGCATGCCGGGTATACGGTTCCGAAGCCATCGTAGACCGTGGCCAGAGTTCCATTTTTTAAGAGATAATACTCTTAACTTAATAATCACGGATAACTTAATAATCAACGTCTATATCATTAAAATAAATTTGTGAGTAGCGAGAACCACTATTTCCGAATAACAGTCTAAGACAAATTTCTAATTATGTTCCTAGCTTAACCAAACGAACGAATTTTTAAAGATGCATAGTGGTTGTCCTAATTAGTCATTTGCTGAACGGCACTTGAACATCCCCTCCCCCCCCCTTTAAGGTCTTTTACCTAACTATGCCCCGTTTCCTTATCTCAGCAACTATCTTTCCGATTTGAACGCAAGTGATTCCAAACATTATAATTGACTTAATAGACACCCTTTATAACATTAAACTAAATTTATGAGTAGAGGCTACCACTATTTCTGAATAATAGTTTAAGCCAAATTTGTAATTAAGTTTCTAGCTTAACCAAACGAACGAATTTTTAAAGATGCATAGTGGTCCTCCTAATTAGTCATTTTCTGAAGGGCACTTGAACATCCCCTCCCCCCCCCGGCCCCTCCTTCAAAGTTTTTTCTGTAACTATGCCCCGTTTCCGTATCTCCGCAACTATCTTTCCAATTTCAATGCAACTGATTCCAAACATAATTAACTTAATAGTCCCCTTCTATAACATTAAAGTAAATTTATGAGTAGCGGTTACCACTATTTCCGAATAATAGTTTAAGGCAAATTTGTAATTAAGTTCCTAGCTTAAGCAAACGAACGAATTTTTAAAGATGCATCGTAGTCCTCCTAATTAGTCATTTTCTGAAGGACATTTGAACATTCCCTTCACCTGGCACCTCACTATTATTTTCTCTAACTGTGCCTTATTTCAATAACTCGGCTTATAATGTAACATCTTCTCGAAAAAAAAGCTCGATTTTGTTGCACGCCTACTATACAGTACCGTAGGCAACGTTGACCTGTCTCAGTGGTTCTTTCCGAAAGAGGTTGCTCCCCTGGCGGTGGAAGGGGGAAATAAAAGATTTTCCGGAGCGTGCGAGCGTGCCCTGTATGCGGTGTCGAAGCCATCGGAGACCTTGGCCAGAGTTTCGTTTTTTAAAAGATTTGAGTTTATTACACGGGCTCGGGAAACGCCGGGCGGGTCAGCTAGTATATAGATAAAACATAACATTCAACCTACTAAATTTCTGTACCCAATTAAAAATTTATGTATGAAATTTATCACTAAAATTATGTTAAAATGCTGCTTACCTTTTACTGTTTCTACACTTGACTTTTGTACAAAACAGTATTTATTACATCTATCAATTTGGTATTTGGAGCCTGGAATAAATTCTGAAATTGAAAAGAAAATTTAATCTGAATCATTAAATACTATTTGTTTTTAATTTCCCGTAACTATAGTTTTAGACTCAAAGTGGAACTAATCAAAAAGATTTTCCTCTTGCTGTTTAAAAACATTAAATAAAAAAAATACCATGTTAAATTTTATAACATGTTTCCAGAATGCCAAATGAACAATAATTAAAGTGATTAAACATTTTTAGCCTTTCAGAAATTACTGTATTTTGAAAAGAGTAGACCTAAACAATGAAATCGATTTTACTCTTCCTGTTTAAAAAAAAGTCAAATTCTAACTGTAAAATATTTCCAAAATACTACATAAATACTTACAATAGTTTAAAATTTTTATACAAAAGACTTTCTTATGGAAATAATGGAATTAAACAAGGAAATCGATTCGTTCTTTATATTTTAATGAGTTAAAATTTATTAAATTTTTATAATGGTTTTAAAATGTTACAATAATAATTAAAATCGTTAAATTTTTTCTTACTAGTTATTATCAATTGCAAAGAATTTTTTGACAAACTCTGGTGTTTGATAGACTTTTTTGTCTGGAAGCTTTATCCTTCTTTCTTTGCTCTCTAGGAACCTTGTACCAGTAGGTCTTGGATCATAAAAAGCTTTTCCGATTCCATTAAGAACAATAAACATTCTTGAGTTTAATGCTTCTCTTGATAGTCCCGACTGTTTGTTAGATTTAAGCGTTGTATGCATGGACACAGCTCTTTCTGAGCCAGCGCTGTGAGGTGTTAAAGAAACATGTGATTGTACCAATTTGTTAAAAACTGAGTGGGGTTGAGACGCTTTAAAGTAGTGATAGAGTCTTGCTGTTGATGAGATCATATCTGATGGAGGAGGCAGTTTTTCAGCCGCGTATAAAGCAACCCCATCATCGGTAAAATCGGCAACTTTGTCTTTACCAAAAAGGTTCTCAACATCAAGGCGGGCTGCACTAACAACCTCTGTAGCTCTTCTTGCTTTTAAGAAAGCATCTATCCTGTTGGAGATGCTCATTTGATCCTCTTCCAATCTTTGAGAAAAACTCTTTGCAACTCAATGCAGTTTTTTTTCTCACTGCAGACCAACATCTGTTGGTAGAAACTAATGAGTTGCAAACTTTACGCCTGCGAGGATTTTCTTCAACATCCGAGTCGCTTTCAGATTCCTTAGTACCTTCATTTATGTCCATCAACTGCTCTTCGTACCCACCAGGATAACACCCATCTTCGATAAGAGTCAAAGCATTCGCAAAAATTTTCATTGACAATTCTATGTCAGGCAGTGTACTGAAAGACCTTTGACTATCTTTCTGAAATTTTTCAAAGTGCTGCAGCAGATCTAGTATTAGGCAAGTCATGCGTTATTGCTCACCATCTTTCACCCGTAATCGGAGGAACGGGCGAGCAGAAGCTTTTACAGTTTTTGATGAGTCGGGTTGATGTTGATGGTTCACAATGTTTTCCCAATGTTTTTGCATGAAAGGAAGATTGTGCCATACAGCTTCAGCTAAGTTTTTTAAGTGTTTCACGAACCGCACTTCAAAATATGCAGGGAAACGAAAGGCAGTTTGGTTTTCGATTTCAGCTATTTTTTTAAGTTCTTCAAAGCGTGGAGCAGAAGCCCGATAAAATGTTGCTACAGATTTTATATTGGGTTGGGTTGATTTATGACGGCCAATTATCAACACAAGGGATATAGGCACTGGGGGGAGGTGCCCTCCATGGGGGGTCTTTTTAAGGGATCCTAAACCATATTTACAGCAAGGTTCGAAGAAAACCACGGAAAACTCCGAACGATTAGGTCGACGAGCGCGACAGGGGTTTGAACCCAGCACCTCCCGTCTACCAGCTTTGAGAGCAGAACATCTCAGTCACTGATTTTATATTGGATTTCCAATGCCGAACTTCAATAACTGATGATTCCAAATCAGACATAGCTAAGTCGGACCTGTGAGCAACGCACCAAACGCATAGCAAGTTTCTTCCCAAGTATTGTTTCATACGAACCCAGAGGCCGCTGTTTCTGTCTGTATTTGCACTTTTCCATCAGTAGTTAAGCCTGTCAACTTATTTTTGGCGACACTCTCAATGTCCAAGTTCTCAAATACGATTTTGACAGAATCCATGAGGCCTTCTGCTCCTCGCTTACTCGATTTACATTCTCCTAGAAAAACCGATTTCATTTCTTGTTCTTTTACAATAAATCGTGCTGTAGCAAATTTATTATCAACGGAACCATCTACCTGGATAGAAAAACAATCAGCATTTTGTAACTGCGTGACTGTATTTTCTTTTACTAGGTCACCAACGATATCAAGCATCTCGCGATACATGCTTGAGCTTTTTGTTTGTTTGTTTGTTTGACAGTAGAGGCTTGCATCGGGTCTTATACCCCCCCCCCTTTTTTTCGGGGGTTTTGCAATTTTTTTTCGTTGCGGGTTGTCGGGTTGGATTTTCACTCTTTCGGTTCGGGTTCACCCAATTTTTCCAAAAAGTTATGAATATTTTTCAAATGAAAAAATTATACATTTGATACTAACGAATTAATTTGTTCATTTTTATATGAAAAAGATAAAATTGATATTAGAGATGTAATTGTAGACTACTTATCCATAAATGTATTATGGATTAATTTTCTCTCACTTCGCGTCCGAGTTTGAATATTTCGGGGTGACATGTGTTGGGCTCAGGCTGACGATTTTTTTTAATTATTTATTTATTTTCTGTCGGGTTGTAACGAAAAATATTTTAGGACTCATTATTTTTTAATGTTACACACATATATATATATGATTTTGAAAGCTGCATTATTTTATTAAAATGTTTCTAGGTCGATCGCTGCGTGAATTTGAAAAACGTGAAGTTACAATTTTGAAGATGAAAAATAATAATTTGTATACGCTGCCGAAGACAGTAGGGCCCCAATTTTAAGTTCATCTTGAGGCTATGATGCAGTGGATGAAGACGAATGGATTCAGTGCTGGGATTCAGCTGGTTCGCACCAATTGTTAATTTGTGTGGAGTTCAGCGAACTGGTTGTTAAAATACTTAAAATGCGAAAATCGTATTTACATTAATTTACTTTTTTTTTAATGTGCGTCTACACAACAGAATTTTTAAAATGTAACACTGTGACATTTTCTAAATTGTTTCATTTAATTAAATAATGTTTAATTTAAAAAAAAAATCTTCTTCAGTCCTGTGAGAATCCAATTTAACTTAACAAAAAACTTTGAAATTTTGAAGATTTGAAGAATTTGGGGATGTAAATCGGCAGCCTAGGATAACTCCCTGGTTATATAGCATGCTTATTCAACATTTCTCAAATTTCTGCTATTCTTGCATTATCGTTATTGTATTATCAGATTTTGATTCATTTTCTCATAGAAATGCTAATCAGAATTTCATGATTGCCTAATATTTATTAAACAAATTACGTCCTTATAGGAAAACATGTTTCAGGATTTTTTTCCCCATTATACTTAAAGATCAAAGTTTATGTTGTTATTTTAATGTAAAGTGTTTCATAATCTATGTGTGATGCTTCATTTTCCCTTATTGTTAATGCATCAAAAAACATTCGTGAAGCGAACCGATTGTTATATTATTTAAATCCCATCACTGGATGGGTTGTCGGAAAATAAATCTTTCAAGCAGAAACACAAAGGTTACAACAACGACATATTTCCCATAGGCCATAGGTCACACGGCACTTCCCGCCATCCCAGCCTGCCTCATATTGTATCGTACTGTCCCTGCCTATACTCGGTATCTGCTATAACGGCTGTCGCCAGTCATATTATCCGAAGCACAAAGACAGTTTTTGTTATTCAAGGATTTTTTTATTTTAAAAATTACCGGCACCATTCCGTTACTGGGCGACAATAATTTCACACTTGGCGACACTAGTGTCGCCTACTTTATATGTTATGCCTGCGACAAACTACAGAGAAAAGAGACAACGAAAACCTGACAAGCCGGCACTACGCCGAAAATTTTCCACTTGTTCTTAATGAAGTACTATAACTTTGATTGGCATCAAAATCCTCCCTATAAAAACAGTGATTGTTTCTGACAGATTTAACGATACAATGTTCAAATATGACAATCAAAATGCTGCATCATGTGCCATTTTTTTTCTTTTTTTGGTGAGTGGTTGACTTTAAAGTTAAAATTGTTTCCTTTGCCCCAAGCAACGCCCCCTAGAGATATCTCTAGGGGGCGTTGCCCCAAGGCCCGGTATCGGCACTTCAGTCTATTCATTCCCAGCGCAATATTGATGACTGACGTCACGACTTCAGCGGCTTTACATACATCAATGCTTTAGAATCACGCCATTTATTTCAATCTCCTTTGTGAGCGAACGACCCGATCGCCGTTCGTGAACAGAGCACATTTAATATGGGGGAAGAAGAAGTGTTTGTTGCTAAAACCCGTTTTGACGTTGCAATGGTTACATTTGTGTAGTTTGTTATGAAATTTGTAAAGAAATTTTAGTTCTGATTTATTTGTTTATTTATTTAAAGTACTCTTTGAATTTATTATGTGATTATTTTTCTCGATGTCTTAAATCAAGTTGCCTTATTTCCTGAATAATAGGTTTTTACTGTGAGTATAACTAATATTTACATATTATTAAAATTTATTTAAATTGCATATGAAAATGTGTCAATAACGATATTTTTAAAGGGATAACTACTTTTGTTTTTGCTTTGAAGAATTCATTGTTTGTGAATAACCTTCAATGACCAGAAAAGTTCTTTCGCAATCTCTTTTATAAGTTGTTTTATATTGATTTACACCTGTTGCTGCTATATGTTTGCACCTGTTTAACTTATGAAATTGCACTTGGTGTAACTCTGTAATTATTGTTTGCCTTAATTTAAGTCATTTTATAATATTTTAAAGTCAATTTAAAATGCTTTTGTAAGTATAAATACTTTTATTTTATGTTCGCTATTTTTCCGCAGCTGAATCTAGTGCATGTAAATTGACCTGTCATAGATAAATTTCTCATATAATTTATTAAGAAAACATGCAGCTTAAATGTTTTTTGTTATTGATTCAAAGCTTTCACTGGCTATCAAACATATAGCACTTTGATTAAATTTGGCAAAATACTTTCATATTCATTTTTTCATCAAGGGATTTTTTTAGGGGAAAGTATATATTGTATATTACATATATTGTTGGTGTGTGTTCCTTTCACATTCATTTACTTGGCGATTGCTTCAGAAAGCAAAATTTTTTGCCTTGCATATATCAGAAATGCTTATTATTTCTTCTATGTCACAAAGAAATATTTTAGAAAAATGTATATACTAGTATATCATAATTGATTTCTATTTTTTGTTTTCTGTTAAATCTTTGTATATTTATTATTTTATTTTTTTAAGATAATACCTGTCAAGATGAATAATTTTTGTATAGGAAACCAGGGTCGCAATGAATCTGTTTATTTAGTCAAACATACTGCATTTTTTTTTCCAAACTGAATCTGGATTTCATGGATCCACTTGGGAAAGCAGTTGCTCCCCACCCCGTCCAGAAATTTGTTTTAGAGTGTATGAGTCATCACGGGTCAGACTCACATTTTTTTTCTTTCCAAAATTGCACAAAAGTTAAATTAGCTTGTCAGATCTGATTAAAATAGAAACATTAGCAGTAAATAAACATTTTTAAGTACAAAAATTAATAATTATCAAACACCAATGTTGTCTAAAGCCTTGTTATTGCAACATTCTCAAATTGAGACACATGTATTATTAGTAGTATTCGTTATTGAGTAGGCTAATGTAAAAAACATATATCAGAGTAGAACTGTGCTACCATGTAGTACCAGTTGCTTCTAGCTGTACACAACAAAATCAAAAGAAATTTTTGCCTCCCTCAAAGTTTTGAAATGGAGTCCCTCTTGATTTCCATAAATAACTTTAGAAATTTTAGCAAAATTTTCAAAAGACTAAAACTGCTACTTTTCCAGTATAGGGGGGGGGGGGGGGTGGCGAGATAGAGGAAATGACCTTGGTGAGAGAAAAAAAAAATGGCAACATATTTTCCATTTTGTGGCAACCAATTCATTATTTCATAATTAACAGAATAACTTTAATACGCAAGCAATATTTTCAATATTTATACAATCTATTTAATATAATGAAGCCCTTTATCTATTTTTATATACAAACAAAAGTAAATTATTTATATATATATATATATATATATATATATATAGTAAAACCTCTAAATAACGGACACTTCCGGGAGTGCGGAAACTGTCCGCTATTCGGAGGTTTCCGCTATTGGGAAAACCTCAGAGATTCAAAAATTGCTAAGAAATGCTTAATGTTTCATTAATTGACTTTTATATGTCCTAAAACCTGTATTATATGATTAATCAGAAATTAAAATTATTTTTAAGCAATAAAACTGAAATAAAATTGTGCATACCTTTATCCACTGTTTATTAAATTCTTACGAAAAAAATCTGTTACAAAAGTTTGCTTTTGCTGGCGATTACATGTAATTTGTTTTTCAGTGGGAAGTTTTAACTCTGTCAGTAGTTTTAATCCTTCTGAATCATCCTTTTTTACAAAGAAATTGTGTAACTGCTCACTGTATTTTGTTGCTTCTTGGAAATTCTCGATATTACAGGAAACATCTCCAGTTTCAGTATCTGTTTCATCATCACTAATAGAGTCAGTTTTTGTCGAAAATTCTGAAGGAATATAATCGCATACATCAAATGATTCTTTTTCAGTGGGTAACTCATCATCAATTTTAATGAAAATTTCGGCAGTTTCTTCCCTTCCGATACATTTCATTAATTCACTTATTTCGCTTAATTCTTCATTTGTGTCGGAAATGTGTGTTTCATTTTCTTTTAATATGAAGCCTGCTTTTCTGAAACATTGTTGTACGCTTTCCGGTTTTATGTTTTTTAGAGCTGAGGAAATCCAAATGATAGCATCGGGGGCATTAACTAATTTTAGGCAGTTCTCAAGTGTATTCATATAATCTAACTTTGAAAGAATGTGGCATAATAAAAGCTTTCTGTACCAGGCTTTAAAATTGTGTATTACGCCTTGATTAAGGGGCTGGCATACTGAAGTTGTGTTTGGGGGAAAAACACAATTTCAACATTGTTGAATTTCAAATGTTTTGGATGAGAACTTGCATTGTCCAAAAACAAGAGAACTTTTCTTTGTTGCTTTTTCATCCTATTATCAAAGGAAGTTAACCATTCGATCATTAAAGGACTGGTCATCCACGCTTTCTTATTCGCTCTTCACACAATACCAAATTTATTAAATTGAATGTTCTTTGTGAAACATCTGGGTTTCAGAGATTTTCCAATAATAAGAGGGATTTCAAATTCTCCTAACACATTGCAACGTAATAAAATAGTGAGTCACTCTTTTGACATTTTTCTGCCGATATAGTCATCCTTTTTAAAACACAAAGTCTTATTCGGGAAAATTCTGAAAAAGAGTCCGTTTCATCGGCATTAAAAATGTTTCTCTCCTCATAACCTTTACAAATTGATTGCAGTCGTTCATGCCAATCCTCCACTTCTTTAACATCTACAGATTGTGCTTCTCCACATATTGTTTTGAAAGAGATGTTGTGCCGAGATCGGAACTTTTCCAGCCATCCACTGGAAGCCTTAAAATCGTGTAATTCGAGTTCTTTCGCGACTTCTAAAGCCTTTTCCTGAATCAAAGGTCCACTGATAGGAATGTTTTTTTGAACGAAGTGAAGTAAACCAATTCAGGATTATAGAATCAATTTCAATGGAATTAGTCTTCCTCAATTTCACATTTTTTGTGTTCCCGTTAGAGTTAGTAATCCACAAATGTCTTATTTCTTCTTTATTTCGTAAAATCTCTCCCACCCGTGTTTTACCTATTTTAAAACGTTCAGCAAGTATCCGTAAACTCAATTTCTCTTTCTCTGATACACTTACAATTTCAAATTTTCTTTTAAAATTAATAGTGTTCTTTTTGAGGCCATTCTCTAAACATTAATCACAAACAAGAATCAAACAGTAACCGACATTGCAAAATAGTTTTTTTTCCCTGCTCTCGTCACATTCTTGGCGCCTTTAATTCTCACACCCAAAAAATAAGTATGCAATTTCCCAATTAAAAATAAATAAATAGAGTAACTCTTTTATTTGTTTTATAAAAGTGTAAAATAAATAAATGAAATAGTATGTTAGGTTTTCAGTGAATATTTTTCTTTTGCTCAGATTATATGACGCCATGTGACGTCTCTGATTTCTCTCTTCTACGCAATGATGCAATCCAGTTAATTACTTTTTGAAATTAACGAGCCTTACTAAAATAAAAGGATATTCCATTTTTTGTTTTTTCTTTGTTTCTTGACACTGCATAAAATTATCTGAAAAATTGTTTGATCTTGGGTAAAATGAAACAAAAATACTAGTCATCATATTATCTATCCTAAAGTTTCATGCCAGTTTTATCTTACACGCATTTAACATGATGTATGTAATGTATTATGGAATTCTGGGGATCAATAAATTTGTATTTCTAGACATTAATTAGCAGAAAATCCTAAATATTTCAAGGAGGGATGTTTTTTTTTCTCGGACGTGGGAGGGGGGGGGGAGGATTTTTCACAGCTCACCCGCTACATTTATCTGTGATCACAACATTTGTGACACATTGCTCTGATAAATTTAGAGGCTTTTTATTTTTTTTTTTTCATTTTCAGTCTTGTTAAAAAATATTTTTTCATCCTTTATCGCCAAAATTACTGTCCGCTATTCGGAATGTCCGTTATTCAGAGGTTAAAGATACAAAAATTTAGGTTTTGGGAGTGGGGATTGTAAAACTGTCCGTTAAATGGATGTGTCCGCTATTCGGGAGTGACCGTTATGGAGGTTTTACTGTATATATATATATATATATATACACATAAATTTACATATATATAAACAAGCACAAAAATTCATTGGATTTGTTTTCATAGCTGTTTATATCATTCAGCAATAAATCTCACTGAAGCCTGACTCGCACAAAGCTTTTTTTAAAAGGGCCAAGGCTATCATGAAAAGGTACTGACTAACCGTGACAAAAAGTCATAAAAGGGTATATTGTAATTCAATCAATAGCACTGTATGCATTGTCAGTTACATTCTGAATTATGGAGTATCTTGTACAATGTTGTTTAGACATAAAGGGAGATCATTTACAGCACTTTTTTTTTTTTTAATAGAGCAACATTCTTAAAGCAGAAAGGCCACTTTTCTGCAGATTTCCACTTCTATTTTCTTAATCGATCTTCAAATTAATATAAATTTTGTATAATAATAATTTAATCCTAATATAAAAATTTCAGCTCAAAAATTTTAATTTTCTCAAAGTTTTGTTGTCAGGCTTTGATTTTCTGAGTGTCCAAATCTGTGATCTTTTAATATTCAATTTTTTAGAACATATAAAAGACAATGTAATAAAGTAATAAATTTAGAATCTTAGTAGTAATGATAATCATATTGCATCAGTGAAATTTTAGTTGTCTTCTGAGTTACAGGGAATTAAAAAATGATTTCAAGCAGGTCTTGAAAATATAGTTTACAGCGAGCGGGTGTTTTCAGCTGAGTGAAGTACAGTAGAACTCCAATTATCCAAACTCCGACTATCCGAATTGCTTTCAGAATTTCAGAAAAAAATTAAGACGCAAAATTACTGCGATTCACAAAATAAAGATTCTTTCTATGTGCGCTATATTGTCCTTCCCTCCGCGAATCTAGTGTAGGCGCAGCGCGAACATTATTGGGATGATAAGTCACCTTCTAACAGTGCAGTTCGATTATTGGCTGTCGTCCGTCGCCAGGTGGCCGACCCGGCCTACCTGGGTTTCAGACCCTGGGTTTCAAATTCTAAATGACGATGAACTTATTGAAAGTGTGAGAGAAGAAAGTGTCGAGAAAGAAGATGACCTTAATGTCGAAGTTGAAGCGGACACGGGACCATCAGCTAGTGAAGCATTTGCCATTCTTGAAACTGCGTTGAAATGGTTGGAGCGTCAGCCTGAGTGTGACCACATGCAACTTCTCACTGTCAAGCGGATGCGCGACTTGGGCTGTCTGAAAATGGATGAAGACTCTCAAACAGCTTACTTTGATCGAGATGTTCAGCAAGCAATATGACTTTCATTTATAGTACGATACGTACATACTGTACAGCACTTGTAAGTACGCTTAACATGTAAAAGTGTTGCCTTTTCATTTAATTAATTAAAAGATCTTTTTCTTTAAAAATAGTTTTTTCTTCCATTTTCAACATACATACAGTAATTAATTAAAATAGACCTTTTTTTCAGAAAAAATCCAATTATCCGAATTTTTGATTATCCGAATGGGGTCCGGTCCCAATTGATTCGGATAATTGGAGTTCTACTGTAGCTTCTTAAATTTTTGACAAGCAAAAATGATTCTTGTAAATCTAAAAATTTATGCTCTTCCACTTGATATTAACATTCAGTTTCTGTATTGACTAGTACTTTATAATATTATGCATATTTTTGCAATAATTTTCTTAATGATTTGTATATCTTTATTTCAATAAAATATTTTTATTTTTCTTGTTTAGATTATTGTCATGGAACCTCCTGTTTTAAATATTTCTGGAGAATTAACATTTGTACTTCAGGCTGGCATTGTGAAAGAATCAGTTACTTTAAATATTAGTGATATTTCCTTAGAGAAGTTAAAAGAAATTGCCTGCAATTTTTTAGACAAAAGAGTAAGTATTTTCTGCATGTCTGTATTTTTGTGATTTTATTTCAGTTAATATTTAAATATTTTTGAGCATTTTACCTTCTTAAATGAATAAATAATTGGACTTAGTATTGTATTTGTTGAATTATCTTAAATAGTTAAAAAAGTGTGTTTGAGTGTGGGATTCAGTAAAATAACCATTATAGTTTGAATATGTATTATAAAATGTTCATTAATTTCTTATTATTTAATATTTTAATTTGATAAAATCTTACAAAGGACATTGAATAATAACTACAAGTGATTTATCTTGATATTCTGCTAGACTCAATTTTTAACAAATTAACTGTCTAAAGTCATGAATATTAATGACATTTGGTTTCTGAAATCATTTATTTTTAGAAAATCAGCTCATTGATAATTCTAAGCATATTTCTTTGGCTTGCTTTGTTTTTAATGTGAAATTTAAGAGCATTTTGTTTCATTCTCTCTTTGTTCCTTTCTTTTGAAAGGGCACTAAGAAAAATAACAGAATGTAAAGCCTTTATTGCCTATCCAAATCCCGAGACTAAAATAATTATTTAAAGTTATCTAAAATTATGAAAGGTTACTTTTATTATTTTTATTAAGTCTTTAAGAAAAAAAAAATGGAAAAAAAAATTTCTATTGTTCCAAAATTTTTCTTATTTATAATTTTTCTTATGAAATTTTAATATGTTTAATATTTACTAAGTAAAAAATAAATAAATTGTTTAAACATGTTATGATGAGTAAAAGAATATACTTTATAAATAGGTTAAGAGAAAGAATATACTTCATATTTTTCCCCATTGAAATCTCATTTTATGATAAGCCTTGTTGAGGAGGGTGGGGGTGGCATGAGCTTTCCAAAAGAAGCTCTCTGGAACTGAATCTTATCAAAGTGAATCAGAAGCAATAAAAAATTGATGAATGAAAACGGATTTTAATTAGTGATCTATATATATTCATAAAATTAAAAATATTATTCTAAATTTGCTGTATCAAGAATTATTTATTTTTACTATATCTTATAACAATAATCTACATATATGGCCAGGGCCTGATTATTGCAAGGACAAACGGGACACTTCTAAAAGGTGACCCTCAAAGCCAAAAATAGAGTATTTTAGTTCAAAATCAATACAATTTGTGGCTACAAAAACATTATGAGGGAGCCCATTTGAATCTCTCTCCAGGGCCTCATGTAGTCAGACATATAACCAGTGGAAAAGTGCAATACTGTAAATTTTTTGGGATAGGAAAATTCTCAAAACCTTGGTATCTCAGTTCCTTCCATTTTTGATACTCATAGAGAATTAAAAAAATACTCTTCAAATAAGCTAAATAGCAAACAATTTTCGGTATATCCATATTCTTACGATGCGATCAAGGCAAAGACAGTCTGAATGATTAAGAATGTAACGAATGACATTTTCCCTTTCCAACTTCAACTAAAATTAAACAAAATATATAGTCTGATGTTATTTATTTCCCTCCCCCTTTTTCACAATCTTATCCTGTATTTCTAATAGCAAGTGAGTAGGGGTTGGAAGCATTCCCCCCCCCCACCCCTTCTTTGCTAGTACTTCTGAATAATCACCTTTCATGTAACATCATTTGTATGTAAACATTCTTCATTTTGTTATTCTAACATTTTGTATGTAAGCAAATTTTAAATTTCATATCTTTTTGTTTTTGTCAAAAATATACTTCATAAACAACAGTTGTATAAGTATAAACTTTTAAGAATAACTGTATTTACATGTTTATTTCATGTAGTTCACATTAAGCTGTTATCTTTATCTTATAATTTGAACATATTAGGAAAATGTTGTATTGTTAAATTAACACTACAAGTGTGTTTCTCAACTGTTTTATCATGACACACAAGTGTCCCGTAGTTGTGTCATTTTTTTACCATGTGATATATTAAGTTGTTTTTGAAATTTGAATACAGTCTATAATAAGTTTTTATTTATCTTCCATCTCTTATATTATTGAGAAACTGAATGTCTTCAATAACTTTAGCCTTTGAAAACTTAAAAATTACTTTCAGAACCTTCATTTATTTATTTTTAAGCTCGACACAACAACAACAAAAAAGCCACAGTGAATGAACAAATTTTTTCATTGATTATATTTTGTAAGAACATGGAAATTTCTGTTTTGATTTTCCCATTTCCCAAAAAAGTACAGAAAATTCACCAATCTAATGTAAAAATTACCTCAAATCCTCCAATCTACAACTGCATTTTCATCAAATCACCGGAGTGTTCAGGCAATTATCCTGCCTAGTACTTTTTTGTATTAGAAATGTGTAATGAAAAAAACAAAAAAAAATAGAAAAGTTATTACTCGAAAATAGGTGGTGATATAAAAATTTGAATGAATTGTAGTTTTAGATTTCAAAAGTAGAGAATAGATAATTTGGCCCTTGGTTACCATCATCATTTGAGTGAAATACTGTGCAACTGTGGTACAAAATGATGTCTTCAACATTGAAGTTTTTGAATCAAAAAGTGAAACTTTCGAAACAAATAAAAAATGTAAACTTAGAAAAAAAAAAAATCGAGAATATTAAAAAGTCAGATATGTTGGGAAAAAATGGAAGAAATTATCATATGGGAAGGATTTAAACATACAAATGGACAATAATCCTGAAAAACGTACAACATATGAGGAAAACATACAATCTGTCAACTGTAGTTGACTTCTTCCTATGAAGCTTTTCCACTTTTCTTTCTGACCCAGTCACACGAATTTATCCTTTCCTAAACTTGTATGGTCAGTTTCTTCGTTTCCTAGTCACTAACCAAACAAGATCATTCATTTAATTTATTATCTAATATCGTGCCATTTTACATAATTTTTTTCAATGGGTTTTTAATGAGATAATTATTTTTCGATGAGAATTTTTCTAGTTTTTGTTATGTAGAACAGTTTGGGCCTCTCCAGTGTTTCTGAAAACTCTACATCCATGGTATAATACATATATTATGTTTGGTTTAAATAAATATGTTTATTATTACTTAGATAAGTGCAATTTAAAATAAGGATTTTGAAAATAATCTGCCCAGGTTTTTTTGGGTTGGGCAAAATCAAGCCAGCCCTGATCATAAGACATTAAAATTATACCTTCATGGTAAAGAAAAGACAAATTTACTCACAAGAATTTAGATTTATCAACCACGCTGAAAACATTTTTAATACAATATAAAATGAGATGTGCCAAGTTTTAATTTGTTAAAATATTGATTATTGGGCAATTCCATAAAAGTGTCAACTTTTGATCAAAAATTTTTAAAAAATAATTTTTATAAATTAAATATATAGTTTTCAAATTAATGTTTTAGATTCAAAACATTTAGGTTATAGCTAAAAAATAAAATATTTGCAGCTTTATACAAATATTATTCTTGAAAAAAACTGAAAAAGAATGTAATTGTTGTTTATTTTGTATTTTCTTAATAGGTGAATGCATGTAGTAAAATATTTAATGGTTTACAATAGTCTTAAAGCCATATACTTGATAATGCATACAAAATAAACTAGGTAATCATGCTGGATATGTTTTTGAAAAAGCTGTCACATGCAAATAGTTATATAATGTAATTTCTTATAATCTTCCTGGATAATAAAAATAATTATGAAATTTATTATTTTAGTTAATTTTTTTAAATAAATCTTTAAGAAATTTTCAGTCATTCAAACACGTCAAATGACAGTTAATAACTACAACCCTAGGACAGGTAGATTGATCTAAATCATAATTTTATATTATTTATGCATGATATTTAAGATATGTATTAGTTTATAAACTGAATTGCTTCTTAATTCACAAAAGTTTCCAGTTTTAAATACCAGGTGAGAGTCATGGTAGCAAAAATGTCATTCCGTCATACAATAAGAAATTACTCAAAAATGAAAGAATAAAATTGCTAAAAAAATTGTTTCATAATTTTTTAAAATCTTTTAATCAATAACAGTCTTGTGCAAACTGAAAAGTCAATTTTCATTTGAAAATAGCTTCAGGATAATTGCTTTAATTTAATTCTACAACTCAAAATGTCAATCCGTCACATATGGAATTGCCCTATCTTCAATTTTAGTACACTTATAAATAGTTTATATTTAAGATAAAAATTTAATTCAAATAATTTTATTGATGATAAATAATCTTGCACTTATATTAATTTTCATATATCTGTACTATAAATCTTTTATATAATATATAGATTTTCACTTTCTTTCAGCTATTTACACTTTGATATCTTTAATTTTCCATTTGTTATTAATAAAGTTAAAGACACATCTAATTAAATAATAAAAAATATATGAACATTGTGTAAATTCTAGAATACAATAAAAATGCATATGTCACAAAATATTCCTTTTATTTTATGAAATTATATATATATCCAAGAAAATGTATAAGGAGGAAAGGGAGGGGGATAGTGCACTTGCCTTATATATGTAAATATCATTTAAATCTATTTTTACTAGTATAATACAATTCAATTAAAAGAAATTACATTCAAAATATGGAATGTAGGTATTTACTATTTAAATTACACAAAATTCTTTATTTTGATTTTCATATAATTGTGATGGTGCTGCTATGTATATTAACAATGTCTGATAGTTCTTGGATTTTCACAAAAACAATTATATGATCATATTTTGGATTGACAGTGATTGTTCAAGTATTGCAGTTCCAAATATCTGTACAGTTTATCTTGAATAACAAAAGGCTGCATGTTGAAAACAGCTCTAAATTGTTATTAAAGGTACAGAAGCTTCCTAAGAGATGTCAGAGTGAATCTAACAGAATTGATGGATAATATATAGAAAATATATCTTCATCGAAGTGATGATAAATGATGAACAAGGAATCATCATTTTCTTATGTGAAGCCTTAAGTGATATGCATTATTTTTATCAGGCTGCAGTTGACGATTAATAGAGCGAGGCATATAGAAATAAACAATAACATACTACCTTCGTGATGCTCATACTTGTTCAGGAGTCATACTTTAAATTTATTTACATTGATTCACAGCATTTCGATGTTTCAGAAGTGAATTTCCATAGTAATCAACTGTATTACATCATTTTATTAATTTGTAGCATAATTATTGTAGTGCAGATTTTTTTTAAACAAATAGAAGGATATTATTATTGTATGCTTTAATATCCAGTTTAAAAAAAAAATATATATATATATTCATTTGCGGTACCAATCTAAAGTCCTGTTTAGTTCAATGGTTGGCCCGAAATTTTAGACACCGAGAAGTGCGTCTTCTCAGATCAGTGTCCAAAAGACGAGTGAGATTTTAGCTGTGTCAATCGAAGCTTGCCAGTTTGAGCGGGAGAATCTAACCAATGAGAAGACTCCATGCAACAAACTAATGGAAGATGCCATAGAAAATACATGGAAAAGTCAAATTGCGATATGCAAAAATGTTGTATGCAAAAATGTATTAAGCAAAGCAGAAACGAAAAATAGGTGAATGCATTTTGAAAAGATGGAAAATTTTTGAATAGGCAACTGGAGAGAAAATTTTGAAATACTTAGAAGAAAAGCCGTTAAAAACAAGATGACAATAAAGCCATGAATTTAAACCTATAAATAGGATATTAAAGCTATTAATAATTTATTAAGATTGCCAATTAAAAAGAAATAATTTAGAAAAGGGGATATTAATGGAGTGTAGAACATGGAAAAATAATTATTACAATTGGAAATAAATACATTAATTAATTTTAATTTTGATAATTGAATTTTGATTTTAACATATTTAAATCAAACAAATGTTGTCTTTTATGACGTAACAAAACAAAATCTTTATGTATGTCCCTTTTCCCTCAAAACGTAAAAAATTTGCAAACTTAAGTAAAAAGTTTCCAGAAATTCTCCAGTCAAAAGACAGAAATTTTTTCAAAGAAAAAAAAAAATCTCTTCCAATAACAGGAATATTCCGGCAACTTTTTGTTTTTCTGGAAACCAACAGCTTGGTTTTTGACACAATGTTTTTTGAGAGTGTACTTTATTTATGAATTGAATTTTTTTTACATACAGAATTTTCTATTATATAATATTTTTAATAGTATTTTTGTACTTATTAGTGTATTTTTATCAAATTCAAGATTAATATTAGTTACATATTAACTCAAATATATATTTAAAATTTTTTTTTTTGTATTTATGTTTGAAGAAATAAAAGATTTACTTTTAAAAATTCAATTTGTGTATTAATTTTTTTGAACCAGTCAATTTAAAGTGAATTTTCGATAAGTCTAATATGAAGGGACCTGGAAAAATATTCATGTAAGTTTGATTTATCAAAAATCATTCAATACATATGGAAAATACATCGAAAATCATTCAATCATATAGATAGGAATATCAATTATACTGTAATAACTGAGTCTGGTAAAATGAGCACTGAAGAAAAATATAATTTAATAGTACAAGAAAGGTACATACAAACTCAAATTTTCTGAAAAAAAAAATCTTGTTAATGATGACTGTTTGAAGGAACTTTTTTGTCTTTCACAGGCTAGAAAATCATTCACTTTTTGTAAACAAAGGAAAAGAGAATCATCCACATCATCTCTACTTTCGAGATATTGCTGTAGTGTTGCCATTGCTGCATGTGCTTCTTGATTGTTTGGAGGTGAAACACAATTTACTCCCTCATCATCTTCATATTCAGGATCATTCACCACCCTTTTTATTGCTTCAACTATATCTGTATCACTAAGTTCTCGGCAAACTGCAATGTTTTCATCAATATTCAAAAACTCAGTATTGTCATCTTCAGAAATAATTTTGTCTTGTAGATTTTCACTTACAACACATGAATCTGCATTGCTTGCAAAGAAGTCACATCTTTTGAAGCAATTTTTGATAGTGGTTTGTTCCACATTGTTGTTCCAAGCACTAGGAATCAGTCTAATTTTTTCTAACACATCACACTTTTGATTTATTCTGTTTTCATCATCCTTGATTGCCTTCTCTAGATATTTTCTGTAGGAACGTTTTAAACATTTAATTATTCCCTGGTCGGCTGGCTGCAGTTTACAAATTATGTTAGAAGGGAGAAATTCTAACTTGATAGATTTCAAGTTCACTGTGAACTGATCAACGAAGATCAATACTTTACACTTTTTCGCATGAAACATTACATTCATATTTCTGATCTAATCCTCAAACAATATTAATCATCCAAGCCAATTTTATTTGATCTGCTTTTTTTATCTTTCAGTATGGTAGATAATGTGTTGGATGTGATACCATATTTCAGGGTTAGATCTTTTTTCTTTAAATTAGGATTGTTTTCAATATCTTTTATCAAACTAACTTTTGGTTCTAAATTAGGAATTGGTAATTTTCACTTTGGCATTTTAAAAGTCTCAACTGAAAACATTTTACGATGTGAAAGAAATAAACACTAAAATGAATGCACACACTCAACACTAGAGCAAAGAACCTTAACGAAAGCTCAATTGAGTTGAAAGATTAATAAAACAATCCACTACATAAAAATCAAATTGGCCATGAAATTGGGAAAATTGACTAATCAGAATACACTTAGCCACCTGCTCCTGCTTCGGCAGAATCCATTTTGAGAGGATGACATAAAAGAAAAGTGATTAGGGAATGGTGAACAATTGTTGCAGTCGCTTGACAAGTGACCAAGGTGCGAAGTAAAAATATAGCCCTTCAAAGCTGGCGAGAAAGGGCAGAGAAGTTTTATATAACAGAAAGTGCTGGTATTTTTAAGCAGTGGCCGAAAAATTTAGAAATTATTCCAAATACTGTTTTTACTCTGTCAGAAAAAATCCACTTAAAAGATATAGACTTTGACAACAGAGCGAGAAAGTTTGATATTGAATTGTAATAAAGGGGGTTGGAGACTGTGAAAACTTCAATTTAAATGAATATTCAACTTATCGAGAATTCATTATATTTTGAAATTAATTATTATTTTAATGTTTCATGACATCCTACGTATGAGAATAGAGATATTCATTAAAGAATGAAATTAAAAGCAAAACGTCTTGAGGAGCTATTTTGGTGAAACGAGACATTTGATTCAAAAACATGCAGAAATCATGACCTAAAAATTTGGAAGAAGTTGTGTGTGTGTGTGTGTGGGGGGGGGGGGGGGGGGAGGATAAATAGATAAAAAAGTAATGGTGTACAAATTCTGTGCTTTTAAATTTTCCTTGTACTTACTAACATATGCAACATTTTAAATATAAAACAGTAATACAAAAAGTAATAATATAAGCTTAAAAGGTGATTTTACGGTGCACAACTAAATAATTATTAACTATTTGTGTTCACTTTTGTCTAGTGTTCCCAGTTTCCCTAAATATGTCTTTCAAATGCAAAATCAGCGGTGAGGGACTAAAATAAGAAAAAATAAATAGTTTTTAAAAAAGCATTTCTCTGAAAATCACTGAACTAAAATACATAGATTTTTAACTATTTTGTGCTGTTAATGCAACACATGCAAAATTTGTGATATGTCTGATTTTTGCTTTAGTGTGTTTTCTTGATGCAATGTTTGCTTCAGTTTGAGTAACTATCCTAATATAGTGCAGAAATTTTAACATGAGGATGTGTTTGAACTCATAATATAGTATAAATAAAGGAAAATAATTGTTTAATACAAATAACTATTTTTATATCTTTTAACTTTACTTGCATTTTTATTTTACATATGTTATATATCTAAATGATTTACAATTTCTAATTTTCGCTGATGTTTATTTCTGCATGTTATATTGCAATAATTTTGTATTCCGTGCATAGTTTAGCTTTTTCAGCGAGCTGCAACTTTCATGCCTAAGTGCAACACTCAAGTGTAATTTTATGATTTAGTAACTTTTAGATAACTTTCATTAATTCTTTGCACTACTATATTTTCTAATAATATTTTTCTGTAAGAAACACACATATGCACATACACTTATATAATATGATGGTAAATTAAAAAAAAAAAAAAAAGTGAGTTTCAGAATCCTATTAAAAAATATATATACATCAAGATAAGTCTCCGATTCAAAAGGATTGAGAAACATTGCAATAAAATAGCAGTTATTAGAAGAAAATATTATGCCATATTTATTTATGTATCACTGAGTATTTTTTGTGTGTCATTTTTTCAAAAATATATTTAAAACATTGCATAATACACAAGAATAATTTAGAATGATCTAATGTTGTATGGGATTTCATAATCCACCCATGATTGTTTTTTTCCTATTTTAAAGTCGACTCTAAACGGAAATTAAAGCTTGTCTCTGTAATTCAAGGATGTCCAACCTTTTGGCTTTTTTGGGTTACATTTGAGACAATTTTTTTCTTCTAGCTGAAAATTCCCTGTAATACTAGTAACATTAGTTTCAAAAGTTTTAGAAAATGTATAATATCCAATATGATAACAATGCAAAAATGTCAAAGAAACTAATGCTTCATTTACTTTCTTTTATTGAAATTTAATGTAATTAGAAGGAAAGAAAAAAGAAAATCCTAATTTTGAAACTCAATAAAGAAAAAAAAATTCTATAAGTGATTCCGAACATTTTATAGAATACCATAATGGAATCAGCTGAATTCGAACACTAGACTACTTGTTTCAAAACTGGAGACATTACCTCTGAGCCACTAATGCGTGACTACATCGCTGCAATATTTATCACTTATACTCTGTCACATTTCCTTGGTGATTTTCTCTATAGAATTGGTTGCAAAATGGTTTAAAAATTGTTTGAATATCTAATCCGTTGGCCGTTTTGTATGGAAATCTATATAGTTCTTGCGACAGTGGGCTGTAACATATTCACCAAATGGGAGCTCAAGCAGAAGTACCATTTAGAAGCTATTATTGTATTCACTCACACATATACATAAAACATGATTACAATACTTTCCTTAACACTATGTGTTCAGAAAGTAAAAAAATTGATTTTTAAAAATATTTCTGTTTAATTTATTAAACCAAATTAGATTCTTCAAGATTCTTTTAATAAATGTACAAAATCACTATTATTGTTACCCCCCCCCCCCCCCCACCCAAAAAAAAAAAAAAAAAAAAAAAAAAAAAAATTGCCAAGTTGACTTGATTTAGAATGAATGAAGTCAGGCTAAAGTAAAAAATTACCGATCTATTTTTCTTGTTTTTTCAAATATCTGAACTGGCCCGCTATTATACTCTGTCATAATATCTGTCATGTGGACTGAATGCAAAATTTAAAAAAAAGTCAATTTCAAAATTAAACATGTTCTATAGAGACCTTCAAAATGTTAAAATATCCCAATATTTCATTAATCTGGTTTCTATCATGATTCAATACGTCCCTCAAACTCATATGACGTTATAATCACTTGCTGATGTCATATCTACTTGCTTTCTCTATTACTCATATTGATACTCTCTTTGTATTATTCTCAAACATTTGAAAAAGTTTGTTAAACTTCCAATATGATGCAGATTAATTTTCTTTTTAATTCTCTAATGACATCATATTAACATGCTTTCTGTACTTGCACATACTCATACTCCTTGTATTATTGTGAAATGCTTGAAAATTTCTGTTTTATTACCATTATGATATCATATTAATCTTTTTTTCAATTGGTGAAACTTTTTATTTCATTTTCATTTTTCATGTGGAAATCTTTCAATAAAAAATTAATTATTGTAGAAAGAATTTTATTGTGGATTTTTAATTGTTGGGAACTGCTGTAACGGAAAATGTTTAAATTTAATAGGAAAAGGGTGTTAGGTTTTTGGCTTTTTATCTCTGTATATTAAAATAATACGATTTTTTCAAAATTTTATGATTTTGAGCTTCATAGTAGATATTCAGCTATAAATACACAAAATTTCAAGTCTGTAAGTTATATAGTTTCTGAGAACCGGTACTGTGACGGACAGACAACCAAGCAGGACAAATAGGGTTTCATGAGATGAAACCCTAAAAATGGTCTTTGTCTAACCCGTACCCCATCTCGAGTCAAATGAATGAAAATTGGTCCGAGTTCAGCTGTTGTCCGGGCCAGATCTGGTCACAGTTATAGTTCTAAAATATGCTAGCCCCTTTCAAAGTGTAATTCTTGGTATACCACTGCCAAGGGGTCTGCTATTTAGTTGTTTTACTGTACAAACAAACAACATATACCTATGTAATATATATTATGCAGTATTGTATCATGTATGTATTCTTATTTTAGTGCACTTGTATATGTCATGTTTGCCTTGTATGTATTATTTTTATTTCTCTATTACACATTCCTACTTTACAAACGTGATGACAACCTTGTCCAAATAGTAACTTTGAGATTAGTATAATCATAATTACAGAGAAGGCTATAATAAAGAGATATCAAAATTTGTTAAAAGTTAAATAAGAATAAAATGTTTGTGTATTTTAAGGCATGTTTGATTGCTTTTATAGACACTATAAATGTTTAGCATTATTTCGTCTCTGTAAACAACATTTCTCATTCCAACTTCAGTTGTTTAATATTAGTAAAAGCAAATTCTAATTTTTGTTAAATTTAGTATGAAAAAAAAAAATGATATGGGGGAAATTTTTTACAGATGATCATTGGGTATATACAGAGTATTCAGGAAGCATTTCACTAGTTTTAAAAAAGACAGAATGTTATTTTTTTTTGGATATTAAAAAGTTTTAAGCACTGCACCCTTAAATAATGGCCTAGAGGAAACATGATGTTTTAATTTCCAAAATTATAAACAACAATTTGACTTGTGAGAAACTTGCGATAATTTGACTTTTGCTGAGAAAAAAAATATGTTTCGTTAATTTAAATGTTAACTGTCTATTCATTTTCTTGTTATTTCTTTAATGTTTGTTATTTTTAATTTATTAAAAATAAAAGTTTGTCCTGAAATTTTAGATTAGTTAAAAAAAATAGTTTTTAAGATTTTTTGCATCTTTTTGTTTTTGAATTATTAAATATTACTTTAAAAAAGCATAAAATTCATGAAACTTAACAATTAACATTGAATATTGTTATTTATACAGAAGTTTATTTTGAAAATAAAAATTAGTGTAACTCTAACTAATGTTCAAAAATTGATTTCTCATCATTCTGTCAGTAATGCATCAGTATAATAATTTGATTTATGAATAAAAATCACCTGCTCTTTAAAAATTTTATTATAAAGATATATTCCTGGATTTGTCAGTAAAGTATCTCAATAACATTGCCTTAATAATTGTCAATTAAAATAATGTGTTTTATTTTCAGTTTCCAGAACATGGAATCAGCAAATTAGATCAACGATTACTCCTTTTTCGACATGATTACACTAATGAAAATATTTTGTTACCTTTAAATTCAGTTTCTGATATAACAGAAAATACCCTCATAGAAATTGTTTTATCAGGTAAGAAGTATCTTCAATGAAAAGTAAACTATTAATTCTATTTATTATAAATCATAAACTGAAATAAAATTCTAAAAATATTTTTTATTTCTTATAAAATGTCAAGAAATATAATTCTTATGTTCATTTTTTGTTTAGGAAACAACATAAATGATGATTCTCAAATGAGACCACATTCTCTTATGCTACATTCTTATAAATCTCCTACATTTTGTGATTTTTGTGGAGAAATGCTATTTGGTTTAGTTAGACAAGGCTTAAAATGTGAAGGTAAATAAGATTTTATTATTTTGTTTTATGATAAATGTTACATATAATATGTTCAAATTGATGTGCCATTTGTTTAAATAGCAAAGTTTTCTTATCTGCATAAATGTTTTAGTGATTCAAGCATGTAACTAAGAGAAATTAGCTGAAGGATGAAATCAGAATGTTTTCTAAATCAAAATATATAGCAAAATCATTCATATTATTGTCATTATTAACGATTTTTAAAGTAATAAATATTTTTTAAGTAATAGTTTTACTGTAAAGACTGATTATTTTTTTGAAAAGATTAGTTATAATTCCTATTTCATAAGAAATATGAAGTTAAAAGTAACCATAGTAATTTTATACTGTCTTTTGAAATTTATTTTGAGGATTCTTATATGTTATGAACTCTTGCTTTATTAGATAATATAAATTATACTTAAATGTATTTTACTTTTGTCTTATCTTTTCAGTGAATACAAAAATGTATACATAATCAAAACAAAGATTTATACAGTAGAACCTCGATCCATCGTTCCCGCATCTTTCGTTATCCCGTATGTATCGTCTAGTTTTAAAGGTCCCGTCCACAATACTATTTAAATAATGTTAATTATACCCGCTTAGGTCATTTTTGAAACATGCAGATTCCCGCATCTATTGTTCAAAATTTTTAGCGACCTTCGAAAAATACAGTGAATTTATCCAATTGTGTTCATGTTTAAGAAAAAAAAAGTTGTTCTAATTGTGACCTTGGATGCACGTGCGTATTGATAAACCAAGAGCGAATCCATGAGAGTGTGGTGATCGTTAAATACAATCCCCAAATGGGCGATAAAATTGCCATTCTGTAAGTGACAACCTTCCAGTGTACAGGTGGAATGAAATAAAGTTTGCAATAGAAAAAAAAAAGTAAAATGATAAGCAGTGAATTGCTTTTATAAAAAGTAGAATAATAATTTTTTTTTAGGTATTGAAAATTTCACAGCCTTAAATGAACAGATTTCACGCTTTAAAGAGCGACATGGATTAAAATTGAAAAAATTGTGTGGTCAAAGCGCAGCTGTTGATAACAGAGTGGTTCAAGATTGGTTTTCCAAATTACCGGCATTAATTGAAGGATATGACTCTCGTGACATTTACAATGCGGATGAAACGGAGCTTTTTTATAGATATTTGCCGGACCGTACTCTGACACTAAAAGGAGAGGCTTGTTATGGAGGTAAAAGTTCTAATGAGAGACTGACTGTTTTATTGTGCTCAAATAGTGATGGAAGCAATAAAAGAAGGCTGATTGTAAACGGAAAGTCAGAAAAGCCAAGGTCTTTCAAAAACATCAAAAATTTACCTGTGTCGTACCGTGCTAATTCAAGAACATGGATGACAAATGAAATTTTCTCTGAATTTCTGAATGATTTTGACAAGTCAGTTGGAAAAGAAAAAAGAAAAGTAGTTTTATTCATTGACAAGTGCACCCTCCGGATATATCTTCATAATAAAATGTGACAGTTCATATTTATTCCCCTAATTGCACTAGTAGGGTTCAACACCTGGATTTTGATATTATTCACAGTTTCAAGCGCCATTACAGAAAGAATTTAGTTAGAAATCTCTAGCTAGGAGGGATGAAAGAAAATGCAATAGCATCAAAATTGATGTTTTACAAGCCATTTATTTCGTTGTCTCTGCCTGGGAGAGAGTAACCCAAGAAACTATAATTAACTTTTTTAATAAGGCTCAGGGGGATATTACAGAACTCGAAAATGTAACTGCTGATGCTAACGATGAAGAGGAAAATGATTTATCACAGTTGTCATCGATTATGTCATGATTTATCATGGCAAATGTCTCGAACATCACCATTGACGATTATGCATCAATTGATGAAGAGGTTGCGACATGTGGCTTGATTTCTGTTCAAGATATGATTGCAGAGAATAAAAAAATGGATGATGATACCGATTAACACAAAAATGTCAATACAGAGCCAGTTCCAACGTTTGTTGAAGCACTTAAAGGATTCGAAACAATGAGAAATTTTCTTTATTCACATGCATTAAGCGAAAGAGAGCAGAAAGATGTCATTAATGTTGAAAATTTATTGTTTGGGTTAAGAAGAAAACAGTGTGTACAAGTTAAAATTTCCCAATATTTCCAGTAAATAAATAGATTTATTCCTCTTTATTCTGCTTCGTAAATTTTTTGTAGTAAGTATTTTTCTCCTTCAAATTTTCTATATTTTAATGTAATAAATTTATTTATGCCATATACTTTTTCACGCGAAAATATTTTATGTTGACCCTCATTAATCGTTTTCCTGTAACTATCGTTTGAAACGATCGATCGAGGTTCTACTGTATAAGAATTAAAAAAAATTAAGTTTAATACTTCTTGTTGTTAGAGTTACACATTTTAAAGAGATACATGAAATTAATACTTGGTCTTTCTGTATTGTTATCTTAACAAGCATAGATTCTGTTGAAAATCATATTTTAAATGTAAAATCTAGCTAACATTTTTTTTTTCTTCTGAAACATCAGTTGAGGCTCACTTAGGAGATTTGAAAAGTGTTTGTGTTCGGTTCTGTCTGTCTCTGTTTAGCAATAGCTGTCGCAAAAAGCATTTGATTAGCTTTATATTTGGTAGATAGGTTGATGAGCTTCCTGGAATTAGCTGTATAGTTTTTGAATAATAATTCCTGTTAATTTGATTCATTCATTTAAATAATATAGAACATTTCCTTTCATGGCATAATGCTTTACTATGGGAATTCAGATGATTTTAAAATTTTAATTATTCATTAAAAATAAAACTGCACATTTGAATAATTAATTTAAACGTTAATTTATGCATGCTAAATTTTTTATATCGAGTTATCAAATTAATCCAATCGGTTTGAAAATTTGACAATGCATTTATTAGAATTTCGAAATCGTTTTTGGAAAATTTTATGCATCTGTTGAAGAATTATAAAACTTCTTACTTTCATTTTTTTGCAAATTTTCCAATAATATTCTTTTTTCCCCCTCTTTTATTTAATTGTTGCCTAGCAATGTATTTTCGAGCCCAAAGTGTATTAATAAAAGAAAATTTTAAAAAATTGCCCTATTTGATACAATATTTTATTAGCAAAATAACTTATTTTCAGATTTTAGTATGCTTTTTCTATTGAAGTAGATGAGGATTTATTTGGATTAAGAGCTCTCCTTTAGATACTATAGAATGACCATGACCAACAGAATAGTTTTCTCTATGCAAAATTTATAAAAAAATTTTCGATGACTAATTAAATATAAGAGAAATTTACATTTGTATAAGTATCTTTTGTTACATGAGATTTTTTCAAATTTTTACAACAGATGCCAATGTTTCATAGTTGAAAGGTAAGTATTCTTTTAAGGATAGAAGGATAAAATCTTCTGTACAAGGAGATGCTTGTGATGAAGAAATGTACTTTTCTTTTCGAAAAAATTACAAGATTAAGCAGTTTACCAGAATTTCATTGCATAAAGCAGTGTTTAATGCTTAAAATACTTTTAAAATTTCCGAGAGCTTCAAGAAACCTTGTATGTTTATATATATATATATATATATATATATATATATATATATATATAACTTCAAATAACTGTATTGCAGATTGTAGGATATTAAATATTATGCAAAGTAAGATTAGTAAACAATTATTAAAGCCCCCTGATCTTCAGATTTATTAGTATATATTCTGATATTTATCAGCCATCAATATCATTATGTTCTATAGTGTACCATAATAGGATTTATTTGTATTTTTATATTTATTCCTTATTGTATAGTAAGGAACCAAACTGCAAAGGGAAAAAAAAAAGAAAACTCCTCATGCTTTCAATCACAAAATTGTTGCAGAAATATACAAAAATAGCTCTTCAATTGGGAATTGTCTTCTTTCAACTCATCTTTAGAAAGCTAGGGTGCTGTTTTAATAGAGAAATTATAACAAACTTTAAAATTTTCAATACAACTGCCTACTTTTGACACAATATTTGGAATCCTCAGAAAATTTTAGCATAGGATACCTAATGGGAAGTCATTTGGTGAAGCAGTTCAGGAGTTATGCAGATTTACAGTTTTAAACTCCTAATGTTAAATTCATTTTTAATAGTTACAAAGCAAACTGCAAGGCATGTAGATTTTTAAGAATAACTCTAAAACTATTTGGCAGAATGAGTTGTAATTTTTGGAATCACATTTTTGAAGCATCTGGAAACTAATTTCTGTAACAAAATTTATACATTGTTTGTATTTTAGTGCATTATCTTTATTGCTGTAGTAAAAGCAATCTGTTTTATCCCCGGCACCTGGGTACGTCATTGTTCCCGTATGCTCTCTGTGATCATGGGTGGGGTCAATTGTGTCAACATATTTTTGGTATATCATTTTGCGCTCTGCTTTGGCCGTTAAGTTCACTTAGTGTGGGATTTTAAAGCTTTTCTGAATTTATTTTTCTGACCCAGATTTAAAATTTTTATTTCTGATTGTACCAATCAGAGTCAGTTGAGTTTGTGCCATGGATGCGCTTTGCTGAAGGAAATGTCGTTAACTATTTATTTCACAAAAATTATTACTATCAGAGATTTTATAAGAAGATCTCAGGGGTTTATTATTTTTTTTTTACAAATTTTAAAGGTCGAGGAGGAAAATACCTTTACTTTATGCTGATCAAATAAAGAACATTTTTATTAAAAGGATATCTTCTTTTCATAATTTCAATTACATTATTCCTGGACATTTGTAAGGAAACAATTTCCTACATACTTCCTGCTTCTGACCTCAGAGTGGGGTTATGGCAAAAATGATAATATAGTTTGGCAAATGAAAATAAATTTTTCCTCCCTGCAAAAACAAAGGGTGAGCTTTATGAATTGGCATTCCCTATTCTAAATATGTCATTGAAATTCCTACATCATGTACAGTATTTTATTTTTGTGGCAATACTAATTTGTGGAAAACCTTTCATTTCATTTGTGAATACAATGCTGATTTAATTTTTAATTAACAGGAATTTTTAACCAGAAACATGTATTAACGAAATATGAGTGTACTATGTCAGAAGTCATTTAAAAACCTTTCAAATGATATCGCGTTTCGTAAATTCATAGAAAAAGGGATGTTGACAACAGAAATAATATACATGATGATAATATTTGATAATGCTGTTAAGAAGAAAAGAAATCTGAGCTTATTAACATATGTAAAACTACACTTTCAGAGAATTATCTCCATTGTTTTTCTTACATTTAAATTTGTTCAGATTTTTAATGTTTACAATAGTAGTGTGTATTATATATATCATAAATAATACAACAAAATTTTAATTATCCTAAATCCAGTCATCCAGATCTATATCACAAAATAAAAACTTTGTGATATGAATGGCAATACTAATTGTACGTATTTATTCGTGAATATATAATTTTCCTGAAATTCCTTTTAAATCAATGTATTTTCCCTTTCTTCTTCTTTTTTTTTTTTTTTACTGTTTGTAATAAAAGTGATCCTAATGAAGGCTTACTATAATATGAATATATAAGGCTAGCCTTTTTTTTATTAAACAAAAGTGATTTTAAAAGAAATGTTTATTTAAGATGTCCTTTTTTATGACTGTCCCCAGTATCTGGATTTCTGCATACCCAGATTATGTTTAGAATACATTAGTCTGGATAATTGGAGTTTTTCTGTACAACTAAATAATTTGTTATAATGTTTTAATGAGCAAATGTTTGGAGTTCTTTGAATTTTGTCATAAGGGGCTTTGACTGTAGATTATAAGTGTAAAAAGTGTTGATTTTTCTTGTTATGTATTTATTCATTAAACCACTTGCACTGGAAAGATATGCCACACACATTGAGAGATTTTTATGAATTAGTTAATAGCTGTCACGTCTCGTACCACTATTTTTTAATAATAGTCATCTATTGCTTCTTTGACATTTTTATCCCAAAAAAGACCAACTCAAATACTTGATTGTTTGGAGGAAGTAGAAAACTTTGGAAGGTTATAGTATTAAAAAAAAAGTCCGAGAGATATGGAACTTTTTCCTATGATTAGGTAAACTCTTCTAGATCCCAATAGAAAGGTGCCGCGGTACATATTCACTTAAAATCTAACAGGGTTCCTACGCAACTGGAAAGTATGGAAAACAGGTAATTGTCAGGGAAAATGACAAGTGCTCAAAAAGTCATGGAAAAGTCAGGGAAAAATTGCATTTTCCCCTAAAACCTGGAAAAATCAAGGATTTAAAAAAAAAAAAAAAAAAAAAAAAATGTGTTATCATGTGTCAAGATTCTTCTGAGTTCCGAATTCAGTCTGTAAAAAATTCAGTTTTTTACTGGCAAATAGATTTTTTGCTGCATTCATATTTTTAACATAATGATGTTTTAGTCATACAAATTTGTTGCTAAATAGGTGATACTTCTGCGAAAGAAATATTGAGCCAAGTTAAGGTGGCTAGGATGAAATATCACGGATATTTAAATAAGAAAAAGAAAGAAAATTATAAAGCAATAAAAAAAGAAAAGCTGTAGCTAAAATTAAATTGTTAAAGGCAAAAAATT
Source organism: Maratus michaelseni (assembly GCA_963931845.1). Classification (NCBI taxonomy): domain Eukaryota; kingdom Metazoa; phylum Arthropoda; class Arachnida; order Araneae; family Salticidae; genus Maratus; species Maratus michaelseni. The sequence goes on from OZ007587.1 coordinate 165,652,015, forward strand.
GAAAGTTACATAACAAACTGTTTCTGAAACAACACAAGTAAATGACATGGTGGTAGAAATGTCAAAAAATATTTGAATGGTTGATATGTGAAATCTAATTATATCAATAAAATGTTACTTTGAATCCATCCAAATTTTATTTTTTTAATTGTTTTTCATTTTTTAGATTTTAAGTATCAAATAATAGATTTTTAGTTTCAATTTTATAGATTACTTTTGTTCTCAGAGGTATATTTAATCATTAAGATCTAGAATTTCTATTCGTATTTATAAAAGTGTCGTGAATTGTGGGCATGGAATTGTAGGAAAAATGGTCTGGGAAAAGTCAGGGAATTTTGTTATTCAAATAGAGTATGAACCCTGATCTAAGCGTAGAGGTCACTTCAGTGACGTTTCACCTGGAGCTTACAATAGGCATTGGCAGGTTAAATAAGATGAAGATTACTATTAAAAAATTGTGGTACATGACTTGGCAGCTGTGTCAATTTGCAAAAAATCTCAAAGTGTGTGGCACATCTTTTCAGCAGAAGTTAAAAGAAGAAAAGAAATCATGATTGTTATTGCATTGAATGCTCTGAATATACCAAATGTAAATGGATTAATTTTTTTTTTCTATTCTAATATTTATTTTAGAAAACATGTTACACGTGGTTCGAATAAATTATACAAAACATTCTATGGAAATGGATTGTTAATTGTTTTATAGTAATTGTATCATTATTTCTTTGAGGAATTGTATCATTATTTCCGTGAGAAATGAGCATAAAATTAATTTTTCCAAAAACACATTTTTATATACCTATCATCCTCCCTCTTTACTCCTCCTAGAAATTCTGTAGAATTTTATCTTCAGAAATTTTATCTCTTTCTTCTTTCTCCTCTCTCCCCCCCTCCCCTCCCTCTTTTTAAGTTTCCTATTTTTCAATTTAGGGATAATATGTCAGACTTAGGCAGTGCAGTTTAGTGTAATATTAATCTACTTTTAAGTTCTCCTCTGTTATTCATTTTGCTATTCTTGACTTAACCGATAATATTTATGAAAGACTAAACTACTCGCATTGATTCTAAATCTTTTCACACTTCCAATGCTGCAGCTTTGGAAACTTTCTACTGAAGGATTAACTAACATCTTTTGTGGTAAGTAAGAGAAAACAGTTTTTGGTGTTTCACCTTTTAGCTTGCATGGCACACTTCATTTTGTCAGAAAAAAAAAAGTGCACCAGCAAAAAATGCTTCTTAATTTTGCACCATTATTGAAATTTAGATTTTAAATTTTAGCTTTTTAATAAACTTTTGAATATGTATTTTTAAATTGTGTGTTTATTATATGTTATCATAAAGATTTCTCCTGTAGAAAATTTCTGTTTGAAGATAGGCATTACATTAAATGAATGTCTGTTTGCCTCAATTACAAAAAAATATGTAGTTTATATGTTATGGTCAAAAACAAAATTTAAAAGAAAGAAAAAATACCAGAATTTCACATCATTCAATTTATGACAATACAAAATCATAATTTGAATTTAGGCATGTATGAGTTTTGGCCATATAAGCATAAAAAATAGCTATCTAAGAGGAATTTATTAGATAAAGTGACTTTAATTCTTATGTACAAAAAATAGCTAGATATTTTTATAACTTATTATAAGCTTTTTTTTTAGTTGTCTTAAATTTGACCAATGAAATTTCTCTATAAAATTTCTAAAATGTGTAAGTTAACCACATTGCTTCATGATAAAATGTAAGAATAATATATTAATTGTATCAATAGTCTCTGTATCTTGTTAATTGTTTATTTTTATTTTATTGATGAAGCACTTATGTAAAAACTGTTGTTATTGCAAATAACATTCATAAGCTTTAGCTGTAATAGTAAGACATATGGAATATTAAAATATAAAGAAAGGGATGGTCTTCTCTTTCTTCCTAAAATTATTAAGTTCACAACCCTTATAGTTTTGAGAGAAGTTAATTAACAGCTTCCTTCATCAGGTGTATCAGAGAAGAATTATCCTAGCCAAAGTAAAACTGAGTCTTAATCACTTTTACCTTTATCGAAATGACTTTCTTTGATAAATCTGATGAACGAAACCATTAATAGTTCCTGAAGCTGTACTTCTAAATTTGCTAATTCTTTGGAGAAAAAAAAAAGGACTCCTGTTCTGTGTATTAATATGCTTTACATATTTTATTCACATTTTTAACATGGCATTAAAAAAAAAATTAACCGTTTTCCATTGAACATAATTTTTCAATTATTTGTCTTGAAATAGATGTAACATTTAATCTAGTTTATTATTTGGCCAGCTTATAATTTTATTTTTGCTTCTACTGTTATCTTTGCTTCTGCTAAGCTTTGCGCACTAATGTAATGCATATATCACCCAGCAGGTAACACTGTTTTAGTTTTAATATTTTTCTTTCCATATTTCTGTAATTATTTGGTACTTTCTCTGATTTTGCTCTTTCCCTTTTAACTTTTGTCATGTTATTAAAACATGCCTTTTAATCTCATGTCATTTTATTCAATTTTATGTGGTTGGTAATACATTTTTTTACTGTTTTATTTCTGTTTCTAGGATGTGGCTTAAGTTTTCATAAGAGATGTGTATACAAGATTCCAAACAATTGTTCTTATGCTCGTCGTCGAAGGTCTTCAACATACTTACATACAACTCATCAATCAGATCAAGTAGGCTTATCATTGAGCATTCCAAATATGGCTACAGTAAGTGCTGATAATTCTATTTTCGTTATAGAATCTTTTCTAATTCGTTGATAAAAGTTTATTTTCTTTTTGCTTAAATTATATTTTAGAAGTCTCATGGTTTATGAAGATAGATTTTCCTAAATTGTGATTTTGATGAGTTATTTGATGCCAGAGTTAAAAAAAAAAAAACTGTTATATAAACCATAAATGAAACATTACCATAACACCAACTCACCAACTTAAAGTATGAAATAATGATTTAGTATGTAATAATTAGTTGACAATGAAAGTATTCCCCAACTCTCTGAATATAGATACCAAAAACTTATTTAAAAGAAGAAGAAATTAAATTAAAAATTGAATAAATGAAATTGAATGAATGAAATGAAATTTGTGGAATTTAGACAGAATTATCAAGTCCCAAATGCCTAAATACCACAAATAAAATGAGTGGTTTCATGGTTTCATCATCATATTAGCCATAACATTGTTAAAGAATATGAATATATATATATATATATACACCACTCCTTTGCCCCCCCCCCCCAAAAAAAAAAAAAAAAAAGTGGGCTCTTTTTTTTTTTTTTTTTTTTTTTTTTTTTTTTTTTTTTTTTTCAATAAAACCCCATAAAAGCATGTTTGATGCCCTCATTAATATATTTTATTAAAAGATTCTTGTAATGTAGCTGGAATTGGTAATTTGCTGATTAAGTCTGTTGGCAAGGGTGTTTGTAGTTTGAGATTTCCGTGGGAATTCTGGATATTTTGCACCAGATCAGTTTTTTAACTTAACCTAATTTTGTCTTGGAAGTCTATTTTCGAGAAGTTTTCAGTTTATTCATTGGGAAAAATCTCGTTTTAAATGAATGATAAAAGAACAAAAAATGATAATTTGATAAATAACTGTAGAGAATCTCACTTTTCTATTTCTAGCAAAAGTCTACTACTGTATTCTTATACATGGGGCATGTGTTGTACAACATGTGCCAAGTACGAGGGTCGATCCAGAAATAAGGTTCCCATCCAATTTACAAATAGACAACATTGTTTATTCTCATAGAAATTTACATCGTTGGAAAGAAGAAAGTTTTTTCTATTTCTCTACATAATCGCCATCTTTTTCTACGCATTTTTGTAGATGGTGCTCCAATTTCTGTAACCAATGTCGTAGAACTCCGCCGCCAAGCTACTAAGGAAGCATTTCGCCTCTTCTTTGACGTCATCGTCGCTCCGGAAGCGTTGGACACCCAAATGTTCCTTTATCTTGGGGAACAAGTGATTATCACTTGTGATAGTAGCACTTGTGTAATAAACGCTTTATAGAAATTCTATTTGATTTCTTAGTAACTGAATCGGAATAGCTGAAAATTTTGTGCATTTAAGAATGAAAATAGCTTTATAAATGCATCAGAAAATACCCAATTTAGATTTGGGAATACATATAAAAGAGAAAGAAAAAATATATTGTCCTAAATCAAGGTTTAATTTCTAACAAAAAAAAAAAAAAGTACCGGAGCCCTAATATTCTGCACTACTAATAACCATAGCATCCCCCCCCCCCTCCTCCACCGTCACTTCCAATCTGCATATTTATATTTCATACATTATATGTATTTGCAAAATTTAAAGCAATTTTTTTCTTTAGTGAAATTAAAATTTTAAATATATCTATCTGTATTTACTTACCACTTTTTAGTTATCACTCCGACCAAATAGAAATCTTTGCCTAATTTTAATGTTAATTAATCTTAGAATTCTACGATTAAATAAAGTAAGGATTGTGATTCGGAAATAGTGTTAACACAAAAAACAGAATAGTTTGCAGCTATGCATTTTTATGGAAAAATGAATGGAATTTTCAAAAATGAATATTTATATGCTGAAGAACTGGACAAAATTTTTCAATTTTCTATAAAAGATGCATATCTTAAACTTTAATCGATTCCTTCTGTATACCAGTCTTTCGTGATGAGTCTTTGAAAATCAGATAAAATTAAACATTTGAAACCGTGATCGGAAAACCTACATGTGCACATATAGTGTTTTGATAGAAAAGAATGCAAAAGCTTCAATATAGGAGGAAAAGGAAAGAATAATTTAGACTTCGGTTTTTCGGAAGCGCTTGCACTGGGCTCCAGTGCAATTTAAGCCCTGTCCTAAATTTATTTGGTTAAATATCCAAGGGTGAACTATTTGGCAAAAGGGCCAAATACAAATACTGAATAGTAGCCGAATATTCTTTACATCCATAGTATCTATAATATTATATTAAAAAAAAGAAGTTTGTCTATGTATCTCTCTGTGTGTGTGTCTGTCGGCTGATTCTGAAGAGACCTCTGCATAGCTACAAAATTTGGAAACAAGGTACCTCAATATATGTCATTTTGCACCTCAAAGCCCGATTTTAGAATTTTTTAGACTTTTAGTTTTCATGCAATTTTTAGTGTTTTTTCACGTTTTCCTGTGATTTTTCCACATTAGTTACAAGAATCTGGTTCTAATCTTTTAGCCCAATATAGTAAATTTGGTCTTCTTTTAAATAAAATTTCTTCGGAACTCTATTTTTGAATATTTGGCAGTTTTTCCCCTTCGCCACTAAGAAAATTTCCCCAGAACGCTTGATTGGTTGCCTCCATTTCGGCCTCAGTTATGTCCAAAATCATAATTTTTTTTTCTTTTTAGCTTAGAGAGGGTTGCTAATTCTTTAAAGGTAAAAAAATCAAGATTTTAAAAGGAAAGGGCAGATTATTAATTATCCTGATTTGGATTCTTTTGACTAGATTGTTTAAAATTTAACTTATGTGTTTTTTCACATTTTGCGGTGATTTTTTTACATTATTATGCCCTCTTTTCAATAAAAATTATTCCGAATTTGAATTGCGATTTTAGAATTTTTCGCAATTTGTATTAGTATGTGATTTTTAGTTTTTTTATGTATTTGATTTCAGAAATTGGCTACGATAATTTACTGTATAACCAAAAAAAGGGGACATTTTGTTTCTGTTTCAAAAGTTTACAATAATTGTTAATGTTAAAGGTCCTTGGTTTAGTTTTGAGGGGGAAGATTTTCCGGTCACAATTTAAATATTACGTTAATGCTCCGATTGAAACTCCCCCCCCCCCCCCCACCCCAAATCAAATCTTTTTTAATATTGGTCTGATTCAAATGAAATCTTTTCTAACATTCTTCCCAGGTTCCCTGGGTACTAAATAAACTCGGTATAATTTTTTCAGCCCTTGGTTACTGCCATTTCTGATATACTTTAATCTAAAGTAGGGAGAGGGGATTTATTTTCTTGGGTTCTATGGGCCTGATTTCAAGAGAATTGGTTCATCAACTTAACATGAAATAAATAAGATATAGGTAACTAGTTAAGATATAGATTGGGCACTCCCTGGTGGTGAACAGTAGAACTAAAAGTTTTTGCAGCACGTGCACAGCACGTCTGTTATACAGTGCTGTAGGCATCGGGGGCACGTGTTGGAGGTTCGTTTAGAACAGAATGCACCCCCCTGGCAGCAGAACTAAAAGATTTTCTCGTGTGTGTGACAAAAATGGATATTTTTTTTGAAATCACAAAATAAAATTACTGATTTCATAATCCCAGACAACAAATTCTCATTTTCACTCATTCTCGATTATTAAGAAACTATTTGAGGTATTGATTTGAAACTCGCAGTATATTTGCAGTTTATTTTTCCTATTATGAAAATGCAAATTTTGTCAAAATCAAATGGTAACTTCTTTTCTTAATTTTGGCTCTTTGAATCAAATGACCCAGACATTTGAGAGGGTCATCTTGAATTTACTTCCACTTTGGAGTCCGTCTCTCTGTTTACTTTCTGACAGATGAAAGGGTTACTAGAGGAACAGTTTTGTGTAGCGATTGCTAGAGAGTTTTTGAATTTCGTAATTTTTTTTTTTATGGAACTGGGCAACGTCAGGCGGATCAGCTAGTATATTTATATTTGTAATATATTCTTGAATGTGCATGCATTTCAGCTTAAGTTGAATAGTAGTGCAGAAACAATATTTGATAAATTAAACGATTTTTAAATGTTTCTAAGATTGGAAAAAAATAATATAATCAGCTATTTATATAGCACCTGTTATAATTGTATAAATGATTGGTGAATGTCCAGTTATTATGTTAGATTTTTTAATTGGCCATGAAAAATTGGGGAAAACAAATCTGAATTTCTGTAGATCCCATGTAAAAATTTGTGAAGGATTACCTCTAATTATATTAAATGGATCTCTTTTTATTAAATGGAATATTTGTAAAAAGGCCAAGTAGGACACAATAATTGCCGGGATTTACTTCTGAGTTGGAAATTCTATCTAAATATAATAAAATTTAATAATTAAGAAAGATCTGTAATTTCTCATCTGTTCTATCATCTTATTTACATAAAATTAAAAATTGGTTGTTAAAACTCCAGAGGCCATGCATTAATCAGGAATTGAATTTAACATTTCATGTCAGTTTTAATGTATTGAATTCTTATTGTTGATGACTGGTATATGAATATTTTTATCAATTATTTCAATTTTTTTGTGAAAACCACTATTTCTACCACCATCCAAGGATATGCATTTACACTAGTTCAGAAATAAAAAGGAATGGAATAAAACATCACATGATACATATTGTCCAGGTATCTGTTGAGACTTTCCTCGCAGGATCTTATTCTTGTGAAATTACAAATTGTCCCCCCCCCCCTTTTTTTTTGTACTCGTGAAAAACGTTAATAATTTTTTAAATATGAAATTAGTTCAGTTCCTATTTATATATTTTAATACAAGTTCCTATTTATATATTTTAATAAGGCCCTGTTTTAGTGAACATTTATATATACATATAAATGTTTTAAATTTAATATGTAAATTTACAAATAGGCTTTATATGTTAAATAATAGGTTTTTTGTGATTTCAATTGTTTTGTAACAGGTGCAATTTTATTTTAAGATAAAATTTGTAAAGGATTCATTTTGGAGATGAAAAAGTTTTGTGAAAGGTCCTTTTTAAAGACCATAAATTTTTGTAAATAGTTCTATAGAAGGATGAAAAATTTGATGAAGGGTCCTGTTTTAAGATAAAGTTTCACAACCTCTCCTCAAAAAGATAGATCCTTTCTTTTACTGTATCATCCTAACTTTGGCACAGTGTAGAAAATTCTTTTCATTCATTAATCTTTATACAGTGTTAATTATGATGTACTATGTATGCTTGATTTATTTCTATGAACTATTTTATCATATATTTCAATTTGCTTAAAAATGATTTATATTGTTTCAGTACATTTACTTAAAATGAGTTTTATTGGACTTATTTATGATTTTAAAATGATTATGTTAAAAATTCTTTTATATGTCAATGGCTGGAATTCACAAATTACTGTATATTGAGCAGGAAGAAAGATACTGCCAAATAAGCTCATTTATTCTTTGTAATTCTGTGCTTAAATGTTGTCAAGCCTTTACAAATGATCCACAGAAAAAAAAAAAATTATTTTTTTACTAAATGATTATTACTTTTTTAAAAACCAGATTTCCTACTTTTTTATTATTATAATACACTGTGATCGTAAATTTTCCTGGGATTTATATATATATACACAATTTTAGGAGATTTTATTTTCTAAAAATTTCTTGGAGGGGAGGGGTATGAATATTTACAATCACCTTGTATGGATATCAGAATGGATTTGAAAAATAATAATAAAAGTGATATCACTTGCATGTAAAATTGCCTTGTTAGATATTTGGAATTTATAAATATAGAAAATAGTTTGCAAATATGAATGTACACATTATATATAACCATATGTTATATATTGACAATTTTATAGTTTCAGCCACCATCACCTAATCGTAACCGAAAATCTCCCTCCTTGCCCCCTACAAGGATGCTAGGTGTTGACAAAGTTCCATCTGGGAAGATGCGAGTTCCTCATAGGTTTGAAATCCATTCTTATACAAGACCAACTGTTTGTCATTACTGTAAAAAGTTATTAAAGGGGATTATTCGTCAAGGAATGCAGTGTAAAGGTAAGAACATAAAATATTAGATTGAAATCCAATAGTCTTTGCATTAGTTTAAATTTTATAATTTTCTATATCTGCTGTGTCATGTAATCATAACAATGATTATTATTATTTCTTTTTATGAATCTGAAGATATTGGTTTCTTTTTAAATTTGTAACCTATGCCTTTAAATATTTTTTTCTTTTTTTAGCTATTTAATACCTTTTGAAATCAAAGGACATCGAACAAGTTCTTTAACTGAAATCTGACCAAATCTCTATTTTAAGGATTCCATATAATTAATTTATATAGAACACCTAACATGAAATTTAAAACCTAGCAAGTTTGATCAATAAAATGTCCAAAACTCCAATTTAGAGATGGCATATAGTAATTTTTCACTCGTTTGTCACAGGAAAATTACAAAACATTACAATGAATAAAACCCAATATAAAATTCCAATATAATATGAAACAAAAACATATGATGCTAGATAAAATTTAAGTAAAAATTGGAACAACAAATAGAACATAGATGATATGAAACAATGATAGAAATTTAAAATACCAAAACGATACATGGATGTTTTATTGTCAGTCAGCAGAACACCACATGTTGCAAAGAATGCATTATTTCATATAATATTGGGAGTACAAGTTAGTTCGGTTCCTTTTTTTGTGTTCAAATATGCATTTATTTCAAAACAAAATGAATGAACAGATTAATCAAAGTTTTGTCCATCACTGGCTACTACTAATTGCCACCTCTCAGGCAATTTTCGAATTCCATCTCGAAAAAATAACTCATCTTTTGAGGCGATCCAAGTTTGGAGCCAATTTTCAATTTCTACAAAAGAAGTGAACTGGTGACCGGCCAAATCGTGCTGCATCCATCGGAACAACCAGGGCTTAAGTTCTAACAAAAAAAGTACCGGAGCCCTAATATTCTGCAGTACTAATAACCGTAGCGTGTCCCCCCCAATCTGTATATTTATATTTCATACATTATATGTATTTGCAAAATTTAAAGCAATTTTTTTCTTTAGCAAAATAAAAATTTTAAATATATCTATCTGCATTTACTTAGCTGTCAATTATTCCACTTTTTAGTTATCACTCCGGCCGAATAGAAATCTTTGCCTAATTTTAATGTTAATTAGTCACAGAATTCTGCGATTAAATAAAGTAAGGATTGTGATTCGGAAGTAGTGTTAACACAAAAAAAGAATAGTTCGAAACTATGCATTTTTGTGAAAAAATTAATGAAATTTTCAAAAATTAATATTTATATGCTGAAGAATCGAACAAAGTTTTTCAATTTCCTATAAAAGGTGCATATCTTAAACTATAATTGAGTCCTTCCGTATTACAGTCTTTCGTGATGAGTCCTTGAAAATCAGATAAAATTAAACATTTGACACCATGATCGGAAAGATTCGGTGCTTTTATAGAAAAAGAACTGCTCAATTGCTTATTGTAAGAATAACATTACCAACAATTATATCTACTATCAATTTAGGCTTCGTTTTTTCAGAAGCGCTCGCACTGTGCTCTGGAGCCCAGTATTTATGGGCTCCGGTGAATTCCGACCAATATTTAAATATTTACTAAAAGCAGAGAAGTAACGAAGCCAGGCTCCGGCGCAATTTAAGCCCTGGGAACAACCAATAATCAGAAGGAGCAATGTCCGGAGAATACAACGGGTGCAGTAAAACATCCCACTTGAACGTTTCCAAATATTTTTTTTACGACTTTTGTGAAAAACTGCTTTTCAATGTCTCTTGGTGTTTCAGTTCATAAGGCACTCAATTTCCTTGTTTTTGAATCATTCCTATGGATTTCAATTGTACAGAAACGGCTTGTTGACTCACTCCCAATGATTCTGCAAAATCTTTTTGCATCTGACTCAGTTCTTCACCCAGTAATGCCTCTAAATCTTTGTCTTTGAATTTTTTTGGCTGTCCAGAGCAAGGTTTATCTTCAAGGCTGAAATCACCATTCTTGAAACGTCGAAACCATTCCCTACATTATTTATCAGTTGGAGCAGCATCACTATAAACTTCAACAAGCATTCGATGGGCCTCAACTGCACTTTTCTTAAAATTAAAGCAGAAAACTGAACCTGCTTAGTTAACACAAAGTTTGATATATTCAACACAGTAAAAAACAAGTCTTTTGTATGAAACTCAAAGCACTATAAACTGAATATTATGGACATATGTCTAACCTCTTTGAAACTACTAAAATCAGCTGTCATTATAAAACATTCAGAACAGCTGGTGCCATCTTTTGAAAACAGACCGAACTAATTTGTAAACCCAATAAGATGGCAAATTTGCCAAGAATAGTCTGTCACTGCCAATGTAATGCATTGAAAGAATAAAACAACAGTTATATATATATATATATACACACACATACAAATATATTAGGATTTAAACTGAAATTTCTATAAATCTATGTTAAAATTTATGTTTAATTCGAATTTTGAAAGTCTATTTGGATAATTCTGTCGGCATTTCACCAATTTCAGAGATACCATGTTCCTCTATTCTCATGTTGTAATAAAATCTATTTATTAACAAAATCTATTGATTCTAACAGAATCATTTATATTGTAGAAAATGGAATCTTAAAGGAAAAGCTGATAGCTTTGTGTATTCAGAGTTTCCCCCAGGTTTAAAAAAGGGCAGGGTGCTGCTGATGAGGAAAGGGCACTTTTACATTCTTCAGGGCACTTTTTTAAAATTTTTAAGGCCACCTTTAATATTTAAAGGACAACACACTTTCAAAACACAGGTCAATAAGTCAACTTTTACTATTCAAGCAATAAATATTTCTAAGGCTATTATATATGATACTTTTACTTCAAAGAATAATGCCCCTCGAAAAATAAAGAAATTGAGAATAAATCTGTGTGCCAACTTTGAAGCAAATCGGATAATTCTGCATTAAATACCCATTTAGCTAAACTAAGGGGAGATTAGCCCCCCATTTCCCCCCTTAAGCAATGAACCTCCAAATGTAATCAGGGAAGCGTCTTATCAGAACAAACCTGTATACCAAATTTGAAGCAAATTGGATAATTCTGCATGGAAAGAGGGGGGGGGGCATTAGTCCCCCTTTCCCTCCCTTTATACTTAACCAATAAACCCCCAAAACTAATTGGGGAAGCACCTTGTCATAATAAACCTGTCTATCAAATTTGAAGCAAATCAGATAATTCTGCATGAAAAACCCTTTATCTAAATTAAGGGGGGATTAGCCCCTTCCGGGCGCGTAAAAATAATGAATATCGTCATTTTGGAGCGCAAAAATCATGAATTTCGTTGATCGCGCGCATAAAAATCATGAATTTCGCCGATCGGGTGCCTAAAAATCATGAATTTCGTCATTCGGGAGCGCAAAAATCATAAATTTCATCGATCGGGTACGGAAAAATCATGAATATGGTAGATTGGGTGCATAAAAATCACTAATTTCGTCGATCGGGCACATAAAAATTATGAATTTCGTCGATCAACCGCATAAAAATCATGAATTTCGTCGATTATGCACGGGGGGAAATCATGAATTTTATCGAACAGGAGCATAAAAATCATGAATTTTATCGAACAGGAGCGTAAAAATCATGAATTTTTTCGAACAGGTGCGTAAAAATCACAATTGTTGTCGAACAGGCACGTAAAAATGATTTATGAAATTCACGATTTTTTAATGGATCTCTTGACGAAATTTTGTTTTTTTTTTCTGCAATCGTTTAACAAAATCTTTTTTTTTTCTTTTTTTTTTTCATGAATTGATCTTGCAGAATTCGGCCATAAATTAACAATTCACGGACGAATTACATGTCCATATCCTGTGTCTCCCTCTAAGAATATCTCTCAATATTTCACGACCTACAAATTTAACCTGTTAACTGGGTATGACGAAATTACTGCAATATTTTTGAACGCATTACTTCCATCAGTAAAATTAAAAAAAAAAAAAAAAAATTGTCTTATTAAAACGGCATTGTGTCAAAGTTTTCAGATATAGAAAAAAAAAAAAAATGTGAAAGATCGAAAAATTGGGAGACTTGGCAAGTCTGATTTTACCATTCTATTTTGATTTAATAGAATAAAAAACGAAAGTCATACACACACACACAAAAAAAAAAAAAAAAAATCTATTGGAAAATGAAAACAATAAAGCAGAAAATATTTAAAAGAAATAAAAGGGAAATGACAAGAAGTCGGAAAATCGCAGATCAGCGGAAGAATCTCACGCCTGCCTGAAACTCATGATTTTTTTTGTTCTACGAGAGATAGACGAAATACATCATTTTCCCCCGCAACTGATTAGCAAAATTCGCCATGTTTATTATCGTATTCAATTGACTAAACTCGCATTTTTTCTTTCTTTTTTGTTAATGATAAATAGATATGATTTATTTTTTGGCTAGTAAATTGTTTCCTTTCATCTATTAATTCCAAAATACTGATTTATCCGAATTCTGCAAAAAATGTATCTGCGAAATTTTGCTAATTCTCGAAAAAATCATATTGTAGAGTCTGAAACTTTGCAAGCCACAGGATTTATTTTATTTTATTTATTTTGCGGGTGTTTGTAGGGGTAGGTCTTTGTATTTTTTACTTAATTACCGTACTACAGATTTTATTCTATAGTTACGGAGAAATTTGGTATTTTTGGAGGTCGACATCTATGTAGTGAACCAAGCAATGCTAAGGCGCCATTTATTGAGATTGAAAAAAACAATTTTCTTATTTTCAGAAGTATGTTTTTATGAATTTTAAAATCCCAGTAAAAAACTGGAGACATTCATACTTAAACATAAAAACGGAAGATTGTGATAAAAAAAGGTAGTCTCCCGCGAAAAACTGGAGAGATGGCAGTTCTGTATTACAAGAGCTATACTCCAGTTCTGGTTAACATAACAGGTTATTATAGTCAGTGGCGTAGCGTCGGGGGAGGGGCACGATCATTTTACTACCAGTATAATTATATACCGTAATTTCACGCGTATGCGTCGCGCCTTAGTTAAGTGTTTTTCAAACCGGAAATTTTATTGAAAATAAGAACATAGGCGTAGCCTCGGGGGGGGCACGAGGGGGCACGTGCCCCCCCAACTTTCTGAACATCAATTTCTAAAATATGATTACAGTCAATCAAGACTTGTCTTGTATTGACCCAAACTGGAAATGAAATAACTACTTTAATTTCCATTTTATATTTCTTCATTTTTTTTTTTACTTAATCAGATGTCGGATCAGTATAGATAGCTCAGCTCCTTTTCTTTGAAGTAATGAATTTGGTAGCAAAAATTGTATTGTGCAATACAAACCCTCATACGAACATTCATTAAACAAAAGTTTGAACTATCACTCTCTTACATCTGCGGACAATTTCAATGTGTCAGTTGTTTTTTTCCCGCTGTCTTGCGGTTAGTATCTACATGTAATTTTTCCCCCCTTCTCATTCCGTCTGTAGACTTTAGAAAATGTAGTTGTGTTTATCAGAGAGGGAGTTCTGTTTCCCGCAATATATATTTCATTTAATTTGTTGTAACTTTAATTATAATTTAATCAAGTCATAAATATCCTGCTTTTCCAAGCTGTGTCGCTGGAGTTATTTACCTAATGGAATGCAACCATACATCACTAAGATTATAAAAAATAATTAATATTTTCTTCATTTAGTTATTAAATATGTTCCTCTCTCTTACTTATTATTTTTTTTTATTGACAGCACTTAATCTTCTACTATAACTTCGCATTTTTGAGATGCAATGGTTATGATTTTTTTTTTTCAAAATGTAAGCTTTGAATGAGCTGTTTTAAAGTTAATATACAGCTGTACCTTGGTAAATGATGGTAATCCGTTCCAGAAATACCGTTGTTAAGCAAAACCGTTGCTATCGAAGGTGCAATTTTCCATTCAATTTTGCAGGCGCACATACCTTAAATGATTAGTTACTTCTTAAAAGTGCTGTTTAAACTTATTTCAAATGTCTTAAAAGTTTGATAAATGTCTTTTATTTATTATCAGGGCCGTATCGCGGGCGGTGCCCCCCACCGACCATGCGCCAGATACAGTTGTTGTGGTGCTGTTTATTATATTTGTTACAAAAATATTAATTTCAATAAAAGGATCTAGCGGAGCTTTCCTCATTTACTTGGTACTTTTTTTTTTCTAAGTGAACCTCGAATTAAATGAACCTGGTAGTGGGGTCCAACTGCTGTCAACAGCGTACACCCGTGCAGGCTACGCCTGATCTGGTCTCGAATCGAACTAATCTTGAATTTAAAAAATTTTTTATTTCGACCCAAATTAGTTTAATATTTTGACATTCGTAGTTCACGTTACGACGATTTTGTAATCTTCCAACTTTAATTTAATCGCAAGAAAGGAAAATTTAACAGAGTTAGTTCTTTCCGTTTCGAAAAAAAAAAGGTCAAAAATTTGCCGAAAAAGTGAAAAAGCACTAAAAAATTCGCGAGCAATTCAAAACTTGCAGAGGACAAAATATACTATATTGGTCTAAAAGGTTGAAAACGAATTCATTTTACAAGTGTTAAAAAATTGCCTTTAACCGCCGAAAATCGCGTACAATTTTTTATGTACACGATTTTAATACGATATATATAAACCGGATATCCCTAGGATTCCGTTCGCCGCAGAATGCAAAGAAACGCTAAAAATCTCTCTCTTCTTTTAATTGCAGAGGACAAAATTTACTATATTGGGCTAAAAGATTAAAACCCGATTTCTGTAACAAATGTTAAAAATGTTTAAATCGCATGATAAATTAAAATCATTGTACAGATTATGAATAAACTTTATTGAAAAGATAAAAAAAAAAAAATACTGTATTGGGTTAAAATATTGAAAGTGGATTCTTTTCATGAATGTGAAAATATATCCACAAAACGTAGAAAAAAAAATTTCCATAAAAAATTTTTTTTTCACGAAAAGTTGAAAAACCACAGAAGACAAAATTTACTATATTGTGTTCAAATATTGAAACCAGATTTCTTTTGCGAATGTAGAAAAATCGCCGCAAAACGCATAAAAACGTAAAATTTGCAAAAAATAATCGCGACAAACTTAAAAATCTCAGAGAACAAAATTTATTACATTAGGTTAAAAAATTGTAGCTGGATTCATTTTACGAATGTCAAAAAATCGCCGCGAAACGTGAAAAAGCGTTAAAATTGCATGAAAAATTAAAATCATAGTATTTATTCCGAATAAACTTTATTGAAAAGAGAAAAAAAAATTACTCTATTGGCCTAAAAGTTTAAAACCGGATTCTTTTTACGAATGTGAAAATATCTCCACAAAACGTAAAAAAAAACATATAAAAAATCACATAAAAAATCACGAAAAATTAAAAAATCGCAGAGGTCAAAATTAACGGTATTGTGTTTAAAGACTGATTTATTTTACGAATGATAGAAAAAACGCTTCAAAATGCGTAAAAACAGAAAAAAAATTCACGAAAAACTTAAAAATCGCAGAGAACCAAATTTATTATATTGTAGCTGGATTCATTTAACGAATGTCAAAAAAAAAACATCGCAAAGCGCGAAAAAACGCTAAACCCCACATAAAAATTCGCGAACGAATTCAAATTTGCTATAACGAGTTCCGAATAAACATTATTGAAAAGAAGCAAACATTTACTATATTGGGCTAAAAGGTTATAATTGGATTCCTGTTATAGATGTTAAGAACTTCCACGAAACGCGAAAAAAAAAACCCCGCAAACAGTCGTATGAAAAATTCCCGATTAAAATCAGTGAGTACAAAATTGAGTACAAAATGTAATCGCAGAGTTCAAAATTTAGTACAATTTGCTGAAAGATTGAAACTGGACTCCTTTTACGAATGTTTAAAAATCGCATCAGAACTCGCAAAATATCTCATAAAAAATTCATGAAAAATTTAAAAATCGCAGAGGACAAATTTTACAATAATGGGCTAAAAGGTTGAAACCAGATTCGCATCACAAATGTTAAAAAAATGCCACAAAACGCGGAAAAACACTAAAAATCACATGAAAAATTTAGAAATCACTGAGGACAAAATTTACTATATCGGGTTGAAAAATTGAAACCAGATGTATTTTACGAATGTTTAAGAAAATCGTCACGGAATGCTTAAAATTGCATACAAAATTCGTGAAAAATCTAAAAATCGCAGATCACAAAATTTGCTATATTGGACTAAAAGATTGAAGTTGGATTACGTTTACGGATGTCAAAAAAATCGCCGGGAAACCCAAAAAATCGCATAGTAAATTTTCAAAAAATTAAAAAATCGCAGAGTAGAAAATGGACTTTATCGGCTGAAAAAATAAAACCAGATTTCTCGTTATGAATGTTTAAAAAATTGCCTCGGAAAGATAAAAAACGCTAAAAATCACATAAAAATTTCGCGAAAAATTAAAAAAAGGCAGAGGACAAATTTTACTACATTGTGTTAAAAGATTGAAATTTAATTCCTAGCACAGATGTTAAGAAACTGTCGCAAAACGCGAAAAAACGCTAAAAATCACATAAACATTTCGCAAAAAATTCAAAAATTACTGTACGACGAATGTTTAAGAAAAATAAATTTTTAGGTCTAGGGGGCTAGAAGATCGAAACTGAATTCCTTTTTCCCAATGTGAAAAATCTCTGCGTGGCCGTTTTTAACCAAGATCACCACTGTATATATATGGGAATGTGTGCGTGCGCGCGTGTGTGTTTAATAAACATTTGTGCCCCCCCAAAATTTTCGGTCACGCTACGCCTATGAATAAGAAGTCAAATAAGTGTTAAGCAGAAGTAAGTCACATTTTATTTAAAATAAATTCTGGTAGGAAATCGGATTGTCTGAGGTGTGGCGTATACGCGCGAAATTACGGTACTACATTTGGTCTTATTTAATCTTTGAACAGTATGAATTAAATAAGGCCAAATATAGCACATAAAAATACTGGTAGTAAAGTGATCCTATCCCCCCCCCCCCCCTTGACGCTACGCCTCTGATTATAGTACCTTCAACAGTTCTTTTTACATTCTTGCTATCGTCAGGGAATTTCTAAATCTAAATTTCTAAATCTCTTATGATCGCGGACTTTGAACAGATGGGAGGTGAACGTGCGATCCTAGGTGTGTAAATGAGAAAACAACTTGCAGGCGCACATTCAAGGCGGGCGTCATTTTTTTAAACGAGGGGCAGAAGGGCGCTTTTTTTTTGGATGAGGGGCAAGAAGGGCGCTATTTGTTTAACCAAAGGGCAGGCAGGGCGCAGCGCCCTTCTGAAACTGTCTGGGGGAAACTCTGGTGTATTGTTGATAGATGTGATAGGAGTAAGTAAGTAAATGGCTGAGAAAATTCAAATATACATTCAATTTCTCACTATGGCAAAACAATTAACTTTGTTGAACATATTGAACTTAACACCTCTAAGTCTATTTAAATACTGTATTGTATATATTTTTAATCGTTTGTAGCAAAAAGGATCTTATTTTCAAGATACTTTAGGCTTAGCTTTATACTAAACAAAAGTGATTTTCAAGAAATTTTTATTTCACAACAAAACCTTTTGTTAATGATTGCCTTAATGTCCAGATTCTGCATATCCGAATTGCATCTAAAACATGTTAGTCTAGATAATTGGAATTTCACTGTAATAATTTAATTAACACTGAAATTCTGCATAATTATTTTTGTTAAAAATTAGCAATTCATTTTTCTGTTTTACTTATATTTTAGACTGCAAGTTGAATGTACACAAGCGTAAATGTCTAGAATGTATTCCTATAGATTGCACCGGTGAAGCACCTAAAGATAGTAAGTTAAATCTTTTAAAAGAATAATCATTTTTATTATTTTCATCTTAAAAATACCCATGCTTTCATTTATGTTGCCTCTTTTTCCATAATCATTATTAATGCTCTGAAAATCATCCTAGTGAAAATGCTTCTGTGTTTATTGTGGCCTTGTTGGATTATCCTTTTTGCCAGATCAGCTAATTTTAGCCTAAGTGAGTCTCTTACTGTCTGTGTTTGTGTGTGTGTCTGTGTATAAGTGGATACATTAAAAACAAAATATTTAAGTAAGCATCATAAGCAATTAAATTTTTTATTGTAATATCCTTTATGTAGGTAATTTTTTCATGCATAAAACTGATAGTCTTCAACTTATCATGGACCTTGGATGTCTACAAATTAAAGTCTTTTGTATTTTATCAAAAATAAAAATGGTTCTTAATTTTAGCTAAACATATCAAATTTTTGTTCACTCTTGTTATGTTACCATTTTATAAACCTCTATTAATTCAAATTAAAAGCATTGAATTTATTTATGATTAGTGTAAGTTAAAAGAAATAAGTTAGAGTAATTAATTTTACTTTTAACTATGATTGATCATAGTTTCAATTTCAAAGTGGAGCTTACAGTTGCAATGATTATTTTAACATATTACATACTCTAAATGATAATTAAACTTTTAAGTGGTTTTTATTGGTAAATTGAATTTAATACTTAACCAAAAATATGCATAAACACCATATTTTTAAGTGTATTGTACCAAAAAGTAAATTGGGTTCTTTCGTATTATCTGTGCCTGGTCAGATACATCACGTCAACAACGGTGCCAAATATACCAATAACAGTAAACCTTATTTTTTTCTTTCTACATTGTGACTGCATTTTATATTCTGTATTTTTAATTGTGACGTGTGTTTTAACTTACTTTCTTTCTAATTTTTTTTTTTTTTTTTTTTTTTTTTTTAATTCCTTATTTTGAATAATGCATTTAAAGGATATTTCCAAAAAACTGAAACATGAGCTATTCTTTATTTCTAAGAATGTGGTACTGTTGTACCACAAAAATATATGAGTGTTCAGATTTCTACAAAATGAAATGTACATTAATAATTACATTATATGGAGATGCAATGTAGATAAATGCAGACAGTGTATTCAAATAAATAAGGACAATTCATTTGAGGAAAGTAGAATCTCATCCAGAAATGCATTATAGTTTATATATTTGAGTGTTACACCATAAGACAAACAAACTTTCATTTAATTTAAATATTTAAAATGTATTTTAATGTATCTAAATTTAATTCATTTAATATCTTTAATTTAATCTTAAATTATAATTTTCTCATTTCAAAATTCCTTTTCTTAAATGAAAATGTAATGTAGTGAAATAGAAAGGGGTAAAATGTTTATTTAGAAAATATTACCAAAAAATCCCTGATGGCTCGGCCTACAAGCACAGGTAGATTTCAAAGACACAGACCGTGAGGCACCTGTTTATTGGGAATTGCAGAAGAAATGACCTTTTTGCCATGATGCGGCAGTTGGAACCGCTCGAAATCTACCTGTGTCTGTTGGTGGAGCTGGCAAGGATTTTTACTTATTTATTTATTTTATTCTTTGCTGTAATGCTTGGTCATATAAAAAACTTGCCTGTATAAAAGTTGTAGATAATATTAAGAGGATGTATAATAAATGTAAGCGGATTTGATATCTTGTGAATTGACAAAGTTATGAATTTTTTTCTTCTTAAACCCCCTTTTTTAATCCCCGCCCCCTTAAGGCCATTTTTAATGATATAAAATCTGTCATACATAAATTTTTGGCCCTTTTCCTAGAAGTAATAAAAACTTTAAACGAATTCAATACGTATTATAATTAAGAAGTTATGGGGTTTTATCTGTGTTCACAAAAAGCCCTCCCCCGGTTTGATTTTGCCTATTAACGAACTTGACCGAGATTTTATGCCCCTTGATTTTATGTATCAGTTTGGAAGGAATTTGTGCAGAATTATGTAAGCTATCGTGTCCATAAAAAAGTGATATAGATAGATCTATATATAGATAAAAGATTGCTAAAAACATTTAGCTACCATGTTTATATATTTAAAAATATATATAAGATACCATAATGCATAAGAAAATAGTTCAAAATGAATTGTTGAAATTCAAAATGAAAAGATATAATATTAAAACATCATAAATGACTTACAGTATATATATATACAGTTGAACCTCGTTAACACGAAATTGAAGGGACTGCGAATTTTTTTCGTGTTATCCGAAATTTCGTGTTAACCGTCATAATAGTGGCGCCATCTATGTTAGATATAAAAACTAAATAAATTAACCTACAAATATATCCCTGCTGATAAAATCATAAATTAATAAGAAATAGAAAATTCCATTAACAAATTAATCAACATTTTTTAGGCAATAATACATTTTTTTACTTGTTAATAATTTTTTTTTAAAAGTCCGTTACCGACTTTTTTTTTTCAATTTTTTGTAGAGTACTTCTTTTAGGAACGTATGGACCTCATCTAATTTGTCCAAAGCTCGGGAAGCATCCTCTTGTTACGTAAGGAAACGTTGTACAGTTTTCAATGCTACAGTAGATTCAATTAATGACACTAAATTTTTCCGTTCTGTGCCAATTTTTTCATCCTTGTCTGACAATTCAATGCTGTCATCTTTTTTTATTCAACAATTATTTCTTCAACTGTCGTCACATCCGATGTCAGGACATCTTCATCTATGCAAGTCTACTCGGAAAAAACATTGTCTAAGAAAGAATGTCCCGTTTTTTGACTACATATCTTTTTTCAGACAATTCTATGACACTTTTGTAATATTGTCAGTCATCTGTTAGAACATATGAAATCGCTCTCACCGAGAGCATCAGCTCAAGCCTTTGATTTCTCTTGCAAAACTGCAAAAGTTAAAACAGTGTTCTGTCTTCTTGCCTTTTTCATCCACTGCAAGAGAGCAATTTCAATTTATTCATTCTTTCTTCTACACATTCCTTTTCTTACTGGTTTGAATTGACTCACAGAGTAAGCCGCTTCAATCTTTTCACTATTCTTTAAAATTGTAGAGAGGACCAATTGTAGAAGAATGCTAGGTATACCATACTTCGTCACATTTTCTGATTTTTTTTAGCACTTTATCGCTAACTTCGTTTAAATTTTTTGCTTGGTTTCTAAAGATACAGCTTGCTGTTTTCGACTCACCTTTTAGAGAATTCTACAGAGCAACTGCAAACAGAGTTTCAATTATGTTAGTCAGGCGTTAAAGTAGGGATTTTCACTTCTTTCACTCACGGATAAGGGAATTCGGAAACCCGGTTTATGTCACTGTCAACACAGTCAACCGAGCAATGGAACAATCACTTTTAAAAAAGAAATGCCTTCACCTAAACTTTTATTGTGACTGATCTATAGCTCATATGGTTAATGTGGGAACGCTTGCAGATCAGAGATCAAAGAAAAGCAGAGATTAGTCAGGAATTCAATATTTCACGATTTTCTGTAACCCTTTTCCACTTTAGATCTTTTTTAAACCATGAGAAAATTCCATTTTTAGTAAGAAGATGTGACATATAAGTTTGAAATATCGAAAACATTGCATAAGGAATCATGTTTTGACTTTGGAGCTAAAAAAAAATTCGCCTTAAGCGGTATCTTCTGAAATTCTATTTCGTGTTAAACGAATTGATTAACATTGATTTTCAGATTCATTTGACAGGACCTCAGCGTTATTTCGTGTTAAGCGAGATTTCGCATTAAGCGATTTTGTGTTAACGAGGTTTGACTGTATATATATTGTTGGTAATATATCAAAAGATTAATATCCGGAATTAATTTCTATGACAGTTTATTTACATCATTTAAAAACTCATCCCGATAAAAAGTAATTATCTAGAATTTCAAACAGGAAATGAAAGTGCCTAATGCAAGATGAAGAGGTTTTTACAGCACGTGCTCTGAACAAGGAAGTGAAAGACTAAAATACGTATTAGTGACGTAAATTGACTTTACGTCATTACCATCCAATGAAAAAACTTAAAAATGATGTCACTATATAAGGACTAAGACTGTTGCATCTCTGTTTTTATAGAACTTTAAGAGATTCTTTTTAATTCGCGATGGAAACGGACATTATGTCGTTTTCCCTTAAACTTAAATTGAAATAATGTTTAAAACTAAATTTTATGTAACTATTAAATGTAAGCTATGTAAATTAAATAATTTAACAGTATTATGAATATGTTTTATTAATTAATAATATTTTAACATTACTTAATCAGTCTCATAATCTTTGTTAGTGTTATTTTCTCGGTAGTCAGTAATTTTTGCGCTTTCTAAAGCAATATAAATTATAAGTTCAACTTTCGGAACAAAAGATAGGTAAGATATTTGCTTACCTCTATTTTCCAGCAATCGTCCTCACTATACCGCTAGGCCATGATCACCAGAATTTGTATTAATCCTTTTTGTTTAGTACACACACACTATATAATCCTTGGTATTCCATGAGACGTGTGACTCAGACTGGGCTGGAGACGTACAAACTAGAAAGTCCACCAGCGGAAACCTATTTTTATTAGGGAAAAACCCAATTTTATGGATCAGCAAAAAGCAATCATGCATAACCATGTCAAGTGCTGAAGCCGAGTATATTTCAGCAGCAAATGCATCACAAGAAATTTTATGGTTAATTAGACTCTTAGAAGAATTTAACTTAGAACAGACATTACCCATAACTATGCATGAGGACAACCAGTCCTGCATAAAAATGATCGAATCAGAAAAATACACCCGTCGCACGAAACACATTGATATAAGGTATCATTCCATTAAACACCTAAAGGACAATGGTACAATTAATGTAAATTACTGTGAATCAAAGAACATGACAGCGGACATCCTAACCAAGCCCACTCCCAAACCTATCTTTGAAATTCACAGAAATAACTTAAACTTAAGAAATCAAATTCCAGAGATTAAGGAGGAGATTGTTGGTAATATATCAAAAGATTAATATCCGGAATTAATTTCTATGACAGTTTATTTACATCATTTAAAAACTCATCCCGATAAAAAGTAATTATCTAGAATTTCAAACAGGAAATGAAAGTGCCTAATGCAAGATGAAGAGGTTTTTACAGCACGTGCTCTGAACAAGGAAGTGAAAGACTAAAATACGTATTAGTGACGTAAATTGACTTTACGTCATTACCATCCAATGAAAAAACTTAAAAATGATGTCACTATATAAGGACTAAGACTGTTGCATCTCTGTTTTTATAGAACTTTAAGAGATTCTTTTTAATTCGCGATGGAAACGGACATTATGTCGTTTTCCCTTAAACTTAAATTGAAATAATGTTTAAAACTAAATTTTATGTAACTATTAAATGTAAGCTATGTAAATTAAATAATTTAACAGTATTATGAATATGTTTTATTAATTAATAATATTTTAACATTACTTAATCAGTCTCATGGAATACCAAGGATTATATAGTGTGTGTGTACTAAACAAAAAGTATTAATACAAATTCTGGTGATCATGGCCTAGCGGTATAGTGAGGACGATTGCTGGAAAATAGAGGTAAGCAAATATCTTACCTATCTTTTGTTCCGAAAGTTGAACTTATAATTTATATTGCTTTAGAAAGCGCAAAAATTACTGACTACCGAGAAAATAACACTAACATATATATATATATATATATATATATATATAAAACAAAATTTTAAATTTATCCCAATACACTAAATTATTTTTATCCTATCCTATTCTAAATTACTCTATAATATTTATTTCCTCCATTTATTAACGTATTTTAACTCTATTTTATTCCAAAAACCTCATATCTAAATTCAATATTTTAATTGCTACTAGTTAGTTCAATAAATGGCATCTTTATCTTTAAATTATAAAAAAACTTCCTAATATTCTCCATTTAAAAAAAACCTGCATTATTCCAATCTTGATCACCGAATGTTCCTACTTTCAACCAGTCAAAAAAAATTTGTTGTCGATCGCGAGAGTAAATTCTCATATCATATCCTACTTCTCAACTCCAGAAAAAGAAGAAAACTGCTCAAATTATTTTCAAATTGGGAATTGGCAACAAAGTTCCAAAATAAAAATAAGCCGCTGTACAATTAATTGACCCTGTGAGTGAAACAGTTTTCTGTTTAAAAAAAGGAATCCTTTTGTAGAAGGAAAAAAGAAAACGTGAATATAAGAACGTTATGTTTATTTTAACTGAGAAGGGAATATGAAAATTAATATTTAGGATTGAAATAATATTTAAGAAAGTAATTTTAAATTGAGGGAGGGAATATGAAAATTAATGATTGAGATTGAAATAATATTTAAGAAAAGGAATTTTGAAATGAGAAAATTATAATTTAAGATTTAAATCAAAGATGTTAAATGATTTAAATGTAGATATATTAAAATATAGATTTTAAATATTTAAATTAAATGAAAGTTTGTCCTATGGCGTAACATTCTGGAACAAAGAACTGACTTCCAATCAATTTTGATATTTACAAAAAAAAAAAAAAAAAAGAGTTGTTCAGAGTAGTTTTGAATTTTTTATTTTATGAATTACTTATTTTTAGTCTCATTTTATTTTTATCATATTTAAGAATCCTTCTTGTTTAAAATCAGATTTATAAGTAAACTGTAGACTCAATTTAAATACTTACTAATATTATATACATAAGAAAACTCCATGTTCAACAATGTTTGTTTATTTTTGTCAACATTTTTATAATGCAATAATATTTCATAAATTTAGTTGCATCTTTTAACTAATTTAAAAACTAGTTGCATCTTTTAATGACTTAATAGTTATTGAGCCATGTTAAAGTAGTTTTGAATCAAACATAAGCTTACACATAAGCATGATTTGAGATCAGATACTATTTTTGATGATCTATCTTCCTGGCATGGATAATATGTAAGTACCGCAAATTATATAAAACATGCACCTTGAATTTTCATACTCCATTTGGGAATAAAATTCGGACAGAAATAACAAAAAAACATTTTAAACAGATTTAACACTTACTATTAAAATTGCACAGTATTTACAATGTGTTCCTTCAGGGTTTTACAAATTTAATTACAAAATTGCTGCATAAAAATTTTATGCAGTGACCGATGATCAGAGACTGGTCAATTGACAAATACTTATGTATCACATACACATCTTTTTTAAAAGTAAATTGTGAAGGAAAAGTTGTGCATCATATATAATATGATAAAATACAGCATATATATTTTGTCTTACAAAGCAGAAAGAATGCAAAGAAATTGTACTAGATAAAGGATTTTTTTTTTTTTTTTAAATAGTTCTGTAGCTTTAAAAATCTTATCAGCTTATTTATTAAGTCTGTGTTTTCATCATCATCTTTTATTTTTATATTTATATCATAGTTGTTAAAATTTTCATCACTGATTATTCCTATTAGTCCCATATTCTTTTCATTCATCATTGAATTATCGTTGTCTTTTTAATTTCTTTTTAATATTCAGTATCTTCTTCTGTGTTGATGATCATTAACAAAGCATTTCTAGACTTCTTGTTACATTGGAATTTCAGCAGTGGCATAACTGTAGCATGGTTGAAGTGGGAATTCCACGGGACCCAATATTTGGGTGTCTCTTGATCTTTCTTATTTTTGTTTATGTACATGGTCAATAATAGAGCAGGAAGCTCAGAATATGACGCTTTGCCATAAGCTCCCATTAGCATAGTTAAATTACTAAATTTCAAGGTTACAGTAAACTCTGTCTAAGGCAGACTCTGTGTAAGACAGAAATCTGTCTAATGCGGAAATATTTTCAAGTCCTGGCAACAACCATTGAAATACAGTAAACTTTGTCTCAGACAGAATACTGTTTATGCCAGAAAAGTTTCTCTGTCCTAGTCAAATCCGTCTTAGACAGAGTTTACTGTATTATTATTCATGCTCCATTTTAAAATGTTCCTCTACGTGATAAATTTTTTTTATTTGTAGTGTATATTAACAAACAGCTGTTAATTTTAAATTTTTACAAATGTCACATAATAAGTTGAAAGCTACCTGTAGTATATCATGTAATAATGTATGTATTTGATGTTTTTTCGAGAATTAGTATATCATGTAATAATGTATGTATTTGATGTTTTTTTTAAAATTTTCTGAATCTCATTTAAAATTTTCCTATTTTAAGATTTGACTATTTTTTTGTATACATACATTACTTTGAGGCTTACTTTTTTTCGTAAATATTCATGCATTTTATTTAATTAGCTAATCATGTTATTTTAACTTTATTGGTAATTGTAAGTATAATGACCAGAGTGAGGCATTATATTGGTGATACATGCTACATTTATGTATATACATTAATAATTTTTTCACTGCAGAATTGTGTTTATTTCACTGCATTGTGTTTTGTACGAAGTATGCAAACAGATTTCCTAATGTCTCCATTTAATGAACTATTACAAATCATAATATATTTTTTGTTATTGTTAATTTCATTATAGTTTGCAATTTATACTTAGTTTGCACACCTCTCGTACTTGCTACTTTAGAATTTGAGGGGAATTTTAATAAAGCATTACATATTGGTACTTAACTTAGGCATCACTTAATTTCTGAAAGATTTAATAATCTTTTTATTACATTAGATTAATTAAATATTTTATTAAATTATAAGAAACATTATTTTATTAAATGTATTCTTATTGCAATTTATATGTAAAACTCAATGGAACTGAACACTGACTGATAGAATGATAATAAATTATAAATGATGACAGAATTAATTAATTAGCAGGAAAATGAAATATTTTTTAAACATATTTAAATTTACTTAGTATCATATTTTATCATTCACATTCACATAGCATAGTTCTAAAATTTTCTGAATTTTTCAGATTACATAAGATGTGTAATGTTGAATACATGTACTTCTAAAAAAATTCTTGAATATTGGCAATTAAGATATAGTCCTCAAAAGCTTACTCAGTCCTTTGTTTGGTCTGTTTACCATAAATCTAAAACAATTGAAATTTGGAAATTTGATTCAGCACAACTTGAGTATATTTTTCTGGTTTAGAAATATAGATTAAGATCTATAACTCTTTAAAAGTTTTCTCTGAAGATACACCTACTAAGATTGCATGGCCCAAATAATCATTACCTCTTAACAATATTTTCCCTTTCTGCAGTTATTTTTATTATATTTTTTTCATAACTGATTTGGTTAATTATATTATGGAGACAAAAACAGCATATTTAAAAAAATTACCATCTTTTGTGCAGATATTTAGTAAAATCTGATAATGTGATAAGCCAAATTTGGTATATTGTTTGATTCATACTTCAATTAAAATAAAGTATTAATTTACTTTTTTTATTTCTGTCGGGTTTTCTTATTATTATGAACACTTCTTTATTCAAGAATATCTTTCAAGTGTTAATTTCCTCTTAATATGATTTTCTCTGCAAAATATTAAGTACAACTAAGCTTAATATTCAGTAAATGATGTCTTTAGATTGTCCTTTTTAAGATAAATACAGATGAACACTAACAAATTTCTTTTCAAATACATTTCATAGTTATTTATTTGTTATTCAAGATTCTGAAAATATGAAGAACACTGCATCTGAAAATGATAATGAAAAAGGTGACCACATTGACGAAGAATCTGGTGAAGAAAGTGATAATTCAGTAGGAAAACCATCTGTTTATCAAGACTTACAAGATGATGAATCTAAAGTCCCTGTTTCGTAAGTTAACTTATTTCAGAAAGATTATTTAAGGCTGTATTCAAAAAAATATTTTCCACGCCAAAATTTTGAGACTCATTTACAGACTCATTTTTAAAAGTAACAACAGGAAACTTGGCGGCGTGATTTATAAAGACATTTATAAGGGCCCCATGTTTTTATTTTTCGTTCAATTAATTAGAAATTGATTTACAGACAATTATTTTCACAGTACGATCATTTTTTTTTTGTTTCCAGCGCTATCGCTTTGGGAATTTTGGTTCAAAATGTCCACTTTGACAGCATTTTTTGAAATATATTCTGCTTTTTCTGCTGATAGAACTTTTCTCCCACAATTTTAATTATTAACAAGTATCCATTAGGCTTAACTTTTATATGCAATTATTTTTGGTACTTTTATGTCAGCCAGGCACAGGTGATAAATCACCAAATATTGGTACCATTGCAATCATTTGAACTCCATTAATTTCATTGTAGACCCAATTACCGAACTTTATCCCATAACTTGATATAAGTATCCATTAGACTTAATGTAATTTGTCATATTTATGTTAGCCGATGCAGATGATACATCACGAAATATTGTTCGCATTGCCATGACCTGTATTGCATTCATTTCAATTAAAATATAAACCTTTCACTTATTTTATTTAAAATACATAACTGTCATTTCAAATTAAAAAATATTCTACATTTAAAATACATGCCTTGGACTCATTTCATAAAAAATAAAGAAGTAATAACATAAACCAGAACATATTGTTTCTAATATACACACACGAAAAATAAAAGTTGCTGTTGGTGAGAAAAATACTGTATTAACGATATTTGTGACCAGCCAACATAACCGAACCCTTTTTTTTCCCCTTCTGTTTTACTAATCTAGACATTTTATAAAACTATCATTTTCTCAGCTGTCATTTGTGGATTGTTTATATACTTTAATAATTTATTTCGTGAAATGAAAACTACAACCTTAAAGTCAGATAATTTAATGAAATACACATTAAAAAGCATGTAGACGTTTCAGACATACACTAGTCAGTACAGTAAAAAACATTAAAATTATGAAAGATGAAATTAAAAACAACTGACCCACTTCAGAAAAGTGTCCCAGTTATGCAGTTTATTCCCCAAATTTTTTTTATGAAGGTTTCTTTGTGGTTTTAAACATTGATATTCCATCTCACAATCTAAAGGCGTTGTTTACTGTACCCTGCAAACAGTGTGAATTGGTGAAATTGGTCATACATTTGAAATTAGACTGAAGGAACATAAATACACAGTCAAGACCAGAAATTAGTTTCTTCACCCTTCAATGAAGCAAGTGATGTTCCTTCATAGTACATGGTTTTGCTATGATTTAACTTTGATTTTATGTTTTGACACGGTTCCTTCTGTAAGTTGTTTTTAATTTAATCTTCCATGATTTTAACATTTTTTTACTGTAGTGATGAGGGAATAATGCATGTCCGAAATGTCTACATGCTTTTTAGTGTTTTTAAAAATGTATTTCATCAAATTGTCTGACTTTAAGGTTTTAGTTTCGATGCATTTTTTTTATCCGACATAATGTTTACGTATATCAAATAATTAGGTGAAAGTTCCATAATTTGGAACACAGTTAATTTGCATATTTTAGCAAGTACAGTTTGTCAAAAATTAAATATGTTGTGACAACCCATTAATGGAATCCACAGTCATTTTTAACCGCATATTTACTAGCATTGCTCATGTTTGACGGCAACCTTGGTTGTGGACCTAATTATGGAACACTAACCGCTTACACATTTAAAGCCCAATTTTTGTACTTTTTCGTCAATTGAGCATCACTTTATATAGTATGATGCCTATTTGGTGACATTTTCTTGACAGTAAAAGAATAATTGTTAAACTAAATTTTTGATGCATTTAGTGATTGTAAATAATCTAGCTTCAATAATTGATTAAATAACAAAAAAAGCTCAACTTTTGCTTCGATAAAAAAAAGGTACTTTTTTATTGTAGGGGCTTTTTGCATGAGAGAGAAAACAGCAAGGTTGAATTTGACGAGAAAAACAAAATTTTCAAAAGTACTTTCTGGCAACCTTTTACATTTTAAAAATATCATCAGATTGTTATGTCTTTATCAAATAACTATCAATGTATTAAATGCACAAACAATTTATTTTATATTTACATCATTTAAATAATTACACTGGGAAGCAATTTGTTTAATTTATACATAAATAAGCCATATAATTATGTAATATAAAATATATAACATAAATAAGCAATATAAGATTGGGAATTTTTTCAATACTTACCGTTTCATTTTTGTTATTGTCTATAATATTGGGCACAAAAATGCACTTTTTTAAGACTGAGTTATGCCAACACCCATATAGCAAAGTAGTATAAAAAAAAATTATATCAAAATACAAAATGTTTTACAAAAAATGAATTTTATTTATAAATTCTTTAAAAAAACAGTGGCACATATATCATGAAACCAGCTCGGGACCTAGGGCAAATCCTCCTA
Organism: Maratus michaelseni; assembly: GCA_963931845.1. Lineage (NCBI taxonomy): Eukaryota > Metazoa > Arthropoda > Arachnida > Araneae > Salticidae > Maratus > Maratus michaelseni. Next base: position 165,682,904 of record OZ007587.1, read on the forward strand.
TTCAAACTGGGCAAGTTTTCCCCCCACCATCTTATTTTCTTCCTTGTCAAAAGTTGTTATTAATTGTATGTTCTCTGCAATGTCGCTCAGACTAATCATTTTGAGGGAATGCTTATTTTAAAATGTAGCTTTGCACTATGCTTGATTAATTAAAAAAAATAGTTAAAGATAACTGATTGCATGAAAAAATAAACTCTAACATCCTAAGTTAAACACCCCAACCATGCTGATGGGGCTGCAGCTTAAAGTTTAATTACAAAAGTTTTTCAAAATATAATGAAACCTGCTAAAACGCAGAATCGACAGGTGCTAGAAAAATATTCTGTTTTAGATCGGTTTTCATCTTCTACATCATTTAGCAAGGATCATGAAATTTTTCATTTAAGCCAGGTTTTCATCATAGACAGGTTCCTTTGTCACAGATTTTATTGTATAAAACATTATATATGGTGATTTAAAATTGGATTGTTCATTTTTATTAGGGTTTTGTTCATCTCACGAAACACGATTACTTCCGCTTTGTTGTCTGTCTGTCACAGAGCTGGTTTTCAGAAACTATAAAACTTACAAGCATGAAATTTTGTGTACTTATAGCTGAATATCTGTTACGAAGCTCAAAATCATAAAATTTGAAAAAATCGTATTATTTTAATATACAGAGATAAAAAGCCAAAAATTTAACAGCCTTTTCCTATTAAAATTTAAACATTTTTTGTTATAGCAGTTGCCAACAATTAAAAATCCACAATAAAATTCTTTATACAGTAATTAATTTTCTATTGAAAGATTTCCACGTGAAAAATGAAAATGAAATAAAAAGTTTCACCTATTGAAAAAAAAGATTAATATGACGTCATATTGGTAATAAAACGGAAATTTTCAAACATTTCCCAATAATGCAAGGAGTATGAGTATGTGTAAATACAGAAAGCAGCTTAATATGACGTCATTAAAGAATTAAAAAGAAAATTAATCTGACGTCTAACATTTTGAAGGTCTCTATACGACATGTTTAATTTTGAAATTGATTTTTTTTCAATATCGCATTTAATCCACATGACAGAGTATAATAGCGGGCTTCGCCCGCTATTGGACCGGCTCAGATTTTTGAAAAAAACGAGAAAAATAGACCTGTAAATTTTTACTTTATAAAAAAACAACTTTTTTTTTTTTTTTTTTTTTTTTTTTTTGAAAATGAAATTTATTAGGATTTATTAAAGAAAGGATAAAGTGTTTTGAAAGGAATATTAAACAAAACCCTTTGTGTTATTTTCGATCACACTTACCCACTTGTTAGTTTAAAGAACACTAATAAAATAGTTACTTCCACTGTTTTTCAGTTTTGAAACCATCTAATTTTAGATAATGTATAGACGAGGCATCTTCTCAGTATAAACTGCAAAGCTGTCAGTCCTCTTTGAAATGATTTAAATTACAGGTTTGTTGTTGAGCATGTTACAGCACTGCTATTTCAATAACATTCCAAAATAAGTTTTTCTATGGTTTTGTCACTTTTTGATTAGGAAATAATCTTTTATTTACATTTAAAATGCATCAACAATCTAATTGAGTGCTTCTGAATATTAAACTCACAAAAAAGTTTCCTATGAACAACATTTTATGACTAAAATCTATTCAAAGAATGCTGTCAAATTTGGCAGTTTAAGACGATTTTTAGGACACGACAGTCTTGGAAAAGTCATCACCAGGGAGTGATTGCCTCACAAATGTATCCCATTTAACAGAAAATGATAAATGCTATTCAATTCTTCAGTACATATCATATATTCTAATACGAGGAAATGTTGTGTGTGGTTATATATATATATATTGGACATTAATATCTCTATTCTTTCTAATCACGCTTTAACATTCAATATCTATAAAATACGTAATGATTTTTTTCTTCAATGTTATTAATTTTACTAACTTTCATTCATGTCTACATATTTCAGTTTACAGAAATAGTCTTCTAAACCACTGCAATTGTATTAAACGTTTATGCTCCTCTCATTTCATTAGGCCTAATTTATTACATTTAAAACATACAGCTTTGTCTTACAATTATTCCCTTGCTTTTCTTTCTTCATGGATTAAACATTAAAACATTAATCTAATTTTACCAGTAATAAGCATTAAATATGTATAAAAATTATAAAATTGAAAAGAAAACAATATTAAGTTGGAAGGGAGTAGATTGCTAAACATATTATTAAAACTTATTTAAAAAAAAATAAAAAATAAAATAAAATAACAAAATCCCCCCCCTCCCCCCCCCAAAAAAAATATAAAATAAAAATACCATTAAGGAGAGATGTGGTGGGACTTATAAAAAAAAGATATAAAATTTATTTTTTTTAAAAAGTAGGTTTTATGCATTTAAACATTTTATTTTCATTACAAAATCATTTTTACAACATAAATTATACATTCTTCATTTGTCTCATCATACATTGCTAATTATTGTACTTGTGTTTCCATTTCATCTTAATTATATTTAAATTTTATTTACTTTCTTTATTTTCCTCACATTTCAAATATTATTTGCTCTATCAATTTTTTTCCCTCTTTGATTCTTTTTTTATCTTCATTCATAATAGATGGCAGCACTAGACTTATTATTTAACGTGTCTACATTTTCAGCTTTTACTTATATTTTTCTGTGATAGATGGCAGCTCTATTCAATTTATTTCCTATTATCATTTTTTTTTTCAAAGCAATGTTTGCATAGCTATAGCAGCTATTTTGAGTTAATGTTAGTGATTTTTTGTACTATTGCAGTTAGTAATGAATAAATTTATTGTACCTTTGTGCACAAGTAAAACTTGCACTTGACTAATTTATTTTATAGTGAATTATCTATAGGTATAAAATTTTCAAATTTGGTGCGTATTACTTTTTTCAAAAAGTGTATCTGAAGTCTCAAATTTCAAATGCTTTTAATAATTCTTAATTACTATATCAAAAAATGTACTTTTTATGCAAATCACACCTTTTTTCTTAAGCACATATTGTAATTTAGATATTTGTACACATTCTGTGATACAACAAGAGGGACAGCCAAACAAAGGGTGTGGCAGGTACAATGCACCTGGGCCATGCTCTTTAGGGATCTTCAATGAGATTTAAAAATATTTTTCTACCTTTTTGAAAGAAAATTAACTTTTAAAAAGGCCCACACCTAATGAGATCTAAATCTTTTTTTATATTTGAAAAAAAAAAAAAAAAAAGTTTATTTTACTCATTCCTTTTTAAGGTGAAGACCAGCCCTGTACAAAAGTGTTTAAAATAAGATTATACTTCAGCTGGTTCTCAAAAATAAATAAATAAATTCCCCATTCAACAGCAGGAACTTTCTAACACATTCACAAACTCATTTTTAAACATAAAAACATAAAATTAGCAGACAGTTGTAAGTAATTTGGAATTGAATACCATTTTACATTTTTTGATAAATGTATTACATCTTGGGTTATGTGTGATTGATGTCTTATGGCAACCTTTCTTTAGCTGCAGTGTCCAAAAATTCGGTTCAAACCACTAATTTTGCCCTTATCTTGTTAAATATCCTTTGCATTTATTGAAATATGGAAAGCATTATTCAATTTCATATTTTCAGAATAAGAGCACATGCCAAGTTCATGCACATAAGATTAAATTTGACTTTGTGAGTCAAAAAGTAAACAGTTTGGATCACTCATAAAGACCCATTTAAACTGAACAAAATGTATGTTGGTTATAGGTATTTTATGCTTTTTAGGGTTTCGTTCATCTCACGAAACCCTATTAGTCCCGCTTCGTTGTCTGTTTGTCCCAGAGCCGGTTCTCAGAAACTATATAACTTACAGTCATGAAATTTTGTGTACTTATAGCTGAATACCTACTATGAAGCTCAAAATCATAAAATTTGAAAAAATCATATTATTTTAATATAGAGAGATATAAAAACAAAATTCTTAACAGCCTTTTCCTATTAAATTTAAACATTTTTCGTTATAGCAGTTGCCAACAATTAAAAATCCACAATAAAATGAAAATGAAAATGAAATAAAAAGTTTCACCAATTGAAAAAAAAGATTAATATGACATCATATTGGAAATAAAACGGAAATTTTCAAACATTTCCCAATAATGCAAGGAGTATGAGTATGTGTAAATACATAAAGCAGCTTAATATGACGTCATTAAAGAATTAAAAAGAAAATTAATCTGACGTCTAACATTTTGAAGGTCTCTATACGACATGTTTAATTTTGAAATTGATTTTTTTTCAATATCGCATTTAATCCACATGACAGAGTATAATAGCGGGCTTCGCCCGCTATTGGACCGGCTCAGATTTTTGAAAAAAACGAGAAAAATAGACCTGTAAATTTTTACTTTATAAAAAAACAACTTTTTTTTTTTTTTTTTTTTTTTTTGAAAATGAAATTTATTAGGATTTATTAAAGAAAGGATAAAGTGTTTTGAAAGGAATATTAAACAAAACCCTTTGTGTTATTTTCGATCACACTTACCCACTTGTTAGTTTAAAGAACACTAATAAAATAGTTACTTCCACTGTTTTTCAGTTTTGAAACCATCTAATTTTAGATAATGTATAGACGAGGCATCTTCTCAGTATAAACTGCAAAGCTGTCAGTCCTCTTTGAAATGATTTAAATTACAGGTTTGTTGTTGAGCATGTTACAGCACTGCTATTTCAATAACATTCCAAAATAAGTTTTTCTATGGTTTTGTCACTTTTTGATTAGGAAATAATCTTTTATTTACATTTAAAATGCATCAACAATCTAATTGAGTGCTTCTGAATATTAAACTCACAAAAAAGTTTCCTATGAACAACATTTTATGACTAAAATCTATTCAAAGAATGCTGTCAAATTTGGCAGTTTAAGACGATTTTTAGGACACGACAGTCTTGGAAAAGTCATCACCAGGGAGTGATTGCCTCACAAATGTATCCCATTTAACAGAAAATGATAAATGCTATTCAATTCTTCAGTACATATCATATATTCTAATACGAGGAAATGTTGTGTGTGGTTATATATATATATATTGGACATTAATATCTCTATTCTTTCTAATCACGCTTTAACATTCAATATCTATAAAATACGTAATGATTTTTTTCTTCAATGTTATTAATTTTACTAACTTTCATTCATGTCTACATATTTCAGTTTACAGAAATAGTCTTCTAAACCACTGCAATTGTATTAAACGTTTATGCTCCTCTCATTTCATTAGGCCTAATTTATTACATTTAAAACATACAGCTTTGTCTTACAATTATTCCCTTGCTTTTCTTTCTTCATGGATTAAACATTAAAACATTAATCTAATTTTACCAGTAATAAGCATTAAATATGTATAAAAATTATAAAATTGAAAAGAAAACAATATTAAGTTGGAAGGGAGTAGATTGCTAAACATATTATTAAAACTTATTTTAAAAAAAATAAAAAATAAAATAAAATAACAAAATCCCCCCCCTCCCCCCCAAAAAAAAATATAAAATAAAAATACCATTAAGGAGAGATGTGGTGGGACTTATAAAAAAAAGATATAAAATTTATTTTTTTTAAAAAGTAGGTTTTATGCATTTAAACATTTTATTTTCATTACAAAATCATTTTTACAACATAAATTATACATTCTTCATTTGTCTCATCATACATTGCTAATTATTGTACTTGTGTTTCCATTTCATCTTAATTATATTTAAATTTTATTTACTTTCTTTAGTTTCCTCACATTTCAAATATTATTTGCTCTATCAATTTTTTTCCCTCTTTGATTCTTTTTTTATCTTCATTCATAATAGATGGCAGCACTAGACTTATTATTTAACGTGTCTACATTTTCAGCTTTTACTTATATTTTTCTGTGATAGATGGCAGCTCTATTCAATTTATTTCCTATTATCATTTTTTTTTCAAAGCAATGTTTGCATAGCTATAGCAGCTATTTTGAGTTAATGTTAGTGATTTTTTGTACTATTGCAGTTAGTAATGAATAAATTTATTGTACCTTTGTGCACAAGTAAAACTTGCACTTGACTAATTTATTTTATAGTGAATTATCTATAGGTATAAAATTTTCAAATTTGGTGCGTATTACTTTTTTCAAAAAGTGTATCTGAAGTCTCAAATTTCAAATGCTTTTAATAATTCTTAATTACTATATCAAAAAATGTACTTTTTATGCAAATCACACCTTTTTTCTTAAGCACATATTGTAATTTAGATATTTGTACACATTCTGTGATACAACAAGAGGGACAGCCAAACAAAGGGTGTGGCAGGTACAATGCACCTGGGCCATGCTCTTTAGGGATCTTCAATGAGATTTAAAAATATTTTTCTACCTTTTTGAAAGAAAATTAACTTTTAAAAAGGCCCACACCTAATGAGATCTAAATCTTTTTTTATATTTGAAAAAAAAAAAAAAAAAAGTTTATTTTACTCATTCCTTTTTAAGGTGAAGACCAGCCCTGTACAAAAGTGTTTAAAATAAGATTATACTTCAGCTGGTTCTCAAAAATAAATAAATAAATTCCCCATTCAACAGCAGGAACTTTCTAACACATTCACAAACTCATTTTTAAACATAAAAACATAAAATTAGCAGACAGTTGTAAGTAATTTGGAATTGAATACCATTTTACATTTTTTGATAAATGTATTACATCTTGGGTTATGTGTGATTGATGTCTTATGGCAACCTTTCTTTAGCTGCAGTGTCCAAAAATTCGGTTCAAACCACTAATTTTGCCCTTATCTTGTTAAATATCCTTTGCATTTATTGAAATATGGAAAGCATTATTCAATTTCATATTTTCAGAATAAGAGCACATGCCAAGTTCATGCACATAAGATTAAATTTGACTTTGTGAGTCAAAAAGTAAACAGTTTGGATCACTCATAAAGACCCATTTAAACTGAACAAAATGTATGTTGGTTATAGGTATTTTATGCTTTTTAGGGTTTCGTTCATCTCACGAAACCCTATTAGTCCCGCTTCGTTGTCTGTTTGTCCCAGAGCCGGTTCTCAGAAACTATATAACTTACAGTCATGAAATTTTGTGTACTTATAGCTGAATACCTACTATGAAGCTCAAAATCATAAAATTTGAAAAAATCATATTATTTTAATATAGAGAGATATAAAAACAAAATTCTTAACAGCCTTCTCCTATTAAATTTAAACATTTTTCGTTATAGCAGTTGCCAACAATTAAAAATCCACAATAAAATGAAAATGAAAATGAAATAAAAAGTTTCACCAATTGAAAAAAAAGATTAATATGACATCATATTGGAAATAAAACGGAAATTTTCAAACATTTCTCAATAATACAAGGAGTGTAATTGTGTGTAAATACAGAAAGCAGCTTAATATGACGTCATTAGAGAATTAAAAAGAAAATTAATCTGACGTCTAACATTTTGAAGGTCTCTATACAACATGTTTAATTTTGAAATTGATTTTTTTTCAATATCGCATTTAATCCACATGACAGATATTATTATGACAGAGTATAATAGCGGGCTTCGCCCGCTATTGGACCGGCTCAGATTTTTGAAAAAAAACGAGAAAAATAGACCTGTAAATTTTTACTTTATAAAAAACATGACTTTTTAATGAAATTTATTAGGATTTATTAAAGAAAGGATAAAGTGTTTTGAAAGGAATATTAAACGAAACCCTTTGTGCGATCTTCGATCACATTTACCCACTTGTTCTTAATTTTGTCTTTTTATCAAACTTTCAGACTAAAAAACATAAAAAATTTAATGGAGTAAAATGTAGGTATAATGGACCTGCTTTAAAAGAAAAATAATTAATCATGATCCTGATTAAAACAATAAAATATAATTACAATAAAACCTGTGAAAATGTAACCTGTTCAAAAAGTCCTGCCTTAGAGGGAAGATTTTTGTGGTTCTGATGAAACAAATGCAGTATAATGTACCTGTTAAGATAAAATCTGTGTAAAATGTAATTTTTCCCAGTTCAAGCGATTCTGTCTTAGCAAATTTGATTGTATTAGGGATGTGGTACCTGCTATGTCAAAAACCTGTTTAAAATGGAATTTTCCTCAGTCTTTTGCGATTCCATTTTAGCAAGTTTTATTATATCTCAGTTTTCCCCCACCCTACCCTGAAATGATTTCTAGATATGCACTGTATTGTTCCATGACCAAGTGTCTAGAAAATGAGCTGTTCTAGAATTTGACCATTTAAAATACTCAGTCGCTGCAATACTTGAATTTATTTATAAGCTTTCTAGAGATCTTCATCCATAATCACTGGGATAAATCCTGTACATATCTTTGCTAAGAAGCAACATTTTATAATTTTTGCTTATAAATTGCCATTTATCCATGAATAAGTTATTTATTCTCTTTTTTTTTTTTTTCTTCTTTTAGTGAAGCATCCAGTAACAACATTCCTCTTCAAAGAATTGTACAAAGTATAAAGCACACTAAGGGCAAAAATTACAAAGTCCTGAAAGAAGGATGGTTAATGCATCATACTAACAAAGAAGGAATGGTATGCAATATCAACTCTATCTACTTTGTTATACGAATCAAGTTCTAAACATTTAGAATATAAAGATTTTGAGATTTAATTAATTTTTTTTATGATATTTTTTATTTTTAATATGTAAATTTTATTTCAGAGGAAAAGACATTTTTGGAGATTAGATACAAAAAGTGTCACATTATTTCAAAATGATACTACTTCAAAATATTATAAGGTATTTATGTTTTACTTATTTCTAAATGGCATACATATTGCTCATAATAAAACATTTTTTGTCTGTTTAATTTGAAGCAATTCATTTTGAGTTTTCAATTTAAATGATTAATGGCTTTAAAATAATTTTTTATTTTATTGTTGTAAAACAAATGTGAATTTTAACAAAAGTTTGGTTGAATAAAAGAATGTAAGACCTTAGGAAATGTTCCTGGTACGGCATCAAAACTTAAGAAATGTCCTGCAGCAAGTATGATTTCAGAAATAGTATGATTTTATTGTACAGTATTCTGTTAAACGTTAGCAATTTTTATTCTTGTTTTTTTATCATTTTATATGTAATAATAATATTGGATTATTCAGCCTTAACATTATACTAGCAGACCAGTCCAGCATTGCCTGCACCCGTGGTAATAACCTTAAATATACAAAATCAGTGTTGAATGATTATATAATTTTATGGCCACCACCTTCGGGTGGTCTGATTTTGCAACCCCCCTCAAATTTGTATGATTTTATATTTTTAAACTGAAATCTTTGCAAACAAACATAAAGTTGCGGGCCTTAGTGCCTTCAGCAGCATACACTCTTGAATTTGTACAATTTTATATTTTTAAATGAAAGTTTGTGCAAATGAACCTTAAGGACACCACTGCCTTCGTAAGCTTAAACTAGGGGGTGCTATGCATGCTCCAGTGTGTTTTGATTTTATATTTTTAAACAAAAAATCTTTCCAAACGAATCTAATGTATGTTGTCCCACTGTCTTCCGCAGCATACAGTCTCAAATTTGCAACTTTAAACAAAAATTTATCCAAATAAAATTAGATGAAAAATGATCAAAAAATTAAAAATCTCTATAAATTCCAAATAAACTTTATTGAAAAGAAGACAAAATGTACTATCTGAAAACAGATAGCCGTTTACTAATGTCGAAAAATTGCAGCAAAATGGAAAATGAAAAGCACATAAAAAATCACTAAAAGATCTAAAATCTCAATGGACAGAATTAACTATAACGGGCTAAAAGATGAAAACCAAATTCCTTTTACAAATACCAAAAAATCACTGGGAAGAGAAAAAAAAAAAAGCTAAAAATTTGCTTTAAAAAATCGCAAAAAAATTAGAAGTGGCAGAGGAAAAAATTTACTACAATGGACTAAAAGATTGAAACCTGATTCCTCATACTACTGTGGAAAAATTGCAGCAAAACACGAAAAAATGCTAAAAATCTCTATGAATTCCAAATAAACTTATTTAAAAAGAAAACAACACTTACTTAGGTCTAAAAGAATGAAACTGGATTCCTTGTGGAAAAATTGCCACAAAACACTAAAAAAAAAATCTCTAGAAATTCAAAAATCGTAGAGGACAAAATTTACTCTAGTGGGCTAAAACATTGTAACCAAAACTCTTTCACAATTGTCAAAAAATCGCCAAAGTACAAAAAAAAAAAAAAAAAAAAAAAAAAAAAAAAGAGAGCTAAAAATTTATTAGGTTAAAAGTTTAAATCTGAATTTTTTATGAATGTCAAAAATTTGTGAAAAAATGTGGTAAAACTGTAAAAATCAGAGAAAAAAAAAATTGCTGTATGAATTCCGAATAACATTTATTAAAAAGAGGACAAAATTTCCTATATTGGACCAAAAGATTGCAACTGGATTCCTTTTACAAATGTGGAAAAATCGCTGTAAAATCAAAAGAAAAAACCTGCTAAAAGTCACAAAATTTAGTGGGCTAAAACATTGTAATGGGAATTCTTTCACACATGTAAAAAAATTGCACTTGAAATCTCATTAAAAATCATCACAAATTAAAAAATTGTGGAGCAGTGTTGAATTCAGACACTTTTCTCCAAGAGGGATTTCTGTGCCTCCGGGGAGGAAACTGCACTTTTTAACCATTAAAATCATAAAATCTCAAATCTGCCGGGGATTTCAATGCTCCGGGAGGTAATGTCCCCCTTGGGACACCCCCTGAATTCAACACTGTTGTGGATGACAAAATGTACTATATTAGGCTAAAAGTTTGAAACTGAATTCCTTTTATGAATGTCAAAATATCACTGCTAAATACAGAAAAATTCAAAAAATCACATTCAAAAATTTACATCAAACTCAAAAATCTATTTACGAATTCCGAACAAACTTTATTGAAAAGAGCACAACATTTACTATATTGGACTAAAAGATTGAAACTGGATTCCTTTTACTAATGTGGAAAAATAGCCACAAATCCTCTCAAAAATGGTAAATATTACAATATTAATTAGTAAAAATTCAAAAATCACAGAGGATAAAATTCACTATAATGGGCTAAAAAACATTGTAATGGGAATTCTTTCACAAATGTCAAATCTCATTAAAAATCGCTACAAATTCAAAAATCACAGTACAAAATTACTGTTTTAGGCTAAATTTTTGAAACCAAATTATTTTTAGTTTTATGACTATAAAAAATCACCCCAAAGCATGAAAAACTCTTAAAAATCGCAAAAAATTTGCAAAAAATAAAAAATCGCTATACAAATTCCGAATAAACTTTAATGAAAAGAGGACAAAATTTATTGTATTGGGATAAAAGATTGAAACCGCATTCCTTTTACTAATGTGGAAAAATTGTCACAAAATGTGAAAAAACACTATAAATCACATAAAAAAATAAATTAAAACAAGTGGATAAGTGTGATCGAAGATCGCACAAAGGGTTTCGTTTAATATTCCTTTCAAAACACTTTATCCTTTCTTTAATAAATCCAAATAAATTTCATTTAAAAAAGAAAAAAAAAAAAAGTCATGTAAGTCATGATAAAGTAAAAATTTACCGGTCTATTTTTCGAAAATCTGAACCGGTCCGATAGCGGGTGAAGCCCGCTATTATACTCTGTCATAATAACATCTGTCATGTGGACTAAATGCAATATTAAAAAAAAATCAATTTCAAAATTAAACACGTTGTATAGAAACCTTCAAAATGTTAGACGTCAGATTAATTTTCTTTTTAATTCTCTAATGACCTCATATTAAGCTGCTTTCTGTATTTACACAAAAAGTATTTAAAGTATTATTGAGAGTATTTAAAGTATTATTGAGTATTATAGTTTAAAGTATTATTGAGAAATGTTTGAAAATTTCCGTTTTCTTACCAATATGACATCATATTTTTTTTTTTCAACTGATGAAACTTTTTATTTCATTTTCATTTTTCACGTGGAAATCTTTCAATAGAAATTAATTATTGTAGAAAGAATTTCATTGTGGATTTTTAATTGTTGGCAACTGCTATATTGAAAAATGTTTAAATTTAATAAGAAAAGGCTGTTAGATTTTTGGTTTTTTATCTCTATATATTAAAATAATATGATTTTTTTCAAATTTTATGATTTTGAACTTCATAGTAGATATTCAGCTATATGTACACAAAATTTCAAACATGTAAGTTATATAGTTTCTGAGAAGCGGCTCTGTGACAGACAGACAACGAAGCAGGAGTAATAGGGTTTCATGAGATGAACGAAACCCTAAAAATTATCTAATCCAAAATCTAGCTTCAAGGTGCATAACTGCAAACATAGAAGTACCTTTTTTTAAAAAAATTAATCAAAACTTTTGCATGGATTTGTATGACATATTTACTTTTATATCTGCCCTTACTTTTCGTATTTTTCATTTTAGGAAATTCCTTTATCAGAAATCTTATCTGTGGAAATTTCCAAACAGAACATTTGTGCTGAACACAATCAGGGATATTACCTTGAATTAAGAACAGCAAATGTAGACTATTATTTGACTGATGAAATCAATAACTTAAAAGCTTGGGATGCTGCAATTCGTCAAGCATTAATGCCAGTTGATTGTCCTAAAAATAATCCGTCAAACCAAGTGACTAAAGGTAAGATTTTACTTATATATATCAACATATGTTAATAGCTTATTTTATTATATATTTGTTGCTTGTTGTTCAGTTTTGGATTACATAAATATATTGCCAGAAAGTTGTATTTGAACAATTTTTAGCAATTTCTTGAGTGTTTTAAATACTGGGTGTCTAGCCACCTGGAAAAGTCAGGGAAATTTATATGGACTAGAAAAGTCAGGGAAATTTATCATTTCTGAGGAAAAGTCAGTGAAATTTGAAAATTCTGAGAAAAAGTTAGAAAATTTTAAAAAAAAAAGAAAAAATGTTTCTTATAAAACTAAGGATTTGAAATTTTGACGCCATTAAAATCAAACTTTGCTCTTCATAAGTGCTGTAAGGAATATTTCAACATCTCTTGCAAACCCTTTCAGTCCTTCTTTGTAACTCAGAAATTTTCAGTTCCAGTTTTACTCAAACTTTCTACTGAATGTTGTAGGATTGATTAGGTGTTTCACTCTGCTTACTTATTTTTGTTTGGGAACTGAACATTTGTTAGCTTAATTTATTGAATATTTATTATTTGTATTAAAATATTTTAAAGCAATATCTGTATTTAACTTTGACTGATGTGATAATGAATTTCATTCCGATTTGACAAAATAGATGGAACCTGATGCTAAAAGTGTGTATCTGCAAAATGTTTAGCATGTAAAATGTTACCAAATTTGTAAATTTTGCAAAATATTATGTAACAAATCAGTAATTAGGGCCTCAGAATCAGTTGTGAAAGTTTAATTTTCAAATTGATAACTTTTAAGATTTTTGTGTGTAACATCACAAAATCTTGATACCTGGAATTTTTCTTTTATTGGTATATAAAAACCTGGAAAGTCAGTCAGGGAAATGTCAGGGAAATTCATTGCTGATATCGAATAGACACCCTGTAAAAGTCAGGGAAATTCATTGCTGATATGGAATAGACACCCTGTAAATATTACCAAATGCTATTCTTTTACTTTGTTACTTTATGTATCAAAATTATTTGCACCATCTCTCTTTCTTTGACATTTGCATCCTGTATGCTGTTTGTATACTAAAATAAGAATGAATTCTTTTAAGACTTTTTAAAATTTTGAAAAGTCAAAATATTTCAAAAAAAAAAAAAGATAAATACCATGGCATATGTTTTTATTTTATTAGAGATTGTGCTTTATTTAGTTAGTTCAGTTGATCAGATTATTATCTACTCCATGGAATTTTTAACAAGTAGGAGGGTGGGGGGACTATAAGTTTGTTACTTTTCTTTTCACTACATAGTATAAAACAAAGTCGCTTTTTCTGTCCCTATATCCCTATGTACGCTTAAATCTTTAAAACTACGCAACGGATTTTGATGCGTTTTTTTTTAATAGATAGAGTGATTCAAGAGGAAGATTTATATGTATAATAACATCCATTAAACAGTGGAGAAATACTGTTATTTTTGAGGTTTTTAATGTGATGTCGTAAATAATTTCATTTTTTACATTTGTTATTTTGGCCGAAAAGGTTACCATTGCTATTTTTTGGCGATCATTATTGTTGCAGAAAGAAATGAAAAGGCTATACATCTCCAAAAATAAAAGAAAAACTGTGTTAAATTAATTTAAAAAAAAAAAAAAAAAAAAAAGAAAAAGAAAGAAAAAAGAGTTTTGATGAGAGAATATTATAAAACGAAAATATTTAATTTAAACATGATTGGGAATGTTCGCAATGCTTAAAAAATTATTCAAGGGGCAAGATTGCTATCGAAACAATATTTCGCGATTTATCTTTTGTTTTTGGCGATTTTGATTTTACTTTTGATCCTAAACAATTTGATTTTAAGCCAAAAGGTGTCTTTTTTTTTTTTTTTTTTTTTTTTTGATGCAGAAAGAATTGAAATGGCTATACAGCTGGAAAAATAAAAGAAAAAGCTGTTATTAATTTTATTTAAAAAAAAGAAAGAAAAGAAAAACAGTTTTGATGAGAGATTTTAAGCCAAAAGGTGCTTTTTTTTTTCAAGTGTACGATCACTGGCGCCCGGCTAACCGAAAAGTACCTTTTTTTAAATTCAAATGCAAACTATATTAATGGCAATATACTTCTATTTACTTCTACATATATGAAATTTCGTTCCGGCTGCTTATAACTCGAGTTCTGCTGAATGGATTTTTGTAGAGCTTAAACTGTATAAGATAATTTTTCAGGGAAGGTTTTATTGTATAACATACCGTTCTGCATAGCTTAGTTATAGAATTATTCTGGGAAGTTCTATAATCAGATCAATCCGTTTATGAAATATTAGCCTTTTTAAAAGATTTTGCCGAATGGATTTCGATGAAACCTACACTGTTAGATAACTTTCTAGGGAAAGTTTTATTATATAACATATCATTCTACGTTGCTTAGTTCTAGAATTATAGGGGGAAATTCGAAAATCAGGTGATATTTTTTTAATCAAGTATTAGCTTTTTCAGTATTTGATTCGGATTATGAAAGATTAGCCTTCTGAAAAAGTTCTACTGGACGGATTTTGATGAGAATTGTATTGTTAGTCAGATGCTATTTCAGGAATGGTTTTAATGTACTACATATTGTTCTACGCTGCTTAGTCAAACAGTTGTGTGAAGGTTATACAGTCAGGAGAACCCGATTCTGAAAGATTAGCCTTTTTGAAAGTTTTTACTGGGCGTATTTTTTGCGACTTGCATTGTTAAGTAGATAATTTGTAAGGATGGTTTTAGTATATTTTATATTGTTCTGTTTTAGAATTACGTGGAAAAGTTCTATAATCAGATGAACCCGATTATAAAAGATTAGCCTTTATAAAAACTTCTACTGAATGGATTTTGTTAATTAGTTTGCATTGTTAGTTCGATAATTTTTAGTGATGGTTTTAGTATATTGCATATAGTTTTATCATTCTTTAGCAAACCTTAACTGTAAATGACCAAATAAAAGAGTTGGTCCTTAACAGCTAAAATTTTGACTGCACATTAGAAAATATAATAGCGCAATCACGCTATTTTTCAGTAATGTGGAAGGATATTCCAGGTAAATATACAGATTGCTTTCAAATACAAGGTCAAATTAAACGATATATTTTGTTTGCTTCAAGGTTCATTTGTAGAAACTGACCAGCGCAGCAGGTGTAGCTTGCTAGTAATATATAAACTCAAAATAATCCAAAATATATTAAGATATTAAATTAATAAAATTATATTGTTATTGTATAAAGGTCGTAGCCAGTGAGGAGATCCCCAGGGTTTGATCCCTTTCCAAAATTTTTGTCATTATGACTATAAGTATGTCATTAACTATCAGTAGCTATCAAGATTCAAAAATCAACTACAGTCAAGATTCAAAATTCTATATTAGCACCTCTTTATTGCTTGATTTCATTAGAGATTGTTTAGAATGGGACTCACTAAACTCATAATGTTAATACTATCAAAGACAGTGATTACAGCATCCTGATATACATGAGTTCTCGTTTGTGCGAACTTCCAAGGGAGGTCATTTTTCGTGCATATTAAATTATGTAAGTATTTTAATGGTGTAAAATAATCCCTTGCATTGAATAAATTGAATTGAGTTTTTGACAGAAATTATATAGGTTACAACTTTATGCTAAAAGAAACATATTTTTCTTTAATTTAATAAGTTTAGTAAAAAAGCAAGTTAATGACTGTTAATACACAAGTAAGTAAATTACTCAAGACAAACAAGATATAAAAAGAAATTGCTGTACTTACATAATTTTACTTTAATAAAAGTAATTTCTCGCATTTCTTTGCACTAGTTGAACATGTGATCTTTTTACCCGCCACGTTTCAGTTTTGAGACCCTTTGAAAGCTTGGTCTGTTACATCACATTTTGATAGGTACTATGAGTGAACAGCTGTTAATACTTTTTTAGCCCAATACATTTTTAATGATGGAATATTTTCTTTTTGTTCATCACTGACACTGGCAATTTCTTGATCTCTCAATAACCAAAATTGCACCAAATTTTGATTTTGAAGAAATGATGTACAAAAAACTAGCTTTAATTTTACTCGGTCTATTTGTGAAAGAATTGTCCACATTGTTTGTTGAGTAGTACATATTAAATGATGTTCTTCACATTAATTGCAAATAGAGAATGATGGGGATAACAAAATTTTTCTCATTAACCGGAGATACGTTTTAAACGGAGACTTATTAACGAGAATCACAGTAGATCCTCAAATTTGTTTAATTGAAACTCTTTGAAAACACAGTGAAAGTTTTATTTTAAACATCCACAAACTTAGCTGCTGTGACATATGCTCTTGGAAAGACATTTTTGACAACAAATATCAATACATTGGCAAAAAAGCATGTAAATGAGATTATACATTTATTTGCAATGAAGAGCAAAGCTTATTTTATTTATTTTTTATTTTTTTGCTCATAACTCAAATTTTCTTTTGTTATTATATTATTCAAATACCAGAGGGCTTGTGCGAGGATTTTGCACTGAAATCTAATATTTTTAGGTACTTCTCTATTAATCCGGCGACCACTTTTCATAACAAAAAACTATCGCCAAACTATAAGATTAAACGCCAAAAATGCAGTCCCATTTATTTGATATCAGAAGCATTATACGTGTTTGTTACGTCATCAAGTGGTTTTTAATTCGACATTTGCATGTATTTTTCATTATGTTTTACTGATTTATTAGTTATTTTATTAATTAAAGTAACAATTGCATCCTTAAATTCTTATATTTTATTTATTTATTTATTTTGATATTCCAATGGCAACGTTCTCCCGTTTATTTGGCGATAGTTTTTTGTTATGAAAAGTGGTCGACGGGATAATAGAGAAGTACCATTTTTTTATCAATATGTAATATTTATTAGATGCAGGTTTAAACTTCTTAAGAAAAAGTAAGGATAAAAATATCTGCAAACAACATTTAGTTGTTAGTCAAGCCAGAATATCATCTAATTTATTCCATCAAAGTTAGAGTAAAAACTGATCCAAGATTGCTGAAGGCACGCACGAGAAAAAAAATTAACAATCGTATTTTGACTGCATTAGAGAATGACGTCATCCACTTCGGGAAAACCATGGGACTTAGAAATATAAATCTAAACATTTCAATTTCGCTTTTTAATCATAAGTATAAAATAAACCCGTGCAGTGTTTTTTATAATAATTGCTATGAGCATCATATAATGTGGTATTTTATTTTTTTGGCAACAATAATTTCAGGAAAACCTTTCATTTCTTTTATGAAAACAATGCCGATTTAATTTTTAATTAATTTTAATCCAAAACATGTTTTAACGAATTGTTAAGTGGGCTATATCAGAAGCCGATTCTAAAACCTTTCATATGGTATCTCATTCGTCATTCTGCATTTCGTATTTTCTGAGAAAAAGGGATGTTGACAGGAGAAATAATATATATGATTTGATTTCACAATAAAGTGTAACCAGTCACCATTGTGAAAGTGTTGTAAAGCATAGCAGTGTAATTTGCATAATATGTAGCAAAGTCTTAATGCCCAGCAGCAGAATTTTCTGTATCAATCTGCAGCAAACCAAAACTTGTCTGTGATCTAATAATGCCAGACTAAGCTTACTATCATAGGAAATAATATCCATAAAATAACCAAAATTTGCATTTACAAAAAAAAAAAATATATATAAAAAAAGAATATACCAAAAACCTAGAGACAAAACTAATTTTGGCAATTTTTTAAATCCTAGCATTTTTTTTTAAGCTGTTAGATTAATCTGCAATGTCTAAAATAATCTGCAGCACCCACTGCCATGCTGCATTGTTTTTGCTACCGGGGTCAAATGCAGTCAAAGTCTTTGAAAAACAGAAATATACTAGTATGTGGAAGATTCCATTAAACAGGCAGAAGATTCATATTCAACAAGATTTAATGACAATGAGCATCTTTTACAGATGAATATAAAACATATTAACAGAGCTTTGCCAGTTAACTCAAAAATAAACTAAAGTTTTATGTACACATAACTTCAATACTATAAGATGAGAAATGTAACTGATAGCAGATATCAAGAAGAGTAGCAAAAGCTACAATGTCGAAATAGAATACATAGCATTAGAAGGCAAGATGAATAATAGCATTTTCACTCCAGCTTTATACTAGCTGTGTAAGCAAATTTATATACTACATGCTGTCATTTACAGAAACAAATAACTGTACGCGAAATGCTATTGTTATCGAGTGATCACATTACTAATGCAAGCAACTGCTGTGAATGGCAACTAACTGTTGATTTGACAGTCACAGTTTCTGAATGTTATTGAGTAATGTATTTACTGAAGAATCGGCACAGGGCAATGGTGTTTCAATATCTTATTTTGCTTTAAACTTGGGGATGGTAAAAACAGAAGGCATGTCATCTGAAGGAAATTATTTAAACATTTTAAACTAAATTTTATTGTAAATAACTAACCATGTCACAACAATAGTTTTATGGAAAAATTTTCCAAGTTCAGAAAGAATAATAAAATTAACTCATGAAACTTTTTTAAGTTACTAAAATAACCCAATTAGTCATAAAAATGACTGTTAAGTGATTAACCCCTTCGCTCCTAGTATATGAAATACTAATGAATACACACTTTATCGAGTTATTCTGTCTGGAAGCAAAGGGGTTAATAAGTATTTTAACATTTGCCTTTATTTAATTAGCAAAAAAAAAAAAAAAAAAAAAAAAAACCCAAAATAAGACAAAAATAAAATTTTGGGCTCCAAATCCCCTTCTAAAATACTTTTTTCTGGCTACGACCTTGCATTGTACATCTCTGCCTACAGAAAATGCTGTTATTAAATTACATTACTTATAAATTTCAGAGCCATGTAATGAAGCTTCTGTAAAGAAAGATAATTCAGAACAGAATCTGGTATGTATTATCATTTTTTAAAGCTAAAGGTTTTTTTTTTTTTTTAAATTCTAATAAAGGTAAATTTATCATTTATTTGTCTGTTTTGTTTTCAGGATATTAGCTTGCAGTATCAAATTTTTCCTGATGAAGTTCTTGGCTCTGGTCAGTTTGGCATTGTATATGGAGGTAATGGTTACCTACTATTTCATTAAGCGTTTTAGAATTCTTAGCATTTTAGTGATCAGAATTTAGAATATTGAGCTTTACGTTTGATAGAAATATCAGCTTTGAAATAAAATGTTCTCTATTAGCAAATGGAGTCAATTTTTGAAGTAAAGTTTATTTGTGCTTATTTCAAAAATTTATTTTGATTATGATCAGATATCTAGGCACGATCCTAATTATTA
This sequence comes from Maratus michaelseni, assembly GCA_963931845.1. Taxonomy (NCBI): domain Eukaryota; kingdom Metazoa; phylum Arthropoda; class Arachnida; order Araneae; family Salticidae; genus Maratus; species Maratus michaelseni. The sequence continues at coordinate 165,702,858 of OZ007587.1, forward strand.
TCTCTGTTGATTTAAAAATATATATATTTAGGAAGTGTAATGCAAACTAATGAGATTTTTCTTATCATATATGAAGAAATTAACTTGAGGTATGAGATACCTTTTATGATTTAAGAAACTTCTATAAAAAATATTGCTGTGTGATAATATTCTATTTAAAACGAAAAGGTTTTAGTACTTAAAAGTAAAATTCTTGTAATGATAATATTTTTGAGCTCATACATTTTAATGTTTTCGACATTATTAAAAAATAAAATAATAAATTATTTGTTTCTTCAAGTGTTTTAAATTTGATTTACTAATTAGGTGTACATCGCACTTCTGGCAGAGCTGTAGCTATTAAAGTAATTGACAAAATGCGTTTTCCTACCAAACAAGAAGCTCAACTGAAGAATGAAGTCTCTATTCTACAAAATATTCATCATCCCGGTGTTGTTAATTTAGAAAAGATGTTCGAAACTCCAGAAAGGGTATTTGTTTTTCAATTTCAATTCCTTTCAGCATTGTTACAAAGTAATTATGATTTTAGCATGTGTCTGTGTGTATATTTTCATTATACTAATACCTTATTATTAAACATGAACAATATAACAGAAATTGTTTCCTATAACATAATTTATATTTAACGGAAATTTGAATTTTTTTTTTCTTTTTAAAAGTATGTAAGGATTTCTAGTAAGATTTTAAGTAAGGTCCATTTCTGGATCTAATTTCATGCCATCCATAGAAGTGTAGAAAATTTATTTAGAGATTTATAATGCTTCTAATTAGTTTTAAGTCAAATAGCATAAAATTGAAGAAATAGTTTCTTTATCTGCTTATTAGAAAGAAGTAAACTTAAAATAACACAACTTTCTTTTTTGTCCGTATGAAACTTACTGTATATCAAATCATACTTCAAATGTCAGTAAAAGTAGCGAAATATATAGAGCTGATAATTAAAAATTTTAGAAGTAATTATTATAAACTAGTAAAAAAAAGTACTTTAATAAGGTACGAAAAGAAACTTAATTTCAAAGGGAAATACACAAAATGATTTATTTCTGTTTATGTTAAGTAATGTTTTATTTAAATATAATATGGCTTTTAAGCTTTTTAGCACCTATTTTTAAAATTTACATTTATAAAATCACTAACTGATCTGCCTGGCATTGCCCAGTCCCGTAACAAAAAATAATACTAAACTCTAAAACGTTCTAAAAATTGCTGTGTGAATTCTGAATAAACTTTATCGAAAAGAGAACAAAATTTTCTACAGCAGACTCCCTCAAATTCACACAGCTTGGAACCAGGGGTTGTGCAAATTTCTGGTATTTTTTTGTTTGTTTGTTTACATTTTTAAAACGGTAATTTGAATGTAGTAAAGCATTTGAGATTATAATGAATGCTTGCAATAAAATAAAATATTAAAATAATTAAGTAAACTATTAAAATAATTTAAGTAAAAAATTAAAATAATTATTAAAAAATATTACAATAATTATGAAAAAAAAAAAAAGATTAAAACATTAAAATTAAAGTCAAGTGTAGTAATTAAGGATGCAGTACTAAATATGTATAATAATGATGAAATATAAATTTATTTTGTTTTATTCAACGAAAACTCAGTATAAAGGAAATTATATTTTTTATTCTTTTTTATTTATTTATTTATTTTTTACAAGCTTCATTTATTTCTTTGCATTATATTTTGTGAAGATGGATAAAATTGTCTGCTTAAGTTTTTTGTTTTATTATTTTTGTTTCTTTATGTCGTACACCATTCTAGGGCTTATTCCATTACGATTGTGCCAAAAAATGAGTAGCTGCACCAGAATCTAGCTTTTTTTTATGACTCTACTTTTTGAATTGTCAAACTTACATGTTTTTTTCCCATATTTTTCATTAGAAAGATTGGAATCAGCCATATTACTTACGAAATTACAAAAAAATAAAAATAAAAATAATTGCATATTGAAACTGAAAATTGAATATCAAAGAATTGAAAACAAAAACGTGAACATAAACAATTTGACTTCAACAGTTACAGTTGCAGGTATTGGGAGGAAGCTACTGTTGCGCTGTATTTTTATTTTACATACAAAAGTAATTTACTTCTGAATTGTAAAATAACGAAATTTTATTTCAAGTTTATGTAGATTTCATAAACAAAAAGGCTTGATTGATTATAAAATTTCTTGGTTTCTTTTGCCATTTTGAGGAAAAAGATTGCTTTTTTATGAGTTTTTAATTAATAATTGCTGTCTGATTTCTTCAAAAATTGAAACTCTGGATTTACGTACGACACAAGTTGCAACAACCTTTTAACATTGTCTTGCTTAGCCATAAAATATTTGGTAAATATGTTTTACGTCTTCCCAGATATCCAAAGGATTCCTTTGGGATTTCTAACAGGGATTCCTTTGGGATTTCTTTGGGAACAGGTATTAGCAAATACAAAGGTTCTCAGAATCCATATTTCCAGAAGAAGTTTGAGACACAGCTTCATGAAGTTATCAAACATACTTCATTATCTTAATGTTGAGGGCTGAATAGCTAGTTTCTAGTGATAACATATGATTTTTTTAAAAAATTATTATTCTCATTTTTTAACACTTTCCAACCTAGTTGAAAAGTGTTTATGACTTCGGTTTGTCTGTCCGTCTGTCCGTGCTCTAACTCCCGCAAATATGCTCGGATTGCTCTGCAATTTTTATATGTTATTGTCGTTATCTACAGCATGTTCCCTATTTCAACAGAAGTGTGTAGCGCTTAATTTTTTTACAGGGACACTCAAAATAATTCCGTTACATCGCGGTCTATGGGGGAAAATCATTTGCGGTTTCTTTAAATAATGTTTCACTATTTTAAACGCATGGAAATTTATATATATCACTAAGGTGCATTAGAAGAAGATTAATATGGAATAGGTGGTGCATAGCACTTATAGTTACTTTACAGGGACAGTCAAAAGAATTTCGTTACATTACGTCTATGGAGAAAAATCTTCTACGGTTTATTTAAATAATGTTTCACTATTTTAAACGCATTGAAATTTATATATATCACTCAGGTGCATGACAAGAGGTTTACTACAGAATATTGTGTGTATAGCAAGTCATCGTTCATTTACAGGAACACACAAAAGAATTCTCTACTGTCTGTTAACAATAATTCCTGGAAGTGTGTTTTCAGTTACTGAATGCGATTTTAATTTTAACTCGCTTTTTGTCTATTACGTGGTGTGTATAAATTCTGTAGATCCTGCACAGGGAAGCACAAAAGTTCGCGAACACATTTTAGTTTATTGACAGAAACTCCAGACGGAGAATTTTGAACTGTGCTACGCGTTTCCTAACTGAACTAAAATTTAGCATCCTATGTAGTATATATACAAATCTATAGATCCTATACAGGGCTGAATAAAAGCATTCGGATATTTTTCCGAATATTCTATATGTTGGAAATTCCTGAAATTATGTTTTTAAATATGTTATGCATTTTCCAAATTGTTTACTTAGATGTTATCTTTCAGCTTTTTAAACGGTACGATTTGTAAAATTACTTTGGAAGCGTTGGAAAGTGTTACATAATCAATGCTTGACGCATAATTTTTCGTTCTTGTTTAAATTTAAAATGCTCTTTTTACATCAGTTTTATTACCTTTAATAAAATATCTAAAAACATATATCATAAAGTTTGATATCAGGATCATATAGTTGGTGCATATTTTTTTTTTTTAAAAAAAGGTCATTTAACTTTTAATTTACTTCTTTAAAAAATGTATATATCATACATATATACAGTAAAACCTCCATAACGGACACTCCCGAATAGCGGACACCTCTATTTAACGGACACTTTTGAAATCCCCACTCCCAAAATCTAAATTTTTGTATGTTTAACCTCTGAATAGCGGACATTCCGAATAGCGGACAGTAGTTCTGACGATCAAGGATGAAAAATGATTTTTTAACGAGAACACAGATAAATGTAGGGGTGGTCTCTGGAAAATCCCCAATGGCCTGAGATATCCCCCAAATTCCTATGTATTTTGTATCGATTACTGTTTGATTTTTCAGATTTAATTGACATACAATATTCAAAGCTTCAAAATATGTTAAAACCATTTTTATCGTTTTCTGAATATATTGAGTTCCGCGTATTCTGAATTTAGTGTCTTGTTCGTGATTAATGTTTCGAGAATGACCTCAAAACGAAAGCGATTAACTTTAAAAGAAAAATTTGAAATTGTAAATGTAAGTGAATCTGAAAAACAGAAATAGAGTTTACAGATACTTGCCGAATGTTTTAAAATAGCTAAAACACAAGTAAAAGAGATTTTACGAAATAAAGAATTTGTGGATTATTAACTCTAACGATAACACCAAAAATGTGAAATCGAGGTATACTGATTCCATTGAAATTAATTCTATATTTATGAATTGGTTTACTTCACTTCGTTAAAAAAAAAAATCCTATGAGTGGGCCTTTGATTCAGTAAAAGGCTTTAAAAATCGCCAAAGAACTCGGATTACATGATTTTAAGGGTTTGGATCGATGACTGGAAAAGTTTCTCTGTCTCGGCACAACATCTCTTTCAAACCAATATGTGAAGCAAAATCTGTAGCTCTGAAAAAAGTGGAGAATTGGCATGAATAACTGCAATCAATTTATGAAGGTTATGAGGGGAGAAACATTTTTAATACCGAGGAAAGCGGACTCTTTTTCAGAAATTTTTTCGAATAAGACTTTGTGCTTTAAAAAGGATGGCTGTAGCGGCGAAAAAATGACAAAAGAGCGAATCACTATTTTATTATGTTGCAATGTATTGGGGGAATTTTAAATTCCTCTTATAGTTCAAAAATCGCTGAAACCCATGTTTTTCTCAAAGAACATCCAATTTAAAAAATTTGGTGTTATAGAGCGAATAAAAAAGCGTGAATAACCAGTTTTTTAGTGATTAAATGGTTAACTTCCTTTGATAATAGGATGAAAAAACAAAGAAAATTTATCTTGTTTTTAGACAGTGCAACTTCTCATACAAAACATTATAAATTAGACAATGTTAAAACTGTGTCATCTTTCCCCCTCCCCCCCCCAAAAAAAAAAAAGAAAGAAAAAAAAAAGACAACTTCCGTATGCCAGCCCCTTGATCATGACGTTGTACACAATTGTAAAGCCAGGTAGAGAAAGCTTTTATTAAGCCATATTCTTTGGAAGTTTTATTCTATGAATATACTTGAGAACAGCCTAAAATTAGTTAATGTTCCCGATGCTTTCAAATTCGAATTTCTTCAGCTGTAAAAAACATATAACCGGAATGCGTACGACAATGTTTCAGAAAAGCAGGCTTTATATTAAAAGAAAATGAAACACTTATTTCAGATAGATATGAAGAACTATCGCAATAAGTGAATTAATGAAATGTATCAGGAGTGATGAAATGCCGAAATGTCCATCATCATTGATGATGACCTATTGAAACAGAATCAGTTGACGTAGGCGATTATATTCCTTCATATTCTTCGACAAAAGCTGACTCTATTAGTGATATGAATCAGATACTGAAACCAGGGGATGTTTCCTGCAATATCGAGAATTTCCAAGAAGCGGCAAAACACAGTAAGCAGTTACTCATATTTTTTTCTTTTTCCAAAAAAAGATGATTCAGAAGGATTAAAACTACTGACAGCATTAAAACGTCGCATAGAAACACTAACTATAGATGTAATAGCAAGCAAAAGCAAACTTTTGTAACATATTTTTTCCTTAAGAATGTAATAAACAATGGAAAAATGTATGTACAATTTCATTTGAATTTTATTGCTTAAAAAAGTAATTTTAATTTCTGATTTATCATATAATAGAAGTTCTCGGACATATAAAAGTCAATTAATGAAACGTTAAGCATTTCTTAGCGATTTTGTGGAACTCTGAAGTTTTCCCAATAGCGGACACCTCCGAATAGCGGACACCTCCGAATAGCGGACACCTCCGAATAGCGGACAATTTCTGCGCTCCCAAGGTGTCCGTTATTTAGAGGTTTTACTGTATTATAAAACAAGAGGCTCTGAAAGTGTTTGCCTGTATGTCCGGGCTAATTTAAAAGACTACTAGATGGATTTTTTTTCTGGTTTACACCATTACATAGGCAGACTTGCCAAGTTCTCCCGATTTTGGCGGGAGACTCCTGATTTTCACATGTTTTCCCATACTCCTGATTTTTGACATATTTCTCCTGATTTCTCACATTTTTCAATATTCTATTACTGTACCATCAAATGTACTGCGATTCAGGGATGAAAACTGCCATACGGGTGTATTTGTTTTTTAGTATGATTGATCAGTAGTATTTTATTCGATTAGCTACACGTAGATTCATTATAACTGATTAATCTTTAAGACTTTTTGACTGTTACTATGGACATGTTTTTGATTATCAATAATTTGTCCCGATTAACACTTATTTAAGACCTTCACTATATTTTATATGTTTATAGAGAAACAAAATGTGGTATACTTCTTAAATTTTTATAATAACAAAGTTTTGTTTAAAATTAAACTTGTACTAAACATGTTTGTGTATAAAAATTAATAAAATTGCACTGAAAAAATATCTCCTGATTTCTGAAATATAATCTCCTGATTTTTGGCTTTCAGAACTTGGCAAGTCTGCATAGGCAATTTTCCCGGGCTCATTTGTATATATAATATACCAATATAACCATGAAATTTTATACTAAAATTTGGAATTTTTCTCTTATTTTAGCTGCAAAGGTTGCCATTAATTTTTGTCATCTTGGCGATGGTATGTTACGTTATCGTTGATTAAAGAATTGAAATGGCTATATGAGTTACATAACACACATAAAAAAAAAAAAAAAAAAAAAAAAAAATTGCTACTAATTTTCTTTCTTTTTAAAGTTTTAATGAGAAATAATATTATAAAACAAAAATATTTAATGTAAACATAAAAGCAATGTTTGTAATTCTTAAAAGTTTTCAATGTTAAAGATTGTGATTAAAGCAATATTTGGCAATTTATCTTTTGTGCCAGAATAAGGAAAATCATCTGAATGTTTTATTATTTTTTTTTCAGAGTGTTTCAGTTTTAGGTTTCATGTTCTATTTTTCTTTCAAGTTTTTCCCATATCATCAATTTTCTTATAGAAACATCCACTGTTTCAGAAGTTAGGAATTAAGGTATATTCTTACAGAGATTTATGCAGTTATGCATTATCACTATTGCAAAAAACAAACATTTTGAAGTAAAACTTGCTTTCTGAAGTAAACTTTTTATATTCTTTTTACTTCATTTCCTGTTAGTATTCCTGTATGTAAACCCCTTTTTCTGATAGGTCCTTATAAGATTTTTGGCTAATCTTCTGAAATAGAGTTCCCCGCCAGTTGGTATACAAACACACTTTTAAAATAAAAGAAAATAAAATTACAGATTTTATTTAAAATACAAAAAACAAACAAAAGATTTACTTCTATATTTTTTCATCTTCAGTTATTTTATTATCATCAAAAAACAATGCTTGCTATGTACAGGAAAAAAGTTAATGTCAATGATGGTGAATGAAAAAATATTTGGTGATTATATCATTTGTGCCTGGATAAGAAAAAACTGCCTGGCATTCTGATTAGATAAAGTTTTGATGATTATAAAGCAATTTCATCCGAAGTCACAGCCCTAGCAACTCAAATTAGTGACATTTATATTATTATGGGTACTTAATTATGGATAACAGACTGTATAATAATTTAATTTTAATTAGTTAATTAATATACAAGAAATAGCAAGCATGCATTATCTGTTTAAAGAAATAATATAAAAATATAATTTTTTGCAATTATTGCCAAATGTTATTATGCGATTAGAAAAATGGAAAGAAAATGTTTGGTTCAAATAATCACCAAAAAGATTATTACTAAGAATTTTGCATCACTAACTTTGTTTATCTATTTATTGTTTATCTATCTTTGTTTATCTCTTTATTATTTTATCCAACTTCAACTGTCATAACTGCTGAGTAAGCAGTCATTTTTGGCAGTTTTTCTCTTACCTGTAAAATGTTTGTTTTTTGTATTGTCCAAACTAAGAAAAAATTTCCGATAGATCAAATAATTGTATTTCGTTAAGCATTAAATTTTCTTATTTTTAATCTGAGAAAGAAACAGTAATCATGAATTTAATTAATTTTTCAGTATGCGATGCACCCAAATAATTTTGATTAAATCGGTACAGATGTCGCAGACGCACCTGTTTTCTTTTTGGAGCCAAAATAGCGATTTTTGCTTTGTTTGGCAACCTGGTGTTTTATAATAAAATTGAATATGTGTGTAAATAAGTAAAATAAAATAATATAAAAATAATTAATAAATACAATTAAATGCGTGCGTGTAATAAAAATAATGTGTGAAAACTGGGTTTTCTCGCCAAAATGGTGCAAAGAAATATTGCACCAATTCCGGTGCATCTGCGACATCTGTTCCATTAAATCTTAGGGTATTTTTTATTTAATAAATAAAATTTATTAATGATTAATAACAATTTTTTAAATAATTTAATATATTTTAATCTTTTAGTATTAGCTTTATTGTTTCAGCAAATGCTAAAAGTAAATAAATTTGACATTGTTATTTTTAGAGCGTAATCTACATTTGTTTACAATTCTACCTTGCCTAAATAGCTTGAAGTTGCTGCCAGAGTCAGACTTCAATTTTGGGCAGAGTTGCAGCGTCCTCTGGCGATTTATTTTATGACATCATACGCAGATGTAAAAGTTTAATTTAAAATTACGGCTAATTAATAAAACTTTTGAACAAACGAATGTACAATAACAAATCTGTGTCCAAATATCTTTCATTTAAAAAAAGAGTGATGTAATTTGATGCAGTAGTTTCTTCTCACGGACTGTCAAAAAAAAAATGTTTAGCATTTTAAATATATAGATGGTTCTAACAATTTTACTCTTTTCAGATATTTGTAGTTATGGAAAAGTTGAAAGGTGATATGCTCGAAATGATTTTATCCAGTGAAAAGGGAAGGCTTTCAGAAAGAATCACTAAATTTTTAATCTATCAGGTAATACATATAATACATATCTGTCTACTTTGATTGACTCGCATATCATAATTTCATCGGGTTTAAAACATAACTTTTTTATTCTTAGATTTTGATGGCTTTGAAACACCTTCACTTAAAATGCATTGTTCACTGTGATCTTAAACCAGAAAATGTGCTTTTGTCTTCAGATTCTGACTTTCCTCAGGTCTGTATACTGTGATTATTTTATACTTAAAAAAAAAAATATTTATTGTGATATTTGCAAAAACTGTAGAATATAGATTTTGTTTTTATGGAATCATTGTTTTTTTATTATTATTACTTTCTTCTATCTATAATAGAAGAAAGTATTGTAATCGAAAAATTTTTTTTACTCCCGGTTTTCAACTGATTTACATGTTTTAGGGGTCCAGAGATTACAAAAAACATGTTTTTATAAAATGTCTGTCCGTCCGTCTGCCTGTCCTCATTGTATCATTGAAAAGTGTATGAAGTTATGCTTTAAATTAAACCAAATTTGTTTTTTCAATGATTTTGGCTATCGCCAGCAGGTCCCAGTTGAATTTGGGGATATTTCGACGAAAGTGGGCCCTGTGATTGCAATTTTTGTTCCATTTTCACTGTTGTATCATCAAAAAGTGTATGAAGTTATGCAGATAATTGAACCAAATTTTTTGTATATGTTTTTGACTATAGCCTGCAGGTCCCAGTTGAATTTAAAGATATTTTGATGAAAGGAGACGCTGCGATCGTGATTTTTGTTCCATTTTCACTATTGTATCATCGAAAAGTGTATGAAGTTATGCAGATAATTGAACCAAATTTTTTGAATATGTTTTTGAGTATAGCCTACTAGTCCCAGTTGAATTTGGGGATATTGTGCCTGGAGGGGGTGCTGTGATAGCCATTTAAATATTTAAATTTCAAAAAATTTTACAAAAAAAGTAGAAATCCAAAAATCTTTTTGCGTTAAATGTTTGGCCTTTGATCCAAGGATTCCAGAGTATTTTTTCTTTTGCCTCTATCTTAAAAATGCCTCTATTTGATGCCTCTGCCTAAAAATTGCCTCTATTTTTAAAATTATAGGGTGGCTGACATTTTGAAACAATACAGCAGGATTTCTCCATAAATGGGTTTGGTTTAATTTATGATTTTTAGTGAACATGGTTTTGCCAAATTTTCTTTCATTGTTGTAACCATTGTTTCAACACTTACATGCTTAGCACTATATATATATTTATATTTGCCAACATCAAATTCTCGCCAAGCTTGGCGACAAAAATATGTTGCCATATATGAAGCCAACTTGGCTATGTCTGTCTAATTTGGTGATATTTTCATTCAAATTCAATATTGTCGAGAACTAGGAATGTCTCTTCTGTAATCGTGTTCCGTGCATTTTAGCTTCGTGTATTTTCAGTAGAATTAGCTAAACTCTCAAAACCAAGCAATAGGGAGGCTATTTTTTCCTGCCAGTACTGGCCAGAAGGACTTTTCATAGTTTAATATAATACATCGCTGCTCGCATCCAGGTAACCCGACGATTCGCAAGCAGCTGATGTACATCAGAATGACGAAAAATATTGATTTTTTCTTTGGTGATTTGATAGCCAATTTTGAAGCATTAACATGTATGAGATAGAAGAAAGTTTTGGGATTGGCATATCCGACTAGTTATTTACATAAACATTTTGGTTTATTTAAGTTCTTAGTTTTATTCTACAACAAATCTTCGTATTAACAAAATATATTTACACATTATCCCCATGTTTTATGCTTTGTATATAAAAGTTACACATATTTTCTTACAATTATAGTTACGCTTATGTATTCATTATAAATCCTAATATTTTTATACTTTAAAAAATTTTTAATATTTATTACATATCTAATTTTTCTTGTAATTTGCTGAAGAAATATTTTTTATTAGTATGATTTTATTAATATCATGCTTATACAGTAGACTCTCTCAAATCTGCCACCCTAAAGTCTGCAAACTCCTAAAATCCATACATTGTTGCAGATGTAAACAATGAAACTTACAATTAAGATATAGAGAAAAAAATTCACGATTTTTTAAATATTATTCTGTATACATTTTGATAAGTAATTCTGGTTAATATGACTGAACTCATGCTTTCTTATGAAGGAAGTATAAATTATTTCCAAAAAAATTCAAGATAGCACTGATCTCAGTGGTGATTACAATATTTTTACCAAATTCATTTATGTATTAATTAAGCTTTTTTTGTTAAGTTTGGCTATACATGAAATAAAACTTGGTTATTTTATGATTTTGATATGAATTATTAGTGTACCTTTGAGGCGAGTTTCATTGAATAATTCAAGAAAAAAAAATTATTATACATATGTACTTGTTATGCATTATTAATTATTTACTTGAACTTTAATTTTAATATTTTAATCATTTTTTAAACTTAATTTTTATTATTTTACTCAATTATTTTAATATTTCACTTTATTGTAGGCATTCATTATATTGTCAAGTGCATTATTACATTCAAATTACTGTGTAAAAAATTTAAACAAAACAGTGACCAGAAACCCGCAAAATTCTAATCATCCGCATAATCTCTGGTCCCAAGCTATGCGAATTTGAGGGAGTCTACTATCTATCTATATATAATTCAAGCTACTATTAGATTTTTTTTTAAAACTATTTTTATAATTATTCAATTTATTTTTAACACAATTTCAGTAAATAAAATTTGTACAAGAAGTTCAATTTATTGTTTTACCTTCCATTTAGGTCTAGCAGACTCTAAAGGAATAATTTTTCATTTGCACCTCCATGTAAACAATAATTTAAGATAATAAAATAAATGTCTAATCATTACAATTAGGGATGTAGCAAATAATTGGCTGAATTATTCAGCCAAATTTCAGGCCAAATACTTAATATTCAGAGGCTGAATACAACATTTTAAAATTATATACATTTTTTTCAAATTTGAAACACACATAGAATTGATCATTTATTATTTGTATGTTTGATTTTTTTTTAATGGTCTGATGTATTTTTTGGTAATATTTTCAACTCCTGGGTGATATTAATAAAACATGACTTTTATTAAATCTAATTAATAATAGCATAATTTCAAGTATAAATAATTGTAATTCATGTGAATTACATTTTATCTAAAATAGGAACTTATTATTTATTATTTTTCACTTCTTGCAGTACAAAAAGTTAACTTGTATTTTAACCTTTTATAGACATAATAAAATAAAATTATCTGTCAGTGACTCAGGACTTCTCTTAAAATAAAGATTATTCTCACTTCTTCTATCCAATGCTACTTTTATCCTTTCTTACATCAAAAGAAATAATAACAATGTGTCCCTTATAATATTTATTCTCCCCAATAATTCCCAATGAAACACCTCCTAGAATAAATAACCTTGGTTAAGTGAATTTTATTGTGAGGATGTGTCCCTATAGATTAAAAAAAAAAAAAAAAAAAAAAAAAAAAAAAAAAATCTGTAATGAGTCTTTCTGAAACCTGTTCCCAGTCTTAAATTACTTTGTATTACTGAAATTACAAATTATAAATCCTGTCATTTTTTAAAGGGAATTTTGCATGGTAGTAGAATGTCTGATTTCTTCTCTACCCCTTCCCCCCTCTTTTAGGGCATTTTTCTGTAAAAGGTTTTATTAGTAGAAGTGTAATAAAAGTTTATTTTTATTCATGCTATGCTATTTATTCTTTTATTTTGTATGTACTTTATTTACAAACATTTATTCTACAAGATAATTTAATATCATTCTTAGATGCAATTTAATCTATCTGTTCTATGGAAATTTTAACTTATTTCTGTAATAATTAGTTAACTTTTACCTGCTTATCTGATGTCCGTAACTGTTTACATAAAATCTAACTTGTGTTACAAATAGTTTTGCCAAATGTCCTGCTTTATGTGGGATGCAAAAATTCCTGATTTTATATAAAACAAATATTTTTTAATTTTCACTTCGCCTTACTTTACCTTTATTTGTCTGCAGGCAGCTCTAACTGAAAAACTATTAAAAATCTTTAGTTTAAAAAGACTGTAGATCTTTAGTGAGAGATCTTTCATTAAATCTATTTATAATGAATTGAAAGCAATTTATGATTAAGGGTGTTCATAATATTTTCACCGAACAGAAATGTGAAGCAAAATTTTCTCTTAAGCAAAAGTTTTATGTTCTTTTCAGATATTTATACTTAGGTGTCTAGAAATCAAATAGTGCTTTTTATTTTCTTCTCAATATGATACACCTTTGGATTATAGTTGACTGTTACTTTTCAAGATTACATTTTCATGATTGTCAGATTCCAAAATCTTTTTAAAACCTAGTCTTTGATAGTGTAGTTTTACCAATGTTTTTTTCTTTTGGTAGTATTACGAAAAACTGTTTCATTTGTGAAAACTTAGTTAATGCCTGAAAAAAATATGCATACATGAATAAAACTGATTTCTTTGTCACAAAGTAGTGAATTAGGATTTGAGAAGAACCTTGAGTAAGATTGCAACTTCTAAATATATGTAATTTTTAATTTCATTTATTACAATGTTGCTAATTAGTAGAAAAATTTCCAGTGGGTAAAGTGTTTTGTATATGGCAGCCATTAATTTAATGTATTATATTCTTAAATATAAAATTGATTAAATTTCATATATGAATACAGATTTATTGGCATACAATATTGTTAATTATTCTAAGAACTTTCTGTGCTTATTTTAATTTTCATTATGTCACTTAGGGGATGTTTAGAGTATCTAATTTAATATGATGAAAAGAAATGTCTCAATTTAAAAGCCATTGTCTTGTTTTGTTTTTTTCACTCCCTCCTCTGCCCTACTATTTACCCCTGGCCCAGTTAAAGGCCAGGGGTGGGGAAAAACATCATTCTACCTGCCAGTGATGAGTATATTTTATAATAAAGGGAGTGAATTTTTATACAGTTTAATGTGTTGCTCATTCTTCACGTGTCCTCCAATTTTACAATGTAAACATGACACTAAGTTCTATTCTACACTAAACTTTCTGCTATTGTATATGTTTCCTTATTTTATGAGGGCTATTAAGAAGTTTCTGAACTATTGTAATAAAACGCCAGTGTGACTTAACAGCAATCTCCACATTGCATGTTCATGACCGTGGCAAGATTCTTGTTTGTCGCATCTAATATATTAGAGTAAGAGGCAAAAAGTCTTAATTTTTCAGTGCAAATTTGACCTTACGGTGCATGCCTTAACGTTTTTAGACGGGTGAATACAGCAGGAAATGGAATTAAGAAGAATCAAGAGCGTTGGGGAAAGAATAGCTTGCCTATTGGCCTTCACTGTTCACAACCCTGCCTCTAGGAAATGTTCCTTCTAAATTCTTTATTCTATTTTTATTCCCCTTTCTTAAAGGGAGCATTCATTCTTCCACCTGCTTTGTTTGAGAGAGGAGTGAACAAAGGGGAAAAGGAAGGATGCACTTTCACTTTTATTGAAGGCTTGAAAGGGAAATGGGAAGCAAGGGAGTTCACCCCTTCTATAGAATTTGAAATAGGGCCATTTTCTAGGGAAGAAAACATTTATTTTGCAACCAGATAATATTTCTGGCGTGATTTGTACATGGGCTGTAAAACCTTTATATTTATAACCATTAAAAATTTAAGGTTTTGGACAACAAAAGCTTTTTTTTTAAATTTTCTTACGAGCACTTTTATTATTAAATATTGGTATTTTTTATTTGGGGTTCATTTAAGGTTTTATCACGAGTTCGGGCAGCATTGGGTGGATCAACTAGTATTTGTTATTAGCTATTGTGTGTAGACGTTTTGTTTAAATGCTTGTTGTGTATATTCTAAGATTTTAAAAATGGATAGATTTCATGAACAGCCTATTAACGTAATATTTTGCATTAAACTTAGAAAGAAAAATTCAAAGACCCATGAAATGTTGAAACAAGTTTGCGATGATAATGGATTATGTCATACAGAGTGTTGTGAATAGTTTAAGTGATTCAAAGATGACCGACAATTAACCAATGATGATTTCCATTCAGGGTGGATAGTGACCTCAGCTGACGAAACTCATGGGGTTTAAAACCAAAATCATTTTTTGCCAGAAGGACAGTGAGTGAATCATTGATATTATTTTGAAGTCTTGAGAAGACTGAGAGTAAATGTTTGGAGAAAAAGACCAAAACTGTGGACAATCAAATCTTGGTTTCTTCATCACGGCAACGTACTTGCACATGCATATATATTTGGTGATTTTTATGTCAAAACCAAGACAACTGTGTTTTCCCAGCCATCTTATTCTCCCAACCTTGCTCCCACAGACTTTTTCTGTTCCTAAAATTTAAATTAATTTTCAAAGAATGAAGATTTTGACACAATTGAAGAGATAATAGAAAAAATGTAAAGATAACTATGCACAATCACAAAAGTGGCTTACTAGAATTGCTTTATGAATTGAAAACAGCATTAAAAGCAATGCTTCAATCAAGGATGACAGTACTTCAAAGATAGCAAAGTTAAATAACGTGTAGATCTGCACAAAAATAAATAAATAAATAAAATAAAAAATAAAGTTTCAGGAGCTTTTTGAGCAGCCCTCATATATAAAAAATTATAAAAATGTTGCCACGAAAATTCATTGTTGTAATTAACTATTTTTGAAGCTGGGTAAAAAGTGCTCTAAGCTATGCTTAGATTTATTTATTGGTGTTAGTAGAACTGTTAATGTTAACATTTTTAATTGTTTAGTTTTATTGATTGAATATTATATGAAAGCTTTACTCTTGAATGCAGGTTAAACTATGTGACTTTGGATTTGCTAGAATCATTGGTGAAAAATCATTTAGACGCTCAGTTGTTGGAACTCCAGCTTATTTAGGTAAAACTTCTTAAATTTTAGTCTTACAGATTTTTTTTTTTTTCAAAAGCTTTTTTGCTATATTAATTTAAATTAATTTCAGCTCCTGAAGTTTTAAAGAACAAAGGTTATAACAGATCATTAGACATGTGGTCTGTTGGAGTCATTGTATATGTGAGGTATGTTTAAATTCTATTTTTTACTTGATTTTGTGAATTAACTGATTGTAGATGCAGTATAATTATATTTGAAGTATTATTTATTAGAATTCTTATTACTTTTACAGCATTGTAAGTAGATTCTAAACTATTTAAAACATACATGTATGTTCTTTGTCAGGAAAAAATAATTATAGTGTTATTAAACCACATAAATGAAGTTTCTTTACACTACATTTTATTATGTTGTCCCTTGGCTAGCTCATTGCAATAAATTATATGAAACTAAGCTATATACTATCATAATTTTGGCTATTGATCATATTTGAAAGGATAAAAAATTATGTGCATGTCATACACACACACACACACACACACACACACACACACACACATATATATATATATATATATATATATATATATATATATAGTAGAGTCCTAGTTATCCAAGTTAATATTGTCCAAGCTCATCTGAGATAAGCAAAAAACTTGAATAAACACAATTTGCATAAATCCTTGTGATAGTTTTTGTTTGTTGGATGATAAGTGTTTCTTAGCTGCATTGTTATGCCATTGTATTTGTGTCATCAAAATTTTTCACCTCTTCATGCTGCTCAATCTGTTCAATAGTTTTTCAGTTGAACTTAGGTCTTTGAAGTGTGCCATTTTCTTGTGATAGACATTGATTTCATCATCATTGCTCTCTTGTCAGCAGTTTGCAATCATGTCATCTGTAATTTTTTGCTGTGCATCTGTGTTCATCCACTCAGCAATATACCTTCTTCAGCAAAAGTTTCAGAAACAGGAAGTCTCTATGTCTGGCTTAACAAAGATTTGTCATCACCAGCTCATTTTCATCATTTGGTTGCTCTGGTGCCATAATTTTCTGCTGCGATTTCTGTAGAGTCATTGGTTTAACCCTCTTCCCACTCTTTGGCAATCCAATGCACAACATCCTTCAATGTAATCTGTTTCAGACCTTTTATATACTCCTTGTTCAAGATCTTCAATCAGCTTTCCTAACAACTTCTTTCTGTACTGTTACTTTTCAAGTTCTCAAGAACACTTTAATCTAATGGCTGTATTAGTGAAGTCACATTTGGTGGAAAAAAATAGACTGATCTAACTAACTCTGATCTAACCACTTTCCAGTTGCTCCTTATCCAGATCGCATAAGTTGGATTGCTTTTTTTTTTTTTTTTTTTTTTTTTTTTTTTCAACTTTTTACTTTATAAATTTTTTTTTACTTAAGGGACAAAATGCTCATGAAACCACATCTTAAAAATTTTAGCACTCATTCATGCATTTCTCTGGTTTCTGTAATACACAGGAAGACTCGAGATGTTGACATTCTTGAATGCTCTATATTTCTTTGACTTTCTGATGAGCATAGGTTTCAATTTCAAGGTACCAGATGCATTATAATAACCTAAAACTTACCCTTTCTTTGCTCTCCTTATATCCGGGAGCTGATCCTTTTCCTTTTGCAGCTAAGATTTTTTGATGGGTAGTATAGAAAAATTTCTTCACACGTAAACAGTTGATCTTCACACAAATTATTTTCCTTGATAAGTTTTTGGAACTTTACTCTAAATTTAACAACTTCTTTAGAATCTGCAGATAACTTTTCACCAGTTATGTTGAGTTGGCAAATTCTGTATAATTTTTTCCAGCAATGGAGCAATCCAGCAATTCCAGTCAAGGGCTCATTATCATAAAAGATCTTGTGAAAATCCAGATATTTCGACTGCAGTATAGCCTTGAAATTGGACTCCCTTTTTCCTGTAATTGTGTGAACCACAGAGACACAGTTTCAGAAATTTTACAAACTCACAGAGCTTCATTGTTTTCCTAACATTACTATAGTTTGTCTTGTCTGCATAAAATTTTTCAATCTGAATTATATTTCTTTTTTAGTCTTCAGCAGTAACTTCTTCAACACCCAGATCTAACACAACTTTTTTAATAGATTGTCTTTTATCCAACTACTTCAATGCATCAATTTTTTGTTTCTGTCGTTTCTTATCTTTCATACTCATTTTAATTGAATTTCATGATTAAAAAAATACTTTCTACGGTGCATGACAACAGACACAAACAGAATGTAAATGGCCAACTGTCAGTCCAACAAATACCATCCTCTCTCAAATTCTGTATCTCAAACATAGAGAAGTAACCAATCCCCATTTCTTGGGAAGAATGCACACCCTCACCACTCTTCAAGGGTTGAAAAGATAAGAGTTTCCACCTCCCTTTTCCAACGAGCATTATAGGTAAAAATTAACTTTTTTACTTACTGGCCACTGGCCAGTACATGGATTTTTTTTACTCAGCAGATTTTTAAGCACTGGCCAGTAACAAATTTACAAATACTTGATAAAAAAAAATTGCAAAATTTCTCAAACGATTGTGGAATAAATAGCGAAATTTGTCAAATGGTGTTGAAAAAGAAATCGTGACGTTCGTCAAATGGTCTCGAAAAAGAAATCAGGAAATTTGGTAAATTGTTTCGGTTAATAAATCGTGAAATTTGTCAATCAATTGTGGAAAAATCACAAAATTCGTCAAATAACTGCAAAAAAAGAAAGCTAATTTTTTGGTCAAGGAATCATGGAAATAATTAGCAGATTTTGTCAATAAATCGCGAAAAATATAGTGAATTTCGCGAAATTATTGCAAGAAAAAAAATTTCGTCAAACTGTCTTGAAAAAATTTGAGAAATTTGTCAAATAGTCTCGTGAAAAAAATAGCGAAATTCGTCAAATGATCTTGAGGGAAAAAATCGCGAAATTCATCTAACAATCACAGAACAGAATCATGAAATTTATCTAACAATCGTGGAACAGAATTGTGAAATTCATTGAACTTCAGTGGAAAGAAAGTGCGCAATTTGTCGAACGTTCATGGAAAGAATCGTGAAATTTGTTAAAATCGATAGTCGATAAATCACAAAAACTATTGATAGCAGAAAAATTGCTAATTCATCAAATGGTCTCGGGGGAAAAAAAAATTGCGAATATTGTCATGGTCTCAGGTAAAAAAATTGTGGATATCATCAAATGACTTTGAGAAAAAAAATCACAATTCGTCAAATGATTTCGGGGAAAAAATTACGAAATTCGCCAAATGGTTTTGAAATTTGTCGAGCAACAGCGGGGAGAAAAAATCTTTTTCCATTCAATCATCGCAATTGGCGAATGTGACTATTAAGTTTGGCCAGTGGTGGCAATAAAGTCAATCACCAAATTTTCAGTATTACTCGCCGAGTGCTAATTTTGTCCTATAACGAGCATTTGTTGCATAACAGCATAACACTGGAATTCAGATCAATCCCTCAGTACAAATCAACTTGTTCAGTAATGACATTCCTCTGTATTTTGTATTGACAAAAAAGGAATGACAGTATTACTAAACTTGAAATCCTCAAACATTGGATTAAGAAATTGTCATTGTCAGTGAAGATGAAAGAGAAGTCATAAAAATTTAGAAATCTTGGTCAGCCATTTCTTGGTCAGAATGGAAAAAAAAAAATGGCCATATTTTTTTTTTCAAGTGATTCTGTTAAAGCGGAAACTGTTAAGTGGGGCTTAAATAATTGGGACAATCCCTAAGTCTGGTAAATTCTATCATTTACTAAAGTGAATTGGTAAAACCCCGAAATATGTTACTAAACGTTTCCATTTCAGGTTTTATTAAACCATTTTGATAAATGCTAGGATATACAAACTCCTTTCAGTATAACTCCAAAAGGCTTGATAAGCTTGGTATAAAGATATGAAAATGCAGGGTTTAAGCAAATATATGGTATATTCAGCCAAACATCTGTATATATATTTCTCTTATGTAGTGCGAAAATAGGGCTAGATTTGCAGCTTTCCATTTAGCAACAACTGTAGTTTCTGCAGTGACGATTCTCATAGGTTCGTTTGATGGTGACGTGATACATTCAGCGAATCAGCTTCCGGATCAAGACTTTCTTTTAGATACATCAGAAAATGTTTTGTTTATTTTTTTTAGCATCATACATAGTGTCTGTGTAGTGTTTCCAAACAGTTTTAAATGAATTTAAGCCGTGTTGTGCAATATTATAGGTGAAATTCAGATAGGATCTCTTTTTAAACGCAGATCGTTTGATTGATGTATGAATAGCAATGACATTGGTTTGTTTTACAAGGACCTGATGCATTCAGCAAATCAGCTTTCTGATAAAGGCTTTCTTTTAGACACAGTATAGAAAATATTTTGTTTATATTTTGTTAGCGTCATACATGGCGTCTGTGTAAGGTTTTTCAAAGACTTTTAACTAAATTTAAGCCATGCTGTGCAATATTATAGGCAAATTAACGCCATGCTGCATGATAAGTTTTAAATAAATTATATTTCATAATGTTAAAATTATTTATGCCCATTGGTAGCACCAACTAAATGCATTTTCAATTGTGCTTTAAACAAATTTTTCAATTACTTTTTTTTTTTATTAAGAAACATTTTTAAATGTCATATGTTAAAATGATTTATGATAATGAGAGTACTTATTCTGGCTAGAGTTGCTGCAAAAAGTGGTTAGTGAGTGAAGCGAGCTGGTACCGCATAGCAGTCCCAATGTGAATTGCCTCGAAATTCATGGGGGGGGGGGGGGGGGTTGGCGAGCGTTAGTGAGCAGGGGCTAGCCCCTTAGTTTAATTTTATTTCTGTCAAAGACTATGTGAGTTGAATAGTAAATTAAAATAACTTTCTTTCAGATTGCATCCAAATTTTTCTTCATAAAAGTTACAATAAATTGCTTTTTTATATTATATTTAAATGAAGTCTATCATAACAGTAAACTTGACTTTTTATATTTTACTGTATTTAACTAATTTATTAAAAGAATATGTACATGGAATATATGGAGTTTATTATTCACAATTTTCTCCAACATTATCAAATAATAATTAAACTCCCTTGTTACAGCAATGTTGAATGTTGTGACATTCTAATTTAAAATGTAGATTGTCGGATTTGTGCAAATGCATCTTCATGGTACACTTTGTGGAACAGTTGCATTTTCTGAGTCCTTATCTTGCTTTCTTTTTAAAAAAGCTTATTTACCACTTCATGTATACTCATTTCTTTTGTTCTCTTGAATGTTAAGAAAAAAAATCCTTTGTATAATGTAAGCTAGTTAATTTTGTATAAGGTTTTTATTTTACCAAACTTAATACTGAATACACAAAATTCATAGTCTTTTTAATATTTGTGATAATGGCTGTTATTGATTTTTGGTCTATTTCCACTTTGTTAATCAGGTACATTTATTCTAACATTTAGTTTCACCGTTGGTTTCTGGGAGCTTTTAGAGGACATTACCTTCATATTCTTTGCCTGCTCCCCAAGTCCTTCCTTTGCAACCTTTTGAAACACTTTCACTTTTTGAACTCTGTTAATAACTGTCTGATATATAAAAATCATCATAAAAATTTATATAATATAAGATTTAAAATATTATGTTATGTATTAAAAATAGTAATTGTATCACAGACAGTTTTATACATAATAAACATTTAAAAAAAAAAAATTATTACCATAAAATCCCAATTGTAATTCCCTGTAAACAGGCCTGTAATCGAGCTTTTTTAAAAAAAAATCCTTAAAAAAAGTGTTTATCATTAATTTAAAAGTAAAAAGGTAAATACAGGAGATGAGAATCTTCTGCATTTCAGCAGATTTCTGTTAAAAAAAAAGAATCAACTATCCCCCCCCAAAACACACATATATTTAAAATCTTTAAAAATCTTTTTCCAAAATCTTTATTTTTTAATTTATTGTAAGAATGAATAACCAATCATCCCCCCCCCCCCCCCAAATAATAAAAAAAAAATTACTGCTTCTCCTTCTTGTAACAAAAAAGCATATGTTAACCCCCAGTAGCAAAAAACTATATTTGGGGGAAAAAAAATTTCAAAGTTTCTTAATTAGGCAGGGAGCTTACTTTTGAAGGGGGGGGGGAGGTACGTACAATCAGGATTTTATAGAACTCTATCTCTTGTGCCTGTAAAAGGATTTGAGTTGCTATATAAAATAATCATGTTCTTGCAAATAATTTGTTTTACTTTACTTTCTTTTTCTTTTCTTTTTTACTGAAAAGTTCACATTACAGCATTTATTATTTACAGAAATAAGTTTTGTAACATTGTCATTGTAATATGTGCAGGTACCTACTGTTTTTTGATTACCTTAGAAATTTAGATAATCATCAAAGTAAAACTATAGCCGAAGGAAAATAATGTTAGCAATAGATTAGTCATGAAACACTGATTCTAAAATCGTTCTTACCCCCCCCCCCCCACACACACACACACCTCCCTGAAATCTTATTCATTCTGTTTCCATTTTTCAATATGTGTTTAAATTTTTTGTAATTGTTTTTAGACCTGTTATTGATCTAAATTTAACTATTGGCTATAGAAACTAATAAAACAACTGCATTCTAGTATTCTAGATGCTTTGCAAATTAGGGAATTTTTTTTTAGCCTGATTTATCTTTAAGTAGTGTTATTAAGCAAAAATCAAGTTAACTTGGGCTTTGGCATGGTAGGTTAGAGGGTTAAATAAAAAGAATATGAACAACTTCTAAAAAAATTTAAATACAAATAATAAGTTAAATAAGAAAACAAACTTTTCAATCACTGAATAATGTGATTGAGAGTGTCGGCAAAAGAAGGAGGCAGAAAAAGGTTTTGCAACTTGCGCAATTTGACAATTTCAATCTTTCATTTTATCACCAAATGAAACATTTTGTTGCTATTGACAGCAATGAACCCTGAACATGTATATCACAATGATACAAGGAGAATTGGGAAGTATACCTCCAATTATCATTTATAGTGATTACTTTTTTATAAAATTCATTATAAAATGATTATTGCAATGATAATGAACAACATATCTCAATAACTTATATCATCCAAAAAGTTCATGTTGGTGTACAAAACAAAGCTGTGTAAGATTTAGTGGTTAATCATATGCAATAGTAGAAAAATGTCAAAACATATTGGTATTGATTGTTCATAGATCATG
Source organism: Maratus michaelseni (assembly GCA_963931845.1). Classification (NCBI taxonomy): domain Eukaryota; kingdom Metazoa; phylum Arthropoda; class Arachnida; order Araneae; family Salticidae; genus Maratus; species Maratus michaelseni. The sequence goes on from OZ007587.1 coordinate 165,726,009, forward strand.
GTTTGTATGTTTTGAAAAATATATAAAAGATGCTTTAAAAGAAGTTCATTTTCATGTGCTTGAAAAGTGTCTTGAGTTGTCAGTACCTGACAGTCCTTGAATTTAAATAAAATTTGGCCGTAAAATGAAGTTTGATGGCCTTATTGGCATTTTTTACTTCTAAGTTAAGGAAAAAAGGTTCAAAGAAAGTTAGTCGACTTTCATTTTCTTTTTAGTGTTATCTTAAACTGTCTGTAGGTACAAAATGTATTATGATAAATGCTAAGTAACAGTATTTTTTAATAAGTTTATTTTTAGCTTATTCTTTAGCTTATTTTTAATTTTTAAGTAATCTTTACAAGTAAATCATTAAGTACTGATAAAAATGCAATATCATGAAAAGAAACTTCATTTGGGACAGTTCTTCTGCTCTTGTGATGTCACGTCTTTATTGAACTTTTAATGATGCATGGAATTTCTTTCCATGGTATAGATGTACCTTACTAAGTTAAAATACTTTATTCTTTAAAATTTCTGTAATACGTTGTCTTGAAAAAATACCTTATATATACACCTAACATTATTATATATATATATTAAAGATTTGATAAGTATTCTTTGAAATAGGCAGGCAATGTGGGGATTTTTCCTTTTATGTATTATACTTATTCTAGTGCCATTTTAAAGAATGTAATGTTACATACAGTAGAACCTCGATTATCTGACATAATTGGGACTGAACCTACATCGGATAATCGAAATTTCCAGATAATTGAGAATTTATCAATAATCATCTAGTTTAATGTATAACATTGTCATAGAACTGCTATTAGGACTATTAAAACTGCTAAATAAATATCTAAATTCAAATTATACATGAAAATAAATTTATTTTGAAACAAAAAACTAGGAGTAGAACCGGAGTAGAATAGTCCACGAAGGGTAAGTGTGTCAATCGTAAACGAACAGTAAGTGAGTGCGTAGTTTAAATATGGCACTGATTTCTCCTCTCCCTTTGAAATTCTATAGCTGTGAAAATTTCTGTTCCTGAAAAGATGACAAAGTAGTAGTGACAAAGATGTAGCTTTTTATGTTTGGTCCCCTGCGTTTGCATACAATCAGAGGGTGCAACAGCATTCGAATGTTATGGCACTCGGCATTACGGCCTTCCAAATTTCGAAATGTGGAATGTTTTTGTTCAGAACAGGGACGTGTATACAGGGGATGGGAAATTATAACACTTATACGGAGTGGGAAACACTTGTACGGATTCAGAACTTGCGGGAGCTCAAGCTAATTTCAAATGAGTTCTAAGAAATAGGAACCAAAATATTTATCTGTACTTGTAGTTCGGAAACAACCACTTTTCATACACAAGGAATGTGAGGGGGGGGGGGAAAGGGCAGGAACTAACGTCAGTTTACAGAGAGTTACGGTTAAACAAGGGTCGGATAATCAAGGCTCTACTGTATATCTAAACAGTCCTTGAAAATTCTTGAAAGTGCTTGAATTTTATTTAGTCTCAAGGGTATGAATCATCATAGATGAACAGAAGTTCCTAGTTCAGGTGGAGTAAAATGTAGATTCAGAAAAAATATTGTATGGAAACCAGTTCCATATTAAAAAAAAAATAATGACTTGTAATCAGGGTTGGATTTTTGACGTGTGACGGGCATAAAAAATTGTTTTAAACTGTCAATAAATGGTTTAAGCTTTCAAAAACGTAGAACGGGGCTGAGAAAATTTAAAAAAGAAAGGGGAAAATGTGTGAAGTAATTTTGAAATATATTTAAAATTTTTGTTAAACTAAATATATAATTAACATTAATAATATTAAAAAATAATAATTAGAAAATTGTATTGTTACTTCAATTAGCTTCATTCATAATAATTGATGTAATATCAAATATAGTTTGTAAATTTTTAGTAAAACAAGTTCTGAAATGTCACAAATTTTTAAATCTTAAATGTGACTAAAAATTTTTTATAAGAAATTGTAAAACATACTTTTGATTACAGTCTATATAATTTTTTACTTGGATGGTTTCATAAAAATAGTTTAATAACTGGAATAAAACTTTGAACATAACATGTTGTATAACATAGATGTTTTTGACATGACTGTTTAAACCATGGTTAAAACCTTCAAAAGCCAGCCAACCCTGCTTGTAATGCATCTTTTGGATTTCCAGAAAATTAATTTTTCCAAACTTATTAGTCAAATTGTTGAATGGGTTTGGGATTTTAAAAAAATTACTGTCAATGTTTTACAAGATTTTCGACATTCAAGAATATAAAAGCCCTGTTTTTACTTCAGACATTATTTAAATAGTGAAAGCTATATTTATTAGAATTATTTTTTTCTTATAGTCTGAGTGGAACTTTTCCCTTTAATGAAGAAGAAGATATTAATGATCAAATTCAGAATGCTGCATTTATGTACCCACCAAATCCTTGGAAGGAAATCTCAACAGAAGGTATGGTAGATAATTGATCTATATGTGAACATAGCTAATACACAATCGCGGCCCATCCCAATTTCCCACCTTAATCCAATATACTACCTTAACCCATTTTATATTGAAAGTAACATACATAGAATTTTTTTAAGTTTCAAGCCTGTTAATTTTTAGAGAGATTATGATAAATTCCCACTTTTAGAAGTGTGTTTTTTCTATGAAGTTTTCATCCATTTTTACTCCTTTAAAGTTTCATTTTTGTAAAATCTATGCTTCATTAACATCGAATTCTTAAGTGATAAAGCAACACCTGATCATATTTGGATTCTATAATAAAGATTTTTTGCAATTGTTTTGCCAGATTAGATTTGTGTCATTTATCATTTTTGAGTGAATAATAAAACATTTGTTGTTATATTATTATACTCGGTAGCCATTTAAAATTTATGCATAAGATAACTTGGTTGTAATCAGGAGAAAAACATTGGAGTTTAAGTAAATAAGAACTTATTTTCTAATTATTTATTCTTTGTATGGCCTAAAACACTTATTTAGAAATAACTTTCTGCATTTTTCATTACAAAATAATGTAAAATTAATATTTTAGAGGGGAAAAAAATCTGTGGGATAAAATAGTTATACTGTTAGGCTTAACAAACAAATTGTAGTTAAAAAAAAAAAAAAAAAAATCTTAATTTTATATATTTTTTAATGAACATTTGACATTAAAGCAATACAGTGCTCTAAAACTGTTTACTTTATACAAGTTGAATTAAAAAAAAAAAAAAAAAAAAAAAAGGATAAATTAATACATATAGTAAAAGCAAAACATGTAATTTTCAGTTATATGCTTACTTTGTGTAAATTATTGTACAAGAAATTTCAAAAAGTAACAGGAAAAAAAGGAGAGAAATGAAAGACTGAAATAACCAAATCATGGCTGAAGCTAAAAGTCTTACCAACGAAGTTTTTGATGATTTAGAAGAGGTGAAGAAGAAAACTTTTATCTAATTTAAATGGTAACAGTGCAGAAAAACTCACAAAACTGGACAATAGGTCAGAGTTTTACAAGAAGACAACAGATTAGATATTTCTTGGTATCATAATAAACTAAGAGAGAGAATGTTCCTATTTACTTATTCCTGAGAAAAATTACATGTTTCATGTATCACAAATTTCAGCTGTCCTTTCTGATCCACCAATGAACCATAATCTAGACAATTTCTTCTCTTAAATCTATTGTTTATTATTTTCAGCATTCTAAAGAATACTTAAAATCAGATTCATGTGCAATTATTTACTTTATTAAAATAATTGATTTAAATAGCATACTTATTTTATCCCATGGCATGGGGTAAAATAGTTGATGATGGGTTTTAAAATACCATTATCGATAATAATTTGCAATTTTATTGTTGAAATTGTCCTTGAAATGTTCATTTGCACATTCTATGTAATTTTTTGCAAATTAATATATTTTTTGAAAACTGTATGAATAAAAAAAAAAAGCTGTTTTTATAATTATTTTATCCCACCTGAACGTACTGATACGAACATGTACAGAAATTTTGCACTCACAACTGAAGCATTGTCTCTTTTTCAACTATTGTAATGCCTGCCGCACATAAATTCTACAAATTTCAAATGAGTGCTTTTGAACATCTATTTCAATAATCTGAATTTTCAAAAAAAAAAAAAATTCATTAATTATATATTTGTCCTTGGGCTTCCATTAAAGCTGTAAAGCTTAACTCCCTAGGTGATTATCCATTTAATTAATTATATTTTAATTATGTTACTAAATGATCCCCGAATATCAGATCTTGAAATTCATGGGAGCTAAAGAGAAGAACCTTTATTAGGTACTACAGAAGAGGGACAAAATAATACAAACACTTGTGAAACATGCAGCATTTTGCATCTGTAGCGAGATACTCCACCTGAAACATTAGTCTGCCATTTAGTGGTTGTGAAAGGGAAGGTATCAGTCTCTCAATAACTGCCATTAGGTGTTCATGCATGCATAGTTTTCTCTAAGAGATGCTGCAACATCAGACCTGAATGACATCCAAAGAGGCACGGTTGTTCACACATTTAGCTGGAGTCTCACTCCTGTAAACAACAAAACTTTTTAAGGTGTCCAAAATTTAAGTTTAAACAATTAGGACAGCATGCACAAAGGATGGTAAGATTCTCTCTTCAAAACTGAACAGTGGATGAAAGACATAGATGACAAAGAAATATAGACAGGTGTGGAAGTGCATGGTGGCCAGTAAACACAAACAAAAAAACAAAACAAAAGATAACATCCGAAATTAAAAGTCATTTTCAGGACTCTGTTTAAACCAAAACTGTCAATTACTTGTGTTTTCTGACCACCAGTCACACTAACCCTTTCACAACGCCTGTGTTAATACGTTCACTAAGCTCCAGGCTTTACTACAATATAAGCACTATTTAAAGTAATAAAATTCTATTGATATAATACATTTTTAATGC